>CM067544.1:11465000-16265000 GCA_034509755.1 Anisodus tanguticus
TTAAACAAATGATTATAGTTTAAGAGTTTTAAATTTGTCATAGTTATAGTTTCAATATTTACGTGGTATATCTATTTTTTTTCTCGATGTATTCATAAAACAGTCTCGCTGTATTCATGAATACAACGAGTAAAAAATGTATTCAAAATTCTTTTCATTGTATTCAAGTCAAATGTATTCAGCTCAGCTATATTCACGTCAAATGTATTCAGCTCAGTTGTATTCATTTGTAGCTACTTTTACATTGTATTCAATTTATTGTATTTAAAAATCAATTGTATTCAAAAAACATTGTATTCAACTTATTGTATTTTAAATTCGATTGTATTCAAATAACATAAATACAAAAAAATAGATTCAGTTGCAATAGATACGCTAAAAAACTGAATACAAAAAAATAGATACACTAAAAATTTAACAAATACACTCAAATACTAAATACAAAAAATAACAAATTGAATACAATATAAAAATTTAACAAACAAACTCAAATATTGAATATAATAAAATAACAAATACACTAAATAAAATGCTCTGGCGGACAGTGAAAGCTCAGATCTGGAGCTACGACGGGCAGTGGATCATGACGGAGTCCATTGCTATCAAATCTGGAGGCGCCGACGTCAGTTTCTTTGCGGCGTAAGAGATCTGGGTCACCCCGGAGTCCATTGCGGCAGTTTCTTTTCCAGATCTGGTCTTATGGCGGCGTAACAATGACCGGTTCCAGATCTGATCTTGTGGCGGCGTAACAGTGAACAGAAAGAGAGTAGTAAATGAAGATGGGGGGAGAGGCAATGGTGTTGTGTTGTTATTGTGGTGGCTCGCTGGAGAAGGCGTCTCGGACGAAGGCTGGCAGTGATGGTGATTGGCGACGTGGTATAGTGAAGGAGGTGAGAACGGAGGGAGAAGTGGTGTCGGTGCAAAATAGTGGGGTGGTTGTGATGGTGTTGGCCGTCGTTTGTGGTTGTTGGCTGCTTCGGTTCACCGGAGCTGGAGCTCCTCACCGGAGCAGTGGGGCGTGGATGATAGAGGGAGTAGAAGGAGAAGGGAACGGAGGGAGCAGTGGTGTAGTGTTGTTGGTTGGTGGTCGGAGGTCGTTTGCCGGAGCTCCGACGACGGTTCGTTACGACGACAACTGAGAGCAGAAGTACATTCTCAGTCAAGATAAAAAATAATAAAAATAAAATATTCTACTTTATATATATATATATATATATATGGCTATAATAAGTAATTAAAATACACACTATAGTTATGCTTTGTAATTTAATTAAACAATAATTACTAAAGGTTAATATGTCCTAGAGTTAGCTGTGTGATGTAATTATTCCAATAAATTTTAGGAATTTTTACATGGTAGGTATATTCACCTATTAAAATATAAATAACCGATAAATTTATTATATTGAGAAGTTATTTATAGGAGGGGATTTCAATGGACATATCGGGTCACTTTCGGGGGGTTATCATGACGTGTATGGAGGCTTTGGCCTCGGGGACAGGAACAAGGAAGGCGTCTCACTCTTGGAGTTCGCTAAAGCTTTTGAGACGGTGATAGCCAATTCGAGATTCATGAAGAATGATGAGCACTTGGTGACTTTTCGTAGCTCAGTGGCTAAGACTCAGATAGACTTTTTGCTTCTTAGGAAGGTTGACAAAGGTCTTTGTAAAGACTGCAAGGTTATTTCGAGTGAGTATCTTACAACCCGACTTAAGCTTTTGGTGATGAATTTGGAGATCAAGATGGAGAAGAAGAAGAGGGTTGTGAATGACATGTTAAGAATCAAATGGGGGAGTTTGACCATGGCTAGTGCAACGGAGATGGGGGAGAGGTTGGTGGCCTAGGGGGTTTGGGGGAGTAGTGGGGATGCAATCGGTATGTGGGATAGGACGGCCAGTTGCATTCGGCAGGTAGTTAGAGAAGTGATAGGGGTCTCGCGGGGTAACCGTAGTGGGATTGAGAGGATTGGTGGTGGAATGGTAAAGTTCAAGAGAATGTGGAAGCAAAGAAAGCGGCGTATGCGAATTTGGTAGAAAGCAATGATGAGATGGATAAATGGACAAATAGGGAATTGTATAATATGACGAGGAAGGAGGTAAAACAAGCGGTTACGGCGACGAAAATGACGGCTTTTGAACTCCTATATGTGGAATTAAAGGAAAAAGACATGGATAATAAGTAGTACAGACTAGCTAAGGCGAGGGATAGGAGGGCCCGTGACTTGGATCACGTGAGGTACATCAAGAACGAGGACGAAAAAGTACTGGTGGAGGATGCACATATTAGACGGAGGTGTCAATCTTACTTCTATAAACTCTTGAACAAAAAAGAAGATAAAGACATTGTGCAGGGAGATATGGAGCAATCTGGAAGGTACGGGGATTTTGGGTATTGTAGAAGCATTATGGTTGAGAAGATCAAGGGTGTTGTTCGCAGGATGCGCAGGGGATGAGCGACCGGGCCTAATGAGATCCTAGTTGAATTTTTGAAAAGCGCAGGCATGGCAGGTTTGGAGTGGCTGACTGAGTTATTTAATGTCATTTTAAGACGGCGAGAATGCCCAAAGAATGGAGGTGGAGTACAATGATTCATTTGTACAAGAACAAAGGTAACATCCAGAGTTGCAATAAATATAGGGGTATCAAACTGCTAAGCCACACTACGAAAGTTTTGGAATGAGTCGTGGAGATGAGGGTGAGAAGAGGCGTGTCTATTTCTGAGAACCAGTTTGGATTCATGCCGGGACGTTCGACTACAAAAGTCATTCATCTTATTAGGAGGCTGGTAGAGCAGTATAGGGAGAGGAAGAGAGACTTATATATGGTTTTCATCGACCTCGAGAAGGCATACGACAAAGTCCCTAGGGAGGTTCTATGGAGATGTTTGGAGGTTAGAGGTATACCAGTGGCGTACATTAGGGCGATCAAGGATATGTATAATAGAGCCAAGACCAGGGTACAGACAGTAGGATGAGACTCGGAGCACTTTCTAGTGATGATGGGGCTGCACTAGGGATCAACTCTTAGCCCATCCTTATTTGCCTTGGTAATGGATAGACTAACGCTATATATCCAAGGGGAGGTTTCATGGTGTATGTTATTCGTAGACGACATAGACTTGATTGATGAGACTCGCAGCGGAGTGAACACTAAGCTGGAGGTTTGGAGACAAGCTTTGGAATCTAAATGGTTTAGGATGAGTAGGACCAAGACAGAATACCTGGAGTGCAAGTTCAGTAACGAGAGCGACCATGAGACAGATGTGGAGGTGAGGTTTGGTACTTAGGTCATCCAAAAGAAAGGAAGTTTCAAGTACCTTGGGTCTATTATCCAAGGAAATAGAGAGATTGATGATGATATCACATATCATATTAGGGCAGGGTGGATGAAATAGAGGCTCAAATCTGGAGTCTTGTGCGATAAAAAGGTGCCACAAAAACTTAAAGGCAAGTTTTATAGGGTGGTGGTTAGACTGACTATGTTGTATGGGGCGGAGTGTTGGTCGATTAAGACTTCACACACCCACAAAATGAAAGTTGCAGCGATGAAGATGTTAAGATCAATGTGTGGGCATACAATGAGGGATATAATTAGAAATGATGATATCCGGGACATAGTGGGAGTGGCCTTGGATGAGGATAAGATGCGAGTCCATTAGAAAAAAACTTAAGGGTAGGCCATCAGCGAGGTTGAGATGGTTCGGGCATGTACAGATGAGAGACACAAATGCCCCAGTACGGAGGTGTGTGAGTTTAACTATGAACGAGTTCATAAGGTGTAGAGATAGGTCGAAAGAAGTATTGAGGAGAGGTGATTAGACAGAATATGACGCAGGTGCAACTTACTTAGGACATGACCTTAGATAAGGAGTTATGAAGGACACGAATTAGGGTAGAAGTATAGTAGGTAGTTGAGCATAGTCCTACTTACGCTTACAAACTGGTAGTTGTAATGTTACTATTGTAGGCCTGCTTAGCCTATCATACTAGTAGGTGCAGTCCTGATTTATAGTCCCCTGTCGTTTGATTTCTACTGTTATGTGTTCTTTAGTGTACTTTATTTATCTTATTTACCTGCGTTAGTTATGTTGCGCCCGATTTTGACATGCGGGCTTCGCAACGCGATGGCGTCGATTTCCTCTAGATGGATTAAAAAATACTTGCGTTGAGGAGTCACCACCTAATTACTCTAAGGTGAATTAGGACACCTGAATGTTAACTAAATGCTGCAAAATAACTCCATTTTTGTAGTCTACGAAACTAATGAAATTCTGAGTAAGGGTTCTTTATTATCCTAAAGGGAAGGGGTTAGGCATCCTTTAAGATCCGCTAACTTGCGGTTATCCGATCAAATTCAGGTTAATTATTATGCTAAGAAAAATACATGATTTTACAAGTATAAAAATAATGATGCAAGTAGTTAATAAAATGATACATTTTGTACAAGTATGCATTTGTATGGAATTGATAAAAATATATGCAAGATGATTTTTATGGGCAACGGGCCTAAATATAGATAAACTAGCGACGGGTTTCAAGTTTTTGACTACCCTATTAATTAATTCTATGTATGCCTATTCTAAACATTTCAATAATTTCACGAGTACAATAATATTACAATACAGAATGAAATAAAGCAGAATTAAAGAAAGTAAAAACAACAAAATAAATAAATAATCTCCGAGGGGTATTTGCCTTCTTTGACTTTATCCCTTGCAAGCTGTCAAAAACAAACGGTTAGAAACAAATGAATATAAATAACTTCAGATCCGTATCCAAAACAATAAATGTT
Source organism: Anisodus tanguticus (assembly GCA_034509755.1). Classification (NCBI taxonomy): domain Eukaryota; kingdom Viridiplantae; phylum Streptophyta; class Magnoliopsida; order Solanales; family Solanaceae; genus Anisodus; species Anisodus tanguticus. Next base: position 11,469,792 of record CM067544.1, read on the forward strand.
TTGATTACGGAGGGCTCAGACTTAAATTTTGAAAAGATCATTCCAATCACGTCGTGGCTACGAACATATGACTCGTTGGTCATTTTAGTTGCCTTGCCTACCGAACATGTTGGTCTCTCGGGTGAAAAAGATTTAAGTTTCATCCTTGCCCAGAAGTTTTATTTTCCGTCTTTACAAATGTGGAGGCCTCAAAAATCGACGGATATTTTTTCATCGGCCAATGTAGTATAATATTCAAAGGAGTAAAATGGTGTCGAAAACAGTAAAAGAAAAAAAAGAAATTGAGAAATGATATTTGAAGGGACGCGGCCTCGAATTCCATTTCATTGGCCTGAATGAAGTGTTTATATAAATCAGTAAATCAGTAAGACAATCCGTGCACGGATGTTTAAATGTCAACAGTAAACTGAAACAGAAAAGAGAAAAAAATGCGGTCTCGAATTCAATTTCATCGGCCTAAAATGCAGTATTTAATTCAAAACAGTAAAACACCAAAAAGTGCGGCCTCGAATTTAATTTCATCGGCCAAAATGCAGTACTTAATTCAAAAACAGTAAACAGTAAAACAGTACATATCCGTGGCACGGATGTTTAAAACAGAAAACAGAAAAGAAAGAAACGAAACGAAAGAAAAAAAAAAAAAAAGCGCGGCCTCGAATTTAATTTCATCGGCCTAAAATGCAGTATTTAATTCAAATACAGTCAAACAGTAAAACAACAAAAAAAAGGTGCGGCCTCGAATTTAATTTCATCGGTCCAAATGTAGTATTCATTTAAATCAAAAAAGCAGTAAGATATCCGTGTACAGATGTTTAAATGCCAAAATAAACCCGAATAGGATGTTTCAACCCGAATCGGTTTCTTTCCAAATTTCGGATAACCAACAACAAAATATAAAACATATAAATCTGGAAATTTAACCGAACCGGATCGACCCGAAGTTAGCTAGGGAAGTTATGTAACTCCTAAAAACTACCGTGCAATTGCTCTGACAACTTCTCTTCTCCAAAACTTCTTTAATAGATAAAAAAAATCATCTCTCAAATCCTCTCCAATAAAACACACTACTAGAAAAAGAAGACATCTAGTTTGTGATACAGAACTCCATTTCCAAGAGAGACAAAGTCCGCTTGGAGCAATCTTTCAACGCATATTCTGCTATTTTCCCCACTACTGTTAACATGTACACATTCGATGTCCCTGTTAGGGTCTAATTCTTACAAAATAAAAATGCGGTTTTCCTACTCGTCCATTGCCACAAACCTACATCCGTCCTTAATCCGACACTGATTAATAAACAACACAAAAATGCAATCTTTCTATCAAAATATAGAGAAACCACAGGATCAAACTTTTCTTTTCCTCTTTCAATTATCAAAATACAACAAAACATGCAAATAAAACGAAGTGGGTATGTGGTACATACCCGATTCCAGGCGGACCCGAGGTGGGTTTGGGGATTATTGGCCTGATTATTGAGGTCTTCAGATGTGAGTTTCTTTGGAACAGGTAAAGGTGCAGCATCTTGTGTGGCTCCTCTCACCCAATAGGTATAAGACGACGTCGCTTCATTCTGTTTGTCTGCTGATGATACTCCTGCTGTAGCTGCAACTCCCTCCATTCCTTCACTAAAATCACAACAACGACAGATCCAAAGAATGCAAAAGGAATGGAAAGAGAGAGGACAGTGGGTCAAAGGTACAGAAGGTGTTGTTGGATTAGGTTTAGGGTGTAGGTATGGGTGAAGTGATGGTGTCGGCGTAGGGGTGATGGTGGTGTCGGCGACGAGGTGACCGGCGACGTGGGGTCGCCGGTATGGGGTGTGGGGTCGCGTCGGGGTTAGGGGGTATGGGGGTGTGCGGCGGCTTGGGTTGGGAGAGAAATGAAAAGTCCTCCATTATTTTTAGGGTTGTTGGTTTAAAAAGGAGGGGGGAATAAAGGATATTGGGAGTTAAAAGGGGAGTGGGCCGATCCGGATGGGCTTCGGATGGGTTTGGAATTGTTTTGGGTTGGGGAAATAAACGGGTGATGGGTTGGGCTTGGACGAAAATGGGTTTTAGTTTGGGTTGGGTAGGAATTGTTTTGGGTTGAGTAGATGTTGTTTTGGGAGGAAATGAATGGGTTATGGGTTTAAAATATAAAATAGTTTTATTATGTATAAACAAAAAAAAAAGCTTTGCAAAAATTATAAATTGTAAAGATGATAATATGATAAAAATATAATATTTGTGAAATGCTTGATGCTTAAAATAAAAATAAAAAATACAACGCCGTTTTGCGAAAAATAAAATAACATATAATATTAGGATAAAAGTATGATTATGATATAAAATGCAAATGACAATAAAAATGCAAATAATAATGATATATATACATATACATGCCTATATTTTAAAATTGTTTTAAAGTGTCAAAAATATAAAAAATTACAAATAAAATCATAAAAGATGGGACAAAATTGGGTGTCAACAAGTTATGCTTCCTTTTTTTTAGAATGCGCTATCATGGCTTATTCTCTTTTGTTACCAGCATTTTCATACTACTTTAAATTTCTTGTCCGGGTCTGACCGTTTCTATTTCTTTGCTTGTTCTTACGCTTTGTCTTGAGCCGAGGGTCTTTCAAAAATAGTCGCTCTACCTACCAAGGTAGAGGTAAGATCTGCGTACACTCTAACCTGCCAGACCCCACATTGTGAGATTTCACTAGGTATGTTATATATATATATATATATATATATATATATTATATTTTGTCAGATGAACCCCTTATTCCGACCCTGTCTATCATATGAATTTCCTTCCAAAAGATCCATTAATTAGCCTAATTGTTTAGAAAGCTTTGCTAGTCGTATACTGCAATATCGATCATGTAACCCACATAACACAACTCATTAAGAACATAACATGGAATATTCTGTTTTTAACCTTTATTTTAGTTTGAGCCTTGTATCATCACAATATTTCCCTCTAAACGGCACCATCAGCTGGAGCATGCATATTATGTTAGCCTATTGAAAGTTTGAGGACTAAAGTGTAACTAGTGGGAGTTGTAAGGGTCTAACTCAAGTTTGTTAACTTGAGTTAGTTATAACCGCCTATGAGTGTCATATTAGTACATATAGCTCATTTGTAACATATTGTATCATTTTCATTGACTAATAGAAATTCTCTCTCTATTCTTATCTGAGTCTGACCGTTTCTCTTGCTTTACTCTTTATTCTAGCTTTGTTTTGATTCCCTTGCTTGTGATTATGCTTTGTCTTGAGTCGAGGGTCTCCCAGAAACAACCGCTCTACCTACCAAGGTGGAGGTAAAGTCTGTGTATACTCTACCCTTTTCAGACCTCACGGTGTGAGATTTCACTGGGTATGTTGTTGTTATCCTTCCTACTGCTTGAGTTCTCCCTAATAGATACTCACATTGCATGTGAGTATTCCAGTTAACTCCAACAATTATTCAGTATTTGTTATGGTATCAGAGCATCAATTCCGCAAATTGAAGTTGCGAATTAAAAATTAGAGATAATCGAGCTTAGCTTGGTTCAACAATGGTGGTCGAAGAAATTAGAGAAGAAGCAACTCAAAGAAATGAAGCAACACAACTTGATCACAATCATCCACCATACCTACATGCTTTCGATACACCAGGAGTAATATTAATCCTAACAAACTCATAGGGCTAGAAAACTATTCCTTGTGGAATAAATCGATGTGATTGGCATTGCTAGGGAACAATAAACTAGGGTTTGTTGACGAAACTTGTGTAAAAAGTATGTATAAAGGAGATCTGATACTACAATAGGAGAGATGTGATGCTATATTGTACTATCATGTATCGGATGTACAGTTACACCGAAATTAATGACTAGAATTATGTTTGCAGCGAGTGCAAGGAAAATTTGGTGTGAGTTCAAAGAGACATTTGATCGATCTAACCTAACAAGGATCTATCAGCTATGGAGAACAATAGCAACAATGACTCAAGATATGAATACAATTACTATCTATTATACGAAAATGAAGGATTAGTGGGATGAATTAGACATGTTAGTGTCTTTACCTTCATATGAGTGTGCTGAATCTAGAACCTATGTTGAGCATTTGACCTCTCAGAGATTATTGCAATTCCTTATGGGGCTCAATGAGATTTATGGACATGTTAGGAGTGATATTTTAATAAGAAGGCATGTGCTTACTATAAATGAAGCATATGCCACAATGATACAAGAGGAAAGTCAAAGAACAATGGAGTAGGAGCAACATATAAGGATCCTTTTATCATGTTAGCATATAGAGGGCAGAATAATTACTATCAAGGACAGGGTTCACAAAATCAGAACTTCTATCTTGGACAGGGTTCATACTTTAGAAAACCTACAAGTGAAGCTATGTGTGAATTGTGTGGGCATAAATGACATATGATAGATGATTGCTATACCTCTTTCAGATATGAATCTATCTGATTCAGAAGGGAAGAACTTGCATCAATATCTCAATTTCAATTAAAGCGTGGTTTGATTCACACTCCATGTTCTGAGAGTATCCACCAGACTTTAAGAGCAAGAAGAAGCAAGGTAACAAGTCATATAATAACAGTGGAGAACAAGGAGGCAACAAGTCATATAACAACAACAATGCACCTCAGCCAAGAGGAAATATGCCACATGCCAACAATGCCAATGCAGATGCTCATACAGAGGTATAAAATGTGACTCACCTCATGCAGGGACAACACTTCTCAGAGGATCAATATGCAAACATGATGAACAAGTTGAACAATGAAGATACAAGTGCATGCTCATTTAACATGGCAGGTATGACAGGTACAACTACCTTTCTAACCAATGAACTAGAATGTGAGTGGATAGTAGAATCAGGTGCAATACATCATATTACTTCATGCAAAGATATCTTGAAACATGTAAGTGAAATTGGAAATTTGTCCAATATAGGAGTACAAACACCTACATGAGACAAATCTTAGGTCACACATATAGGAGATACCCTTATATTAGGGAAATGGACTACTAGAAATGTGCCATGTTCTAAACTTTAAATTTAATCTATTGTCAGTCTCCAAACTCACTAAGAAATTAAGATGCTTTGTTTCATTTTATCTTGATTTCTGCTTTTTCCATGCCCTTTACAGTGGCAAGGTATTGGGGATTATAAGGAGAAAGAAGGCTTGTACCTAATAAGGAATAATACCCAAGTTATAGCAAATAGTGTGATAAATGAGAAGGTTGATATGGTGTTGTGACATATGAGGCTTGGGCATACATCTCAATAAGCAATATAACACATCCCAGAGTTGAAGATTTAAGTTCATAGTGGAGATCATACACACTATAAAGTATGTCCTTTAGCTAAGTAGTGCAGACTGCAATTTCCTAATAATACTTCTAGTTCTCATGTATTTCAGTTGTTGCATTTAGATGTATAGGGACCCTATAAAATAGAAATTCATGATAGGAAGAATTACTTTGCTACTATAGTTGATGACTATAGTAGGTATAGTAGGCTTTGTATGATACAATCAAAAAGTGATGTTGTGATAAAAATAAAAGATTTTCTTTCCATGGTACAAACTCAGTTTCATACTACTGTTAAGATGTTAAGGACAGATAATGGTACTGAATCCTTTAATTTCAAAGTATCTAAATTACTTTCTTCACTTGGGATTGTTCATCAAAGTAGTTGTGCTTACACTCCACAACAAAATGAAGTGGTGCAGAAAGAATACATACACATTTTAGAAGTAGGCAGGGCATTAAGATTTCAAAGTGGAGTTCTAATCAAGTTCTAGGGTGAATGTGTTAAGACATCAATATATTTGATAAATAAGTTGCCTACACCTGTACTGAATGGATAGTCTCCATATGAGGTCCTATATACTAAGTCACCAAAAATTGAACATCTTAGTGTCTTTGGTTGCCTATGTTTTGCTTCTATACTGCCTAGGGGTGATAAATTTGCTGCAAGAGCAAGAAAATGTGTGTTCATTGGATATTCAGAAGTGCAAAAGGGGTACAAAATATATGATCTCTCCACTCATTATATACTGGTGAGCAGAGATGTAGTGCTTCATGAATGTTGCTTTCTTTTCAAAGATTCAAACTTCACTTCCGCAGACTTGTTGTTTGATGACAGCCCACCTAAAAGTGTTCCTACATCCCTTGATCCCATAGATGACACTCTTACTTCATCCATTAATCATTATCCACCACCTGAAACCTCTTCCTATTGATACTCAGCATAAGACAACCTCCATTCCACCAGCTATTGAGCCTATTCCCTTAGAACAACGAGACCAACCAGCTTCTGAACCTATATCTTTAGGCCCTATCCAAAATGATCCACCCATATCTGATGCTGCTGACTCTCCCAGTGACAATAGCAATATTGTACTTGCTGATACACTCCCTATTCTACCCATTCCTTCTTCTACACATTTCTTACCAACTAGAACTTCTACCCTACATACCAAGCCACCAAGCTGGCACCAAGACTACATTATTCAACCTAAACTATCTACTTTCATATATCAATTTTTTAACCACATTACCTATACTCATCTTCCTCCTCACTACGAATCTTATATATTAGCCCTCACTCCTTATCATGAACCACAAACTTTTCAAGAAGTATCACAGGATGGATAGATGCTATGAAATAAGAAATTCAAGCCTTGGAAGATAATCACACTTTGGGAGGTGGTTGATTTACCACCTGGAAAGCATGATATAGGTTCTAAATGTGTGTATAAGGTGAAATATAAGGCTAATGGAGAAGTGGAAAGGTACAAGGCAAAATTAGTTGCCAAAGGCTACACACAACAAGAGGGGTTAGACTAACATAATCTATTCTCTCCTGTGGCAAAACTAAGGGTGGCCGATGGGCGGGCTCGGGTCCGCGGGCGGTCCGGCGGGGTCGGGGTCGGGGCGGGACGATCCGGGGGTCGGGATCGGGCCTAGCGGGCCTAGCGGGGTCGGGTCCAGGCGGGACTGCTCCAGTCCGTCCGATCCCGATCCCGTCGGTATCGGGTCGGGGCGGGGTCGGGTCGGGGTCGGGTCGGGGCGGGGCGAGCTCGGGTTTTCGTTTTTTTTTTTTTTTTAAATAACATATGTATAAAAAAAAACTCAATAAATAAAACAAGATAGTGTAATAAAAACATCCCAAGGCTGTTTTTGTGCCTCTTATATTATTTAATAGACATATGATTTTTTTGTAATACAAATACAATTGTCTAAAATCTAAATTGCAACTTTATGGTGTTGTCCAAAAGTTGCAAATTACATAATAAAATTGCAATTAAAAAAATTACATTTTCAAAAAAATCTGTTCTAATTGCTTGATGATTTCATGTGGTTCTTCGGTTGGAATAGGTATTTGTTGGTCAAATTGATCCACGTCGCTTCCACTACCTTCGGTTAAGATCTCGTTGTAGTTTTCATCATCTTCTTCGTTGATCTCCGGTTGACCGCACCTTCTCCGCTCCGCTCGTATCCAATCTCTCGAATAATACTTGCAATTTCCAAGCTGTCTCCCGCCAATGAGTGTCCGTGGTCTCCTATTTGATATCTGCTGCGAGAAAAGCGCTTTCCGACGCAATTGACGACGCTTGAATGTTCAAAACATCTCGAGCCATCATTGAAAGTGTCGGAAAGGTCTTCTCATTCCCCCTCCGATTTCAAAGCAAGTCTTCTTGTCCATCTTCATTGATAACTTCTTGATACGGTACGAGAACCCCGCAAAACAAAAATATCCAACTCGCTAATTTGGTTAGTAGAGGTACGGCCGCACATTCTATTTCTCGAGGCTTTCAATACTAGCCGCGAAAACAAAGATGTCTTTTGTGAGGTTGTGTTGAAGATGAAGAAGATGGTATGGTAGCCGGTACGTTACTAGCATTTTCTTGTTGATAAAATCTATATATATTTTTGCAGTGGTGTTCTACGCTATTCAACACTTCTTCTTTAGTTTGTTCAATAGGTGGTGGGTGATTTAGATTTTTGGGACTTGGAGGTGGTAGTACTTCTATACAATCGTAAATAGTTTCAATTAGTGATTTAGTACCGTCTATTTTAATAGTAGGATTTAATACAGAACCAATAATATAAATAGAAGGAATAGGAATAAAATATTTTTTTATTTTGACAAACATTTTTTTAATAGTTGCCTTATAAGCTGGTTTTTCCATATATTCACTAAGTAATAAAAATATTAGAGTTATATAAAATAACATAGTTGAAATAGTAGGATAATATATACCGGAAAATTCTTTTGTTGCTTGAAAAAATTTCTCTAAAAATACAATAAGTTCGGAAATTTTTTCCCAATCACTATCTAAAATCATATCAGATGGCTTTTTATTATGAGAGTTAAAAAATAAAGTTATAGGTAATTTATAGTCATAAGCAACAAGTAGTTGCTCGTATAAAGAATTCCACCTAGTGGATACTTCTTGTGGAATTCTTCTAAAAGGTAGTCCACAATCATGACAAATTTTTTTATATTCTTTTCTACGTTGTACTTTATTACTTTTAAAAATAAAGTTTATAGCAAATTGTATTTTACTAAGAATGTCTTCAAAAAGTGATAGACCATCCTTTACAATTAAGTTATATATATGGCACGCGCATTTTATATGAAAATGGTCCGGAAAAGATGGAGCTAAACTATTTTTTAACATTGTAATTGCGTAATTGTTATTAGAAGCGTTATCTAATGTAATAGTCATAATTTTATCGGTAATTCCGTAATAATCGCACACTTGATAAATATTTTCTGCAATAAAAGTACCGGTGTGCCTATCATCTATATATCTATACGCTAAAATACGTTTTTGCATAGACCATTTATAATCTATCCAATGACAAGTTACGCTTAAATAATCATGGCCGTTAGTACTACGACCTATATCGACGTGATAGATACTTTGCCATTAAAATGATATAATGAAAAACGTAAATATTGTTGATATTCATGCGCAAATTTAAATACATCTCTCTTAACGGTTGACCTAGGAAAACCGTTAAAAGCGGATTATATATATCTCTAATGTAATGAATAAAACCGGAGATGAAGGAAATGAAAAAGGCAAACCCTCCACACAACTAATTTTGATATTGCTTCCCTATCTCTATGTTTGTTGTATTTAGAGCCTACAATTCCCCCCGTCATAGGGTTAATTTGACCCGTACTTGGTCCGGGACGATGTATCGGTATGTGAACCTTGTCCCGATGGAGCGGCCGTTTGCGCACCCGGTTTTGAAGCCTGGTATTGGGCATACCTAGCTGGATGAGCACTTACTACATGTCTAATTAAACCCCCGTCCCACCGTGACCTTTTCCGGTTTTAAATTTTAAAACATTTTTACAAATTTTACATATGGCTACTTGATTCTCTACGTCCCTATCAAAAAATGTCCATGCATCGATTTTAATGGTCGTTTCTTGGACCTCGTCTCATACTAGGGGGAATAGGAGGTATTTCGGTTGAAGGTGCACTAGTGGGCGTGTTGTCATCAATATTAGTGGGTGTATCGTCTAGATCATCGTCTAAATTAAAGTCTTCTTGAGTTCCGAAAATAACTCCTCGTCTAAATCTAATGGTATTGTAGGAAAATGTTGAGTATCAACAAAATCATCATGTGTAGGAATAAGATGACTAGAAGAAGTACCCTTGCCCCGATTGCCCCTACTAGAAGAAGTCTTACCCTTACCCTTAAACATACCTCTAATTCCTTCCATTTTAATTATATGCTAACAAATAATTAAAGTAAATGAAATTAAGTGCGCTAAATAAAATAAACAGACAATAATAATTTAATGAAGGAACGAATGTACCAAACGCCGACGTAACGTCGACGTGTAATCGAGAGGTTGAAAATTGAAACTTTGCTCGATGGAAGATCCTCAAGCTAGTTGCCAACTTCACTCCCAATTCCCAAATGAATTAATAAAATTGAATATTTAGCAAACAATGTAGAGAGATATATTGAGAAATTAGAGAGATTGTAGGAAGATTTGTGAGAAAGATGAAGAGAAAATGAGTTATTTATAGTTGAAAAATTGGGTTAAAGTGTAAATATAATAACTTATGGGTTAAAAATAAATATTAAGGGGTAGGGGGGGTTGGGGGAGGGGGGGGGCCTAAAATGGCCGTTGGCCAACGGCCATAATCTAAAATGGCCGTTGGTGCAACGGCTATTTTTGCAAAGGTAAGGTCGGGGTCGGGGTCGGGGTCGGGACGGTCTCGGGTCCGGCGGGCCTGGGGCGGGCTCGGGTCTGGCGGGACGAGACATCGTCCCGTCCCGAGTTCGAGTCCCGCCCCCGTTAATTTTTTTTTTTTTTTTTTTTAGAGCGGGGTCGGGTCGGGACCGGGCGGGGTCGGGACGGGGTCGGGCCGGGGTCGGGTCGTCCCGGCCCACTGGCCAGCCCTAGGCAAAACTAGTTACTGTCAAAACTGTTATTGGTGTTGCTGCTTCTACATACTAGCCTATTTTTCAAGTGGATTTTCATAACACATTCCTTCAAGGTGACTTATTTGAGGATGTCTACATGAATTTGTCTTAGGGTTTTCAGAGGCAGGGGGAGTACAAGGTTTGGAAGTTGATAAAGTCTTTCTATGGCCTGAAACAAGCCTCTAGGTAGTGAAACATCAAGCTTACTGATACACTTACACAAGAAGAATATGTTCAAAGCCATTATGATCACTCACTATTCACAAAGAAGTCAGGATTAGATCATACTGTCATCTTGATCTATGTAAATGATCTATTAATCACTGGTACAAACATGAAACTGATAGAGGAAGCAAAGGCAACACTGCATGGGAAGTTCAAAATGGAGGATCTTGGACCACTAAAATACTTTCTGGGAATAGAGGTTCTAAGATCAGATAAGGGGATACTTCTCAATCAAAGAAAATATACTCTAGAGCTCATAGCCAATACTGGTCTAAATGGTGCAAAACCTGATGCTACACCACTAAAGGCTAACCTAAAACTTACCACTGTTGACTATGATATCCATGAAGGAATAAAATGAGATGAGCTTCTACAAGACATTGGGAGTTATCAAAAGTTGATCTACTTGACAATTATCAGACTTGATATCTGCTTTACAGTACAATTGCTAAGCCACTTTATGCAATATCTAAGCAGTCACACTTGGATGCAACAACGAGGCTTATTAGATACATCAAGAGAGCACTAGGGCAAAGGATTCTAATGAAGAGAGGGAAAGAAGATCAATTTGTAGCCTATTGTGATTAAGACTGTGCATCATGTCCAACACTAGGAGATCTGTGACTGGTTATGTGTTGAAACTTGGAGATTCCTTGTTGTCTTGAAAATTTAAGAAATAGCAAACAGTGTGTAGAAGCTCAGCAAAGGCAGAGTATAGGAGTATGGCAGCAGTAGCATCAGAGGTTACATGGATGGTTGGTTTACTAGGAGAATTGGGTGTCAAATTGGCTGAACCTGAGCAATTGCATTGTGATAGCAAAGCAACCCTTCAAATAGGAGCTAATCATATATTTCATGAAAGAACTAAGCACATAGAGTTAGATTATCACTTTGTAAGAGAGAAGATTAAGAGTGCACTCGTTAGCACCATAGTACATACCAACTACATTGCAACTAGCTGATATTATAACTAAAGGTCTTGGTGCTGTTCAACATCAGAATCTACTGTCCAAGCTTGGAGTGTACAATGTATATCACCCTCCAGTTTGAGGGGAGTATTGAAAGTTTGAGGACTAAAGTGTAATTAGTGGGAGTTGTAAGGGTCTAACTCAAATTTATTAACTTGAGTCAGTTATAACCGCCTAATGAGTGATATTAGTACATACAGCTCGTTTGTAACCGATTGTATCATTTTCATTGACTAATAGAAATTCTCTCTCAATCCTTCCTACTGCTCGAGTTCTCCCTAATGAATACTCACATTGCCAGTTAATTCCAGCAGTAATTTAGTATTTGTTATAGCCATTGAAATTCTCCACTTATTTCCAATTCCCGCAAGCATGTGTATTTAGATGTTTCAATTTCTTAATTAATCGCGCGTTCATTTCAGTGTATAATTATTTAATATTGAAAATTGTGCGATTATTGTCTTATGATGAGACGTTTTGGCATTACATCACGCTTTGTATCTTTACTTAGCGTTCATTAAATATAATATGCTTTTTAATTAATTCAAAAAGATATTAGGCTTATACAATGGTAACACATCCAGCTACTTAGCTAGAAGAAGAGAATAATAATGTTTACATCTTGTGAGAGTAATATTTCTTTCCGTAATTCGTCCACATACGTTAGATGTCTTTGTTAAACAAAGGTAATATACCTGTGATATACACTGAATATACAGCAGTATATATCACAGGTATACAAAGCATGGACTGGCGAAAGAAAGAAAGTGGGCCGCTTGGGCCTCGGCGGTGGGCCTTCGGCCAAGCCCAAAGCAGCGGCAAAGCGAGAGGTCTCGTGGGCCTCGGCGGTGGGCTTCTCGGCCGGACCATACGAGATTGTGGACAACACAATATTGTATATATGGTATATATATTTGTAGTATATTGTAGTGTAATGGTTACCTTAATTAGTGTTATACACTTACCAAAATTGTATAGTTAGAATTATGGTAGAATAAGGATTTAGAAGTAGAATAGGAATAGGATCTTCCTATTATGGAAATATGTAACTTGTATATATAGCCTTTCAATTAATGAAAATAATCAAGGAGATTATTTCTTTCATGGTATTAAGAGACTAGGTCTAAACAAAAGTTTTTCTCTCAAACTTTTGCCTCCCTTTGGCCGAGACCCCCCCCCCTCGGGTTTCTCTTCCAAATTTCGTCTTCCGCTCTCAAAAACACCTCTCTTAAATTTCCCTTTCTTCTTTGTTCTTTCAATATGTCTAAGAATAATTTTCACCCTGCCCTCACGGTTTCCAATATCAAGAGCAGTATCCCTATTGTCCTTGAGATGGAAAACGTCCAATATGCGACGTGGGCGGAGTTGTTTAAAATTCACGCTATATCTTATCAAGTTCTTCATCACATAATTCCTCCCGCTAGACCCTTCCGCGGAGGATCTGAGTTATGGATTACACTTGATGCTACCGTTCTTCGGTGGATATACGCCACTATTTCGCCGGACCTTCTACGACGATTATGGAGCCGGATACCACGGCTATGGCTGCATGGAATAGATTGCGTGACATAATCCAAGACAACCAACATTCCAGTGTCGTCACACTCGAGCAGGAATTCTCTCTCGTTCGAATGTACGAATTTCCAAACGTTTCTGCATATTGCAAGAAACTAAAGGAGTTGGCGGATCAACTCCGTAATGTTGGCGCACCAGTAACAAATAATCGTCTAGTTCTACAGTTGGTTGTCGGTCTTTCGGAGCCCTATAATGGTGTTGGAACTCTCCTTCGCCAAAGCAACCCTCTTCCGTACTTTCATTAAGCCCGCTCCATGCTTACGTTGGAAGAAGCGGTTTGGCTAAAAAGGCGGCTACCGGAGCAAGCCCGATTGTCATGGTGGCGTCCTCTCCTAGTTCTTCGAGGTTTTGTGAATAATTCGGGCCAAAACCATAATAATGGTGGCGGCAAGAATAATCGCAAAAATAATAACAAAAATCGCGGGCAAACGCGGCGGTTCGTAGCGCGGTTCCGGTAGTCAACAAGCGGGCGGAGGGTCCCGGCCCGGTGGTACGGTGGCCCACCACCGCCATGGGCCCAAAGAGTGGGGCCAATAGCGGTGGAACCCGTACCATCCAACGGCCGGTGGGGCGGCCAACATCCGAGCCCAATACCCGCGGTGGCGGCCCCCCGGCCGGTGGCCCGGCGGCGGTAGCAACGGCGGCCTACGGCCCGGGTGCACCACGAACAGGAGTTCTTGGGGCCCGACCACCGCAGGCCCATCATGCAGCAGGCCCCACTCAGACTGATATCGAGGCCGCGATGCACACGTTGGGGTTGACTCAATCGGACCCAAATTGGTACATGGACACCGGGGCAACTACTCACATGACTTCTGAATCATGTACTATCTCCTCTTATTCCAATTTGAGCACCCCTCGGGGTATAATTATTGGTAATTGCAACTCTATTCCAATTCAGGGTTATGGTCACAAAACGTTGTCTCCCCCCAATCCACCCCTTCTCTTGAAAAATACTTTACATGCTCCTAAATTGATTAAAAATTTAGTGTCCGTCCTAAGTTCACTACGATAATTCCGTTTCCGTTGAATTTGATCCTTTCGGTTTTTCTCAAGGATTTCAAGACGGGGAGTCATCTCATGAGGTGTGATAGTAGGGGGGATCTCGTATCCTATCATGCCTGGTTTCGACCATCGAGTCAAACCTTGCCGTCGGCCTTTGCACCCATCTCTCCTTCCATGTGGCATGCTCGTCGGGTCATCCGGATCTTCTATTTTATCGCTTTTAGATAAAAATAGTTTTATTTCTTGTAAGGGTACGTGTCGTACTCCAAATTGTCAGTCTTGTTCATTAGGAAAAATTGTTAAGTTACCATTTGTAGACTCCAATTCTCATACTTCTATGCCATTTGACATTATTCATAGTGACTTATGGACGTCTCATGTTCTAAGTTCAGTGGGTCATCGATATTATGTTCTCTTTTTAGATGATTATACTAGATTTTTGTGGACGTTTCCAATTGCAAATAAATCGCAACTATTTTCCATCTTCATCAATTTTAGAGCGTTCATTCGTACTCAATTCGAAAGAGACATAAAAAGTATTCAATGTGATAATGGGAAAGAATATGACAATAGGGAGTTTCGGGAGTTCTGTGCTAATAATGGGATCAATTTTAGGTTTTCATGTCCTCATACATCTCCACAAAATGGTAAGGCCGAACGCAAAATTCGTTCCATCAATAACATTGTCCGAACTCTCTTAATTCATGCCTCCATACCTCCATATTTTTGGCATCATGCTCTACAAATAGCCACATATCTTCTTAACATACTTCCTTCTAAAGGTCTGACATATTCCTCCCCCCTCAAAATCATATGTAATAAGGACCCTTCGTATTCTCATCTTCAGATTTTTGGGTGCTTGTGTTATCCGTTATTCCCATCCACCACAATTAACAAACTTCAGGCTCGGTCTACCCCGTGTGTGTTTTTGGGTTATCCATCGAATCATCGTGGCTATAAGTGTTTTGATTTATCCTCCAAGAAAATCATAATCAATCGCCATGTCATTTTTGATGAAACTCAATTCCCGTTTACGAAAGTTCATACTCTCGAACCTAAGTCGTATAATTTTTTGGATGACCAAATATCCCCGTATATTATTCGAAATTTTTCGGACATCTCCCGTACCCAAAATCCTCCAGCGGGCCCACCGCCCGCCGGCCCCACAAGATCTTATGCAACGCCCACTGTTTCACCATTTGGAACAGTTCCGGCCTATTGGGCCGATCCCGGCCCATTCGGAACCGGTCCCGGCCGAACCGAGTCCGCTTTTTATCGATTTGGGCCGGCGGAGCCCACCGCCTGCCGGCCGGTCCGTCCCGAGCCCGTAAAATCCCCAAAATTCCCTCAATTCTTCATCGAGTCATAGACCGGTCACTCGTAGTCGGCGGGGTATTTTTACACCTAAAAGACATTTTAATTTACATTCGGATGTCTCTAAATCCCCCTTGCCCCGCAATCCGTGTCCGCATTAAATGACCCTAATTGGAAAATTGCTATGACCGATGAATATAATGCTCTTATTGCTAATAAGACGTGGGAGTTGGTGCCCCGTCCATATGGTATTAATGTTATCAGGTCTATGTGGATTTTTGCTCATAAGGAGAATTCAGATGGGTCCTTTGCTCGACATAAGGTGCGACTTGTTGGTGATGGTAAGACTCAGCAGGTTGGAATTGATTGTGGTGAGACGTTTAGTCCGGTGGTCAAACCGGCTACCATTCGCACTGTGCTTAGCTTGGCTCTTTCAAAGACTTGGCCAATTCATCAGTTGGATGTCAAGAATGCTTTTCTACATGGTGACCTCAAGGAAACAATCTATATGCATCAGCCGTTGGGTTTCAGGGATCCCAACCGCCCTAATCATGTCTGTTTGTTGAAGAAATCATTATATGGGCTTAAGCAGTCTCCACGGGCCTGGTATACACGATTTGCTGACTTTGTTTCGACTATTGGGTTCACCCACATCAGGTCAGATAATTCCTTGTTCATCTACCGTCGTGGTTCGTCATTGGCCTATATTCTGTTGTATGTGGATGATATCATCTTGACTGCCTCCTCCGATGCTTTGCGCCAGTCTATCATGGCCATACTCAGTTCTGAGTTTGCTATGAAAGACTTGGGGCCTTTGAGTTATTTTTTGGGGATTGTCGTCAAGCGTCATTCAGGTGGGTTGTTTCTGTCTCAACGGAAGTATGCTGCTGAGATCATCGAGAGGGCTGGGATGTCATCCTCGTAAGTCCACTTCCACACCGATTGATGCAAACCCAAAGCTAAGTGCCGCGACGGGTTCACCATACGAGGACCCGACCCGCTATCGCGATCTTACGGGGGCCCTCCAAAGATCTTACCTTTACCGGACGGATATTATGTATGCGGTTCAGCGGTGTGTTTATTCATGCATGATCCCAAGGTTGGGCCAATAATGCAATCAAACGCATCATTCGGTATATTTAGGGGACACTTTGGACTATGGGTTGCACTTGTATCCTTCATCTACATCCACACTTGTCTCTTACACGGATGCGATTGGGGTGGTTGTCCCGACACCAGACGGTCGACGTCGCTCTGCCACCGTATGTTCCTCGGCAACAACTTGGTCTCCTGGTCGGCAAAGCGTCAGGCAACTTTATCACGCTCAAGTGCAGAGGCAGAATATCGAGGGGTAGCAAATGTGGTTTCCGAGTCATGTTGGCTACGTAATTTGCTTTTGGAGCTTCATTGTCTCATTCAGAAGGCAACCTTGGTATATTGCGATAACATTAGTGTCATCTACCTTTCAGGTAACCCAGTTCAACACCAACGCACTAAGCATATCGAAATGGACATTCACTTTGTCCGTGAAATGGTTGCAAAGGGTCAAGTTCGCGTATGCCATGTCCCGTCTCGGTATCAAATTGCAGACATCTTTACAAAGGGTCTCCCAGCGGTTCTCTTTGAAGATTTTAGTGACAGTCTTAGCGTTGGAAGACCGCTCGCTATGACTGCGGGGGTGTGTTAAACAAAGGTAATATACCTGTGATATACACCGAATATACGACGAGTATATATCACGGGTATACAAAGCGATGGATCGGCGACGGCAAAGCGGTGGGCCGCTTGGGCCTCGACGGTGGGCCTTCGGCCGGCGGCCCGGCCAGCGGCAAAGCGAGAGGGTCTCGTGGGCCTCGGCGGTGGGCCTCTCGGCCGGACCATACGAATTGTGGACAACACAATATTGTATATATGGTATATATATTTGTAGTATATTGTAGTGTAAAGGTTACCTTAATTAGTGTTATACACTTACCATAATTGTATAGTTAGAATTATGGTAGAATAAGGATTTAGAAGTAGAATAGGAATAGGATCTTCCTATTATGGAAATATGTAACTTGTATATATAGCCTTTCAATTAATGAAAATAATCAAGGAAATTATTTCTTTCAGTCTTTGACTTGACTGGTATTATACCTCGTACGCCTGCATAAAGAGGAGATTTGATCAATTACTTAGAACCAAAAAAAGGGGGAGGGTCCAAAAAGAAAAAGGAATAGTAGATTCAAAGTTGAAGCTTGACGCATCTCATGAATAGACAGTTGATACATTAAAGTAGGGGTGGCCAGTGGGCCGGGCTCGGGTCGGCGGGCGGGTCGCGGGGGTCGGGGCGGGACGCGAGAGCGAGGGGTCGGGGTCGGGTCTAGCGGGCCTAGCGGGGTCGGGTGCACGGCGGGACTGCTCCGGTCCGTCCCGATCCCGATCCGGTCGGTGGTCGGGCGGGGCGGGCGGGGGCGGGCTCGGGCTCGGGGCGGGGTACGGTCGGGTTTTCCTTTTTTTTTTTTTTAAATAACATATGTATAAAAAAATCTCAATAAACAAAATAAGATAGTGTAATAAAAATATCCCAAGGTCATTTTTGTGCCTCTTATATTATTTAATAGACATATGATTTTTTGTAATACAAATACAATTGTCTAAAATCTAAATTGCAACTTTGTGGTGTTGTCCAAAAGTTGCAAATTACATAATAAAATTGCAATTAAAAAAATTACATTTTCAAAAAAACATGTTCTAATTGCTTGATGATTTCATGTGGTTCTTCGGTTGGAATTGGTATTTGTTGGTCAAATTGATCCACGTCGCTTCCACTACCTTCGGTTAAGATTTCGTTGTAGTTTTCATCATCTTCTTCGTTGATCTCCGGTTGACCGCACCTTCTCCGCTCCGCTCGTCGTATCCAATCTCTGAATAATACGCAATTTCCAAGTCGTCTCCGACCAATGAGTGTTTGTGGTCTCCTATTTGATATCTGCTGCGAAAAAGCGCTTTCGACGCGAGTTGATGACGCTTGAATGTTCAAAACATCTCGAGCCATCAATGAAAGTGTCGGAAAGGTCTTCTCATTCCCCTCCAAAGTATTTCAAAGTCTTCTTGTCCATCTTCATTGATAACTTCTTGATACGGTAGAACCCCGCAAAACAAAAATATCCAACTCGCTAATTTGGTTAGTAGTAGAGGTACGGCCGCACATTCTATTTCTGAGGCTTTCAATACTAGCCGCAGAAACAGCATGTCTTTTGTGAGGTTGTGTTGAAGATGAAGAAGATGGTATGGAAGCCGGTAAGTTACTAGCATTTTCTTGTTGATAAAATCTATATATATTTTTGCATTGGTGTTCTACGCTAGACAACGCTTCTTCTTTAGTTTGTTCAATAGGTGGTGGGTGATTTAGATTTTTGGGACTTGGAGGTGGTAGTACTTCTATACAATCGTAAATAGTTTCAATTAGTGATTTAGTACCGTCTATTTTAATAGTAGGATTTAATACAGAACCAATAATATAAATAAAGGGAATAGGAATAAAATATTTTTTAATTTTGACAAACATTTTTTTAATAGTTTGCCTTATAAGTTTGGTTTTTCTATATATTCACTAAGTAATAAAAATATTAGAGTTATATAAAATAACATAGTTGAAATAGTAGGATAATATATACCGGAAAATTCTTTTGTTGCTTGAAAAAATTTCTCTAAAAATACAATAAGTTCGGAAATTTTTACCCAATCACTATCTAAAATCATATCACCGTGGCTTTTTATTATGAGAGTTAAAAAATAAAGTTATAGGTAATTTATAGTCATAAGCAACAAGTAGTTGCTCGTATAAAGAATTCCACCTAGTGGATACTTCTTGTGGAATTCTTCTATAAGGTAGTCCACAATCGTGACAAGTTTTTTTATATTCTTTTCTACGTTGTACTTTATTACTTTTAAAAATAAAGTTTATAGCAAATTGTATTTTACTAAGAATGTCTTCAAAAAGTGATAGACCATCCTTTACAATTAAGTTATATATATGGCACGCACATTTTATATGAAAATGGTCTGAAAAGATAGAGTTAAACTATTTTTTAACATTGTAATTGCGTAATTGTTATTAGAAGCGTTATCTAATGTAATAGTCATAATTTTATCGGTAATTCCGTAATAATCGCACACTTGATAAATATTTTCTGCAATAAAAGTACCGGTGTGCCTATCATCTATATATCTATACGCTAAAATACGTTTTTGCATAGACCATTTATAATCTATCCAATGACAAGTTACGAGTTAAATAATCATGGTCGTTAGTACTACGACCTATATCGACGTGATAGATACTTTGCCATTAAAATGATATAATGAAAAACGTAAATATTGTTGATATTCATGCGCGAATTTAAATACATCTCTCTTAACGGTTGATCTAGGAAAATCGTTAAAAGCGAGATTATATATATCTCTAATGTAATGAATAAAACCGGGAGATGAAGGAAATGAAAAAGGCAAACCCTCCACAAGCAACTAATTTTGATATTGCTTCCCTATCTCTATGTTTATTGTATTTAGAGCCTACAATTCCCCCCGTCATAGGGTTAATTTGACCCCGTACTTGGTCCGGGACGATATCGGTATGTGAACCTTGTCCCGATGGAGCGGGCGTTTGCGCACCCGGTTTTGAAGCCTGGTATTGGGCATACCTAGTTGGATGAGCACTTACTACGTGTCTAATTAAACCCCCGTCCCACCGTGACCTTTTCCGCTTTTAAATTTTAAAATATTTTTACAAATTTTACATATAGCTACTTGATTCTCTCGCGTCCCTATCAAAAAATGTCCATGCATATGATTTTAATGGTCGTTTTGCTGGACCTCGTCTCATACTAGGGGGAATATGAGGCATTTCAGTTGAAGGTGCACTAGTGGGTGTGTTGTCATCAACATTAGTGGGTGTATCATCTAGATCATCGTCTAAATTAAAGTCTTCTTGAGTTCCAGAAAATAGTTCCTCGTCTAAATCTAATGGTATTGTAGGAAAATGTTGAGTATCAACAAAATCATCATGTGTAGGAATAAGATGACTAGAAGAAGTACCATTGCCCTGGTTGCCCCTACTAGAAGAAGTCTTACCCTTACCCTTAAACATACCTCTAATTCCTTCCATTTTAATTATATGCTAACAAACAATTAAAGTAAATGAAATTAAGTGCGCTAAATAAAATAAACGACACAATAATAATTTAATGAAGGAACGAATGTACCAAACGTCGTAACGTCGACGTGTAATCGAGAGGTTGAAAATTGAAACTTTGCTCGATGGAAGATCCTCAAGCTAGTTGCCAACTTCACTCCCAATTCCCAAATGAATAAATAAAATTGAATATTTAGCAAACAATGTAGACTTGTAGAGAGATATATTGAGAGATTAGAGAGATTGTAGGAAGATTTGTGAGAAATATGAAGAGAAAATGAGTTATTTATAGTTGGAAAATTGGGTTAAAGTGTAACTATAATAACTTATGGGTTAAAAATAAATATTAAGGGGTAGGGGGTTGGGGGAGGGGGGGAGGCCTAAAATGGTCGTTGCTCAACGGCCAAAATCTAAAATGGTCGTTGGTGCAACGGTTATATTTGCAAAGGGGGAGAAATCGGGCGGGGTCGGGGTCGGGGTCGGGACGGGCTCGGGTCAGGCGGTCCTGGGGTGGGCTCGGGTCTGGCGGGACGAGACATTGTCCCGTCCCGAGTTCGAGTCCCGCCACCGTTATTTTATTTTATTTTTTTACGCGGGGTCGGGCCTTCCCGACCCACTGGCCACCCCTACCTTGGACTACTTAAGCTAACATTTTGCATTTGTTCAAGGTGTTCAAAGATTCATATATATACATAAACACAAAAAATATATCCTAGATATACACTATAACTAACACCCTCGGCACCCTCTAAATCCGCCCTTGCTTACATGCATGTATCTAACTTATGAGGATCAAAAGAAAGCTACATGAGAAACATAAATGATTGAAATAACCTTGTTGAGAGGACCTCAAAGAAAAGAAAGGACTCGTGGTCCTACACTCCCATTGTAGGTGGTTTAATTAAGGTTTCATGAACCAAACTAGTTCTTCTAATTGCTTCAATTATGTTAGCATATTTGGAAAGAGCGTAATAGAAATTTGATTGACAATAAATATCTCCTTACTAAACTTATATGCACTCGGATGACAGATTATCCTCGAGAAATTGATAAAGTATTTCCTACTCAAACTTCTACTTCGAAACAAGTTAGGTCTCCCCCTTGTGCAGGAAGATAAAACTAAACACTAATGGTAGTGTCAAGAAGTAACCTGGAGATGTTTCTTTTGGAGGAATCTTTGAGATGATCTGGTAAAGTGGTTGTTGGGATACCCAAATAAGATGAAGCCTTACTTCAGAATTGTGAAGCATCAAGCATGGATTAAAAATAGCAAACCAAATGGATTATGGAGTAATAGAAGTGGAAACAAATTATTTAATGGTTGTCAAGCTTATCAATGAAGAGGACGTCCAAGATTATCCACTTAGACCTATTATTGAAGATTATAGATATTTGTTGAAGGTCAGCAACATCACAATTAGACATGTATGGAGGGAGGCAAACCAATGTGTCGATTTTCTAGTAAATAAAAGAGACAACCATGAAGAAGCTTTGTTACATTGGAGTAATGCATTTAAGGAGATGTAATTTCTTCTCCTAGTGAACTTAAGCCGTGTGGCATATGATTGTTTTAAGTTTTTTATTTAATTTTGTTTCCGTTATACCAAAATACTAAAATAAAGGGTACCTGATTTTGTATCTTCTTCATATAAGGATGGTATAGAGTTGTCTTGCAGTGGAAGCAGCAAAACCTTTCAGAAAAAGGTTCAAGATTTAAATTTTTTGATTTCGAAGTGAAAACTCTACCACATTTCATCTAATTCACAAAATCCGCCCATGCTCTCAGCTATGCTTACTAAAAGAACAGAGTAAAAGAGGATATACTTAAATTGGTGGATGTAAGCGGGGTCCGTGGAATAGGTTTGAATAGTGTGGAATGTAGATTTACATTTTGGTAGTAAAAAAAAAAAGCAGGAAAAATCAATTCACGCTAACTATTGTATTTTTTGTTGGTATTTGTTTCTATTGTACTTTATAAAGCAGTACGGGAAGTATATCACTATTACAAGTATTCGAAAGGATAAACAAAGATTCAATAATTCAACTAGAAATCTGAAATTACAATTGTAGAACAAGAAAGACTGGAAACTGTTTTTGCTGAGTCACTCTGTCCTTAAGATAATATTGTCCCGTATGTATCATTTATACGTCCTGAACAATTTGTCTCCCAAGATAAAACAGCAATGGAACACTTGAGCAAAGGAAACTCAAGAGCTACCGTGAAGAATATTGAGTAACGAAATGATTCTTGGAAGTTGTAGGAAGAACTGTCTTTGCTTGTGTATTTTCGTGTAGTATATATCATGCTCAACAATGGTGTAAGGGGTGTTTATATAGGTGAGGGAGGGGTTGTTTAACTGCCTCCATAACAACCATTATTGGCCAAATAATGGCCATTATGGAGGTAGTAAAGCCACCAAAATAAATGGTGAAAGACCAACGGATTGGCCATTATAGGAGGAGTAATTCAACCAAAATAAATGGCTGAATTGAGTGCTTGGCGTTTCTGTTCTCTTCTGCCCAATTCTGACTTTATGGAAACTTCAGGGACCAAACTGTACATCTGAAACTTCTGGGATCAAACTGTACTTCTGGCAAAGTTCTCTGGCCCAAAAAGATAATAGCCCGGAATCGGACGGGCGGCGGCGCGCGCGTGGTCTTTCCTTGAACCGAAGCACATCTAGGTCCTCCCTCCTTTAAACACATGGGATACCCCATGGGGTCCCAAACCCCAAACCAATTTCGAGTCTTATATACACAACAATTCTTTCTTCCTCTACCGATGAGGGAGAATTGATCACACACCACACTTTTCCATGCTTCAAACACCTTACTTCGTGAACCAATATCTCTTTCATTTCTCAATGAAATTTGACGATTCTTGGCCCTACGGTTATCTACGTACTTAGTAGATCATGCATGTGTAAAGAACCGGATTCTCCAACATACGTAACACTAGTGTTTAAGCCGTTAAAGTTGGTCGGTCGCAACTCCCGCCAAAGGCTAATTTCCAACATTTCTGACTTACTTTTATTACTAGTAGTAGTACATAATAATTGCTGAAAGGCCTCAAATTGATATAAATTGAAAGTAATGGAATTAGATCTGAGTATGAGCATCTTGACTTCGCATATGTGGAGAGTAAAAATGTACGAATTGTACAATATAGTCTAAAATTCATCAAGTAATAATTTTATTTTGAGAAAAGTACTGATATTTGTCATTACATTATGTAACATGTGAATAGTATTTCTTCAGTTTGTGCTTGGATACGTTGTTTTAATAAGTTGATGTAATATCTTAGCAAGCTTGTGGTACCTCATATATCTATTAAGCATATTTGCCAAAATGGGCCATGGCCTTTTTGTTAGTGGGACCAAGTCTTGTCACGTCCTCATTGCATGGAACCATCAACTTGTATCTGGATTCTGGATCTAAGGAAAAAGAATGTTTTGAAAAGTTATTTTGCTTCACTGATATTATTATTTTCCTGCTTACTGATGACTATCTCTGTTTAGTAGTCAATAGACACGATTTTAGTTTGTGCATGTTAATTCTTGCCACTTATATTGTCAATCGTCCTCTAGTATTAGCATCAAAGTGCAAAGTCATTGCTTCCTCACCTCTGCCAAATACGATTGTAAGATTCACAATTCCTCTTTGCATCTCCAACTATATATACATTTATTTATGTACAAACCATTGTGTGTACTTCCTTGTCTAAATTTATGAGAGAAACTTTTCTTTTTAGTCCGTTCATGATATACATGTGTATATCCTATGTTTATTGGGCCTCGGTTTTGTATATATTTTAGGTAATGTTTTGGTCTCTTAGTTTAGGTAATGTTGTGGTGTAATTAGTATTGTACACTTACCATAATATTTGTGTTACCATAATTGTATAGTTAGTGTCCAAGTAGAATAAGATTTTAGGAGTAGAATAGGAATATGATCTTCCTATTATGAAAATATGTAAATTGTATATATACTCTTTCAATTAATGAAATTAATCAAGGCATTATTTCTTTCAATTTTTATAATTAAGAACAACTTAACTTTAAAATTTCGTCTCACGCTTAAATGATTTATAGCCACACAAAAGTCTAAGGTTAGTTTTAGACCATAGATTTCAAAATCTTCATCATTTTCTTAAACTTTGTGGCTAATCAAACGGTGCCACGTAAATCGAGACTGATGAAGTACTACTCAAGGGCGGATTTACTGTTGAAGTTACGGGCTCGACATAATCAATAGCTTTAACCTGACTGAATAAACAATCTATTTAGAACCCAATAAACAAATAAGGCTATAAATCAAGAACCTATAAACCTAAATTTTAGTGGCGTTTGGACATGCGATTTCATCTCATGAGATGAAATCAGTGTTTGGACATGCAATTTCATATCTGATTTCATCTCGTGAGATGAAATCCCAAATCATCCAAAAAGGAATGATTTGGATTCCAAATCATACCCAAATCATCCAAAAAGATCCAAATCGTGATTTTAGTTTTTTATAATGTAAAAGTTGACCCATAAAATTATATTTTATAAAAATAGATTCTTAAGTTGGTAGATATATTTACCAATCATGTTTATCAACCATTTATATCAAATATTAAAAGATCTACAAGTTGGTAGTATATTTATTACAAAGTCACTCTTACCAACCATGTGGGAGAATTATATTAAAGAGTAGTTACACTACAACTCATGTTCAATTTTCCATTTTATTGAACTAAAGTTTAATCAATTGATGTTGTATTTTTTAGAAAGACCTAGTAGCGTATTAATTTTGTTATGAACTATGACTTGCTCATTTGGTAAGATTGTATTAGAATTGGAAAAGTTTTGATGGTTTTCACAACTTATGGGTTTTTTATGTCTATAAAAAAAAATACAACAACAGCATACCCAATGAAATCCCACAATGTGGGGTCTGGAGAGGGTAGAGTGTACGCAGACCTTACCTCTACCTTGGCAGGTAGAACGGTTGTTTCCGAGAGACAATCGGCTCAAGACAAAGCATAAGCACAAGCAAAGTAAGACAAACAAAGCGAATAAGTCATGATATCGCATTCTGAAAAAGAAGCAATAACTAATGCATGTAAATAAGACAAACAAGGTACACTAGAAAATACATATCAGCATAAATCAAACGACAGGGGACTATAAAGCAATACTGCGCCTACTAATATGATAGGCTAAGCGGTCCTACAATAATAACTCTATAACTATCAGTTTGTAAGCGTAGGTAGGACTACGCTGGACTACCTACTACCCTAATTCGTGTCCTCCATACCCCAAATCTAAGGTCATGTCCTCAGTGAGTTGCACATGCGCCATATCCCATCTAATCACATCTCTCCAATACTTCTTCGGCCTACCTCTACCCCTTCTGAACTCGTCCATAGCCAACCTCTCACACCTCCGCACTGGGGCACATGTGTCTCTCCTCTGCACGTGTCCGAACCATCTCAATCTCGCTTTCCTCATCTTATCCTCCACCTAGTCCACTCTCACTATGTCCCGAATATAATAATTTCTAATTATATCCCTTTTTGTATGCCCACATATCCATCTGAACATTCTCATCTCCGCAACTTTCATTTTGTGGGTGTTCGAAGTCTAGATCGACCAACACTCCGCCCCATACAACATAGTCGGTCTGACCACACCCTATAGAACTTGCCTTTAAGTTTTGGTGGCACCTTTTTATCGCACAAGACTCCAGATGTGAGTCTCTATTTCATCCACTCTGCCCCAATACGATGTGTGACATCGTCATCAATCTCTCCATTCCCTTGGATAATAGACCTGAGGTACTTGAAGCTTTCTTTCTTTGGAATGACCTGAGTACAAAGCCTCACCTCCACGCCTGTCTCAAAGTCGCTCCCGTTACTAAACTTGCACTACACGTATTATGTTTTGGTCCTACTTAGTCGGAACACTTTAGAATCTAGGGCATGTCTCCAAACCTCCAGCTTAGAGTTCACTCAACTGCGAGTCTCATCAGTCAGGACTATGTCGTCTGTGAATAACATACACCATGGCACCTCCCCTTGAATTTTTTGCGTCAGTCCATCAATTACTAAGGAAAATAAGAATGGGCTAAGAGTTGATCCCTGGTGCAGCCCCATCATCACTGGAAAGTGCTCCGAGTCTTCTCCTGTTGTCCGTACCCTGGTCTTGGCTCCATCATACATATCATTGATCTCCTTAGTGTACGCCACAGGTACACCTCTAACCTCCAAACATCTCCATAGAACCTCCCTAGGGACTTTGTCGTATGCCTTCTCGAGGTCGATGAAAACCATATGTAAGTCTCTCTTCCTCTCCCTATATTGTTCCACTAACCTCCTAATAAGATTAATGGCTTCTGTAGTCAAGCGCCCCAACATGAATCTAAACTAGTTCTCAGAAATAGATACGCGTCTTCTCACCCTCATCTCTACGACCCTTTCCCAAACTTTCATGGTGTGGCTTAGCAGTTTGATACCCCTATAGTTGTTGCAACTCTAGATATCACCTTTGTTATTGTACAAAGGAATCATTGTACTCCCCTTTATTTTTCGGGCATTCTTGTTGTCCTAAAAATGATGTTAAACAACTCAGTCAGCCATTCCAAACCTGTCATGTTTGTGCTATTCCAAGATTCAACTGGAATCTCATCAGGCCTGGTCGCTCGTCCCCTGCGCATCCTGTGACCTGCCCCCTTAACCTCTTCAACCGTAATACTTATATAATACACAAAATCCTGGTACCTACCATATTGCCCCAAATCTCGCAGCACAATGTCTTTGTCTCTTTTTTTATTCAAGAGTTTATGGAAGTAAGACTGCCACCTCCACCTAATATGCGCGTCCTCCACCAGCACTTTTCCATCCTCGTCCTTGATGCACCTCACATGCTCCAAGTCACGAGCCCTTCTCTCCCTCATCTTAGCTAGTCTATATAACTTCTTCTTCCCGTTTTTCTCCTCTAATTCCACATACAGACGTTCAAAAGCCGTCGTGACCGCTAGCTTTGCCTCCGTCCTCGCCATTTTATATAATTCCCTATTCGTCCACTTCTCCACCTCATCCTTGCTTTCTACCAATTTTGCATACACTGCTTTCTTTGCTTCCATCTTTTCTTGAACTTTACCATTCCACCACCAGTCCCCTCGATGCCCACCACGGCTACCTTGCGAGATCCCTAGCACTTCTCTAGCTACCTTTCGAATGCAACTGGCCGTTCTGTCCCACATACCGGTCACATCCCCACTACTCCCCCAAGCCCGCTCGGCCATTAACCTCTCCCCCATCTCCTTCGCACTAGCCATGGTCAAACTCCTCCATTTGATTCTTAACATGTCATCCACAACCCTCCTCTTCTTCTCCATCTTACTCTCCAAATCCATCACCAAAAGTTTTTATTGGGTTGTAAGGTACTCTCTCAGAATGACCTTGCAGTCTTTACAAAGACAGTTGTCAACCTTCCTAAGGAGCAAAAAGTCTATCTGAGTCTTAGCCACCGCACTACGAAAAGTCACCAAGTGTTCCTCCTTCTTCAGGAAACTCGAATTGGCTATCACCATCCCAAAAGCTCTGGCGAACTCCAAAAGTGAGACGCCTTCCCCGTTCCTGTCCCCGAGGCCAAAGCCTTCATGTACGTCATCGTAACCTCCCGGAAGTGACCCGATATGTCTATTGAAATCTCATCATATAAATAACTTCTCAATGGGTGGTATACTCCCACCACTTCATCCAAATCCTCCCAAAAATGCCTTTTCTCCTTCTCGTCCAAGCCCGTCTGTGGCGCGTACGTACTGATAATGTTCATGGTGGTCCCTCCAACTACCAACTTAATCGTCATCATCTTGTCATTGACCCTCCTAACCTCTACCACTTGATCCCTTAGCTCGTTGTCTACTAAAATGCCTACCCCATTCCTATACTTCGACCTACCCGAGAACCATAACTTATACCCGTCTACATCCTTAGCCTTAGGCCCCGCCCATTTGATCTCCTAGACACAGGCTATATTAATCCTTCTCTTCTTAAAAATCTTAACTAGCTCTATGAACTTCCCTGTTAAAGTTCCAAGACCCTATTATCAGCCTAGCATCTTCCTTACCTAAACTTACCCCCTAGCCCTTGCCCCCGTCCCCGACCGAGAACATGACCCTAGTCTACCATCATTCACCAAAGCCATTAGGCAAAAGAAAACACAAAAAATACTAGTCCAAAGTTAACGCCAACACACACGGGCACCAATACTAAAACATAAGTTAGCAAGAATCTAGAGGTAAGTCAGGCTACTACAGACTATAATGATAGAACAAAGGGAAACAAGAATACAGGCAAGAATGTAAAGTCAAGATTCAATAAAACGCAACACACAAAAATTTAACTACAAGGATAAGAACAAATATTGAGTACAGTCAACTGGAGGTACCAACTCCAGACTGATAGAACATGTTCACACGCCGAAAATCATTGTTCACACTTCGGAAAACAATGTTCATTGCCTAAAATCATTGTTTGCTGCCGGAAACCACTGTTCGTTGCGGGCGTCGTCACAGATCTGGTGATACCTGCAAAAAAAAAACCGGAGACTGCCGGAAAAAGCTAAATCGGAGTACTGTTATGGCGGCGATGAGAGGAGAATCGGTTAAAATGGCGGACGCCTCTGTTCCTAAAAGAATCGCCTTCTTTCGGATGCACAAATGGGTACAACAAAACTGAAAAATCCCAAATGGGTACAACAAAAACTAAGAGTAGAAACGAAACCGACCCGTTTATGTGTAACCCGAAAAGCAGGAGGGTCTCGTTTAGATTGCAGAGAAGCACTAGTAGTAGCAAATCACTTGGATCGTTGAACTTCTAGAGGGAAGCTAGAGCAAAATTTTAGAGAGAGAAAGAGTCATTGGAAAATATTATCCTAAGGAACTATATAATCAATACAACTTTAAAAAATCAAATTACGTATTTAAATAAAATTCCAACTTCAAATCATCATAATTTCATCATCTCATGATGAGATAGTTTCAAATCATGTTGAAACGTCTCCTTAGATTCGCATCTAACTCTTATGCCCTGATATTTCGCACTGAACAATCATGATAGGCAGACTATAGCAACCAAACGCTTTGACCCACATTGAATGTTAAACTTCTTATTGAGGGAAAGTATAGCAAACCCATATGAATTCAGATTTAACTTATAATACACTAACATATATTTTACACGATTGTATTTTAACATGTTCTGCATGCAGGCAATTCATACCTTAATTTCCAGCTAATTATTAATTATAAACGGTTAATTATTGGTTATCTTTATGTAATTACTTAATAATATAAAAGATTCTCGACGTTTGTTAATATATATAGAAGTTAAACTCGATGAAGTATGTACTACCATTATCACTGAAGAGTGTAACTATGTCTATAGTGGGAGTGTAATCATAAGATGAGAGAGACTTGGGTATATGCCGAGGGATATTCTGCTATAAGTGGTGGTCCTTCAGATTCATATTATAAAGGTAATATTTGGATTCCTTATCATGTTGTATCTACCACTTGCCAAATTAAAGTTTCATTTTTAGATCGTTCTTGGTAGTATGCATTTTATGATTTTATCCCAATGAGGTGCTCGCTGGTGGACCTAAGATTTTTCAAGACAACTTGTTTTCGTAGTTAATTATTTCTAAAATTTAAGTGCGTGAAGCATCCCATTATTAAGAAAGAAGTGGGCAAAATAATCGTACTAATTTAAAGGGGATTACTCCTATATTCCCATTAGGCAAAAAACTGTTTAGCTTACCATGATTTACAACAACAATTATTGGGATACAATTGTTGTAGAAAACGGGAAGTAAGTAACTATTACAACAGTAGAAAGGATAAACAAACTATTACAATAAAATTGAAAATCAAAACCTTAACAAAATGCTTGTGTGATTTGCTGAGTCGAGTGATGACACTCTGTCTTTAAGACAAGATTGCCCCGTATATCTCCTTTTACGGCGTTGAGCAATAGTCTCCCAAGATACAACAACAACTTTAACAAGTGAGCAAAGGAAATTCAAATGTTACTCTTGAAGAAATTTTGAGTATAGCAACTTGGCTAGAGAATATGAATTAAATTTGGAATATTTTCTAAGTGTTGAGTGTTTTGTTCAATTGAGCCAAAGGCCTTAATTTATAGTGTAAGTAGAAGACCCCTCAACTAGCCAACTAATTGCCTTCAATGGCCATGTAATTGCACTTGATTGAGGGATTACATTCAGCCAAATAATGGCTGAATTCATGTGCCAAGTAATGGAGAATCAATGCTCCAAAACCAGCCAAAGGTCAGATTTTTTTCAACTTCCCGTCGCAGCTTTCTACCTCCGAATCGTCGCGGCTCCAATGACTGACCAGCCAATTTGCGCCGCGCGCGATTGGGAGGCGTCGCGGGCCGATCGGGAGGCGTCGCGGCGATTTCCGACTCGTTTCATTTTACACTTCTTCCTTCTTTTACCAACGTGGAATACTTTGTCATTTGGCCAATAATCGTCCATAATTCCATGTCTCAAACGTATTACATACGTACTAATATCTCTTTCACTAATGAAATTTGCGATACTTGGCACTACGTGTGCACGTGTGTGAAACGACGTTTCCGACAAGCGGGCCCAATTTGTTTGAGTCATAAATTAATGGGATATACTTAATTTCACATTTAGTAAATTTCCAACAACAATAACAGAGCCAGTGTAATTTCACAAGTGGAGTCTGGAGAGGATACGTAGGATGTATGCACTCCTACCTTTGTGAGGTAGAGAGACTATTTTCGGTAGACCTTTGGCTCAAAAGAAGAGAAATCAAAGCAGGATTGAAAAGAAAATAACGACAATAAAATAGTAAGATAAACAACTTTTTGTATAACCTAATTAACTGCATCTGGTTTAGTCCAATTTGTAGCTATAAAATTACCTATAAGCTCTTTGAAATGTTGACTTTTTGTTTGACAAATCGCATAAAGATGAAATCGTTATTTTGGAAGAATCTAAAGAAAAGCACAATATGCCAATGACGTCGTGACACTGATTGTGATAGAGGAACAGGATTTTGTGTTGATTTTGTTCTCAAGGATAAGAATATAGAGATGTGTGAGGTGCCAAATTTACAAATAAAGGAAGTAACTAAATGTGATAGGCCACCTTACATGGTTTATATCTATAAATAACTCATTTTCTCTTCATCTTTCTCACAAATCTTCCTACAATCTCTCTAATTTCTCAATATATCTCTCTACAATTCTACATTGTTTGCTAAATATTCAATTTTATTTATTCATTTGGGAATTGGTAGTGAAGTTGGCAACTAGCTTGAGGATCTTCCATCGAGCAAAGTTTCAATTTTCAACCTCTCGATTACACGTCGACGTTACGTCGCGCGTTTGGTACATTCGTTCCTTCATTAAATTATTATTGTCTCCGTTTATTTAGTTTAGATCACTTAATTTTATTGTCTTTAATTATTTATTTATTATCATAATTAAAATGGAAGGATTAAAAGGTATGTTTAAGGGTAAGGGTAAGGGTGCTTCTTCTAGTAGGGGCAACCAGGCAAGGGTACTTCTTCTAGTCATCTTATTCCTACACATGATGATTTTGTTGATACTCGACATTTTCCTACAATACCATTAGATTTAGACCAGGAGCTATTTTCCGGAACTCAAGAAGACTTTAATTTAGACGATGATCTAGATGATATACCCACTAATGTTGATGACAACACACCCACTAGTGCACCTTCAACCGAAATGCATCATATTCCCCCTAGTATGAGACGAGGTCCAAAGAAAACGACCATTAAAATCGATGCATGGACATTTTTTGATAGGGACGTAGAGAATCAAGTAGCCATATGTAAAATTTGTAAAAATGTTTTAAAATTTAAAACCGGAAAAGGTCACGGTAGGACGGGGGTTTAATTAGACACGTAGTAAGTGCTCATCCAAATAGGTATGCCCAATACCAGGCTTCAAAACCGGGTGCGCAAACGCCCGCTCCATCGGGACAAGGTTCACATACCGATATCTTGTCCCGGACCAAGTACATGGTCAAATTAACCCTATGACGGGGGGAATTGTAGGCTCTAAATACAATAAACATAGAGATAGGGAAGCAATATCAAAATTAGTTCTTTGTGGAGGGTTTGCCTTTTTCATTTCCTTCATCTCCTAGGTTTATTCATTACATTAGAGATATATATAATCCTGCTTTTAACGGTTTTCCTAGATCAACTTGTTAAGAGAAATGTATTTAAATTCGCGCATGAATATCAACAATATTTACGTTTTTCATTATATCATTTTAATGGCAAAGTATCCATCACGTCGATATAGGTCGTAGTACTAACGGCCATGATTATTTAACCGTAACTTGTCATTGGATAGATTATAAATGGTCTATGCAAAAACGTATTTTAGCATATAGATATATAGATGATAGGCACACTTTACTTTTATTGCGAGAAAATATTTATCAAGTGTGCGATTATTACGGAATTACCGATAAAATTATGACTATTACATTAGATAACGCTTCTAGTAACAATTACGCAATTACAATTTTAAAAAATAGTTTAACTCCGTCTTTTCCAGACCATTTTCATATAAAATGCGCGTGCCATATATATAACTTAATTGTAAAGGATGGTCTATCACTTTTTGAAGACATTCTTAGTAAAATACAATTTGCTATAAACTTTATTTTTAAAAGTAATAAAGTACAACGTAGAAAAGAATATAAAAAAATTTGTCATGATTGTGGACTACCTTTTAGAAAAATTCCACAAGAAGTATCCACTAGGTGGAATTCTTTATACGAGCAACTACTTGTTGCTTATGACTATAAATTACCTATAACTTTATTTTTTAACTCTAATAATAAAAAGCCAGCTGATATGATTTTAGATAGTGGTTGGGAAAAAATTTCCGAACTTATTGTATTTTTAGAGAAATTTTTTCAAGCAACAAAAGAATTTTCCGGTATATATTATCCTACTATTTCAACTATGTTATTTTATATAACTCTAATATTTTTATTACTTAGTGAATATATGGAAAAACCAAATTATAAGGCAAACTATTAAAAAAATGTTTCTCAAAATAAAAAAATATTTTATTCCTATTCCCTCTATTTATATTATTGGTTCTGTATTAAATCCTACTATTAAAATAGACGGTACAAAATCACTAATTGAAACTATTTACGATTGTATAGAAGTACTACCACCTCCAAGTCCCAAAAATCTAAATCACCCACCACCTATTGAACAAACTAAAGAAGAAGTATTGTCTAGCGTAGAACACCAATGCAAAAATATATATAGATTTTATCAACAAGAAAATGCTAGTAACTTACCGGCTTCCATACCATCTTCTTCATCTTCAACACAACCTCACAAAAGACATCTTTGTTTAACGGCTAGTATTGAAAGCCTCGTAAATAGAATGTGCGGCCGTACCTCTACTACTAACCAAATTAGCGAGTTGGATATTTTTGTTTTGCGGGGTTCTGCATCGTATCAAGAAGTTATCAATGAAGATGGACATGAAGACTTGTTTGAAATACTTTGGAGGGGAATGAGAAGACCTTTCCGACACTTTCAATGATGGCTCGAGATGTTTTGAACATTCAAGCGTCGTCAACTGCGTCGAAAGCGCTACCCCGACACCGCCGAGTCCAGTAAAATTAAAGCAACAATTCTGGTGAAAGCTGAGACGCGGTTTCAAAGATTCCAGACAAGGATGATCGAGTGGAGTGTTTCAATCATCTATATTTACTATTTAGCTCTAATATGCAGTTATTTGAAGCTTTTATAGCATCTAGGTGCATATGGGGTAGCTATTCATGTTGTTCAGTTCATCTCTAAATTAAATGTGGATCCTAATCCTTATTATTTTTATAAGCCCATTGGTTAAAGCTTTGCTAATCGGAACTGATAAGAGAAATTGTTCATTGGCTAAAATACTGTACTACGTAATTGTTGTTTTCCCCCAATATGTATCATTGTAATTACAGTGTGGATATTTAGTGCACATCAAACAAATAACTGCATGACATTTTTCTTCCCATAACTTTAGTCATATATATCATGGTTAAGTTATATCTAGTCATCTTTATCTTTATATATTACTACCTCTTATAAATTAATATGATCTGATACAAATTAAATATCGAGTGGGAATAAATACTTCCCATCAGACTACCTAATACTCACCCAACGAAAGGACAAAAATGAAGAAAGTTAAGATCTGTAGCTCATATTCAACTATATCTATTGGGAAAATCCCTTGCTCTGAATATATTTACTTTCTGCCTCATGACTCATGCAACTGATACAAATTGTGTCACTTTCTTTTATTTTCAGAAATCTCACAAAACTTGCGAATTAGGTCTGACACAAAATAAAGTTTCTCCCGTCCTCCCTCACCACTCACAAAAAAAATATGAAAAAGACCCTAAAGAAAAAGGTGAAGTGAACAAGACGAAAATTTTGCGAGTGGGGAGGGGGAGGGGAGCTGTTTCTTTTGTTTTGTGCATATAATTTGTTAAGAAAGTTGTTCTTTGTAGAGAATCCAGGACCTCCAACCCAATTGGAAAAAGGAAGTCTGACGGGAATCTCTTTGAAACTATCCTCGAATTTTGCTATCGTAAAGAAGTTCATGTTTCTATTTTATATCTGACGTGAGATTCTTAACACTCCCTGCACGTCCAAACGTTGTTAACTGGAGCGTGAATAATATAATTTAGGGCCCAACATCGGTGAACAAATAATTGGAATGAGTGCTCTGATATTATGTAAAGAATGAATCTTGAACCTAACTCAATCCCAAAAGCTAGCTTGTAGGCTGAGGATTGTCCAAATCCGTATAAGGAGTCTATATTTCCATTTCATATCCGATGTGAGACTCTTAACAATTATAAATCTTGTTGAACCTATAAAAGCATTAAAAAATCCTCTATCACCTAATTTGTTTGAGTCTGTTAAGCCGTCATATTATCTTGATTGTTCTGGTGGACTAATGGATGTCTCTGCCTTAGAAAGCGTCAATACTTTAGCCAAAAATTCTTGTAATACTTTGTGAGGGGGAAAGTCCGAAGGCAAAACCCCCCACCTGTATCAGAGATTTCTTGGCCAGGTAGAATGTAAATCGAGGAATATGCGCGAGTGGCAGCCTTGCAAGGGAGAGGACCAACAGGACACGAACCCAAAGAATGTACCTTGCAATATTTCAAAGAAAGATCGTCACCACACGAATTCAAAACCGCGAAGTCGGAATAGTTGTACCCCAATCACCTGACACTTACCAACTAATATTCTTGAAATACTAATGGACATTAATACCAACAACAAAATATCAAAACTAAGTTCTTCCATTGCCGTCGCTCAACCAAGGCCTGAATAATTATTGATCCGCTTAGACATTCAGGAACTTCATAACACGTAACTCCGTGAAGGTGATAGAGTCCCACCTCAGATATTATTCGATGTGCAAATATTGATCCGCTTAGACATTCTAGGTGCAAATATTTCATGCATCGGCTTATTAGATGGAAAGATTCGAATAATTGATTTTCATGGAGTTACGTGTTATGAAGAAATACCAACAACAAAATATCAAAACTAATTTCTGAAAATTTTACCCGACCCGAATCAGAAATCACAAACCGAATCAGTTTTTTCTTGGATTTTCAGATAATCAGCAACAAAATATTAATACCAATTTCTGGAAATTTTACCCGACTCGACTCGAACAGAAATCAACCAAAATTTCAGATTTTTCCACACCAAAACCCACTGAAACCTAGGTGTAAATTTCGGACTCAAAAGATCAATAATTTCAACTTGTATTTTCGGATTCTTAAGATGAAGAACAACACAAAAAGAAAGCAATGCAAATCTTAAGAGAATCTTAGATTTTGAATTTTGGATTTCAAGATTGAACCCTGAATTTCGGCTTCCCAAAAAATCTCCCAAAATAAAGAACAAAAGGGGGGTTTTATAGGTGATTTTCCCCCTAAAAACTGAGTTTGAAAATCGAAATGAAGGGGCAAAAGGTTGCGGATTTTATACGGATTTTAGGGTGTAGGTTGTGGCGTAGGTGTGGTGGTATCAGGGTGTAAGGTGCGGCGACGTGGGGGGTAGGGGTGTAGGTCTGCGTAGCTGGGGTAGGGGCAGCGGCGGTGGCAGGGCGTGGGGTTGAAAGAGAAAGAGGAGGCTAGGGTTTTTGTCTTTTAGTTTTAGGGGGTAGGTAATGGGTTGGGATAGGAAATAAAGGTAAAAGGGTTGTTGGGCCGACTGAATTGGGCCGCGGGTAGGGGTGATCGGTTGGGCCCCATTTATTGGGTTGGTTTTGTTTTGGTAGAAATTGTTTTGGGTTGGGAAATAAATGGGTTGTGGTTTAAAATATAAAAAAAAGGTTTTATTATTGGAAAGATGCTTTGAAGAAGAAGAAAAAAAGTAAATTATTTAAAATAAAATGACGATGTTATAATAATAAAATAAATATTTACGAAATGCTTAATGCTTAATAAAAAATAAAAATGTGATGCAATTTTGCGAAAATAAAATAACATAGAATATTAGGAAAAAAACTATGATTGTGATTTTAAAAAAGGCAAATGGTTGTAGAAATACAAATAATAATAAATAATGATATTGAAAATAGACGACGATATTAGAACATTATATATATATATATATATATATATATATATGTGTGTGTGTGTGTGTGTGTGTGTGTGTGTGTGTGTGTGTGTGTGTGTGTGTGTGTGTGTGTGTGTGTGTGTGTGTGTGTATTAAAATTGTTTTGAGGTGTCAAAATGTTTAAAATTGCAAATAAATCGAAAAAGATATGACAAAATTGGGTGTCAACAGTTGTGTCTTGGCAATCTATGTTGCAAAAATGTGTTGTTTTATCTACTACAGAAGCTGAGCTTATTACTGCCGTTGAAGCTTCTAAAGAGTTGCTCTGGTTGAATAGATTCTTAGGGAACTTGGTTGCTTAAGATAGGTATGTGCTTTATTGCGATAGTCAAAATGCTATTCATCTTGGCAAGAAATTTACATTTCATAGTAGGTCGAAACACATTGATGTGAGATACCGTTGGATTCGAGATGTGTTGGATTCTAAGTTTCTTGAACTTGAGAAGATTCATACGAATGATAATGATTCCGACATGATGACTAAATATTTACCAAGAGGGAAGTTGAAAGAATGTTGCATGATCGCCGGAATGACGGTCTCCTCCACATAGTTGTGAGGGGGAGAATTGTTGGGTTTTGATCTTTTTCCCTTCCTATGTGGATAAGTAAAAGTCCAATTTGATGCAGCCCACATGTATATTTTGACCCATACATTAAAAGACCTTTTAGGTCTGATTGGGGATACACACAGATAGATAGAGAGAGAGTGCAGAAATTTTCTGTAGAAAATTCACAGAGAGCATCCAATTTCTTTGGTCGATTCATGCTTCGTTCTTTGTCTGATTGAGCTGGTTTTTGGACAGCTTGTTCCTCTCATCTTAGTATTTCATTAGGAACTAACAGAGATGGATTTGGAGACCTTTAGCTCCAAATTTTCATCGGTGAACAGTAACTGCGTTTTTTATGATTTCTTCTCTTCTTTGATGGTTGTTCTTGTTGTTATTATTTCTCTGTGTTTGGAGTTGATGTTGTAGCTATTTTAGAGAATACTTTGTAACTCTCTCATTTGATATAGTGGAGCTTTGGACCTGTTTGTTTCCTCTTCACCGAAAAGGTTTTTTCACGTAAATTGATGTATCTTGCATTTGATTTATTTTACTTGCTTTGTAATTTTGTTATTGATATAAATGTTGCCCATATATCCGTTTGTGCTTGAAATTAATTTGCTACTCTTGTTCAAATAATGGAAAATTGTGAGCTATTACCTTATCGTGTGATTTTGTATTTGCTTGTTTCTTCCAACACAACGGCCGTCTAATGTCCATGTTGATTTTAGAAGGTTCTATTTTTCAAAATTATTTTTCTGTTATGGTACTATCTTGAATGTTGACGGAAACATGGAAGAAAAATATTAAAAGACGACAATGTGTTTGCGTTAGTTTTTGCGATAACAAACGAATAGGTTAAATATGGTGCTATATGTTTTGGTTCTGAAGTTATTGATAGAATAGAAAATAATAATTAGTCATAATTGTGTATATTCTATATATGGTAGGTATATATTTAGTGATCCATTACCTTAACTCTAACCTAGGATTATGCTTGTATGATGTGTATATTTACTACCACTTTGGAATGAAATAATCAAAGAAGAATATTTCTTACGTGGTATTAGATTCTAGGAAAAGTTTCTAAACCCTAAATTCTACTC
Source organism: Anisodus tanguticus (assembly GCA_034509755.1). Lineage (NCBI taxonomy): Eukaryota > Viridiplantae > Streptophyta > Magnoliopsida > Solanales > Solanaceae > Anisodus > Anisodus tanguticus. Next base: position 11,508,923 of record CM067544.1, read on the forward strand.
TTCACCGTCGGCCTCCCCACCCCCTTCCTTGTGCGCCGCCGGCCACTTTCTTCCTCTTCCGACAGTCATGTCTGACTCAAAATTAAATTTTCATCCAGCTCTAGCTGTCTCCAACATCAAATCTCATATCTCCATCACCTTTGAGATGGAAAACGTCCATTATGCGACATGAGCGAAGTTTTTTAAAATTCATTGTCGATAACACTAGGTTATCCATCACATAATTCCGCCTGAAAAAGGCAAGGAGAAGGTGCCGAAATTCGAGGATGAAAAGAAATTATGGTTGACCATTGATGCGACGGTCCTCCAGTGGATTTATGCCACAATTTCGAGTGATTTGTTACATACGATCCTTGAATCCGACTCCACAACAATTGAGTCTTAGGATCGCTTACGTGACATATTCCAAGATAATAAAAATTCTCAGGCCATCACTCTTGAGCAAGAATTCTACAACACTGACATGGCAGATTTTCTCAATGCATCCACATATTGTCAACGACTCAAGGTTTTGTCAGACCAACTCAAGAACATCGGGGCGCCAATAACTAACAATCGGCTCATTTTACAAATGGTTATTGGCCCCACCGACGCATATAGTGCAGTGGGTACGCTCATCCACTAAAGCAATCCTCTTCCGCCATTTTACCAAGCCCGTTCTATGCTCATCCTAGAAGATGCAGGTTTTGCCAAAAAGAAAGCCATCGTGTCGAATTCTACAATGGTTGTCGCTCCGTCCGATGATAATTCTTCATAATTTGAAAGTATTCCGACAAACCGTGGACAAAATGGACAAAATAGCGATAATGGAGGTAAAAAATGTGGCGATGGTCGTAGTGGTGGAAAGGGTGGAGTCCACCACTATGGTGGAGGTGGCGATAGGGGCGGCGACCAGCAGCAACAACCAGCATAGTGGAAACCGAGGGACCAGCGGGGTAGTGGACCGGCACCGTGGGCCTGGCAGTGGCCTTGGGTTATGCCTCTCTGCCCCTTTCCCTCTGGAAATTGGGCCAGGCCCATGCCTAGGCCAGCAGCCCGACATTCTTAGGCCACTGCCGAATCAGTGACAGCATGCCCACTCGGCAATAGCGACTCCGACCGACTCTTGGGCTTAATTCGCCCGACACAAACTGGTACATGGACACCAACGCAATGTCTCATATGACGTCCTCACAAGGTAATTTCTCATCCAATTTTAATTTGAGTAATAATCGTGGTATAATTGTCGAAAATGGTCATTCAATTCTAATTCGTGGTTATGGTACTACAAACTTGTCTCCCCCGAGCCCACCGTTAACTTTAAAGAATGTCCTTCATGCTCCTCAATTGATTAAAAACTTGATTTCAGTTAGAAAATTTACTACTGACAATTGGGTTTCTGTTAAATTTAATCCTTTTAGGTTTTCTATGGAGGATTTTCAGACGGGGATCCGTCTAATGAAATGTGATAGTCGGGGCGAGCTTTATCCAATCACCATAACCACACAACAAGCCACGTTACCATCCACTTTTGCAGCTTGAGCTCCTTCTTTATGGCATGAACGTTTGGGTCATCCGGGAGCACCTGTTTTTGCCTCCCTTAAACAAAATAAATCTATTTAGTGTACTAGAACTAATAATTCTCATGTTTATCGTTCATGTCCGCTTGAGAATCATGTTAAATTGCCTTTTGTTGCCTCTAATTCATGCAATGTTATGCCTTTTGATATTATCCATGGTGATATTTGGACATCTCCCATTTTGAGCTCTTCGGGCCATCGATATTATCTTCTTTTAGTGGATGATTACTCTAATTTTTTGTGGACATTTCCTTTATCTAAAAAGTCACAAGTTTTTTCCACATTTATCTCCTTTAGAACATTCATCCGCACTCAATTTGAACGGGATATTATAAATATTCAATGTGATAATGGTAGAGAAATTGATAATGAGCCATTTTGGCAAAGCTAATGGTTTATCTTTTCGTCTCTCTTGTCCACATAAGGAAAGAAAAAATCTGAACCATTAATAACATTGTTAGAACCTTACTTGCTCATGCCTCTCTACCACCATCATTTTGGCATAATGCATTACAAATGACAATCTATCTCCTTAACATACTTTCGAGCAAACAATTAGCCTATAAATCCCCTCTTAAAACTCTATATCTAAGGGACCCATCTTACTCTCATCTACGGATATTCGGGTGCTTATGCTATCCTCTTTTTCCTTCTACTACCATTAATAAACTCCAACTGCGGTCTACCCCGTGTGTTTTTTTGAGATATCCGTCAAACCATCGTGGTTACAAATATTACGACTTATTCTCTAATAAAATAATCGTGAGTCGTCATGTGGTCTTTGATGAATCAAATTTTCCCTTTGCCAAATTGCATTGTTTTGTGCCTCCTACCTATGAATTTCTTGATGATAGCATGCCTCCGTATTTGGTCCATAAATTGGCCTCCCAAACATGCCTAATTTTTTCTGGTGGCTAGGCCAGCAGTTCGGCCCAAATACCAAGCCTAGTGGTTGCTAAGCCTCTCATTGCGACCCATTCTTTGCCGAGGCCTAGTGCTTGGCGATCCCGGCGGGTCATGACCCAACTTCGAGCACGGGGGCGGTCCAATGCTCTTTACGCCCACCCACTCCCGGCGATCCGTCCCCTTTAGCCCCCGTACCCAACTCCAATTCCGGCCCAACTCCAATTCTGCCTAACGACCAATCACTCGTAGTCAACACGGGATTTTCAAGCCAAACAAAAATACGGTCTTCACACATATGTTACCAAATTACCGTTGCCCCATAATTATGTGTTTGCCCTTAATGACCCGAATTGGAAAATAGTTATGTATGATAAATATAATGCTCTTATTAATAATAGGACATGGGATTTGGTGCCCCACTCTCCTGATGTTAATGTGATTCGGTCTATGTGGATTTTAGTCATAAAGAAAATTTTGATGGTACATTTGAGAGGCATAAAACCCGTCTTGTAGGTGATGGGAAGACTCAACAGGTTAGTATGGAATGCGGTGAGACTTTCATTCCGATGGTCAAACAAGCAACTATCTGCATGGTACTAAGTCTGGCTCTTTTGAAGGTATGGCCGCTCCATCAGCTTGATGTCAAAATGCATTCATGCATGGAGAACTCAATGAAGCGGTGTACATGTATCAACCCATGGGGTACAGAGACCCCACTTATCCTAATCATGTGTGTCTTCTAAAGAAATCATTGTATGAGCTCAAACAAGCTCATCGGGCCTGGTACAAGAGGTTTGCAGATTATGTTTCTAATATTGAGTTTTCTAACAGCAGGTCTGATCATTCTCTATTCATATACCGCTAGGGTAATGATATAGGTTAAATTTTTTTGTATGTGGATGATATTATATTAACTATCTCATATGATGCTCTTCGCAAGTATATCATGTCACTTCTTAGCTTAGAATTTGCAATGAAAGATCTAGGGCCACTAAGTTACTTCTTAGGGATAGTTGTAACACGTCATGCAGGTACAACACGTCATGCAGATGGTTTATTTTTGTCTCAAAAGAAGTATGGAGAAGAGATCGTTGAACGAGCTTGCATGTCCTCGTGTAAGCCGTCTTCCACTCCGGTTGATACTAAATCGAAGTTGAGTGCCTCTTCTAGCAAGCTATATGCCGATCCATCACATTACCGCAGCCTTCCAGGGGACCTACAATATCTTACTTTCATGAGGCCTGACATATCTTATGATGTGCAACAGGTTTGTCTATTCATGCATAACCCGATGGAGGATCACATGCAGGCTCTCAAACGCATTGTGTGCTATATTCAGGACACTCTCGATCATGGCTTGCATCTATATCCGTCTTCGACAACCACTCTTATTTCTTACACAGATGCTGATTGGGGTGAATGTCCGGATACCAGACGTGAAGCGTCTGGTTATTGTGTATTTCTTGATGATAATTTGATATCTTGGTCCTCCAAACGGCAATCTACCTTATCCGGGACCAGTGCCAAAGCAGAATACCGAGGAGTTGCCAATGTGGTGTCTGAATCTTGTTGGCTACGAAACCTTCTTTTGGAGCTCCATTGTCCGGTTCCGAAGGCGACGTTGGTTTATTATGATAATGTTAGTGCAATTTATTTCTCAGGGAATCTGGTTCAACATCAACACATTAACACATATTGAGCTGCATATTCACTTTGTTCGCGAAAAGGTTGCTCGTGGACAAGTACGTGTCTTACATGTCCCGTCACGTTATCAAATCGCCGATATTTTTACAAAACGTCTTCTGATGGTTCTATTTGAAGATTTTCGGGACAGTCTCGGTATACGCCGACCTCCCGCTTCGACTGCGGGGTGTGATAGAATAGGAAATAATAATTAGTCATAATTATGTATATTCTGTATATGGTAGGTATATATTTAGTGATTCATTACCTTAACTATATTCTATGATTATGCTTATATGATGTGTATATTTACTATTACTTTGGAATGCAAATAATCAAGAAAAAATATTTCTTACCGTTATGAAAAGCACCATGCTTGAATTAGCTTCTTGAAGGCCTCGTATATTAGCTATATCATAACTCATGAATGGTTGGAATAGCATGTATTTACTATTTTTGGACATTTTCTGACAAATTATGATTCTGAGAATTCAAACGGTAATTTGTTGATGTCCTTCTAGCTCTAAGTTGTTCATATGTTAAACACCAACTCACCAAGTATTTTCGTACTGTACCATACTACCATGTTAGACTTGTAAAAAGTATTTTATAACAGAACTCTTAATTATGACGAATTAAGAAACTTATAATTCAGCACGCAAGTTGCAACCGATTGGAAATTTCAACGTGCTGTACCTAATGTCCTTTATTTTTATCAGAGCGCCCATTTAATTTCATTTTATCCACAGCAGTCCTACTTATCGATAGTGACATCTGAGGCCAGTGGATACACATTCATTGAATTTCGTAGTTGTTTCTTTGTATTTTGGTCGAATATTTGAACCGTTGACATTATGTACAACCTCTCAGCCAATCTTCCTCCATTTCCATTTGCTAGGAAAGTGAATACTAGTAATTTCTGTTTCTTTTTCTGAAAATAAAATTTACCATTTTCAAAATATATGAATTGAAGAGAATTATGTATACAAGTCTTTAAACATAGTATATATATATATCCAAGGATCCACATTTGGCTGCTCGGCCAAAAAAATTTATAACTACTAGTCAATATACACATATTATACACTAATGCTACATATATTAGATACTTATCTATTATTTTTTTAATGTGGACACCTATTTAAGTTAATTTACCTAAAAGAAGGCTACAAAAAGTAAAAAACATATCGACATAACTGTTCTTTTGCCCGATACTTGACAGTTGACACGAGGTAGCAAAACAAACATCTGTTTTGTAATTACAGCAATAAGGATAAATTTGCAAAGAAAAAGCAATATCTAAAACAAATTAAATTTGACAAAACGATTACAGTACGTAATATTTAGGACCCGAAGAGAGCATTTGACTTTTCTAGATAGAACGTCTTTTCTTTTGCTTTAGTCTTTTTTTTATGACGAATTCTTCTAAAAGGTACAGTTACATGAAAAGTAAGTACGAAGAACCGGTACTAGATCCAATTAATACAAAACCTTAGATTAGGCGGATTAGTTTTCTACAAAATAAGTTTTGATAATTATTGGAAGTACTGCATAGTTTGACGATATGGCCTGCAAATACATCTATAAATTCTGATTTATTATATAGAATTTGAGCTAAAAACAACAAATTCTCCAATTGTTGGGGTTGAAGTTTAGTACATGAAATATGAAAATGAAATTAATTGGGTAAAGCAGAATTTTTTTCCCCTTAGGTTTTGGGTTGGTGAAGGTAATCAACGTTCACGTGTATTGACTCTTATCATGCATAGTGTTCTCCTAATCCGTCAATGATATACTTGGTCAAGTGCTTTCATTTGGACTTAAAAAAGTGGTAGACGCGTAGGAAAGTGAAAGAGAGCATCAACAAGATTAATATCAATGGGTTCTCGGGTTACTATGGTTCTATTTAATTTTTATGTCACATAAGAAAGTTAGTTTTTATTTAATTTTCTTTTAAGTTTTTATTCTCAAAAGAAGAACGCTTAAAGTTCTTACTTTATGTTTAATTAAATTCTCTTACCAATAAACAGTGTGTTAAGCTAGAGTAAATTTTAAATAGATTGTAGTACAACTATTAGAAATATAATATTCCCTACTGTCCAATTTATATAAAACTGTTATAATTATTAGAGAGTCACTTTTATTTAGTTTAGTTTATAATAAGAGATCTCTGCCATAAAAGAGAGAGCTCCTAAGCCTTATTCTCCAGATCAATACTTTATATATTCTTAAATATATTTCACGATAAAAGTTGCAATTATGTACCACTCTATTCCAAAATACTTGTCACATTATATTTTTCAAGAGTTGAACTATATGAACTTTGATCAATATTTCAAGCTATATTTTTCATCATATTAATATGAGAAGAATTACAACTTATAGTACTTTTCGTGTAGTTTTCGAATATCTAAATTCTAATTTTAAAATATTAAATTAATCTAATCTAATTTAGCTTTGAAATTTAGTCAATTGACTTTTTAAAAAGAAAAAATTATGAAAAGTATTTTGGGACGGAGGGAGTAGTATTTTCTTATCTTAGTGTCTAATTATGTAAATTATTTTGACAAAAGACTTAGAAGTCAATGTGAAAATTGAGATTAATTAAAACATAAAAGGTTTTAACTTGTTAATGTTTTTAGTAAGGATGGCCAGTGGACCGACCGGGCCCCACCCCGGTCCCCCTAAAAAAAAGTGTCGGGACTCGAAATCGGGACGGGACCTGGGCTCGTCCCACCCGTTGCAAAAATGACCGTTACGCAACGACCATTTTATATTTTGGTCGTTGTGCAACGACCATCCCCCCCACCACATAAACCCCCCTACCCCCTTAATATTTATTTTTAACCCCTAAGTTAGTATATTTATACTTTAACCCAATTTCTCAACTATAAATACCTCATTTTCTCTTCATCTTTCTCACAAATCTTCCTACAATCTCTCTAATCTCTCAATCTATCTCTCTACAAGTCTACATTGCATACTAAATATTTTATTTTATTTGCTCATTAGTATAATTGTATCAAAGTTAAAAAATTGGGACTGAAGTTGGCAACTAGCTGTGGATCATCCATCGAGCAAAGTTTCAATTTTAACCTCGATTACACGTCGACGTTACGTCGGCGTTTGGTACCTTCGTTCCTTCTTTAAATTATTATTGTTACTTTATTTTAATTATTACATTTAATTTCATTAATTTTAATTATTTATTTGCATAATTAAAATGGAAGGATTAAGACGTATGATTAATGGTAAGGGTAAGGGTGCTTCTTCTAGTAGGGGTAACAAGGGCAGGGGTACTTCTTCTAGTCATTTCCTAGACATGATGATTTGATTGATTACACTCATATAGATGAAACTGACTTTTTAAATTATATATCATTAGATGATGAGATATATTCTGCAACTGAACCAGACTTTAATTTAGAAGATAATCTAGATGACACACCCACTAATGCACCTGAAGAACCTCAACCTCAGACTGAGTCTCAGCCTCAAACTGAAACTGGAACGCCTCATATTCCCCCTAGTATGAGACGAGGCCCAACACAACGAAAATTAAAATCAGCTGAATGAGATTTTTTTATAGGGACCAAGAGAATCAAGTAGTTAGATGTAAATTTGTCAAAATGTTTATAAATTTAAAATGGGAAAAGGTCATGGTGGACATGAGGTTTATTGAAACATGTACAAAGCTTTCACAAAGCTAGGTGAGATGAATACGAGGCTACAAAGTTGGGTGTGTCAATGCGCTCTCAGTCGGGACAAGGTTCACATAGTGTCTCGGACCAAGTACATGGTCAAATTAACCCGATGACGGAGGAATTGTAGGTCCTAAATACGATAAACATAGAGATAGGGTAGCAATAACAAAATTAATTGCGGTGGAGGGTTTGCCTTTTTCATTTCTTCCATCTCCTGATTTTATTCATTACATTAGAGAAATGTTCAATTGTTATGAGAGACGTTTTTAAATTTGCAAATGAATATCAACAATATTTACGTTATTCATTATATCATTTTCCTGGCAAAGTATCTATCACTTCTGATATAGGCCGTAGTACTAACGGCAATGATTATTTAATTGTAACATGTCATTGGATAGATTATAGCGGGTCTATGCAAAAACGTATTTTAGCATATAGATATATTGATGATAGACACTGAAAATTTTATTGCAGAAAATATTCATCAAGTTTGCGATTATTACGGTATAACTGACAAAATAATGACTATTACGTTAGATAATGCTTCTTCTAATAATTATGATGTGAGACTTTTAAAATATCTATTAACTCCATCTTTTCCTAATCATTTTCATATAAAATGTGTGTGTCATATTTATAACTTAGTTGTAAATGATGGTCTATCACTTTTTGAAGACATTCTTAATAAAGTACAATTTGCTATAAACTATATTTTTAAGAGTAATAGAATACACAGAAAAAATATATAAAAAAACTTGTCACGATTGTGGACTACCTTATAGAAAAATTTCTGAAGAAGTAGCGATTTTGTGTGATTCTCTATATGAACAACTACTTGTTGCTTACAATTATAGAAGACCTCTAACTTTATTTTTAACGCCCATAATCGAAATCCAACTGATATGCTTGTAAATAACAATTGGGAAAAATTTTCAGAACTTATTGTATTTTTAGAGAAATTTTTTCAAGCAACTAAAGAATTTTCTGGTATATATTATCCTACTATTTCAACTATGTTATTTTATATAGCTCTAATATTTTTGTTACTTAGTGAATATATGGAAAAACCATCTTATAAGGCACCTATTAAAAAAATGTTTATCAAATTAAAAAAAAATGTTTTTTTCTATTCCCACTATTTGTATTATTGGTGTTGTATTAAATCCGATTATTAAAATAGATTGTTGTAAAACACTTATTGAAACTATTTATGATTGTATAGCAGTACTTCCACCTCCAACTCCAAATGAACAACCACCTAAGGAACCAACTAAAGAAGAAGTTTTTTTCTAGTATACACGATGAATGCAAAAAAAAAATACGCATTACCAACAAGAAAAGTGCTAGCAACCAACCTCCTCCTCCTCCTCTTCTGCCTCCTCCTCCTCATCTTCTTCCTCCTCATCCTCTCCTCCTCCTCCTCCTCCTCCTCCTCCTCCTCCTCCTCCTCCTCCTCCTCCTCCTCCTCTGCCTCCTCCTCTTCTTCTTCCTCCTCCTCCTCCTCCTCTTCCTCCTCCCCCTCCTCCTCCTCCTCTAGAACTACTTCTTCTTCTTCTAAACTACTACTTCTTCTTCTTCTTCTAAAACTACTACTTCTTCTTCTAAAACTACTTCTCCTCCTCCTCCTCCTCCTCCTCCTTCTCCTTCTCCTTCTTCTAAAAGGCATGTTGTTTCTGCGGCTAGTATTGAAAGCCTTAGAAATAGAATGTTTAGTAGTTCCACTGCTAATCAGGTTAGCGAGTTTGATGTTTTTGTTTTGCAGGGTGTTGTACCATACCAAGCAGTTCTTAATGAAGAATGACGTGAAGACTTGCTTAAATTCTGGAGGAAAAATGAGAAGACATTTCCGGCACTAGCATAGATGGCCCGAGATGTGTTGAACATTCAAGTGTCATCAACAGTGTCTGAAGGCGCTTTTCTGCCGGAAGATTTCAAATAGGAGAGCAGAGACACTCATTGGCGGGAGACAACTTGGAGATTGCAGTTTTATTTAGAGATTGGATACGAGCGGAGCGTAGAAGGTGCGGTCAATCAGTGATCAACGAAGAAGATGATTTAAACTACAACGAAATCTTGTCCGACGGAGCTGGAAGCGACGTCGATCAATTTGATCAACAAATTCTAATTCCAACCGAAGAACCACAAGACATTGTGAAGAAATTAGAAAATGTGTTTATAAATATGTAATTTTTTTAAATGCAATTTTACTATGTGATTTGCAAATTTTGAACAACACCACAAAGTTGAAATTTTGAAATTGTATTACAAAAAAATCATATTTTTATTAAATTATATAAGAGGCACAAAAACAACCTTGAGATATTTTTATTACACTATCTTGTTCAATTATTGAAGTGTTTATTTATGTTGTTTTTTAAAATTAAGTGCAAAAAAAAAAAAAGGAAATCCCGATCCCGACCCCGCCCGGACCCGCCAAGACCGGTCCCTTTTTCCGACGGGATGAGGGATGGGATGGGACATCGGCCTGTCCCGTTAGTCCCGGCCCCGCCGGAGGACCGGTGTCGCCCTTCCCAGTCCCGTCAGGTTTCGTCCCATCGGGACTTGCCCCACCCCGCCCCGAACCCGGCCCACTGGCTACCCTTAATTTTTAGAGAGAGAATGGATGGTCATATAGAGGAAGAAGAAACGAAAGGATGTTCGAGATTTAATTTATCCGTTGCACCACATCCTTTATTGGTATATATCTATTAGTTGATTTTGGTATATGTCCGACAAAGAAGACAAGATAATACAGCTGGTAGCGGACCCAAACTCTTTAGAATTTATTACGATAATGACCTCGTTATAATCTCATTGGCCTTGCGATTATTTGTGGATGGACTTTGTAGCATCAGGAGGGCCCAGTGGTCACATCAGTATTTTTTCTTTTAGAGGTTAAACAACAGCGAATGGCAAACAAGGTTTAATTTTATAATAATCAACTTAAGGCGATTGGCTCATGGAAGAAGGTAAATAGAAAATGACTTGTGTCATTATCCAGAAAATATACTCCCTGTTGGCTGCTCTGCTTTTCCCATTACTTAATTCTTACTTCTTCTACCCTTTTGCTTGTATTCATATTTTATTTATGTACGCAAGACTTGACCAATTCTACTATATTCCTTAAAGAATCAGGGGTCACGTGGTTTAAATATAAGAAAATTTTATTTTGTTACATATTACTTTTAGCTACTTTTTGAAGAATTAATTTTGACCAATTTTTTAAGTGATAATTTTTTTCATTCACAAAGCTTTAAATTATTTTTAAGTAAAATGAATGTTCAAGCATAACTTCAATTTCAAATAAAATATTATCTTTTCCGAATATCACTCAATTCATGTGTAAACACTCACTAATACTTCTCCATAATTTTTGTATAGCCAATACAGAAGTATGTAGAGTTTAATGCCAATACTGTACTTCTAACTTTTATACGAGAATCTATGAATAAAGTATCAAAAGTCGAAATGGCTTAGATTAGGAATTTCCAATTCATTTAATATTGTTTCATCATATAACAATTTATACATTATAATTCATCATAGTACTTGTATTTATTAATTTACTGCTTAAACAATACATCCCTTATAACGTCACTATAAAGTATAAACCAAATACTATCCCTTTAATGAACAGTTTTATTAGTAGTACTAAAATAAAAAAAAGCAGTGGTGGTTGTGGGGGGTTAGATAGACAACGATGAAAGATGAAAGATTGTATCTCTGTGTTAAGTGCGGTCTTCTTTGGAGTTTTTGGATTGTATGTGTTGACTCTTGACAAATATTAGCTCTGTCATCTTTCCTAACGCATTCAAGAATCCGACCAACTTCCACGCCCCTGCTTCTATCTACAACATAATCATCATACATTCATGTTACTGTTCCTGAGGTTGTCTCTTTAATGTTGGTCTTTCAAAAGCAAATAATTAATATTATGATGATGATATTCCTGTCTTGAGGAGAAAGAATTGGGTTCTTTTTTGGTAGAAAAGAAGGCTGGGAAAGAAAAAGAAAGTTTCTCTGCACTAGGTAAGTATACTCTCCATTTATTTGTTTAGTTTCGGGGCTATGGATAATAACAAATTTTTTTCCAGAATTTTAAATATCAATTGCTTGTTAAGTATAATTTTCTCTTTATCTTTTCAATGTCAAATTCCCTGTTTTTAGAGTTTTCCTATAAAAGCCTTCTGATGAAAACAGATTTGGTTATGCATCTGTGGTCCTGTGGATGTGTCTGTCTTTGTGTTTCTCGATTATTTGGAAGTTGAAGAGACACCAGAAATTGGGTATTCGTGTGGTGGTATGTCTAAACCTTTATAGTCTGAGATGCAATGGTTTTATCAGTCAATTTTCATTATTTATCCTTTCTCTACCCAACCCCACCTTTTCTTGCTTGGATTTTCTTCCCTCTTAAGATGAACATGAAAACATGGATCAACCATCTAGTTCGGCGTTACTCCGTATGATAATGCATGAAGCCTTACTAGTACACAGGCTAAGATTTATGTTGTTGTATGACAGATCTGCTTTTTGAATTCTGTGACTATCTATTCTTTTATTACTTAACTAGACTATGTCTAAACACGTCCCTACATGTGTGAGCCTGATTTTGTTTATGGGCCAAACACGTGAAAATAGTTTTTTGCTCTTTAGGTCGTGAGGTTTGAACTCAGGAACTCTTGTCAGCTCTGATACCATGTTGAATAGTTCGATTAGTTAATTGTATTACTATGTCTCAATAGTTTTCTTCTCGTCCTTTTCTCTTTTCCTTTTTAGTCTAAATTCAGAATACCGTCATTGTCTCCTCTAAAATAGATTGGTTATTGTTCTTCGGGAACTTAGAGTGTAAACTCAAATCTGTTGCGGTCAGGTTATGCTAATGAAGCCATGAATTCGTGATATAGAATCATTGCCAAGTTGTATGCCTGAATAATTTTTTTGGATATATTTCTCTTTCTGATGACTTTTTTCTTCCTTCATATGGATTTTCTTGTCTTGTTTTCTTCTCTGATATATGCTGACTGGTTGATACTAGTATTTACAACTCAATTTTTTTAAAAATAAGTTTTTCTGTTTCTTTTTTAGCAGAATTTCCTTATGGGGAGTGATGCTGCTTCAGTTGTTGAGATACCATCTCCTCGTGACATTAAGGTATAGCAGCTCTTCCATCTGTTCTCTCCTTTAGCTCCTGATATTATCTGCACGCTTTCTTTAATTAAGACAATTTACTCTCAAGTCATTCTTCTAATCACTAATGAGATGTCTCAAACCTTCCCATTTGGCCTCATGTCTAAAGCAACATTCCTCTTAATATTGGTGCCTTCACATTAAGAAAGAGTAAGAGTAGTCACTAATCCTTTTTCTCTGTATATAAAGAGAAAGGATAATAAGTTTTCTGGTAATGGAGTTTTGCATAACTCAGCTCTAGCTCTTGATGAACTCTAAAAGAGTTATTTAACTCTTGGAATTTCAAGAATCATCACTGAGGATGCTATAATTCAATTCTGACATTTATCCAAAATTAGAAGTGGTTACCTCAGTTGCAGCATTATACTGGTTTAAAATTTTGTCCTTACGAGATTGCTGAATTCTTAGTTTTGTTCATGGATTATGTACCTGTCAAATTCACGGTTTCCTTGTCATTATCGAGTACCATTGTGCTATTTATTTTCAGCTATACAATCCTTTGTATGACTAAATATTTGCTCTATTTTATGATAACTACAGGTGCATCGTCTAATGTGCATGGAACTAATTAAATTTGTAACTAGAGTTTCAATGTTACTTCCAGCAATTGAAGAAGCCCGTCCTGGATGCAACTCCGGAATACAGGTACTTTGCCAGTTAACCAGAGCACTTGACAAAGCCAAGGACATTCTTCAGCATTGCAGTGAATCCAGTAAACTATACTTGGTATGCATCTTATCTTAGAAAACTAGTTCTGTCTTAACACTTCTTTTGTGAAATATATCTCCCATTGACCTTGCAGAAACTTAGTTGAAAAGAGTGTATAATAATGACTAGCGGGTGGGATTTCATTAACCATCAACATTTATTGGTTTTTCCAGTGCATTTATATTACACTTCTATAGGTAATTGCAGCGTAAATATATCATAGGGAGGGACGGAAAGATCCAATATAGTTCCAACTTCAGGTTACGCAATTAAGTGTAAATATGTAAATGCTGCAAGTGCAGTCCTTCTTTATGTTATTAGTCTACGTGTTCTAATAATTAGTGTGTTCATTCACATTATGGAATATTAGTCTTGATATTAACTAGCAACGTATGTTCAGGCACTAACTGGAGATGTTATACTTTCAAGATGTAATAAATCAAGAAACTTGCTTCAACAAAGCTTGAACTATGTGCAGAATATGGTTCCTGTAATGTTGGCTACAGAGGTGAGTCAGGAAACTTCCTTCTGAGAGATTTATCTGTGTTTATTTGCTTTCTTTTTCTGTCCATCTTATGGCAAAGACATTGTTGGTGTGTCCTGACTATAGATTATACATCCAAGCCTCAGGTGCATGCTTTTTAAATCGAAAATAACTTTTCCGTGTTAAACTAAATGACAATGCCTGCAGTGTACATTAGGCTATCCATTTACTGTTACTAAAGCTTTTTGTTGCTTAATCCTTCGAGCTCATTCAATTTGGTTCCTTCATCTCTTTGATTTCTTTCAATATGAAGCTTTGTTTCCCAAGATAGAGAAGGAAGAAGGATCATTCTTTGACTATGGTTTCCCTCTTTATTTCATTCCTTCCTTTTATCTCTACCTGGTCGGTTTCTATTTCATTTTGATGCTCTGGCAATGTACTTCAATTTACACTATTGGCTGTAGATATCGCAACTGGTTGATGACCTGAGGGCTGGGAAATTCAGCTTGGACCCATCTGAAGAGGAGGCAAGGAAGGTGTTGAGCGAACTTCTTGGTCAGTATACATCTACAACACATTCAGGGGAAGAACATGTCTTTGAGGCTATTCAAATTGCTATGCAGAGGCTGCGTATCACATCTGCAAAAAATCTTTTGATAGAGAAAAGAGCCATAAAAAAACAGCTGGAGAAAGTTGTGGAGGGTAATCCAGCAAAAAGGAAAATCTTATTGTTCTTTCTGAATCTTCTCAACAAAAATGGCAAATCTATTGTGGCAGAGTACACAGAGAATGGATCTCTGCTGCATGAAGACTCCCTCACATTTGAAAATCAATTTGAAGTGGAATCTCGCCTGAGATGTAATTATAATGATGCTCAAAGAGACATCTACAACAGCTCTCTACTTCCAGATGAGTTCAAATGTCCTTTATCGTCGAGATTAATGTATGATCCCGTTGTCATTGCTTCTGGACAAACATATGAAAGATTTTGGATTGAAAAATGGTTTGCTCAAGGTAATGATACATGTCCAAAAACTAAAAAGAAATTGGTCCATTTAGCGTCAACCCCAAATAACTCAATGAAGGACCTAATATCAAGGTGGACTGCTGCACATGGGGTCAGCGTTCTTGATCCCAGCGTACAAGCAGCAGTAGGTCACTCATGGGAATCATCTTCTACTTCAATTGCTAGCTTGAGCAGCTCAATGATGGATCTATCTCTAAATATAGACTTCAGCAATTTATCCCTGGGAACTTTAGATGCTGGTCCTGCATCACACTTTTCACATGCTAAGACGCCAAATGACTTCAGTGTGGTGTCACCGGAAAGCAGTGGCAATTTTCATAAAGGTCAATCTGGTGAAAGCATGCATGAAATGGAACTGGAGCGTTTAGCAAGGCTCAATTCGCTTTCTTGGGAGTCTCAGTGCAACTTGGTTGGAAATATCAGGAACATGTTGAAACAAAACAGTGAAGCTAGCGATTGGATGTTATCTGAGAATTTTATTCAAAAACTTTTTAGATTCTTGAAAGATGCAGATAAATTTCATGATCAGGATGCTCAATTATTGGGATGTCAGTCATTATTAACAGTTCTAGACGAATGCGGGTAAATCTGCTCTCTCCTCACTCTCTTTGTATTTGTCTTGATTCTTTATTTTTTATTGACTCCTCCAACTGCTCAAAGAACCTATGTGGTGACAAATTATTCTAACAAATCTCTGGGCAGAAGAAATCCATGTAACAAAATTTTGATATCCCTTTCAAGTAATTACTATTTCTGATGAAATGTGAGCTTGTCGACTTCTTCCCCTTTGGTAGAATTTCTTGTTTTCCCCCTCAAATCCACTTTTGATTTCAATATATTATATTGATATCGTCAATGTTATAATGCTTCTTCGCCTTTTTGAAATACTAGAATGTGAGGTCTTCTATCTTTGATGGTATAGTTTCTATCGTTATTATGGTTTTTATTATCTTATTCTGCTTCCACATACTGATCCTTCTATGATTCCTTCGTCTCAGAAGCAGTTTTCCATGCTTGAGTGATGATGCATTTGCGCATTTGACAACATTGCTTGGTTCGGAGGTTTCTAAAGAAGCGCTTGTTATATTCGAGGTGTTGTCCCGGCACCCAAACTGTGACCATAAAATTGCTGCTTCTGGTGCACTCACTACTCTCCTGGAGATTCTTGATGCCCCCAGTAAAGAATTGCAGGAACCTGCCATCAAAATATTATGTAACATGTCCAGAAGTATTAAAATTGGTTCCTGGATTGTACCTTCAGAGTTGGTTCCTAAGTTGGTTCCTTTTCTTGAGGATAGAGCTCTTGCAAGAAATTGTGTTATCATTTTGCAAAATTTGTGCATCAAAGAAGATGCTAGAATTGCTATAGCTGAAACTGATGGATGCATTGCATCAGTTGTGAAACTGCTGGAGCGTGAGAGTCGCAAGGACCAGGAGCATGCAGTGGATTTTCTTCTTTCTTTATGCTCTCAACGGTTTCAATATTGTCAACTGGTAATGGATGAAGGTGTCATCCCGGAACTTGTCTCTGTATCTGTTAATGGAAACAACAAAGCAAAGGCAATGGCTTTGGAGCTGCTAAGACTGCTGAAGGGGGAATTTAGTGATATTGGAAAATCTTATGAATCGGATGTTGAGATTCCTAAAACCCCTACCATTGACTTTACTCAGCAGAAATCTTGTTCCAAAGCAACAGGATTTTTTGGGAAATTTTTCTCAAAACGCAGTTCCCCTGCTACCAAAAGGATAAAATAGAAGCAATGCTGTCTGATTTGACCTCTTTTGGCTACTGATATCAAAGAATGAAGCAGTTTGAAGATGCCACTTGGCTGATTTTCCCAGTTCAGTAGTGTCGAATATGGCTGTTGGCCTTCTTGCACTGTTTGTTGTAGATAGTAAGATACATTTTTGCATGGTAGGATGTGTAAAATTTCACAGGTTCGTCTAGTTTTTGTTAGTTAAATGGAGCAGCATAGACAATAAGGATTCATGCCGTAGCCGAGAATGCTTGGAATAGAAGGTCTAATTATTGTTGTATCTAGTTTTTGTTTGTATTTAAATGATTTTAACATTTCACAGGGCATATTCAGGTGTATAATATTTTTTTTTGTTTGTACAAATACGATAACTTTTCAATGAGATCTCACTTTCCAAAATTGCAATTGAGCACCATAGGCACAGTTAAGCTGTTATGTACCTGGTTTTAAAGATACAGACATTTGCTCCTTTGTATAGAATACTAAAACATCATCTTTTCCTTCTATTACTTTGTTAGATTTTATCTTATCAATTTCTGCTCCTAATTTATAGTACTAAGGCTGGCCAGTGGGCCGGGACGACCCGACCCCGTCCCGGTCCCGACCCGACCCCGCTCTAAAAAAAAAAAAAAAATTTAACGGGGGCGGGACTCGAACTCGGGACGGGACGATGTCTCGTCCCGCCGTACCCGAGCCCGCCCCAGCCCGCCGGACCCGAGCCCGCCCCGAGCCCGTCCCGACCCCGACCCCGACCCTTAAATCCCCTTTGCAAAAATGGCCGTTGCACCAACGGCCATTTTAGATTATGGCCGTTGGCCAACCAACGCCATTTTAGGCCCCCCCCCTCCCCCAACCCCCCTACCCCTTAATATTTATTTTTAACCCATAAGTTATTATATTTACACTTTAACCCAATTTTTCAACTATAAATAACTCATTTTCTCTTCATCTTTCTCACAAATCTTCCTACAATCTCTCTAATTTCTCAATATATCTCTCTACATTGTTTGCTAAATATTCAATTTTATTAATTCATTTGGGAATTGGGAGTGAAGTTGGCAACTAGCTTGAGGATCTTCCATCGAGCAAAGTTTCAATTTTCAACCTCTCGATTACACGTCGACGTTACGTCGGCGTTTGGTACATTCGTTCCTTCATTAAATTATTATTGTCTCGTTTATTTTATTTAGCGCACTTAATTTTATTGTCTTTAATTATTTATTATCATAATTAAAATGGAAGGATTAAAAGGTATGTTTAAGGGTAAGGGTAAGGGTGCTTCTTCTAGTAGAGGCAACCAGGGCAAGGGTACTTCTTCTAGTCATCTTATTCCTACACAGGGATGATTTTGTTGATACTCAACATTTTCCTACAATACCATTAGATTTAGACGAGGAGTTATTTTCTCGGAACTCAAGAAGACTTTAATTTAGACGATGATCTAGACGATACACCCACTAATATTGATGACAACACGCCCACTAGTGCACCTTCAACCGAAATACCTCCTATTCCCCCTAGTATGAGACGAGGTCCAAGAAACGACCATTAAAATCGATGCATGGACATTTTTTGATAGGGACGTAGAGAATCAAGTAGCCATATGTAAAATTTGTAAAAATGTTTTAAAATTTAAAACTGGAAAAGGTCACGGTGGGACGGGGGTTTAATTAGACACGTAGTAAGTGCTCATCCACTAGGTATGCCCAATACCAGGCTTCAAAACCGGGTGCGTAAACGGCCACTCCATCGGGACAAGGTTCACATACCGATATCGTCCCGACCAAGTACTGGTCAAATTAACCCTATGACGGGGGAATTGTAGGCTCTAAATACAACAAACATAGAGATAGGGAAGCAATATCAAAATTAGTTGTCAGTGGAGGGTTTGCCTTTTTCATTTCCTTCATCTCCCGGTTTTATTCATTACATTAGAGATATATATAATCCTCGCTTTTAACGGTTTTCCTAGGTCAACCGTTAAGAGAGATGTATTTAAATTTGCGCATGAATATCAACAATATTTACGTTTTTCATTATATCATTTTAATGGCAAAGTATCTATCACGTCGATATATAGGTCGTAGTACTAACGGCCATGATTATTTAACTCGTAACTTGTCATTGGATAGATTATAAATGGTCTATGCAAAAACGTATTTTAGCGTATAGATATATAGATGATAGGCACACTTTGTACTTTTATTGCAGAAAATATTTATCAAGTGTGCGATTATTACGGAATTACCGATAAAATTATGACTATTACATTAGATAACGCTTCTAATAACAATTACGCAATTACAATGTTAAAAAATAGTTTAGCTCCATCTTTTCCGGACCATTTTCATATAAAATGCGCGTGCCATATATATAACTTAATTGTAAAGGATGGTCTATCACTTTTTGAAGACATTCTTAGTAAAATACAATTTGCTATAAACGTTATTTTTAAAAGTAATAAAGTACAACGTAGAAAAGAATATAAAAAAATTTGTCATGATTGTGGACTACCTTTTAGAAAAATTCCACAAGAAGTATCCACTAGGTGGAATTCTTTATACGAGCAACTACTTGTTGCTTATGACTATAAATTACCTATAACTTTATTTTTTAACTCTCATAATAAAAAGCCACCGATGATATGATTTTAGATAGTGATTGGGAAAAAATTTCCGAACTTATTGTATTTTTAGAGAAATTTTTTCAAGCAACAAAAGAATTTTCCGGTATATATTATCATACTATTTCAACTATGTTATTTTATATAACTCTAATATTTTTATTACTTAGTGAATATATGGAAAAACCAAATTATAAGGCGCCTATTAAAAAAATGTTTGTCAAAATAAAAAAATATTTTATTCCTATTCCTTCTATTTATATTATTGGTTCTCGTATTAAATCCTACTATTAAAATAGACGGTACTAAATCACTAATTGAAACTATTTACGATTGTATAGAAGTACTACCACCTCCAAGTCCCAAAAATCTAAATCACCCACCACCTATTGAACAAACTAAAGAAGAAGTGTTGAATAGCGTAGAACACCACCGCAAAAATATATATAGATTTTATCAACAAGAAAATGCTAGTAACGTACCGGCTACCATACCATCTTCTTCATCTTCAACACAACCTCACAAAAGACATGTCGTTTCGCGGCTAGTATTGAAAGCCTCGAAATAGAATGTGCGGCCGTACCTCTACTAACCAAATTAGCGAGTTGGATATTTTTGTTTTGCGGGGTTACGTACCGTATCAAGAAGTTATCAATGAAGATGGACAAGAAGACTTGCTTTGAAATATCGGAGGGGAATGAGAAGACCTTTCCGACACTTTCATTGATGGCTCGAGATGTTTTGAACATTCAAGCGTCATCAACTGCGTCGGAAAGCGCTTTTTCTCGACGCAGATATCAAATAGGAGACCACAGACACTCATTGGCCGGAGACAACTTGGAAATTGCGGTATTATTCGTAGAGATTGGATACGAGCCGAGCGGAGAAGGTGCGGTCAACCGGAGATCAACGAAGAAGATGATGAAAACTACAACGAAATCTTAACCGAAGGTAGTGGAAGCGACGTGGATCAATTTGACCAACAAATACCTATTCCAACCGAAGAACCACATGAAATCATCAAGCAATTAGAACGATTTTTTTTGAAAATGTAATTTTTTTAATTGCAATTTTATTATGTAATTTGCAACTTTTGGACAACACCATAAAGTTGCAATTTAGATTTTAGACAATTGTATTTGTATTACAAAAAAATCATGTCTATTAAATAATATAAGAGGCACAAAAACAAATCTTGGGATGTTTTTATTACACTATCTTGTTTTGTTTATTGAGTTTTTTTTATACATATGTTATTTAAAAAAAAAAAAAAAAGGAAAACCCGACCCCGCCCCGCCCCGCCCCGCCCCGCCCCGAGCCCGCCCGCCCCGATACCGACGGGATCGGGATCGGACGGACCGAGCAGTCCCGCCCGCACCCGACCCCGCTAGGCCCGCTAGTCCCGATCCCGACCCCCCCGGCTCGTCCCGCCCCGACCCCGACCCCGCCGACCCGACCCGCCAGACCCGAGCCCGGCCCACTGGCCACCCAAATTTTATACTAGAAGAGGTCGTTGAATCCTAGAAATATGCTACTGTTATCCTTAGACTATGTCCATAACGCGTCAAGCTTGACTTAATAGTATAGCCAATTTTGGGAAAGATTGAAAAAAGGAGATCCATCATTGTTGTGTAAGTAATTTATGCTAAATAAACAAAAGCATTATGGCCAGTTTTTGACTTGGCATGGTTTCCTATTGTTTTAGAATTGGACGCCATCATGATCAATAAGATTTGCGAACATATCACACCAATTATAGACTTACAAATATCAAAGTAAATTTGTTTTTTGGGGGGTTTCTGAGAAGAGAAAAAAGATAAAGGAGACAAAAGTTTGGATATATACAAGACTTGGCTTAAAATAAAAATTTCATGTTATTTAAATTGGTTGGGTTGACTTTGTAATTGAGTTATAAAAAAAAAGAAAAGTGACTTTCTAAGAAAACTACCCTTAATTTGAGATATTATATTAGATTAATTGATTCTACTAGATTTTCACTAATAGTTGAAGAAACATATCTATGGGCGGATATGATGGATGTTAGGCAAATGGTATGGTGTGGGGTTTGAAGAAAGGCTTGGTCCGAGCATTAGGTGTGGATTTATGCATTTGAATATTAGTAAACACAAACAGGAAAAAAAACATTAAGAAGAAATATAACTAGGCATAAAGAAACGCATGAGAAATATTGATTTGAAGTAGCAACCTTTGACATAGCATGCACATTACATATGTGTCATGTTTTATTTTTTTGTTCAATTTGACGAGCGAGTTAGTTCTGGAAATGGACGAAATAATTGGGGTTTTCTAGGTTAAAGTTGCTTTCGAGTTTGCTATAGTTGTTTGTATTTCTTTTTGTTTTGGCTCTATCTTATAGAAAAGTAAGCTTATTGCCTGGGAAGGCAGAAAAAAGAGGAAACCTCAATGCATAATTCACACACAACATAACATGTGAAATTTGCTTGTGTTTATTTGTTTTGTTCTTTAAAGAAATATTTGCTTCAAAAATTTTATTTTTTACCTTTAAAAACAGTTTTGTGGCAATTTACTTTTTTTTTTTTAAAAATAAGGATATAAGAAAACTTCCTAAGAAAAACTTGTATATAAACATATTTGTTTTCACCATACTTTTGTCATAATTAGTTTCCGGATCTATAATGTTAGTTGCTCAAACAAGCTATTTATATGCACTTAGAAATAAAATTGCAGATTTAAATGGCCATAATAGCCCGGTAAATTGTGTAAATTCTCTCCCTTGACATAGTAACTTTCACATGATTCAAGAAATTGTGTAAGTTCCGAATATATTTACTGGTGTAGATGTCTATTGTCAAAGAACTTCGAGATGGTGAAAAAAAAGAAGAAATGACTTCGAGATCATCACAAAACAAAGAGCATGTGTTTACGTGTTGCCAAATATTTTTTTGTAATAGAGCTTTGGGACAAAGTCACCCAACTCTCTATGTATCTAGCTGGAAGTGGTCCAAAATATCAGCTTCAACCAGATACCAATACACCACAAACAATCTGAAATTCCAATGCATCTTTGGAATATATGATCACCCCTTCCGGCAGGTCTAAGGGATTAGACTTCCAACAAGAACAATGGGATAGCTTAATCAACAAGAATTAGACTTCCAAAGAAAGTCTTACAGAATAGAACAATAAGTTAACGATACATTTGGCGTATAGCTTCACAGCCTAGGAAAACATAGTTGTAAATAGTGGGATATGCTCTCAAAATAGTTCAACTCGAGGGATTGACCGTAATAAACTAGGTGAATAATCTGTCAACTTCTCCACCACCTAACCGGAGAATACAGTTGCCAATCGAATGGTAGGAACAGGCCAATTAATTATGATGACCAGGACTCGTCATTGAACTAATGAAAACAAACACAAATGCAACTTGGAAGGGTCTGGATGCGCATGAAAAATATTGGAAGGGGGTTGTATAGGTCATAATCACTTCTGCGCGTGAAAGTGGATCTACAGATCAACGATATTTTCTCAATTTACGTGGCAAAAAGCTGAATGATAACTTTAAAAACTTAAGGATAATATTAGTTCAAGGAAACAGTAAACATGAGAATACTATTGGAGAAACTGCACAGGACACAACTCATATTCTCATTTATATAAAAGGACCGTGCATTGAGAACTTTTCTCAGAGATTGAACATGAATTTGGAACATTATGAAGCAACCAAAAAGAGAAGAAAGGGAGTTTTACATGATTTGCGATCTGCATGAAATCATTCACAGGCTGGTTTCGTGTCAAAGCTGCTCAAGCAGATTGCAAAAGCTTGGAAAGCAGAAACTGGGTAGCGGTAGTCCATGGTGAAGATGTCTTTTCCAATTTTGCCGAACTGTAAAATTACTCTTTCTTGTTCTGCGACTGGCACATTGTGAGACGGATCAACTGCTGCCACTAGCTGAAAATTTTTCACCGAAGCCACTGTAACACGGCCTTTAAAATTTAAGCACCAGCACTGCAATTGTTCATGCCACCTAGGAGCCTTGTTTTTTAGCACAAGCGGCTCTTGAGAAGTCACTGTCACTGCTGATCTTGAAAAGCCAGACGAGCTGATATCCGTAGCTGACTTATTTGCTTTTGAGAGTGGTGCAGAAAATGACTTGTCATCAAAAGATTGTGGGAATGATTTAGGCGTTGGAGCAGTGCCTCCCTCCTGGATTGAAGACAAAGGGATAGAGTGCATGACACAATGCATTCTCCTAGGTCCTCTTGTACGAAGAACATTGAGTTCATAGGAAATGGTAGCTACGCTGTAGTTGCACGCAGGTACTCTTGGAGAAACTTGTTTTTCATGAAATCTCCGACTGAGTCGACCAGGTTGTTGAATGGCTGCATCACTTGGAGGTTGGCTATCATATATGGAAAACTTGGTCCCAAGAAAGTTAGACCTGGCCAAATCATTTTCAAACATTATTAAGTAAAATCAAGGGAAGTAGAAGCTTTTTCTTTGCTTCCGGCTATTTTCAAGGGTGGAGGAGTGAGTGAAGAAATATAATTGGAAATTTGATAGAACTTGCCTCAGTTTGCCAGCATATGTCTTGCTAGCCCGAGAAAAATCATCTGTAACTAATGATATCACAAAGTCTGTGCTTGTTGCCCTTCTGATCTTTTTGGCGGCCAACAATAGTTTATCCCTCTCATCCTCAGCTGTTATGAAGTAAAATATCAGTTATGCATTTTTCATTGACTAGGAAGAATTTCTGATGAAAAACATAGACCACAAACATTAGTAGTAGAAGTTATAAAAGGTTTTTTCATTTCCGATATGGTGTACTAACTTGAATGTCAGACATTATACATCAGCCCAAGTGTAAGTTCTCCTTTCAAGTATAAAAAAAAGAGAAGTTTAGGATAGGCAGAAAATACTACTTACATGGAGTCATGCCAAAGTAGAGGCGAAAAACTGAATTAGCTCTGTCCCGTTTAATAAAGCACTGGATTGGGGATTCACGGGGACCAGGCTGGTTTAAACATGGAAACATAAAAGATCTCTCTAAGTTTAAATCAACATCAGCAATAGCAACAATAAGGAAACTAAAACGGATTAAGGAGATTACCTGCTTGAGTGAAATGGGGAAGGTAAGCCTACCACATTCCTCAGGAGTCTTAACTATCTCCTTGGTAATTTCCCTCCATGATTTGCAAACAGATGCACAAAAGACAATGACAGAACGAGCAGGCCATGATGCCTCGCTCTCTTCAACCCTATGGATGATATCCAAAAGAAGTTCTGGTGGTAAATTTGCCCATTGCCCTTGTTTAATGGGGGGATCAGAAAGGGCCACATCAGGTACTATATGTGACCGGGTTCTGTTGCTCCAATGCTTTCTTTCTCCTCCCCTCCTCGATATATTCCATATCCCGTCTTTCATCTCCCTCAGCTCACGAACAATGCTCTTAAAAGACATTTCTATCAATCACATCAACTCTGCCTTTCCTTCAAAATGGAACGGTAAAGCAATTAGAACAATAAAACAAAGAACTTTTCGAACATTGTTGGAAGGATAAATATTTTCACCTTTTAACCACAACATCAATCAATTAACTAAGTCTCAATTTCAAACTTTCTGGTTCTACTATATGATTTTTTCCTTTAGGTTGTAAATATTCTGCTCTACTCGGACCATTTTAATTCCAATCCAAAATTATGTCTTTTAAGACAACAACAACAACATATGCAGTATAATCCCACAAAATAGGATCTGGGAGGGTACTGCCTTTGATGTCTTTTAAGACAAACTAGAAATCATCTAAAACTAGATATGAGGTTTATCCTCTAATATTTTCATAAAAAATTAATGTTTTTGTGCGGGAGAATAAAGAAGATATGCAAGAATGTAGGAACAGGTAAGTAACCTAGCAAAAATGTGAACTTAACTTTATAACATTTCTAGCACACCCCACATTTCAAAATCAAATCTTTAGCCCTCAAAATCGTAATTCTGAGATTCCACAAAAAAAATAAAATGTGAGTTTCTTTACAAAGGCAAAGTAATAATACCCAAGGAAACAAAAAAGCAAAACAAATTTAAAATGTGCGATCCCGTAGCAGAGCCAACATGCAGCTAGGGAAGACAAGAAGAGAATAAGAAGAAGAAAAAAAGAAAAAATTATGTGCATCCAGAAAACCAAAAAGAAAACAGAAATGTATTAAACAGAGAAAAGGGTATGAGAAAACCTGAAAAAAGAGTGACAAAGAAGATGAAATGGTTGAAAGCAAGCTGTAGGACGCAGAGATCGAAGAAGGATAGAAAGGCGGGGGACTGAGGTAACTCTCCTCAGGTGGAACCCTGGATCGGCAACGCTATATGGACTTATGTCATGTCGCCGGAACCACCAGTGGCATCACCGCAAAAAAACCGCCGTTAATTCCGCTAATAAATTGAAGGAAAAATGTCCCGAGCTAGGAAAGACGAAAGAGGCTTCTCTGTCTGTGTATCTATCGAAGTTTTCCCACAGGAAATGATAAAAATGGTCCCTCATATTTGAGGGTATGTTTAAAATAATCTCTTAAGTATTTATTGAATAAGATTGATCTTCTAAATTTGTGAAAAGATAACATTTCTAGTCTCTTTGAATATTTAATAAATTATGTTCGTTAGATTTGATAATAACAATGAAAAAAAGATTTAATCATTAATACTAAGAATGTCTCACCATATCCTAGAATAACAATAATAATAATAATATACTCAGTATAATCCCATCAAATTCTAAAATTAAAAGGACAACTCGATACACAAAATATCATGCGTTAACAAGTTCCAGAAATAAGAATCTATTTTGTTCCTATCTCAACAAAAATAATTTATGACTTGAAAAAACCAAGGCGATTGAATTGAATTAGCACGCACCTTAAGGGGTGTGATAGAGTCAACTTATCCTAATGCAAGCAGTAGTGATTTCTCCCACAAAATATGCAAGACAAAAATTAATATGCAACACAAAAAATACATTAGACATTAAAATTATATAAAAATAATAAGATAAAAATTACACTTCAAAAAATTGCACCAATGCTCTATAGGATAAATGAAAAATAGCACAAACTATAAAAATATACCTTTAAATGTGAATTCCCACTAATTTTTTTTGGGAGTTCCCGTCAAATCTAATAGAATTTGATAAATATTTGTTGGATTAACTTTTAGCAATCTTAGTGTACTAAAATTGTTCAGTTCATACGTGAGGGACTATTGTAAATATTCCATCAAATGTAATGGACCAGTTTTGTTATTTTCTCTCAAATGTTTTTACGCCCTTAATTTGGATATCGAGTTCTTGAGCCGAGGGTCTTTCGGAAGTAACCGCTTTACCTACCAAGGTAGAGATAAGGTATGCGTGCACTCTACTCTAACCTTCTAGACTCCACATTGTGGGATTTCATTTGGTACGTTATTGTTGTAATTTGGATATGGAGTGTAGGGCCCGCCTCATTGTTCAAATCTTTACAAAATTATTTCTCTTTATTTTCCTAATGAGATAAGAAAACTTAAAAAGAAGTTCAAAATCTAAAGAAAATTATTGGCTATGATTAGACGTGCTATGACATTTATATTAACAGTAATTTTATCTAATGACGTTAAAGTAATTGACAATATTTTTCAAGAATTCAGATTCACTTAATGGACTTTAATTTTGAATTTGTTATTAACTACCATAAACAGTGTTGAAAGAATATTTCAGATATGATTAATCATAACACAATGAAAAAATAATATTTGCAT
The DNA here is from genome assembly GCA_034509755.1 of Anisodus tanguticus. Classification (NCBI taxonomy): domain Eukaryota; kingdom Viridiplantae; phylum Streptophyta; class Magnoliopsida; order Solanales; family Solanaceae; genus Anisodus; species Anisodus tanguticus. The sequence goes on from CM067544.1 coordinate 11,536,327, forward strand.
CCACTATTTACCCCAGGTCAATAAATATATGATGTACTTTTTGTATGCTCTCTATCATTTATTGATTAACTAATTTATATTTTTACTCCATATGTGACTTAGTCATGATTAACTAATTTGATTTATAGTAAATATCATATATGAGTAAGTTTGTTTTCTAATTTTATAGGTTGCATCATCTATGTCAATTGTTAAGCTTAGTGGGGTCAAGATCAGTAATGTTTCTTCCTTTTTATCTCATTTTTTGTTTGTTTTCAAGATTTCTTTTTCTGTTGAGGGGACAAGTGACTTAGGGAGGAAAAGATATGATGGCCCTTCTAACTCGATCATAGTATTTTAAGAGGATACAATAATCATAAATAATAAAGTATGCAAGCATGCAACGTGACAAAATCATGACTCAAAAGTGTTTTGGTTTGAATATCTAACTTCCAAAATACTCTTAGATTCCATTTCCTTATTATTTACTTTTTCATTATGAAATAAGTATGAATTTGTTACAGAGTCATAAAAGATCTTATTTCAAAATTTGAGTTGCACAATAAATGGTTTTCGGTTTGTTTAGGAATATCTGGAATCAGATAATTTTTTAAAGTCAAAATTCTAAGCATTATGGTTTTACAGTACTTCTAAGGAGCTACGTCTCAAATTAATGGTAATCCTACTAATTAACTTAAAAATATCTTTTGCACTTTCCAACATAAGTGGTGGTAGCTAAAAGATTTTCTCCTCTTAGAAAAGAATCATATTACATTTATTTGTTCCCACAAGAGAACCATATTGTGTGTATATTTAGGGAATTATATTTCTTATTTACTAAAATTGTCAAATTAGAATTTACCTAAGATCAATAACTTTTCCTCTTTTTGCCGTTGCCGTTGCCGTTACCGTTACACCAAATAGCGACTGATAAGTAAAATTGGAAAAAAAATTACCCACACATCGTGTCTGTACATAGCCCTTTAACACATAATTATGATTAATTAATATGCATCACCTTATTAAATTACTTAATTATAATAATAATTTTATTCAATTTAATGTAAACACCAAATATGAATAAGTATTTATGTGTAAAAATTTAGTTCCGTTTTTTTAAAAATGAAGCTCTTGTACGCGCGACCTCATAAACCAAGTAATTGGAAAAACTCTTCTGGAAGAACCGAAGAGGTACAATCATTTCCTCCTTGGAGGAAGGAGTTCTACAACTAGGAAAAACTATTAAAGGAAATCATATCAATTCCGATTGGGATAATAAACATATCAAGCAAGTTCCCAAAAAAGGCAATAAAATAAGTGAAGTTTGTACAAAACTAGCTATACCATAGACAGAACTTAAACCATGCATGTACCTCATTAAATCTATACTCAAATTAACAAGTGCATGCAAAATGGTTTAATATACTTCTTACCATTTTAATAGAAAATTATTATTTACAACTATTTCTTATATTTTATTTTAAAATTTCTTATATCTAAAAACAAAAATATCTTGAATTTTTTTTGTAATGGACCGCAAGATCAATTAGCCGTTAAATTAAATATAACGTGTATTTAGTGGTCACAAAGAGTCAAACACACCAATCTAACTACTAATGTCTTGAGAGTCACGAGGGTGGTACGCTTTTTTCATCACTTTTTAGAGGCGCGTGTATGTATGTCATGTCATTACCTTGTTCAAATGTCCCTTTCACGGTTTCACCATGCGTACTGATAGTGACTCAGATCTATGGCTGGTCAGTGGGTCGCCCCGAACCTGACTTTAAAAAAAATTTGCGATGTCGGAACTCGAATTGGGACGGGACATGGTCTCGTCCTGACCCGCCCCAATCCCGCCAGGCCCGACCCGGTCCCGCCCCCGATCCCGCCCCGAAACGTTCCATTTGCACAAACAACCGTTGCACCAACGGCCATTTTATATTTTGGCTGTTGTGCAACGACCATTTTTTTCCTCCCCCCAACCCCCCTACCCTCTTAATATTTATTTTAACCCATAAGTTATTATATTTACACTTTAACCCAATTTTCCAGCTATAAATACCTCATTTTCTCTTCATCTTTCTCACAAATCTTCCTACAATCTCTCTATTCTCTCAATCTATCTCTTTACAAGCCTACATTGTCTACTAAATATTGATTTTTATTTATTCATTTGGAAGTGAAGTTGGCAACTAGCTTGAGAATCTTCCATCGAGCAAAGTTTCAATTTTCAACCTCTCGATTACACGCCAACGTTACGTCGGCGTTTGGTACATTCGTTCCTTCATTTAATTATTATTGTCTGTTTATTTTATCTAGCGCACTTAAATTTATTTACTTTAATTATTTATTAGTATAATTATAAATTTATAATGGAAGGATTTAAACGTATGCTTACGGGTAGGGGTCGGGCTTCTTCTAGTGGGGGCAACAAGGGCAAGGATACTTCTTCTAGTCATCCTATTTCTAGACAGAATCATATTCCTACACAGGATGATTTTGTTGATACTGGACATTTTCCTACAATACCATTAGATTTAGACGATGAGCTATTTTCTGGAACTCAAGAAGACTTTAATTTAGATGATGATCTAGATGATACACCCACTAATGTAGATGACAACACACCCCACTAGTTCACCTTCAACTGAAATGCCTCATATTCCCCCTAGTATGAGACGAGGTCTAGCAAAACGACCATTAAAATCAGATGTATGGACATTTTTTGATGGGGACGTAGAGAATCAAGTAGCTAGATGTAAATTTTGTAAATATATTTTAAAATTTAAAACTGAAAAGGTCACGGTGGGATGGGGGGGGGGGGGGAGGGAGTTTAATGAGACACGTAGCAAGGGCTCATCCAACTAGGTATGCCCAATACGAGGCTTCAAAATCGGGTGCGCAAACGCCCGCTCCATCGGGACAAGGTTCACATACTGTCCCGGACCAAGTACAAGGTCAAATTAACCCCACGACGGGGGAAATTGTAGGCCCTAATTACAATAAACATAGAGATAGGGAAGCAATAGCAAAATTAGTTGTTGTGGAGGGTTTGCCTTTTTCATTTCCTTCATCTCCCGATTTTATTCATTACATTAGAGATATGTATAATCATGCTTTTAACGGTTTTTCTAGATCAAATGTTAAGAGAGATATATTTAAATTTGCACATGAATATCAACAGTATTTACGTTATTCATTATATCATTTTAATGGCATAGTGACTATCACTTCTGATATAGGTTGTAGTACTAACGGCCATGATTATTTAATGGTAACCTGTCATTGGATAGATTATAAATGGTCTATGCAAAAACGTATCTTAGCGTATAGATATATAGATGATAGGCACACTGGGTACTTTTATTGCAAAAAATATTTATCAAGTGTGCGATTATTACGAATAACTGATAAAATTATGACTATTACATTAGATAACGCTTCTTCTAACAATTATGCTACTACAATTTTAAAAAATAGTTTAACTCCATTTTTTTCAAATCATTTTCATATAAAATGTGTGTGCCATATATATAACTTAGTTGTAAATGATGGTCTATCACTTTTTGAAGACATTCTTAGTAAAATACAATTTGTTATAAACTTTATTTTAAAAAATAATAGAATACAACGAAGAAAAGAATATAAAAAAACTTGTCACGATTGCTAACTACCTTATAGAAAATTTCAGAAGAAGTACCAACTATGTGGAATTCTTTATACGAGCAACTATTTGTTGCTTATGACTATAAAAAACCTATAACTTTATTTTTTAACTCTCATAATCAAAATCCAGCTGATATGGTTGTAGATAGCGATTGGGGAAAATTTTCCGAAATTATTGTATTTTTAGAGAATTTTTTTCAAGCAACAAAAGAATTTTCCGATATATATTATCCTACTATTTCAACTATGTTGTTTTATATAGCTCTAATATTTTTACTGCTTAATGAATATATGAATAAACCAGCTTATAAGGTAGCTATTAATTAAATGTTTATCAAAATAATTTTTTTTATTACTATTCCCACTATTTATATTATTGGTGTTGTATTAAATCCGACTATTAAAATAGACGGTACTAAATCACTTATTGAAACTATTTACGATTGTATAGCAGTACTACCACCTCCAAGTCTGAAAAATCCAAATCACCCACCACATTGAACAAACTAAAGAAGAAGTGTTGTCTAGCGTAGATGACTAATGCAAAAAAAAAAGTATATAGGTTTTATCATTAAGAAAGTGCTAGCAACCTACCGGTTTCATACCATCTTCTTCTTCAACACAACCTCACAAAAGACATACTGTTTCTGCGTTTAGTATTGAATAAACTAAAGAAGAAGTGTTGGTAGTGTCAGGGGTTGGTGGTGGCAGGGGTGAGGTGACCGGCGACGTGGGGTCGGGGGCATGGGGTGTGCGACGCCAATTTGGGGGGTTAGGGGTGTGATTTTGAGATTAGGGCAGGGTTTGGTTAAAAGGGGTGTTGGGTTTGAATAAAGGTGGGAAAATTGGGTTGGTCGAGTGGGCCTTTCGGGTGGGCTTGGGGGATTGGGCCGATTGGGGTTGGGTTTCGGTGGGTTTGGGTTGGCTGATTGGGTTGCGGAAAATGGGGGGTCTGTTAGGGCTGTGATTTTGTGGTGGGTTGATATTTGGACTGTGGATTTCGGGTGGGCTGAAAAATAAAGAGATGAAGTTGAATTGTTTTTGGGTTGAGAAATAAGAAATGAGTTATGGGTTTAAAATATAAAAAGGGGTTTAATATAAAAAATGCTTTGAAGAAAAAATGTAAATTATTTAAAATAAGATATAACGATGTGATAATAATAAAACATAATATTTGCGGAATATTTAATGCTTAAAATAGAATAATAATAATAAATAATGATATTAAAAATAATATATATATATATATATATATATATATATATATGCCATATATTAATATTGTTTTTTTGTGTGTAAAAAATATATAAAATTGCAAATAAATCAGAAAAGACGGGACAAAATTGGGTGTCAACAGTTGTCCAATAACTATTTATTGTGACAACACTGGTGTGATTGCACAGGCTAAGGAACCAAGATCAACAAACAAAAACAAGCATGTACCAAGGAAGTATCACATATTCAGGGAGATGGTGGAGACTGAAGAGATTAGATTAGACTATGTTCCCACAGACGATAATATAGTTCACCCATTCACTAAACCATTAAGCATAGTCAAGCATAATGGTCATTTTGAGAATATGGGCATTAGATATGTTGGAGATTGACTCTAGGCCAAGTGAGAGATTGAAAGTATATGTATGTCCTAGAGACAATCTGCATTATGACAAATGTACTTTATACACATTCGTATTATTATTATTTATGGAGATTAATATTTTGGCATTTGCAATTATTAAATTATTAGTTGATTGTTTATAATATTCTATAATATGCATCCCTAGAGGTTACGTTGTTATTAATAATGTGAGATATTAATATTATAACGTAACTCTTAAAATAGCCTCGACTAATGATCATCAAGAATGGGATATCGATGATATGTGATAAGTCGACATATGGTCTGCATCACATCCTTAGAGGATGTAGTATGTCTCACCTGCTACGAGTAATGACTACTCGTGATGGACACATGGATACTTTGGAAGTATTTCTATACTCTGCTGATATATTATTTGTTATACTTGTCTAAAGTATGATCAACGTGTGGAAGATAGAAGTCCTTAGACTTGAGATCAATGCACACCTTGTCTACAAAGTAATATACTTTGATCCTGTTCTAAGCTCAAATGCCTTATAGGTTGAGATACGGCTTGTATTGGGTACATTACGATGTGGATTAAAGGTGGTAGTTGAGCCAAGATTAGAATTCATTCCTCGAATGTATATTTGAGAGAACACTCAGCTTCTCAGTGATATTAGGTTGACTAAGTCGTTGGCCAACGCAATAGACATATTTAGAATATGGTCTAGTTGTCAACTAATATAGATGAGATACAATGATTAAGCAATTTGGATAGACACTTGACAAATCCTAAGCTTGATCGGGTGTGTCGTGAATGAAAGGATTTTATCTTACCACATAGAGGTTAAGTTTACTGGATTCGTGTAAACGTATTTCACATATTGAGTTCGTCTTGCGGCGCCGTCTAGGAGTTCTGCGTAGACCTTAATTTGATTAATGTCGATATGTGAAGGTATGTAGGGTCACACTATGTCGATTGTCTTTTCGATCTAAGGATGTATTAAGAGAGTATTAAATATTCGATTTAGAATCAAGATATTTAAATGAATAATGATTGTTTTAATTAAGTCAAAATTGGATTTTGGATTTAATTAAGAATGTGTCGAAAATAAAATGAGATAGTGTAGGGCCACATTAGCGCCGTGGCGCCCACACCATAGGGCCGCGACGCCATGACCTAATCTGTCTCAAATTTTGGGCCAGGCCCAAGGTTAAACCTAATCCGGTTTGACCTAATTTTTCACCTATAAATTCAGACCTACACTTGATTATTCAATACACTTGATTTTCATATCATTATTCTAAGTCTTAGAGACTCAGAATCAAAACACCTTCTCAAACCTCTGCCGGATTTCGTAGCTTTCCAAAGGAGGAATACATTGAAGCTTGGAGCTTGCAATCGAAAGGGCATTCACGTGCGCACCTACAGTTGATAAAGATTCCAGATATTGTAAACATGTAAGTACCATTCAAGTCTTATGTTTACAGTTTAAAATTATTTTATAGTCAAACAGTTCTACGCTTGTTGGGTTTGAAATAAGTTTTCAATATCCGTTGCGTACAACAACCCAACAAAAACCGACAGATGCTCTGATTTTCTTCAGCTCTAAGGAGTTGTTTGGTCCATGGAATACTGTGGAATATTTCAGAATTAAGTCTGAAATGAAATTCATATTTTATTTGGTTGAAAGTATGATTAATCTCAAGATAAACTTATACCTTGAACTAAACAACGTATAAATTTGATCACAAACTTAATTTTGAGATATTCCTCCCATCAAACTTGATGTGTTTTATCCCACCGGAGAGGTGGAATAAATTAGCCCAAGTATTATAATCTCAAGTTTATAATCCCGATATAATATAATCCGCTAAACAAACGACCCCTAAGTATATAAATACAACATTCGTGGTCAATTGTCACCAAAAAATGAAGAAGAGAATATAAGTTATGTGTATTATCAATCTATAAAAAAGAGTATAATCTGCTATAATAAGTTAAGTAGATTTGATAGTGTAAAGATTATTTACACTATCAATATATATAAATAATTTACACTATCAATATATATAACTTAAATCATAGTAAATGAGTTTAGCGGTATTCCATATTCATTTACTGATAATAATTGTTTGGTCCGTAGGCGCAATTCTCTTTTAACTCCATGTCCATGGATGTGGAAGACCTAATTGGACATAGTATATGTCAGGTTTGATTGTCTCTATATCCATTTTCAGTTTTTGAAAGCTTGGGAAGTGGTATTAGCTGGAAAATCTGTTGTTATTTGAACTTGCAGTGATTACTGAGTACTTGACCCCAGGGAAGCAGTGCAGCTCATGTTATGACATATAGCTAAATGTTGACCACAAGTCCACAACCATACCAGATACCAGATACAAGATATGCAATATAGGCTACTAATTTTTTTTATATTCAGCTTCCCGGCTTACGCCAGACTATTCTTGGAGATAGTAGTCCCGGTCCCTCAGCACTACTATCAGTAAATCGCGTGAAGTGGCTGAATGACCAAAGTTTGAGAATAAAGCAACTGATATGACCTACAAAGTCCTACCAAAAGAGAGCAAATTGCTCCCACCGGGTTCGAACACACACTGCAGGACTCCAACTGGATTTTAAGTTTTCCTCCTTTGTCATCCAGCTATGTCCCGGGGGACGAGGCTACTATTTTTATTAGGAGAAAAAAGAGTTATATTTGTCCTTGTATTATTTGAAATTGAACAATTCTATCATAAGTTAAATTTTGTAGTATCAAAAAGTACTCCGCCCTTATGACCAAGTTTCATTTTTGTATTTGATCCCTAATGAAGCTTCAAGCCAGAATTGAAGCATAAATTTAAATTCTTTTTCTCTCTTAAAAAATTTGAATACGTGATCATTTGATGTCGAAGCACAAGGGCAAGTAAGAGAGTATTTACAACGGCAAAGGTAAGGACTAAACATATTATGATATAAAATTAAAATATCTGCTCGGATACTAGTGCAAATTTACTCTTTTCTCTTATTATTATTGAGTTGAAACCAGAGTAAGGTCACTCTGACACTAGATCTGCTATACTCAAAGATGTCATCGTGCGTGTTAAGTATCTGTTGGAAATTAGCCTTTGGCGGGAGTTGCGACCGACCAACTTTAACGGCTTAAACACTAGTGTTACGCAGGTTGGAGAATCCGGTTCTTCACACATGCATGATGTACTAAGTACGTAGATAACCGTAGGGCCAAGAATCGTCAAATTTCATTGAGAAATGAAAGAGATATTGGTTCACGAAGTAAGGTGTTTGAAGCATGGAAAAGTGTGGTGTGTGATCAATTCTCCCTCATCGGTAGAGGAAGAAAGAATTGTTGTGTATAAGACTCGAAGTTGGTTTGGGGTTTGGGACCCCAATGGGTATCCCATGTGTTTAAAGGAGGGAAGACTGTGCTTCGGTTCGAGGAAAGACCACGCGCGCACGCCGCCGCCCGCCCGTCCGTCCGGATTCGTGTTCGGTCGCGGGTCGCGGGCGTGGGCCTTCGATATTATCTTTTTGGGCCGAGAAAACTTTGCCGTGCTGAAGTACGCTTTGGATCGAATTCTTTCACATGTACGAGTTCGATCCCGAAGTTTCAAGATGTACGCTTCGATCCCCGAAGTTTCAAGATGTACGAGTTTGGTCCCCCGAAGTTTCAAGATGTACAGCTTTGGTCCCCGAAATTTTTCGAAAGGCGAAATTTCGACGGTCCGAACGAAACGTCAAGCACTCAATTCGGCCATTTATTTTGGCTGAATTACACCTCCTATAATGGCCAATCCGTTGGCAATTTTCTCCATTTATGTGGTGGCTTTACTACCTCCATAATGGTCATTATTTGGCCAATAATGGTCATTTGTTATGGAGGCGCGATCAAACAGTCCCTCTTCCTCCTATATAAACACCCCTACACCATTGTTGAGGCACACTTGATATACACGAAATTACACAAAGCGTAAAGCAAAGCGCTTTCTTCCTAAATCTTCCAAGCATCATTTCGTTATTCAATATTCTTCACGGTAGCTTTTGAGTTTCCTTTGCTCAATAGTTCCATTGCTGTTTTATCTTGGGAGATGAATTATCCAGGACGTATAAAGGATACATACGGGGCAATATTGTCTTAAGGACAGAGTGCCACACTCGACTCAAAAAAACCGCTTTCCGCTTTTCTTGTTCAACAAAATAGTAATTTCAGTTTTGTTGTTATATTGTAATTTTCAGTTTTATAGTTGAATTGTAATTTCAATTCTTACATACGCAGTTACTGGTAATTTCCGTTCCTGCAATCCTTGTAAACACCAACAACTTAAGACAATATCTTTGCTTACGGTAACTGCAATAACATGGCTGGAAATATGACCGATGTTGCTGCTACTCGTCGTCGCCTCTCAAGGCAACGTTGTCGCCTTCCCCGCCACTTGGCCGCTCGGCCAAGGCGTAACTCCGCCGCCTTCATGCTGCTGCGGCTCTCGCTCAAGCGGTAACACCGCCGCCTTCCCCATCGTTGGAGCTCCACCCTCTTCATCACACCACCATGATCGCCCTGAAAAATTCATGGGATCAGAATTCAAAAGATGGCAGCAAAAGATGCTATTTTACTTAACAGTTATGGGCATGGCCCGGTTCCTTACGGAAGATCCTCCACAAGTCGGAGATGAAATGGACTCTTCGCCCAATGAAACGGGTGAAGGGGGCCTTGGTATCCATGTCATTAATGGCATGAAGATGGTTCGTGACGCATGGAATCATAGCGATTTCATGTGCAAGAACTATATACTTGAATCGCTTGGCGAGACCCCTCTACACGGTCTATTGCACCGTTGGCACCGCCAAAGAGCGTGGGAAAAAGCGCAAAAGAAGTACAACGCACAAGATGCGGGTACTAAGAAGTTCATCGTTGGGAAATTTCTAAAATTCCAAATGGTGGACAAGAAGACAAAGTGATGTCCCAAGTCCAGAATTCCAAATGATTTTACATCACCTGGATTTGGAAGGACGAAACCAAATGAGCGCTTTTTGGTTGCATCGGCGATTGAAAAGTTACCTCCTTCATGGAATGAGTTTATGAGTTACTTGAAACTCAAGACAAAGGAGATGACCTTTGAAGAGCTTGTTATCAAACCGCAAATCCGGGAAGATAATAAGAAGACCTTGCCAAAGGGTAGACAACATGCTTTGAGGCAAAGGCGAATACGGGCGAGGCCAAAGGGAACTCAAGCAAGAAGCGGAAGTTCCGGAAAAGACGGCAAAGCCCCGCAGCAGAGAGATGTTCGAGAGGTAATTGTCATCACTGTGGGAAACCTGGTCATAGGATCAAGGAATGCCGCAAGCTCAAGACTGAGCAACAACAGAAAGCCAAGTCAAAAGGCAAGGCTCAAGCAAACGTCGTCAAGGACACGCTCCTGGATGACATGATCGAGGAATTCTCTGCAGTGGTGCTAGAAGCCAACTTGGTGGAGAATCCGATGCAGTGGTGGGTGGACACGGTGCAACAAGACACATCTGTTCCAACAAAGATGCCTTCTCCACGTACACTCCGGTCTCCGACAAGAAGCTGTTCATGGGCAACAACGCTTCCTCGGACGTGCTAGGGGTTGGAAAGGTGGTCCTGAAGATGACTTCCGGCAAGGAACTCACTCTGAAGGAAGTGATGCACGTCCCGAGATTAGAAGAAATCTAGTTTCGGACCTTTATTGGCTAATGCTTTGGTTTTAGGCTAGTGTTTGAATCAAATAAATTTGTACTCACTAAAAATGGCACATTTGTGGGGAGGGGCTTCGTCTGTGAAGGCCTCTTCAAAGTGAATGCCATGTCTGTATTGCGTCAAGGAAATAAAGTTGAGTCTTCTTCTTATTTGCTTGAGTCTTCTAATTTATGACATCATAGATTAGGACACGTAAACTACAAGTCTATTCAAAGGCTGGTAAAGATGGAATTGTTGCCTTCTATCGACATAAACCCTCAACATAAGTGTGAGGTGTGCGTAGAGGCAAAACTCACCAAGCTTCCTTTTCGATCCGTCGAAAGGAATACCGCTCCTCTAGAACTTATTCACACAGATATATGTGATTTGAAGTTTGCACAAACTAGAGGGGGGAACAAGTACTTTGTGACATATATAGATGATAGCACAAGGTATTGTTACCTTTACTTGTTGAAAAGTAAGGATGAAGCCTTTGAAGCGTTCCGACGTTACAAAGCAGAAGTTGAGAATCAACTTAGCCTACGGATTAAATCCATTCGTAGCGATAGAGGGGAGAATATGTAGCGCCTTTTGAGGAATATTGTGCCCAAGAAGGCATTATTCATCAAACGACGGCTCCATACTCACCTCAATCAAACGGTGTGGCGGAACGTAAGAACCGCACATTAAAGGAAATGATGAATGCCTTGCTTATCAATTCCGGACTTCCCCAAAACATGTGGGGAGAAGCCGTCCTTACCGCTAATACGATTCTTAACAGAGTCCCACATAAGGGTAAGGACAAAACTCCATATGAATCATGGAAAGGGAAGAAACCCACCTACAAGTATTTTAAGGTGTGGGGTTGTCTGGCAAAGGTTGAAGTACCTAAGCCAAAGCAGGTCAAGATTGGGCCTAAGATCGTAGATTGCATATTCATCGGATATGCAAATAACAGTAGTGCTTATCGCTTCTTAGTGCATAAGTCAGATATTCCGGATATCCACCAGGGTACAATAATGGAATCAAGGAATGCTCTATTCTTTCAAAGTACCTTTCCTAGAAAGGAGAAAGACATAACCTCTCGCAAACGAAGTTATGCACAAAGCTCTCAAGAACCGGGAGTCCTTGACTGCCCGGATCTAAATGGTTCAAATCTAGCGAATCTCGAGGTGGCTGAACATCCGGAATCTAGTGTTCCTGATTCTCAGAACTTTGAGACTCCAGAGATGGATCTAAGGCGAAGTAAAAGGGCCAGGAAGGATACATCCTTTGGTCCTGACTTTGTAGCTTATATGGTTAGTGATGAACCAAGGACAATTGCTCAGGCGTTGTCAACTCCAGAAGCACCGCTCTGGAAAGAAGCTATTGAGAGTGAAATAAGCTCCATTCTGCATAACCATACTTGGGAGTTGGTTGATCTTCCTCCGGAAATAAACCGTTGGGTTGTAAATGGATACTCAAACGGAAATACAAGGCAGATGGGTCTATAGACAAGTACAAGGCCAGGTTGGTAGTCAAGGGCTATCGACAGACAGAAGGCTTTGACTACTTTGACACATACTCTCCGGTATCCCGGATGACATCCATACGGGTATTTATTGCGATCGCAGCTTTGCGTGACCTTGAGATACACCAGATGGATGTTAAGACAGCCTTCCTAAACGGTGATTTGGAAGAAGAAATTTATATGGACCAACCCGAGGGGTACGTGGTTCAAGGGCAAGAGAAGAAAGTCTGTCGACTTATCAAATCTCTATACGGGCTGAAACAAGCCCCGAAACAATGACACGAAAAATTTGATAGTACTCTACTATCGAAGGGGTTCGCCATTAATGAGTTTGATAAATGTGTTTACACGAAAGGTAACTCTGACTCATTTGTTATGATATGCATGTATGTAGACGACATGTTGATCACAGGAAGCAGTCCTAGGGTAATCCTAGAGACTAAGAACATGTTGAAACAATGCTTCGACATGAAAGATATGGGTATCGCAGATGTCATCCTAGGGATTAAAATCTCTAAGACGTCTGACGGACTGGTCTTATCTCAGTCTCACTACATCGAGGATGTTTTGAGAAAGTTCAAGATGTTAGACAGTTCTCCGATAGCGTCACCAATGGATACAAATCAAAAGCTTGATAAAAATCTTGGTGCACCTGTATACCAGGAGCGATATGCACAGGTGATCGGTAGTTTGATGTATATCACAAACTGCACCCGACCTGATATTGCTTATGCAGTCAATAAGTTGGCTAGGTTCACCCGTAATCCAAGTGATAATCACTGGAAGGCGTTGAATCGGGTATTACAATACCTGAAATACACGTTAAATTTCGGGTTGCACTATTCGAGATATCCAGCTGTACTAGAGGGGTACAGTGATGCAAACTGGATATCTGATATAGAGAACACCAAGTCCACCAGTGGGTATATATTTACAATTGGTGGTGGGGCTGTGTCTTGGAAATCCTCTAAGCAAACTTGCATCGCCCGATCCACGATGGAATCGGAGTTTATCGCTTTAGACAAAGCAGGAGAAGAAGCTGAGTGGCTTCATGACTTCTTAGAGGATGTTCCGTGTTGGAACAAACCCGTACCTTCGGTAATGATCCACTGCGACAGTCAGTCGGCTCTAGGAAGGGCACGAATGCTATGTACAACGGCAAGTCTCGTCACATTTGACGGAGGCATAAGACCGTTAGGCAACTGATCACCACGGGTATAATATCCATTGATTACATTAAGTCAAAGGATAATATAGTGACCCATTGACAAAGGGCTTACCCAAAGATCAGATGGCTTGCCCTGTCTAGGGGAATGGGCTTAAAACCCAAAATATAAGGACCAATACAGTGGTAACCCAACCTTACAAACTGGAGATCCCAGTAATTTGGTTCAATGGGAAAACGAAGTTGTAAAGGTTCAGTTGATCGCTTCAGTGGAAGTATGAACACTTCGGATAGTGATTTCTGAAAAGAAACACTAAATCCAAAGCCGTTCCCGCGATAGACGTTAAGTGCTATCTGCAGTATGGGTAAATGTTATGTTTTCAAAAACCTGTAATGATCCTCAACAGTTGAGGTTAGGTTCTTGGGAAACTTTTAATGGTTCCTAACACTTGTGAAGTGGGGTATAGCAGGATACCTTGTAGGAGACCACCTATTTAAGTGCGAGGACAGGCCGCCTCAAAATGAACGCACTTAAGAATCCAAGACGTTGTCCATGGCCAAAACGGACAAAACATTACGAAGAAGAGAGTAAGAGAATTTGTTGTGTTGGTATCATTGTCTTGGCTTACACTAAACACTGACGGTTCAAGACATCACGTTCACCGCGCAGTAAGTAAGTCCGATGGTATTCAACTATGGAAGGTTCAAAGCTGAGGCTACCTCTCCTTATGCAACATCGGTCCGCTGAAATATTGCTGAAAATGAAAAGACACCATGTGAGTGCGCCAAAATCTCTTTCAAGAGGGGATTGTTGGAAATTAGCCTTTGGCGGGAGTTGCGACCGACCAACTTTAACGGCTTAAACACTAGTGTTACGTATGTTGGAGAATCCGGTTCTTCACACATGCATGATGTACTAAGTACGTAGATAACCGTAGGGCCAAGAATCGTCAAATTTCATTGAGAAATGAAAGAGATATTGTTCACGAAGTAAGGTGTTTGAAGCATGGAAAAGTGTGGTGTGTGATCAATTCTCCCTCATCGGTAGAGGAAGAAAGAATTGTTGTGTATATAAGACTCGAAGTTGGTTTGGGGTTTGGGACCCCAATGGGTATCCCATGTGTTTAAAGGAGGGAAGACCTAGATGTGCTTCGGTTCGAGGAAAGACCACACGCGCGCCGCCGCCGCCCGCCCGTCCGGTCCGGTTCCGTGTTCCGGTTCCGGTTCCGTGTTCCGTGTTCTCGGGTTCACGGGTTCACGGGTCGCGGGTCGCGGGCTGTGGGCTGTGGGCCTTCTGATATTATCTTTTTGGGCCAGAAGTACAGTTTGGACCAGAATTCTTTCACATGTACAGTTCGATCCCTGAAGTTTCAAGATGTACAGTTCGATCCCTGAAGTTTCAAGATGTACAGTTTGGTCCATGAAGTTTCAAGATGTACAGTTTGGTCCCCGAAATTTTTCGAAAGGCGGAATTTCGACGGTCCCGAACGAAACGTCCAAAGCACTCAATTCGGCCATTTATTTTGGCTGAATTACACCTCCTATAATGGCCAATCCGTTGGCAATTTTCTCCATTTATGTGGTGGCTTTACTACCTCCATAATGGTCATTATTTGGCCAATAATGGTCATTATGGAGCGATCAAACAATCCTCTTCCTCCTATATAAACACCCCTTACACTATTGTTGAGGCACACTTGATATACACGAAATTACACAAAGCGAGAAAGCAAAGCGGTTTCTTCCTAAATCTTCCAAGCATCATTTCGTTATTCAATATTCTTCACGGTAGCTTTTGAGTTTCCTTTGCTCAATAGTTCCATTCTTGTTTTATCTTGGGAGACGAATTGTCCAGGGACGTATAAAGGATACATACGGGGCAATATTGTCTTAAGGACAGAGTGCCACACTCGACTCAAGCAAAAATCGCTTTCCGCTTTTCTTGTTCAACAAAATAGTATTTTCGAGTTTGTTGTTATATTGTAATTTTCAGTTTTATAGTTGAATTGTAATTTCAATTCTTACATACGCAGTTACTTGTAATTTCCGTTCCTGCAATCCTTGTAAACACCAACAGTATCATGTTCGACAAGGATCAGGCATCTCATGGATATAAGTTTGGGCATCCATTCCTATTCATCATTCTTTCCCATCTCTTGCCAGCCCACAACCTTGATGTTTTCCTCTTATCTCAATAAATTCCCTAGACTTCTCCTAACTGGATTTCCATTATTTTGTTCATCAACAACTTTTCCAATTTATAAAGTATAAACCTTTTAAAACATGATCTAATTTATATTTTTAGAGCATATTAAAAATTTTATAAAAAAATTGATCACAATTTAAAATTTTGTAAATTATTGCAAATATTAGATAACAGTATTCGCACAAATGTCCCTATCTTGGGGTGGTCTTTAGTTTTTGCCCCTCAAATCGATGGTCTTTAATTTTTACCCTTCGGCACTTTAGATGACAAAAAAGTGACCGAAAATACATCTGATATAAAAAAAATTGACCTACCCACTTAATTTCACAAGACATAAGTTTATAGAAACTTTGCCTTATCCGGCATAATTTCTATTGGAATTAAATTATCCAGCATCAGTTGTGTATAGTAACTAATTCGCTCGACATTACACAACTTATGCCAAAAATTTAATTCCTACAGTAATTATGCCGGACAAGGCAAAATTTCTATAAACTTATGTCTTGCAAATTAATTACTACACAACTTATGCCGAATAATTTAATTCCTATAGAATTTATGCCGCACAAGACAAAGGTTCTCTAAACTTATGCCTTGTAAATTATTATTTTTTTGTAAAAAAATAGGAAATATATCGTCTCTGCTGAGGATCGAACCCAAAATCTACGATTTCGTAGACCAACGAATAAGGATATTGTGGGCTTGAGGGAGAGAGAAAGTAGTTTGAAGGCTAAAAGATACGGCTGAATTTTGGAGTTACAATGATGAGAGAGAAAGTATATATATATATATATATATATATATATATATATATATATATATATATATATATATTAAAAAAGAGCAATAAAATTTGCTATTTTTATGTACTTTGAGAAATGTGCTAATTACGTGCCTAAATCAAGAAGTGTGACTTGTGGTGTAATTTTCTCAACCGACTGTTTTTCCAGTTGGGCTAGAAATTGGTCTTCTTAGTCCAAGCTAAGTCCAAAGTCCATGAAAGTGGGCTGCATCCTCCTTTGCTGCTGGAAAGCCCATAAAACAGTGGAGTACTTAGTACTTACTAACACCATTCTCTATTCATTTTCTGAACATGATTTCATTTCTAAGGGAAAAAGAAAGGCAAATATAGTGTGAAACTTCTCCAGCATCTTTGCTCATTGAATCCTAGGGAGAGGCCATTTTCTCAAAATTAATCAAAAAAGTTAAACCCATCTTATGTATATCTATTATGAAAATGCTTGATTAATTGCATAAAGTTCACGAAGTTAATTTGTAGTAATATATTAGTACAATTTTTCTATAAAACAGGGACGAAGCCTCACAAGCCCCTCTAGGGGCTATAGACCCCAACATTTTTTTTTACTATTACTATATTAATAATTGTCAAAAAGCCCTCACCCACAAAAAATATTAGCCCCCAATCTTTTGCTACTCTTAAATTATCCAAGCCCAATAAGACACGGAATCTATCCTTTCGTTTACACGTTTCTTACCCTAACATTAACTTTGTCAGTTGCTACTGCAAGTGTAGAGAGAGTCTTTTCTGCTATGAGATCATCAAATATCGACTGCGAAATCGAATATCGAGTGATTGTCTTAATGATTTATTAGTGCCTTATATTGAGAACGAAATTTTGTATGAGATCAGTAACGAAGCCGTTATGCAACGGTTTCAGACTATGAAATCTCGTCGAGAAAAATTGTGATTATATTTTCATTATTCTAGAACGATTTGTATTTATGTTATTTAGAATTTAAATTATTACCTACTTTTTAAATTTTGTATAATATAGTACTAGCCACCTCAGAAAAAATTGGTTGGCTTCGTCCCTGCTATAAAGGATTTAAGTCAATCTTAGATAGGGGTTGTGGAGGACACGGATTAGGATAGAAGGGTAGTAGGTAGTTAAGCGTAGTCCTACTTACGCTTACATACTGGTAGTTGTAGTGTTATTATTGTAGCCCTGCTTAACCTATAATACTAATAGGCGCAATATTGTTTTATAGTCCCTTGTCCTTTGATTTATGCTGTTGTATGTTCTTTTGTGTACTTTGTTTATCTTATTTACCTGCGTTAGTTATTGCTTCTTTTTTCAGAATGATTTATCATGGCTTAGTCGCTTTTGTTACTTTCATTTTCATTATGCTTTAAATTTCTTGTCCGGATCTGACCATTTCTCTTGCTTTGATTGTGCCTATGCTTTATCTTGAGCCGAGGGTGTCACGCCCCGATTTATCTCAAGTCTTCCCTTAGGGCGTGATGACACCTGAGCAACTATCCCTTCCCAGGCGAACCATTAACTTCTTCTTCCTAAATTAAACATGTATCTATGTGCGGAAATAGTAGAAACATGTACTTCTTTAATGAAAGCACGAGCCCATACTCGTGCATTCACCAATTTTCTAGACTCGATGGAAGTTCAAATACAAGAAAAAATCATTCGAATCTTAAAAGAAAATAGTCTCATGTGGGGCATTCCCCGAGATAACGAAACCTAATTCTTCAACCTACTTAATCAAGAAAGACCATCACCAAATCCGGAGCAATGGATTGGTGGAACAGTGAGGCTGTGGGACGATCGCTAGCCCTGTTGCGGAGCTTTCCCCTTATCACGCTTTCCTGAAATATGTTAGATAAAAAAGTCAGCCCTACCATCCGGGGCTGAGTGAGAACCTCGCCCTACAATTCAAAGTAACCTCATAATATTCTAAGTACAATCATATTATGAACATAATAAGCATGTCATGAAAACAGATTTCAGCACTTTCAGTGTACAAGACAATAAATATTCTCACACCAAATCTCCTCCCAAATCGTCATAGGGAATACTTAGTTAACCAGTACACCTGCTTCATCCCATATAACATATTATATATTTGTTGCGGTGCGTGCAACCTGATCCAATGCATTTCAATTATAACCCCGAAGGCAAGTGTGTTTGAATAGCCCTGAAGGCAAGTGTATGTGTATAGACCTGAAGGCAAGTGTATTTGAATAGCCCCGAAGGGAAGTGTATTTGAATAGCTCCGAAGGGAAGAAATGTGTAATGCTATAGCCCTGTAGGTGATAGCAAAACTATTTACATTACCAATATTTCTATCATCTCGACTGTATGGCTAAACTTATACACACCCATATATATATATATATATATATATAGTCATATTCTCAGAAGATTCAAATAATATTCCCTTTTTTCAACTTTTCGTCCTCCCCACTTGTAAGGGTTATAACTCTCAAACCGTAATTCTAAATAAGGTATTTCTCACGCTGAGTCTAATATAACGCGGGGACCTATCACTTTCCCAAGTTTACTCTGAAGATACTTAGTGAAACTAGTACAAAGTCACGAAAGAAACAACCCTATGAAAACTGTCTCTCCGGACTTTTTATAAAAAGGGACACAATCTTAAAACAATCATAATTTTTTATCTGTAAGTTGAATTAATCCCCGTAAAGTCTCAAACTGTCGATGACAGAGAAATCAAGAACTTTTATTCAACACAACTTTTCGGGTTCTTTACCCATTTGTATAGTTTTTCCGTTATACGTTCTGCCTTCCGTATTTTGATTGATCCGATGCAGAAACTTTAAACTGCGATAACTCTCAAACCGCATGTTGATTTTTGCCTCGCTTGGACTCAATCTAACCGAGAAATAGATATGTATAAGCCCATAAAATTTCGTCCAATTCTAACAGGGATAACTTAGCGAAAAACAGTTTGAAATTTCATGACCCGAACTAGTTACTAGATAATCTATTAGCAATAAATTCACGATCATTCTTTCAACATCCGGATTATATTCTAACATGTATTGTAACTCAAAACAAGGGATTATACTGGGAATTTTTGAGTGAGAGAACTCACCTTTATTGCTTCGTAACCGCGAATGAACTTTCAAACTCCAACCAAACCTTTTCGGAACCCCTTAATTGCTAAAGTTAATCTTGGTTTCTCTGAAATTTCTGGTTTTCTCCCTTCTTTTTTTTATGCGTTCTCTTCTCTCCCGAAAATATTCCAATTGAAATGAAATCTTTAGGTAAACATGTTGTGTTGTGTATGTTTGTGAAGGAGTGGGAAAAGGAGTTGATAGATTTTGGTTAGGAGTTTTAAGGGATGAGGGGTTTGGAAGTGATTAGGATTGATGTAAAAAAATAAAGGGGGGGGGGGGGGGGAGATTTGGTTGAGATTTTTAAAGGAACTAGACGTTCAACCTATTAAATATATATATATATATATATTATTAGTACGGGACGTTACAGAGGGTCTTTCGGAAACAATATCTCTACTTACCAAGATAAATGTAAGGTCTGCGTACACTCTAACCTCCCTAGACCTCCACGTTGTGGAATTTCACTGAATATGATGATGATTTATGTCAACTTAGACCTTGCATGTTTTGATTTGAGAATGTATGAATGAAATGATAATGTAATGTTTGCGTTTGTTTGATTTGTAATATAACATTAAATAAACCATCGTAGTTTCACTCTAAACTTTTTAGGTGAAGAGTTACATCTACCAAATGTCTTCCAATCTTTTTCCTTCTTCACTAAAGTCTGTTACAGTTCCACTTCATCACAACTTTTCTAAAATGGTTTTGATTTATCTGACAGTGTAAATAATTTTTATATTATATTTTAATAATTATAATATGTATTATGTCATATTTTTCAGGTTATAATTCTATTTTTGTTATACATAGGCAGACTATATAGTACATTACATTTTTTGAGGTGCGATCCTTTCTCGAATTTCGCTAAGGCGAGATGTTTTGTGCACCGAGCGGACTTTATCTTTTAAATAATCAAATAGTGTATAAAATTCTTCAATGTTCATTGTACAATACTAATTAAATTCGTTTGAAGTAACATCTATGTAATCAAAATACCCATAAAATAGTATCTAAACAATGGTGATAGTCATAGTAGGTCTACATGATTATAAAGGCATTATGAACACTAATTTATTTTAGCAACTCCCTTCATTTCTATGTCTAAATCAATTGATATGATGAACAGCCAATGAAACAGAGTCTTCAACTACCACTCGCTTCTTATAGTATTTCCCATGAGCTCGTTGAGAAACTTCGAATGGATCACTATCAAAAAGCTTTATCTATTTTGTAATTTTACGGAGTAATAAATAATATTATACTATTATTTTTCCTACCAAAAATTGAACTATTAAGTATAATGATTCATATAAATTTGTATTAAAAACAATATTGGAGAAAAGTTTGAAAAATTATATAAATTTAGGGAACATTTGTATTAGTTTTTGGAAAACATTTTGTTTGATTCGTTTCTTATATTTCTGAAAGGGAACCTTAACAGAACATTTTAAGTGAGATCTAAGGCTTCCCGAAGCAAAATGTGGCCAAGAATTTGAAGAAATGAAGAAAAGCAACTAAACCAGCTCTCTTAAGAATCTCTGCAGTTACTCTTTTTTGTATGTGTTTATCCTTCAATTATAGAGGACACATGAATGAATTTAACTTTATACACAAATACTGTATTTTTTTTAACGCTATTAGTAATTCTAACCTGTGGCAGAGGTAGCATGTCGTATTTTCCATGTTACTAATCCTACTTTCAATTAACGTTTACTTATAATTATGTTAGGTGACTTTGGGGCTGGGTGTACAGAAGTTGAAATCGATATGAATTAGTAGTATTGTCAGAAAGGAAAGCCTGAAGTGAGACAAATGGTCCTTATGGAGTTAAGGTCTGTCTCCTATTACATGTTAATTAAGGTCAACCTCCAAATGCAATAGCACCAAACAGTGAACTTAGCTTCTTTCTTTACCGTTAAGTTAAAGTTCATATATTCTTCTACTCCTTTTGAGATTGAGTATGGTGGCTTTTGAATTTAGCCTCTACGTCAGTCAATGGCTCACAAAATGTCTTCATCAGTATTTGCTTAAAAGCTTTGCAGTACAGCCCATTGAAATCCTTCTCTACCTAATCTCTGTTACAACCTCTTCAACACTTAACAAACTGTAAAACTCATATGCCATTTTACTTGTATAAATTTGCCTCTTACTTACACCCTTGTCTCATCCATTCACACTGTTCTCTCAGAGCTTCTAGCCGATTATTAAGAAATATGGCAAAGCTAACAAGTGTCTTAGGCTTGCTTGTCTTTGGATTTCTTTGTTTTATTTGTCTACCTGCTGAGGCTGCCCTTAAGAAATATCAGTTTGATGTTAGTCTCTTCAACTATCAAAATGTGCTTTTGTTTGCTTTGGTTCTTAGCTATAGTTTGTTTTGTACACTCATTTGGTTCCTTTTTACATCATAACCAACTTTCTCTCTTTTACAGGTTAAAGTGTCAAATGTGAGCAGATTGTGCCATGCAAAACAAATGGTAACAGTAAATGGGGGATTTCCGGGGCCAACTATATATGCTAGAGAAGGAGATAGAGTTCAAATCAATGTTACTAACTATGCACAATATAACTTGTCCATCCATTGGTAAGAAAATTAAATTCAGATGAGAATTGCTAAACCTTTTTTAAGACTCTAATTTCAGGGGACAAATACTGTTATTTTATTCGGATTCTTGTAGGCATGGTTTGAAACAATATCGCAATGGTTGGGCAGACGGGCCAGCTTACATAACTCAGTGCCCTATCCAGACAGGAAATAGCTATGTTTATGACTTCAATGTGACGGGACAAAGAGGAACCTTATGGTGGCATGCACATATTCTTTGGCTAAGGGCAACTGTCTATGGTGCAATAGTCATCCTGCCACAACAAGGAACTCCTTTCCCTTTTCCTAAACCAGACAGAGAAGAAGTACTTGTACTAGGTTAGTGTTAGCATTCATTAATAAATATGTAATTCACCCTGAAATTTCCTGAAGTTCCTTTATGGAAAAGCATGAACAAAACATGACATGAATGTTTCTGTTTGATTGTGATGCAGGAGAATGGTGGAATGCTGATGTTGAACAAGTCGAGAAACAAGGAAATGCCTTGGGTATACCTCCTAATATGTCTGATGCTCATACAATCAACGGAAAGCCAGGGCCTCTATTCCCATGTTCTGAGAAATGTAAGAATAAAGAGATTGATATATCCAAGAGTATTTCAACCCTGTTGTATATATATGGTTTATAGAATGTTTGCATCCAAAATCATATGCATTCGAACCATAGTTTAATATTTGAATTGTTTTCTCAGATACTTTTGCCATGGAAGTTGAAAAAGGAAAGACATACATGTTGAGAATTGTCAACGCTGCTCTCAATGATGAGCTCTTTTTTGCCCTGGCTAATCATACCTTCACAGTGGTGGAAATTGATGCAGTCTACACGAAACCATTCACCACCGAGGCCATTCTGATTGCACCAGGCCAAACTACAAACGTTCTGGTTCGTGCCAACCAGTCTCCAGGAAGATACTTCATGGCTGCAAGGGCCTTCATGGATGCTCCAATCAGTGTGGATAACAAGACTGCCACTGCTATATTCCAGTACAAGGGAATCCCAGAAACTGTTCTGCCAAAACTTCCAACCTTGCCTGCACAAAATGACTCAGACTTTGCTTTGAGCTATGGCTCTAAACTCAAAAGCCTAAATACTCCCAATTATCCAGCAAACGTTCCCCTAAATGTTGATCGACACCTCTTGTTTACAGTTGGCCTAGGAATAAATCCTTGTCCCACCTGTATAAATGGAACTCGGCTAACAGCTTCTCTGAACAACATTTCCTTCACCATGCCACAAACAGCACTTCTTCAAACTCATTACTTCAACATTAAGGGTGTGTACACACCAGATTTCCCAGACAAACCACCTACTCCATTCAATTTTACAGGGGCACCACTTACAGCCAACCTAAGGACAAATCTAGGCACAAGGATCAGTAAAATCGCTTTCAATTCCACTGTTGAATTAGTAATCCAAGACACCAACTTGTTGTCAGTAGAATCACATCCTTTCCATCTCCATGGCTATAATTTCTTTGTGGTTGGAACTGGGCTCGGAAACTTTGACCCCAAAAAGGATCCAGCAAAATACAACTTGATTGATCCTATAGAAAGAAACACTGTGGGTGTTCCAACTGGTGGTTGGACTGCTATTCGGTTCAGAGCCGATAATCCAGGTACCTAGTTTTCAACCATATTTGTTAATGAACTTTTCTATTGTTACAAAATCAATTATTAACATGTCCAAATGTTTGTGAAGGGGTCTGGTTTTTCCACTGTCATCTGGAGTTGCACACAGGCTGGGGACTGAAAACAGCATTTTTAGTGGAAGACGGACCAGGATCAGATCATATTACTCTGCCTCCACCAAAGGACCTTCCACGCTGCTAATTTCACAAGGCTTGCTTTTTATCTGTACAGATGTATTTCTTGTGCAGGTCTATATTTCATGCCCCATAAGGAAGCAAACGGCTTTGAAGATTTATAATATACTTTTAGAGGAAGAATATGCAAAATTAGAAAAAAGGAGTTTCTATCCAGGAAATTAAAGGGATTCCTTTGGATTTGTTTGTAACCTGAGTTGTAATAAAGGTCCACACATAAAAATGTGATTTTGGACTGTTGTTTTTTATGAACTTCCCTGCTTAATCATCCATGTAAAAGAACTTCCCCGTCTACTCGTTGGATTGAAATACATGGTTTCTTAAGAAAAGTCCTGAAATTTGAGTTCAATTGTCCACCGCAATTTTAGAGCAAACGCCCAAAATAATCCCTTAAAGTTTGAGCACAAGCTCAAAATCATCACTTAAATTTACACTAATAGTCCTTTGAGAATGCAAATTTAGTCTGTGGTTACTGTTTACCGGTATAAGAGCTGGAGCCCTCGTGATCTAGCAATAAAACCATTTTTGCTGATCGTGGCACACCAAGGGCGTCGATTCCTTCTTCCTTCACTTTTCTGTCATAATTCTCTCTTTCAGGTTTTCAATTAATCAAACTAAGAAAGGAAAATCGCAGGATCGAAATGTAAAGCAAAAGGTAATCTCACTAATGCTTTCGCAATAATCTGACAGAAACATATGCAGCATCACCGCTAAAAGTCGGTGTTGAAGTTCCCAGCTAATCAAAACCTAGATGCATGTACGGCACCTCATAAGAAAAATGTTTTTAAAAATTATTTTTCAATTTTCTCATATTTGATTGATCCGAGATTATATTTTCATTAAAAGTTTGAAAATAACTTCTTCGAACCCGCCGGTATCTATTTCAGGCACAAAATGGAGGGAAATACCAAATTCAAAAAATGGAGGAAAATAAGCCAAGGATTTAGCAGAAACAACCTCTCTGCCCACAAATTTAGATGTAGGGTATGCGTATATCCTACCTCAACTGACCCTACTTTGTGGGATTACACTGAATATGTTG
Organism: Anisodus tanguticus; assembly: GCA_034509755.1. Lineage (NCBI taxonomy): Eukaryota > Viridiplantae > Streptophyta > Magnoliopsida > Solanales > Solanaceae > Anisodus > Anisodus tanguticus. Next base: position 11,561,516 of record CM067544.1, read on the forward strand.
TTGTGACTTTGTACCACATTAGTGGGAGAAAGTAAGACTAATGTGCTTATATGTAGAAGCACTTCTTTTAGCTCATAAAGAGTTGAGAAGAAAGTCTTTTCTTGCGCCGTCATCATCGTTCGGCTCAACTTCAGATTTGTATAAATTTAATAATTAATAATTTATTCATCGTTTTCTTGCTCCTTCTCCATTTCTCTTTTACTTTGGTTAATTAGTTTTTTGAATTATAATTTCGAATACAGAAGAATATCAACGATGTGAACAGAAGTTTGTCAAGGAAATTTATTGAGCTACACACAACGGCAAGGTTGATGGGTTGAAAATGTGTCTTTAATGAAGTCGAGATTGATGAAACTTTAGTGAGTTAAACGAAACTTTAAGGATAAGATGAGTTGAAACATTGTAGGGAGTTAGCCATTTAAGAAGTGAAACAAGCTTAATATAATATATCTAACTCTAGTTATAGAAAGAATTTTACCTTGATTTTAAAGTAAAATTATAGTCCTTAAAGTTCAGTTTTCAATCATTCAAACATGTCTTTTATGGTAAATTGAGAGCAAATAAGATAATATAAAACAAGAAATAGATGAGATAAAGAAAAGACTTTCTTCTTATTTCAAGTATGTCCAAATCTCTTCAAGTGTATACGAATGTTTTCAAGTGTGTCTTACATAACATATTTGAAAATATGAAAAACTAAATGTACAACCACATAACATAATATGTGTATTCAACGAAATGTATTTGTAACACTCCCCCTTGGATGTCCATTTGAGAGATAGCATGCCTCGTTATAACCTTATTAGGAAAAATCCAGTGGGAAAATCCGTAGTCAATGCAAAAGAGTACACACATCTTGTAATACGCATTGAGTGCTGCCTCATTAAAAACCTTACCAGGAAAACTCAATTGGGATAAAACTTTGATTAAGGAAAAAAGAGTACAACGCGTATTTTGCTCCCCTGATGGAAACTTCACTTGATATCTCGTAGAAGACGCATTTCAATTTTATATCTCAGCTTCTCAAAGGTTGGTGTTGGTAGTGTCTTAGTGAACAAATATGCAAGATTATCACTTGAACGGATCTGCTGAACATTTATCTCACCATTCTGTTGAAGGTCATGTGTAAAAAAGAACTTTGGTGAAATGTGCTTTGTTCTGTCTCCTTTGACGTATCCTCCCTTCAATTGAGCTATACATGCATCATTATCTTTATACAATATTGTTGGAATCTTCAATTGCATTGAAAGACCACATAATTGTAAAATTTATTGAGTCATTGATCTCAACTATATACACTCTCGATTGGCTTCATGAATGGTTATTATCTCAGCATGATTTGAAGATGTAGCTGATAGGGATTGTTTCGTTGAACGCCATGATATAGCTGTCTCCACAAGTAAATAGGTAGCCTGTTTGAGATCGAGCTTTATGTGGATCAGACAAATAACTTGCATCTGCATAACCAATCATCACTGATTTTGAACTCATTAGAACAAAATAATCTCATATCAATGGTTATTTGTTGGTGAGAAACTGAATATTGCCAATAATATTACCGCAAAAGTTATATCTGGTCGAGTATTATTATAAAGATACATTAGTGTCCCAATTGCACTAAGATACGGAGTTTCATCTCCAAGGAATTCCTCATCATCTTCTTGAGGTAGGAATAGATCTTTATTTATATCAAGTGACCTTACAATCATCAGGGTGCTTAATGGATGTACTATATCCATGTAAAATCGCTTTAGTATCTTTTCAATGTAGATTGATGGACAAATATACCATTCTTTCAATGTTCAATCTGCAGGCCAAGATAAAATTGTCTTCCTAATATCCTTCATTTCAAACTCTTTCTTCAAGTATTCTACTACCTTTGAAAGTTCTCTAAGAGTTCCAATGATATCGAAATCATCAACATATAGGGCTATTCTAACAAATTCAGATTCATACATTCTCACAAAAACATAAGGACAAATAGGATCATTTTTGTATCCTTCTTTAAGCAAATACTTGCTAAGACGATTGTTTCAACCAATAATCTACACCCTTTTATTTCTCTACTAAATTTCGGATACCCTCATAGCGTCACCCGCGACCCACATATCTTATTCCCTTCCTCTTCCTCAACACCCGATGTCACAAATCCTCCTCGTGGAAATCGGGCCAACAATACAAACGGCCCACTGCTCTGGCCACTGTACGGTAATTGGGCCTCACCTTCCGGCAGCGTTCCAATGGCCTAGGCTCAGCATATACTGCCCATTACACATCAGCCCAAACGTTGACGGTGTGGCTTGTTTAGTGGTGGTGGTGGTGGTGATGGAATAGAGCTCGCCCCGACTATCATATCTCATTAGAGGTATCTCCGTCCAGAAATCCTTCACAAAAAAATCAAAATGGTCAAAGTCAACAGAAATCTAGTTATCAGTTGAAAATTTTCAAACAAATATCAAATTTTTAATTAAGTGAGGAGCATGAAGGATATTTTTCAAGGCTAAAAATGGGTTCGGGGAGACAAATTTGTATGATCATAACCACGAATTGGAATTGAATTACCATTATCAATAATTATGCCACGATTTTTGCTCAAATTGAAATAAGACGAGAGATTACCTGGCGCGGATGTCGTATGAGAAGTAGCACCAGTGTCCATGTACCAATTTGTATCCGGAGAATTTAGCCTAAGTGTATGCATTGCTGCCTCGATATCCGTGGGTGTTGGATATCCGGATGGGCCCACAAACAGCGAAAGCTTGCTGTGGCCGAGGCCCAAGCAGGCCAGGCTGCTGCCAGGCCGTATAATTGTGAGGCCCATGCCCATTCTGGGCTTGCTGTTGTTGTTGTCCACTAGTCCTAGCCCAGTTTTGAGATGGATACGGGCAGGGCGGCATGGGCCACTGCCCACTGGCCCAAGGCAGGCTCCATGGCCACTACCCTGAGGCCCAGGCCTGCCAGGGTTGTTGTGGCCCGGCCCCCTGACCGCCACTGCCACCGCCGTTATATTTGCATATATTCTATCAATTACTTTGTGACATTTTTCTAGCATTTCTTAGGATCATTACATATAGTAGACATGAATTAATCTAGTTAAGTAACTGGAATGACCTATGGCGGACGATAAGTCACGAATTCAATCATTCCATGTAAGAAAATGCCAAGACGCCGACAAAACCCAGAAAACACCTTGAATAAAATGGCTATACTCCAAGAAAACCAACATCCTAGCTACTTTTTTGTTTTAAAAAGCAGAAAAGGACATCTTAATTTCCTAGGTGGCTTTCAATGTTTGGGGTTTGATTTATGTTTGGTTTTGGGAGAATAAGTTTTGACTTTTGACTTAGGTTTTTCAAAAATAATTTGCATATTTTGGATTTACAAAAAATGACTTATGTTTTGGAAGTATCACCGGAGTCTAACACTCTGTTTGAATGATTGTTTCCCGTGGTTCATTAACGTATAATATGGTATCACTATACCCTAAAACACATTAAAATGAGTGAAAAATTATTACAGCCAACTAAACAAATATTCAACTATAAAAAGAAAATTGGCTTAACTTATGGTCAAATGGGGTTATTTTTCTTTAAAGCCAATTTCTTCAATAAGCATACAAAATCATAAAAGCGAAAGGAAAAAAAGAAAAAAGAATATTCGAACTTATTGAAAAGGCACAATATCCAGTTAAACTAGTTCAGTGGACAACATGGAACTGCACACAGAAATAAAAAGAGAACACATTTTCAGTTGAATGCAAAAAGTACAACTTACTTTCTCCAAATCCCTTGTATTTTTGCCATCAAATAGAAGATGGCAGCACTTTCTATGACTTGGTCTTGCTCTCCCTTAACCTCCTCAAAATTTCGGCGAGTCAACCGGTGAGTAATTATTTTCTTTTTTTCCCCCTTTTTTTTTTTTTTTTTTTTTTCATTTCACACATTTATCAATCAATTTTCAGCTCCCCCAACTAGTGATTGATTCTTCAAAAACATTTTTTTTTTTTTTGCTTTGTAAGTCTTGAAAAATGCAATCTTTTTAAGTGGGGTTTTTGTCTTTGATGTGAAATTGGCTGAATTGATTGGTTGGTGTTGGTTACAGATACTCAGGGATGGCATTTGCAAGTGTGAAATCTACTGAGGGGTTGGGAAATTTACCAAAGGTCATTTTGACTTCTCCTCATGGAAGGTACATTCTTTGTTTTTAGCATAATGGTATACTCCCTCCGTCCTAATTTATGTGATATAGTTTGACTTGGCACGAAGTTTAAGGAATAAAGGAAGACTTTTAAATCTTGTGGTCTAAAACAAGCCAAAGATACGTGTGTGGTTATAAATCATCTCGCTAAGGGTATGGTAAAGTTTAAAGTTAAATTGTTGTCAAATAAGAAAATGTATCACATAAATTGGGACCGAGGGAGTATACTATATGTTACTTTTAATTGCTGTTTCTTGAGCTATGATGGTAAATTTGATGACTAACAAGTAGGATTGTAAGAAATAGTTATGGCGAAAGAAGTCGGCAGTTTGATGTTGAATCTTAATCCCATACCATAATGGTACTGTATTAAGCAGAAAAGATCTAATCTTGAAGGATTAAATATTATCAGGATATTTTCTGGCAAAGGGAAATGTAATGACTAGTTGTTCTAAAAAATGACAGATGTCAAAGAAAAGTGATATCTAGTGATGCTATAAGCTGTTTATCAGTGATACTAATGGCATTACATTAGTCATTCCTATAGCAATATCATTTGTTGAGTAATGCAGCAATGCTTACTTCCTATAGCTTTACAAGTCCAAAACACTGGGTATGTACGTGGTAGAGATATTGAATAGGCACTACAAAAATGTTGTGTGTACTATCATTGAAAGGCTGGTTTATGTGGTCGATTGGCTGAAAGTTGAGACATTTTTCTTTCCCTTATTTTGCAGTGAGGCAGAGCTATATCTATTTGGAGCTTGTGTTACATCTTGGAAAGTAGACAGTAAAGATCTACTTTTTGTTCGACCAGATGCTGTATTCAATGGTCAGAAACCAATCAGGTCATCAAGTTTCATACATGTGCCAGTTTTAAAGTTTTAGAATTTAGTCACAATTATATTTACTCTTTTAAACCGCTAAAGCTTTCTTCTTCCTCAACACAGTCAAGCACGTTTGATGATTTAACAATTCACCAGACTAGAAGCATTTTCTCTTTACTTTTGTTGAAGCTGCAGTATTATCAATTCTTTTACCGTCTTCTACAATTAAATTTTAAAATTGAAAGAACTAAAGAGGCTATATCACCTTCCTTACTGACTATTTTACATTGTACAGTGGAGGAATACCACATTGTTTCCCACAATTTGGACCTGGGCCAATCCAGCAGGTAAATTACTTCACATGTTTCAATGTATATAGTTCAGACTTCTTAAAGTTACAGTGCTAGCATTTCTTAATGGAGAAGCTACTCTTTTACAAAAGCATCAAGTGAGTGAGTGACAGTTTCTTCTGTATGCACTCTAGCCCTTAGCTAGAAGCTAGAGATATAGTTAAAGCTCTACTCTATTGGTAATTGCAACACACAGTATCTTACCTTATTCTTGAATATTTCATGCTATCTGATCAGTTTCTGAATGCCGGTTTTGAGTCTTAAATTTGCTCATCTGGTTGACAGCACGGTTTTGGAAGGAACATGAATTGGTCTCTTGTTAGCTCTGAAAATGTGGAAGAGAAACCTATTGCTACTCTGGAGCTAAAGGATGGCCCTTACAGCCGTGCAATGTGGGACTATAGTTTTCACGCTCTTTACAAGGTTCGAATAGTAGTTATTTAGCATCTTTCGCTTTACCATTTACCAATCAAAATTTTCATCTTGTAAAGTTGATAAAGGACTCTCATTTACATATTTGGTTTAATACCTATTTGATGTGATAGATGTCTATGCTATTCCTTCCCGTAACTCATAGTTACAAAGAAGATTCTTTTGATCAAGCGTGATACATGATAAAACTTCTAACTTTGCATTTCGCAATTGCTTGCAGATAACTCTTGATAAGAAGACCCTTTCAACGGAACTCACAGTGAAAAATACTGACAACAAACCGTTTTCATTCACTACTGCTCTACATACTTACTTCCGCGTAAGTATTTCTCTGGCAACTTATGAGTAGAAATTCCATAGTTAGGGTGCATCTCCTGAAACTTTTAAACTTTATCAGGAATTCAAGGCCTATCAAATTATATCGTCGGGAAATGCATTAATAAGATTTCCTTTCTCCCAAAGGATTAAATAATATGTCGGATACTAAATGATCTTGTTCTGCTGTCTCCCTCTTCAAGTCAAATAGGCCTCTCTTTTTCGTTTTTCTTTCTTTACCTCAAGCATTTTGGCTCCGTAGGTGATGGAAGTTAACTCATTTAGAATTTCATATTCTTTCTGGTAAATTGATTCATGATCATTGTTGAGATTGTTATCCACCAAAAATAATCTTTATCATCTAATACTCTTCTCCAGGCTTCTGTAACAGGTGCATCAGTTAGTGGCTTAAAAGGTTGCAAAACTCTAAACAAAGTTCCTGATCCCACAAATCCTGTGGAGGGGAAGGAGGAAGGTGATGAGATCTCAAATAGATCAAGAAAGCTTCATTTCTCTTCTACCAGAACATACTTATTAGCTACTTACTATCATAAAAAATTCATGACTGCTAATAAGAAACTACATTCTCTGCAAGCGTATGCTTCCGAGAAATAGACTGGTTGACTTTTATATCGTTTACTATCACAAGCCAGGTTAATACTCTTCTTAATGGTAAACCACAATAATAGCAAATGCACATACAAACACTCGCATATTGCCTAAACCAACTAGTGTTTCTAGAATTCTTCAGTAGTTGTACTTTGGCATTAGTTTGTCATCAGGGGCATCTATAAGATTACATGATTCTAGTACATGCATATAGGTTACACTCTCTCAAGGACTTCCATAGCAACCACAACAGCAACAACAACATACCCAGTGTAATCCCACAAGTGGGGTTTGGGGAGGGTAGGATGTACGCAGACCTTACCTCTACCTTTGTAGTGCAGAGATGCTATTTCCGAACTATCCTCGGCTCGAGAGGAAAGAAAAGAAAAGAATAGAAAAGAAAAGAATAGAAAAGAAACGGAATTCGACGCAGACACAAAATATGGGATAGTAAAATAGCAAACAATGCTTACTTTATGGCATTCTCTCAGCGTAATGGTATTTGTTCATGCATTCTGCAGAACGTAATCCTCATTTTTGATGATTTTATCCGTCTCAGGGATGTGGTGACATTTCCTGGATTTGTGGACTCTGTTTATCTTGATGCACCTAATGAGTTGCAACTAGATAATGGTTTGGGTGATAAGATATCTATCAAAAACACCAAGTGAGTTATTAGTTCCCAGCCACTTTGCTTTCATGGAGTTGCTTAAAGAACTACCCCCCCTAGTTTTCTAATTTAGCAAGTCGCCTGTTTTATACGTGCAGTTGGTCTGATGCTGTTCTATGGAACCCTCATCTGACCATGGAACAAAGCTATAAAGATTTTGTTTGCGTTGAAAATGCCAAGGTACTTAAATAGGATCTCTCTGTATTTCTAAACTGACGTGTGTGACTAGATTTCAGTGTCCCATTTCCTTTGAGGCGCTGCATGTGATCTCTTCATACATTTGACCCAATTGCAAATTGTATCCTGTTGCCTATCCAATTACGTGTTCTTTCCTCTTATTTATGGTTGAAAAGATTCAAATGCTTGACCTAATCTGCTATTTATTCATTATTTCTGTGTTTTCCCTCGTTCATATCAGATTGGAAAAGTTCAGCTGGAACCTGAACAATCTTGGACGGCTGTACAACATCTAACTGTTTCTTAAAGATGGCCAGGCAGAGAAATCAACTTTTTGGAGACATATTCTCTGCTTTTCAATTTGAAAGACTCATCTCGAGACAATGGTTGAAGATGGCAAATAAGAAATAATGGTGTATCTTGCATGAGTGATTTCATGGAAAATAGAGTTCAAGTGATGTTTCATACTCTTTCCCTCCTCTCCCTTCAATTCCCTATGTATTTGCGAAATCCTCGTTGTACAAGATAAAGGATGCTGTAACATGTAGTTATGAAATGAAGCTGCAAAACGCATAAGTCGAATTCTCCAAGTATTGTCCAAGGGGGGGGGGGGGGGGGGGGAGTACAAGTAAAATGAAAAAGAAATGGCAGTTCCTGTTTTTGATTCAATATGAAATGAACCGTACATTATGGTTGTTGCAATTAAAACATTTCCAACTATCTCTAAGAATGGTAAAAACCCTTGAGCTTAGAAAGGCCAAATGAGAGGAATTACAGAGCCTAATCCTAATAATAGTTGCCTAACAAGGCAGAAACTAAAATGAAATGACAAATGTTATCAAGAGATCGATGTAGCAATCAAGCAGACAATCAAAATGATCAAAACCAGAGCCCATACCCAACATAACCATGTCCTTCCCTTCTTCTGGTGCTGCTTAGCATAGAAAAGACTGTTTGTTCCACCACTAATGAAGCTTCCAGCAATAGCCACATTATGCTCAATGTCATCAATCTGTTCACCTTGAGTCTCAACTAGAACAGCCATATCAAGAAAAACTAGATGAAGTTTGTCCAGGCTCTTCTTTATGTCCATTACAGCCTCATGCCTATCTTTGTCCTCATTATTCATCTCTCCCTTTTCTGCAAATATTTCAACTTTCCCACTTCCTCCCGACACCATCTTCTCAATCACTTCCTCCGTTGCCTCCTGACCTGTCTCGTTGTAATGTCTTCTTCTGAGGCAGTCTTTGTAATCTGACAAGATTTTTTCTCTCAAAGCCTGAAAATCATTCATGATGTCCCTAAGCTTGATCCTCAATCCATTAGTCATGTTGACTCTCGTTCGATCAACCACAGTCGCTTCTGCATATGCCATTGATAGTTTCCGATTAGCAACATTTGATTTGTCAAGTGCTTCAAGCTTTGCCTTAACGATCTTGGCTTTACGAAGGACAGAAACCATGTCAGAATCCATTCGGTCTCTAAGGCCACGAAGGACTTTCGGACCATGAGTAGTTTTCGTCTCTTCATTCAGATTTTGAAGATCAATCAAGAGATTAGTAATCTCTCAATGTTACCCTTTACTGCCTCGATTTCACGGAAGAAGTTGGAGAGATTATCTTCATCTGTACGGCTGAGTTGGCCCATCTCCAAGTCCCTCTCAGTTTGAAGATCCAAATGGGCTTGTTGTTTCAGTTCCACATAACTTAAGAACGATTTTGTCATTAGATCGTTCATCTTCACTCCAGTTTATGAAGATTCTGCAATTAATCAAGAATGCAAGAGAATATTTCATACACCAGGAAAACAAGAAAATAGAGGAAGTAACTGCATGCAGGAAAAGATTTTCTACCCTTTTTTCAAGAAAGCAATTAATCCTACTGAATATGAAATTCAACACCAAGAAAACAGAAGATTTAAAATAAGAAGCAAGAGGGCGAAAAGTAAAAGAAATAAAAATGGGGTCTTGAAAACAAAGAATGAAAGGAGTGAATTTTGAAGAGTTTTAGGGTTCTTCTTTGAGATGATGATGATAATGATAATGATAATGATAATGATAATGGTGCCTGTGTTATCATTTTTCTTGGAACTGTTTGGCAAGAGAAAGGGAAATGGGATGGAATTTGCAAATAGTTTCAAATAAGTATTTAAAAGTTTCCTACGGAAGAAGTGAGGAGTAGCCGTTAAATAGATGGTCCGCTTAAGTCGGTTACGGTTAGTGACTTTATTAGTGACCCATTAAGGAAGAATTAAGGGAGAAAAAAGATTTTGAAAAAACAGGAAGAGGTGGGAAAGGTCGCAAGTCGCAACATTAGTCCGTGGTTACAAGGGTTCACTCATTGTAAAATCACGTTACATTTAAATGTTTTTAATAATTTATTTCAATCAAAGATAACTTATTATGGGCAATTGGGCATGCTTGAGGGCATAAAACGTTGTTAGTAATTTTTTATATAAAAGGAACCGAAAAAATGACTTTTCAAATTAATTAAATTAACCAGTTTTTCTCTTCAATGTCTAATTGATTAATTGATTTTTTATGATGTACTATTTTTTTGACAAATAAGCTCGCAGCCGTTGACGTTTTTTTAGAATTTACTATAGCGATGAAGAATCAAATTATCACTATATCTATTCGTTTTTTACTTCTTTCAAATACAGGTGCGGCGGATGAGTTACTCCTTTCTTTTCTTAATTAGAGGTCTCGAGTTCGAACCCTGAGTATAGAAAATTCTTGGTAGGGAGCGCTTCCCTCAAATAGGCCCTACGCAGCGAGAATCCGAATATAATTGGACTTCGTGAGGATACCAGACACCGGGTGAAAACGAAAACAAAGGTCAAAACAACATATAAGAATGTGTAAGAGGAGAGGAGGATAGGGCAGGTTTAATTCAGGTGTTGTGGAGGGGAAGATGAGAAGAGTGGTCGGATCAAGAGCACTCGATGTCTTCTCTTAGGGCTAGTTTGCTGCATATAACGTGTTATAATACTAGTATAAAATCTAACATTAGTAATGTTGTGTTTATAGTTACCTTTTTATACTTGCATAACTTATCATTGTTTGGTTGTTATTTTTTTCTTTCCTGCATGAATAATTTTCTGGCAAGAAAGTATGCGCCAAGATAGGAGGGGCAACAATTCTAAATGATACACGGATCATAAAAACACTTTAAAAAAGATACGTGAAATTTGGACTCTTGCATTGAGACGAAATGCATTCACAAAGACACAAAAATCCAACGATATATGTGCCCATCAAAGACGTACAACGTCAAACATGAAAGTAGCAACATGGCAACTACACAAAACCTGTAGATATTACGCAAATGACGAAACTCCATTCTCACTTATAAAACACAGATGAGGAAATTAGGACTCCCTCATCTTTTTAGAACATTGGCTCCAGTCGACTGGAATGTATACTTGTTAGTCTACTTTGGACCAATGACTCTTATTTGCAACCACTACCAGTCCGCTGCAGCAAGCCACTTGTTAGGTAATCCTTCTAATTTCTGCCCATTGATGAATTTAAAGCAGGCAGAATGTTACTGCCTGAGTAGCAATTGACAGCCACTTCACACAAGACTAATTTGCAATTCCTAAGATTAAAGCAATCCAATAATGACTACTAGGAATGGTTTACCATCCTCAAATCCTTTGATCTATTGATGTGGCTGGCCTTTCATTTTGTGCACTTCATTTGGTATGAGCATACATTCTTGGAGAAATTTCAGTAATACAGATACATAATTGTCTGGGTAAGTTCGGTAATGGTCTACATGAGGAGAAGAGCCAAAGTTGAAAGAGTGAACCTCTCTCCCAATTTTCCTCTGCTCTTCAATAAAAGATTCAACTGACTGAAATGGAATGACCTTGTCAGCTGTACTGTAAATATAAAGCTGAGGACAGGAAGGCTGATTGTTAACAAGGATAGAAAGTATCTTTGTCAGCCGCCTGTAAATTGGAAATAGCCAATAATTAGAAGCAGCTATATACTTTTTAATAGACCTTCTAATCAAAAGCAAAATAATCCAAACCATATTTCTCTGAATTATTTCCACTAAATGATACATAAACAAAGAAAACCATAACATGTTGAAATGCTTACTCATTAACATCAGGCAAATTAAGAAGAAACGAGAAGAGTTTCTCAAGTGCTGCAAAAAGAAGGGTTTCCATCAACATGGCTCCATTAACTTGAACGTTTCCTAAGGTTAACGGACTTCCCACTTCATTTCCTTCTCCAGCTTCTACTGAAGGATATGCAAAAGAGCTACGCTTCTTCAGCATGGCTGCAGTAAATCCTGCTGCCCAGACCTGCAAGCAGTTAAGATTGAATTACCCAACGACTTTCCTCTTTACTCAATTCTGCAGAATCAGATAATGTACAGTATAAAACAAGATAAAATAATGTACTGCATTTTTTAATAAGAAAGAATGAAAAAATGCACCAGAAGAACAAACAATCTTCCAATATGAATAAAAAGAATACCCCCACAAAAGAAGAGAAAAAAAATTGCCGCGCAATCTATGCATGGAATTTCCCCAAGTTGTGAGGAAACTCCCATTAAGCAGTTCAATCTATCATAGAGAGCAACATCAACCCCTCAATTGCAAAGAGCAACACTGAAATCTCAAAGAACATTTAAAGAGGTTTGCATCCTGCCATCCCTTACCAAGAGGTTATGATAGAAACTATCATCTAGAAGTTGAAATTTATAGGATAGCTTTAAAGCCCTTCAACAGTTTGAAACACATCACATATCCGACCCCTTACCTTTCTTCTCTCTCCTCCATTAAATTCTTCAAATTTGGTAGCAGGTACAGCTTAATAAATTCATGATTCCAGGAAAAATAGTCAGTGGGTACCAATTGGTAAGAATAATTCACTTCCTACCGATTGGTACAACTAGTTGACATGCAGGAAGAAACGTCATATCAAATCAAACCCTCCATAATTACTACATCAGCTGGCATCTTACTTGTTTATTTCCTTCCATGAAAACAGAAAGAATTCAAAAACTGCTTTTTATCTTCTTTTTTTGGTGTGTGTGTTGTAAAGTTGCAACTTTCTAACAGTGTACAGAAGTAGCATGACATATCAAAGAAGTACATGAAATAAATAACTCAGAAAATTAAATACACTTGTAGAACCGAAAGCTCATAGTCTAAGACACCAAACTATAAAAATGAAACTAACTGATGGTATGCAGTTGACAAAAGCAAAATTGCCTACTGCCAAATGATACTGTTATAAATTCGCATATACAATTCTCATTATTATAGCAGAAAAGAGTGATTGATACGAGTTGCCCACATAATGTCAACGTGTGTGTTTCTATTGGGAGATAGTGTCCACATACAACCATAAAAAAATGACTTTTGATAGGTGTGGTACATGCCTTCATATTTAGCATATTCATTCCTACAGCTAGTCAAATTGTGAAAAACGTATGTTCCTGGTACTAAAAAAACACCTAGTACTCACTTTTGTAAGCATTAAACTACTCAGTGTCCTAACAGCAGTTGCCATAGTTATAAACTCGAAAAAGGCTGCACAGAGACACATACAGGGAGAAAAGCACAGTTCAGACATTCTGTACAAAGAAATCCAATGACTCTAAAATGCAAATAATGATCATTTTGGACTAAACATTTCGTGATGAGAAAAGTCATTTCTTTGGCAGCAGAGGGTAAAAACTTTTCAGGTATCCCTATGTTGATCAGTGAAAGGGAGACAGCATTGAAGTCGAAAACCCCCTTGGTTATACATCACTTATCCTGGTCTTTTGACAATATGATGAAGCCATAATTAGCTAAACCATAATCAGTTTAGAGAGAAAGTAATTAAGGTCAAACAAATTCACAGCATCATAACCAGCTAAATATTATCCTATAAAGCAACCAACCTTGGGGTTATATTTGGATCACCACCTGAATCAACAACACACCCCTTGATCTTTTCCAACAAATCCTGTCTGCTTTTCAAATTCTCAAGAATAGCACCATAACTGCACAAAAAACAATAAATAAATAAAACAGCTAAAATGACAAACAACCTTAGCATAATCAATATTTAAAGTCCAATCAATCAAACCTACGCAAGCCATCCGGTATTACTGAAAGTGTGAAATATCAAACACCTTTCACGACCATCCTTATCCGTTTCCGACAACCACAAAGCAAGTTCATTTGCCAACACAGCAATCCTCTCCTCTAATTTCTTACCCAAATCAAATGAAAGAACATCTTTCACAGAAGCAACAAATGTAACAGCATGAATACCCCTAGAGTTATACAACTCAATATACCTCCTTAAATGCTTCTGCTTTGACCCGAGCCAACCCAACATAACAACAGTCACAATTGGGCCTTCCTTAGGTGTCACCCCAATTTCATTACCCTTTTCACTACCTCCAGCATAATGCCAATTGAAAAATCTTTCTTGGGTACCTGACACTATACGTGCAAAACGATTGGTGGATAAGAAGGGATTCAAGAATTGTGATGTGATGGGAGTTCTTGAAAACCCAAGTGGGTGGGATGGATTGCGATGTGATAAGAAAATGCGAGGTGTTACAATTTTCTTTAGTGAAGGTGTTTGAAAAGAAGATGGTGGTAAATAAAGGGGTTTGTGATTGAGTTTGAAGAAGAGAGAAGTGGGGAAATGGTGGCGAGTACAAAAAGAGAGTAGTTTGACAGAGGCTTCCATTGAATGGGCGTTGTGGTTTGCTTACAGGTGTTGTTATTGGTATTTGTAATCGTGGACTGTTGTTCAAACTTCAAAGTAGTGAATGCCTTTGGAACAAGTAAAGTTACTATTCCTTGCCTAAAGATGTTTATCTAAAGAAGCAAAGATTTTTTTTGTTTTTGACATAATATAAGCTACTTATACACAATCGATCCTAATATAAGCTACTTATACACAATGGATACAAAGGGTTGGTTATTCCATCCTCCCACGTGGATAAAATAATATTATAATTTTTAATAAGTAATTTCGAGATTAGTTATACTAGAATAAACACATCTCAAATTAATTACGAGATTAATATCCCTTATACCAAACAAGTCCTTATTTTATTTTTTCACACCATGTGTTCGACTAATCCATATTTGGATTGCGTAAGGCTTATTAAGGAAGAAACACTCTACCTGTCATGATTTTTTCATTCTCAAAATTTTGTAAATCCTTATCTTTTTCTCCCCTTTAAAGATCAAATTTTATAGGCATAATATATAAATAGGCCCTCAAACTTTGCCTCATTTTCTATTTTGAGGACTTATTTATGTATCATGCCATTTTTATATCAAGTAGACTCTTGAAATCATGCTTATATGGATAAAATAGAAATGTTCATATTAAATGGTTACCAAAAACAAAAATGATATCAGTCTTTGGAAGTAATAAACGATAGAAGAGTGTTACATAAAATGTGAGGTACGAAGTATCTCATTTATTGCTATGACAATTTTTTCTCGGAATTGCTATAAAATGAAACGGATATTCTATTAATGGGTTAGCCCTTACCCGTTGTTGTGTAAAGAATTTTACATTATTGTATGTCACTAAAGTTTTTCATATCGGAGGGCTGTACACTTCAATAAAAACAAACCTATGTTAGCAATGAGGCTAAATTTCTGAAGCTATATCTCCAAGGTTGACAACCAATCTAATAAAGCTTTATTCACTTGTTCTGGAACTTCATCCTGAGGGTAATGCCCTGCCTGCAAGTTTACAAGTGATGTGTTTGGGTAGAATTCCTTAATTCGATTTGGCTTTGCATGATCATGAACCAAAGGGTCTAGGTCACCCCACAACAACAACAATGGGCAAGAGAGTTGTCTCAACACACTGTCAAGTGTATACTTTGTTGGGTTCGACATGAGTTGCTTTAACAGTCTGCAGAAAGCAAAGTAGACAGCATTAACTAGATTTCTTAGCCTAAACTTTTTGATACACAAACAGCAGTTGGAACTTTTTCATGAAATGCAAGACAATAATACTGATGTTACAAACAACCTACATCTGCTAGTCCATGCTGATCAGGCTACATAGGATTAATGATGGAACTTAAAAGTATAGATATCTGATAAAGAAGATTAGTAAAACTTTTTTGTACACCTATAAATGTTAGTATCTCAACAGTCTATGAACTTTGATCAATTTGCAAAACTCTCTTGGTATATGCTGAAAAAGGTAAAACTCATCAAACAGGCTTGAGTAATGAGAGTCCAGAACTTCAATATGAATGATGTGGAGATTTCTATTAAGATTCTAGACTAATAATGCAGATAATAATGTTCCAAATGAGAAAAAAATAATGTTATTAGCTGCCAAAATGAGGCAAAAACCAATAGGCTTTAGCAGCATTCATACCGGTGATAAACTTCCCATGCATATGGGTAGGCTGCAGGCCTAACAATTGAATTTATGAGGTAATCATCCACATTGGAATAGTTTTTATAGACCTTAAAACAACATAAAGAAAGTTAGTTCTTCTGTCCGATAATAGTTCCTGAAGAGTATCAGTGGCAGTGGCTAAATAACAAACAATATGCAAATGCAGACACCAGCCATCCGTTTCTGATGCTTTGTGCAAATAGCAAGAAGATATAAGGTTCAAAATATCATTCTGTGACAGTTCAATCCCCCGCTAAATTTGAAGCAAAATAAACGATACTCCTATTATAGTAGAAAATAGCCTCCTATTTGTCGCTCCATCCCAAAATGATTATCACTTTTCACTTTTAGAAAGTCAGATAAACCTATTCCAAGAGTGAGATTAGGCATTGATTAGTGATCTTTGTGAAAGAGAGCAAGAAGAGCTAACAGCTATTACTACTTACAGATTCGCTGAGTTAAGATACATATGTGCGCAAGCTAAAAGGTAAGAGCACTCGCGCATATTTTGAATATGCAAGTAAAGCAAAAATTTAAATTCATTTGGAGAAGTTCATAGAAGAAAACTTAGCTAGGAAGGAACATACACCACTCTTCAGCTGACCTTCAATATGATCTGGTCGCATGGTTAGCCAGAACGCCAATCTGACAACAACACGTTGAAAGATTTCCTCTACTGGCTTTACAATGAACTTATGTAAGGCTGTCTCTTCAGTTTTGTCAGTTGTACTACTGTCGTCCCCAAATCATCCTGCACTATTTAATAAGGAAACTCCCTTGACTTGATCTGGCAGTGCTGCTGCTGCTAACAAAGTAGTAAATGTTAAATATACACACAATATACATGTGTATATTGTGTATATTAAATCTCGGATTTGGTCCCAATAATAGCTCTCGGTTTTGGTTGTTTATGTAAAGTAATTTATGGTAAATATTTAGTATCCTAGTTTAGGTAATATTGTAATATAATTAGTAGTGTATTACCATAATTAGTGTATTACCATAAATGTATAGAACAAGGTTTTTAGAATAGAATAGGAATAGGATTCTCCTATTTTGTAACTTGTATATATAGCCTTTCAAGTAATAAAAATAATCAATGGGATTATTTCTTTCATGGTATCAAGAGACTAGGTCTAAACAAAAGTTTTCTCTCCCAACTTTTGTACCCTCTCTCGGCCGAGAAACCCCCCCCCCTCGGATTTCTCTCCCAAATTTTGTCTTCCGCTCTCAAAAATCTCTCTTAAATTTCGCCTCCTTCTTTGTTCTTTCAATATGTCTAAGAACAATTATCATCATGCCCTCATGGTTTCTAACGTCAAGAACAATATCCCTATTGTACTTGAAATGGAAAACGTCCAATATGCGACGTGGGCAGAATTGTTTAAAATTCACGCTATCTCCCATCAAGTTATCCATCACATAATTCCTCCCGCTACACCTCTTCCCCGGAGGATCCTCAGTTATGGATTACGCTTGATGCTACCGTTCTCCAGTGGATCTATTCCACTATTTCGGTTGACCTTTTACAGACGATTATTGAGCCAATACCACGGCAATGGCTACCTGGAATAGATTGCGTGACATATTTCAAGATAACCAACATTCACGTGCCGTCACACTCGAACAGGAATTCTCTCTAGTTCGCATGGAAGACTTTCCAGACGTATCGGCATATTGCAAGAAACTCAAGGAGTTGGTGGATCAACTCCGTAATGTTGGCGCACCTGTAACAAATAATCGTCTGGTTCTAAATTGGTTGCCGGCCTTTCGGAGGCCTATAATGGCGTTGGAACTCTCTTTCATCAAAGGAACCCTCTTCCCGCCTTCTATCAAGCCCGCTCCATGCTTACTTTGGAAGAAGCCGATTTGGCTAAAAAGACGACTACCGGAGCAAGCCCCGTCGTCATGATGGCGTCCTCCCCAAGTTCTTCAAGTTTTGTTGATAATTCGGGCCAAAACCGTACTCATGGTGGCGGCAAAATAATCGTAAGAATAATAACAAAAACCACGGGGGCAAACACGGTGATTCCGGTGGCAGTGGGCCCCGTCCAGTGAACAGTGGCCCACCACCCTACTGGTCTCACCAGTGGGGCCCATGGCGATGGGGGGGAGTGGGGCAGCGTGGGCCGCAGCCCCCTACGTTCCGGCGGCCCCGGCAGCCAGTGTGTTGGTCAGCCTTTCAAGCTCAATAATCAGCAGTGGCGGCCCACTGACCACTGGCCCAGTAACGCAACAACAGCGGCGATACGACAAGTGCGGTGCAGCCCGGTCCTGGAATACTTGAGCCCCAACCTCTGCAAGCTCACCACGCAGCAAGCCCCACTCAGACAGATATCGAGGCCGTGATGCACACATTGGGTCTGACTCAACCGGACCCAAATTGGTAAATGGACACCGGTGCCACTACTCACATGACTTCCGATTCAGGTACTCTCTCATCTTATTCCAATTTGAGCAACCCTCGAGGTATAATTGTTGGTAATGGCAACTCTATTCCAATTCAGGGTTATGGTCAGAAAACGTTGTCTACCCCCAATCCACCCCTTATCTTGAAAAATACTTTACATGCACCCAAATTGATTAAAAACTTAGTGTCTGTCCGAAAGTTCACCACTGACAATTCCGTTTCTGTTGAATTTGATCCTTTTGGTTTCTCTGTGAAGGATTTCAAGACGGGTAGTTATCTCATGAGGTGTGATAGTAGGGGGATCTTTATCCTATCATGCCCGGTTTCAGTCCATCGAGTCAAGCCTTGCCGTCAGTTTTTGCAGCCATTTCTCCTTCCTTGTGGCATGCTCGCCTTGGTCATCCGGGATCTTCTATTTTATCAGTTTTAGATAAAATTAGCTTTATTTCTTGTAAGGGTACGAGTCGTACTCAAATTTGTCAATCTTGTTCGTTAAGAAAAATTGTTAAGTTGTCATTTGTGGACTCAAATTCTCATACTTCAAAGCCATTTGATATTATTCATAGCGACCTATGGACGTCTCCTGTTCTAAGTTCGTTAGGTCATCGATATTATGTTCTTTTTTGGATGATTATTCTAAATTTTTGTGGACGTTTCCAATTGCCAATAAATCTCAAGTGTTTTCTATCTTCATAAAATTTAGAGCATTCATTAGAACACAATTCGAAAGAGAAATAAAAAATATTCAGTGTGATAATGGGAAAGAGTATGACAATAGGGTGTTTCGGGAGTACTGTGATAATAATGGGATCAATTTTCGTTTTTCGTGCCCTCATACATCTTCTCAAAATGGGAAAGCCGAACGCAAAATTCATTCCATAAATAACATTGTCAGCACTCTCTTACTTCATGCTTCCGTATCCCCATATTTTTGGCATCATGCTCTGCAAATGGCAACATATCTCCTTAACATAATTCCGTCCAAAGGTCTAACATATTTTCCCCCCTCCAAATCCTATATAATAAGAACTCTTCTTATTCTCATCGTCGAGTTTTTGGGTACTTGTGTTATCTGTTATTCTCATCCACCACAATTAACAAACTTCAGGCTTGGTCTACTCCGTGTGTGATTTTGGGTTATCCGTCTAATCATCGTGGTTATAAATGCTTTGATTTATCCTCCAAGAAAATCATAATTAATCGCCATGTCATTTTTTATGAAACCCAATTTTCTTTTACGAAAGTTCATACTCCCGAGCCTAGGTTGTATAATTTTTTGGATGACCAAATATCCCTGTATATTATTCGGCATTTTTCGGACATCTCCCGCACCCAAAACTCTTCAGCGGGCCCACTGCTCGCTAGCCCCACTGTACCGTCCCACGTTCCAGTTACTGGATCAGTCCCAGCAATTGGGCCAGTCCAGCCCAATTCTGGAACTGGTCCAGTGGCTGCTCCAGATTACCGATTTGGGCCAGCAGGCCCACTGCCTGCTGGCCAGTTCGTCCCGAGCCCAACAAATTCTCAAAATTCACCAATTCTTCCTCGAGTCATAGACCGGTCACTCGTAGTCAGCGGGGTATTTTTACACCTAAAAGACATTTTAATTTACATTCTGATGTCTCTAAATCCCCCTTGCCCCGTAATCCTGTGTCCGCCTTAAATGACCCTAATTGGAAAATTGCTATGACTGATGAATATAATGCTCTTATTGATAATAAGACGTGGGAGTTGGTGCCCCGTCCATATGGTATTAATGTTATCAGGTCTATGTGGATTTTTACTCATAAGGAGAATTCGGATGGGTCATTTACTCGACATAAGGCGCGGCTAGTGGGTGATGGTAAGACTCAGCAGGTTGGGATAGATTGTGGGGAGACGTTTAGCCCGGTGGTCAAGCCGGCCACTATTCACACTGTGCTTAGCTTGGCTCTTTCAAAGACATGGCCTATTCATTAATTGGATGTCAAGAATGCTTTTCTACATGGTGATCTTAAGGAAACAGTATATATGCATCATCCATTTGGGTTAAGAGATCCTAATCGTCCTCATCATGTCTGTTTGTTGAAGAAGACCTTATATGGGCTTAAGCAGTCTCCACGGGCCTGGTATACAAGGTTTGTTGACTATGTTTCGACTATTGGGTTCACTCACAGTAGGTCAGATAATTCCTTGTTCATCTACCGTCGTGGTTCATCCTTGACCTACATTCTGTTATATGTGGATGATATTATTTTGACTGCCTCTTCCGATGCATTACGCCAATCTATCATGGCCATGCTCAGCTCTGAGTTTGCTATGAAGCACTTAGGGCCCTTGAGTTACTTTTTGGGGATTGCCGTCAAGCGTCATTCAGATGGTTTGTTTTTGTCTCAAAGAAAGTATGCGGCTGAGATCATCGAGAGGGCTGGGATGTCATCCTGTAAGTCCACTTCCACTCCAGTTGATACTAAGCCCAAACTTGGTGCCACTACCGGCATCCCTTACGAGGATCCAACTCGCTATCGCAGTCTTGCAGGGGCTCTTCGGTATCTTACATGTACCAAACTAGATATTACGCATGCTGTTCAACAGGTATGTTTATTCATGCATGATCCCAGAGTTGAGCACATGAATGCAATCAAACGCATCATCCGGTATATTCAGGGTACACTGGACTATGGTTTGCATTTGTATCCTTCATCGACATCCACACTTGTCTCATACACTGATGCAGATTGGGGTGGTTGTCCAGACACCAGACGGTCTACGTCTGGCTACTGTATGTTCCTTGGCAGCAACTTGGTCTCTTGGTCTGCGAAGCGTCAGGCGACTCTATCCCGCTCAAGTGTCGAGGCTGAATATCGAGGGGTAGCCAATGTGGTCTCAGAATCATATTGGTTACGTAATTTGCTTTTAGAGCTTCATTGTCCGATTCAAAAGGCAACATTGGTTTATTGCGATAATATTAGTGTCATCTACCTTTCAGGTAATCCAGTTCAGCACCAACGCACTAAACATATCGAAATGGACATTCACTTTGTTCGTGAAAAGGTTGCTCGGGGTCACGTTCGCGTATGCCATGTCCCGTCAAGATATCAGATTGCATACATCTTTATAAAGGGTCTTCCCTCGGTCCTTTTTGAAGATTTTAGGTACAGTCTCAGCGTTCGAAGACCGCCCGCTATGACTGCGGGGGTGTGTTAAATATACACAATATACACACAGTATACATGTGTATATTGTGTATATTAAATCTCGGATTTGGTCCCAATAATAGCTCTCGGTTTTGGTTGTTTATGTAAAGTAATTTATGGTAAATATTTAGTATCCTAGTTTAGGTAATATTGTAATATAATTAGTAGTGTATTACCATAATTAGTGTATTACCATAAATGTATAGAATAAAGTTTTTAGAATAGAATAGGAATATGATTCTCCTATTTTGTAACTTGTATATATAGCCTTTCAAGTAATAAAAATAATCAAGGGAATTATTTCTTTCAGTAAACCCTCCAACACTGTTACATAATACAAGATCATCATAATATAACTTATATATTACTGAAGCTCTAGCAATTAAAGCTGTTAATTGCATCTTGGAGATTCATTGCAATGACAAGTTGGTAAATGAAAAAACTCACCTGTTCTCAACTAAAACAGCGGGTTGTTTAACTATCTCCTTTAAGAAGTCGACAATTTGATCTCTCCAAATCAAGGCATCATAGTCTATTCGTGCCTTTTCACTCCAGCCAAATCCTAGCAAATCCACAGCATAAACCTTGTATCTTTAGCCAATTCGGGTATGTTATACCTAAGAAATGAAAGACGATACATTAAAATCTCGATAAATGAATATTCAATAAATTAATAACCTCGGTTAAATAATAATTTTCTCCGGTCCCGACTTGGGTCAATGGGATAAAATAATAACCTCGATAAATGCATAAGATAATAATTTTAAAAAAAATCCTTGAGACCTACTGAAAATATAAAATAATAATTCATTAAATACGTATGAAAATTACATATATAATTCATAAAATAAAGCACTTCCTAAACAATTTTTATTTCAAACTTTATGCTTTCCTAAAATTACATAACTTATTGATTTTTATTTTTGTACTCACATAATGCTTTTCTCATCTCATCAGTTAGCGTAAACTTTTTTTACACATTTCAAATGAGTAGCCATGGAAGAGAAGATATAATATATGAATTTTTATATTTTGGTATATGAAGTTAAAGTACATGTGTCTATTTATAAACTCTATATTGTGTACTTGAAACAATTCACAACACTTCATATTCTAATGTACATGCATTCTATTTTGAATCACGCCAACCCAAGATTAATAAACTTCTTTTTGACAAGAGTAATAAACTTAGATATAATGCACCATCATTAATTAATTGTTTATTTATTTTCTTTTCTTAGTTACCAAAAAAAATTAATTGTTTAATATAATGTACAAAATAAAAATTATTCTATAAATTAATAACCCCGTATAAGATAATAATTTTTCAGGTCCAAGGATATTCATATGCATCATGCATGAGCAGCACATAAAAATGAAATTCCTTGGCAAAGATCAATACTAGCAAAATCCCATTTTTGGAGTGACAACAAGGAGTTTTTTTTTTTTGCAGTTTTTGCTAGAGAACAAATGTATATTAAACAGATCGCTGGATTGCTATGAATTCCTCGAAAGATGAGGTCCTAGGTTCAGTGGTAACATTTACAATCTTAGCGTCCAACTTAGCGACTATAATGGGAATGATCCCTCTAAATCTTTTGAACACCTTGTCAACTTAGCTATTATGATGTGAATAAGCCCACTAAATCTTATAAACTCAATGCTATGCATACAAACACAAAGACAGAGTTACCTCCAATGAAAAGAAGAAGCAAATCCATGAATCAGAACAATTGGAAACCCTTCCCCTTCTTCCACATAATGAATTTTGTAGCCTCGCCATGTCCAATAGTTTTACCCCTCTGGTTTAAATGGCAATTGCTGCAAGCCTATATTATCATTTCTTTGTTAAGTAATTTCCCAAAGTAAGCAACCCCATTCAAAAAGAAGAAAAATCAGCAATTCTTCATAATGACAGTAGACACACACTAAATAGACACCGGGAAATTTAAAGGTACAAATGGGTGATGAACTGACCTTGAGAGGATTCAGCAACTACAGAAGGGGTCATACCAGAAGCAGCAATTCTATTAACAGCGAGATTCCTTCGATTTATTTCCGATCTGTCCCCTTCAAACAAAATAAAAGGAAAAAGAGAGATCAAAACTCAAAATTAACGAGTTGGAGAGAATAATCAACGAGTTGGTGCAATGTTAAGGAAAAAAGCTTACTAAAATGATTACTTCTTTCCGGTACAGCTAAACCATTCTGTCCTAGCAGTGGTATAAAAAGTTGACATTGGTTATTTTTACTAACTAGAAGGTTTCAAGAATCTTTATGGACTTTGGGAACAGTTGATCGTGGAACTTAGAAGTTGATGGCAGTTTAAAAGATTCTTATGTGTCTTATTGTTGAAAAGACAAATTTATTTCTTTTTAAGAAACAATGTGAGACCAGGATAGGGATTTAGGGAATCCTTTTGTTCCATGCAGAGACGACAAAAAGACTTGTTGTCCACGGCAATGCGCTTAGAAGTTTCAGAACATCCTTGTAATAAACAGATGCTGCACACAATGATCAACAGCTCATCGTCTTCACCAATGTTTCTGTTGGTACTCTATTGTACTTTATAAAGCGGTACGGGAAGTAAATAACTATTACAAGTATTCGAAAGGATAAACAAATATTCAATATTCAGAAATTGAATCTTGTTGAAGAAATAGGCCAATCTTCAAAACTGCCGCAAGCTTGTTGTGTCTTGAATCTTGATAACCTGAAATCAAGAAACAACTAAATCTGGATGGTTACAACGTTGTGTGTTGAGTCGAGTGATTGCCATCTGTCCTTAAGACAAGATTTCCCCGTATATATACTTTTACGTTAGCGGGCAATAGTCTCCCAAGATAAAACAACACTTTAATCTCAACGCTACAAAGCCAATAGGTTGAGCCTGACGAAGAAAACAAATATGAATCGACTTGCTGAAGATATGGAAAAGGAAGGAAGAGTTTCTGTTTACTCTTCTCTTTTATCTCTGTGTATATAATGTGTCTCTGTTGTGTATATCTTGTGTATATGAGGGTCTTAACTCACTGTTTTTCGTCACAGTTTTGCTCAATGTTTTGAGCTGTGTTTTGTGCTATTTTCTGGCTATTTTGCTCACTGTTTTGTGCTGAATTTCAGTCACGTATGTACTGTTTTTCCAGTCACGAATTGAGCCAAATGAGGCTCAATATATAGCATGGAGGAGGGGTTGTACAACTGCCCAAAACATGGCTGTTAATGGCCATCAGAAGGGCATTAAACAGCCAAGTAATGACTGATTATGGCCATTGAAGGAGGCTGCTCAACTACCCAAGTAATGGGCTGTTAATGGAGGAGTTAATCAGCCAAGTAATGGCTGGTTAATGCTCCAAAACACAGCCCAACTGTAGGCAGAAAGTTTTCTACCTTCCGTCACCCAAAACCAACTTTCCAGAAACTCTGGGGACCAAAATGTAAATATTAAGCAATTTGGGGTCCAAAAAGATAATATCAGAACGTCCACGCGGCCCGTGACCGGACGGGCGGCGCGCGTGTGGGCTTAGCCTTGAACCCAAGCACATCTAGGTCCTCCCTCCTTTAAATACATGGGATACCCCTTGGGGTCCCAAACCCTTTACCATTTTAGAGACTTATATAGAGAGCAATTCTTCCTTTTCCCACCGATGTGGTAGATTTGTCTCATACCATATTTCTATGCCTCAAACACCTTACTTCGTGGACCAATATCTCTTTCATTTCTCAACGAAATTTGACGATTCTTGGCCCTACGGTCATCTACTCACTTCGTAGATCATGCATGTGCGAAGAGACAAAGTCTCCAACATGCGGAACACTAGTGTTTAATTCATCAAAAATGGGTGAACGCATCTCCCCGCCAAAGGCAAATTTCCAATAGTTTCTGCTTTGTGTTCATCGTTCTTTCATAATTTACTATGACGTTTCTCCAACCTTTGTTATCTGGCCTAGTTCTCTTCACCCCTTTCATACCCACTTCAGAATATTCCGATTCCACACAATGTAAAATCATATGTTGAATTATGGACTTAAGGTGATCATCTTATCTAAAAAGCTAAACCATTATACAAAACATATTTTTTATCTAATTACATCTTCAATATGCCCTTAAGTATGGTGAGACTTGAAGTCATGATATTTGTCTACTTTAAAACCATGTTAAAAACTATGTTTGGTATTACAAACTATGTAACTATGTAACAGCTTTGTTTAAAAGTTTAAGCATAGAGAGCACATTTCTGTTACTAGTATTTAATTACATCTCCAACACCATTGCTGCTTTTTTCTTGTGCTTTTCACAACAACAGAAAAAAGAACTAATTGGTACAATTCTTGTAACCATTCTCTGTATCTTGTATTCTTGCTGTCTTCACAGAATATGTTGGATGCTAATTCCCACTTATGATTATTTTTTCCTTTTAGACCAGCAAATTATTATAACTAGATTTTTTCTAGTGTCCGAATCATAGCTTACAGAGAAAAATACCTGCTAAAATGGAGGGAGCTTCAATGTATAACAGAGCTTTACAACTGAAAATCTCATCGACCATGAGGCAAGGAAGAAGTGGTTATGAGCCATCAGATACGGAGACAGACTGGATGTTAGACAGTCCACCCCGGAAAGCAAATGCAAAGAATGAAAAAGAAATACATCTTGAAGAACCTGAAATGGAAGAGCCAAATGTAGCATTGGAGAAAGCAAAGGACAATAATTCTTTTAATTTAAGCTGGAGGACTAATGTTCCAAGTGCTGCTCGAAGGAGAACTACTAAGTCTCCTTATAAGCCTCGCAGAGATATCGATGATGATGAAGTTCATTCTCCTGCAAAGGCTTTACCAAGAAGCGTTAGCACATTTTCACGCAGGCCTGATCATTTATATTCTCGTAGAAATGTTAGTCCTTTTTCAAAATCTGAGTACCGTAAACATATGTCTCCATATAAATATGCGGGAGAGGATCCTCAATTGGATAAGGACGGGAATTTTGCTGATTCAAATAGGAAGCAAAATCAATCACAAGGTAATAACAATGTTCATAGTAGACTAGCGGAGAAATCAAATCATAATCGCAGGTACGCTTCTGCTCCTAGACCTGACAGACAACACAAATTTGATGCTTCCAAGGAACGAAGGAAAGCAAATAAGACGCCTTCCCAATTGCCAGTTAGAAGCTTGTCGCGGAAAGAACGGGAAACTCCGAATAAACATGAACCTACAGGTGGTGAACTTAATGAAATGATCGTCAAAGCAAAGATTTCTGGAAGCACTACTGGAGCTAATAATATGTTTGAAAGCACAGAAACCATTTCACCCGGTGATATTTTCTTTTCTCGGGACTATGCAGCCTTGAACATGCAGAAGATTACTGAAAGGAAATTCGATAAAAAGCCTCAGGTACTGACTGATAGAAATGTTGAATCTGTGAAAATACCTGCTAATTTCAATCACAGTGGAAGAGGGAATTTATCAAGTAATACTATGACTCGAACAACTATAAGCGCGAGCACTTTCACAAGTAGGCAGAGCAGTAATTTGAGTGATGCTAGTGGAAGGACAACAGCAAGTATGAAAAAGTTCGCCACGAACAGGCAAAAGAAGCAATCAGAAGCATGGTTTTCTTGTATCAAGAAGGGACCTCGTAGAACCGCAAGAAGATAATCTCCAGAAAGAGGGCGTCCTATTGATGAAGCTTTAGTTATTGCCAAAGCATCTATAGTTGAAAGCCTGAAACCCTTCTGGGTTGATAAGCATCAACCTTCTTCACTGGAAGGATTCACTTGCCACAAGCAAGAAGCTTCACTACTTAAAGACCTGGTAAACATGATCTAAACTCCCTTTTTCTGATGAATCAAGGGACATTTTGTTTAACATCTTTCTGCATAGATCACAAGTTTCTTTGGTTTTCTAATGCTTTTTCTTTTAGGTTTCTTCAAATGAAATCCTTCCACATATCTTATTCAAGGGTCCTCCTGGTTCTGGGAGGAGAGCACTCACGATGGCTCTTTTGCGTGAAATCTATGGAAATGCAATCTGCAATGTAAGTAAAGCGAGACTTAGAAGATGCAGAGCTATGCTACATTTTTTATGCCTCATCGGTACAAATATTCCAGTTTATTTATTTTCCTGTTTTGCAGATATCCCATGATTTGAGATACTTCCAAATTAAGGTACCTTAGGCTTGATTACTTTCTGCTATTTATTCATTATTCAACTCTCTTGATCATGGAAGTTAGGGTTCTTAGCCAGCTTAAAACTTCTCTCCTTCCATTTTCCAATCAAACAACAATATCTTTTAGTGTGATTTGACAGAAGCACCATTCTTCCTGTCAAATTGTGAACTATTTGGCACAATTTTTGACATGATATAGAGCAAAAAAATTCAATAAAGGATAGTTATGCGGCTAAAAGCTTTGCAATTGATCTGTTAAGTGGTTGGTGTTTGTAAACCATATATTGTTAATGAGCAATTTATTTGGTAAATTGACAGTATTGAGTTGTAAAGGCAGTTTAATTTGATTCCATGCTGTAGAATATCATTTAATTGCATAACTAGTACCAAGTACAACTGTTATGCTTCTCTTCTTTTCCCCTATTTGCTGATAGGAAACAACGCCAGTGCAAGTTGTTGTACCAGTAAGCTCAAGTCCTCACCACATCGAACTCAATGTTCAGTTGGAACCTAATGCTAGATATGCAATAATGTCTTTAGTTAAGCAAATAATTTCAGATTATGCACTGACCCCTGAAATCAGCAGAGTAAATAAGAAGGCTGATTACAAAGGTGATTATATCTATCAAAGCAAAGACTATTTTAACATTCTATCACTTCAGTCTTGACCTAATTAAGAAATACTTTGCTGCTTACAGTAATAGTTCTTTATAATGTGGACAAAGCCGATGAGAACATGCAGCACTTAATAAAATGGATAATGGACTGCTATTCAGATGCTTGCAAACTCATTCTCTGCTGTGAAGATGATGTAGCCTATACTTGACTCAGTGAAAAGCCGCAGCAAAGTTGTTGAAGTTGCAGCTCCTGTAACTCATGAAGTAAGTGTAGAAACAGTACATTCTAATATAACTTGCATTAACATTGACTATAAATGTAACATGTTATTTTGGCCATCATATCTTCAACCGGAAATGAGAATTTCCTTCTAACTTTATCTTTTGCATTGCCTAGATCATGGAAGTTCTTATACAGATAGCAAGAAAGGAAGATTTTGAACTACCAATGGGCTTTACTGCTAAGATAGCCGCCAAATCAAAGAAAAACCTGCGGAGAGCAGTTATGGCTCTTGAAGTCTGCAAAGCGCACAAGTAAGACTACTACTTATACATAATGCCCTTGCTAGTTTATTGATTACTGATTCACATACTTTATACAGCTATCCTTTTGTGGAAGACCAACCAATTTCAATAGGAGGGGAAGAAGTAGTAATTGAACTTGCAGCAGAAATTCTCGCTGATCCCAACCAAACAAGGTATAGCAAATTTATTCTTCTAATTATAGAAATATCAAAGTTAACGGTAAAGGTGTATGATTTAATCAGGTTATTTTCTGTTCGGGGGAAGTTCCAAAAACTTTTGGTGGAATTTGTGCATCCAAAACTTATTCTCCTGGTAAAGTATATGAACTTTAATGAGAATGATTGAAAGGGTACAACATGTAAGGAAGATCATGACATGATTATGTTCAATGCATGCAGAAACTAGTTGAAGAATTCCTTAAGAGGGTTGATGCTGGTATAAGAAGGGAAATTTATTATTGGCATGCTTATTATGTAAGTTCTCTCCTTCTATATTAAGACATTTAGTTGAGAAAACTTCATCGAGTAAGCCAACGGAATCTACAGGAGAAAAGGCTCCCTCTTAGAACGACTGCTTTGTTAAAATTAGAAGGTAATTACTCGTGTGCAATATTGATCTAACTCGAAACTTTGTGTCTACCGCCTTGTGCTTTCCAAGTTATATGCTATGTATACATATGACTTTTAAGTGACATCAGTTCTCCTCGCCTGGATTGTTATTGATCATATTTATATGCTGCAGAATTTGTGGCCAAGTTTATGAGCATATACGGCAAAAATTTAAGCAACCGTCAGCAGTTTATAATGTAAGCACTAGGACATCTGGTTCTAAGAAAATAAAATAATGTTCGTCGTTTTCATTTCTAGTTAGTATTACTTTACCTCTATTTGTTATTTAAATAAAGAATAAGACAAATCACCTACTGGATACCAATCTTGAATAATAGACCTAATAATTTTTCTAGACTTACCATCCAAAAACATGTGGGGGTGCCTACAAATTTCATAATTCAAGATAAGCCTTATGAGGCCTCCTGGGTGCTTATCGGGCGGTTCGGTTCGTATATTATCAGTTCGATTTATTGAGTTTCGGTTTGTAAATACCTAAACCAATACAAAACCGATAAGATATTCGTTAGCGATTTTTGGTTTATCGATTTTGGTCCTTAACAATTTAGTTTTCAGTTTAACCAATAAAAAAATGTTACACTAATTTTATTTTATTTTGCTTTCTCTTATTTTCATTTGTTCATATATACATTGTCTTCATATATAAAAGTCTACACAAATTACAAAATAAAAACTATAAAATGCATTGTAGCAATCAAGCATTCTAAACAGTAAAAGAACAAATGATAAACGAATTGAGAATTGAGAGAATAAGCGTGTATGCGGTAAGAAGTTAGAAATAGGATTTTTATTTAAAAATTAAAACTTAAACCACTTGTAACACTCCGTACTTTCGGGTAACGGTTGAATGCATAAACATAGGCAAGTAGACCGGACCCCGGGAAGTTTATGTTGTACTTACATATACTAATAAGAAAATTAGTATATAAAAGGACGTGATCCCGAAATAATTTTGGATTTAATAATTGACGGGAAGTAATAATAATAATTGTGTATCCCCGAAGAGGTTATGGACTAGTGTCATATTACTAGAATTATGACATTAGGTATGAGAAGATTTTATAAGTCGCCGGAATTTAAGTGGATTGAGATCGGGGATGTAATTGTGTGTATAATTAATTAATTAAAGAGGGGACAATATATAGTGGAAATTTATACGTGTGCTCTTATAACCGATTTGGGGTGACTACTCCCAAATCAGTCGACCGATGTCATCTTCACAAGTCTCCCCTTTCTCCATTAATCCATCTCTTCAAACTTCTTCATCTCTTCAATTATCTTCATCAAGCTTCTGTAGAAATCATTCCCTGGAGGGGAGATTGTCGCACTTCCATCTGAAAGAGGGAGTCTCGGTTGGTGGGTTCTCTAGAAATTCTCGGTCGAATTTGGGGAATTTCCGTAAGCTTTCGCATAGACAAAAAGAGGGAAATTCATAGTGTCCTGGACCGTGATTCGCAGTGAATTGAAACCGTGAAGCAAGGTTGAAAGTTCAGAAACCAAACCGAGACTTTGAGTCTCGGCAAGGCTCAAACAAAACGATCCCAGTGCTTCTGGTTCTGTCAGTCAGCATCCGGTATGGGCGAAAGGGTTTTCGGCAATTCTCGTCGCTATGATTAACAAAGGTAATCTTTCTTGTTCCTAAAATTTATACAAGTTCTGAACTTGATTCTTGCCACTAGTTCTAAGACGATTATCGAAAATGTTGGGTTAATGGGGGTGTTAACGGGACTGTTTGCACGAAATTGGAGGTTGCGTGTGAAATTATTGTACTATTTTGGAGATTGTAGCAGTAAAAAGAAGGATTAAGAGGATTGGGTGTTTCGTCACATGTGTAGATTTCGATATAGAAGGAATATAGGTTCTATGCGTTCAATTTGTTCGCTAGAATGTCTCAATAAATTTGTTTCTAGTATGTTGATTCGATTGTAATTTAAATCACCCGTATGATGTAGATAATCATTCATAGAGCTTATAAGGACCCGCAGAACTTAGATAATTTCGACAACAAGGTATGCAAGGCTCTTTCGTTCTTTTGGCATAATTCTGTGTGCTAAACATAACCATCGTGTTGCTACATAAATTACTCTACTCTTAGTAGTTATGAATGATCAAGTTATTGACTCATATGTTGAAAGAATGTCCAAATATGTTTCTAAGACCTTATTAAGGCACATCGGAAAAGACGTTGATGTTCCCAATGTTAACCAAAAGTGTAAAGGATATTATGTCACTCCGGATGTTTATTATTATTCATGCATTTCATTGGCATTGCATTCATATGTTACCCTGACCACTTGTGCTATGCACATTACTATATGATAAATATATATATATATATATATATATATATATATATGTGTGTGTGTGTATGTGTGTGTGTGTGTGTGTGTGTATATATATATATATATGTATGTATGTATGTATGGGAATTTGGGAAAGGGAAAAATGCGTTATATACGCACACCACCTGCAGCTGGTACAGACTATCACAAAAAGAGTCTGAAGAGGCCAATATGATGTGATGATGTGATGCCCTTGCGTGGCGATATAACCTGATGCCCACGGAGGCGGTTATGGGAGGATTCATGTGTGGACATTAGCATACCGCATTTGCATTGTGCATACATTCATTAATCATTATATGGTATGATGCCCACATAGGCTGTTATGGTAAGAAAAATGCCCGAAGAGGCTGATATATATGTATATTGCATTGTGCATAACATTTAGGCATGTGTATTAGGGCCCTCAGAGGCATTTACTGATGTTCAACTGTTTCTGTTTCAGACTGTGATATATCTCTACTATGTTATTTCTTATGCCGAACATACTCGGTACATCAGTCGTACTGACGTCCCTTTTGTCGGGGGACGCTGCGTTTTATGCCCGCAGGTTCATATTGAGGGGGTGACAGTTCACTAGTAGGTTGCTGGTTCAGCTGGTATTCAGAGCACTCTATTTGTTTCGGAGTCGCAATCTGGTCGTGGTATGTTCTACTCTTTAGAGGCTTGTAGATAAGTGTCTTGTGGTTAGTTGGCGTGTAAGGCCTTGTCGGCCTTGGTATAAATAGATAAGTTGGGGTTGTTGGGTTGAACTCCATTGTCTATCACGACTTAGTCCGTGTTTAGATATGATTAAGGGTAGAATGTATCTGTGGTGCCCGGCGGGTAGGGTCAGGGTGCCCGTCGCGGCCCCCCGGTTTGGGTCGTGACACCACTATTATATAATTAGGGATAAAAAGGTAATTTTAATATAAGCTTATTGGATTAGTTAACCATTAACTAAATCCTGAAAATCGGAAATCGAACCGATAACCCAATAAAAAAATTACAAAGCCGTTTACAAATCATTAACCCAATAACCCGATACCAATAAATCAACCGCGTTTTTTGGTTCGATTTATCGGTTAAATCGGTTTTTGCCCCCTTCCCTTAAGTAAGCTCTAAATGAAATTAAATACTTCAGAAGAATTACAATAGTACTTAAAAAGTTATGAGACTTGATAAGAGAATTTTAGTTTCAGACAATATATGAAATGAAGAATGATATACTCCATCATGGTTGATTTGGTTTGGTTCTGTTAAAAATAAAATGAAACCAACAAATTTTGATTTGTTCGAATTTGGTGTCCTGGCACACAAAATACAAGTTCAATTATATAATTATTCGACATATTAGAGTTATGGGTGAACTTTCCATAAGTCAATTACCAATACAGTATATGTTTAGGAAGAAGTGAACAAATTGACAACTTATGATCAATTAAAATACCTTTATGAGAGAATTTTTCTTCTTGATTAGTACATGATAATTATTCATTTTCAATTAATCTAACAACAAAGTTATATTACCTTAACCAAATTTTAATAATTCAAATAATGAACAAATTACTCTCTTTTTTTTCAATACAGAACATAAACTCAATATTAAACCTAACATTATTTTTAAGATTTGTTGATAAATAAATATCTCAAAAATAGGAAAATATATGTGAGCTTAATAAATCTTTGACTTGTGAAGGTGAAACAACACATAGATTAAAGTAGGGATAAGGCATTATTACCTTCGAACTTTGGCAAAAGTTATTACGACACACCTTATCTTTTCGGGGGTCCTATTACGTCTTGAACTTTTTTAAAACAGAATAATTATCACCCTAAGCGATGACGTGGCAAGGAGAGTGTATTTCACTCTCTTTGAGAGAGTGAGAAGCATAAAATTTAATTACGCCTAATATATTATCATTAAAGTTTAAAAAATTCTAAATTGATTTTTTTTAAATGTGGAAAACTTTTTTTTAATTAAAAATCTGTATTTTCTTAAAATATGAAAAACTGAATTGTTTTTAAAAAATATGAAAAATCCATTTTTTTAGAAAATAAATCTAGAAAACTGATTTTTTTCTATATATGAAAAAAAAATAGTTTTTCAGATTTAGTTTTAAAAACTGGGTTTTTCACATTTTAAAAAAATAATTAATTTTTATAAAACTTCAGTTTTTTCACATTTTGACAAGAAAAACACTTTTCTAGTTTTTTTTTTAAAAAAATTAATTCTGTTTTTATTTGAAAAATAAAAGTATCCTAAGAAAATGAAATCATGAAAATCTAGATTTTTTAAGACATTTTAAAAAAATCAAGTCTCCCATATTTTAAAAAATCCATTTTTTCATATTTTAAAAAAATCCACGTTTTCAGGTTTTTTTTTATTTTTAAAAACGGGTTTTAAAAAATATCAAACTTTCAGTTTTATTTTAAATATCCATTTTCATTTTTTTAAAAGAAAATTCAGTTTTTTAACTTTTTTTTAAAAACTGCCACGTAAGCAAAAAGAATTTTAAAAATAGAAAACAAATAAATATACGTGTGGCAAGGCGAGTTTATGTCACTCTCCCATAATAGAATAGATATCCAGTTTCAAGGTGGTAACTATTCTATTTTTAAAAAGTTCAGGGATAATAGGACCCCTAAAAAGGTAAGGTGTGTCATAGCAACTTCACCAAAGTTTAGGGGGGAATTGTAACACCTCGTACCTTTGGGCTATGGTTTGAACCGTACAATGGGAACATGATTGAACTAAAATGAGGAGTGTATGAGGTTCTTTGAAAACTAATCAAGACATAAGAAGGGTCTTAGGAAAAATTAGAGTTGAAAGCTACTCTAAGTAGCATGTTTTCAAGTGAGTTTACAGTAGGCCTCATTTAAATCGAGTTTACGGATAAATATATAAGGAATATGGGAAAAGTTCCTCACAAAAATTGTAGCCCTTTGAAATACCTTTCCAACGGTATATGATGGAGCTTCAACGAAACTATGTGCTAGGAGTTATGGCTATTTTACCAAGATAATGTCAGTACCGTCGAAAACATGAAATTTTGACTAAGTGTAAAATAGACGTAGGAGCTCGCTAAGATCAGCTCAAAGCGAGATAGGGTTGTGCTATGGACCTCTCTCAGCGAGGTGTAGGGTCTCAAAAATGAAAATTTCAGAATTTTGGCCAAGTACATTTTGGACAGGTGAGCTTGCTAAGCGAAGCTCAAAGCGAGGTAGGACCTCGCCATAAAGCTCGTTGAGCGAGGCCCAAAGCGAGGTCGCCCGTTGCTTTGGAGCTCGCTCAGCGAGACACAGGGGATTCAAAATGCCTATCATTTAAATATAACACTTAATCTAAAAAATGATTCACCAATTCGTTCAACCTTGTAGAAAACCACCTCAAGAGCGTTTTTCTCTCCTTTCAACCTCCCACAACAAGGTAAGTTCACTCCTAATGATTCGTTAGTAATTCTAACATTAAATCATGATTAGTAACATAATTCTTTAACTAAAATATAGGATTAACCACGAAATCTTTCGGAAGTGATTCAAGCTAGGGTTTGGAGCGTTATTCGTCAGAAATCAACATAGTTTGTTTGCTAGGATAAATTACATGTATGTAGAGATTTTATCTACATGTGAGAACATCATTTTTCTTCTCCACGCCACGATTATCCATGAGACCATGAATTTTCATAACCTAAGGTTTTACTCAGGTTTATGATGACCCTATATACATGTATAATTATATTTATGTTATATCTTGACTTCGTTAATTGTATTCATGATATGCTATTATGATTGTCATGAACTTGTCTGTAATCCACGAACGCATGCTTTGAATTTCATGCGTTCTTAAATACAAGTTATGGCATTATCACTCAGTTCCATGAAGTCATACATGATTTCATGTTTTACACTAGTTATACTATATATTTATTTACATGTTAAATTATAATTATGAATCATGCTTTACAAGTTATTTCATGAAATTCATGGACTTACAAGCTAGATATATTTAAGTACATGTTGTGGGAGTTGCACAGATTACCAAGAAGGCTTAGACAGCCTGAAACTACGTATACCAATGTAGGATAAGGATCGCTCCGCCCAGAGGACGATACCTTCATATTACCCCTTGTGGGATTATTGGATCCATCATGGTCATGTTCATGTCTTGTACCTCGGCAAGGTACGAGATAGCTTAGCTGATCGGGCATAGATCAAACTTCACGTTCACGTGTAGTGGTTTCATATCGGTTTTATTAATGCTCTCCCACAAATATATAGATATATAGTTTTACAGATTTTATACATGTTATTATATTCATATCATATCATGTTCATGTTCATGTTCATTGTTCAGTTTCATGTTCCTATTGCATCATGTGCCTGTTTATTCTTTAGTTGTTTTACAAACAGTACAATTCAAATGTACTAACGTCCTTTTGTCTGGGGCCTGCACTTCACGGTGCATGTACTGAGTTTCTGGATGACGGATCTGCTAACTAAGATTTGCTTCAATATCATCTATTGGTGAGCCTCATTTCCTTCGGGGTGTCAGTAAGTTATTTTACATGTTATGCTATAGAGTAAAGGTAGGCCATGACCTTGTCCTGGTAAAACAGTTTTGCAGTCAGACTCATGTTCAGAGGTTTCATAGATTAAACTAGTTTAGTTTGTCATGTCAGAAAATCAGTATTTCAGACTTATTATGTTTTCAGATATTTTCGCAATATATTTTTAGACTATATTTCAATAATCAATTTTACATGTTTTAAATAATTATTATTGCATGTTTTGATACCCATATTGATTCAGCAAGCCATGTGATTCGCTCGGCTACATGCAATCAGGCACCGAGTGTCGTATTTCGCCCAGACCATAGTTCGGGGCGTTACAGTAATAGTGCCTTATCCCTTAAAGTATGGTAATCATATTAAATATTACTCCATCCGTTCATTTTTACTTGTTTTCACTTCCCGAGAGTCATTTGACTAATCTTCTAAATTGAATAATATTAATTTAATATTTTAAAATTAAAAGTTAGATATTCGTAAACTATACGAGAAATACTATAAGTTGTAATTCTTCTCATATTAGTATGATGAAAAAATACATCTTAAAATGTTAGTCAAAATCATATAATTTAACTCTCGAAAACCGGAACATGTTAAATAAAAGTGAACGCGGGAGTACATCACAAAATGCATCATAAATATGTTTACAACAGTCTGTTATATTTTACACCCCATAACTTATGATCTTATTTAGGTAAAAGTATCTATGTTGATGAGAAGATTTTGTTTGATTTCATTTTAAGGTTAATAAAAAGGAAAGGATTTAATTAATGACCGTATTTATTTAGATTGAGTTAGATTATACTGGATTTTCAAATCTAAATAAAGTGTAAAATAAAGAAAGAGTAAGATTGAAAATGATGATGCATTTATGTTATTTCCTTCCAAAGTTGAAATGTAGAAATTTGCCTTAACTTCATTTTTCCATTTCTCAAGCCAAGAAAATTTTAGAATATTCTTTTCATGGTAAGCACTGGAGTGCCACAACCGTTACATCAGTGTAGACACTGCGTGGCGGACACTGATTGGCCGTTTTTGATGAAACCGTTCCTTTGCTTTTACTACTACTACTAGAAAATCCATTTCCCAAAAAAGGAAAAAAAAATGGGTCCACACCATGCACGAAACCATATCAACCGTTGAATTGAAGCAAATTGGCGATCTGACGACGTATGTTGACTCTAAGACCGACCAGTGGAAAGTGAAAATGACGCAGACACCACCACAAAAGTTGTACAGTATATATTGCTGCTATAAAAAATAAGAAAATAGTGAACAACTGAGCAGAGTCTTGGCTTTTACTTGGATGGTTAGCACTCTTTTCCAATTTTCAGCTCTTCTTTAAATGTTTTATTAAACCCTTTTGTTTCACGGATGGTGATCTTAATCTACACTCTATCTATCAATTTTTGGGGGTTATACATTGAATACATTTCTTATTAATTCCATAATTTCATGTTCATTTATGATTTGTCATTATCATAGGGTAATCTACTACTACAACAACATACCCAGTATATATGCTAATTCTTGGCTTTCCTTTTCTCTTGTTAAGTTTACTATGTCTGAAAACAGTGGACAAGGGTTCGGAAGAAACTCTCGTGTTGCGCTCAATGAAAGAATTCTCTCCTCCATGTCACGAAGATCTATTGCTGCTCATCCGTGGCATGACTTAGAGATTGGTAACAATAATAACTATTCACTGAATTTCTTTTTAATCAACATCAGTATATCTCGTGTATCTATTTCATGGTCTTGTAATACATTGCAAAGTGTGGGTCTTGGTGTCTTTTTGTACTTATGTTTGATGTTATGCACATGCAGG
This sequence comes from Anisodus tanguticus, assembly GCA_034509755.1. Lineage (NCBI taxonomy): Eukaryota > Viridiplantae > Streptophyta > Magnoliopsida > Solanales > Solanaceae > Anisodus > Anisodus tanguticus. The sequence goes on from CM067544.1 coordinate 11,599,740, forward strand.
GCCAGGTGCACCCGCAGTCTTCAACTGTGTAAGTGTTTATGCCAGTAATTCTTTTCTGAATATTATTGATATGGTACTTAAGTTACTCCAACAACCGGAACTTTCTTATCTGGCTGTACTTGTCAACTTTTTGCTGCATATGAATTTTCTTTCTTTCCAAAAGATCCTTTATTAAATGCTAGAAGAATGTTGCAAGATGTTTCAATATATGGATACTGTTCTATCTTCTTGTGTATCTAGTTATTTATGATCTTTGAATATGCTGCCGTTCTCTAATTGGAAAAATATAACAAAGGTTGCTAGTAGTCACATACAGGAAAAATATAACAAAGGTTGCCAGTAGTCACATACAGGAAACAAATTCAATTCATATCATCCTACCTGCTATCTCACAGGGGCTTGCACGCCCATTATTTCTTCCTGATAGCTGTATGGGGAATAGTCCCAAATACTACACAGATGGCGCTAAGTTTCACGCAAACTAAAATCTTAGACTTATGTGACAGGTGGTTGAAATAGGCAAAGGCAGCAAAGTGAAGTATGAGCTTGACAAAGCAAGTGGCCTTATAAAGGTGCTATTTTGACCAGTGATCTTTATTTCTCTTCCACAGCTTTTCTGAGAATTCATTTCAGAGTTTTCACTGTTGAGGATAATCATTCGACTGAATTGCTGAACTTTTGTCTAATAGGTTGACCGAATACTGTACTCATCAGTTGTTTATCCACACAACTATGGTTTCATCCCAAGAACCCTTTGTGAAGACAGTGATCCAATGGATGTCCTCGTACTGATGCAGGTTTGCCTCCGTTTTCACACATACATGCACTGCACACACACACACAAAATCTTCCTTATGGCCAATCTTGCATTACTTGTCTCAGTGTAAGCTTACTCTTGGGTACTCTTACATCCATCCTGTATGTTGTATAGGAACCTGTGCTACCTAGTACTTTTCTTCGTGCTCGTGCAATTGGATTGATGCCTATGATTGATCAGGTAAGGTTTTTCAATAAATGTGAACTTTCTGCCACATGTACTTAGGACATGGTGAAAATTGCTGTGGGGAGGGGGGGGATTGCTTATAATGTTTTTTTTTTCCCTCAAGTTTTATTGTGTACCTATTTTTAACCTGGAGAGCTCAATAATACTTGAGTCATAAAATATCATTGATAAGTTTGCCCTTTGTCAACTTTAATGAGAATGATAACTTCTCATCTGCACTTGATAGAAAAACTACCAGAGGGAACAGTGAAACAGTGAGTTAAATAATAGAAACAGACCAGAAACTTGGTGGTGTGTGACAATGTGGCACCATAGTTATATTTCCTTTTTATGTGAACATCTGTAATGTAATGCTAGTCCTTTAGAAAAATATGGAATAACTGATTGATGTTTGTGCTCTTTTGCAGGGTGAGAAAGATGACAAGATAATAGCGGTGTGTGCTGATGATCCCGAGTTTCGCCACTACACAGACATCAAGGAGCTTCCTCCTCACCGTCTTGCTGAAATCCGTCGCTTTTTTGAAGACTGTATCCTCTGATATTGCATTTGGTCGTGTAATTATTAGTTAAATAGAGAAGGGAATTCTCCATATTCATCCTGGTAGGTCTCCGAGCCTGCTGGATGCGGATGGAGATTCTGGCTTCCTATGCTTCCTTCCCCAATGGGTTTCAATTTCTTGTAAATTAAACGTCAAGAATATACTTGAGTAAAACAATGTCTGCATATCGTTAGGTTTGACAGCCTTTGTTAGGTTCTACTGTTTCTTTCTATACATCCTTGACTCTCTATCAACAGACAAAAAGAATGAGAACAAGTCGGTAGCTGTGGAGGATTTCCTTCCTGCTGAAGCAGCTGTTGATGCCATCAAGTATTCCATGTCAGTGCTTTTGTGTTCTCTCATGTTATGGGATTGTTTATTCTTTTTGTGTTACCAGAAAGCCTAACTAATCATCTCCATGGTTGTTGATCGCAGGGACCTGTATGCTTCATACATTGTGGAAAGTTTGAGGCAGTGATCTTGTTGAGGATATGCTGTTATCAATACTGAAAATCTAAGTAGAGAAGCCAGTAGACTTGTTGAAGATGGCTTTCCGAACTTCATATGCTTACTTTAGTTTAATGTGGTATTATCGGATATTTGAAATATATGTAGAAGTTTAATTTTCATAAATTCAGAAATGCTGTGAAAAAGAAGCATCAGGAGAAAACCGTGCAGTGGTGTGCTGTAGAAAGAATGCTTCCCCAACATCTGAAAAAGCTTACAAATTACAATGACATGTTAGCTATCTTGTTTAGATTTGGTTTTGTTTCTGTTCCTCTCTGTCAAGTCAAGTGATGGTACTTTTTATAAGAAGAGAAACTTTTCAAAACTAATGATGTACATACTACATACCAAAGTTATGCCGTTGGACTTCTTCAAAGCAGAATGGTAGCAACTGAATTAGACTATTGATCTTTTGGAGTAGTCCTACTCTTGAAAAGAGACGGTAATCGTCACTGAGAATAAATACATACTACTCCAAATGATTTTGCCAAAGAAAATAAGGAAATATTATGGCTATAAAGGCTTTTCACTTTGAACTATGAATTTTATCCAAGTGGTTGTTTATTTATTTCAGTATGCAAATTAAATAGTTTAGTTGAAAAAAAGGGAAGTTTCCCAATTCTGAGAGTTTTAGGAAATTTATATTTCTTTTTTCACAGCACTGTACTGTGAATAGGAGGATCAATATAAAAAAAGAAACATCTAATATTATCAGACACATGAAATTATTGAAAGAAATAATCCCCTTTATTATTTTCATTACTTTGAAATGCTATATATACAAGTTACAAAATGGGAGAATCATATTCCTATTCTATTCTAAAAACCTTATTTTATACATTTATGGTAATACACTACTAATTATATTACAATATTACCTAAACTAGGATACTAAATATTTATCATAAATTATTTTACATAAACAACCAAAACCGAGAGCTATTATTGGGACAAAATCCGAGATTTAGTATTCACAATATACACATGTATATTGTGTGTATATTGTGTATATTTAACACACCCCCGCAATCATAGCGGTCGGTCTTCGAACGCTGAGACTGTCCCTAAAATCTTCAAAAAGAACCGAGGGAAGACCCTTTGTAAAGATGTCTGCAATCTGATATCTTGACGGAACATGGCATACGCGAACGTGACCCCGAGCAACCTTTTCACGGACAAAGTGAATGTCCATTTCGATATGTTTAGTGCGTCGGTGCTGAACCGGATTACCTGAAAGGTAGATGGCACTAATATTATCGCAATAAACCAAGGTTGCCTTTTGAATCGGACAATGAAGCTCTAAAAGCAAATTACGTAACCAACATGATTTTGAGACCACATTGGCTACCCCTCGATATTCAGCCTCGGCACTTGAGCAGGATAGAGTCGCCTGACGCTTCGCAGACCAGGAGACCAAGTTGCTGCCAAGGAACATACAGTAGCCAGACGTAGACCGTCTGGTGTCTAGACAACCACCCCAATCTGCATCAGTGTATGAGACAAGTGTGAATGTCGATTAAGGATACAAATGCAAATCATAATCCAGTGTACCTTGAATATACCGGATGATGCGTTTGATTGCATTCATGTGCTCAACTCTGGGATCATGCATGAATAAACACACATGCTGAACAGCATACGTAATATCCGGTCTGGTATAGGTAAGATACTAGAGGGCCCCTGCAAGACTGCGATAGCGGGTCGGATCCTCGTAAGGGATGCCGGCCGTGGCACCAAGTTTAGGCTTAGTATCAACTAGAGTGGAAGTGGACTTACAGGATGACATCCCAGCCCTCTCGATGATCTCAGTCGCATACTTTCTTTGAGAAAAAAACAAACCATCTGAATGACGCTTGACGGCAATCCCCAAAAAGTAACCCAAGGGCCCTAAGTCCTTCATAGCAAACTCAGAGCTGAGCATGGCCATGATAGACTGGCGTAATGTATCGGAAGAGGCAGTCAAAATGATATCATCCACATATAACAGAATGTAGGCCAAGGATGAACCACGACGGTAGATGAACAAGGAATTATCTGACCTACTGTGAGTGAACCCAATAGTCGAAACATAGTCAGCAAACCTTGTATACCAGGCCCGTGGAGACTGCTTAAGCCCATATAAGGACTTCTTCAACAAACAGACATGATGAGGACGATTAGGATCTCTGAACCCCAACGGCTGATGCATATATACTGTTTCATTGAGATTACCATATAGAAAAGCATTCTTGACATCCAACTAATGAATAGGTCATGTATTTGAAAGAGCCAAGCTAAGCACAGTGTGAATAGTAGCCGGCTTGACCACCGGGCTAAACGTCTCCCCACAATATATCCCAACCTGCTGAGTCTTACCATCACCCACCAGCCGCGCCTTATGTCGAGCAAATGACCCATCTGAATTCTCCTTATGAGCAAAAATCCACATAGACCTGATAACATTAATACCATATGGACGGGGCACCAACTCCCACGTCTTATTATCAATAAGAGCATTATATTCATCAATCATAACAATTTTCCAATTAGGGTCATTTAAGGTGGACACGGGATTACGGGGCAAGGGGGATTTAGAGACATCAGAATGTAAATTAAAATGTCTTTTAGGTGTAAAAATATCCCACGACTACGATTGATCGGTCTATGACTCGAGGAAGAATTGAGTGAATTTTGGGAATTTGTTGGGCTCGGGACGGACTGGCTAGCAGGCAGTGGGCTTGCTGGCCCAAATCGGTAATCTGGAGCAACTACTAGACCAGTTCCAGAATTGGGTTGGACTGACCCAATTGCTGGAACTGATCCAGTAACTGGAACATGGGATGATACAGTGGGGCCAGCAGGCAGTGGGCCCGCTGGAGAGTTTTGGGTGCGGGAGATGTCCGAAAAATGCCGAATAATATACGGGGATATTTGGTCATCCAAAAAATTATACGACCTAGGCTCGGGAGTATGAACTTTCGTAAAAGGAAATTGGGTTTCATCAAAAATGACATGGCGATTAATTATGATTTTTTTGGAGGATAAATCAAAGCATTTATAACCACGATGATTAGACGGATAACCCAAAAATACACACGGAGTAGACCGAGCCTGAAGTTTGTTAATTGTGGTGGATGGGAATAACAGATAACATATGCACCCAAAAACCCGAAGATGAGAATAAGAATGGTTCTTATTATATAGGATTTGGAGGGGGAAAGAATATGTCAGACCTTTGGACGGAATTATGTTAAGGAGATATGTTGCCATTTGTAGAGCATGATGCCAAAAATATGAGGGTACGGAAGCATGAAGTAAGAGAGTGCGGACAATGTTATTTATGGAACGAATTTTGCGTTCGGCTTTCCCATTTTGAGAAGATGTATGAGGGCACGAAAAATCAAAATTGATCCCATTATTATCACAGAACTCCCGAAACACTCCATTGTCATACTCTTTCCCATTATCACACTGAATATTTTTATTTCTCTTTCAAATTGTGTTCTAATGAATGCTCTAAATTTTATGAAGACAGAAAATACTTGAGATTTATTGGCAATTGGAAACGTCCACAAAAATTTAGAATAATCATCCAAAAAAAGAACATAATATCGATGACCTAACGAACTTAGAACAGGAGACGTCCATAGGTCGCAATGAATAATATCAAATGGCTTTGAAGTATGAGAATTTGAGTCCACAAATGGCAACTTAATATTTTTTCCTAACGAACAAGATTGACAAATTTGAGTACGACTCGTACCCTTATAAGAAATAAAGCTATTTTTTTTTATCTAAAACTGATAAAATAGAAGATCCCGGATGACCAAGGCGAGCATGCCATACGGAAGGAGAAATGGCTGCAAAAACTAACGGCAAGGCTTAACTCGATGGACTGAAACCGGGCATGATAGGATAAAGATCCCCCCTACTATCACACCTCATGAGATGACTCCCCATCTTGAAATCTTTTACAGAGAAACCAAAAGGATCAAATTCAACAGAAACAGAATTGTCAGTGGTGAACTTTCGGACAGACACTAAGTTTTTAATCAATTTGGGTGCATGTAAAAAAAAATTCAAGATAAGGGGTGGATTGGGGGGAGACAATGTTTTCTGACCATAACCCTGAATTGGAATAGAGTTGCCATTACCAATAATTATACCCGAGGGTTGCTCAAATTGGAATAAGATGAGAGAGTACCTGAATCGAAAGTCATGTGAGTAGTGGCACCGGTGTCCATATACCAATTTGGGTCCGATTGAGTCAAACCCAATGTGTGCATCGCGGCCTCGATATCTGTCTGAGTGGGGCCTGCTGCGTGGTGAGCTTGCGGAGGTCGGGGCCCAAGTATTCCAGGACTGGGCTGCACTGTACCGTAGCTACTGGCTGTTGCGTTACTGGGCCAGTGGCCAGTGGGCCGCCACTGCTGATTATTGGGCTTGAAAGGTTGGCCAGCCCACTGGCTGCTGGGAACTGCTGGAACGTAGGGGATGTTGGCCCACGCCCCAGCCCCACTGCCATGGCCCCCACTGCTGGGACCAGTAGGGTGGTGGGGCACTGTTCACTGGACGGGGCCCACTGCCTGCTTGCTGACCACCGGAATCGTCGCGTTTTCCCCCGCGGTTTTTTTTATTATTCTTACGATTATTTTTGCCGCCACCATGAGTACGGTTTTGGCCCGAATTATCAAAAAAACCTGAAGAACTTGGGGAGGACGCCATCATGACGATGGGGCTTGTTCCGGTAGCCGCCTTTTTAGCCAAATCGGCTTCTTCCAAAGTAAGCATGGAGCGGGCTTGATAGAAGGCGGGAAGAGGGTTGCTTTGACGAAGGAGAGTTCCAACGCCATTATAGGCCTCTGAAAGGCCGGCAACCAATTGTAGAACCAGACGATTATTTGTTACAGGTGCGCCAACATTACGGAGTTGATCCGCCAACTCCTTGAGTTTCTTGCAATATGCAGAAACGTTTGGAAATTCGTCCATTCGAACTAGAGAGAATTCCTGCTCGAGTGTGACGACACGTGAATGTTGGTTATCTTGGAATATGTCACGCAATCTATTCCAGGTAGCCATTGCCGTGGTATCCGGCTCAATAGTCGTCTGTAAAAGGTCAACCGAAATAGTGGAATAGATCCACTGGAGAACGGTAGCATCAAGCGTAATCCATAACTGAGGATCCTCCGCGGGAAGAGGTGTAGCGGGAGGAATTATGTGATGGATAACTTGATGGGAGATAGCGTGAATTTTAAACAATTCTGCCCACGTCGCATATTGAACGTTTTCCATCTCAAGTACAATAGGGATACTGTTCTTGACGTTAGAAACCATGAGGGTAGGATGATAATTGTTCTTAGACATATTGAAAGCACAAAGAAGAAGGGAAATTTAAGAGAGATTTTTTGAGAGCGGAAGACGAAATTTGGGAGAGAAAACCCGAGGGGGGGGGGGCTCGGCCGAGAGAGGGTACAAAAGTTAGGAGAGAAAACTTTTGTTTAGACCTAGTCTCTTGATACCATGAAAGAAATAATCTCCTTGATTATTTTCATTACTTGAAAGGCTATATATACAAGTTACAAAATAGGAGAATCATATTCCTATTCTATTCTAAAAACCTTATTCTATACATTTATGGTAATACACTACTAATTATATTATAATATTACCTAAACTAGGATACTAAATATTTACCATAAATTACTTTACATAAACTGTTGGGTATTACAAAGGATTTGCAGGAAACGGAAATTACAAGTAACTGCTTATGTAAGAATTGAAATTATAATTCAACTCTAAAACTGAAAATTACAATATAACAACAAACTGAAATTACTATTTTGTTGATCAAGAAAACTGGAAAGTTGTTTTTGCTGAGTCGAGTGTGGCACTCTGTCCTTAAGACAATATTGCCATGTATGTATCCTTTATACGTCCCGACAATTCGTCTCCCAAGATAAAACAAAGAATGGAACTATTGAGCAAAGGAAACTCAAAAGCTACCGTGAAGAATATTGAATAACGAAATGATGCTTGGAAGATTAGGAAGAAACTCGCTTTGCTTTCTCGCTTTGTGTATTTTCGTGTATATCAAGTGTGCCTCAACAATGGTGTAAGGGGTGTTTATATAGGAGGAAGAGGGATTTGTTTGATCGCCTCCATAACAGCCATTATTGGCCAAATAATGACCATTATGGAGGTAGTAAAGCCACCAAATAAATTGAGAAAATTGCCAACGGATTGGCCATTATAGGAGGTGTAATTCAGCCAAAATAAATGGCTGAATTGAGTGGTGGACGTTTCTGTTCCGGGACCGTCGAAATTCGACTTTCGAAAACTTCGGGGACCAAACTATACATCTTGAAACTTCGGGGACCAAACGCACATCGAAACTTCGGTCCAAAGCGCATCAAACTTCGGGATCAAACTACTTCGGCAAAGTTTTCTCGGCCCAAAAAACAGCCCACGACCGTGGACCCGAACCTCGAGAACCGGAACCGGAACTCGGAATCGGAACCGGACCGGGCGGGCGGGCGGCGGCGGCGCGCGTGGTCTTTCCTCGATCCGAAGCACATCTAGGTCTTCCCTCCTTTAAACACATGGGATACCCCTTGGGGTCCCAAACCCCAAACCAATTTCGAGTCTTATATACACAACAATTCTTTCTTCCTCTACCGATGAGGGAGAATTGATCACACACCACACTTTTTCATGCTTCAAACACCTTACTTCGTGAACCAATATCTCTTTCATTTCTCAATGAAATTTGACGATTCTTGGCCCTACGGTTATCTACGTACTTAGTACATCATGCATGTGTGAAGAACCGGATTCTCCAACATACGTAACACTAGTGTTTAAGCCGTTAAAGTTGGTCGGTCGCAACTCCCGCCAAAGTCTAATTTCCAACAATCCCCTCTTGAAAGAGATTTTGGCGCACTCACATGGTGTCTTTTCATTTCCAGCAATATTTCAAATGACCGATGTTGCATAAGGAGAGGTAGCCTCAGCTTTGAACCTTCCATAGTTGAATACCATCGGACTTACTTATTGCGCGGTGAACGTGATGTCTTGAACCGTCAGTGTTTAGTGTAAGCCAAGACAATGATACCAACACAACAAATTCCCTTACTCTCTTCTTCGTAATGTTTTGTCCGTTTTGGCCATGGACAACGTCTTGGATTCTTAAGTGCGTTCATTTTGAGGTGGCCCGTCCTCGCACTTAAATAGGTGGTCTCCTACAAGGTATCTTGCTATACCCCACTTCACAAGTGTTAGGAACCATTAAAAGTTTTCCAAGAACCTAACCTCAACTGTTGAGGATCATTACGAGTTTTAAAACTTAACCTTTACCCATACTGCGAGATAGCACTTAACGTCTATCGCGGGAACGGCTTTGGATTTAGTGTTTCTTTTCAGAAATCACTATCCGAAGTGCTTATACTTCCACTGAAGCGATCAACTGAACCTTTACAACTTCGTTTTCCCATTGAACCAAATTACTGGGATCTCCAGTTCGTAAGGTTGGGTTACCACTGTATTGGTCCTTATATTTTGGGTTTTAAGCCCATTCCCCTAGACATGCAAGCCATCTGATCTTTGGGTAAGCCCTTTGTCAATGGGTCTGCTATATTATCCTTTGACTTAATGTAATCAATGGATATTATACCCGTGGTGATCAGTTGCCTAACGGTCTTATGCCTCCGTCGAATATGACGAGACTTGCCATTGTACATAGCATTATGTGCCCTTCCTAGAGCCGACCGACCGTCGCGCAGTGGATCATTACCGAAGGTACGGGTTTGTTCCAACACGAACATCCTCTAAGAAGTCATGAAGCCACTCAGCTTCTTCTCCTGTTTTGTCTAAAGCGATAAACTCTGATTCCATCGTGGATCGGGCGATGCAAGTTTGCTTAGAGGATTTCCAAGACATAGCCCCACCACCAATTGTAAATATATACCCACCGGGTGGACTTGGTGTTCTCTATATCGGATATCCGGTTTGCATCACTGTACCCTCTAGTACAACTGGATATCTCGAATAGTGCAACCCGAAATTTAACGTGTAATTCGGTATTGTAATACCCGATTCAACGCCTTCCGGTGATTATCACTTGGATTACGGGTGAACCTAGCCAACTTATTGACCGCATAAGCAATATCGGGTCGGGTGCGGTTTGTGATATACATCAAACTACCGATCACTGTGCATATCGCTCCTGGTATACGGGTGCACCAAGATTTTTATCAAGCTTTTGATTTGTATCCATTGGTGATGCTATCGGAGAATTGTCTAACATCTTGAACTTTCTCAAAACATTCTCGATGTAGTGAGACCGAGATAAGACCATCCGTCGGACGTCTTAGAGATTTTAATCCCTAGGATGACATCTGCGATACCCATATCTTTCATGTCGAAGCATTGTTTCAACATGTTCTTAGTCTCTAGGATTACCCTAGGATCTTCCTGTGATCAACATGTCGTCTACATACGGTCATATCATAACAAATGAGTCGAGTTACCTTTTTTGTAAACACATTTATCACACTCATAATGGCGAACCCCTTCGATAGTAGAGTACTATCAAATTTTTTGTGCCATTGCTTCGGGGATTGTTTCAGCCGTACGAGAGATTTGATAAGTCGACGACTTTCTTCTCTTGCCCTTGAACCACGTACCCCTCGGGTTGGTCCATATAAATTTCTTCTTCCAAATCACCGTTTAGGAAGGCTGTCTTAACATCCATCCGGTGTATCTCAAGGTCACGCAAAGCTGCGATCGCAATAAATACCCGTATGGATGTCATCCGGATACCGGAGAGTATGTGTCAAAGTAGTCAAAGCCTTCGTCCGTCGATAGCCCTTGACTACCAACCCGGCCTTGTACTTGTCTATAGACCCATCTGCCTTGTATTTCCGTTTGAGTATCCATTTACAACCCAACGGTTTATTTCCGAGGAAGATCAACCAACTCCCAAGTATGGTTATGCGAGAATGGAGCTTATTTCACTCTCAATAGCTTCTTTCCAGAGCGGTGCTTCTGGAGTTGACAACGCCTGAGCAATTGTCCTTGGTTCATCATTGACCATATAAGCTACAAAGTCAGGACCGAAGGATGTATCCTTCCTGGCCCTTTTACTTCGCCTTAGATCCATCTCTGGAGTCTCAAAGTTCTGAGAATCAGGAACATTAGATTCTGGATGTTCAGCCACCTCGAGATTTGCTAGATCTGAACCATTTAGATCCGGGCAGTCAAGGACTCCCGGTTCTTGAGAGCTTTGTGCATAACTTCGTTTGCGAGAGGTTATGTCTTTCTCCTTTCTAGGAAAGGTACTTTCAAAGAATAGAGCATTCCTTGATTCCATTATTGTACCCTGGTGGATATCTGAATATCTGACTTATGCACTAAGAAGCGATAAGCACTACTGTTATTTGCATATCCGATGAATATGCAATCTACAGTCTTAGGCCCAATCTTGACCTGCTTTGGCTTAGGTACTTCAACCTTTGCCAGACAACCCTACACCTTAAAATACTTGTAGGTGGGTTTCTTTCCTTTCCATGATTCATATGGAGTTTTGTCCTTACCCTTATGTGGGACTCTGTTAAGAATCGTATTTGCGGTAAGGACGACTTCTCCCCACATGTTTTGGGGAAGTCCGGAATTGATAAGCAAGGCATTCATCATTTCCTTTAATGTGCGGTTCTTACGTTCCGCCACACCATTTGATTGAGGTGAGTATGGAGCCGTCGTTTGATGAATAATGCCTTCTTGGGCACAGTATTCCTCAAAAGGCGCTACATATTCTCCCCCTCTATCGCTACGAATGGATTTAATCCGTAGGCTAAGTTGATTCTCAACTTCTGCTTTGTAACGTCGGAACGCTTCAAAGGCTTCATCCTTACTTTTCAACAAGTAAAGGTAACAATACCTTGTGCTATCATCTATAAATGTCACAAAGTACTTGTTCCCCCCTCTAGTTTGTGCAAACTTCAAATCACATATATCTGTGTGAATAAGTTCTAGAGGAGCGGTATTCCTTTCGACGGATCGAAAAGAAAGCTTGGTGAGTTTTGCCTCTACGCACACCTCACACTTATGTTGAGGGTTTATGTCGATAGAAGGCAACAACTCCATCTTTACCAGCCTTTGAATAGACTTGTAGTTTACGTGTCCTAATCTATGATGCCATAAATTAGAAGACTCAAGCAAATAAGAAGAAGACTCAACTTTATTTCCTTAACGCAATACAGACATGACATTCACTTTGAAGAGGCCTTCACAGACGAAGCCCCTCCCCACAAATGTGCCATTTTTAGTGAGTACAAATTTATTTGATTCAAACACTAGCCTAAAACCAGCATTAACCAATAAAGGTCCAGAAACTAGATTTCTTCTAATCTCTGGGACGTGCATCACTTCCTTCGAGTGAGTTCCTTGCCGGAAGTCATCTTCGGGACCACCTTTCCAACCCCTAGCACGTCGAGGAAGCGTTGTTGCCCATGAACGAGCTTCTTGTCGGAGATCGGAGTATACGTGGAGAAGGCATCTTTGTTGGAACAGATGTGTCTTGTTGCACCTGTGTCCACCCACCACTGCATCGGATTCTCAACCAAGTTGGCTTCTAGCACCACGGCCGAGATATCCTCAATCATGTCATCCAGGAGCGTGTCCTTGACGACGTTAGCTTGAGCCTTGCCTTTCGACTTGGCTTTCTGTTGTTGCTCAGTCTTGAGCTTGCGGCATTCCTTGATCCTATGACCAGGTTTCCCACAGTGATGACAGTTACCTCTGAACGTCTCCGTTGTGGGGGCTTTGCCGTCTTTGTGGAACTTTCGCTTGTTGCTTGTTTTTCCTTTGGCCTCAGCCAGATTTGCCTTTGCCTCAGCATGTTGTCTACCCTTTGGCAAGGTCTTCTTATTATCTTCCTGGATTTGCAGTTTGATAACAAGCTCTTCAAAGGTCATCTCCTTTGTTTTGAGTTTCAAGTAACTCATAAACTCATTCCATGAATGAGGTAACTTTTCAATCAGCGATGCAACCAAAAACTGCTCATTTGGTTTCAGTCCTTCCAAATCGGGTGATGTAAAATCATTTGGAATTCTGTACTTGGGACATCACTGTCTTACTATCCACCATTTGGAATTTTAGAAATTTCCAACGATGAACTTCTTAGTACCCGCATCTTGTGCGTTGTACTTCTTTTGCGATTTTCCCACAGCTCTTTGGCGGTGCCAACGGTGCAATAGACCGTGTAGAGAGGGTCCGCAGCAGCGATTCGGTATATAGTTCTTACACATGAAATCGCTATGATTCCATGCGTCACGAACCATCTTCATGCCATTAATGACATGGATACCAAGGCCCCTTCACCCGTTTCATTGGACGAAGAGTCCATTTCATCTCCACTTGTGGAGGATCTTCCGTAAGGAACCGGGCCATGCCCATAATCGTTAAGTAAAACAAAGCATCTTTTGCGCCATCTTTTGAATTCGATCCCATGAATTTTTCGGGCGATCATGGTGGTGTGATGAAGACGGTGGAGCTCCAACGACGGGAAGGCAAGAGTGTTACACGCCTTGAGCGAGCCGCAGCGGCAGCGCGTGAAGGTGGCGGAGTTACGCCTTGGCGATAGCGGCGATGGCGGGGAAGGCGAAGAACGTTGCCTCGAGAGGCAGTAGCAGCAACATCGGTCATATTTCCAGCCATGTTATTGCAGTTACCGTAAGCAAAATATTGTCTTAAGTTGTTGGGTATTACAAAGGATTTGCAGGAAACGTAAATTACAAGTAACTGCTTATGTAAGAATTGAAATTATAATTCAACTCTAAAACTGAAAATTACAATATAACAACAAACTGAAATTACTATTTTGTTGATCAAGAAAACTGGAAAGTTATTTTTGCTGAGTCGAGTGTGACACTCTGTCCTTAAGACAATATTGCCCCGTATGTATCCTTTATACGTCCTGGACAATTCGTCTCCCAAGATAAAACAACAATGGAACTATTGAGCAAAGGAAACTCAAAAGCTACCGTGAAGAATATTGAATAACGAAATGATGCTTGGAAGATTAGGAAGAAACTGCTTTGCTTTCTGCTTTGTGTATTTTCGTGTATATCAAGTGTGCCTCAACAATGGTGTAAGGGGTGTTTATTTAGGAGGAAGAGGGACTGTTTGACTGCCTCCATAACAGCCATTATTGGCCAAATAATGACCATTATGGAGGTAGTAAAGCCACCAAATAAATGGAGAAAATTGCCAACGGATTGGCCATTATAGGAGGTGTAATTCAGCCAAAATAAATGGCTGAATTGAGTCTTTGACGTTTCGTTCGGGACCGTCGAAATTCGACTTTCTGAAAACTTCAGGGACCAAACTGTACATCTTGAAACTTCAGGGACCAAACTGCACATCTGAAACTTCTGGGATCAAACTGTACTTCTGGCAAAGTTTTCTGGCCCAAAAAACAGCCCACGGCCCGGAACCCGGAACACGGAACCGGACCGGACGGGCGCGCGGCGGCGGCGCGCGTGGTCTTTCCTCGAACCGAAGCACATCTAGGTCTTCCCTCCTTTAAACACATGGGATACCCCTTGGGGTCCCAAACCCCAAACCAATTTCGAGTCTTATATACACAACGATTCTTTCTTCCTCTACCGATGAGGGAGAATTGATCACACACCACACTTTTTCATGCTTCAAACACCTTACTTCGTGAACCAATATCTCTTTCATTTCTCAATGAAATTTGACGATTCTTGGCCCTACGGTTATCTACGTACTTAGTACATCATGCATGTGTGAAGAACCGGATTCTCCAACATACGTAACACTAGTGTTTAAGCCGTTAAAGTTGGTCGGTCGCAACTCCCGCCAAAGGCTAATTTCCAACATAAACAACAAAAACCGAGAGCTATTATTGAGACCAAATCCGAGATTTAATATACACATGTATATTGTGTATATTTAACAATTATGTTCTTACCTCACAAACTTATGATCAAATTAAAATAAACTGTCTTCACCTGCAATAAAAATTTTGCATTAATTCTATATTTTGTGGATCAAATAACTTATAGATAACTACAGAAATTTAAACTCTTTTTATCCTTGGGAAACTCGATTATAAGCCACGGAGTAATTAGTGTAATATCTTTAACTTAGTAGAAACCGCTTACATTTTTACTATACAAATGAGGTACATGGCACCACTGAGGAACTTAGTGAGATGAATTTGATCTCTTTACATTTAACAAGGAACTCATTTTTCTTAAATGGTTTTTATACCGTGTGAATCTGAATTATGAATTAATAAATTTGGGATGTGTTAACACTCAAAAATAGCTAAGTGTTTAGCTGAATTCAGTGATAATCGAACTATTCCGGAGCCGAATTTACTCCTAGCTCTCGACTACAAGAACTTCATCGGCTATCAAGGCATCTCAGCCTAGTTGTCAGTTAGAGGTACGACTGGGACTCACTTAGACGCAGACGTCGCAACGACCAAGTCAAAAGGGTTTTCAGACCCCATAAGCGATAACAGTCAACGACAGCTAAAAGAAAAGGGTCATTATCCGAGAAGAGGAGTAGAGGGCGAGAAAATTGGCACCACCTCCCCCATAGTCGGCCATTAAATTTGGTGGGTTACTTGATGGCTGACATGAGGGGCACGTTTGTACAGTTTTTTCTCTCTTTTTGTACTATAAATAGAACGCATTTTTGTATATAGACACACACAATCAATCAAACAACTCAAATTTTATCTATCTTTATCTTTTATCCCTTACTTTATCCTTTACTTTTACTTTACTCGGTTGTATTCATGTTTCTTACCTCTTAGTTTACTCACACCACCGTCCTAACTCTTTCTGGAGTAGTTGGGGAACCCATTGCTGGAAATTAGAGTTCTGTTTCCAGCCCAAATCGCTTAAGTTGAGGAATCAATTTGTCTCCCAATTTCATCAGCCGATAAAACGCCAGAAGGCAGAATTCGGGGCGAGAACAGGATGTCAAATTATTAAAAAAGAAGAAGATAGACGACTAATTAGTACAAATGAAATGAGTATAGTAGTGGCATTTGAAAAGTGCACAAACACAAACAATCAACGATAAAAGACTACAAATTAACGCCTAGAATGATTATTATTTTTCTAAACTTTATTATTGTTCACGATGAATTTTGCTAGCATAAAATAAATAACTGCAACCATAAAATAAATTAAAAAAAAGGGCAGCCCGGTGCACTAAGCTCCCGATATGCGTGGGGTCCAGTGAAGGGGCGGATCACAAAATGTGAGAAAAAAACATTTTATTGATTATTCTGTGAGTACAATTCTGGATGTATTCTTTGATTCTAATCTCTGTGTTGTTCGTCTTGATTTGAGGGCCAACGTAGCGTCTTTCTCGAATAAATGATGGACTTCTATTGATGTGTTCAATCTTGGAAAAACTTTGAGCAACACTTTGGATTCTTCTTGAGGGAAGACGTCTCTCGAACTCTCCTTTTTGTTGAAGACCTTTGGAGAAAACTTATGTAGACGTCGTTGCTCTCCTTTGCCTCTAGTCAAGATGATATGCAACTTTCAAGATGTTTTCAAAAGGAGATATGCGATCTCTTTATGTGAGAGCTAGAGCTTGGGATATTGTGGTCTTCAAGTAATTCTAGCGGATCTTGGGCTAGAAAGACGCAGGTTGAGCTCGTCTTGTAGGGCCCAATTTAATTGACAAACTCAAATGTGATTTGAGTTTCATTCAAGTCATGTAATTTTGACTTAAATAATTAATTCGATTTTATCAACCAAAGTTTAAATTGATTAACATATCAATAACTTAGAATTTAATCCAAATTTTGTATGAATTAGTTCAATTAGAATTTTGATATCTACAATTATCATTTCCAAACAATAGTAAATTAAAAAATATGTGGAAGTATAAATTAATGTTCTCATGATATGATATAAAATAATAATTGGAAGGGAAGTACTCAAGACTAATATGTATAGGCAAATAAATAAATCACGAAGTCAATGACATTTAAGTTTCCTATAATATTAATTATTTAGCATCGGAATTAATTTATTTCATAAAACTTGTTAGGTTCAACTCCCTTCATAATTTTCACCCACACATTTCCCAACTCCTCAGCTAAATTCAACATTCATTTCTACAGAAATAAAGTATACATTTGAGGCGTGTTGGAGTCAGTAAATCGGAGAAAGCCGGCTGGGAATAGAGGAATGGGTTCGGTGGGGAAAGCAATCTACACCGTCGGATTCTGGATCCGGGAGACGGGCCAAGCCCCTGCCGCCTCCATGGCAACTATTACTTCCATGAACACCGTACGTCTCACTTCTTCCTTAAAATAATATCTATGAGGTTTATACGTGTTAGGTTATCATATAAATGACAACTAGCCTTTCAATTGTATTTATTATGATTGGTTGTGCCAGTTCCTTTTAGCTGCATTTGCTGTGGTGTATTGTCTGTACATTAATTTTATTAGCTCAGCCTCTTATCGGATAGCGCGGTGAAGGTGACATTGCTATGTTAAATGGAAAACAATGAACTTTGGTGTTTTTTTTTTCCAGTGCATAAAGCTATTAGTATCTGATTAGCTCTTATTGTAAGGTGATAATTTCCTCCTGATAACTGTCTGACTTCTCTAGTGTAACTTTTCTCTATGTAACTTGTTCATCTTCTTTGGAACAATGAATGGATACTTTCCCTTTTAGTTTAAAAAAAGAATGTTGTTATATTGATACATAAAGTAACAACTGCTTCATAAAGCTAGAAAGAATAAGTGATATCACATTACATTGGTGTTTTATGTTTTCCTCCATTCCAAATAGATATTCAATCCTCTAACTTTGAAGCTGTAGTTTCGAATGTATTTCACTGGTTATCATTCTCAATGAGATGGTTTAGTGGTTGAGGCATAGGATAACAACCTGGAGATCTTAGGTCTGAATTCCCGCTATAACACTCAGTATGAGCCTATTTCACAGCCTTGGTAGACACGATTACCTGACACTTGTGCTTGTGAGCTGTCTGATGAATTAGTCGGGCTGTAGTCGAAGTATTGCTGATCCAAGATTATCAAGAGTGATCACATAGGATTGCTAATCTGAAGGCTACTCACGGTACTAAGTACTTATAGCATAGTATACTATGACATCTATATTACAATATGTCTAACAATAATCTGAAGGGCTAAATAAACAATTTGGATGTCACCTGGTTAGAATAATTATGCTTACAATGTTGTGACTAACATAAGTAGCTCAGGCCAATTGTATAATTATTATTGCCTTATAAATATTTTCGTGAGTAGGTAAGAAGCTGATGACTTGTAATCTTTGACAAGCATTTTGCCATTGTCGATTGTGTTGATCTTATTTACATTCGTATTTGCTCACAATCTTGGGATTACACTAGGTATGTTGTTGTTGTTGAATATGCTCACAATCAGCCAATCTCACATCTTAGGTTTTCATTTCTGCTCTCTATGGTTTGGCTATACTTCTAGAATTATTTCCTATTCTGCTTCTCTTTCCTTTGTTCTGTTATTATATGTTTTCCTCTTTAGGTCAAACCGCATATTTTCTATTTCACTTCTAAACTTTTTGGTTGTTTGTGTTATCTACAATATGCAGCATGCTTTCTTGCTTTAACGTTTTTTATTCTCTACCTCCTTTTTATCCCAGTGTCGAGGCATAGAACTTTGATGAACCTGTTTGACAAAGTACCAGTTGTTGATAAAGATACATTTGTGGCCCCAAGTGCCTCTCTAACTGGTGATGTTCACATTGGTCGTAGTGCTTCTATTTGGTATGGGTGTGTTTTGTGAGGTATGTTCTGCTTCTGCATGTGGTGGTAATGTCAGTGCTTAATATTCTACTTATAGACTTAGTGATTGAAGTATGCTGCTTTTATACTGATTGATTTTGAAGAATACATTTTTTGCCATGGCAAAATATTCCTGGAGACATTCGAGGAGGGTACAACCTCTCTACCTCTCAAGGTAGGGGTAAGGTCTGCGTACAACCTACCCTCCCCAGAGCCCACTTGTGGGATTACACTGGGTATGTTGTTGTTGATTCGAGGAGGGTGAGAAAAGCATTCCTTCTTGTGTCATAGCAGCTTTGCGTTTTTCTTGAATTATGTTGATGCGATAGACATTTAGAAGACAACTGCATTATGGATTCTTGTATTTGAATCAACATTACATCCTATACCAAGTATTTATTCATAAAATGCTGTGTTTGTTGATGGTTAGTTAGTTCAGTAAAGTGGAGATTGCTTATTTCTTGAAATACAGCATTATGCAGTTACATGTTTTTCAGAGCTGATGTTTGATATGTATCTTGCACTGGTACTTACCTGTAAGAAGGACAGTAGTATTGCTAATTTCTTGAAATACAGCATTATAAGGTCACATGTGTTGCAGAACCTGGTAGTTCTGATGTGTTCTTATTTGTAAGACAAGGGATTGTAGGATTGAGTGTACAATCTTTTATGCACATTATAGTTAGGCCTTTCTTCTAATTTAGTTACAATGGGTTAACTCTTTTTTAGGTGTACCCAAAACCAATTGAACAATAATATTGAGCTTTATAAAAGATACAAGACTCAATTAATTTAAACTAATCCGAACCCAATAAACCTCTACACTTGGAATATGAGAAAAAGTTGATTGTAAGAACCCAATGGAAATTGGCACTTAGGATATCAGGATAAGTCTCCAAAATTAGTCTACACCACCCACAATTTCATTATTTTGTGTATTTAGTCTAACACGTCGAAAAAATAATTTAAAGAAAAGATATTAGGCCATTTATGCTTGTAGAATCTAGAAGAGACTCTAGATTTTGGGGTCTGTGATAAAACTTAATGTAAAAGTTATGTTCATTCTTAATTTTGAGAGCTCCTAGCTATCAAGAGTACTTTGTTACTATTTGACCGTTTGACGAGCTAAGAATTGTATTAAAAACTCCAGGTATAGCACAAGAGAAGACTGACAGCACTTAATAAATACATAGTGTAATCCCTACATAACAATCACAATCTATATAACCTTTTTTAAGCAGTGGTGGTATCATTCCAACTTATTACATGTATCTTCATAAGTCATGGCAAAATTGAGTTCCATTGCATATAAGGTTTCTGAAAAGAAATTAATAGTCTTTTCTGTTACAAGAACACGTTTTTCTCAAAAAATGTGTCAAATAATTCTTTTTAATATTGATCTATGAAAAGATGTTAACGTATGAAAAGGTCAAATTGGTGAAATAAAAGATTGCTATAGGACTATTTATCAGACAATTATCTGCTTCCACTCAACAATATTATTAGAAATATCGAATTAGATTTGACCTGACAAGACACAAAACCCAAACTTTCCTTCACTCAGGCAACTCTACTTTTGACGTACTTCACAAGCACTACTCAGTGAATCTCTGTAACTGTGATGTTATCTTCTGAAAGCTCAATCTACAACTTAGCCAACTAAACATTGAGCAAATTTTGGTTTATACACACTCATTGCAGTCCTTGAAAGAAATGCCTTGGAGGTATGTGTCTTGTTTAATGCATGTTGCTGACGATATTTGACCGGGTGAATATGCTATCATGCCTACAGTATTGAATAAGGCTTTGTTCCTTCTTCCATTTTTTCTTGGTTATAAAACTTACATCTCACCTCTTATATTATCACTTCATCCTTTCTTAGCTTCCTTAAGGGCAAGAATATGAGTTCTGCATCGGGCTCTAATTCTGTTAAGGTTGGGCTTCAATCAAACTATGATTGCATGGGGCTTTTGCTTTCTTTTTTGTGTGTGCGGAGTGCCCTGGATATTTATGTTGTTTAGTTTTCTTGTTCTTGCTCAACATGAAATTCTGTGCAGGTGATGTGAACAGTGTCAGCATTGGAGCCGGAACCAATGTCCAGGACAATTCTCTAATTCATGTAGCTAAATCAAATATCAGTGGAAAGGTTTTGCCTACAATAATTGGCAAAAATGTTACCGTAGGTGAGAAATATCTGGCAATTTAGAGCATAATATACATCTTCCATTAATTTTTGAATAAGCTTGGTGGTTGACTTTTGACATCAAAAAATAAAGGTCATAGCGCTGTGTTACATGGATGTACCGTTGAAGACGAGGCATTTATTGGTATGGGTGCAACCGTGCTTGATGGGGGCAGTTGTAGAGAAAAATGCTATGGCTGCTACTGGTTCCCTTGTAAGGCAGAACACAAGGATTCCATTTGGAGAGGTTCATGGCAGACTTTAAGTCTCATTTTGCCATTGTTGGGTATTTTGCATGTGTATGCAGGTTCCTACATGGTTATTTACCAATTGATGAAAAAGTAATTATTTGTACATAGTGATGCTAGTTTCCATGTTAATCTTTAGTAAGTTGTTTAACTTCCCGATTATCCACTTGGTAAAACTGTGCATGTAACTGTTGATGAATAGGTGAAGATGAGTTAGGATGTGGACTGATACAAGGGAATTCCTAGGGCAAAGTCCTTTCTAAGTTTTGTCTTTCTTTCTCGGCTGTTATGAAATATGTAGTAAACTTCTTTGTTGGAAATTTCAACTTGCTAACACATGTAATTATGACACCAAAAAACACAGAAGAAGAAATAGCGTTCATCTCAGAGTCAGCCACGAACTATTCCAATTTAGCGCAAGTTCATGCAGCTGAAAATGCAAAAGAGTTGGATCAGATTGAATTTGAGAAGGTGCTGCGGAAGGAAGTAGTGCGTAAGGATGAGGAGTACGACTCTATGTTGGGTGTTATTCGTGAAACACCTGCAGAGCTTGTCCTGCCTGACAAGGCACCAAAGGCCACCTAAATGTGGGTTCTGACTGGGGTTTCGTGATGTTATTGGATGACTCTTTTTGTTTTGGACGGATTAACGTGGAAATGCCTGCGTTTAGTTTCCAATAATTAAGGCCAGGCTGAAATATCAAAGGTTAATACTGGTATGCAGCTCTTGCATTTTTCTACTTATCATGTCTGGCTGATCTGAGCCTTTTGAGTGTTCATGAAAAACCAAAGTTACAGTAGAGCTTATATTTGACTGTTTAAGCAATATGAGAAACTTCACAGATTTTCCTCCTCGGCCTCAATTTCATCAGTACATTTCCTTCCTAATACAAACTTTAGTAGACACTTATCCAGTGTTGTACACGTTCCTTCCAGATTATGGACGTACGTTTATGAAGAAGATTTTCGTTGAATATAGAAATAGAGGCGGCAAAAAAGAACTACAGGATTGTAATCAAATTGGATAAGATGCAGTGTCCAATTAAGACATTAACACGAAATGAAATTAGTAAGCTTTGAAGATCGCATGGTTAAATCCTTTTGAACTAGTTGTGTAAAGGCGACACCCTTTAAAACTTTATATATTTGTGCACAGGGAGTGTATATTTCTCTTTTAAGTTTGATTACAACACAACAATAAATTTGTGTACATGGGAGGAGTCATACTAGTCGAGGTCCGCTATATAAATTCTCTATCTATTTGGGTTTCTCCTATTACAATATTCTCTTGTTAGTTAGATTACCCGGCGTCGCTAGAGTTTCTTGCATTTGATTTTGCGTGTAGGTAGTTGAATAGCATATAATTTTGTAAAGTGGCAATTAAGGTAATATCTACCTTCTCTACGTGTTCACTTAGCTTTTTGGTTAGCAGGATATGAGTATGATTTTATTAAGGCATAATTCTACTAAAAAAGACATGGTCCTGCGGAAGGGACTGCTAAGCTGATAATTGGTGATAACTTCTTGACGGCTAACCTCGTAAGAGGATACTTTCGAGGAGGCACACTTGTCATTTCAAAATATCTAAGGGGCATAATTTCTGTTCTTTAATTTGATTGTAAATGCATTGTCCCAAAAGCGACTAGGGATCAGTACTATTCAATAATTCATATGCTCTTACTAAGTTTACAAATTCGGATTCGCACCTGACTGTGATAGCCCTCTCGATACCTTATTGGAGCTTTCTAACTAGTGGCCGGTTTCCCGTCGCGTCAGCCTTTTCCTAGTGCGCGGAGCCCCAACGAGGAAGGTCTTAGTGCTTTATCATTGGGTCAATAATGCTAATCCCTCTTTTTGTGCTACTCCTAGGGCGGGAAGAAGATAAGAAAATGTGAAGCGTTCTCTTGTTTTCCCAACCTGATAGGGCCCAATCATAGTCAAAAGAAGAGTTTGATCCTGGCTCAGAAGGAACGCTAGCTATATGCTTAACACATGCAAGTCGAACGTTGTTTTCGGGGAGCTGGGCAGAAGGAAAAGAGGCTCCTAGCTAAAGGTAGCTTGTCTCTCAATTTCTTTTTTTGCCTTTTGCATTGTTATATTGATTGGACATAGCTAGTCTTGACATTTTGATTGCCATATTAGGTTACTGTATTTTAGTCTTCAAAGGATCTACTACCATGTCTATGATGCCATAAGTGAAAATTTTGAAAAGTTGAAAAAGCAATTCGATTTGACGTGAGAAAATATATAAATACTTAAGTGATAATATCATGTGACGGGGACTAAAGAGTGGTACAGGCGATTTGTATATTATGTTGAGGACAAAGGGCTGCACGCGCGCTTGTGTTCATTTGCAGCTCCTGTCCATGCAATCATACTAACTTCTTGCAGATTAATTAAATGTACATATGGAGCCTTAATCTACAAGATTAAATGAATAAGTACCCACTGTGTCCATACATGATTAAGTTTACAGACAATGAATGAAATGAGTATTCGGCTTTAGCAAGATGTGACTTTGAATAAAGTTAGCCAACATATTGGACCCAGAGGCACACACTCTTTAGCCTTTAGGAGCCTTTTTTCCTTCATGGCCTCAATTGCACAATGCATATTCACATTTCCCTTCCTTTTCCTATATTTATTCAATATAAGGAATTTGCAAAAGCATTCATCATTTGCCCTCTTGTCAATTCATAATTGGTCGGTTGATGCAAAGAGTAACCAAGAAGAAAAGCCTATCTCTTCTTTTTGAGACATATTGAAGTAGTCGAATAATGACATGTTTTGGATCTAAATCTTGTCTTTCCTATGTTACAATTGAATCTTTGAACAAAATATTAGAAAGTGTAACATGTTTATATTTACCATATTTAGTGTTATGTAATTATGGTAGAATTAGAATCCCTTATTGTATAAAGATTCACATTGTACACCTATATATATTTTGTATTAACGAGAAAGGCTCCTCAAGGGAGATTAATACAATCTTACATGGTATCAAGAGTCAAAACATAAAACCCTATCTTTTTTCTACCGCACCCCCCCCCCCCCCCGGTTTACTCAAACTGACGGCTGCTTCTCATTTTCTCTATTTGCTTCTCAGTTATCGAAGAAACAATTGTCTTCTCATCCTTGAGAACACCAATTTGGTTCTTTGCATCTCAAGCCTCGAAAGAAGCAATTGTGCTCTCTTTCGCGGAGCTTGTCAGAAGACCAAAACCCTTTTGTTTGTTTTTTCTTCTCTGTTTTGTGTTCCTTCACCCGTGAACAACCAGAAGCACACAAGTTTTTTGTTCTCTTTTCCCTATACCCGAGAACATTCCAAAGTTTTGTCCTTTATATATATATTTTCATGGCAGCGTCGACACATCAATGCCTAGCATTCAGAGACATGCACATGCGATCGAATACGCGACCCAATGACAACAACCACAGCCGCGGTCCAACCTTCGCGGCAAACAACAACCCAAGTATTGTAAACCAATTTTGGGTCTAATTTCAGGCAGCCTACCAGTCCACCCCAGGCCAGTCAATGTGCCACGGTAATCCGGCCCTATTTTCTGGAGCACAACAGTCCGCTCCAGATCTCTCCCAATCCAATTTGGGCCCGACTTTCGTCACATTGACTCCTCGGCAACCCGATAATGCGTGGTATATGGATACGGGCGCCACGTCTCACCTTACCAACAATTCTGGTAATCTTCCTCAACTGCGATGTTTAAATACTCCACAGTCTATTATAGTTGGAAGCGGTCATCGCATTCCAATTTAAGGGTTTGGCCACACACTAACCCCACCACCGTATCCCCATTTATCCCTAAATAATGTCTTATATGCTCCTCACATTATCAAAAATCTAATCTCTGTTCGAACATTTGCCACCGTCAATTCTGTATCAATTAACTTTGACCCGTTTGGATTTTCCGTAACAGACCTCAGTACCGGAAAACTCCTTACGAGATGCAATAGTGAGGGTGGCCTATATCCTTTCCTACCCACATCCGCAGCTAGTGTCACTCCTCCCACCGTTCTAACAATCATATCTCCCTCAACGTGACATAGTAGACTTGGTCATCCGGGTTCTCATATTTTTTGTTCTCTTAGAAATCGAAATTTAATCTAATGTAACAAAGGGAACCTTTCTCATAGTTGCTCCTCTTGTCAGTTAGGGAAACACGTTAGACTACCATTTACGACTTCTATGAGTACTACTTTCTCTCTCTTTGATATTATTCACGATGATTTATGGACATCTCTCATAACTAGCAATTTAGGCCACAAATATTATCTGGTATTTTTGAATGATTTCTCTCACTTTCTTTGGGTATACCCACTCAAACTCAAATCTCAAGTGTTCTCCAATTTTGTTGAGTTTCGTACACTGATTAAAACGCAATTTGAAAAAGACATCAAATCGTTTCAATGTGATAATGATCATGAGTTTAATAATTCCCTATTTTATAAATTTTGTGCGGCTAATGGCATGATCTTTCATTTCTCCTGCCCCTATACCTCTCCACAAAATGGTAAAGCCGAAAGAATTCTCTGAACCATTAATAATATGATTCGTACCCTCCTTTTTCATATGTCTCTCCCCCTACTTTTTGGGTATATGCGCTAAAAATGGTAGAACATATTCTCAATATTTTACCTACCCATGCGATTCAAAATAGGACACCCACCGAAATTCTCTACAGTCAGATCCCTACCTATGACCATCTTAGAATTTTCGATTGTCTGTGTTACCCTAATCTGACATCCACGACCCCCCACAAATTGACACCCAGGTCTACTCTGTGCGCCTTCCTAGGTTTCACATCAAACCATATGGGGTACTTGTGCTATGAGCTCTCTACCGACAAAATCATAATTTCTCGCCACGTCACCTTTGTTGAGTATGTTTTTCCATTTGACAACATTAAAAAATTATGAGTCACTGATTACAATTCCTTGAAGATTCGGACCCATCACCGCTTGTCCAACAAGCACTCCGTGATGTTGCCACTATTCCGACGGCGGCAGACGCACCAACTGCCATCACTGACAGTCTAGTCCCGATCTCCACTGTTAGCCAGTCATCTAGTTCCCCCCTCACCGTTGACAGCTCCTGTCATCCCCGGCAGTCAGCCGACCCTCTCTCAGTCACAGACCTCTGTCGCACCCCCCACTCACCGATCAGTCCATGTGTCACCACCACACACCACCGCAACTCCGATAGACCAACCCAGTCCAGATCGAGCACCACCCCACCAGTACCATAACAGCAACGACAACCCAAACCCAATATCACCACCACCACCCAACCACCGACACTGCACAAATACCAATACCAAACCAGAACCCAATCCCGAACCCATACCTTAACCCGATACTCAGCAGACCTACCTCACATATCCCTGCCCCATCGCACTATATGGAAACCCATGCCCAACACGAGATTTTCAAACCCAAAATTCAATTTAACCTATCTACACAAACCATATTCTCAATCCCCAAAAACCCAAAATTGGCCAAACTAAACCCAAATTTGAATGCAACCATGTGTGAGGAATTTAATGCTTTAACAAAACAACACACTTGAGATTTGGTTCCTAGACCGGAGGGGTGAATGTGATCCGATGCATGTGGATTTTTCGCCCAAATACAGAGACGATGGTGACCTTGAGAGATATAAGGCTAGACTTATGGCTAATGGCACCAATAAATATGAGGGTATTGATTGTGGTGAGACTTTTAGTCCGGTTGTTAAACCGGCTACCAATCGCACAATTCTAAGTATTGCTATGGGGAAACACTAGCAGATCCATCAACTTGATGTTAAGAATGCGTTTCTACACGGGGATTTGAAAGAAATTATTTATATGCACCAGCCGCCTGGTTTTGTCCATCCGGCAGCCCCTCAGTAGAAACGCATTGGGTTCGTATACAACAAGTGTGATAATTCTCTATTTATTTTTCAACGAGGTAGTAGCATTGCTTATTTTTTGTTGTATATGGATGATATTGTTCTTACTACCACCACTAATGTTTTGAAAAGTAAGATTATTACACTGCTCAAAACCGAATTTGCTATGATTGATTTGGGGAAGTTGAGCTATTTTTTAGGGATTTCAATGACTAGATATGCAAATACAATGTTTCTTTGTCAGCGTAAGTATGCAGAGGAGATTGTGTACAGGGCTAAAATGGCAAATTTCAAGATCATGTCTACTCGAGTTGATTCTAAATCAAAGCTTAGTGCTTTGGATGATGATCAAGTGTCAGACCCCACTCTCTACATGAGTCTTGATGGAGTACTACAATACCTTACTTTCACCAGACCTGATATTGCTTATGCTGTTCGGCAGGTATGCTTATTCATACATGCCCCTAGGGAGCCTCATTTTACTGCCCTCAAATGTATCATTCGATATGTTAAGGGCACACTTGATTATGGATTGCATCTCTACCCCTCAGCACCGACCAGGTTGTTATCATATACAGATGATGATTGGGCAGGCTATCCAGACACGCGACGATCCACCTCAGGCTATTATGTGTTCTTAGGGGATAACCTCATTTCTTGGTCAGCCAAGAGACAAGCCACATTATCCCGTTTGATTGCAGAAGCATAATACAGAGGTGTTGCTAATGTTGTTGCTGAGATCTGCTGGCTCCGAAACCTTATTTTGGAGCTTCAGTGTCCTCTCCGTAAGGCGTATTTGGTCTATTGTGATAACATATCCGCTATATATCTATCTCATAATCCGGTTCAGCATCAGTGAACCAAGCACATTGAGATGGACATCCACTTTGTTCGTGAGGAGGTTGTTTTCGATCATGTCAAGTTATTGCATGTGCCTTATTCATATCAGTATGCAGATATATTCACAAAGGGCCTTCCTAGACAACTCTTCCTAGACTTCAGATCCAGCCTTAACGTCCGGCCTCTTCCCGCTCTAACCGAGGGGGTGTATTAGCAAATGTACCGTGTTTATATTTACCATATTTAGTGTTATGTAATTATGGTAGAATTATGATCCCTTATTGTATAAGGATTTCACATTGCGCGCGCGCGCACACACACACACACAATATATATATATATATATATATATTGTATTAATAAGAAAGGCTCCCCAAGGGAGATTAATACAATCTTACACAAAACATAAAGGTAATTATGAGAATAAAGAGAAAATATCTCTCTGTATTTAGCTAATTGGGTGTTGTTGGATTAAATGTAGTAATCCAAAGTAGAGATCCTTCCTGTAGAATAGTGTAATTCTCCTTATCTGGAGTCTTCTCATTAATACAATATATATATATATATGTGTGTGTGTGTGTGTGTGTGTTTATAATTATAATCATAATCATATAAGAATATTGACTTTACATAATTATACTAAAATAATAATTACAGAATATATGGAGAATATTTACGTATATTCTCTATCGCACCCCCTCAGTCGGAGCGGAAGGAGGTCGGACGCTCAGACTGGATCTAAAGTCAAGGAACAGCTGCCTGAAAAGTCCCTTAGTAAAAATATCTGCGTACTGATAGGAAGAATGAACATGTAACACTCGAACATGGCCCATGACAACCTTCTCACGAACAAAATGAATATCTATCTCAATATGTTTGGTTCGCTGATGCTGAATCAGGTTATGAGACATGTAGACAGTAGATATGTTATCACAGTAGACAATAGATGACTTACGTAAGGGACAATGAAGCTCGAGAAGTAGGTTTCTGAGCCAACAAATTTTGGCAACAACGTTCTCAACGCCTCTATATTCTGCTTCTGCACTCGAATGAGAGAACGTGGCTTATCGTTTGGCAGACCACGAGATGGGGTTTTCACCCAAAAATGCACAGTAGCCGGAAGTAGATCGACGTGTGTTCGGACAGTTGTCCCAATCGGCGTCCGTATAAGATATCAGCCTGGTCGGTGCAGATGGATAAAGATGTAATCCATAGTCAATAGTACCCTTAACGTACTGAATTATACGTTTAAGAGCGGTAAAGTGAGTCTCCCTGGGAGCATGCATGAACAAACAGACATGCTGAACGACATAGGAAATATCAGGCCTAGTGAAGGTAAGTTAATGAAGTGCACCAGCAATACTCATGTAAAAGGATTGAGCATTGGATCCCTGTCATCGGTGCTAAGTTTCGACTTCGAGTCGACTGGAGTGGGCATGATCTTGCAGTTTTCCATTTTAGCCATGTACACAATCTCTTCATCATACTTACGCTGACACAGGAATATTGCATTTGCGAATCTGGTCACTGAAATCCCCAAGAAATAACTCAAGTTACCCAAGTCTATCATGAAAAATTTAGATTAGAGCAGGGTGATGCGTTTCAGCACATTAGATGAGGCAGTCAGAACAATGCCATCCACATAAAGCTAAAGGTATGCAGTGTCACTACCTCGATAAAAAATAAAAAGTGAATTATCACTTTTGTTGCACACGAACCCGATCTGCATGATGAAAGTGGCAAAGCGATCATACCAAGCCTTGAGGCTTGTTTCAAGCCGTAAAGTGACTTTCAAAGACGGCAGACATACTGAGGAGCCGATAGATACACAAAGCCAGGCGGTTGATGCATATATACAGTTTCTTTCAGATTCTCATATAAGAACGCATTTTTCACATCAAGTTGATGAATCGGTAAGTTCTTACCCATAGTTATGCTAAAAACAATGTGAATGGTGGCTGGTTTAACCACTGGCCTGAAGGTCTCACCACAATCAACTTCCTTTTGTTGTCCCGTACCATTTGCCACAAGTCTCGCCTTATGGCGTTCAAGCTCACTACTATCTCTGAATTTGTGATGATATAGCCACATGCAATGGATCACATTCACCCCCTCTGGTTCGGGACAATATCCCAAGTGCATTGTGAAATGAGCGCATCAAATTCCTCACGTATGGCCGCATTCCAATTCGGGTCAAGTTTGGCTAATTTTGGATTTTTAGGTATATGTGAGATAGTCTGAGTGGATAGGTTAAAGTGGACTTTCGGTTTCTCGTATTGGGCACGAGTTTCCATGCGGTGGGTCAGAATTGGGGCTGTTTGGATAACAATAAGTGGGGGCAGAGGGTAGAGGGGGTCACAAGAACTGAGGATAGTGAGATAGGTGGGAGCAGTGGGGTTATCGGGGGAAGGGGGTGGTCGACAAGGGTTGTGGGGATGTCGTCGGGGAAATTTAGCGATTGGGCAGTGGGCTCGGTGACGGGAACTGTGGGGCCGAGATGGGAATAGTGGGTGGGGGTGTTCGACGGGATGATGGTTTGGTCGAAGGGTGTTGGGGCAGTGATGGGATGGGTGGTGGAAATGTTGAGTTTTGAGCTGGAATACTAGCATTATGTATTGCATTTCTAATGATAGGGGAAGTGTCCGGATCATCAAGGAAGTCGTAATCAGTGACTTGAAATTTTTGGACGTTTGCAAATGGGAAAACGTTCTCCTCGAATGTGACATGGCGAGAAACTAGGATTTTATTTGTGGACAAATCATAGCATAAGTACCCCTATGGTTCGACAGGAAACCTAAGAATATGGAACGGCTAGTCCTAAGTGCCAATTTCTGAGGGGCCATGGAGGCGAGATTCGGGTAGCATAAACAATCAAAAATCTGAAGGTCATCATAAGAGGGGATTCGACGGAAAAGAATTTCAGTTGGAGATTTATTTTGAAGAGTTCGTGTTTGTAATATATTAAGGAGGTTTGCCGCCATATGCAAGGCGTACACCCAAAATGAGGGGGGGTGGAAGCATAAAAGAACATTATGCGTATCTTATTGTTGATGGTGCGTAGGATTCTTTTGGATTTACCATTTTGAGGAGAGGTATGGGGACACGAAAATTGAAACACCATGCCGTGGTCCGCATAAAATTTATGATAGGAAAGGTTGTCAAACTCACGACCGTTATCACATTGAAACGTTTTGATGGTCTTCTCAAATTGTGTTTTAACATATGCTTGAAATTCAAGAAAAATTGTGTAAACTTGAGACTTATATTTTAGAGAATAAACTCAAAGAAAGTGAGAGAAATCATCCAAAAATATCAAATTATATTTGTGACCCAGTTTGCTAGTAATGAGAGATGTCCATAAATTCGCATGAATAATATCAAAAGGAGAAAACATTACACTTAATGAAGATTGAAAAGGAAGTCTAACATGCTTTCCTAAAGGAGAAGAGTAGCAAGCGTGAGTAAATTTTCCTTTATTACATTGAATGAAATTCTAAATTCTAAGAAAATTAAAAGATGGTGCTCCCGGGTGCCCGAGTCTACTATACCAAGTTGGTAGAGAGATTGCAGCTAGAGAGGTTGGTGGATTGACACTTGCAGCGGAATTGAATGAGAAAGGATATAGGTCCCCACACTATTACATCTCGTAAGAGTTGTCCCCGTACGTCTTCACAAAAAAACCAAAAGGATCAAACTCAATAGATACGGAATTGTCACTAGCAAATTTCCTAATAAAGATTAAGTTTTTAATGATGTTAAGAGCATATAGGACATTTTTAGGGTAAATGGTGGGTGAGGTGGTTGTGTTTGAGTGGTGTCGTGGCCCTGAATTGGAATGTGATTATCAATCAAAATAAATTGAGGATTGTTCAAATTAAATAGGTGAGGGAGTTTACCAGAGTCGCGAGTGAGGTGGGATGTGGCACCTGTATCCATGTACAATGCGTCGCCGGGCGGTTGGAGATTCATAGTGTTATAAGCCTGACTCAGTTCGGCAGGGGTCATGGGACTGTAGGCCTACTGTTGGGCTGTGGAGAAGTGGGCCTGGTGTTGTGGGTATGTGTAGCGTGGGCCTGGAGGTGGGCCCAGAATGCTCGGCTGCTGGCGTTGCCCGGTGTGCTGGGCCGGGAGTGGGATACATGCAAAGTGGCGAGGCCCAGTTCTCGGGGTTGTGGGTCACGACCATGGGCCACAGAATTGGGTCGGCCTACTGAGATGGGTATTGGGCCGATTGTGTCTGTCCGTCGGAGTTGGATTTTCCGCCAATGCCTATTCCCTTGCCGCCGTCTCAACTTCTGTTGCCACAGCCACTTCCATCTCCTCGGCCACCACGTTGAGGCTGGTGGTCCGTGGGTTGCGGAGGACCGACGGATGTGTTGGAGGTTGGCGGTACATCAACCTCCAAATCTTGTTGAGTGTGTTCGTCCTGTTTGGCTCGTCTGATCTCATCCAACAACAATTGTGAACGGGCCTTATTGAAGCTAGGGAGGGGATCAACTTGTTGGATCATCGTCGTAAGTGTATTATATTCACCATTCGGCAAACCATTGATAAGTTGAAAAACCATCTTTGTTTCGGAAATCGGAGTGCCAACATTAGACAATTGATCGGAAACCAATTTTAGTTGTTTACAATAGTCTGACATATTGGCAAAGTTCTCAAGACGAGTGTTGTTGAATTGTTCCTCCAGATAGACGACACATGCATGTTTGTTGTCTTGAAAGATTTCCTTGAGCCGAGGCACCTGTCTTCATAATAGTATAAAGCAAATCCTTGTATATGGTACCATATACCCATTGTTTGACGATAGCATCAAGCCGTTTCCACGTCGGATTTTCACCGTCGGGTGGACGAGTGGTTGCGGAATCGATGTAATCAAGGACGTTGTAAGCACAATCATGTATTTAAAATAATTTGACCCACCATGAGTATTGTCGATCCTCTTGATCAAGAACTAAAGGGATAAAGTTTTTGATGTTCGTTATGGCAAAAGTCGGATGAAATGTGTTGGGATGGGGGGGAGGAGGAGGATGTGTGACGTCGTGGGTGGAGGAGTCGACGGTCCTTGGAGTCTTCTCATTATACAATAATACAATAAACTCTAGCCTACCCTATATATATATATATATATATATATATATATATATATATATATATATATATATATATATATATATATATATATATATAGGGTAGAGAGGAGGCTAGAGTTTGACTTCTGATACCATGTAGAATAATGTAATTCTCCTTGGAGTATTCTCATTAATACAATATATATATATGTGTGTGTGTGTGTGTGTTTACAATTGTAATCCTAATCGTATAAGAATATACTTTACATAATTACACTAAAATAATAATTACAGAATATATGGAGAATATTTACGTATATTCTCAATCACTTCTTGTCCTGGTAACAGTACTAAAAGAATACCAAATAAAAAGGTCTCCCTTCATGTTCTAACTTTTCTAACTTATTTTACATGAGCAATTTCTTTTTTAAAATATATTGCTATGTAGTTAATTGCGTCGAGGTAAATTGCTTTTTTCTTCTTTTTTTTTACATTTGGAATTGTTCTTCCAAGTCTGTAACACCTGTGTTACGGTACATATTTACAGTATGATTCTTGAGTTTTATGAATAGTATCAACTGCATTATATTAATATTATCTATTGAAAATTAAAAAAACCTTAGTATATACTAATACTAACTTAGCACACATTGCTATAATGAAATAGTGGAATTTACTTGTATAAATAGTATTACGCAATTTTTATTTTGTGTGTTATATATCTAAAGACTAAAATCAATCTAAGATCTTATCCAATTTGTGATCATTTGCCATTAAGATATGTCATGCCACATATATTTCGGATAACAATGCCCTGGCAAAGAACACAAACTACTCATTTGCAATTATTATGACAATTGTATTGCTGATTCGGACGTTATTTGATAAGATAATATGTGGTTTTAGTTGAATAACAGAGTTGTCAATAAGAGTCGGTGGTCCCATTCACCAATTCATCAAGTGAATTATAGAGCCTATTAGTTGATGTTAGTAGTACAATATAGGTTAGTGTTGAAGCATATTTAGTAAGGGACAAATCATAACCTAATTAGAACCATCATTTTCCCTCAATTTATTTTGTTGCAATGGTCATATTTCTACATCAAGAACAGTTGTGAGGAGGCTATCAAAATCCCATCCCAAAGTATTTAAAGCACTTAGATAAGAACCGTTTTAGTATCTCATGTAGCGTATATTTCTCTATTTAAAATTAATGTGACCCATGTTATCCATCTACCAAAACATACTCTCTTAATTGCATGGATTTTAATCTCGTTGGTTTATGTAATGTAAAACACCTTCAAGTTAGTTAGATAGTGGAGTATATAATAGAGCAGTCAAAATTCAACCAAAACAAAAAGAAGAAATTAAACAAGAAAAGTGAGTGTGCATTCTTGTGTGTATTGTTGACAAAATAGGCAAAGGCGTGGCCTACAAATTAGAGAGGGAATCGCAAACACACAGGTTTTTTGTATTCTTGTTAACAAACTACATAATGAAGTTGTACACACTCGAATGCAGATTGTGAGTTTGATCGATCTTCGTTTGCATTTTAAGTCGAAACCTTATATATGTATGTGAAAAGAAATAAATAAGTATATAAAAAATAACTCACTGATTTTAATTTCGAAATTTGTCATTGGTTGAATTTACTTGTCTACTATTGGTTCAATGGTTCGGTTGCACTAATTTACATTATTTCCAACTACGTCTCTTCAACTTTTTTCTTTTCCTTTCTGACATACATTTTTTTTATATTAATAAAGAAACGAAGATACCTATATTATAAAAAGAACTTTGGGAGCAGTTATATGATTAGTTGTTTGAAAATTGAAATACATGGAATGGGGCCAATTATAAATCCTACGTGCAATCCACAAAGTTTGAGGAGTTTTGAGTTTTTCAGTATCCAGAAACTCACCAATAAGCTGACCATGATATTTGCTTGATTTAACGCTTTTTCTAAATTAGTTAAGTTGAACAACTCCTTAATAATCTAATCTTTTCACCTGTAATTAGGAGTAACATACTCACTCCGCACCATATTATTTACATATTTTAAGATTTTTGTACGCCCAATAATAGCCTGAGTAATAAGAGTACTTGTTATCAATTATCTTTTATCTCTTTAAATGTCTCACTTAATTAACTTTCATTAATTAGAATCAATTCAAAGTACTTTATCTTCGTGTTTTTCTAAAAAGTCTAATATTTTCAGATGAATGCATTTCACCAAAATAACTACTCTAATTTTCGACTAGAATTAGTGATATCCAAATCTCGATGAAACATTCCAATAATTCCAAGATTCTATTTTTATTTCCAGTTTCTATAATGTTTTTAATTTTCTTATTGACCTGGAGAAGAGGAAATAGTAGTACTATAGTACTAGTACTAGTACATTAAAGTTCAAAATTGTGACATGTTGGGCACTAGAGTCTCTCTGCAGGAACAGTTACTAAGTTCAGTTGTAGTGATTTTTATTAAAAGACTGTTTATGTTTCCTAGATTGTTTGGAGCATCAAACGGCTTTTACAACAACAACAAAAAAATCAACTTCAGATCAAATTTTGTATCAACGAGAATCAATGTCTGAAAACAAATAAAAATAGATAAAT
The DNA here is from genome assembly GCA_034509755.1 of Anisodus tanguticus. Taxonomy (NCBI): domain Eukaryota; kingdom Viridiplantae; phylum Streptophyta; class Magnoliopsida; order Solanales; family Solanaceae; genus Anisodus; species Anisodus tanguticus. Next base: position 11,635,486 of record CM067544.1, read on the forward strand.
TAATTTCATGCTCTAATTTTTCTTTCTTTGAGCAGGGGCAAAACAAGAAGGTTATTTATTAGTCCGACTGAATTCGATACCTTTAGTTTGAACTCTGTATTTATATAATTTTATTAAATGTTATAAAAGTTAAATAAAAACTCAATTATTAACATTTAATATCACTATTTTAATATTTAAAATTCAAACAATCATTAATATTTGGATTAGAGTACTGCTTCCTTCCTGCTTTGACTAAACCAGACTAACAAAGAAGAAAACAAAATGAAAAAGAAAGTCACAGTTGAGGTTGAGGTTGATGAGCTGATGAGCAGTGACGGATTATGGTAGGAACGGAGGGGAGTTGTGGCCCTCCTCAAAAAATTCAAAATAAATAATTTTATTTTATATATACTACTTACGATTTAAAAACTCTAAATTATGTCACTTTCTCGGCGGCATCAACGACTCACGAACTCACACTCGAAACACGGCTCCACTCTCTCACAATCTATTTCTCTCCACTCGTCTCTCCATCTCTGATAATACTTAACTGCAGAAGATTTATTTATTTATTTGAGTCTCTTTTTCATCTACAAAACATAAATCTAGTATGCCTTGGATGCATAGTTGCATCATAAGCAATTACAAGTTGTTTCTAATATACATGATATGGGTTTTAATGGGTAATTCTTGATATGAGTTTCTTTTAAATCAGCAAAAGATTACAACTTTATGTTTGTTTCATCATATACGAGATTATTTTGGGCTTATGGGAGTGGAATTAACAGATTAAGGCTTTAAAAGCCGAATTTCTCTGTTTTCAGATTTAGATGTTATCTTTGATAATTGATTTATGTATTTTTTTAGGAGTGGTACGATGGTCAAACTTAAGAAAATTGATGCATTTTCAAGAGGAAAGCTTCCAACAAAGATGAAAATTGTATAGCTTCAACATCGACACTTGAAAAGCACCATTCCGATGATCAAACGGTTCAACTGGATGAGCAACCTTGCAAGATTCAAAAAGTCACCATGGATGAATTTGATGTCAATTGTTTAGAACGTGACCCCGGAAAGCGTTCCCAAATTTGGGAATATCCAATGAATCGAAGAGATGAAGATCGAAGAGCTTATCTCAATTGGGGTCCCTATCAATGTCAAGTTGAAAAGTATCCCCTCAATAGAAATAAGCATCCAAGGCGATTTCAAGCATCTTGGTTCAAAATTTTCTCTTCATGGCTAGAGTACTCACTAACTAATGATGCTGCTTATTGTTTGGGATCAGTTAATGCTATACATTTAGTCAATTAATGCTATACATTTGATGCTGAAATCCCAAGATATACTTAATGCTATACATTTAGTCACCACTACAAAAACATTAATTCAGAAGTTGAGAGATGAAGGATGTGATCAATTATTGAAAAATATGACATTATTTTGTGAACAACATGATATTTTTCTCCTGATTGTAATGATGTTTATATAGAGCGTCAAGGGCGTGCTCGTCATCAGAAGGATCACATCACAATGGGTCAAGATTTTAGAATGAAATCTCTTTTGTGTTACAATTGATCAACAATTGCATGAATTGAATCACAGGTTTAATGTGCAAACAATGGAGCTTTTGAGGCTAAGCAATAGTTTGGTTCCTAAAGATATTTACAAAGCATTTGATATGGATGATATATGTGCTCTTGTAGAAAAATTCTATCTAGTGGATTTTAGTGAGCAAGACAAAACAAATTTGAGATTTCAACTTCAACACTTTATTCTTAAAGCTGTTAGTCATCCAAAATTGAATAACTTGTCAATTATGTTTGAATTGTGTGAAGATTTGGAAAAAACAGGGAAGGCGAATACATATTACTTGATTGACCGGATAATCCGCCTTATTAACTCTTCCAATTTTTACGGCTACTACAAAAAGATCATTTTCAACAATGAAGATAATCAAGATAAGGTTACGTAATAAGATGAATGATGAATTTCTTGCTAACAATATGATGATTTATATTGAAAAAGATATAATTGAAAGCTTTAACTTTGATTCAATTATTAATGATTTTAAGTCTTTAAAAGAACGAATAGAAACACTTTAATTCTAGGTACGTCTTTCCTTTGATATATTATATTTTTATTGTGTTGATGTTATTTTGAATATTTGATATAATTATATTTTATTCTTATAAATTTCAATTATAATATTTTAATTAATAGTTATCGCCCTTAATATTTTGGTCGAAGTTCGATGAGCATTACTATGTATAACGTCCCAGAAAAGGTGCCTGAGTTAACTTATAACCAATGGGCGATTCTTATGTCACCACGCCTACTGTCCTCTTTTCTCTTTTGCCACTAACGATAAATCGCCGATTCCTCGATATTCAAAATCCTAAAATTGTCCTTAACATAAGTTTCAAAAAAAGCAACTTCCTTTTCTTCTTATTATTATTATAATTCCTATATTACCCCCTTCAGGCTTAACACTGAAAACTGTTCACATTTTCAATGGAAAATCTGTCACATTCATTTACTAAAAAGAGATACCATGGAAGTGGGGGGTTCATTACAACACCAAGCAAGTCTATATACGACGACGTTTTTGGTGGTCCACCTAAGTTTGGAGTGCCAACATTAGCTCCTCGGTACGAGGATTATACTGAGATGTTTGGAGGTTTTCACTCTTCAAGAACTTCATCTATTCCCATTTTGGATCTTCCTGTTGTTGATGATCAACTATCTTTGGATGTCCAGAGTTGTCATTTCGACTATTCTGAGATTTTTGGAGGATTTAGTCATGTTCTTGATTTTGCCAGTACTTCTTATGAGGATTTGGTTCGTCACTCTACCTCTGGCTATGATTCTTCTCATGAGGCCTGGTATGATCATTTTCTTTTGTCTGCATTTTGCCTGTTTATTTTTTTCTTTGAAAATGTAATTAGTCTGGTGAAAACTGTTAATATACGTTAGGAGTATTGCATTTACTGCATTTTTTCGATAAGAGGTTGCTCAGATTTAAGTACCCTCCAGCTTGGGTTCGAGTCACCAAGGGAGCAAAAAGGGAGAGTTCCTCGGGGGGAGGGATAAAAAAACTGCATTTTTTTGTATTAGACTTTAGAAATGATTAGTTGCTTTAGATAAAGGGAGATTTATTTTGTTTGAGAATGGAAATTCTTCATCTATTTAAAATTAAAACACTGGTATTCTGGCCAGCTTCATGTTCATGTAACTCTATCTACCACCACATAAGATAAATGGGAAAAAATCATCTATTTTTTCCCATTTATTGACCGCTAGGCCATTGTTATGTGTATGCTGGTGTTAATTCATTAATTTGAGCTTGTTTACGTTTCCAAGATTACATCAGTTGAAAGGAGGGGGAGGCCAAGACTGGATTTTTATCTTTCAGACAATTTTATATGAATCCCCATATGTTTATCTAGGCAAAGAGCTAATTTCTTTAATCAATGGTCAAACACCTTTTTTTTTTTGCAGATAAATTGGTTAAAAATCACAGATATCTTTTACTACATGTCTATGTCTGAACTGAAACAAACAAGAGAATGTGTCAATCAATTTTCTTTAATCAAACCTCATTTCACTTGGTAGGTAGTTAGGGTGGTAATCTTTTTTTGTTCCAGTTTGCCTGTTTAAATTAGTAGGATCAGTTTTATCCTTTTCAGTGCTCCCAATATTGAACAGGTGGCAATTTTTTTTTTTTTCAGTTCATAGGGTTATAGTTTTATGTTTCATTTATTTATTGTTTCTTTTTCTGATAAAAGGAGTCCAGCTCAAAGTGAGACCCTGTCAAATGAGTCAGATCCTTCTGCTTTTTCTGAAAGGAGTCAGAGCTCTTCTAGTGCTGACGTTCATCATTCATCTGATGATACCAAGCAGTTCAACATTTCATATCACAAGACTTTCCAGAGGAGCAATGGAGTTGTATCAGATGGCATGACACATGTAGCTCATTTGCATGCTATTCCTGGATATACTTACATGGTCAGTGGAAGTCAGGCTTCTCGAAATACAGAAGATGAGGAGCCACCTAGACAGGCAACTCTTGATCTCAACTACAATGTGGACTTGGGTGGACCAGTTTTAGAAGAAAAGCAATTCAAAAGAAGCACCTCACGTAATATGAACAGCAGTTGTACCATGCATGGAAGTGATTCAAAACTTCCAGAGAAATGTACTGAAGCTAAACGTACTCCAGACAAGCCATTCTTAAGTGTGTCAGATATCAGCTTAAGAACTAGGCCTTCAGGGTTGCCGCCACCATCAAGACCTCCACCTGCCATGGCTGCCAAGAAAGGAGACTTTGATAGACTTAATTCAAGACTCATAGCTTCTAACAGTTGTGCTTTTGAGCCAAAGCAAGGTGATAGTTCACAACCTTACTTTGATGTGGAAATATATGCAAGTTCATCGGCAGCAGCATCTTCTGCAGCTATAAAAGATGCAATGGAGAAGGCTCAAGCAACGCTTAGAAGTTCAAAAGAGCTAATGGAGAGAAAGAAGCAAGATCTAAAATGTTATACAAAACTCCATCTGGATAATGGTATTTTGGAGGAAAGACCAAACAAGACATTTGATAAAGATCGCATGGAACAAAGCATGCATGTTGGAGAAATGGAAGAAGTCTTTACTAACAATGAGGTTATTTCAGGTAATATTGAAGAAGGAGAACATTTCAAATTTACTGGAAAAAGTGAAGAAAGTGAGCAGGATAAGCCTAATATGTCATCTCAACAACCGTATAAAGCTGAAGGAAGAGTTGCATGGAGGGAAGGTGCGGAATTTTTTGAAGTAGTTGAAACTTATCCATCTTGTGGGTCTCCTGAGAAAGTCAAGAATGAATTTGGTTTGCTGCATAATATGGAATCACATGAATATAGACAATCCGAAGCAGCCACTGACAGACTTGACCATCCAGAAACTTGCAAACATGTTGCAGCAAAGGAGCCTCCGGACTGCAAAGAGGAAAGTGAAGAAAAAGTGGGTAAAGGGTCTTACCAATGGGCTAATACGCATCAAAGGTCAAAAGAAGATTTGTGTGGTCAATTGAAGCATAAGGAGATAGTAAAAGCAGAAGAAAACTTATCCGATGTTAGTATGAGTGAGAAACATGTTAAAGACCAGCAAGAGGGAACAAGTGAGAAGCTAAGCAGCAGTTCTCATAAAAGTGTAGAGTACATCAGAGGAAGTGGCCAAAATTTGAGTGAATGTAAAGCTACGGTGAAACTAAGTGGTGGAAGGAGAAGATTAGATGATCAAAAGAGATGTATAAATACTGATCGTAGGCATATTGATACAGAGCTGATGGCGGAGTCTGAGATTGAAGAATGTGAGGGAGGACTTTGGGATGTCGTTGATGGAAGAGGAAATGGACAGAGAGTAAATGAGATACTCAAGCAGGAAAGGAAGAAGCAACCTGATGCAGTTTCCGAAAGAGAGGAAGGCGCTATTCATTGGGAGGAGAATGCAAAGAAACCAAAAGAGGATTTTAAATCAGAAAAAAACAATGTAGCTTGCAAACAGGAAAACAATGAGGGGGACAAAGAGGTGGATTTCAAGATGGACCCAAAGGATCAGGATGCAAAAGGTGCTTTTGAGGGGGAGCAAGGAGACAATCAATTTAGAATGGCTCTCAAGAAGAAAGAGCATGAAGGAGAACAAAATGAGGCTGAAGAAGGAGAAGAAACAGAGGGAAGGCCTAGTGGCGCTTGCGAAGGAGAATATGGTGATGTGGAAATGACTGAGGTTTTGGAGCAGCAAGATAATAAGAGAGAATCCCATTTGGCTTCCAAATTAGAATTTGAGAACATAGCTGAAGAGGACAGTGAGCTTGAAGAAACTGAGCAAGCAATTGTTTGTAATGTTAAGTGGGACGAATTGCCCAAACAGACCGAAGATAGTGCCCCAATTGAAATGGTTGGGTCTGTTTTGAAGCAGAACACTAATGTTGAAGTTAGCAAGGATGCTACGGCATTTGATTGGGCTGGCCGACCAAACTATGAGAGTCTACTTGTGAACAAAATGTCCAAGAAGCTGGAGAACCTCGGAAAGCTGGAAGCAACTCAATCAGCCCTTTCCTGCGAAGAAAATGAGAGATTAGAAACTGAGTTGCAAAATTGTGAAAAAGAATCAGAAGTTGGACTGACCAATCTCCTGCCTAAAGATGGATGCAACTCTGTTTGCAAGAGACAAGATCACTTGGAGCATGAAAAAGTCCCAACTAAAAGAGCAGATGCAACAGGGTCTACTTCTTCGAATGTTCATTTGACCAATTCAAGTGGAGCTGGTATCTACATAGGTAAAGCACCGGATAGACTGAAGAAGACAGCCTCTGAAATGGGAAATCATTCTGATCAAAGAAATGGAAAAGCTCCTGAATGTCTGACAGTGAATACCAAGGGATTTCAGTCTGGCAGTAACCAGGAAGTTACAGAGGAAAAGTTTACAGCTAATCACTCTAACCATAGAAATGGAACAAATGCTGAAGGGCCAAGAGTGAACACCAAGGTTGTTCAGTCTGGAACTAATCAGGAAGTTACGGGAGAAAAGTTTACAGCTCATCAGGTTGCCAGGGAACGGGCCACAAATGCAAAGAAAATTGGAGATGCTTTGGCTGCTGTGCTAGAGGATGTTGAAATCTTGTCAAGTTCAGACCAGAGAGCCGCAAGTGGAAGTGCCCCAAAGAAAGAGAGAAATTCAAATAAAATCATTACTCCTGAAGCCCCAAAACTGGATGAAAGACTGAAAAAAGAAAGAGAAATAGAGGAAGAATATATGAGAAAGTTAGAAGAAGAGAGGGAGAGAGAGAGGGAAAGAGAAAAGGATCGGATGTCTGTAACTCGTGAAGCTCTGGAAAGGTCATATCTTGAAGCCCGTGGGAGAGTAGAAAGAGCTGCCATGGAGAAAGCTGCAACTGAAACACGTCAAAGAGCTATGTCGGAGGCCCGAGAAAGATTAGAGAAAGTATCTGCAGAGGCTAGGGAGAGATCTTCAGCGGAGCAGGCAGCTACAGAGGCTAGGCTCAGGGCAGAGCGGGCTGCAGTAGAAAGAGCAACTGCAGAGGCTCGACAACGAGCTTTTGAGAAAGCAATGGCTGAGAAGGCTGCCCAGGAATCATGTGAACGAGTGGAAAGATCATCTTCTGAAAAGTTTTCTGCTTATTCTAGGAGCACCGCAATGAGACAGAGCTCTTCTTCTGTGAGTATCTCTTCCTTCTTATATGTAGAAATGCATGCCGGCTGCCTACTTATTGGGGTTTGTTGACAGGAACAGCATGCACATCAGAGCACAGAAACCTCAAAATTGAGATATTCATATTCTTCAGCTCATGCTGGTATGTGGATGAAGCACCAAGACTTTTTTCTCCCCTTTATTTGGTTTATAGTCTAGTTTTCCTCATGTTTCCTGATATTAGGCATTCTAAATTTCCTGTTTGGTTAGTTGCACAAGTAGCTTTTCAAGATTAAATTTTGCTTGTGAAGCCGCTAGTAAGAGTAAATGCTTTGCAGGCATTGAAGGTGAATCACCTCAGAGATGTAAAGCTCGGTTGGAGAGGTATCGCAGAACATCGGAGCGTGCAGTATGTGCTTCCTAACCACCAAATACCTGTTAGAAGTTATTCTTCTTTTGTATATATAAAACTTTCTTCTGTCCTGATTTCAGGCTAAGGCCCTAGCAGAGAAAAATATGCGTGATCTTCAAGCTCAGAGGGAGCAAGTGGAGAGAAATGTACGTATTCATCTCTTTGAATAACACTATATATCATGAATCATCTACATTTAATATTGTCTTACTTGAGGGATTCATGCAGAGATTGTCTGACACTCTGGATGCTGAAGTGAAAAGGTGGTCAAGCGGGAAAGAAGGCAATCTACGTGCATTGCTTTCAACTTTGCAATATGTATGCTTTCTCTTCTAATGCTTTAGATGGATAAATGCCTTTTGAAATAGTGCCAAGTTCATCTTAATTCTATACCAAATAGATATTCATCAGGATAGATGGAACAGTACTTGATTTATGTATTACAGATTGACCTTTGCTTAGTCATTTGACTGCTTAAGTGGAAGGTGTTTCATTCTCATTTAATAGTTCTTTTCAACCAAAAAAAAGTTAGTTTGTCGTGAGCCATATATCTTAAGCTAAAATTAGCTGCTCAGTCTATCCCTTACTTGGTCTCTTCATTTAATTACCTCTATCAAATAATTGGAGTGAGTACGACTATCAAATCAAACATTCCTAACATTTGCTGAGAGGACAGTGGTGCAGTTTGAAACAGAAACGTAAAAGAATGTCACATCCATTTTTCGCAACTCTTATGTGCTTCTTTGGTCATTTTTATCGAGGATTTTACTTGTCAAATTGTTACATATGGGGTGTAATATTAATCATAGCAGTGAGAAAGCTCTGGCTGACATCAGAACATGACTGCATGACATGTCAATAGTAAAGAATTCCACGGACTGATACATGTACCGAATGCTCATACGGGAAAGTTGACTCCTGGGTCTGGAACCTGGGGGGTTGCTCCGAGAAATCCTTTCTTTCTCGTCCACTTAGGGGGGTGCAGACACACCTGCGCGGATTACATGTGACAGTTACAAGAATGGCGAGGAAGTTAACAGTACCAGTACCCGACGACATTCAGATTAATTTTGAGTTTTTAGTTGTAACATATAGCAGCCTTTTCACACTTGTCATCGTATGATTTTTGATCAACCTCCACAACGTTGAAACTCAATGTATCTATTCCTAATTGCAGATTCTTGGGCCTAATAGTGGTTGGCAGCCAATTCCGCTAACAGAAGTTATAACTTCTGCAGCGGTGAAGAAAGCTTATAGGAAAGCAACTCTTTGTGTGCATCCTGACAAATTACAACAGCGAGGTGCTAGTATTCATCATAAATATATATGCGAGAAGGTCTTTGATCTTTTAAAGGTGTGTTTTCTGATTTAGCTTTCTTTACTTATCTAACTTTATCCAGCCAGTCCATTTTCTTACCAATGCAAGCTTCTCGTACTTCTTAGTGGTGACTGGTTTGTCTCTTAGTTTGAATTTGCCAGCAACAAGAATATTCTGTATGGACCTATTCATTATTAGTTAGGACCTTTGTTATAATTGATCAAAAAATGTCTGGGATGTGGGCGATTTCTGCTCCATAGTTTTCTCTTAACTTGACATAAATCTTATACGTGATGGTACTAGAATATGGTGTTTTCTAGAATATGGTCCGGCCCTTCCCCGGACCCGCGCATAGCGGGAGCACCGGGCTGCCCTTTTTACTAGAATATGGTGTATTATACTTCTTATTGATGTAAATCTATCACTTGCACTCAAGTTCTTGCAAGACGACATCAAGATGGCGGAAGGGAATATATCTGACAACATAGGAACTCCCAGAACAACACATGATTTCAATGCTAGCTGGTTGTCAAAGGACTTTGCTTGTTCGATTTGTGCTTTGGAAGGAAAGTTCTGTTAGATGCGCTAAAAACTGCACGACATGCACTTTCAATATTATTGCTCTCTAAATCATGCCACGTCGTCGTTATTACTTGTGGAAACACGACGCAAAATTATCAAGTGCAGTGACTATTCTGTTATTAATTATTATAGTTGTTAACCGACCTTTAACCCACTAGTATGTTATGAATTTGTCTTAATTATTTGGGCCTCAAGTTCAAAAGTACATTGTTAGCATCTGTTGTTACTCCCACTGTTCCACTTTATGTGGCTAGATTCTAAGTACGAGGATCAAGATACTTAATTTCAGTGCGAATTCGGAAGTAGATTCTTCAAGTTTTTGGAAATAAAATTTACATATTTGGAAACTACATGAAGTCATAATAGTTAACAATTCAAAATTAAAAAAAAAGTGTTTTAAGAAAAATGTGTTCAAGGAAGAACCTCTTGACTTCCCAAATAGTAATATTGCCACATAAATTGGGAGAGAGGGAATACTTTGGAACTGTACTAGTCATGTCAATCATTCTCAACCCCAATCCTAAACTAGTTGGCTGGCTCAGTGTATCCTCGATATAAATCCCATTCTATTCAAGCCCATTATAGTAGTTGCAAGATACCAAACAAAAACTGATTTACAGTGTCTAGTTAGTTGTAGAATAAACAGGGTGTCATGCATTAGTGTTTTAGCTATCACGATAGGGGAATTTCATTTGATGACTTACTAATCAGAAAAATAAAAAGAAAAAAGAACTCCATTAAGTAATATGTTATGCGATGATCAACGTGGCTTCTTCGTTTCATTTGTTCCCCCTTTCCACTCTTCTTTAAGTCTATTTCTTTTGTTAATTGTCTGTTCTGTATGAATGTGTAACTCTAATCAGAATGGCCTTATTTTGGGCATGAGATAAAGACAGACTATTATCTGCAACCTTATAGAATTTACCTCTGCTTCCTTATTCTGAAGTTTTTCTTCCTACCAGCTTCACCTCCTCCTCTTCTTCCCACGACCCTTTCCCTTTTATTATCTTCTTCCACTTTTCTTAGTGGTTATCATTCTTCTGTGTCTACAGGAAGCATGGAACAGATTCAACTCTGAGGAGAGGTAGATGAAGACTTGTTTGCTCGGTTGAACATATAATTTGCACAGTAGTGAGTAAATCCTCTTTCTTATAGTTTTTTAGTTTCTGCATGTAAGCGCAAGCTTTAGAAATCTGCCCTGAAAGAAAATGGGCTAGCATGGCTATTCATTGAAATGAAACTTTTCCGTGAAAGGGCTGTATTATTGCGATACGATGTTACTGTTCTTCTTCTTCTTCTTCTTCTTCTTATTGTTATTATTCTTATTATTATTATTATTATTATTATTATTATTATTATTATTATTATTATTATTATTATTATTTCCATTATCATTATCATGTTCTTATTACTATTAATTATTATCTCTAGTTCCCCTCCAATGATTATGAAAGATGGTAATCTCTTTTTTGGCAAATGGTATGCAAGAGCCTTGAAGACAGCTTTTCCATAAAATTAACATTAGATCTTGCTTTAGTAAAGCTTATAAATTGGAATATTAATATACGGCCTTGTATTGGTATATTATTACAAGGACTTTGATATAGATTTTTTTTTTTTCATTTTTAAAAAAAATACTTAGGATTATTTGATATCCTTCTGTGCAGCTGCCTGTAATTTAGCAAGATGAGAATTTCCATATATGCATTGACCATTTCACTCATTTAGTCTTGAAAAACCTCAAGCAGATATCAGAGAACCAAGAAGCAAACATATTGCTAGGCAAGCTCGCTTCTTTATTTTATAAGGTTGCAGTTCTAGATTTCACCATTGGTTAACTTTCCTGTACCATTTGCAACTGGTGCATTCTCCTTGCCACTTGCATAGTTTTCAGCAGAAATAGGAATGGTTTCTTTGTCTTGTCCATTGTCTGCAGTGTTTCGCGTAGATAAGGGAAGAAACTGCTTCTGTCGGCAAGTCTCAATGGCTCCTTTATACATATCCTCCAAAGTGTATTTGAATTGAAACCCCATATCCGTTAGCTTCTTTGACGAAAAAGATACTATGGGCAAGTCCTTATCGATGCCTTTAAACCTGTTATTTAACCAGATTGAGTTACCAAGCCATCACCCAATTGAGGAGCTAAGTATACTTAGGAATACAGAGGAGCAGGCTTACTCAGCAGGGACATAGTACTCTGGCCATTTTTGTCGCACCATGTTAGCCACATCATAGATGATAGCATGATGGGACGAGCAAATGAATCTTCCCTCTGCCTCGGGATGCTCATACAGGAATATATGAGCCTCACAGAGATCATCTAAATGCACATACTGACCTTGTTTAATGATGCAGTAGTGAGCTTCATTCCCTGCACATCTCAGTCCGATTAAACCCATGATTGTGTTGTGGAAAGCTGTTTATCAAAGTAATTATTGGGATTAAAGAAAGTGACTGTCTTCTGTACATTGTGATTACATCATACCGGTAATTAGTGAGAGGGCAGTTATTAAGCTAGGTGGGAATGTAGGTGTGATGAATGGTCCGACAACCAGTGGTGGTATTATGCTAATGATATCAATGTTCTTCTTTTTAGCTTCTTCCATTGCAGCCTTCTCTGCCAGTATCTTGGAAACAAAATACATCTGCAATGAAATTAAATTCACAGGACAATATTGATGAGAATACTGCTGTTTTATACATATAAAGGGTATTCCTAAAAGAAAAGAATAGTCAAACGAACCCATCCTGTCATCTTCTTAGCATAGATGAAGTCCAAGTCACTCCAGCTGGTCTCGTCATAGAAGAGTTTTTGGTGCTCTTGGACATCGAGAGTTCCAGCAGATGAAGTGAAAACCAGCCTCTTCACTGTGTTCGCTTTAGCACATGATTCTATGATGCTTAACATTCCCCTGACTGTTGGTTTAATTACCTCGTTCTGTCACATATATCAGTGTCATAGAGATGATTACATTAGAATTGGTCGAGAAATGTAAGAAGGCATTAAGTATTGATGAGTTACTTTGTTACTTTTCTAGCTTGATAGTACCTCAGGGTCCTTGGACTCAAAATCCATAGGTGTAGCCACATGAAATACTCCTTGACAGCCTTGAATGGCTTCATCAAAGCTTCCTTCTAGTATCAAATCCGCTTTCCACAGCGTTAAGTTGGTATCAGCTTTTGGCAATTCCAACAGATGCTTCACCTTCTTCTTGTTCTCTGCAAAAAATCATGCATCTTTACATAAGGTCATTGTGCGCAATAAAAAAAGACACTTTTAGCACTGTCATATATATATATCTCTCTGGATTACGGGGATTGATTAATAGTTTTGTAAATTCTTCTACACTGTTAGTGTTTAGAAATTAAACACTTAAAGGAAAAACAAATACCTACCAGGATCACGAACAGTAGCATGGACATTGTAACCGCGTTCAAGGAGTCTCATGACAAGCCAAGAACCAATAAATCCAGCTGCTCCGGTGACGCAAACCGTTGGCGCCACCGGAGCATCAACAGTTGCATGGGCTTCACTTGCCATTCTCAGAAATGAAAGGTAAAAGAGCGGGAAAAATCTTATGTCACTGGACTTAATTACTAGAGATGAGGTTCTATTTATGTCTGTCTTTATACTGCTTGTATGTAGGTCGTGTTAGGAGTAGTAATGTTAGATAGTAAGCACGTGCTCAACGAACCGTTCAGTAAACTTCATTGGATTAACCAAATATGACTGGTTGGTGAGAGAGGAAGAAAATGGGTTGTGGGTTGGGGAGGTGGTTTAGTGTCTGGCTAATGTGGCAGCCACTAGTGCTGAAGAAACATTTCTGTGATCCATATGCAATATCTTTTGGATTTTGTAGTCTTTGGAAACTGAGTGATTGTTTGTGAAAACTCTAAGAATAATTAGAGTAATTGGAATATTTAACTCATTATTCTCCTTCCACAAATGTGATTATTATACAACTGTACAAGCTACTAATTAGTAGATGATAAGAAGAAGATTATGCCTAATTATCTTTGCTAAGATAAAGCTAATCTTCCTAATGACAAGATGATCCTAATAAATATTTTACCTCCTACCATATATACAGGATATACAACTTAATTACAATAATAATTATTATTCTATCACTCCTCCGCAGTCGAAGTGGGAGGCAAACGGATGCTGAGGTTGTCCCAAAAATTTTCAAATAACACCAGCAGAAGACCTTTAGTGAAGATATCGGCAATCTGATGGCGTGACGGGACACATAGCACCCGCACTTGACCGTGTGATACTTTTTCATGGACAAACTGTATATCCATCTCAATATGTTTTGTGCGCTGATGATTGACTGGATTATCGGACAGGTAGATGACACTAATATTATCACAATATATTAAAGTGGCTTTCAGAATTGGGCGGTGTAGCTCAAGAAGAAGATTTCGAAGCCAACATGATTCAGACACAACATTGGCAACCCCTCGGTATTCTGCTTCGGCATTGAATCTTAATAATGTGGCTTGTCTTTTTGAGGACCAAGAAATCAAGTTATCACCCAGAAATAAACCATAACATGAGGTGGAGCGTCTGGTGTCTGGGCAGCCTCCCCAGTCTGCATCTGTGTAGGAGACAAGTGTGGGCGTGGATGATGGATATAAGTGCAAGCCATATTCAAGGGTACCCTGTATATATCGCACAATGCATTTCAGAGCATGTATATGATCATCCATCAGATTATGCATGAAAAGGCACACTTGTTGTACAGCATAAGATATATCTGGTCTGGTGAATGTTAGATACTGTAGGGCTCCCGCCAGGCTGCGGTAGAGTTTCGGGTCGACAAAAGGCTTGCCGGAAGATGCACTCAATTTGGATTTAGTGTCCACCGGAGTTGTTGAGGGTTTACAGGAGGACATACCAGCTCATTCCACAATCTCTGCTGCATACTTCTTTTGGGAGAGAAATAAACCACCTGCATGGCGTGTCACTGCTATGCCCAAAAAATAGTGTAGTGGGCCCAGATCCTTCATTGCAAATTTAGAGCCAAGTTGTGACATGATGGACTTTCGAAGAGCATCTGATGAGGTAATTAATATAATATCATCCACATATAAGAGAAGATAAGCAATATTATTACCCTGGCGATAAATAAACAAAGAGTGATCGGAACGGCTGTTAGAAAAACCAATATGTGAAACAAAATTCGCAAACCGCTTATACCATGTCATGGGAGCTTGCTTTAGTCAATATAATGATTTTTTGAGAAGGCACACATAATTGGGGTATTTGGAGTCCCTGTACCCTAAAAGTTTGTACATGTATATCGTTTCATTTAGATGTCCATGAAGGAAGGCATTTTTGACATCCAATTGATGAAGTGGCCAACCCTTTGAGAGAGCCAAACTAAGTACTGTTCGGATAGTCGTTGGTTTGACCACCGGACTGAAGGTCTCACCGCAATCCACGCCAACACATTGTGTTTTTTCATCACCTACAAGACAGACTTTATGCCGCTCAAAAGAACCATCAGAGTTTTCTTTGTGACTAAATATCCACATAGATCGAATTATATTAGCATGAAGTGGACGAGGTACTAATTTTCACGTCCTATTTTTAATAAGAGCATTAAATTCATCGTCCATAGCCATTTTCCAATTCGGGTCATGAAGAGCAGTCACAAGATTACGGGATAATGGTGGTTTTGAGAGTTGAATGTGTAGGCTATAATTGGTGTTAGGTTTGACAATACCGTGTTGGCTTCGGGTAGTGGGTCGGTTGACTGAGTGTTGGGCCGAGGGGATAGCACTGTTTGGCATGACGGAGGATGCTGGGCCTCGGCCCAAGTCACTGCCAGAAGGCTGGACAGTGGCATTGGGCTGGGAAATCACAAAGGGCCTGGCAGTAGGCAGATTTGGAGCACTGGGCCTTGGGACTGGAGGCCCAGTCCGCTGAAGTGTATTATCATGCGGTTGGGCCACTGTTTCGGGGCCTAATTGGCCCAAATCGCTTGGGTTACCTGAAATAGTGGGCTCGGGAGAGTAAAAAAATTGGGTTAAGTACGGGGGTCGGCTATCATCAAGAAAATCATAGGTGTGGGGTTCTGACGTGTGTATTTTGGTAAATGGCAAGAATACACAAGGAGTTGATCGGGGCTGAAGTTTGGTGATGGTAGTTGATGGAAAAAGAGGATAGCATAAGCACCCGAATACCCGTAAATGGGAATAAGAAGGGTCCCGTAGGTATAGAATTTTTAGTGGAGCTTGGTAGGACAAGTTCTTTTGAGGGAGTATGTTTAACAAGTATGTGGCCATTTGTAGTGCATAGTGCCAAAATGAGGAGGGAAGTGTGGCATGGGCAAGGGATGTGCAAACAATATTGTTGATGGTTCGTATTTTGCGTTTCGCCTTCCCATTTTGGGAGGATGTGTGGGGACATGAAAGGCGGAAGTTTAAACCATGGGAATTGCAAAAATTCCAAAAATGCCTATTGTCAAACTCCTTGCCATTATCATATTGAATATTCTTGATTTCCCGTTCAAATTGATTTTTGATGAAAGCTCTAAATTTTAGAACAGTGGAGAAAACTTGTGATTTTTTAGACAAGGGAAATGTCCACAAAAAATTAGAGTAATCATCTAACAGAAGCAAGTAATATCTATGGCCCGAAGAGCTCAAAACGGGGAAGTCCAAATATCACAGAAATTGGTATTGTTTGTTAGATATGTGTTAGTTGATATTATTGTGGCTGTTAAGCATGTTTTAGACCCCTTTGGATGATATATGTGTTTTGGTGTGATAATTATGAAAGGATCTATGTATAGCAAATAGTTGGAAGTATGTCTAGTAGGCTTATGAAGCATGTTTGATGATCTGTTGAATGGTATGTCGTTCATTTATTAATTTAGCAGCTGTGTATTGGTTAATACAAGTTTTAGAGTAATTTACTTTTGTAATGATGCATGTTTAGGAATATATGTGGCCAAGAATACAGAGATCTATTTTTTTCTATAAGTTCCCTTTTGTTTGGTTTGAGATGAATCTGATGTGAGGTGCTAGACATGACCATAAATCTGTGTTGGGATGAGCTTTAGAATAACAAATGGATATTAAGAAAGCTAAATGACTTGTAAGGTCTTACGTTGAGCCCGTTTTGCATTTCTAAGTATCATTCAAGATCTTTCAAAGCATGCATAAATTTGAAATGATTTAAAATGGTTATTCGCTAATGATCCTTGGGAAATAGGGTCTGTATAAACTTTGAGTCATATCATATCTAGGTTTAAGGTTAATTTATGTTTATAGTAAAACTAGGGGATTTGTTCCAGCTCAACTTTAATGTTTTGAGGCTATAGTGAGCTTAATATGAACCCAAAATGTTTATTATATGGTGAAGAGATAATTTAGTTCACCTCCTATTTTTTTTTTTTTTTTTTTTAAAATGCATACGTTGGTTTAGATTAGGTCCAGTATAGAGGCAACATATATATTGGTCCTTGTTTAACTTGTTTGTATTTTTCTTGTGTTTCATTTATGCCAACTTAGGCTTGGATTAAGTCTAAGTGTGATCTTTGGAGATTAGTCCAGTTTTACGCATGAATCCTTTGGGCATGTGGGCATCTCCGAACCATTTTATGCGCATTGTTTGGCAATATTTGAAGAATCCATGTGTAGCGCATATTTATGAATAAGGAGTTGATCTATGAAGCCCGTTTGGAGATCTGTTGAGAATTTGTTTGTTTATTATACGCTTTGGTAATATTGTAATATCAATATAAGTAAAATAATTTATTTTATATGTGATGTGTGCTTAAAGACCCTATAATCAGAATAGGAAATATGTTTGTGTATTTGTTCTGTCACAACATATTATCTTTCATGTAATTATTTATTTACATATTCTCACGTATATATTTTCATGTTCCGTCGACTAATTCTTTTTTTTTTATACATGAAATGCATCGGGAGTGATGAAGAGTCTCGTTATGAGACTCATCATAGCTATTGTCAAACGAAGACCCGCATCCACACTCATTGCATTCTCCGGTCTCGGGATTTCAAAACAAATAGGGCGGGATGATATCGCCATCCGCCCTAGTCGCAGCTTTAATTCTTTAATACCGCTTTTCTATTTTTTTATTCGGGTTGTAATAATTATTCAATTCTTGTACGATTATTAGAATACTTAGAATAATTAGGCTATGAATGGATAATTAATAGGATAGTTCAAAATGCAAAACCTGTCGCTAAATTATTTATTTTAGGCTCGAGTAGTTTAAAAATTAAAAAAATCGTCGCTAGCTTATTTATTTTAGGCACGTCATGCACATTCAAAACTTTTTAAATAATTTGGTCATTTTTATCCGCATTATTAATCATACATATAAGGTCTCGTTTTACTCAAATTGTGACTTAAAATGGCTTTAATAAAAATTATTTCCTTGCATTATAAATAATTTACTTTCCTCCTTTACTATCAAAAATGTACAATATGTATTTTATAATGCAATGCAAATGCATACTTTATTCAAAAATCAACTTTTTATGTATTTTATAAGTAATGTCATACAAATGCATACTTTTATTCTAAAACCAACTTTATATGTATTTGGTGAATAATGCAATACAAATGTATGATTTATCCAAAAAATCACTTTGCTTGTATTTTATAAACAATGCATGCCTTTTATTCAAAAATCAACTTTGCATATATTTTATAAATAATGCCTTACAAATGCATGCTTTTCAATTTTTATATGTATTTTCATAAACAATGCCATGCCTGCTTTTCAGATTTTATGTTGGGAATTTACTTCTCAAAACCGCAATTAACTTTGCTAGACTTTTCAAAAGAATAAGTGGTGAAAACTTTCACCGTGTCAAAATGCATCTTTTTTACTTACAACATCCCTTTTTTAACTTTATATATTTTTAAACATGTTTTTTTTCCTTAGCATAATAATTAACCTGAGTTTGACTGGATAACCGCAAGTTAGCGGATCTTAAAGGATGTCTAACCCCTTCCCTTTAGGATAATAGAGAACCTTTACCTAGAATCTCATAGTTTCGCAGACCTTAACCGGAGTTCATTTTTTAACATTTATGTTAGCATTTAGGTGCCTTAATTCACCTTAGAATAATTAGGTGACGACTCCTCAAACATTTTTATGGAATCGACCCATTACGTCGCGAACCCGCGGTAAAAAACGGGTGCGAAGGTAGGCTGTCCGGACATGCGATACTTCACCTCCGTCTACTGTGTGTTCTTAGGGGATAACCTCATTTCCTGGTCTGCCAAGAAGCAAGCCATCTTATCCCGCTCGAGTGTAAAAGCAGAGTATAGAGACGTTGCAAATGTTGTTGCTGAGATCTGTTGGATTCGAAACCTTCTTTTGGACCTTCAGTGTCCATTGCGTAAGACGTCTTTGGTTTATTGTGATAACATATCCGTCATATTTTTATCTCATAATCCGGTTCAGCATCAGCGAATCAAGCACATTGAGATGGATATACAATTTGTTAGTGAGAAGGTTGCTCTAGGTCAAGTTAAGGTGTTGCATGTGCCTTCTTCATATCAGTATGCGGATATATTCACGAAAGACCTTCCTATACATCTCTTCCTCAACTTCAGATCCAGTCTTAGCGTTCAGCCTCCTCTCGTTCCGACTGAGGGGTGTATTAACGTGTACAATATATTATACTCAAAATATTGTGTAATATTTAGCGATGTATAATTATGGTAGATTTAGAATTCTTATTGTATTA
This sequence comes from Anisodus tanguticus, assembly GCA_034509755.1. Taxonomy (NCBI): domain Eukaryota; kingdom Viridiplantae; phylum Streptophyta; class Magnoliopsida; order Solanales; family Solanaceae; genus Anisodus; species Anisodus tanguticus. The sequence goes on from CM067544.1 coordinate 11,654,715, forward strand.
TGATTTCACATTATACACTATATATATTTATATTAATAAAAAATACTCTTTAAGGAAGATTAATGCAATTCTACAAATATCATAGAATGCCTTGGTAGAATATTTAAGCTCCGGAGTCACAATTCCATTATTGTTGTTGTTGGCCAGATATGGTCAGATTTTCATTAAATTAATAAATTTGATTTTGCACGAGAAGTCAAAACAAGGAACTCCAGCTCTCTGCTCAGCCATGTACTTAATTTCAAAACCTTACTACAACCACATAGCGCACGCAACTTTTGACAAATAAGGGGGCCACATATGTGTTAGTACTAAAATAGTACCTCACCTAATAATAGTAGGAATTAAATAACTCCCTTAGCTAGCAGCCCAATCTAAGTTAGATATCATTTGTTTTCTTCATCTCTCAATCTCTTCTTCACTTCTCTTCCATTATTTTAAGCCTAGCTAGTTCAAGAAATTTGAGAGCTGTTTTATTTTTTGTAACTTGTACACTAATTAAAGCTAGCCATGTTTAGAGCAATGAGTACACGAAGGGACTATAGAGTATATGATGAATTGATTAAAGAGGAGGCGCCTTCTGCCCCATTGATAATATTGGAGCCAAAGTTGAGTAAAAGCAGAACCGTTCCAGTTTCTGCTAACTTCTTTATAAGCTCTTCATCAAAGAAGGTGGCGTCCGAGGACAATTTTCGGGCAACTGCTCAGTTAAAGGAAGCGAAAAAAACGAGCAAGATTCACCCGGTATTCAGTCTATTTGAAACGAAGAAGAAAAAGAAGGCAACTGCTAGGCCTGAATTCTCGAGGTACATTCAGTATGTTAGAGAGGGAGGTTATGGAGATGTGTTGCAGACGACTTCCTCCAAATCTACCAATATGGCTACAGTGAAGTGAGATTACACTCGTGCGGTTCCTTAATTTTGGTTCTTTTGGGATATTATATAGAGTAATTAATTTTTATCATAGTATGCGAGTTGGAGAGGATCATGATGAGCATGTTGTTCGTGTCAAAAGTGTGTATAGTTCATCGATTAGGAATATATGTTAGGTTTATTTGCTCTATTTCTTCTCAGTTCTCTTTATCAGAGATTATTATGGGATAAGTGTTGGTTGTTGTTGGACAAAATGTTCATAGACGAGTAAGAAACAAAGGACTTGAAACGCGCGGTTCGACCTGATTGTACAAATTCATGATCATGGCAGTGGAAGATTGTTAAACAGGCTTCAACTTAATTACATTAGAACTCATATTATTCATTGGAGTATTTACTATTTAGTAATAAGTTTTTATTTGACTTTTACTTCCTTCATTTTAATACAGCGTGCCGTCACGTCTGCCTAATATACAATACTAACTAATTAAATTTAATACATTCCGGATGTAGCACCTAATTTTTTTATAACTATATGCAATCTATATTTTGACAGTTGAGATTGAAGGATTTCGTTGGGTTCGTGTACGCAGCGGAATTTGAAAATTTTGTGTTTCAAACCCAACAAGCGACGAACTGTAGGATGATTATGTAGTAATATAAAACACGTCAATACATAACATGTATATAACCGTAATATTTTGATAGAATACTTACGGTTTGGAAACTATGGAGTCTTTTAGTAATTTCCGAGAGTGCGCATGCAATTGATCATCGACAGCAAGTTCCAAGAACTCCGATGTATCCCTCCTTCGAACAACTAGGAAATTCGGCAGAGGTTCAAGAGAGTTTTATTCTAGGTCTCTAAGACTTAGAATAAAATATGAATAATGTGTCTAATAATGAATGAGGAGGTGCTCTATATATATGTGAAATTAGGGGAAAATTCAGATTTTGGGTTGGGCTCAAAGCGTGGCCCAAAACGAATTGCAGCAGGCCAATCTAATTTGGCTTGCTGCCCAATTAGTGTCGCGGCTCTGCCCATTGGGCGCCGCGGCGCCTCGTCCTTTTCACAAAATATTTTCAACACATTTTAATTAAATCAAAATTCAATCTTGACTTAATTAAATAATTTCCATCAAATGGAAATAATCCCATAGTTAGTATAAATTTAAATATCTCGATTCCAAATCGAATATTTAACACTTTCTCAATACACCCTTAGATCGAAGAAATAATTGACATAGTGTTACCCTACAGGTCTTCACATATCGACACTAATCATATTAGGGTCTACACAGAATTCCTAGACGGCGCCGTAAGACGAACTCAATATGTGAAGTATATTTACACGAATCCAGTAAACTGAACCTCTATGTGGGAAGATAAAATCCTTTCTTTCTCGACTCACTCTATCAAGCTTGGATTTGCCAAGTGTCTATCCAAATGGCTTGATAATTATATCTCATCTATATTGGTTAACAACAAAACCACATTCTAGATATGTCTATTGCGTTGGCCAACGACTTAGTCAACCCAATATCACTGAGAAGCTGAGTGTTCTCTCAAATATACACTCGAGGAATGAATTCTAATCTTGGCTCAACTACCACCTTTAATCCAGATCATAATATACTCAATACAAGCCGTATCTCAACCTATAAGGCATTTGAGCTTAAGACAGGATTAAAGTATATTACTTTGTAGACAAGGTGTGTACCTCAAGTCTAATGACTTCTATCTCCCATACGCTGATCATACTTTAGACATGTATAACAAACAATATATCAGCGGGTATACCAATACTTTCAAAGTATCCATGTGTCCATCACGAGTAACCATTACTCGTAGCAGGTGAGACATGCTACATCCTCTAAGGATGTGATGCAGACCACATATCGACTTATCACATATCATCGATATCCCATTCTCGATGATCATTTGTCGAGGCTATTTTAAGGGTTACGTTATAATATTAATAACTCACACTATTAATAACAACGTAACCTCTAGGGATGCATATTATAGAATATTACAAACAATCAACTAAAGATTCAATAATTACAAATGCCAAAATATTAATCTTCATTAATAATAATACGAACGTGTATAAAGTACATTTGTCCTAATATAGATTGTCTCTAGGACATACATATACTTTCAATCTCCCACTTGGCCTAGAGCCAATCTTTAACATATCTAATGCTCATATTCTCAAAATGACCATTATGCTTGACTAAGCTTAATGGTTTAGTGAATGGGTCAGCTAGATTATCCTCTATGGGAACATAGTCTAATCTAATCTCTTCAATCTCCACCATCTCCCTGAGTATATGGTATTTCCTTGGTACATGCTTGTTTCTGTTTGTTGATCTTGGTTCCTTAGCCTGTGCAATCGCACCAGCGTTGTCACAATAAATAGTTATTGGACAACTGGCACTCGGAACTACCCTTAGTTCCTTCAGGAACTCAAAAATCGCGACAACTTATTTACCAGCTTCCGATCCAGCAATGTACTCAGCTTCTATTGTCGAATCAACAGTTGTAGCTTGTTTGGAATTTTTCCAGCTCACTGTTCTACCATTGAAAATGAATGTGTACCCAGACTGAGATTTGAAGTCATTAAGATCCGTCTGGAAGCTAGCATCAGTGTACGCAGTAGCATCTAGCTTTTCTTCCTCATCATAGACTAAGAAGTAATCTTTAGTTCGTCTAAGATACTTAAGAATACTCTTGACTAGGCCTGGCCAGTGGGCCGGGCTCGGGTCTGGCGGGGTCGGGGCGGGACGGGCGAAGGGGGCGGGGTCGGGTCTGGCGGGGTCGGGATTGGCGGGACTTGCTCCAGTCCCGTCCCGATCCCGTCGGAATCGGGTCGGGGCGGTGTCGGGGCGGTGTCGGGTCGGGGCGGGATCGGGTTTTCCTCCTTTTTTTTTAATAACATATGTATAAAAAAAAACTCAATAAACAAGACAAGATAATGTAATAAAAATATCTCAATGCTGTTTTTGTGCCTCTTATATTATTTAATAGACATATGATTTTTTTGTAATACAAATGCAATTGTCTAAAATCTAAATTGCAACTTTGTGTTGTTGTCCAAAAGTTGCAAATTACATAATAAAATTGCAATTAAAAAATTACTTTCTCAAAAAAACCTGTTCTAATTGCTTGATAATTTCGTGTGGTTCTTCGGTTGGAATTGGTATTTGTTGGTCAAATTGATCCATGTCGCTTCCACTACCTTCGGATAAGATTTCGTTGTAGTTTTCGTCTTCTTTTTCGTTGATCTCCGGTTGACCGCACCTTCTCCGCTCCGCTCGTATCCAATCTCTGAATAATACTGCAATTTCCAAGCTATCTCCGGCTAATGAGTGTCTGTGGTCTCCTATTTGATATCTGCCGGCAGAAAAAAAGCGCTTTCAGACGTATTTGATGAAGCTTTAATGTTCAAAACATCTCGGGCCGTCATTGAAAGTGTCGGAAAGGTCTTCTCATTCCTTCTCCAGTATTTCAGCAAGTCTTCATGTCCATCTTCATTGATAACTTCTTGGTACGATACAGAACCTTGCAAAACAAAAATATCTAACTCGCTAATTTGGTTAGTAGCGGTACGACCGCACATTCTATTTCTGAGGCTTTCAATACTAGCCGCAGAAACAACATGTCTTTTGTGAGGTTGTGTTGAAGATGAAGAAGATGGTATGGAAGCCGGTAAGTTACTAGCATTTTCTTGTTGATAAAACCTATATGTTTTTTTGCATTGGTCTTCTACGCTAGACAACACTTCTTCTTTAGTTTGTTCAATAGGTGGTGGGTGATTTAGATTTTTGGGACTTGGAGGTGGTAGTACTTCTATACAATCGTAAATAGTTTCATTTAGTGATTTAGTACCGTCTATTTTAATAGTCGGATTTAATACAACACCAATAATATAAATAGTGGGAATAGGAATAAAATATTTTTTATTTTGATAAACATTTTTTTAATAGCTGCCATATAAGCTGGTTTTTCCATATATTCACTAAGTAATAAAAATATTAGAGTTATATAAAACAACATAGTTGAAATAGTAGGATAATATATACCGGAAAATTCTTTTGTTGCTTGAATTTTTTTTTCTAAAAATACAATAAGTTCGGAAATTTTTACCTAATCACTATCTACAACCATATCAGTTGGATTTTGATTATGAGAGTTAAAAAATAAAGTTATAGGTTTTCTATAGATAAGCAACAAGTAGTTGCTCGTATAAAGAATTCCACCTAGTGGATACTTCTTCTGGATTTTTTTTATAAGGTAGTCCACAATCGTGACAAATTTTTTTATATTCTTTTATTCGTTGTACTCTATTACTTTTAAAAATAAAGTTTATAGCAAATTGTATTTTACTAAGAATGTCTTGAAAAAGTGATAGACCATCCTTTACAATTAAGTTATATATATGGCACGCGCATTTTATATGAAAATGATATGGAAAAGATGGAGTTAAACTATTTTTTAAAATTGTAATAGCGTAATTGTTAGAAGAAGCGTTATCTAATGTAATAGTCATAATTCTATCGGTTATTCCATAATAATGGCACACTTGATAAATATTATCTGCAATAAAAGTACCAGTGTGCCTATCATCTATATATCTATACGCTAAGATACGTTTTTGCATAGACCATTTATAATCTATTCAATGACAAGTTACCGTTAAATAATCATGGCCGTTAGTACTACGACCTATATCAGACGTGATAGATACTTTGCCATTAAAATGATATAATGAATAACGTAAATATTGTTGATATTCATGTGCGAATTTAAATACATTTCTCTTAACAGTTGATCTAGGAAAACCGTTAAAAGCAGGATTATATATATCTCTAATGTAATGAATAAAATCGGGAGACGAAGGAAATGAAAAAGGCAAACCCTCCACAACAACTAATTTTGATATTGCTACCCTATCTCTATGTTTATTGTATTTAGGGCCTACAATTCCCCCCCGTCATAGGATTAATTTGACCCTATACTTGGTCCGGGACAATATCAGTATGTGAACCTTGTCCCGATGGAGCGGGCGTTTGCGCACCCGGTTTTAAAGCCTGGTATTGGGCATACCTAGCTGGATGAGCACTTACTACGTGTCTAATTAAATCCCCCGTCCCACCGTGACCTTTTCCAGTTTTAAATTTTAAAACATTTTTATAAATTTTACATATAGCTACTTGATTCTCTACGTCCCTATCAAAAAATGTCCATGCATCTGATTTTAATGGTCGTTTTGCTGGACCTCGTCTCATACTAGGGGGAATAAGAGACATTTCAGTTGAAGGTGCACTAGTGGGTGTGTTGTCATCAACATTAGTGGGTGTATCATCGTCTAAATTAAAGTCTTCTTGAGTTCCAGAAAATAGCTCCTCGTCTAAATCTAATGGTATTGTAGGAAAATATTGAGTATCAACAAAATCATCCTGTGTAGGAATAAGATGACTAGAAGAAGTACCCTTGCTATGGTTGCCCCTACTAGAAGAAGCACCCTTACCCTTAAACATACCTCTTAATCCTTCCATTTTAATTATGATAATAAATAATTAAAGATAATAAAATTAAGTGCGCTAAATAAAATAAACAGACAATATTAATTTAATGAAGAAACGAATGTACCAAACGCCGACGTAACGTCGATGTGTAATCGAAAGGTTGAAAATTGAAACTTTGCTCGATGGAAGATCCTCAAGCTAGTTGCCAACTTCACTCCCAATTCCCAAATGAATAAATAAAATTGAATATTTAGTAAACAATGTAGACTTGTAGAGAGATATATTGAGAGATTAGAGAGATTGTAGGAAGATTTGTGAGAAAGATGAAGAGAAAATGAGTTATTTATAGTTGGAAAATTGAGTTAAAGTGTAAATATAATAACTTATGGGTTACAAATAAATATTAAGGGGTTGGGGGAGGGGGGAGGCCAAAAATGGTCGTTGGTGCAACGACTATATTTGCAAAGGGGGACTCTCGGGCGGGATCGGGGGCGGGCTCGGGACGGGCTCGAGGCGGGGTTGGGTTTGGCGGGCCTGGGATGGGCGGGACGAGACATTGTCCCGTCCCGAGTTCAAGTCCCGCTACCATTTTTTTTTTACTCGGGGTCGGGGCGGGCTTGGGACGGGGTCGGGCCGTCCTGGCCCACTTGCCAGCCTTACTCTTGACTGCTTTCCAGTGTTCTTCCCCAGGATTCTGCTGAAATTTGCAAGTCATACTAAATGCAAAGGCCACATCTGGCCTAGTACAGGTCATGACATACATGATCGATCCTATAGCCGAAACATATGGGATCCTCTTCATGCGCTCAAGTTCTATAGCATTAGAAGGATTGTCCTTCTTAGATAACTTGATGCCTTGACCCATAGGTAGACCACCTTTCTTGGAATTTTCCATAGAAAAACGTCTAAGCACTTTGTCTATGTAGATTGACTGTGACAGCCCCAACAATCTATTAGGTCTATTTCTATAGATCCTAATTCCCAGAATGTAGCAGGCTTCACCTAAATCCTTCATCATGAAGGTACTAGAAAACCACTCCTTGACTGACTGCAAGAGAGTCTTATTGTTTTCCATTATCAATATGTCATCTACATATATAATAATGAAGACAATACTCTCATACTTACGTTTACTGTAAACACAGGGATCCTCTTTGCTTCTGACGAAATCAAATGACTTGATAGCCTTGTCAAAGGAACTATTCCAACTCCTCGAGGCTTGCTTGAGCCCATAAATAGACTTCTGTAGCTTGCATACATCATTTGATTTGGACTCAGACGAAAAACACTCATGTTGTTTCATATACACTTCCTCAACTAGATTACCATTGAGGAAAGCACTTTTGACGTCCATCTATCAAATGTCATAGTCATAATATGTAGCTACACGGAACTCCTAGACGGCGTCGTAAGACGAACTCAATATGTGAAGTATATTTACATGAATCCAGTAAATTGAACCTCTATGTGGGAAGATAAAATTCATTCATTCTCGACGCACTCGATCAAGCTTGGATTTGTTAAGTGTCTATCCAAATGGCTTGATCATTATAACTTATCTATATTGGTTGACAACAAAAATATATTCTAGATATGTATATTGCGTTGGCCAACGACTTAGTCAACCCAATATCACTGAGAAGCTGAGTGTTCTCTCGAATATACACTCGAGGAATGAATCCTAATCTTGGCTCAACTACCACCTTTAATCCACATCATAATGTACCCAATACAAGATGTATCTCAACCTATAAGACATTTGAGCTTAGGACATGATCAAAGTATATTATTCTGTAGACAAGGTGTGTATTGACCTCAAGTCTAAGGACTTCTATCTCCCACACGCTGATCATACTTTAGATATGTATAACAAACAGTATATCAGCAGGGTATACCAATACTTCCAAAGTATCATATGTCCTTCACGAGTAGCCATTACTCGTAGCAGGTGAAACATGCTACATCCTCTAAGGATGTGATATAGACCACATGTCGACTTATCACATATCATCGATATCTCATTCTTGATGATCATTAGTCGAGGCTATTTTAAGAGTTACGTTATAATATTAATATCTCACACTAGTAATAACAATGTAACCTCTAGGAATGCATATTATAGAATATTACAAACAACCAACTAATGATTCAATAATTGCAAATGCCAAAATATTAATCTACATTAATAATAATACGAACGTGTATAAAGTACATTTGTCCTAATATAGATTGTTTCTAGGACATACATATACTTTTAGAGATATCGTAATGGATAGATACTTTTGTAGAGGCATAATCTTTATTTTTAATAAGGTGCCCTAATTAACATCTTAAGGTAGATCTTGATACACAACTGTAAAGTAGCTGAAAGCTACCAAACTACACTGCGAAGAAGATGAAAGTAGCAGAAGTGGAAGCTGCTCCCATTTGAGAGAGAAAAGGAAATCGTGTATTGCATTGAAGGAAAAGTTCCACTTAATGAAACAGTGTCTTACTGGTCTAACCTTTGAAATCAATTGAGTCACCATGATTTACCTCCTTCACAGACCTGTCGGACCGGGGTGTGGGGGCTCCTGGGGTGGGAGTTCCACCTTTAAGGGGGATATTTGGAAAAAAAGATGATTATATACAAGCAATGCCTAACGCCAGCTAATCTACAGCTAAGCTAACAAACTAACTGCATAACAAACTAACCGACTGAACTTAAAGTAATTAATTAAATATCTAACTACTTGTACTGGACATGATCTGCTGTTGATGAGCATCAGGGAACATTAGTACACTTGCCAAGTTCCTTTACAACAACAACAATAAAATGAAATTAGTTATGAATTTCATCACTAATCTATCACTAAATAGCTCGTAGCTAATAAATTTTTGGATTATTGTGTCGTGATTTATTAGCGATAGATTTCGCTAATTAGCTACAAAATTTATCCATCGCTAATTTTTATTTTTTAGTAGTGATAATTAAACATAATAAAAGCATCATAAAAAAGCGGAAGCATATTTAGCTAAGCCATTTGTCACCTGGGATGAAGCTGCTCTCTATTTCTCTTCTCTCCATTTTCCCCAAGTTCTTATTTGGATGAGAGACACATGTCATAGTTTTAAATCAATGGTTGAGATTTAGTAAATTAAAGCCAAGCCTTAACCATGATTAGGATAATAGATATTTTATATATTTGTTCCCAAAATATATGGCAATCCCTCAATTATAGCTACAAAATTTATTTTTTATTATATTACCATTTACATTATTCAAATATTCAAGTATCTCTTGCTACATTATATATCATACATGCACGACTGCCAAATTTCTTTTACAAAATTCTAGTAATTTTTTTAAGCAGGAAGATTTTAAGTTTATCTACTTCTCTTTAAACATTGAAATTTCTTTCCAAAGCATCCAAATTAGGCTAAAAACATTTTTTATAGAGATGAAATACTTCACCTGCTCGGATAAAATTGTAAAATAATTGACATGATAGTCAAAGATTAAAAAGAAGAATTTACCCAAGGCAAGTAAGAAAGTAGCAAAAAAAGAAAAAAAAACGATGCACGAAAAAATTCACTCAATGGAAGTAAGAAAAGTTTATATAAATGTACAACTAAAATGGTGAGATTGTAAAAATATTTTGGGAGCAAATATATGGAGGTAATTAATTATTCTAATCATGGTTAGAGCTTACTTTTGTTAATTAAATCTCAATCATTAATTTTAAAATATGACACATGTCTCCGATCCAAGTAAGAATTTGGGAAAAATGGAGAGAAGCCGGATCCTGTCGCCTTGATTGACTTCTCTAAAATTTGGGAAAAGTGTATCCAGCTCTTGTGTAACCATTTGAAAGCATCATTCAACTCTATATTTTGCAGCATGAGCCTATGAGTCGATGAGATGTTTTTTCATACTTACCACATTTAATTCTAGCTAATTGAATATCCTTAGATCCCCTCCATTTCTTTTTTCGTTACAATGGAAAATCTGTTGGAAATTAGCCTTTGGCGGGGAGATGCGTCCACCCATCTTTGATGAATTAAACACTTGTGTTCCGCATGTTGGAGACCTTGTCTCTTCGCACATGCATGATCTACGAAGTGAGTAGATGACCGTAGGGCCAAGAATCATCTAATTTCGTTGAGAAATGAAAGAGATATTGGTCCACGAAGTAAGGTGTTTGAGACATGGAAATGTGGTGTGGGACAAATCTACCACATCGGTGGGAATAGGAAGAATTGCTCTCTATATAAGTCTCTAATTGGTAAAGGGTTTGGGACCCCAAGGGGTATCCCATGTGTTTAAAGGAGGGAAGACCTAGATGTGCTTGGGTTCAAGGCTAAGCCCACACGCGCGCCGCCGCCGCCCGCCCGTCCCGTCCGGTTCCGGTTCCGAGTTCCGGGTTTCGGGTTCTCGGGTTCTCGGGTTCACGGGTCGTGGGCTGTGGGCATATCCACTGGATCTGTAAATAACAGTAGTGCTGATCGCCTCTTGGTGTCAAAGAATGCTGAATTCTTTGGAGATAACTTTCCTTGAAAAAGGAAAAAGGGGTAATTGCTCAAGGATAACAAGAACCCGCGAGGGCCTGACTGTCCGGAACTAGACGTTCCAAATCTACAGGACTCGAAAGTTGCTAGCTATCTGGAACTTAATATTCCAGATCTGCAGAACTCAGGGATTCTAGATGTAGAACCGAGAAGGAGCAAAAAAAGGGGACAAAGACTTGTTCCATACCTTCTAGCTTGTATGGTTGAGAACGAACCATGGACAATTAACAAAGAATTGTCATCTCCAAAAACACTGGTTTGGAAAGAAGCTAAAGAAAGAAATAGATTCTATCATATAGAACCATACTTGCGTAATGGTTGATCTTCCTCCGGAAAAGAACCTTTGGGTCGTAAAATGTGCTCCCACAGAGTAGTTTCACATCCGGGGCCATTGTAGTTACATGGCATGGATGTTGAAACGACCTTTCCAACCGGAGAGTTGGAAGAAGAGGATCGAATTGGTTTCTTTGAAGCGAATCATGTTGGGCTTCTTCCCCGAACTTTCATTTTGGTCCCCGAAATGTTTACATTTTGGTCTGAAAGTTTCGGATAAAACGAGGACAATGAATCGACCACGAAACATTGACTCGAAGTTAGAAAGCCAACGGTTGGAGAATCAACATGCGAAAGTAAAAGTCATATTGAAACAAAGTCTCGATATGAAAGATATGGGTATCACGAGATGACATCTTAGGAATTGGATTTCTAAGACATCTAACGGATCGGTCGATAGTAGACGAGTCGTTGAAGCCACCAATGGATATGAATCATAGAAATGATTGGAATCATGGTGCTCCCATAGACAAAGAGCGATATGCACGGGTCATGTGTAGTTCAATGTATTGTACACACTACAACCGACCCGGTATCGTCCTACAAACAGATTAGTTGAATTAAGGTTCATCGATGATCTTAATACATGATCAATAGAAGGCGTTAAGTCGGATATGACGATATCTCGAATTATTCGCTTATCTACGATTATAGTATTCTCGGATGTCCAGGCGGTTCGGGAGAACACGGTGATGCAAACTGGACATCGATTCGAAGAACACCAAAGCCACAAGCAAATGTGTATGGTGGGTCTTGGAAAATCCTCTAAGCAAACTTGCATCGGCCGATTCATGATGGAATCGGAGTTTATCGCTTTATACAAAGCATGAAAGAAGTTGAGTAACTTCACGGCTCCTTAGAGGACGTCCCTTATTGGGAGATACCCGTGTCTTCAAGCGGTTATACACTCGTGTGGCTAGCCTGGTCGGCTTCGGGAAGGACATGGATGACGGCGTCTAGACATATCTTTTAGGATCTGTCGGAGACATAAGACCGTATGGCGATTGATCATCACGGGTGTCACATCCTTGTTTACTAACTAAGGGACTACCGGAGATCAAGTGTTCTCTGTGTCTAGGGGAATTGGCTTAAAACCCAAACAATACGAACCTTTGCGGTGGAAACCCAACCATACGATTGGAGATCCCAAGAATTTGGTTCAATGGGAAAACTAAGCGGCAAAAGGTTCGGTTGAGCGCTTCGGTGGAAGCAAGAAGCACTTCGGATGATGATTTACGTACGGAAACATGAATCCAAAGTTGTTCCCGCGATAGACATTAAAGTGTCTTTGCGTGGGTGGGTAAAGGTTAAGCTTCCAAAACTTTTTAAAAGATCCTCAAACGATTGAGGTTAAAGTTGTGGAACTTTTAATGATTCCTAACACTTGTGAAGTGGGGTATAACGGGATACCTTGTAGGAGATCACCTATTTAAGTGCGAGGATGGCCGACTCAAATGAACGCACTTAAGAATCCAAGTGTGTCCATGGCCACAACGGACGAAACGTAAGAAGGAAAATGAATAAGAAGAGTTATTGTGTTGATATCGTTGTCTTGGCTTACACTAAACACCGACGGTTCAAGACATCACGTTCACCGCGCGAGTAAGTAAGTCCGATGGTATTCAACTAGGGAAGGTTCAAAGCGTAAGCTACCTCTCCCGATGCAATATCTTTCGCCGAAAGATTGCTGAAATGTAGGCACATTGTGTGTGCGCCACAATCTCTCTTTCATAGAGGGGATTGTTGGAAATTAGCCTTTGGCGGGGAGATGCGTCCACCCATCTTTGATGAATTAAACACTTGTGTTCCGCATGTTGGAGACCTTGTCTCTTCGCACATGCATGATCTGCGAAGTGAGTAGATGACCGTAGGGCCAAGAATCATCTAATTTCGTTGAGAAATGAAAGAGATATTGGTCCACGAAGTAAGGTGTTTGAGACATGGAAATGTGGTGTGGGACAAATCTACCACATCGGTGGGAATAGGAAGAATTGCTCTCTATATAAGTCTCTAATTGGTAAAGGGTTTGGGACCCCAAGGGGTATCCCATGTGTTTAAAGGAGGGAAGACCTAGATGTGCTTGGGTTCAAGGCTAAGCCCACACGCGCGCGCGCCGCCGTCGTCCGCCGTCATGTCCGGTTCCTGGTTCGAGTTCCGGTTCACGGGTTCACGGGTTCACGGGTCGTGGGGCCGTGGGTCGTGGGCCGTGGGCTCGTGGGCCTGTCGATATTATCTTTTTGGACCGAGAGAAATCGCCGATGTACGGTTTGATCCCGAAGTTTCATATGTACAATTTGGACCGAATTCTTTCATATGTACGCTTGGTCCTCGAAGTTTCAATATTTACGCTTTGGTCCCCGAAATTTCGGAGACTTTTTCTCGTAAATATTGGATCGCATTAAGGAGCATTAACCACCATTATTTGGCTGATTAATTCCTCCATTAACAAATTCATTACTTGGGCAAAGGAGCGACCTCTTTCAATGGCCTTAATAGCCATTACTTGGTCGTTTTAATGGCCTCCTTTAAGGGCCATTACACCTTGTTTGTGGCTGTTGGACAGCCCCTCCTCTTGCTATATATTGAGCTTCACTTGGCTGAAAAAAGAAAGCAAGAAACGAGCGAAAACATAGACGAAAATACGGTGCAAGCAAAACTCGATCGAAAAACAATCACGAAAATAGCTCAAAACAAAGTGAGCAAATTGTGACGAAAATCGGTGAGCAAACCCACACATATACACAAGATATACACTACGAGACACACTATATACACAGAGACAAAAGAGAAGAGTATTGAGAAACTCTTCCTTCCTATTCCATATCTTCAAGAAGTCGAGTCATATTTGTTTTCTTCGCCAGGCTCAACCTATTGGCTTTGTAGTGTTGGGATTAAAGTGTTGTTTTATCTTGGGAGACTATTGCCCGCTAACGTAAAAGCATATATACGGGGCAATCTTGTCTTAAGGATAGAGGGCTATCCTCGACTCAACACACAACGTTGTAACCATCCAGATTTAGTTGTTTCTTGATTTCAGGTTATCAAGATTCAAGGCACAACAAACTTGCGGCAGCTTCTCAACATTGGCTTTGCAAGGTGATCAAGATTCAAGACACAACACACATGCGGCAGTTTTGAAGATTGACCATTTATTTCTCATTTCGAACATTTGTAATAGTTATTACCTCCCGTACTGCTCCATAAAGTACCATAGAACACCAACAAAATCATTCACTTAAATGAAACCAAATGGTCTTGTCATTGCTGTAAAAAGAGATGTTGAGCAATCGAAGAAGTAATTTGATAAATAATTTTGATCTTGACAGATTTGATATCAATATTTGTTTTTATTATACAACAAAGATAGATTTTTATTTTTATTTTCATACAAATAATAGCTATATACAATTATTGTGCTTTAGTTTTTCCAGATTCCAGTTAGAATAATCCTTTATCCTTTCAAATTCGAGTAAATCCCCTACAATTACGTAAAATTCTCATTATATAAATGGTCTAGGTATTTGATTTTGAAATATAAGTATGATTTGAATCATATAATGTATATTTAACGTGTACTCCTACTATACAGCTGGAAGGTTTAAGTTTTGATTTTGAAATTTAAAAGGATTATCCAAAGCTTAAATAGTCACATTATAAAAGTGTTACAATAATTCAACATGTACGTAATATATAAATATTCATAGCATCCCTTGTTGGAATATGGTAGCTCCATCGTCACACTTTCCATTATTATTTTTCGGCCATATGTGGTCATCAAAGTTAATTGTATAACTTGGTTTAGCACGAGTAGTCAAAATAAGGAAAGTTCCAGTTTCTTCAGTATAATAAACTTTCAAAGCCTTATTACAACCACATGGAGCACGCGATAAAAAATGAGGCTACAACTATATATGCTTTAAAATACCTCAACTAATAGTAGGAATTAAATAACTCCACTAGCTAGCCCAACCTAACTATATAACATATCTCTCAATCTATTTTTCACTTCAATATCTAGCTTACTTCAAGAAATTTGGAGGCTCTGTTATTTTTCGTAACTTGTGAGTACTGAGTACTACTACTACTACTAATTAATCAAAGCCATGTTTAGAGCAATGAGTACACGAAGGGACTATAGAGGATATGAGGAATTGATTAAGGATGAGGCCCCTTCTGCTCCATTGATAATGTTGAAGCCAAAGCTAAGTAAAAGCAGAACCGTTCCAGCTGCTGCTAACTTCTTTAGCTCTTCGTCCAAGAAGGTGACGTCCGAGGACAATTTCCGGGCGAATGCTCAGTTAAAGGAAGCAAAAAAAGCGAGCAAAATTCATCCAATATTCAGTCTATTCGAAACGAAGAAGAAGAAGAAGGCAACTGCTAGGCCTGAATTCTCGAGGTATATTCAGTATGTTAGAGAGGGAGGTTTTGGTGATGTGTTGCAGACCAGTTCCTCCAAATCCAACAATATGGCTGCTGTAAATTGAGATTAATCTTGAGGGATTTCTTAATTTTGGTTCTTTGGAATATTAGACGAGTAAGAAATTACAAAGGACTTGAAACGGTTCAAGCTGATTGTACTAATTCATGGCATTTCTTATTTTTGGTAATACATATACATATTTTTGCTCTTGGTAATACATATACATATTTTTGCATTGTGTTTGTATGCTTGACATAACTTCTTCTTTAGTTGGTTCGTATTTTTGCATTGTGTTTGTATGCTAGACATAACTTCTTCTTTAGTTGGTTCGTAAATTGGGTCTGTTGGAAGTATTTCTAAGCATTCATAAATCGTTTAAATAAGGGCATTACAACCGTCTACTTTAATAGTATGATTTAATACATCACCAATAAAATAAATAGTGGGAATAAGTAAAAAATATTTTTTTAATTTTATAAACATTTTTGCAATAGCTGGAGCGTAATTTGGTTTTTTTATATATTCATTAAATAACAAAAATATTAGAGCTATATAAAATAACATATATGAAATAGTAGGATAATAAATACCAGAAAATTCCTTAGTAGCTAGAAAAAATTTTCTCTAAGAATACAATAAGTTCCAAAAATTTATCTCAATCATCATCTACAAGCATATCCGTTGGATTTTGATTGTGGGCGTTAAATAATAAAGTTATATGTATTCTATACTCGTGAGCAACAAGTAATTGTTCATACAAAGAATTCCACCTAGTCGCAACTTCTTCCAAAATTTTCCTATAAGTTAATCCACAATCATGACAAGTTTTTTTTATACTCTTTGCGTCTTTGTATTTTATTACCTTTAAAAATAAAGTTGATGCAAATTGTACTTTATCAAGGATGTTTTTAAAAAGTTTTAGGTCATCATTTACAACTAAGTTATAAATATGACATGCACATCTAACATGAAAAATATGGGGAAAAGATGTTGATATTCACAGTGTTAGTTGAAGATACAAGGATATTATGTCATCCGACAAGTTCAGGATGTTTCATTGTCATTCATGCATTATACCCATATAATATATTAGATCGGGTTGCACGTTCTGCAACACTAACATATATTGGATCGGGTTGCACGTTCCGCAACACTAACATATATTGGATCGGGTTGCACTTTCCGCAACACTGACATATACTGGATTGGGTTCCTAATTTTTATACTTGATCTCATGTTTCGTTGGCTACTTATGATCTCTTTTACGAACTTCATGTTTTATAGTGGGCGGTTAGTCGCGGCCGTCGGGTCGGGTCGTGACAAAAGTGGTATCGAGCGTTAGTCCTCGGAATGTCTACGGACCGTGTCTAGTAGAGTCTTGTGTATGGGTATGTTGTGCACCATACTTATACGCAGGAGGCTGCTGGATATTTAGGATTGGTTTCTATTCTTCTTACTCTAAGATCGTGCGATAGAGCTATGTTATTAGGTTATTCCCTCTTTGACGTATTAATGTGTTACAGCTATGCCTCCAAAGAAAGCGACAGCCGCCAGAAGGGCAATATGAATTCGAGGTTATGAGAAACTATCTTACACGTATACGGGAAGAAATAATGTAAGCTTGGGACATGGAATATTTGAGACTCTTAGAATATTAGATAATCGTTGAGACCTTAGATATACAGGGCCTTCTTGAGTAAAATATTTTATGTTTGATCTGGGTTAAAGTGCATAGTATATGTGAAGTCTATTAGTTGTGATGACTCCTTGGTATGCTTATGTTTATATGAAAAGGAATATGAGATATGCCAAAAAGCTGGGAATTGCTATCTTGTTGTACATATAAGGGTTGTTGTCTCCGGAGCAAGTTGTCGGATAAGTCCTTGAAATTAGTTCAGCGAGTAGTTGATAGTCGTTAACGGGTTGTCCTACTTGTGGATGGGGCTTAGGAGTAGATGGTCCTCTACATGTTGTAATATTACCACGTTTAAGTTGATGTGTTCCAGCTTTTCTTATGAGTTATGCTATCTATGTTATGTATAAATGTATTCTGTCTTGGTCATACTTCTTTCGAACAGGGTGGTCCGTTAATGTCCCCGTACAAAGATATGTGGGATGAGTATAAATCACTTGTGTTAGGACCTATCTTCACCAATTTTACTCAAATGGGACTACCTCTAAACGAGTTAATTAGACTTGCCTAGATATCTTTTATGTTTGATTAAAATTTCCCCCGTAATTATCTTTGCGTATCATAATGTAGAATGCAAAATGTTCTAATAACTCAAGTCTGCGTTTTATCTCTTAAATAGGGAATAGATTCGTATGCTAAACATGTTGTCAATAGTTGCTTAAGGGAGTGGAAAATTGAGTATTTACATAATTCTAGGAATGACTTGCTGCTGCAATAAACGGTTTACTTATTTAGTTAACTATTAAACCTTGAATATATTATGCCAAGCATTATGTTATATATGTGAATATTGTGGCTATTTGTGACTACTCTATTAATGTCTAGCATATTCAGTTGATGAAAACACTGTTAGAGTATTGTGTGACGATTATTTGTGTGTTAAGTGGTTGTCTTGTTAAGTTTAAGGGTTATTTGACCTTGTATGATCCGTTTAAATGACCTTGAAGTAATTGGTATACTAGTTTTAGTCCATTGTAACCCCTCTTGGATTGTTTAAGTCTGTGGTGTCCATAGTAGGTTAGGTCAAACCATCACTAGCACATGTACTAATTTAGTATGCTTAATACATGAACATGAGGTTTGTTCTAACAAATTATTTCGGTATGTTGCCATAGTGGCTTGAGAAGTATATTAAACCTCTTAGACACTATGTTCGATTAATCCATGACTCAACTACACATGTTATGTTAATTAAACACCGAGTGGTTGAAGTTAAAAATTATGCTTACATAATGACTATATTGGTTGTAAAGGTCACATTTGGTATGGAAATGATTGGAGGGCTTAATGTTTTTATTTATTTATTTATCTGCCTATAATAAGGAACTAAGATTTAGCATAAGAATGTTGTTATAATTATGATAGGATCACCTAATGACTTTGAAATGGATGTGTGTCTTGTTTAAGTCTTTGTCGTGATCTGAAGGATAGTTTAGGAGCCTATTTGGTGTATGTTTTGCTTGTTAAAGGGTCATATCTATCCTTGGCATGTCCCAATAGTCTTAGGTGGTCTAATACTCATCTGAACATAACTATTTAAAATAACCTTGCATATATTTTTCACCAAAAATTAGAAGCAAAACCACACCAAAATCAGTGGCGAAAGCAGTGGCAAAACAGCCACTTTGCTTGGACTGAAAACTGCCAGAAAATTGGGATTTTTGGGATGAAATTTTGGAAGAAAAACGTGTATGTCAATTGGAGTTGAAGAAGTGAACAAAAGGGAGGAGAAAAATTACAAAACAGTGGGGAATTTTCGGACAAACAGTGGCAGAAATTTGCGGACTGTTTTGACGAATGTGAGGTATAAAAATTCTTCTTTCTATGATATAATTGGAATGCATGTTGTTAGAATTAAGGTAATGAATTTGTGTTAAGGAAGAATTGAAATTTGAGCATTGCATGTGACCATTTTTGGCTAGTTGCCAATTTGGGACAGATTTTGGTGTTGTTGGATTCGTTGGTTATTGTGGTTATTATTATCACTAATTGCATGATGAAATTGAAAGGAAACATTGGCATAACATTTAGGCATATGTATTTGGGCCCTCGCAGGCATTCTTGTTGGTCGATCGTTTTACGTTTCGATTATTGTTACATCCCTGTTATGCTATTATTCATGTTTTACATACTCAGTACATCAGTCGTACTGACGTCCCTTTTGTCGGGGGACGCTGCGTTTCATGCCCGCAGGTTCATGTTGGCAAGGCGATGATTCACGTTAGTAGGTTACTGACTCAGCGGATTTTGGAGCACTCCCCTTGTTTCGGAGTGTCGGACTATCTTGGTACGATAATTTTTGTGTATGTATATGGGTATGGCGGGGCCCTGTCCCGACCCTTTGATGTCATGTACTTTCTTAGAGGCTTGTAGACAGGTGTCCTGTGCATAGTTGTCATGTATGGTCTTGTCGGCTTTGGTATATATATATATTATGGTTAAGATTTTCTATAATCTTTTTCGGCTTAGTCCGTATTTAATTGTGATTAGGTGTTCGTTGTATACTTAGTGGTACCCGGCGATGGAGTCTGGATGCCCGTCGCGTCCCTCCGGTTTGGATCGTGACATCAATCCGATAATAGTTGTACTACGGAACTTTGCTGTTTTAGTTTATTCACTTATGAATCTTCAAGATTCACTTAAATACCCTTTAATTATGTAAAACTCTCATTGTATCAAAGGTTTAGATGTTTGATTTTGAAATATTGGTATAACTAGTAAATAGTAATCAATGTATTTAACTTCAATTATATATACAAGGCTTAAGTTTTGAATTTGAAATACAGTATAAAAGGATTATCTAAAGCTTAATTAGTCTCATTATAAAAGCGTTACACTAATACAATAAAAAAATAAAGAAACACTGATATCGAATGATTGCTTTAGTAGCAAAAAAAAGGGTGGTCCTTGGAACGGCGAATGACAATTATCTAATGCAAGACAACAAACTTTTTATCAATGTATAACTTTTGTTTAGAGAAGAGTACCCGTTCAAACATAAGCAAGTTGGTATTCACTAATCAAATAGTTTATCCAAATTGATTATTTTCAACAAAAAGAAAGATACAAAAACAGAACATAAAAATATTGTCTTTATTAACATCTAATATGCATAGCACGCCTTGTTGGAATTTTGAAACTCCATGGTCCCACTTTTATTACTATTATTATTATTGTTATGATATTTTTTTCGACCATATGCGGTCAGAGTTCCAGTATATAAATATTTAGCAGGAGAAGTCAAAACAATGAAAGTTCCAGCTTTCTTCGGCAATAAACTTTCAAAGCCTACCACCAACGGATTGTTACCATGTATGAGGTTACACCTTCCTTAATTAAAGACTTCGTGTTTGACTTTTGAATATGAAAAAATTATTGGTAGGGATCGTTTTCCTCAAAAATTGGCTTTATCCAACGTGAATCCGGATATAATTGGGTCTAATGCGATTACAGAACGCCAAGTGTGGAAAATAAAAAAATTCAAAGCCTTATTACAACCACGTGGAGCACGCAATTTTTGAAAAGTGAGACCACAGCTTTTAAAATACATCAATTAAAAAACTCCCTTATCAAGTAGCCCAACCTAACTACTACTACTATATAACATATCCTTTGCTTTCTTCATCTCTCAATATCTCCTCCATTTTAAGCCTATAGTTCAAGAAATTTGGGAGCTGTACTGTTATTATTTGTAACTTGTGATTACTACCAATTAATTAAAGCCATGTTTAGAGCAATGAGTACACGAAGAGACTATAGAGGATATGGAGTATTGGTTAAGGATGAGGAGGAGGAACCTTCTGCTCCAATACTGGGGAAGCCAAAGTTGAGCAGAAACAGAACCGTTCCAGCTGCTGCTAAATTCTTTAGCTCTTCATCCAAGAAGGTGACGTCCGAGGACAATTTCCGGGCGAATGCTCAGTTAAAGGAAGCGAAAAAAGCGAGCAAGATTCACCCGATATTCAGTCTATTCGAAACGAAGAGGAAGAAGAAGGCAACTGCTAGGCCTGAATTCTCGAGGTACATTCAGTATGTTAGAGAGGGAGGTTATGGAGATGTTTTGCAGACGTCTTCCTCCAAATCCAACAATATGGCTGCAGTAAATTAGTAATTTAAGACATGTTATAAGTTAGTTTGGATTATGTGGTACAGAAGATCAATTGATTACATTTTATAAATGATTCATTATTATAAAGAATGGAGGATTGCCCAAGTCTATATAAGTAGATCAATTACCCATCCCACTATCGAGGTGGAACTTTCTAACAGTTATGTGTGGTAATTTTAAGGCATCAAACAATCTAGAGTTGATGAGCATGATATTCAATTGTATTGAAGTATGTATATAGGTAATATGCAAACTTGTTATAGATTGAGGATTTTGTCTTATTTGTTCTTTTTCTTCTCCCTTCTCTTTACGGAAGATTCTGGAATAACTTGTAAGCTAGAGGCACATCCAAAAAATTTAGTTTATGAGTTTTCGATAAATTATCTATACCGATTCAGATTGTACAAATATTGGAAGTACATGCTTGTTGATACGCATTAAAGGCATCAAACAAAGACAACAAGATTCATTCGTTTTCCAAATATCCCCTTATATAACAACAAGATTCATTCGTGTCCCACGTACTGATTAGTATACACCGCTTGGCCCTACGCGTATGGAGGGATTTTTTTGGGGGAACAAGATTCATTCGTGTACGTACTACATATGTTAAATGTTATTTTTATTGAAAGTCTCACGTTTGAATAAAGTGTTTTAATTAACGCAGTATGAATATTTATCGCCAAATTGTTCAATTTTATAAGAGGTAAGATGGAATCACATTGCTGTTTGTGTCTCTTTTGTCGCATCCTGTGTATGTTGTTTGACAGAAAACTAGGAGAGCGTTATGATTTTTACGTTTTTTCTTTTATATTTCTATTTCTAATAATCCAGATTATTGAATACTTCAGAAAGCAGCATTTGATATTTTATCAAACAATTCTCATGAAAACCCATCCTCATTTTGCATAAAGAACATCCGCCTGAGGCATACATATATAGAAGAATAACGCCTGCGGTTGCATATCATTGAATATTGGAAAGAAATCATATGGGCCTTGTAAACCAAAATGTAAAATTAGGAAGGGGTTGGGTGATTCTTTTTTCTCTTGTCAAAACTTTCCTATGAATTAAACAGGTTAAAGTCATCATTTTCCCTAACTTTATAGTCAAAATTTTCTCCTGCTATACATAAACTATAGTCATTTTCCCATTATCCTCTCTCCTGTTCCAAATAATTTCTGTTTTATCCTTTGATGTTTAAACTGTCAACCACATGTTTATGTATGCTCCCTCCATTTCATTTACATGGCTATCCGCCTCTAGCTAATCAGGAAATTTCAATCAATAGGTGATAGCCTTAACGAGCTGGGACGTGGAAGTGAATGATTGACTGTATACATATTCTAAAAAAAATAAAAAATTGTGATTTATAAATTTGAAAATTTCATATTATATATGCCTATAAAATTATGTTATTAAGTATAAAAAATTTTAAAAAATAAAAATTAAGTGTTTCTAAATAATAGTGTCATGTTTAAACAGAAAACATTTTCAAGAATTGGACTGGGCAATTAGAAAGGCGAATGGTGCTCGCAGGATGTGTCTACCATGTTTGGCAGGAGAGGAACCTTCGTGTATTTCAGAACAAGAGGAGAACTGTGGAGCAGCTGAGCAGAACCATCGTCCAGGAGGTTCACTGGTGTTTCTTAGAACTTAGATTACTACCCTTAGGCATGTGTAGTCGTTTGTAACAATAGTGATGAGGGGAGATTTGCTGGGTTTTTTTTCTTTACTTCTATGGATTTTGTTCAACATTGTACATCTTCCCTTGGTAAATAAAATTGTTAATTACCAAAAAAAACATTGAAAACAAGATAAATATATGTCAAATAAATGAAGGGAGTATTTTATTTCTTTTTTTCAACTTAAGTGCTTTATCTATAATTCAAACAATCACATATCTTATTTCATATTAAAATTTAGAGGGAAATTAATCGGTGTTTTTGTAAGTGTAATATTAGGATATCTATTACACTAAATTATCAACTTATCCATCTATATACGTAAAATTAAATTAATTATAAAAATTAATTGATAATAATAATGTAAGTAATTCCAAGTGACAAATAAAAAAAGATAAGATAAGAAAAAATATTATCGCTCGTATGAGTAAGTTTGTTAATTGGCCAAAGCTTAAAAATCTATCCACAAAATTGCGAATAAAAGAAGTGGATTCAAACTCGATGCATGTCATATTAAAAAATATTACTAAAAGTATCAATAGATTTTATAGAAAGTCATAAGTTCACTTGACCCTCTGTTTATACTTTGAATGAATTGAAAATAATAATTTGGAATAAGATATTCCATCATTTGAATTATGTGTTGCTTAAGTAGAAGGAAGAAAATGTCTCTATTCTGAAATTAAAGAAATGATTTAATACTTGAAACAAAGTTGAAATTAGGATCAAACTATCTGCCATGATAAATATACCGTGATATCCATGGTATATACACTACCTTGTGTATATCGTGTATATCACGTAAACACAAGAACAACACAAGCGGTGTATACTTGTATATTTAAGTAATATATTATTGTATTTAATTAGCATTATACACTTATCATAATTATAGAATTCTTGTACAAATAGATTAGGGTTTTGGGAGTAGAATAGGAATAAGATTTTCCATATTATGGAAATTGTAAATTGTATATATACTCATTCATTAATGAAAATAATCAAGAGATTATTTCTTTCATGTCCCTTCCAGATATCAAATTGTAGACATCTTTACGAAGGTCTTCTCTCATTTCTATTTGAAGATTTTAGGGACAGTCTAAGCGTACGAAGACCGCCCGCTATGACTGCGGGGGTGTGATAAATATACTGTGATATACACGGTATATACACTGCCTTGTGTATACCGTGTATATCACGGAAACACAAGAACAACACAAGCCGTGTATACTTGTATATTTAGGTAATATATTGTTGTATTTTATTAGTATTATACACTTACCATAATTATAGAATTCTTGTACAAATAGAATAAGATTTTGAGAATAGAATAGGAATAGGATTTTCCATATTATGAAAATTGTAAATTATATATATACTTATTTATTAATAAAAATAATTAAGAGATTATTTCTTTCATTTCAATTTCATGCTTTCTCTAAAAAGGGCATACTCATTCAAACATGTCTAGTTTTCGGCTAATCAATCAATAAATTTATCATAATAATTTCTTTTTAACAAAAAGAAATAGACAAAATGTAAGCATAATTAACCCAGGCCTTAATCCAAGCATTAATCGCCGTATGTTGCATCCAGATGCATGTGGTGGCAACCTCAGTGTGCGCGGGGAAACTAGGAATAAATGTTAGCAGTGAGATGAAAAAAATTCTTTTATGTTCAATTAAAAATTTTGGTCTTAATTTTATTAGGGAACACTTTTTCATTAAATGCGCAAGATTTTACTAAGGCACAAGCCTTAATTTATAATCACACAATTTAATATAAATACCGAATACATGGATGGATGAGAAATAAAAAAAGCACACCCAGCAAGCTAGCTCTATACTTTTTTATGTTCACATATGATCCCACTTCCATTAAATTAGCTGTTTTTGGCACTAGAAAAGTCAAACAAGGAAAGCTTCCAGTTAGCTGTTAGCTTCGCCAAGAAAACGAAATTTCAACCCTCACATTTCAAAAGTCGTACGCAATATTTGAAAAATAAGGCCACAGACCATATTTGTGTCAGAATATACATCAACTAATAGTAATTAAATAACTCCCCTTGCTGCCCAACGAAACTATTTAATACTTCCTTGTCACATTAGCAATTCTCTTCATCTTCAATATCTTAATTTCCTCATTTTTCTTCCACCATTTTACCCCCAGTTCAATAGATCTGGGAGCTGTTTATTTCTTTTTGTAAGTTAATTAATTTAGCCATGTTTAGAGCACTCAGTACACGAAGAGACTATAGAGGATATGATGAATTGATTAAAGATGAGGCACCATCAGCCCCACTAGTAGAGCCAAAATTGATCAGAAACACAAGTGTTCCAGCATCTAAAATGTTTAGTCCATCCAGGAAAGAGACGTCAACGGAGCAGAATTTTCCGATGAGTCCTCAGTTAAATAAAGAAGCAAAGAAAGCCAGCAAGATTCATCCAATATTCAGTCTATTCGAAACGAAGAAAAAGAAGAAGGCAACTGCTAGGCCTGAATTTTCAAGGTACATTCAGTATGTTAGAGAGGGAGGTTTCAGTGATGTGTTGCAGACTTCAGTTCCTCCAACTCCACCACGGCTGTAAATTGATTAAAGAAATTCGATAATTATGGTGGGGCAGCTTGATTTTGATTTTCTGGTATGGAAGATCATCTTTAACATTTGATAAAAAAAATACTATTCATATCATCATGTTATTTTACAATTCCTTAATATTTGGAGGTGATATGACCATGATGATATTTATTCATGTCAAGCTGTCCATGTATTAATAATCATGCAAATTAAATTGTTGTTATGGATTAGGATCCTTGTCTTGTTTCTGATCTGTTTTATCTTCTCCTAATTCTCTTTTCGGGAGATACGGGTAAACTGTGTGTATGCAAAGGCTAGAGAGCTGATTTTGCAAAATGTCAGTGCACGATTTTTAATTTGGACTTTGGGTTCAACTTGTTGATAGTCTTGGAAATTAATGATGATAATTAGGGTGATAAAATTAGCTCAAACTCAAATGATCCGTTCAACCCGCTCAAGGTTTCATGAGTTTGGTTAAACGTGATTTTGACGATGGATTGATTTGGACTAGCTCAAGTTGACCCATCATAAATCAGCGGCCCAAATGAATCCATGATGATGCACAAACTTAACCCACGAAAATGCTCAATCTTAACGATTAGAGCTCCACTCTAGATTAAAATTTTTATTTATAAATAATTATTTTAAATCATTTATTATTTCGGAACAATAAAAATACACTAATGCACCCCAACCGCCCACCACACTATCCATCCACCCTACCCCTCCCCTACACCAACCCCCACCCAAACACTGAACTACCCTCACATCTCTGCCCCCTACCTTGCCTACTCCACCCCATCCCTACCTCCCTACCACCCCTACCAACCTCTACCCCACCTCCCGCCTTACCCTCACCCCCCACTTGCCCTACTCCATTCTCAAATTTCTATTTCAATTTTTTTTTACTTTTATAAACAATTTATAAAAAAATATGAAATTGTTTCTTACATCCCCCCCCCTACCGCCCTAACCCCCACCCCATCATCAAATTTCTATTTCATATTTTTTATTACTTTTATAAAAAAAATTATTAAAAATATGAAATTTTTTTCTTACCCCTCTCCACCCCCCACTCATGCCCTACCCCATCTTCAAATTTTCATTTCATTTTCTTTTTACTTTTATAATAAAAAATATGAATTTTTTTCTTACCTCCCACCCCTTCCACCCCATGCCCTACCCCATCCTCATATTTTTATTTTATATTATTTTTTACTTTTATAAAAAAATTATTAAAAATATAAAAAAAAATTCTTACCCCCGTCCTCCCACACCACCCCGAAGTTTTTTTTTTTATATATTTATTTAACTTATATATAAAATTTTATTTAAAAGTGAGAAATTTTTCGTACCCCATCACCCAACCCCCCTCCCCCCACTACCCCCGCACTCCCACCCCACCCCCAAATTTTCTATTTTATATATTTATTTTACTTTTATAAACACTTTATAAAAAAATGAGAAAAATTTGCTTACCCCTCACCCCACCCGAAGTTTTTACTTTATATATTTATTTTACTTATACTAAATTTGTATAAAAAATGAGAAACTTTCGATGTGAGACTTTGTTCGCACGCTCCAACAGTGTGATGAATATGATTACGTACATATATGAATATGTGACATAGTAATGTTCTTATTTCCTTCATAATTTATTAATTAATAAGAATATTTTAATCTTCTTATCTTTGATCCACCGCCCTCTTTCGTTCTACTCCTCTACAAAGCATATAAAGTATAAACAAGATAAAGAATTTAAAGTCAATTTGGAGCAGCGGTATCATGTGGTGATGAGCATTAATTCATATTGAATAAGAAGTATACATATATATTGAATACACAACATTTAACCTCTTTAGTTTTTGTTTTCAACCCAGTGTCTCTGGTATTTACTATTGACCTCGACTAATTTGAATACATGCCGAGAGGGCCCACTTCAAGTAAAGGACTTTTTATAAAAAAAATAACTTTGTTCTAAAGCTTTAAGACGCTAACGCGAGCGTATGATTAAAAATAAAAAGATACTTAATGATTAATAACTTTTGGTGGCACACCATACTTCTTTAGGAGAAAATGGAAGAACAACCAAGATCTGTATACAATACCTAGCTGTCAGGCTATTTATTTGTGTTTCTAGAATCTAGACCACGAGTAAGTGGCATGGGCGGGAAGAATATATATATATACAATATTACATATAATATATAAGTACATACATATCAATGTACTCACACAAACACACTGCACTATATGTGAAATATACCTAGAGAAATTTATTTTAGCGTTCTCCAGAAAAATAATTTATTCTCTGAATCAGGCAACTGTGGAAGACGTTAAAGCGAAATGGTATTGATTATTAGTAAAAGTTAATTCATGACTCCAAATCCCAATGATGTATAGCATAGTCTCACCATTATATATTCATGGTCTAATATTTCAAATTTCTTTTACTATCAACTATATGAAGTTACTAACAAAACACTGAAAACTTTTAAGGACAAACTCAAGTGCCATCATTGGTAATTATGCTTTTAGAGAGAAAGACGTCGGTTTGCCTGGGGTATTAAAATATCAACTCTTAACTTTTCTTAAACACTAACATATTCTTATTTCATTAAGCATAAATCAGTATAAAATATTCGTTGGTGGAATAAAAAAGGAGAAACAAAGGAAGACTGGAAGAGGTCTCTGCGAGAGTAATCCATTTATCAATAGTTAATTGTGTCATTAGTTCGAATCTAATTATTTTCATGTTTCTCTGTTTAATTAGTGAATTAGAAGAAGAAAAAGCCGTTTATTTTTCTCCACTTTGAACTCCGATTTCCTTTCCCACTTCTAAACAGATCATAAAAGAAAGTCAACTTAGAGCAGCGTAGGGAAAATGAGCATTCTAGAAATATGGAACTTGTTTATTAGAGTACTGCCGTTATTATACTCCATAATATTTATTCATTTTTTTTTGTATAGTAAGTCATGTCATCCCAATATATGAATGATTATGATACTATTGAAGAAAAAATCATAAAATAATTTAATAACCAAAATGTCAAAACTGAATGCTGTAATGTCACAGATATCCACTAAAATTGAACTTTTAATAGTCCATCCGTTCACTCTCTGTTCGACTCTTCCTTCTCACTATGTAAAAAATGAGCCGCCAATTATAACTGCCGGTCCACTCCTTACAGGTGGCATTACCTCTGTTTTTTCAGCTAACGGTCCTACGTGGGCAAAGTTGTTTTTTGAGATTTCTAGCCCTTCTGTTGACTACGGAAAAGAAAAAGTCCTTATGGTAATACACTTGGCAGAAATTCGTTCAATAACCTTTCCAACACGTCAATTAAGAAACAAAATTCATTTTGGTCTTCCCATGATTTTTTCTCTTTTTAGCAATAAAGGGTACTCACAATGAAAAGTGCTTCAATCTTTGTTAAAGTCAACGAAAGTTTAAGATTTTGTAACTCAACGAATATGGCCAAGTTAGCCAAACCACAAAACTTATAATCTTAGATCAATCTAGAATAGTCCTTCAATCAAGAACGAGTCCATATTCCAAAACTGTTTTTTCCTTCTAAATTTTAAGTTAATACCATGCATAATTATCTTTTTTAAAATTTAAATTGCAATCTCAAAATTTTATAATTTTCAGAAGCAGAAAAGACATGTAAAGTCTTGAGTTATTTGTTTAATAATTTAAAAAACATATCTCTTTTGTGCGATCATAAGTCAAGAAGACAAATTAACTTGACCAATATATATTTTGTCACGCGTGTTAACTATGTTAAAAAAGAAAGGACCTGACCTCTAGATGGTCCGACAAACGGAGGGGAGGTGGTGGCAGGAGAAGCACCAGAAAGATAGAGAGAAATAAGGAACATAAACATACAACACACGCACGGGAAGGAAAAGAGAGACTTTAACAAACAGACAGAGAAAGAAGCATTCCCGTGGGAACTGGGGCTCTTTTGCCTTGTCCGAAAGGTCAGGGTCAGAGAGAGAACAAGTCGTGTGTGCATCAATGGAAACTTGTTCCCACACTGAACCTTCACCTCCAACTTCTACCTTTAATCATAATATCATGACCTTTTACAATCCCAATTTCACCTCTAATCTTTCTCATGCTCTGACTCCCCTCCCATTCCCTTAGGGTTTCTTCTCCTTCTTTCTCATCTTCAGGTAACTATCTCATATCTATCACGTGTATTGCTTTATTCAATCATCATTTTCTCTGGATATATTTTCCGTTGTTTGTTATGATTTTGTCTTTGTTGAAACGTTTAATCTGATCATTTGGACCGATAGTTACAATTTGAACTTTTGTTATAGCTTGGTTATTTCATTCATATTTATTCTTCTTCTAGCTGTGGATGAATAGATTCAAAAGTTGAGCGAACCATATTGTTTTTAGCGGATAAGTAAATTTAGGTGGATTAAGATGTTTGGCACATAAGAATTTAAACATTGGATTAACAAATACCAGCATTTCTAGATTTTATCGTCTTTTTAAAAAAAAAATATATATATTTCATAGGGGTTGGGGAAATGTGGGAGGGGATTACAAGGTAAGGAATCGAACCCTCACCAGCAAGGTGAACGTTCAGTTAGCCAACCAACTGAGCTATTAAGATCCCCCAGATTTTGTCGACTTGCCTTGGCAATTCCATGGAATTTCTTCTGCCTGGTCCTTTAGTATCAGAGTTTGGAACAACTTCAATTTCCTTTAGTTTTTCCTATCTTTTATGCTGCTTATCTTTCATCTTCAGGATTAGATTATTTGCTAGGACGTGCTTTTATATGTTCTTAATAGTAAATGAATTAATTGGTTGATGTGATATGTTTCTAAGTTTCTTTCTGTTATTTCGTATAGGTGTTGCTGGTATAGTAAGCCATGCCGACATATACAGCAATAGCTATGGATAGATTAATAGAATCCAGGGGCTCGAAATCCATGACAACTTCCAAGAGCATTCATGACTCAGAGTTTGAGAGGAGGAACAACATTCCTAATTCAAGTTTTGAAAGGAGCAAGAATGGTTGTAGTTCAAAACTAGAAAGGAAAACTAGCGAGTCTAATGTAAAGATGGATGATACCAATGGTAAGTCCTCTGTAATAGCAGATAGGAATGACCACTGGACTCAAATATCTCCTGCACTATACACAATTCCCAAGCCAACACCACTTCCAGATTCTCCTTCGTCATTTCCTCCATCGCCCTACATAATCAATCACAAGCGCCGAGGTCCACGGCTTTCAAAGAGTTTCACTGAAGATGATTTCGGCACTCAACAACAAGCTCTAGATGGAGAGAAGAAGATGGATGAGAATTTAAGAGATATGGAGAAGGAGTTCCCCAGTACATCTGTTGATGACCCTTCCGTTTCTAGTGAGACAGTTGATTGTGCAAAAGAGGATAATTTGTTATTCACTGCTGATAACTTGGTTAAAGGTGGTGAAGAGAGTGACCTCTGTGATGGGGAGCTTCTTCACCAAGATTTGCATAATGGTTCAGCTGGGCAAAATGGTACAATGAAGTCTGTTGCATTCAATTTGCGTAGAGGTGGTGAAGTTGATGATTTCTTTGACCCACAGGAATCTCTGAGTGTCAGGAGTTATGGTGAGAGTGAGAGTAATGGTGGATTACAGCGCTGTTTAAGTTACATGACTCCGATGGGAGAATTTTATGATGCTTGGGAAGGTAGTCGTCTTTCCATAATGTGATAATTTCATGATTATGTCTTTCTATGCTTACATTTGAATTGAAATTGAGGTGTTTATGTGTTACTCTTCACTAGTAATAGTTAGAAGGTTCTCTTTACTATTTTCTTCCTTTTCTTTTTCCTGGCTGTCACATTGGCTTCCTTGTCTTTTCCCTGACGTATAGTTGTTGGATTTACTTTTTTCAGTCAAGTATGCAAGTTTTGGTATTCTAAAAAAAATCTTGTTACCATTGTGCCCTTTATGATAAGTTACTGACTGTTGTATGTTATCACCGTGAGCTTACTGTAATACTAGTCTGACATAATTTTGGCTGTCTTATGCACCTTGTCTCTTCAGAACTATCTACAGATAATGGGCCACAGATACCTGCAAATGATTTTGAAAGTGAGCTTAGAGAAATAAGATTGAGCTTGCTAATGGAAATTGAAAAGCGAAAGCAAGTAGAAGAAGCTCTAATTAATATGCAAACCCAGTGGCAAAGGATTCGTGAACGCTTATCTCTCTTGGGGTTGAACTTCCCTCCTAATCCTGTTGCTGGAGAGGGATTGGACAATGAACAGCTAGATGATCAGGTGGAAGATTTGTGTCAACAACTCCACATCGTTCGGTTTGTATCAGATTCCATTGGAAGGGGACTAGAAAAGGCTGAGGTGGAGGCAGAAATGGAGGCTCAAATTGAGTCTAAGAACTTTGAGATAGAACGACTATGGGACAGGTTGAATTATTACAAAGCTGTGAATCGAGAGATGTCACAGAGGAATCAGGAAGCTATAGGTGAGTTTATGTTACATTTTACTACTTATAAGTTGAGGCTGATGTGTTGTTGTGCATTTAGGTATATGCATGTTCTTTCGGGGTTGTTTAGACAAATGCCTGGGGAGATCTTTCACTTATTCTTTATACTTCCGTGTCTGTCAATCTTTGACTTGTTGCTTCCACCAAATAGATGAGATATGTTGATAGGAACAACTAGGTCCTTAACCTTTATTACTTAGTTTCACTTATAGTTTCATTGGAGTATTGGTCATAGCCGTGATGACAACTGCCTCCTCTCTTACCTGAGAGAATTAAAACTTAAGCATAAGTCAGATATGATGTTTTTCTTTTCCAACTGATGCATAAAGTTATCATTTAGTAGTATCTCTGAACTGCAAATGTCGTCCTGCTGTTCCATGCCCAATGTTTATGTTTCATCTTTAGTGCATCCAGAATAATGTCTTGGGCTATCAAAAAAAATAATGTGGGCTATCTGTGTATTTTACAACTAAACTTTATCGTGCACTTTTTCACTCATAAATGCAGTTTTTTTATATAATATCTAAACATAGACTCGATCCTAATTCTCATATCTATAATCATATCAGTTAAAGTAGGACATTTAATTCTTAACCATGTAAAAGATACTATATACAAGGCATATGACTCCTTAGTATCTGTCAAATTAGATTGTATGCATACCCGTAATCCGATTTGCAGAATTGTATGAAAGACCAAATTGAGGCTTGTAACTTCCTTGCTAACATACAACTTACATCAGGAGTACATTTGGTTCATAGGCCAATTTGTAGGTTAGTGTGTCGTCTAAGACCTTATAGAGATAGTTATATTACTCTGAGTGACAACTGTTCAGGCTGCTTCTCTGATTATCTAAGCTCCGTAGCTGCACTCTATCAGGGTAAATGCTAAGTAGTGATTTTTTATTTTTTATTTTGCTGTGTGGTTTTGTAGTTGGTTGAGATCGAGATCTACCAGTAGACACTGTTTGTTTTGTAGAAAATGAAAGTTCCTGTGTTTTTGTTTGGATTGTGTAGAGACAGCGCGGCGTATTAGGCAAATAAGGAAGAGAAGGCAGAAGAAATGGATATGGGGGTCGATTGCTGCTACAATTACACTAGGCTCTGCTGTCTTGGCCTGGTCTTACTTTTCTACTGGAAGAGAATCATCTTCTTTGAATCAATCTTCTCATAGTCTGGAGGGTGACTCTGGATCAGAACTATGAGTTCTTAATGAATAGGTTAAGGTGTGCTTATTACACAGGGAAATAAGGAAGCAGGAGATCAATCTTACTGTCTTGTGAATATCATCATATATTCTTTTTTTTGATACATAAAGCATATTTCTGCTATTCCACATGTACAGTTGCCTCGAAAATAAATAAAATATTTGCTCTGGGGTTGTTAGCACCACGACGAAACGGTTCTTATAACTATAGAGGTGGCTTGCCTACAGAACTCTTTCTTCAGCCGACCGACAAGTTGCTTAATACTCGTTCAGTTAAAACTGCACGAGAGTAAATAACCGAGAAAATATCCTTAAAGCTCTATTTGGCACGGAACGTTTTTGGTGTTTGATGGTTGGACAAAACAGTTGTGCAATGTCTTGGAAGGAGGCATTTACTGTATTACCTCGTATTGGTTGAATTTTGGGTCAGAAACTAAAGGGTTTTCATAGAACTAACAGGAATTTTAAATCAAAACAGTTGCTGCACTATCCGTTGTCCTTCTATCCTTCTGATATTTGAGTCGGTGACTGTTTTGGTCCAACAACTAACAGAAGTTGTTCTGTAACGAAAAAATAATCATGTTATCATCAAGTGACCACCTAAACTTTCCAATTGCCTAAAATGGAGGCCCAAACAATTCCATCATTTGGTTAATGGTTGGACGGACCAAGATATCAAAAACCTATTTGCTTAAACCATATTGGTCACAACTCACAAGCATATGACGACAAGTATATTCAAAGATATAATCAAGTTGGGGACTATTTTTATTTTTGAAAGAAATAATCCCCTTGATTATTTTCATTAATTGAATAGGTATTTATACAAGATACAAAATAGGAGAATCATATTCCCATTCTATTCCTAAAATCTTATTCTATCATAATTCTAACTATACAATTATGGTAAGTGTATAATCATAATTTAGGTAATAAATACACTACAATATACATTAAATATATATACCATATATACAAGATTGGTACAAGATACCAATCCACCAATCCCATGATTTCAGCCCCTAGTCCGTGTACTGCCCCTTTACTGGGCTGTCCGTATTGGGCCATTTACTGCCCCTTTGCTGGGCTGTCCGTATTGGGCCATTGCCCCATTTGGGCCATTGTTTAACACACCCCCACAATCATAGCGGGCGGTCTTCGAACGCTGAGACTGTCCCTAAAATCTTCAAAAAGAACCGCTGGTAGACCCTTTGTAAAGATGTCTGCAATTTGATAACGAGACGGGACATAGGCATACGCGAACGTGACCCTTTGCAACCTTTTCATGGACAAAGTGAATGTCCATTTCGATATGCTTAGTACGTTGGTGTTGAACTGGGTTACATGAAAGGTAGATGGCACTAATGTTATCCCAATATACCAAGGTTGCCTTCTGAATGGGACAATGAAGCTCCAAAAGCAAGTTACGTAGCCAACATGATTCGGAGACCACATTCGCTACCCCTCGATATTCTGCATCTGCACTTGAGCGTGATAGAGTTGCCTGACGCTTTGCCGACCGGAGACCAAGTTGTTGTCAAGGAACATACAGTAGCCAGATGTAGACCATCTGGTGTCGGGACAACCACCCCAATCAGCATCCGTGTAAGAGACAAGTGTGGATGTAGATGAAGGATACAAGTGTAACCCATAGTCCAGTGTCCCATGAATATACCGAATGATGCGTTTGATTGTATTCATGTGCTCAACTCTGGGATCATGCATGAATAAACACACCTGCTGAACCGCATACGTAATATCCGGTCTGGTAAAGGTAAGATACTGGAGGGCCCCTGCAAGACTGCAATAGCTGGTCGGGTCCTCGTATGGTGCACCTACTGCGGCACTCAGCTTGGGGTTTGCATCAACTGGCGTGGAAGTGGACTTACATGATGACATCTCAGCCCTCTCTATGATCTCAGCAGCATACTTTCGTTGAGACAAAAACAAGCCACCTGAATGACGGTTGACGGCAATCCCCAAAAAATAACTCAAAGGCCCTAAGTCTTTTATAGCGAACTCAGAACTGAGCATGGTCATGATAGACTGGCGCAAGGCATCGGAAGAGGCAGTCAAGATGATATCATCCACATACAACAGAATGTAGGCCAAGGACGAACCACGGCGGTAGATGAACAAGGAATTATCTCGACTGCTTGTGAGTGAACCCAATAGTTGAAACAAAGTCGCAAACCTCGTGTACCAGGCCCTTGGAGACTGCTTAAGCCCATATAAGGACTTCTTCAACAAACATACATAATGAGGACGGTTTGGATCCCTGAAACCCAACGACTGATGCATATAGACTGTTTCCTTGAGATTACCATGTAGGAAAGCATTCTTGACATCCAACTGATGAATTGGCCAAGTCTTTTAAAGAGCCAAGCTAAGCACAGTGCGAATGGTAGCCGGTTTGACCACCGGACTAAACGTCTCACCACAATCTATCCCAACCTGCTGAGTCTTACCATCACCAACAAGTCGCGCTTTATGTCAAGCAAATGACCCATCTGAATTCTCCTTATGAGCAAAAATCCACATAGACCTGATAACATTAATACCATATGGACGGGGCACCAACTCCCACGTCTTATTATCAATAAGAGCATTATATTCATCAGTCATCGCAATTTTCCAATTAAGGTCATTTAATGCGGACACATGATTGCGGGGCAAGGGGGATTTAGAGACATCAGAATGTAAATTAAAATGTCTTTTAGGTGTAAAAATATCCCGCTGACTACGAGTGACCGGTCTATGACTCGAGGAAGAATTGAGGGAATTTTGGGAATAATCTGGGCTCGGGACGGACTGGCCAGCAGGCAGTGGGCTTGCTGGCCCAAATCGGTAACTGGAATCGTCGTCGGACCGGTTCCGAATTGGGCCGGACTAGCCCAATTGCTTTGAACTGCTCCATGGGCACGAAACTGGGCACGAAACTGTGGGGCCAGTGGGCAGTGGGCCCACTGGAGAATTTTGGGTGCGGGAGATGTCCGAAAAATTCTGAATAATATACGGGGATATTTGGTCATCCAAAAAATTATACGACTTAGGCTCGGGAGTATGAACTTTTGTAAACGGAAATTGGGTTTCATAAAAAATGACATGGCGATTAATTATGATTTTCTTGGAGGATAAGTCAAAGCATTTATAACCACGATAATTTGACGGATAACCCAAAAATACACACGGGGTAGACCGAGCCTGAAGTTTGTTAATTGTGGTGGATGAGAATAACGGATAGCACAAGCATCCAGAAATTCTAAGGTGAGAATAAGAAGGGTTCTTATTATATAGGATTTTGAGGGGGGAAGAATATGTCAGACCTTTAGACGGAATTATGTTAAGAAGATATATGGCCATTTGTAGAGCATGATGCCAAAAGTATGGAGGTATAAAGGCATGAATTAAGAGAGTTCGGACAATGTTATTTATGGAACGAATTTTGCGTTCGGCCTTCCCATTTGGTGAAGATGTACGAGGACACGAAAACCGAAAATTGATCCCATTATTAGTACAGAATTCCTGAAACTCCCTATTGTCATATTCTTTCCTATTATCACATTGAATATTTTTTATTTCTCTTTCGAATTGAGTACGAATGAACACTCTAAATTTGATGAAGACGGAAAACACTTGTGATTTATTCGCAATTGGAAACGTCCACAAAAATCTAGAATAATCATCTAAAAAGAGAACATAATATCGATGACCCAATGAACTAAGAACAGGAGACGTCCATAAATCGCTATGAATAATATCAAATGGCATTGAAGTATGAGAATTGGAGTCTACAAATGGCAACTTAACATTTTTTCCTAATGAACAAGACTGACAAAGTGGAGTACGACTCGTACCCTTACATGAAATAAAGCTATTTTTATCTAAAACTGATAAAATGGAAGACCCCGGATGACCCAGACGAGCATGCCACATGGAAGGAGAGATGGTTGCAAATGCTGATGGCAAGGCTTGACTCGATGGACTGAAACCAGGCATGATAGGATCCAGATCCCCCCTACTATCACACCTCATGAGATGACTCCCCGTCTTGAAATCCTTCACAGAGAAACCAAAAGGATCAAATTCAACGGAAACAGAATTGTCAGTAGTGAACTTTCGGACAAACACTAAATTTTTAATCAATTTAGGAGCATGTAAAGTATTTTTCAAGAGAAGGGGTGGATTGGGGGGAGACAACATTTTCTGACCATAACCCTGAATTGGAATAGAGTTGTCATTACCAATAATTATACCCCGAGGGGTGCTCAAATTGGAATAAGAGGAGAGAGTACCTGATTTGGAAGTCATGTGAGTAGTGGCCCCGGTGTCCATGTACCAATTTGGGTCCGATTGAGTCAACCCCAACGTGTGCATCACGGCCTCGATATCGGTCTGAGTGGGGCCTGCTGCATGATGGGCTTGCGGAGGTCGGGGCCCAAGAACTCCTGTCCGTGATGGAGCTGGGTCGTAGCTGCTGCTGCTGCTGCCGCCGCCGCGCCGGGCCACCGGCCAGCCGGGGGCCGCCACCGCCGGGTGTTGGGCTCGAATCGTTGGCCATCCCACTGGCTGCTGGAATTGTGAGGGGCTGCTGGCCCACGGCCCACGGCCCCAGCCCCACTGCCATGGGCCCCACTGTTGGGACCAGAGGGTTGGTGGACCATTGTTCCCTGGATGGGACCCACCGCCTGCTTGCTGACCACCATAACCGCCGCGTTTGCCCCCGCGGTTTTTGTTATTATTTTTGCGATTATTCTTGCCGTCACCATGATTATGGATTTGGCCCGAATTATTAAC
Source organism: Anisodus tanguticus (assembly GCA_034509755.1). Classification (NCBI taxonomy): domain Eukaryota; kingdom Viridiplantae; phylum Streptophyta; class Magnoliopsida; order Solanales; family Solanaceae; genus Anisodus; species Anisodus tanguticus. The sequence goes on from CM067544.1 coordinate 11,693,003, forward strand.
AAAACCCGGAGAACTAGGAGAGGACGCCATCATGACGACGGGGCTTGCTCCGTAGCCACCTTTTTAGCCAAACCGACTTCTTCCAAAGTAAGCATGGAGCAGGCTTGATAGAAATCAGGAAGAGGGTTGCTTTGGCGAAGGAGAGTTCCAACACCATTATAGACCTCCGAAAGACCGGCAACCAACTGTAGAACTAGACGATTATTAGTTATCGGTGCGCCAACATTCCGGAGTTGATCCGCCAACTCCTTTAGTTTCTTGCAATATGCAGAAACGTTCGGAAATTCGTCCATTTGAACGAGAGAGAATTCCTGCTCGAGTGTGACGACACGTGAATGTTGATTGTCTTGGAATATATCACACAATCTATTCCATGCAGCCATAGCCGTGGTATCCGTCTCAATAATCGTCTGTAGAAGGTCCACCGAAATAGTGGCGTAGATCCACCGGAGAACCGTAGCATCAAGAGTAATCCATAACACAGGATCCTCCGCAGGAAGGGGTCTAGCGGGAGGAATGATGTGATGAAGAACTTGAAGAGAGATATCGTGAATTTTAAACAACTCCGCCCACATCGCATATTAGACGTTTTCCATCTCAAGGTCAATAGGGATACTGTTCTTGACGTTAGAAACCATAGGGTAGGGTGATAATTGTTCTTAGACATATTGAAAGAACAAAGAAGGAGGGGAAATTTAAGAGAGGTGTTTGAGAGCGGAAGACGAACTTTGGGAGAGAAACCCGAGTGGGGGGAGGGTGTCTCGGCCGAGAGAGGCAAAAGTTGGGAGAGAAAAAACTTTTGTTAGACCTAGTCTCTTGATACCATGAAAGAAATAATCCCCTTGATTATTTTCATTAATTGAATAGGTATTTATACAAGATACAAAATAGGAGAATCCTATTCCTAAAACCTTATTCTATCATAATTCTAACTATACAATTATGATAAGTGTATAATCCTAATTTAGATAATAAATACACTACAATATACATTAAATATATATACCATATATACAAGATTAGTACAAAATACCAATTCACCAATCCCATGATTTCAGCCCCTAGTCCGTGTACTGCCCCTTTACTGGGCTGTCAGTATTGGGCCATTTACTGCCCCTTTGCTGGGCTGTCCGTATTGGGCCATTGTTTAACAATTTTGGTTAAGAACTCAAATCAACAATTGTTTTCTGTTTCTTTGTTAAAAAAAACAATTTGTTTTCTGTTTGTCATTCCAATAATAAATTGTGAGATGATATGAAATACTGTTTGACGTGACTGATCCAAGGTTTTGGGTTACGAATTTGATTACTGATTGTCCTTTGAAAGACCATCTGATTAGAGCCTCATGGTTACATGATGACCATTGACCAACTGAATCCAAGAGGGTCAAGAGGTACAAGATTCTGTCTGTGGTTTTGCTGATTAGTTTTGTGCAAGTATGGTATCACTCTATTAGGACTACTTACTTTTCAGCAGCTGGACCACTTACTGGTGAGTGTGGGGCCAAATAGTAGGGACCCATGGCTACCTATGTTAAATTTGTGATTATAGATGGTTCGACATACCACTTTTCATGTCTTTACCAAAAGGTAGGTAAATGGTAAATCTCGCCGCAGATCTCGTCCATTCATTCACCGCCAAATGTTCTTAACCAAACCAAGTACGACCAACAAGCTCCATTGTGAATTGTGTCTCTGAGAATCAAGAAAGTACTAATTTATACTTCTTCAGTCCCAAAATACTCATCATATTTTTATTTTTCAAAATCAATTTAATTTAATTAAATTATACTATATTAATTTAATATTTTAAAATTGAAATTTAAATATTCAAAAATTATATGAAAAGTACTATAAATTGCCATTTTTCATATTAATATGATAAAAAAAATATAGCTCAAAATATTAGTCAAAAATTATATAATTTAACTCTTAAAAAGCGTATTATAACAAGTATTTTAGGACGGACTATTTATTAGAATATCACATACCCAATACCATAATTAACGAATATGAGATGTGAGGGTAGATCTACCCTAATTTTCTAGGTGAATTTTGAATGTAAATTTCTAATTATCTTTAACAATTAAGTTTTTCATATATGGAAGTGGAACTACTACATAAAAATGTTACACTTTATCCGTAAGATAATTAATTTATAGCCATAGCAGAGATTAAGACACAAAAAAAATCTTGATATAGAATAAAGCAAGCGTACCGTTAATCTCCATTGTTTCAACAGCGATAGAAATCAACAGTTAAGCCTAAGACCAGTTTTCACGATCCACTAGTTATCTCAACTGATGGGGTGTCAACCACTATACCGCATATTCAAGAACATAATACGCTAGGTTTTCCAATAGCTAGGGAAAGAGGGGTTGGCCTCTATCTATAGAGAGTGTCTACCCATCACATGTCAATAATTATTGGGTCAAACTTATCTACACACATAACAATTTAATATTAGGCCTTTTATTAATCCACCACTTAGGCCACATCACTATCCTTTCAGGTTATAACCAGTTAACACAAGTCCAAATTCCAATATTATCATCTTTCGGAAGAGAAAGGGTACAGAAAAGTCCAAATTCCTATTGAATTTTTGTTGGTTATTCACAAAATAGTCATGCTTATCGAGTATACAATCTAAGGATCAAAATTGTACAAGAGTCTGTAAATGTTATTTTTGATAATTTTTCTGATCTTATAGGAAATACAACTGAAAATAACACTGTAGTTTCAGTGGAAAATGTGCAGACTGACGAAGAATCAGATGTTGCCCCAAATGTTACCACATCCGAAGCAACATCTGAACCTGAACCAGAGACCACAGAGGGTGCGGATGAGGAGTCAAATGCTGAATTGCTAGATCAAGTTCGAAGGGACCCCTCATCAATGATTAGGAAGAATCATCCAACAAGTCAGGTGATAGGGGAGTTTTTGAGGGAATTAGAACTATAGGAAAAAACCCACTAAATTACAGAGACATGGTTAGGTATGTATGTATGTCTACCATATACCAAAATGTTAGTCTTTCTTGTTTTATATCTACTTTAGAACCAAAAAATATTTTAGAAGCACTTAAAGATGATTTTTTAGATTCAAGCAATGCAAGAAGAACTTGAACAATTCTCTCGAAATGAAGTTTGGGACTTAGTTCCACTTCCAAGTAATACAAATGAAATTGGAACTAAGTGGATTTTTAAAAATAAATCAGTTGAATCGGTAACGGTTGTTAGAAACAAAGCTCGTCTAGTTGCACAAGGCTATACTCAGGTTGAAGGAATCGATTATGACGAAACCTTTGCATCTGTGGCTACAATTGAATCAATTAGACTTCTTCTTGCCATTGCATGCTTTCTAAAAATTACTTTACACCAAATGGATGTAAAATGTGCATTCTTGAATGGTTATCTAGATAAGGAAGTCTATGTTGAACAACCAAAAGGATTTGAAGATCCTTACCATCCACACTATGTATACAAGCTCAAAAAGGCTTTGTATGGGTTGAAACAAGCCCCTCGTGCATGGTATGGTCGTCTAACTAACTTCCTTCTTGAATTTGGTTTTAACCATGGTGAAGCTGATCGTACTTTATTCATTAAATGTCACGGTGTATATATTATTATTGCTCAAATCTACGTATATGACATAGTTTATGGTTCGACCTCACAGTCTTATCTAAAGTCATTTGTTGAATCTATGTTATCAACTTTTGAAATGAGCATGATTGCGGAACTAACTTTTTTCTTAGGCTTGCAGATTAAGTAAAGTGAAGATGAAATCTTCATCTCCCAGTGCAAATATGCCAAGAATCTAGTTAAGAGGTTTGTGTTGGAAAATGCTAAACAAATGAAAACTCCAATGGGATCTTCGCAGAAGATATGTAAGGATAATGTTGGTGAAAATATTGACCCAACATTATATCGATCTATGATATGTAGCCTTCTTTATCTTACTTCTAGTCGCCCAGATATTATGTTTAGTGTTTGTGTTTGTGCTCGATTCCAAGCTTGTCCAAAAATCACCCACTTAAATGACATAAAACGTATCATTAGATATGTTGCCGACTCATGTGAGTCGGGAATTTGGTATTCCAAAGACACTAATCCTAATTTAATAGGGTATAGTGACTCGAATTGGGTTGGTGATATGGATGATAAGAAGAGTACAAGTGGAAGATGTTTTTATCTTGACAATAATCTTATTTCATGGTATAGTCGTAAACAAAACTGTGTTTCGCTTTCAATTGCTGAATCTGAATATGTAGCAGCTGGAAGTTGTTGCTTTCAATTAATATGGCTACGACACATGTTAGACGACTATGATTTTACTAATAACATCTTAGTTTTGTACTGTGATAATTTGAGTGCTATAAATATTTTCAAAAATCCAGTTCAGCACTCACGTATAAAACATATTGATATTAGGCATCACTTTTTAAGAGATTTAGTAGAAAAACAGCTAGTCAAAATTGAACATGTTGACACTCTTCATCAACTAGCTGATATTTTTACAAAAGCTTTGGACCATGAGAGATTTTCTAGTTTGAAGAAATCTCTTGGTCTCTGTAATCTCTAAAAAGACATTTTTGGTGAATGTCAGCAGAAACATTGTCCAACATTTCAGGTGACATTTATCTATGTAATATCATAAACTGTTTATTGTTGCTGCATAGTGCATTAATTTTGGTCATACAAGCATGATCCTTCAATAAGAATGTGATTCCAACGTGATACCGTTCTCTGCGATAATATATAAAATCATATATATCATAAAAAAGGAGTATCAAAATAAGGCAAAGCCTTAACAAATGATTGACAACTGTGCAAAATGGGCAAAAACTTTTTAAAAGATAGTGTTCCTATTCTATAGGAGTATCGAGTGCTTCAAAAAAATTTGAAATTATTAAATTAAGTATTCTCACTTTTGACACGAAAACCCTTTTTATGATTAGACCAAGGACACGATGGGAAAATGTTACATTGTTCAAGTGATCAAACTCATAAAATACGTATAAAACGTGTCTTAATTTATTGTCAACACGAAAAATTCTTGAAGGATCAAAATACTCGTGTCGTCCAAAATGTTGCCAACATTGCTGTTGACATTTTCAGATTATGATATTTGTTGGGATATTGTTCATAACTGATTCCAGAAATATCAGATTTTCTCCCTATTTTTATGCCCTTTTTTAGGAATTTCAAACCTTAATATGATAAGATTAAATTTCTAACGTGATGCTTATCTTTTTATCCCAAAAATTTAGGTATAAGTTATTAGATGAATCTCAAACTCCTAAAACCAAGGATTTTTATTGCTTTGAAAGATATGCCATGTATATAAAATCCTCTTATTTGCATTTTTTTTTTTATCATTTCTGATTTTCTCAAATAAATAAAAAAAGAAGGAAAATCACATCGGGTATACATCCTCTTATCCGATGGAATCATCAGCATTCCAAACTCCATTCTTAATCTCAAAACCTAAATTCCCAAAACTTTCTCCACAATATTTACCAATGGAAACCTCTCCAATGTCAACACCACTGTCAGCCCAACCAACACTCCCAATGAGTACAATCCCTCCTATAAACACTGAATCGTCTGAGCAGAATGAACCGCAACAACACTATCGGTTATCTTCTTCACCATCCGCAGAGGACTTGTCTAAAGCTATAGTATTTAAAGGTTTAGATAAACCTTTAGATATTAGCTATCTTGGAGATGATAATAACCCTATAGATGTTGATGAAACTGTTGATTTTTTATCTTTGGGTAAAAGGCCAAGGTCCTCTACCTTTCCTATTCATCGATCAAGTAGAGTTTTTTTGTCCTGGAAGAAGGAAGCTGAAAGTGAAAATGTTGTCAGAAATGTCACCAACATTCTGGGCAACACTGGTCCAAGACAGTCTACACTGTCTACAGAATGGCTTGTGGATCAAATTGAAAAAAAATCAACCAACATATTTCTGAGGTTGATGCTGCAAGGAATGCCCTGATACAAGCTAGAGACCATTTCATGATGCTACTTTCTTCACAAAAAGGGGGAGATGATTGAAGCTGCTATGTTGCAGGGGGAGTAAGAGATGCTATGTTGCAGGGGGGGAAGTTAAAGCTGCTATGCTGCAGAGGAAGTTTAAGCTATTATGCATGGGTAGAAAACTGCTGGAAGTTGCTGCTGCTGTATGATGAGCAAGGAGGAAGCTAAATGATGTTGCTGAACTTAAGCTGTAAATGTTTGATCAATGAGTTGATGGATTGATATGGTTATTTGTTGACAATGGTTTATTTCTATTTTCTTTTGTATATTGGATGATATGTATACTAATGTATGTGCTAATATTGTGTTTAATCTTATGTCTTGGTATACACTGGTATACACATGTTTTGATTGTATGTCATCACAGGTTAAGGGGGAGCATAACTATAATCATAGATGTTGGGACAACATCTATGACATTGCCTCAAGTCATTGGCACAAGTTATAATGGGTTTTGTGAAGAAAGGCAAAAAAGGGGAGAATGTTAATGTTGGATTTTGGTGTTGTGACATTCTACCCAACATATCGTTTTAAGTACTAATTTGAAATTAATAAATATTGGAACAAATGTCACAACATTCGGACCAACATTTTATGAAAAACAATTTTGCCTTACTTCACGGAATGAAGCAATATTCGTGGGATTATTACTACGAAGTAAAAGTGACTTGGCAAGGTAAATAGGAGCTGATGAAAAACATGGGAAGAACAATTCAAAGTCGTTGCTAAGCTTGAGGAACAACTCCAAGAAGTTAGAGGATTTTGCTCCATGATCTTCTCCAACAAACCATACCAGTTGCCCACCTTTCCCTCAACCTCCACAACCAAACGATGAGCTTTTCAAGGAAGAATCTACTATAAATAGAGAGGCTACAAGAGTGAATCGATATCCAGAAACAAATTGCAAAAATATCAAGAGAGCTCTCGAGAATTCATCTTAGAAAATTGGATCGCAAGTGTTGCCTGAGCTTGTCGTCAACATTCTGTCCAACATTATAATTGCTGCTTAGATTCTAGATTTGTTATGTATTGAAGCAATTATAATGAGATGTTGTCTATGTCTATTTATGTAGAATTTTCAGGCAGAAGTCATCTGCGACTTCAACATTTTAATTCCTTTTAGTTTTATTTTGTAAAATTGTAAAAGAAGGAATTTATTCAATTGTATATAAATATATACAATACTTTCGGCCATTGACTATTATATAACCTATGTAAATATTAAACATTTGTGTTCTTTATTATTTTCACTGCAATTTACTCTTCAAATATTTTTCTGTTTTATCGAAGTGTTGTCACTTGTGTCTGACGACATTGTCACTTACATTCAGAACTGAATTGGCATTCGATTTTATTTCCAGTTTGTTTTTATTATTCCATAGCATATCCAGACCTAACACTATGGTCGGGTTCCTTTTCTGCTTTGGTGGTTTTACATTTTTGCAAGTTAGATGTAGACAATTAAGCCTTGAAATACGGTGACAAAATTATGATATAAGATTAAATAATACTACATGAATTACAATGTGAGATTAAATACTAAAAGGGTATAAAAAAGGCAGTCCGGTGCACTAAACTCTCGTTATGCGCGGGGTTCGAGGAAGGGCCGGACCACAAGAGTCTATTGTACGTAGCCTTACCTCACATTTTTGCAAGAGGCTGTTTCCACGGCCTGGTTACATGACAACAACTTTACTAGTTACTCCAAGACTCCCCATTGGATGTAACCAGCCTTCAAAGGCGGAGGAGTAAAAAGCAACTTTCGATTCAAATTAGAGAAATGCTGAGCTTTATCCGCTTCAATTCATTAAGGTATTATTATAGCCTTCTAAATAGTCATAGTGGGAACGCAAAAGCAAGAACTCTTAACCATCATTCCAACACTCTAAAGGGCGTGAATGTGTAAATCAAGGAAGAAGGGAAGGTTGAACGAGATGATCAGGAAGTTGAAACGAATCCTTTTTCTAAACCAACTGAACATTTGGACTTTCATTGATGAGACGACGACATAGAGAAGAAAGTACTCAAGCCGAAGAAACTTATTCAATGGTCACCGCTAACCGTTTTTGGTCCCAAATCTTTGGGGTTGCTTTTTTATTCACAATGCTTTATTTAAAGCAGTGTGCGTCATTCGGGGTGATAAAAAAGAATCATACCCTGTTGATAGTGTCCCTATCCTTTAATCATCAGGCTACCCTCAGATTCTTCCCTCCAGATATGTTTGAGGTGGGCGGGAAGGTCGGGAGGATGAACTAGACTTTTTTTATCGCCCTAGATCGAACAAAAGATCTTCCCTCTAATGCTTCCATTCTCCCGGTATGATACTAGTAAAGAGCCTTAACTCCTATTTATTCATTATCTGTGTCACGCCAGATGTTCTATGGATACAAGCTATTTAATGCCCTAAAGGATTCCTTTTTTGAATTTGGACCGCAAGAGTTATTATCCCACCTCGCAGTGTCCCGCCTCCCCCCGAATGATTGGTGCGGCGGTTAGACATCCTTAGACGAAAGAGTGGTCTTTCTGGATTGGTCGTTGTGTGTCACCACCTCCCACTCCTTATTCCAATCCGGAAACCGAAGGATTGGAGCTGACAACAAACAATCATCTGCATGCTTAAAGGCTTAATCATGTTCAGGTTTCCAAGCCTTATACCTTTCTTCTGCAATGATTCCATTCTGGGATTCCACGCTTCAAAAAGTGTCCTTCGTCACCGTCAACATTTGGTACTCTCTCGATAGCTTCACCGCAAGCCCTTCAGAAAGAAAGACATAATATAATAATGAATTAATTAATAAACATTAAGAATTCAAAAAAGAAAAGGGAATCAAACTAGGCTGTCACTATTCTAGAAGAGGAAGCGTAGCTGACACGTTGAACATTCATAAATACTACATAAACTATAATCTAATGTCGTTTGTCCTGCTAAAATATGGGATATATGACTTTAGCACAATGCTATAATTGGTTTGCAACTTCAGTAACTTCTTTTAGGAATTCAATCCTCTAAATGACGATAACACCACAGGCCCCTTGTATGTACAACAAAAGTTCGGATTAAGGCTTACAGCTTAATGGTAATGGTGGAAGTTTCTAACATAAATAGATATGGGCTAAATTGCCACTGTCTTTTCCCTTCTCTGTCCCAATGTAATAGGAAAAGAGAAGCATGGCAATTTAAGGGTGTGTTTGGGATGAAGGAAAACGTTTTTCATGGAAAATATTTTCTTGAAAAACAAGTGAATTTCTTATTTATTTTCTAGTGTTTGGTAAGTAAGCAAAAAATATATATACTATCCCAAGAGCTTTTATATATAATCTAGCAAAACACAACGAAGTGGGATGGGGTGGGGAGTGGGAGTTCGGGGTGGGATGGGGTGAGTGGGAATTCAGGGTGGCGAGGGTGTGATCGTCAAGGGGCAGGGGTTGGGAGTGTTGGATAGTTGGGGTGGAGACAATGAATTTGTAATGTCACTTATGAAACTTATTTTCTCTATTTCATTAGGAAAATCATTTTTCTCATTAGAGAATTTGTTTTCCAAGAGAAAATGTTTCTTTTGACTAACCAAACATTGGGAAATTGGAAAACACACCGTAATAGGAAAATTAATATGACGCCTACCACGAATATAAATGAGCCCTTAGAGGGTGCGGCATGGTTACTAGTATTAATTAAAGTACCAAGAATTCAAGTTCTCCGTTAATTTTCATCCAGTTAAATCCGTTGTTAGTTCACATACTTCGATGCCCGAGAAATGGACAACACCTCATAAGAACCAGTAATTGACTAGAAATTAATGTGGTCTGCTTTCCCTGCCAATTTCTACTGCTCTCATTTATTACCTGTTGATGTTAACTACATGCTATGCTGATAGAAGAATTACAAGAATTTGTTTTCTAGAGGGTAACAATATGAAAAGGAATTGTTCTAAGTTTCATTTGTTGTGTGCAGGGCTGGGCAACAGAGATGGCCTCTTATGTTAAGTCTATTGACAGAAACCATTTGTTAGAAGTTGGCTTAGAAGGATTCTACGGACAAACACTCCTCAGAGGACTCTCAATCCTAGTTTTGACATTGGAACAGACTTCATCGCCAACAACCGCATCCCTGACATTGATTTTGCCACTGCTCATGCCTATCCTGATCAATGGTAGAACTTTTTAGAACCACATCTCTGTTAAATTGTGTGATAATCTCTTCTAAAATTCTAAACTACTAATAGATAAGATGACATCTTGAGTTCAAGTCTCACTACCGTTCAAAAACAAAAATATTATATGTGCTTGACCAATGAAAAAGAATCAGGTCACACGTGAGAGACATGTTATAAAATGTCTTTTAGATGAGATGGTCACGTAATTTAAGAGTTTATTAATTGTAAACTTGTGATATGACAGGATAACAAACTCAAATGATCAAGCCCAGCTATCATTTCTCAACAATTGGCTAAACTCCCACATTCAAGATGCTCAATACATTCTCAGAAAGCCATTGCTGATCACAGAGTTTGGAAAATCTTCGAAAGATTCAGGTTTCAGCTCCTACCAAAAGGACTTTCTTTACGACACAGTCTATTACAAGATAAATTCATCAGCCAAGCGCAGGGGAGCGGCAGCAGGGGGACTCTTCTGGCAACTTTTAAGTGAAGGAATGGACTCATTTCGAGATGGATATGAGATAATCTTAAGCCAGAACCCTTCAACTGCAAATTTGATTGCTCAACAATCTCATAAGCTGTACCAGATTCGAAAAATATTTGCAAGAATGAGAAACAGTCAAAGGTGGAAGAGAGCAAAGGCTTCCAGAAGGGGTTGGACAGATAGAAATAGAGGAAGGCGTATGGTAACTGATGATAAGCTGCTATGTTTCAGTTTGAAGCTATAACTTCTGATTTCAATGAAGTATATGTGACAGAAACTGTCCTGAAGGATTTCTTATGGCATAGAAAATTTTTTGTTGTGTGTTTGCAATAGCCCTTCTTAGAGATGATTATGTTTCATCCAGGTGGGTTAATAGATTACTTAGTAAGTTGTGTTGTCTTTTTGGGTACTTCACAACTTAAGTTGTTACTTACATGTTTGTGAGTTTCCAATTATATATCCTTTCAGTAATGAAGGTGATCAAGAAAAGAAGTCCCAGCTTTCATTCTTTGTGTTTTTCCAGAATTAATTACTAAAACTTGTCCAGAAAGTAATCTGATAGCCAAAGTATATTTGTTTTCTGTTAAGAGTCACACATCGGAAATAGAATGGGAACATGAACTCCTTATATGAACTTGGACAATCATCACCCTACAGGCTAGCTTTTGAGGTTGAGTTAGGTCCAAGATCCATTCTTTACATGGTGTCAGAGCCAGACTCATTATAATTCCATGTTCACCGATGTTGAGTCCCCAAATTATGTCATCCACGCTCCAGTTAAAGGGGACTGGGTGGTTCCCAAGTTATGTCATCCACGCTCCAGTTAATGGGGTCTAGGCGTACGGGGAATGTTAAGAGTAACACATCAAAAATGGTATGAGAACATGGACTTTTTATATAGATTTGGACAATCCTCACCTACAAGCTAGCTCTTGGGTTGAGTTAGGCTCAAAATACATTCTTTACATTTTTCAATTTGGTTGAATTAACTTTCTTTGATAAATAATCACACAATGACTCTTCCTTTCTCTGGGAATTAACCTTTTACACAAACATTTGTGTAATCAACTGTCTTAGATATGGTACTCTAAAGAACAAGGCATGTGAAATTTTTGGTATTGATGAAAATCTAACCGACAAAATTTTACACACTGATTAAGCATATATAGGTGGTGAAAAACAAAATTAAGTATATCAAGGTGATAACCAAGAATCGCGCGTTCGGAAGTCCATAAAAGGCTCTGGTTTCAGAGACCCATGGCCAGGCTGCTGCAAGGCTTGCATGAGTAAGGCCATTTTCTCAGCAAAGGAAAGATGATGGGCTTTTCGCAGAAATGACCCTCTTTTTGGGTGGTCTTTAATATTTTCCCCTCAAATTTGTGATTTTAATTTTTTCCCCTTCAATACTTTTGCCACGGCACAAACTAAATTTCGGCCGGCGTAATTAGCGGTTAGCTTCGGCATATGTATCATAATATCGCACAAGTTATGCCGGATAAGGTAAAACTTTCAACATTCAACATAATCTGAAAAAAAACATAAGTTAAGATTTCGCTCGTCATAGTTAGCGTTTAGCTTCGGCAGATGTATCATCACATCCACACAAGTTATACCAGAAAAGACAACTTTCAACACTCAATATGGAAAAATACTACATAACTTATGTCGCATAATTTAATTCGTATAAAATTTTACCGAGCGAAGTATATCTTATTTTTATTTAATAAGAAGCGGAAGCAAAATTTAAAGATCACCGATATGAGGGATAAAAATTAAAGACCAATGCGTTTGAAGACCAATCCATGCAAGAATTTGAAAGATGATTGGAAATTCTAAAAAGGCCTCATTTTAGAGGCCCATATTCAGGTAGGCGTGCCAAGGCCTTTTTCTCAGCCAAGTCTACTTGATTAGAAATTCAAGACCCATAATTAAGTTTACAAGAGTAAAGCTTCATCTCAGCCTAGAAATTGATAAATCGGCCTGGTTCAAGAGACCCATAAACAGGTGGGCATTGAATTAGGCCTCTTTCTAGGTCAAGGTAAGATGATTGGAAATTCTAAAAGGGCCTCATTTTAGAGGCCCATATTCAGGTAGGCATGGCAAGGCCTCTTTCTCAGCCAAGGCTACTTGCTTAGAAATTCCACTCATAATTAAGTTTAGAAAAGTAAAGCCTTCATCTCAGCCAAGAAATTCATAAATGGGGAGACCCATAACCAGGTTGGCATTGATTTAGGCCTCTTTCTTAGTCAAGAAGATGAAAGGAAATTCATAAAAGAGAGTCGCTTTAGAGTGTGCTACGAAGTTAAAATGTTTTTCACGAAAAATCATTTTTTTAAAAAAAAAAAAGTGATTTTGTTACTTAACCTCTAATATTCTGATGTTTGTTAAGTAAGCAAATAATTGTCTTACGAGCATTTATATATACTTTAGGCAAACAACCTAATAATATGAGTATAGGATGGTGGGACAATGGTGGCGGGTGGTGAGATGGGGTCAGGGCTGGCAGCAGCGAGGTTGAAGTACTTTTGGGACATCAACGAGATAACTACCACATAATTTTATGTCTCTCTTGATATTTCATAAGAGAAGACAAAAGTGTGACTTATATAAGATTAGAAAGGGGACGTAGTTGCAATTATTAAACTATAACATGTCATTTCATTTTCCAAAAAGGCGGAACTCCCACTCCAGGAGCCCCCACATCCCGGTCCGACAGGTCTGTGAAGGAGGTAAATCATGGTGACTCAATTGATTTCAAATGTTAGACCAGTACCACGCTGCACACAAGGAACCCTCCTTTATTTCAAAACATGTCATTTCATAACATGGCCTCACTGGGCTAAGCTTATACTCATCGCCTTAATACTCACCAATCACATGATAGAAATGCACGAGTTAGTATCCAGTTATCATACTATAATTAGGCTCATGTTTATGAACTATCATACAACTTGAAATAATTAAAATATAAATAAAATATTTTAAATAATGTGAGCACATTTCTCCCAAAATTACTGTCATAATTAATCTTAATGTTGTTTATCCCAAAAAAGGTCCAGTTGAATTTGTAAGTGGATTTAAGAATATGTAGATAGATTTGCAGATAAGTTTGATAAATAATTAACAATAAATAAGTAAATAATTAGCCTGGAATGTCATAATCTTGATTGAAATAAAATTGAGAACTTGGTCCGATCCTTAGCTGAACTGCTTCAGGTCCGAGCCAATAACAAGAAGAGCATTTTTTAATGTAATAACGCGAGTATCAATAGTGAGAATGAGACATCCTTCCAATATGAAGGTTACGCTCTTTATATAGCTAACAATACAAGACATTTATGCTCAAGAATCACTCCCTCATTAAATGCTATTAAATGACAAAAACGGTCACTTAATGAGCAAATGGTATCGGCTGGTGCCATATTCGGAACGAGTAGGCGCTGAGCTCCCTCGCTCTATCACCCGATGTTGCCAGGTTCGATCATTACTCAATGTCATCTGGTCCGGCCATCACCCAGTCTTGCTACAACACCAGAACTTACCACCGATGCAAATTGTTACCTTCTTAGACTTTCATTCCCAAATCATGTCACGTATCGTGCCGATTTTCACTATATACATATATCCCCCACACTTCCTGAATCAAATTTTACCGAAGTGATGGGAAGTGGAAATGATGTCTTCGATATCTTCTTTTGCAAGCTTTCTTTCAAATCAGTTCGAAACAGGCGGGGAAACAAAACACTTCCAATTCTCAAAACATGACTCACGTCTTATTACTCTGTGACTTCAGACACGTGTCACCTTCTGATTGAACTGTCACTTCGGTTCATGAACCGAAGCATTTTGTAATGATGACCACACGTTTATAAAACCTCATTTCCTTTATTTTCTCAATCTTTACCTTCTGGTAAATCTCTCTTAACCCTTCGAACTCTCAGCTTTCTTCAGATCTTCATACCCCCTTCAAATCTTCAAATCACCAGAACTTCAAATCTTCAAATCACCAAAACGTCAAATCTTCATGTCTTCAAACCTTTATTCCTCCAAACTTTCATACCTTCAAAACTTCGTATGTCCAAATCTTGAAAACTTCGTACCTTCAACACCATGACGAAATCTACCCGATCTTCTTCCAAACAATCGTCTCCGACAACTTCTTCACTATCGGTTTCTGATGAAACCATCGACGTCGATGACCCCTATGAAGCTCAGGCCACTACTGAACCTAAAGCCTTCAATATGCTCCCATTAGCTTTCCAATTTGACACCGAATTCGCCATTCAAACGACCTCCAAAAAATCCGACCGAGGGGAGGAGGCTAAAAATCGGTAGTCTTATATCAAATCCTCTGACGTCAAGAGAGTTCAAGATGACTACGGTTGAAAATATCTCTCCGGGATCATTGTTCCTAGTCCGGTCATTGTTCCTAGTCCGGACGAAGACATCACCACTTTCAAGTCTGGGTATTCCAATGTATATAACTACACTTTCACTTCAACTTGTCCCTTCAATCAACGACGTGATCCTTGAGATGTGAAGAACTTACAATATGTGTCTTGCACAAATTGGTTCGTAGGATCGTTACCTGCCTCAGTTTCTTGGATAATTTAGTCAACGAGTGTTTTAACTTGGATCATTTGATCCATTTATATGCGCCTCGATTCTTTCATGGTGGGATCGTACAACTGTCCAAACGAGGCAAATTTCCCATCCTCTCGAGCGTCGATGAAAACCAAAATCGAGGTTGGTTAGAACATTTTGTTATGGTCCCTACCGCAGAAATCATCTCGGCTAGGTACATGCCTTTTCTAGAGGAATGGAACATGCACCGTAAGTACTCAAAACCCATTTTTTTAAATATAGATAACTTGCCTTTTAATCTTCCCTTTTCCTATCTTTTTAGTTGTTCAATGGATTCCGGCTCACATGGACAATCTCCATACTTGGGTCGAGAAAATAATTTGCAATCATCTGCACAAGAAGCGAACTTTATTACAAAGATCTCGACAATAAACACCGTGAAGAGATTATTCAATTTTAGAAGATTATGCACAACTACTTCTATGAACAGTATGGTAAAGAAGATGGAAAGCAGAATGATCAACACAATTGGTATTCGCCTAATCCCCCTTTTTATCTTTAATAACAACTTTGTGCACTTTTTCACTTATTTTATTTCTCGAACTTGCAAGTCTACCGAAGGGCTCCTCGACCCCAAGGTCCAACCCTTCTGCTGCTCCAACTGTCCCCAATCCGGTATTTGATCCGGTTGCATCGGTTCAGCGTATCACCGAAGTACCCAAAAGGAAATCCTCTAAGTCCAAATCTTCGAAGCCTCCGAAATCACCTTTGGTTGGCTCAAATAGCAAAAGAGATTCAGAAGCGGGTGGTCCTTCCTGAAGTCAAGACACCGGCATCTCACCAGAAGATGTTTGGGTAAAAAAAAGGCTACCACTACCAGTACTCCAGTGGAAGACACTCTTGCCGAAGTTAGAGAAGAATGCGTTTCCACTGAAGAAACAGAACCAATTCTATTGCCAACCGATGCCGCAGCTACTCCTGCCGCCACACCGCTGGTCACTGTTGCGTGTTTTTCTAGATGCTACGCAAGTGTACGTATCGCAATTTGTAATCACTTCGGTAAAACCAAGTATCGTCCACATGGACTGATTTATCAAGTACCAATTAACTAATCTTTAGTTTCTATTTGGTTAACGAATATAAGTGATGATTTCTAAACTACAGAATTAACAAACTAAAGTAAATTGCAGAAATAAAGTAGTAATGATAACACACAAAGTTTAATTCAGTAATGAAGGCAATTACGGTTTTCAATCTCCTCAACTTTTCATTCTATCATTCATTAATGCAAGACTAGCGACTCTTTTTCTTATTGAGATAGCATATTAACTAAGATGTTCTATATTCCAGTTAAGATCAATAATCTAAAACGCTATGATAAGTTCAATCACTCATGAGGATTAAGATCAATAACCTAAAACGCTACACAGAAATCATGATACTCTCGTCCAAGATTAAACTTACGTCTAATCAACTATAGCATATTCAAATCTCCCTATCAGATCTTGATTTGAAATCATATAGGTAATGAATACTAATGGCCAATTAATTTTCATTCAATAATCACAAGTTGAAGAGATCTTAATAGATGAAGAAGAACATTAGCAATGCATTAAATCATAATAAAGTTTAAAGTGATTAGACGGAAAACCCTAATAAAAGTAATTAGCGCATAGTCATGCTAAGAAAACTAATTAACTTAATATACAACATGAACTGAATTAAAGTAAAGAAAAGGAAAACAACTTGAACAATAGATGTCTCTAATGGCTTCTTGTTCTCTTGTTTCTTGCCTCCAAAGTGTTCTCCTCCTTTCAAAATGTGCCTCCCCAATCATATATTGCCAAAATCCCTAGAATTGACCTTTTTACCCTTGTTAAATTTAGATTTTTCGCACCCCTGACGTCGTCGGCGCCGCAGCTCAGCTATTAGAGTGCCGCGATGCTAATTCACTTCTGAAAGTCACTCACTTTCTGCCTTCAGAGTGTCGCGTCTCTTAAGTGTTTTTCATCCGGAATTTATTTAGACTGCTTTCCAAGCTTCCTAGGGCTTCTTTGACTCATTTCTTGTGATCAACTACACATTTTTGTCCTTTATAACACCTATTTCCTTTGAATTTGCCTTATTTTTTCTGAATCGCTTAAAACCTGAAAACACATAACAACACGCATAATACTGCACAAGACAAATAAAAGACTCCCTAAAATACACCCTAAAATAGTACTACAATCTACCTAACGACTACCAAGCCAGTTATCATCGAGGATGATGATGAATCCACAGAGGAAAAGCCTTTGGCTAAGAAAACAAAAACTTTCACTTCAACTCCTGCACAACCATCACAACTGGCCCAAAACCTTGGGCAAGAAGACTTTGACCGAATCTTTGATAAAGCTGGTACTTCCATGACTCGGGATGAGCGAGCGACTACCGTCGGATTTGCTGACTTGGTCATTCCTAAAAAAAATGACCAAGTCAACCCAAACTCTCAAGAATCACGCCAACTCTCAAAACTTCATGTCCCAACCGGTTGGGGTTGCCAATTACCTGAGGCCCCTCATATCGGAGTCCGACAGGGAAAAGATGAAAAATATTTCTTAGCAATGCCTCTTCAAGGAGGGCATGCATGCCTCCAACCGGGTACATAGCCTTCTTGGTTGCTTAAGTTGGTACTTGTATTATTTTTTCATGTCTAACATTTCCTCGATTTTCAATTTTGCAGTCATATGTTTTAGTCGGTGAGAGCTCAATCCGATGCATGGATGAAAATGACCACCTCAAAGGGCAACCAGATGCCCAAGATAAAGAGATCTAGTACCTCAAAGGGCTTCTTCAACAAAAAGAGGCCCAACTTCAACAAGTCTGTGACTTACCCAATGTTTGGGTTGAGCTGGATCGGGTCAAGGGTGACTATCTACGAGCAATGAACGACCTCGAGCTTGTCACCGAGAAAAACATTTTTTTTGATGAAGAGAATGAAAAACTCTTCCAAGATGTTGAAGTCCTCACTAGAGAACTCCGCGAACAAGAAGAGGTTTGGCACTACCAAGCTCAACAGATGAAATTTCTAAATGCTGAATTCGATTGCCTTAATGCCGAGCTTGCTGCAATAGATGCGGATAGGGCCGACGACCTTGCAGTGCTGAATATGGCAGGATTAATCCGACTAACAAGCCCAAACCAACGAATGCTGAGAAATGAGCTCGAGGCCTCAAACCAAAGGTATAGTGAGATCTCTGCCCAACTTGCTTAGGTTTCGGTAAGCGAGACCAGGCTTTGGCCAAAGTGGCCCGGACAATACTAAAACTTGAGCACATAAAATGGAACGTCCGAAGTTTCACCTCGGAACATGCTCGAGATGGGATCTCAGAGATTGATGAAAAGATTAAGGAGGCAAAGGAGATCGAGCTCAAAGCCTACTGTAAGCTGCACGACGACAGTTCTGAGGATGACTCAAAGGACTCCGAATCCGAGTCTGATTAATATCCTGTCTTTCATGCCTTTGTACTTTCTTTTTTGTTTTTCCTTCAACATGTTTTGCTATGGCATTTTTCAGCCTTGTTTATAATATGAATATCTTTTCAGTCAAGTTTGTTCTATCTCTTAGCATTTGTTATTGCTTTCTTGTTTACAACTACTTCACTAAACAAACTCTTAACCCTATTTGGGCTAACTGCCTCCAATTTCAGAGTTTAACATAAAAAAATCATCACTTAGTTTGCCTCGAGCCAAAATGATAATTTTTTTCAGTCTTAAAAATAACTTAAGTAAATTGTACAAACTTTTAGTCTTAGTTTTCTTTTTACCGGGTAATCTCTTCCATTTTTTGGGTCATTCAATGACTAAATATAAGGACCTTATTTTTATGCTTATGAATAAGACATCTCCTATTCATTTCGGGCATGCATATGGGAACTTCATTTATTTCTATTTTCTTAGACAATTTCAAGTGTCCTTAAGAATAGGCTGGGTTCATTTCGAACTGATGCCTTAGAATCGTACTTCACTAAATTTTGTTCCGGATGTATTTACAACAACAACATACCCAGTTAAATCCCACAACATGGGGTCTATTGTTTCAGATGTATTTACGATAATAATTCCATGTTAAGGACTTTAACAAATTTATTAGCTCATAAGCCCTTAACAAATTCATTAGCTCATAAGCTTAAAGGTTTTATCGATTGACCAAAGATAAGAGTATGAAAATGAGTATAATCGAGGTAAATCTCGGACAAAAGAGTTTTCATTCAAATTTTACATCGGTCAAACATCCGGGCAAGATTCATTCAATCTTTTTGCCTTTACATTTTTGCTGTAACATTAAAACTATTTGGGCAAGATTCATTCGATCTTTTAACCCTTACAATAGTCCTGAAAACTTAAAAATCTTCAAACTTCAAATAGCTTTGAGACATCTCTTTGCCTTAAAACTTCTTTTCCGAGGGTATGACAGTCTCCTAGTGTTTGTATATTCGAAGTTATGAGAGTTCAAACACTACTTGATTTTTAATATCGGGCAGTCCCCGGTTTTTTTCCGGTCTTCAGCAACTTAGTAACACGCTTTACATTATTACCTCATTAAAAACCTTGCAGAAAAAACCCTTTTCGGGATAAAAAACATGCTAAGGGGAAAAGAGTGCAACACGTATTTTCAGACCTAATTCTAACTTCTACTCGGTCTTTAACCCGTTATTTCGACTTTGCTCCTGCAAAAGTTAGTTCCATCGAAATAAAATGAAATTTAAATAAAACATATACCTTAGCATTAATATCATTTCAAGTGTGCAACGTTCAAGTTGTTCGGTAACTTTTGACCATCTTTAGGTTTCAACTAGTACGAGCCTTTACCGGTTATTTCTAACACTTTGTAGGAACCTTCCCAATTCGGGCTCAATTTCCATTTGTTGGGGGTTTTTGGTGTTGAGGGTTACCTTCTGTAGAACTAAATCCCCTACTTGAAAGTGCCTAAGATTACCCCTTTGGTTGTAGTATCGACCTATTATTTGCTTTTGGGCCATTAGCCGTAGTAATGCCAACTCACGGTGTTTATCCGTTAAGTCGAGCTTGACAACCATAGTTTCATTGTTCGACTTTTCGGTTGCAAGGCTAAACCCTAATCTCGGCTCACCAACTTCCACCGGAATTATCGCTTCTGCACCGTAGACCAAAGAAAATGATGTTTCACCGGTAATGGACTTTGACATTGTCATGTATGCCCACAACACCTCCAGTAAAATCTCTTTCCATTTGCCCTTCGACTCCTTTAGTCTCTTCCTCAGATTCTGAATAATTGTTTTATTTGTTGATTTCACTTGCCTATTTGTACTTGAGTGGTACGGTGTCGACATTATCTTCTTGATTTTCAACCCTTCAAGGAAGACATTCACTTTTTTCCCAATGAACTGACGTCCATTATCGCAAGTGATATCTGTTGGTATGACGAACCGACAAATAAAATCGATGACTCACTTTTCTTTGACTTTTTTTAAGGCCTTCACTTCAACCCACTTAGAAAAATAATCAATCATAAATAAGATAAAACGTACCTTTCTGGGTGCCCATGGGAGTGTCCCCATAATATCCATCCCCAATTTCATGAATGGCCATGGTGATAAAACTGGATGCATCAATTCTGTCAGTTGATGAATTATGGGTGCGTGCCTTTGGCATTCGTTACATTTTTGGACTAAATCCTTTGTGTCTTCATCCATCTCGGACCAATAGTACCGAACCTAATCAATTTTCACATCAATAATTATGCTCCTAAATGATTGCCACAAGTCCCCTCGTGAATCTCGCGCATCACGTAATCAGTTTCCTCGAGTGCTAGACACCTTGCTAAAGGACCATAAAAAAACATTCAATACAACTGACCATCAACCAAATAAAATCTAGTTGTTTTAGTATGAAGGGCCCTTGACTCTTTTGGGTCCGTAGGCAACTTTCCATCCCGAAGATAATTGATGTATTTATTGCGCCAATCCTAAGTCATGCTTGTTGTATTCACTTCGGCATGACCACCATCAATCACAGAATTAAGCAGTTGTACAATCGTTCCCAAATTGAACTCCTCCATTTCTACAGATGACCCCAAATTAGCCAAGGCATCCGCCTCATTGTTTTGCTCTCAAAACACATGCTCCATAGTCCATTCTTTGAACCGATGTAATATTACTTGAATTTTATTCAAGTATTTTTACACTCTTTCTTCCTTTACTTCGAACACCCCGTTCACTTGATTAACAACCAGGAGTGAATCACATTTAACTTCAATGATTTATGCTCCCAGACTTCGTGCCAGCTCTATACCTACGATTATAGCCTATACTCGGCTTCATTGTTAGTTAATCTCACAGTTCTTATTGACTGCCTAATAATATCTCATGCATGTGTCTTTAGCACTACCCTGAACCCGGACCCTTTCACGTTTGAAGCTCCATCGGTGTAAAAGGTCCAGACCCCAAAAGTTTTCTCGAGGTTAACAAAAGTTCTCTTTCTACTTTGGGAAAGATTTCGGGTGTAAAGGCTGCTAAAACTTGAGACTTTATACCAGTTCTTGGTTTATATTCTATTTCATACTCATTAATCTCTACTGCCCATTTGGCTAACCTACCAGACAGTTCCAGTTTATGCATCACATTTTTAGTGGGTAAGTTTTTACTACGCATATAGGATGACATTGAAAATACGACCTCAATTTTCTAGCAGTCATTATTAATGCTAATGCCAATTTTTCTAAATGAGGGTACCTCATTTCCGCACTAGTTAATGTTCTACTCACATAGTAAATGGGAAATTATGTACCTTTCTCTTCTCGAACCAGAACTGCACTTATAACTACTTCAGACGTCGCTAGATACATGAATAGTTGCTCGGTTGCCCTCGATTTTCGCAATAATGGTGGACTAGACAAGTACTTCTTCAAATCCCTCAAAGCTTGCTGACACTCATGTGTCCACTCGAAGTCATTCTTCCTTTTTAACAAAGAAAAGAACCGATGATTTTCTCTAAGGACCGAGAGATGAATCTGCTTAGAGCGACTATCCTCCCAGTGAGTTTTTGTACCGCCTTCACTTCTTCAAGTACCTCTGGAATTTCCTCAATAACTTTGATCTTATTTGGATTTATCTCTATTCCTCGGTTTGAAACAAAAAAACCCAAGAACTTTCCCAAGCCAATTCCAAAAGCACATTTTTTCTGGATTCAGCTTCATGTTGTACTTTCAGAGTATGTCAAATGTTTCCTGTAAATTCTTTAAATGGTCCTCTGCTTCCAGGGAATTAACTAACATATAATAAATATAAACCTCCATTGTGTTACCTATTTGGTCCTCGAACATGCGATTAATTAGGCGTTGATATGTTGCTCCGACATTTTTTAAACCAACTATCATTACATTATAGCAACAGGTCCCGTATCTAGTTATAAAAGAGGTTTTCTCTTAATCCTCTAGTTTCATCCTAATTTGGTTGTACCTAGAGTAGGTGTCAAGAAAACTCAACATCTCGTGCCTTTTCGTAGCATCAATCATTTGATCGATGTGCGACAAAGGAAAAGAATATTTTAGGCACGCTTTATTCAAATCTTTATAATCTATGCACATTCGCAGTTTATTGTCTTTGTTAGGTAGGACCACTACATTTTCTAACCAATCCGAGTACTCTACCTCCTGGATGGAACATATATTTAAAAGTTTTGTTACCTCCTCCTTGAAACTTATGTTTGAAGTCGGCCATATGCATCATTTTCTACTTTACCGGGGAGAAACTTGAGTCCAAACTCAACTTGTGAGTTATAATCTCCGGTGGGATACCTGTCATAACTAAGTGGTACCAGGAAAAACAATCAGCGTTAGCTTTAAGAAATTTAATTAATTTAAGTCTGAACTTTGGGGTCAATCCGGTGCCTAGGTATACCTTTTTATCTGGTAGATGTACGAATTGGATGACTGTTGATACCCAATTTTGTCCCATCTTTTTCGATTTATTCGCAATTTCAAATATTTCGGACACCTCAAAAACAATTTTTAATATAGGCATGTATATATATATATTTTAATATCACTATTATTATTATTATTATTATTATTCGCATTTTTTACTATCATTTGCATTTTTATCATAATCATAAGTTTTATCCTAATATTCTATGTTATTTCATTTTCGCAAAATTGCATCGCATTTTCATTTTTATTAAGCATTAAACATTTCGCAAATATTATATTATTATCACATCGTTATGTTATTTTAAAATAATTCACATCTTTTACAAAACAAAAATAATATTTTAACCCCTTTTATATTTTTAAACCCATAACCCATTTTTTATTTTCCAACCAAAAAATAATTTCTACCCAAAAACATTCTACCCAACCCACAAATTAAAGCCCAAAATCGGCCACTTTTCTTCAACCCACCAAAGCCCAAAACACCCAAGCCCCAAAGTTCCCCAATTAAATACCCATTCCTTTATTTCCCCAACCCACAAAATTAAAACACTCTACTAACCTAACCAAATTCGCAACCCAACTGAAGCCCAATCGGCCCAACACCAAACCCAACCCATTATCCTTTAAACCTAATCCCTAACCAAAACCCTCACCATTTTTTATCACCCCTTTCCCAAAAAAGAAATCAGCAGCTGCGATTCCCTTCCCTCTCTCTAACCATTTCGTGAAAACCCAACAATTTTCTTCAAAATGGGCAGAATTTGACCATACCATTTGCGTGATATCGTCCTTTAAGTCTGCAAAGATGCGAATTTTTGAAGTATTTTGACCCATTTCAAAATTTGAAGCTTAAAATCCCGCCCAAATGAGCCCTAGCAAACCCTAAGTCTGTCTTATAAATAGTAGCATGAGGAGTCCATTCAAGGGGGGGTTTTTTTTGGAGGGTTTTTGGATCGATTTTAAGTCCGAAATTTATGTTTATGAGTCCGAAATTTTCTTAAAGGGTTGGCTTTGTACTTTGTTTGTGTTCTTCACTATTGGGAATGTTCCGGATTTCAAAAATCCGAAATCTACTTAAGAGTATTTGTTCTTGCATGTTGTTCTTCAACTTAAAGATTCAAAATATAGGTTAAAATTATTGGTTTGTGGTGTTTAAAAAATCTGGAATTTTTGTTCTTTCCAACTGTTTTCTTTTGATTCCGGGTCGGGTCACATTCTGGGTCGGGTCACATTCCGGGTCGGGTCGAACATCAGGAAAAAACAAAAATAGAAGCAGCATCCTAGAATCAGAAATTCAGCATCCAAAATCAGAATTCCGAAATCGCAAAAATCTGAATTCCAAACTTCTCCGAGCGGGTTGACGATTCGGAACGCGCCTCGGTTCGCTACCCGGAGAAGTTACATGAAATGCATCGGGAGCAACAAAGAGTCTCGTTATGAGACTCATCATGATTATCGTCAAATGAAGACCCGCATCCACATTCTTTGCATTCTTCGACCTCGGGATTTCCAAACAAATAGGGCGAGATGACATCGTCATCCGCTTTAGTTCCCTTTCATTGTTTATTCTTCAATTTCGTTATTTCTATTTGGGTCTGTAATAATTATTTAATGCTTGTGTGATTGTTAGGATATTTAGAATAATTAGGCCATGAATGAATGATTAATAGGGTAGTCTAAAAACCGTCGCTAGTTTATTCATTTGTAGGCTCGGTTAATTCGAACTTAGAAATCCTCCGCTTGTTTATTTATTTTTAGGCTCGTCATGCATATTTAAAATTTTCAAAATAAACTTTGATCAACTTCTATTCATTTTATTAATTGTACAACTAAAAAATGATTTTCAAAAAAAAAAAACTACTCCTTTGGCATTACAAATGAATTGTTTTTCTCCTTATTATTGTCACAAATGCATACAGGTACAAATTGCATCTCTTATTTGCAAACATCTTTTTAACTTCATACTTTAAACATGCATTTTTTTAGTATAATATTAACTTCGAGTTTGATCGGATAACGCAAGTTAGCGGATTTTAAAGGATGCCTAACCCCTTCCCTTTAGGATAATAAAGAACCCTTACCTAGAATCTCACTAGTTTCGCAGACCTTAAAATTGAAGTTTACATTGCAGCATGTAGTTTAAATATTTAGGTGTCCTAATTCACCGTAAAAAATAATTAGGTGGCGACTCCTCAACCCTTTTTACCCAGGAATCACCGAAATACGCCGTGCTCCGCTTTGACCCGGAGCCGGTCAAAAATAGGGCGCGACAATGACTTGCTCCAGCTCTTCTACAGTCGACTTCATGGCATCTTAATCATCTGGCAGCACAAATGACCCCAAAATGCGGAGTAATCTTCTTCATACTCATAATTTATCTTTTCTTCCTCTTTATTTTTTCGGACTTCGCGTGCTCGAACCCTGTGATTGTTATCTTATCTCCTTGCCTTTAACTGCGTCTTTCATTTCTTTTGGTATCTGCACCAATTTTTCCACCGCGTACATCTTCCTTGCTGCTGGTTTTTCCTCTCGGATCATCTTGATTCCATCCGGTGTTGGGAATTTTAGCATCATGTGTAACGTCGAAGGTACAAGCTTCATGTCATGTATCCAAGGCCTGTCGAATAAAGCATTGTACCTTATTTCGCCTTCTATGACATAAAACCTCGCATGCTGAATTATCCCAGCTGCGTTGACCGGAAGAATAATCTCTCATTTCGTGGTCTCACTTGCCATATTAAAATCGTTTAGAACTCGGACTGCCGGCAAAATTTAGTCCAACAACCCCAACTGCTCCACCACCTTCCATTGAATAATATTGGCCGAGATACCTGGATTAATTAAAATTCGCTTAATCTGAAATTTATTTACAAGGACAAAAATAACCAGTGCATCATTATGAGGTTGACTGATGCCCTCTCGCGTCTTCACCATTGAAGGATATTGTTTCCTCCGGTTCGTAATTTCTGGATCTTTTCTCTCTAGTTATTGATACTTTCGTCTTCTTTGCGGTCATGATAGCTCCCTTCGGAACATCCATCCCCTCGATAATCATATTTAGGACATGCTGGGGTTCCACCAGTTGTGTCTGCTTGTTTGCTTATCTATTTATGTAGTTTCCCTTTGCACGATCACTTAAGAACTCATGTAGATAACAATTTTTCAATAACCGGCCACTTTATCCCTTAACTGGCGAGAATCCTCAGTTAGACGACCATGAGTTCCATGATAATCACAAATCAATTTTGGATCTGTTTGAGCCGGTCTGTTTGAAGCGGTCTTGGCCACCTTATTTTCTTTATATGACCAATGACCAAAATGAGCCCAGCTGCACCAACGTTGAAATTGCATTTGGACAGCCTCGGGCTTTCCACAACGTTAGAAGAAGATCCACCAGTATCATTTTTGAATTGCAAACCGTACTGGTAGACCCTCGATCAATACGCATATCTTCTCTATCAGATGAGAAATTGCAATTGTTGCGACCCCGATCCGATCTGAAATTCGACCTCTCCGATTTCCCGTAGGGTTGATATCTATCATTTGAAGATTTCGGCTCTGACTCGACTACCTTCTTTGATTTGTCAAAGTTTTTGTTCCGTCATGCTGACCCCGGTGAAAGTTCAACCTGGTCATCCTCCACCCTGATTTTGGACTTGTACCTGTTATGCACATCTGCCCTTGTTACTACCGAAAATATCCAACAGGTTCTCTTCTAATTTGAATGAAGCACTGGAGCTCCTAGGATTCAGCCCCTTGGTGAAAGCATCAACTGCCCATTCATCCGGTACTCAGGAAAAAACATCCGCTCCTTTTGAAACCTGGTCACGAACTCCCGTAGCAACTCCGTATCTTTTTGAGCAATTTTCAAAATATTTGTTTTTCTTGCTTGAACTTTCCGAGCTCCGGCATGTTCCTTTTTAAAAGCATCTGCAAGCATTTCAAACAAATTAATAGAATGTTCAGGCAACATAGAATACTATTTCATTGCTCCCTTCGAAAGTGTTTTGTCGAATTTCTTCAACAACACTGATTCAATCTCATCTGGATGCATGTCATTGCCCTGTATTACATAAGTATATGACGTCACATGCTTTTGTGGATCCGTTGTCCCATCATACTTTGTGAGGTCGAGAATTTTAAACCTCTTCGATGTTGCACTTGGTGGGAACGACAACTTGATGTATCTCTTTGAGTCTGGCCCCTTCAAGATGGGCGGTTCCCTAGGAATTTAGTCTACATGTGAGTTGTAGGTTTCAACCTTCTTCTCATTGGTGTCAATTCATTTAGTCAAAGCTTCAAGCATTTTCATGACTTCCGATGACTCATTAGTCCCTGAGCCATTGGCATTCTCGTCGACTCGATCCTCTTTCTGGCCTGGTTCATCATTACAGACGGGACGGGATTCATCTGCCGCGATTGCTCCGCTGCTTTTCTTTTGAAACTGAGTTATAGCCTCCTGTTGCTCATTTAGCATATAAAAGATTCGATCCAAATTTATTTCACCATCCGCATCATCGCCCGGTGTCTTCTAACGTGATCTTCTAGACGACCGAGGTGAAATAACGAGATTATTGTTATTCATTGGATCAACATTCGACGAAACACCGTTCAACGAGACGATGTTTGGTGGAACAACGGGAAGAACACCATTTAGTGGGTCAACGGGTGGTGTGCCGAGTGGAACACCGTTGTTGTTATTGACGTTGTGAGCACCATTGTCACCATTATTTTCCTCGTGGTTGCTAACCTCAGCGTTGAGTTTACTGGCCATACTGTTAATGCTTAGTTTTAACCTGTAACCACAAAAATCTCGAAAGAAACAAGTGAAATTTAAGTTTGAATCAAATCACCACTATTATCCTTAACCTCACGGCTAGCACCAAATTGTTTACTCCTAAAAAGGTACAATTGAATTTGTAAGTGGTTTTAAGGATACGTGGATAGATTTGCATATAAGTTTGATAAACAATTAACAATAAACAAGAAAATGAAAATAATAAGCAAATAATTAGCCTGAAATACTGTAATCTTGATTGAAATAAAATTGAGAACTTGGTCCGATCCTTAGCTGAACTGCTTCGGGTCCGAGCCAATAACAAGAACAAGCAAGATCACTTTTGAATGTAATAACGTGAGTATCAGTAGTGAGAATGAGATGCCCTTCCAACATGAAGGTTGGGCTCTTTGTATAGCAAACAATATAAGACATTTATGCCTAAGAAGCACTCATTCATTAAATGCTATTAAATGACAAAAGACAGTCACTTAATGAGCAAATGGTAACGGCTGGTGCCATATCCGGAACGAATAGACACTGAGCTCCTTCGATCTTTCACCCGATGTTGCCAAGTTCGATCATTACTCGGTGTCATCTGATTCGGCCACCGCCCGATCTTGCTGAAACACCCGAACTTACCACTGATGCAAATTGCTACCTCCTTAGACTTCCATTCCTAAATCATACCACGTGTCGTATCGATTTTCACCGTATACACTTAATAAAGCTGTGAAATTTGAAATTCCTATATTTTTGGAGTCAGTACTGTCTCTTAGCAAGCAACAAACTCTGGAAATTTTGAGAACCATGACCCACCCCTCCAAGCCCCACACTTCACTTCGTTGTAGCATCTTCCTTAATCACATCAATTTCTTTAGAATATTTCAGTATAATCTATAGTTATTAGTCAGCAGTCAAATGTTCACCCCCAACTACTTTACTTCAGTAGGATAACGTTTTGGTCGGCTTGAGTTTACAAAAATTATCTCCTTATCCTAACGCTATCATTCAAAATTAACCACACTTGTCAATTTATTTCAACTTTCACACACAAGTGTTAACTAATACCAACTAACACAACTAATGAACAAGTCAGGAAAAATAGCTCAAAGGATACTTCCTTTTGTATTTTTAAGCCAGTTGTCAAACCTTCATCCTTAACTAATGATACGTGGCAATATTTTACGGCCTGCGTTGTGAACGCGCTTGATATCTGGGGCCACAGTGGGCCCACATTTAATTTCCGTAACTCTTGGGGGGCCCAACATTTCAAAGGATAGCTCACACCGACGAGCAATGGGGCCTATATGGCACACCACGTGGCTGCATATTTGATGAGTTTGACGCTTCAATTGTGGTCGGCTACAGTTACAACTTTGTCAATGGTCAAAACCGGTGTAGTGGGTAAAAAATTTTGTATTTTAGTATACGTAAGCAAAAGAAGAAATATACTATTTTTTTAGTAGTAGTAAAAGAAAAAGTAAAATTCACGAGAGATATTTTATAAGGTGACGTAAAATGAGCTGTCCGATTAAAATAAAACCCATATGTTATACAACGTCTTCGAGTCATTACGTGGTTAATTCTATTGTTTATATAAATATTTTCTCAAGATGCAGGTTCATTTCTTTCTTTTTAAGAAAAACATACATCTAGATATATTTGGTTCTAAGCAAACAATTGACTCTAATTATTTGAATAATCATATTTATTAACTTTAATTTTGAAATTTAAATTTTGATTCTCGCAAACATAGTCAGATACTGATTTATTCATAAAATATTCTTAATGAATATTATAAAAGGTTAAATAATGAAGCAGACATGCCCTATATATTACCCACAGCCCCTAGGTAAAAAACAGTGGAAACAAATTTTATAGTACAAAAGAAAGAGCTGAACTTTGTGCAATCTCTATCTAGTTTAAAACATGTAACCCTTTCATTTGCCACGTTGTTTTCAGAAACATTTTAAGAAAGATAAAATGTTTTTAACTACCCTTTTATACAACTAATCAATAAGAAAAGTTTAACATCACCAAAATTTATAGTCTAGTAATATATATAAGAGTTCCACACAATAATTATAGATTCAATACTTACAATTTTCTTCCCATTTTCTCTTCCTGATCTCTAAACGTAATATAATTAAAAATAATTTGAGAAGCTTACTCGTGTGCCATAAAATGGAGTTATGGAATACAAATTAATAATTATCATTTCTTGAAAGGTAACGGAATAATCAAAGTGGAATTGTGGATACCGACTTACTCCCTCCGTTTAAAATTATTTGTCATTTTTTTTTGTTTACACGCCCCTTAAGAAATATTAATTAAGAGATGTATTTGACCTACTTTACCCTTATTTATGTCTAAGTTGTAATATCTCTCCATTAAATATTTACTCTATTTATGTGTCATTTTTATTAATGAAAGAATAAAATGAAGAAAAAATAATTAATTGTGCCTTGAACTTCTAAAATGACAAATAATTTGATAAAACGATTTTTAGTAATGAAAGAGTTGTTTCCTTTTTCGTTTAGATTTGTTATTCATTAATATATAAATATTCCGTGTAACAACACTAATTGCTATTTATGATCGAATCATGCTGCTTTCCAAGACTAAATTTGTAAAAGAATGTTATTTTTTATTCTGTCGTCTGTTATGAGAAGATATTTTTTTTGCTATGAATCTTCCTTAATTTGTTCTTTCCAAAAAAAGTATGATTAAATTAAATTAAACAGACCTCCGACGATAGTGCAAGTCTGCATCGTTAGTGGTCCTTCAATTAAGAGGTGGGGATAACGAAAAAAGAAAGAGGTCACAACGTGAGTTGATCTTAGAGGGCCACAAATCTATTGTGGACTACTTTGCATAAGGGGGACTACTTTGCATAAGGATACGGTTGTACATTGATTTTAGGTAATCCAACTAACACTGAGGGGGAAAAAAGGATTTAAAATAGTGAGTAGTTAAATATTTTAAAGATTAAATTACTCAAAATTTTAGAAGATTACAGTAAATGATACTTTGACGCAATTACTGTTATTAATCTGTATTTCAAAAAATCAGTAAATAATAATAACTGAAAATAAACAGAATCAGTGTTGAAAAATAAGAATAATTTTTCAGAATATAATCGAGCCCACTTAGTTCAAAGTGTGTCCTTAAGGAAATTATTCCCCTCACAGTACTCGAGGTTGATGGAATATCCCCTCCCAGGATAGAACGATTATCTTACCGTAATAGTAGTACTCCAAATTCAAGTAGCGGCGAACCACTCAACAAAGAAAGATATCATCACGAAATTTATTTGTGCGTAAGAAAGAAGTTTGTCTTTGTTCGAGAAAATTAGTAAGTAAAATTCTGAGGAATTAAACGAATTTATAGCCATGGAAGTACTGTTTCTGAAGGTTTGCAACCCTTCTGAACAGTCACTAAAACTGGCGGGAAATTTAAATATGGGAAAGAAACCGGGTCGCGGGTCAGACACGTGGATCCGGGTCACTAACGGGTAGGATTTGATAAGTTAATTAATTTAATTAAATAATTAAAATTAAAGAAAATTTGGTCCAAAAAGATTATCAATCAATCAGATCATTTGACCGAAGCCGAGCGAGCGACGACGACGGGCGCGAGGGGTCCTTGCCCCTCAACCCTTTTAGTGACTAGAGAAGGTGTAATGTAATATATACACCTCTCTTTTCCTTTCTTTTCCCGATGTGGGACAACTGGTTTACCCAAGGTAAAAGGGACCTTTTACATTCCCTTCACCTTTCATCCCATCATTAACCATTCACCAATATCAATACCCAACAATCTCCCACATGAATAGGAATGGCTATAATATAAAAGAATGCGCGGACAAGAGTGATATACAAGCGAGGATTGACGGCATCTGGATAAGTAGGTTTCCCTTTGAACTTTCCGTAGTGAACATATATCGGATATATTCGATCAATCGGTAGATTTGATATCTTTGAACCGTCGAACTTTGTTGTATACCTTGAAAACATAAGTCACACAATCAACCCTCAACCGTTTATGATTCTCACGGTTGTGTTCGTTTCAGCCATGAACACCTCCTGGTTTCATGAGTGCATAGAGAATGGGCATTCACTGTCATTCCCCTTTAAACCAGCTTACACTTAACACTCACATAGGTGATTTCTAAACATGTGGTCCTATAGCCACATTATCTCGGTCATACACTCGCGATTTACATAATCATTAAAGAACCTTAATGCTTTATTAACTCATTAACAAGCCATAAGGTTTTATCCTTATTTCTGAACATTGTCTTCATCCGAGAATGGGTTGAGTTATTTGACAATGTTGAACCGTCAGTCACAATTTTGTTTGATCTCCTTGAACCTAGCTCTTGGGATCTCCAGTCTGCTAGGTAGAGTTACCGCCATGATGACTTGTCCTCGGCCTTAACCCCATTCCCATTGATGATCTACTAACTCCCTCTCTAGATAAGCATTTCGTAAGCGGATCCGCCACGTTATCTCTTGACTTTACATAGTCAATCGTGATAACACCACTAGAGAGGAGTTGTCTAACGGTATAGTGTCTTCGTCATATGTGACGAGATTTTCCGTTGTACATTACGCTCCCTGCCCTACCTATTGCTGCTTGACTGTCACAATGTATACATATAGGAGCCAAAGGTTTGGGCCATAATGGAATATCTTCTAAGAAATTCCGGAGCCAATCAACTTCTTCACCGGCCTTGTCTAAAGCTATAAATTCAGATTCCATTGTAGAGCGGGCGATACATGTCTGTTTTGATGATTTCCAAGACACTGCTCCTCCACCAACGGTGAAAATATATCCACTCGTGGATTTAACTTCAGATGATCCGGTGATCCAGTTTGCATCACTATATCCCTCAATTACTGCGGGATATTTATTATAATGCAAAACATAGGTTTGGGTGTGTTTTAAATACCCCAAGACTCGTTTCATTGCCATCCAATGAGTTTGATTGGGATTACTCGTGAATCGACTTAGCTTGCTTATAGCACATGCTATATCTGGTCGTGTACAATTCATAATATACATCAAACTTCCCAAAACTCGTGCATAGTCCAACTGTGAGTCACTTTCACCTTCATTCTTTTGAAGTGCAAAACTTACATCAATTGGAGTCTTTGCAACATTGAAATTTAAATACTTAAACTTGTCAAGTACTCTTTCAATATAATGAGACTGCGATAATGCTAGACCTTGTGGAGTTTTATGAATTACGATGCCTAAGATCAAATCGGAACTCCTAAGTCCTTCATATCAAATTTGCTAGCCAAAGATACGCTTCGTAGCATTTACATCGGTAATATCTCTACTCATTATCAACATGTCATCAACATATAAACAAATAATGACTTCATGATTTGGAGTATTTTTAATGTAAACACATTTGTCACACTCATTAATCTTAAATCCATTTGCCAACATTGTTTGGTCAAATTTCGCATGCCATTGTTTGGGTGCTTGTTTAAGTCCATAAAGTGACTTAACAAGTTTGCACACTTTCCTTTCTTTACCAGGAACCACAAAACACTCGGTTGTTCCATGTAAATTTCTTCCTCCAATTATCCATTTAAGAAAGTTTCTTTGACATCCATTTGATGGATTTCAAGACCATATACGGCGCCAAAGCTGCCACTAACACCCGAATAGATGTTATTCTTGTTACCGGCGAGTATGTGTCAAAGTAATCAAGGTCTTCTTTTTGTCTATAACCTTTGACCACAAGTCTTGCCTTATATTTGTCAATAGTGTCATCAACTTTCATTTTCCTTTTAAAAATCCATTTTGATCCTAAAGGTTTATTTCCAGGAGGAAGATCAACCAATTCCCATGTATGGTTGTTCAAAATTGATTCAATCTCACTATTGACTGGCCTCTTTCCAAAATGTTGAATCAGAAGAAGACATCGCTGCTTTAAATGTTTGAGGCTCATTTTCAAGCAAGAATGTCACAAAATCTGGTCCAAATGAAGTAGATGTCCTTTGACGTTTGCTACGCCTTGCATCCTCTTTACTTGGTGTATTTTCCATTGGTTCTTCCCGCGGTCGTTTAGATCTTTCACTTGACGACTCACATTCAGTTTTATACGGATAAATGTTTTCAAAGAATTCAGCATTATCTGATTCAATTACCATTTTAACATGAATTTCGGGATTGTCCGATTTGTGAACCAAAAACCGACAAGCTTTGCTGTTTGTAGCATAGCCAATAAAAACACAATCCACAGTTTTTGGTCCGATTTTTACCATTTTGGGCAAAGGAACTTGGACCTTTGCTAAACACCCCCCACACTTTGAAATATTTCAAGTTGGGTTTTCTTCCTTTCCATAGTTCATATGGAATAGATTGTGTTTTCTTTGTGGGGCACCCCGTTGAGTATTTGGTTAGTTTGTAAGGATAGCTTCCCCCACAAGCTTTGCGGTAAACCGGAACTTATTAGTAAGGCATTCATCATTTCCTTTAATGTTCGGTTTTTCCTTTCCGCAATTCCATTTGATTGTGGTGTGTAAGGGCGTAGTTTGATGAATAATTTCATATTCTAAACATATTTCGCAAAAGGAGATTCGTACTCTCCACCCCTATCACTTCTAATCATTTTTATCTTTTTATTCAATTGATTTTCCACTTCGTTCTTGTATTGCTTAAATGCATCAATTGCTTCATCCTTACTATTAAGCAAATACACATAACAATATCGAGTGCAATCGTCAATAAAAGTTATAAAATACTTTTTCCCACCGCGAGATGGTATTGACTTCATATCACATATATCTGTGTGAATTAAGTCTAAAGGATTTGAATTCCTATCAATAGACTTATATGAATGTTTAACAAACTTAGATTCAACACGATTTCACATTTAGATTTATTACACTCGAATTTAGGCAATACTTCTAAATTAATCAATTTTCGCAAGGTTTTGTAGTTGACATGTCCTAAACGAACATGCCATAAATCATTTGACTCCAATAAATAAGACGAAGCTGAATTCTTATTAATACTGTCAACAACCATTACATTGAGTTTGAAAAGGCCCTCGGTGAGGTAGCCCTTTCCTATGAACAAATCATTCTTACTTATTACAATTTTCTCACTAACCCAACACACACTTAAATCCGTTTTTGACGAGTAGTCCCATTTGAAACTAAATTCTTCCGAATTGTTGGAACGTGCATAACATTGTTGAGAGTCGACCTTGCCTAAGTCATCTTCGAAGTATCTTCCCATATCCTTCAACCTTGGCATTGCGGTATTTCCCATAAACAAGACTCTCTTCGGTCCAAATGGGAGCATAGGTTGCAAATGCTTCTTTTGTAGTGCAAACATGTCGAGTGGCACCAGAATCAAGCCACCACTCCTTTGGATTTCCAACCAAATTGCACTCTGATAGCATTGCACACAGATCATCCATATCATCATTCTTTTCCACCATATTGGCTTGTCCTTTTCCCTTGTTCTTTTTCGGGAGACGACAATCTGGGGCTTTGTGGCCAGCTTTCCCACAATTAAAGCAGTTGCCCTTGAACTTTTTCTTGTTGGAATCCTTCTCCTTTCCAGAAGGCCTCTTCCTTTTCTTGTTCTTTTTTAGAGCAACATCTTCAACGATGTTTGCCCATTCAATTGGTGAAGTCTTACGGTACCTCTTCTCAGCAGTTTTGTTATCTTCCTCGATCTTGAGACGAATCACAAGATCTTCCAACTTCATTTCCTTTCTTTTGTGCTTAAGATAATTCTTGAAATCTTTCCATGAGGGCGGCAACTTCTCAATCATTGCAGCCACTTGGAACGCTTCATTTACTACCATACCTTCAGCAATAAGGTCATGGAAGATAAGTTGAAGCTCTTGAACTTGGGTTCCAACAGTTTTTCCATCCACCATTTTGTAGTCTAGGAATTTGGCAACCACAAACTTCTTCAAGCAAGCATCTTCGATTTTGTACTTCTTTTCAAGTGCACTCCATAATTCTTTGGAAGTCTCTACTGCACTGTAGACGTTGTATAAGTCATCTTCTAAGGCACTCAAAATGTAGCCTTTGCACAAAAAATCAGTCTGTTTCCAAGCCTCAGTAACCATGAACTGTTGGTTGTCAGGCATGTCGGCGGCTGGCACGGGAGGGTCCTCACTGGTGAACTTTTGCATACCAAAGGTGGTAAGCCAAAAGAACATTCTTTGCTGCCATCCTTTAAAGTTGGCACCGGTGAACTTCGCAGGTTTCTCAGCCGGTGGCACAGCGGTACGGGTTGTAGGAGCAACCGCTGGTGCAATATTTGCAGAGGTAGTTCCAGTCTCAATTGCCATTATTCGTTTGTCACTGTCAAATCGACAAAATGTCTTAGTTAATAAAACCAGAATAGCAATTCAATCACAGACTTAAACGATGAAGATTTTATTTCTTCAAATCGCAGTATAATTATGAAACTTTAGTATTCCAACAAAGTTTTTATATCTTCGAGTCAGAATACTAACATTTAAATGGAGCAGAAAACTACACAAGTTTTAATCTCCAAACCAGAATACAACAACGATGAAGTTTTTATGTTCTTCAAATCGTTGTACAAGTATAAACTTTAATATTCCAACGAAGTTTTTATGTCTTCAAGTCAGAATATGAAATTTCATACGGAGTAGAAAACCACACAGGTTTTAGTCTCCAAAACAGAATACAGATTAATCTAAAAATATAATTTCCTTAAGATTGTTATTAATCTGTATTCCAAAAAATCAGTAAATAATAATAACTGGAAATAAACAGAATCAGTGTTGAAAAATAAGAATAATTTTTCAGAATATAATCGAACCCACTTAGTTCAAAGTGTGTCCTTAAGGAAATTATTCCCCTCACAGTACTCGAGGTTGATGGAATATCCCCTCCCAGGATAGAACGATTATCTTACCGTAATAGTAGTACTCCAAATTCGGTAGCGGCGAACCACTCAACAACGAAGATATCACACAAAATTTATTTGTGCAGAAGAAGAAGAAGTTTGTGTTGTTCAGAAAATTAGTAAGTAAAATTCTGAGGAATCAAACGAATTTATAGCCATGGAAGTACTGTTTCTGAAGGTTTGCAACCCTTCTGAACAGTCACTAAAAATTGGTGGAAAATTTAAATATGGGAAAGAAACCGGGTCGCGGGTCAGACACGCAGATCCGGGTCACTAATGGGTAGGATTGAATAAGTTAATTAATTTAATTAAATAATAATTAATTAAATAATTAAAATTAAAGAAAATTTGGTCCAAAAAGATTATCAATCAATCAGATAATCCGAAGCCGAAGCCGAGCCGAGCGAGCGACGACGACGGCGGCGCGAGGGGTCCTTGCCCCCTCAACCCTTTTAGTGACTAGAGAAGGTGCAATGTAATATATACACCTTTATTTTCCTTTCTTTTCCCGATGTGGGACAACTGATTTACCCAAGGTAAAAGGGACATTTTACATTCCCTTCACCTTTCATCCCATCATTTCCCATTCACCAATATCAATACCCAACAATTACATATATACTTTTTGTATTTCAAATGAAGCCAATAACCATACTATAATATACGTAGTAAGAATTGTACATATATACCAATTTGTATACCACTATTTTCATAACATAGAGGAAGCAAGAAATTATTTTGATATATTGAGGGTGTATATCTGTAACTTATGAAATTACAATTAAAATGAATGTTTAGAAGATAAAGTGAAATTAAAAATGAAAATCCCTATATCAATGTTGTATGAAATTCTTAAAAATGAGAATAATTTTCTTTACCTTTTTCTCTCTCTCATAGTTAGTAAAAAAGTGATATTAAAATTTGATATATACATCTTTCAAAAGTGTCGCAGGAATGAGTGCAAATTACTTGACAAAACGTTTCAATTAGTAATGATGTTTATACATTTTGTACATGTATACACTATTTCTATTTTCTTTTCTAAAATTTTGATAAAAGTGAACACATAAAATTCTCGGTTCTTTAGTTCAATTTTCCTTATGATTATCTTACTTCAAGTACTATATTAATTTACTTACATTCGTCATGTTACATAATCAATTACTTAACTCCTCTAGAAATATTATACAAAATATAGTTTGTTATATATAGGTTCGGTGTCACCCAAAATATATATATATATGTTGGCAGTAGTGATTGATATAGAATTATAGGGGTGAGTAGATGTTACATTTGTATATAATTGTATTTTTATGATATAAAAGCTTTACCCACAATAGAGTCGTATTAATTTTGTGCAAGATTTATTGATACACAGGACGTACGTGTTTGATTTTGATAATTGTAGATAGCGTTGCATAAGTGTAGAACTGTATGAGATTCAATTGTTAACTTTATCCCATATAAATGACTTGACTCAAGGGCCAAATGAAAGATTATTCTAGTGTTTTCTACTTTAATTAATTACTGTAGAAAAAGAAACATTAATTAAATACCCAAAGCACCTCCCAGTTTCGAGAGATTTCTCTCGAGCAACAAGTAACCGTCACTATTTGAGTGTTAATTAGGGAAAAAAGAAAGAAAAAACTTTGAACCGTCGGATCTTACCTGATGCAACACGGACAGTCCGATCCGTGTGGAGAAAAATATAATTTTCGAGATTTCTGGCCCAAATTCGCTATTTCAAAGAAGCTTACTTTTTTTTTTACTAAGGAACCCGCACCGTTACTCTCTCGAGTGCGCACAGGGTAAATCCCGGACTGACGCAATTGCCTGCAAACCACACTTGGCAAGCCATGTATGACAGGTTCAACCAAAAAAAATTATGCAGGGGATCGAACTCGTGACCTTACGGTCCCGCGCTCTAATTGCTACACCAGTTTGACTACCTTTGCGGGTTTCAAAGAAGCTTACTGATATAACGACACCGGGAACGACACCGTATTCACAAAAACACCATGCAATATGGAACCGTTACAATTCATTTTTCACATATTTTTAGTTTCGACCCAACGCCTATATAAACGACCCATAGCTCATTCCTGGGAATCACTCAAACACATTAAGTCATCAACAAACATCAGAAATCCTCTCTTCTTAACACACATAAAAACAATCTTTTGTTCAAAACTTTTGTAAGAGTTAGCTTCTTTTTTCTCATCTTAAATCCCTCAAATAGTAATCCTTATTTCTAAGTTACAAAAATGGCACCCAATGTTTTTGGTCTGGCAACCAAGGGTACTAGTTTGGCCAAGGCAGCAAGTTTGCCTAGGCGTGCCTATGTGACGTTCTTGGCAGGGAACGGTGATTATTGGAAAGGCGTGGTTGGTTTGGTTAAGGGATTGAGAAAGGCAAAATCTGCTTATCCACTTGTAGTGGCTTGTTTGCCTGACGTCCCGGAGGAACATCGACGTATACTCATCAACCAAGGCTGCATAGTCCGAGAGATCGAGCCAGTGTATCCTCCAGAGAACCAAACTCAATTTGCTATGGCTTATTATGTCATCAACTATTCCAAACTCCGTATTTGGGAGGTATGTACAAGAATATTTTATTACTTCGTCTGTCCCAATTTATGTGATTGATTTTAATTTGGTGCTAAAATGTTTGTATTTTTTTGGGATGAATGAATGCAGTTTGTGGAGTATAGCAAGATGATATATTTGGACGGGGATATCCAGGTGTTTGAAAACATAGATCACCTCTTTGACTTGCCAGATGGCTATTTCTATGCGGTGATGGATTGTTTCTGTGAGAAAACTTGGAGTCACACCCCGCAATACAAAGTTGGATACTGCCAACAGTGCCCAGATAAGGTCCAGTGGACTCAAGACTTGGGCTCTAAGCCACCACTTTACTTTAATGCTGGCATGTTTGTCTATGAGCCAAGTCTCTCCACTTATGATGATCTCTTGAAGACCCTCAAAGTTACACCTCCTACTCCCTTTGCTGAGCAGGTAATTATACTTTAAAAAAATAGCCTTTTAATATTTTTTTATTTGCCTCTAATTGCCAAAATGATTTACAAGGGGTTTATGTGAAAATTTTGCAGGATTTCTTGAACACGTTTTTCAGAAATGTATACAAGCCAATTCCAAACAATTACAACTTGGTATTAGCTATGTTGTGGCGTCACCCAGAGAATGTGGATCTTGACAAGGTGAAAGTTGTCCACTATTGTGCTGCGGGGTCGAAGCCATGGAGGTTCACTGGCAAGGAAGAGAACATGGAACGAGAAGACATTAAGATGCTAGTGAAAAAATGGTGGGATATTTACAATGACGAGACATTGGATTACAAGAAGGTCAACGTGGCTGCTGTTGATGGTGAAGCTGACGCTGGCAAATTTATGGCAGGACTTTCAGGGGCTGGTGTTGTGCACTATATTACTGCTCCATCGGCCGCTTAGAATATTGCTTTTAGGTTTTTTCTTTTCTGATTTTACTTTGGTATGTGTATAGGGTCTTAAAAGCAAATTATACTAGCTTAACAGAGTGCTTTTCTTCGACAACAAGAGATAGAGATTGTCTGTAGAAATATTAGAACAGACAATTTCAGTTCCTTCTACAAGTTTCTGAGTGTTTTCTTTTCTCTTCTTTTGTTTTGTGGATATTGGAAGAGTACATGAATGAAGTACGTATTGACATTAATACTGACCCGATGGCCTCGAAATTATATTGTTTTGATATTATTGTAGAATGGTGTAAATCTCCTTGATAGAGTTCTCTTATTAATCTAATATATATAGAGTATACCATTGTAGTCATAATAGAATTATGATCTCTATTTTACATTAATTACACTAAATATTAATTACAGAATATATTGTGAATATATATGGAATATATTCACTATCACACTCCTCAGTCGGAACGGGAGGAGGCAGGATGTTAAAACTGAATCTGAAGTCAATGAACAGTTGTCGAGGAAGCCCCTTTATGAAGATATTTAAGTACTGATACGAAGAAGGAACATGCAACACCCTAACGTGACCCATTGCAACCTTCTCACGAACAAAGTGAATATCCATCTCAATATGCTTGGTTCGCTAATGCTGAACCGGGTTATGAGACAAGTAGATGACATATATGTTATCACAGTAAACCAAAGATGCCTTACGTATGGGACGATGAAGCTCAAGAAGGAGATTTCGGAGCCAACATAACTCGGAAACAACGTTTGCAACGCCTCTATATTCTGCTTCTGCACTCGAACGGAAAAGCGTGACTTGCCGCTTGACAGACCACGATATAATACTGTCCCCCAAAAATACATAATAGCCGGACGTAGAGCGACGGGTGCCTGGACAACTTGCCCAATCAGTATATGTGTAGGAGAGCAATCTATCGGTGTGGAGGGATATAAATGAAGTCCATAGTCAAGAGTGCCCTTAACGTACCAAATGATACGCTTAAGAGCTGTAAAGTAAGGCTCCCTAGGAGCGTGCATGAACAAGCACACCTGCTGAACCGCATATGAAATATCTGGCCGAGTGAAGGTGAGATACTGAAGAGCACCTGCGAGACTCCTATAAAGAGAAGGATTACTGATAGGATCCCCGTCATCCGCACTGAGTTTGGACTTGGAGTCGACGAGAGTGGGCATGATCTTGCAATTTGTCATTTTAGCCCTGTAGACAATCTCCTCTGCATACTTACGTTGACACAAGAACATGCCATATGCGGATCTGCTCACTGATATCCTAAAAAAATATCTCAACTTATCCAAGTCACTCATAGCAAATTCGGACATGAGTAGAGTAATGATCTCGTGCTTCAGGCCATCTGAAGAAACTGTCAAAACAATATCATCCACATATAATAGAAGGTAAGTTGTGTCAGTACCTCGATGAAAAATGAACAATAAATGATCACTCTTGCTGCACACAAAGCCGATCTGTATGATGTAAGTGGCAAACCGCTCATACCAAGCCCCGGGGGCTTGTTTCAACCCACAAATCCTGTCGATTGATGCATATAAATGGTTTCTTTTAAATCCCTGTCGCGCCCTATTTTGACCCGCGGGTCGAAGCGGAGCACAACGTGTCGGTGATTCCCGGGTATTATTAAGGAGTCACCACCTATCTATTTTTACGGTGAATTAAGATACCTAAATATTAAATAAATGCTGCAATATAACTCAAATTTTATGATTTGCGAAACTAATGAGATTCTAGGCAAGGGTTCTTTGTTATCCTAAAGGGAAGGAGTTAGGCATCCTTTAAGATCCGCTAACTTGCGGTTATCCGGTCAAACTCAGGTTAATATTATACTAAGGAAAATGCATGATTAAAGTATAAAGTTAAAAAGATGTTTGCAGATGATTAATGAAAAGGATGCATTTTCATGGTATAAAAGAAAAATACATGTAAAGTTGAGAAAATATGCATTTGTAATAATTAATAGTAAGGAGAAAAACGAATAATTTAATGCCAAAGGAGTAAACTTTTGGAAATCATTGATTTTGCAAATTGAAAGGATAAACTTATTTGTATGATTAATGAAGTGAATAAAAGAGGACCAAAATGATTTTTTTGAAAATTTTGAATATGCATGACGAGTCTGAAAATAAATAACTAGCGAAGGGTTTCTAAGTTTTAAACTACCCTATGAATTAATTCTAAGTTTGCCTATTCTAAGCATTTCAATAGTTACATAAGTGCGATAAATAATATTACAATACAGAGCGGGGCAAAAGCTGAATTAAAGAAAGTAAATAAAATAAATAAACTCCGAGGAATATCTGCCTTTATTTACTTTGTTCCCTGCAAGCTGTCAAGAACAAACGGTTAGAAACAGTTAAATACAAATAACTTCGGATCCGTATCCAAAACAATGAGTATTTTGATCACGGAGGGCTCAGACTTAAATTTTGAAAAGACCATTCCAATCACGTCGTGGCTGCAAACGTATGATTCGACGGTTATTTTGATTGCCTCGCCTACTAAACGTGTTGGTCTCTCGGACGAAAAAGAAAAGATCATTATAATCACGTCGTGGCTGAGAACATATAACTTGTTGGTTATTTTAGTCGCCTCGCCTACTAAACATGTTGATCTCTCGGATGAAATAAAAAGGTTTAAGTCTCATCCTTGCCCAGAAGTTATATTTTCCGTCTTTACAACTGTGGAGGCCTCAAAATCGACAGATATTTTTCATCGGCCAATGTAGTATCGTGTTCAAATCAGCAAAATTAAATCAAAGCAGTAAGTAGTAAGCGGTAAGCAGAAAAAACAGAGAGGCAATTTCCGAAAAGACGCGATGTTTAGTTTAAAATAGTAAAATAGTAAAACAGTAAATATCCGTTGCACGGATATTTAAATGCCAAAACAGTGGACTGAAACAGGAAAGCAATGCCCGAAAGGTGCGGCCTCGAATTCAATTTCATCGGCCTAAGTGTAGTATTGTTCAAATCAGTAAAATAATACTGAAGCAGCAAGCAGAAACAGAAAGGCAATTTTCGAAGGTACGCAATGTTTAGTTTAAAATAGTAAAACAGTAATCTGAAACCGAGCGACAAGCGAAACGAAACAAAAGTGTCCGAACAGACGCGGTATTTGTTCAAAACAGTAAAAACAGTAAAACAGTAAGATATCCGTTGCACGTATGTTTAAATGCCAAAACAGTAAACTGAAATAGAAAAGCAATGCCCGAAGGGCGCGATATTTTGTTTAAAAACAGTAAACAAACCAAAACAGCAAACTGAAACTGAGCAGTAATTCCGAAGAGAATGCAAAATCGGTTCAATCAACAAAATAACAAAGAGAATGCATCATTAGTTCAATCAACGAAATAACAACATGGAATGCAGTATTAGTTCAATCAACAAAATAACAACATAGACGCATGACGGATGCTCAAGTGCCAAAGTTACAAACAGTAAATAATTAAAATATGACCCATATTCTGAAATTTCGGAACCGAAACAGGATTAAGAAATATTTATGAAAAACAGACCCAAGTTCTGGACAGTGACCTGAATGGGTGACCCAATTCTGAAAATAGACCCGGATAAACGTCCTGAGAAATACAACCCGAAGTAGTGACCGGAATCAGAATCAAAATTCAGATTTTTCAGACAACCAACAAATGAGATATAAAATGCAAGAATCTGGAAAATATCCAAACCGGGTCGACCCGACCCGGGTCAGTGACCCGACCCGAATCAGAAATTCAAACCCGAAATCAAATTCTTCTCAGATTTTCAGATAATCAACATACAAGATATAAAATGCAAGAATCTGGAAAATATCCAAATCGGGTCGACCCGACCCGAATCAGAGATTCAAACCCGAAATCGAATTCTTCCCAGATTTTCAGATAACCAATATACAAGATGTGAAATGCAAGAATTCTGGGAAATATCCAAACCGGGTCGACCCGACCCGGGCCAGTGACTCGGCCCGAATCAAAAATTCAACCCGAATCAAATTCTTCTCAGATTTTCAGATAACCAACATACAAGATATAAAATGGAAGAATCTGGAAAATATCCAAACCAGGTCGACCCGACCCGGGTCAATGACCCGAATCAAATCAGAGATTCAAACCCAAAATCGAATTCTTCTCAGATTTTCAGATAACCAATATACAAGATGTGAAATGCAAGAATCCGGAAGAGTATCCAAACCGGGTCGACCCGACCCGAATCAGAGATTCAACCCGAAACCAAATTCTTCTCAGATTTTCAGATAACCAATACACATGATATAAAATGCAAGAATCTGGAAAATATCCAAACCGGGTCAACCCGAATCAGAGATTCAAACCCAAAATCGAATTCTTCCC
The DNA here is from genome assembly GCA_034509755.1 of Anisodus tanguticus. NCBI lineage: Eukaryota > Viridiplantae > Streptophyta > Magnoliopsida > Solanales > Solanaceae > Anisodus > Anisodus tanguticus. Next base: position 11,737,769 of record CM067544.1, read on the forward strand.
AGATTTTTAGATAACCACCACCACCAACAACAACAACAAGAAAAAAAATATGGTTCTTACTCGACCCTGAATCGAAAAAAAGCAAAATCAAAACAGTGAAGAAGAACAACAATATGTCAAACAAATTTTCAGATTCGGCTTTACAAAGCCAAATAGAAGTATTTAAAACCGAAACTCACCCCTTTCTTTCGAATTTTGGACTCGTTTATTTCTTGAATAACAACGAGGGTGAAACTAAAAATCAAGAACCCAACAAGTATTTTTTTTGTCTCGGTTTTGTTTCTTTTTGGTCCTCTCTCCGTCCCCTTAACAGTGAACGAAAGGGGAGGGTTTTATAGATACTCACCCCGACGTTCACCCCCACCCATACTCTTACAAAATCGAATTCGAATTTCAAAATAAAAGGGGAACAAAAACTAATTTTTGGGGCGATTTCTTGGGGCATGTGTTGCGGTGAGAGGTGATGGGGTAGGTTGGTGGTGTCAGGCGGCGGTGTCGGCAATTGGTGGTGTCAGGCGTAGGGTGCAGCGACGTAGGGGTAGGGGTGTGCGACGATTTTGGGGGTTAGGGTTTTTGTTGATTTGTTTGTTTTTGGGTTTTGTTTTGGTTTAAAGGGTAAGGGAAATAAGGGGAATGGATTTGAGACGTGATGTAGGGATTGGAAAGAGAAATTTGGGAAGAGAGAAGGTACCGTCGAGCACGAAATTCGAGACAGAAGGCTCGGAAATTGAGTCAAAAGTGACGGAATTAGTGAGAGGTCGATGAAATTGTGGGGAGAGGAATAAACGACCTAGACTTCTGATACCATGAAAGAAATAATCCCTTGATTATTTTCATTGATTGAAATGCTATATATACAAGTTACATATTTTCATAATAGGAGAATCTTATTCATATTCTACTCCTAAAACCTTATTCTATAAGGAGATTAACTATACAATTATGGTAAGAGTACAAGACTAATTAAGGTACACTACAACTATACAACTTTGTGTACAATATGGACAATCCGAGAGGGAAGCCGAGACTAAGTATACATAGGATATACACGTGTATAACATGTATATCTTATGTATACTCAGTATATTTAACAATAAGAGATATCAACACAATGGATATAAAAGATATAATAATTACAATAGAAAAAATCAAAAACCTTATTACAAACCTTATAGGAAAAAGAGATTTAAAAAATATAGAAATACCTCTGAAACCAGGAAAAAGTTTATACATAAAACCATTAGAAGAGGAAAAACTTAAAGAATGTAAATGCTGGAATTGCAATGAAAAATGACATTATGCTAATAAATGTCCACAGCTAAAGAAAAAAGGTGTAAAATATATAAATACAACGCAATTTATAATGAGTCTACAACAAATAAAAGAAGATAATGATAAATGGTATGAATATGAAGACTTTTATGTTAGTCAAACTGATGAAGAAAGTGAATTAGAATTAGAAAATATTAACTTTATTAACTAAAATTCAGAAAATGAAAGTAGTTCTGACTAAATGGAATTACAAGAAGAAAAAAGAAAATTATTAGAGAAAAGAAATTACTGGATACAATATGAAAGACATGTTCACCATAAGCTTATTACAACTGAGACTGCTAGTGAAACAGGAAATAAATACTATAACGATAGATACAAAGAGGTTACTAAAAACCTTAGCAGAATAAGAAAAGATTGAGTGAAATAAGATGGAAAAAACTACTAGAGGAAGTAAGAGAAATAGAACAAGATGAGGAGCTTCAACAAAGATTAGGAAAGATAGATTTGGAACAAAATAATAAGTAGATGGTAGCAATCTATATAGAAGCTCATACAGAATACAAGCCTAATAAAATGATAAAACAAAAGATCTTTATTGACAGTAGAGCAGACTTATGTCTAGCAAAGAAAGAGGTATTAGAATCACACAGATGGACAAAATCTAAAACATATAGAACAAGAGTATCAGGCTTTAACGAACAAACAAAAGAATTGGATATAATAGCAGAAAATATGAGAATAATATTAGGAAAGACAATATTTAGACTACCAGTAATATACCAACTGAATGATATGAAACAACAAGTATTGTTAGGAAATAATTTCCTAGACTACTTTAAAACACAAGTGATAAATAATAATACTTTTAGCTTACAAACGCCTTGTAATAAGTGGATAATACTAAAGAGAGTACTACCAATACATACACTAAGAATATGTAACATAAGATCAGATAGGAATAGTAACCTACAGTTATTAAGAGAAAAATATCTCAATGTTTTAAAAATAAATTTTGGAGAAAACCCAATGCAACTATGGGAGAAAGAAAAAATATATGCTGAAATCAAGTTAATAAATCCCAATGATATAGTGAGATCTAAACCTATTAGGTATAGCTAAACAGATCAAAAAGAGTTTGAAACCCAACTAAAAGAATTATTAGAATTAAAATTGATACAAGAGAGTAAAAGTCCATATAGTAGCCCAACATTTTTAGTTAGAAAACATAGTGAACAAAAAAGAGAAAAGGCTAGAATGGTGATTGATTATAAAGAACTAAACGAAAAGACAATATTTGATGGATATTTTTTACCATACAAAAGAAACCTTATCACTAGATTAGGAAATAAAAATGGTTCAGTAAATTTGATTGTAAAAGTGGATTTTGTCAAATAAAACTAAAAAATGAATCAAAATCTTTAACACCCTTTAGTGCCCCTTAAGGACATTACGAATGGAATGTACTACCCTTTCGATTGAAAAATGCACCACAAATATTTCAAAGAAGGATGGACCAAGTATTCAGAAAATTGATAGAATTTTGTATAGTATATATTGATGACATGTTAATATATAGTGATGATTTAGAAAATCATATAAAACATCTAGAAGAATTTACAAAAACTGTGAAACAACATGGAATATTATTATCTGAAAAGAAATCTGAAATCTTTAAGAATAGTATAGAATATTTTGGATACATAATAGATAATGAAGGATTACAATTACAAGAGCACATTGTAACAAAAATAAAAAAATTTAAAGATAAATTATAGAGCAAAAAAGAGGTACAACAATTTCTAGGAGTAGTAAACTATGCTTCAGACCATATAAATGATTTATCACTCTTAAGAAAGTCATTACAAGAATTAACTAGAAAAAATATAACATTTGAATGGAAGGAAGAACATACTAAAGCCATAAATAAAATCAAGGAAAAAGTGAAAGTCTTGCCAAAACATATAATACCAACAGAACTAGATCAACTAGAACTTTTTACTGATGCTAATGATATAGGATGGGGAGCAGTCCTCATAACATATGATAAAGAGGATATAGATAAAGAAAAAACACTAATTTGTGGATATGGAGGTAGAACATGGAAACCAAATGAGAAAAATTATCATATTAACGAAAAATAACTATTAGTAGTAAAATTTGGAATAAAGAGATTCCATTATCACCTATTACCAGTAAAATTTATTGCCAGAACAGATAATACCCAAGTAAGAGCTTTCATTACAAATAAAATAGACCTTTTACCAGAACTAAACAAAAGAAGAAATTGGCAATCATTTTTTTATTGTTAAAAATATATCTGGAACTAAAAATATTCTAGCTGATTTTCTTAGCAGGTATATCGATGTCAACCAACAATGAAAAATTTGAAGAATATATTACCAGTGTTACAAAAATCATCAAGCAAAATAATGAAACCATTACAACAAAATGCAAGAAAACGCACATCTAGTAGATCAACTGACAGAAGCCTTTCGAGACTTCAAAAACCTACAAAACCTAAAAACCCCTCTATCTACTATAGAAAAACCAAAAACGTTTACATCCAAGCTTGCAACCATGCCATCCACTATGCCATCTACCATAACAGCCTCATCTTCTCAAAATCCAACAACAATATCAATGAGTGACAAATTGAAGTTTGCACCTGAATATATTACAGCTTACGAACAAATAAATAAATTTTATGACTATAAATCTAACCTAACCCTCATATTTTACGAAGTGCAAAACTTAGAAAATACCCAAGATTTTTATATAATGAAAAATCTAACCCTGATATCGTTGTAAAACTATTTACTTATGGTTTTATAGACAAAATACTAGTAGATGAAACTTTTTACAATATTGCTAAATTACCTACTGTTATAGTACAATCTGTTCAAGCAATGATGAAATCATTTGGAAAAGATATCTATGGTATACAACTATTTGATGTCTCAATAGATCTAACGGAAAAACCTATTATAATATGCCAGTTGTTCAAAACTGGAAGAAATAGCAACATTAGTAGAGATGATGAAGATCTCAAGATGAAAATACCATGTAACCTGGAAAAATTTCAAGAATGACTGAGTGCCAAAAGAGCTATTGGACTATTAACATTAAACTAAAAATTGAAGATATGTTAAGAGTAGGTAAAGCTAGCATTATGGAAATTCCAAAGGTGGAGAAATTGAAGAAATTATTACCCTATACTACAACAATGACGTATTATCGCAAGATACCGTGCATCTTATAAATATGCACGACCGGATCATAAACCTGAAACACAATCACTCCAGTGCAACTGTGGAACAATACAAGCTTCTGACAGGCCAGAGAAAAATGCATATTATCAGTACAAAAAATGATACCAATACTACTCATACTACTATGAAAAAAGAAGGATCTTCTAATCCTTTTACATGAAACGGCCCAATGTAGTATAACTACAGAAAGCCACAATGTAACAAATTGATACGGCCCAATGTAGTCTAACTACAACAAGCCCATATATTACTAGTATTACTACTAAAAGATATACCGTTCCTATTTTATAGGAGTATCTATTGAAAAAATTGAAACGATACCATTCATATTCTATAGGAGTATCAAAGAAAAAAAATTCTTATAAAAAAGACAGCTTGCAAAGATATTTTTGGAAGAAAGCAACTGGCCTCAACAAATTGCAAAAACCGCCGGACCCACAAAGAATCAATGACAATGATGATAGTTGACAACATTGAAAAAATGGCAACAAAGACAAACAACTTTGAAGAAAAATCTGCAAATTACTATTTACTTTTAGACTTTTGTAACCAACTACTATTTGTTTTTAGACTTTTGCAGCATAGCAATAATGTAAGCAATCAAAGAAGTTATCTATATAAAGAGCGTCATTGTAACTTCTGAAATCATCTTTCGAAATACAACAACTTCAAATCTTTGAAATACTCTCTCTTATGTCTAGCTAAACCCCATTCTAGTCTATAACCCATATCAAGAATAATATCATAATACCAGAGAATAGATACTTTGAAAGCTTATACTTAGAACCATACTAGTCCATAAAACACCGTCTCTTAAAAGAAATTTTAAGAAAGAGTATGTCGAGTAACTTCCAACACCTAGGCCATTTATCCCGTCGAATCCAGTGAAGAAAAAGGGAGGCAGAGCCAGGGTGGGTTGAGTATCTCCGGTGATCTTGAAATTCTGCTAAGAGGTATGTTTTACTCTCTCTGTTTGAAGTATATCAATTTCTTCTCCAAAGAAAGATTTCTACAAAAGCTTAAGAGATGAAGGTGTTTAGTAGTAGAGAAGGGTGAGTATCTGGAGACTTGTGAAGCTGCCACTGGTATGTTTATAAGGCTAGTAACTCAGCTAATGTGTTATAACGTTACACATAGAGTCCCACTATATATTTTCCCCTTTAAGAATTACTTAATCCCATAATTAATTAATTAATTAATTAATTATACACACAATTAATCTCTTGGTCCTAATTTACTTAAATTCTGATGACTTATAAAAATCCTCTTATACTCAATATTATAATTCTTGTAATATGTCACTAGCCCATAACCTCTTTGGGGATCTACATCTATTATTATTAATCCTCGTCGTCACACTTATTAAATCCTAAATTGTTTCGGGATCACATTCTTTTATATGCTAACTTCCTTATTAGCATACGTAAATACAACATAAACTTCTCGGGGCCCGAGTCTACTTTTCTACGTTTGCGTGCTCAAACTACCACCCGAAAGTACGGGGTGTTACACTCACGTATGACCACATTCCAATTCGGGTCAAGTTTGGCTAAGGTTGGGTTTTTAGGTAGCGGAAAGATGGTTTGAGTGGACAAATTAAAGTGTACTTTTGGTTTGAAAATCCCGTGTTGTGTACGGGTTTCCATACGGTGGGTTGGGGGCTGGATCGGGTGTAGAGGGCGGTTGGTGGAGACTGCGGGTTGGGCTGGGAAGTTTTGTCACTGGGCTGGATGGTGGGATTGGGCCGTGAGGTATTGGGCTGGGCAGTGTTATAATTGGGTTGGGCAGTGTGGGAATTGGGCTGGGTAGTGAGTGTATTGGGCTGAGCAGTTGCGGTAATAGACGATGGGGCAGGGTGGGTCTAACCGGGTGCAGCGGGTGGGGCTGACGGGATGGGTGTCATGGCAGTGGGGTCCATAACTGGGGCAGTAGGTGACGGGTTGGTATTTGGCCAAATAGTGCATTTTGTAGTAGAAGGGAGGTGTCCGAGTCATCAAGGAAATTGTAATCAATGACTTGAAATATTTGTATGTTGGCAAACGGGAAAATATACTCATCAAACGTGACATGGTGTGAGACTAGGATTTTGTCTGTGGATAACTCATAGCACAAGTACCCCCTATGGTTCGACGGGAAACATAGGAAGACGCAAAGAGTGGAGCGATGTGCTAATTTGTGAGGGACCGTGGAGGCAAGATTTGCGTAACACAGACAATCGAAAATTCGAAGGTGATCATAGGAAAGGATAGAGGTCCCCCATACTATTTCATGTCGTAAGAAGTCTCCCCGTAAGTAGGTCCTTTACAGAAAAACCAAATGGGTCGAAATCAATGGATACATAATTATTAATGGCAAATTTTTGAACAGAGATTAGGTTCTTGATAATGTTAGAGGCATATATGGCATGTTTAAGGGAGTAGTGGGGTTGTGGTGGTGGAGTTAGTGTGTGGCCAAACCCTTGAATTTGAATACAATGACCATTTCCGACCATAATAGATTGAGGAGTATTTAAATTGCGTAGTTGAAGAAGATTACCAGAATTGTTGGTGATGTGAGACGTGACACCCGTATCCATATACCATGCATCATCTGGCTGCTGGGCTGATGTGTATGGGCTTGATGGTTTGTCCATGATTGGTGAGCCGCTGGATGGGCTCCCAGGATACTGGGCCTCGGCTGAGCCCATTGAAATGACTATTTTTGGGCCTCTGGAATACTGCTGGAAGGGCAAGCCTAGTTACCGTACAGTGCCCAGGGCAGTGATCCGACCCACTGTTGCGGTTGCTGGGCCTGTTGTGGGCTGTTCGTACGGCTTGGGCCTGCCTGGCGAGCCGCTGGATGGGTTTCCAAGATCCTGGGCCTCGGTTGATCCCATTGAAATTGCTATTTTTGGGCCTCTGGAATGCTGTTGGAAGGGCAAGCCCAGTTATCGGATAGTGGCCAGGGTAGTGAGCCGATCCACTATTGCGGTTGCTGGGCCTGTTGTGGATTGCATGTATTGTTGGCCCAATTTCCATGAGGAGGATTTGTGACGTCGGGTGTTGAGGAAGAGGAAGCGGAAGAAGATATGTGGGCCGCGGGTGACGCCATGAGGGTATCCGAAATTTGGTAGAGAAGTAAAAGGGAGTAGAAGTTCTGTATATCAGTTGTATACTAGGGGTATACGACATGCTGGAGATAGGGCAATAAAAGGGTGTAGAACTGTTGTATTTCAGTAGTATACCAGAGGTATACGGGGGCATCTGTATATCAACGTATATCGAAGGTATAAAGGCGGCATATGGATCGTATATGATGGCAAGGAGGGTATATCAATCGTATACGGGGTGTATATTAGCTAAGGGATCTTGTATATCACTGTACACATATAGTATACGATGGCAGAGATGGTATATCAGTTGTATACGCCTTACGGGTGGCTGTAAATCATTGTATACATGTTGTATATCACTGTATACGAGTAGTATATGGTGGCAGACAATGTTTATCAGCCGTAGAAAGTGTGTATATCAGCAGTTTTCGGTAGTAATTGGCGTCGGAAGAGAAGAAGAAGGGGGAGGTTTGGTCGGGCGAATAGGGTTAGGGTTTTTAGGCTCTTGATACCATGTATAATGGTGTAAATCTCCTTGATGGAGTTATCTTATTAATGTAATATATATAGAGTATACAATTGTAGTTCTAATAGAATTAGAATCTCTATTTTACATTAATTACACTAAATATTGTAAATAAAGATGGAATATATTCAGTATCAATTATATTAGTTCATGCTACCAGATAGCTTGCTAGATGTGAAAGAGTTTGAGGAAATGGTTGAGTATAATTCCCTCTAGGAAAACTACACTGCTTATGTATTGTCACATATACGTCGGTGTTTGTGGATAATAACGACTTCACTTTAACTTGGAAATTTTTTGCTTTAGTAGGGATTTCAGATAAATCTTGTTCTCCGTGGGATATTTTTCCTTGCAGATTTATGGATTCATTTTTATTTCTTTAACGTATATGTCGTACTAGGCGATTGTGTATATTATTAGTGACAAAAACTAAGGCCACAATTAAACATAATAATTTGTAGCTAAAGCTTGCAACATTTAACTATACATTCAAATTTGTCGCTATTGTAATAACAAACTTTTTGTGACGAAACTTTTTTCATGTCCAAAATTTAACTAATTTTAAGACAAATAATAATTTGTTACAAATTGAGTACATTATTAGTGACAAAATAATGTGACACTGAAAACTTAAAATTCGTGGCTAATGCAACTCAATAAATAGTGTCAATTCATTTTTGGGTGGGAAACTTTAGTGGACAAAATTTTGCTACGACATTAAGTGTTTCGTCACTAAAAGTATATGGCTAATGTATTTATACACGAAATGTAACTTTTGTCGTCAAAAGTGAACAATTAGTGACGAAATTTATATTGTAGCTAATAATTTCGTAGATAAATATCTCATTTGTTGAAGTGTATTGGTTTTCCCTTTCTACCAGTTAATCCTATAAATTCTTTATGTAATAAACTCCTTTTCTCTATATGTGAATGTGATTTGTTTCCAAGGAGTAAATATTTGTAACCTTTATCCCAATGGGTGCATCCGAATTCAATTACTCTTCCATTTGATTGAAACAAAATCGAAGTTTTAAAATTGTATTTTTCACTATTCTTTCAAATGGTGAATTTTCTAAAAGAAAAATCAATTTGCATAGACCAAAAATGATACATAGAAGTCAGACTTCAGTATGAGAAGAGAATTATTTTTTGAAGTTTCCAATTTCTGAAAGTAGAATTAAAAAACTAAAACAAAATATCTATCACCAAATGTCTATATCTTCATAACATTAACTTAGTTATACATTCATTTCGTCATATTTTTAATTTCCTGGTATAGAAGACAAAATACTGATGATAAAATTTATAAAAATTATCCTTTTGTGGTCTTAGTAGATAGGAGTAGTATAAGTTTTACAACACAAATTTATCCTCGTTTCATACTACATAATTGTTGGGAGTTTTTGCTCTATGGTACTTTATAAAGCAGTACGGGAAGTATTTAACTATTACAAGTATTCGAAAGGATAAACAAAGATTTCAATAATTCAACATGGAATCTGAAATTACAATCGTTACACAAGTAAAAACTGTAAATTCCAGTTTTGTAGAAGACGGAAAAATGTAAATTGTTTTGCTGAGTCGAGTGTAGCACTCTGTCCTTAAGACAATATTGCCCCGTATGTATCCTTTATACGTCCTGGACAATTTGTCTCCCAAGATAAAACAGCAATGGAACCCTTGAGCAAAGGAAACTCAAGAGCTACCGTGAAGAATATTGAATAACGAAATGATGCTTGGAAGTTGTAGGAAGAAGATTTTTTTTCTGGTTGTGTATTTTCGTGCATATCAAGTGTTTTGCTGCATCTCTTACTGTTAACTCTTGTGCTCAACAATGGTGTAAGGGGGTGTTTATATAGGTGAGGGAGGGGCTGAAAAACTGCCTCCATAATAGCCAAATAATGGCCATTATGGAGGTAGTAAAGTCACCAACATAAATGGTGAAAGACCAACGGATTTGGCCATTATAGGAGGAGTAATTCAGCCAAAATAAATGGCTGAATTGAGTGCTTGGCTTTTCTGTCTTGACCGTCGAAATTCTGAACTTCAGGGACCAAACTCGTACATCTTGAAACTTTAGGGACCAAACCGCACATCCGAAAGAATTCTGGTCCAAACCGTATATCTGAAACTTCGGGATCAAACTGTACTTCCGGCAAAGTTTTCTGGCCCAAAAAGATAATATCGAAGACCCACGACCCATAGCCCACGGCCGGCCCACGGCCACGGCCCACGACCCGTGACCCGTGACCCGAGAACCCGAGAATCCGGAACCCGAGAATCCGGAACCCGGAACTCGGAACCGGACGGGACGGGCGGGCGGCGGTGGAGCGCGTGTGGTCTTTCCTCGAACCGAAGCACATCTAGGTCCTCTCTCTTTTAAACACATGGGATACCCCTTGGGGTCCCAAACCCCAAACCAATTTCGAATCTTATATACACAACAATTCTTTCTTCCTCTACCGATGAGGGAGAATTACACACAATACCACACTTTCCATGCTTCAAACACCTTACTTCGTGAACCAATATCTCTTTCATTTCTCAATGAAATTTGACGATTCTTGGCCCTACGGTTATCTACGTACTTAGTAGATCATGCATGTGTGAAGAACCGGATTCTCCAACATACGTTACACTAGTGTTTAAGCCGTTAAAGTTGGTCGGTCGCAACTCCCGCCAAAGGCAAATTTCCAACAATCCCTCTTGAAAGAGATTTTGGCGCACTCACATGGTGTCTTTTCATTTTCAAAGCAATATTTCAAATGGACCGATGTTGCATAAGGAGAGGTAGCCTCGGCTTTGAACCTTCCATAGTTGAATACCATCGGACTTACTTACTTGCGCGGTGAACATGATGTCTTGAACCGTCGTGTTTAGTGTAAGCCAAGACAACGGTACCAACACAACAAATTCCCTTACTCTCTTCTTCGTAATGTTTTGTCCGTTTTGGCCATGGACAACGTCTTGGATTCTTAAGTGCGTTCAATTTGAGGCGGCCCGTCCTCGCACTTAAATAGGTGGTCTCCTACAAGGTATCCCGCTATACCCCACTTCACAAGTGTTAGGAACCATTAAAAGTTTCTCAAAGACCTAACCTCAACTGTTGAGGATCATTACGGGTTTTGAAAACTTAACCTTTACCCATACTGCAGATAGCACTTAACGTCTATCGCGGGAACGTCTTTGAATTTGGTGTTTCTTTTCGAAATCACTATCCGAAGTGCTCATGCTTCCACCGAAGCGATCAACCGAACCTTTACAACTTAGTTTTCCCATTGAACCAAATTACCGGGATCTCCGGTTCGTAAGGTTGGGTTTCCACCGTATTGGTCCGTATATTTTGGGTTTTAAGCCCATTCCCCTAGACAGAGCGAGAAAACTTGATCTCCGGGTAGTCCCTTAGTTAGTAAATAAGGAAGTGACACCCGTGATGATCAACGCCATACGGTCTTATGTCTCGGACGGATCCGACGACAGATATGTCCGACGCCGTCATCCGTGTCCTTCCTAAAGCCGACCGGCTAGCCACAGTGTATAACTGCTGAAGGCACGGGTTTCTCCCAATAAGGGACGTCCTCTAAGGAGCCGTGAAGTTACTCAACTTCTTTCATGCTTTGTATAAAGCGATAAACTCTGATTCCATCATGAATCGGCAGATGCAAGTTTGCTTAGAGGATTTTCCAAGAACCACCATACACATTTACTTGTGGCTTTGGTGTTCTTCGATCGATGTCCGGTTTGCATCACCGTGTGTTCTCCCGTAACCGCTGGACATCCGTAATACAATAATCCGTAGATAAGCGAATAATTCGGATATCGTCATATCCGACTTAACGCCTTCTATTGATCATGTATTAAGATCATCGGTGAACCTTAGTTCAACTTATCTGTTTGTAGGACGATACCGTGGTCGGTTGTAGTGTGTACAATACATTGAACTACACGTGACTGTGCATATCGCTCTCTTGTCTATGGGTGCACCATGATTCCAATCGGTTCTATGATTCATATCCATTGGTGGCTTCAACGAGACCGTCAACTATTGACCGATCCGTTAGATGTCTTAGAAATCCAATTCCTAAGAAGTCATCTCAGTGATACACATATCTTTCATATCGAGACTTTGTTTCAATATGATTTTCACTCTCGGTACGTTGGTTTTCCAACTGTTGGCTTTCTAACTTCGAGTCAATGTTTCGTGATCGATTCATTGTTTCGTTTTATCCGAGACTTTCGGGACCAAAATGTTAACATTTCGGGGACCAAAATGAAAGTTCGAAGGAAGCCCAACAGTTCAACAAACCAATTCTGATCCTCTTCTTCCAACTCTCCGGTAGGGAAGGTTGTTTCAACACCCATGCCCTGTAAGACTACAATGGCCCTGGATGTGAAACTACTCACAGGGGAGCACTTTTTACAACCCAAAGATTCTTTTCCCGGAGGAAGATCAACCATTACACACGTATGGTTCCATATGATGGAATCTATTTCTCTCTTTAGCTTTTTTCCAAAGCAGTGTTTTTGGAGATGACAATTCTTTGTCAATTGTCCATGGTTCGTTCTCAACCATACAAGCTAGAAGGACTGGAACAAGTCTTTGTCCCCCTCTTTGCTCCGTCTTGGTTCAACATCTAGAATCCCTGAGTTCTCGATCCGGAATATTAAGTTCCGGATAGACAACAACTTTCGAGTCATGAAGATACGGAACGTCTAGTTCCGGACAATGTCGAGCCCTCGCGGGTTCTTGTTAACCTTGAGCAATTACTCCTTTTTCCTTTTCCAAGGAAAGTTATCTCCAAAGAATTCAAGCATTCTTTGACGCCAAGAGGCGATCAACACTATCGTTATTTGCGGATCCGGTGGATATGCAATCTACGATCTTAGGTCGAACTTGACCCGTTTTTTCGGTAGCCCATCTTTTACCAAGCTACCCCTCATAATTTGGGCGTACGACTTCGCGCTTGGCTAACACTATTAGACGAGGTGAGAAATGAACATTCGTTTAATGAACGATGCTTCACATTCTCCCTCTATCACTACGAATTTCTCAATCCGTAGGCTTAGTTGATTTTCAACTTCGCTTTGTAGTCTTCAACAACTTCATCTTTGCTTTTCAATAAACAAAGGATTCCATACGTTGTACCATCATCAATGAAGATCACAACGTACTTGTCTCCCCCCTCTATTTTGTATAAACTTCAAATCACCCAAGTAGGTGTGACTAAGTTCTAGAGGAGCGGTGCTTCTTTCGCTATTCCCTTGACGGAATTTGGAAAGGTGATTTTGCCTCTTCGTCTACCTCACATTCATTTTGAGGGTTTATGTCGACAATAGGCAACAATCTCAATATCATTAGCTTTTGAATGACTTGCTATTTAACGTGTCTTAATCTATGATGTCATAGATGCACGGATTACAATATATCATTCATTTGGCTATAGACATATTGTACCACTGTTAGTTATTACGGACCTGTTGGACTAGTCTCAAATCAGATTTGACCAACAGCGTCCCTTAAACCAAGTTAGGAATATGTATCACCTCATCTTAGAGTGATCACAATCCATGAAGTCCTATTGAGGACAACCTCTCCAACCCCTTCTACTTTAGAGGTGGCGTTGCTTCACATGAACAACCTTTTGCCCGTGGTTAGGGCGTAACCGGATCATATGTGATCTCGATACTCGGGTCCACTCTAGTTGCTTTGGCAGACTGAGTGTCCAATTTCTTTACTGCCTTTATTTAGGCCTTCAAATCATTTAGGACCTGGAAACTCTGGCCCACCTTACTAGGTGTCCATTACTTTTCCTATGAAATGAATTCTGGCACCACTCCAGTCGCCGGAGGCTTTATATGACCGAGTGTCCAATATCATCATATCAAAGGAATTTTGGCCCACTCCAATCGCCCCGGAGGCTTTGTATGACTGAGTGTCCAATATCATCCTATCAAAGGAATTTTGGCCCACTCCAGTCGCCCGGAGGCTTTATGTGACTGAGTGTCCAATATCATCCTATCAAAGGAATTTTGGCCCACTCCAGTCGCCCGGAGGCTTTATGTGACTGAGTGTCCAATATCATCCTATGAAGGATCTTCTGCCAAATAGTATGACAGGTTCAACGTCTTTAGCTTTTAGACTCATTTCGTTAAGATTGGTGCCCAGATAATTCTTGGCGCTTACTTAAGAGTAGTAACAGTTTTCACACAGTCAGTGGATCTTACTCCCTCGTATGTGCGAACATACTTTACACACTTTAGTAATTACACTTAAAAGAACGGATCTTCTTAAGTCGTTTACAAAATCCAATCTTTAAACGGAAAAGAAGATGAGATTAAACTTCTGATTTGTTAAAGCATAAGGAATATAAATTATTTTCATATTCCTCCTTACTTTAATCCATTTTTAATCAGACATAATTTAATCTTTATTCGTGACAAGTAAGAAAAATACTTATCATTTAATCCTTATTCTTGACAAGTAAGAAAAATACTTATCCCTTGACAAGTAAGAAAAATTTATCCCAATTTCGGATTACGGCTCACTTCGGTCACTTCATCGACCGAGTGTCCATTTCCTTCTCACCATTATTCGGATCCTTTGTCCGGGACGAGATATAGGCCTTCTGCTACAAGATAGAATAACATCTTCACTCTTCTCCTCTTGTCCCAGTTGACATCCTCAGGCTCTCGAGAGCGCTTGTTTCCACCAGTCTTGGTAGCGGTGATACCATGAACACGTTCATCATCATCACTCTCTTCTACCAGAAAACCATTTCCATATCCAGATTTGGTCACACAACTTTTGACCGACATCTTTCGAACACTAATAGTAATACTATACAGATATTGTCTTAAGATGTTGGGAGTTTTTGCTCTATGGTACTTTATAAAGCAGTACGGGAAGTATTTAACTATTACAAGTATTCGAAAGGATAAACAAAGATTTCAATAATTCAACATGGAATCTGAAATTACAATCGTTACACAAGTAAAAATTGTAAATTCCAGTTTTGTAGAAAACGGAAAAATGTAAATTGTTTTTGCTGAGTCGAGTGTAGCACTCTGTCCTTAAGACAATATTGCCCCGTATGTATCCTTTATACGTCCCGGACAATTTGTCTCCCAAGATAAAACAAGAATGGAACCCTTGAGCAAAGGAAACTCAAGAGCTACCGTGAAGAATATTGAATAACGAAATGATGCTTGGAAGTTGTAGGAAGAAGATTTTTTTTCTCGGTTGTGTATTTTCGTGCATATCAAGTGTTTTGCACGCATCTCTTCTTGTTAACTCTTGTGCTCAACAATGGTGTAAGGGGGTGTTTATATAGGTGAGGGAGGGGCTGAAAAAGCGCCTGAAAATCGCCTCCATAATAGCCAAATAATGGCCATTATGGAGGTAGTAAAGTCACCAACATAAATAGTGAAAGACCAACGGATTTGGCCATTATAGGAGGAGTAATTCGGCCAAAAATAAATGGCTGAATTGAGTGCTTGGCTTTTCTGTCTTGACCGTCGAAATTCGAACTTCGGGGACCAAACTCGTACATCTTGAAACTTTAGGGACCAAACGCACATCCGAAAGAATTCTCGGTCCAAATCGTATATCGAAACTTCTGGGATCAAACTGTACTTCTGGCAAAGTTTTCTGGCCCAAAAAGATAATATCAGAAGACCGTGACCCGTGACCCGTCTCCTTTAAACACATGGGATACCCCTTGGGGTCCCAAACCCCAAACCAATTTCGAATCTTATATACACAACAATTCTTTCTTCCTCTACCGATGAGGGAGAATTACACACAATACCACACTTTCCATGCTTCAAACACCTTACTTCGTGAACCAATATCTCTTTCATTTCTCAATGAAATTTGACGATTCTTGGCCCTACGGTTATCTACGTACTTAGTAGATCATGCATGTGTGAAGAACCGGATTCTCCAACATACGTTACACTAGTGTTTAAGCCGTTAAAGTTGGTCGGTCGCAACTCCCGCCAAAGGCAAATTTCCAACAATAATTTGTATGAAGCTGATGTGTGCTTGGAAGTGACAACTCTTTTACCAACATTTGGAATTTAATGAAAACAACAATGACAATGGTCCCAAAGCGTTGGGTTCTAATTTTTAATATGATGTTAGTACAAGATATACTTGTCTTTCTAAGGTTAATGAAAAGATATTTTGGTGATTGCTTAAAGCTTTTATCAAGGTGTTATAACCAAATGCTTCTAAAACATGGTGGAATGTAAATTTATGGTACTCAGTTTTAATTTTAAATACAATGACCTCAATTTCGATAGTTTTGAATTGGTTACATTTGGTGAATAGAACAATAAATACAACTTCTAATAGGAGAACTTGAATACCATAGAAAAGGCAGAATGAGAATAAAATCCTTGAAGCTGATATGTGGTCATCATTGTTTTTCCCACTTCTGTTTCCTCGGCAAATTTCATTCAGCTGATTTTGTTTGAAGATATTGTATTATTGTCAGTAGTTTCACACCATTTGTGTAGTTGAAAGGTAATCACAGAGGAGGTTGGGTTCAAAACTTAGAATCTAATAATTAAGAGCACAAAATGGTCGTTATGGATTATTCATAAACTTAAATCATATAAGGCAGTCTTTTTGCCAAAAGAAAGGGGCTAAATTAATGAGGGTGAACATAGTAACTGGAATAAGGGTGTCAAACGGACAAGTTGATCTGAATTTTGAGTGTTCAACTTTTGGTACAGCCTTGTGCAGGGGCGAAGACATAAGGGGTTTATCCGAACCTCCTTTGTATAAAATTTTATTTTATATACATATATTAGATGTTGAATCATTTGATGAAAATTCTGCCTCTGTTGCTGAGCATGTGGATATTTAATTTTGTCTCTTCTCAATTGTTTGCTAATGCTCGTCCTTATTATGAGACAAGTCGTATAGTGTCCTATTCAAAACTATACTTCATGTTCCCCAACTTATTAAGTCAGTCGGCACAAGGTGTAAACAAAATTTAATTCGTATGACACCAACAGAGAAGATTGAAGACGCAAAATAATTGACAGGTTGAGCTTGAGAAGAATCTTTATTTTTTGTATTTAATTACTGTCATTTACTATACGTATATTCTGTGTTCTGTATTAATCTGATCAGTCTATACTCATACACTATGAATTAAGAATCAATGTTGGTCGTCATTAGCCCAGTTTCGAATCACGTATAGGATAAAACCAACACAACAACCAGCAGCACCAACAACAGCTACAATTTGAACCCAAAAGTGGGCTACAAATGCCTTCATGACTATGGCATCCCACAGCCAGAACCAGAAAATGGAAAAACAGAATCCTAGTACTGCACCCACTGCTACTTGGTTTAACGTGTGAAGTCGTTGTGAAACCCGTAGCCATGACTGTAATAAAGTGAAAGGAAACAAAACATGTGTTAGTTTCTGCACCAATTTTATTTTGAATTAGAGTTATATGCAGAAAATCACTTGAAGAATCACTAAGCAAATATTGATCTGCCAGCATATGAAAGCACTTGATAAAACCAATAGAATAAAAGGTACAACTCCACACTTACAAAGTATGAGCCCATTGCAAAGATAAGCGCACTAGTGACTGCAGTTATTCCATTGAACCCGAAATATTCAACCACTGTGTCAAACAACAAGAACAATGAGAACTAATAATGGATAATCTGCTAAGCTCATATGTACATAGACAATTAGAATTTTTGGATGAAGAATCATCAAAACAATGGTAAACTTTCTGCATTTGATCAATCATGAGAAGCTTACTTGAGATGATACAGAATGCGACTGTGTAGAAGATCGACTGCGCGTGTGAAGAAGGCATCCCAGGATCAGATCTTAATGTTGAAACAGGGCGTTCATGGTTAAGTATCCTCTTCAGTGCAGTAGAGAGCAGGACATTGAGAACACCACCTGAAGTAACCCATAGGGCTTCCATATCATGCCTCCAAAGGAAAATTATACCGAAAACTGCAGCCATCAGCCACTTACTCTGTATTTAATTAGGAATACTAACTATTAAGAATCTTATCAACAACAAGACTTCAAAGCAGCAATTAAGAGCTGGAAATAGCTAGTCAGACACCAAATACCCTTATCCCCTTTTCCTTTAGAGGTATTTTAGTGATAGGTTCTATAGGAACTTGATGATCCTATTTGGTCAAATAACTAGGGACAAATTCCTATGTTCCTTTCATTACGGTAATTCTGAACATGTTTCAAGGTTTGATTGTCCATCTGACATTGCATTCTCCAGAAAATTCAAATCGAAGCAATTGAAAGTCCAACTCAGACACTTGACTAAATTTAGATACGTATCTAATTATACGACAAAATACATTCTTAATGGGAGGTAAGCTTTCGTTTAAACAAAAATAGAGAAGAAATAAGTTGCATCCAAATAACTTGAAAAATATGAACTTAACCAGAGCAGAAAATATGTTAGCTTGTAGGATCCAAAAAGTTAAACTAGTTGCACTCTTTTTTACACAAGACTGTAATTCAAACATTTCATTATTTATCTTCAGAACAATGTATACATTATATCGCCTGTTGAACTTAAATCAGAAATCAATATAACGAGCTGTCTTTTGAGAACCAGGAACTTGCAGTAGTGAAAACAATAAATGATATTATTACTGCAAATGCAAGACTTTATCAGGGTCAATCTCCGATGTAAAGAGTTCCAATTAAACGGGCGCCGGGCACAGGAGCGGCTCAATAAGATCGGTGGCCTAAAGACAAACTTTAAAGGGAGGCTTATTTATTCTATAAAAAAATAATATATATTTTTATTTGAAAACGTTGTTTAGCATATCTTCAAGCCGATAACCAATAAGCCGAATCAATAACATTTAAAACCGAACTGAACCACCTGATAAATACCTCTAGTTCGAGCCATAGAATGAATAAAATCTTTCTATGGAGCGTTTTCCTCTTTAATTGATCTTGCGTATCTCGAAATCGAATTGATTGAAAAATTCAATACAAATACCAAATACCGAATGAAAAAAATTGCTGCCCCTAAAATTTTGGTGCCTAAAGCCGTCGCTTCAGCGGCTTGGGCCCGGCATTACAAAAAATGAAAAATTACAACAAGCATTTTATTGGAAGTTCAAGCTTGAGTGGGCAAAGCCAAAACAACTACTCCTACTAAATAAATAGCTAAAAGAATTACCAACTGACTAGTCGGACCGAGTAGCTACAACTTCAAGAAGGAACTTTCGTTTTGCTTAGAAATATTTTTCTATCTTTTCTTCGGGGTGAAGGAAGAAGTTGATTTATAACAAAATTTTAAAGTTCTCTACTAGGTAGAGTATTTTAGAATAGAGGGGGGTGTAATCGCAATTAAAACTTGGAGCTTGGTATTAAGTATGTTTAACTTCTACAGAAGACTTCAGTTCATTTCCATAATTTTTCACGTAAATCCAATAAATTAGCTAAATATTATTCCCCTGGTAAATTAGCTTTCCATTCCAATAATTCATCTGGGAAGAAGGAAGATATGACAAGAATTCTAGGACTTTTTAATAAATGAGCAAAATCTTAATAAAATGATAAAACAGAACTGGTCAAACGTTGACTAACCAGGCTGTTGAGAGTAGATTGAATTCCATCAGAAGAAAAATTGATGGAGCCATCAATGAGAGCTTCTTGTTCTATATCTCCAACATTGAAACCTTCAGCGCGATTCGTGTATCTTGTAGAATGACAGATGGATGTTTTGGATATGAATTTGTGAGACAAATCCAATTTGAAACTGGAAAATTTATTGAGTCTAGGAAATTGACGCTGGGAAACTTGTATGGGTCGATATGCAAAGGTAGTTGCAGCATTCATTTTGGTAGCTTGTGCTTCTATGTTTTTCTCTTGAAGAGTAGAGATATGTAATTTGAAAAACAAAGTGGATTTTTTTGTGTCTTGACAACCATTCATTATTCAAAATTTCTTAACGTGACTAATTAATTATTGCGTATGACACATTTAAGATAAAATACTTGTATAAAAAAAAAATCGTTTTTAAAATTTTAAATCGAGATCTATCATTAAACAAGTAGAAATTTCATTCATCCCTTGAAGGTGGTAGGCGGAAGTCCTTTTAGTTCGTCAAAATTGACTGTTCAGTGTTGTACTACACTATTTTTTTATTTGGCGCAAGATAACAAGTTTGGCATCTAACTTGCTAACGGGATCTTAAGTTGCAGGATTCCGTTATACCGGGATCTTAACTTTTACTATGATTTTGAATATTAAAACATATTTAACTTAGTAAATTTTTAGATTTTATAATATAGTTTTTCACTATCAAGCTAACCTTCGAATCATTACTTTAATAAGTCAAATATCATCCATTCCATGTTTAGTCAGACTTCCTTATATTAGATTTTGTCAAGTATGATTGGTAGGAATTTTTCCATCTAAAAAGCGTAGATTTTTCCTGTTGTATCCCTCTTCTTTTTTGTTCTATTATTTTTTATTATAGGCTTATGGCTGACAAGTGAGAAGTAATATCGGTAAATAATTCAAATTCATCGAATTCTTGTCTCCTAAGTAATTACTAGCGTGAAAGTTAACAGATAATTGCGGCCTATTCTCATAGTTAGATTATTATTTTTTGGGATATTGTAAAGAGGGTAATATTGATTAAGCATTTTTGGTGAAAACCCGTTCCTTGTAGGCTGTAACTAATACATCAGAGATAGATATCGTTCCTTGAACGGCATTCAAATAAAATAAGAAAATCGACTGCCTATGATATTTTAATCTACTACATGTTTGAAAAAAGTGGCATTTCACTGAATAAAATATAACAATTGAAAAATGTAATATGTGCTTGAAAATAGTGGTGTTTGAATGTGGCGTGACTTTGAAAAAAATAATTTATGGCATTTGATGGTGATGATTTATGGGGTTTGAATTTGGTATGAAATTGGAAAAAGTAGTTAACCAAAAAGGCCACAAAATCATTTTTCTATGAAACTCCTAAATTTTTCGGCAATGAGCACACAATTTTGATTCAAAACATGCGAAATGTCAAATCGGCAAGACGTTTTTAATGATGAATACATTTATATTACTACTCCCTTCTTTTATATTACTTGGTCACATTATTAAAAATACTTATCTCAAATTACTTGACCCATTTCTAAAAATAAGATAGAATTAATTAAGTTTTCCTACTTTGCCCTTGACATTAATTATTTTTAAAGTAATCAATATTGATTAGAGTGTAATTAATTGAAGAGAGATATGGGTAATGTAGTAAAATACTCTTTTTATTTATGATTTCTTAAAGGGCATGTAAAAGGAAAAATGGTCAAGTAATATAGGACGGAGAAAGTATAAGGTAACTATATTATTGAAAGCATGTTCCGATTGAAAACACGTGATCGGTAAAATCCGCCATTATTGTTCCGAGTTTTTGTTGCTAATTAGTTCTTTCAAACGTACTAGTTACTAGGAAGTATAAGGTGGCAGGACCCCAAAAGTTTTTTTGTAAGTGGCAAGGTCTTCATTTTCTTGTCCATTTATTTTCGCCCAGAAATTACTAATGAGGTGATTAACAAACACGCGGGGGCCTCTTTGTATTTTCAAAAATGTTGTGGTTAGGTTATAAACTAACAAAATATCTACAATTTAGGCTCCAACTGATCGATCTTCACTGTTATGTTCCCCCATATCCATTGTTTGATTTTCCCGCTTCTCAAAACTATAAAAACTTGAGGAACTCCATCTATATTAGAAGTGATTCGAAGTTGTTGAATATCCCCTTCTTCAACTTCCCCTGAAAGCTGCGATTTCAAGATTTACTCTACCTTGAAGAGATAAATATATAGGTATGAAATTCTAATTTTATCTTCTTTTTTTATGTTTAGGATATCAGTACGTAATATTTTTGGTTTTTCTTCCTAGATTGTATATTCGAATTTTCATTATATTCATGGCTAGGACAAAATTTCCGAACGAGACAGATGATGATTCAGAAAGTAAATTTTTTTTTGGGAAAGCTAAACACTTAAATTATTTTTTGAGTGTTAACACTATTTTCTACTATTTTCTTAAGGGGGGAAGGATGTTACGCCCCGTAATTTCACACCGAACGAAAGTATAGTCAGCCGACTTGGGTCATTAGAACTTGAAATTGTTTTCGAGAGTTTGCATGATGTGTAAGGAGGTTAAGGAATGGTTTTGGAAGGTTGGAAGTTAGTAGGACCAAAGGAAGTACAACTCGACAAAATTGATGAAGTTTCGACAATACGCTATGTATTTTATGTCGCGGATGCCATTTGGCCTCGCGGATTTGGACACAGACCTAAGGCTCAATTTCCCCCACATCATGCCACCATATACGGTGGTATATGCGGTCGCATATGGGCATATGTTCAGCATATGGGGCCCCATATGTAAGGCTGCGGGTTGGCCTATTTAAGGTCCAAAGTCAGCCAACTTTATTTCTCACCTCAATTTTGACCCTTAAGCTCTCACAACCCTTTCAAACACTCTCCAAGCCCCTTCCTACCATTAAAGAACAATCTCACAAGTATCCAAGGTGATTTCCCCCTTTAAGGATCAATGAACACCTCAAAATCTTCATTAGCTAGCTTGGCAAGTCACAGACTAGTTTGAGTTTGAGTTGAAGATTGTTGTAGAGAGATTCTTGGCAGGTTAAGGTAAGGTTTCATCCCTTTTTATGTGTCCTTTAGCTCTCCTAATTTGGCTCGATGGATTGGTGGAGATAACCTATGAATTATGGAAGTATGGTAGGTACGATCTTGAAGAACACCTTGTATGGTATAAAGTTATGTCAAACTTGTTGTTTGGTATTGTTGGATGACATTAAGAGTAAACATTGATATTTAAATATGTTGGTAAGGTTGTGAAGTTGAGGAAATGAATTAGGGAGGATGATGGTGTTAAATTGAATAATAATTCATGGTAGGGTAACCTTAGAACTCCATGTACGCAAGTTGTTCGATGAATTTCCTAAATGAAATATCTTATTCGATATGTGTTCGATATTAATAAAAATCCCTCGTTTAGTGTAGATAATCATTCATACCACGTGCGAGGCTTCTCAAAGTATAATCAGCTTTATCGACAATGTATGTAAGGCTTACCTTCTTATCCGTTATAGCATGACCCTTTTTATAACAATCGATACAAACATATCCTTAAAAAGATCCTATTATTAGATGATTAAGAAGACACTTGAGGTTAATCCACTCCTTGATTATGTATGTATCCATCGTTCATTAAGTTTATAATCCATTGTTGATGTTGTTCCCGTCTACAAATAAAGTAAGAGTTAGTACTTCATGATTAAGAAAATAAGAGGTAGAGTTTTCATTCTAAATGGTCGTCATAAAGTAAAAGAGTATACAAGTCCACATAAGAATAGTCGGGGGTGCAACGACCTTACGTCACCCCGACTAGTTGGTAAGTCCTTCATAGGCTTGGTATGGCCCCTATACACGATTTATTATACAGAATACTGCCCATAGAGGCCTATGACATTATATATGCCGATCTATTATACAGAATACTGCCCACAGAGGCCTATAGCGTTATATACGTGATCGAATACTTATATATACCCACAGATGAGTCTAGTAATACACTTATAACGTTTCAGGTGGTATTTCTGACTTTCTTGATTATTATTGTTTCATTTACAGTTGATTATGCCCTACATATTAAATACATCTTTCGTACCGATATCCCTTCTGGAGAACTATGTTTATACCCGCGGGTACATATAGACAGAGCGACGTTCCTCCTTAGTAGGTTGCCTATTCAACTATAATTGTCGCGCTCCCCTCTCTCAGAGTTGCTATACCGTAGTCTTTAGGTACTATTGTATATATTACTAGCATTTTGGGTATGGCGGGGCCCTGTCCCGATCTGTTGATGTATTATATCACTCTTAGAGGCTTACAGACTTGTGTATAGTGGGTGTATGTATGCCGTGGCCTTATCGGTCCCTTCTATCAGTGATATACTCTTCTTATGGACTCATCGACTTTGGTTATATATATATATATATATATATATATATATATATAATATACTCTTCTGCGTGCAGGTTGTCATTCATTCTTGGCTTATATGGTTATATGGAGGCCTTGTCAGCCCGAATTTCGTATTTCAGATACTACAGTGGTACGCTCAGGCCTTTGGTGCTAGGTGCCAATCACACCCCCATGGTTGGGATGTGACAAATTGGGATAGAGGGAGTAATATTTTTTTTAACCTAGGTATTTATATATTTTTATTTAAATTAACAGTATATGTAGATCATCCTTTTTATGAATTTGTCACAAAATCTAATACTATTTTTTATGATTGTTATTTTAATATTACATGCATTAAGTATGTTGTATGTTTATAGATGCATGTTTCAATTCTCTCTTATTCTCTATTGTTTATATAGATATAAGAATTTTGTTTGTTAATATGAAATATATATTTTAAATTATAATTTGAAATTCATTTACAATATAAATAGATAATCTTTTGGGAATTTGTTATAAAATATACCTCTATTTCTATTAATTATTTTTATATTACCTGCATTGAAATATATTTTTAGAGTTATTATTATGTTATTTTCACTTGTATAAATAGATATTAGAGTTTTGATTATTATTAGTAAAATTAATAATTTTATTCTGCTCATGTATTTCATTATATGCTATCATTAACTTATATACTCAATTAAGTATTTCTCACTTTTCTTCTTTGGTCTGAAAACAATAAGTATTTATTTGTTTCATTAAAATTTTGTTACATAGATTAAAAAATAGAAAATATCATGATTTTTGAAAAGTAAAATAAAAAGACTAATATTGATAATTAATATAAGGATAAAATAGTCATTTAAAAAGGTCAAATAGAATAAAGGAGGAAGAATGTCTATTGTTCAAAGTAGTGGGAGGGCTTAATTTTTAAAGTAAAGTTGGGAAAGATGGATGATTTTCACCCATTTCCCTTGTATCCAATTAATAGGCCTACTGGTCTTTAATTTAGCCCAACACAAATTTGGTCTAAATTTGAGCTTGGACTTTTAAGGCATTGCGAACAACTCAGGGCGGATGGGCTTTTCCCAAACTATACCCAAGAATATTTCGGGCAATCCACAGTACTACCCTTATTTTGGAGTGGTCTTTAATTTTTTCCCAAAAGTATTTGATTTTTGCCTTTCGCCTAAAATTTCAAAGTTCCGGGTTCGAATCTCTGCTCAGATACAAATTAAAAATAAATTCGCTAGGCAGTGATTGCTTGCATACTTTGCCCCATCGGGCATAGTTTGCGTGCAAAACTCTATGCCTTAGCAAACTCTACCTGATAAGTCACAGTTTGCTGGAAACTCTGACCCATCAGTCATAGTTTGCCTGCAAACTCTCCTTAAGGCACAATTTGTCTTCAGGCATAAGTCAAATTATGTCTGATGTTGCCTAGCGAATCTAAACCTCTGCCTTGCGATTTTTTATTTAATTTTGTCTGACCGGGAGTTCGAACCCGGAACCCATAGGTTTTTAGGCGAAGAAAAAAACTTAAAAATTCAAATTTGAGGGGGAAAATTTAAAATCAATGCTTTTTAAGGACAATCCGCACAAAAAAAATGAATATTTCTTCTGTTGGGTTTGAGATGTGGAACAGCATTTCCAAAATTGGGCCTAAAGGAACTAGTGCTCTCTGATTTCTCGAGATTTTCCAGCAAATTTCTGATAAGGCTTTGGGTACAGTGGTTAATATCTCTAAGATAAAGATGATAAGATCCAACATTATTAGAAATAGAGGTTCTCTTTACCGATATTCGGTGAGAAATTTATGGTATAAAATATTATTTTTCCATTTCATTCCCACCGAAACAAACTCAGTGAGAAAATGCATGGTGGGAAACCGGTTCCTACTGAAACACTAGGAAATTTTCTATTTTTTCCGTGTGAAAACACTAATGTTTAAGTTTTTTCCACCGACATTCAATAAAAAAATAGCTATTGAACATTTTTAAATGAAAAATCAGTGAGAAAATAGAGATTTTTAGTAGTGCAACGCTTTCGATTTACGAATCTTATGAGATAAGAGTTTATATCCAACATAGATGAAAGTGTTACAGAGTATATCTTTAGTTTACGTGTACAAGGAGTGTCAATTATAGTTATAAATATTTTCCTACTCTACTTGACAAAAGAACTACCTGATTCATATTGTATACAGGCGAGGTGTTGCAATATTCAATCACCCAAACATATACGCCAATGCATACAAGTGTTATTGGTGCTCACAAAGTTAAAGGACAAGTATAGAGATTTCATAACTTAATTTCTCCCTCATTCTTTACCATTTTTCATCCTTCTTAATGTATATATATACCTTTTTGGCTTATCTTTATTGATAAATTTGAGTTAACATTCCCGTCTTGCAAAATTCGCTTAACCGAACTAGAAGGTTTTAGAGCTGATTGTATAATTATATTTTATACAGTGATTATATAGAAGTTAACACTGAATATGTTATTGTTGTTTGTTAAACAAAGCAGCCCATTCTCGGCTGAATCTTACCAAACAAATAAGTGTATATATGGTATATATATTATAGTATATTGTAGTATAAAAGGTTACCTTAATTAGTGTTATACACCTACCATAATTGTATAGATAGAATTATGGTAAAATAAGGATTTAGAAGTAGAATAGGAAAAGGATTTTCCTATTATGGAAATATGTAACTTGTATATATAGCCTTTCAATTAATGAAAATAATCAAGGGGATTATTTCTTTCATGGTATCAAGAGACTAGGTCTAAACAAAAGTTTTCTTCTCTCAAACTTTTGTATCCTTGGCCGAGAACCCCCCCCCCTTCCCTCGGGTTTTTCTCTCCAAATATCTCGTCTTCCGCTCTCAAAAAAACCTCTCTTAAATTTCCCCTCCTTCTTTGTTCTTTCAATATGTCTAAGAACAATTTTCACCCCCGCCCTCACGGTTTCCAATATCAAGCTCGTGTCCCTATTGTCCTTGAGATGGAAAACGTTCAATATGCAACGTGGGCGGAGTTGTTTAAAATTCACGCTATCTCTTATCAAGTTCTTCATCACATCATTCCTCCCGCTAGACCCCT
Source organism: Anisodus tanguticus (assembly GCA_034509755.1). Lineage (NCBI taxonomy): Eukaryota > Viridiplantae > Streptophyta > Magnoliopsida > Solanales > Solanaceae > Anisodus > Anisodus tanguticus. Next base: position 11,765,076 of record CM067544.1, read on the forward strand.
TCCGAGGAGGATCCCGAGGTATGGATTACACTTGATGCTACCGTTCTTCGGTGGATATACGCCACTATTTCGGTGGACCTTCTACGACGATTATGGAGCCCGATACCACGGCCTATGGCTGCATGGAATAGATTGCGTGACATATTCCAAGACAACCAACATTCCCGTGTCGTCACACTCTCGAGCAGAATTCTCTCTCGTTCGAATGGATGTATTTCCGAACGTTTCGCATATTGCAAGAAACTAAAGGAATTGCGAGATCAACTCCGTAATGTTGGCGCACCGGTGACAAATAATCGTCTAGTTCTACAATTGGTTGCCGGTCTTTCGGAGGCCTATAATGGTGTTGGAACTCTCCTTCGCCAAAGCAACCCTCTTCCCGACTTTCATCAAGCCCGCTCCATGCGACGTTGGAAGAAGCCGGTTTGGCTAAAAAGGCGGCTACGGAGGAAGCCCGATTGTCATGGTGGCATCCTCTCCTAGTCCTTCGGGTTTTGTTAATAATTCGGGCCAAAATCATATTAATGGTGGAGGCAAGAATAATCGCAAAAATAACAAAAAATGAGGGGCAAACGAGGCGGTTCGGGTGGCGGTGATCAACAAACAGGAGGTGGGTCCCATCCGGGGTACAGTGGCCCACCACCACCGTGGGGCCAGTGGCAGTGGCACCCCCACCCTCCAAAGAGCCGCGGCGGCCGGTGGGGCGGCCAACAGTCCGTGCCCAACGCCCGGCGGTGGCGACCCACGGCCGGTGGCCCAACAAAGAACGATCCGGCACCTACGGCCCAAAGAAGATCACGAATGGCGTCCTTGGGCCCCGTCCTCCGCAAGCCCATCATGCGGCGAGGCCCCACTCGGACCGATATCGAGGCCGCGATGCACACGTTGGGATTGTCCCAACCGGACCCAAATTGGTACATGGACACCGGGCCACTACTCACATGACTTCCGAATCGGTACTCTCTCATCTTATTCCAATTTGAGCACCCCTCGGGGGATAATTGTTGGTAATGGCGAGTTCTATTCCAATTCTAGGGTATGGTCGAGAAAACATTATCTCCTCCTAATCCACCACTCCTCTTGAAAAATACTTTACATGCTCCTAAATTGATTAAAAATTTAGTGTATGTCCGAAAATTCACAAATGACAATTCGTTTCGTTGAATTTGATCCTTTCGGTTTCTCTGTGAAGGATTTCAAGACGGGGAGTCATCTCATGAGGTGTGATAGTAGGGGGATCTATATCCTATCATGCCCGGTTTCGATCCATCGAGTCCGACCTTGCCATCGCCTTTTTCACCATCTCTCCTTCCATGTGGCATGCTCGTGCGGGTCATCCGGGATCTTCTATTTTATCACTTTAAATAAAAATAGCTTTATTTCTTGTAAGGGTACAAGTCGTACTCCAATTTGTCAGTCTTGTTCATTAGGAAAAATTGTTAAGTTGCCATTTGTAGACTCCAATTCCCATACTTCTATGCCATTTGACATTATTCATAGCGACTTATGGACATCTCCTGTTCTTAGTTCAATGGGTCATCGATATTATGTTCTCTTTTTAGATGATTATTCTAGATTTTTGTGGACGTTTCCAATTGCGAATAAATCACAAGTGTTTTCCGTCTTCATAAAATTTAGAGCGTTCATTCGTACTCAATTCGAAAGATTTAGAAGTATTTAGAATTATTGTAATATATAGAACTTAAACTCTTAAAATATGGCAGGTTGTTTTTGAAAAAAATGTGTCAAACCATTCTTACCTGATGCCCTCCAACAAAAGCACACGTGTCATCTATGTATGTTTTAGGGTTAAAAATACACCATCAGGTAATTCAAGAATCAAAACTAAGGTTTTAAATAATTTAGAAACCAAAATCACAATTTTCCAATCGTGTTTAAAAGGGTACGCTATTGCTACTGATAACTTCTATATTTACATAATTCTACTTGGAATCATTTTCCTATAGTACTTGGAATTGTGTCTAGTCCATCACTATGAAAACTTCTTTTCATTGCTAGCTGAATCAAGTACTAACCACAAAAATTCTGTTTTCTTTCCGCTTTATCTTCTGCGCAAAGCACCTGGAGTAAATCCACGGATAACCACTCAACTTTATTATATTTCACCGAATTAACATAATTTTTTATTGTAACGAATTAAGAAAATACTCAATTTTGCCTAAGTATCACAAAAAGTCGTCAAACAACTTTTTATAACCAAAAATTGGTTCGCTCAGCGTTGTCTAAGTATAATAGAGAATATCTCATTTGTTTCCTCCTACTGACTTTGTTAACCCTCAAAAAATAATTTAAGTGTTTAGCTGAATTAAGTGACAGTCGAACTGTTCCAGAGCCGAATTTACTTCTAGCCCTCGACTACAAGAACTTCATCGGCTACTAAGGCATCTTAACCGAGTTGTTAGTTAGAGGTACAACTGGGATCCACTCAAATGCAGACGCCTCAACGACCCCTAGAAGCGGTAACGGCCAACAACAGCTAAAAGAAAGGGTCATTATCCGAGCAAGAGAAGTAGAGGGCGAGAAAATCAGCACACCTCCCCTATAGTCGGCCATTGAACTTAGTGGGTTACTTGATGTCTGACATGGGGGGGGGGGGGGATTAGGTTGTACAATTTCTTTTTTCTTTTTTGTACTATAATAGGATCATTCTTTGTATATAAGAGACAACCAATCAATCAAACAACTCAATTTTTATCTATCTTTATCCTTTACTTTATTGCACTCAATTGCATTCATGTTTCTTACCTCTTAGTTTACTCATACCACCGTCCTAACGCTTTCTGAAATAGTTGGGGAACCCATTGCTGGAAATTAGAGTTCTGTTTCTAGCCCAAATCGCTTAAGTTAAGGAATCAATTTGTCTCCCGATTTTGTCAGCCGATAAAACGATAGAGAACAGAATTCGGGGCGAGAACAAATTTGGCACGCCCAGTGGGACCATAGGTGAATTAATAGCAAAGTTGATTCTCCAGGTCAGGATCATTCTTGGCGTATGCGCCTAAGGTCCGGTAAGAAAATGAACCCCGAGTCCAGTCCACATCCTAAACAAAATCCTCCCAGAAGGAATAACGAACCAACATCCTCATGGGGTATACCTACATCGGTTGATATGTCACGACCCGACCCGACGGGCCGCGACTAACTGTCCTAATGACGTCATTATACTAACCTGTCACACATAATCCAACTAACACTTAATGAGTCTGAAATCCGGCAGCATAACACTGCAACAACAACATAAGCCAGGGTAGGCAAGCCGACAAGGCTGCCTTTACCCCCGAATGTACATGTCTCCTGAAGAGTCACAACTAGCCAATATAACATAACAAGCAAGCCGACAAGGCTGCCACCAGATAGTAACGTATATACATGGGAACACCCCAACACAGAATACAATAACATGACTGACCAAAACATAGTCATAACCCTTACATAAGTACAACCCACAACTGTCTACAGACCTCTATAAGAAGGACAACGACATATGACGGGACGGGGCCCCGTCGTGCCCCTAAATACAAACATAAGTCTAAAAGAGGTTCGGTACCAAAATGACAAAGCTCGGATCAAAGGAGCTTCCCAACTCTGCCGAGTAGGAACCTAGGCACGAGGTTCACCAAACGAAAACATGTACCTGCGGGCATGAAACGCAGCCCCCCGAGGAAAGGGGGTCAGTACGAAATAATGTACTGAGTATGTAAAACATGAAGCTGTAAAAGAGATCATAAGTAGCCAACAGAAAATAGGAGATCAGTATAAAAATCAGGATCCAAATCCAACTGTGCCATAAACCATAAAAGTCAGCTGTGCCTTATAAAAATGAGAGTCAAGTCAAGAAAACATGAATGCCTGTCCATATACATATATATACCTGTAACGTAACCCGGCCCACTAATGCGGGACTCGGTGGAATCATATCATAACCCGGCCCATGCTGGGACTCGGTAAAGTCATATCTCATCTATGGATCTATCCTACGTAACCCGACCCTCTAGTGAGGTCTCGGTGAAAAATGCAAGGCTGTGCACGAACATAACCCGGCCCGGGACTCGGTGAGGTGAAGTAGTAACACTTAGCACGAGTAGATATCATGAGTAACCATATGCAAGTAAAAATTATCATTTGACTCTCAATAAAATCATTATAATAATGTCATAATAAACTCTTTGCTGAAAAATCATAGACACTTCTCATAACAATCCTCTTTAGGAATTAAACTGTATAAGAATCAAGTACGTCCGCCGTACTTTCATTAAATCATGCCAAAAGAAAGAAGTAAGGGTTTCACATACCTCGTAGACGAACTAATCAACTCAATATTAGAGTACGTCTCGTTTTAGAACTTCAACCTATAATAATGGTAATACGTTCGTCAATTCTATGATTACTAGCATACTTTATATCGAATAACGACTTCTTATTCTATAAAAATTCGGGCAGCACTTCCCCTGTTTATACATGTTTCCACAACTTTCAAACGAGGCTAATAACATCATTAACCAAGCACCAATTAAGGGCACAACCAAAACAACAATAAAGGGAATTTACACACCCACTTCTCATGTAAATTTAGCCTCTTAATCCACCTTAAAAACAGCCCACAAAACAGTCCATGTTCTAACAACAACGAGGGTAGAATGTGAAGCCTTTCTACGCCTTTCTACACCCTTATTCCTTTAGAACTTACCTTAGCAATTACCACACTTAAACATGTATAATGGTAACTAAATTTCCAGCATTATAACACAAAACAGTCCATATACATCACAACATGTCCAACAATTTCATGCAAGTTCTTGGCCACAACATGTCATAATTCCATAACTCTTATCTTAACTCTTAAAATCCAATTTCGTATTTCAATACTTCCATATAACTAATTCCAACTAAATATCAATGTTTCCTTTCAATTTCATCATGCAATTAGTGACAATAATAACAACAATAACCAACGAATCCAATAACACCAAAATCTATCCCAAATTGGCAACTAGCCCAAAATTATCACATGCAACGCTTAAATTCCAATTTCTCCTTAACACAAATTCATTACCTTAATTCTAACAACATGCATTCCAATTATATCATAGAAAGAAGAATTTTATACCTCAAATTCGTCCCAATACGATCCGCGATTTTCTGCCTGTTTTGTCCGAAAATCCCCACTGTTTTCGTATTTCTATCCCTTTCTTGTTCACTTCTTCAACTCCAATTGACATGCAAGTGTTCTATAATGTTAAGCCATCATCCCTACATGGTTTTCTTCCAAAATTTTATCCCAAAAATCTCAAATTTCTGGGCAGATTTTCGGCCAGCAGTGGCTGTTTTGCCACTGTTTTTGGTGTTGTTTTGGCTTCCAATTTTTGGTGAAAATGTAGTCTAAGAAGAGGAGATAAAAACCTTAAATTTGGTTATGGGTGGAGGGTGATTTTCGGCTGAGTTTAGAGGAGAGAATGAGAGGAGAGTTTTTTTTTGTTTAAGTTTAGAAAGAAGATGAAGAGGTAAGTGTAGGTTTATAAAAAAAAATTTGATTTTTCCTTTTTACACTTTGGCCCCCAAGTTCTTCAATTAATAAATCTCAAACCCACTTCTTTTAATTCCCGAGAATTTCATAAGCCTCGTATCCTCAATGTCATAATTTTATAATACAATACTATTCCATAACTCCATTGGAATATACAATTATTGCTATAAGTATCCAACGTCACCCTTATTGTGACCAACATCTTTCCGGAATCACATCCTCTTGTATACTAATTTTCGGATTAGCATATATAAATATACTCTATATCCAAGATTCGAATCTTACCTCCTTAATTATGTCCTCTAATTATTGTCTTAAAATTACGAGGTGGAACATGATACCCCTCCACTTCCTCCATCAACCCAAGCTGTGGAAGAATCTAGCCAATCTGAAGGTCCAACCATAATGACCACGTCTTTTATTAGACAACAGATTGACTTGGGCATCCACGATATTACGTACCAAGTTTCTAAATAGCTGGCTGACATTGTGAAGCCGATGGTACATAATGAGGTTCAGCAAGCGACGGAGATGGAAACCAACCGAATGCACCCAGGAAAATGTTTGGATAGTTTTGCCATCCCTCTAACGAGCGGTGATGTTTAGCATGAGACCGTGACTCCCGGTGTTGTTCCTCAGCCGCATGTGCATCAGCTAGTGCCTACTCAGGTGCAGCCGGTAGCGCACCTAGGAACACAAGCCCAATCGCTTGGCAACCAGCACACTGCGTGGTCGCCGCTAAACCTTGGGGGGCAAAATGTGCCACTTGACCAATCGAGTCTGCAGTATAGGCAGATCCACATGGCTCGGAGACCAGTTCAGGCTCTAGGATACTTTGGATTGCCGCATACATTTCTATGAACGACCCTACGATGCAGCCGAACAATGTTGGCCAGTCGATGGCCCTTGGCTATGACTTAGCTAGGCTATTTGGTGATGCTATTTACAGTGAAATACCATTCCAACATTCATTGCCAGTACTCAATCAATACCTTCCAGGAAGCGTAAATATTTTAAGAACGACCGACGTCCGAGGAGAGCAACCATGGAATATTGTTCCACCTTATCCTTAGGCTCCGTTAGCCGTTGCAGGAGCTCAAGTTGCCGTCTTTGGTTGCCATACCCAACAACAGCAATGGAGCATTACTCCACCTATTGGTAATGGCCAGCAGACCACCTACAACCTTCAAAACCCTGTCCAACAAAGTGCAGAATGAAGGCCTCCAGTGCAGAACGCCTACCAACTGAATCCAATCGAGAATCGGCAAGGGACGTCACAACTGATAAACCCATATATTATTGCTAATACCATGCAGAGGTACTTCGGCATCCAATTGAAACCTTTGAACAAGCATGTTTATAAGAAGCCTTACCCCAATTGGGTAGATAGGATAGCACCTTTGTCGAGGGGCTTCAAAATACTAGAGTTTGCCATATTCTCTGGCGACGACGACAAATCCACTATCGATCACATCGGTAGACTTACTACCCAATGCGGTGAGGCTGGCCAGAATAAGCATCACAAGTTACATCTATTTCCTCTCTCTCTAACGGGAACATCCTTCGCATGGTACTCCTCTTTGGCTCTTGATTTCGTACAGAGTTGGGCTGACATGAGGGTTGCTTCTATGATAGGTTCATTGGCCCCAACCTCAGGCTACCATGACTGATCTAATGAATCTTAAGCAGCAGGTTGATGAATCGGTTGCCGATTTTATCGAGAGATTCAGAAAGAAGGTTGGAAAATGCACCGTATACTTTCTTGAGTCTGAGTGTGCCCACATAATAATCAACAACATGCACCCTCAATTAAAGGAGAAGTTGGTGGGACAATCCTGCTCTGACATGAGCCAGTTAGTCGAAAAGGCTAGCCAATTAGAGCAGTACGTCCAGGAGAAGGAGCGGAAAAGAGCCAGCCAAAATCGAGGCTCCCACTTGGTATCCATCATTAAAGCGGATAAGTCCGACTTAGAGTCAGCCGACTGCGTGACAGACGCAATGGTGGCCGAGATTATTAAGGGTAAGGTTTACTCTTGCCCAACCTTGAAAGCCGTAAAAGTCAAGGAGACGAGTTCATCTGATGACAAGGTCAGTTACTCATTTGACATCACAAAGGCAGACAAATCTTTGATCATCTGCTCAAAGATAAGCAGATTCAGCTGCTTGATGGTCATAGGATTCCGCCTGCCGAAGAACTCAAAGATAAGAAGTACTGCAAGTGGCATAACTCATACAGTCACTCTACTTCTAATTGTGTGGTCTTCAGAAAGGCGATCCAAAAGGGCATCAAAGAGGGAGGTTCAAACTAGCCGACAAGAGTATGGCTGAAATATCCGTTAATACCGACCCCTTTCCTGCGGTACCATTATCTATGGTATCTTTTATTAAGCCCGATGAGTCAAGGGACACCAAAGGGAGACAATCGATGAAAAGGGTGTGGGTCCCAAAGAAACCTACCGAAGGGGAGAAAGCCACGAGGACTTCTGTGTTCAACCGGTTAGGCAACCTACATGACATTCGTGATGACAGGCAGCCAGCTAGGAGCAGTTTTCATGTCCGCCCTAAATACTCGAGGGACGTCGAACGAGAACTTTAGGAACAAGCCATGAGGTTCAAGAAGGTCCCTATCGGCGCCAGATATAGGCTTGGAGGGCAAGTACGGATGCCAACCAACCGGCAGCCGAGCATACCTCGAATAGATGAAGAACTAATCCCTAAAACCAAATAGAGGGTGGTTGAGTTTAACGTAAATGAGGGTGTTTCATCCTTACGTATCACGGCGAGAAATGAGGACCAGATGAGACCTCAGAGAATGATTAAACCAGCCGCCATCACAGAAGAGGGGAAGGTGGTCTGTCAATCAGGCTTTGGTAAAGAAAGAGGCACTACCGAGAGTCGCAACCAAGACTCAAAAAAAGAGGATGCAACGTGCCAATGCCTTGCGTAAGACGCAACAGACATTGCATCTAATTTTCAACACTAAGGCAGCCGAAAATCATAAGATTTCTAAGTCTGCCGTAGTCGAGGCTATCGAGCGGGCATTCAGCTCAGTTGCTTCACGGCTAATGTCGCCTGAAGGAGAAATGTCGGGTCAACCAGAGCTGGATGAATAGCTTATCGACAACCCGATAGAGGAACCCCGGCAAGAGAACGTGGCCCCAGATGGACCTCTAACCGAGGCAATCCCATAGATCATGCAGAAGATTCAGTTAGAGATCCCCAACCGATCCCCATCTGTCTCCGGAAATGGAAAATATGAGCTTTTGGTCAGTCGAATTGGATGAAGGAGGGGACTCTATCCTCGATTTATTTAGCCATGACCTGGTTGAAGAGATGTGGGTAGACATTGAAATGGTCAACCTAATCTCATATGAATTTTGGGCCAACCGCTCCTCGTTGGATAGCCTAGAAGGTGATGTTTGCGTGGAAGACGCAAAATGGGCAATAATAGCCGATACCCCGGCTAGGGACACTATGAGCACCGTATTTTGTGCACCTACAGAACGTTGTCTTATTCTGGTCTACCATATGGAGCCAGAACCAACTGTTCATCAATAAGGACCAAGGCATCGGTTAGGTCTTTATTGGCTAGAGTAGTCCCATATATCTTCTGAGAGGAGGAAGAAGAAGCCATGGCATTCGAGTAAGAAAAGGGTCGCGATTAGGGTTTTATACAGAAAGGAAGAAATCGGAGATGACTGTAAGTTCAAGTAAAAAATTCTCAGAAAGATGTCTCTTCTTAAATAGATCTCAATGCGCGGTGGAAATTTGGGCTACCTCTTCGAATGTATGATTGGAAAACATTGTAACCGATTCGTGGTAATAAAGACACTCGGATGAAGGGAAATCCTAATTCAAAAGTAATCATCATTGCATGCACTGGAGATGAGACGATTAAAGTAACATGCACGGCTATCAGACTGAAATGACGGCCACTTTTGGATACATCAACTCAACGGTCACACTCGAGTTAATGTAGGGGGCAATTGTTAACACTAAAAAAATAATTTAAGTGTTTAGCCAAATTCAGTGACAGCCGAACTGTTTCAGAGCCAAATTTACTCCTAGCCCTCGACTATAAGAACTTCGTCGACTACTAAGGCATCTTAGTCGAGTTGTTAATTAGAGGTACGACTGGGTCCCACTCAGATGCAAATGCCTCAACTATTAAGTCAAAAGGTTTTCGGACCCGTAGAAGCGGTAACGACCAACAACAACTAAAACAAAGGGTCATTATCCGAGAAAGAAGAGTAGAGGGCGAGAAAATCGGCATCACCTCCCCCATAGTCGGCCATTAAACTTAGTGGGTTACTTAATGGCTGACATGGGGGGGATCACGTTGTACATTTTTGTTTTCCTTTTTTATACTATAAATAGGATCATTCTTTGTATATAAGAGACAACCAATCAATCAAACAACTCAATTTTTATCTATCTTTATCTTTTACTTCATTTTATCCTTTACTTTACTGTACTCAACTTCATTCATGTTTCTTACCTCTTAGTTTACTCATACCACCATCCTAACGCTTTCTGGAGTAGTTGGGGAATCCATTGCTGGAAATTAGAGTTCCGTTTCCAGCCAAATCGCTTAAGTTAAGGAATAAATTTGTCTCCCGATTTTGTTAGCCGATAAAACGGCAGAGAACGGAATTCGGGGCGAGAACAGACTTTTAATGATATACCTATTCAAAGTTGAGTGATTTTTTTGTTACAAAAAATACTATAGTGCCTTCGTGGTACACACGTAATGTTGAATGACTTTTTATTACTAAGTTTTGTTTAGCAATGTAAATGAAGGCATACAGTTTGTATACACATCTATATTGTATATCATGTATATTCATAGTGTATATTAGTAGTAGTTAGTTAGTTAGTTAACAACTTTCACAAAGTTAGTTAGACTGATTAGTTAGCTAGGCTCGGGTAGTTATGAAGTTAATTAGCTGAGATCAGTGGGTTATAAATACACCACATATCACATTGTAAAGATTAACACATTCAATGATTGAATACACATTTTCTCTCTTCCTTCATTCTTCTCTACATTTCATATTTCCATAACTGCTTTCTTTCTTCTTCTTCTTACAAGTTCTTCCATGGTCAATCATGAAACTTGTTTAGTTCAAGGTATTAGAGCTTAAGACTCAAAGTACATCGAGTCTCTTCTCGATCTTGATTCACAAAGTTTCACTATTTCCGCTAAAAGTGAAATCTGATTTTTCTATTTTCTTCTACTTCTTGAAAGTGATTTTTTTGTAAAGATCACTCTTATGTTTCTCTTGATCTATATCGAGTTCAATGATTAGCAACATGAACAATACTGAAAAAATACCGAAAGTCTGGCTAATGGAGGGAATTCTTCAACTCAACAGCAACCAGATGGTACAACTGCTGGCAATGCACAAACAGTGGATCAAAATCACCCTCTTTATCTTCATTCCAATGATGTAAGTGGCATTTTCTTGATTTTCATTCAGTTATCTGGAACTAAAAATTATTCATTATGGAGTAGGTCAATGAGACTTGCTTTGCTAGGTAGAAAGAAGGAGAGTTTCAGTTCTGATTTGTGGGATCAATGAGAAATGGTGAATGCCATTGTGTTATCTTGGATCATGAATTCTGTATCTAGTAGTCTATTGAGTGAAGTTGTCTATGCCTTTAATGCTTGGGCTGTGTGGAAAGAACTAAAAGAAAGTTTTGATGAAATTAGTGATTCAAGAACATTTGGTTTACATGAAGAAATTGCTACACTCACATAAGGAACAAGTTTAGTTTCTGTGTATTTTACGAAACTCAAGAACTTGTGGAATAAGTTTGAAGCATTGGTCCCTTCTCCTGGTTGTAATTATGAGAGATTTAGGGATTTTGTTACTTATATTCAAAGGCAGAAATTATATCAATTCTTGATGGGGTTAAATGACTCATATATATGCAAGCAAGAAGCCAAATTCTTCTCATAAACCCTCTGCCATCAGTTAATCAAGCCTATGCCATGATAATGAATGATGAAGGGCAGAAGGCTAGTGCATCTACTTCTATAGGACTGCTTGGTGCAACTCTTATGCATAACTATGATCCTACAACATTCTATTCTAGAGTTGTTGGTCAGAAATATAAGAAAGACTACAATCTGCAGTGTAAAGTTTGCAAACTAAAAGGTCACACCAAGAAAACCTGCAACAAAGTAGTAGGATATCCTCCTAGTTTTAAGAAAAGGAAAGTGGGAACAAGAGGAGAAAATTATGGAAAAGGGTTTGGATATCAACATGGTTCTTCTTCTAGATACAACAATCATACTCATCATGGACAAGTTTACAATGTTCAAAATGAGAATTCTCATAAAGTGCAGACTCAAAATCCAAACTTCAATAAGGAGCAAGGGGAGCAGATTGTGGCCAACATAACAGGATTATATCATCCCAAGAGCAATATGCTATGAATCATATGAATATGGCCGATATGAACCAGCCTAGAGCCTGTGTATTCACCAGAAACCAATATGAACAAATTTTGCAAATGCTGAATCAGATAGGTGGTCTCATTCATGCAAGTGCAAATGTAGCCAAAGCTGGTACAGGTGGTGATGACACAACAGGTAAAGATGAAGGTATAAGTAGAGCATGTTTAGTATCAGAAATAGCCAAATGGATTATAGACACTGGTGCTACAAATCATATGATTTCTGATACCAAACTGCTTAATAAGTTTACTATGGAAAAACTATCTAATCTAAAGAAAGTGTTTTTATCAAATGGTGACATAGCATAAGTAACACACATTGGAAAAAAAATTATATCTCCTAATAGTACACTGAGTAATGTGTTTGTGCTACCTCAATTCAAATATAACTTAATGTCAGTATCCAAAATAACCAAGGAATTGAGATGTGCTACATTGTTCTATCCTGATTTTTGTATTTTTCATGATCTCTCAAGTGGGAAGGTGAAGAAAATTAGTAAAGTGGAAGATGGTCTCTTACATATTGTTAAATCAACTCAAGCAAAACTCTAGAATCCAATCAACTTAATCATCAGAAGTAGACTTAGCTACTAAAATTACTACTCAAACTATTAGTTTGTTACATCAAAGATTTGGACATGTGTTTTGTAAAGTTCTTAACAAGTTACTGCCTAATAGAGTTGAGAGTATATCAACTGTTGTTAGTAAATGTTGAGTTTGTCCTTGTGCTATGCAAGTTAGATTTTCATTTCCTTCTAGTAGTATTAAGACTTAAGAGTACCGGTTGTTTTGACTTGATTCATATGGATGTTTGGGGTCCCTATAAGATTCTAACTATATTGATGGATATAAATACTTTCTTACAATTGTAGATGACTATACAAGGATGACTTGGCTTTACTTAGATTTAAATCTGATGTGTGTGTTACCATTCAATACTTCTTGACATAAGTACAAACACAGTTCAATAAAGTTGTAAAGATATACAGAACTGATAATGAAACATAATTTGTGAATGACACTTACAATACTTTATTTTAAAACTTAGGCATTATATGTCAAAGAACTTGTGTGTATACTCCAAATAAAATAGAGTAGCATAAAGGAAACATAGACACATATTAAAATTACCAGAGCACTTAAATTTCAAGCCAACATACCTATAAAATTCTAGGAATATTGTGTACTAGCTGCAGTGTATATTATAAATAGACTTCCATCTTCTGTGGTATATACATCACCCTTTGAGAGTCTATAATAGAAAGCCTTCCTTAGCACACATGAGAGTCTTTGGTTGTTTGTGTTTTGCAAAAATTATAAATCAAACTGATAAAATGCAATCTAGAACTAAACTTGTTCTAATGGGTTACTTTGAGGTACAAAAGGGTACATATTATATGATTTACATGACAAGCTATTCTTGTTAATAGAGATGTTATATTTCATGAAACTGAATTTTCATTCAAACAAGAAACTCATAATTCTACACTTAAGTTATTCAGACATCTAGCAGATTTGACTAATGAAGAGATTATAAGAAATACTAGCAATCCTACTAATACAATGTCTGAGTTATCTAATGTAGGCATAAATGAGACATCTACTGTGAAAGAAACTAATGGAGTACAAATTGAGGCACATGATGAAATACACCAGTTACCACCAGCTGAGTTGGTAACAACAATGACACTAGAAACAACAGTATCATATACAACCATACCAAACATACATGCTCCTACACATCAAGTGGAGCAAAGTTAGCCAAATCAACCTGCTAGACAATCAGGAAGGGCAAAGAAGCCTCATATTTGGATGGAGGACTTCATCTCATTAACTCAATTACATAAGGATACAACGTATCCTATCTCTAACTCTGTGTCTTATGATAATATCTCTCCAAAATGGATAGAAGCTATGCAAGTTGAGATAGAGGCATTGCAAAGCAACAATACATGGAAAATAGTCAGCTTACCTGAAGGGAAGAAACCTATTGGCTGCAAATGGATCTATAAAGTCAAGTACAAAGTAGATGGAGAAGTTGAAAGATACAAAGCAAGACTTGTTGCCAAAGCTTACAACCAACAAGAAGGTATTCACTATTAAGAGATATTCAGTCCTGTGGTAAAAATGGTTATTGTAAGAACTATTCTGGCAGTTGCAGTGTCTAGGCAATAACACATCCACCAAATGGATGTGTACAATGCATTCTTATAATGGGATTTATATGATGAGATCTATATGGATTTGCCTCAAGGATTTGTGAGTCAGGGGGGAGCATAAACCATTATGCAGACTAATCAAATCACTCTATGGACTGAAACAAGCCCCTAGGCAATGGAATGTAAAATTAATTGAGGTCTTACTCATACTGAAGTTCAAACAAAGCCAACGTGATCATTCTTTATTTGTACAGAAAACAGGAAAATGAACTGTGATGGTATTTGTATATGTTGATGACATGCTGATTACAAGAGACAGCTTGAACATTATTCAAGAAACCAAACAATCTCTACAACAGGTGTTCAAAATGAAGGACTTGGGAGAGTTGAAGTTTTTCCTTGAAATAGAGTTTGCCAGGTCAAGACATGGTCTAGTAATGCATCAAAGAAAGTACTCTTTAGAGTTGATTGCTGAGATTGGATTATCAGCAGATAGGCCTGCTAATACCCCTATTAACACAAATATCAAGTTAACTACTAAAGAACATGATGATCATATAGAGAGTTAAACTACATAGAATAAAACTACATCAGTGGATCCATATTAATAGACATCAGTATTTACCAAAGACTGATAGAAAAATTACTCTACTTGACTCTAACCAGGAAAGATATAGTCTTTAGTGTACAAAGACTAATTCAATACTTGAAGCAGCCTAAAAATCTCATATGGAAGCAATATTGAGGATTGTGAAGTACATCAAAGCTCAGCCTGGTCAAGGTATATTAATAACTAGAAAACCAATTAAGACTATCACTACATTTTGTGATGCAGACTGGGCCTCTTGTGCTCATACTAGGAGGTTAGTATCTGGTTTCCTGATCAAGCTAGGAGACTCTCTAGTGTCTTGGAAATCCAAGAAATAAACAATAATCTCCAGGAGTTCAGCTGAGGCTGAATATAGAAGTATGGCCTTAACAGTTTCAGAATTTACTTGGCTACTTGGATTGTTAAGTGAAATTGAAGTGGAAATTGCATTGCCTATTAACTGTTGGAAATTTGCCTTTGGCGGGAGTTGCGACCGACCAACTTTAACGGCTTAAACACTAGTGTAACGTATGTTGGAGAATCCGGTTCTTCACACATGCATGATCTACTAAGTACGTAGATAACCATAGGGCCAAGAATCGTCAAATTTCATTGAGAAATGAAAGAGATATTGGTTCACGAAGTAAGGTGTTTGAAGCATGGAAAGTGTGGTATTGTGTGTAATTCTCCCACATCGGTAGAGGAAGAAAGAATTGTTGTGTATATAAGACTCGAAATTGGTTTGGGGTTTGGGACCCCAAGGGGTATCCCATGTGTTTAAAGGAGGGAGGACCTAGATGTGCTTCGGTTCGAGGAAAGACCACACGCGCGCCGCCGCCGCCCGCCCGTCCGGTCCGGTTCACGGGTTCACGGGTTCACGGGCCTTCTGATATTATCTTTTTGGGCCAGAAAACTTTGCCAGAAGTACATTTTGATACCAGAAGTTTCAGATGTGCAGTTTGGACCAGAATTCTTTCAGATGTACAGTTTGGTCCCTGAAGTTTCAAGATGTACAGTTTGGTCCCCGAAGTTTTTCAGGAAGTTGGAATTTCGACAGTCAAAGCAGAAACGTCCAAGCTCTCAATTCAGCCATTTATTTTGGATGAATTACTCCTCCTATAATGGCCAAAACAGTTGGTCTTTCACCATTTATGTTGGTGACTTTACTACCTCCATAATGGTCATTATTTGGCTATTATGGAGGCAGTTTTCAGGCAGTTTTTCAGCCCCTCCTTCACCTATATAAACACCCCCTTACACCATTGTTGAGCACACTTGATATGCACGAAAATACACAACCGAAAAAAATCTTCTTCCTACAACTTCCAAGCATCATTTCGTTACTCAATATTCTTCACGGTAGCTCTTGAGTTTCCTTTGCTCAAGGGTTCCATTCTTTTTTTATCTTGGGAGACAAATTGTCCAGGGACGTATAAAGGATACATACGGGGCAATATTGTCTTAAGGACAGAGTGCTACACTCGACTCGATAAACCGCTTTCCATTTTTCGGACTTCAACAAAATCGTAATTTCGGTTTTGTTGTTATATTGTAATTTTCAGATTTCTAGTTGAATTATTGAAATCTTTATTTATCCTTTCGAATACTTGTAATAGTTAAATACTTCCCGTCTTGCTTTATAAAGTACCATAGAGCAAAATCTCCCAACAACTTAAGACAATATTTGTATTGTATTACTATTAGTGTTCGAAAGATGTCGGTCAAAAGTTGTGTGACCAAATCTGGATATGGCAATGGTATTTTGGTAGAAGAAAGTGATGATGATGAACGTGTTCATGGTGTCACCGCTACCAAGACTGGTGGGAACAAGCGCTCACGAGAGCTCGAGGATGTCAACTGGGACAAGAGGAGAAGAGTGAAGATGTTATTCTATCTTGTAGCGAAGGCCTATATCTCGTCCCAGGACAAAGGATCCGAATAATGGTGAGAAGGAAATGGACACTCGGTCGATGAAGTGAAGTGAAGTGAAGTGAGCCGAATCCGAAATTGGGATAAGTATTTTTCTCACTTGTCAAGAATAAGGATTAAATGATAAGTAGTTTTTCTTACTTGTCAAGAATAAAGATTAAATTATGTCTGATTAAAAATGGATTAAAGTAAGGAGGAATATGAAAATAATTTATATTCCTTAAGCTTTAACAAATCAGAAGTTTAATCTCATCTTCTTTTCCGTTTAAAGATTGGATTTTGTAAATGACTTAAGAAGATCCGTTCTTTTAAGTGTAATTACTAAAGTGTGTAAAGTATGTTCGCACATACGAGGGAGTAAGATCCACCGACGTGCGAAAACTGTTACCACTCTTAAGTAAGCGCCAAGAATTATCGGGCACCAATCATAACGGAAGAAGTCTAAAAGTTAATGACGTTGAGCTTGTCATACTATTTGGCGAGAAGATCCTTCATAGGATGATATTGGACACTCGGTCACATAAAGCCTCAGGCGGCCGGAGTGGGCCAAAATTCCTTTGATAGGATGATATTGGACACTCGGTCATACAAAGCCTCCGGCGACGGCGGAGTGGGCCAAAATTCCTTTGATATGATGATATTGGACACTCGGTCATAGAAAGCCTCGGGCGACCGGAGTGGTACCGAGAATTCATTTCATAGGAAAAGTAATGGACACCTAGTAAGGTGGGCCGAGTTTCCGGTCCTAAATGATCGAAGGCCTAAATAAAGGCGAAAGAAATTGGACACTCGGTCTGCCAAAGAAACTAGAGTGGGCCAGAGTATCTAGATCACATATGATCCGGTTATGCCCTAACCACGGGCAAGAGGTTGTTCATGTGAAGCAACGCCACCTCTAAACTAGAAGGGGTTGGAGAGGTTGTCCTCAATAGGACTTCATGGATTGTGATCACTCTAAGATGAGGTGATACATATTCCTAACTTGGTTTAAGGGACGCTGTTGGTCAAGCTAGTTTGAGATTAGTCCAACTGGTCTGTGATAACTAAGAATGGTACAGTATGTCTGTAGCCAAATGAATGATATATTTGTAATCCGTGCGTCTATGCCATCATAGATTAAGACACGTTAAATAGCAAGTCATTCAAAAGCTAACGATGTTGAGATTGTTGCCTTCTTCGACATAAACCCTCAAAATAAATGTGAGGTAGATGAAGAGACAAAATCACCTTTCCAAATTCCGTCAAGGGAATAGCGAAAGAAGCACTGCTCCTCTAGAACTTAGTCACACCTACTTGGGTGATTTGAAGTTTATACAAAATAGAGGGGGGAGACAAGTACGTTGTGATCTTCATTGATGATGGTACAACGTATGGAATCCTTTGTTTGTTAAAAAGCAAAGATGAAGTTGTTGAAGCGGATAAGCGCTACAAAGCAGAAGTTGAATATCAACTAAGCCTACGGATTGAGAAATTCGTAGTGATAGAGGGGGAGAATGTGAAGCATCGTTCATTAAACGACTGCTCATTACTCACCTCTGTCTAACGGTGTTAGCCAAGCGCAAACCCGTACGCCTAAATTATGTAGAGCAAGGCGATCCTTACCGCTAATGCGATTCTCAACAGAACTCCGTATAAGGATAAGGATAACTCTCCGTGTGAGACATGGAAATGATCTCACATACAAAAGTTGTGATGTGGGATGGCTTGGTAGAAGTTGGACTGCGAGGACAGTCAAGTTCGACCTAAGATCGTAGATTGCATATCCACTGGATCTGTAAATAACAGTAGTGATGATCGCCTCTTGGCATCAAAGAATGCTGAATTCTTTTAAGATAGCTTTCCTTGAACAAAGGAAAAAGGAGTAATTGCTCAAGGTTAACAAGAACCCACGAGGGCCTGACTGTCCGGAACTAGACGTTCTGTATCTACAGGACTCGAAAGTTGCTTGCGGCTATCCGGAACTTAATATTCCGTATCTGCAGACTCGGGGGATTCTAGATGTTGAACCGAGACGGAGCAAAGAAGGGGACAAAGACTTGTTCCAGTCCTTCTAGCGTGTATGGTTGAGAATGAACCATGGACAATTAACAAATAATTGTTATCTCCAAAAGCGCTGCTTTGGAAAGAAGCTAAAGGGAGAAATAGATTCCATATATAGAACCATACGTGTGTAATAGTTAATCTTCCTCCGGAAAAGAACCTTTGGGTTGTAAAAAGTGCTCCCCGTGTGAGTAGCTTCACATCCAGGGGCCATTGTAATCTTACATGGCATGGGTGTTGAAACACCTTCCAAATCGGAGAGTTGGAAGAAGAGGATCGAAATTGGTTTGTTTGAACTGTTGTTGGGCTTCTTCCCGAACTTTCATTTTGGTCCCCGAAATGTTTACATTTTAGTCCCGAAAGTCTCGGATAAAACAAAACAATGAATCGACCACGAAACATTGGCTCGAAGTTAGAAAGCCAACAGTTGGAAAACCAACGGTCTCGAGAGTGAAAATCATATTGAAACAAAGTCTCGATATGAAAGATATGTGTATCACAATGACTTCTTAGGAATTGAATTTCTAAGACATCTAACGGATTTGGTCAATAGTTGACGAGTCTCGTTGAAGCCACCAATGGATATGAATCATAGAACGATTGAAATCATGGTGCACCCATAGACAAGGAGTGATATGCACAGGTCACGTGTAGTTCAATGTATTGTACACACTACAACCGACCTGGTATCGTCCTACAAACATATTAGTTGAACTAAGGTTCACTGATGATCTTAATATATGATCAATAGAAGGCGTTAAGTCGGATATGACGATATCTGAATTATTCGCTTATCTACGGATTATAGTATTCGGATGTCCAATGTTCGAGAGAACACGGTGATGCAAACTGGACATCGGATCGAAGAACACCAAAGCCACAAGTAAATGTGTATGGTGGTTCTTGGAAAATCCTCTAAGAAAACTTGCATCGACCGATTCATGATGGTATCGGAGTTTATCGCTTTATACAAAGCATGAAAGAAGTTGAGTAACTTCACGACTCATTAGAGGACGTCCCTTATTGGGAGAAACCCGTGCCTTCAGCAGTTCTACACTGTGGCTAGCCGGTCGGCTTTAGGAAGGACACGGATGACGGCGTCTGGACATATCTGTCACGATCTGTCGGAGACATAAGACCGTATGGCGCTTGATCATCACGGGTGTCACTTTCTTGTTTACAAACTAAGGGACTACCCAGAGATCAAGTGTTCTCGCCTGTCTAGGGGAATGGGCTTAAAACCCAAAATATACGAACCAATACGGTGGAAACCCAACCTTACGAACCGGAGATCCCGGTAATTTGGTTCAATGGGAAAACTAAGTTGTAAAGGTTCGCTTGATCGCTTCGGTCGAAGCATGAGCACTTCGGATAGTGATTTTTGAAAAGAAACACCAAATCCAAAGCCGTTCCCGCGATAGACGTTAAGTGCTATCTGCAGATATGGGTAAAGGTTAAGTTTTCAAAACTCGTAATAATCCTCAACAGTTGAGGTTAGGTCTTTGGGAAACTTTTAATGGTTCCTAACACTTGTGAAGTGGGGTATAGCGGGATACCTTGTAGGAGACCACCTATTTAAGTGCGAGGACGGGCCGCCTCAAATTGAACGCACTTAAGAATCCAAGACGTTGTCCATGGCCAAAACGGACAAAACATTACGAAGAAGAGAGTAAGGGAATTTGTTGTGTTGGTACCGTTGTCTTGGCTTACACTAAACACCGACGGTTCAAGACATCACGTTCACCGCGCAAAGATAAGTAAGTCCGATGGTATTCAACTATGGAAGGTTCAAAGTGAGGCTACCTCTCCTTATGCAACATCGGTCCGCCGAAATATTGCTTTGGAAATGAAAAGACACCATGTGAGTGCGCCAAAATCTCTTTCAAGAGGGGATAGTTGGAAATTTGCCTTTGGCGGGAGTTGCGACCGACCAACTTTAACGGCTTAAACACTAGTGTAACGTATGTTGGAGAATCCGGTTCTTCACACATGCATGATCTACTAAGTACGTAGATAACCGTAGGGCCAAGAATCGTCAAATTTCATTGAGAAATGAAAGAGATATTGGTTCACGAAGTAAGGTGTTTGAAGCATGGAAAGTGTGGTATTGTGTGTAATTCTCCCACATCGGTAGAGGAAGAAAGAATTGTTGTGTATATAAGACTCGA
The DNA here is from genome assembly GCA_034509755.1 of Anisodus tanguticus. Taxonomy (NCBI): domain Eukaryota; kingdom Viridiplantae; phylum Streptophyta; class Magnoliopsida; order Solanales; family Solanaceae; genus Anisodus; species Anisodus tanguticus. The sequence goes on from CM067544.1 coordinate 11,785,968, forward strand.
AATTGGTTTGGGGTTTGGGACCCCAAGGGGTATCCCATGTGTTTAAAGGAGGGAGGACCTAGATGTGCTTCGGTTCGAGGAAAGACCACACGCGCGCCGCCGCCGCCCGCCCGTCCGGTCCGGTTTCGGTTCCGGGTTCCGGGTTCTTGGGTTCCGGGTTCTCGGATTCACGGGTCACGGGTCGTGGGTCGTGGGCTGTGGGCTGTGGGCCTTCTGATATTATCTTTTTGGGCCAGAAAACTTTGCCAGAAGTACATTTTGATCCCGAAGTTTCGATGTGCGCTTTGGACCGAGAATTCTTTCGGATGTACGCTTTGGTCCCCGAAGTTTCAAGATGTACGAGTTTGGTCCCCGAAGTTTTTCGAAAGTTGGAATTTCGACAGGTCAAAGCGAGAAACGTCCAAGCTCTCAATTCAAATGCCATTTATTTTGGCCGAATTACTCCTCCTATAATGGCCAAAACAGTTGGTCTTTCACCATTTATGTTGGTGACTTTACTACCTCCATAATGGTCATTATTTGGCTATTATGGAGGCGGTTTTCAGTGCAGTTTTTCAGCCCCTCCTTCACCTATATAAACACCCCCTTACACCATTGTTGAGCACACTTGATATGCACGAAAATACACAACCGAAAAAAATCTTCTTCCTACAACTTCCAAGCATCATTTCGTTACTCAATATTCTTCACGGTAGCTCTTGAGTTTCCTTTGCTCAAGGGTTCCATTGCTGTTTTATCTTGGGAGACAAATTGTCCAGGACGTATAAAGGATACATACGGGGCAATATTGTCTTAAGGACAGAGTGCTACACTCGACTCAAAGATAAACCGGTTTCCATTTTTCGGACTTCAACAAAATCGTAATTTCGGTTTGTTGTTATATTGTAATTTTCAGATTTCTAGTTGAATTATTGAAATCTTTATTTATCCTTTCGAATACTTGTAATAGTTAAATACTTCCCGTCCTGCTTTATAAAGTACCATAGAGCAAAATCTCCCAACATTAACATCCTAAGTGACAGCAAGTCTGCTATTCAAATAGCAGCGAATTCGATGTTTTATGAAAGAATAAAACACGTTGAAATAGACTGTCATTTCATCAGAAAAATTACAACAAGAAAAGATGCAGCTTCAGTATATATCAACAAATGATCAGCCTGCTGACTTATTGACAAAAGGCCTAACCAGAGTGCAACATCAGTACTTGAATTCCAAGTTAGGTGTACTGAATATCTTCACCACACCTAACTTGAGGGGGAGTGTTGAGAAATGTAAATGAAGGCATACAGTTTGTATACACAACTATATTGTATATCATGTGTATTCATAGTGTATATCAGTAGCAGTTAGTTAACAACTTTCACAAAGTTAGTTAGGATGATTAGTTAGCTAGGCTCGGATAATTATGAAGTTAATTAGCCGAGATCAGTGGGTTATAAATACACCACATATCACATTGTAAATAATAATACATTCAATGATTGAATACACACTTTCTCTCTTCCTTCATTCTTCTCTAAATTTCTTATTTCCATAATTGCTTTCTTTCTTCTTCTTACAAGTTCTTCCATGGTCGATCATGGAACTAGTTTAGTTCAATTTTTATTTTTATTTTACTTTTGTGATATAAATTGTGATATAATAGCTGTTATATTTCGTTCCATCCAAGATATAAAATACTTACTAGTAATAAAATATAACGAGTGACATACACGAGTTCGACGCGGAAACGACGGCATATTCCCATGCAAAATGTCTTAATCTACAATCCACAGAACAATTTATCATCCAAGTTTGATGCTTTATGCTCTTGGAATTGAATGGAAGACATTTCGAATAGACAAATAAAACAATATATAGAAGAAACGGTGACACACGGAAATCAGTTCGATATATTCTCCTTTTTATCTTAAAAACTCCAGATTACCACACATGCATTCAATGTCAAAGTTCAAAAGCATATAACAATTGTCTCAGCATCACGAGCATTGCGATTCCAGAGCCCAAATGTAGTGCAATATATTAATATATTTTAATAACTAAAGAATTTAAGTTTATCAGTGTAATCAATGTGGATTCAGGATTATAAATTTATGATTTTTGGGTCACAAATCTTTTTTGGATTTTGAATAGATTATTTATACATATTAAATTAATTTCTTAATAAAAATATTAAGATTTTTGCAAAGCTAATTAGGCCGAACCCATAACTTAACCTATAGATCCGACCCTGATTGGTAACCTAAAAGATAATAACTAACATATATCACAAGTAAAACTATATTGATAATTTTACACTAAACGTACATATAATTTAAATCCATAACTAAAATTCAAAATAAGTCATTTCGAAACAAAGAAAGCAAAAGGAAGTTGTCGTATGTTATCTTTTTGGAGGGATCAGTTCGACCGCAAAAGTTGTCCCATAAAAGAAGAAAAAGAACATTTAGGATTAAGGGTTTATCTGAAAGATGATAAAAGAAAAGAAAGAAAATATAAGAAAGGTCATAAAAATAAGAAATATCAGTAAAAGAAGTATAAAAGATTTAATAAACAACATCACAAACCTTATAGAAAAAAGAGGTTTAAAAAATATAGAAATATCCCTGAAATCAAAAAAAAAAATTAAATATAATAGAAAATTAAGGAAAAGAAAATATATAAAACCATTGGAAGAGGAAAAAATTAAAGAATGTAAATGCTGGAATTGTAATGAAAAAGGACATTATGCTAATAAATGCCCAAAACTAAAGAAAAAAGGCGTAAAATATATAAATACAACACAATTTATAATGAGTTTACAACAGATAAATGAAGATAATGATAAATGGTATGAATATGAAGACTTTTATGTCGATCAAACTGATGAAGAAAGTGAATCAGAATTAGAAAATGTTAACTTTATTAACCAAAACTCAGAAAGTGAAGGTAATTCTGAATAAAATGGAGTTACAAGAAGAAAAAAGAAATTTGTTAGAAGAAAGAAATTACTGGATACAATGTGAAAGACATGTTCGCCATAAGCTAGTTATAACTACAACTACTAGTGAAACGGAAAATAAATACTATAACGATAGATATAAAAAAGTTACTGCAAACCTTCATAGAACAAGACAAAGATTGAGTGAGATAAGATGGCAAGAAATACTAGAAGAAGTAAGAGAAATAGAACAAGATGAAGATATTCAACGAAGATTAAGCGAAATAGATATGGAACAAAATAGTAATACCTAATTAAATTATAGCAATTTATATAGAAGCTCATATAGAATATAAGCATAATAAAATGATAAAACAATTTTTTTTTTATAGATAGTGGAGCAAACTTATGTCTAGCAAGGAAAGAAGTGTTACAACCACACAAATAGAAAAGGTCTAAAACACATACGACAAGAGTATCAGGATTTAATGAACAAGTAAAAGAGTTGGATATAATAGTAGAGAATATGAGAATCATATTAGGTAAAATAATATTCGACTACCAATGATATACCAATTAGATGACATGAAGCAACAAGTATTATTAGGAAACAATTTCTTAGACTACTTTAAAATACAAGTTATAAATAATAGTACTTTTAGCCTACAAACGCCATGTAATAAATGGATAATATTAAAAAGGATACTACCAATACACACATTAAGACTATGTAACATAAGATCTGATAGGAATAACAACCTACAACTATTAAAGGAAAAATACATCAATATATTGAGAATGACTTTTGGATATAGCCCAACAGATCAAAAAGAGTTTGAAACCCAAATAAAAGAATTGGTAGAATTAAAAATGATACAAGAGAGTAAAAGTCCACATAGTAGCCCAACCTTTTTAGTTAGAAAATACAGTGAACAAAAAAGAGGAAAGGCTAGAATGATAATTGATTATAGAGAATTAAATAAAAAGACAATATTCGATGGATATTTCTTACCATATAAAATAAACATTATTAATAGATTAGGAAATAAAAAATGATTTTGTAAAAGTGGATTTTGACAAATAAAACTAACAAATGAATCAAAATCTTTAGTGCCTCTCAAGGACACTACGAATGGAATGTACTACCATTTGGGTTGAAAAATGCACCACAAATATTTCAAAGAAGAATGGACCAAGTGTTCAGAAAATTAACAGAATTTTGTATAGTATATGTTGATGACATATTAGTATATAGTGATAATCTGGAAGACCATAAAAACATCTAGAAGAGTTTATAAAAGCTATAAAATAACATAGAATATTATTATTTGAAAAGAAATCTGAAATCTTTAAGAATAGTATCGAATATTTTGGATACATTATAGATAATGAAGTATTACAACTACAAGAACACATAGTGACAAAGTAAAGAATTTTAAAGATAAATTAAAAAGTAAGAAAGAAGTACAACAATTTCTAGGAGTAGTACACTATGCTTCAGATCATATAAATGATTTATCACTCTTAAGAAAGTCATTACAAGAATTAACTAGAAAAAGTATAACCTTTGAATGAAAATAAGAACATACTAAAGCAATAAATGAAATCAAAGAAAAAATAAAAGTCTTGTCAAAACATAGAATATCAACGGAACTAGATCAACTAGAACTTTTTACTGATGATAGTAATATAGGATGAGGAGCAGTCCTCATAGCATATGATAAAGATTATATAAATAAAGATAAACCACTAATTTATGGATATGGGGGTGGAACATGGAAATCAAATGAGAAAAATTATCATATTAACGAAAAGGAACTATTAGTAGTAAAGTTTGGAATAAAGAGATTTCATTATCACTTATTACTAGTAAAATTTATTGTTAGAACCGATAACACACATGTAAAAGCTTTTATTACAAATAAAATAGTCCCTTTACCAGAACTAAACAAAAGAAGAAAATGACAATCATTCTTTTATTGTCAAAAATATATCTGAAACTAAAAAATTCTAGTTGATTTTCTTAGCAGGTACAACAATATCAACCAACAGTGACAAGTTTGAAGAATATATTACCAATTTTATGAAAATCATCAAAGATAACAAAGAAATCATTACAACCAAAACACAAGAAAATACACATCTGCTAAACCAACTGACATAAGCTTTCCGAGACTTCAAAAATCTACCAAACTTAAAATCCCATCAACCTACTACAGAAAAACTAAAAACTTTTACATCCAAGCTTGCAACCATGTCATCCACTATACCATCTCCCATAACAGCCTCATTTTCTCAAATACTAACAACAGTATCAATGTGTGACAAACTGAAATTTGCACCTGAATATATTACTGCTTACGAAGAAATAAATAAATTTTATGATTATAAATCTAACCCTCATATTTTACGAAGTGCAAAACTTAACAACTATCCAAGATTTTTATGTAGTGAAAAATCTAACCCTAATATAGTTTCAAAATTATTTACTTATGGTTTTATAGATAAAATAATAGTAGATGAAACTTTTTACAATATTGCTAAACTACCTCTTGTTATAATATATTTTGTTAAAGCAATGATGGAATCATTCGAAAAAGATATCTATAGTGTACAACTATTTGATGTCTCAACCAATTTAATTGAAAACCTATTATAATATGTCAATTGTTTAAAACTGAAAAAAATAGCAACATCAGTGGAGATGATAAAGATCTCAAGATGAAGATACCAAGTACCCTGGAAAGATTCTAAGAATAGACTGAGTGACAAAAGAGCCATTGGACTATTAACACTAAAATAAAAAATAGAACACATGTTAAAAGCAAGAAAAGCCTGCATCGTTGGAACCTCCAAAGGTGGAGAAGTTGAAGAAATCTTTACCCTATTCTACAACAAAGACATACTATCTCAGGACACTATGCAACTTACAAACATACATGACCGGATTATAAATATGAAACACCACCATTCCAGTGCAACTATGGAACAATACAAGCTTTTAACAAGCCAAAGGAAAAGGTTTGTTATCAACATAAAAAATGATGCCAATATTACTCATACTACTATGAAAAAAGAAGGATCCTCTAATCCTTTCGCATGAGATGACCCAATGTAGTGTAACTACAGAAAGACACAATGTAACAATTTGATACGGCCCAATGTAGTCTAACTACAACAAGCCCATATATTATCATCATACTACTAAAAGAGATACCGTTCATATTCTATAGGAGTATCGAGTGCTTCAAATAAAAATTTTGAAGAAAGAAAAAAAATTGTCTTATTAGGCAAAGAAGACAGCTTGCAAGATATTTGTGGAAGAAAACAACCAATCTAAAATGAAAGCAACCGACCTAAAATTGCAAAAGTCGTCGGACCCACAAAGAATCAATGACAAAGATGATAGCTGACAACGTTGAAATAATTGCAACAAAGACAAACAACTTTGAAGAAAATCTGTAAATTACTATTTGCTTTTAGACTTTTGTAACAAACTACTATTTGATTTTAGATTTTTGCAGCATAACAATAATGTAAGCAATCGAAGAGGTTATCTATATAAAGAGCATCATTGTAACTTCTGAAGATATCTTTCGAAATACAACAACTTCAATCTTCTAAATATCCTCTCTCATGTCTAGCTAAAACTCCATTTAGTCTATAACTCATATCAATAAGAATATCATAATATCAGAGAGGAATATTTTGAAAGCTTATACTTAGAACCATACTAGTTCATAAAACTACATCTCTTAAAAGGATTTAAGAAAGAATTTGTCGAGCAACTCCCAGCACCTAGGCCATTTATCCCGTCGAATTCAGTGAAGGAAAAAAGGAAGGCAGAGCGAGTGGGTTGAGTATCTCCGGTAATCTTAAAATTCTGCTAAGAGGTATGTTTTCAGACTATGTATTTCTAATTATAACCTTGATAAGTATAGTCTCTGCAATTATGATGTTAAATATTGGTAGAATGTTATAGACTTTTATTTAAAAAATGAATTTTGAGTTGATAATAACCTCTTCCGTACTACATGTTTTTATTTGATAAACTTAGATAGAACTTTATTAGTATACCATCTATATTACTACCATCTTCAGGGTTGTTAGATGATGAAAAGATTAGCGGTACAAAATGGTATCCGCAAAAGTTGTCCCATAAAAGAAGAAAAAGAACATTTAGGATTAAGGGTTTATCTGAAAGATGACTAGCCTAAGTGGCCTTTACAAATATTCCTTGAGCTCTTTACACGCAAGCTGTTTCTAATATGGGTTCTTAAAATATTCTCTACTTAAAGAACTAGCTTATCTGAAATAAAAATTCAAATTCTCTTGGCAAATTATATGCTGAATATCAGTTGCCTTTTGTCAATTTTATCAACGCATATCAGCACCATAAGCTTTCACTGGCAGCAGATTCTCCACCACGAGGGTAACAGCCACTTTTCAGGATAATATTGTTAAGGACGTCATGGAGCCCATATCTTCTACATATCCTCTATTTCTTTATTTAAGTAAAGTAATCTAAAGCTCATTTTCTTCAACCTGTCTTTTTTTGGGACGATATAAAACTGGATATTTAAGTCTCTCAAGTCGCAAAGCAAATTTCTCCTATTCAACATTAAAAGTATAGTTAATCAAATAATTGAGCAATGAGTTATATACTCTTTTCCTTGAATTATGCCCTCCTTTTCTAAGATATACTTACTCAAGTACGTAATAAAATAAAAGTCTAATCAGCACTTAATTTTATACAATTTTCTCATAATATTAAGTTTTGTAGTTTGGTGAAGGTTTGGAATATTTAATCCCAACACAAATTTTCACATAAGATAATATTTACAGTGTATTTGGGTGTTGATCACGTAAGACAAAATAGTCGCCGCATAACTAATGCAACATTTGACAGATTATATGGTATAATAAAAATTAAGTTAAGCAGGAATTTATATACTGGGAATTAAACTAAGTAATCCATGCATAATAATTCCTTTGTTATTAATCTCATTTATGTAATTAATTCTTACACTACAATCCTCGTATAACTCTATCAAGTGAACCAAATGACCCCTTAATGAATGCCACGCCCCGACTTTTCTCAAGTCTTCCCTTAGGGCATGATGGTACATGGACGGCTATTCCTTTCCAGGCGAACCATTTAATTTCTTATCGTCCTAAATTATACATATATCTAGATGCGGAAAATAATATAATCATGTACTTCTTTAATGAAAACACGAGCCCATACTCGAGCATCCCCAATTTTTTTGTAGACTAGATGGAAGTTCAAATACAGAATAAAAATATCCGAATCTCAAAAGAAAACAGTCTCATGTGGGGCATTCCCCAAGATAACGAAAACTTGGTTCTTCAAACCTACTTAATCTAGAACAACTTTCACCAAATCCAAAGTAATAGATTGGTGGGACAATAAGGCTGCGGGAACGATCGCTAGCCTTGTTGCGAGCTTTTCCTCTATCGCGCTTTCCTAAAACATGTTAAATAAAATAATAAGCCCTACCATCCGGGGCTGAGTGAGAACCTCGCCCTACAATTCAAAGTAACCTCACAATATTCTAAGTACATCATATTATGAACATAGTAAGCATGTCATGAAAACATATTTCAACACTTTCAGTGTACAAGCCCATAAATATTCACACACACCAAAATTTCCTCCCTACTTATCCTAGGGAACACTTAGTTAACCAGTACACCTACTTTATCCCATGTCACATATTATATAAAATATATATTGCGGTGTGTGCAACCCGATACAATGCATTTCAATTATAGCCCCGAAGGCAAGTGTGTTTGAATAGCCCCGAAGGCAAATGTATGTGAATAACTCCAAAGGCAAGTGTGTTTGAATATCCCCGAGGGCAAGTATATTTGAATAGCCCCGAAGGCAAGAAGTGTGTAACGTTATAGCCCCATAGGTGATAGCAAAACTATTTACATTACTAAGATTTCTATTATCTCGACTATATGGCTAAACTTATACACACACACATACATATATAAATATATATAAAATGTCATATTTTTGGAAGATTCAAATAATATTCCATTCTTTCAACTTTTCGCTCTTCCCACTTGTAAGGGTTATAACTTCCAAACCGTAACCCCAAATAAGGTAATTCTTACGCCGAGCTGAAAGTAACACAAGGACCTATCACTATCCCAAGTTTCCTCTGAAAATACTTAGTGTGACTAGTACAAATTCACGCAAGAAACAACCTTATGAAAACTGTCTCACCAGAATTTTTGTGAAAAAAAACTACAATCTTAAAACAGTCATAACGTTTTATCCGTAAGTCGGATTAATCTATGTAAAGTCTCAAACTGTCGAGAACAGAGAAATCTAAAACTTTTATTCAGCACAAATTTTCAGATTTCTCACCGAAACATTCAGTTCTTTTATTTTAATAACTCTCAGAAAACTATTTCTCCAGATTTTTATAAAAATAAGACAAAATTTTAAAACAATCATAACTTTTTATCCGTAAGTCAGAGGAAACTAAAACTTTTATTCAGCATAACTTTTCGGAACTCCTCAATTGCTAAAGGTAATTTTTCTTTTGTTCTCTATATTTTATGGTTTCTTTTTATGTTTATGAGAAGAAAATATAGAATATGAGAACATATATATATTTTGGATTGTGTGTGTAACTTGCAGGAAGGTGGAAGGAGAGGGGTTGAGGGAGATTAAAGGGGAGGAATGTGCAGATGGTTAGTCTCAATCTGCTAGCGAATAGTGGTAACGGTAATATAGAGGATTAATATTAATTAAGAATGCTCTTACTAATGCTAAGATGGTTAGTCTCAATCTGCTAGCGAATAGTGGTAACGGTAATATAGAGGATTAATATTAATTAAGAATGCTCTTACTAATGCTAATAAAGAGCATGTTGAATTGGTCAATAGAAACGGACTTTCAACGTTAAGAGAAATGGAAAATATTTCTCACTAATAGAGTCATTCAAGACTAGTCAATTGTTGAAAATTGATATTTGAATAATTACTTTTGAGATACTATAATATATTTTTTTAACATAACTGAACCACTAAAAAAAGAGAATTATCCAAAATTATATGAGGAGACCGACTATTCCTCCCACCACCGATATGGGACTTCTAACATACACGATGTATATACAAATTGGGACTTCACAATGCATTTGAGAAGGCCGCCTATATTTTGAACAACTTAATTGTAAGTATTGTATACTTATTAATTCAAATCAGAACAGTCACTCATTATCAAGTTTATTAAGTGAATTAATTATAATACTCTCTCCTTCCGAGTTAACGTGACACACATTTTTTTAGCATGTTACAAAAATTTCACACTTTTAAATTTGAAACAATTAACTTTACACTTCCATTTTATTCTTAATGAGTAACTTTTATCCCACATACATGTTATGTTATGACATGTTTAAAATCACAAATTTCAAATTTTATAATCACACAAATATTATAACATATTATAAATTATACATTTCAAAAGTGTTCATTTCTTTATTCAACTTCGCGATGAGTCAAATAATATCACCTAAATTAAACACAAAGAGAGTGTGACATACCAAGGTTAGAATAACAAGGAGGCAATGTTGGGAAATTTGTACCGGAGTTGATCAGTAAATATGTTTTACCTCTTATGCTACCACTCATAGCTGATCTTGAAATAATAGCAGCTAGCTAGTGGCGACAAAGGGAACCAAAAATGGCAGCTAGCTAGTTGCGGCAAACAAGGCTTTGCCCTGATAATTTTTAAACCTTTATGGGGCAAAAATGTAACCTTCCATAACAAAAACGAGACTATGAATAGTAGGCATTATTGCCCATTTGATTCATGGAAGAAAAAAAAACAGGGTAACCATAGTTGTAGCAGTAAACTGTGCAAGAAACAGATAGAAGGCAGAGCTTTAAAGCAGCCTTTTCTGTTTTAATTATTTTATTTTTAATTTGTCATATATACATCTTCTACACGACAGAAATAAAGAAGGGTAAACAGTGTTGTTGAAGAAGATTGTGAGAAAACAGAGAGAAGCCAAAGTTTCAAAACAGTTTGTCTTAGTTCATCGTGTATATCGGTAGCAATGTGAGCACATTTACTTTGTGTGATATATTATTTAGGAATCTTTTAGATTTATCTGCCAGAAATTAGAAATGGATTCAAAATTTAAATTTCATGGGTTCAACTTTTAAAAAATTTAGCATTAAACTCATTGTACTGTTAAAATTGTGGATTTAGATTTAGTATTTATTGAAATTTTAATAAACTTTTACACATATATATATATTGTTGGAAATTTGCCTTTGGCGGGAGTTGCGTCCAACCATCTTTAATGACTTAAACACTAGTGTTCCGCATGTTGGAAATTTCGGTTCTTCACACGTGCATAATCTACTAAGTAAGTAGATGACCGTAGGGCCAAGGATCGTCAAATTTCGTTGAGAAATGAAAGAGATATTGGTCAACGAAGTGAGGTGTTTGAAGCATGGAAAAGTGTGGTATTTAGACCAATCCTCCCTCATCGGTGGGGGAAGAAAGATTTGTTTAGTTTATAAGTCTTAAAATTGGCTTGGGGTTTGGGACCCCAATAGGTATCCCATGTGTTTAAAGGAGGGAGGAACTAGATGTGCTTCGGTTCGAGGATAAGCTCGCCCGCCCGTCCCGTCCGGGCTCGGGTCACGGGTCGTGGGTTTCTTCTGGTATTATCTTTTTGGACACAAATTGCTTCATATTTATTAGTTTGGTAAGTTAAATTGGGCAGAGAACGTGTGTTTTTGCTGTTGGTTTTTGGAATGTTAACCAACATTAATATGCACTCAATTCAATCATTTATTTTGGCTGAATAACTCTCCCTAAAAACTAATCAGTTGCACATCATTTCACCATTTATTTTGGATGAATTACTACCTCCATAATTGTCATTACTTGGCCAGTAACAACAATTATGTGGACAGTTGGTAAGTCCTCTCCTTACAACTATATAATGAAGCCTTTGCCAATTGTTGAGACAACACAGAACATACAAACGAAATCATATTCTTCCTACTACTTTCTAGCATCATTTCATTACTCAAAATTCTTTAAAGTAACACTTGAATTTCCTTTGCTCATTTGTTGAGTTGCTGTTTTATCTTGGGAGATTATTGTCCAGAACGTAGAAATGATATATACGGGTCAACCTTGTCTTAAAAACAGAGTGTCATCACTCGACTCAACATATCAAAACTGTTCCAGTTTCTTGTTCCAGTTTATTAAAATTTCAGTTTGTTGTAATTTCATTGTGTTGTAATACTTAACAGTTACTTATTTTCGTTTTCTGAACCATTATAACCAACATTTATATACGTTGTGTCGAAAATATTGGATTCAAATGAATCCATAGCCAAAAGACTGCATCCGCCTCTAAGTAAATTATATATAGAATTAAATGTATTTCCTGGTTACCCTTTTTCTATATAATATTGTCCTGAGATCAAAGATTAAATGAAGCAACATGAACAATAGTGATGCATATAGTCAACCTCAATTTTGTTGAAATTAAGGTGTATTTGTTACTATTTGGTATACGGCAGGGGCCGAGGCAGAGGAGTGCGAAGAGGTTCAATTGAATTCCCTTCGTTGAAATGTTATATATTATGTAAATAGAGCAATAGTATGTTTGTACATATATATCAATTGTTGAATCGACTTATTTGAATTTATGATTTTTCTGCTCATATCTAGTGTCCCAGTCCTAACCTAAGAAACAAAGGGGAGAGCTATCTGTAGCAGGACCTTTTTTCGGAGTGAATAAAAGCACAGTGAAAGTAAAAACTTTTTGACATATTTGACAGTAAGTCCAAAATAATTTGGAGAGGGCATCAACGGTTGTGGAAACTGGAGTCTGTGACACATTTGCTATTACGACATTATTTCTGGTGCCTACTACTACCCTACTAAGTACATATAGGGATGGCAATTGGGGCAGGGCAGGGCGGGGCCTGGTGGGGGAGGGCAAAATTTATTTTGTGAAAATACTTAGCAGGGCAGGTAGCAGGTTTGGGCTTAAACTCAAAGTTGCGCATAAACTAATATTAACTCAAAGAAAAACTTGAAGCAGCTGCAAATTTGAAATATCTTGGGCATAAACTGATGTTAACTTTGTGCCAAAATATAAAAATATGAGAGCTCTTACTGTAAATAATGTGGGTTATTTATATCCTGTATCATATTTAATTCTCTTTGCTCTGCTCATAGCTGTTTTTTTTCTCTTCTTGCCGTGGTAATTAATTGTTCCTGTCTACTATTAGGGTAGCAATGGTTTATGTTATTCTTTATAAGTGAGCTGACCTATATCAAATCAATTGTAAAAGATCCAAAGAAACAACAAACAACTCATCAATAAGAAAAGAAGCGAATCCTTTAAAAAATCCAATCTATAGACTTACAAGTATGGGAGATTCCCAGCTTGACTTGAAAATAATTACGTTAAGTTTCGTTTACAATAGAATGGTGGAAAGTACACAATTAGCTACATTCAAATAATCCAACTTACGTGCATAATATGATTTTGTTCAAGATGAACCCGTTTATATTGAATAAGCTTGGCGCTGCTTCTAATATATGAAGTTCAAATGCTTTCTTTTCTTAAAAAAAAGTTAAAAACATATAATAGGAAACGGTATAATGAAAAGAAAAGGGGAGAAAACATAAATGGAGTAGGGCGGGATAGGGCTTAGCAGAGCGGGGCAGGGCAAGCTGGGCAGGGCAGGTTAAAATTCTAGCGGATCAAAGCTTGCCCTGCCCCGCCCCGCCCCATTGTCATCCCTAAGTACATATAGTCAGACTCTACGGCGTGGGGGTCTCATCTAAGTGCAAGCTATTTGCCAAATACTTCATTCTAGCTTTGCTTCAAAGAATTTATGGTAAAAAAAAGTGGTATATCAATTCTTGCATAAATATCTATGTAGACAAACTGAGCGAGACAAGCATTTGAGGACAATTTGACTTCTTTAGCGCATTGTTGGTGAAAGGGGGAAAGGAAGATGGTAGAATATGGGAGAAACAAAGAAGAATATTAACGATATTAATATTTACCTTCCCTTTACATGAAATAAGGGGAACGGAAAAACTTATATATACCTACCTTGTAGGTCCAAAAAAAACACCAACAATATACTCCCTCTATTTCATTTTATGTGTCTGAGTTTTGACTTAACAACAAAAAAAAAAAAAACAATATAGTCCCACCAGGTGGGATTTGGAGAGAGTAGAGTGTATGCAGATCTTATCCATATCTCGTAAAGATAAAAAGGTTGTTTTCTGTAGACACTTGGCTCAAGAAAAGATGAAAAGACAGTAACAACAACAAGATAATAATATAAACGAAATGAAATAAACAAGCAGGTAACCCTAGAGATCTAAGAATAAGTAGATGTTAAAAGCTATTAATACTCCTGATATAGAAAAGAGATTCGTGCGGGCAGTAACCTACTAACCCGCTACCTTGATACTCGACCTCCACACCCGTCTATCAAGGGTCATGTCCTAGGTAAACTGAAGTTGCGTCATATCATGTCTAATCACCTCTTCCCAAGACTTTTTAGGCTTACCTCGCCCTCTCCTCTGGCCCACCACGGCTAACCTCTCATATCTCCTCATTGAAGCCTCTGCACATTTTCTCCGCACATGTCTGAACCATCTCAATCTATCTTTTCGCGACTTATACTTCACGGGGGTCACTCCCACCTTATCTTGAATCACTTCATTCATAATTTTATCTCTCTTGAGATGCCCACACATCTATCTCAATTTTGACTTGATACGGAATTTTAAAAGTAGAAGAGACTTTGATCTCCTACTTTTATATATATATATATATATATATATATATATATATATATATGATCATTCAATCATGAGGAACCAATTAAAATTTACAGTAATAATAGCATCCGCTTGAAGACCAACGACCTCGTCTGTGCACCACTTCTGGGATCCATCATCAAATAAGTTTCTTTTATTTATAATTCAAAAATCTTGAAACTAATTTATTGTCACCCTCGAAGAACATACCCTCAAATTTAGTGAATGTAGAATTTCTCCACGTTCTATTTCTCGTTCTTTATTTTAGTATTAGTATTACAAATACAAATTAAGGAGGAGTACTATCTACCAACTATGTTGTTCCAGCTGCTTTTGCTACTCGGGTTATAGCAAGCTACTTGGGATTAGACCAACCAAAAATACAAAGACATTGATTCAAAGTGCAGGATGAAATGGATAGGTTACAAAAAAACTATGTGGTAGGGCACAACGTGGCATTATTACATTGCTCTCTATTATTATTACTGGGGCAAAGTGTGTTCGTCAATTAGTAATCATATAATTTGAAGTGATTTTGCAACGGTAGAAATTATAACACGAGGAGAGTTTTTTTTTTCTATTTTATGATCAGTCTCCCTACTCAACAAGCTACATACATTTACTCCTACGTAATGTAGCTTTTACAAAAGAACTGTGGCATGAACAGGAAATGAAAGTCATTTCGTTTCATTTGAGAAAGAACAGGGACGGAGGTAAAGTTCTCTTTACGAGTTTGGGAAAAACTCAGTAATCAAACTCTGTAATTGTCTCTACAATCGTTTAATTTTATAAATTATTAATTTAAATTACAATAACTAATAAAGACTAGAATCCTCTAATTCTGATTCCGACTCCTCAAAAGAAAAAGAAAGTAATGGGGGAGAGAATCAATTTTCTTGTGTCATAAGATTTTTCTCTTCCTTCTCTTTCGTCAGTTTGCAATCATATACTATAGGAGTAAAAGTTTATGCAATCAGTTTGATATCTTCAAGAACTTTCCCAGGGCTAATGTGCAGAACGAAAAAACAATATAGGAGTAAAAGTTTATGCAACCCTGTGTATCCCTAGTTAGGGTCGAATTAGGTAGAAACACTTGTGATCACTCGACTAAACTCGTTATATTATGCGCATAATTCTTAAAATATATTTAATACTAATTTAAGGTATTTATGATCAAATTTGATTGAGTGGTGCATTGGTTAAGCACTGGCCTTAAATCCTTAAGGTCAAGGGATCAAACCCAAATTGTTATACTTTTGTCTCTTTAAAAAAAAATCTAAAACCATTAAAAATAATGATACACCTATCCTTTTAAAATTCTAGATTTGTATTTCACTTATCATGAAATTTAAGAAAAAAATAGAAGTTTTCTAAACTAAGTCATAGCTATTTGACTTTGGATCAACTCATTAATAATAAAGTAGGAAATTTAAAATTAAATTATTTTTTGGCGGACAAAATAAAAAGTGCATCAACTAAAGTGAGTATAGTAGACGTGAAATGTAAATGGGGCATCAAGAGGAACGTACGAGGCTTAGCCCAAAGGTTGAGTGTTTTGAAGCATTGGTCTGGGATTAGATTCGAAATTCCATTGTTGCTTTTGTAAACATGGATAAATTAAGAGTCACTTTCTTAGGAGAAAACAGGGGAATTGTAGTAAATAAGAAGCGGAAAGAAAGTTGGATTAAATGAGGTGGATCAGTCAGAATCAGATTCATGGATGGGAAAGCGATGGACGACGTACCATGGGATTCAGAGCATGCAGAGTTCCCTGCGACTGCACCAGTTAACCAAGAAGACGCGCAAATGGTGCTGCCATATTGCCTTACGACTCCCCCTCTCTAGTCTATTCGCCTTGCACTAATCGTGGTCCCATTTTCCGTCCTCCGAGATTTAGCCATTTTTTGCAAAATTCATGTGATATTAAGACATAAAAACTGTTATTTTTTAATAAAAAAATAGTATTTGGAAATAAGATGAAAAATGGTATTTGAACACCACTTGAAAAAATATTGATTTTTTGTGAAAACAAGTATTTAATGTTTTTTAAATTTCGAAATTTTTAACAATTCTATGTCCGAACATGATTTCAGAATATCATCAATGAAACTGAGTGGTCATTTGGTTAAGGATCAAGTTATAGATGGTAATACAAATAAGTAATGCAAGAATTATTATGCAAAGATTATTTTGTGTGTTTGATTCTTTGTATTAAAAATGTTATATTTAGGGTAAGTTTTAAAATATGAATTTATTTTTTAAACTTAAATATTGATAGGGCGTTGACTGTGAGTTTAAGGGAAAGATGAATGGAAATTTTGTCTTTTGGAGTTTGTGTATTTGACTTGATGGGATGGTTGATTTGATTTCCGAGGTAGTCGGGCGGTTTTGGTTTGATTTTGAGGATTTTAGAGCTTCTAAGTTAAATAAGTGGAAAAAGGGTTGACTAAAGTCAACATCAGGGGTATTATCATCTTTTTATGAGTTTGTCGGTTTCATTAGGTCCGGAACGACATGTATGACTTAGTCGGGCCTTTGGTTCGGGTTCCATGGCCTTAGGTGATGATTTGAGTGTTTCATCGTGAAGTTTGAGCCTTAGGGGTTTTCGTAGAAAATGTACCTTTCGGTTGCGTGATGAGTGTTTTGAATGCGCGAGCAAGTTTGTAGCGTTGATTATAGGTTGTCTGCATATTTTGGTTTGTGTCCGGGAGGTTCGGGGTGATTTCGCGTGTCAAAACCAAGTTCGGAAAACACCAGAAAATTTTGATGTTCAGTTCTGGTTTCCTTCTTTGCGATCGCGAAGAAGGAGCCGCGATCGCAAAGGTGTGGGGCTAGTTATCCTCGCGTTTGTGTTGGGGAGTCCCACAATTGCGGGCATACGCATGTTTGGAGGGGTCAATCGCGCTGCTACACGAACGGGGGCAATGCCTCGCGATCGCGAAGCATTGGGTATTGTTGTTCTTCACGTTCGCGAGAACCTTCTCGAGATTGCGTAGTAGGTACTGTAGACGGGAAATATTGGGTTTAAAGCATAAAAACCAAGACTCAACTCTATATTTCATATTCTAAGTTCTAGGGCAAGTTTTGGAGAGTTAGCAAGGAGGAAGATTTCACATAGACATTGGGGTAAGTTTCTAACCTACTTTTCATTAATTCTAATTGATTTCTATCATCTTTTAGTTGTTGTAAACTTTAGAATGTTGAAAATTGATGAGTTAAAAATCCCAAGCCTAAATTTAGAAAATATGAAATTGAAGACCTTGTTATGAGTGGAATTCCATGAAATTAAGATTGAAGGTCAACTAGACTTTGGGTAGTATAATTGTGCCTTGAATTTTCTATTTTACTCTTGTGGGCCCGAAGTCTTATTGTAGGGGTATTTTGGGTATTTTTTTAAAAGTATATTAATATGGATATCATTAGTTGCGTATTCTAATGTAGAATAATTATGTGAATATACTTTGAACGTTTGGAAGTCGCTTGAAAAGGAAAAGCCCAAATTTGAAGAGTTCGAGACGTGATTTCGGCATTGAGGTAGTTATGACTTCGCTTTTGCTAGACTACGATTAACGAATCATATGTATGTGTAGAATTGACGAGGGAAAACATGATAGGCCTTCGGACATGGTGATTGGAGGATAGGTTCAATTAGGCTAGTATGACGTCTGATTAATTAGGTTCGCCACCGTACTTTCCGTATTAGTGATGATCTTGTAAATATGGACTTGGTTATTGGTATATGAGATGATTTGTCATGATACTATGTTTGCACAATGAAAAGGAGAGGAGGTTATGAAATTTGCATTTATGATTTCTGGCATTGTTACTTCTTGACTTGTGTATGCATTCATACATTCATTCCACACTGGTTAGTTGATGATATTCCGAGCTCAGTGTTGGCAGGTTATGATATTTGGAGTCACATGTTGATCGGATAATATTCCTGACTCAGTGTTGGCAGGTACATAGATCTAGCTAATCCCCCGGGTCATGACTAGTGATAGCGAAAATCTTTGCCATATCATGTGTGTACAGATTTGAGAGAGAGATTCTGGATCCTGACATTGCATTGCATGACATTCATACTTTATAGTATTGTATGTTATTGACTTATTGATTTGAACGGAAACTTGAACTTACTCTGCCCTTAGACTCGATATTATGTCTCTATGATTTGTGACTTGTTGATTGTCTTATCTGCTCAACCTGTTTAGTTTTACTTCATGTATATGTGAACTAATTGTGGTCGGTCTATGATATCTACTGAGTACCGTTGTTTTGTACTCATACTACTCTTGCTGCACTTTTTCTAAGTGCAGAGTTTGAGCACGGATCTGGTTCGAGGCCCGGTGAGTAGCCCAAGGCTTATTTGTTGAGATTCAGAGGGTGAGCTACTATTCGACCTGTAGCCTTGAATCTCTTCCTTTTTACTGTCTATCATTCTATCTTAGACAATATTTTTATATTTCAGACTTAGTAGTAATTTCCAGACTTGTAATTATCATTATGATTTTGTACTTCTTAGAGCTCTTGTGCAAGTGACTACCAGTTGGGGTTGAAAGTGTTTATGTACTTTCGCAGTTGTTAATGGAATAAAAAGGATACTTTATAAATGTTTTATTACTAAGAATTCTTTTATTTGTTGTGATTAAGGGAAGAGTTCGTCCACCAAGGGGGGGAAAGTGTGGGTGTTCATCATGATCCGCGATTTGAATCGTGACATACGCATGATTCAAAAGTCAAACCAACCACGTCCACATGATAAGATAATAGTACTAAATTTTGTATTATGATTAATTCATACAATCCATCAAACTAAACGAGTCCTTAGTGAACAATAGTTTATGTTTTTTTTAATCTTCGATAACAAGAGTTTAAGTTCAATTTCATGAACATTTGAGGAGGTAAATCTCAATGATAATATTGAATAATTGATAACCTGGTATAATAGGCTAAACAAAACTGCTCTAATAAAATATTTTAACTACCAAGGTATGTCACTTAAAATCCAATGAACAATCCTATAAAATCATTGTTTAAATATATAGTACTAGTATCCTCCCCCTCTTTCATCATGTTTGTAACTCCTATATATTGTTCAGTGCTGAAATGATTTGATCAGGTACATATTTGTTTGCATTTGTTTATTTTAAGTAGAGAGAAGGGAGTGATAATGTTATTCAAACATGGTCACGTCATAAATATAAGAATTGTCTTTTAATTTAAATGTCACTGTTGGGCAGATCACTCAGAAGCACGACTGATTATATGTACCCTCCCGAGGCTCCCATCAGAATCTGGTTTGGTTTCTTTCTTCAGTATCTAACCTCTGTGAAATTAATGTACCTAACTTATAAAAATAGAAAAAAAGCATTGAATTATTAGTAAAAATAGGTGAAACAAGAGTTGCTCCACTGAGTTGATGGAGCCATAGAGTTCAACTCATGTCAAAAATTAAGCTCGTTGCTGGCAATGTTTTATTGCTCTCTTCCATATCGTCCTTGACTATAGAGACCAAAGAGGAAAGTGGAAGTTAAAGAACAATTGCCCAAATTATTGCAGTGTTAAACTGGAAAACATAGAACAAGAAATGTAATAATGCAATCCCCCGGACATAGCTGGACGGCAAAGGTGGGAAACTTAAAATCTAGCTGGAGGCCTACAGCGTGGGTTCGAACCCTGGTGGGAGCAATTTGTTATCTTCTGGGGTAGGACCTTATAGGTGATATCAATTGCTCGGTTCTCAAACCCTGATCATTCAGACACTTCTCGCGATTTACTGATAGTAGTGCTGAGAGATCGGGACTACTATCTCCAGAAATAGTCTAGCGTAAGCCGGGAAGCTGGATATAAAAAAATGTAATAATGAAAACCCTATTTTCGCAGTTAGGTGCAAATTCACCTGTTAAAAAAGGACGAGATAGATCTAAAATCACAGGATGTAAGTTATCTTAAATGACCTACTGTTTTTCTTACTTAATGAAGACGTAATAAATTAAAATTGGAATAAAATGGAAATATAAATAATTTCTGTAATGATATGAATTAGTAGTTGGAATTAAAAACTTACTTATTCGTATATTTATTGCAAACCATCACTAACAGAATCACACTATCCATCGACAATCACCACCATATAACTTGCCACTACGTATCATTATGTATCATCAGCCACCAAAATTATGAACAGTCACCTTCAACTACTCCCATGTCCCATCAACCACCATCTTTACTACTATCACACTAACAATGTATTACTCACAACCACCATCATAATCTATCACAGTTTAAATACCGTCAGTCAACATCACAACCACCGACCACCATATAAATTTATTTTTTCTAATACATTGTTGATACAATATTAGGCAATTAGTATTTTATTTAAATTTTATATTTATGAAATTTCACTAAATACAATTTTATACATTCAGATATTTAGGCAACAAATGGTTTAAATTTAGTACTCGTATCTTAATATAACATTTTAGTATTCAAAATTAGATATCTAAACTTTAATACACATTTTAATATTCAAATGTATACTCAAATTTAGATTTCTTAATCTTTCTAAAAATAAACTAGGCCTGATTAACCATCATCTTTGTTTGCCTATATTAATGTCGTAAAAAAGTCTATACAAGACTACATGAGCTATGACATCTTCCATCAACACGGGCCGGAGATCATAGAAATTTTAATTTGTTTCTGGTCAAAGAATTAAAAGTTCTAGTTTTAGATTCTCTTTTTTCTTCGTTTCGATTTGAAACCTTTCTTAGATGAACTGCAATAGGCCACAACTTGTTGAGAACACAATTGCAAATTGTCCATATTGTGATTCTCTTTAAACACATAAAGCTTTGTTCCTTTTTCTATTAGAACAAGAGAATAAATGTAGCAGACACAAGTATAATAAATCACCAAATTTTACAAGCGAAGTGCGAAGAATAGTGACTGCTTTTTTTCAAATTTTGCAGGCTTGAAATCGACAAATTATTGACTAATTACTTAAAACAAAGAGATCATTTTAATTCTATAAGATTTAGAGTAAAACTAAAAGGATACGCCCCTATATTTCAAAACCAAACACTTAACCTCCTTATTGAAAGAGAATAATTCCTTGCTGATTTCATTAATGTAATTGGCTTAGATACATGATATACAATAGTCATCCTAGGCTATAATTACGGAAATCAAATATACACTTAACTAATACAAAAGATTACTACCATGACTACATATATACAAGATCACTAATGATATCAAAAGAATATATTGTGTATATTTTATCACACCCCCGCAGTCATAGCGGGCGGTTGTCGTACGCTGAGACTGTCCCTAAAATCTTCAGAATTAACTAAGGGAAGACCCATAGTAAAGATGTCAACAATTCGATAACGTGAAGGGACATGCAAGACACGTACTTGTCCACGAGCTACCTTTTCGCGAACAGCGTGAATATCCATCTCGATATGTTTAGTGCGTTGATGTTGTACAGGATTTTCCGAGAAATATATCGCACTAACATTATCGCAGTAGGCCAAGGTAGCTTTCCGAATAGGAAAATGAAGCTTTAAGAGGAGGTTACGCAACCAACAGGACTCAGATAACACATTGGCGACCCCTCGATATTAGGGCTCCGTGCTAGAACACGACAAAGTAGCCTGGCGTTTAGCCAACCAAGAGACCAAGTTATCACCAAGAAACATACAATAACCAGATGTCGAATGCCTGGTATCTGGACATCCACCCCAATCAGCATCTGTATACGACATGAGAGTAGATACCGATGACGGGTATAAGTGTAAAGCATAATCAAGAGTGCCCTGAATGTAGCGCACAATGTGTTTGAGAGCGTGCATATATTCTTCCCTCGGATCATGCATGAATAAATACACCTAATGTACTGCATATGTAATATTGTGCCTCATAAATGTGAGATATTGAAGAGCCCCCGCAAGACTATGATTGTGGGAGGGATCCTCGTATGGTGTGCTAGAAGTAGCACTCAGCTTCGGTTTAATGTCAATCGGAGTAGGAGATGACTTACAGGCTGACATGCCAACCCGTTAAATGATCTTTGATGTATACTTCCGCTGAGATAGAAATAAACCACATGTATGACGAGTGATAGCTATACCCAAAAAATAACTCAATGGCCCCAAGTCTTTCATAGCAAATTATGAGATGAGAAGAG
This sequence comes from Anisodus tanguticus, assembly GCA_034509755.1. NCBI lineage: Eukaryota > Viridiplantae > Streptophyta > Magnoliopsida > Solanales > Solanaceae > Anisodus > Anisodus tanguticus. Next base: position 11,808,951 of record CM067544.1, read on the forward strand.
ATATGATAGACTTGCACAGTTTATCAGAAGAAGCAGTCAATATAATATCATCCACATATAACAGAATATAGGCCATAGAAGTACCGTGATGGTAGATGAATAAAGAATTATCAGACCTGCTATGAGAAAACCCAAAAGTAGACACATAATCTGCAAATCTTTCGTACCAAGCCCGAGGAGCCTGTTTTAGCCCATACAAGGATTTCTTCAGCAAGCACATATGATTAGGATGAGCGGGGTCCCTAAAACCCAAGGGCTGATGCATGTATACAGTTTCCTTAAGTTCGTCGTGTAAGAACATATTTTTCACGTCCAGGTGATGAATGAGCCACGCTTTTGAGAGAGCTAGACTGAGAACAATGTGAATAGTTGTCGGTTTGACCAGCGGACTAAATGTCTCTCTACAATCTACGCCAACCTGTTGAGTTTTGCCATCACCTACAAGACGTTTCTTATGCCTCTCAAAACAACCATCAAATTTTTTATTATGAGTAAAAATCCACATAGAACGAATCACATTAACACCAGGTGGACGGGGCACCAAATCCCACATCTTATTTTCAATAAGAGCATTATATTCATCATCCATAGTCATTTTCCAATTTGGGTCATGAAGGGCAGACATGGGGTTACGTGGTAGGGGTGATTTAGTGCCATTAGAGTTGAGATTAAATTGTCGTTTTGGTCTAAAAATACCCCGTTGGCTACGAGTAATAGGCACTTGTCCCCCGAAATAGAAGTGGGCTGGATCTGGATTGGTGTAGTGGTATCGGTATCGATTCAGGTTGGGAAGACTTGGGTTGGCTGGTGGTTGGAATTATTTGGGCCAACATGCAGTGGGTCTGCTGGCAGAAACTGTGGACCGAGAGTATTTGGGCCAACAGGCAGTGGGCCTGCTGGCAGAATTTGTGGACCAAAATCATTTGGGCCAACCGACAGTGAGCCTGCTGGCAGAAAATGTGGATGAGGGAGTGTTGGACCAGTAGGTAGTGGGCCTGATTGTGCCTGCTGGTCCAGGTTCCGAGGTGTGGGCTGGACCAAATAGTGGACCACATACGGTGCCCATAATCTAAAAATTCATAAGACTTGAACGCGGAATTATGCAACTTAGCAAACAAAAATTAGGATTCATAAAAAATGACATGACGACTAATGATAATTTTATTAGAAGATAAATCATAACATTTGTAACCACGATGATTAGATGGGTAACCTAAAAATACACAAGTGATAGAGCGGGCTTGAAGTTTGTTAATGGTAGTGCGGGGTAATAGAGGATAACATAAACACTCAAACACCCTAAGATGAGAATACGAAGGGTCTTTTTGATAAAGAATTTTGAGTAGGGATTGGTATGCTAATCCTTTGCTATGGAGTATGTTAAGAAGGTAAGTTGTCATTTGTAATGCATGATGCCAAAATGGTGGTAATGATGCATGGGCTAGTAATATACGAATAACATTATTAATGGTGCGGAAGTTTCTATCGGCTTTCCCATTTTATGATGACGTATGTGGACATGAAAACCGAAAAGATATACTATTAACCTTACAAAATTCTCTAAATGGCCTATTATCAAATTTCCTTCTATTATCACATTGAATGTTCTTAATTTCCCGTTCAAATTGAGTACAAATGAATGTTCTAAATGATAGGAATGTGGAATAAACCTGAGACTTTTTAGATAACGGATATGTCCATAAAAAATTAGAATAATCATCCAACAATAAAATATAATAACGGTAGCCCAAAGAGCTCAAAACGGGAGACGTCCAAAGATCACTATGAATAATATCAAATGACAACATAGTACTAGAATTTGAGGCAACAAACGATAATTTAACATGTTTTCCAAGCGGACAAGAAGGACAAACATTAGCACTACAAGTGTTATTACACTCAATAAATTTATTATTTTTAAGAGAGGCAAAAACAGACGCTCCCGGATAATCCAAACGTGCATGCCATAAGGAATGTGCTAAAGCGGCAAACGTTGACGGTGTGGGTTGTTTTGTAGTGATGGTGGTGGTGATGGGGTAGAGCTCGCCCTAACTATCACATCTCATTGGATGTCCCCCGTCCAGAAATCCTTCACAGAAAATCCAAATGGATCAAATTCAACAGAAACCGAGTTATCAGTTGTAAATTTTCAAACAGACACCAAATTTTTAATTAATTGAGGAGCATAAAGGATATTTTTCAAGGCTAAAGGCAGGTTTGGAGGAGACAAATTTATGGGCATTACCAACAATTATGCCATGATTTTTACTCAAATTAAAATAAGACGAGAGATTACCTTGCGTGGATGTCATATGAGAAGTACCACCGGTGTCCATGTACCAATTCACATCCGAAGGATTTAACCCAAGTGTATGCATTGCCACCTTGATATCCGTGTGGGTTGGAGAGACTGTTGGGCCCACATCAGCGAAAGCCTGTTGTGGCTGAAGCCCAAGCAGGCTAGGTTGCTGCCAGGCCGAATGATTTCAAGGCCCATTCTAGGCTTGCTGTTGTTGCTTCCATCCACTGAGCCTGACCCAGTTTTGTGTAGGGTAAGGGCAAGGAAGCATGGACCACTGCCCACTGGCCCAAGCTTGCTGCCAGGGGTGTTGTGGCCCGGCCCCTTGCTGGCCACTACTTCCGCCATCATGTCCACCACTGCCTCTACCGTTGCCACTGCGGTCACCACCCTTGCCACCGCCGCGGCCGTCGCTATGATTTTTGCCCCAATTTTGACCTTTTTTTCACCCCTATTATTACGGTTTTGACCATAAATTTCGGAGAATGATTGAGAGTCGCCAATTTCTCGAGACATGGCCACCATCATGGCAGAATGGGCTCCGGTTGTGGCCTTTTTAGCCAACCCTGCTTCTTCTAGGGTGAGCATAAAATGTGTATGGTAGAACGGTGGCATATAATTTCTTTGGCGAAGAAGAGTTCCAACCCCATTATACGCCTCAGAGAGGCCTGTAACCATCTGAAGAATGAGATGATCATTTGTGACGGGCGCGCCGACGTTCTTGAGTTGATTCGATAATTTCTTGAGCCTTTAACAATAGGCGGAGACATTCGGAGAATCCTCTATAGTTGTGTGAGAGAATTTTTGCTCAAGGGATATAGCACGATAAATTTTGTTATCTTGGAATATATCATGCAACCTATTCTAAACTTCCATAGCCGTTGTGTCGGGTTCGATAATTGTGTGTAAGAGGTCCGTTGAGATAGTGGAATAAATCTATTGGAGGACCGTAGCATCAAGAGTCGCCCATAACTCTATTTCATCATCGGTGGAAGGCACATTCTCCTTGCCTTTTTTCGGTTTGACGATGTGATGGAGGACTCTATGAGACCTTGCGTGAATTTTAAAAAGTTTCGCCCACGTCGCGTATTGGACGTTCTCCATTTCAAGGATAATAGAAATATTGTTCTTGATATTGGAGACTGCAAGAGTAGGATAAAAGGTATTCTTTGTTTTAGACATGATTGAAGAACACGAATAGAATTAGGGTGGCGGAAAAAATTGGCGAAGGGAAGCCGAGAAGGAGGTAGGGCGGCGGAAGAATGGAGAGGAGAAAAAAATATTGTCCTAGACTGTTGATACCATGAAAGAGAATAATATCTTGCTGATTTCATTAATGTAATTGGCTTATATACATGATATATAATAGTCATCCTAGGCTATAATTACAGAAATCAAATATACACTTAACTAATACAAAAAATTACTACCATAACTATAGTTATACAAGATCACTAATGATATCAAAAGAATATATTGTGTATATTCTATCACTTATATTTTAAGAATTCTACATACCTACCAATAGCGGCTGATCCAAAAGCCCCTTCACGGTACACATGAACAAGTAACTTTTGTCGTAACCCTATATATACAGTAAGATATCTATCAAATATTTGAAAAGATTTGACTGTAAACCCAATTATTATTGTAGTTTAGTAACTTAAAGTCGCAGGACTGTAAACTTCAAATGTTGATGTATATATACATGATATACAATATTTAATTATGAAAATTAAATCTACCTTTTCCTAATAGAAGACTACTACATTTTCCTTAGACAAGACTATTACCGTAATTACACATGTACAATAATTCTAATTGGAATATACATGGAATATACGGAAGATACACGTATATTCTTTCACACACCCCCAGTCATAGCGGGCGGTTGTCGTACGCTGAGACTGTCCCTAAAATCTTCAAACAGAACTAAGGGAAGACCTTTAGTAAAAATGTCAGCAATTTGGTATCGTGAAGGGACATGCAAGACACGTACTTGTCCGTGAACTACCTTTTCGCGAACAAAGTGAATATCCATCTCAATATGTTTAGTGCGCTGATGTTGGACAGGATTCTCAGAGAGATATACCGCACTAACATTATCGCAGTAGACCAATGTAGCTTTCTGAATAGGAAAGTGAAGCTCTAATAAGATATTACGCAGCCAACAGGACTCAGACACCACATTGGCTACCCCTCGATACTCGGCCTCCGCACTGGATTGCGATAAAGTAGCCTGACGTTTAGCCGACCAAGAGACCAAGTTATCAAAAAAAAAAACATACAATAACCAGATGTTCATCGTCTGGTATCTGGACATCCACCCCAATGAACATCTGTATAAGCCACGAGAGTAGATACGGAGGATGGATATAAGTGCAAACCATAATGAAGAGTGCCCTGAATGTAACGCACAATGCGTTTGAGAGCGTGCATGTGTTCGTCCCTCGGATCATGCTTAAATAAACACACCTACTGCACTGCATAAGTAATATATGGCCACGTGAATGTAAGATACTGAAGAGCCCCTGCAAGACTGCGATAGTGGGAGAGATCTTCGTAAGGTGTGCTGGAATTAGCACTCAGCTTCAGTTTGGTGTCAACCGGAGTAGGAGATAACTTACAAGATGACATGCCAGTCCATTCAATAATCTCAGTTGCATACTTCCTCTAGGATAGAAATAGACCACCTGCATGATGAGTTACAGCTATACCCAAAAAATAACTCAAAGGCCCCATATGTTTCATAGAAAAATCGGAGTTGAGAAGAGATATGATAGACTTTCGCAATTTATCAAAAGAGGCAGTCAATATAATATCATCCACATAGAAGTACCGTGATGATAGATGAACAGAGAATGATCAGACCAGCTGTGAGAAAACTCAATAGTAGACATATAATTGCACACTCTTTATACCAGGTCCGTAGAGCATGTTTTTGCTCATACAAAGACTTCTTCAGCAAACAGACATGGTTAGGATGATCGGGGTCCATGAAACCTAAAGGCTGATGCATGTATACCGTTTCCTTGAGATCACTGTGTAAGAACGCATTTTCACGTCAAGTTTTTTTAGAGAGTCAAACTAAGAACAGTGTGAATAGTCGCTGGTTTGACAACTGGACTATATCTCTCCACAATCCACGCCAACATGTTGAGTTTTACCATCACCTACAAGACGAGCCTTATGCCTCTCGAAACAACCATCATATTTTTCCTTATGAGTAAAAATCCACATATAACGAATCACATTAACACCAGGCGGACGGGGCACCAACTCCCAAGTCTTATTTTCAATAAGAGCATTATATTTATCATCCATGGCCATTTTCCAATTCGGGTCACTAAGGGCAGACACGGGGTTACGTGATAGGGGTTATTTAGTGACATAAGCATTGAGATTAAAATATCATTTTGATTTAAAAATACCTCGTTGACTACGAGTAACGGGTCCTTAACTCGAAATAAAAGTGGGCCAGACATAGGTCGGTGTGATGACATCACAACTGGCTCGGGTTGGGCAATGGGCCTACTGGCCAAGAAATTGGACCGAGGGTTTGACGGGATGGGCCGGTAGATAGTGGGCCTACTGGCAGAGTTGGACTCAGGTGGTGTACATTTGGGCATGTATGCAGTGGGCCTGCTGACAGACTCGTATGGCTGAATGTATTTGGGCCAGTAGGCAGTGGGCCTGCTGGCGGAAATTAATCATGGGACGGGTCTGGGCCAGTAGGCAGTGGGCCTACCGGTGTCTCCTGGTCCAAATCCTGAGACGGAGGCCGGATAAAATGGTAGACCACATACGGTGAGAGCCCATCATCTAGAAAATTATAAGAAGTAGGCACAGAATTATGCAACTTAGCAAACAGAAATTGAGTTGCATCACAAATGACATGGCGACTAATGATGATTTTATTAGAGGATAAATCAAAATATTTGTAACCGCGACGATTAGATGGATAACTCAAAAACACACAACCAGTAGAATGAGCTTGAAGTTTGTTTATTGTAGTGGATGGGGAGATAGGATAGCATAAACACCCAAATATCCTAAGATGAGAATACGAAGGATACTTACGATAAATAATTTGGAGTGGAGATCGGTATGCTAGTCGTTTGCTAGGGAGTATGTTAAGAAGGTAAGTAGTCATTTGTAATGCATGATGTCAAAATGAAGGTGGTAATGAAGCATGGGAGAGTAATATTCGAACAATATTATTAATGGTGCATTATTTTTGTCACGACCCGACCCGACGGGCCGCGACTAACCGCCCTAGTGACGTCATTATACTAACCTGTCACACATAATCCAACTAACCCTTAATGAGTCTGAAATCCGGCAACATAACGTCGCAATAACAACATACGCCAGGGTAGGCAAGCCGACAGGGCTGCCTTTACCCCCGAATGCACTGTCTCCGAGGAGTCACAACTAGCCAACACAACATAACAAGCAAACCGACAAGGTCGCCACCGATAGTAACGTATATACATGGGAACACCCCAAAGACATATTAATACAATAACATGACTGACCCAAACAGAGTCATAACCCTTACATACGTACAACCCACCACTGTCTACAGACCTCTATAAGAAGAAGAATGACATATGACGGGACAGGGCCCCGTCGTGCCCCTAAATACAAACAGAAGTCTAAAGGAGGTTCGGTACCAAAATGACAAAGCCCTGGATCAAAGGAGCTTTCCAACCTGCTGAGTAGGAACCTAGGCCTGAGGTTCACCAAACTGAGAGCATGTACCTGCGGGCATGAAACGCAGCCCCCCGAAGAAAGGGGGGTCGGTACGAAATAATGTACTGAGTATGTAAAACATGAAGCTGTAAAAGAGATCATAATTAGCCAACAGAAACAGAAGATCAGTATAAAAATCAGGATCCAAATCCAACTGTGCCGTAAACCATAAAAGTCAGTTGTGCCTTATAAAAATGAGAGTCAAGGCAAGAAAATATGAATGCATGTCCATATACATATATATACCTGTAACGTAACCCGGCCCACTAGTGTGGGACTCGGTGGAATCATATCATAACCCGGCCCATGCTGGGACTCGGTAAATCATCTCTCATCTATGGATCCATCCTACGTAACCCGGCCCTCTAGTGAGGGTCTCGGTGAACAATGCAAGGCTGTGCACGAGTCGTAACCCGGCCCGGGACTCGGTGAGGTGAAGTAGTAACACTTAGCACGAGTAGATATCGTGAGTAACCATATGCAAGTAAAAATTATCATCTGACTCTCAATAAAATCATTGTAATAATGTCATAATAAACTCTTTGCTGAAAAATCATAGGCACTTCTCATAACAATCCTCATTAGGAATTAAACTGTATAAGAATTAAGTACGTCCGTCGTACTTTCATTAAATCATGCCAAAAAGAAAGAAGTAAGAGTTTCACATACCTCTCAGACGAACTAATCAACTCTATATTAGAGTACGTCTCGATTTAGAACTTCAACCTATAATAATGGTAATACGTTCGTCAATTCTATGATCGCTAGCATACTTTATATCGAATAACGACTTCTTATTTTATAAAAATTCGGGCAGCACTTCCCCTGTTTATACATGTTTCCACAACTTCCAAACGAGGCTAATAACATCAATAACCAAGTACCAATTAAGGGCACAACCAAAACAACAATAAAGGGAAATTTACACACCCACTTCTCATGTAAATTTAGCCTCTTAATCCACCTTAAAACAGCCCACAAAATAGTCCATATACATCACAACATGTCCAACAATTTCATGCAAGATCTTGGCCACAACATGTCATAATTCCATAACTCTTATCTTAATTCCTATAATCCAAATTTCGGATTTTAATACTTCCATATAACTAATTCCAACTAAATCTTCATGTTTCCTTTCAATTTCATCATGCAATTAATGATAATAATAACCACAATAACCAATGAATCCAACAACACCAAAATCTGTCCCAAAGTGGCAACTAGCCCAAAATGGTCACATGCAATGCTTAAATTCCAATTCTTCCTTACCACAAATTCATTACCTTAATTCTAACAACATGCATTCCAATTATATCATAGAAAGAAGAATTTTTATACCTCAAATTCGTTAAAACAGTCCGCAATTTTCTGCCACTGTTTTTCCGGAAATCCCCACTGTTTTGTAATTTTTCTCCTCCTTTTTGTTCACTTCTTCAACTCCAATTGACATGCAAGTGTTCTACAATGTTAAGCCATCATCCCTACACGTTTTTCTTCCAAAATTTCATCCCAAAAATCCCAATTTTCTGGGCAGTTTTAAACCCAAGCAAAGTGGCTGTTTTGCCACTGTTTTCGCCACTGCTTTTGGTATTGTTTTGCTTCTAATTTTTGGTGAAGAATGTAGTCTAGGAAGAGAAGATAACAACCTTAATTTTGGTTATGGGTGGAGGGTGATTTTCGGAATAGTGTAGAGGAGAGAATGAGAGGAGAGTTATTTTTTTGTTTAAGTGTAGAAGAAGATGAAGAGGTAAGTGTAGGTTTATTATTATAAAAAAAAATCTGATTTTCCTTTTTACACTTTGGCCCCCAAGTTCTTCAATTAATAAATCTCAAACCCACTTCTTTTAATTCCCGAGAATTTCATAAGCCTCGTATCCTCAATGTCATAATTTTATAATACAATACTATTCCATAACGGGAATATACAATTATTGCTATAAGTATCCAACGTCACCCTTATTGTGACCAACATCTTTCCGGAATCACATCCTCTTGTATACTAATTTCCGGATTAGCATATATAAATATACTCTATATCCAAGATTCGAATCTTACCTCCTTAATTATGTCCTCTAATTATAGTCTTAAAATTACGAGGTGTAACAATTTTCTCATGGTTTTTCCATTTTGGGAGGACGTATGTGGACAAGAAAATCGAAAAGAGATGCCACTAATATTACAAAATTCTCTAAATGACCCATTAACAAATTCCCTTCCATTATCACATTGATTGTTTTTAATTTTCCGTTCAAATTGGGTGCGGATGGATGCTCAAAATGATAGGAATGTGGATTAACTTGAGACTTTTTAGATAACAGAAAAGTCCACAAAAAATAGAATAATCATCAAAAAATAATGCGTAATAACGGTGGCCCAAAGAGCTCAACACGGGAGATTTCCATAAATCACTATGAATAATATCAAGTGGCAACAAAGTACTAGAATTGGAGGCAACAAACAGTAATTTAACATGTTTCCCAAGTGGAAAAGAAGGACAAACATTAGTACTACGCATACTATTACACTCAATAAAATTATGATTTTTAAGAGTGGAAAGAATAGATTCTCTTGGATGACCCAAACGCGCATGTCATAAGGAAGGTGCTAAAGCGGCAAACGTTGACGGTGTGGCTTGATTAGTGGTGGTGATGGGATAGAGCTTGCCCCGACTATTACATCTCATTAGAGGTATCCATGTCATGAAATCCTTCACAAAAAAATCCAAAAGGGTCAAAGTCAACAGAAACCCAGTTATCAGTTATAAATTTCCGAACATATACAATTTTTTTAACTAATTGATGAGCATGAAGGACATTTTCAAGGCTAAAGGTGGGTTCGGGTGAGATAAATTTGTGTGACCACAACCACGAATTGAAATTGAATTACCATTACCAATAATAATGCCACGATTTTTGCTCAAATTGAAATAAGATGAGAGATTACATAGCGCGGATGTCATATGAGAAGTGACACTGGTGTCTATGTTCCAATTTATATTCGGAGGATTTAATCCAAGTATGTGCATTGCTGCCTCGATATCCGTGGGACTTGAGGCTGTTGCTGGACCCGCAGCAGCGAAGGCTAGCTGTGGCCGAGGCCCAAGCACAAGCTGCTGCTAGGCCCCATTCTGTCGCGCCCCTGGTTACTGAAAGCCATTGAACCTGACCCAATAATTGGCTGGATCACTTGCTGGATACGTAGACTGGGCCACTGACCACTGGCCCAGGCCCACGACCATTGTGCACTGGCCCAAGGCTGCAGCCAGTGGTGCTGCGGCCCAGTCTTCTGGCCAATGCCACCCCGTCCACCGCCACTGCCACCACCGTTGCCGCCACGGCTGCCACCACTACCGCCGCCGCAGTTTTTGCCACCATTTTCCCAATTTTGGCCCTTTTGCCGCCACCATTATTATAGTTTTGGCTAGAATTTTCTGGGAAGGAGAAATAATCATCGGTGTCGCGTGATGTGGCCACCATCATGGAATAATTGGCTCCGGTTGCCGCCTTTTTAGCCAACCCAGGTTCTTCTAAGGTGAGCATGGAACGTACTTGGTAGAACGACGGGAGAGGATTGCTTTGACGAAGAAGAGTTCCAACTCCATTATAAGCCTCGGAGAGGCCTGCAATCATCTGAAGAACAAGACGGTCATTAATGAAGGGCGCACCAACGTTCTTGAGTTGATCCGACAACTCCTTGAGCCTTTGACAATAGGCTGAGGCATTTAGAAAATCCTCCATATTTTATTAGAGGAATTCCTGCTCAAGGGTCACGGCACAAAATTTTTTGTTATCCTGAAATATATCACGCAACCTATTTCAAGCTTCCATTGTCGTGGCTTCGGGTTCGATAATAGTCTCTAAGAGGTCCGTAGAGATGGTGGAATAAATCCATTGGAGAACTGTAACATCAGGAGTTGCCCACAACTCTATTTCATCATCGGTGGTAGGAACCTTCTCCTTGTCTTTTTCCGGTGTGACGATGTGATGGAGGACTCGATTAGACCGTGCGAGAATTTTAAATAGTTCTGCCCACGTCGCGTATTGGACGTTTTTCATCTCAAGAACAATAGGGATGTTGTTCTTGATATTGGAGACTGCAAGGGCAGGATGAAATGTGTTCTTTGTGGTAGACATGATGAAAGAACAAGAGGAGAATTAGGAATTCGGAAAGAAAATTTGAAGGGATGAGGTTCGGCCGTCGGCCGATATTGAGTATTCCGAGGAGGGCGGCGGAAGATGGTATAATTTGGAGAAGGAAAAGTTTGCCCTAGACTGTTGATACCATGAAAGAGAATAATCTCTTGATTATTTTCATTAATGTCAAAGGTAATATATACATGATATACAATATTTAATTATAGAAATTAAATCTACGTTTTCCTAATACAGGACTAATATATTTTCCTAATACAAAACTACTACCATAATTATATATGTACAAGAATTCTAATTGAAATATACATGGAATATACGGAAGATACACGTATATTTTTCAATAACAATATTTCTCTATAATAATCAAGTTTTCCTTGAAATCAATTTCTCATTTTATATATTGAAACTCGATCCAACGTTTTATGTAGGATAGTTACTATATAAGGGTTTAAATAGTTTATTTTAAATTATAGAGGCAACTGTTACTTATTTTTGAAGAAATTTCATAACATGATTTCTAAGTCCAAGGGTTTCGTAACTTAGTTAATATCATAAGGGTGTCTTGAGAAATTTATCATCTTTTCCAAGTATGACAAATAAAGCGGGATCCTAAAATAGGCACTTTCATTCTTATCATTATTAAGGAAGAAAACATGTATTAGTGCTTAAACAAGTAAACTTTCTTCACATGGACAATCAATTATTAATGAAGTTCTTTTTCTTTTTTGCGGCATGACATATAGTACCACAGAACCAACACTGTTTTGGACCGTCAGTTGAACTTTTGAAGACCGAAATGTGTCCTTATGTCAATTATTTAGGGGTCATTTTGGTAGGGACTAAACAAATGTTTGTTTTAGGTTGACTAAATTATTTTTCGATTATTTATTCGGTTATTATTAATTTTTATTGACTTATTGGTTTGTTGACATCATTGCATAATTTTAAAAAAGTTTTTTGTTTGTGAAAATACCTTCACCTTATTTAATAGGAAAATGAACTGAGGGATTTAGGAATACTTTTATCATTTTGATTATTTTATTTAGGGATAACTAATTCTGGTATTATAATTCCATCATCTGAAAGGGATAACTTATTTCATTACTATTTCTAATCCCGATATAACTTATCTCATAATTAGTACTCCCTCCGTCTCAATTTATGTGATATACTTTTATTTGACACACACTTTGAGAAATAAAGGAAGACTTTTGAATCTTTTGGTCTAAAATAAATCAAAGATATTTGTGTGGTTATAAATCATCTCGTTCTGTGTAAAAGGCAATGTTTAAAGTTAAATTATTACAAAATCCAAAAAAATGTCATTTTTTGGGACGGACTAAAAAGGAAAGTGAGTCATTCTTTTGGGACAGATGGAGTAGTAACTAAATAAGAGTAGTAAATTCTTGAGAAAAGATCACGCATGCCTATTGGAGGCAAAATATTTACTTGCCCCTATCCCCGTTACTTTCGTATCCCAAGAAAATATCAAAAGTATTTACTCGAAATGGCCCAAAATTATGATACCAACAAGATATACAAATATACTGAGATGGTATCGTAAAAAACCGTTTCAATCATTTTCTTAGTCTTGCATGACACCATCATGGTATATGAAGTATTTAATACTGAGATAGTATCATGGAAGATCATGCCCATTTATTTAAAAAGACACATTTTTTTTTTATAAAATGTCTCTATGATACTATTATTTTATATACATATATTGTGAAGGTATCATGGATGACTCCTTCAGTCCTTCAATGAGACAATTTTCAGTCTTCCATGGTACTATCGTGACATATAAATATAATGAGATAGTATCATGGATGAGTGCTTCTGTCCTTCTCTTAGTCCTCTTTGATACCATCATGATATATAAATATATTGTGATGGTATGGAGGAAGTGTTTTGGGCGAGGTCGTCTCAGGTAAATATTTTCGATCGATTGAGTAAAAAGCGAAATTAATTTAGGAAGGTCATGAAACGTGTAAATATTTTGCATTTTAGGAGTATTTGATGTTATTTCCCCTAAATTTTATCTCAAAACTATTTATATCTGTCCAACATACCAAACCTCCCCCCTATACACCAAATTTATTTTTTTTCGCCGTCTGATTACAACATAAATAGCTTTTACAAAATAGTATTGTTTATTCGACGCTTTAATATTACTACTCTATAAAAATGGGAGGACCTATTCATTTGAAACGCTTCAATTACCTGCAATAAATCCAAATTCCTCGGTCCTTTCCTCTTCTCTCACTAATAATAATAATCCAAAGCGTCACTCCTATAGCACCCCTTCTCTATCCTTCAGTAGAGCTTTGTTTCATTGCTCTTCAAATGGATGCATTCGATTTTGGTACTCATGAAAAAATGGAAAACAGAGTTATTCTAATATTCCACAGTTTCAAAAGCGTTGCTAAGCTATTTCGCATCGTTGAGGTTTGCCTTGGACTTTTTGTGCTCTTATGGAGTTCAACTCGGTTGCCTTTCGCCGTCAAAATCTCCGGCGAGTATTTCCGGCAACTTATCTCCATAATACTTAGTCCTCTCTTCATTTTCCTTATTAGCAACGTCATCGTCCTAACTCTCTTCTTCAAATCCCGTCGACTCTCCGGCGATTCCTCAACCGAACTCTACAACTCCTTTATCGAAAAGGAAGATTGCTCCGGGAATCTCAACGCTTTTCCGGCACCGGAACGCCGTGAAGAAACTGTGTATCAAGACAAACAGACTATACTTGAAGTGAATGATCGGGAAACGGTAACTGAAAAGGCTTTTAATTCACAAATTACACGTAGAACTAAATCGGAGAAGTTTGAAAGAGGAAGTACTAACAAGGAAATATACGGAAAGCTTCGTAGATCGGAGACGGAGATGTGCCGGAAAATCGATAATTCCGGTGATCCGTCGGTGGATGAATTAAGCAATGAAGAGTTTCAAAAAGCTATTGAGAATTTCATTGCTAGGCAAATTAAATTTCACAAGGAAGAGAAGTTGGCTATTGTTCTTCATAGCTAAGCTTAATAAGTGCTTTAGTAAGTGTATTAAAATAGTAAATATAAAGATTAGAGAACATAAAATTAGGGTTAATGTAATGTACAGAGTCTAATGAATAATAGGAGTCGTAAATCTTAGTTGATCTGAGCCGTTGATATTTGCAGCGGATAAGAATTTTCAGAAATTCCCTGAATGCGTTGTGCACTGCTCGCTGTTATACAATAGTGAGCTATGCTTGTTAATTAGGCTCAGAAATTTAGACGTGTGCTTTAATTTTCTATCTTTGTATTAAAACTAAATTAATATCAACATGAAAAAAGGAGGGAATGTATTCTCAAATTCCCACTGACTATGTTATTCTTTTTTTTTTTATGTTTAAAAATTTCCTCTTTTCAAGTAATATTCCACATGTTTTTTTTAAAAGTTTCTCGTGAAACTATTGTAAACCTACAATAAACAAACGTTAGTCTTATGTTCGACATCAGCAAGATATTTAAACATACTTGATCTAAGAAAATAAATTAAGCATGCCTGTGAGGTGAAGTTGCAGATTTATGAAAGATGAATAAAAATGTTCCTTTTCACTCCTTAATCTTTAGCTTACACATATCAATAAAATGAGATGGTCCTTAAATAAATACTAAGAGCTTTTGAAATTTAAGCAAACACAAACGGTGTCCCTTATCTTCTGGATTAATCAATTGAAGCACCACAAAAGTTGCTACAAAGCTTCTGTGGAACAGGTATTAAGTATTAACATGAAATAATAGACCAATAGTATCATCAGTCCTTACATTTATTTTTTAACTTCCTTCGCACCAAATAGGAAGTCGACATTGCATTTTTTCCCTACTAAATTAGGGGGTGCAATATTCCAATATGAATATCTCCAGCTAGCCTAATGTGCCTTTGGCAATGAGTCAAAAAGAAAAGAAAAAAGACATTTTATTCACGAAATAATGATCGTGCGATGTGGGAATATAAATAGAAGAAAGCCCTATATATGCAATAAAAAATTTATTCAACTTCTTGTATAAAAAAAATATCGATTTTATTTTCTCCGAAGGCTTTATGTGATACTTAGACACGTTAAAGAGATTCTTTTGTAGTAAAAATAATTTAGTGACTTACATGAATAACTTTTTATTATATAAATATTAATAATTTTAGTATAATAAAATAAAAATTAAGTAATCATTTAATATATAAGAATGTAGGCAAAATTTCAAAGGATTCATATTTCATCTTCATATGAAGATTCTATTACCTGATGGACTAAAATCGATGTCAGACCGTCTTCAAACTCTAAATTCCTTGGCTACTGAACAATACAATTATATTCTTTTCTTTTTGTTGATACGTATATATTTTGTACGTAGTATTTTATTTACCCCCACTCTAACTTGTTGAAGCTGAGCAACTTATTATGGTAAGCATTTACCAAAAAATGGGGATAATTATAAAGTGATCTACCGTAAATTCCCCTTTCCAGTTTGGATGACATCAGAAAATGGGGGACAAGCCAATAAGTGAAAAATTGGGCATGCCAAAATATTTGGAGAGCACAAGTTGATCTCTCTTCTTATCTGATCTGAATAATTATTAATATTACTATTTACGAGAACTCAGGAATTAATGATAAGACTTTGACGAGAAATAATGTGGGTTCATTTGGAAACTTTGAAAAGACTAATTAAGGAACATATGAAACAAAAAGCTCAAACACTAAGGAATAGGTTAGGCACTTAACCATCATTAGGTTAGAAAATAATTAGGTGTCCCTTTTCACCCCATCATTGATATCCGTTCGCCCCAAAAATAATGACGACGTCTAGTACTATATGACTCCATACAATTACAATTTATATTATATTTAGTGTGTAACGGAGTTATAAATTTTTAATTTTCTTAAATAAAATATATGTGAAAAAGTTATAAACGTATTACTATCAAACAGTACCAGTGCATTTTTAAACGAACAATCATATGTATGATTAAATAAATAGTATGATACTTCTCTTTTCAATATATTTTACTTGTCAAAATTTTCTTTTGGCATTTTCTTTCGATGCATATTATTAACAAACAGAAAATATTTTGATTAATTTAACTTTAGTTATCTTTTAATTTCAATTGCTTCTTTCTTTTACATATTAATCTCTCTTTACATTTGTTAGAGTAAGAATAACATAAAAAAATATTAAGAATCAAATCTCTATTCTCTTTTTTTAGATGAGAATTGAAAAGTATTCAGAAATAACTATATCTAATAAATATGACAAACGAAAAGAGTATTTCTTGCTCTATAAAGACTCATCATTGCTAAAGTCTCACAACTAATTTATCTTAGCAATCATTTAGGTAATCAAATTCTGCTACTATACAGAATTTTCACCCCACAGGCTACCCCCACTTTAAGATGGCTGTGCTTTGAACTTTTTCGAAAAGAGAATTCCAATATATTAGAAAAATAAAGGAAATGAAGATGAAGAAGCTTTTAGAGTATTTTAGTGTGAAAAAAGAGACAAGGCAGTATTTAGTGATCCACGCGTTGATATAATCTTTTCACTTTAATTATCTCCGTAATCTCTGTTCGAAAAGAGTCACTTTTAAACTTTTTTTCTAATGAGTGAATAAAGAATCTTTAATTACCGACGCTTTTGGATTGCCCTTCAGTTAAGACTGATTTAACCTTAGCTTTTACTAAAAACTAGTTAAAGTCCATGCTTCATTATTTGCTTATTGCTTTCAGGTGTGTTCGGCTATAGTGAAAATTTCAAAATCTAAAGCTCATGATATTAAGTTTCAACCCAGTTCTAACAATGCACTGTTGCAGAGGATATAAATATGAATATGAAAAAAAAAAAAAGATAACCGCCTGGAGAGTCATCTTTTCGTTTTTGAGTGGAGTGTTCATTATCTAAAGGAAAATTATAATTGGCACAGTGATTTATCATTTATGGCACAACTTGGCATAATTGGGGATATATAGTAATTTCACATTTCTTTTGAGGCCAACTTTGTTGTTCCTTCTTTTATATGACAAAAACACTCTTTGCCTTTTAAAAAATAAAACAAAATTTGAATTTTCATCTCTCTTCTTATTTTAATAATTTCTTACCCTTCACAATGAATAATATTACTATATCGTGCACGCCTAAGCGTACTTTTAAGTTTTTTTTTTTTTTGTAAATACAATAGGTGTATAGTACAAAAAATATATGTATAAATACGCACTCTTCTATTGAACGTATATATTGAAGAGTGTTATTTAACCACTCTTTTTCTCTCTCACTTCATTCTTCTACATTTTCCTTTTCTTTATTTCCGAAACCCTTTTTTCTCATCTAATGGGTTGTTTTTATGTTGTCTTCAAAGGGAGAAAGCAAGGAATATATAAAGAGTGGTATGAATATGAAACAATGGTAAGTGGATTTCGCAGAAACACCTACAAAAGAATGCTACTTATGAAGAAGTTAGGAAAACTTTCAAAAAATATATGCTTGAAAATGAAATTGGGGAATCATCTCGGGGTGAGGAACCATCAGTTAGTGATGAAAATGTATCTAGGTTAGCCTATAGTTTTGGCTGGGATTGTAGTTGGATTGAATTTGTCCGAAAAATGCTTAAAAGATCTAGCCTATAGCATTTTATTTGAATGGATCTTTTTATGTTTTGTCAAGTTATATAATTTTATTTTATTTTTTATTGAACTCCATATTGCTATTTCTTGTGTTACTATGATTTAAATTAGTCATAAGAAAAACATTCCGACTAGGCAGAACTATTAATTCATAAAAAAATACATTCTAATTAGCAAGAACAAATGACAATTCATATAATAACGTAAAATAAAATAAAACTACATTAATATTCAGTCTAGTTACAATTCAAATTGAGGCAGGTTCAACAACAAGAACAATAAAAAAACGCCTTCAAGACGCATAATTTGTGGTTGTCCATTCATGCATTACAAGGTCCACCACAATCCCTCAAACAAAATCAATATTAGCATAGAAAAACTAAAACAAATCATCTGAAAAACTAAGATAACAAAATACACACTAACTTAACCACCCTTCATAAACTTCCCCAATATCGATTTCACCAATGTGCTGATACAATGTTTTCCTCACAAATCGAATTTCTCGTCTAAACTCATCATTTTCTCTACTTAGGACATTATACATACCCCTTAGTAAATCAATTCTCGTCTAAGAGCATCAATTTCTGAAAAAATATGGCTATTTCCATGAATAATGTTATGATGATAAGAATGAACATGTGCATGATCATTAGGTTGAGAAGATCACATTGTTTTTCTAGTATAATGAATTTGAAAATGTTTTTAGATTTTAGGGATGAGTCTTAATATGCAAATAAGGTTGCATTTTATAGATGCAATGCATCTTTTCCAAACCATCACCATTTTCACACACCCAATAATTTGCACCAATTCAAGGAAAACTAAAAAAAAATATTAAACAGGTGTACCTAGACTCGAACTCGGAACCTAAACGTTCTAAACTATGGGCGTAACCTGGAGCAATACAAGCACTGTTAGTCATCATCATTAAATGGTTTTATCCGTAACATTGAAATTAAAATAAAACCATTTTTATTAAACGCGTGTAACTAGACTCAAACTCGGGACCTAGAGGTTCTAAACTAGGGGCGTAACCAATATGCTGGAGCAGTACAACCGTTGTTATACGACAACCTTAAATGGTTTTATCCAGTATTTGATAATCGATATTTTTTAAAATAAAAAACTTTTAAAATCAAATAGCAACACAATAATACATGCATTAGCATTGTGTTTTATTAATATCATATTTGGTACACTTTTCAACTTGTGTAGAACTAATGTAATGCAACAACGTTAAGTGAATAAATAATATTAGCGTTAATTAGTCAATCTATGTATGACTAATGTTATGCAAGCATTAGTTATACATATATAGAAGACTATCAAATAGGATGTATAACCATGGTGTTAGCAATGCAAATGTTTTAAACATTCTTAAAGTCGCAATTGCCCTTGAAGTCACTTGGTAATAAATCAAATTTTAAGAATTTTCATTCTTAACAATTTTTTCAATCATGCAACAAAACATAACCGGAATATAAGTGAATAAATAATATCCACATTAATTATTTCCCAACTCATTTTATGAGTGTTTTTTTCTATATCATTCTAGAATAAAAAAAACTTTTGAAAGATTACAAAAAAATTGTTTCTCATATTAAATGAGGTTCAAAAACTAAGGGCGTGACAAATTTGCTGGAGTAGCATCATTATTACTACTTCACATCTCCAATAATTTTGTACTTCATCTGTTTCAATTTATGTGATATAGTTTTACTCGATATGGAGTTTAAGAAATAAAGGAAGACTTTTGAATCTTGTGATAAAAAAACAAGTCAAATATATTTGTGTGGTTATAGATCATCTCGTTAAATATAAAATGTAAAAGTTAAAGTTAAGTTATTGCAAAATAAGGAAATGTATCATTATTTTTTGGACGAACTAAAAAGAAAAGTGTATCACATAATTGCTATGCTAGAACAGCTTCATGTGACTATGCAAATACATTTATTTTCTTTATTCGAAATAGTTTGAGAAAGCCCAAACATCCAAGAGCTCTGATACCACCTCATTTTTTAAAATTTTAATTAACTTCTATATTTAGCAAATCAAAATATGAGATTTACTAAATAATAAAAATATATGTAAAGAAAATAGAAGAGTAAAATTTAAAAAATTTATATCTCAGACTCACAAACGTTGTAGGTATCCACTGTGAAATAAACAAATATTAATGTGTCAAAGCAAGTATTCAATGAACTTTGTTGGAAATGAGAATATTATCTCATATTTCTATGAAATAAGATGTATAAAAATATTCAAATTTAAATTAATTAAGAGAAGTAAGAAAGGCATAGTTTGACGGGAGATTTTCACTGATTAACAGAAAAAATAGGTTTTGGTGAAGCAATTCAAGAAAATAAGGTTTGAGTGTGAAACAGAAGTGTATTTCCCAGTTTGTTTTAGTCCTTTGAGATATGATTCCGGAGAATCGGTACAAATGAGTACCGTGAGAAAATGTAAACCCACTCCATCCTGCTAATTATTGTTTCTCTTCCCAATGAAAATTCACACTCTAAAGAGATGCTTTTGAGAATAAGATAACAAAGATATTTGATTTTAATCTCGACAAGTCTCGTATTCACCCTTTCCAAGACTTTGACACAATCAAACTCTCGAAAAAATTCTTTTGAGAATAAGATAGCAAAGATGTTTGATTTCAAGAATATTAATCCCGACAAGTTTCATATGCACCCTTCTCAATCTCAGACACAATCCGACCCTCCTTTTATATATCTTAGAGATTGTCGGAATAAAATATGTGATAAAATTGATAAAATATGTGATAAAATTTGGAGTTTGATAATAAGTTCTTCAAATGTCATTTCCTTTGTTTTGATTTTTAAGTAACTCATAAACTCATTCCACGAGGGAGGTAACTTTTCAATCAGTGATGCAACAAAAAACTGTTCATTTGGTTTCATACCTTCCAAATCCATGTGATGTAGAATCATTTGGAATTCCTGGACTTGGACATCACTGTTTTACTATCCACTAATTTCTTAGTACCTGCATCTTGTGCGTTGTACTTCTTCTGCAGTTTCTCCCACAACACTTTGGCAGTGCCTACGGTGCAATACACCGTGTAGAGAGGGTCTGACAAGCAGTTTAATATATAGTTCTTATACATGAAATCACTATGACTCCATGCATCAAGAACCATTTTAATGCCATTAATGACATGGATACCTAGGCCCCCTTCAGCCATTTCAATAGGCGAAGGGTCCATTTCATATTCAACAGTCAGATAGAATAACATCTTATGTTGTCATCTCTTGAAGTTGGAGCCCATGAACTTTTCAGGGTGTTCATGGTGGGATCCAGCGGGAGGACCGACAACGTTCCCTTGAGCAGTAGTAAAGGCGTTGGATGAGCCTTGAGCAACCGGAAAGGCATTAGGTGTGCCTTGAGAGCAGTGGGGAAGGCAGAGGGGTTGCCTTGAGTAGCAGCAGCAGAATCAAAAGTAATTTATTCTCTTCCAGCCATCTTTCTAGGTACTTACAACAAATCTTGTCTTAAAATTGTTGGGATACAGTTGTTGCAGGAAATGGGAAGTAAGTAACTATTACAATTGTAAGAAAGGATAAACCAAATATTACAATAAACTGGAAATCAAGAACTTAACAAACTGCTTGTGTGATTTGTTGAGTCGAGTGATGACACTATGTCTTTAAGACAAGATTGCCCCGTATATCTCATTTTACGTTGTCGGGCAATAGTCTCCCAAGATACAACAACAACTTAACAATTGAGCAAATGAAACTCAAGTGTTACTCTTGAAGAACTTTGAGTATAGTAACTTTGCTAGAGAGGAAGAAGATGAATTCAGAAAATTTTGGAGTATTTTTCTAAGTGTTGTGTAGTATTCTTCAATTGAGCCAAAGGCCTCAATTTATAATGTAAGGAAAAGACCCCTCAACTAGCCAACTAATGACCTTCAATAGCCATGTAATGACACTTATTGAAAGGGGTTACATTCAGCCAAATAATGGATGAATTCATGTGTCAAGTAATGGAGATTCAATGCTCCAAAACCAGCCCAAAGGTCAGAATTTTCCAACTTCCCGTCGCAGTATTCTACCTCCGAAGCGCCGCGGCTATGTGAATTAGCGTCGTGGCTCCAGTGACTGGCCAACTAATTAGCGCCGCGACTCCAACGGTGTGGCGCCGCGGCGATTTTCGACTCGTTTCATCTTACACTTTGTACACTTCTTCCTTCGTTTACCAACGTGGAATACTTTGTCATTTGGTCAATAACCGTCCATCATTCTATGTCTCAAACGTATTACATACGTACCAATATCTCTTTCACTAATGAATTTTGCGATACTTGGCACTACGTGTGCACGTGTGTGGAAACTACGTTTTCTGACGTGCATATCCCCAATTGTTTGAGTCATAAATAATGGAATACACTTAATTCCACATTAGTAAATTTTCAACAATTAGTACTTAGTACAAGATTATGTGTAGCCCATCATTAATCAAGATGGCCTCTTGCCTTATTTGCGCATATGTCCTTGTGTTTAACTCTGAGCAAATTACTAGTGTTGGGTGGTTGTGTCGAGTGGGTTCCTCATCATGTTGCGCGCTTATAGTGTTTTCTGCCATGGACATTGGATTAGACACTCAACTCATCTTTTTATTTTCCGGCTTCTTTTGCTTTAACCGCAAGTCAAATCAAGTTGGCTCCATCTTAAGGGTGAGCACGGCTACAGGGTACCCAGATATCCGACCGGAACCGACACTAACGGGTGGGTTTCGGGTAGATATATTATAATAATGAGTAGGGTCCGGGTCCTAAAATTAAAAACCGATCAATGTCGGGTCCAGTTCTGATTCCGGCAATTAGAGATAGGGTACCCGGACCCGAAACCGATATCCGGAACCTATGAAATATTAAATATTTTTACTTTTTAAATTCTATTATTTTTAGTTAATAAAAGGAAGCCCTAAATATACTCTAGAAGGCGACGCTCATTTTAACATTCTCTAGAAAACCCTAAACTCTCTCTCACACACACACAGTTCGGCAAAAATTGAAGATCAAAGATTGAAGATTGAAGATCGAAGATCAAAGATTGAAGATCGAAGATCAAAGATCAAAGATTGAAGCTCGAAGATCAAAGATCAAAGATTGAAGCTCGAATTGACGGTAAGCTCGACTCAATTTGAAGATTTTTATTTTATTTTTATTTAAGGTTTTGAATCAAGCTCAGCTCTATGAAAATCGAAGCTTTTTATCTGGTTATCTGAGATTAGTGTAATTAATTTCAATTTTATCTATTTATTTGGAATTTGTGTATAAGATTTCGGTTTTCTCCATATATTATTTTATGCTATTTAATGCAATTTTTCAGTCAATATCAATTGCATGTGGATTCTAATAATTGTGATAAATCAATATCAGTTGCATATGTATTCTAATGCATGGTTGCGCAAAGTTTAGGGTTTATGTTGTTTTAGGGTATCAATCTCGATGTATATATTGTGCTAATTCTGAAAGAGAAATTTTGTGCACTTCACTTTTCTGTTAATCCCGAAAGAGAATTTCCAAAATTTATTGCGAAGAAAATCTGAAGCAATGTACTGAACTTTAGCAGAGACCTGCAACTTCATTCATTTATTCAATAATATGGATTCTGCAATTTCATATTTTAGAATTGATATGAGGAAACAAATGTGTGCTTGTTGTTTATTTTAGATTCATCAATTAATTAGCAGATAGTACTTGCTGTATATTTTAGAATCTAGCGGAAGGTCTAAAATACTTATGTTAAGCTTATAATTGATATGAGAAAACAAAGATGAATCATTATAATTGATATGAGAAAACAAAGATGGATCATTATAATTGATATGAGAAAAACATGTTCAGTTGTGCTTATTGTTTTGAACTATATGTCAAGTCCGGCAATTTTAGGAACGACATAGTGTAAAAGTGTTCGTTTCATCGGATTGTTACCGGGAACCTACTCGAAACCGCAAGGTCCGGGTAGGTTCCGGGTAATGATTGCTATGGGTAGGTTTCGGGTAGTAAATTTAGGAACCGATCTTTTACTAGGTAGGGTTCGGGTAGTTCCAAAAAGTTAGGGTATCCGGACCCGCTCACCCCTACTCCATATGGAGTATTGAGTGGTACGTAGGGTAGTGACTAAAGAATTTATGACTAAATATTGTAACCTCTAGCATTTTGACATGTGTCATTTGATGGATTAAAATAGTAAAATATTCCATCTTTTAGTTGGGGTGGGGGTGGGAGGGGGGTCATAGTAGAGATTCTTTGCTCACGCTGCGAGATTTTGGTCAAGATAAGGGGTGAGCGAGTTCGGGTACCCTAACTTTTTTGAACGGAACCTACCCGTAGCAATCATTACTCGAAACCTACCCGGACCCTGCGGTTCCGGGTAGGTTCCGGGGTACCTTGTAATTTTTTGTGTTGCTTAAAGAGATATATCTAATTATCACTGTAATTGTTGATATACGATCTCTAATTCCCCACTCAATTATCTATAATTCCTCATATAGGTACCAAAAACCTCCGAATTTTCAATCAACACCTATGTGGGAGTTTTGATTTTGGTGATTTATGAATTAATTTTGAAAAGAAAAAATGGGCAAGCCAATGAGAAATCGATCTTTTTCTCTCAAATAGGATAAAACTCGTTAAGAAGCAATCAGAACTCATAAGAGAAAGAGGGGGATGGCTTACCTCGTTCATGATTGAACCGCGGTGGGGGTGGGTGAGAGAGAGGTGAGCATTTAATGCTATTTCCCCTTCTGGGCACGAACAACACATAAAAAGGACGAAGCTCTGTGTTATTGCAAAAAATGATGGATGAGAAGAGAGAGAAGCGTGTGGGGGTGATAGGTGTGATGCTAGAGTTCCATGACCTAGTTGTTGTATTATTACAAATGAGAGGGAAAAAAGGGTCTTATGCCCTTAATAGCCGAAGTGGGTCGGGTCTGGTCCAAGAATGGACTGGGCTCGGTTATAAAAGAAAAGGAAAGGGACCCAAATTCGTGAAATAGAAAGTGGTGGGGTAGAAATATTTAATATTTCATAGGTTTCGGGTATCGGTTCCAGGTCCGGGTACCCTGTCTCTATTTATCGGAACCGGAACCGGACCCGACATTGCTCAGTTCCTAATTTTACTGTCCGGAACCTACCCGTTATTATAATATATCTACCCGAAACCTACCCTTTAATGTTGGTTCCGGTCGGATATCTGGGTACTCTGTACCCATGCTCACCCCTAGTCAAGATAGGCAAGCAGCTGGCGCATGTTGGGGGCCTAATATTGATATGTAAATATATTAATCCTTCCGTCTCAATTTAATTGTCGTAGTTTGATTTGATATGGAATTTAAAAAATAATGTAAGATTTTTGAATCTTGTGGTTTAAATTAAAGATGTGTGGGGTCTTTTAAATCTTGTGGTCTTAAATTTGCCTTGTGATTGAAAAACTTACTAAATATAGAAAGAGACATTATTTTTTAAACAGACCAAAAAGGAAATTAAGACACTTAAATTGAGACAGAGAGAGTATATTTACTCAATGCTCTATAATTACTTTTCGGACTCCACTTATAGAATCACACTGAATAAATTATTATCGTATGTTCTATGATTACTTTGAAAAAAGCTAATTGAAATTAGAGATTTTTTTGGGGGGTTTTGTACGAGTACTTAATAGTGCAGTGGTCATGATTCTTAGTTCTGAACTTCTGGTGCAGAGTACTATTAAACATTTTGCTCTTGTAGCATATGAATAGAAATATATAAAATTGATCAGAAGTGTTTGTGATATTATTATTTGAGTTTTGAGCTATGTCCAAAATAATTAAGTAGTACTTTCTTAGTTTTAAAAAGATTGGCCTAGTTTGATTTGGACAAAGTGTAAGAAATGAAGGAAGACTTTTGAAATGTATGGTCCAAAATAAATCTTAAATATTTATGTGGTTGTAAATGATCTCATAAAGTTAAATTGTTTTCAAATATAAAAATGAATCATTTTTTAGGACAAACTAATAAAGAAAATATGTCAATCTTTTTTAGACGGAAGGAGTATATAAGATTACTGATTAGCAGTATATTTTATAAACCACACAAAGAGGAAGTAGGAGCAACGGAAGAAAATATAACCTAGAAATGAAAGTGATCCACCAACGAGCTAAGAAAAGACAGTCTTTCATCTTTTTTTATAAGGCCTTGGGGTCCCTCCCTCCTTTTTAGGCTTTTGCTTGTCCCCACAAAATGCGTTTAGCAATCATGTGTTGTTTGTTGGTACTCTATTGTACTTTATAAAGCAGTACAGGAAGTAAATAACTATTACAAGTATTCGAAAGGATTAACAAATATTCAATATTCAGAAATTGAATCTTGTTGAACAAATGAGACAATCTTCAAAACTGCCGCAAGATTGTTGTGTCTTGAATCTTGATAACCTGAAATCAAGAAACAACTAAATCTGGATGGTTACAACGTTGTGTGTTGAGTCGAGTGATTGCCCTCTGTCCTTAAGACAAGATTGCCCCGTATATATGCTTTTACGTTAGCGGGCAATAGTCTCCCAAGATAAAACAACACTTTAATCTCAACGCTACAAAGCCAATAGGTTGAGCCTGTCGATAAAACAAATATGAAATGACTTGCTGAAGAAATGGAAAAGGAAGGAAGAGTTTCTATCTTCTCTTCTGTTTTGTCTCTGTGTATATAGTGTGTCTCTGTTGTGTATATCTTGTGTATATGTGTGGGTTTGGTCACTGTTTTTCAGTCACGAATTGCACTGATTTTCGCCACTGTTTTGATCACTGTTTAGTGTTGTGTTTTTCTGTTTTTCTATTTTTCTGTGCTATATTGCTATCACACATTGAGCCAAAGGAGGCATCAATATATAGCATGAGGAGGGGCTGATCAACTGCCCAAACATGACTATTAATGGCCATTAAGAGGGCTGTAAATGGCATGTTTATATGCCATTAGTGAGGCTAATTTAAGGTCTTGAAGGAGGTTGATGATGGTCATTGAAGGAGGGCTGTTAATGGAGTAGTTAACAGCCAAGTAATGGCTGGTTAATGCTCCAAAAATAGTCCAAACGGTAGGCAGAAAGTTTCTGCCATCCGTCACTCCCAAAATCAACTTTCCAGAAACTCTAGGGACCAAACTGTAAATATTAAGCAATTTAGGGTCTAAAAAGATAATATCAGAAAGTCCCCGAAGCCCACGACCCGTGACCGGACGGACGGCGGGCGGCGGCGGCGCGCGTGGGCTTAGCCTTGAACGTAAGCACATCTAGGTCCTCCTTCCTTTAAACACATGGGATACCCCTTGGGGTCCCAAACCCTTTACCACATTAGAGACTTATATAGAGAGCAATTCTTCCTATTCCCACCGATGTGGTAGATTTGTCCCACACCATATTTCCATGTCTCAAACACCTTACTTCGTGGACCAATATCTCTTTCATTTCTCAACGAAATTTGACGATTCTTGGCCCTACGGTCATCTACTCACTTCGTAGATCATGCATGTGCGAAGAGACAAAGTCTCCAACATGTGTAACACTAGTGTTTAATTCATCAAAGATGGGTGGACGCATCTCCCCGCCAAAGACAAATTTCCAACAATCCCCTCTATGAAAGAGAGATTTTGGCGCACACACAAGGTGCCTACATTTCAGCAATCTTTCAGCGAAAAGATATTGCATCAGGAGAGGTAGCTTCTGCTTTGAACCTTCCCTAGTTGAAACCATCGGACTTACTTACTGCGCGGTGAATGTGATGTCTTGAACCGTCAGTGTTTAGTGTAAGCCAAGACAATGATAACAACACAATAACTGTTCTTATTCATTTTCATTCTTACGTTTTTGTCCATTGTGGCCATGGACACACTTGGATTCTTAAGTGCGTTCATTTGAGGCGGCCTTCCTCGCACTTAAATAGGTGATCTCCTACAAGGTATCCTGCTATACCCCACTTCACAAGTGTTAGGAATCATTAAAAGTTTCCCCAACCTTAACCTCAACCGTTTGAGGATCGTTAAAGGTTTGGAAGCTTAACCTTTACCCACTATGCAGGTAGCACTTTAATGTCTATCGCGGGAACATCTTTGGATTCATGTTTTCGAACAGAAATCATCATCCGAAGTGCTTCTTGCTTCCACCGAAGCGCTCAACTGAACCTTTTGCCACTTAGTTTTCCCATTGAACCAAATTCTTGGGATCTCCAATCAGTATGGTTGGGTTTCCACCGTAAAGGTTCGTATTGTTTGGGTTTTATGCCCATTCCCCTAGACAGGCAGAACACTTGATCTCCGGGTAGTTCCTTAGTTAGTAAATAAGGAAGTGACACTCGTGATGATCAACTGCCATACGGTCTTATGTCTCCGACTGATATGTTCAGACGCCGTCATCCGTGTCCTTCCTGAAACCGACCGGCTAGCCACAGTGTATAACTGATGAAGGCACGAGTTTCTCCCAATAAGGGACGTCCTCTAAGGAGTCATGAAGTTACTCAACTTCTTTCATGTTTTGTATAAAGCGATAAACTCCGATCCCATCATGAAGCGGTCGATGCAAGTTGCTTAGAGGATT
Source organism: Anisodus tanguticus (assembly GCA_034509755.1). Lineage (NCBI taxonomy): Eukaryota > Viridiplantae > Streptophyta > Magnoliopsida > Solanales > Solanaceae > Anisodus > Anisodus tanguticus. The sequence continues at coordinate 11,837,412 of CM067544.1, forward strand.
TTCCAAGACCCACCATACATATTTACTTGTGGCTTTGGTGTTCTTCAGATCTGATGTCCAGTTTGCATCGCTGTGTTCTCCCAGAACCGTTGGACATCCAGAATACTATAATCCGTAGATAAGCAAATAATTCAGATATCGTCATATCCGACTTAACGCCTTCTATTGATCATGTATTAAGATCATCAGTGAACCTTAGTTCAACTGATCTGTTTGTAGGACGATACCAAGTCGGTTGTAGTGTGTACAATACATTGAACTACACATGACCTGTGCATATCACTCCTTGTCTATGGGTGCACCATGATTCCAATCGCCCTATGATTCATATCCATTGGTGGCTTCAACGAGACCGTCAACTATCGACCGGTCCGTTAGATGTCTTAGAAATCCAATTCCTAAGATATCATCTCGTGATACCCATATCTTTCATATCGAGACTTTGTTTCAATATGACTTTTACTTTCAGACTGTTGATTCTCCAACTGTTGGCTTTCTAACTTCAGAGTCAATGTTTCTGTGGTCAGATTCATTGTTTCTGTTTTATCTGAAACTTTCAGGACCAAAATGAAAGTTCAGGAAGAAGCCCAACAGTCCAGCAAACCAACTCTGATTCTATTCTTCCAACTCTCTGGTTGGGAAGGCTGTTTCAACATCCATTCCACGCAAGACTGCAATGGCCCATGATGTTAAGCTACTCCTAGGGGAGCACATGTACAAGTAGCCGAGGCTTTGAACTCGTAAGTAGATCCATCTACTTTGTACTCACTTTTGAGTATCCTTTTTCACAACCCAAATGTTCTTTCCGGAGGAAGATCAACCATTACGCAAGTATGGTTCTATATGAGGGAATCTATTTCTTTGTAGCTTCTTTCCAAAGCAGCGCTTTTGGTGATGACAATTATTTGTTAATTGTCCATGGTTCATTCTCAACCATATAAGCTAGAAGGACTGGAACAAGTCTTTGTCCCATTCTTTGCTCCGTCTCGGTTCAACATCTAGAATCCCTGAGTTCTATAGATCTAGAATATTATGTTTCGGATAGCCATCAACTTTCGAGTCCTGTAGATACGGAACGTCTAGTTCCGGACAGTCAGGCCCTCGCGGGTTCTTGTTAACCTTGAGCAATTACTCCTTTTTCCTTTTCAAGGAAAGTTATCTTCTAAGAATTCAGCATTCTTTGACGCCAAGAGGCGATAAGTACTACTGTTATTTGCAGATCCAGTGGATATGCAATCTACAGTCTTAGGTACAACTTGACCTGTTTTGGTATTCCAACTTTTACCAAGCCACCCCACATAATTTGGGCGTACGACTTTGCACTTGGCTAACACCGTTGGACTGAGGTGAGAAATGAACGATGCTTCACCTTCTCCCCCTCTATCACTACGAATTCCTCAATCCGTAGGCCTAGTTGATTTTCAACTTCTGCTTTGTAGCGCTTATCCGCTTCAACAACTTCATCTTTACTTTTCAACAAACAAAGGATTCCATATATTGTAACATCATCAATGAAGATCACAACGTACTTGTCTCCCCCCTCTATTTTGTATAAACTTCAAATCACCCAAGTAGGTGTGACTAAGTTCTAGAGGAGCGGGGCTTCTTTCGCTATTCCCTTGACGGAATTTGGAAAGGTGATTTTGCCTCTTCATCTACCTCACATTTATTTTGAGGGTTTATGTCGACAGAAGGCAACAATCTCAACATCGTTAGCTTTTGAATGACTTGCTATTTAACGTGTCTTAATCTATGATGGCATAGATGCACGGATTACAAATATATCATTCATTTGGCTACAAACATATTGTATCATTCTTAGTTATTACAGACCTGTTGGACTAGGCTCAAACCAGCTTGACCAACAGCGTCCTTTAAACCAAGTTTGGGACATGTATCACATCCTTTTGGAGTGATCCCATTCCGTGAAGTCCTATTGAGAACAACCTCTCCAACCCCTTCTACTTTAGAGGTGGCGTTGTTTCACATGAACAACCTCTTGCCCGTGGTTAGGGCGTAATCGGATCATATTTGATTTGGATACTCTGGCTCACTCTAGTTGCTTTGGCAGACTGTGTGTCCAATTTCTTTTCTGTCTTTCTTTAGGCCTTCAGATCATTTAAGACCTGGAAACTCTGGCCCACCTTACTAGGTGTCCATTACTTTTCCTATGAAATGAATTCTGACATCACTCCAGTCGCCCGTAGGCTTTGTATGTGTTACACCTCGTAAGATTAAGACGATAATTAAGAACGTCATTAAGAAAGCAAGATTCGGATATTAAATATAAGGAACGTTTACATATGTTAATACGGGATATTAGTGTATAAGCGGATGTTATCCCGAATAATTTTTCTTTAGTGCTATACACGTGACGACGAGAATTAATCCTAGAAGTTGAATTTATTCCAATGGAGTTATGGAATAGTTTTGTATTAAAAAAAAATTATGACATTGAGGATACGAGGCTTATGGAATTCTCGGGAATTAAAAGAAGTGGGTTTGAGTTTTACTAATTAAAGAACTTGGGGGCCAAAGTGTAAAAAAAGGAAAAAAATCAGATTTTTTTTATATAACCTACACTTACCTCTTCATCTTCTTCCAAACTTAACCAAAAAAATACTATCCTCTCATTCTCTCCTCTACACTAATCCGAAAATCACCCTCCACCCATAACCAAAATTAAGGTTGTTATCTTCTCTTCCTAGACTACATCTTTCACCAAAAATTAGAAGCAAAACAACACCAAAATCGATGGCGAAAGCAAAGGCAAAACAGCCACCGCTTGATCGAAAACTGCCCAGAAATTGGGATTTTTGGGATGAAATTTTGGAAGAAAAACGTGTAGGGATGATGGCTTAACATGGTAGAACACTTGCATGTCAATTGGAGTTGAAGAAGTGAACAAAAAGGAGGAGAAAAATTACAAAAAAGTGGGGAATTTTCGGACAAACAGTGGCAGAAATTTTGCGGACTGTTTTGACGAATTTGAGGTATAAAAATTCTTCTCTCTATGATATAATTGGAATGCATGTTGTTAGAATTAAGGTAATGAATTTGTGTTAAGGAAGAATTGAAATTTAAGCATTGCATGTGACCATTTTTGGCTAGTTGCCAATTTGGGACAGATTTTGGTGTTGTTGGATTCGTTGGTTATTGTGATTATTATTATCACTAATTGCATGATGAAATTGAAAGGAAACATGGAGATTTAGTTGGAATTAGTTATATGGAAGTATTAAAATCCGAAATTTGGATTATAGGAATTAAGATAAGAGTTATGGAATTATGACATGTTGTGGCCAAGAACTTGCATGAAATTGTTGGACATGTCGTGATGTATATGGACTGTTTTAGGGACTGTGTTGTGGTGTTATAATTCTGAAAATTTAGTCACCATTATGCATGTTTAAGTGTGGTAATTGCTAAGGTACGTCCTAAAGGGATAAGGGTGTAGAAAGGCGTAGAAAGGCTTCACATTCTACCATCGTTGTTGTTGGAACATGGACTGTTTTTGTGGGCTGTTTTAATGTGGATTAAGAGGCTAAATTTACATGAGAAGTGGGTGTGTAAATCCCCTTTATTGTTGTTTTGGTTGTGCCCTTAATTGGTGCTTGTTTATTGATGTTATTAGCCTCGTTTGGAAGTTGAGGAAACATGTATAAACAGGGGAAGTGCTGCCCGATTTTTTTTATAAAATAAGAAGTCGTTATTCGATATGAGTATGCTAGCGACCATAGTATTGACGAACGTATTACCATTATTATAGGTTGAAGTTCTAAATCGAGACGTACTCTAATATAGAGTTGATTAGTTCGTCTAAGAGGTATGTGAACTATTCCTTCTTTCTTTGGCATGATTTTTATTTTAATGAAGGTACGGCGGACGTACTTGATTCTTATACAGTTTAATTCCTAAAGAGGATGGTTATGAGAAGTGCCTATGATTTTTCAAAGCAAAGAGTTTATTATGACATTATTATAATGATTTTATTGAGAGTCAAATGATAATTTTTACTTGCATATGGTTACTCATGATATCCGTTCGTGCTAAGTGTTACTACTTCACCTCACCGAGTCCCGGCCGGTTACGACTCGTGCACATGCCTTGCATTGTTCACCGAGACCCTCACTAGGGGGCCGGGTTACGTAGGATGGATCCATATATGAGAGATGACTTTACCGAGTCCCGCATGGGCCGGGTTATGATATGATTCCACCGAGTCCCGCACTAGTGGGCCGGGTTACATTACGTATGTATATATATGTATATGGACGACACTCATGTTTTCTTGACTTGACTCTCATTTTTATAAGGCAACCGACTTTTATTGTTTATGGCACGCTTGGATTTGGATCCCGACTTTTATACCGATCTCATGTTTCGTTGGCTACTTATGATCTCATATGCGTATTTCATGTTTACATACTCGCACATTATTTTGTACCGACCCCCTTTCCTCGAGGGGCCGCGTTCATGCCCGCAGTACAGTGCTCGCTTGGTGATCCTCCGGTTTAGGTCCCTACTCAAAAAGTTGGGAAGCTCCTTTGATCCAGGGCTTTGTCATTTTGGTACCGAACCTCTTTTAGACTTATGTTTGTATTTAGGGGCACGACGGGGCCCCGTCCCGTCATATGTCGTTGTTCTTCTTATAGAGGTCTGTAGACAGTGGTGGGTTATACTTATGTAAGGGTTATAACTCTGTTTTGGTCAGCCATATCATTGTACTCTATGTTGGGGTGTTCCCGTGTATATGTTATATTACCTGTTGGCAGCCTTGTCGGCTTGCCTGTATATTGTGTTGGCTAGTTGTGACTCCTCGGGAGGCGGTGTACATTCGGGGTAAAGGCGCCTTGTCGGCTCGCCTACCCCCGGCATATGTTGATATTGCAGCGTTATGCTGCCGAATTTCAGACTCATTAAGGGTTAGTTGGATTATGTGTGACAGGTTAGTATAATGACGTCATTAGGGCGGTTAGTCGCGGCCTTTCGGGTCGGGTCGTGACGGTATGATTGCGTGTCCAATATCATCATATCAAAGGAATTTTGGCCCACTCCAGTCGCCCGGAGGCTTTGTATGACTGAGTGTCCAATATCATCCTATGAAAGGAATTTTGTCCCACTCCAGTCGCCCAGAGGCTTTTTATGACTGAGTTTCCAAAATCATCCTATGAAGGATCTTCTGCCAAATAGTATGACAGGCTCAACGTCTTAAGCTTTTAGTCTTCTTCCGTTATGATTGGTGCCCAGATAATTCTTGGCGCTTACTTAAGAGAGGTAACAGTTTTCGCACAGTCAACGGATCTTTCTCCCTCGTATGTGCGAACATACTTTACACACTTTTAATAATTACACTTAAAAGAACGGATCTTTTTAAGTCGTTTACAAAATCCAATCTTTAAACGGGAAAGAAGACAAGATTAAAATTTTGATTTTAAAGCGTAAGGAATATAAATTATTTTCATATTCCTCCTTACTTTAATCCATTTTTAATTAGACATCATGTAATCTTTATTCTTGACAAGTAAGAAAAACTACTTATCCCAAATTTGGATTCTGGCCCACTTCAGTCACTTCATCAGACTGAGTGTCCTTTTCCTCCTTACCATTATTCGGATCCTTTGTCTGGGACAGATATAGGCCTTCTGCTGCAAGATAGAACCACATCTTCAACCTTCTCCTCTTGTCCCAGTTGACATCTTCAGGCTCTCGTGAGCGCTTGTTCCCACCATTCTTGGTAGCTATGACACCATGAACACGTTCATCATCATCACTCTCTTCTACCAGAAAACCATTGCCATATCCAGATTTGGTCACACAACTTTTGACCGACAACTTTCGAACACTAATAGTAATACAATACAATACAATCTTGTCTTAAGTTGTTGGTACCCTATTGTACTTTATAAAGCAGTACGGGAAGTAAATAACTATTACAAGTATTTGAAAGGATTAACAAATATTCAATATTCAGAAATTGAATCTTGTTGAACAAATAGGCCAATCTTCAAAACTGCCGCAAGCTTGTTGTGTCTTGAATCTTGATAACCTGAAATCAAGAAACAACTAAATCTGGATGGTTACAACGTTGTGTGTTGAGTCGAGTGATTGCCCTCTGTCCTTAAGACAAGATTGCCCCGTATATATGTTTTTACGTTAGCGGGCAATAGTCTCCCAAGATAAAACAACACTTTAATCTCAACGCTACAAAGCCAATAGGTTGAGCCTGGGGAATAAAACAAATATGTATTGACTTGCTGAAGAAATGGAAAAGGAAGGAAGAGTTTCTATCTTCTCTTCTGTTTTGTCTCTGTGTATATAGTGTGTCTCTGTTGTGTATATCTTGTGTATATATGAGGGTTTGGTCACTGTTTTTTAGTCACGAATTGCACTGATTTTCGCCACTGGTTTGAGTAGTTTTTCGCCACTATTTTGATCACTGTTTAGTGCTGTGTTTTTCTGTTTTTCTGTGCTATATTGCTATCACACATTGAGCCAAAGGAGGCATCAATATATAGCATGAGGAGGGGCTGATCAACTGCCCAAACATGACTGTTAATGGCCATTAGGAGGGCTGTAAATGGCATGTTTAAATGCCATTAGTGAGGCTGATTTAAGGTCCAAATGGTAGGCTTGAAAGCTTCTGCCTTCCGTCACTCCCAAAATCAACTTTCCAGAAACTCTAGGGACCAAACTGTAAATATTAAGCAATTTGAGGTCCAAAAAGATAATATCAGAAAGTCCCCACAGCCCACGACCCGTGACCCGAGACCGAGACCGGACCGGATCAGAAAGTCCCCACAGCCCACATCACACGACCCACGACCCACGACCCGTGACCCGTGACCGAGACCGGACCGGACGGGACACTAGTCTCCAACATGCGGAACACTAGTGTTTAATTCATCAAAGATGGGTGGACGCATCTCCCCGCCAAAGATAAATTTTCAACATTGTTTGAGCCTAAATTTAGGCTCAATAGTCCGTGCCACCCATTCTATACTAGTACTAGTATAACCCTATTAAAACTTCATCAATACCTTTACTAGGAGTTGGTGTATGGACCAATTAGAACAAGGTTTATGAGATGCAATTTGGGTTCTCACAATCGAAATCAAATATATGGGCGGCTCATTAGTTTGAGATCTAGCACTAAAGGGTGTGTTTACTTTGTTACGAAGGAAAATGTTTTATTGAAAAATAACTTAGTTTCTTACTTATTTTTTAGTATTTTGATAAATAAGTAAAGAAATATTTTATCAAAAATATTTATATGTAATCTAGCAAAACACTATGGGGTGGGTAGTGAGGGGTGGTGGGGGATGGATAGTCAAGGGTTGGGGGTTGAGGATGTTGGGGAGGTTGGAGGAAGCAATGAACTTGGTATGTCACTTGTGGAACTTGTTTTCCCTAGCTACTTCCATTAGGGAAGTCATTTTACTTATTTTTTAAGCAACTTGTTTTTCTAGAGAAAATATTTTTCAAAACTTTTGACCAACCAAACATGGAAAAATTGAAAAACATTTTCCGATAAATGTTTTCCTCCATACCAAACACACCCTACGAGGAGCACTGAGTTAATTATAAGGAGGAAGATCATCGATGTTCCAGTTCAAGAAACCATTCTTATCAATTCTGTTCAAGGAGCAAAGTATGAGTAAAAACTAAAAAGTCTAACAACTACTCCCTCTGTTTCATAATAAGTGGTGTTTTAGTTTTTTCATTTTATTTTAAAATAAGTGGTGCTTTAAGATTTCAAGAAAAAATTAACCTTATTCCTTCAAAATTATCCTAATTTGCATAATTAAGTATCATTAAATAATTTTTCTTTTTCTAGACATTAATTAATTAGAGATAAGTAAAAACACTTATAATTTTTTAGGAATGAGCAATTTCTTAAAGGGTGTGCATAAGCTAAAAATATCACTTATTATAAAATGGAGGGAGTAACAAGTACTGTGTATCATAGTTCCCAAACTAGATGTTTTTCACCCAGCAAAAGCACGAAGTGTCACAATGAGTCTCATCGACACCGTACGATATGCACCTGAAATATAATCACCTCCAAATCCAATACCTCATTGAATGGTTAACTACCATTGTTCAATTGTAGAGCATTGTCAGCGGTGATCTATCACAAGCAATCACTCACACATAAGACTAAGAGGACACACACATGAATTCGAGAGAAGTACCGAGACATACACAAAATATCTTTTGGAGAAAATGAGGAGAAGTTAACAAAAGGGATATAAATACTCCATCCATATATACAACATACTGTGATGATCTCCCCATCCATATATATTGAACCCATGAATTGTTTTTTGAGTTCAGGGTTGCTCATACTTCCCAAACGTCACACATTTTTTAGGTCATTAGTCAACAGATCCTGGACAGAGAAAAAAGTCATTCATTAAACCTTTTGGAGCTGGAGACGAAGAGCCGTTTAAAGACCTTTTCAAAAATCAATTTATAAAGGGCGGGTATCACGTTGAGTTAGGAGCGAAGAGTAAAGACCATGAAATTTCCTTCAACATCCCCTTACTAATGAAAATGATGGACGGATAGGCTAGGATCAATAAGGTTAGCACATGAAGTATTAAATGGAATATGTATTAGTTTGGTAATGGTTAGAGAAGCAAACTCGGATTCGACAAAAATATCATTTCTTGATAGTACGAAAAGATGTCTAAGACCTTTTCAACAAAACAAAACCTAAACCCCTTAAGTTAATTCAATTGTAAAGAGAACAGCCATCGGCAACAGATATGTCAAAAAGAGGATGATAAACTTTCTCCCCTTAACCAGATCTCAGTGAAGTTCCTATCATTTTTATGCAGGCGAAGAAATTTGAAAATGTGATCAGTGCCTGAATCCTTTCTCTTTGATCGGAACTTAACATGAGAAGAAGAATTAACTTAACCCACAAAAACTCTTGCTTTCATCAGTTAACCCGGGAAGAAGAATTAGAATAAAGATAAACAAAAATCAGAAAATTAGGGTTACAAGTGGGGAAAAAAAGCTTCTCATTTAAACTTTCACATTTTTCACATCATTCTATTCCATTTCTCAATATTTCCTTCACGTATATAAATGTAATGCTTCTTCTATATATTATTATCATAACAGGAAATATCATTTCAATTCGTTATGCAATAGTATCCAGGACAAGATTTAAGATCTGGAGCAATGTAGAACATAAAATTAGTCACGCTATTAACTTGCTGCTAATTTTACTTTATTCATAACAATTGTTCTAAAAACTCTACTTGTTCCGTATTTTTCATTGAATTCTCTTTCTTAATTTCTCTCTTTGGTTTATTGAATTTGTCTTGCACAAATTAAGTTACTCTATTGTATTATTTTAAATATTCTACAACAAATCTAGTGTTTAATTGGTCAGACCAACAAAGCCTCTTTCCAAATTTTTCAATTTTCTTTCTTAATAGACTAATCTCTTTAGCATGAAGATTTGTTCGTATATTTCTTTCCATGGTTTGATTTTTAGTGACTCAACATAATGCTTCCAGAAAAGGATTTTAACCAAAAATAAGATAAAAGAATTTAAAAAAGACCATAGTAGATCGATGATTAGCCCTCGATCGGAATGGTCCTCTCCAAGAACTTGATTCATGAAGAGAAAGAAACCTAGGGGACCACCTTTAAAGTTACCCGATCTGGTTCTAAATCAGCCGTTCATTCAACATTGCTACAACCAGAGCACGAATTCGTCGACCGGCAAAAGTACTTTTTTAGTTTGTTATGGGTTCCAACCCATGGACTTGGTAGCAGACGGTTCGGACGATGCTTAAGGAAAATGAGATTTGCAGAGTTGGATACAAAAGTTTATTTATATACAATGGGAAGCAACTATAATCCATGGACAACCGGTGGAGTTCATAAAAGAAAGCAAAGAAAGGTCCGTGACAAATTCACTACAAGAAAGTAATTGGCAAAAAAACTTTATCAACAATAAATATAGTGTTGCTAAAAAAACGTAAATGACAACAAAAAATTAAAAATATTGTTGCTAAAAAACGTAAATGACAACAAAAAAATAATTTATTATTGCGAAAACTTTTTGCATCGGATGTTATTTTAACAACATGCAATAATTTTTGTTGTTGCGAAAAGTATTTTTGACAACAACATTCAATATATGACAACGAAAAATATTGTTGGCAATGTCTTTCTTGTCTCTTCTCTTCATATCTAGGGAAAACAGTGGGTATAGAGAGATTGTGAATGAAAAGAGTAAGGGAAAAGTCATCTTATAACTGGAACTGGGGCAAGGCAAGAAAAAATTTCTCTTACTTCCCGAAGGGGAGGTTGAAAATATGTTACAGAATAAGCTGCACTTCTTTCTCTTTTTTCACTGTCTTTAATCTCCTGAATGAGATTTTCCAGAGGAAATGACCTCTTATAATCAATTATAGTTTCAATAGAAAAAATAATTTTTTGACCAAAAAAAAAAAGAAAAAAATAATTTTACAAAAATTTCATATTTTATTTATTGATCTTCTATGAAAAGAAGGATATAACTAAAAGAATATTTTGTGTGGTCTGACTTCTTTGGAAAAGTTTCCTTTTATTTTTGTTAATTTGTGGATTTAATATGTAGTTTGACTTTTTTTTTGTGTGTGTGGTCTGACTTCTTGATTTTAAATATCCGCAATTCCGCATGAAGAGTTGGTAGCATGCAAATAAACTAATAAAGTCATCAATCAAATCTGAATGTGATGAGTCGTGGCGTCTAGAAATGTTAAAATTAAATCAATTTTTTAAAGAGAAAAATAAACTCACAAAGAGGTGGTTGAGAAAAAGAAGCAAAATCCTCAAAGTTAAACCGTTTTCTTTTCAACTTGTTTATTTTGCCTTTTGGGAATTTGCCATTGCATGCTGCTAATACACTTTTGTTTCGAATGTATATAATCAAAACAAAAGGCGAAGAATTTGTAAGAGAAAATATGTTTGGGAGTATTAAAGATGTTAGAGTATACTATAGTAGTTTCAAGTTTCAACGCTATCTGGTACCGTGTGGATTCGGTGATTTTAATTTCTTACGTAAGCGTCACCATCTTATTTCGTTATTTTCTCAATTCTCACTATTCATGGTTTACTCCCGCCCAAGAAAAATTAACAAAGAAAATAGTTTTGGTTGTTCCACATTGTTACATAGATGATGAGTCCGGAACTTAAAAGACCAAAATATTGAGGAAGTGAACCAAAATACCCAAGAAAATTATTACAAAAGTACCTTTTGCGCAGTAATTTACTGTGCAATAGAACTTAGCAGTAACGGCCCGGTTAAGTCTTATTGCGAAGTAAATTACTGCACAATAGGGGTTGATAAACCGACTCATCGATTTCTTCCCCCATCGGTCCCCACTTTATTTAAAGAATCCGCCACTAACAATAAAAATAACCGAGGTCCCACCACATAAAATTATCATTTTCGCGTTAAATTTCAACCCGAAAGTCAATATTCTCGGTATATTCAAATCAAGGAACAAGTTTCGAAGCTTGAATTTCGGAATAAAGCATCGTAGAACTCTATTCCAAAACTCAAAAAATAACCTTCAATCTAGGTATTTTACCATGAACTTTCTAATTATATTGTTAAATACATTATAATCCTAAGCATGATTAATATTTCATAGTCTCAAATTTCAAAAAAGTAGTGTTTTTCGCAATTTTATTTTTTGCGCAATAGAGGCAGTCCGCTACTGCCCCGCCAGCCCGTTTTTGTGATTTTTAAAAAAAAAATTGTTAATTAGCTAATTAGAAAAAAAGTTAGTAATCTCCTAATTGTGAATTATTTTTTAATTTGTTAATTATCTAATTGTTAATTTATTTATTTGTAAAATTGTTTATTCCATGTTAGTTATTAATGTGATAATTAGTTATCTAATTTTATGTGTTAATTTTTAATTAATTATTAATTAGTTACTTAATATAATTTTTTTTAAATGAATTAGTTCGTCATTATTTTAATCCTTAGTTTAGGATTGAACATCTTTAGTTTAGGATTAAAGTATAATAATTAATTATTAATTAGAAATAGTTAATCCTTAGTTTAGGATTGAATATCATTAGTTTAAGATTAAAAACACATTAATATTAGTTAGTTAATTGTAGTTAGTATAATAATTAATTATCAGTTATTAATTAGAAATAGTTAATCCTTAGTTTAGGATTGAACATCATTAGTTTAGTATTAAAAACATCATTAATATAATATTAGTTAGTTAATTATAACTAGTATAATAATAAATTATCAGTTATTAATTATAAATATTTAATCCTTAGTTTAGGATTGAACATCATTAGTTTAGTATTAAAAATATCATTAATATAATATTAGTTAGTTAATATAATTTTTTAATTATTCATAAAAATATAATACAACATAATTGTTCTAATTCACAAATTTAGATAGTTAATAAAATTTTCCGATAAAGGATTAGTTAGTTAGTATAATTTTTTGATAAAATATTAGATAATTAATATTACATGATAATGAATAATTTAAACATTGTTTGTACATATATGGTACCTCATGGATACCAATGTTCATCCGAGGCTTATCGATAGATCAATACTTAGTCTACAGGATAATCATAGGCCCGAGCTATTGTGGACTAGCGAGATACATATGAGGACGTTGTTCCATCCCCATATCTTAGAGATAATGTATCGGGGAAATATCTACTGTTGCATCACTATTGGTCAGGTACAGCATGATCGGGCTCTTGTGACGGTCATGGTTGAGTGATGGCGATCGGAGATCCACACATTTCATGTCCACACTAGTGAGGCCACTATCACGCTTCAGGATATAGATGTCATGTTTGGACTACGGGTAGATGGACTCCCATTATACACCGAGGATCTTCCTCAGCGGTCGATATTAGGGCATGAGTTGACTAGGCTCACTGGATACGCGTCTCAACCAGGTGATATCTATATACAGAGTCGAGTGGCGATGTCTGCCCTCAGTGCTTACTTGTGTGCCACGGATGTGGCAGATAATATTGCAAATAACACAGATCAGGAGATTGTGGATTGTCGTACCCTTTATATTTACTCATCATATTCGAGGGCATCATGTTCCCGAACACATCAGGTTCCCATGTGAGCTTAAAGTATTTTTTTATTTCTGGCCGATCTGGACTGATTGGGAGATTACAGCTAGGGTGGTATTGTTCTGGATTACCCGTATCGATCTTTATGTCGAGCGTCTATGGGCGCTATGAGTGATATCGGTGGATTTTTCGCTCTCCTCCAGGTAATATATTTAAATGTGTGTAATTTTATTCTCAATAATTTTTTTGAAACGACGACTAATAAATCAGATTTTTTAATAATCCTTTTAGTTATGATGTAGGATAGAATGCTGTCATTTCAGCCCGTACCTGCGCACCCTCAGCCTGAATTCATTGATGATGACATGCCCTACGTGCGGAGATGGATGGGAGGCATATCCCGAGATATGGATACGCACCACAATATTTTTTCGTTCAGGGATCAGCTTGATCGTATGACAGATGGCAGGTAAAATGATTTGAGTTTACATTATTACCTTTTTTTATTTTTATTATTATTATTATTATTGTTTTTATTGTTTACTAATTTGTGGTCTTTTTTACAGGTTTTTATATGGATGCCGTATGTTCAGTTTTTGAATCAATTGTCGGCATTTTACAAAGCTAGTGCGGCCGTGTGAATGTCGCGGTGTCCGTTGATACACATGGAGATCGTTGAGGGTCACGCGTCCTACCGCGTCTTACGACAGTTTGGCCATGCACAGAATATTTCCGACCGGACTCATTAGGAGCACTGCCACTATACGCAGGACAAGCGTTTGACCATCTCTCGTACATACTAAGCATTTATGCACACCTAGATCAATCGTTGGGTTCGAAGGATGCAGAGCACAACGATGGGTGGACATACGATTCTGATTGAGATTTGTATGGAGTGGTACCGGCAGATCACACGCAACTTGATTGGAAACCCTGAGATACATGTTCCAGATGGCCGAGGATATGCAACACTCGCGGGACAGTATGAAGTGTTGGTAAGTTTACTGCATTTAAACTTAATTAATTATCTTAATTATTATGTTAAAGATTTATTTAATTATTAATATTTACAAACAAATGCATCTACGGATGGTACAGACAATGCGCCTATTGGGAGTACAACATATAGATATCCCCGAGACAGCGTGATTTGCTACCCAGATCGTTCATGTAGCCGAGTCGGAGCGTGATTTGCTAAGAGGTCAGACGTATGCATGAGCGTGTTTCAGAGGGCCCGTATCAGCCATCATATGATCGTGGTCGTGATCTAGGAGGCAATGGTGATAGAGGTGGTGGTGGCATAAGGGGGGTTGGCAGAGGGAGTAGGGGCGAGGGGATCGTGGCTGAGGTGGTGGCGGTAGAGGACTCCGTCTAGTAAATGAGTCTAACGAGAATGCTCCCATTCTCGCTTCATCCCAGTAGCATCCATCAAGTTGAGACGTCCCGTCGACTTCAAGTCGCCCATTGACTTCTTATCGGCCGTCGATACCTACATATATACCAGCACAACTATTTTTAGATGTACTTGAGTTTTCATTCCAACAGAGCCAGAATGTGTACGTCGGTGTACATGATGATTTAGATTGAATTTCATATGACGCATCAGTGCGTGCGCAGTGCCAGTTCGTGATCTATAGGGTGACAAGGAGCTACAATATGACTTCTCATTCATAGACTTCGAGCATTTTCTTAGCCGAGGGGTAAGTGTTTAAAATATTTCTAGAAGAAACATCAAGTCAATACAAAGGGGGAATAGAAAAAAACGGAGTAGAAAAAACAAACGTTGAAAATTATGATTAAAATAACTGCATTGTTTTCTAAGACGGAAGAAGACAATTGGAAGGATGCATTTATTGGAGAACAAAGTGAGAAGAGGGTGAACAACCAAAAGTGTATATCTTTAGATTTCTTTGAATTGACATAATCATAATCGATTTTTTCAATTAGGATATATTCTCTGAAATAATCCAAAAATAAACATTCTTGCTAATGGTGCAAAAGACTGTATTGAAGGTTGATGTTTCTTGTGATAAATGCAAGAAGAAGATTCTTAAAGCTGTTTCAGGACTACCAGGTATCTGCAATCTTTCTTTCTTATTTCTGGTTTCCTTATGTGTCTTTGATTTCACTTTTGTACTCGACACTGCAATCTCTATAAATTTAAACTAACTAATTAAAGTATTTCCTTTCATATATCTCCTTGTATATAAATTGCTTCCCCGTTGAAAAGGTCAAAATTGACAAAACTGAATCAGCAATTGAATTTGATATAACGTCATTTGTTCTCTGAAAATGTGAATTTGAGATCATGTTACCTAAATATAGAGAAAACATTTGTTTCTTTTAAGAATTATTGTCCAATCTCATTTCAGTGGGGTATTGCGATATGGCAACTTACTTTTTTGTTTTGCTAGAAAGAAAGATATAGCGATATGTTAAGACTAATATCGTCATTAGGTTTAAATCTAATGACTTAAATGTCTAAATTAGATCGAATAATGCTCACTTCTATTTTATTTTTAGGTCGTTATCAGAATTAGAGTAAAACCCACTTTACCCTCTTAACATATTGTGTTTGAAAACAATACCCCTTTCATATTGAATGAGACAATAAGCCCCTAGCTTTTAAATCAATGGTTAGAAATGAGTTGGATTGTTGTTATAATTCATATTAATTGAAGGTCGTTTTTGACATTTTAAAAATGTATGGAATAAATTTGTTATAATTCATATTAATTGAAGGTGGTCGTAGGTTCAGCAAGAAACATTGAAAATGTTAATTCAAACATTTAAAAATATTTTTTCCCATATATTTTTAAAATGTGAAACATTAAATAATATGAATTATAACAAATTAAATTATCAAAAAAATATTCAACACTATTTGAGTACATTTTATTTAACAATCCTAAAATTTTGGGATTATAATACGTCGTTCATCTAGTATTATGAAATATAATCTTACTTGAATTAACATTTTCAAATAATTTTTAAAAACTTTAAATATCATATCAGTTACTCCGTATTAACTATATTTATATTAGAGATTACTATTTTTTATTTAAAATATTTACCAATAAAATAGTTACAAAATAATTAGGCTTTGAGTATGTAAGTATAACATGAAATTAGAAAAATACATTAGAAAATTTTAGTTGTAGTAGTAAAATTTTAATACTAATAATAATAATATAATTAATCATATATATCAAGATATTTTTAAAATTTAAGCTCTAAAATAATAGAAATATATCATGAGGCCTAATGGTCGGGTAACAAAAGAGAAAAAGAAGAAAAAAGAGATGTACGAATTTTAATTATAAAATACCATACTTAAAATTTTTAATTATTGAAAATGATGTCACAATTTATATTATTAAAGGTTATTTTTGACATTTTAAAAATATATGCAATAATTCAACTCATTTCTAGCAATTAATTTAAGATCAAGGGATTTATTATCTCATTCAAAATGTGAATGACGTATTATTTCTCAAACTCAAAATGTTAATGGGGTAAAATATGCTTCACTATCATAGTAATTATTTAGAGGTCAAACAAATTTTTATTTGACTAAAATTCTCAAACATTTATAGACTATTTGAAATCATATATGAGACTGAAACTCTACAATTTGATATTGAAGGTGTGGAAAAAATTGAAATTGATGGAGCAAAGGGAACTTTGACTGTAACGGGGGATGCTGACCCATACGAGGTCATTGTTAGATCGAGGAAAGCTGGGAAATTTGCTGAGGTGGTAAGTATTGGGCCTCCACCAGCTCCTCCAAAACCAGATGGGCAGAAAAAGCCCGAAGAGATGAAGCCTGAGCAGAAACTCAAACCCCAGCCCCAGCCCATGGCCCATATGTATGGTCCTCCCCCTCCCATTATGCCCGCTGTATGCGCTTGCTGTCACAGATTGCCACATGTTGTTCACGTGACATATAGGGAAGAACACACTCCACAATGCTCTATTTTGTAGAAGCTATGCTTAGTTGCGCAATTTTGAAAACAGACAAGTCTATAATATCACCAACAAGGACCAATTAATGTTATAATTTCGAATAAATAGGGGCGGATCTACAGTTTATTGTTATAATTTTGAATAAATAGGGGCGGATCTACAGTGATGGTTCGTAACTTCATGATTACTCTTGTTGGTTGTTTCCTTAATTTTTTCAATTTTGTAGCTGTCATGATGAAGAAGAATTTTTTTTATTCGTACTTTGTGAATTATCAACGGGAAAAGGTGGATGACATTATCCTAATTAATACTAAAAGTCCATTCGTCCACAATAAAATTTTGTAGCTACACTACGAAGTACGAAAATCTCATGCATCTTCTTAATGGGCCCATTTGGAGAAGTTTGTTATTCATCCTGCAAGGCTGTGAAAGTTATTGGGCACCCACTTCTTAATCTGGGTATATGGGTTTTTCTTTCCAGTCTGCGATCAAGATCGTCAACTGTCCACCTATACAATCAGGACAGTAATCTAAAGTTAATTATCATACTGACCTGTATCCACTCGTTAATCTGTGCAAAAATACCAACATGGTCACTTTTAATTCCCAAGCAAGTCCGTGGTCCTGATCCAAAAGGAATATAGCTATATGGCTTTTGCATTTCCTGAATATGAGAATTACGTGTATTACTAATCCATGGCAAAATAGTGTTGATAATATTTCAAAGTTCCCAAGATAAATAAGCAATTGAACTAGTACGTCAAATCTTGAAGGGTTGAACCTTTGTATAATGTTGGATCATAGTGTATGCATGTTGCGTCTATGTTTGCATGCCACCCTTTCTTTATTTCAAAACCTGCCATAAACATTAAAAAAAAAAAAAGACTAGTTATCAGATGAATATTACATCTGTAGTTTCCCGCGGAAGAACCAACTAACAGAAGAATTCTGTTTTTTTAAGTTCAAACAAAAATGTCATTGCAGTGTCACAAACTATTGTTAGTATGGAGTAGTGTGCTACGGACAAACTTGCCTTCAATAGTGCAGTCATCAAGTGCAACTCGAGGGTACCATAGCAGGACATTGGACATCCTCAGTGCCTCTTTCACAACCTAAGTATAGAGGAAATAAAGTCACATTTTGTCTGATTCTAGAATGGACATAATATAGTTAGAAGTACCAAATTTTGCAGTAGTTAGAGTAAAACAAATCAAGAAGAAAGATCACGTGACGTAGTTCCTACAAACCTTTTAGGCATAGGACATTGCTATTGAGATCATCCATGGTAAGTAATGCTCCATTAGGCTTGCTTCTGAGAATTGAAAGTTGTTCTTCCTGTAAGTTGATAGTAGTATTAGTCATAATACTGACATTTGAGTTTTATATGAATAAACTTTCCAGAGATGTTTCACCAGTTACGTCTTAGTTTAATAGGAAGATTTTCCTTTAGAAATGCCAAAAGTAGGATATTTTATCTTTTTGTTCATAAGAAGTGCATAGGGTAATCAAATGTCTCCCACGTAATAAATATTCGTCCTTGATAATTTCATTTCAAAGGGTAGTAAATATACTATAATACAAGTATAATCCTAGGCTACAATTACGGTAAGTAATGACTAAATCCTAAGCTACAATTACGGTAAGTAATGACTAAATATACACATACCATATACAAGATATACATAATTATGACCGAATATATTTCCTATTCTATCGCACCCCCGCAGTCGAAGAGGGAGGTCGGCGTATGATGAGACTGTCCTGAAAATATTCATATAGAATCAGCGGAAGACCTTTGGTAAAAATATCGGCGATCTGATAGCGTGACGGGACATGTAAGACACGGACTTGTCCGCGAGCTACCTTTTCACGAACAAAGTGAATATCCAGCTCAATATGCTTAGTGCGTTGATGTTGAACCGGATTTCCCTGCAAGATAAATCGCACTAATATTATCACAATAAACCAATGTCGCCTTCGGAGTCGGACAGTGGAGCTCCAAAAGAAGGTTCCTTAGCCAATAAGATTCGGACACTACATTGGTAACTCCTCGGTATTCTGCTTCGGCACTGGACCTGGACAGGGTAGCTTGACATTTGGAGGACCAAGATACCAAATTGCCATCAAGAAATATACAATAACCAGACGTGGAGCATCTGGTATCCGGACATCCACCCCAATCTGCATCTGTGTAAGAAATGAGAGTGGATGTCGAAGATGGATATAGATGCAAGCAATCATCAAGAGTGCCCTGAATATAGCGCACAATGCATTTGAGCGCATTCATGTGATCCTCCATCGGGTTATGCATGAATAGACAAACTTGTTGCACATCATAAGATATGTCGGGCCTTGTTAAAATGAGATACTGCAAAGCCCCTGCAAGGCTGCAATAATGTGATGGATCGACAAATGGCTTGCTGGAAGAGGCCCTCAACTTCAGTTTAGTATCAACTGGAGTGGAGGACGGCCTACACGAGGACATGCCATCTCGTTCAATGATCTTTTCGGCATACTTCTTCTGGGATAAAAATAAACCATATGCATGACGTGTCACAACTATCCCCAAGAAGTAACTTAGTGGCCCTAGATCTTTCATCGCAAACTCAGAGCCAAGAAGTGACATGATAGACTTGCGAAGAGCATCAGATGAGGTAGTTAATATACTATCATCCACATACAGAAGAATGTAAGCTATATCATTATCCTAACGGCATATGAATAGAGAATGATCAGAACTGTTGTTAGAAAACCCAATATAAGAAACATAATTTGCAAACCGCTTGTACCAGGCCCGAGGAGCTTGTTTGAGCCCATACAATGATTTCTTTAGCAGACACACATGATTAGGATAAGTGAGGTCTCTTTATCCCATAGACTGATACATGTACACCATTTCATTGAGTTCTTCATGCAGGAAAACATTTTTTACATCAAGTTAATGAAGCGGCCATGTCTTCGAATGAGCCAGACTTAGTACCATGCGGATAGTTGTTGATTTGATCACCGGACTAAAGGTCTCACCATAGTTCACACCAACCTATTGAGTCTTCCCATCACATACAAGACAGGTTTTCTGCCTCTCAAAT
Organism: Anisodus tanguticus; assembly: GCA_034509755.1. NCBI lineage: Eukaryota > Viridiplantae > Streptophyta > Magnoliopsida > Solanales > Solanaceae > Anisodus > Anisodus tanguticus. The sequence continues at coordinate 11,857,555 of CM067544.1, forward strand.
GTACCATTATATTTATCTCTATGACTAAAAATCCACATAGACCGAATCACATTAACATAAGTAGGACGGGGCACCAAATCGCACATCATATTATTAATAAGAGCGTTATATTCATCATTTATAGGTATTTTCCAATTCGGGTCATTAAAGGCAGACACTAGGTTACGGGGCAACAGTGATTTGGTTATATAGGCGTGCAGACAGTATTTTTTGTTTGGCTTAAAAATCCTGTATTGACTACGAGTGACTGGAAGTGGACCGGTAGAGGAGATGGGACTACCCAGCAGTGGGTTGTGGCTTGGGCTTGCTGGGCTGCCACTGCCTGATGCTGGGCCGTTACCGAGGGGACTACCAGGCAGTGGGCTGCCAATGAGAGCCCCAACTGAGCCGGCAACCACTAGACTTCGGTTAGGTAGGCCCAGTTTGCTGGGCTGGAGAAAACAACTGTTGGGCTGAGGTAACTCGGCCCACTTCGCCCGAATTAACTAGGTTGGCCGAAATAATTGGCCCAGATTGGGAAAATAATCGATGGACCAAATACGAGGGTATGCTATCGTCAAGAAATTCGTAGGTAGGAGGCACAGAACAATGCATTTTGGCAAAGGAAAAATTTGTTTCATAAAAAACTACGTGATGACTCACGATGATTTTTCTAGAGGATAAGTCGTAATATTTGTAACCACGATGATTTGGCGGATATTCCAAAAAAATACACTGAGTAGACTGGGGTTGAAGTTTATTGATTGTAGTGGAAGGAAAAAGATGATAGCATAAGCACCCGAACATCCGTAGATCAGTGTAAGATGGGTCCCTTAGTTATAAATTTTTGAGAGGGGATTGATAGGACAAGTGTTTGCTCGAAAGTATGTTAAGGAGTGTAATGCATGATGCCAAAATAATGGTGGTAGAGAGGCATGGGCAAGTAAGGTTCTAACAATGTTATTAATGGTTCAGATTTTTCTTTCCGCTTTTCCATTTTGAGATGAGGTATGTGGACAAGAGAGACGAAAAGATAAACCATTAGTTTTACAAAAATTCCAAAATGGCCCATTATCAAATTCTCTTCCATTATCACATTGAATATTTTTAATATCCCGTTCAAATTGATTTCGGATGAATGCTCTAAAGGAGAGAAATGTGGAAAACACCTGTGACTTTATAGATAAAGGAATTAGAGTAATCATCCAACAAAAGAAGATAATATCGATGGCCCGAAGAGCTCAAAACGGGAGATGTCCAAATATAACTATGGATAATATCAAAAGGCGTAACAATGCAAGAATTAGAAGCAACAAAAGGCAATTTAACATGTTTCCCAAGAGGACATGAACGACAAACATGAGAATTACGATGTCTAGTACATGAAATAAATTTATTTTGTTTAAGGGAGGCAAAAATAGGTGCTCCCGGATGACCCAAGAGTAATGCCATAAAGATGGAGCTAAAGCAACAAAAGTGGATGGTGTGGCTTGATGTGTGGTTGTGGTGATTGGATAAAGCTCGCCCCGACTATCACATCTCGTTAGACGCATCCCCGTCTGAAAATCCTTCACGAAAAACCCAAAAGGATTAAATTCAATAGAAATCCAATTGTCAGTAGTAAATTTTCTAACTGAAATCAAGTTTTTAATTAATTGAGGAGCGTGAAGGACATTTTTTAAAGTTAACGGTTGGTTCGGGGGAGACAAGTTTGTAGTACCATAACCACGAATTGGAATTGAATGACCCTTTCCGACAATTATACCACGATTATTGCTCAAATTAAAATAGGACGAGAGATTACCTTGTGAGGACGTCATATGAGACGTTGCACCGGTGTCCATGTACCAATTTGCGTCGGCGGATTAAGCCCACGAGTGTGCATCGCGTCCTCGATATCAGTCGGGGTCGCCACAAAGAGAAGGGGGAGGAAGCAATTTTAGTGTTTCAGGAACTTTCCCTAGAATCTGATACCATGTAAGAAATATTCTTCCTTGATTATTTCATTCCAAAGTGGTAGTAAATATACTATAATACAAGCATAATCCTAGGCTACAATTACGGTAAGTAATGACTAAATCCTAGGCTACAATTACGGTAAGTAATGACTAAATCCTAGGCTACAATTACGGTAATTAATGACTAAATATACGCCTACCATATACAAGATATACATAATTATGATTGAATATATTTTCCTATTCTATCATTCCATCATCGATGGATACTCACTCTGAGCTTGTCCTGTGCTCATCCAAAAACTTGACCATTGCAGCCGCAGTTGTTGTCTGACCTGCAATTATCAGAGTTAACAAATTATCCATGATCTCTTCATCATCAAGCTTTTGATTGGCGGGAGATGAATCCTTCTGCAACATGGACTGCAGGAAATCTTCATGATATTCCTTCCCATTGCGCCGATTTGTTATCATTGCGTTGAAGGTCTCCATTATTCTCCTGCGTGCCTGGACAGAAATTGAGGATGAGCATAATCTAATAGGATAGATTTCTCTTGTATAACATGGATAGTTTTCACTTTGTATTACTAATTTATCATGTCCCATTTTATTCTCATGGTGGGTAAATCTTTTCATAGATGTTACAAACCATCATATGTACTGCATTAGCAGTCAACCTACCTTGATGCCTTTATAATATCTGGTTCCTTGAATCATGACTGGAAAGGACAGCATGGCATCAGAAACAGCAGTGCAGTTCTTTTCAATTTGTTTTAGCAGAGAAGCATCTTTGATGCTCATCAGCATATCGCACATTGCAGCAAATGTTATCTGCAGCCAAATTTCTCGAGGTCAGCTTTATTCAAATAAGATCTTTCTCCGTGACGTCAAAAGCCTAATTGAGACAATGCAGTGACAGTTTATAAGTTTTTACACTATCAGGTCAAGGTGCCCTACAATAATATGTACCTTTTCATAGCAAACTTGATCCAACTAATCAATAAAGAGGAAGGAACTATATTTGTTCCAAGCCTTAATGACCCCTGTGTTAGTGCTAAACTAGTAATGGTACTATTGCCTGAGATATTGATTCTGGTAAAGGAAGTTAGTGTATGGTTCAAAGAACATAGTAATAGATACAAGCAAGCCATTATAGACAAATTACCTTCATGTTGAAGTCTAGCACAGTGAAGCTCTTCCCTTCCTTTTGTACTTTTTTCAATCTTTCACATAACATGTTATCAAACCTCTGGACAAATTTTGACAATGAATTCATAGAGAAAGGATCAGATAAGAGACGCCTAATCCTTTTGTGACTCTCATGAGGAACACATAACAAGCTTTTCTTTCCCACAGCATCTGCCATCGATTTCACGTAGCCCTTATTGAAAAGAGCAAAATCACTGGTAAAAATTGCTTTTGCACCCTCAACACTTGGAACAAACACATGTACCTTTCCAAAAATTCTGGGTTTGAACCATTTCCCATGCCTGTATTAAACAACAATAGAACTATCATAATTTGCATAACCTATAGCTGATTAGCTGGAGGAGCAAATGAGACTAGAAAAGAAGGTTTTGCAAGGTGCCTTATTTCTTGTGAATTGATTGCTTAGGCTATTTGCAAATGAGTTTTTTTTTATACTGTGACAATGTAAAAGAACTTTCATAGATTCACTTAAAAGATAACTACAAGTAATTGTTCCTAATAAGTGTTTGGTGTCACTATATATGAGTTAAATTCTTTGGGAATAGTGAATACATTCCCCCTGTGAGATAAGAAAAGAATCGCGTTTCCATATCACCATATTGCAGACTTGGGAGAAAAAACTTAGAACCAAGTCCTGATTAGAAACTTTAGGAAAGATTTTATCATAAATTAAACTAGAAACTTATTGATCAATAGATATATGTTGTAAATATTTGGGAAAATATTAAACTAAAGGCCTATGACCTTTCTCAGTTTTTGGCCATTGGAAAAGTTGATCTCGAGTCATCTCAATATAAAAAGCTAAAGTGTTGGATTTAGATTGTAATGGAACAGTTAATGGATTTAAAAGAAAAGAAGTTTCGTATCACTCACGTCGGAGTCTAACAAAGTCATAGCAACCTTTGACACTGTTGGTTGCTGATATAAGTGCAAAGGTCTCGCCCACGAAAGGTATTCCCAAACTCCCAGGTATGTAGCTTTTTGCATCTTTAGATCTTCTTGATACCATTGATAAATAAAGTGCAGTAATACTTATGACAAGTATTGAAGCCAGAAGAATATCATAGTATTTGCTTACTAGGCGAAGAATGTTTTCCATTGACAGAGTAAGCATATTCAGATTTTAGTGTCAACCTTGAAAGGACAAACTTATCAGTTATACTCATGCACTCACTTTATAGGCCATAATTGTTCATTAGTTAGATAGAGATTGGAAGATTCAAATGTAGTATAGGACAAGATGCCACAAGCCTGGATCTTTTGTCTTGACTTGCTTTGCATAATGTATAGAGATTGACTTGCTCAACAGGAGGGCAGATTCTTGATATGTGACAAATGAGATCAAGCACTTATTTTGGCGGTCTGATGAACCTATGCTTATCCAGGTATCAGTAATTCAGTATACTCCTTTTTGTTCTGTCTAGATTTGCAACTGTCCCAATATTTTAGAGTCTACACAAAATCGTTTCTAACTTCAACGTGAAATATTAGTTGCAAATCAATACTCCATTTGTTTAAGAAATTCGCATAGTATTTCAACTTCAACTAGAATTACAGAATTTGAAGTTGAAAAACTTAAGGAGTACTTAGGACCAGTTTGGCCACGAGAATATTTTATATTTCTTTCTATTTTTTTCACTTTATTTGAAAATTAATTTTTGATCATGAAAATTCCAAATACAAAACACCTAAAATATTGTTTTTCACTTTTTTCGTTTTTAATACATTCAAACAACCAAATTCTCACAAATGCCCTTATTTTGGGGTGGTTTTTAATTTTTTCCCATCAAATTTAAAATATTTAATTTTTGCCCTTCGCCTAATCCCCGAGGTTCTGGGTTCGAACCCCTGCTCAGGCAAAAATTAAAAAATAATCGCAAGGCAGAAGTTTGTAGCAAATTATGCCTATTCGGGGAAAATTAGGCCTATTCGGCAGAGGTTTTCCATAAGGCAAACTTTTACAAAAAATTAGGCCTTAAGACGAACCTCTGCCTTAAAGGCAAACTTCTGCCGATATAGGTCTTATTAATAGGCTTAATTTTGCTACAAATCTCTGTTTTGCGATTTTTTTTTAATTTTTGCTTGAATAGGGATTCGAACCCGAAATCCATGAGTTTTTAGGGAAAGGGAAAAAATAAAAGATTCTAAACTTAAGGGGAGGGGGAGGTGGGAGGGGGATTAAAGATTAGTGCCTTTGAAAGACATTCGGCACAAAAAAAATTATTAGTATTTTTTTAGTTTTTGAAAAATAAGTTGGGCATTAAGTAGACGGCGAAGACAGCACAGACAAACAAATATTGGGCCTAATGAGGAAGCAGTCGGGGGCCTTGTAATACTAAAGTCCATCTAGTTCGCAGAATCAGATAGATGACTTGCTGAAGACGAATCATCAATCCTTCCCTCTTTCTTCAAATTGAATCTTCTTCTGCAACCCTAGGTCCATCGAATCACCATGACGAAGCAGCAAGCTAATTGGTCTCCTTATGACAACAATGGCGGGTAATCTTTCATAAATTATTACTTGCTTTCTTTCATTTGTCAATGTCAGTGCTTATGTTTGTTCGATTTTACAGAACGTGTGTGGCAGTAGCTGGAGCAGATTACTGTGTAATTGCAGCAGATACTCGCATGTCAACTGGCTATAACATTCTTACTCGAGATTACTCCAAGATCATTAAACTGTATGCTCCTTTTTTTTTGCGTTTCAATTAAACTTGTTTTTTCTGTTCTGTTGAACTGGTTAATATTATGTACTAGGCTTGTAACAGCTGTATATATTTGATCGGGTAAAGTCAACGCATTGCAATCTCAAAGTATTAATTTTTATCGGTAATTGGGAGCCTATTTTTTTTTAAATTATTTAAAAACAAATGTGTATTTATTGGGAGCCTAGTTAGTTTGGCGTTTCCGGAAAGTATCCCTTCTGTACTTCACAATGTTAACATCTACCTCATGTATAAAGATTCGTAATGGGGGGGGGGGGGGGGGCACGGCACGGCGGCTGAGAAAATTATTCGAACCGCCACTGCTTCTGCGGGATTTCTTGCTTGCCAAGGAAAAGATGATGTTATCAAATTATTCAAATAATTGTTGTTTCCATATCAAAGGGATGAACTAAGCTATAAAGTAGTAATAAAATTTAGAGAAAATGACAGACTAACAAAGATCCATCAAAATTCCAGCCATAACTACTGACTTAACATACTAGAAAGAAAAGTAGAGATCTATCTCATTGACTTAAGGCCAGACAATAGTGGGAGGGTGCTGGTTGGGGGCAGAGAGCAGCTTTGGAGAAGGAGAAAGAGGGAGCTCTCAAAGGATCAGAATGCAAACCTAGGATTGCATTACTCTGTTTGGATGATTCATGAATCGGACTATTTGCGGTGCTGTTTCTGTTGTTTGCTTGACCAGGCTCAGTCACTAATTAAAAAAAATTAGCAGGAGGCAATACCAAGTTCAACACGTTTCATTTTTGTATAAAATGTGTTCGACGTATAGTAAATAAACTCTATATTTCTTGGTATAATTTTCCCATGCATATAGAAATCTTCTTGAGAAGCAGTTTCGAAACCCACTTGCCTTTATGGGCCTCTGCTCTGGGAGGAAGAGAGTATAGCGATGGCTGCACTTCCAGGATTAACAATAAAATCAGATATTATGATCTCCTATAAATTGTAGCATGAGAGAATACATGTAATCTTCGCCTCATGTCATGATACTAATTGGTTTCTCTTCTTTTATCTTTATGCACAAACCTTTTTCTAATATATCACGGTGTATGTTAACTATCTGACTATGTAGAGCGGATAAATGTGTGATGGCGTCTTCAGGATTTCAGGCTGATGTGAGAGCTTTGCAAAAGGTTTTGGCATCAAGGCATCTGGTAAAATGCTTTAAAAATTGTTAATCCTTTTTTCCTGCAGACAGTTCGGTATTGAGCATGTAATTAAGCTGACATTGTATCTACTTTCAGTTGTGCTTCACCTGTTTGGGCAGTATGATCTTTTGAGCTTGTTGAGAAGCAAAGATTAATTATTAGGTTGCATTATGTGCTTGATTTGATTTTTTTTTAAAAGTGAGTATGATTACGGTAGAGAGACAGAAACAGTGACGATAGTCTGATCCATAAGCTTTAAAGTTCTTTAGCCCGAGAATTTGATTGTGGGCAGGATTTGGGGCGGTGGGGGCGGGGGGTTAAAGTTGATCCATAAATATAAGCTCTTTTTCTTTTCTTTCAATTAGGAAAGACATGACAAAAATGATTGAATCTGACAAAAGATGAAGTGGCACACAAAGAATAAAATAAGACAAGATCCTTTGAAATGACTTTGTCATGTTTTACATAGATCTGTATGTTGGTGTGAAACCATGGCAATCGAAGGTATTAAAAAGGGATGAGATAGACCTAAAATCACATAAAAGAAAATTGTCTCAAAGAACCTATAATCTCTAAGAATACATGCAGATTTTGTCACAAAAAAAAAAACGGAAGCAAAAGGTCTATATTGATGATAACAACATGATTGCTTAGTTATGGTGCTATGCTTATAATCAGCTGATTGTTACTAGGAAATCCTTTGTCTGTTTAGAGATTTGTATACAACAACAACAACATACCCAGTGCAATCTCACAACATGGGGTCTGGGGAGTGTAGAGTGTACACAGACCTTACCTCTACCTTGGTAGATAGAGCGGTTGTTTCCGAGAGACCCTCGGCTCAAGACAAAGCATAAGCACAAACAAAGCAAAAGCAAAGTAAAAGAAACGGTCAAAACAAATTTAAAGCAGTATGAAAGCTCGTATAAAAAACGAATAAGCCATGATAACGCATTCTGAAAAAGTAAGCAGTAACTAGTGCAGGGACTATAAAGCACACTAAAGAACGCATAGCAACAACAATCAAACTACCGGGGACGATAAACCAATACTGCGTCTATTAGTATGATAGGTTAAGAGGACCTACAATAATAACACTACAATTACCAGTTTGCAAGCGTAAGTAGGACTACGCTCGACTATCTACTACCCTTCTACTCTAATTTGTGTCCTCCACAACCCTTTATCTAAGGTCATGTACTCGGTAAGTTGCACATGCGCCATATCCCATCTAATCACCTCTCCCCAATACTTCTTCGGCCTAACTATACCCCTCCTGAACCCGTCCATAGCCGACCTCTCACACCTCCGTACTGGGACATTTGTGTCTCTTCTCTGCACATTCTCAAATCATCTCAACCTCACTTCCTGCATCTTATCCTCCACCGAGGTCACTCCCACTCTGTTCCGAATATCATCATTTTTAATCTTATCCCTCTTTGTATACCCACACATCCATCTCAGCATCGTCATCAATTTCTCCATCCCTTTGGATAATAGACCCGAGGTACATAAAACTTCCTTTCTTTGGAATGACCTAAGTACCAAGTCTCACCTCCACGCCTGTCTCAAGGTTGCTCCGGTTACTGAACTTGCACTTCAACTATTCTGTCTTGGTCCTATTCAGACTGAACCCTTTAGACTCTAGAGTCTGTCTCCAAACCTCCAGCTTAGCGTTCACTCCGCTGCGAGTCTCATCAATCAGGACTATGTCATCTGCGAATAACATACACCATGACACCTCCTCTTGAATTTGTCGCGTCAGTCCAACCATCACTAAGACAAATAAGAATGAGCTAAGAGTTGATCCCTGGTGCAGCCCCATCATCACTGGGAAGTGCTTCTGAGTCTCCTCCTACTGTCCGTACCCTGTTTTTGGCTCCATTATACATAATCTTGATCGCCCTAGTGTACGTCACACGTACACCTCTAACCTCCAAACATCTCCATAGAACCTCCCTAGGGACTTTGTCGTATGCCTTCTCGAGGTTGATGAAAACGATATGTAAGTCCTCTTCCTCTCCCTATACTGCTCCACCAACCTCCTAATAAGATGAATGACTTTTGTGGTGTTTAGAGATTTGTATATCGGTATGAAATGTAGAGAATTTGTAGTGTTACAGAACCCTGAACTGTGAGATACAAGTGCTACAATTCCATGGAACTGATAAAAAAATAACGTATTCAGTTCCATGTATAATTGCCAAAATGTATGTTTGGTTTGCAAATTGGAAAAAAGTAGGACATTATGTCATTGACTTGCTTGGGGTTGCATCCGGTGTTTGGTTATGCAGGACGTGGTTCATAGATAGGTTGTTACATAATTTCATGAATTTGGCTTACTTTTGTGAGAAGGAATTAACCCATAAGTGAGTGAATAAAAAGTTACACTTGATCTAATTTATATTGTATTTGGCTTTTCAGGAATCATAAAAATGAGTATTTAAAGTAACTAAGACTACCAAGAAAATAAAAACTAATCAAATTACTGTATACACATGTAGCTTAAACTCCAGTAAGAACAACACTCTACTAATGCAATGAAATTCTCATATCAAGATCCTTAACGCCACCGCCCCTTAGAGTTGAATAATCTTAAAGTTTAGAAAGAACAACAACAACATACCCAGTGTAATCCCACAAGTGGGGTCTGGGGAGGGTAGAGTGTACGCGGACCTTATCCGTACCTTGGGAGGCTTTCTTTTTAGAAAGAATATTTGAATAATTTTATAAAGCAGTGTTATTCACCACGGTACCATTTTGCGTTGAGGAATGGGTTGAGGATAGGAGTAAGCTCAGAGCCACTTGATGTTGTCTAGTTTTTCAAAGTAAAGGTGCAATCACTAGTAATTTTGCCCCACCTTAGAATCTGGTGGTATTTCGAGCCCCTCTTATCCTATGTGAGAACTAAACAAGCCTTAAGTTTATAGGGAAGCGTGTATGGAACAGGTGTGAGGGAAAAAACAATAACCTGGCTGTACAAATTAATTGGGGTAAGGGAACATTACCAGTTTCAAAAAAAAAAAAAATAATCAATTGGGTTAAGGGGTATGGGGAACCATCCATCTTCCCATTATGCTTAATATCTAAATACTCAATTTCTGGTTTTGGATAGAATCAAGTGGCAGGAAAATGTCATACCTACATTCTTAAGGGAAAAAATGCACCAAAAAGGGTGACACTGATTCTCTTGCTGTCAATGATGTCATATCTGCGTTCTTGTCTATTCTATGTTATCCCTAGTACACGGATAACAATAGACCTTTTTTCGTAAATTCATACCTCTTCACCCATAAAAAGCGATGATATTCAATTTACCATTTTTTTTTAAAAAGTGATGATATTGACCCATTAGAAGCAATGATCTCTCCCTTTCATCCACGATCCACCTCATTGCTTGACAAAAAAAGAAAAGAAAAAAGACTGTATATTTCTTATTTTCGAACTTCTTCACCCCCGAGAAGCCATGATTACTCGTTTTGTATCTCTTCGTCGCTTTAATCAACATGTATATACTTTTAATAAGACTGTCATAAGAAATTTGTCGTTTTTTTTGGCTTCAAAACTTGGTGGATAACGGGCTCGCGCTTCTACACTATATGCTAGGGCTCAATACATGTTGCCAATTTAAGAAGGGCAGGCAAAAGTGTAAAGTATGTATCATAAACTTGTTTTCACTTAAATGTATATCATATTATCTGAAACAGTTCTTGCAATAAAATTTTCAAATAGAGGAAATCTAACCTACATTCTTGGGAAATGGCATTAACTATTTAAGTACAACAATTGCTTTCAAATCTAATTTTCATGTAGTTCAAGAGAAGAAATACTCAAAAATTATAATGTATGTTTGTATGTCAAGTCATCGAATAACACAAAAAATGTTGCTGCTAAATGATATGACCTAGTGAGCATGTTTCTTATGTTAGAATTTACTTTGTTTATGGCACAATTACTCATCTCTTTTAGTTATCAAAAAGGAAAAATAAAGAAAATTACTTGGTAATCTTCTTGTTCTGATAGTCTTTATAATTCAATCTTTTGGTCCAAATAAACTTATGTTACAAACGGCACATATTGTTACCTTAATTTTCTTAGGACGTATTAGTCGTTTCCCAAATTGTTTTTTCACCTTTTATTGATGTTGATTTTAGGTGCTAAGTTCTAACTTAATAACAGTACAAACATAGGGCACTATTTCCACTCTTACTTCCGCCACTGTCTGGTAAACTATTATCAACTTTTTTATTATTCATTGTGCCAAGTCAAGCTTAGCTATCCAATTTTGGAAATAGTATGTTTATACTATCCCGAAGACTGAAATATAGAATGATGTCTGAAATGGTAATTTGTAGTTCTTTCTTGAATCATGTGCTTTCTAGAGTTTAGCATTTACATTCTTAGTGAGATATAGAATATGATCTTCTGATGTTTGTTATTTTGAAATAGATCTACCAGCACCAGCACAATAAGCAGATGAGCTGTCCAGCTATGGGCCAGCTGCTTTCGAACACACTATACTACAAACGTTTCTTTCCCTACTATTCATTCAATGTTCTAGGTGGCCTTGACAATGAAGGTAATCGGTTATCAGTTGAAATGCTGTCTCAAGTATTTATTTGTAGTCCTTGCTGATAAAGAAGTTTATACAATTTCATCCATAAACCTTGTAGGGAAGGGGTGTGTCTTCACATATGATGCTGTTGGATCATATGAGAGGGTTGGCTACAGCGCTCAAGGTTCTGGTTCAACTCTGATCATGCCTTTCCTGGACAACCAACTGAAGTCTCCTAGCCCTCTCTTGCTACCTGCCAAGGTTTGCACCATACTTTATCTGTTCAAATTTTCTGTTACATAGACGAAGCATTTGAAATTGACCTCAAATTGCTCATGAAGATCCTATGACCTCTGCAGGATGCCGTTACTCCACTTTCTGAATCAGAAGCCATTGATTTAGTTAAGACATGCTTCGCTTCAGCAACAGAAAGGGATATATACACTGTAAGTCATTTATATGATGCCTTTTGGGCAATCTGTTTTAGAATTAAAATTCTTTGGCTTCTTGGATTTTGGGTTTATTAAGAGCAAGCAAACCTCCAATTTAGCTTTCCCTTTTTCTCCCCCGCTCTCCAAACTCTACTTTTGCCTCCGTTTTACATATTTTACGAATACCCACTATGTTTTAGCTGAAATATTGAGGTGGTCTTTTTCCTATGTATTTAATTGACAGGAGAAACTTTGTTTTAGATTATTAGGAAAAAACTTTACTATCAACCTGTATTTCTGAATGTTTTGCTCCCTTATTGCAGGGTGACAAGCTGGAGATAGTCGTATTAAATGCTAATGGCATTCGTAGGGAAGAAATGGATCTGAGGAAAGACTGATATCTTGTGTCCGGTTCGTTTGTTTCTTATTCAATTATCAGTGAATGTAATGAAGTGAATTTCGTAATTATGAAAAGATTGGCAGTTTAAACTAATTTAGTTTGAAGAAGGTATGTGGCTTAGATGGAGGGGTTGGGATTCATCGTCAGCTCCTGAACGTGGAGTTGTCCTTGAGAAACTCTGTTGGGCTTTCTTCCAAAATGGATTTTATGTACTCTTATTTGGTAAACTTTCATCAGAATGGAAACATTTTGGCACAATTTGGTGCGTTTAGTGGACAGCTTTGGGATCAGAATGGTGCTTCTGTTTCTTCTTTAAATTATGAAAGGTTTTGAATCTAATCAGTATCATCTGACATTTGGCAAACGTCTCTTTCAAAATGATGATATCTGAACAACTGCATTGAAACGAGTGTTTGGAACTAGCTGCTTGCATGTTTTGGACAATCTTTCTATTCTGTCCATTAATTTTGGCTGGAAGAAAGCAGTTTTACTTTCTTTTAAAATATCAATGACCTTTCTTCAGATTTTGAGTGAAGCTGTTGCCTCAGCAGCTCTGAAAGGAACTACAGTTTGGCCAATAATAATATTTCAGTATTTGCAAGTATTGGTTTAGCCATACTATGTGGAGTTTCTTTTCGGAACTACTTTTCCTTCCTCTCTCCCCTGTCTAACCCACTTAAATGTCATTAATGTTGGCTGTGTGTAGACTAGTATAACTTCAGCTTTTAAATGGTTTTTTTTTTTTTTTAAATTTTAAGTTTAATAATCTTTTTTCTGATTTCAGCCATATATTATCCATAATGTACTTATTCTTGTAAAAGTAACCCCTTCTACTGATGTCTTAGATTTGGCATATTGCATCTTCGTGATGTGGAAACAACAGTAGTACTGGACAAGAGATGATCTGGAATTAGGCTTCGATTGAGACCCAAAATGTTATTCTTCCACAAATAGCACTATGTAAGGCCCACGCCTATCCTCATCCATTTTTTTGTGCGTATTTTCTTCAAATGCACTGGTATTTAATTTTGCCCCTCAAATTTGGAATCTTTAATTTTTGTTTTTCACTCAAAAATACCATGACCTTTCAAATTTGAATCCATGCTCAGGAAAAATTTAAAAATAAAAAATTGCAAGGCAAAGTTTGCCTGCATTAAGGTAGAGTTTGAAACACTGCCTGTAGAGTTTGAAACTCTATCTTCCGGCATAGCTTGCAGATAAGCTTTGCCTTGCGAATTCAAATTATGCCTTGTGATTTTTTTAATTTTTTTTTATGGGAATTCGAACTCAAAACCCAGGAGTTTTAGGCGAAGGGCAAAAATTAAAGACCACATCGAAATAAGGGCATTCTGGCGAATTGCCCATCCTCATCAAAGCAGACTTATAACCTATTTGGCCAAGCGGTTTTGAGGCCAAACACATTTTTCTAAGATTTTTGTTTTTTGTTATTTGAGGTGTTTGACCAATTAGTAAACCTGCTTTTAAGTATAAGCAGAAGAAGTTTTTATGCTCTTCAAAACAAAATTATCCTTATCATAAATACATATTTACCGAGCATATTCCTCATTAACTTCCAATTAATAATCTTTTATTTTATTTTACGTTGTATTTAATTTTAATTTGTAGAATAATTTTAAATTTTATTTTGATTGATGTCTTTTAGTATAATATTTAAATCACCATGTTGATATTATATCAATATTTAATATTTTTTTATTTATCTATGTATTATATTAATTGAAAACTTTAATATGTATTTTAAAATTTAATTAAATAAAGATAAAAACTTAGTTAGGTCATTCATATATATATTTAAAATAATTTCTCTCTATAAAATAATATTAATATATGTTCATTGATATTTGTCATTTTTGACACTCAAAAGCACTTTTTAAAAAAGATTAGTCACACACATTCTTTTTGTCGAAAACATTCAAAAGTACTTTTCAAATGAATTAACCAAACATAAATTGCTTTTCATCAAAAAAAAAAAATCAAAAAATACTTTAAAAAGAAACACTTGTAAAAAATAAGGAGATTTTAGCCGTTTGATAAAAAGGCTCTTATTCTACTTAAGTGCAACTTTTATGGAAAAAGGTTCGCATGCTGATGGTGAGGTAGTTTGACTTTGACCTCATTTATATCAAGCCTTCACTTAAAATTTTCATTTGATTAATGGAGAAAACTAGAAAGGACGGTTTCAATATTTTCCGTACACAATTCTTTGTATAGAAGTTATGGTGGTGGCGTTTTCTAATATACATGGCTTTTTTTCTTCATCATACTTTTTTTCTGATAAATTTATATTGGGCATTAGATGTGATTTATTTAAAGAACGATTATGGATTTCTGCTTGTCGCGATGTGGACCCTGTAGGTACTTTTTAGTTTTTATGGAAACTTTAGAGGTTAAAAAATTACTAGGGAATAGGTAATGGGACAAGTGTTGTCCTCAAACACTATCAAGTACATTTAATATATCGAACGGTGGTTTTACTTACCAGCACACACCTATACCTTTTTCCACCCCACCCCACCCCACGGCTACTCCGATTCTGAGATCCTTTATTTTTTTAGTTTTTTTTTTTTTTTTTCATGTAAGTTTTCCTGCCCTTCCCATAGGTACACTGGCCTTTAGCATTATTTAATTCTCTTACCTAGTTAGGAGAATATTCTAATTTAAGTTGGTTTCGGAAACTGGTCTTTTGGCTTGTCTCAATCAAAACCAAACTTGATTTTGGTCCTTTTTCGTTTTCAAAACTTTAATGATTTTTTTTTCGTCGAAAGCCACACCAAGTTGGTTTATAATTTCCAATACCTTGTAGAAAAGGAAAATTTCAATCCCTTTTGCTGTAGGAATGGGAAAAAAAAGGTACTAGTATTAATAGTTCATGTCGCAAGGCTCGTCCAAGTATTACCAAGTTGTCTGCTTTTGCTAAGTGGTGGAATTAAATATGATGAGTCTCTCAGGAATGCCTTCAGCCTCTTCAATGTTCCAGGCCTATGCCTCAATGACTGCTTCAGTTACCCTTTTTAAGACAATGCTGAATCAACTGGTTCCTCATCAAGTCCAGCTGTATATCGTCACAAAAATCCATAGCTATTTTCACCCTAATTCATCAAAAGTAACTCTGGTTATCGACGAAAAAGATGGCATGAGCAACAACGAAGTCTACAATGCTGCTGAAATCTATTTGTCTGCCCGAATCAGCCCTGAATTTCAACGTTTCAAAATCAGCAAAAGGCCCAAGGACAGAGACGTGAATGTCAAATTCGGGGATTGTGGGAAAATTGCTGATTCCTTTGAAGATATTGAATTGGTCTGGAGGTTTGTCCACGAAGCTAGCAAAAATATAAATCCTAATGGTGGTGGTGATGGGGGTGACAAACGTTATTTTGAGCTGAGCTTTAACAAACAGCACAAGGACAAAATCTTGAATTGTTACATCCCTCTCGTACTCAACATAGCCAAAGTCATGTGCAATGACAAAAAAGTTGTCAAGTTGCATGCTCTCCGTAGTCATAGTTATAATTCTATAACTTGGGATTCTGTGAACCTTGAACACCCTTCAACCTTTGAGACTATAGCATTAGAACCAACACTCAAGAAAACCATAATAGAGGATCTTGATAGGTTTTTAAAGAGGAAAGAGTTTTATAGGAGAGTTGGAAAAGCTTGGAAAAGAGGCTATTTATTGTATGGACCACCAGGGACAGGAAAATCAAGCTTGATTGCAGCAATTGCTAATTATTTGAAGTTTGATATTTATGATTTAGAGTTCTCCAATATAAGGCGCGACTCCGATTTGAGAAAGTTGTTGCTGAGCACCAAGAATAGGTCTATACTTGTCATCGAAGATATTGATTGCAGTGTAGAGCTGCCTGAGAGAACTGAAATTCGCACAAATCAATCTGCAAATGGTCCTTCACGAGGTCACCATGAGGTGCAAATTCCTTCTGCCTTATTTTTTTTTTAATTATCCTTGCAAAACTCCAATACATAATGTTGATTAACTATTTTATCCTTTCTAACTATATTTCATCTTAGGATAAAATTGTACTATAATTACTTTGACTGTAAATTTTGGTCTAATTATCATGGATATATATGTGCAGTTCACACGGAGAAAGATTAGTATGTATGTATGTATGTATGTGTTGGAGCACGAGTTTAAAATTACTTCTTTTTTTGTGCCTGAATTTAGATGTAGATTTTTCAATCTTTCTGAAATTAAATTTACATAGTCGATAACTAAAAAGTACTATAAAATCACAATAATTAGTAATTTAAAAATCAATAAAATGTCAAAATTAGTGATAAAGAAAATCTGTCTCTTTGAATAGTAATGCTGTCTTATTAATGAAAACATAAGGAGTGATTAATTACCAGGCAGATGAAGACTTTAGTCATATCATTACTGGCTTATTAATTAATGAGACTTTTGAGAATATATATTTTGGTCCAAACCTTGTATATGTATTAAAAAATTTATTAAATTATACAAATAACAGATTTCGATCCCAGTAAATCAAATGCGCTACCCAATCCGCTTTGTTATATAATCCCTCACTTGTTTTTCTTCCTTTTGTGCAGCTTACACTTGGTGGATTATTAAACTTCATAGACGGGCTATGGTCGAGTTGTGGAGATGAAAGAGTTATCATATTTACCACAAATCACAAAGAGAGGCTTGATCCAGCTCTGTTGCGACCTGGACGAATGGACATGCACATTCACATGTCTTACTTAACAAGTGAAGGTTTTAAGGTCTTGGCAACTAATTATCTAGAAATAAGCGATCCACATTATAGAGGTTTTAAAGAAGTACAAGAGTTAATTGAAGGTGTACAAATCACCCCTGCAGAGGTTGCTGAGCAATTTATGAAAAGTGAAGATCCTGATGTTTGCATTCAAGGTCTTGTCAAATTCCTCAAGCGAAAAAGGACCAGTAATAATGATAAGCTAGAGGAGATTAAGGATAATACTACTACTGATGAACTTCTTAAAGTAAAGAGGAGCAAAAATTTGAGTTTTATTCCTAAAGAAGAAAAGATTTGTACACCGATTTAATCTTTTACTAATGAGTTTTTAGTTAGAGAAGATTTGCCTTTTCCATCTTTTTTTCCCTTTTCTTGCTGCAACTTTAGTTTCCCCATCACTTCATTGTTAAGGAAATTTCGAGCATTTGGTCTATGAAAAAAGGATTTTCTTAGCTTTATCAGATACTAGTACTTCTTTTCAACACAAATATTACGATATGCGTATTATGAACTTCAAATTATGTCCTTAAACTTAAAGTGATGTAATGTCTGAACCCGCTAGTTCTCTTTAAAAGATGGAATGATGTAGTCTTGCTCAACTAAATTTTACCTTATATATTTATGAATAAAGTGATATACTTTTCAAGAGTATAAATTATTATTTAAATTCTCAAAATAGTGGGGGCTAAAAAAGTGAGAAAAATATTTATCATGAAAAGTAATTTCTGCATCTTTGAGAATGTTTTAAAAAGTGGGCAAGTGCATGTATTAATCTTGAAAAGTTCACATGTTATTGCCTCATGGTTGATCATTTGTTGATCTTTGGCTCTAACATTGATGTTGTTAAATTAAACTAAAAATATGCTTAGCAGTCATTTTGGCGTGAGAAAGTTGAGTTATGTGATAAAAAAATTATCCAATCACATTATGTTAGAGAAAATTGTGAAGTACAATTTGTGGATTGTACATTGTTTCAATAAATAAAAAAGGAGTATGCTAGCCTAAATATGAGATATGTGACACTTGACCTGATATTGTGTATGAAGTACTTAGCAGGTACAAGCGAATCATGTGTATTTACTTGGTAATAAAATTTGTGGCTTATTTTATAAAAAAACATCCTGCTGTACTCAAAGATTTTTTTATGCAGATGAGAAAACTTGGTGTTATGTGTTAGAAATAAAAAATTATTATTGCTGACTCTACCATGGATGCTGAACTAATTACTTTAGCTTCAACTAGTCAAATATTGAATTGATTTAGAGGTTTATTGAATCAAAAAACTTTATTTGAGAAATCAATTCCTCTAATTTTGATTTATAGTGATAGCGCCAATATTATTGGTAGAGTTCAATACCATTATCATAGCAGTAAATTCAGACCCATGAAGAGAAAATATATTACTGCGAGATATTTGTGAAAAGTGGTATACATGAATATGATTATGTTAAATCTTGTGATAATCTTGCAGGTTTATAGACAAAGGCCTTTGCATGAGAAAGGATCTGGAGTACATCGATATTTTTTTTCTGAGGAATGCCCTTCAAAGGCACTGATCTTTAATTTTTTCCCCTCAAATTTGGAATCTTTAGTTTTTGTCCTTCGCCTAAAAATTGGGTTCCGAGTTCGAATCCTGCTCAGGCAAACATTAAAAAAAATCGCAAGACATAGATTTGTAGTAAAATTATGCCTATATCGGCAAAAGTTTGCCTATAAAGCAGAGGTTTGCATTAAGGCCTAATTTTGGGTAAAAATTTATCTTATGGCAATTTTTTGTCGAATATTCCTATTTTTGCATGAATAAGCCTAATTTTACCCAAATAACCCTATTTTTGCTATAAAATCTCCGTCTTGCGATTTTTTTATTTTTTGCCAGAGTAAGAGTTCGAACCCAAAATCTCGAAATATTAGAAAAAGGGAAAAAATAAATATTTTAAATTTGATAGGAAAAAATTAAAGACCACCCCAAAATAAAGGGCCTTTGTGCGAATTTCCCTACATCGAGGGGGATGGGATTGAAGGCCGAAAAATAACCTGAGTCATATACGAGAAAACCCAACCTGAGGACTAGAGATCCTATAACCAGGTTCAATGGGTGAATCATATGATGACTTGTTGTGAAATGCATTATTATATTTATTATTAATCCATTCCTGTGAGTGCATTTGTCATGTAATGATTGGTGAAGGTTGAGTCTAAAAACTCTTAATGAAAATATGTAGCTCGTATGAGTGGGGTGTTAAAGTTACAGGAGCACCCTTGATAAAATTTCACTTATTTGAGTGTGGAAGTAGGCCGCTTCCTATGAGAATTGGACTCATTCTCAAAGCACTCATGAATACCGGAAAAGCACAAGGCCGTAATGTGCTAGCTAATAAAACTTATGTCAACACCTAGATTGTTATGGGTAAGCAGTGATACTTTCTTTCCCGAAGCAGTCATAGTTCAATGCGGAGCATACTATTGACTCTGGAGTAAAGGTTGTTGTTTTACTAAGTGGATGTTCAATGCAGAACACACCTTCATTATGCACAATAGTCTCCCTTCAACTAAATTGGTGAACTCTCTTATTTTAATATTAAAGTGACTGATGATTGTTGGAGTATATTTTATTATTAAAATAAATTATCCATCTCCCATATTTGTTAGCGGCCATACAAGGTTGAAGATGGTCATAACTCACACTCTCCCACTACTCCATGATGTAGAATGTAATTATTACTCTCATTAACCACATTTTCATGTTCTTCCTCACTTAATTATCCATTACTCTCTATATTTACTATATGAATGATTTCTACACCTATATATAGAGGTGTTTCTTTCATGAGTTGAGATGAAAAAAATATTGTATTTTGTGTGTGAAAAATATTGTGGTGTATAGTGAGGTTGGAGAAGTGAAAAAAGAGAGTTGAGAGAAAGAAAATATTCTAAGTCTCCAACTTAGTTACTACAAAAGAGAGTAATTTTATGTTGAAGGAAGGTGTTCTTATTGGTGGAGCTTTGGACTCTTGAACTAGTCCGGAGTTGTTTGAGTCACACGATGTTGTCGGGCTGTTGTATCATGGAGGGGACAAATCAAGAGATATTACTAGACATGTGAAGATTATATCGCAATGGGCTTGAATCTCCTTAAAAAGAGCGAGATATATGCACCTCAGCCTGAATATTTATTTATTTTATGTTTATTCATTTTATTATAATTTTCAACTGTAAAAATTTGTGGTATATTCACCAACATGATCAATTTTCGATAGATAAATGTAGGGTTTATCGCACAATTGACACTATTTTAGGGTGGTCATTAATTTTCCTTTAAATTTGTGGTCTTTAATTTTTTTCCCTTAAGTAATTTTTGACGCGTTATAAATTAAATTTCGGCTAACATCGTTAGCGTTCAGCTTCGGCATATGTATTATAACATCTCACAAGTTATGCCGAACAAGGCAAAACTTTCAATATTCAATATAATCTGAAAAAAGGCATAAGTTTAGATTTCGCTCTGTATAGTTAGAATTTAGCTTCGACATATTTATCATTCACATCCACACAAGTTATGCCGAAAAAGATAAAATTTTCATCACTAAATATAATATGAAAAATACTATTCTCATACAACGTATGCCACCTAACTTATTTTCTAAAGAACTTGTGTCGAGCGAGAAAAATGAAAGAAATAATCCCCTTGATTATTTTCATTAATTGAATATGTATTTATACAAGATATAAAATAGGAGAATCATATTCTTATTATATTCCTAAAACCTTATTCTACCATAATTCTAACTATACAATTATGGTAAGTGTATAATCCTAACTTAGGTAACAAATACACTACAATATACATCAAATATATATACCATATATACAAGATTGGTACAAGATAATCCTACCAATCCCGTGATTGCTTAAGGAGATCTGCCCCTTTGCTGGGCAATTGTCCCATTTGCCTTGTTTAACACACCCCCGCAGTCATAGCGGACAGTCTTCGAACGCTGAGACTGTCCTTAAAATCTTCAAAAAGAGTACCGAGGGAAGACCCTTTGTAAATATGTCGACAACTTGATATCTTGACGGGACATGACATACGCTTACCTACCCCCGAGCAACCTTTTCACGGACAAAGTGAATGTCTATTTCGATATGCTTAGTGCGTTGGAGCTGAACCGGATTACCTGAGAGGTAGATGGCACTAACATTATCACAATATACTAAGGTTGCCTTCTGAATGGGGCAATGAAGCTCTAAAAGCAAATTACGTAACCAACATGATTCTGAGACCACATTAGCTACCCCTCGATATTCTGCCTCGGCACTTGAGCGGGATAGAGTCGCCTGACGCTTTGCAGACCAGGAGACCAAGTTGTTGCCAAGGAACATATAATATCCTGACGTAGACCGTCTGGTGTCTGGACAACCACCCCAATCTACATCTGTGTATGAGACAAGTGTGGATGTTGATGAAGGATACAAATGTAAACCATAGTCCAGTGTCCCCTGAATATATCGGATGATGCGTTTGATTGCATTCATGTGCTCAACTCTGGGATCATGCATGAATAAACACACATGCTGAACATCATACATAATATCCGGTCTGGTAAACGTGAGATACTGAAGGGCCCCTGCAACTGGAGTGGAAGTGGACTTACAGGATGACATCCCAGCCCTCTCTATTATCTCAGCAGCATACTTTCGTTGAGACAAAAACAAACCATCTGAATGACGCTTGACGGCAATCCCCAAAAAGTAACTCAAGGGCCTTAAGTCTTTCATAGCAAACTCAGAGCTGAGCATCGCCATGATAGACTAGCGTAATGCATCGGAAGAGGTTGTCAAAATGATATCATCCACATACAACAGAATTTAGGCCAAGAACGAACCACGACGGTAAATGAACAAGGAATTATCTGACCTGCTGTGAGTGAACCCAATAGATGAAACAAAGTCAGCAAACCTCGTATACCAGGCCCGTGGAGACTGCTTAAGCCCATATAAGGACTTCTTCAATAAACAGACATGATGAGGACGGTTAGGATCCCTGAAACCCAATGGCTGATGCATATAGATTGTTTCTTTGAGATCACCATGTAGGAAAGCATTCTTGACATCCAACTGATGAATAGGCCAAGTCTTTGAAAGATCCAAGCTAAGCACAGTGCGAATGGTAGCCGGTTTGACCATCGAACTAAACGTCTCACCACAATCTATCCCAACCTGCTGAGTCTTACCATCACCCACAAGCCGCGCCTTATGTCGAGCAAATGACCCATCTGAATTCTCCTTATGAGCAAAAATCCACAAAGACCTGATAACATTAATAC
Organism: Anisodus tanguticus; assembly: GCA_034509755.1. Classification (NCBI taxonomy): domain Eukaryota; kingdom Viridiplantae; phylum Streptophyta; class Magnoliopsida; order Solanales; family Solanaceae; genus Anisodus; species Anisodus tanguticus. Next base: position 11,880,048 of record CM067544.1, read on the forward strand.
CATATGGACGGGGCACCAACTCCCACGTCTTATTATCAATAAGAGCATTATATTCATCAGTCATAGCAATTTTTCAGTTCGGGTCATTTAAGGCGGACACAGGATTACGGGGTAAGGGGGATTTACAGACATCAGAATGTAAATTAAAATGTCTTTTAGGTGTAAAAATACCCCGTTGACTACGAGTGACCAATCTATGACTCGAGGAAGAATTGAGTGAATTTTGGGAATTTGATGGGCTCGGGACGGACGGGCCAGCAGGCAGTGGGCATGCTGGCCCAAATCGGGAATCGGTGGCTGGAATTGGACCGTTCCGAGAATTGGGTGGGCCGCCCAATTTCGGAACTTCCGATGGCTGAAACTGGACTCGGGACAGTGGGGCCAGCGGGCAGTGGGCCCGCTGGAGAGTTTTGGGTATGGGAGATGTCCAAAAAATGCCGAATAATATACGGGGATATTTGGTCATCCAAAAAATTATACGACCTAGGCTCGGGAGTATGAACTTTCGTAAGGAAATCATCAAAAATGACATGGCGATTAATTATGATTTTCTGGGAGGATAAATCAAAGCATTTATAACCACGATGATTAGACGGATAACCCAAAAATACACATGGGTAGACCGAGCCTGAAGTTTCTTAATTGTGGTGGATGAGAATAATGGATAACACAAGCACCCAAAAATCCTAAGATGAGAATAAGAAGGGTTCTTATTATATAGGATTTGGAGGTGGGAAGAATATGTCAGACCTTTGGACGAAATTATGGTAAGGAGATATGTTGCCATTTGCAGAGCATGATGCCAAAAATACGGGGGTACGGAAGCATGAAGTAAGAGAGTGCGGACAATGTTATTTATGAAACGAATTTTGCGTTCGGCTTTCCCATTTTGAGAAGATGTATGAGGGCACGAAAACCAAAAATTTATCCCATTATTATCACAGAACTCCCGAAACACCCTATTGTCATACTCTTTCCCATTATCACACTGAATATTTTTTATTTCTCTTTCGAATTGTGTTCTAATGAATGCTCTAAATTTTATGAAGACAGAAAACACTTGAGATTTATTGGCAATTGGAAACGTCCACAAAAATTTAGAATAATCATCCAGAAACAGAACATAATATCAATGACCTAACAAACTTAGAACAGGAGACGTCCATAGGTCGCTATGAATAATATCAAATGGTTGTGAAGTATGAGAATTTGAGTCCACAAATGGCAACTTAACAATTTTTCCTAACGAACAAGATTGACAAATTTGAGTACGACTCGTACCCTTACAAGAAATAAATCTGTTTTTATCTAAAACTGATAAAATAGAAGAGCCCGGATGTCCAAGGCGAGCATGCCACACGGAAGGAGAAATGGCTGTAAAATCTGACGGCAAGGCTTGACTCGATGGACTGAAACCGGGCATGATAGGATAAAGATCCCCTCTACTATCACACCTCATGAGATGACTCCCCGTCTTGAAATCCTTCACAGAGAAATCAAAAGGATCAAATTCAATAGAAACGGAATTGTCAGTGGTGAACTTTCGGACATACACTAAATTTTTAATCAATTTGAGGGCATGTAAAGTATTTGTCAAGATAAGGGTGGATTGGGGGGAGACAACGTTTTCTGACCATAACCTTGAATTGGAATAGAATTGTCATTACCCACAATTATACCCCGAGGGGTGCTCAAATTGGAATAAGATGAGAGAGTACCTGAATCGGAAGTCATGTGAGTAGTGGCACCGGTGTCCATATACCAATTTGGGTCCAGTTGAGTCAAACTGAATGTGTGCATCGCGGCCTCGATATCGGTTTGAGTGGGGCCTGTTGCATGATGGGCATGCGGAGGTCGGGGCCCAAGTATTCCAGGACGGGACCGAACCGGGGCTGTAGTCGCTGGGAACCGGCGCCGCTGGCCACCGGCCGCCGGGCCGCCACTGCTGGTTGTTGGGCCGAAAAGGCTGGCCAGCCCACTAGCTGCTGGAATTCGCTTGGTAGTAGGGGCTGCTGGCCCACGACCCACTGCCATGGGGCCCACTGCTGGGACCAGGGGGCGGTGGGCCACTGTTCACTGGACGGGGCCCACTGCCTGCTTGCTGACCACCGGAACCGCCACCGGTACCGCCGCGTTTGCCCCCACGATTTTTGTTATTATTCTTGCGATTATTTTTGCCGCCACCATGGGTACGATTTTAGCCTGAATTCTCAACAAAAGCCGAAGAACTTGGGGAGGACGCCATCTTGACGACGGGGCTTGCTCCGGTAGCCGCCTTTTTAGCCAAATCGGCTTCTTCCAAAGTAAGCATAGAGCGGGCTTGATAAAAGGCGGGAAGAGGGTTGATTCGAGAAGGAGAGTTCCAACGCCATTATAGGCCTCTAAAAGGCCGGCAACCAATTGTAGAACTAGACGATTATTGGTTACAGGTGCGCCAACATTACGGAATTGAACCGCCAACTCCTTGAGTTTCTTGCAATATGCCGATACGTTTGGAAAGTCTCCATGCGAACTAGAGAGAATTCCTGTTCGAGTGTGACGGCACGTGAATGTTGGTTATCTTGGAATATGTCACGCAATCTATTCCAGGTAGCCATAGCCGTGGTATCCGGCTCAATAATCGTCTGTAAAAGGTCAACCGAAATAGTGGAATAGATCCACTGGAGAACGGTAGCATCAAGCATAATCCATAATTGAGGATCCTCCGCGGGAAGAGGTGTAGCGGGAGGAATGATATGATGGATAACTTGATGGGAGATAGCGTGTATTTTAAACAATTCTGGATACTGTTCTTGACGTTAGAAACCATAAGGGCAGGATGATAATTGTTCTTAGACATATTGAAAGAACAAAGAAGGAGGGGAAATTTAAGAGAGGTTTTTGAGAGCGGAAGATGAAATTTGGAAGAGAAACCCGGGGGGGGGGGGGGGGGGGTCTCGGCCGAGAGAGGCAAAAGTTGGGAGAGAAAACTTTTGTTTAGACCTAGTCTCTTGATACCATGAAAGAAATAATCCCCTTGATTATTTTCATTAATTGAATAGGTATTTATACAAGATACAAAATAGGAGAATCATATTCCTATTCTATTCCTAAAACCTTATTCTACTATAATTCTAACTATACAATTATGGTAAGTGTATAATTCTAGTTTAGATAACAAATATACTACAATATACATCAAATATATATATCATATATACAAGATACCAATCCTACCAATCCCGTGATTGCCTAAGGAGATCTGCCCCTTTGCTGGGCCATTGTCTCATTTGCCTTGTTTAACAAAAAATATTCAAATTTTAAAATAAAAATATTAAAGCGCTTATGCCGAGTGAAGCAGCGACAGGGGCCAAAACTGAAGATCACTGCGTGCAAAAATTTGAAAGGGGTACTCTATTAATTATTGAATGAACAATGAAAATCTATGCAACAATATTTGGACAATTGAACACCACATACGTTTTCAGATTGTGTTTCTTGCTTTATTAGAAAACTTAACATCTGTTCCTTTTTCTCTTTTAATTAAATAAGAAACATGTGCGTTCACGTGCTTTGTTTCCAAATAAATTGACCTTTAAAATGGCAGGAGATTCTTATTCTAGCAATTTTGGAACAAACAAATTAAACTTTTTCAAATCTACAATTATATTATTCAGGTTTTTTATATTTTTCAAGGACTTTTCCAAAAGATATTTGAAAAGCTCTCTACAAAACGTATATTTTTCCTAGCTTTGAGAATTTGCGACGCTGGTTAGGAAGAAACAAATGCCAGATTATAGAAGATTAAGTGAAAATCAATTCTCTTTCTCCCTAAGTAGGTGTTTAGACATGAATTTAAAATTATTGATTTAAGTGAAGGTTGATTTAAAGGTGAATTGTATTTGGTCATAAGTTTTACAAATAAAGATTTCAAAATCAAATTATATTTTTTCTCATAATCATGAAAATCCAGAATTCATATAAAAATTAGTGTTCACTTCGCCTTTATTTTTAGTCAAAAAGAGTGTTACTTACCAAATTAAGAAAGAATTAACCTTACTTTTTCATATTTTCCTTATTAATTGTTAGGTGATCAAAATCAAATAGCTATTTACTTAGAGTATTTTAGTCAAATTATCTATTTTTGCCTAGAAGTTAGTATTTTCTTAAGGGGTGTGGAAATTACTAAGTGGACACTCTTTTTAATCCGTAGGGAATAATATTTTTTTAAAAACGTATAAAATAAAAAATGATAAATAATTCGAGACGGAGGGAGTAAGATACATGTACAAGTGTTTGTGAGCTCTGTTTTGCAGAAAAGTTTACATGTGTTTTTATTTCGGCTAATATATATCCAGCCCCTTAACATGTGAGGATAATTCATTTAGATATTCGAACTAAGTACTGTGCATATAATTAAAAAGAGATGATATATATTGCTCCTATATTGTTTACTTAACTATCTAATAAACAAATAAGAATACACACAAAAAAAAAGTTTCAAAATTTATGACGAAAGCATCTGATTGAAACACTTTATTAAGAGTTTACGTTCAATTAGAATATGCATGGATTAATTGTAAGTATTTAAATAAATATCGTGACAAGTGTAATGGTTTGACCATATATTAAACCTTTTATTTTCTTTCCATTATATAAGAAATCGTCGACTCATGTGACTCATGTGCTTTGTTTTCCAAAGAAATTAACCTTTAACATAGCAGGAAATTCATTTTCTAAAACGTTTGGAACAAACAAATTAAACTTTTCAAAGCTACCATCTTACTCATTTTAAAAAAAATTGTTTTTAAAGGTTTTTTCAAAAAGGCATTTGAAAAGCTTTTTAAAAAACGTATTATTCCTAATGTTTCCAACTTTGAGAAAACGGCATGCTGGATAGAGTTTAACAAATGACAGATTACAGAAGATTATTATCCTAGCGAGAGGTAAATTTAGAATTTCAAGAGAAATGAATTCATTATTGCTTTTAAGATAAGATATAGATTTTATAAACGTCATCTTGAATATTAGGACTATATTGAGAAATGGATCTTCTTTCTTCAGGATTGATCAACATTTGAAGGACGGGATGAAATTGTCTCTTTAAATTTTCGGATGTAAAGAAATGGATCATGGACCTAACTCAACTCAAAAGCTAGCTTATTGTTGGGAGTTTTGCTCTATGGTACTTTATAAAGCAGTACGGGAAGTATTTAACTATTACAAGTATTCGAAAGGATAAATAAAGATTTCAATAATTCAACATGGAATCTGAAATTACAATCGTTACACAAGTAAAAACTGGAAATTCCAGTTTTGTAGAAGACGGAAAAATGTAAAATGTTTTTGCTGAGTCGAGTGTAGCACTCTGTCCTTAAGACAATATTGCCCCGTATGTATCCTTTATACGTCCTGGACAATTTGTCTCCCAAGATAAAACAGCAATGGAACCCTTGAGCAAAGGAAACTCAAGAGCTACCGTGAAGAATATTGAGTAACGAAATGATGCTTGGAAGTTGTAGGAAGAAAATATTTCGGTTGTGTATTTTCGTGCAATTTTTTTTCTGCATCTGTTTATGTATTTTCATGCATATGTCTTTGTTCTCAACAATGGTGTAAGGGGTGTTTATATAGGTGAGGGAGGGGGCATTTTTATCGCTGAAAACTCCTCCATAATAGCCAAATAATGGCCATTATGGAGGTAGTAAAGTCACCAACATAAATGGGAGAAAGACCAACTGTTTTGGCCATTATAGGAGGAGTAATTCAGCCAAAATAAATGGCTGATTTGAGTGCTTGGCATTTCTTTTTTGACCGTCGAAATTCGATTTTCTCGGAAACTTCGGGGACCAAACCGTACATCTTGAAACTTCGGGGACCAAATCGCACATCCGAAAGAATTCAGGCCAAATCAGTATATCTGAAACTTCGGGATCAAACTGCGTACTTCGGCAAAGTTTTCGGCCCAAAAAGATAATATCGAGAAGACCCACGACCCACGACCCGTGATCCGAGAACCCGAACCGGAAACTCGAACCGAACCGGACCGACGGGACGGGCGGGCGGCGGCGGCGCGCGTGTGGTCTTTCCTCGAACCGAAGCACATCTAGGTCCTCCCTCCTTTAAACACATGGGATACCCCTTGGGGTCCCAAACCCCAAACCAATTTCGAATCTTATATACACAACAATTCTTTCTTCCTCTACCGATGAGGGAGAATTACACACAATATCACACTTTCCATGCTTCAAACACCTTACTTCGTGTACCAATATCTCTTTCATTTCTCAATGAAATTTGACGATTCTTGGCCCTACGGTTATCTACGTACTTAGTAGATCATGCATGTGTGAAGAACCGATTCTCCAACATACGTTACACTAGTGTTTAAGCCGTTAAAGTTGGTCGGTCGCAACTCCCGCCAAAGGCAAATTTCCAACAATCCCCTCTTGAAAGAGATTTTGGCGCACTCGCATGGTGTCTTTTCATTTCCAGCAATATTTCAGCGGACCGATGTTGCATAAGGAGAGGTAGCCTCGACTTTGAACCTTCCATAGTTGAATACCATCGGACTTACTTATCGCGCGTGAACGTGATGTCTTGAACCGTCGGTGTTTAGTGTAAGCCAAGACAACGGTACCAACACAACAAATTCCCTTACTCTCTTCTTCGTAATGTTTTGTCCGTTTTGGCCATGGACAACGTCTTGGATTCTTAAGTGCGTTCAATTTGAGGCGGCCCGTCCTCGCACTTAAATAGGTGGTCTCCTACAAGGTATCCTGCTATACCCCACTTCACAAGTGTTAGGAACCATTAAAAGTTTCCCAAAGACCTAACCTCAACCGTGTTGAGGATCATTACAGTTTTGAAAACTTAACCTTTACCCATACCGCAGATAGCACTTAACGTCTATCGCGGGAACGGCTTTGGATTTGGTGTTTCTTTTCGTAAATCACTATCCGAAGTGCTCATGCTTCCACCGAAGCGATCAACCGAACCTTTACAACTTAGTTTTCCCATTGAACCAAATTACCGGGATCTCCAGGTTCGTAAGGTTGGGTTTCCACCGTATTGGTTCGTATATTTTGGGTTTTAAGCCCATTCCCCTAGACAAAGCGAGAACACTTGATCTCCGGGTAGTCCCTTATTTAGTAAATAAGGAAGTGACACCCGTGATGATCAACGTGTCATACTTGTCTTATGTCTCCGACGGATCGTGACGATATGTCCAGACGGCGTCATCCGTGTCCTTCCTAAAGCCGACCGGCTAGCCACGATGTAGAACCGCCGAAGGCACGGGTTTCTCCCAATAAGGGACGTCCTCTAATGAGTCGTGAAGTTACTCAACTTCTTTCATGCTTTGTATAAAGCGATAAATTCCGATACCATCATGAATCGGTCGATGCAAGTTTGCTTAGAGGATTTTCCAAGACCCACCATACACATTTACTTGTGACTTTGGTGTTCTTCGGATGTGATGTCCGGTTTGCATCACCGTGTTCTCTCGAACATTGGACATCCGAGAATACTATAATCCGTTGATAAGCGAATAATTCGGATATCGTCATATCCGACTTAACGCCTTCTATTGATCATGTATTAAGATCATCGGTGAACCTTAGTTCAACCGATCTGTTTGTTGGACGATACCAGTGTCGGTTGTAGTATGTACAATACATTGAACTACACGTGACCCGAGCATATCGCTCCTTGTCTATGGGTGCACCATGATTCCAATCAGTTCTATGATTCATATCCATTGGTGGCTTCAACGAGACTGTCAACTATTGACCAGTCCGTTAGATGTCTTAGAAATCCAATTCCTAAGATGTCATCTGTGATACTCATATCTTTCATATCGAGACTTTGTTTCAATATGATTTTCACTCTAAGACCGTTGGTTTTTCAACTGTTGGCTTTCTAACTTCGAGTCAATGTTTCGTGATCGATTCATTGTTTCGTTTTATCCGAGACTTTCGGACCAAAATGTTAACATTTCGGGGACCAAAATGAAAGTTCGTGGAAGAAGCCCAACAGTTCAAAGAACCAATTCGATCCTCTTCTTCCAACTCTCCGAGTTTGGAAGGTCGTTTCAACACCCATGCCATGTAAGATTACAATGGCCCTGGATGTGAAGCTACTCACGAGGGAGCACTTTTTACAACCCAAAGGTTCTTTTCCGGAGGAAGATTAACTATTACACGAGTATGGTTCTATATATGGAATCTATTTCTCTCTTTAGCTTCTTTCCAAAGCGGCGCTTTTGGAGATGACAATTATTTGTTAATTGTTCATGGTTCATTATTAACCATACAAGCTAGAAGGACTCGAACAAGTCTTTGTCCCCTTCTTTGCTCCGTCTCGGTTCAACATCTAAAATCCCTGAGTTCTGTAGATCTGGAGTATTAAGTTCCGGATAGCCAGCAACTTTCGAGTCCTGTAGATACGGAACGTCTAGTTCCGGACAGCCAGCCCTCGCGGGTTCTTGTTAACCTTGAGCAATTACTCCTTTTTCCTTTTCCAAGGAAAGTTATCTCCAAAGAATTCAGCATTCTTTGACGCCAAGAGGCGATCAACACTCTCGTTATTTGCGGATCCGGTGGATATGCAATCTACAGTCTTAGGTCGAACTTGACCTGTTTCGGTAGTCCATCTTTTACCAAGCTACCCCACATAATTTGGGCGTACGACTTTGCGCTTGGCTAACACCGTTGGACTAAAGTGGGAAATGAACAGTCGTGTAGTGAACGATGCTTCACATTCTCCCCATCTATTGCTACGAATTTTGCAATCCATAGGCATAGTTGATTTTCAACTTCAGCTTTGTAGCGCTTATCCGCTTCAACAACTTCATCTTTGCTTTTCAATAAACAAAGGATACAATACGTTGTACCATTATCAATAAAGGTCATAACGTACTTGTCTCCCCCCTCTATTTTGTATAAACTTCAAATCACCCAAGTAGGTGTGACTAAGTTCTAGAGGAGCAGTGCTTCTTTCGCTATTCCCTTGACGGAATTTGGAAAGGTGATTTTGCCTCTTCATCTACCTCGCATTTATTTGAGGATTTATGTCGAAGAAGGCAACAATCTCAACATCGTTAGCTTTTGAATGACTTACTATTTAACATGTCTTAATCTATGATGGCATAGACGCACGGATTACAAATATATCATTCATTTGGCTACAGACATACTGTACCATTCTTAGTTATCACAGACCTGTTGGACTAGTCTCAAACCAGGTTTGACCAACAACGTCCCTTAACCAAGTTTGGAATATGTATCACCTCATCTTAGAGTGATCACAATCCATGAAGTCCTATTGAGGACAACCTCTCCAACCCCTTCTACTTTAGAGGTGGCGTTGCTTCACATGAACAACCTCTTGCCCGTGGTTAGGGCGTAACCGGATCATATGTGATCTAGATACTGGCCTACTCCGGTTGCTTTGCGCGGTCCGAGTGTCCAATTTCTTTTCGCCTTTCTTTAGGCCTTCGATCATTCAGGACCTGGAAACTCTGGCCCACCTTACTAGGTGTCCATTGCTTTTCCTATGAAATGAGTTTTGGCCCCACTCTAGTCGCCCGGAGGCTTTATATGACTGAGTGTCCAATATCATCATATCAAAGAAATTTTGGCCCACTCCAGTCGCCCGGAGGCTTTGTATGACAGTGTCAAATATCATCCTATCAAAGGAATTTTGGCCCACTCCAGTCGCCCGGAGGCTTTATGTGACTGAGTGTCCAATATCATCCTATGAAGGATCTTCTGCCAAATAGTATGACAGGTTCAACGTCTTTAGCTTTTATACTCCTTTCGTTAAGATTGGTGCTCAGATAATTCTTGGCGCTTACTTAAGAGTGGTAACAGTTTTCGCACAGTCAGTGGATCTTACTCCCTCGTATGTGCGAACATACTTTACACACTTTAGTAATTACACTTAAAAGAACGGATCTTCTTAAGTCGTTTACAAAATCCAATCTTTAAACGGAAAAGAAGATGAGATTAAACTTCTGATTTGTTAAAGCATAAGGAATATAAATTATTTTCATATTCCTCCTTACTTTAATCCATTTTTAATCAGACATAATTTAATCTTTATTCTTGACAAGTAAGAAAAATACTTATCATTTAATCCTTATTCTTGACAAGTAAGAAAAATACTTATCCCAATTTCGGATTCTGGCTCACTTCAGTCACTTCATCAGACTGAGTGTCCATTTCCTTCTCACCATTATTCGGATCCTTTGTCTGGGACAGATATAGGCCTTCTGCTACAAGATAGAATAACATCTTCACTCTTCTCCTCTTGTCCCAGTTGACATCCTCATGCTCTCGAGAGCGTTTGTTTCCACCAGTCTTGGTGGCGGTGACACCATGAACACGTTCATCATCATCACTCTCTTCTACCAAAAAACCATTGCCATATCCAGATTTGGTCACACAACTTTTGACCGACATCTTTCGAACACTAATAGTAATACAATACAAATATTGTCTTAAGTTGTTGGGAGTTTTGCTCTATGGTACTTTATAAAGCAGTACGGGAAGTATTTAACTATTACAAGTATTCGAAAGGATAAATAAAGATTTCAATAATTCAACATGGAATCTGAAATTACAATCGTTACACAAGTAAAAAACTGGAAATTCCAGTTTTGTAGAAGACGGAAAAATGTAAAATGTTTTTGCTGAGTCGAGTGTAGCACTCTGTCCTTAAGACAATATTGCCCCGTATCTATCCTTTATACGTCCTGGACAATTTATCTCCCAAGATAAAACAGCAATGGAACCCTTGAGCAAAGGAAACTCAAGAGCTACCGTGAAGAATATTGAGTAACGAAATGATGCTTGGAAGTTGTAGGAAGAAAACTATTTCGGTTGTGTATTTTCGTGCACTGTTTTTCTGCATCTGTTTATGTATTTTCGTGCATATGTCTTTGTTCTCAACAATGGGGTAAGGGGGTGTTTATATAGGTGAGGGAGGGGCATGTTTCGCTCGAAAACGCCTCCATAATAGCCAAATAATGGCCATTATGGAGGTAGTAAAGTCACCAACATAAATGGGAGAAAAGACCAACTGTTTTGGCCATTATAGGAGGAGTAATTCAGCCAAAATAAATGGCTGAATTGAGTGCTTGGCATTTCTATTTTTGACCGTCGAAATTCGATTTTCTCGGAAACTTCGGGGACCAAACTGTACATCTTGAAACTTCGGGGACCAAACGCACATCCGAAAGAATTCCGGGCCAAATCAGTATATCGAAACTTCGGGATCAAACTGTACTTCTGGCCCAAAAAGATAATATCAGAAGACCCACGGCCCACGGCCCACGGCCCACGGCCCACGACCCACGGGGCAATATTGTGGGACTCTTAACACCGGAGTTATATGCGAACTAACATATGAACGGCTACAAGAAATTGGTTGTCCAGTGTACAACTTAGTCACATATTTATCCATTTTAATTCCCACAAAATTTAAATAACTATTCATGTACAACTTAGTCACAAGTTTATCATTTGTAAATTCATAATAAAATAGAGAAATCACACCCCTTCACATTAAAATATAAGGAGATCACACCCTTGTAAATTCATACTAAAATAGAGGACTCAAATCGCATTTTCATAATAAAACATAGGTAGCACACTACTTTCACATTAAAAAATAAGAGAATCACACCCCCTACACATTCATAATGAAATAGAGGATTCTTTCGGATTCAAAAATAAGGGAATCACACTCTTGCAAATTCATAATAAAATAGAGGAATCACACATTTTTTGCATTCAAAAATAAGGAAATTACATCCTTTCAAATTTATAATAAAATAAAGAAATCACGCCCCTTTCACATTTACAATTATAGAGAAATGTTTATTACCGAGCTCAAAATTTAGTACAAATACAATCCTAGAGGTCCAAAACTTTACGGGTGCGGTGCAAATGGTACTTCCTCTACGAAACAAAATGATGACTCCAACCTGAAAATGAAAATTTCTCAAATTCCTTAAAATTCATAAACCCCAAAATTCAAAAACTCAAAATAACTAAAAAAAAACACCAAAATATATAAATCCCAAAACTCAAAAGAATCAAAAGCTCTCAAAAGTCAAAACCCATAAACCGCGAAATTCAAAAACTCAATTTAACCAATAAAATTCAGAAATCCAAATTCAAAAATCTTTAAAAAGACCAAAAAGGTGTTCGAAATTCGAATTAAAGAATAATATTATAATAGAGAATAGATATGAAAATAGAGAAAACTCAAAATGTTCCAACTTCCAAGCTATTAGCTATGGGACCAAGAACTTTTGATTTGGAATAACGAAAGGAGAAGAATGCATTTTGCTTGCCCAAGTTCATTGATTTTACCGTTTTGATTGTTTGAGCTTCTGCTTCGTTTAAGTATATTTCTTCTGCCTTTTGGAACTTAGGTACTTAGAAATAATAATAAAAAAAGTAATTAGATGTAATATAGAAAAGGAAAACCTTTTTACCTTTTGGGTAGTTAGAAATAAAGAAAACAAGTAATTAGATGTAATATTGAGAAAGAAAACGTTTTTGCCTTTTGAAAAAAGGGTTTAGAAATAATACAAAAAAGGAAAGTTGAGGGTTGCTTTGGAAAAAAAACAAAAAAAAAAACATGCAGCATACAAGAATCAATCCCATGACCTTGAGGAGTTAAACACAACCCCTAACCAATGCTCCACTCAGTCTAATTTGATTATGTGTTTCTTTATTTAGTATTATATATATTTTTAGAATTATTCACATAATATATCGATTTTAGTCGAGTAACTATGGGTTCATGTAACTCAAGTTTTTTACATAAATTTGCCTCTGATCCTAGCTAAGAATATTTCTACCAAACACAGCTTAAGATTCAGCTAACTTGGTTCCTAATACCTATGGTTGATGTTATACATGTTATTTGGGAGGAGTGAAAATTAGTTCGTTTTCTCTAAGTTTGATACAGCACCGGACACATATTGAATTACTCCATACTAATAAAAATAATATGCATGATCTGAGATTACAGAGAGATTTGTAAGAAATATAAAGTATATGAAGCAACAACAATGATAATTGAAAGAAATAATTTTTTGATTATTTTCATTAATTGAAAGATTATATATACAATTTACATATGTCCATAATATAAGAATCATATTCATATTCTACTCCTAAAACCCTATTCTATTTGGAGAGTAACTATACAATTATGGTAAGAGTACAAAACTAATTAAGTTACACTACAACTATACAAACTTGTGTACAATTAGGACAAAGTAGCCGAGACCAAGTATACATAGGATATACACGTGCATAACGTGTATATCGTATGTATACTCGATATATTTAACACACTCCCGCAGTCATAGCGGGCGGTTTTCGAATGCTGAGACTATCCCTAAAATCTTCAAAAAGGACCGAGGGAAGACCCTTTGTAAAGATGTCGGCAATTTGATATCTTGACGATACATGGCAGACGCGTACCTGACCACGAGCAATCTTTTTGCGGACAAAGTGAATGTCCATCTCGATATGCTTAGTGCACTAGTGCTGAACCGGATTACCAGAAATGTAGATGTCACTAATATTATCGCAATAAACCAAGGTTGCTTTCTGAATAGGTGAATGAAGCTCCAATAGCAAATTACATAATCAACATGATTCCGAGACTACATTAGCTACCCCTCGATACTCGGCTTCGTCACTGGATCGAGATAATGTCAACTGACGTTTGGCAGACCATGAGACCAGGTTATTTCCAAGAAACATACAATACCCAGACGTAGAGCGTCTGGTGTCTGGACAGTCACCCCAATCAGCATCCGTATACGAGACACGTGTGGACGTCGAGGAAGGATATAACTGCAACCTATAGTCAAGGGTACCCTGAATATACCGAATGATGCGTTTGAGTGCATTCATGTGCTCAACTCGGGATCATGCATGAACAAACACACCTGCTGGATAGCATACGTAATATCTGGTCTCGTAAATGTAAGATACTAAAGAGCCCCTGCAAGACTGCGATAGCGGGTTGGATCCTCGTATGGTACGCCGGCCGCGGCACTGAGCTTGGGCTTAGTATCAACCGGAGTGGAAGTGGACTTACAGGATGACATCCCAGCCCTCTCAATGATCTCAGTTGCATACTTCCTTTGAGATAAAAATAACCCATCTGAATGACGAGTGGCAACAATCCCTAAAAAGTAACTCAAGGGCCCCAAGTCTTTCATAGCAAACTCAGAGCTGAGCATGGTCATGATAGACTGGCGTAAGGCATCGGAAGAGGCAGTCAAAATGATATCATCCACATATAACAAAATATAGTCCAAGGACAAACCACGACGGTAGATGAACAAGGAATTATCTGACCTGCTGTGAGTGAACCCAATAGTCGAAACATAGTCTGCAAACCTCGTATACCAAGCCCGTGGAGACTGCTTAAGCCCATATAAGGACTTCTTCAACAAACAGACATGATGCGGATGTTTAGGATCCCTGAATCCCAAAGGCTGATACATATAGACTGTTTCCTTGAGATCCCCAATGGAGGAAAATATTCTTTACATCTAACTGATGAATAGGCCATGCCTTCGAAAGAGCTAAGCTGAGCACAGTGTGAATGGTAGCCGTCTTGACCACTGGACTAAACGTCTCACCACAATCCACACCAACGTGCTGAGTCTTACCATTGCCCATAAGCTGCGCCTTATGTTGGGCAAATGACCCATCTGGATTTTCCTTATGAGCAAAAATCCACATAGACCTAATAATATTAATACCAGATGGATGGGGCACCAACTTCCACGTCTTATTATAAATAAGAGCATTATATTCATCGGTCATAACAATATTCCAATTCGGGTCATTTAATGCAAACACATGATTCAGAGTATTATAAACTTCCACGTCTTATTATCAATAAGAACATTAGAATGTAAATTAAAATGTCTTTTTGGTGTAAAAATCCGCCATTGACTACGGATGACTGGTCCATGACTCGGGTCAGAGGCTGGTGGATTTTGGGAATTTTCGGGACTCGGGACGGACTAGTCAACAGGCAATGGGCCTGCTGGCCCAGATCGAGAACTGAAACCAGGACCTAGGCCAATACTGGACCAAGAAACAGTGCTTGGAACTGGGCTAGAACTGGGCAGAACGGATGGCCCAATTTCTGGACCCAGATTTGTAGACGACACGGTGTGGGGAGTACCAACAGGCAGTGGGCCCGCTGGAGAATTTTGGGTGCGGGATACGTCCAAAAAATGGTGAATAATAAACGGGGATATACTATCATCCAAAAAATTATACGAACTAGGCACGAGAGTATTAACTTTAGCAAATAGAAATTGAGTTTCAGCAAAAATTACATGGCGATTAATGATGATTTTATTGGAGGATAAATCAAAGCATTTGTAACCACAATGATTAGACGGAAAACCCAAAAACACACACGGAGTAGATCGGGCCTGAAGTTTGTTGATTGTGGTGGAGAGGTGTAACGGATAACACAAGCACCCAAAGACCCGAAGATGAGAATAAGAAAGAGTTTTATTATATAAAATTTGAAGAGGTGAAAAATATGTCAGACCTTTGGAAGGAATAATGTTAAAGAGATATGTAGCCATTTGAAGAGCATGATGCCAAAAATATGGGGGTATGAAAGCGTGAATTAATAGAGTTCGGACAATGTTATTTATGGAATGAATTTTGCGTTCGACTTTCCCATTTTGTGAAGACGTATTGAGGACAAAAAAAATGAAAATTGATCCCATTATTAGCACAGAATTCCCGAAACACCCCATTGTCATATTCTCTGCCATTATCACACTGAATATTTTTGATTTCTCGTTCGAATTGAAATCTAATGAATGCTCTAAATTTCAAGAAGATGGAAAAAACTTGAGATTTTTTCGCTATTGGAAATGTCCATAAAAACTTAGAGTAATCATCCAAAAAAAGAACATAATATCGATGACCCAAAGAACTAAGAACATGATATGTCCATAAGTCGCTATGAATAATATCAAATGATATTAGAGTATGAGATTTTGAGTCTATAAATGACAACTTAACAATTTTTCCGAGAGAACAAGACTGACAATTTGGAGTACTACTCGTACCCTTACATGAAATAAAACTATTTTTATCTAATAACGACAAAATAGATGATCCCGGATGACCAAGACGAGCATGCCACAAGGAAGGAGAAATGGCTGCAAAGGCGGATGGCAGAGCTTGACTCGATGGACCGGAGCTGAGTGTGATAGGATAAAGATCTCCCCTACTATCACACCTCGTGAGAGGACTCCCTGTCTTGAAATCCTTCACAGAGAAACCAAATGGATCAAATTCAATAGAAACAGAATTGTCAGTAGTGAATTTACGGACGTAGACTAAGTTTTTAATCAATTTGGGGCGTGTATGGTGTTTTTCAAGATAAGAGGTGGATAAGGGGGAGATAATATTTTATGACCATAACCACGAATTTGGAACAGAATTACCATTACCTACAATTATGCCACGAGGGTTGCTCAAATTGGAATAAGACGAGAGAGTACCTAAATCGGATGTCATGTGGGTAGTGGCACCGGTGTCCATATACCAATTCGGGTCCGGTTGAGTCAAACAAAGTATGTGCATCGCGGACTCAATATCGGTCTGAGTGGGGCCTGCTGCGTGTGGGCTTGCGGAGGCCGGGGCCCAAGAATTCCTACGTGCTGCCCTGGCCCGTAACTGCTGCTGGAACTATTGGGCCAGTGGGCAGTGGGCCATCGAGGCTGCTGGGAAGCCCACTGGCCAGTGGCTGGAAAGTTGTGTGGGGTTGTGCCGTAGGGCCACTGTCTACTGGTCCAAGCCCACGGTCCAGAGGCCCAAGGCTAAGACCAGTGGGTCGGTGGCCCACTCTAACTGGGATGGGGTCCACCGCCACTGTTTTGTCCACCGCGACTGCTGTTGGAACCGCCGCGTTTGCCCCCGCGATTTTTTCCATTATTTTTCCGGCCATTTTTGTCGCCCACGTGAGATCGGTTTTGGTTCGAATTGTCGCCAAAATTTTGAGGACTAGTGGAGGATGTCATTATGACCACGGGACTAGCATGATTAGCCGCCTTTTTAGCCATACCGGCTTCTTCCAAGGTAATCATGGATCGGGCCTGATAGAACCTCGGAAGAGGATTACTTTGACGAATGAGTGTTCCAACGCCACTATAGGCCTCGGATAGGCCAGCAACCATCTGTAAAACAAGGCGATCTTCACTAACTGGTGTACCAACGTTGCGGAGTTGGTCCGCCAATTCTTTCAACCTTTTGCAATATGCTGAAATGTTCGGGAAAATTTTCCATGATGACGTGGGAAAAATCCTGTTCAAGGGTAACAACTCTGAAATTTTGATTATCTTGGAATATGTCACGCAGTTTATCCCATGCAGCCATCGCCGTAGCGTCTGGCTCAATAATCGTCTGCAATAGGTCGGTAGAGATAGTGGAATAAATCCACTGAAGGACATTGGCATCAAGTGTTGTCCATACCTTAGGATCATCCTCGCGTGTAGGCACCTCCGTATCATCAGGGGCCGCGGGGATTATGTGATGGATGACTTGATGCGAACGAGCGTGAATTTTGAACAACTCGGCCCACGTTGCGTATTGGATGTTTTCTATTTCAAGAATTAGAGGGATATGATTCTTGATGTTAGAAACAACAAGGGCAGGGTGAAACGTGTTCTTTGACGTAGACATAACGAAAGAACAATAGGTGATAGAGGGATTTGGAAGAGGGATTTTGAGAGCGGAAAAAATGGCAAACCCGAGGAGGAGGGCTCGGGAGAGGCTTGGCCGACGGACAAAAATTTGTGGGAGAGAAATTGTTGTCTGACCTAGACTTCTGATACCATGAAATAAATAATCCCTTGATTATTTTCATTAATTGAAAGACTATATATACAATTTACATATGTCCATAATAGGAGAATCTTATTCCTATTCTACTCCTAAAACCCTATTCTATTTGGAGAGTAACTATATAATTATGGTAAGAGTACAAGACTAATTAAGTTACACTATAACTATACAAACTTGTGTACAATTAGAACAAAGTAGCCGAGAAAGGTAAAGCAGTCGAGACCAAGTATACATAGGATATACACGTGCATAACGTGTATATCGTATGTATACTAGGTATATTTAACAATAATATACCCCATGTGTATTTCATAAGTGGAGTATGTGTAGGGTAGGATATACCCATATCTTATTCGTGTCTTTGTGGCACAGAGAGACTGTTGCCGAAAGACCCTCGGCTAAAAAAAAAGAGTAGAAACTAAAAGGAACAGAAAAGTAATTTGAAGTAGATACAAAAGTATAGCAGCAAAATATCAAGATACAACGCAAATGTTTAACAGATGGTAATGTACATCAAAGAGTAAAATACTACGCGAGTACTATATAATATTGCTAATAACAAGCATCAACAAATGGTAATACACATCTAAGAACAAGAGTGCGACAACACTTCGCTATCTACTAACTTTCAACTCTAATCCTCGACCTTCATATTTTCTTATCCTCCGTCAGTTGAAGATGTGTCATATCGTGTCTAATCACCTCCCCCAATTGCTCTTCAGTCTACCTCTACCTCTCCTAACCCTTGCTACATAAAGGATATATGAAAACGTTTCTTTTTTATTTTCATGTGACTAGGATTTAACATATATTTCCATTAAGGCCCTGTTTGGACATGATTTAAAATCATGATGTAAAATCAATAATTTGAAATCAGGATGATTTGAAGTTGAAGTTTTGTATGGACATGCAAATGAATTTCTTAAGTTGAATATTTTCTCATAAACATAAAAACCCCACAAGTTGTGAAAACTATCAAAACATCTCAATTTTATATAATCTTATAAAATGAGCAAATCATTGTTAATAACAAAGTTAATACGCTACTAGAAGATCTTTCTAAAAAATACACCGCTAAGTTCGATAAAAGAAAAATTGAACATGAGTTATAGAAGTAAATTTAGTTGGTTTATAATTGGTAAGAGTAAATTTTGTTATAATTATACTACCAATGATAAACATGGTTAGTAAATATAGCTATGGACTTATGATATATTTTTTATATAAAATATAAATTTATGGTCAAATTTTATATTTAAAATATTTTGAAATTATGATTTAAAATTTTAAGTTATATTTTTTAAAGTATTTGATACTTGAAATTATAATATAAAATTGAAATTAAAATTTCATGTATATTTCATAAACAAAGATTTGAAATTTGAGATTGCATGCCTAACGCCTACTAAGTCAAGGAAAGTTGCTTCCCATTTATGAAACTTATCTTCATCTTCATCGAAATTGATGCCTTAATTCATTTTTCTTTCAAGATCGATTTCTTAATCTAATGATTAGTCACCAAGAAAAGTCTGAAATAAACGGAAAGGTAATGATCAACCATGAAAACACACCACGTGAATGATTTACTCTGGGTGGTCGGTGTCTCAACAACAACTTCAAGTTACATATATTTTAATTTTAATTTTATTTTTTAAAACTTTTTTAGATACGAAATCATTAAATATTATTCTATAATAAATTTATTCTAACAATTTTTTTAATTAATAATATAGCTAATTTATTCAATTTCTCTTGTTGAACTTAAATAAAATTTTATCAATTTTAATTTTGAAATTTTTTTTCGACCGAGATAATAGTTATATATATAAAATATATCTAAAAAAAAGAGATTCCAAAAAAATTGAGACCCCAATCAATTATTTTATTAGCATAATAATCGAGTCACCCCTGTACGTGGTGCCCAAGTAGAGGTGCATTACAGTATAGATGCCACATTTCTTATCATACAACTCTTCACTCCATCCACGGATAATATGCCACTTTAGCAAGTTAGGCCGAACTTATGGAAATTTTTTAAAATGTGCCTCACACAGTTGACGTAAGTTGTATGAGGCTTTTTTTGTGAGACAAAAAGTAGGATAAAAAATTATGAACCCAGAAGTGTGAGATGTAACTTGTAAGTCCATTTTTTATCTCAGAAAAAAAAAACTCACATAACTAATATCTTGTGTGAGGCACACAGTAAAACTTTTCAAATTTATATGTACCTTCTTAAATAAGTTTTTATATGTTCTCTAAATATATCACACAACTAATGTCTTGTGTGAGGCACACAGTAAAACTTTTCAAATTTATATGTACCTTCTTAAATAAGTTTTTATATGTTCTATCTATCTATCTATATATATATATATATATATATATATATCCGTTTAAACAAGATTATTCCTCCTCTTTTATTTTATATAATATTAATATTTAACTTGACATAAAATTTAAATAATAAAAAATAAATGTTTGCACAAATTTAAAATCTATTTAAATTTTTTAGTCTTAAATATCTCATAACATTGAGTTTTCAAATTATACAAGCATGTCTAGTCTGTAATTTTTAAAATTTGATTACTTGACTTGGTAAAAGACAAATGTAATTAATTTAGTAGGAGTATGATTATGAAAATCAAATATTCTTTATTTATTTAGAATTTTAGAGTTAAAATTGAAGATAGAGTTGTGTTTAACTATAAATTTTATAAAAAAAAATTGATTATTAAATGCACTAAAAATGAAAAAGTAAAACAACATTTTAGATATTTTTCAAATTTCAAATATAACTTTAAAATTTTAATTATCATACATTAATTTTCAAATAAAATGAAAATAATTTTTGAAAAATTTTCATTGAGGAACAGGTCCTTAATTCCAGCTAACATGTACCCATATATTCGTGGAGACCAAGTTTGATCGTTTATCGCCCCATATAACTGTTAAATTATCCCTGTCTCAGTCCCCTGTCCTTATACCCTCACCGGACTCACTGAATTCCGACAACACAGTAAAACCCTCATTTCCCCGACGTCTGAAAAATGCAGAACACAGCATCAACTTTATTCTCGGCATACGCTTCACTAGCTGCATCGATGATGTTGGTCCGCACCATGGCTAACGATATCATCCCAAAATCACTCCTTACATATATCCAATCAGCTATCTGTTATCTCTTCACTCCACTTTCAACCCAACTCACCATCATCATTGACGAACAGTGTGGTATGAACCGAAACCAAGTTTATGAGGCCGCAGAAATTTACCTCCGTACCAAGATCGGCCCAAACGCTGAGCGTGTCCGGGCCCACAAAACCCCTAAACAGAAAAACATCAATGTGAGTATAGAGAAGAATGAAGAGATCAGTGATGTATACGGCGTCGTACTGATGAAATGGAGATTGGTTTCTGTTGAGCCTCAAGAAAGGGGTGGGTTTACCCCAGAAAAAAGGTGTTTTGAACTTAGTTTTAATAAGAAGTTTAAAGAAAGTGTGTTGAATGAGTATTTACCCTTTGTGTTGAATAAAGCTAAGGAGATACAAGATAATGATAGGGCTGTGAAATTGTATACAAGGGATTGTCCTTGTGGTAGTGATGATGATGGGTATGGGTATGGTGGTGGGGGTGGTGGGGTTTGGGGTTCTATAAATTTGGACCATCCTGCTACTTTTGATACTTTGGCTATGGAACCTGATATGAAGAAGATGATTATTGAGGATCTCCATAGATTTGTGAAAAGGAGAGATTTTTATAAGAAAGTTGGTAAGGCTTGGAAAAGAGGGTATCTTTTGTATGGACCTCCAGGGACAGGGAAATCTAGTTTGATTGCTGCCA
The DNA here is from genome assembly GCA_034509755.1 of Anisodus tanguticus. NCBI lineage: Eukaryota > Viridiplantae > Streptophyta > Magnoliopsida > Solanales > Solanaceae > Anisodus > Anisodus tanguticus. The sequence goes on from CM067544.1 coordinate 11,901,791, forward strand.
TGGCTAATTACTTGAAGTTTGATATTTATGATTTGGAACTCACCGGTTTGTATTCTAACTCTGAATTAAGAAGGATTTTGATCTCCACCTCGAACCGATCCATTATTGTGATTGAAGATATTGATTGTAGTGTGGAAATGCACGATCGAAATCTCGGGCATCAGCCCACTGATACTAAGGTCTGTTTCAATTTTAGTATTGTTTTCTATGCAGATCAGTATTGATTTCCCATCAATTATAGTATTTTTTTTTAATGTTTAATGCTTTAGTTGTTAAATTTATGAGACGAGTGTCAACATTTTAATGTTATTTTCGTGTATCTTCTATGCAGATTAATTATGATTTCCCATCAAAGAGTATTTTTTTTTTTATGTTTAATGCTTTAGTTGTTAAATTTATGTGATGAGTGTCAACATCTCAATGTTATTTTTGTGTTTCTCGTGCAGATAACGTTATCAGGTTTGTTGAACTTCATTGATGGATTGTGGTCCAATTGTGGGGATGAAAGAATTCTTGTATTCACAACCAACCATAAGGAGAAGTTGGATCCTGCACTGCTGAGACCTGGTCGAATGGATATGCACATTCATATGTCTTATTGTACTAATCAGAGTTTCAAGATTCTGGCTTTCAACTACTTGGGTGTATCTGATCATAGACTATTTGGGGAGATTGAAGGCCTAATCAAGAATGCAGAGGTGACCCCTGCAGAAGTAGCAGAGGAACTGATGAGAAGCGAGGATGCTGATGTTGCTCTTGAGGGAGTGCTTAATTTGCTCAAGCTAAAAGCTGATGAAGCCAATGAAATCAAGCTTGAGAAGAGTCGTCCAAGCACCCCAGAAGGCGATGAGAAGGACGAGATTGAGGAGGAAAGGGTTGATACAGGTGAGATTCAAGAAGCTAAAAGATTGAGGACTGAAATGTCGATACATACTTTGAGAAACCAAAGGAGAGGAAGAATGAGAATAGGAAGATCGACTAGAGGACGAAGAGGGCGTTGGTAAGGAAAAAGGAAGATCGAATGATATAGGTACTACACTAGTGCTATATTGCGATGCTTAATGTATAAAAAGATGAACTTTGTTTTTTGATGAAATAGAAGTGAATGGTAACGAGTAATTAGTAAATAAATTTCTTAACTTTTGGGACCTGGACAACTGCAATGCAGATGTTATTGTAACAAGCCCTCAGGAGCTTTGATGGTTCTAATGTTATCTTAGTACAGTATTAGCATTTTATGAATCAAATTGCAGTACTCACTGCAGTAACGACTCTCTGTTAGGTCGCAGGACAAATTGCTATTTCTCTATGACTTCTCTATCTTGGTAGAGGTAAGGTCTGCATACACTCTACCCTCCCCAGACCCCACATTGTGAGATTCCACGTGGTATGTTGTATTTCTCTCTGACTTGAGGAACAGAAAACTAGGCTTTCAAATTGCTCCAAGACAAAGAATTTATAGAATTGAGGATCATGGTATGTTGTATTTCTCTCTGACTTGAGGAACAGAAAACTAGGCTTTCAAATTGCTCCAAGACAAAGAATTTATAGAATTGAGGATCAGTATTTAGTTGCCAAGGATCTTCCTTGAGGCATTCCGGAAAATGTTTAACACTATTGCAGTTATAGTATTTTTTTTTTCATGAAGTTTCACTATATCTAAGTTTCAATTTTATAAGAAAATAAATTAACTTAAAAATTAGTTAAATTAACATCCAATCTGTTCCACTATCTGTTGTTTACTGCTCTCGTTGCCGGTGTGACAGTCTGACGGTGCTCTCCTTCGTATTGTTTTTGGGGTTCATAACCGGTGCTATTGAATATGCAGTTTAGGGAATATCACCAGTTCTTGAAACTCTATTACATTACATACATGGATCGGGTTGAAAAAACAGACCCAGATCCTTACGTATAGTTTTAAGGTCCAAATCAGCCAATTAGTTTGTGCACTTCATTTCAGTATAAAATCCAACCATTCTCTTAAGTCTTAATCTATGCAGATCTACGATAACAAGGTCAGATTACTACTGCTGAGAAATGTATTATTCCAGTAACTCTTAACCAAGACCATATATACTCCAACTACCAAACTTCAGCTGCTTTCTTTGTCTGTTTTCACATTGGAATATTGGACAAAGATATTTTAAGAGAAAGGCATCAGTTTCATTCTTGCTTTTGTTCGCCTTTCCTTTTTTCCTTGTCTTGACCCAATATGTAAGTTCACTATAGGAATTATCATAAAAGAATTTCTTTTTCAATCAGGGCTGGTGACAAAACCAGGCTTGGTGCCAGGAATGGTTTAAGAGCTTGCTTGGGTTATTAAAAGAAGCTGATAAGTATAAGTGATGAACAGTTTTACTGATTGAAATTGATTTTTATAATTAAGCAGTTATTCCTACATGTTGAAATGATTAAAATATAGATTTTAAAATATTTGAACATGTAAAAGGAAGAATTGCGGAAATGAAATTTAGAGTTGATTAGGAGTTTTGTCTGGGAAGAGTAACTGGAAAATTACAACAAATATTAGGAATAAAACAGTAAAAGAGCTGAGAAGGTGAAACATTTGATTTTGAACTCAAGCATTTTTGGTATTTATCAAATGCATAAATAAATCAGAAGTGATTACTACAAGTTAATTGGTGTTTACCCACTAATAAACTTACTTTTCGACCATGCATTTTGGTCTTCTTCTTTGAGGCGTTAGTCATAGTGTCCACACCTTCCTTATTGCTTGAAGACCCGTTGACTTGGGACAGAACTATGCAGCGTTATTCTTTGAACCGTGTTGGCCCCATTTCTCTCATTTTCAATATCTGTACTTCCTCCTTACCACTTAAAATTGCAACTTTGAAGAGTTAAATTCTAAAAACAATTTGGTGACAACTAACGCAGCATCTCAGGAGAAGCATCTTCCTCTTTCACAAGTAAGTGTTACAAGTACACCTCTGCTCAATTTTATTAGCACTCCCTTTTTTTGCTAACTTAGCTTATTATTGGGAAAATTTGACTCTATATAAAAAATAGAAAGGAACATAGTTCTTAGGTGGTTTTAGCATGGAACAGTAACCATTAAGGCTCGATTGGTTCATCGACTAGTTATGTAGGGTTATAATACATTGTTGAAGATGAAAAAATTCCCACATCGGTGGTTAATGAGATGGTGGTCTCCTTATATGGAATTGGACAATCCTCCCCTCATAAGCTAAATGAATAATAATAGTATATGGGCTGTTATGTTAATGACTCATAATAATACAAAGATTGGGGATTAGATGCCAATGCCAAGAATTAGTTGTAGTACTAATTTGTGTCATGTGCAATTCTTTAGTTAAAAAAAATAATCAAAGAAAAAATATTAAGGATTCTTACTATATCCCTTATTACTAAAACAAGGCTGCTTACCTTAAGGGTAATTTCAGAAGCATTTTAGGTTCTTTTATCCAGTTATTGCTAGTACATGTATTTTTGTTTACTATTTTATCCGACTTAAATGGAGTAATACTAGATCTGGGGTATTATTAATGAAAAAGAGATTGAACCAAAGGTTGGTAGTATTACTAGTTCGATGCTAGGATTATATTATTCTTACAAGGTAAACCAAGCGAAGCTAAGTGTGTGTCAACATAACATATCAAGAAGATATCATAGTCCTGGACAAACTTACATGTTTCCTTTTGTAGGAGGTAACACTGAATTGCAAAACACTTTTCATGTTTATTTTATGGAACTGGCGATGTGAAACCATCAATATTATCCTTGAGTCCCTCCACACCCTGACCCTCTAACAATTTGTTCTTTTGGTTTTATCAGGCGAGCCAATTTCAGTGGGCTGCATTTCAGAAATGGTGGATGCAGTGGTCACTGTATTCTTGGAGAAACTTCTGAATGTTCTCACTGACGAAAGCAGGTTTCTAAGTCAATACAGACAACAGTTCGAAAAACTGAAGAATGAACTGCTATTCATGCAAAGCTTTCTCAAGGATGCAGAGAGGCTCAAGAGGAAACACATCACCCTTAAAACAGTCATGGCCTGTTTGCGAGACTTAACCTTTGAAGCTGAAGAGATACTGGAGGACTGCCAGAATCAATCTGCAGATAGTGGTGGGACTACTAGATTCTCTATGCGCTTCCATCCTAAAAGGCTATCTCTTCGCCATCAAACTGGGAAGCGTCTTGCTGAAATCAATGACAAAATCTCGGAAATAAAGCAAAACATTTCGACATATCTTGGAGTGCCACTTAAGAAAGAAGGAAGTATGGAGGCACACGATAATCTAATGACGAGATGGACTTCTTCCCTTTATGATCATACTCAGGTAGTTGGTTTGGAAGGTGACACAGAGAAGATAAAGGATTGGCTATTTGAAGCAAGTGATGGTTTACTTGCCATTGCATTTGTGGGAATGGGAGGGCTCGGAAAAACCACTCTTGCTCAGAAAGTCTTCAATGAAAGAAGTGTGGAGAATCACTTCGAGAGGAGAATTTGGGTGTCTGTTTCTCAAACATTTACTGAGGAACAAGTCATGAGAAGCATATTGAGGAGTTTGGGAGATGCATGCGTTGGTGATGACCAGTGTGAACTGTTAAAAAAAATAAACCAGTACCTTTTAGGAAAGAGGTTTTTGATTGTTATGGACGATGTTTGGAGCTTGGACAATGCTTGGTGGCAGAGAATCTGTTCTGGATTACCGAAGGGAAACGGGAGCAGTGTTATTGTAACTACGAGAAATGAGTTAGTCGCTCGCAAGATGGGAGTCGCAGAAGCAAGGACACATTGGCCAAAATTCCTCAATGAGGACTACAGTTGGTTACTGTTCCGGAAGATTGCATTTGCAGCGAGTGCAGGTGAATGCAATTTCCCTGACTTGGTGAATGTGGGAAAGGAGATTGTGGAAAAATGTAAGGGTCTTCCATTAGCGATCAAAGCAGTAGGAGGAGTGATGCTCTGTAAACCACCTTACTATCACGAATGGAGGCGTATTGCGAATCATTTCCGCGATGAATTGAAAGAAAATGATGACTCAGTGATGGCTTCATTACAGTTGAGCTATGATGAACTCCCTCCATACTTGAAATCATGTTTCCTCTGTTTTTCACTCTTTCCTGAGGATTGTGTCATACCAAAAGACCAACTGATCCGTTGGTGGATTGGAGAAAGTTTCATCCCTCTGAGAAGTGGTAAGTTGTCGACTGAAGTTGGAGAAGATTGTTTCTCACAACTATCCAATCGATGTCTGATAGAAGTTGTTGATAAGGCTTACAATGGTGTGATCCATACATGCAAAATGCATGATATGGTTCGTGATTTGGTGATCAAGATTGCAGAAGATGATTCATTTTCCACCCCATCTGATGCAAATTGCCGGCATTTGGGTATCAAGAGTGACATGAACGGGAAGCAACTACTGAGCAATCGAAAATTACGAGCACTGCTGACAACCACCAAGAGTGGTGAAGTAAACAAAATCCCTTCTGACATTGCCAAGAAGTTCTGCAATAGTCGACACCTCCAAGTATTGGATCTCTCAAAATCAATTTTCAATGTGCCTCTTTCGAGTTTGCTGGAAGACATTGGATCTGCCAAACAGCTTTGTTATCTCAGTTTAAGCAATACACATCCATTAATCGGAGTTCCATCTTCCATAGCCAAGCTTGAAAAATTACAAATTTTGGACTTCAGCTATTGCCAAAATATGAAAATGGTCCCCTCTTGTGTTTTGGCATTTGAGGAACTAGCAGTTTTAGATGTGAACAACTGTGGGTCACTTGAGTACCTGCCAAAAGGTTTAAGTAGGCTTTCCAATCTTCAAGTACTGCTTGGATTTAAGCCTGCAAAATTGAGCCAGCCAGGAGGATGTCGTATTGCTGAACTCAGAAGCCTTACTCGACTGAGAACTCTCAGTTTAAGACTAACTCAGGATGAGGAGATTGGAGATAATGATGTGAATGCGCTGGTAGATCTTCAAGAACTTCAATTTTTGACAATAAGTTGCTTTGACAGTCAACATGATGGACTAGTCATAAAGCTTGGTAAACTCTATCCTCCTCGACAACTCCACGAGCTGATTCTCAAATTCTATCCAGGTAAAACAAGTCCCGAATGGCTTAACCCTAAATCTCTCCCCATGTTGCGGTATCTGTCAATCATTTCTGGTGATATGAAAGAAATGCACAAGAATTTCTGGGGTGATCACAATACTTGGAAAATTGAGGGATTAATGTTGGAAGCATTATCTGATTTGAGATTGGAATGGTCAGCGGTGAATCGAGTGATGCCTTCGTTAAGAATACTCAAGGCTAGCTGGTGCCCTGAGTTGGAGTTATTTCCAATTGAAGATGCAGGGTTCAGAGGGGATTTATGGAAGAAGGAAGAACATAGGGGCTGACAAGAGACGAACTCAATAATTACATCCTGTTATCTTAGTTTTCTTGTTTCCATTCTTATGTGAATCGTAATACATGGTATAATTATGTTGTATTCATGATTTTTTCTTTCAGCTATAAAAATTTATTGTCCAGAGATTTAAAACGTAAGCTTGTTGGACTTTTTCCTGTCGATGCAAGGACTGATCATTATTGTTAAGTCTCATGGCAAAATAAATTAATTTCACTCTTATAGTTTACATCTGAAAGCTCAGCTACATTTATGCTATTTAAATGGAGCGACATGGGTAGTAAAAATTCATGTAGTTTGAGGTGTTGATACTCCGAGTTGGTCATGTCCGCTGTCAAGATCACTAGCCAACTATATATGGACGCAAAGTTAACATCATTAAACTTCTAGTTATCATACAGGTTCAGTCCAATTCAGGTTTCTTTGATACGCAGACCAATCAGATCAACTTTTTAGTGGAATTATCAAACGTTTCATTTATTATCATTTTCTCATATAAAATAGGTAGATCCCTAGAGATTTTAAAAATAAATTAAATAAAAAGAAACAGTTTAGTCTTCAGAAAGCAGTAACAACAACAACATACATACCCAGTGAAATCCCACAACGTAGGGTCTGGGGAGAGTAAGGTGTACGCAGACCATATCTCTACCAGGTAGGGAGGTTGTTTCCGAAAGACCTTCGGTTCAAGAGAAAGCATAAAAAGAGGTCAGATAAGGACAAACAAATCAAAGCAGTATGAAAATGGAATTAACGAAAGCGACTAAGTCATGATAAAGTAGTTTAAAAAATGGAGAGTAGCTACCACAAATAAAATAGGGTACTCGAAGTACAAGAAATACCAAATAGTAGCAGAAATCAAAGCACACTAAACTATAGAATAATACTACGACTACTAATATAAATGGATAAGCGAGACTACCTAGTAGCTTTCTACCCTAATCTGAGTCCTCCATAACCTCCTCGGTAAGATGTAACTGCATCATGTCATGCCTAATCACCTCTTCCCGATACTTCTTCGGTCTATTCCTACCTCTTCAGAAAACATTTTAAAAAAAAGTCGGCTTAAAAGAATAGAGTCATGTTTGACTCTAAAAATGAATTTACACGGACAACGCCCATTATAGATGAAATGAGAATTAATTCAACAATCTGGATATGCCCGCAAGGGAAGACACTATAAATCTTAAGCAATTATTGATAGCAAATTAAACATATATGTCACGGTAAACATTATCTTCGTGATTTTTGGCATGAAAGTTACAGTAACTGTACAATTTATCCTACCATATGCTTCCAAGGAAGTCAATGGAGTAGTTGTCCAATGCTTCAATCGCAGGAGGTGATGTAAGAAGAAAAAGATGTAGGCACAAGACATAATCCTCTACTCTTAAGATCTAGCACTGGCTGACACTTCATGTCTATGCTCGACTCCTGTTACACCAAACACCAAAGAACATACGCTTTCAAACAAGTACTCAATTTCCTTAACCCTATATTTGCTATATTATTCTAGCTATCACTGGAGAGTGTATAGGAGATGGGCTAAATTCATGGATGATCATCTAATTTTCAGTTTATTGCACTAACGTAATAAAACTAAATTTTGTAACATAAGAATAATTTAAATGTGCTTATGTATCACAAACAATAGAAAAAAATACCGGAAAATGGTAAAATTTGGTCTAAGAAAACACAAGTAAACCACATATATTAATTGCCATGTAAATATAGCTATTTAGCAACTCACTTTATATGAACCACATATATAAAACGGTCTAATTCATGAAATTATAAATAGACTCATCTAGTCTAGCAATACAAGCGTATATTTATATTTTCTATATGTCTTACTTTTCTTTTTAATCTATTTAAAAAAGAATATTACTTTCTATATTTAGTAACATTTCAATTCCAATATTATACATAGCATGTTTAAGACTACAAAATTCAAATGTTATTTGATACATTATACACATTTTAATTTATGATCAGAAGATTCAAAGGTCTAGCTACTTTCTAAACTCCGTGTCTAATGTACAGTCAAACTAAGACACATAAAATGAAACAGGAACATTAAAAACCAAAGGGTGGTTTATAGACCAATTTCATCTAACTATTTTGCCCAAAACTTGGTCGTTCCCTCACTAATTACCTTTAGGTGTATCTGATGGAGCTTTCCTTGAGAGGACTTCGTATAAGGCATGCTTAATGTCTGCATTATAACATTAACAAAAAATGTAATTAAAAGTTTAAAGTAACGCAACGAAAATATCAGTATCTTAGTAGCGGTTTTTTATATGAATCTTTTTCCAGGAAAACGGACTTCAAAATGAATTGTAGAGGAAATTAATTAAGGAGAATGAGTGGTATATCCTTATATGTTACCAGGATCTGGTCCTGAAGGAACTGAATATAGCCAATGGCTTCTGTCAATACTGATGCAGTATCAGTCTGCATGTTCCCATTGTGGGAGAAATGAGAGAAAAAGAAAGGGTTAGCATGCATGGTACAAACATTAAAATAGAACAAGTACTCTCCTTATGCCAGTCTCTCATTTTAGTGGATTCTGATGATATTGCTGTAGAAATATATATTACCTTGCCGAAAGGTGCCACTAATCTGTGTAGAGCTGAAATCCTGTCTCCTAGTTTTTCCTTTGGAATCTGCTTCAATACAACGTGTAATTTGTCTATATTATTGAAAACATAAATAAGTACTTCCTCCGTCCCAATTTATATGACAAACTTTCATTTTTAGTCAGCCTAAAAAAAAACACGTTTCCTTATTTGGCAACAATTTAACTTTAAAGTTTATCTTTTACGCTTAACGAGATGATCTATAGCCACACAAATATATTTGAATTGTTTTAGACCACAAGATTCAAAAGTATTCTTTTATTTCTTAAACTTCATGTTCAATCAAACTACATCATATAATTAGGACGGAAGGAGTAAATAAAAATGTGCTTTCTCTAATAGCTTAAATTCTTAGATGATATGATCAAACATTTCAACATGCATGATATCAGAACACAAGCAGAGGTCCGTGTTGAAAACTTAATTAAGTACCACTAAATAAAAGTGTGATCTTTCTAACACCTTAAGCTTTTTGAAAAGATGGAAATACATTTTAATGTACATAACCTTGATAAGAATTTTTTGATTGTGATGTGGGAATTTTAATATAATATACTTCATTTTCTTTTCTTCTAATTCCTTTTTCACCTTAAGCATTGGACTTGAAGAATGAGATGTGACTCGAGGCTTCTTTGGTGCTTCTTGACATGGAGTTTCTTCAGCAGAATAATTCAATCTCTTTGCTTTTGAAGAAACTCCAATGTTATTATTCCTAACAATATTATTTGGTGTGATCTGTTGAAAGCAATTTAAGAGGTCAGTGAACGTAAATTAGCAAATTACTGGAGAAATTGAAAGAAGTAAGAAAATTAAGCAAGAAGATCCCTACTAATTTGTTGGAGCTATTTGATGGACTATGGGTTAATTGGTGCAGTCCAGCAGCAAAGCCCAAAGACATCCTGTCTGTAGAGAAATGGCCAAAGCTATTACTATCATGACCACTACTATTCTTGAAAGTTAGGCCATTAAATGCTAACTTGATGCCCTGGAAATCTGAATGTTCCATATGACTTGAGATATAACTCGAATTAGTTGCAGCAGCAGCAGGAGCTAAACCGGTAAACCCAATGCTAGTTTTATTAGCATTATGGTTCATGTACGAGTCTTCGGACAGAAGATTCTCATTCTGATCAAAAGGATGTTGTTGTTCGTGTTCGAAGTAACTTTCTTTGAGGTTGTTACTCAAACCATTCATATCTTTCATCTTGACGAAATAATCATTGTTGTTTTTGTAATCCAGCTCGTCGGACAATTGACGGCCATCGTGGAACATTAAAGTGTTCATTAACGGAAATGTGTCGATGCTTCTCTTCCACAATTCTTCTGATGAGATGTTATTCTGGGTCCTTTTCAGGTGTCCCAGCTTGTAGTAATATTCTTCTTCCCTGTAGTATTACAGATAAAATAGATCATCTAACAAAGTTACTGTGCATATACACCACATAAACCCTAAAATTCAAGTTATTCATATGTATTATAACCAAAAAGAAGTAACCAGAACAATCTAGAAAGCAATTGATATGATATAGTTTTCATCCTTAACTCAATTAGTAGGACTTTAGAGTCCACTTCTTCCTAACACTATGAGTGAAACAGAAAAAGTAAAGACTACCATTAAAGCACCTTAAACAAGACTTGCTATATCCATATGAATTATGTTATCATTGACGTGCATCTAGTAGGAATTAAACCTACAAATTTGTCAGTTATGAGTTGGGTGATTTAACCAACGTCTTTGATTGATCAGACTTCGTACTCAAAGCAAAGAAGATTTTTTATGATGAAGAAATATTTGAAGATGGAAAGAGAACACAAAAGACGACTAGCAAGTATTTGTGTTTGAGTTAAATTCGACTTCTTGTCCATAGGAAAAAACTTGAGCTAGGAAGATGAAGAAGGAAAAGATCTTAGAAGGTGATAATATTTTGACACTAAATCGTAGTTGCTTTGAATTAATTCATAAATCAACTGCAAATTCATGTTGAGTTACATTTGGAAATTAAGGAAGTACGTACTATAACAACTTACGAAGTCGTGCTTGACTTCCAATTGTCAATAGTTGAAACCTCAGTGAAGAAGGGATACCCGGCAAGCTGCTGTTGCTGTTGGAGTTGATGATGATGATTATAAAGATTCGTAGAATCCATGGCCAAATCTAGAGTATGATTCAGATATATTCTCAAAAACAAAAAAAACTTCTTGAGTGGCTAGGTTTAGTTCTTTCTCAAGGGTATATATACTTTATACCACGTATTTGCACTTTGCTATGACCATTAACGCATGGTCGGTTTAGTCAGGAACACAGAAAGATTGAAAGGAATTAATGGACACAACAGAGAAAGTCTGAGAGTTAAGAATAGAAGAATGTGCACTGAGATCAATGGGCAACCCGATGCACTAAACTCCGCTATGCGTGACATTCGTAAAAGGGCCGAACCACCACCGTATTGTCCCTATTCATTTTGCAAAGGCCCATGTAGTAGTACTTGCTACTACTTTCCTAGCAGGTTATTCAATGATGGCAACCTCAGAAAACATGTGGTATTTGAAGTTTAGAAGATAAGCAAACCAACCTGCCATCAGCTTTATATATATGGTGGAGAATGATGTAAATATGATGTACATAGTCAAATTTCTGTTGAATCTACTATTATATGCATATCCCTTATCCAAAAATTAAATTTTAATATCCTAGCCAGGTCCTCCTTTTTACCCTCATAATTAAGTTACTGCACTCAAGACACGTTAATTGTAACATCCCGTATTTTCGGGTAACGGTACGAATCGCTAGGCGTATGTAAATCGCTAGGCCTGTGTAAATAGACACGAGCGTTGGAAAAATTTATGTTATATTTACGTATGCAAATAAGGAGATTGGTATATAAAAGGATCAAATCCCGGAATAATTTTGGACGTAAGAAGTGTGACGACGGGAAGCGGAAATAAATTTGGTGTGTGCATGAAGAAGTTATGGACTAGTGGCATATTAGGAAATTATGACATTGGGTATATGAAGATTTTATAAGTCATCAAGGTTTAAGTGAATTGGGATCACGAATTATGTGTGTGATTGATTAATCGTGAAATTAATTAATTAAGTGAAGGGGACAAGAGTTAGTGGGGTTTTGTACGTGCAACGTTTACACTAATTCCCTAAGATGACTAAGTTGAATTGTTTAATTGGTGGCAGCAATTGAAGGAGTTTAAAGTGACTATTAACTATTAAGATAAGAATTTGTTGGACATACCTTTATATAAGAATTTGTGGCAACAAATTAAGGACATAAGGGTGTTAATTTAAGTTCCAAAAGGGAGCAGCTACGTAAAACTCTCTGTAAATTAGATGTTGAGCTAAGGAGGATGAAAATTTCATCTCTTTTCACGTCCATTTTAGATCAATCATGTTGATGCACGAATAATTAGTGTACATGATCATTGACGCTATAACAACCGGATTGACGTGTTGGTAGTCATTCGAAGACCAAATCGAGGTATGTTAAGACAAATTATTTCTTTCTTTTGACATGTTCCATGTAATGAAACGTAACCGTGATATTATTCCATAAATTATTCTACTCTTAGTGGTTAAGAATATTCATGTTATTGATTCCTATGTTAAAAGCATGTCTAAATATGTTTCTAAGTCCTTATTGAGGCATACGGAAAATATGTTGATATTTACAGTGTTAGCGAAGGTACAAGGATATTGTGTCACCCATGATGTGCTATTGTTATTCATCTATTTTCATTTGCATTGCATTCATGTTTTACCCAAGACCGTATATTGGGGACGGAAAACGGGAAACGCATACCACCTGATCAGCTGGGATATGATAATGATAAAGCCTGTGTGGCTTAATGAAGGAAGATGTCTGATTAAATGCAATATATATATATATATATATATATATATGTGGCTTAATGAAGGAAGATGTCTGATTAAATGCAATATATATATATATATATATATATATATATATATAATGTGGGGAGGAATATGCCCTTGTGTGGCCAGTATATATGTATTTACCGCATTATGCATGACATGTATACATATTATTCCCACAGAGGCCGACATGAAATGATGCCTACAGAGGTTGTTATGGTAAGGAAGATGCTCGAAGAGGCTGATGTATATGTATACTGCATTGGGCATAACATTTTAGGCATATGTATTAGGACCCTCAGAGATATGTACTATTGGTCAGTTATTTCTGTTTCAGTTGTTGTTAAATCCCTATTATACTATTGTTCATGTCTGACATACTCAGTACATCAGTCGTATTGACGTCCCTTTTGTCGGGGGACGCTGCGTTTCATACACGCAGGTTCAGTTAAAGAAGGTGACGGTTCACGTTAGTTGATTGCGAATCCAGACGATTTTTGGAGCACTCCCCTTGTTCGGAGTGTTGGTCTAATTTTAGTACGGTACATTTTTGCTTGTATATATGAGTATGGCGGGGCCATGTCCCGACCTTTGATGTTTCTACTCCTAGAGGCTTGTAGACAGGTGTCCGGTGGTTAATTGTCATGTATGGCCTTGTCGGCCTTGGTATGAGTATGTATATATGAAAATTGGATTTCTGGTTAAGATTTTCTATAATGTTTTTCGGCTTAGTCCATATTCAATTGTTATTAGAAGTTAGTTTTACGATTAGCGGTACCCGACGGGTGGGTCCGGGTGCCCGTCGCAGCCCTTCGGTTTGAGTCGTGACATTAATTGAGGAAGATTCCTCCTCATTTTCCTTTTTTCATAAGTAAGCATATGTTAAAGAATGAAGAGGGCCTTCGATTAACCGGTAAAGTTGATGTCATTTGACCTGGAGGTCACGGGTTCAAAACGTGGAAACAGCTTCTTGCATAAATGCAAGGTAAGACTGAGTACAATAGACCCTTGTGATCCGGCCCTTCTCCGGACCCCACACATAGCGGGAACTTAGTGCACCGGGCTGCCCTTTAAGCGTCTGTTAAGAATCTCACCATGTTAACTGATCAACTCTACAAGGTAGCTCATGATATCATGTTAAGAAAGTAAATTAGATGGTTGTCCAATAAAATTTAGTGAGACGATAATCCATTTTCTAAAACTAATATAGGACGCAACAGTAATTACTTCCGACCCTCGCCACTACAAAAATTGTTACTGCTATCAATAATCTTAATTACCAGTGTGTGTATGCGTATTGCTGTAATTGCATAGTTTTTTTCGTTGTAAGTTTTTCAAAAGTAATACTCCTTTGTTTATGATAGTGTGCCTAGTTGAACCAGTGTAGATCAAGTCGTATTCCCCAATATATTGCATATATATAGCAGATGTCTGTGAGTACACATTAGATTATGTGGTTGTCTTTATGCAAAGTAATTAATGCATCCCTTTTCCCACCCACTCTATAATCTTAGTTGCTGACAGATTTTGTACTTGTTAGTGTGCAACAGTACGATAACGCTTACAACCAGCTAAGTGCATATGCAAATTTTAAATTTCTTTGTACTATTGCTTTTTTATGAAAAAACGGTTGGAAATTTATTAAATGTGAAAATAAGTATATCCTATTAATTTATAACTCGAATAACTGGACCCGCACGTCAGAAACGTCGTTTCAACACACGTGCACTCGTAGTGCCAAATATCGCAAATTTCATTAGTGAAATAGATATTGGTACGTATGTAATACGTTTGAGATATAGAATTATGGACAATTGTTGACCAAATGACAAAGTATTCCACGTTGGTATATGAAGGAAAAAGTGTACAAAGAGTAAAATGAAACGAGTCGGAAATCGCCGCGGAGCCGTGAAGGGCCGCGGCGCTTCGAGCAAAAAGGTTGGTCGATCGAGAATCTTTCACGGCGCGACGGCGAAGTTGGAAAATCTGACATTTGGGCTGGTTTTGGAGCATTGGTTCTCCATTACTTGCTACATGATTTCAGCCGTTATTTGGATGAATGTAACCCCTCAATCAAGTGCAATTACATGGCTATTGAAGGTCATTAGTTGGCTAGTTGAGGGGTCTTCTACTTACACTATAAATTGAGGCCTTTGGCTCAATTGAAACACATTACACTCAACACTTAGAAAATTCTTCAGATTTTCTGATTTCATATTCTTCCTCTCTAGCAAAGTCACTATACTGAAAGTTCTTCAAGAGTAACACTTGAGTTTCCTTTGCTCACTTGTTAAAGTTGTTGTTGTATCTTGGGAGACTATTGCTCAATACCGTAAAAGGAGATATACGGGGCAATCTTGTCTTAAAGACAGAGTGCCATCACTCGACTCAACAAATCACACAAGCAGTTTGTTAAGGTTTTGATTTCCAGTTTTATTGTAATAGTTTGTTTATCCTTTCTACTATTGTAATAGTTACTTACTTCCCGTTCCCTACAACAATTGTATCCCAACAATTTTAAGACAAGATTTTGTTGTAAGTAACTAAGTTAGAAAGATGACTGATATAAATCAAACTGCTTCTGATTCTGTCGCTGCTCAAGGCAATCCCTCTGCCTTCCCCAATGCTCAAGGCACTCCTAATGCCTTTCCGGTTTCTCAAGGCTAATCCAACGCCTTTGCTGCCGCTCAAGGGAATGTTGCCGCTCCTCCACCCGCTGGATTTCACTATGAACGCCTTGAAAAGTTCATGGGGTCAAACTTCAAAAAATGGCAACAAAAGATGCTCTTCTATCTGACTGTTATGGGAATGACACATTTCCTAACAGAAGATCCTCCACAAGCTGGAGATGAAATGGACCCTTCGCCTTCTGAAACGGGTGAAAGGGGCCTAGGTATCCATGTCATTAATGACATGAAGATGGTTCTTGATGCATGGAGTCATAGTGATTTCATGTGTAAGAATTACATATTGAACTGCTTGTCAGACCCTCTCCACACGGTGTATTGCACCATTGGCATTGCCAAAGAGTTGTGGGAGAAGCTACAAAAGAAGTACAACGCACAAAATACATGTACTAAGAAATTCATCGTTGGGAAATTTCTGAAATATCAAATGGTGGATAGTAAGACAGTGATGTCCTAAGTCCAGGAATTCCAAATGATTTTACATAACCTGGATTTGGAAGGTATGAAACCAAACGAGCAGTTTTTGGTTGCATCACTGATTGAAAAGTTACCTCCTCCGTGGAATGAGTTTATGAGCTACTTAAAGCTCAAGACAAAGGAGATGACCTTTGAAGAACTTATTATCAAACTCTAAATTCAGGAAGATAATAAGAAGGCCTTGCCTAGGGGTAAACAATCCGCTGAGGCAAAGGCAAATCTGGCTGAGGCCAAAGGGAACCTAAGCAAGAAGCGCAAGTTCCAGAAAGACGGCAAGACCCAAGCAGCGAAGAAGTCCAAAGGAAACTGTCACCACTGTGGGAAACCTGGTCATATGATCAAGGACTGCCGCAAGCTCAAGACTGAGCAACAAGAGAAGGGCAAGGTTCAGGTTAACGTTGTCAAGGACCAGTTTGTGGACGACATGATTGAGGAGTTCTCAGCGGTGGTGCTAGAAGCAAACCTGATTGAGAATCCTATGCATAGGTGGATGGACACAGGTGCTATAAGACACATCTGTTCCAACAGAGATGCCTTCTCCACTTATACACTGTTACAAACAAGAAGCTGTTCATGGGCAACAACGCTTCCTCTGACATGTTGGGGGTAGGAAATGTAGTCCTGGAGATGACTTCTGGAAAGGAGCTCACTCTGAAGGAAGTGATTCATGTTCCTGATATTAGAAGAAATTTTATTTCAGGTCCTTTATTGGTTAATGCTGGTTTTAGGCTAGTGTTTAAGTCTAATAAATTTGTAGTCACTAAGAATGAAACGTTTGTGGGAAGAGGATTCGTCTGTGAAGGCCTCTTCAAAGTGAACACTATGTATGTATTACGTAAAAGCAATAATATTGAAGCCTCTTCATCTTACTTGCTTGAGTCCTCTAATTTATGGCATCATAGATTAGGACATGTCAACTACAAATCCATCCAAAGATTGGTAAATTTGGAGTTGTTGACGTCTATCAACGTAAACCCTCAACATAAGTGTGAGGTGTGCGTAGAGGCAAAACTCACAAAGCTTCCTTTCGATCCTTCGAAAGGAATATCGCTCCTCTAGAACTTATTCACATAGATATATGTGATTTGAAGTTTGCACAAACCATTGTGGGGAACAAGTACTTTGTGACATTCATTAATGATAGCACAAGGTATTGTTACCTTTACTTGTTGAAAAGTAAGGATGAAGCCTTTGAAGCGTTCCGACGTTACAAAGCAGAAGTTGAGAACCAACTAAGCATGTAGATTAAATCCATTTGTAGCCATAGAGGGGGAGAATACATAGCGCCATTTGAGGAATATTGTGCCCAATCAGGCATTGTTCATCAAACGACGACTCCATACTCACCTCAGTCGAACGGTGTGGCGGAACGTAAGAACCGCACATTGAAGGAAATGATGAATGCCTTGCTCATCAATTCCGATCTTCCCCAAAACATGTGGGGAGAAGCTGTCCTTACCGCTAATACGATTCTTAACAGAGTCCTATATACGGGTAAGGACAAAACTTCATATGAATCATGGAAGGGAAAGAAACCCACCTATAAATATTTAAAGGTGTGGGGTTTTCTGGCAAAGGTCGAAGTACCCAAGCCAAAGTAGGTCAAGATTGGGCCTAAGACTGCAGATTGCATATTCATCGGATATGCAAATAACAGTAGTGCTTATCGCTTCTTAGTGCACAAGTCAAATATTCCAGATATCCACGGGGGTACAATCATGGAATCAAGGAATGCACAATTCTTTGAAGGTACCTTTTCTAGAAAGGAAAAAGACATAACCTCTCGCAAACGAAGTTATGAACAAAGCTCTCAGGAACCGGGAGTCGTTGACGGCCCGGATCTAGATGGTTCAGATCTAGTGGATCTCGATGTGGCTGAATATCTGGAATCTAGTGTTCCGGATTCTCAGAACTTGAAGACTCCAGAGATGGAACTAAAGCAAAGTAAAAGGGCCAGGAAGGATAAATCATTCGACCATGACTTTGTAGCTTATATGGTTGATGATGAACCAAGGACAATTGCTGAAACATTGTCAACTCCAGAGGCACCGCTATGGAAAGAAGCTATTGAGAGTGAAATAGGTTCCGTTCTGCATAACCATACTTGGGAGTTGGTTGATCTTCCTTCGAGAAATAAACCGTTGGGTTGTAAGTGGATACTCAAACAGAAGTATAATGCAGATGGGTCTATAGATAAGTACAAGGCCAGGTTGGTAGTCAAGGACTATCGGCAGAAAGAAGGTCTTGACTACTTTGACACGTACTCCCCGGTATCTCGGATGACGTCCATACAGGTATTCATTGCGATCGCAGTGTTGCATGACCTTGAGATACATCAAATGGATGTAAAGACAACCTTCTTAAATGGTGACTTGGAAGAAGAAATTTATATGGACCAACCTTCTTAGAGGATGTTTCTTGTTGGAACAAACCCGTACCATCTGTAATGATCCACTGTGACAGCCAGTCGGACCTAGGAAGGGCACAAAATTCAATGTACAATGGCAAGTTTCGTCATATTCGATGGAGACATAAGACCGTTAGGCAGCTGATCACCATGGGTATAATATCCATTGATTACATAAAATCAAAGGATAACATAGCTGACCCACTGATAAAGGGCTTACCCAAGGATCAGATGTTCTACATGTCTAGGGGAATGGTCTTAAAACCCAAAGTATAAAGGACCAATACGGTGGTAACCAACCTTACTGACTGGAGATCCCAGGAATTAGGTTCAATGGGAAAACTATGTTGTAAAGATTCAGTTCATCGCTTCAGTGTAAGCATGAGCACTTCAGATAGTGATTTCTGTAAAGAAACACCAAATTCAAAGTCGTTCCCATGATAGACTATAAGTGCTATCTGCAGTGTGGGTGAAGGTTAAGTTTCTAAAACCTTTAATGATCCTCACCGGTTGAGGTTAGGTTTGGGGAAAGTTTTAATGGTTCCTAACACTTGTAAAGTGGGGTATAGCAGGATACCTTGTAGGAGACCACCTATTTAAGTGCTAGGACAGGCCGCCTCAAATGAACACACTTAAGAATCCAAGAAGTGTCCATGGCCACAACGGACAAAACATTACGAAGAACTGAGTACAAGAAGTTGTTGTGTTGGTACTGTTGACTTGGCGTACACTAAATACTGACGGTTCAAGACATCATGTTCACCGCGCAGTAAGTAAGTCCGATGGTATTCAACTTTGGAAGGTTCAAAGCGTATGCTACCTATCCAGATGCAATATCGGTCCGCTGAAAGATTGCTAGAAAAGACACCATGTGTGTGCACCAAAATCTCTTTCAAAAGGGGATTGTTGGAAATTTACTAAATGTGGAAATAAGTATATCCCATTATTTTATGACTCGAACAACTGGGCCTGCACGTGGAAAACGTCGTTTCCACACACTTGCACTCGTAGTGCCAAGTTTCGCAAATTTCATTAGTGAAAGAGATATTGGTACGTATGTAATACGTTTGAGACATAGAATTATGGACGGTTATTGGCCAAATGACAAAGTATTCCACGTTGGTAAATGAAGGAAGAAGTGTACAAAGTGTAAAATGAAACGAGTCGGAAATCGACGCGGAGCCGTGAAGGGCTACAGCGCCTCCCAGGCTGCACCGCGACGCAAAATGGCTGGTCAACTACTGGAGCCGTAGCGCTTCGGAGGCAGAATGTTGCGACGGGAAGTTGAAAAAATCTAATGTTTGGGCTGGTTTTGGAGCATTGATTCTCCATTACTTGCTACATGAATTCAGCCATTATTTGGCTGAATGTAACCCCTCAATCAAGTGCAATTACATGGCTATTGAAGGTCATTAGTTGGCTAGTTGAGGGGTCTTCTATTTACACTATAAATTGAGGCCTTTGGCTCAATTGAAACACACTACACTCAACACTTAGAAAATTCTCCAGATTTTCTGATTTCATAATCTTCCTCTCTAGCAAAGTCACTATACTGAAAGTTCTTCAAGAGTAACACTTGAGTTTCCTTTGCTCATTTATTAAAGTTGCTATTGTATCTTGGGACACTATTGTTCAATACCGTAAAAGGAGATATACGGGGCAATCTTGTCTTAAAGACAGAGTGCCATCACTTAACTCAGCAAATCACACAAGCAGTTTGTTAAGGTTTTGATTTCCAGTTTTATTGTAATAGTTTGTTTATCCTTTCTACTATTATAATAATTACTTACATCCCGTTCCCTACAACAATTGTATCCCAACAAAAACAACAGTATAATCATGTTCGTAATGTTCACTTGTGAAATTAAAGGCTGGACAGAACCACTTAATTAAATATAACCAAGATTGAGCTTGTTTTTCAGGTGTAGGCAGTGCTTCTTAATTAATTGTAGATGTGGGGCAACATGTGTTAACTTGTTGAACTTTGTTTTTCCTTAACTTTTTGCGAAAGTGTTCTACTGACCTAAAAGTTTTTGTTTCAAGTATGTATAAACCATTTTGATGTCATGATTCCTTATGTAAGCACATATTTAATTGATATATAACAAGTTACTAAACTGAAACAAACTCTCAAAAGTTGATGAATCTGAAGAACGATGGAGATTTGAATCGTTTAATAGACCCTTCATATTGACATATGCATGTAGTCTATTCATTACAGTTGGAAATGATTAAACCAACCAAGGGTGCATATCGTGTTGGGATACCATTGTTTCAGGAAATGGGAAGTAAGTAACTATTACAATGGTAGAAAGGATAAACTAACTATTACAATAAACTGGAGATCAAGAACTTAACAAACCGCTTGTGTGATTTGCTTAGTCGAGTGATGGCACTCTGTCTTTAAGACAAGATTGCCCTGTATATCTCCTTTTACGTTGTCGGGCAATAGTCTCCCAAGATACAACAACAACTTAATAATTGAGCAAAGGAAACTCAAGTGTTACTCTTGAAGAACTTTGAGTATAGTAACTTTACTAGAGAGGAAGAAGATGAATTCAGAAAATCTGGAGTATTTTCCAAGTGTTGAGTAGTATTCTTCAATTGAGCCAAAGGCCTTAATTTATAGTGTAAGGAGAAGTCCCCTCGACTAGCCAACTAATGGCCTTCAATAGCCATGTAATGGCACTTGATTGAGGGGTTACATTCAGCCAAATAATGGTTGAATTCATGTGCCAAGTAATGAAGAATCAATGCTCCAAAACCAGCCCAAAGGTAAGATCTTTCCAACTTCCCATCGCAGCATTCTGCCTCCGAAGCGCCGCAACTCTGTGAATTAGCGCCGCGGCTCCAGTAACTGGCCAACCAATTAGCGTCGTGGCCCTTCGCGGCGATTTCCGACACGTTTTATCTTACACTTCTTCCTTCTTTTACCAACGTGGAATACTTTGTCATTTGGCCAATAACCTTCCATAATTCTATGTCTCAAACGTATTACATACGTACCAATATCTCTTTCACTAATGGAATTTGCGATACTTGGCACTACGTGTGCACGTGTGTGAAAACGATATTTCCGATGTGCGGGCCCCAACTGTTCGAGTCATAAATTAATGGGATATACTTAATTCCATATTAGTAAATTTCCAACAATCCCCTCTTGAAAGAGATTTTGGCGCACACACATGGTGCCTTTTCCAGTAATCTTTCAGTGGACCGATGTTGCATCTAGATGGGTAGCATACGCTTTGAACCTTCCATAGTTGATTACCATCAGACTTACTTACTGCGCGATGAACGTGATGTCTTGAACCGTCATTGTTTAGTGTAAGCCAAGTCAATGGTACCAACAAAACAACTTCCCTTACTCAGTTCTTCGTAATGTTTTATCCGTTGTGGCCGTGGACACTTCTTGGATTCTTAAGTGCATTCATTTAAGGCGGCCTGTCCTCTCACTTAAATAGGTGGTCTCCTATAAGGTATTATGTTATACCCCACTTTACAAGTGTTAGGAACCATTAAAAGTTTCTCCAAACCTAACCTCAACCGGTGAGGACCATTAAAGGTTTTGGAAACTTAACCTTTACCCACACTAGAGATAACACTTATTGTCTATCGTGGGAACGGCTTTGGATTTGGTGTTTCTTCACATAAATCACTATCCGAAGTGCTCATGCTTCCACCGAAGCGATCAACTGAACCTTTACAGCTTAGTTTTCCCATTGAACCTAATTCCTGGGATCTCCAGTGAGTAAGGTTGGGTTACTACCGTATTGGTCCTTATACTTTGGGTTTTAAGTCCATTCCCTATACATGCAAAATATCTGATCCTTAGGTAAGCCCTTTGTCAGTGGGTCTGCTATGTTATCCTTTGATTTTATGTAATCAATGGATATTATACCCATGGTGATCAGCTGCCTAACGGTCTTATGTCTCCGTCAAATATAAAGAGACTTGCCATTGTACATAGAATTTTGTGCCCTTCCTAGAGCCGACTAGCTGTCGCAGTGGATCATTACAGAAGGTACATATTTGTTCCAGCAAGGAACATCCTCTAAGAAGTCGTAAGCCACTTAGCTTCTTCTCCTGCTTTGTCTAAAGCGATAAACTCTGATTCCATCGTGGATCGGGCGATGCAAGTTTTCTTAGAGGATTTCCAAGACACAGCCCCACCACCAATTGTAAATACATACCCACTGGTGGACTTGTTGTTCTCTATATCAGATATTCAGTTTGCATCACTGTACCCCTCTAGTACAGTTGTATATCTCGAATAATGCAACCCGTAAGTTAGCGTGTATTTCAGGCATTGTAGTACTCGATTCAACGCCTTCCCGTGATCATTACTTGGATTACGGGGATTACGGGTAAACCTAGTCAACTTGTTGACTGCATAAGCAATATCAGGTCGGGTGCAGTTTGTTCTGTACATCAAACTACCAATCACCTGTGTATATTGCTCCTGGCATATGGGTGCACCACGATTTTTATCAAGATTTTGATTTCTATCCATTGGTGACTTTATAGGCGAACTGTCAAACATCTCAAACTTTCTCAAAACATCCTCGATGTAGTGAGACTGAGATAAGACCAGTCTGTCAGACGTCGTATAGATTTTTATTCCTAAGATGACATCTGCGATACCCATATCATTCATGTCAAAGCATTGTTTCAACATGTTCTTAGTCTCTAGAATTATGCTAGGGCTGCTCCCTGTGATCAACATATCGTCTACATACATGCATATCATAACAAACGAGTCAGAGTTAACTTTCATGTAGACACATTTGTCACACTCATTAATGGCGAAACCCTTCGATAGTAGAGTACTATCAAATTTTTTGTGTCATTGCTTCGAGGCTTGTTTCAGCCCGTACAGAGATTTGACAAGCCGACAGACTTTATTCTCTTGCCCTTGAACCATATACCTCTCAAGTTGGTCCATATAAATTTCTTCTTCCAAGTCACCATTTAAGAAGGTTGTCTTTACATCCATTTGATGTATCTCAAGGTCATGCAACGCTGCGATCGCAATGAATACCTGTATGGACGTCATCCGAGATACCGGGGAGTACGTGTCAAAGTAGTCAAGACCTTCTTTCTGCCGATAGTCCTTGACTACCAACCTGGCCTTGTACTTATCTATAGACCCATCTGCATTATACTTCTGTTTGAGTATCCACTTACAACCCAACGGTTTATTTCTCGGAGGAAGATCAACCAACTCCCAAGTATGGTTATGCAGAACGGAACCTATTTCACTCTCAATAGCTTCTTTCCATAGCGGTGCCTCTGGAGTTGACAATGTTTCAGCAATTGTCCTTGGTTCATCATCAACCATATAAGCTACAAAGTCAGGGTCGAATGATTTATCCTTTCTGGCCCTTTTACTTCGCCTTAGTTCCATCTCTGGAGTCTCCAAGTTCTGAGAATCTGGAACACTAGATTCCAGATATTCAACCACCTCGAGATCCACTAGATCTGAACCATCTAGATCCGGGCCGTCAACGACTCTCGGTTCCTGAGAGCTTTGTTCATAACTTCGTTTGCGAGAGGTTATGTCTTTTTCCTTTCTAGGAAAGGTACCTTCAAAGAATTGTGCATTCCTTGATTCCATGATTGTACCCCCGTGGATATCTGGAATATCTGACTTGTGCACTAAGAAGCGATAAGAACTACTGTTATTTGCATATCCGATGAATATGCAATCTGCAGTCTTAGGCCCAATCTTGACCTACTTTGGCTTGGGTACTTCGACCTTTGCTAGAAAACTCCACACCTTTAAATATTTATAGGTGGGTTTCTTTCCCTTCCATGATTCATATGAAGTTTTGTCCTTACCCGTATATAGGACTCTGTTAAGAATCGTATTAGCGGTAAGGACAGCTTCTCCCCACATGTTTTGGGAAAGATCAGAATTGATGAGCAAGGCATTCATTATTTCCTTCAATGTGTGATTCTTACGTTCCGCCACACCATTCGACTGAGGTGAGTATGGAGCCGTCGTTTGATGAACAATGCCTGATTGGGCACAATATTCCTCAAATGGCGCTATATACTCTCCCCTTCTATCGCTACGAATGGATTTAATCCGCATGCTTAGTTGGTTCTCAACTTCTGCTTTGTAATGTCGGAACGCTTCAAAGGCTTCATCATTACTTTTCAACAAGTAAATGTAATAATACCTAGTGCTATCATCAATGAATGTCACAAAGTACTTGTTCCCCCTCTAGTTTGTGCAAACTTCAAATCACATATATCTGTGTGAATAAGTTCTAAAAGAGCGGTATTCCTTTCGACGGATCGAAAAGAAAGCTTTGTGAGTTTTGCCTCTACGTACACCTCACACTTATGTTGAGGGTTTACATCGATAGACGGTAACAACTCCAACTTTACCAACCTTTGGATGGACTTGAAGTTGACATGTCCTAATCTATGATGCCATAAATTAGAGGACTCAAGCAAGAAAGAAGAAGCTTCAATATTATTGCTTGTACGTAATACAAGCATGGCGTTAACTTTGAAGAGGCCTTCACAGATAAATTCTCTTCCCACAAACGTTCTATTCTTAGTGACTACAAATTTATTCTACTCAAACACTAGCCTAAAACTAGCATTAACCAATAAATGACCTGAAATTAAATTTCTTCTAATCTCAGGAACATGCATCACTTCCTTCAGAGTGAGCTCCTTTCCAGAAGTCATCTTCAGGACTACCTTTCCTACCCCCAGCACGTTAGATGAAGCGTTATTGCCCATGAACAACTTCTTGTTTGTAACCGGTATATAAGTGGAGAAGGCATCTCTATTGGAACAGATGTGTCTTGTAGCACATGTATCCATCAACCATTGAATGAGATTCTCAACAAGGTTTGCTTCTAGCACCATCGCTGAGAACTTCTCAATCATGTCATCTAGAAACTGGTCTTTGACGACGTTAACATATGCCTTGCCCTTAGCCTTGGTCTTCTCTTGTTGCTTAGTCTTGTGCTTGCGGCAGTCCTTGATCATGTGACCAGGTTTCCCACAGTGGTGACAGTTTCCTTTGAACTTCTCCTCTGCTTAGGTCTTGCTGTCTTTCTGGAACTTGCGCTTTTTACTTGGGTTCCCTTTGTCCTTAGCCAGATTTACCTTTGCCTCAGCGGGTTGTTTACCCCTAGGCAAGGCCTTCTTATTATCTTCCTGAATTTGGAGTTTGATAATAAGTTCTTCAAAGGTCATCTCCTTTGTCTTGAGCTTTAAGTATCTCATAAACTCATTCCACGAAGGAGGTAACTTTTCAATCAGTGATGCAACCAAAAACTGCTCGTTTGGTTTCATACCTTCCAAAACCAGGTTATGTAAAATCATTTGGAATTCCTGGACTTAGGACATCACTGTCTTACTATCCACCATTTGAAATTTCAGAAATTTCCCAATGATGAATTTCTTAGTACCTGCATCTTGTGCGTTGTACTTCTTTTGCAGCTTCTCCCACAACTCTTTAGCAGTGCCTACGGTGCAATACACCGTGTAGAGAGGGTCTGACAATCAGTTCAATATGTAATTCTTACACATGAAATCATTATGACTCCATGCATCAAGAACCATCTTCATGCCATTAATGACATGGATACCTAGGCCCCCTTCAGCCGTTTCAGAAGGCGAAGGGTCCATTTCATCTCCAGCTTGTGAAGGATCTTCTGTTAGGAAACGTGACATTTCCATAACAGTCAGGTAGAATAGCATCTTCTGTTGCCATTTTTTGAAGTTTGAGCCCATGAACTTTTCAGGGCGTTCATAGTGAAATCCAGCGGGTGGAGGAACGACAACATTCCCTTGAGCGGCAGTAAAGGCGTTGGATGAGCCTTGAGCAACCGCAAAAGGCATTAGGGGTGCCTTGAGCAGTGGGGAAGGCAGAGGGATTGCCTTGAGTAGCAGCAGCAAAATCAGAAGCAGTTTGATCTCTTCCAGTCATCTTTCTAGGTACTTACAACAAAATCTTGTCTTAAAATTGTTGGGATACAATTTTTGCATGGAACGGGAAGTAAGTAACTATTACAATGGTAGAAAGGATAAACTAACTATTACAATAAACTGGAAATCAAGAACTTAACAAACTGCTTGTGTGATTTGCTGAGTCGAGTGATGGCACTCTGTCTTTAAGACAAGATTGTCCCGTATATCTCCTTTTACGTTGTCGGGCAATAGTCTCCCAAGATACAACAACAACTTAACAATTGAGCAAAGGAAACTCAAGTGTTACTCTTGAAGAACTTTGAGTATAGTAACTTTGCTAGAGAGGAAGAAGATGAATTTAGAAAATCTGGAGTATTTTCTAAGTGTTGAATAGTATTCTTCAATTGAGCCAAAGACCTCAATTTATAGTGTAAGGAGAAGTCCCCTCAACTAGCCAACTAATGTCCTTCAATAGCTATGTAATGACACTTGATTGAGGGGTTACATTCAGCCAAATAATGGCTGAATTCATGTGCCAAGTAATGGAGAATCAATGCTCCAAAACCAGCCCAAAGGTCATATGTTTCCAACTTCCCGTCGTAGCATTCTGCCTCCGAAGCGCCGCGACTCCAGTGACTGGCCAACCAATTAGCGCCGCGGCGCTGCCTGGGAGGTGCCGCGGCGATTTCCGACACGTTTCATCTAACACTTCTTCCTTCTTTTACCAACGTGGAATACTTTGTCATTTGGCCAATAACCGTCCACAATTCTATGTCTCAAACGTATTACATACATACCAATATCTCTTTCACTAATGAAATTTGCGATACTTGGCATTACGTGTGCACGTGTGTGAAAATGACGTTTCCGACGTGCGGGCCTCAATTGTTCGAGTCATAAATTAATGAGATATACTTAATTCTTAGTAAATTTCCAACATATCGCACAAGCTAAACTTGGGAAAGAAGAGCAATATCATACTATTTATTTGGCGGTTAGCGTTATTGAAGCCCATTCTTTCTTCAAAATATGAAATAGACATTAACAATATATGTACCTATTGTATTTTAGATGAATTCTATATCTAGGGTGCGGAATAAGAATGGATTTAACAGTATCAATGATAGTCTACACTATCTACCCAATGTAGGAGCTTTAAATAGTTATATGTTAGGAAAATGATGGATTTTTAAAGTAAAAAGTAGGGTATTATTGAAGGCGTGT
The DNA here is from genome assembly GCA_034509755.1 of Anisodus tanguticus. Classification (NCBI taxonomy): domain Eukaryota; kingdom Viridiplantae; phylum Streptophyta; class Magnoliopsida; order Solanales; family Solanaceae; genus Anisodus; species Anisodus tanguticus. Next base: position 11,929,446 of record CM067544.1, read on the forward strand.
TCACATAAAGGGCCAGCGTCCAAAATCACCCCACCAAGGCGTACGTCAGATGAAAAAGTTATAAGGAATAATCAATTACCAAATATGAAATTATGGTCCATTTTTTGTCCTCTATAGTTGGCCTCTTCTCGATTGGACTCATTGCTGAACAACCCCCTCTACTTTCTAAAGTATTTTAAGAGAAAAAAGGTGTATATTATAATGAAGGAAAAGTACAAACCAAACACAATAAAGTGGACAGAATTATTGATAGAAATATCCCGCATATTTTGCTGAAAATTCTAGTGTAGACTGAAATATATAGAATCAAGAAACATGTTCAGAATGTTTAGCCCCACAACATGCTGAAAATTCTAGAGGAAATACATTAATTATTTACTCATATAAAGAACCCAGAGAAAATATTCATGTGATATATGCTAAATAGAATATATGCTTAAGCATCCAATAATATGAGGCATTGGAAATATACCAAGAATCTTTTGTACTTCTTATCTTTTTTGAAAAGTTTATGCTTTGCAAAATAGTAAGAAAAAGAAATCCCAGTAATCTAGATAGCCTGTTCTAAATTCCCTCGGGGTTGTAGACAAGAAATGGAATCCTAGTTGGACGCATTATGGTCCGATTATTTAAATACAAAAATGTAATATATTCAACAATCATTGGAGTGCTTGAATAACGCAAATATAGCTATTAGATTTAGAATCATTATCCATTCACTTTTGGCTAGAGTTTGTCACCCACGTCTACTAGCAAGTATTTCACAGCTCTGTTTTTCAATTTCAGTTTCACCTGATCAAAGAATGTCTTCAAATTCTAACTTATGTAAAGATATCTTAAAGTACAAAGTAATTTTTAGCTTTAAGAAATAATTTATACGTTCCAGGTTGTGAAGTTAATTTAAATGGTTTATTAAGACATTCATTATTCATTAGGTGACCACGGATTATATCGATTAGTTTTAGATATCTGAGCACCAAGTGGCGGTAGTTTAATGGTGAGAATTCCACGATGTAGCCATGGAGACCTGGGCTCGAATTGCAGCAGCCAAACAATCTTATTTTTTCAGTTAGTCCCTTTTCACTATTTATTAATGGGAAAAAGGTTAAAAATACTCCTTTACTTTCATAAATTGACTATTTTTATCTTTCGTTATAAGTTGAGGTCAAATATATTCCTCCCGTTATAAGTTTGGGTAAAAATACCCCTTCCGTTAGTAAAGTTTCTAAAATATCCTCATTTGACAGAAACTCCAAAATCACCCAAATATCCTAGTTTTCAATTGAAATTACCCATCCCTTCTTTTAACCCGATCCGCAACGCATTAAACGAAATTTATCCATACCAAATTAAACCCTCCGACGACGAACTCCTGGTTTTGTTTTGGTCAATAAATCCTCATAATGGTTTTGTTTTGGTCAATAAATCCTCATAATACTGGGTTATGTTTCCAGAATGGTAACTACTAACTACATCTAGCTCAAAGTTGATATTTTCACCTGAAATTTGCCTTCAATTTTTTTTTTAAGTCGAGTTTCATGGGAAATAATATTACTATTTCTTCACTTTTCCCTTTAAAAAGGATTCTAATTCAAAACTTAATCCAGTATTTATTAGAAGTATTACATTATATTATGTCAAACTTGTTGAAAATAGAACTCATATACATGAATTAACAATCAACACATGTATTAACAATGACAGCTATTTAACCTGTGATTTGCAAAGGAACATTGACGATTTAATTTTTTTGAGAAGTTCAACTATAAAAATAGGACGCACAAGATGTTTATAATTCCTTCTTTATCATTTGTAAATATATTCAAATTTGATGATCAATGCTCAGTGTTACCATATTTTCAATGGTATTACCACTATAATTCATATTTTGCTAAGTCTCCTTATTTTCCTATCGCTTGTATTCTTTCTCTAATGGACCGTCATCTGGTGGTCATGACCACGTGTGGGTAAGGATTTGTTGGATTCAAAACACATAAGTAAAGCACAACGGAAGTTTAAAATTTTGTTCTTACTTACCCCAACAATTACTTCTGGTATGGTTATATGACAATCAAAACCTGTAACATAAATCATAAACACTTACATTTGTATTATATGGAATCTTTACTAAAGGGTGGACACGCGACATCCCTTTTGATTGCAAGCTCCAAGCTTCAATATACTTCTCCGGCAGAGGTTCGAGAGAGTGTTTAGATTCTAATTCTCTAAGACTTAGAATGATAATATGAAATTAAGTGTATTGAATAATGAAATGAATGTATGTATTTATAGGTGAAAATTATGTCAAATCGGATTAGGGTTTGACCTTGGGCCCGACCCAAAAATTGAGACAGATTAGGTCATTAACGCCGAGGCCCTATGGTGTGGGCGTAGCGGCGCTTGATGTGGTTCTACACCGTCTCGATTTATTTTACGCACATTCTTAATTAAATCCAAATCTAATTTTGACTTAATTAAAACAATCATTATTCATTTAAATATCTCGATTCTAAATTGAATATTTAATACTCTCTCAATACATCCTTAGATCGAAAAGACAATCGACATAGTGTGACCCTACATGCCTTAACATATCGACATTAATCAAATTAAGGTCTAAGCGGAACTCCTAGACGGCGCCGCAAGCCGAACTCAATATGTGAAGTACGTTTACACGAATCCAGTAAACTTAACCTCTATATGGTAAGGTAAAATCCTTTCATTCACGACACACCCGATCAAGCTTAGGATTTGTCAAGTGTCTATCCAAATGGCTTAATCGTTGTATCTCATCTATATTAGTTGACAACTAGACCATATTCTAAATATGTCTATTGCGTTGGCCAACGACTTAGTCAACCTAATATCACTGAGAATCTGAGTGTTCTCTCGAATATACATTCGAGGAATGAATTCTAATCTTGGCTCAACTACCACCTTTAATCCACATCGTAATGTACCCAATACAAGCTGTATCTCAACCTTTAATGCATTTGAGCTTAGGACGTGATCAAAGTATATTACTTTGTAGACAAGGTGCGTATTGACCTCAAGTCTAAGGACTTCTATCTCCCACACGCTGATCATACCTTAGACAAGTATAACAAACAATATATCAGCAGGGTATACCAATACTTCCAAAGTATCCATGTGTCCATCACGAGTAGTCATTACTCGTAGCATGTGAGACATACTACATCCTCTAAGGATGTGATGCAGACCACATGTCGACTTATCACATATCATCGATATCCCATTCTCGATGATCATTAGTCGAGGCTATTTTAAGAGTTACGTTATAATATTAATATCTCACATTATTAATAACAGCGTAACCTCCAGGGATGCATATTATAGAATATTATAAACAATCAATTAACAATTCAATAATTGCAAATGCCAAAATATTAATCTCTATTAATAATAATACGAATGTGTATAAAGTACATTTGTCCTAATATAGATTATCTCTAGGACATAAATATACTTTCAATCTCCCACTTGACCTAGAGCCAATCTCCAACATATCTAATGCCCATATTCTCAAAATGACCATTATGCTTGACTAAGCTTAATGGTTTAGTGAATGAGTCAGCTAGATTATCGTCTGTGGAACATAGTCTAATCTAATCTCTTCAGTCTCCGCCATCTCCCTGAGTATGTGGTACTTCCTTGGTACATGGTTGTTTCTGTTTGTTGATCTTGGTTCCTTAGCTTGCGCAATCGCACCAGTGTTGTCACAATAAATCGTTATTGGACAAGTGACACTTGGAACAACCCCTAGTTCCTTCAGAAACTCAGAAACATGCACTCTTAGCATAATGATTAATCTAGGTTTTTCTTAACCTCATACTTTTAATAATCTTTTAAAACATGATATTCTTTTTTCTTAACCTAGGTTTGCCGAAGGGAACTTCGACCCCAAGGACCAACCCTTCATCTACTCCAGCTATCCCCAATCCGGTACTCAATCCAACAACATCAGTTTGCCATATCACCGAGGTAACAAAGAAAAAGAAACCCTCCAAATCCAAATCATCAAAGCCTCTGAAGTCACCTTCGGTAGGCTCAAAGAGGAAAAGAACTTTGAAAGCGGGTGACCCTTCCAAAAATCAAGACACCAGCATCTCACCAGAGGATGTTTTGGTGAGAAACTCCACCACCACTACCACTCTAGCGGAGGACACTCCTGTCGAAGTTAGAGAAGAAAATACTGCTACCGAAGCAACCGAGCCAATTCCACTGCCAACCGATACTGCACCTACACCAGCCACTATGCCACCGGCCACTAAGCCAGTCATCATTGAAGATAACGATGAAGCCATGGACGAAGAGTTGTTGGCAAAAAAATCTAAAAATTTTCAACTCCTCATCCATCATCACAACCGGCCCAAAGCTTTGGGCAAGAAGATTTTGACCGCTTTTTAATGAAGCTAGAACTTTTGCAAAGACTGTGCCGCAGGCAAACACCTCCGAGTTTGCTCATTTAGTTATTCTACAAAAACTTACCAAATCCTCTTGTACTTCGAAAAACCATGCCAACTCCCTGTCCAAACTCGTGAGTTTCTTCCCAGCTCTGAGTGCGGATCTAAGGAGAGTAAGAACTACCACTTTCTCCTTTCCCAAGGACACGAACTTCCTATCTCGACCGGTTGGGGTCACTATTTACCTTAAGCCTCTAATCTCAAAGTTCGATAAGGAGAAAATGAAAAACATTTCTTCACATTGCCTTTTCAACGAGGGCATGCACGCCTCCAATAGGGTATACATTTTTCTTGCTTGTTTAAATTTACACTTGTCTCTTTTTTCATTCCTAACCTTCATTATATTTCTTCTTTTGCAGTCATCCATTCTGGTCGGCGAAGGCTTCATTCGGTGCATGGTGGAAAATGATGACTTTAGGGGGCAGCTGGATACCCAAGACAGAAATCTGGCAACTCAAAGAGTTCTTGAACAGAGAGAAGCTAAATTGCAACAAGTCGGTGACTTGACCATCATCCGAACTGGTCAAAGGTGATTATCTGTGAGCAATGAACGATCTTGAGCTTGTTAACGAGGAAAATCAAATTAAGACGAGGAGAACGAAAAGCTCTACCATGACGTCCAAGTCCTCACCCAAAATCTTAGAGAATAAGAAGATGTTTGGTATTACCAAGCCTAGTAGGAATATTTCTTTAATGCTGAACTCGATTGCCTTAACACCGAGCTTGCTGCGATGGATGCAAAGAAAGCTGCCGAACAGGCTGCTTTGAAGGTGGTTCAAGGTCAGGCCAACCAGGAAGCCCAAACTATCGAAGGGCTAAGAACTGAACTTGAGGTCACAAACTAAAGGAATGTTGAGATCTCGACCCAACTTAACCAAGCCTTGGCTGAAAGAGATCAAGCTCGAGCCGATGTGAGGTTGAGGCAACCCAGACAGTATTGAGAACTGAGTACATAACTTGGAACGTACGGAGGTACACTTTGGAACAAGCTCGAGATGGGATCTCAGAAATTGATGACAAGATTGATGAGGCAAAGGAGATCGAGCTCAGAGCCAACCGTAAGCTTAACAGTGATAGTTCCAAGGATGACCCAGAGGACTCTGAATCCGAATCCGACTGAACTTCAAGCTTGCATGCCTTTGTATATTTTTTTCCTTTAACATGTTTTTATCTAGCCATTTTCCGACCTTTTTTATAAAATGAATATCATTTGAGTCATGATTTTTCTATCTTTTAGCATCCTTTATTGTTGTTTTCAATAACTTAGCTAAATAAACTCTTAACCTAATTTGGGCTAATTGCCTCCAATTTCAGAGTTTTACTTAAACAAACCATCATTTAGTTTGTGTCGAACCAAATGAAAGTTATTTCGGTCATAAAAATAACTTAGACAATTTACTGGATACAAACCTTTGCTTTTAGTTTGCTTTATATTGGGTAATTCCTTTCGGTTTTGGGTCATTTAATGACTAAATATATGGACCTTATTTTTATATTTGTGAATAAGACGTCTCTCATTCATTTCGGGCATGAATGTTGAAACTTTATTTATTCCCAACTTTTAGACAATACAAGTGTCTTTAAGAATAGGCTAGATTCATCTGATCCGATGCCTTAAAAACATGCTTTTGGAACATTATTCATTTTTGCTCCGGTTTCTTTTATGACGACAATCCTAGTTAAGGACTAAACAAATTCGTTAGCTCGTAAGCCTAAAGATTCTAACAATTATCTGGAAACAAGCTTATGTAAACAAATTTTCGACGAAGCAAATTTTGGACGAAATACAATTTCATTCAAATTTTGCATCGGTCAAACAACTGGGGAAGATTCATTCGATATTTTTGCCTTTACATGATTTACCGTAACACTAATACTACTTGAGAAAGATTCATTCGATCTTTTAACCCTTACAATAGCCCTAAAAACTTTGAACTTCCTTATAGCTTCAAACTTCTTTACTGAGGGTATGGCAGTCCCCCAGTGTTTGTATTTGAAGCATGAGAATTCAAACACTACTTGCTCATTATTACAGGGCAGTCCCTAGTGTTCTTGTCCGATCTTCAACTAGTTAGTATCATGTATTACATTGTTGCCTTATTAAAAACCTTGTATGGAAAATCCTTTTTGGGATAAAAGCCATGCTATGGGAGTGCAACACGTGTTTTCAGACCTAATTCTAACCCTGTTCGGACTTTGAGTGATGACTCCGACTTTGTTCCTACAAAAGTTAGACATATCAAAACAAATAAAACTCAAATAATTAACCAAACAAATACCTCAGCAGTAATATCGCTTCAAGTGTGCAATGTTCCAGTTGTTTGGAAACTTTTGACCATCTTTGACTTTCAGCTGGTACGAGCCTTAACCAGCTATTCTTGCTTTATAGGGATCTTCCTAGTTCGGGCCCAATTTCCCTTCAATGGGATTTTTAGTGCTGAGGGTTACTTTTCGTAGAACAAAATTCCCTACTTAAAAGTGCCTAAGATTGGTCCTCCGGTTGTAGTATCGTCCCATTCTTTGCTTTTATACCACTAACTGTAGCAATGTTAACTCACGGTATTCATCCGTTTAGTCAAGCTTGGCGTCCATAACTTCATTATTTGACTCTTCAGTTGCAAGACTAAACCTTAAGCTCGACTCACCTACTTCCACATAAATTAGTGCTTATACACCATCAACCAAAGAAAATTGAGTTTCACCGGTGCTCGACTTCGACATTGTTCTATATGCCCACAACACCTCCGCTAAAATTTCTCTCCATTTGCCTTTTGACTCTTTTAACTTTTTCCTCGGGTTTTGAATGGTTGTTTTGTTGGTTGACTCCGCTTTCCCGTTTGCACTCGGATGATACGGTGTCTACACTATCTTCTTGATTTTCAATCCTTCAAGAAAATCATTCACCTTCTTCCCAATGAATTGACGATCATTATCGCAAGTGATCTCTATTGGTATGCTGAACCGACAAATAATGTGATCCCAAATGAAGTCGATAACTTATTTTTATTTAACCTTCTTGAAGGCCTTCGCTTCAACCCACGTAGAAAAGTAGTCAGTCATAAATAAAATAAAACGTATCTTTCTGGGTGCCCATAGGATTAGCCCTACAATATCCATCCCCCACTTTATGAATGGCTATGGTGATAAAATTGGATGCATTAATTCTATCGGTTGATGAATCATTGGTGCGTGCCTACATTCATCACATTTTCGGATGAAGTTCTTTGGTTCTTCCTCCGTTTGAGACCAATAGTACCCAGCCCGAATCAATTTTCAAGACAATAATTCTGCTCCCGAATGATTGCCACGTCCCCTCGTGAACCTCGCACATCACATAATCAGTTTCCCCGAGTCCTAAACATCTAGCTAAACGACCATAAAATGGATCTTTGGTATAACTGACCATCAATTAGATAAAATCTAGTTGCTTTAGTACGAAGCGCCCTTGACTCCTTCAAATCCGTAAGCAATTTTTGATCCCGAAGGTAATCTATGTATTTGTTGCACCAGTCCAAAGTCAAGCTTGTTATATTCACCTCGGCGTGACCACCATCAATTGCGGAGTTTAGTAGTTGCACAACTGTTCTGGAATTAAACTCTCCAACTTTCACAGATGACCCCAAATTTGCCAAAGCATCTGCCTCACTGTTTTGTTCTAGTGAAACATGTTCCATTGTCCATTTTTTGAACCGGTGCAATATCACTTGGATTTTTTCTAAGTATCTCTGCATTCTTTCTTCTTTCACTTTGAATATTCCGTTCACTTGATTAACAACCAGAAGCGAGTCATATTTTGCTTCGATGACCTCTACTCCCAGACTCCTTGTCAATTTTAAACATGCAATCATAGCCTCATACTTGGTTTCATTGTTAGTCAATTTCACAGTTCTTATTGATTGCCTAATAACATCACCCGCAGGTGTCTTAAGCACTACCCCAAGCCCGAACCCTTTCACGTTTGAAGCTCCATCCGTGTATAAGGTCCAGACCCCCGAAGTTGTTCCCAAGGTTAATAGAATTTCTCTTTCTACTTCGGGAATCATTCCGGTGTAAAATATGCTACGAAGTCTGCTAAAACTTGAGACTTTATAGTTGTTCTTTGCTTATATTTTATGACATATCCACTAATTTCTACCGCCCATTTGGCTAACCTACCGGACAGTTCTGATTTATGCATCATATTTTAGCAGATAATTTGTTACTACACATATAGGATGACATTGAAAGTACAATATCAATTTTCTAATTGTCGTTATTAATGCTAATGCCAATTTTTTTGAATGATAATATCTAGTCTCTACTCTAGCTAATGTTCTACTCACATAATAAATAGAAAATTGTGTACCTTTCTCTTCTCGAACCAAAACTACACTTACGGCTACTTTGGATACTATTAGATACAGAAAAAGCTGCTCGTCTACCTTCAATTTATGCATCAATGGCAGACTAGAAAAGTACTTCTTCAAATCCCTCATAGCTTGTTGACACTTCAGTATCCACTCGAAGTCACTCTTCTTTTTAGCAAAGAGAAGAACTAATGACTTTTCTCCGAGGACCGAGAGATAAAATACTTAAAGTGGTTATCCTCCCGGTGAGTCTTTGCAACACTTTCACATCTTCAAGTACCTCTGGAATCTCTTTGATAGCTTTGATCTTATCCGGATTAATCTCTATTCCTCAGTTTGAAACCAAGAAACCCAAGAACTTGCCCAAGCTAATTCTAAAAGAACACTTTTTGGGATTCAGCTTCATGTTGTACTTTCAGAGTATGTCAAATGTCTCTTGCAAATACTTTAAATGGTCCTCTACTTTCAAGGACTTAACTAACATGTCGTCAATATAAACCTCCATTGTGTTACCTATTTGATCCTCGAACATGTGATTAACTAGGCGTTGATATGTTGCTCCGATGATTTTTAAACCAAATGGCATTACATTATAGCAATAGGTCCCATATCTAGTTATAAAAGAGGTTTTCTCTTGATCCTCCGGGTTCATCCTAATTTGGTTGTACAGAGAGTAAACATCAAGAAAACTCAACATCTCATACCACGTCGTAGCATCAATCATTCGATCGATGTGTGGCAAAAGAAAAGCATATTTAGGGCATGCTTTTATTCAAATCTTTAAAATCTACGCACATTCTCAATTTATTACTCCATACATCCTAATTTATGTGATATACTTTTATTTGGCACGCACTTTAAGAAATAAAGAAAGACTTTTGAATCTTGTGGTTTAAAATAAGCCAAAGGTATTTGTGTGGTTATATATCATCTCGTTATGCATAAAAGATAAAGTTTAAAGCTAAATTATTGTCAAATAAGGAAATATGTCATTCTTTTCTAGACTGACTAAAAAGGAAAATGAGTCATTCTTTTTAGGACAGAGGGAGTACCCTTTTTAGGTACGACAACTACGTTCGCTAACCAGTCCGAGTACTCTATCTCCCAGATGGAACCTATATTTAAAAGCTTTGTTACCTCCTTCTTGATGAACTTCTGTTTGTAGTCGGTCATAAGCCTCCTATTTTGCTTTACCGGGGGAAAGCTCGAGTCCAAACACAACTTGTGAGTCGTGATCTCTGGTGTAATACCTGTCATGTCTAAATGGGACCAAGCAAAGCAATTGGCGTTAGCTTTAAGAAATTTAATTAATTTAAGCCTGAGCTCTGGGGATGACCCGGTGCTCAGGTATACCTTTCTATCTGGTAGATGCTCGAATAAGATGACTTGCTCTAGTTTATCTATGGTTGACTTGTGGCATCCAAATCATCTGGCAGCATAAATGACCTCGGGACACGAAAGTAGTCTTTCTATAGTTTATCTGTGATTGCTATTTAACTTATTTGCCTTTACTCACGTCCTTTATTTTTTTTGGTGTTTGTACCGATTCTTCTACCACAAACATCTCTCTTTGCCGTCGATTTCTCCCCTTGAGTTGTCTTAATTCCCTTCGGTGTTGGGAATTTCAACATTATGTGCAATATGGTCAAAGCTTGGAGAAACCTCAAAACCTCTAAAGACTCATTAGTCCCTGATCTATTGCGATTTTCATCAACTCTATCCTCCTCTCGACCTGAATCATCGTTGCGGACAAGACAAGCTTCATTCGCCGCACTTGTTTCGCTGCTTTTCTTTTGCAATTGGGTTATAGCCTCATGTTTCTCCTTCATTATGTTAAAGATTCTAGCCAAATTTATTTCACCATCCTCATCATCATCTGGTGGTTTCTGATGTGATCTTCTAGACCCCTAGGGTGAGATCACGGGGTTATTGCCATTCACCGGATCAACGAGCAAAATTCCATTAATTGGATCAACTGGTGGAATGTCGTTGTTGTTATTGATGTTGTTAGCACCATTTTCACCGTTGTTGTTTTCATCGTGGTTGCTAACATCAACTTGAATGTCACTAACATTCTGTAGCACTTAGTTTTAACCTGAAATCACAAAATCTTGAAAGAAACAAGTGAAATTTAAGTTTAAACAAATCACCACTATTATCCTTAGCCTCACGGTGGGCGCCAAACTGTTTACCCCAAAAAAGATACAGTTGAATTTGTAAGTGGTTTTAAGGACACGTGGATCGATTTGTAAATAAGTGTAATAAGAAATTAATGGCAAGTAAGCAAATAAAGATAACAAGCAAGTGAATTAGCCTGAAATAATATGATCCTGATTGAAACTGTCCAATGATTTTGGTTCGACCCTTAGTTGATTTGCTTCGAGCTCGTGCCCACAATGAGAACAAAAAGTTGTAACTGATGTAGGTAAATCGTGCAAGTATGAATAATGAGAATGAGATGCCCTTCCAACATGAAGGTTTGACTCATTTTATAGCTATCATTACAAGGTATTTATGCCCGATAATCATTTCCTCATTAAATGTATTTAAATGACAATAACGATCACTTAATGAATAAAGAGTAACGACTGGCGCCATATCTGGAACGGGTACGCGCTGAGCCTCTTCGATCTTGCATCCGGTGTTACCTGGTCTGGTCACTATCTGGTGCCACCTGATTTGGTCGCTATCCGGTCCTGCTTTGAAATCCAGACTCACCTTGGTTCAACTCGCATCCGATGTTGAACATCGCTGCCTTCTTCGATTTCTATATCAAAACCATGCCACGTGCCAGGCTGATTTTCACCATACACAAGTTAGTTACAAAATTTAGAAGATTTGAGAGTAGAGACAAATTAAGTGACTTCAAGCACCCCTAATTTTATTCCTGTTAAAGGAATTTAGGCTGATTTCCTGCGCGAGCTTTAATATTGGTTCAATTTAAGTCAATTCAAGGAAAGCTATTACACCAATGATGATTAATGAACAACAATCCAAAGCAGTTGAACCGATAGAAAATTTAATCATGTGTCTCACGTAACCAATAATTATGTGAAGGTGTTCATATATTCAAACTAATTAATGTTGGTACTCTATTGTACTTTATAAAGCAGTACGGGAAGTAAATAACTATTACAAGTGTTCGAAAGGATAAGCAAATATTCAATATTCAGAAATTGAATCTTGTTGAAGAAATAGGCCAATCTTCAAAACTGCCGCAAGCTTGTTGTGTCTTGAATCTTGATAACCTGAAATCAAGAAACAACTAAATCTGGATGGTTACAATGTTGTGTGTTGAGTCGAGTGATTGCCCTCTTGTCCTTAAGACAAGATTGCCCCGTATATATGCTTTTACGTTAGCGGGCAATAGTCTCCCAAGATAAAACAACACTTTAATCTCAACGCTACAAAGCCAATAGGTTGAGCCTGGCGAAGAAAACAATTATGAATCGACTTGCTGAAGATATGGAATAGGAAGGAAGAGTTTATCTTTACTCTTCTCTTTTGTCTCTGTAGTGTATATCTCGTGTATATGAAGGTGTTTGGTCAGTGATTTTCGTCACTGGTTTGCAGTGTTTCTGCTCACTGTTTTGTGCAGAATTTTTTGTGCTATATTGCTGTCTTTCCCGTCACAGAATTGAGCCAAAGAAAGCTCAATATATAGCAAGGAGGAGGGGCTGTACAACTGGCCAAAATATGGCTGTTAATGGCCATTATGAGGGCATTAAAACAGCCAAGTAATGGTTGTTAATGGCCATTGAAGGAGGCTGCTTAATGGACATGAATGAGGGTGAAAATGGAGAAGTTAATCAGCCAAATAATGGCTGGTTAATGCTCCATAAAACAGTCCAACGGTAGGCAGAAAGTTTTATGCCTTCCGTCACCCCACAATCAACTTTTCAGAAACTCGGGGACCAAACTGTAAATATTAAAACTTCAGGGACCAAACTATACATATGAAAGAATTCAGGTCCAAACTGTACATATGAAACTCTAGGGATCAAATTGTACATATGAAACTCCACGACCCATGACCCGAAACCCAAAACCCGAACCCGAGACCGGACCGGACGGACAGGCGGGCGGCGGCGGCGCGCGTGTGGGCTTAGCCATGAACCCAAGCACATCTAAGTCCTCCCTCCTTTAAACACATGGGATACCCCTTGGGGTCCCAAACCCTTTACCAATTAGAGACTTATATAGAGAGCAATTCTTCCTATTCCCACCGATGTGGTAGATTTGTCCCACACCACATTTCCATGCCTCAAACACCTTACTTCGTGGACCAATATCTCTTTCATTTCTCAATGAAATTTGACGATTCTTGGCCCTACGGTCATCTACTCACTTCGTAGATCATGCATGTGTAAAGAGACAAAGCCTCCAACATGCGGAACACTAGTGTTTAATTCATCAAAGATGGGTGGACGCATCTCCCCGCCAAAGGCAAATTTCCAACAATTAAGACGTCTTATTTAAATTTTAAAGTATGTTATACCCACTTTCTATCATTTTCAGATCCCCACTTGTGAAATATACTGGACATCTTTTTGTTGTTGTTGTTGCTGTTTTATCTTATAAAATATTCTATTTGAGTAGGACTTTAAGGAATAATTTCGGAGATTTTCCTCCATGTTTGATTTCGTAACACTATAATTTCCTTGTAATCTATTATATTACACTTATTGTCTTATTTTTATTACTTTTTAACTTACTTATTATTCGTGTAAAAATTTATTACCGGGACGATTTTGCCCTTTTTGATACTATACCTTTATATTTGTAAATATCATTTTCTTTTGAAGGGAAAAAAAACTTCTAGAATGAAAGTAATACATATAGGATAGCTCTAATAATATCTCAAAATCATGTAGGATACGAGAAAAGATAATACCATGATGCATCTTTGCTAATAGAATAATGTTATGTAAAGCAAAGATCATGTAAGATTTATAGCCGTCCAAGTAAGGGAAGTAAAATATCAATAACGACTTTTAGATTAATTGTTAAAGTCACAATTTTCTTTGTGACGTTATAAATGTTACAACTGTTTAGAGTTGACAAGTTTGCATTTTGGGTGATGCTCCAGAAGACTTTTATCGAAAATACATGATTACTCCTCTCGTGTAGGTAATTCCACTGAAAGCAAAAATGAAACAGTTCAATCCTTACAAAACATGATGATCTACTTTACCTAACTAACTATACGTAGTACGCAATAGAGAGCGGAGACAGTGCGTTTTTACTCGGTTAAAAAAGGATCAAATTTATTCTTGAATTATGGGAAATGGTTAAATTTCTTCTGAACTATGCTAAAGGTTTAAATTTATACATGAACTATGCGAAAGGTTCAAATTTACCCACCATTTTTTTTAAAAAACTAATATTTAATTGTGTGACACGTGACATCACCGGGTGTTAAGCTTCCATCGTTTAAAAATAAGGGCAATTTTTTCCCATTTCCCATAGTCCAACGACAAATTCGATTATTTTCTGTCGATACACCATGCAATGATTTGAATTCCTTTTATATTTGTTTGTTCTGTTAATTCAATAGCCTTTTTCATTACTTTTCGAAATGAAACTCTATTCTTTAACTGTCCAACTATAAATTCTGCAAGAATATTTGGGTAAGTAATTGAATGTGAGAGCCAAATGAATCGAAATATTCATGTTTGATTCGGGAAGAGATTATGAAATTTTGGAAAGGAATGAAAAAATAATCTACTTTTATTAAGTGATTTATTAGATAATCGGTTTAGCTACTTTACAGAATACAAATGCAATACTGATTAGCTAATGGAAAGTTACGAGAGTAGATGGAAATCGTACGATATCTACGGGCTAAGAGATTTTTTCCACATATTTGACCTCAATTATTAATGGAGGGCAAATATGTTCCATTTTGCATTGTTCATAGACAAATTTGACCCTTTACCCTCATTTCAATATTCAGTCTTTTTTTCGGAGATATTATGTTGTCGAACCACTGTTATAGACTTACCCTCACAATACCGTTCGTTTTCTACTGAGGTTGGTTTTTTTTAAAGACAAATTCATCATTGAAGGGCCACAATGCTTGGCCAACTAGAAAAAAAATAAATTTAAGAATATGAAACATATTTTAATATAACTTATTTTAAATTTTCTTTTTATTAATTTCACCCTATAACAACCAACCCCCACATTACCGAATGCAAGTAGAAAGCAGCGGCCTCTCTAACCCCCTGTTTGGATGGTTGTTTCCCCACCTATGAAATCCATGAAAAACTCAACCAACCCCATTATTCCCCACACCACCCACCCACCCTATCACACCCAACCCTCCACTCTCCCGCCACCCGCACCCCTAACCCACCCACCAACCCCACAACCACCCACCCCCCTCCATCACACCCAAACCCACCAACCCCCACCCCTACACTACCACTCACCACCAATTACCATCCTGAAGCAGCTTATATCAACACATTTTACTAGTTTCCTTCTATGTAAACTGATAAATAGCACCGATATACACGTGATATACACGGTATATACACTGCTTTGTGTATACCGTGTATATCACGGATAACACGAGCCATATGAGAAAATACCGAGACCGTGTATATCACGGTAATATGGGTAGTATATTATTGTATTTACTTAGCATTGTACATTTACCATAATTGTAGAATTCTTGTACAAATAGAATAGGGATAGGATTTTGCATATTATGGAAATTGTAAATTGTATATATACTCATTCATTAATAAAAATAATCAAGGGATTATTTCTTTCATGGTATCAGAAGTCTAGGTTTACATACCTCCTTCTCTAAAAAGCTTCCGCTTGTCTCGGCTTCCTCGAAATCCGAGCCCTTTCTCGATTTTTGTGCCGAGTTCTTCCTCTCTTCCCAAATTTTCTTCCAAGTCCCTCACATCACTTATTGTTCTTTCGTTATGTCTACGTCAAAGAACGTATTTCATCCTGTCCTTACTGTTTCCAACATCAAAAACCACATCCCTATTGTTCTTGAGATGAAAAACGTCAAATACGCGACGTGGGCGGAGTTGTTCAATACGCCAGGCTTTGAGCCCAACCCAAAATCTAAATTTTGCCCTAATTTCACTTATATGTAGAGCACCTCCTCATTCATTATTTGATACATTATTCATATATTATTCTAAGTCTTAGAGACCTAGAATAAAACTCTCTCTTGAACCTCTGCCGAATTTACTAGCTGTTCGAAGGAGGTATACATCGGAGTTCTTGGAACTTGTTAACGATGATCAATTGCGTGCGCACCCTCGAAAATTACTATAAGACTCAAAAGTTTTCAAACCGTAAGTATTCTATCAAAGTATTACAGTTATATACATGTTATGTATTGACGTGTTTTATATTACTACATAATCATCATATAGTTCGTCGCTTGTTGGGTTTGAAACACAAAATTTTCAAATTACGTTGCATACACGAACCCAACGAAAACCTACATTAAGATATACTGTAAAAAATCTTTACACTACCCATGTATCAAAATTACATCATCAAACAAATATTACAGTGACTCTCTTTAGATGCTATAAACATTCAGAATTACTAAAGCGAGTTGATTTGAATATGTGCTTAATTTGAAAGTTACAGGTCCATGTATTAGAAGTTAAAATGATCACGAAATATAAAGATCAGTTAATGCCTCTAATGAATGTTACTATCATGTTGTTAGCTGCGTAGCCTTGTTTTTATCTCCATTCATATGTTACATTGGGAAGACTCTATTTCCCCTTGTGTCGACAAATAGATAAAGGCTTCATTCAAGGTTGGTACAAGTTCTGTTAACCAAGTATATAAATCTGGGCTCACATAGCCAGACCAGTTAGCCTCTCTGGGCCATACAGGAATTGGACAAAGTGAAAGTTCTACTACAACAAAATCTGGTCGCCGGTGGCCCATTTGAAGGACAATAAACATAGTCTACACAAATTATAAGTAAGCAGGAACAATGTGACAATAGAATAGTGAAGTTCGAAAATCTAACTCTGATTCACAACAAGGTCGTTGTAGTATAGTGGTAAGTATTCCCGCCTGTCACGCGGGTGACCCGGGTTCGATCCCCGGCAACGGCGTTTTGGTGTTTTCTTTTCCTTTTCACTTTTCAGCAGAATCCGCGATCACAATACAGGCCTATATTTGTTGTTTACTGACGATGATAACCACTCCATCACAATTAAAAGCCAATCTGGTCAATAATGGAAAAGAATCATACATTTACCCCCCGAAGAACCTGTATTTTTGCATTTATGCTCTAGTGGCCAACCTAATTCTATTGGTTGTGGAGCATGACGCTATCATAATAGTATATCTTTAACGAGTCTTACTATTACAGTAATATTTTTCATTCAGTCTTCCTATACAGACTATACCATTTGAATTTACCAGCATAAAGCTGTTTGTGAAAGTATTTAATACCAAATGATAAAATTATTTTCAAATGTTTATCGCTTTAATTGATGCGAATATTTTCCTCAGAGAAATATTTTGCACCAAACGAGAAAAAAATACTCATGCACACTGTTTGTGACGTAAGTCAATTTTTTTACAGATTATTGTCACTTCATATCACTTAATTACTTCAACCAACATTTAAAATAGTAAAGCAGTATATTTGTATCTTATTTCTTGTCTCGTACTTTGATGTAACAAATAGTAATAGCCTAATAGGTACATATCGAATAAAAGAAGAGAAGCATTTGAAGTCCATAAAATCATCACTTTATTTGCTTATAGTGGAAATATACTTTAATTAAGAAACTTCAAGTTGTTGACTAGGTAACGTCATATAAAAGGAATTCAATTTATAGATACAAGACGAGAGCTCCTTATCCATCAAGTACTTTTGAGTTGATTCTTTATGATATATGAAAATGAGAGTAACTAGAAATAGCTAGCTCTGAACTTATTTAATGAAGTAAGTGTTGCTCACAATGTTCCAGAAAACGGAAATAGGTAACTGCTAAGTATTACAACAAACTGAAATTACAATAAACTTGAACAAGAAACTGGAACAGTTTTGGTATGCTGGGTCGAGTAATTGCACTCAGTCTGAAAGAAATAACCCCCTTGATTATTTTCATTACTTGAATAGGTATATATACAAGATACAAAATATTCCTATTCTATTCCTAAATCTTATTCTACCATAATTCTAACTCTACAATTATGATAGTGTATATTCCTAATTTAGGTAACAAGTACATTACAATATACTACACATATATTTTTCAAATATACAATATTCTTACATTATTTACTTACCATAAACTACCCAATCCTAGAGCCTCAATCTTGGCAGTAAATCGAGAGCCTTAATAAGGCAATATACACATGTATATTGTGTGTATATTGCCTTATTTAACACACACCCGCAATCATAGCGGGCGGTCTTCGAACACTGAGACTGTCCCTAAAATCTTCAAAGAGTACCGAGGAAGACCCTTTGTAAAGATGTCTCGCAACTTGATATCTTGACGGGACATGACATACGCGTACCTGCCCCCGAGCAACCTTTTCACGGACAAAATGAATGTCCATTTCGATATGCTTAGTGCGTTGGTGCTGAACCGGATTACCTAAGAGGTAGATGGCACTAACATTATCACAATATACTAAGGTTGCCTTCTGAATGGGGCAATGAAGCTCTAAAAGCAAATTACGTAACCAACATGATTCTGAGACCACATTAGCTACCCCTCGATATTCTGCTTCTGCACTTGAGCAGGATAGAGTCGCTTGACGCTTTGCAGACCAGGAGACTAAGTTGTTGCTAAGGAACATACAATATCCTGACGTAGGCCGTCTGGTGTCCAGACAACCACCCCAATCCGCATCTGTGTGCGAGACAAGTGTGGATGTAGATGAAGGATACACGTGCAACCCATAGTCCAGTGTCCCCTGAATATACCGAATGATGCGTTTGATTGCATTCATGTGCTCAACTCTAGGATCATGCATGAATAAACACACCTGATGAACAACATACGTAATATCCAGTCTGGTAAATGTAAGATACTGGAGGGCCCCTGCAAGAGTGCGATAGCGGGTCGGGTCCTCGTATGGTGCACCTGCCGCGGCACTAAGCTTGGGTTTTGCATCAACTGGAGTAGAAGTGGACTAACAGGATGACATCCCAGCCCTCTCTATGATCTCAGCAGCATACTTCCGTTGAGACAAAAAAAACCACTTGAATGACGTTTGACAGCAATCCCCAAAGAGTAACTCAAGGGCCCTAAGTCTTTCATAGCAAACTCAGAACTGAGCATGGCCATGATTGACTGGCGCAAGGCATCGGAAGAGGCAGTCAAGATGATATCATCTACATACAACAAAATGTAGGCCAATGACGAACCACGGCGGTAGATGAACAAGGAATTATCTGACCTGCTATGAATGAACCCAATAGTCGAAACAAAGTCAGCATATCTTGTATACCAGGCCCGTGGAGACTGCTTAAGCCCATATAATGACTTCTTCAACAAGCAGACATGATGAGGACGGTTGGGATCCATGAAACCCAACGGCTGATGCATATAGATTGTTTCCTTGAGATCACCATGTAGGAAAGCATTCTTGACATCCAACTGATGAATAGGACAAGTCTTTGAAAGAGCCAAGCTAAGCATAGTGCGAATAGTAGCCGTCTTGACATATAGAAGAGTAATTCAGCCAAAATAAATGACTGAATTGAGTGCTGGTTGACGTTCCAGAACCATCTCTGCCCAATTTTGACTTACTTGAAACTTCAGGGACCAAACTGTAAATCTGAAACAATTCTGGGTCCAAAAAGATTATATCAGAAGAAGCCCACAGCCCAAGACCGGACGGGACGGGCGGCGGCGGTGCGCGTGTGGGCTTATCCTCGAACCGAAGCACATCTAGGTCCTCCCTCTTTTAAATACATGGGATACCCCTTGGGGTCCCAAACCCCAAGCCAACTTTGAGACTTATTAACTAAACAAATATTTCTTCCCCCACCGATGAGGGAGGATTGCTCTTTACCACATTTTCCCATGCTTCAAACACCTCACTTCGTGGACCAATATCTCTTTCATTTCTCAACAAAATTTGACGATCCTTGGCCCTACGGTCATCTACTTACTTAGTAGATTATGCGCGTGTGAAGAACCGGATTCTCCAACATGCAGAACACTAGTGTTTAAGCCATTAAAGTTGGTTGGATGCAACTCCCGCCAAAGGCAAATTTCCAACATTAAGTAAAGAGAGGATTATATTTAACTAATTAGATGATTGAGCACCTTTCGACGAATATGCTTATTGTGGTACTTTGTGTTGTAAAATATGGTACTAACAAGATTAAACATAGACATCGAATTGTTGTTCAATGACTTCAAGGCTCTTATACAGATTCTTTTAGATAATTATTTCAACTCTTCCCAATAAATTGGCTAGTACAATATGTCACAGAAATATTTCCTTCAGGATACAATGAAGGCCTAACAACGATGTTGAATTCAAAGTTTGTACTCCCTTGATACAACCAAGAACACACAGTATGAAGTTTCTGATGATGCTTAGGGAAGAAAAGAAAACAGAATTTTTGATTCTTTTCAACAGAAGTTTTGATTCTTTTCAACAGAAATTTTGATTCTTTTCCAACAGAAGTTTTGATTCTTTTCCAACAGAAGTTTTGATTCTTTTTCATAAGAAGTTTTGATTCTTTTTCATCAGAAGTTTTGATTCTTTTTCATAACTATTATTTGAATGAGAAAACATCTTTACTACTTATAGAGATTTCGCATCCATTGGTGATGCATTTTCATCACCAACAGACACCTCCAAGAGGCATCAACGGTGGCTTTTGATTTTGCTGAAAATATCCAACATTCTCCCCCTATTTTTCAAAATCAAAAAACATAAAATAAAGTAAAATCTTTTAGAATAGGAATGGATGCATCACTCATGTGACTGCCTACGTACCCGAGTGGGATCAAGCCAACGTAGTTCAAACAAAGTTGAGACAAAGCATCATCGTAGAAATCAATACGTAAATGATAGGTATTTTTTGTATTTGAACCTTCACTTAGTGTAAGAAATTCAAAGCCTTATCGAGATTCTATGGTGAACTAGTCTTGAACCAAGTATCCCTTGTGATAAAATTGGAATCTCCACACATATTGACTTCAGAGAATTGTGTGTTCTGTAGCTTAGCATGTTAATGGCCATGTGCTTATATCCTGGATTCATGAGTATTCTTTAGAGAACGGTCTTATTCTCATAGAAAACGACATGATTTCCATATTCATATAGGTAAGTCTCTAAGGTGTTTCTGCGATACACCTGTAAACAAACATAGACTTATTAAGGATTTTCATCCATCCTCAATCATGCAGAATCACTACACTAATACAAAAATGGGAAGTTTTGACTTAGTGTACCATAATCACTCTCGTAACTTGTTGGTACCCATTGAACCTTGTTTATCTTTTTTCAAAACACGGGTTGGGTTTCTGTTAACCGGTGATCAACCTTCTTTCACATACCTTATTCTCATTTCCTTACACTTTATTGAAACCGCTGTCTTTGGTAGACTCTTAGTAAATGGATCTGCCAAGTTCTTCTTTGTTTCAATATAGTTAACTGCAACTACTCATCTCTTGAGTAATTGTCTTATTATTTGATGTCTAAGATTTGTATGTCTTGACTTTCCATTATAAGTCTTGTTTGAGACATTATAAATCGTAGCCTGATTATCACAGTTAATCAAGACTGCTGGAGTTGGCTTCTTCCCTAATAGGATCTCTATAAGTAAGTTTCTAAGTCATTTTGCTCCTTACATGCATCTGTCATATACAAGTCTGCTTCTTGGAACCCCAAGACACAGCAACACCACCTAATGTAAATATCCATCTAGTAGTAGACTTGGACTTGGATTCTACATTGTTCCAGTTTGCACCGTTGTATCCTTCCAATACATCGGGTTAACCCTGGAAATGTAAATCATAATCTATGGTTTCTTTCAAGTAAGCCAACACTCTTGAAACTCCTTCCCAATGTTCAACTCCTGGGTTACTTGAGAAACGACATAGTACTCCCACCGCTTGGGCTATATCTGGTCTCGTGCAATGCATAGCATACATAAGACATTTGATAATACTGGAATACTCAAGTTGTCCATGAGTCCTTCCAGTATTCTTCATTAATCTAATACTAGGATCAAAAGGAGTGGAGGCTGATTTGTCATTGAAATGACTATACTTTTTGAGAAATTTCCCAATATAATGAGATTGGGTTAAAGCCAACTCATCACCCTTTCTTAGGATTTTAATTCCTAAGATCACATCAGCCTCTCCTAAATCTTTCATATCAAAGTTTGAACTGAGAAAATTCTTAGTTTCTTCAGCACAAAATATGTCAGACCCAAAAATAAGCATATCATAAACATATATACAGAGAATTACACATCCGGATTTATCATGCTTACTATAGATACATTAATCAGCATTATTAACAACAAAACCATATGCCAAAGCTACTTTGTCAAACTTCTCATGCAATTGCATGGGAGCTTGCTTCAAACCATGGAGGGATTTCACTAACTTGCAAACTTTCTTCTCTTGGCTTGGTACTATGAAATCTCCAGGTTGTTCCATATATATTTCTTCTTCTAAATCACCATTCAAAAAAGCAGTTTTGACATCCATTTGATGTATAACTAGATTGTGAATAGAAGCAAGTGCTATCAAACAACGAATAGATGTGATGCGAGCAACAGGAGCATATGTATCAAAGTAATCAATTCCATATCTTTATTTATAACCTTTAGCAACCAATCTGGATTTAAACTTATCAATTGTACCATCAGCATTCAATTTTCTCTTGAATATCCATTTGCATCCTATAGGTTTAGCACCAGGAGATAAATTAGATAGCACTCAAGTTTCATTAGACAAAAGTGAATGTTTTTCATCATTAATAGCGTCTTTCCAGAAATTAGCATCTCTGGAACTCATAGCTTCAGATTAAGTTTTAGGATCATTATCAACATGCATATCATACTTGGTAATGTTAAGAACTTCATTATTATTACCCTCTACAAGATATTGTATAAAATCTGGATAATTTTCTCTATTCTTGCTCTCTTACTTCTTCTAGGTTCGATATCTTTAGTATGAACTAAAATATCATTGTTGTGAGTAGGAGCAGAAAGTTCAACATTGTCATTAATCTCTACACGTTCTAGACTAGGTAACAATGGGTTTTTAGTAGGTTGTGGTTTAGAACTAGACCTTGTCAAGTTTTTAAAAAATTCTACATCTATAGATTCTATAATCTCAAATGTGTCAAGGATTAAGAATCTGTAAGTAATACTGTTAAGTGAATAACCTACAAAAACACATTTATAAGCCCTATTTCCTAATTTTTATCTCTTAGGATCAGACTTTGTGACATATGCCAAACAACCCCATGCTTTGAGTTTTTTCAAGTTAGGCTTTCTCTTAAACCACAATTCATAAGGAGATATATTCTTCTTTTTCAAAGGAACTCTATTCAAAATATAACATGCAGACAAAATAGCTTCACCCCATAAAAAAAATTGGCAAACCAAAGCTAATGAGCATAGCGTTAACCATATCTATCAAAGTTCTATTTTTCCTTTCAGCAATACCATTTTGTTGGGGTGTATATGGAGCAGTGAATTGATGTACTAAACCATGTTCTTTACAAAATAAAGTAAATTTAGAAGGATAGTATTCACCACCACGATCAGAACGTAAAACCTTAATTTTCTGTCCTAAATGTGTCTCTACTTCTGCTTTGTAAATTCTAAATTTATCAAAGACTTCATCCTTAGATTTCATCAAGTAAATATAGTCATATCTAGTACTATCTTCAATAAAAGTGACATAGTATTTGTTTCCACCACGAGTCATATGACTTTTCAGATCACCAACATCACTATGTACTAATTCAAGCAAGGCAGAATTTCTTATTACATATTTAAAAGATGTTCTAGTTATCTTTGCTTGCACACATATTTCACATGTAGAAACATTATCAAAATTGCAATCATAAATCAATCCTAATCTTTACATATTTCTAAGAGAATCATAATTCACATGTCCTAATCTAGCATGCCATAAGACTCAATAATATGAGTAGAACCATTATTTATTAAATTAAGCTTAACCATTCCCATTACAAGAGTATCCTTGTCCAACAAATATTCCGTTCTTGGACAATACAAACTTATCAAACTCATGTGTAACCTTAAATCCAGCTCTTGTTAACAAGAACTCCAGAAACAAGATTTTTACAAATGTCAGGGACATGTAAAACATTAGTAAGAGTAACAATATTTCTCAAAGTAAACGGGAGATCAACAGTGCCTTTGCCAACCACTTTGCTGATTTGGTTGTTCGCTGCAGTAACTTCATCTCCTTCTCCACTAACCGGTCTGTATGTCTTGTAAAGATTTCTATCTTTACAGATATTAATGGTTGCACCAATATCGTACCACCATCCACTACCATGATCTGCAACAGTGTTGGCCACTTGCACTACGACGATAAGCTTTCTTTTGTTATCGACCACATTCGCTTCATTTTTCATTTGTTTCTTTCGTTGATACCATCACGAGCATAGTGGTCGCGTTTCTTACAAAAGTATCAATTTCTCTTTTTCTTATCTTTCTTGTTGGGATCTTTCTTCTTAAATCGAGTATCAATCTTAGGTTTCAAAAAATTGATTTTTCGATTCTTCCACATTATTAATCTTAGAATGATTTTCAGTTTGCTGACTATCCTTAATCTCTCATTTACGAGCATCTTCTTCAATATGAAGATGACGCCGAAACCTTCGAAGTCATAGTTAGTTTCAGCATGCTTAAGTTTCTTCTTGTAATCATTTCAAGAAGGGGGAAGACGAGAAATAATAACCCCAACGACGAATGAAGATACAATGTCAATTCTAGCATCTTTAAGATGATTAACAATGAGTAAAAGTTCACTGACCTGGGCAATAATTGACTTACTGTCAACCATCTTAAAGTCCATGAAATTACAAATCAGAAATTTCTTGTTACTCACTTCAGAAATTTTGTACTTGTTTTCGAGCACAGTCCACAATTCCTTTGTTGTTTCGAGACTTGGATGGGCATTGTAAACATTGACTCCTAGAGCATTCAGAATCTGACCACGGCACATAAAATCATCCTCTTGACGTTTCTTCCATTTGGCCTTTGATTCAGCGTTGTCCATTGGAGTCGCATCAGGAATTTCCTCCAAGCCATCTTCAAGGATGTACCATAACTTGATAGTCATCAGAAAAAATTTGATAGTCTATTGCCAACGAGTGAAACCCTCATTATCAAAACGTTCTAAACGATTCAAAGTCTGGTTCATTACTTGCAATGATTGAGCAGCAATTGAAGTTTCACCCTCCATGTCAATAATTGTCTAAAAATTATTGTAAAATATGGTACTAACAGGATGAAACACAGACATTGAATTGTTATTCTCTAACTTACATGCTCTTATGCAGATTATTTTAGACAATTATTTCGACCCTTCCCAATAAATTGGAGAGTACAATAGGTCACAGAAATATTGCCTTCAGGATACAATGAAGCCCTAACAATGATGTTGAATTCAAAATTTGTACTCCCTTGATCCAACCAAGAACACACAGTATGGAGTTTCTGATGATGCTTAGGAAAGAAAAGAAAACAGAAGTTTTGATTCTTTTCAACATAAATTTTGATTCTTTTTCAACAGAAGTTTTGATTCTTTTTCATCTTTACTACTTATAGAGATTTCGCATCCATTGGTGATGTCTTTCATCACCAACAGACACCTCCAAGAGGCATCAACGGTGGCTTTTGATTTTCTGAAAATATCCCACACTTTGACACGAAAAACAAGTATAAACGGAAGGGGGGAAACGATAGGTCGCCAAAGCTTTAAGTTGTCTTATGGTGGTGCACTAGTTGAACACCTTTCTTCCACTTAAGTTTCTACGCTACCTAGGGAAGTACTTTCAACCTCTATTGAGATGAACTTTTTATGTAATATGAAGGTCATACTGTATTGGCAGATTTATTTTTACTATTTAAGTATTGTATACTTATTATGTCTGTTATAAACAAACAATATACATTCCACAAATTTGGATCTACAAAGGGTAAAGTGTAATCTCTTATAAATGATTTTACAAAATAATTAAGTCATATATTTAGTTAAATGAAAAGATAGTAACAAAATAACTTATAAGGCTGTCAATAATTAAATTGTCCAAATTGGAAGATTTTCCTCTTGATTTTTTCAGGAAATTATATGCAATAGAGAGATAATCTAACTTATCCGACTTGTTGAACATATTAAGAAAATGGAATTTGATCCAAATGTAATTTTAAAAATTGAGAATATTTACCTAAAATTATATATAAATTAAAAACCAAAATGACGCATTTTTTCAATCAAGGTCATACACCTTACACTCATTGCATAAGGCGGGATGAATTATGAATATGTTTGATACTATATATATTTACAAATTAAAGTAGGCTCTTCCGCGTTGAATATCAACAGATCATTACCGTTGATCATTACCTTCCATGGTTAGTACTTCCTCCGTCTCATATTACTTGACCATTTTCTCTTTTACACTCCCCTTAAGACATCATAAATAAAAAAAAGTATTTTTAATAAATTATTTTTATCTCTCTAATTAATTTCACTCTAATCAATATTGATTATTTTAAAAAATAATTAATATTAAAGATAAAATAGGGAAAATTTAATTAATTATATCTTATTTTTAGAAAGTGACCAAGTAATTTGGGACGAATATTTTTAATAATGTGCCAACTAATATGGGACAGAGCCACAGAGGGAGTAGCTAACATCAATTTCCATGTCATTGTTATGCACATGTAAGCAATCACGGGTATCTTCTTTAATTTTGTTTTGTTAAAAAAAAAAAAAGAAACCAAAAGTTTAAACTTTAAACAAACAAATTACACTTAAACAAATTAGGATCGTCGCTCCTTTTTAATAATAATAAATAAGGTAAACTTTATAGCTCCAATCTAGTTAAGGGGCTTTGATGCCCTTGGTATAGGTTGGGTTGCGGAATAATACTGACAAAAGAAACAAAGCATATGCTAATCCACTTAGAATTTTCCAAAGAGTATAATTAAGCAATTGTACATGTCAGGTTCTTTTTCCATTTCTTATACTTAATCTCATTGTCGCACACCCCTCAAAGTAATTAATGATTCCTAATCAAAGTTAATTAAAGATCCATATCTGTCGGTGACGTCTAGTCTTTTCCAGAATAAAGTAAAGAACACCGATTTCAAAATTCAAGCCAATTAAGGGCCTCTCTCATTTAATTAATTAGATAATTAATTCGTAAGAGAAGTGGCATGTAACGTGTACAACCTGTTGCTGGAGACTAATGGTCTCACCCTAATCAAAAGTCATACTCCCTCCGTCTTATATTACTTGGTCATATTACTAAAAATATATGTCTCAAATTACTTAGCTACTATCTAAAAATAAAATATAATTAATGAATTTTTTTCTACTTTGCCCTTGACATTAATTATTTTTAAAGAAACCAATATTGATTAGAGTGCAATTAATTAAGAGAGATAAGGGTAATGTAATAAAAATATCCTTCTTATTTATGATTTTCTAAAGGAGGTGCAAAAAGAAAATGACTAAGTAATATGGGACAGAGGGAGTAAGATCCACCCCGCAAGGGTAGCCAAGTTGGTGTAGCAGTAGAGCACGGAACCGCAAGGTCACGAGTTCGATCCCCTGCATAAACCTTTTTGGTTGAGCCTGTCACACATGACTTGCCAAGTGTGGTTAATCGGCTGACGTGGTTTGCAGGCTATTGCGTCAGTCCGGGGTTTATCCTGTGCGCACTCGAGAGAGTAGTGGCTGCGGGTTCCTTCGTCAACAACAAAAAAGAAGAAGAGGGAGGTAAGATCCAGTTAGTCCGTATTTAAGTGATTATTGTACTTTGATTTAGTCTAATTAGGTGTTACCCTTTTATTACTTTCTTATAACTATATGCATGTGATTAGCAATATGTGCATACGAGCTAGGAGCATAATCTGCACAAAAATTGGGGAAGGTCTTTATTCCTTCACGATCTGACTGCATATTAGGTTAGGCCATGATATTTTTAAGCTAAATAAACACTATTAGACCATGTGGACAGCCATAATCAGAAGATTCTACATGCTTTTATTGAACATTTATATATCTATATAATTGCATGAAATAGGTCCGGTGACGTGGCACCCTCTAAAACCAGAATCATATTTATCTTTTTTCTTATAAATTAGAGTTTATTTTGGGTTTTAATTGACAAATAACTTGTAAAAACGCTTCTTAAACGTTATTGAAAAAAGTCGAAACGTCACCTATTAAACGGCTTATTAAGAATTTAGGTTTCTGTAACCTGCTTATGGTAAAGCCGTCGACTTTCCTTCCTTCTGTTTCGCTGGTACCTGCGATCTGTTGTCTCTCCGAGTTCTAACCACTGTACATAAGTTCTGTTCTTTGCTTCACCATACCCCTCTACCTTCTATGTTATGTATTCACGAGTAAGAATTCTAGGGTAAGTAGAATATTTTCCTCACTATATTCATCCTTCAAGGGTTCAATATATACACTATATACATCAATTAGGAAGGGTCAATCATGTCTAATCTTCCTAATCAATTCCTAATAATCTTTTACCTAATTAACATAATATTCCTAATTAACATTTTACTACCTACCATATATAACATGATACTACATTAATACATAATCATAATATTATTTCATAATATTCAAACACTCCCCCGCAGTCGAAGTTGGAGGGCGGTGAATGTTGAGACTGTCCCTAAAATCTTCAAATAATATCAGCGGAAGTCCTTTTGTGAAGATATCTGCGATTTGATGTCGCGTTGGGACATGTAGCACCCGAACTTGTCTGCGAGCCACCTTCTCGCGTACAAAATGAATATCTAACTCAATATGTTTAGTGCGTTGATGGTGGATGGGATTCCCTGAGAGGTAGATTGCACTAATATTATCTACTATTGTTGCAGTCGGAATAGGGCAATGAAGTTCAAGTAACAGGTTCCGAATCCAACATGAGTCAGATACAACATTGGTCACAGCACGATATTCGCTTCAGCACTTGAGCGTGATACAGTGGCCTGCCTTTTTGAGGACCATGAGATTAAATTGTCACCAAGGAAGACGCAATATCCGAAGGTGGATCATCTTGTATCCGGACATCTTGTCCAATCTGCATCAGTGTAATTAACAAGTTTGGAAATAGAGGACGGGTATAGATGTAATACATACTCTAGAGTGCCCTGAATATATCGCACAATGTGTTTTAGAGCATGCATATGTTCCTCCATTGGATTATGCATGAATAGACACATTTGTTGCATTGCATATGTAATATATAGCTGGTGAATGTGAGATATTGTAAAGCTCCTGCTAGGCTGCGGTATAATGTTGGATCAGAAAAAGGTTTGCTAAAGATGACACTCAATTTTGACTTTGTGTCGACCGGAGTTGCCGAAGGTTTGCAGAAAGACATCCCAGCTCGTTCCACGATTTATGATGCATACTTCTTTTGGGAGAGGAATAATCCACATGTATGTCGGGTCACAGCAATCCTTAAAAAGTAGTGGAGTAGGCTAAGATCTTTCATAGCAAATTCAGAACTAAGCTGTGACATGATATTCTTGCGAAGAGAGTCTGAAGATGTTGTTAGAATAATATCATCCACATATAGAAGAAGATAAGCAGTATGATTACCCTGACGATAGATAAACAGGGAATTATCTGAACGGCAGTGCGAGAAACCCATGCGTGACACAAAATCTGCAAACCGCTTATACCAAGCCTTGGGGGCCTGCTTGAGACCATATAATGATTTGTTGAGCAAACACACATGGTTGGGATTTTTAGGATCCATGTATCCCAACGGTTGGTGCATGTAAACAGTCTCATTAAGGTGTCTATGGAGGAACGCATTTTTGACATCTAATTGATGAAGTGGTCATCCTTTTGAGAGAGACAGGCCTCAACTATTCTGATAGTTGCAGGTTTGACCACTGGACTGAATGTTTCTCCGCAATCTATACCAACCTGTTGTGTCTTTCCATCACCTACAAGACGGGCTTTATGCCGCTCAAAAGTTCCATCAGATTTTTATTTATGGTGAAACTCCACATAGATCGAATTATATTAGCATTAGATGGACAAGGTACTAAATCCCATATACTATTTGTAATTAGAGCATGATATTCATCATCCATGGCTATTTTTCAATTCGGGTTTTTTAGAGCAGACACTGGATTACGAGACAAATGTGATTTCGAGACCTGGGTGTGAAAGCTAGATTTGGCATTGGGTTTGACAATTCTATGTTGACTACGGGTGACCGGACGGTTTATTGCGCCAGTGGACTGGACGCCACTAACCGAGGAGTGAGAAACCGAGGGTCCAGTGGGCTGCATTGATGGAGCTGGAATTGGGCCCGTAGTGGTGGACTGGCCCAATGAGCCTAAATTACGGTGTTCAACACTAGTAATAGGTACCGAGCTGTGAAAAAAATGTGTTAGATACGAAAGCTTATCATTATCCAAAAAATCATAGTTAGGAGTCCCGGTGGCATGTAACTTAGCAAATGGAAAAATTATTTCATCAAAGATTACATGACGACTTATAAAGATTCTTTTGGAAGAAATGTCATAACATTGGTAACCGCGATGATGAGTAGGATATTCCAAGAACACACATGGAGTAGACCGGGCTTGAAGTTTTGTAATTGTGGTGGATGGAAAGAGGGGGTAGCAAAGACAACCAAACAATCTTAAGTGATGATATGTGGGCTCTCGTAAGTAAAACATTTTTAGAGGAGCTTGGTATGATAGATTTTTTTATGAGGAAGGACATTCAACAGATAAGTGGCCATTTGGAGTGCATGATGCCAAAATACAGGGGGAAGTGAAGCATGAGAAAGAGATGTTCTAACATTATTGTTAATGGTTCTAATTTTACGTTCCGCCTTCCCATTTTGTGATGAAGTATGAGGACAAGACAAACGAAACTGAAGACCATTTGTTTTGAAAAAATTCCAAAACTGTTTATTGTCAAACTCCCCCCCCATTGTCACATTGAATATTTTTTATATCACGTTCAAATTGAGTTCGGATGAATGCTCTAAAAGTGAGAAAAGTAGAAAACACTTGTGATTTTTTCGATAAAGGGAATGTCCACAAATAATTAGAGTAGTCATCAAGTATAAGCAAATAATATCTATGACCAGAAGAACTCAAAACAAGTGATGTCCAAATATCACAATGTAAAATATCAAATGGTAAAAGAGTGCATGAAGTAGATGAAATAAAAGACAACTTAACATGTTTACCAAGTGTGCAAGAATGACACTTATTTAGAGTCCGTGTTTGGGTACAAGAAATAAAATTATTTTATTTAAGAAAAGCCAAAATAGCCTCTCCATGATGTCCCAAACGTTGGTGCCATAAAGATGGTGCCAAAGCTGCAAAAACAGAAGGAAACTTGGATTGTTGTGTTGACGGATTTATTGGATAGAGCTCCCCCTTGCTATCACATCTCATGAGAAGCTTCCCCGTCTGAAAATCATGAACGGAAAAGCCAAAGGGGTCAAACCGGACAGATACCCAATTATCAGTTGTAAACTTTCTAACAGAAACCAAGTTTTTGATTAATTTGGGAGCATGAAGGACATTCTTTAAAATTAGGGGTGGGTTTGGTGGTGACAATTTTCTAGAACCATAACCTTTTATTGGAATTGAATGGTCATTTCCGACAATTATTCCATTATTATTGCTCAAATTAAAATAGGACGAGAGATTATCTTGGGAGGACATCATATGTGACGTCACTCCGGAGTCCATATACCAATTTGAATCCGGTGGATTAAGTCCAAGAGTGTGCATGGTGGACTCAATTTCTGTGGGGTGGGCCCCTGTTGAATGTGCCTCATGCCACTGGGTCGGCTGAGGCCCACTGCCACTGCATGAGTTCACAGACCCAGCGAAATGGGCATGCTAGGCCTGTTGCTGCTGCTGCCAAAATGGTGGATATTGCCCACTGTTTTGTTGAGGCTGGCTAGTGGGCCTTGGGGGCTGCCTGACCCAATTGTCTGTTGGGGCTGGGCTGGGTGATATAGCCTAAGGCCACTGTCAGCCGGTGGGTTGCTGCCACTGTCCGCCGCCCCTGCCGCCGAGCTGCTGCCCCTGCCGCCGTGTTACTGCCACTGTCCACTACCGGAGTTGGTGTTGCCGCCATTACCGCCGCCACTGGAATTTCGGTGGCCTTCACCTTTGTTATTTTCGCGATTTCCACCCTTATTGTTATTGTTATGAAGTCCTTTTTGTCCCATATTTTGTTGAGAAGGTTCAAAAAAATTACCATCATGTAAAGGAGTGGCAAGCATGGCGGATTTGAAGTAGTTGAGGCCTTTTTCACCAAGCCCGACTCTTCAAGTACAAGCATGGACCTTGCTTGATAAAATTGTGGTAGAGGATTACTTTGACGGATTAGAGTTCCCACGCCGCTATACGCGTCGGTGAGACCGGCGACCAATTGCAAGACTAACCGGTTATTAGTAACCGGTGAACCAATGTTTCGTAATTGATCGGCCAACACTTTGAGGTGTTGACAATATGTAGAAACATTAGGAAAATCCGTCATGTCAATGGTTAAGAACTCCTGTTCCAATGAATCAACGCGAGAGTTTTGGTTATCTTGAAAAATATCTCGCAAGCGTTCCCACGCCGCCATGGCTGTGGAATCCGGTTCCATTATCGTATGCAACAAGTCAGTGGAAATTGTTGCATAAATGGAACCAAGGACTGTGGCATCAAGTGTATCCCACAATTCCTTGTCTGCATCGTTTGTTATGTCTTTCCCTTTACCATCTTTTGGAGGAATTATATGATGAAGAACTTTGTGAGCACGACAACATATTTTGAATAATTCCGCTCAAGTCGCATAATGAACGGTTTCCATTTCTAGTTTGATGGAACCATGTGTTTTGATGTTTGAGACAGCAAGGGCAGGGTGAAAGGATGATTTGGATTCAAACATAATTGGTTGTGATGAAGGATAATCAATAATTGAGTGAAAAAAAAGAAGAAAATTTTTCGGCCACTAGGGTTTCTAGGGAGGAAGATGACTGAAAATTTGGAAGAAATTAAACTAATTTTGGATCTTTCCTTAAGCTCTTGATACCATGTAAGAATTCTATGATAAGTATAATATTTTCCTCATTATATTCATCCTTCAAGGGTTCAATATATACACCATATACATCAATTAGGAAGAGTCAATCATGCCTAATCTTCCTAATTAATTCCTAATAATCTTCTGCCTAATTAACATAATGTTCCTAATTAATATTTTACTACCTACCATATATAACATGATACTACGTTAATACATAATCATAATATTATTTCATAATATTCTAACATTCACTTCTCTTTACTTTTGTTTTGCTTCAAGACAGACGTGCTCTTCTTCTAAACTGAAAAAGGGGATTATCACTTTGTTCTCTGCTTTCTTTTTCCCAGTTGCACATATAATTCGCCTGCGACGGTTCTTTTCTTCTTTTCCAGTCACCTTTGAATCCAAACCAGAACGGGATTAACTTTAAAGAAGACCTAGAAAAGCATCTAGCAGATCAAACTTTAGCCACAAATTTAACCAAACACAGGACTTACTCCAAAGATTACCTATGTAATAATATGTGGGGGTGGGAAAATTAACTGAATGGTTATTCTATTGCTTGAATTTCATCTGAAGTCCAGAACTTGGAAGAAACTGATAAATATACCGGTGATATACACGACACATACACTGCCTTGTGTATATCACGAAAACACAAGTCATATAGGAACCGTGTATACCATGGGTTTTAGGAGACAATTATTGTATATAATTAGTTTTGTACACTTATCATAATTGTAGATTTTTTGTACAAATAAAATAGTATTTTGGGAATAGAATAGGAATAGAATTTTTCATATTATAAAAATTGTAAATTATATATATACTTATTCATTAATTAAAATAATTTCTTTCAGAGACCGAACTAAATAGCATGGAACCTTCTTGGTACAGATTTCCTAGCGCGGCCTCGTAGGTATCAAACTTCGAGTAGTAGTGCTGCACAAATGCCTTTGCCACTCCGTCGTCCTCCATTTTATGATGAACGTGTGTAGTGCCGATACCCAGGATAACCAATCAATGTTGGAAAAGAGCAAACAAACAGTCACATTGAAGTGTGATTAGAGGGAGATAATTGCATACGTTTCAAGAAGGAAGGAGAACGAAATCGGAAAGACACGAAATTGGAAAAAAGTGAGAGGAAACATTTCAACTAAAGAGCTGCAGACTTGTGATCCAAATCAACTGCTCATTTCTTCCTAGCAAATAGACAATCATAGTTTCATTTCACGGATGCTGCTTTTGTGGTTACTGAAATGCCACAAACGTTTATATTCCTCCTTCAGAGTGATATAAAATGCTTCCCGCTCTGGATATATCAACTCAGTTTGAAGTTTTAACGTGCTTTTCTTCTGATATTATCCGAGAGGCTTCTTATTACTAAGTTTACTTGATGTTAGAATCCTATAATTTGTCTGGTCTGTATTTACCTGTTAGTTTTTATGATCATTATTCTCTTGGCAGCATATGAGCGTCTTATCCTCTTGCAAACTGATCCTAAGGAATTAAGGGATTACGGCGTTCTACTATACCATTGTGGATTTTATAAGGAAGCACGGCCAGTACCTTACATTATACCAGGATATATAGGAAGGTATCTAACTTTTCTGACGACTTTTAAATGGACATAGAGAGACGAATATACCCGAGAAGAGGTGTGGTTTAGTTTGATAGTATTCAAGGTTGTTTCTTCAACTTCTCCCAATATGTGCACTGATTTTCTCCTTTTAATAGTTTAATTAGATTTATTCTGGAAAGCGACTCTATTGTTGTTCTCGATATGTTGAAGGGAGAACAAAATCTCCTTGTCATCTTTGTCGGGTTATAAAAAAGCAAGTCATAATTTGACACTGCTTTCGCGAGGGTTATCAAGTCGTAGATGCCCGTTCAAACTGGTTGCTAAAAATCGATGCTCGATGACTCCCAACTCCATGAACTTACCTAGAGAAGCAATGAAGCCCTTATAGACTTGACAAGAGGATCAGATGCCAAGTTTCCGACATAAGGTTGTGAAAAATAACTTTGTTAAGAGTTTCACATCGGATATGGAATAGAAACATGGACTCCTTATATGGACTTGGACAATCTTTTAGGATTGAGTTAGCCTCAAGATCAATTCCTTTACATGGTATCAGAGCGAGACTCATTCCAATTCTTTGTTCACATCCACGCTCCAGTTAACAAAGTCTGGGCGTCCGGTGAGTGTTAAGAGTCCCACATCGGATATGGAATGGGAACATGGACTCCTTATATAAACTTATATTCACCTTACAAATTAATTTTTGGGATTGAGTTAGACCCAAGATCCATTCTTTTACACTTTTATTTAGCCAGTAAATTCCTGAATTGTTTATAATTTGTATCTTCTCCCATGAAGCTTTTCTGTATATTTTTGTATTCTATCATAACAGGGGAGTAGTATTTGTATAGAACTTGACTTAGTATTTTTGGTTTTGGATGCAGAATGGGACTGTCCGTTCTGCAGATTGAAAAGGGAACGGTTGTAGTCCACCTTTTAATGATTGTATTTTTGGTATTATATTGTTGTTATAGAAGGTAGTTTCCACCTTACGGCAGAACTATTAAAAAAAAGATTTTACGTGCACGTTTAGTGCTAATATAGATCTACCTTTTTGAAGACATGATGCTTAAACTAAATCTGTTTCGAAACTAAACTATATTTATTCTCTTTGTTGCTACTTTGATTTCTTTTAGGATTGCACTAATAGTTCTAGTATAGCAGTTCTTTTTTTCTTCACTTCAGTATGCAACAATAACCATTATATAAACTTTTATATTTGTTTGGAATTCCTGTATTAACTTAGCGCATCATTAATTTACTAATGTAAATGTGAGATTCGTATTGCAACAATTCATAACATTAGATAATAGCTATATACAATCTGTTTTGATTTTTTAAAACTATTTACATATTAGAAAAAAATATCATTTGATAAATATAATTAGGTTTCCAATAACCGCGTGAAGCGCGGGAAGTTCACTAGTATGTAAATAAAAGCACGTTTGTTTTAAGACCAAAAGAATTGGAGAGTAATAAACAATGACAACGTTAGACGTTCTCTACACAGTATGACACACGGACTAAAGCTGAAAGAAATGCAAAACAAATTGATGATGAATAGTCATTTGGGATCTAACGTAACCTAGTAACATGTTTAATTTCATTAAAATCTCCAAGAACTCAACCACAATCTTCTTCCAAAAATAAAACATAAGGGGGTGCGATGGGAGAAGGGAAGAATTCAATCTTTCGTTAATCTAAAACGGAAAGAAAACACAAAGAAAAAAGGCAATCACCATATAGTAAGGTGTTATAGTATAATAAGTATTGTTTTATTATCTGGATCCTCTATCCAATTCTTAATTTTTGAATTTTCTAGATGTGATATAAATATGTTATTAAATCTATCTAAAGAGGAGTTACATTCTTGTAAAAGGGCTAGCTTGCTAGGATCCACTGTAATTATAGTTTTTTCCTATTGGGCTAATAAACTAGAAACCAGGAAAGATGGCCCAGGGTGATCTCTTTTAACATTACCACCAAATCGACAAACAAAAAAAAAAGTTATGCGGATTGCAACTCCTATGGACTGGTATTTAATTTTCTCATTTAATGAAAATGTGTGGGTCAAAGTACCCTTTATTTGCTGGTTTACTAGATCAGAGATTCTGGATTTGAATCCCTGCAGAGTCAAAAATAGGAAAAAAAATTACAAGACAAGATTTTCATAGAAATTATGCCTTAATTTTAATTTTCAACGAAACTTTGCCTACAGGCATAGTTACAGTAACTATGCTCCTTTGGCCAAATAGACATAATTTTTATGAAATCTTATCTTGTGATTTTTTCTTTTTGACTCTACTGGGAATTCGAACCCACAACCTCCGGGGATTTTCGATTATTTTTTAAGCGAAGGGTAAAAATTAAAGATCACCCTATAATAGGGGCAATCCCCGTCAAAATACTCGGGAATTTCGAAAAAGAATTTATGCAATGTCATATTCTTGTACGGTAGGTATTTGCCCCATACCCTTCTCAGCTGAATTCAGCTGGATGATTTGTTTGCCCAGAGATGCAGTACTATCTGAAGAGATAATTATCAAGAAATTTGTGCTGTCACAACAGGAGGGGTAGCAGGGATAAAAGTTGACAAGATTAATTAGCAGGCAGTGATTACGAAATAATGCTTAAATGGTATAGTTATAATTTACAAATTGTTAATTCTCCTAATCAAACCAAAATCATATCCCTGGTGCTTTCTGGATATATTGTAGCGCGCGCAAGACATGAAACATACTAATATGTATCCTACGGTCAAGATTAGTATCTATGGACTATGGTCAAAATCTATATTATTCTCATTTTCAAACATAATTTGAACACAGGAGAGTGCTTTAATTACTCTAGTAGCTAGGTTTTTCCATCTGTCTCATCATACCCATGGTATTATATTTGTGGCTTATTTCTGTTTTTGTCTTTAATTTCCTCACAATATTAAAGTCAATATCATTGTATTATTTGCATTGCAACCGAATTGTTTCAATTAGTATTAAGAGTAAGCCATATGACACCTTAATCATAAAGAAGAAGTTACAATAAATGTGCTGAGCTTCACCATGGAAGTCTGAACCTTCGAGCTTAAGCAATGTCACAGTAGAGAGAAAGAGAGATGCAAAATATCTTCTTCAATCAATGAAACTAACTGTACAACAGTGATATATATAATGCTAACTAACACATTATCTAACCGACTCTAATCCATACACCTAAGCTATTAATTAGACAACTAACTGATTATTGAATTATAGTGTATTGACAGATGTCCTTTCACATGAGTCTCAAGTGACTCCTTCAATACTCCCCCTCTAACTGTGTAATGATAACATGTTGAACATTTCCAGTTTGCCTAGTAGAAACTCATGCTGTGATCCTCCAAATTGTTGCTGTTGAGAATTGTTTCCAACACAGTATGCATTGTTCACTACTGATTTTTCTTCCCTTTAAAGTTCTCAGGATATCCAATGAGCTGATAACAAGTCTTTTTAGTGTGCCCTTTCATTTTGCAAAACTCACATTGTTCTTCCCAATTACGCCTTGGTTTGAACTTGTTCTGTTGTATGTATGTTCATTTAGTGCCTTTAGCACTCCACATAGCTGCAATGTCATTTCCATTCCCTAAAACATTCATTCCTGCATTGTACACCGACCTCTAACTTTCATCCTCCATAATCATGACGCAAGCCTGATTCAATGTCGGTTCAGAAGACTTCACGAGTATTTGCCTCCTAGACTGAGCATAGGCATCACTCAATCCACTGAGGTAATCGCTGTTGTTGAAGATGCTCAACATAGTCTTTGGATTTTGCACAACCACAATCTGGATCTGGAACCACCGCATCATACTCTGCCCACAGTTTCTTCAGCTTAGTTAAATAAATTGATACACTATCCAGTCCTTGTGCAATTGTCGTGATTTCCTTGTGCAATTGGAAAATTCTCATGCGATTTACTTTATCAAACCGCTCTCTCAGATCTTCCCAGAAAAGATGCGCATCCGACGCATACATTATTCCACTTAACAAGCTCGGTGAAACTGTGTTGATAACCCACGAAATTACTATGGCATTTTCCCAATGCTCATGCAATGCTTTGTCAAATCAATTCTTCGTACAAGTTCCCAGCACAAACCCTAGCTTTCTCTTCGCTTGTAATGCAATTGCATCGATCTCCGCCATAAACCGTAATTCTCAACTCCGATCAACTGAACTGGAATTAGAATGGATCCCGGAGTATCCGATGAGTGTACGAATAAAGAATGAGTACGACCAATTTTCTTTTCCACAACCTCCATTGCTGGGTTAACCTCCACTGCTGAATTTCAATTGTTGTAGAGAGGTTTTGTCTCTCAATCGAACAGAGAATCAATCGCGCAAAGCTCAATCACAAAGCTCTGATACCATGTTGAGCTTCACCACGAAAACCTGAACCTTCAAGCTTAAGCAATGTCATAGTAGAGAGAATGGAGAGAGAGATGCAAAATATCTTCTTTCAATTAAATCAATGAAATTAATTGTACAGTTGTGACATATATAATGCTAACTAACACATTCTATAACCGACTCTAATCCATACACCTAAGCTATTAATTAGACAACTAATTGATTATTGCACTAACTAACTAATTACAGTGTATTGTCACATGAGTCTCAAGTGACTCGTTCAATAAAATGTCAATCCAGGCCTGGGATGTTAGTTTGTTGTGCAGCAATGGCGATAACTTGGTTGAAAGTATGCATGTCCTAGAAACAATCTACATTAGGGACAAAAATGTACTTGAACACATTCATATTATTAATGAGATTAATATTTATGGCATTTGCAATTATTGAATTATTGTTTGATTGTTTGCAATTATTCATATATGTGCATTCCTTGAGCTTACGTTCTCACTAATAGAGTGAGATATTAATAATAGAACGTAACTCTCAAAATAGCCTCGACTAATGATCATCGAGAATGGAATATCGATGATATGCTATAAGTCGACATGTGGTCTGCATCACATTCTTGGAGAATGTAGCATGTCTCATAGCTACGAGTAATGGTTACTCGTGATGGACACATGGATAATTTGGAGAAGTATTGGTATACCATGTCGATAAACTATTTGTTATACATGTCTATAGTGTTATCAGCGTGTGGAATATAAAGGTCATTTGACTTGAGGTCAATACGCACCTTTACAGAATGATGTACTTTGATCAAGTTCTAAGCTTAAACTCCTTCTGGATAAGATACGGCTTGTTTTGGGTGCATCAGTATGTAAATCAAGGTGGTAGTTGAACCAAGAATAGAATTCATTCCTCGATTGAAAATTTGAGAGAGCACTCAACTTCTCAATGTTATTAGGTTGACTAAAGTCACTGGCTAATGCAAGAGATATATTTAGAATATGATTTAGTTGTCAACTAATAAATGTGAGATAAAGTGATTAAGTCATTTGGATAGACACTTGGCAAATCCTAAGCTTAATCGAGTGTCGCGAATGAAAGGAATTTATAGTTCCGCATAAATGTTAAGTTTGTTGGATTCATGTAAACGTACTTCACATGTTGAGTTCGTCATACGACGCAGTCTAGGAGCTTCGTATGGACCTTAATTACATTAATGTTGATATGTGAAGGCGTATAGGGTCACACTATATGCGATTGTTTCTTCGATCTAAGAGTGTATTGAGAAAGTATTAAATATTCGATTGAAAATCGAGATATTTAATTTATAATAATTATGGAATATTTCTATTTGATAGAAATTATTTAATTAAGTCGAATTGGATTTCGGATTTAATTAAATGTGTGGGATATTTTATATGGGTACTCGAACAAATACAGGGTAGCAATTGGGCCAGAAATTACTGTCCCAAAACGGGAGCTTGGCCGTCCACTTTGGGCGTGTGAAGTGGACTAGTTGGGCTAGTCCACTGAACATTAACATGGGCCCAGGTTGTCCTGTTTTATATATGTTTAGGTTTTGTCCTGAAATCCTATATATACAATACATACCCCATAATTATAAGGAGATTGAAAATAACTTCTCAGTTCCCAAAAGCAAAATTTCCTAGCTTTCTTGAATAAGAAATATACTGGAGTTAAATCTTTCAATCAAGGAAACAAATCGCATGGATACATTAGTGTTGAATCTCGCGTACGAAAATCTGTAAGTTTTCTTTTATCATGTTTTGAACATACAACATGATTATCGTATAAGTCATGCCAGAATTGTTGTTGGGTAAGAAATTTTTAAACTTCCGTTGTGCTTACTATTTGATTTACGAACCCAACAATTTCCAACATTGCTATTGTTCGATTCTTCCAACAAATGTTTTTGTTTCGACACTTGTGATAAAGGTACACAAACTGAACTAATTGTCAAAATATTCGATTCACAGCTCACAACACGAAAACCCCCTAATTATAGAAAGTAGGGGACTAAGTTAAATGAATTGGATACGCATTTGTGATCCCTATCATACACCATTTACTTTTACGAGCTAGTTGCTTCATTATTTTTGTGTTTATTTCGTCCATATAGAGGGATATTATGCTAGAAAAACTTGCAATTATACTTGCTAAACTAAATCACGCTATAATTATAGCAATTAAATTGAGTCACGCATCGTTCGCTAAGATTGATAGAAGTCCATCAAGCAATCATGTTACAATGTCCAAACGCAACCGCGCACCGGCCTTCTCAGTTTATTTAGGAAATAAATTATATATACTATGGAATTGAAAAATGACATTGGCAATTAATTAACTTGGTTCTTGGAACTTTTCCAAAAAAAAAAAAAAAGGGGGGGGGGGGGGGGGGGGGGGGATAGAATATACTTGGTTCCGGGAATTAATTAGTGCCACTTCTCTAGCTTATTTTGTTTTTTACTCCCATGAAACAAATTGCATAACTTTATTGACATTTTATTTTGGAGGGAAATGACCGCACTATCCCGAAGAGGGTGTGAGTCTATCACGGCTAGAGGGTTTGTTACGGGTTC
Source organism: Anisodus tanguticus (assembly GCA_034509755.1). Taxonomy (NCBI): domain Eukaryota; kingdom Viridiplantae; phylum Streptophyta; class Magnoliopsida; order Solanales; family Solanaceae; genus Anisodus; species Anisodus tanguticus. The sequence continues at coordinate 11,971,154 of CM067544.1, forward strand.
ATGTATTTTTTTTTTTTTCAAATCATATACATTTATTAAAAATCTACTAAACATCTATATAAATTTCATTGTATATCCAGTTATTAATATAATATTAACTTAAAATTATTGTGGGAACTCATAAAGTTTAAATTCATGATTTTATAAACTTTATTTTGTAGAACCTAAAGGAGGGTACATCAAATGAAGTGAATTACCGTAGTAGTCGTCTTCTGACTTTCAGTTTCAGGGAATATCAGCCAATAGTGGGAGTAATGGGTCTTCTCTGCTCCTAAAAGCCCATTGGGCTAGAGACCCATTTGATAGTAACTACGTAGTGATAATGGTGTGAATGTTGGGTCATCCAATAAGTAGCAGTTTCGAGCCTGATGGTTCAAATAAAAGTGAGAATTATTTCACAAATTGACGATTTAATTTGCCAAGTGTTTAAGCTAAATAAATACACATATAATATATAAGAACTAATTGCAAGTAAATTTTTATAATAAGTATAGATTTGTAACTTGAAGGAAATAACAAGTTGTTATAACAAGTCGAATTTGATAGACTGATAGTTTAAATTTTATTACATTAACATCATATATAACTTTCTATGATACATAATATGTTTCTTAATTTTATAGACTGATGGTTTAAATTTTATTACATTAACATCATATATAACTTTTTATGATACATGTGTTTCAATTCTCACTGTCCTCCACCCTTTCACTAATGTAACAAGAAAATTGGAATTAAATCACAAAACATAGGGCATGGAGGAACATTTTTTTCATGTTTGTTACTTCGTATGTTGCAATTTATGTGATACACTTTTCTTTTTAGTTTGTCCCAAAAAAATGATACATTTCCTTATTTTGTAACAATTCAATTTTAATCTTTACTTTTTACGTTTAAATCTATAACCACACAAATATTTTTGACTTATTGTAACAATATTTTTCTCAATATTCATCTTCCAATAATGTGGTAATTATACCACTAATACAACCTACAATTATGCTAATGATATGATTTGATGAGGCTACAATCATGCCATCTAATCTCCATAAGTTAATGCTAATCTACCTACCATATACAAATGATTATACAATCAATTACAATAATCATTAATTACAATATTAATTAATAATTATTCTATCACTCCCCCGCAGTCGAAGCAGGAGGTAGGCGTATGTTGAGACTATCCCAAAAATCTTCAAATAATATCAACGGAATATCTTTAGTAAAAATATATGCAATCTGATAGCGCGACGGGCCATGCAAGACACGCACTTGTCCGCGAGAGACCTTTTCACGAACAAACTGGATATCTAGCTTAATATGTTTAGTGCGTTGATGGTTCATCGGATTCCCTGAAAGGTAGATGGCACTAACATGATCACAGTACACCAATGTTGCCTTCGGAACCGGACAGTGGAGTTCTAGAAGAAGATTCTGAAGTCAACCAGATTTAGACACAACATTTGCAACCCCTCGATATTCTGCTTCGATACTAGATCAGGACAACGTTGCTTGTTGTTTGGAGGACCAAGATACCAAGTTATCTCCAAGAAATATACCATAGCAAGAAGTGGAGTGTCTAGTGTCCAGACATCTTCCCCAGTCGGCATCCGTGTAGGAGACAAGGGTGGATGTCGATGATATAAATGCAAGTCATACTCTAGAGTACCCTGAATATAACGCACAATGCGTTTGAGAGTATGCATATGATCATCCATTGGATTATGTATGAATAGGCACACTTGTTGCACTTCATAAGAAATATCTGGCCTTGTGAACGTAAGATATTGAAGGGCCCCTGCCAGGCTGCGGTAAAGTGTCGAGTCGGCAAATGGCTTGCCGGAGGAGGCACTCAATTTGGGTTTAGTATCAACCGGAGTCGGTGACGGTTTACAGGAGGACATGCCAGCACGTTCAACAATCTCTGTTGCGTACTTCTTTTGGGATAAAAATAAACCACCTGCATAATGTGTCACAACTATCCCTAAAAAGTAGTGTAGTGGCCCTAGATCCTTCATAGCAAATTCAGAGCCAAGCAGTGACATGATGGACTTGCGAAGAGCATCAGATAAGGCAGTTAATATAATATCATCTACATAGAAAAGAAGATAAGCAATATTATTACCATGTCGGTAGATAAACAGATAATGATCAGAACGGATGTTAGAGAACCCAATATGTGAAACAAAATCCGCAAACCTCTTGTATCATGCCCGTGGGGCCTGTTTTAGCCCATATAATGATTTCTTGAGCAAACACACATGATTTGGATAAGTGTAGTCTATGTATCCCAAAGGCTGGTACATGTATATTATTTCATTTAGTTGTCCATAGAGGAAAGCATTTTTGTCATCTAACTGATGAAGTGGTCATGCCTTTGAGAGAGCCAAACTAAGGACTACTCTGATAGTTGTCGATTTAACCACCAGACTGAACGTCTCACTGCAATCAACATCAACCTGTTGTGTCTTCCCATCACCTACAAGACGGGATTTATGCCACTCAAAAGTACCATCAGATCTTTCTTTGTGACTGAAAATCCACATAGACCGAATTATATTAGCATTATGGGGACGAGGTACCAACTCCTACGTCCTATTTTTAATAAGAGCATTAAATTCATCATCCATAGCCATTTTCCAATTTGGGTCATTAAGGGAAGTCACAGGATTACGAGGCAATGGTGATTTTGAAACTCGGGTGTGTAGGATATATTTGGTGTTGAGTTTGACAATGTCGTGCTAATTACGGGTGACTGGTCGTTGGGCCGGACTTGGGATCGGGCCAACGGGGGGATCAGAACTGCCAGCAAATACTGGGCTTAGGGACGAAGAAACTGGCCCAGTTTGTTGGGCAGTGTTGTTGTGTGATTGGGTCACTGTTTCTGGGCCCAATTAACCCAAAAAAATTGGGTTGGCCGAAGTAGTGGATGTGGGACCAGAAAAATATTGGGTCAAATACGGTGATATGCCATCATCTAGAAAACCATAGGTAGGTGGTTCGGACACATGCATTTTGGTAAATGGGAAATTTGTTTCATCAAAGATTACGTGACGACTCACAATAATTTTATTGGAGGATAGGCCGTAACACTTGTAACCTCGATGATTAAAAGGATAACCCAAAAAAAATACAAGGAGTAGACCGGGGTTGAAGTTTGTTGATTGTGGTGGATCGAAAAAGAGGATAGCATAAGCATCCGAATACCCGTAAATAAAAATACGATGGGTATAGGAATTTTAGAGGAGCTTGATAGGACAAGTTTTTGTAGGGAAGTATGTTCAATATATACGTTGTCATTTGTAGTGCATGATGTCAAAAGGATGATGGTAGTGTAGCATGAGCAAGGGATGTTTTAACAATGTTATTGATGGTTCGAATTTTTCGTTTCACCTTCCCGTTTTGTGAGGATGTGTGGGGACATGACAGGCGAAAATTTAAACCATTAGAATTGCAAAAATTCCAAAAATGCCTATTATCAAACTCCCTACCATTATCACATTGAATATTTTTAATATCCCGTTCAAATTGATTTCGGATGAATGCTCTAAAAGTGATAAATATGGAGAAAACTTGTGATTTTTTAGACAAGAGAAACGTCCACAAAAAATTAGGGTAATCATCTAGCAAGAGCAAATAATATCTATGGCACGAAGAGCTCAAAACGGGTGATGTCCAAATATCACAATGGATAATATTAAAGGCATACGCGTGCATGATTTAGACAAAACAAATGGTAATTGAGAATGTTTTCCAAGTGGACATGAACGACACATGTTAGAATTACGTGATTGAGTATAGGAAATAAAATTTATTTTGTTTGAGGGAGGCTAAAACAGGTGCTCCCGGATGAGCCAAACGTTCATGTCATAATGAAGGTGCGAAAGCTGCAAAAGTGGATGGTAACTTAGTTTGTTGATTGGGTGTGGTAATTGGATAGAGCTCCCCTTGACTATCACGTCTCATTAGAAGTGTTCCCGTTTGAAAATCCTTCACGGAAAATCCAAAAGGGTCAAAATCAACAGACACCCAATTAACAGTACTAAACTTTCGAACAGATACTAAATTTTTAATTAATTATGGAGCATGAAGGATGTTCTTTAAAGTTAATGGTGGGTTTAGTGGAGACAATTTAGTAGAACTATAACCTCGAATTGGAATAGAATGATCATTTTCGATAATTATACCATTATTTTTGTTCAAATTAAAATAGAACGAGAGATTACCTTGGGAGGACGGCATATGAGACATCACTCTGGTGTCCATATACCAATTCACATCGGGCGGATTAAGTTCAAGGGTGTGCATGGCGGACTCAATATTGTTTGGGTTAGCCACTGCCGAATGGGCCTCCTGCCACTAGTTCGGCAGTGGCCCAAAACTGGATGACATACCACTGTTTCTTGGCCCAAAATTAGTCGGCCCAAATCCAGGTGTTTGGCGCGGCGGGGGCGGCCGCCCGCTTGGGATCGGGCACTGGCCCAATTACCCGATGGGAATGGGCAGGGTGGCATAGCCCAAGGCCACTACCAGGCCCACTGTGGTGGTCCGTCGCCCCACTGTGGTCGGGGCTGCCACCGCCGGTCGACAGTCGCCTGCTGTCCGCCATTTCGTCGCTCTTGCCGCCGCGTTCGCCGCCGCCGAAATTCCGGTGGCCTCCACCTTTGCCGCGATTTCCACCCCGATTTTTACCACAATTTCATCTTTTTTGTCCCCTATTTTGTTGTATAGATTCAAAATGTATAGTAGCTTCATTGGTTGGGGTGACAACCATGGCGGAATTTGAGACGGTTGGGCCTTTTTGGCAAAACCCGCCTTTTCAAGAATAAACATAGAACGAGCTTGGTAAAAAAATGGTAGAGGATGCTTTGTCGGATGAGCGTTCCAACACCACTATATGCGTCGGTAAGACCGACAACCAACTGTAAAACCAACCGATTGTTTGTAACCGGCGAACCAACGTTCTTGAGTTGATATGATAAAACTTTGAGGCGTTGACAATAGACCGACGCATTCGGAAAATCCGACATGTCAGTGGTGGAGAATTATTGCTCCAAAGTGACGGCTCGGGAATTTTTATTGTCTTGAAAAATATCCCGCAAGCGATTTCACGCTTCCATCGTTGTGGAATCGGGTTCCATTATTGTGTGAAACAAATCTCTAGAGATGGTTGCATAAATTCACGAGAGAATTATCGCATCAAGTGTGAGTCATAGTTCTTTTTCATTATCGGTTTTTAACACATTTTCCTGCCTTTTTTCAGTGAGATTATGTGTTACCGGTGGGAACGACAACATATTTTAAAGAGTTATGTCCAAGTTGCGTAATGAACATTTTTCATCTCAATAGTGATGAAAATATGTGTTTTGATATTAGAGACGGCAAAAGCGGGATGAAATGTAGATTTGGAGTCAGACATTGTTGACCGAAAAATAAAAGAATGGGAAAAAAATAACAATTTGTTGGTGGTCGGCCGGTGGTAGGAGGGGTGGCTGACGGTGGGGAAGAAAATTGTTTAACGTAAGATATTTTCCTAATCTTCTAATATCATGTAAGAATATTTTCCTCAATATTCATCTTTCAATAACGTGATAATTATACCACTAATATAACCTATAATTATGCTAATGATATAAGTTGATGAGTCTACAATCATGTCATCTAATCTCCCTAAATTAATGCTAATCGGTATCATATATAAATAATTATATAATCAATTACAATAATTATTTATTATTTTATCACTTGTTTTATATGAAAAGTTTACGAAAGGAATACCGGGTAACTACATCCCACGGGACACGGGCTTCCATATTTTATCCAGCAAATCTTTGAAACTGTACAATCTTTCGTAAAGGCCCCAAGGAAAATGAAACTTATTCTTACTTTTCTCTTAAACATCACTAGAATTATGAGTCATAGCTGCTGCCTCTCTTAGTATGCCACGTTAACGGTTACAAATTGCAGTTGAAATTTCAAGTCCCTAAATTGTTGGTACGTACGTACTCCATACCCCCGTAATGAATCTTCCTTTTCCCTTCGTTGGATGGGCGAAGTAGGAATGACAACGGATCGGATCTGGATTGGATCTTACTAGATTCGAATTTAGATTCATTTTTTATATTTAAATTCGATTCCGGATTCAGATCCATCGGATCCATAAAAATCAGATTTAAATTCGGATCCAACGGGTCTATGGATCGAATCTGGATCTACATGTAATTTTTTTGGCTTGAATAATATTCCCGCATATTGGAACTTTTATGACAAAATGATACGTAATCTGATTGAAAAAAATGATTGAGTTCATTCAATCAACCTACACAAACATGACACCATTCTTCCAAAATAGTGAACAAAGTTTTAGCATCACAAGAAAATAAAGACGATTGACTTCATTAATGATATTGAACAAGTTACAACTTTGAGCTAATTTTTCAAGGCTTTAGTGATGCTCCACTTGTAGTTCTACTGATTGACTTCATTAAACAATATAAAATAATGTCAGTCATATATCAAAAGTCCCAATTTTTTTTTGCTGATCAAACAAATGAGAGAAAGATACTTAAAGCTTACGGCTAGCAAATTCAAGAAAGGAAAATTTAAAGAAGAGTAATAATTTTTTCTTTTTATAAAAATGAAAATATAGGAAACTGCAGATAGCATATAGGTAAAGAAATGAAACTTCAAAGACAAATTACATGGTTGTGTGACTTGTGTCTTATTCTGGTTCAACCCTTTACCCAATACATAAATTATGAAAAAAATTTAAGAAAATACTTATAAAATTACATTCTAGGTTATTGATATATTTAATAAAAAACGAATTCACATATCGGATCTGGATCGGATACGAATCTCAAATACAAGATCTAAATTCAGATCTGATCCGTTATAAATGAATTCGGATTCGTCGGATCCAAATTTTAAAAATTCATATCCTATAAAACGGATATGGATGACATCTGTAGAGCGAAGTGTCGACTACTTTACTTTTTCAGTTTAAAAATCATCTTCATCTTTATGACCAGTCGACACACTTAAATACACGTGTCTTCCATTCCATGCTCAGTGTAACGCTGCGAAGTGTCACCGTCCTTTTTTTTCCAGTTCCGTAAGTTCCACTGTTTCAGCTAAATATCTTCTTATCCAATCTTTAATTATGTTTCCAGCCGACACTCTCACACTTGTCTTCAACTCTTTGCTGCCACGCTCGCTCTTCTTACCCTAAAATCCTCAATTCCATTAGTCACTTAACACCTGTTATGCCTCGAATTATCCTTTACAGCTTCTCCTTTCCCTATATAAATGACTAGTCCCTGCAGCTTATTCCATCATTACAAACACCGAACTTCAATTTCTTTTGTGTGCAATAATATAGACAAAGCAAGTAACTAAAGAAGCAGTGTTTCTTCTCTCTGTCTAGCTCTTTTTTTCTTCAAAGTATTTTTGAATCTTGATTAGAGAGAAAACAGAGATGGCACAATACGGTAACCAAGACCAAATGCGCCAGACTGATGAATATGGAAACCGTATCCAAGAAACTGGGGGCATGGGTACTGGTGGTACTGGTGGAGCCTATGGTACCGGTGGTATGGGGACCACAGGTGGAGAATATGGAACTCAAGGTATTGGTACCGGTACGGGCACAGGTACGGGTACGGGTGGAGCCTATGGAACTCAAGGCACTGGTGGTATGGGTATGGGTACTACTGGTATGCATACTCAGCACCATGAAGGACAACAGCAGCTTCGTCGATCCGACAGCTCTAGCTCTGTAAGTTTTGTAACAGTATTCTTTTTTGTTTCATTCTATATGGTAGTACGAGCCAATCCTTAATTTCCAAAAAAAAGAAAATAGCCAATCCTAATGACATTTTTATGGCTGTATACTAACTTTAAAATATAAAATATAAAATATAAAATCTTTGGACTTAAGTTTCTAAATTTTTGTAATGATAAGTATCATTCTTTTTGTAACATATATTTATATACTAAAAAGTAAAGATTTTGTCATATACAATTGGGTGACTAGTATTTTTTTCTCCGTTACTGTATAAAGCAAAGCCTTCTAATTAACGTGGGTTGTTTAATTTCCAGTCGGAGGATGATGGAAAAGGTGGGAGGAGAAAGAAGGGCATGAAGGAGAAGATAATGGAGAAGATTCCATGTGGACATGGTCAACAGGAAGGTGATCAATACAATCAACATACACAAACAACTACTTGTGGTACTACTGAAGGAGCTGGAGAGAAGAAAGGAATGGTGGACAAAATCAAGGAGAAGATCCCTGGGATGCATAAAAGTACTTGATAAGCTTGTTCCCTTCGTTTTCATTTCCAGCTTATAACAAATAAAGTGTTCTAAATATTAGTGCTTGATTTTATTTCATGCACTAATTAGTAAACGTCATGTGAGTTTTCTTCATGTCGTGTGAGGCAGTACTGTGGCGGCCATGCCTCTTTCTGTATTTTTAAGAACAAAAGTGAGTTTACTATGGTGTATAAGGATTGCTTTGCTTGCTTCCATGCGTGGAAAGCAATGATGTCCGTAATTCCGTATGCGTCATGTTGATGTTGATGCGATGTGGTGTCCATGTTTAATGATGTTTTGGAAATAATATATGAGTTTAAGTTGTGCTATATTATATTTGTTGAGTTTAACTTTCGTGCTTTAATGGTGTGAAAAATATTAAATAATGAGGTTAATTATTTATTTATTAGGTATACTAATTATAATTAAATCTCTTAATGAGCATTAATCGGTGATTTTTGTAAAAGTAGCAACTTACCAGCTATAGTAATTTAAAATTCCTGTGTAAAAAAATTATAATTTCATTTAACTTAAATCCATAACTTTTTGTAGTCATTTATTTGGACCTTTTAGAAAAAATAAACCCACCGTCCAAAAGCCCAACGAAGTTTTTGTCTTCTTTGAAAAAGCTACCGTGCATCAATACCCGCCGGTCAACGACGTATCTCTCGAGTCCAGTTTCTTATTATGTTCGTTCATTAACCTTTAACCAGAATCTTTTTAGTATCCCTACACGTAAATTAACCCGTTCGCATTTTACTTCACTAGTGAATTTTTTCAACTTCGTTAATTCCTGGAGTAGTTCCATTTTTTCAAGGCGTGGTCTTTATAATGCCCCTTTATTTTGGGGTGGTTTTTAATTTTTGGCCATTAAATTTAAATATTTAATTTTTTTTCTTGACATAATATCTTGAGGTTTTGGATTCAAATCCTGGCTCACGCAACAACAAAAAACTGCAAGGTAAAGATTTTATAAAAAATATAGGCCTATTCGGACAAAATTAGGCCTCTCTGTGGTAGAGATTTGCCATAAGATAAATTTTTACCCATAATTAGTTTTTAAGGTAAATTTTTACCGATATAGGATTAATTTTGTTCGAATTGACTTCTACAAAACCTTTTGTCGGGGTGCAATTCCGGAACCTATGAATTTTCAGGCAAAGGAAAAAAATTAAAGATTCTAAATTTGAGAGGAAAAATTAAATACCAATGCCTTTGAAGACAATCCACACAAAAAAAAAAAAATGGACCTTGGGCTACGTATCCTAATTATGGAACATGGGCCGGCAAGGTCCGTTTTACGCCCATTACCTGACTCGAGTCTTTACTTTCCCAATATATATTCTTACGTTCATATGCATCAAAAGGTGAAGGATTTTTAACTCCTTAAAAAGATTAACTTTGAAGGAAAAACATTATATGGTAATAATAGTGCATGTTAGCCCTTTTCAATCTTATAATTAAATAATCATTATCATAAAATTTCAAATTTCACATATAAAATTTCAATTAATTTCCATCAGACACATAAGATATGAAATTTATTTGGCAGGACAGGTCATACTTTTTGTTGACGAAAGAACCCGCAGTCGCTACTCTCTCGAGTGCGCACAGGGTAAATCTCGGACTGATGCAATAGCCTGCAAACTACGTCAGCCGATTAACCACACTTGGTAAGCCAGGTGTGACAGGCTCAACCAAGAAGGTTTATGCAGGGGATCGAACTCGTGACCTTGCGGTCCCGCGCTCTATTGCTACACCAACTTGGCTACCCTTGCGGATTCTGTGGTAGGATAAACTTTTTAAAGTGACTGATCCCACCGCATTACGGCCCCATACTCCAGAAAACCCCACCTCCGGCCTGGCCCTACGGATTAGTATACACCACTTGGCCCTACGCGTATGTAGGGATTTTTTTGAGGGAACACAGCTCCACTCTCGCTGATCAGAGGACTCGAACACGGAATCTCAGACAGCAATATCTTAATGTATTGGTCAATGGGCCAAACACTTTGGATACAGGACAGGTCATACTATACATTAGATGGTGTGGTGTTATTAACTTGGACACATATAAGACATGATTTTATACCACAGTTTCCGAGTCCCCATCTGTAACTTTGAAATTATTTTCTGTCTCTTCCAGCCTACATATTCTACTGCGTCAAGGAGCAGAATTTGACCCAAAATAACCAATCTTATCTGAAAGACGACAGAGAAAAAACCTGTCACTCTGTGATGCTGCCACGTTCATGTCGGCTGTGTTACATTCACGTAACACCTGTGATGCTCTGGTGCCATGCATGCACGGATGCACCTCCATTTCTTCCACACCGTCATCTTTGTTTTTCCAACCCTATATGTATCCCGTTTTCTCACTCAAATTTTACACCATTTACACTCACTACTCTCAACAGAGAGATTAATTGTGTAGTTCAGCTCTTATTTTGTGTATAATACTCTGTTCGTGAAGAAATGGAGCACTACGAGAACCAATATAGTGCAGGGAAGACTCTGCAGACGGACGAATACGGCAATCCCATCCGCCAAACTGACGAATATGGCAACCCAGTACATCATACTGGAGGGACCATGGGAGACTATGGAACCACCAGAGGAGCCGGTGCCTATGGAACCACAGGAGGAGGTACCTATGGAACTCAGGCTGGCCACATGATCACTGGCGGGAAGCATGAGCATGGTACTCTCGGTGGCATGCTTCACCGTTCTGGCAGCTCTAGCTCCAGCTCCAGCTCCAGCTCCAGCTCCGTATGTAGTCTTTTCCAAACTTCTGTTTCAACCTAAACTCTTCTTTATCTGTATGTATGTGTATATGTCACTCTTGATAATGTTTAACGTGTGTATTTGCAGTCTGAGGATGATGGACTCGGTGGTAGAAGGAAGAAGAAAGGGATAAAGGACAAGGTTAAGGAGAAATTGCCAGGAGGTCACAGGGACGATCAAGCCCATTCAACTGGAACAACTACGACTACTGGTTATGGTGTGGAAGGGCAGCATCATGAGAAGGGAATTATGGACAAGATTAAGGAGAAACTTCCCGGCCATCACCACTAGAAAGCTGCGGGGAAACAGTAAATAATCCTTTTAATATACACAATAGTAAAATGTTGGTTAAATGCTTGTATTCACGCTCGTTTCTAGTTCGTCCTTGATGTGTTTTGGCGTTTATGTGAATAATAAAGCCATGCTAGCCTAAGTGCTAGTAGAGGCATAATCACACATGTAATAAGTCTCTTTAAGTACGTTGTATCATGTACCTCGTCATAGTGATACATTATGAATGTATTTTAAGTTCATATGGCCAACATCTTTCTTGCCTGGGAATCTAACTTAAATCAGTAAGTGTCGGATTGTGTGGATGATGAATTAATGGTGTTAACAATGACATAACAGATAGCATCGGACAGTAATGGAGTGATTATTACTTTCCCATCTCTTACTTTAATCCGTGATGTAATTGGGGAAAAACCAGATGAGGAACATATGAAAAAGAACAAATACTCGGGAATAATATCAAATAAGTACAGTTAAATCGATGCCTCTTGAAGACGAACATCCAACTCTTTTCTGCAGAAATTAATATTACAAGAGTAAAAATTGGACACACCAAAGTGAAGTAATACCGGAAGGTCCAAAGCTGAATGCTCGGCGGCCTTGTACGAGGAAATTGCTTCAATTTCTGGCCCAGCAAAAGCTGTCTCGACTTGTTTACTTACAAGATCAAAATGCCCCTGCTTCCTGCGTTGTCTGCTCAGAGTAGCCTTTCTTGGTCTCTCCACGAATAGCATTGATTATGCGCACGTAAGTTTTTGCATACTATTTAAAGCCCACATGGCATCAGAGACCAGAGTTGATTCATGTGTGCATCTACATAGAATTCCAATTTCAAGATCCAATCTTATTCTCTCTCAGTCGGGGTTAGTCCAGCAAATAGGCTGGAGAATTAAACAGGAGTACCATGAAAGCTGATCGAACATTTCATCTGCCAGACAAACTAACTTTTTGCAATAAAACTTTACCCCAATAACAACTGGAGTCAATCTTCTGAACCCACACGCAGTACCAACATCAGAATTGCCTTTTTCTGTCCTTTGTTGCAAAAAAGCGTGCCAACTCAGCCAGTCTAAAATGCTATCTAAAGAGATAAGAAATTAAGTCTTCCCCCTGAATTTTGGCCAACAAATTGTAGTGAGCAAAATGCCTATGAAACACTTCCCTCTCACCGTAAGCGGAGGAGAGACCTTCACATTCACAGGGAAACGACACCACAAAGATATAAACTGAACTCATAAAATGCAAGCGTGAGAGCATAAGAAAGCAGTTTTTTTCAAACATGTAAAATTATTACATTCTAAGTCAGAAACTATGAGAAAAAGGAAATAAGTGTCACAGTTGTTAAAAGCTTTGCGAGTAGGCCCAAGCTTGTTGAAATGTCCCATTACTTGAGCCATCTTAGTAGGTTGGATATAAAACTGATAGAATTTTGTATATTTGTAAAGATATATTTTAGTCATTATTTACGGTAATTGTAATTTGGGATTATGTTCGTATTTTAATATATTTACTACCACTTTGAAATGAAATAATCAAGAAAAATATTTTTTATTACATGGTATCAGATTTTAGGGAAAGATCCTAAATCCTAATACCTTCTCCTTTCCTTCACCGTCGGCCGACCCCCCCCCCCCTCTTTGTGCCGCCGACCCCCCACCACTTTCGTCAGCCATGTTTGACTCGAAATTAAATTTCCATCCAGCCCTCGCAGTTTCAAACATTAAATCTCATATATCCATCACTCTTGAGATGGAAAACGTCCATTATACGATATGGGTGGAGCTTTTCAAAACTCATTGTCGCTCACACAGGGTTATCCATCACATCATCCCACCGGAAAAAGCAAGGAAAAGGTGCGAAAGCCGATGATAAAAGAAAATTATGATTAACACTTGATGAGACGATTCTCCAATGGATTTATGCCACAATTTCAAATGATTTGCTGCATACTATTCTTGATCCCGACTCCACGGCTATGGAGGCTTGGGAACACCTACGTGACATATTCCAAGATAATAAAAATTCCGTCACACTTGAGCAAGAATTTCTCCACCACTGACATGGCGAATTTTCCGAATACGTCTGCATATTGTCAACGACTCAAGGTTCTGTCATACCAACTCAATAATGACGGGGCGCCAATAACTAACAATCGACTCGTGTTACAAATGGTTGCTGGCCTTACCGACGCATATAGTGGAATAGGTATGCTCATCCGCCAAAGAAACCCTCTTCCATCGTTTTACCAAGTTTGTTCTATGCTCATCCTAGAAGAAGCGGGTTTTCCCAAAAAGACAGCCACCGTGTCGAATTCCGCCATGGTTGTCGCTCCATCCGATGATAATTCTCACAATTTGAGAATCGTCGTCAAACCATGGCCAAAAGGGATGAAATAACGGTAATGAATGAAAGAACCGCGGCGGCGACCGCGGTGGTGATAGGGGCAACAGCCAGCCCAGTGGGGCAGTAGGCAGGCACAGTGGGCCTGGAAGTAGCCCTGGGTCGTGCCTCCCTGGTCATTCCCCTCTGGAATTGGGCCAGGCCCACACCCAGGCTAGCAGCCCAGGAGTAACGGTCCAGCCAGTAGGCCTACTCAGCGGCAGGAATTCTTGGGCCACTGCCGGGTCACTGGCAACAGACCCACTCGGCAGTGGCGACCCCTATCGACATCGAGGCCGCAATGCACACTCTTGGGCTCAATCTACCAGACGCAAATTGGTACATGGACACCGGTGCAACGTCTCATATGACGTCCTCACAAGGTAATATCTCATCTTATTTTAATTTGAGCAATAATCGTGGTATAATTGTCGAAATGAACATTCAATTTCAATTCATGGTTATGATAATACAAACTTCTCCCTCGAACCCACCGTTAACTTTAAAGAATGTCCTTCATCTCCTTAATTAATTAAAACCCTGAATTTAGTTAGAAAATCTACCACCGACAATTCGATTTATGTTGAATTTGATCCTTTTGGATTTTCCGTGAATGATTTTCAGACGTGGATGCGTCTAATGAGATGTGATGGTCAGGGCAAGCTATATCTAATCACCACAACCACACATCAAGCCACGTTACCATTCACTTTTGCAGCTTTAACTCATTCTTTATGTCATTAACGTTTGGGTCATCCGAGAGCCCCTGTTTTTGCATCCCTTAAACAAAATAAATTTATTGAGTGTACTAGAACTCGTAATTCTTCTGTTTGTCGCTTATGTTCTCTTGGAAAACATGTTAAGCTGCCTTTTGTTGCTTCTAATTCTTATACTGTTATGCCTTTTGATATTATCCATAGTGATATTTGGACATCTCCCATTGTGAGCTCTTCGAGCCATAGATATTATCTTCTATTGTTGGATGATTACTCTAATTTTTTGTGGACGTTTCCTTTGTCTAAAAAGTCACAAGTTTTTTTCATGTTTCTCTCCTTTAGAGCTTTCATCCGCACTCAATTTGAACGGGATATTAAAAATATTCAATGTGATAATGGTAGAGAATTTGATAATTGGTCATTTTTGGAATTTTTGCAAAACCAATGGTTTGTCGTTTCGTCTCTCGTGTCTACATACCTCATCTCAAAATGGAAAAGCAAAAATCTGAACCATTAACAACGTTGTTAGAACATTACTTGCCCATGCCTCCATATCACCATCATTTTGGCATCATGCATTACAAATGACAACTTATCTCTTTAACATACTTCCGATCAAACAATTAGCATATACATCCCCTCTCAAAACTCTATATCTAAGAGACACATCTTACTCTCATCTACGGGAATTCGGGTTCTTATGCTATCCTCTTTTTTTCTCTACTACCATCAATAAACTCCAACCCCGGTCTACTCCGTGTATTTTTTTGGAATATCCGTCAAACCATCGTGGGTACAAATGTTACGACTTATCATCTAATAAAATAATCGTAAGTCGTCACGTGGTCTTTGATGAATTAATTTTTCCCTTTGCCAAATTGCATGGTTCCGTGGCTCCTACCTACGAATTTCTTGATGATAGTATGCTCCCGTACTTGGTCCATAAATTGGCCTCTTAACCAGGCCCAATTTTTCCAGGCAGTTCGACCCATTTACCTAGCCCATTGGTTGCCAGCCCAGTCGAGCCTCTCACTGGTCAGCCCACTGCCGAGAGGCCCAGCACCTGGCAGTCCGCTGGGTCACGACCCATCTTCACTTTCGGCGGTCCAGCCACTGCCGGGCAGTCCGTCCCTGCCACCACTCAGACCCATCTCCACTCCCGGCCCAACTCAATTTTGGCCCAACGGCCAGTCACTCATAGTCAACACGGGATTTTTAATCCAAACAAAAAATACGGTATTCACGCCCATGTTATCAAATCACCGTTGTCCTGTAATCATGTGTCTGCCCTTAATGATCCGAATTGAAAATGGCTATGGATGATGAATATAATGCTCTTATTAATAATATGACGTGGAGTTTGGTGCCCCGTCCTCCTGATGTTAATGTGATTCGGTCTATGTGAATTTTTAGTCATAAATAAAAATCTGATAGTACATTTGAAAGGCATAAATCCCATCTTATAGGTGATGGAAAATGCAACAGGTTGGTGTGTATTGCGGTGAGACCTTCAGTCCGATGGTCAAACCAGCCAATATCCGCACGGTACTAAGTCTGGCTCTTTCGAAGGCGTGGCCGCTTCATCAGCTTGATGTAAAAAATGCATTTCTGCATAGAGAACTCAATGAAACTGTATATATGTATCAGCCCATGGGTACAAAGACCCCACTTATCCTAATCACGTGTGCCTGCTGAAGAAATCATTGTATGGACTCAAACAAGCTCATCAGGCCTGGTACAAACGGTTTGCAAATTATGTTTCTCATATTGGGTTTTCTAACAACAGGTTTGATCATTCTCTATTCATCTACCGTTAGATATAGCTTACATTCTTATGTATGTGGATGATATTATTTTAATTGCCTCATCTGATGCTCTTCTCAAGTCTATTATGTCACTTCTTGGCTCTGAGTTTGAGATGAAAGATCTAGGGCCACTAAGTTACTTCTTGGGGATAGTTGTGACACGTCATGCATATGGTTTATTTTTATCCCAGAAGAAGTATGCCAAAGAGATCGTTGAACGAGATGGAATGTCCTCGTGTAGGCCGTCCTCCACTCCGGTTGATACTAAATCGAAGTTGAGTGCCTTTTCCAGCAAGCCATTTGCCGATCCATCACATTACCGCAACCTTGTAGGGGCCCTGCATTATCTTACTTTCACGAGGCCCGACATATTTTATGTTGTGCAATAGGTTTGTCTATTCATGCATAACTCGATAGAGGATCGTATGCATGCTCTCAAACGCATTGTGCGCTACATTCAGGGCACTCTCGATCATGGCTTGCATTTATATCCATCCTCGACATCCACTCTTATTTCTTACACAGATGTTGATTGGGGTGGATGTCCGGATACCAGACGGTCCACGTCTGGTTATTGTGTATTTCTCAGTGACAATTTGATATCTTGGTCCTCCAAACGGCAAACTATCTTGTCCAGATCCAGTGCCGAAGCAGAATATCGAGGAGTTGCCAATGTGGTGTCTGAATCTTGTTGGCTACGGACCTTTCTTTTGGAGCTCCATTGTCCGGTTCCGAACGCGACATTGGTTTATTGTGATAATATTAGTGTGATTTATCTCTCGTGGACAAGTACGTGTCTTACATGTCCTGTCACGCTATCAGATTGCCGATGTTTTTAGACTTTCAGAATAGTCTCAGCATACGTCGACCTCCCGCTTCGACTGGCGGGGTATGATAGAATAGGAAAATATAATTAGTCATAATTATGTAAATTCTGTATATGGTAGATATATCTTTTAGTCATTGCTTACCGTAATTATAGCTTAGGATTATACTTGTATTTTAGTATATTTACTATCACTTTGAAATGAAATAATGAAGGAAAATAATTATAGCTACTCATTTCACCATGTAGCCTTCCTATGTATAATGTGTACTTCCAGAAAAAGGTATCTTTCTAAAGAGCTATTCCATATTTAAGAAACTCTGAGAATTAGAATGTGGAGGAGTTTTGTTTATTCCGACACATTGAAATCCAAAGTTCACATCCCTAGAGCAGCACGTGACCTTTATATTAATTTGCTAGCGATAACCATTGAGTTCCACAAAGTTTCTGCTAAGTTAATAGCCCTGACGTAAACACAAGACATTTATTTCCACTAAATAATACAGGACATTAATTCCCTCAGCCTACATCCCCAAGATATTGTTGTGAGGTTTTGCTCTATGGTACTTTATAAAGCAGTACGGGAAGTATATAACTATTACAAGTATTCGAAAGGATAAACAAAGATTCAATAGTTCAACTAGTAATCTGAAAATTACAAGATAACCACAAAACTGAAATTACAATTTTGTTGAAAACGAAAAAATGGAAACTGGTTTCTTTGAGTCGAGTGTGGCACTCTGTCCTTAAGACAATATTGCCCGTATGTATCCTTTATACGTCTGGACAATTTGTCTCCCAAGATAAAACAGACAATGGAACCCTTGAGCAAAGGAAACTCAAGAGCTACCGTGAAGAATATTGAGTAACGAAATGATGCTTGGAAGTTGTAGGAAGAAAAGCTGTTTTTGTTGTGTATTTTCGTGAGCTTTATGAACTTGTTATTTTTCTGTTCTTTGTAGTACTCAACAATGGTGTAAGGGTGTGTTTATATAGGTGAGGGAGGGGCTGAAAACTGCCTCCATAATAGCCAAATAATGGCCATTATGGAGGTAGTAAAGTCACCAACATAAATGGTGAAAGAACCAACGGATTTGGCCATTATAGGAGGAGTAATTCAGCCAAAATAAATGGGCCGAATTGAGTGCTTGACGTTTCTGTTTTGACCATCGAAATTCGAACTTCGGGGACCAAACTCGTACATCTTGAAACTTCGGGGACCAAAGCGTACATCTTGAAACTTCGGGACCAAACGGTACATCTCGAAAGAATTCGGTTCAAAGCGTACGTACGAAACACGGGATCAAACGTACTTCGGCAAAGTTTTCGGCCCAAAAAGATAATATCGAAGGCCCACGGCCCACGGCCGTGAACCCCGAGAACCGAGAACCGGAACCGGACGGGCGGGCGGCGGGCGGCGGCGGCGCGCGTGTGGTCTTTCCTCGAACCGAAGCACATCTAGGTCCTCCCTCCTTTAAACACATGGGATACCCGCTTGGGGTCCCAAACCCCAAACCAATTTCGAGTCTTATATACACAACAATTCTTTCTTCCTCTACCGAGTGTGGGAGAATTACACACAATACCACACTTTCCATGCTTCAAACACCTTACTTCGTGAACCAATATCTCTTTCATTACTCAATGAAATTTGACGATTCTTGGCCCTACGGTTATCTACGTACTTAGTAGATCATGCGTGTGTGAAGAACCGGATTCTCCAACATACGTTACACTAGTGTTTAAGCCGTTAAAGTTGGTCGGTCGCAACTCCCGCCAAAGGCAAATTTCCAACAATCCCCTCTTGAAAGAGATTTTGGCGCACTCGCATGGTGTCTTTTCATTTCCGACAATATTTCGGCGGACCGATGTTGCATAAGGAGAGGTAGCCTCGGCTTTGAACCTTCCATAGTTGAATACCATCGGACCTACTTCTTGCGCGGTGAACGTGATGTCTTGAACCGTCGGTGTTTAGTGTAAGCCAAGACAACGGTACCAACACAACAAATTCCCTTACTCTCTTCTTCGTAATGTTTTGTCCGTTTTGGCCATGGACAACGTCTTAGATTCTTAAGTGCGTTCAATTTGAGGCGGCCGTCCTCGCACTTAAATAGGTGGTTTCCTACAAGGTATCCTGCTATACCCCACTTCACAAGTGTTAGGAACCATTAAAAGTTTCCCAAAGACCTAACCTCAACCGTTGAGGATCATTACGAGTTTTGAAAACTTAACCTTTACCCATCTTGCATATAGCACTTAACGTCTATCGCGGGAACGGCTTTGGATTTGGTGTTTCTTTTCGAAATCACTATCCGAAGTGCTCATGCTTCCACCGAAGCGATCAACGAACCTTTACAACTTAGTTTTCCCATTGAACCAAATTCTTGGGATCTCCGGTTCGTAAGGTTGGGTTTCCACTTGTATTGGTCCGTATATTTTGGGTTTTAAGCCCATTCCCCTAGATAGGCGAGACGCTTGATCTCTGGGTAGTCCCTTAGTTTGTAAACAAGGAAGTGACACCCGTGATGATCAACGCCATACGGTCTTATGTCTCCGACGGATCCGACGGATATGTCCGGACGCCGTCATCCGTGTCCTTCCTAAAGCCGATCGGCTAGCCACGATGTATAGCTGCTGAAGGCACGGGTTTCTCCCAATAAGGGACGTCCTCTAATGAGTCGTGAAGTTACTCAACTTCTTTCATGCTTTGTATAAAGCGATAAACTCCGATACCATCATGAATCGGTCGATGCAAGTTTGCTTAGAGGATTTTCCAAGAACCACCATACACATTTACTTGTGGCCTTGGTGTTCTTCGGATCGATGTCCGGTTGCATCAACGTGTTCTCCCGAGAACCGCCTTTGGACATCCGAATACAATAATCCGTAGATAAGCGAATAATTCGGATATCGTCATATCCGAGGCTTAACGCCTTCTATTGATCATGTATTAAGATCATCGGTGAACCTTAGTTCAACTAATATGTTTGTAGGACGATACCGGGTCGGTTGTAGTGTGTACAATACATTGAACTACACGTGACTTTGTGCATATCACTCCTTGTCTATGGGTGCACCATGATTCCAATCAGTTCTATGATTCATATCCATTGGTGGCTTCAACGAGGCTGTCAACTATCGACCGATCCGTTAGATGTCTTAGAAATCCAATTCCAAAGATGTCATCGTGATACCCATATCTTTCATATCGAGACTTTGTTTCAATATGACTTTTACTTTTAGACCGTTGATTCTCCATTTGTTGGCATTCTAACTTCGAGTCAATGTTTCGTGGTCGATTCATTGTTCTGTTTTATACGAAACTTTCGGGACCAAAATGTAAACATTTCGGGGACCAAAATGAAAGTTCGGGGAAGAAGCCCAACGATCAGGCAAACCAAGTCGATTCTCTTCTTCCAACTCTACGGTTGGGAAGGCTAATTCAACATTCATGCCACGCAAGATTACAATGGCCCTGGATGTGAAGCTACTCACGAGGAGCACATCTTACAACCCAAAGGTTCTTTTCCGGAGGAAGATCAACCATTACGCAAGTATGGTTCTATATGATAGAGTCTATTTCTCTCTTTGTAGCTTCTTTCCAAAGCGGCGCTTTTGGAGATGACAATTATTTATTAATTGTCCATGGTTCGTTCTCAACCATACAAGCTAGAAGGTATGGAACAAGTCTTTGTCCCCTCTTTGCTCCTTCTCGGTTCAACATCTAGAATCCACCGAGTTACGAGGATCTGGAATATTAAGTTCGGATAGCCGACAACTTTCGAGTCTGTAGATACGGAACGTCCGAGTTCCGGACGATCGAGCCCTCGCGGGTTCTTGTTAACCTTGAGCAATTACTCCTTTTCCTTTTTCAAGGAAAGCTATCTTAAAAGAATTCGACATTCTTTGATGCCAAGAGGCGATCGGCACTCTTTTATTTACGGATCCGGTGGATATGCAATCTACGATCTTAGGTCGAACTTGACTGTCTCGGTAGTCCAACTTCTACCAAGCCATCCCACATCACAACTTTTGTATGTGAGATCATTTCCATGTCTCACACGGAGAGTTATCCTTATCCTTATCCTTATGCGGAGTTCTGTTGAGAATCACATTAGCGGTAAGGATCGCCTTGCCCTACATAATTTAGGCGTACGGGTTTGCGCTTGGCTAACACCGTTACACTGAGGTGAGTAATGAGCAGTCGTTTAATGAACGATGTTTCACATTCTCCCCCTCTATCACTACGAATTTCTCAATCCGTAGGCTTAGTTGATATTCAACTTCTGCTTTGTAGCGCTTATCCGCTTCAACAACTTCATCTTTGCTTTTTAACAAACAAAGGATTCCATACGTTGTACCATCATCAATGAAGATCACAACGTACTTGTCTCCCCCCTCTATTTTGTATAAACTTCAAATCACCCAAGTAGGTGTGACTAAGTTCTAGAGGAGCGATCTTCTTTCGCTATTCCCTTGACGGAATTTGGAAAGGTGATTTTGCCTCTTCATCTACCTCACATTTATTTTGAGGGTTTATGTCGAAGAAGGCAACAATCTCAACATCGTTAGCTTTTGAATGACTTGCTATTTAACGTGTCTTAATCTATGATGTCATAGATGCACGGATTACAATATATCATTCATTTGGCTATAGACATATTGTACCACTCTTAGTTATTACGGACCTGTTGGACTAGTCTCAAATCAGATTTGACCAACAACGTCCTTTAACCAAGTTAGGAACATGTATCACCTCTTTTAGAGTGATCTCATTCCTTAAAGTCCTATTGAGGACAACCTCTCCAACCCCTTCTACTTTAGAGGTGGCGTTGCTTTACATGAACAACCTCTTGCCCGTGGTTAGGGCGTAACCGGATCATTTGTGATCTAGATACTCTGGCCTACTCCAGTTGCTTTGGCGGTGAGTGTCCAATTTCTTTCTTGCCTTTCTTTAGGCCTTCGGATCATTCGGGACACGGAAACTCGGCCCACCTTACTAGGTGTCCATTACTTTTCCTATGAAATGAATTTTGGCCCCACTCCGGTCGCCCGAGGGCTTTATATGACTAAGTGTCCAATATCATCATATCAAAGGAATTTTGGCCCACTCCGTCACCCGGAGGCTTTGTATGAGCGAGTGTCCAATATCATCCTATCAAAGGAATTTTGGCCCACTCTAGTCGCCGGAGGCTTTGTATGACCGAGTGTCCAATATCATCCTATGAAGGATCTTCTGTCAAATAGTATGACGGGCTCAACGTCTTTAGCTTTTAGTCTTCTTCCGTTATGATTGGTGCCCGAGATAATTCTTGGCGCTTACTTAAGAGTGGTAAAAGTTTTCGCACGGTTAGTGGATCTTTCTCCATAGTATGTGCGACCATACTTTACACACTTTAGTGATTACACTTAAAAGAACGGATCTTCTTAAGTCGTTTACAAAATCCAATCTTTAAACGGAAAAGAAGATGAGATTAAACTTCGATTTGTTAAAGCATAAGGAATATAAATTATTTTCATATTCCTCCTTACTTTAATCCATTTTTAATCGGACATAATTTAATCTTTATTCTTGACAAGTAAGAAAAACTACTTATCATTTAATCCTTATTCTTGACAAGTGAGAAAAATACTTATCCCAATTTCGGATTATGGCTCACTTCAGTCACTTCATCAGACTGAGTGTCCATTTCCTTCTCACCATTATTCGGATCCTTTGTCTGGGACAGATATAGGCCTTCTGCTACAAGATAGAATAACATCTTCACTCTTCTCCTCTTGTCCCGATTGACATCCTCGGGCTCTCGAGAGCGTTTGTTTCCACCGATCTTGGTGGCGGTGACACCATGAACACGTTCATCATCATCACTCTCTTCTACCGGAAAACCATTTCCATATCCGGATTTGGTCACACAATTTTTGACCGACATCTTTCGAATACTAATAGTAATACAATACGGTATTGTCTTAAGTTGTTGTGAGGTTTTGCTCTATGGTACTTTATAAAGCGATGCGGGAAGTATATAACTATTACAAGTATTCGAAAGGATAAACAAAGATTCAATAGTTCAACTAGTAATCTGAAAATTACAAGATAACCACAAAACGAAATTATAATTTTGTTGAAAACGAAAAAATGGAAAGCTGGTTTCTTTGAGTCGAGTGTGGCACTCTGTCCTTAAGACAATATTGCCCCGTATGTATCCTTTATACGTCTGGACAATTTGTCTCCCAAGATAAAACAGCAATGGAACCCTTGAGCAGAGAGGAAACTCAAGAGCTACCGTGAAGAATATTGAGTAACGAAATGATGCTTGGAAGTTGTAGGAAGAAAACTGTTTTTGTTGTGTATTTTCGTGAGCTTTATGAATTTGTTATTTTTCTGTTCTTTGTAGTACTCAACAATGGTGTAAGGGTGTATTTATATAGGTGAGGGAGGGGCTGAAAAGCGCCTCCATAATAGCCAAATAATGGCCATTATGGAGGTAATAAAGTCACCAACATAAATGGTGAAAGAACCAACGGATTTGGCCATTATAGGAGGAGTAATTCAGCCAAAATAAATGGGTGAATTGAGTGCTTGACGTTTCTGTTTTGACCATCGAAATTCGAACTTCGGGGACCAAACTCGTACATCTTGAAACTTCGGGGACCAAACTGCGTACATCTTGAAACTTCGGGACCAAACGGTACATCCGAAAGAATTCGGTTCAAACGTACGTACGAAACTTCGGGATCAAACCGTACTTACGGCAAAGTTTTCGGCCCAAAAAATAATATCGAAGGCCCACGGCCCACGGCCCACGCCCACGTGACCGTGAACCCGTGAACCCGAGAATCCGGAACTCGGAATCGGAACCGGACCGGCGGGCGGCGGCGCGCGTGTGGTCTTTCCTCGAACCGAAGCACATCTAGGTCCTCCCTCCTTTAAACACATGGGATACCCCTTGGGGTCCCAAACCCCAAACCAATTTCGAGTCTTATATACACAACAATTCTTTCTTCCTCTACCGATGTGGGAGAATTACACACAATACCACACTTTCCATGCTTCAAACACCTTACTTCGTGAACCAATATCTCTTTCATTACTCAATGAAATTTGACGATCTTGGCCCTACGATTATCTACGTACTTAGTAGATCATGCATGTGTGAAGAACCGGATTCTCCAACATACGTTACACTAGTGTTTAAGCCGTTAAAGTTGGTCGGTCGCAACTCCCGCCAAAGGCAAATTTCCAACAGATATAAAATGAAAGACATCAAAGATCTCATTAGTGGTGAAGAGTGTAAAATTCCGCAAAATATCCGGCAAGCTAGCGCTACATTGCTAATTGTAAAAATAATTAACCAAAGTCACTTATCCAGTTGAGTTCCATTAAATTGTATCCATGGCAAATAAGACCAATAAAGAACTTTTTTTTTAGGGGGATATTTGGAGCAAAGACCAAGGATCGAATCCCGTCAGCGGCAGTGTGGGGGTTTCTTCTTGAAATAAAGGAGGGCCCCTTGTGGGCAGCGTGGTAGTGGTCTAACCTTTGAAATCAATTGAGTCACCATGATTTACCTCCTTCACAGACCTGTCGGACCGGGGTGTGGGGGCTCCTGGGGTGGGAGATTCCACCTTTTTGGAGCAAATAAAGAACTTTTTCTCTTTTATAACCATGGTGCCCGGATTAGCTTGAGCGTACATAGACGATTTCATAAGGTACTTGCTACCTCCACTCCACCAGCATAGGTACCGACAGTGGCGAAGCCAGAATTTTTACTAAGGGGTGTCAAAATATAAAGAAATAAATCTACAAAGAAGTTAAGGGGAGTCAATACATAATATACATACATAAAAAAAAAAAAAAATTACCCAGCTAAACAGTGTAATTTTTGGGAGGGGTGTTGACGGACACCCCCTTCGATGCATGTGGCTCCGCCACTGCGTACCATGTATTCTGTCCATTAAGGCTTGAATAGATGAAAAAATCACCTAGTGTTTTTGTCTCCTCTGATATTTGAATATGAGACCTCATAGTTGTCAACTCATTTCATTGACTACTAGGCGACACCCTTGGGTGCGTAAAAGCAGTAAGGAACTTGAGAGCACGCACATAGTGAAACAGCCTTAGAGCCTTTCGTATAGCAAGACTGATGCAGAGATATATGCATTTGAATCAGGTTTCAAAGTTAACAAAACTCAACATTGATAAACAATTTGTTAAATAAGATTCTATCATGACAGTTGTATGTACTAGGTGAGTGCACTTCGATTCTGTCACAGAATGTTTAAAAATCATATACATGCGGTATATTTACCTGTCATATAACTTTGCACCTGGTATCGTAGACAATTCTGGAACTTAGATTTTCCCTTGAATGAATTAATCTTATCTTTCAGTTGAACACGAATTCCAATTCCAAACCAATTTGACTAACTTAGGTACTTGTGACCGAGTAATGACAGAGTGGCACTTGAGAGAAATGAGGGTTCATCCTTCAATTACCAAAAGTTACCACAAGAGCACACACCATTTCGGAAATGGTGAAATCTCTTGTTATCCCTGATAATGATCTCCCTGCCAGTGATTTGAGATGCACCACACATAAATGAGTGGCAGTCTTCACAGATTCTTAGATTTTTCATGATTCTGATGGTAGACCCAATATCAGTGATGAGCAGCCCATATGCCAAAGCCAACTTCTCACTATGTGTGAGAAGTATTTGCTTTTTGTGTTCCTCACTCAGATCATAAGGCACAGAACTTAAGTTTGGTTCGTAGCCATGAGACTTAAGCCGACCAATAAGATCCTCTAGTGCTTCCTTAATCTCTTTCGAATTTGGGTGGGTCATATCACTAGCATAGAACTCATGAATCGCCCCCTCTTTGCCTTCGATCCAGCTGCGTGAAGGGTCCTTCCTCAGCAGTTTTTGTTTTATTAATTTCCTTACCCCTAAAACATCTTCCCACCTTCCTGCTGAAGCATATGTATTGGCAAGCAAGACATAGTTTCCAAACCCTCAACATAAGTGTGAGGTGTGCGTAAAGGTAAAACTTACAAAGATTCCTTTTCGATCTTTCGAAAGGAATACCGCTCTTATTCACACAGATATATGTGATTTGAAGTTTGCACAAACTAGAGGGAACAAGTACTTTGTGACATTCATTGATGATAGTACAAGGTATTGTTACCTTTACTTGTTGAAAAGTAAAGATGAAGTCTTTGAAGTGTTCCGACGCTACAAAGCAGAAGTTGAGAACCAACTAAGCATGCAGATTAAATCAATACGTAGCAATAGAGAGGGAGAATACGTAGCGCCTTTTGAGGAATATTGTGCCGAATCAGGCATTGTTCATCAAACGACGGCTCCATACTCACCTCAGTCGAACGGTGTTGCTGAACGCAAGAACCGCACATTGAAGAAAATGATGAATGCCTTGCTCATCAATTCCAGTCTTCCCCAAAACATGTGGGGATAAGCTGTCCTTACCGCTAATACGATTCTTAATAGAGTCCTACATAAGGGTAAGAACAAAACTCCATATGAATCATGGAAGGGAAAGAAACCCACCTATAATTATTTAAAGGTATGGGGTTGTTTGGCAAAGGTCAAAGTGCCTAAGCCAAAGCAGGTCAAGATTGAGTCTAAAACTGTCGCATTTTCGTCGGATATGCAAATAACAGTAGTGCTTATCGCTTCTTAGTGCATAAGTCAGATATTCCAGATATCCACGGGGGTACAATCATGGAATCAAGGAATGCTCAATTCTTTGAGGATATTTTTCCTAGAAAGGAAAAAGACATAACCTCTCGCAAACGAAGTTATGAACAGCTCTCAGGAACCAGGAGTCGTTGACTGCCCGGATCTAGATGGTTCAGATCTAGTGGACTTCAAAGTGGTTGAATATCTGGAATCTAGTGTTCCAGATCCTCAGAACTTGGAGACTCCATAAATGGAACCAAGGCGAAGTAAAAGGGCTAGGAAGGATAAAACCTTCGGTCATGACTTTGTAGCTTATATGGTTGATGACGAACCAATGACAATTGCCGAAGCATTGTCAACTCCAGAGGCACCGCTCTGGAAAAAAACTATTGAGAGTGAAATAGACTCCATCATGTATAACCATACCTGAGAGTTGGTTGATCTTCATCCGGAAAATAAACTGTTAGGGTGTAAATGGATACTAAAACGGAAGTATAAAGCATATTGGTTTATAGACAAGTACAAAGTCAGGTTGACTACGAAAGAAAGCCTTGACTATTTTGACACGTACTCCCCGGTGTCTAGGATGACGTCCATATGAGTATTCATTGCGATTGTAGCATTGCATGACCTTGAGATACATCAAATGAATGTTAAGACAATCTTCCTAAATGGTGATTTGGAAGAAGAAATATCTATGGAACAATCTGAGGGGTATGTGATTTCAGGGCAAGAGAAGAAAGTATGTCGACTTGTCAAATCTCTGTACGGGCTGAAACAAGCCCCGAAACAATGGCACGAAAAGTTTGATAGTACTCTACTATCAAAGGGTTTCTCCATTAATGAGTGTGACAAATGTGTCTACACGAAAGGTAACTCTGACTCGTTCGTCATGATATGTCTGTACGTAGATGACATGTTGATTACAGGAAGCAGTCCTAGCTTAATCCTAGAGACTAAGAACATGTTGAAATAATGCTACGACATGAAGGATATGGGTATCGCATATGTCATCTCAGGGATAAAAATCTCTAAGACGTCTGACGGACTGGTCTTATCTCAGTTTCACTACATCGAGGATGTTTTGAGAAAGTTTGAGGTGTTTGATAGTTCGCCTATGAAGTCACCACTGGATAGAAATCAAAAGCTTGATAAAAATTATGGTGCACCCGTATGCCATGAGCAATATGCACAGGTGATATTGCTTATGCAGTCAACAAGTTGGCTAGGTTTACCCGTAATCCAAGTAATGATCATTGGAAAGCGTTGAATCGGGTGCTACGTTACCTAAAGTACACGCTAAATTACGGGTTATATTATTCAAGATATCCAGATGTACTAGAGGGGTACAGTGATACAAACTGGATATTTGATATATAGAACACCAAGTCCACCAGTGGGTATATATTTACAATTGGTGGTGGGGTGTCTTGGAAATCCTCTAAGCAAACTTGAATCGCCCGATCCACAATGGAATCGGAGTTTATCGCTTTAGACAAAGCGGGAGAAGAAGCTGAGTGGCTTCACGACTTCTTAGGGGATGTCCCTTGTTGGGACAAACCCGTACCTTCAGTGATAATTCACTGCGACAGTCAGTCGGCTTTAGGAAGGGCACAAAGTTCTATGTACAACGACAAATCTTATCATATTCGAATGAGACATAAGACCGTTAGACAACTGATCACCACAGGCATAATATCCATTGATTACATAAAATCAAAGGATAACATAGCAAACCTACTGACAAAGGGCATACCCAGAGATTAGATATTCTGTTTGTCTAGGGGAATGGGCTTAAAACCCAAGCTTTAAGGACCAATACGGTGGTAACCCAACTTTACTGACTGGAGATCCCAGGAATTTGGTTCAATGGGAAAACTAAGCTGTAAAGGTTCAGTTGAGCGCTTCGGTGAAAGCAATAGCACTTCGGGTTATGATTTCTGTAAGGAACATAAACCCAAAGTCGTTCCCGCGATAGACGTTAAGTGCTATCTGCAGTGTGGGTAAAGGTTAAGTTTTCAAAACCTTTAATGATCCTCAACGGTTGAGGTTAGGTTTGGGGAAACTTTTAATAGCTCCTAACACTTGTAAAGTGGGGTATAGCAAGATACCTTGTAGGAGACCACTTATTTAAGTACGAGGACATGCCGCCTCAAATAAACGCACTTAAGAATCCAAGAAGTGTCCACTGCCACAACGGACAAAACATTACGAAGAACTGAGTAAGAGAAGTTGTTGTGTTAGTACTATTGACTTGGCTTACACTAAACACTGACGGTTCAAGACATCACGTTCACCGCGCAGTAAGTAAGTCCGAAGGTATTTAACTATGGAAGGTTCAAAGCTGAAGCTACCTCTCCTGATGCAACATCGGTTCGCTTAAATATTGATGGAAATAGGCACCTTGTGAGTGCGTCAAAATCTCTTTCAAGAGGGATTGTTGGAAATTTGCCTTTGGTGAGACTTTGGTTCTTCACACGTGCATAATCTACTAAGTGAGTAGATGACCGTAGGGTCAAGGATCGTCAAATTTCTTTGAGAAATGAAAGAGATATTGGTCCACGAAGTGAGGTGTTTGAAGCATGAAAATGTGGTGTAGAACAAATCTCTCTCATCGGTGGGGAAATAAAGATTTGTTCATTTTATAAGTCTCAAAATGGATAAGGGTTTGGGATCCCAAGGGGTAACCCATGTGTTTGAAGGAGGGATGACCTAGGTGTGCTTGGGTTCGAGGCTAAGCCGCCGCCCGCCGCCGCCCGCCGCCGCCCGCCGCCGCCTGTCCGGTCCAGGCTCGGGTCTCGGGCTTTGGGCTTCTTATGATATTATCTTTTTGGACCCAAATTGCTTAATATTTATAGTTTGGTCCCTGAGTTTCAGGAAAGATAAAATTGGGAAGAGAACTCACGACGGATGGGTTGGTTTTGGAGCGTTAAAACTCCATTACTTTGCACATAAAGTCAGTCATTTAATTGGTTGAATAACTCCTCACTAAAGCTCAATTACGTTGCACATAAATTTAGTCATTTACTTGGCTGGATAACTCCTCACTAATTGCCATTACATGGTTATTAACAGTCATTAGTTGGCTAGTTGAGAAGTCACCCTCCTTACACTATAAATTGAAGCCTTTGGCTCAATTGTTGAGATTAGAGACAGAAAAATCATAAATCTTCTTCCTACTTTCCGGCATCATTTTGTTACTCTAAGTTCTTCAAAGTAACGCTTGAGTTTCCTTTGCTCATTTGTTAAGTTGTTGTTTTATCTTGGGAGACTATTGTCCAGAACGTAAAAGGATATATACGAGGCAATCTTGTCTTAAAGACAAAGTGTCATCACTCGACCCAGCAAAATATCAAAGTGATTGTAATTTCAATTTGTTGTAATAATTAGTAATTACTTATTTACCGTTTCCTGCAATTGTTGTAACCCACATATTTTTGGTTAAGTTTGGAAAACTTAAGGGATGTTTTCAGTTAAGTGAGATATTGAGTTGCATTCAGATTGACTCGAACATCATTAGCAGAAAAAAATAAGAAAAAAGGGTAAATGCTTTCTTACGCTCAATATTTACACAAGTAATTTAATCTTATTTGTTAAAATTTAAAGTGGATATACATATCACTTAGTCTTGATTGAATGATGAACGTGTGTATGAATTATGTGTCTTATTTCATTAATTTGATGTAAACATCAAATAAAAATTAGATTTTACTTGGAAAAAAATATAGTTAGGACAAATGTAATCGACTCAAATATCACAGTAAACCAACTAACTTGGAGTGGAATTCCAAACTCGGACACATAAAAATGGCTAAGCCTGTGAATTGACATCACTTGTACCTAAGGAGGGTGTATTTGTGTGTGTGTATTAGTTGCTGACGGAGGAGATAATTATAGCTTCTCAACCCAAAAAGGAAACCCCACTCTCTACTTGGATTTACAGGTCCAGAACACAACGATGCAAAGCCCTTTATCCACACGTCCAAAAAAAAAATACTATGTCCTCCCAAACTATATACTAACCTGCTCAGAAACCAGAAAGAAAAAGTGCAAAATTATGGTGAATGATTAGCAGCATTAGTCCTTCTGACACCACATTGACAACATCAAGGATGAAAAAGTTGTTTCTTTTTTACACTCAGAAAATATATAAGAAAGAGGACACTGAAATGTTTCTCTATGATACTTCATTCCCTGTTGTTGACCACCTACTCACAGCTTATAAATTTTCACGTCACTTCTACAAATGCAGCTCCAACTGAGAACAGAGGCTAAACGTAGTCGCTGTAATACAATATCATGCCCTTTGGTCTCCCTTTGCTTTTTGAAACACGTCCTGTAGAACTGCTGCAATTCTTTCTTCCATGTGATGCTCCAGAAATCTGTCTTTTACCCTCTCATACCCTTTTTTACCCATTGTAAGCCTCCTCTCAACGTGGGTAGCCAATTTAACAATATTTTTCGCAAGCGGCATTATCCCTTCTTTCCCCGCAGGATGTAGCAGACCAGTCGTACCATTTAATACAATTTCTTGGGTGCCGCCAGCGGCAGTTCCCTGAAATGGAAAGGCAAATGGATGAGAGGCTAAATTTTTCCAATCCAATGTAATATTTAAGATTATACAAAGGAACTGCTGCCTGTAAAAGAATACAACAAGCCAAGATGGAGGAAAAAAAGGGGCAATTACCAACACAGGCAGCTGAAACGCCATGGCCTCAATAGTAATCCGACCAAAGCATTCACCCCGAGCCTACATGGTTAAAATAGAAGGGAGGAAATATATGGAGTTAGATATTACCGCATTAGTAAAATTATCAACTTAAGAGGGAAAAAGGAAGAAGAAAAGGTGACCTAGCATTCACCCCATGCCTACAAACCTGAGAATTCTGAACAAGCACGTCAACTGCAGCAAGATATGGGGCAACTGTCAGTGTCTTATTGACAAAATGAACATAATTCTGGATCTTCTTTGATATAACGAAGTTCCTAAGCTCTGTCTCAAATTTGCTATGACTAGTCATGTCACTCCCTACAACAACAGCATGAATTGATGGCAATTGTAACTTCCGTTCCTGAATAAGCTGCAAGCTCTCATAAAACGACCGTAAAAATAAATCTTGACCCTTCCCACGATTAACACCTGCAATATTGCAAGTCCAGGTCATTGTATAGTTAGAAAAGGACCATTAGTGAGATATGCTACCAATATTTTCAAATCTAAGTCGCACAGTAGTTAAAGAAAAGTCTGTACAGCATGACGATGAATACGAGTGAATCATAGTGGTTGGATAAATTTAGAAAATAAATCAAGAGGCAATCCACCTAAACAGGTATTCAAAGAAGCACCTTTTATCAGGATCTGAAGCATGATAGACCGTAATGCATAATAGTACAACAACAACAACATACCAAGTGAAATCCCACAAAGTGGGTTCTGGGGTTTAATCCCACAAACCGCAATGCATAATAGTATTACAGGAAAAGGCTTACTATTTATGAGGGCAAATAGTATATCTTCGTTTCGAACTCCAAGAGATTCACGAACATGCTCCTTCAAAATCCTTTTTGCCACACTATCTTCAGCAATTTCCATCAGCTCATTGCTGTTGCCAAGATGAACAACATGGGTTTTTGGCATTTTGATCCTACAGATTATAAGTAACAGTTAAGACAGGTTTTACAACGCCCACAAACAAGAACTGAATAATGAAGAATAAGCAAAGTAATACAAGGTAGATTTGGACATAACTGAGAAGTTCATCCAGGAGCAATCTTTTTGATGTTCAATCGAAGTTTGGGCATTCAGACCCAAGTATTAGAAAGAAGATTTCCATTATATTCCCTTACCAATGGAGAAATAAATTCAGCTACAAAAATTTTATCAGGTAAAGTAAATAAATTAACCACTAAATTTTATGCCTCAAAATAGATTGAGATGCACTCCGAGCTTAACGTTACCTCATTCGCATCCACCACAATTAAGATCAGGGTACTTTCTGTATATGTTACACTACAATTTCAGTTAGCATTTTCGACTTGCAATGATAATACAAATACTCGTCTATGTAACACACTACAAACCAGAATAGTTATCCGAGAGTGGTGCCTTTTCACTTCCTGAGCCCAATAGAATCTCATTAGGAAAGATCTCGATAAAGACACCAATGACAGATGGTGAAAGGTTAACTAAAATGGGAAGCAATCAGATCTAAACATCCATAGCAGAAGATTTACTTTTATCAGTTGGATTTGTATGAAGTACAAACTAACCTATCTCAAAGAGAGAGGGATGGGAGAGGAAGAGGTAGATAGAGAACGAGAACACGTTACAGCCTGTTCATTTACCAAATTTTTATGTGCTGAGAATATAATTTCCATAACTGAAATGCTGCAGGTAAAATGTTGGGTCGATACACGAAGGTCATTTTTCATTTTCATAGATGACATAATTCAATGAGATTATTTGTCTCTTTCTTTAACAATACAACAAGTAGACTTTGAATAACTACAGCAGCTCCCGATAGAGAGCTAAATTTTGCAAACCCCATCTTGTCTCATTTTTAAGAAGGGGGAGAAGTAGATCTATCTGCAAGAATGTGCACACGCACTTAAACTTTTATCATGCACAAGTCATTTGTTGTTCAATTTATGTAATAACATTCCTTTTCCTCCCCTTATCATTTCTTATGGTGACTGTACAAGTCAACAGGAAAGAAAATCAAAAATATAAGTATAGCAATGAGAAATGATGGCAGCTTAAGAGAGTAAACTGACATTCTAAAGACTAAAAGATTTTATTTACTCAACTTAAACAATCAAAAAGAAAAAAAAAGATTTCATCTGCTCAATTTATCATGTAAATTCATATTAGTGTAAACAGAACATTCTGGCCTCGCAACCAAATGATGCTCAAGATGTGATTTGAATCTAAAGATGCATGACCTCAAAAGGCCACTGGAAGTAGATCCGTCACCAACTTAATACCAAGATTACAGAACTTATAAATGTACCTTAACCGTTCATGTGTCCTATTCTTCCAGTATTCAGCTGTTACATGTGAATCGATCATTGCACCAGCAACATATGGAAGGTGCTTCACATAATCTAGACTGAAGTAATGACCTCGCATTTCATGGATCCACCACAAAACTTTGGGAAGGACACGAGGAACATGTTCCTTAAGAACAGCATCTAACCATTTCCCAGCAACGGCAGTGTTTAAAACAACCAAGTCAGCTTTTAAAGCAGTATCTATTGCCTCCTGGCCCTTAGCAGAGACAACCTGAAAGCAGACATGCAACTCATAAGCACAACCATTTAAATCTTTACTACTAAACTATAAGTTTCATAATGTAGAGGAATAAATTTCGAGATCTCAGTGACTAGACATGCACACAACTGCAAATATGCCAGCTATTAATTGCCTAAGGCTGCTGGAACAGAATAAGTAATTGCAGACAACCCTGTGGAGAATACCTCTATTATTTATAAGGAATAATATCACTTTTATCAAAATAGATAAATAGAAAGTGTGTTTGTGTGTATAAAACAAATAAGGAATACTATATAGAAAAGAAAACTGAATCTCACAGAGAAGGACCTCTATCATTATCATATTTCAGTGTTCATGGACCATAAGATGCTAAAAGAGCTAAAAGCCAAGAGAAATTACGGGAAAATAGGGAATTTCACCTTAAATGGGTAAGGGGAAGAACACATAGGGTACAATCTCCACTAATTGTATTGACAATTATCTCTACTGATAGCACTATTATACACTTGCTGGATACCGATTAAACAAAAAAGTTAGAAACGACTGATACACTCTATTTTCTATCCAACTCGATGAACATGTCCCTCCATCCCAAATTGATTTTCCTTTTTCCTCTATAAAAGGTCAAATAAGAAAAGGTAATATGTTTGTTGGGAAGTAGTAGGTACCTGGTGGAATAGTTGTGAAGCACGCAAGACAGCCCAGACACCACCATTATTAAAAAAAAATTAAAAAGGGTTACATATGATGTAACTCATGCACGAGGCTCGTCTTTACATTTCATACACTTTTATCTCTATTCTAACCCATAACTTTCAATTCTCTTCTTAATATCCATGAAAGTTAGATATGGACGTTTATTATGACTAAGTAGCGGAAAACAGAATATATAACAGGAAAATAGAAGAAAAAGAAAAGAGATGAGCCAATGGAGACAGATTTAGTCCTCTGCAAAATATTGGTGAATGAGTACCAAGAACTACAATACCAAATGACAAAACAAACACTAAAATGATGGAAAGATGAGATTATGCAAATATGGAAAGGTATAAAAATTCAAACTGGAACAAATATTGCTAAGTACAACCTGAACTCCCCGGTGTAACATTTTGTGTTCCAAACTGTATACGACGTTATTTGTTTCAGATGGTCTTTGATTTGTGATCCAACAGACTTCAGCACCAACACCTCTCAGCAAAAATGCCAGCTCCATCAACAACAGGGGTCCACCTATATGAAAAAGAAAGAACAATTATAATGATTAAAAGTATTTGTTTCCATGATATGGCCCTTTCTTTTCTTTGTTTCCTTCTTCTTTTTTCATAAATCAAAGTATTCATTGATACTCAACCAAGATGGTGTTATAATTACAAAAAAAGATAGTAAACAGGTAAAGCCCGAAGGTTGTACCCATCCCGTCAGGGAAGATGCTAACCATCTCTACTTTCTACGGACAAAATCAGAAAGGGGGTATGATAAAAGTATTCTTTCAGCATCCAAACATTCTATGTTCCTGACCAACTGCATGTTGGTGTTTCTTCCCTACACTATAAATACAACATCTACAAAATAGACACAAATGAACTCCTAATTAATGTATTTTCAGCCTCTTCGAAAGTTCTTTTCTTTCTTTTCTCTCTTAATTATCCAAAATATGCAAAAGGACCCCATTATCCCTACCCTCTTTCTCCTAGCTCCCAGCCCATTTATTTGCCAGCACTGAACTCAGTTTTTGAGTACAAGAATCAAAATAATAGGGGGGGTTTCTGATAAGAAAGCCAAATAAACAGAATTATAAAATATACAGAACAAAATGAAATGATGCATCATACCAAAGGCCAACTTTCACCAGTAACATACTTAGTTTGCTGGGTCTCATTTCCATTATCAAGAAGATGCAGACTAAATTACTGAAATAATAAAGTTGTAATATAAGTGGTTCAATGTTTGGTGGAAATGTGAGATCAAGTTATATAAGATCAAATTAAAAATAATTAAAACACAGAATAACTGGGAAGCAGCAAATGTAAGTCGACAAACTGTTGCTAGCACCAAGAAAGTGCATTATCAACAGAGCATGAGGGAGCACATTTTGCAACATGAGCTAAATGTTCATCAGTCAGAAAAGATTACAAAGATTACACCTATTTGCAACATTTTAAAACATTTTAGCAATCAGGACAAGGAGCAGCTGAAGGGGTCCCAGCCAAAGCTCAAATGTACCAGTTGAAAACTTTTGGTTATTTTACTCATCAAGATAATGAAATATTGCCAGCTCCAGAAGAGTGGAAACCAGCAAACTTAACAATACAAAATTATAGATGAACTCTTAATTGCTCAAAATATAACTACAAGATAACTCCAAAAATTCCGCTATAGAACATATTTCTTTTGTCAAACTTCCATGAATTTTATATAGTCTTCCATAAATCAGTCACAACTTTGGCTATAAAGATACATGATTGCAACAAAGGGTGTAGATCAAAAGAATGAAAAGCGATGAGATAGGAGGATCCAGTGATTTCTAATCTATTCTTATGCAACACATGTTTTTCAGTTGATTTTGTTCCATATACATCTCAGTTAATGCACTGCTCCATCACATTTCAGTTAATTTAAACTTCCGCCAAAGTGGTACAGGAAGAGGATACATAAACGGCAACATTAATTAGGGATGGCATAAACATCCACTCCACCATTTTAATGTTCTCAATGTAACTCCACCTAAGCTTATCTGATAAGTTACACCTCTTATTTAGTCTTCTCATTTCATGACTACTTTCTTTTACACCTCAAGCAGCACCAATCTGAATGAATGAACTGGCTAATAAAATGGCAGATCCAAAACTTTGAAACACAGAAAAATAAGTGGTTGTCACATCTCACTATACAAAACAAAAGGGGGGCGCACACACAACAACAAGATCAACAGGGGGGATCTGGGGATCTTAGTAGCTCAGTTGGTTAGCTACCTGAACTGAGTGTTCGATTCCTCACCTTGTAATCCCCTTCCCCATTTCCCCTACCCACTATGTAATAATTTAAGAAGAAGAAAACAGGATCAACAGTAACACAAGTGATACACTAAATGAGAGTAAATAACACTCTTTAGCCCAGCTAGACTAGCAACATTTCACTCTAGAATTCTCAACTACACATAGTAGACAACATATAATTAAAAGCAAAAGAAAATAAAAGGTAAGTACCAGAAAGGGAAAGCTGGTGGGAGACAAGAAGCACAATCTTAGACTTCATGAAACTGAGTGGGCTCTGAGTGACAGCAACCTCAATCGGTTTAGCTGATACGGAAGAAGAGTTGTATCGCTTCACATCTATGTGGCAATCACATGAGGACGACTCAAGGTTAGCTCTAACGATAAAAGCAATAGCAGTGGTAACTGAAAGCATCACAAGAAGCGCTACTACAGTCAACCAGCGTTTCCGGACCAGAGCCATAGCCACAGAAGAATGCTTCGCCATGTCCAAAGCTAGGGTTTGTGTGAGTGTAAAATTGGATCTGTGTCACCTTTCTCTGCATTTTAGGGTTGGGGTTTTTGATCTGGACTGGTAATTGGCGTACATTTGCCTTGGAAAAAATGAGTTTGTTTTAAAGATTGGAACTCTGGCGATGTGTAGTGGAGAAGATCTACTGACTCGGAGCTTTTTGGAATTGACTGTGCTTCAATATTAATGAGGAAACTGTGTTGGCAATGGCAATGGCAATGGCAATGGCAATGGCGATGCTGTCAGTTTTTGCTTTTTACCCTCTCTGAGAAAATTTGTCAATACTTTTCTACTCTAGTAGTTTGTTCTTTGTTGCATTTGCTCAGGAATAAGATTCAGTTTGCTGCTAAATTTTTCAAACCATTCTTGGAAATGTTGTTACGTGGATCTGAAGATATTGCCTAATGATAGTAAATGACAGCTTCGCCCCTCCATATAGTGTTTTTAAAAAAAAAAATATATATATTACGTACAAGTTCCTAGAAGAGACCAAAGTGTTCACACCACTATTGCTATACGTCTCCAGCTTAATTTTAAGTTAACTTCTTTGTCATTCAGTTATGTCCTGAACTTATTTTTGTTTCTCTATTTGACCATGCATGTCACTTTTGTTTCATTTGAGGAAATGAGTTAATTATAACATTTCATAATTTGAATAAAAAGAAAATAATTTTACAATCAATCATCTCTATAATTATCTTTCGCTATAATAATATTTCATTATAATTATCTGATTTTCTCCGAAACCGATTTGAAAAGGATCAAATATACTCATCTATTTTATTTTATTAACTAATTTTATACTTCGTTAGTGTTTGTGAATAAATATAGTCATGTTGTCTTCAAATTTCACAATTATACTCCTATTTGGATGAAAACCCCAAATATTCTTAAATTACCCATTTTTAAAAAAGAATATATTCACTCACCCGGCCCAACCCGCCTATCATCATCATTATCAAGCTTGAACTTCCTTTACCGGAAAAAAAAAACACATCCAAATAATAAATCCCAAACCCACCTCAGATTTCACCTTTAAACTCATATCCTCTTCTTGATTCCTTGAGAATTGAGATGTTTCCTACTGGATTCAACAATACCCACTCAATTTAAACTCCAAAACCCAAAATTGCCATTACACGGCTGAATATTTTCTTTTCTAACATAAAGCTGTCAGATGCCAAATTTACAGACATGAAAAATATGTTAGTCAATAAAGAATATTAAGCACAATTTTTTTTTTGGTTATGTCAACCTTACCTAAAAACATCCGTTTCAAATTAAAATCCTAACTTCCAGCCAAGGCTGATTCTGCAAAATGTGAGGCAACCTTCTTTTTCTTTTTCCTTGCAAAACATCAGTGTAACAAGGTAGAGAACTAAGGTCAACACATTATACAAAAATGAAAGAATATTTAGACCTAAGAAATTCTATTGATGTAACACATTGTACAAAATGAAAGAATGTTTAGACCTAAGAAATTCTATTGTTTGTCATCGTCATCTTCATCATTCTTTGAAGGTCTATACTGCTGCACAACAAGAACTGAACCACTAATATCAAATTCTGGAGAAGCCAAAAAAATTGGAGTTTAAATTGAGTGAGTATTGTTGAATCTCATTGGAAACATCTCAATTCTCAAGGACTCAAGAATCGGATATGGGTTTAAAAGGTGAAATTTGAGGAGGGTTTGGGGTTTATCATGTGGTGTGGGTGTGTATTTTGCTTCTTTTTTTTTCTCTAGGAAAGAAGACGATGATAGGAGGAGGGTCAACAAAGGGAGTGAGTTTTTTTTTTTTTTTTTTTTTTAAATCGGGAAGTTTGAAAACAATAGGAGTATATTTGTTTATAATCGATAACGGATGGTAAAGTTAACTAATAAAATAAAGTACATAGTTATATTTGATTCTTTTTCGTATATTTTACTTCTCTATAACAATATTCTACATATAATAACAATGATATTTATTATAAGGGTACACTCTTTGTAAAATTACTTCTATATAACAGTCTTACTAAAATATTGTGTAATAATATTTTATAAAAAATATATTATGTATAAAAATAAAATAAAATATTTTGAATCCTCAATTAATTTTAAATGCATATGTTCCTTATATTTTAATTTTTTATCGATATAGTACAACACTATCATGACTTAATTACCTGCATTAGTTACTGCTTTTTTTCCGAATGTTGTATTATGACTTATTCGCTTTTGTTACTCTCATTTTCATACTGCTTTAAATTTCTTGTCCGGTCTGATCGTTTCTCTTACTTTGCTTTTGCATATGCTTTGTCTTGAGCCGATGGTCTTTCGAAAACAACCTCTCTACTTATCAAGATAGAGATAAGGTCTTCTTGAGTCACCATGATTTACCTCCTTCACAGACATGTCGGACCGAGGTGTGGGGGCTCTGGGGTGGGAGATTCCACCTTTTGGAGCAAAGATAGAGATAAGGTCTGCGTACAATCTCCCTCCCCAGACCCGCGTTGTGGGACTTCACTGGGTATGTTGTTGTTGTTGTTGTACAACACTACAAAAAATCACTATTTTCCCACTGAAAAATGTTTATGACTATTCCCATTGAATTGGGAAACAACTTATAGTATTGGTTTCACACGGAAAAAATATGAAGTTCCCCAACATTTCAATTGGAACCTGTTTTCCACCATATGTTTTCTCTATGAGCTGGTTCGATGGAAATGAGGTGAGAAAATCATGTTTTATAACACAATCTTTTCACTGAATGTCAGTTGAAAAAATCTTTATTTCTAGTCGTGCAACTAGTTATAAATTTATTAATTTTTTCAATTTTTAATTAATAAAATTTGAAAATCAATTGAGATGTTAAAATTATCAAGTATATTGTTTTCGTTTGTAATATAAAAAGTAAAAAAAAAATAAGTGTTTGCATATTTATGTTTACAACAGTTAAATGAGATATAAACATCAAATGTCACTAATATATATATAACAATACATCACTATAACAATTATGAAATTTTCGGATAAACACTATACGTCTGTTCGGTATAAGACTTTAGGCGTCTCAGATCGACAATGTGTGCTGGGATTCACACGATGGGACCGGCGAAGAGAAGTTTGATTGAGAAACAATTATATATTATTTTCAAATATGATATGAATAACCTAATAGTATTATTCAACAAGCTGCTGAATTTTGGACTTGACCAATACCAAACACACTAGACAGATCCTATCTCCTATGTATATTAAGTGACAGGCTGACAGCCATCACCCCGAAGTATGTTTAAGCTTAATACGGATGGCACATCTGGGAAAAAGGGTGCCTGAAGTGGCATTGAAAGCGTATTCCGCAACTCTAAAGGAGATTGGGTACTTGATTTCTCAAATCATTGAGACACAACCTTAATGGATGTGGAGCTACAAGCCTTACTTCTAGGCTTGATACTTGCAATATCTCATAATTTTGTTCTGCTACAAATATCAGTTGATGCAAGTAAACTATTTCTCCGCTGTAAGATCAAAATAATTGTCATTCACCTATTGTGAATGATTGCACGTCCTTGATGAATAGATTGGGTGAACCTCAAATCACCCACGACTATAAGGAGCTTAATACGATAGTGGATAAATTAGCTAATAGCGAATTCATGGATGAAGTTTTGATATTTTGGAAGCCGTCATCACCAGTCCAAGAAATATTAATCAGAGATAGCGAAGATACTTCGTATTTATCGTCCGACTACTATTACAATTACAAGTCAGCATGAAACACAAGGAATGACTTTAATTAACAATACTACCAATAGTATTTCTAATTTCACTTTTTGTAATATGGCACCAATCACTTGCTATTTTCTACTGACAAATTTACTATTTTTTTTCTTTTAAGTTCTACAGTTTTTTCTTAAATTCCATAGTAAGTTTATAAACTCTTTCGCTAACTTGTTAGAATGACATTAAAGATTATAAATAAGATTGAATAAGGTGAATAGAGAGAATAACATGTACATTTCTTGTCCTTTTTCGGGATAGTAATCATAAAATAAAGTGAATGTTGACCAGTGGAATTAATAATAAATCTATTGGTATACTAGTTTCTTTTATAATAATTGAACTGAATTTTGTGACTCTTTTTACATTATAGGTTATGAGAGATATTATATATGGCATTTATTTTACTTTCATGTCAATGTTATGTAAAGTGTAATTATGATTTTTTTGAAATATTTCATTGATAGTTAATTTGAAAATAGAATGTAACAATTTCGAATGCTAATGTAATTTATGGATAATTTAATATTTGTATTCTTTATATCACTTGAAATGTTAAATTAGGTGATTATTTTTCATGCAAAAGATGAATGCATGTGGTATTATTTCTTTTAATCAAATATTTTAGGTAAATAAAATAAAATTACCCATTTCTATACACTGGGTACATTTTGTTGTTCTTTTCATATTTTAGAAAAAAAATATAAAATAAATAAATATAAGTCATTTTTAATATTTTGAAATTACGTATAATGACCCAACTCAATTTTGGCCGTTGATTTACATTATTAAGCTTGCTAGATTAAAAACAATTTAGGGAAGTGACTTTCCAAATCACATCAAAAGACAGGTGACAAACAATAGGGGAACTGGGCAAGTCAATTGAAAGTTTTGGACGAATAAACGGTATACAGCAATTCACCGGAATCTGTACTCAGGCGACTGCTAACAACGCCGGCGGAGATTTTCCGGTGGTTTCCTTATCTCCGTTCTCGCGTACAGGCATTGCTAATTCGGCAGCTCTTCCAAAGAAAGGAAGCTTCTATTCGTAAGGTACGAACTCCGAACTATCGTCATAGCAAAAAAGCTAGCAATAATCACAATCACTTGTAATTGCCGGTAACCAACTAGTCATTGTAGTGTAGTGATAATATAAAATATTATTCATATGCTTATTTAAACTGTATTGGCAGGACCGCCGGGTACTCGGCGAGATGCGGAGCCTTAAAAAATGCTCTGGCGATGATGTGGCGTATCATTTAATAATCACCGTAGTTGCAGGTGATAATATATTAGTATAAACTACTTGATGTCTTTATACTGACTAATTTGGAAAATTTTAATCTAATCTATCCTTTTATATTCTCTTCAGCTGTGTTGTTGCAAGCACTCGCAGTTGTTTCAGTTGTTGCACCAAATACTGGTTGCTATGCTATGGATAACTCCAGCTACATTCACGATTTTGTATCCTTTGAAATTCTTGCTTGTTGATTCAGTGACTATTTTCAGTGTGTTAAAATAAGAAAGTCTAAGTTCACCTTATAATGTCACTTACCATGAATGCATCCAAAGGTGTGGCCTAGTGATCAATGAAGGGGATTGAGAACCACGAGGTCTCAGGTTCAAAATACCAGCATACCAGCAAGGACAAAAAACTAGGTGATATTTTTTCCATCTGTCCTAGCCTTGGTGGACAGAGTTACCTAGTACTTGTTGTCCTATTGCTGGTGGGAGGTGACAGGTATTCCGTGGAATTAATCTGAGGTGGGCGCAAACTAGCACGGACACCACGGTTATCAAAAGAAAAAGTTACTTACCATGACATTTCACTCTGCTGGAACTTTGCAATCTTCTTATATTTCTTATTCTGAGAAATGGGATCTCCTTTTATTAGATCACCATGATGGTGCCACAATACTTGCAAACTTCTTAAATATTGGAGTATTTTTTATCGGTCTCAA
The DNA here is from genome assembly GCA_034509755.1 of Anisodus tanguticus. NCBI lineage: Eukaryota > Viridiplantae > Streptophyta > Magnoliopsida > Solanales > Solanaceae > Anisodus > Anisodus tanguticus. The sequence continues at coordinate 12,014,468 of CM067544.1, forward strand.
GATCTGAGATGATTAAAACTGGTCATATTATTGGAGGTACAGTTGGATAGAGTTGGTGTTTCTTAACCTATATTTCAGAGTAGCTGGATTGGACAACCATTTGAGTATGAGGGGAAGGGGAAGGTGATGTCTCATTTGATATATGAGCTACTATGTCCACCAATGGTTTCGATTATTTGCAAAATGTAATGTTCATGAGTTGTCTTTTAATGTAGGATGCTGACTTGGTGGTTCGATTTTGCAAAGATGTCGAGTCTAGATCGCAAGCAGTAATGCATTTTATGAAGTTGACATTTATTTATTCACTCTATATATTACTAGATGCTTATTTCCTCTTCCCTTTTTGTCTCTTTTTTGCCGGAAAATGTTCTCTCCAACTGCTAAAAACTTCGTATCTAGTAATCTGCAACTAGCTAATTAGATTAATAGCTATGAGCATGCTAGTGATACTGATAATGGAATTTGTGATTTCTAGTCTCTTAAGCGCAAAATAAAGAAAAATAAAACAAGTATAGCACCTCTGAAGTGCACAAGAGTAATGTTAGAGTGGGTTAAAGTCCCACATTGGTTGGGGAATGGACTGGTGGTTTGCTTATATGTACTTGGGTAATCCTCCCTTTTTGAACTAGCTTTTGGGGTTGAGTTAGACCCATGTGCCATATCTTTATATAGTATCAGAGCCAAGTCCATTCCCGTTTGGGCTCCTAGAGCCGTTTGGGCTCCCGGTCCACGCTTCAGTTGGGTCCTGGGCGTAAAGGGGGTGTTAGAGTGGGTTAAAGTCCCACATTGGTTGGGGAATGGACGGGTGGTTTGCGTACATGGACTTGGGCAATCCTTGAGCTAGGCCCATGTGCCATATCTTTACAAGTAAAAATTAACTGCCATATCTTTACAAGTAAAAATGAAAGTTGGTTTGCTTGCAAGTGCCTACTGAGAATGGGGAAAAATAAGTCTTCTTTATACATTTGTTAGTGGAACTTCTAGATTGTTAGAAATTCCGAGCTTTTATACTAAGAAAATGTCTACTTAATTGACTTGTCCACTATATACTCTTGTAATCGTGATTCCTTATGTAATAAAGAGTTAACCTGAACTACAGGGATATGTCGACTATGGCAGATTTGATAAAGTCAACTATTTTCATGCTGGGTCTGGGCATGTCAGCTTCGTTCAGGTAAGCTTTTGAACTGTTGGTGCAATTTAATCTTATACTGGAGAAACTTAAAGATTTATGCATGTGCAAGAGCGATCCACCTGTTGGTGCAATAGGGAAGTAAAAGATGTTCTCTTTGTTCTCATGGCTGGTTCCCCCCCCCCCCCCCCCCTAATGGATTGAGACGGGCTTAAATGGAAAGAGATGGATAATGAGGTTTCATATAACAGCTCCACTTACTTGGAATTGAGGCGTATTGTTGTTGTTCTCTTGGCTGGCTGCATTATGTAGCCAACAGTAATTGACATAGGCTACAGGGATGTGTGGCTTGTGTTCTTCTATTCTACTCTGTGATATGTAATACCTTATGAAGCAAAGAGAATCTAGTGATTCATGTAGATAGTTGTTTCTTGGTTCACGGCAGCTGTTTACTACATAAACTGGAAATGACAGTTACTAGATGAGCTGATAAAAGACTGAGTCACTTGAGGAAAAAAATTAATATGAGGTTATATGGAGGGTTTGTTTACTGACATGTTAGCTGTAGGTATACTAGTAGAGTTAAAAAACATGTTTATAACTTCTAACTTGGATAGCTCTGCGCTTCAATATTTGTGAAGTATGTGCCTCAAGTCGCGTCAATCTGCTCTTCTGATGCATTACTCCCTTGCTTCATATTGCTGCGTTGCTAGAAACAACAAAGTGCCTGCTTTTTAATTCTGATCTTACCTGCAAATCTAATATTAGTTTACATTGTTTCTATTGCCCCCAGGAATATTTCAACGGTGACCTGATGAATTGTGAACAGAGTTATGATAAGATGGGCCGAACAACTAAGGTTTGAATGATCTCTCTCTCTCTCTCTCGCTATAAATATGTAACCTTTTTCCTATTTAATTTCAAGAATCATATTATAGATCCTCTGAAAAGATAAAAGTGGGCAGTGGGCCGTGTAGGTATATCATGTTTCAATAATTGGTGTCCCATGTACTGAACTCCAATACGGTTAGATTGAAATCTCTCACTTTCTATATTGATAGGTCAATATCATCTGTGGAAACTGTCCTCATGGACAATGCAAAGGTATGTAAACCCTTCATTGACTAGTAAGATAGCTTGTTAATTCGAGATGTATGAAATAGCCTCAATAAACTACAAATTTCCCAGTTAGTATTTTTGATTAATCTCTGAAACACTCAACTGATTCTGAAAATTTAGATCTACAATGGCATCATAAACATGAAGAACCCAGAATTCATCAAAAAGAAAAAACATGAAGCCTGGGGGTCAGCTAAGAGAAGCATAATTTTGATATCACATATTAATGCACAAAATTTGCGAGCCGGAAAGATTGCACAAAGTATTGCAAGTGTTATTAATAACCTTGGACAATGTCATTTTTGGTGGCTCATATATGCCTACCTTATCCAGTGAATGTCCAGTGTGTACTTCAGTTACTAGTGAGATCATTATTAGCTGTTGACCGGTGTGTAAATCCTAAATACCCATTTTAGGTTTTTCCATGGCTCTTTTGTGGGGGTAGAATATTATGTTCCTGCGATTGATAGTGTGCTGTGGTTCCTGAAATTGATCTAAATGTAACAAATGCTAATTGGAGAATCTACCAGAAGTTATGTCGGTTATTGAGGTGTCCAGGATGGTTATCGGCGTATGCAAAAACAAAGCTAATCATCCTTGTAAATAAACCCTAAACCCTTGTAAACGAAATCTGTATAGAAATCATTGAGGTGGACACACTGAATCTTATCCGTGGTGCATTGTCCCATTGTGTTCATATAGACAATGTGATTTGTGTGGTTTAGTTTGTCTTATGATCCTGAATTAGGCGAGGACCAGCATACTGCTAATTTTGGTTTTCAATTCCGGGGATGTGAATCAGTAGGTATTTGCCTTGCTTAATAGTTTGCGAGTTGCTGATAGGTCACGATCTTTAAACCTGAAGTTCTTTATTAGTTTTTGGACTAAATTTGTCAGTCACGTGTCTGGTTTCTGTGTCATCTGTACTTTACTGTTAAACTTGGAAGCTAATTTTTTTTAATGGAAATTTATTCTGGAGGTATAGGTAATGACTTTTCTGCAATTACATGTATTAACTGAACTACTTCGAAGTAAAAAGGGTGACATATTACAAGATGCTATTCTTTAATCTTTTTAAAATTTGACACAGGAATCCACTATCACCTCTTTGTTCAACAATGATGTGGGATTTGGAATTGTGGGATTCAGTTATAGAACGTATCATTGTCTATCTTGCTAATTTTTTTAGTAAACTTCAAATCCTCAGGTGGACTTGGATGCATCTGCAATGTTGAATATGAGTCTACTTGTAGGTATTCCCCCCATCATTTAGCTGATATTTAATGTGATATCACACCCTCCCCTGTTCCCTCCCCCCCCCCCCCCCCCCCCAAAAAAAAAAAAAAAAAAAGAGAGAGAAAGAAAAAAGACAAAGAGAAACTGCAAGTTGGGGTGAGGTCTAAAAGATTAGAAAAGTTATACTCTCTTCATTCCATTTTGTATAATCATATTTTACTGGGCTCGTAGTTTAAGTCTTTAAGATATTAATGTGACATATTGTGTTAGTGGTTTTGGAAGAAAATATTAAAGTAACTGTTGAAAAGTTAGTTTGACAGAGAAATCATCACAATAAAGTTTAAAATTTGAATAATTTGATATTCATTCTTGAAAGTTGCAGGAATTGTATTTTGGAACATTTCAAAATGGAAAGAGTGTCATATAAAATCAAACAAAGCGAGTATATATTTGGGGTTGCAGGCACATTCCTTTTCAGCCCCTTGCAAACAATATTATCATGTTTCCTTTAGCTGAGTTACTTAATTGGATGCATGTGTTCCTTAAAAATTGGAAGTGGGGTGAGCATGAGGTGGGTTCTCAACTCTTATGGGGTATGATGTAATTGGGTAGTGTATTTCTCAAAGGATGGCATATTTTCTTTTCCAAATTGGTCCAATGTACTTTTGGCAGTTCTTAACAAGTCTCTTCAATATTTCAATCAAAAAAAGTTTTTAACTCGTAGTACAATTCATTTCATTTGTAAATCGTTATGTTTTTATTTCAATAAAGGACATAACCCACATATCCTCTCTGATTCTGAAGCTTAATCAAATTGACTTTTAACTGTATTATGACTATGACTAAGGCATTTCTTATTACTCTTTCCCGTTGGGTTAAAAAGTTGGACCCTTCTTCAATAACCCCTTGAGCTTTCCTGCAATTTGTTTCATCAAGTTAAGAGAACATTTCTTGCACTGCTCCGTATATTTGCAGTTCAACCTACCATTTACTCATCGCCATGGCAGGCCTCTGTTTGGACTTTAGTAATTAAGGGACATTTCTCAACCTGACAGTGCAAAGAAAAATTGGAATCGTAATGCTTCAGTAAGCTCATACTATGAAGTATGGAATTATTTCTCTGATGTCTCTAACCATGTATTGGTGACAAGATATGAGGGCAAAGTTGACCAGCGAGAGTAATTGAAAAGGTTTGATTATTGGGGAAGAGTTACATAAAATAATGTGGATTCCATGATGACATCACTAAGTATAGGGTTTTTTAAATACATGATTTGTACACTTCAACTTCTAACTTGTCTAGCTGTATGTCTAATATGACTTTTGGACAGAGCTGAAGTTGAACTTGCCATTCCATGTGAGAAACCAGGTCTGCGAGTCTTTGAAGGTTTCACAGTTGGTTTTCATCCACGTTCATGGGAAATTGTAAGGGAAATATTTCTTCTTTCATCCAGTACCTTCAAACTGTCTCACATGGCTTATGGTGTGGAGGCCCTTACTTGTGAATTCACAGGTTTACAATGGCATGACTCAATTGGGCTATGAAGAATCTCACAAGGAATTCAGGTGAAGGGTTTATCTCATTACTTACAAGTATCATCTTTTCTTTGCTTATTATAATTTTTTTCTTGATAAGTTTCTTTGCTTTTTATAGTTACTCCCTTTATCTGACATGTCTGTCTTACTTTCCTCTTTGGACTATCACAAAAATATATCTACTTTCTTTAAGTAGAAGCCTGCCTTATTTTATTCATTATTTGTTGAATTGTATACTGCTCGAAGCGTCAGATTGGACCCATTTTTATTCTTATAGTACTCCAAATTCATAAAGTTAGGTTATCTTTGGATTTAGGTCCACTTTTGCTTCAAACAACTGTAATTTTTCAACTCTACACTTAAAACTCCATGTATATTCAAGCTAAGACTATCAAAAAGAGATCGTGATATTGTTACTGTTGTTGTTGTTGCTGCTGCTTTGTTTTAGATTTATTCTTTGCACTTATCTTGATTGTGTGCTGCTTATCTCTTCAAACAAATAGATTGTATCTTTATTTTTCTGTCTGGCATCGCCTCCACCTAGGTAGCTGGCAGTTTTCCTAAACTGTGGAGGTATTATGTCTCATCATATTGATTCTGCTAAAGTTCTAATCAATACTGCATTTGGGTTTATGACGGAGAAGAGGTCTCAAACTGAGTCTTGATTGATTGTGTGAGAAATTATGGGAGAAAATATATTATTGAACATTGAGCCCTATTTATAGATATTACATCTCAATCCTTTTCCATGTAGGATACTATATACAAATCATATTCCTACTCCTATTCTAACACTCCCCCTCAAGCTGGTGCATACAAGTCATATGTACCGAGCTTGTTACAGATGTATGTAATACGCGGACGACTGAGTGACTTGGTGAAAATATCTGCAAGCTTAACACTACTTTACAAATTTAGTAACAATATCTCCGAAGAATATCTTTTTCATGACAAAGTGACAGTCAATCTCAATGCGCTTAGTCCTCTCATGAAATACCGGATTTGATGTGATATGAAGGGCCGCTTTGTTATCACACACAAGTTCCATTTGACTGATTTCTTCAAATTTTAGTTCTATGAGCAACTGCTTAATCCAAACTAGCTCGAAGTTGCTACAACCATTGCTCGATACTCTGATTCAGCAATAGATCGAGCAACGACACTCTGTTTCTTACTCTTCTGGGACACCAAATTACCTCCTATTAACACACAATATCCGGATGTAGAACGTTTATCAGAGGGTGATTCTGCATAATCAACGTCTGTATATCCAACGATCTGCTCATGGCCTCGATCTTTGAAAATCAGTCCTTTACCTGACTTAATATATCGCAAAATGCGGATAACTGCATCCCAATGACTATCACAGGAATAATCCATAAACTGACTTACAACACTCAGAGGAAACGAAATGTCAGGTCTAGTTACTGTGAGATAATTCAACTTACCAACCAATCGCCTATATCTTCCAGGATCACTGAGTAGCTCCCATGTCCTGACAAGAGTTTAGCATTCGGATCCATAGGAGTGTCAATGGGTTTACAAACCATCATTCATGTCTCCTCAAGAATGTCTAAGGCATACTTGCGTTGCGAAATAACAATATCTGACGTGGATTGGGCAACCTCAATACCTAGAAAATACTTCAGTTTGCCGAGATCCTTAGTCTGGAAATGCTGAAAGAGATGTTGCTTTAAATTAGTGATACCATCTTGATCATTGCCAATTATAACGATATCGTCAATATAAACCACCAAATAAATACTCATATCTGGAGCAGAATGTTGATAAAACGCAGAATGATCTGCTTCACTGCGGGTCATACCAAACTCCTGAATTATTGTGCTGAATTTATCAAACCAGGCTCGAGGAGACTGGTTTAGACCATAAAGTGACCGACACAATCGACACACCAGATTACTCCTTCTGAGCAATAAAACCGGGTGGTTGCTCCATATAAACTTTCTCCTCAAGATCACCATGGAGAAAATCATTCTTAATGTCCAATTGATAAAGAGGCCATTGGCTGACAACAACCATGGATAGAAAAAGACGAACATATGCTATTTCAGCCATGGGAGAGAAAATATCACTGTAATCAAGCCCAAATATCTGTGTATACCCCTTTGCAACAAGGCGAGCTTTAAGCCGGTTAACTTGATCATCCGGACCAACTTTGACTGCATAAACCCAACGACAACCAACAATAGATTTATCTGAAAGGAGAGGAACAAGCTCCCAAGTACCACTCGTGTGTAAAGCAGACATCTCGTCAATCATAGCATGTCGTCATCTAAGATGAGAAAGGGCTTCATTTGTAGACTTAAGAATGGGGACAGAGGACAATGATGATACAAAGGCATAATGAGATGATGATAGACGATGATAACTTAAAATGGTATAATGTGGGTTAGTATTACGAGTGGACCATTTACCTTTCCGAAGTGCAATCGACTGATCAAGAGGAGACAAGTCCGCAGTAGGTGCAAGGTCTGACGTATGACATGAATCATTTGGGCCTAATATAGGGAATTATGCTGGACGCGATCGACGATGATAAATCAGAAGTGGTGACAATGTGACTGGAGATGTAGAAGTAACTATAGATTTCTCAAAGGTCGGTGTAGGTAAAACCTTAGGTATAGGTAAGACCTCAAAGATATCAAGATGATTAGAAGGAGACCTAAAGTAAGGTTGAGACTAAAAAAATGTAACATCGGCAGACATAAGATATCGACGGAGATCAGGTGAGAAGTAACGATACCACTTTTGAACTCGAGAATAACCAAGAAAGACACATTTAAGAGAGCGGGGGGCTAATTTATCTATCTCCAGAGCTAGGTTATGCACATAACATGTGCTCCCAAAAACACGAGTAAGAGAGTATAGAGATGACTGAGGATATACAATGGAATATGAAATATGATTCTGAATAGATGATGAGGGCATTCGATTAATTAAATGATAAGCTGTGAGGACTGCATCGCCCCAAAAGCGCAGCGGAACATGGGATTCAATGAGAAGAGTGTGAGCAATCTCAATGAGATACCTATTCTTTCGTTCTGCTACCCTGTTTTGCCGAGGGGTGTACAGTCAAGATGTTTGATGAATAATTCTTTGGTGAGTCACAAACTGCTAAAACTGGGAAGATTTGTATTCTAAGTCATTATCACTACGAAAAGTACGAATAGAAACACCAAATTGATTTTGTATTTCAGCACAAAAACTCTTGAATATAGAGAATAACTCAGAACGATCTTTCATTAAGAATAACCAAGTACATCTGGAAAAATCGTCAATGAAACTTACAAAATAACGAAATCCCAAAGGTGAACTGATTTTACTAGGGCCCCAAATATCATAATGAACTATTGAAAAAATAGACTCTGCACAACTCTCAACACTCCGTGGAAAGGTAGTGCGAGTGTGTTTCCCAAGTTGACACGACTCACAATCTAATTTGGACAGACTAGACAAACTAGGCACCATCTTTTGTAGCTTGAACATACTCGGATGTCCCAATCGTTTATGGATTAAGTCCGGAGGATCTGTAATGGATCATGTTGTGGAGGAATTAGGAGAGGTAAGATAGTAAAGACCTTGTGATTCATATCCTGCACCAATCACTTGTCCCGTGCTGCGGTCATGCATAACAAAAGAATCATCAAGAAATATTATGACACAATTTAGGGCATGTGTCAAACGACTGATAGATGCAAGATTAAAAGGACAACCAGAGACAAAAGAACGGAGTTTAGAGTGACAGAAGACAGGGGATTAGCTTGTCCACCCCCTTTTGATTTTGTTTGGATCTCATTGGCTAAAGTAATCGGAGGAAAGGACTTTGAATAAATAATATTTGACAAAAGTGATTTGTTACCAAAAATATGATCAGAAGAACATGAGTCAACGACCCACGATGGACGGATACTAGACTGTGAAACACAAGCGAAGGAATTACCAGCAACAGAAGTATTAGGTTGAGAATCTGTGGCTACTTGTGGAGACGTCTGCTTACTTGCTCGATACTGAAGGTACTCATTGTATTCTCCTTCAGATAAAAGCCTCGGATTTCCTGTAGTGTCAGTCTGAGCAACATGAGCATTGTTGGGTGGTTGACCATGCAGAACACGACATACGTCACGAGTGTGTCCAAACTTATGACAATGACTACACTGAACATCATTGGGTAGTGGACCATGTAGAGCACGACATACCTCGCGAGTGTGTCCAAACTTATGACAATAACTACACTTAGTTCGAAATTTTCCAAAACGACCTCCTCCTCGTCGATTATCCATAGACTAAGATGTTCGATTCTCTATGGTTTGAGATGCGAGAACAAAGGAGTCAACGGTTGGTGATGGAACCACTGTGTGATTAGGGAGGCGCAGCAAGACGAAGCAAACAAGAAAATAGTTCATTAATTATAGGAACCGTTGGACTAGCCAAAATCTGATCACGCACCAAATCAAGGTCAGTGGGAAGTCTAGTAAGTGTAAGAACTAGAAACAATATTTGTCTTTGCTCTTGTTGTTTTTCAACGTTTGTAGTGATTGACATCAACTGCTCAAATTCCTCCATGGCTGCCTGTACCTGTCCCAAGTAAGTAGACATATCTAATTCCTGTTTCTTTAAGTTGGTCATCCGAGATATCACATCATAAAATCGAGTTATGTCTTTAGTGTATAAAGCGCGAGCCTTTTTCCAAACTGAATAACATGTCTGGAAGCATCGAAACAATGACATCAACTTGGGATCAATAGATCGCAACAAGAGACTACATAATTGAGCGTCAACCTTCTCCCAATGTGCTTTGGTCTTTTCTGTCTCACTAGCCTCTGCTTTTTCATTAATCACAATAGTCTTTTGCGTTAGGTGATCTTGAACACCTTAACCCTTGCACCACAACTCAATCGAGGAAGCCCAAGCTAAATAGTTTGAACTTCCCATTAATGGTTCGGAAGTAATCATAGGGCTTGAAGTTCCAATTCCCGTGATTTTGGGATTAAAAACATCAAATCTGAGAGACATGGTTTAAAAACTTTAAGAAAATGTGAGAAAAGAAAAGCACGAAGCTTCGACTTTAAGAGGGACTCCCGGAGTGATGAAACAGGATTGAAGACGCCGAAACAGTACCCGGAAGTTGGAAAACCCGCCGGAAAAGTGAAAAGTGATCGGAACTTTAAGAAAATTGTATGGTTGTGCTCGGAATCACCTGACGATTCTAAAAGAAAAAAGAGTTGCCCGGAAAAGTGGCCGGAAAACTCCGCACGCGCCGGCGCGTGGGGATGACTAGCTATCGACGTAGGACCTCCGGGAAGCGCGTGACAACGCGTGGGGTCTGTTTTCCATAGCGGTTGACTGGGGTTTTCTCGCATGAACCTGATCTACGATGTGGTGGTGTTGGATTTTGCACAACTCCCACAGAAACTGAGATGGACGTAGGCAGCCCTAGAAAGTCGCTGGAATTTGACGCACGACGACTAATTTGATTGAATTTTCTTTCCCGGATTTCTCATCAATGCCCTGATACCATGTGAGAAATTATGGGCGAAAATATATTATTGAATTGTTGTATCTACATTATTACATTGATTCCTATTTATAGATATTACATCTCAATCCTTTTCCATTTCCATGTAGGATACTATATACAAATCCTATTCCTACTCTTATTTTAACAGATTGAAAGCCAAATTCTTATGCCCTGAAATAGAATATGTATTGGTTATGTGGTTTTCTATGGTTGCTTCTGCATTCTATCTGGGAATGTAATTGTGTTTTATAGTTGAGGTCTATACTGTAACGGGACAGATCCTGCCAAACATAAGATGTTGAATTGGATAGAAATGGTGGCTTAAAATTAAGGCTTGAACATATGCTGATATAGTCGTCCCCTAGCTAAAAAGGGATAAAAAAGTGGAATAAAGATATCTCGTTTCAGGTGACCATATTTAGTCACGGGTCTAAATCTGCTTTTCCTTCAATGTGAAGTTTGGCTACTCTTTTCAGTAAAATATCATTTGCCTCTTCATGATTCCACAGAGATGCTTTGCATTTATTTAGGAGTGTGCTTTGGTTTAGACCCTTGTGGTCCGGCCCTTTCCCGTACCCCGTGCATAGCGGGATCTTAGTGCACCGGGCTGCCTTTGGTTCAGGTAACCAAGCAATACCGTGGAGAGGACTGGTTGTCATCCTTGTCTTTGTGTTGGTCAACTTTGCCAACAGTTAACACTGCCTATTTAAGTATGCTTGTGAATATCTTTTGACTTCTAACTTCTGCAAGGTTCCAGTACACATTTTGCCAGCCCTACCCTATGTGCTTTCTATAGTTGTCCTGTTCTTGCAATATCTGACTTCAATGTTTTATCATAAGCTGCATAGTTACAGTAGTTGTTATCATATCACAGTCTAAAATGCATACAATTATTTCAATTGATTCGTCATTGTTATTTTGTAGCTTCAACACTGCACAAACTCATGTAGCCCTGTATATGACTGCGATTGCTTCGGTTTCAGGTTCTGTGCAGAAACCATTAGTAAAGGTGCCTAAGCTTTTAATTATGCATTTATTCTTTTTGTGCTTGAATGTTATTCACTTGGAAGATCACTGTTTTCCCCCTTCTCCATGCCCCTTTCCATATGCATGTCAGGTTTCTCCGCTGCAAGGATTAAAGGTCAGATTATCCGGTTCAGCAGCAACTGGTGGATCACCAACAACTTTGTCACCAACAGTATTACTGATTGACTGGAGATGTAAAATGACTTGACTGTTCCACTTATAAGACTAATTAGGGAGATATTTCTTGTTTCGCTATTATATTATCTTTTGGCTCAACCTTTTATTCCTGTAAATTGCTGGCTGCATTTTCAGGTGATATTGCTCGTGATAACCCATATGAGGTTGAGGTCACCATTCCAATAAAAAACTATGACCCCATTCAGTTCACCCTCACAAAGATGTGTCGTAAGTGCAATCTGGCCTTTATTCAACTTCACTTGTATGTGTGTCAGTTATACTCCTCCTATATCATTTTATGCGTCTTAGTTTGATTTTAAGAATATGAAGAAAACTTTTGAATGCCACCAAAACTTAAAGGCAAGTTCTATAGAGTGGTAGTTAGGCCTGCTATGTTGTATGGGCCTGAGTGTTGGCCAGTCAAGAAGTCCCACGTCCAGAAGATGAAGGTGGCGGAGATGAGGATGTTGCGATGGATGTGTGGGCATACTAGGAAGGATTGGATTAGAAATGAAGTTATCCGGGATAAGGTGGGAGTGACTCGGTGGAGGACAAGATGCGGGAAGCGAGGTTGAGATGGTTCGGACATGTTAAGAGGAGAGGAACGGATGCCCCGGTGTGGATATATGAGAGGTTGGCTTTAGACGGGTTCAGAAGAGGCCGAGGTAGGCCGAAAAAGTATTGGGGAGAGGTGATTAGGCAGGACTTGACGCAATTGCAATTTACCGAGGACATGACCTTAGATAGGAGGTTGTGGGAACGCGGATTAGGGTAGAGGGTTAGGTAGTAGTACGGGTCCCATGTAGCCTTCCATACTAGCAGGCGTAGTGTTACCTTGTAGGTTCTTGTCCTTCGATTTCCTGTTACTATCTACTATTTTTTGTACTCCGATTAATTGTACTAGTTGATGCATTTACGGTTAAAATTCCTCCATTAATGCTTATGTACAATATTTTACCATGATCTCTTTACTTTACTTTACTTTACTTTACTTTCTTTAAATCTTATCTAACATTTTAGGGTCTTTCGAAAACAGTCTCTCTACCTCCCAAGGTAGAGGTAAGGTCTGCGTACACTCTACCCTCCTCAGACCCCACCGTGTGGGATTACATTGGGTATGTTGTTTGTTGAAAACTTTTGAATCTTGTGGTCTTAAATAAAGGTGTGTATAATATACAAAAAATGCCCTTTGAATCTTGTGATGTTAAACATGTCATTTTTATAAGGAAATGTCATAAAGGATAAAATGGGAATGTTGGAATTAATAATTTACTAATAATAGAAAGAGACATTCTTTTCAAACAAACTAAAAAGGAAAGACACATAAGTTGAAACGGGGGATTATACACTTCTCATTAATGAGCGTACATTATGCTCATAGAGCAATGCATCTTTGAGTCTTTGACAATGTGTGGCTACGATAACAGTCGACTAACTTTTGAGCAAAAGCAAAAGCTTTAAAAACAAAAGGGAAAAAACAATGTGGATGTGGTTCGGCCTCTAGCTAACCATCTGCAGCCTTCCCCTGTCCCTATCCACCTTTTCCGCCATATGAGAATCTCATTGGTAAGAGACATTTTGTGTGTGTGTGTGTGGGGTGGGGGAGTGGGGGGGGGGGGTTGAATAGTAGTGTATGCGCAGGGAAGATCTGATAGGGATGTTTTTTGCGCAATATGAATTACGTAGTCCTAGCAATACTATATGTCCTTTCTAGCTGGTGCCTACTATTCTAAGTGGCTGTTCCATTTAAATCACGATAATAGAGTGAAATTTCTGCAGTATATCAGCAAAGCGAAGGTGATGATGCTGCAAGAGGATGGGCCATATTTGGAGTATTATCATGCATGTATGTCGTTACTTTTCAGCCCCTTATTTTCATGTTGAAATGTCTTGAGTGAGTTCTTCCAGATCTTATGCAGTTCTACATCCATACGTTTTGCTACAGCATAACTGGTTATCTGCTTACGAAGTTGTTGACTCTGTAGTTGAAATTTATAAGTGTTTCGTATATTCAGATGCTGCTCTTGGTCATCTTGTGTAGCATCATATAAATATGACATATTGTGTGGAACAGAGTATTAGTTGCCTCAACACTATTCTGCTGTGGAGGGTTCATTTACAAGACACGAGTGCAGAATCAGGTAGGTCTATGGTTCGTGCTTTTTGCTATGTACTATGCTTTCTCTCTTTAGCCAGCTTTGTTTTCAATTGTATGATTCTTTTGCAGCATTTAGTAATTCATTAAATTTCATATTTACAGCGTGGGCTTGATGCATTGCCTGGAATGACACTTTTATCCGCATGTTTGGAAACTGTAAGTCTACCTACTCGCGGAGCTTTAACTTCTTGGGATGGTGCAGAAGGCTTTGGGTGAGCTATCAATACATTTCTTGTACGTGGCAAAAAAAGAAGTGAAATATGTGGAGGTCATCGCAAGGGGTAGAGAGAGGGGGGGGGGGGGGGGGGGAGTGAAATCTGAATGTGTAAGTAATGCTAGGGGGTATTGTTGTTCCAGTAAAGGTGTATGGATGTAGTAGAGGGGTATGCTAGGGGAAAATGTCATATTTGAGCATGCTGTGAAAATCATTGGAGCAGAATTGGTTTAATGTGCTTTTGAACTGAAAAATAGGTAAGCGGACTAGGCCATGGCTATTCACGACCAGAAGATGTCAACAATCCTTTTGCAAATCAAGCTTCATGGGAGCGTCAACCTGCTACTACTCAAGCAACACGGAGAACTAGTGAAGTTAGGTACGGATCAATCTGAGTCCTGTTTGTTTGTAGATGAGAGTCTTGCCCACATACCAGGCCAGTGTTCCAAGTTAGAAATGTGCACAAGACGGGTCTCTCTTTGGAAGCAACTGATATTTGGTGCTCTGCTTCTGCATACAAAACATTGTTTTATCCTTCTCATTCTTGTGGCAGTAGAGATTGATGAACCATGAAATTTTTTGCAAGCTCTGATAGATCTGCAATTTTGGTATTAGTTCCATCCCCTCTCCTCGTGAAGCATAAATGTATAATCTGACATACTTGGAAATGCTAGCCGTTGTGCAGCTACCTGTTACAGCTTTTATTTAAGTTAACAAATTCCTCTATGCACGTATAGCTCAGAAACTTGCTCACCCAAATTATAAGGTGAGGAATGCTGTGAACTGGAAAATTAAATGATTGGTGGTGCTCACACGGATTATAATAAGGCAAGAAATGCTGTTACTTGAAAGATTATAATTACTTGGTTCATGGTACTATGGTAGATACAGACTTGTGAAAAACTCGCTGCTTTGTGACACTCTTGTTGAGTTGATGGGATCAATGACAATGTTTCGAATCAGATTCCTGTCGCACCACTTTAAGTCGATCGTTTGTTTTATCTAGTATTTGAAGCAAGAACCACACTATCAAAGTTATCAATAGACAATAGTGCGTATTTTTCGGGGTCTGTAATGTTTGGTTCCCGTAAGTCTCTACATTTACCAAATCAGCAGAATAAATATCAAATTTACTGACTCGAGTATAATCAAAGACAACGCTAAAACCGGAACCAAGAAAGATGCAAATCCCCATTCCCCTCGATGCATGCTAAGAATCAAGACTTAAGAGCAAATTTTGGGCTTTCTAAAGCTTATTCACGTTTGTTTAAGCTGCTTAAGGAAGGTGTTTACTTGCAACTATGTCAGGGAGGATATAGTACAGTTCGTTAATAATGAAGAAAAAAATAGCCAATCTGCTTGAAGCACATTCTCCTCATTCTATTAAAGAACACTTTTGGCATAAATGAAGCATAAGGATTATTCTGTATATGTTTGAAAAAGTAGAGGAGCAGTTCTCCTAACATTTCTTACCTGTTATTATTTTTATCATTTCATTTGACGAATCAGATTCACCTAATATTCATTTATCAAGTTGTTGGTCACCTTCCTCACTTGTGATGAATGAGAGCAGACATAGACCAAGTTACACTAGTACTAGTATTTTAACTAACGGGGATTGCCATTTCTATTTTTCTCTGAAGAAATTGTCGATAGCGTAGCTCAAAGTAAACAAGAAAAACATAATAAAATTTCTTTGTTTGACCACTTTGATTGAAATTTCCAACTTCTATATATACTTTTACGAGCTAATTTAGTTTAGCTGAATACTACAAAAATTTAGCGGAAAAGTTGAATATATCGTGTAGTAAATAGTACTTCAAAATAAGTAAATTTATAAACGTTTACTTTCAGTTATTAATGAATTGAAGTTAAGTACTTTTACATGAAATTGAGAAGAGGAAAAACAAATGGGTAATCTTCATGGCGTGTGTAATGGAGGACTTGGAGTAATTCAGGTCAAATAATAATATTGTGGAGGTCCTCTTTTGTCAACAAAGCAGGTGCCTTCTGTCCCCACTTTTTATCAACTCTTTTGTTACTTTATAGTTTATATTGCATGCATATTGTTTATCATCTCCGCAATATCCTTTTAACCCAAATCAATCAATTAAGGTGTGTGGGGATTGACCAGATCAAGTCATTCTCTCATGCTTAAAATAATTTTATAACTTTCACTAAAGATTTTCTCATAGCAACAATTAATAAATCTGGATTTTGGGTAGGAGAGGACTAAGCCAATTACCTGGACATTATTATCAATTGATTTACAGAACTTTGACAATTGTCTCCCAAGATCATTTGTTTAAGAAGCCTTGATTGTATCATTAGTTCCCTTAAAGTTGGACCTCATCAACTAATTTACAAAGTTAGGAAATATAGCTAAGTCAAGAATTAGTAAGATAAAGAGTCCCAATCAACTCATGTCATGCATTACAATTGAGTTGCTGTTGGTGAAGGTCTTTTTACTATCAAGGACCAGATCAATCATCATTTACTTGTACAACACAAATTTAATTTGCTTCACTTGGTAAATCATGCAGAAACTAAGACTAATCCTAACTAAAAAGCTACCAACTCCATTTATTTGTGCGCTTTAATTTGGAACTCTTCTTCCATTGGACACACTACATATACTAGTGAAACTCCATTCAATTTCATCACAGCAAACTAGCTTCCTTCAATATTCTATCTTCTTTCTACACCAAGTCCTTAGAACTCAACTTAAAGATGGCTCAGTCTATGAGCTTCTTCTTTCTTATTGCTCTGCTTGCTTTTGCACCAATTTGTTTCTCTTTTAAGAGTAACAATGGTGGTTACCTATACCCACAATATTATTATAAATCATGCCCAAAAGCGCAAGAAATTGTCAAATCTGTTGTTGCCAAGGTTGTTGCCAAAGAAGCTCGAATGGCTGCTTCGTTGCTGAGGCTCCATTTCCACGACTGCTTTGTCAAGGTAAAACATATCTCTGTTACTAAGTATTTGTGTCACTTGGTATTATAACAATGTGTAGAGAATGGATCTTGGGCCTAACTCAACCCCAAAATCTAGCTTGTAGGGTTAGGATTGTCCAAATCCATATAAGGAGTCTATGTTCCCATTCCATATCCGATGTGTGACTCTTAACACAATGAACACTAGAATGCAAGAATGCACCTACTCATGAAAATACTTTTGCTATGAACAAAATATAGGATTGTATTGCCTAGCTTGTTTAAATTGGAAGTATTAATTTGCAGATAGAAATATGTGCCATAATAAGTTGATGACTGACTAATTTGTTTTACTATGTCATGTAGGGATGTGATGCATCTTTGCTTCTGGATAGCAGCAGAGGTATAATAACAGAAAAAAGATCAAACCCCAACAGGAACTCAGCACGTGGATTCGAAGTCATTGATGAGATTAAATCTGCACTAGAGAAAGAATGCCCTCAAACTGTCTCTTGTGCTGATATCTTGGCACTTGCTGCAAGGGACTCCACTGTTTTGGTAAGTAGAGCCACATAAATTGGTCACAGTACTTCTCAAGGAGGCGCCCAAAAATAAAAAACAGAGCTGATTTTATTTTGTTTGTAGGCTGGTGGACCAAATTGGGAGGTCCCATTGGGAAGAAGAGACTCCAGAGGTGCCAGTTTAAGTGGCTCCAACAATGACATTCCTGCTCCAAACAACACATTCAATACCATTCTCACTAAATTCAAGAGACAAGGCCTTGATCTTGTTGACCTTGTTGCTTTATCTGGTAAAAAGATACTCCCTTTAATTTCTTGCTACTACTAGTTATCAACTAATCACACTTGAAATCTTAGTTAATACCGATAAATTGTAATGCAGGGAGCCACACAATTGGAAATTCAAGATGTACTAGCTTCAGGCAAAGGCTATACAATCAGTCAGGAAACAGTAAACCAGACTCTACTCTGGATCAATCATATGCTGCCCAATTGCGCAATAGGTGCCCAAAATCTGGTGGTGACCAAAACTTATTCTTCTTGGACTTTGTTTCCCCCACAAAATTTGATAACAGCTACTTCAAGAACTTGTTGGCTTCAAAGGGCCTGTTGAACTCTGACCAAGTTCTTACTACTAAGAGTCAGGCATCATTAGCCTTGGTGAAGCAATATGCAGAGAACAATGCGCTTTTCTTCGATCACTTTGCCAAGTCTATGGTTAAGATGGGGAACATTTCTCCTTTGACAGGTTCCAGGGGGGAGATCAGGAAGACTTGCAGGAAGATCAACTCATCTTAAAAGAGGACATCAACTTTCATTTGCAGAAATAGAAAATAATAATTGTTGTTTTGTTATGTATCTTTCTGTTGTTCTTTTTACATTCTTCTAGTTTCTTCAATTTTCGTCCTTGAGGATCTCATTGCTTGTACCATCTGTTTGGAAATTCTTAATCATGTATCTGTACCATTAATGGATTTTATTTTTAGCAGTTATCACACTTCATTTTAACACTTGACAAATTGAATTGGAACCAAGAAAAGAAGCTGCAGATATTTAATACTAAATCTAGACAAACATAAATTTGTATAGAGATAAGGTCAAAAGGATACTATAACAGAGGAACTATATATAGTACTAATCTAATACCTTCAATGACGAAATTAGAGAAATAATATTTACCGATAGAAAATATTCTCTTGGAATTTTCAATTATTCCTATGATATGATCTAATTCTTTCAAACTAGTTGAAAGTTAGATTGATTTCAGTAGTATTTTTCAACAAGTTTGTATTAGGGCTGTCCAATGGGCCGGGTCGGGCCGATCCCGACCCGACCCGCTACCTACCCCGATCCCCCCTGAAAAAAAATTGTCGGGTTTCGAACTCGGGACGGGACTGGATCGTCCCGCCCCGATTCCGACCCGACCTGCCCCATCCCGACCCGCTCCCCCCCGCTAGTCCCCTCCCCCTTTGCAAAAATAACCGTTGCAACTAGGGGTGGCCAGTGGGCCGGGCTCGGGTCAGCGGCGTCGGGTGCAGCTGTCGGGGTCGGGCGGGACGGGCGAAGGGGTCAGGGTCGGGTCTGGCGGGACTTGCTCCAGTCCCGTCCCGATCCCGATCCAGTCGGTATCGGGTCGGGGCGGGGTCCGGCGGGTTTTCCTTTTTTAAAAAATAAAATAAAATAACATATGTATAAAAAAAACTCAATAAACAAGACAAGATAGTGTAATAAAAACATCCCAAGGCTGTTTTTGTGCCTCTTATATTATTTAATAGACATGATTTTTTTGTAATACAAATACAATTGTCTAAAATCTAAATTGCAACTTTGTGGTGTTGTCCAAAAATTGCAAATTACATAATAAAATTACAATTAAAAAAATTACATTCTCAAAAAAAACCTGTTCTAATTGCTTGATAATTTCCTGTGGTTCTTTGGTTGGAATTGATATTTGTTGGTCAAATTGATCCACGTCGCTTCCACTACCTTCGGTTAAAATTTCATTGTAGTTTTCATCTTCTTCTTCGTTGATCTCCGGTTGACCGCACCTTCTCCGCTCTGCTCGTATCCAATCTCTGAATAATACTGCAATTTCCAAGCTGTCTCCGGCTAATGAGTGTCTCGTGGTCTTCTATTTGATATCTGCTTGGCAAAAAAAGCGCTTTCGAGACGCGATTGATGACGCTTGAATGTTCAAAACATCTCGGGACATCAATGAAAGTGTCGGAAAGGTCTTCTCATTCCCCTCCAAGGTATTTCGACAAGTCTTCATGTCCATCTTCATTGATAACTTCTTGATACGGTACGAACCCCCGCAAAATAAAAATATCCAACTCGCTAATTTGGTTAGTAGTAGAGGTACGGCCGCACATTCTATTTCGAGGCTTTCAATACTAACCGCAGAAACATCATGTCTTTTGTGAGGTTGTGTTGAAGATGAAGAAGATGGTATGGAAGCCGGTAAGTTACTAGCATTTTCTTGTTGATAAAATTTATATATTTTTTTGCATTGGTGTTCTACGCTAGACAACACTTCTTCTTTAGTTTGACTTTGTTCAATAGGTGGTGGATGATTTAGATTTTTGGGACTTGGAGGTGGTAGTACTTCTATACAATCGTAAATAGTTTCAATTAGTGATTTAGTACCGTCTATTTTAATAGTAGGATTTAATACATAACCAATAATATAAATAGTGGGAATAGGAATAAAATATTTTTTTATTTTGACAAACATTTTTTTAATAGCTGCCTTATAAGCTGGTTTTTCCATATATTCACTAAGTAATAAAAATATTAGAGTTATATAAAACAACATAATTGAAATAGTAGGATAATATATACCTGAAAATTCTTTTGTTGCTTGAAAAAATTTCTCTAAAAATACAATAAGTTCGGAAATTTTTACCCAATCACTATCTAAAATCATATCAGCTGGATTTTTATTATGAGAGTTAAAAAATAAAGTTATAGGTATTCTATAGTCATAAGCAACAAGTAGTTGCTCGTATAAAGAATTCCACCTAGTGGATACTTCTTGTGGAATTTTTCTATAAGGTAGTCCACAATCGTGACAAGTTTTTTAATATTCTTTTCTACGTTGTACTTTATTACTTTTAAAAATAAAGTTTATAGCAAATTGTATTTTACTAAGAATGTCTTCAAAAAGTGATAAACCATCCTTTACAATTAAGTTATATATATGGCACACGCATTTTATATGAAAATGATCTGGAAAAGATGGAGTTAAACTATTTTTTAAAATTGTAATTGCGTAATTGTTAGAAGAAGCGTTATCTAATGTAATAGCCATAATTTTATCGGTTATTCCGTAATAATGGCACACTTGATAAATATTATCTGCAATAAAAGTACCAGTGTGCCTATCATCTATATATCTATACGCTAAAATACGTTTTTGCATAGACCATTTATAATCTATCCAATGACAAGTTACAGTTAAATAATCATGGTCGTTAGTACTACGACCTATATAAGACGTGATAGATACTTTGCCATTAAAAGGATATAATGAAAAACGTAAATATTGTTGATATTCATGCGCGAATTTAAATACATCTCTCTTAACAGTTGATCTAGGAAAACTGTTAAAAGCAGGACTATATATATCTTTAATGTAATGAATAAAACCGGGAGATGAAGAAAATGAAAAAGGCAAACCCTCCACAACAACTAATTTTGATATTGCTTCCCTATCTCTATGTTTATTGTATTTAGAGCCTACAATTCCCCCGTCATAGGGTTAATTTGACCCTGTACTTCGTCCGGGACAGTATCAATATGTGAACCTTGTCCCGATGGAGCGGGCGTTTGCACACCCGGTTTTGAAGCCTGGTATTGGGCATACCTAGCTGGATGAGCACTTACTATGTGTCTAATTAAACCCCCCCCCCCATCCCACCGTGACCTTTTCCAGTTTTAAATTTTAAAACATTTTTACAAATTTTACATATAGCTACTTGATTCTCTACGTCCCTATCAAAAAATGTTCATGCATCTGATTTTAATTGTCGTTTTGCTGGACCTCGTCTCATACTAGGGGGAATAGGAGGTATTTCAGTTGAAGGTGCACTAGTGGGTGTGTTGTCATCAATATTAGTGGGTGTATCATCTAGATCATCGTCTAAATTAAAGTCTTCTTGAGTTCCAGAAAATAGCTCCTGGTCTAAATCTAATGGTATTGTAGAAAAATGTTGAGTATCAACAAAATCATCTTGTGTAGGAATAAGATGACTAGAAGAACTACCCTTGCCCTGGTTGCCCCTACTAGAAGAAGCACCCTTACCCTTACCCTTAAACATACCTTTTAATCCTTCCATTTTAATTATGATAATAAATAATTAAAGACAATAAAATTAAGTGCGCTAAATAAAATAAACAAGACAATCATAATTTAATGAAGGAACAATGTTACCAAACGCGACGTAACGTCGACGTGTAATCGAGAGGTTGAAAATTGAAACTTTGCTCGATGGAAGATCCTCAAGCTAGTTGCCAACTTCACTCCCAATTCCCAAATGAATAAATAAAATTGAATATTTAGCAAACAATGTAGACTTGTAGAGAGATCTATTGAGAGATTGTATGAAGATTTGTGAGAAAGATGAAGAGAAAATGAGTTATTTATAGTTGAAAAATTGGGTTAAAGTGTAAATATAATAACTTATGAGTTAAAAATAAATATTAAGGGATAGGGGGGTTGGGGGAGGGGGGGAGGCCTAAAATGGCCATTGGCCAACGGCCAAAATCTAAAATGGTCGTTGGTGCAACGACCATATTTGCAAAGGGGGGACAAAGGGCGGGGTCGGGGCGGGCTCGGGTCTGGCGGGACGAGACATTGTCCCGTCCCGAGTTCGAGTCCCGCCACCGTTTTTTTTTTTTGAGCGGAGTCGGGGCGGGGTCGGGTTGGGGTCGGGCCGTCCTGGCCCACTGGCCACCCTTAGTTGCAACAACGATCAAATTTTGATTTTGGCCGTTGTGCAACGGCTATAACGGCCATTTTTGGCCTCCCCACCGCATAAACCCCTACCCCCTTAATATTTATTTTTAACTCCTAAATTAATATATTTACACTTTAACCCTATTTTTCAATTATAAATACCCCATCTCCCTCTTCATTTTTCTCACAATCTTCCTACAATCTCCCTAATCTCTCAATTTATCTCTCTACAATTCTACATTGCCTATTAAATATTATATTTTTTTGCTCATTTATATCAAAGTTAAAAAATTGGGAGTGACACAGATGTCCCAGTGCGGAGGTGTGAGAGGTTGGCTATGGACGGGTTCATGAGGGGTAGAGGTAGGCCGAAGAAGTATTGGGGAGAGGTGATTAGACGGGATATGACGCATGTGCAACTTACTGAGGACATGACCTTAGATAGAGGGTTGTGGAGGACACAGATTAGGGTAGAAGAGTAGTAGGTACTCGAGCATAGTCATACTTATGCTTACAAATTGATAGTTGTAGTGTTATTACTGTAGGCTCGATTAGCCTATCACACCTATAGACATATTATTGCTTTATAACCCATTGTAGTTTGATTTCTGCTGCTATGTGTTCTTTAGTGTATTTTGTTCAGCTTATTTAGTTGTGTTAGCTACTGCTCCCTTTTGTTCGAATGCACTTTATACTGCTTTAATTCCTTATCTAAGTCTGACAATTTCTCTTGCTTTACTCTTTACTCTTACTCTTATTCTTACTCTTGTTTTACTCTTGCTTTGTTTAGATTGTCTTGCTTGTGATTATGCTTTGTCTTGAGCCGAAGGTCTCCCGAAAACAGCCACTCTACCTACAAAGGTGGAGGTAAGGTCTGTGTACAATCTACCCTCCCCAGACCCCACGGTGTGAGATTTCACTGGGTATGTTGTTGTTGTTGTTGTTAAAAAATTGGGAGTCAAGTTGACAACTAGCTTGAGGATCATCCATCGAGCAAAGTTTCAATTCTCAACCTCGATTACACGTCGACGTTACATCAGCGTTTGGTACCTTCGTTCCTTTTTTAAATTATTATTGTTACTTTATTTTAATTATCGCACTTAATTTCATTATCTTTAATTATTTATTTGCATAATTAAAATGGAATGATTAAGAGGTATGTTTAAGGGTAAAGGTAATGTTGCTTCTTCTAGTATGGGTAACAAGGGCAGGGATACTTCTTCTAGTAATCCTATTTCTAGTCCCGATGGTTTCACTCATATAGATGAAACTGCTTTTTTAATGATATACCATTAGATGATGAGGTAGATGAACCAAACTTTAATTTAGACGATAACTAGATGACACATCCACTAGTGCACCTCAACCTCAAGCTCAGACCGAGTCTCAAACTGAAACTGGAATGCCTCCTATTCCCCATACTATGAGTCGAGGCCCCACACAATGAAAATTAAAATTAGTTGCATGAGATTTTTTTTTTGATAGGGACCAAGAGAATCAACTAGCTAGATGTAAAATTTGTAAAAATGTTTATAAATTTAAAACCGAAAAAGGTCAAGGTGGGACTGGAGGTTTATCGAGACATGTACAAGGCGAGCACACAACTAGGTGGAATCAATACTAGGCTAAAAAATTGGGTGTGCCAATGCCATCTGAGTCGGGACAAGGTTCACATAGTGTCCCCGACCAAGTACAAGGTCAAATTAACCCGACGACGGGGGGAATTTTTGATCCTAAATATGATAAAAACAAATATAGGGAAAATATGGTAAAATTAGTTGCGGTGGAGGGTTTGGCTTTTTCATTTCCTTCCTCTCTTGGTTTTATTCATTATATTCGAGAAACATATAATCATGCTTTTAATAGTTTTCCTAGATCAACTGTTAGAAGGGATGTTTTTAAATTTGCACGTGAATATCAACAATATTTACGTTATGCATTGTATCATTTTAATGGCAAAGTGACTATCACTTTTGACATAGGCCGTAGTACTAACAATAATGATTATTTAACAGTAACATGTCATTGGATAGATCAAAATTGGTCTATGCAAAAATGTATTTTAGCATATAGATATATTGATGATAGGCATACTAGAAGTTTTATTTAACAACATATTAATGAAATTTGTGATTATTATGGAATAAATGATAAAATTATGACTATTACATTAGATAATGCTACTTCTAATGATTATGCTATAAAACTTTTAAAAGTTCGATTAACTCCATATTTTCCTGATCATTTTCATATAAGATGTGCATGCCATATTTATAACTTAGTTGTAAAGGATGACCTAAAACTTTTTGAAAACATTCTTGATAAAATACAATTTGCTATAAATTTTATTTTTAAAGGTAATAAAATACAAAGACGCAAAGAATATAAAAAAACATGTCATGATGGTGGATTACCTACCTTATAGAAAAATTTCAGAAGAAGTTTCGACTAGGTGGAATTTTCTGTATGAGCAACTACTTGTTGCTTACAATTATAGACAACCTATAACTTTATTATTTAACGCTCATAATAAAAATCCAAGGGATATGCTTGTAGATAATGATTGAGATTTTTTTTTAAAACTTAATGGATTTCTAGAGAAAAATTTTCAAGCTACTAAAGAATTTTCCGGTATTTATTATCCTACTATTTCAAATATGTTATTTTATATAACTAATATTTTTGTTACTTAATCAATATATGCAAAAACCAACTTATAAGGCATCTATTGAAAATATATAAAAAAATATTATTTTCCTATTCCCACTATTTATATTATTGGTGCGGTATTAAATCCGACTATTAAAGTAGACGGTTGTAAAACACTAATAGAAATGATTTATGATTGTATAGAAGTACTTCCAATAGACTCAACTGAAGAACCAACTCACAAACCAACTAAATAAGAAGTTACGTCTAGCATACACACTGAATGCAAACAAGTATATATGTACTACCAACAACAAAGTGCAAATAATCAATCGACTTCTGTACCATCTTCTACTACTTCGCTGCAACCTTATAAAAATATGCGATTTCTGTTGCTAGCATTCAAGGCCTTAGAAATAAAATGTGTAGTGGTTCAACTTCTTTACAAGTTAGCGAATTTGATGTTTATGTTTTGCAGGGTGTTGTACCGTACGAATTAATTGTCAATGATGAAGGACATGAAAACTTGCTGAAATACTGGAGGGAGAATGAGAAGACATTTCCGACAATAGCAAAGATGGCCCGAGATGTGTTGAACATTTAAGCGTTATCAACGGCGTCTGAAAGTGCTTTTTCTGCTGGAAGATTTCAAATAGGATAGCACAAACATTCATTGGCGGGAGACACATTAGAAATTGCAGTTCTTTTCAGAGATTGAATTCGAGCGGAGCGTAGAAAGTGCGGTCAACCGGAGATCAACGAAGAAGAAGACTACAACTACAACGAAATCTTGTCCGAGGGAACATGAAGCGACGTCGAACAATTTGATCAACAAATTCCAATTCCAACCGAAGATCCTCAAGACATTGTGAGGAAATTCGAAAAAGTATGGTTAACTATGTAATTTTTTAATTGCAATTTTATTATGTGATTTGCAACTTTTCAAATTGTATTACAAAAAAATTATATTTCTATTAAATAATATAAGAGGCACAAAAATAACCTTGGGATATTTTAATTACACTATCTTGTTTAATTATTGAAGTATTTATATATATTATTTTTTTAAATCAAGTGCAAAATAATAAAAAAAAAAAATCCCGATCTCGACCCGACCCGACCCCGTTTCCGCCGGGATGCGGGACGAGACGGGACATCCGCTTGTCCCGCTAAGCCCGACCCGCCAGTCCCGCCGGAGACTCGGTCCCGACCCTTCCCCAAATCCCGTCGGGTCCCGTCCCGCCCCGCCCCGTTGGACAGCCTTAGTTTGTATACTCCTAATTTGAGTACATAAAATCCAAAAGGGCAAAGGTTCAAATATACCACTCAACTTTGCGATTTAGAGCAGATATACTTCTCGTTACAAAGGTGGTGTATATATATCTCTGTCGTTACAAAATGGTACAAATATATTCATACCATTACAAAATGGTGTCGATATATCCTTTTCGCTGACATGATATCATTTAAGTTATTTTTTAATTAAAAAATATGCCACGCGACTTCAAGAAAAGTCTACCTATTTTTTTTGGTAGACATTTTTTAAAGCCACATAGTAATTTTTTTTTGAGTGTTGGATCTGGTTCGTTTAAAAAAACATCTATGTAATTTAAAAAAATAAGTCTACCCATTTTTTTAAACTAACCAAACGCGACCCACTAAAAAAAATACTATGTGGCTTTAGAAAAGTATGTCTACTAAAAAAAATGGGTAGACTTTTTTTAAAATTCATGTGACAACTTTTTAAATTAAAAAATAATAAAAAATGATTTTTTTTAAAAAAAATTTCGTCAGCGAAAAAGGTATATTTGCACCATTTTGTAATTGCATGGGTATATTTACATCATTTTATAACGGCAGGGATATATACACCACTTTTATAACGAGTGATATATTTGTTCTAAATCGCAAAGTTGAGGGGTATATATTTGCACCTTCGCCTATTCCAAAATAGAGTATCTTTAGTTATGTTAATGACTACTGCACGCTGACTATACACAAATACATCTTACTATACTTCAAAAAATAAACAACGACCACCTCAATCTTCCTGTTTCTCAATTTGGTCGATTTTTAATTAAGATTAACAATGTACTCTTATTCTATTTGAGCTTTAGCCTAAATATCATCAGGTAAATACTTACCCATGTCTGGTATTTACAACTTGGTTAATATTGTTCAAAATTTAAAACTTGTGTTGCAAATAGGGATTAAAAAACTACACTAAATAAAATGTTTGTTGTTATTTCGAAAGACCATTTCTAATCTTGTTTGTATTTAGACTACAAGCTCATTAAATATCACCTCAATTTCATTTTTTAGCCAATATAAGAATGAAGTTGATGTAAGATTAAACGGGATTGTGATATTCAAGGGCACACAACTTAGATATCTAGACTCGATATTCTCAGAGATTGAATAGTATGATAGATGAAAATGTAACACACGGAATCAAGATAGGATTGATGCGTAAAATGAATAAGTGTTACTAGGGTGCTATGCGATGGGAGATACCTACCCCGACTAAGAGAAACACACACTTCTAATATGGAACAGTTGTTAGAAGATCGGACATGTTATATGGGTGTACGTAAATGTTGGGTATCTAAAGTAACATATCTATACGATGAGTGCGGCATAAATATGGATGTTAAGATTATACAAGGCGATCATATGCCGCAAAAGATGCACGTACTACATGTCACACCCCAACTTTAAGGGTTGTGGCCGGCACTTGGTGCCCTAAGGCCCGAGCGTACCAATCATGATACATGTAGCATACTTGATAATATGGACCGACAAAGCCTTTGAGAAATGATTATGTGACCACTAGACACAACTACTTGCACGCAGAAAAAGTCCAACATATATATATATATATATAACAAGGCGGACAAGACCAATATAAACATAACGAGTCTACTGAGAAGGCCGACGAGGCCGCACAAACCACTATATACAAAATGACTGTCTACAAGCCTCTAGAGAGTATATCAACAACATCTTAATGAAATAGATCCCCGCCATACCCAATTAGACACATAAATGCAACTGATATACCTATCAGCTCACTAGAAACTCCGAAAGAAAGGAGCGTGACAATCCTCAACTGAGTCGAGTCACCTATTGCGGGTATCTTTCAAGTCTCTATTTGTACCTGCGGGCATGAAATGCAGTGCCCCAGAAAGGGACATAAGTACGAAAGATGTACTGAATATGTAAGGCAGGCAACATATAAATAAAGGATGAAATACGAAAGAAGAGTATAGAAGTCAACCTAAAACTCATAACAAGCCTCGGAGGGCCTACCTGTCATAACCATGAGTATGTATGCATGTCTTGTAAAAATTAAGTCACCCATCGAGGACATATGTATATAATATAGTATCAATCCACTCTGTGGGGCAAATCATGTCATGTCATATCATACCCGGCCTCGTAGAGGACTTGGTCGTACCCGACCTAGATATGGGACTCGATAATATCAAAACCAAAGGCAGTGATATGCGCATATAAGCGTCGTACCCGACCGACTATAGCGCAACTCGATAGGAAAATATATATATATATATATATATATATATATATATAAGTGCAATGCAAGTGATGACTCTGAAGGATCTTATGGATTCACTCAGAGTGACTCAGGGTCGTTATCCTCCAATTATCATTATGTAACTGTGTCTATATCAATTATTCAAGAATCTACAAGGATTATAAGAAAACATACGATTCAAGATGCTATTACGATGGGAAGTGATCCCGACAAAGGATAATAAGAATCATAAGCTATAACAATATGAAACAAAGGTGTTTATAAGCTCAAATCTTAAGAATAAAGTTCTCTTTTGAAGAACGTTCGTTATGGCTACGCTTATTCGTAGGTCATACCAAAAGAAAGAATGAGAAAGAAAGAATGAGCCTTAACATACATTGTTAGCAAGCAAACACGACTCCTATGACGTCTCGCTCATCGTATAAGCGTCAACCTAAACAAATAAGAAAATCGTATCAATATCCAATCAGTGGTTCCATAATTTCGTTGTTTTGACATTTCATCGAACACTTAGCGTGTGTAATCTTCTTATCTTGTTTTCATGGTAACCAAGCTAACATAATCCTCCCATCATCGTCCAATACAATCTCAAGGTTACAACATTCATATTTCACAAGATCTTAATCCAAACTCTTTTCAAGGACTCAACTATATCAATTTGTCAACCAATACAACAACTATCATGTTCAACTAGGGGATTCACCTTAACCTTCCATGGATTTATTTACTACAAGATCACTTAAGATATAAGGAGCTTAGAAATACCAATAATAGCAAGATCCATACCTTAAACATTCAAGAGACTTTCCATACCAAAGCTCCTTCCGATTCTCCGAGACTTCCGAGTTGTTTCCAACAATCCAAGGGAAATTTCAAGATGATCCAACTTTCTTGAGGGAGGATTCACACTTCAATCTCATGGGATGGTGTTTATACCTTGGATGAGGGTTTGGAGTCATCTAGGAGCTAAAGAGGTCGAAAATGAAATGTTTTGGAATGAAATTGGAGGTTGGACCATTTATCCCACCGCCTTCCATATGCGCGAGGATTTGCGACGCATATGGGAATATGAGGCTGCATGCTCCACCACATATGGTGGCAGTGAGGTGGCCAAGTGGTTGCCTTGATGCTCTACCCCATCCGCGACGTGGAATGAGTTCCGTAGGGCGGAATGCTTAGCGTATCGTCCTAACTTCGTCAAATTTCGTCAAAATGTGATCCCTTTGATCCCAATGACTTATAAACATCCATATACCTTATTAATATCTATTTATTTCATATATGACCCTCGGCACGGGGCTCGAGTCATCGAACTTAAATCGGTTAATCGGGTTCTCAAACGTGCGCGAAATGACGAGTATAACTTGGAATCTTTTGGATATGCTTCCAACTTTAATCCAAGGCCTTACTCATCCTTCTTAATGGTCGTTATACTATTCTCATCTTACATTGGCTTAACACATCGCACTCAACGTAAGGATTGTAAGCACGAAGGGCGTAACGACTCTTTAAACTCTCATGACTTCTTTAAACTTTCAACTCGACCATTCCTTAACCTTCCCAATAGAACCTTCTTCCTTATCTTAGGCTTCTTAACCTAATGTATATTCGATATACGAATTTACGGGATATAACACTACACATGAAAGATAACATAAGATAACATCATTTGAGATGATTTGGTTGTCTTACATTAATTGACCTCTAGATACACCGATTGGTAAGTGTAGCGAAATCTTAATGATTGAAGGTGCTAAAAGGAGATGAAAACCTAAAATCACATAAAAACAAGTTGTCTCAAAAGACCCATAATTTCTTAGACTTTATGCAGACTTAACAAAAAAGAAGGAATCATCATTGGACAAAAGATTACATAGGCTATGTCAATTAATTGAGATAATTAGACTGAGTGTGTTTATTCATTTGATTAGACATTTGTATGTCAGTAGAGAACTTCTAATGTCAATTTAAATTATTGAATTTCAAAATGAGACACGTCCTAATGGAGCAAAATGAATAGAGAGGATTTATATGTAGCCAACCTCAACTAGCTTAAAATTCATGTTTGCCTAATTAAGTGGCTGCCTTGCAAATATGTCACAACGGACATGGGGCAGTTCGTCGATCGGGGATGAGATACATTTGAGATAGCCAATCATCCTATATAAACCAAAGTTCTTTAGTATAAATGAAGCATAAATCCAATTCTGTTCATGTTTGAATAAAGTAGCAGATAGAGCAGTTCTCCTAACCCTTTTTACCTGAATATTTTTTTGTTCATTCGTTGGACCAAAATTGGATTCACCTAATATTCGCATTTTGTAGCTCACCATAGTCCATAGATTGCGGTGCATGAGAGCAGATAACCCCTACACAAATTTATTGTTATACTAGTATTTTTACTACTAATTAAACACGTATTGCCGTTTCTATTACTTTGAGAAGATACTGTCAAAAAGTAAACAGAACAAGCATAGTAAATTGTCTTAGTCTTGTTTGACTACATGTTTAAAATTTCTAACTTTGATACGTTTTACAAGCTTACTCTTTCACAGTACTTAGCGGAAAAGTTGAATACTTCATAGAGCAGGTGTTATTTAAATTAGGTAAATTATACATCTTAGATTACTATACATTGGATATAGCAGTTTACCTATAGTTATTACTGAATTGAAGTTCAATACTTTTACCTAAAGTTGAAAAGAGCTGATTTTAAAGAAAAAAAAAAAAAAGGAAAGCTTGAGATACATACTTATCTAATAACATGGAAAATTCAAAGACGAATAAATAATGTTGAGGTTCTCTTTTGTCAAGAAAGCAGGTGCGGCTTCTGTGTATTATATAAAATCTTTTGTTACTACTTTATATATTATGCCTTGAGCAATTCAAGGCGTGTGGGGCTGACCAGATCAAGTCATTCTCTCATGCTTAATTTTTAATTATTTCCATTAAAGATTTTCCCATATAGCACGATAGATGAGTACAATTTATTAAGTCTGATATTGGTTAGGGGAGGACTATTGGCCGATTTATGGATATTATTTTCAAATCCATTGACAAATATATGTACTTTGACAATTTTCTCCCAAGCATTATTTGTTTAAGAAGCCTTGATTCTTTTCACTTCTATTTCCTTTTGATTTGATCAACTTTACAAAGGTCCGAAAATAACTAAGTCAACAAGTAGTTAGTAATTAGTGAGATAATGGGTCGTAATCAACCTCCTGTCCTGCTTAACAAATGTGTTAATGTTGGAAAATTAACGTAGCTGATGAAAGTCTTTTGTCTACCATGGACCAAATCAATCATCATTTACTTGTAGAACACAAGTCTTCTTCGCTTGGCAAATTAAAATCATGCAGAATTTGTAGATATCCTAACTAAGAATCTACCAACTCCATTTATTTGCCAGTCCTTTGTAACACTTCTTTCACTGGACACACTATATAAACCCGTGAACTGCGTCTCAATTTCATCACAGAAAATTAACTAGCCTCTTCAATATACAAGTTAAGTTTTTTCTACAGCAAGGTGCTTAGAAATTCAAGATGGCTAGGTCCATGAGCTTCTGCATTTTCATAGCTCTCCTTGCTTTTGCACCAATTTGTTTCTCTTTTAAGAATAACAATGGTAACCTATACCCACAATACTATTATAAATCATGTCCAAAAGCGCAAGAAATTGTCAAGTCTGTTGTTGCCAAGGCCGTTGCCAAAGAAGCCCGAATGGCTGCTTCACTGCTGAGGCTCCATTTCCACGACTGTTTTGTCAAGGTAAAACATAGTTCCTGTGACAAAATATTTATAACACTAATTTAGTATAATAACTCTGAGTCCGTTGTCTATACCCTGATAAATATACATGTAATAAAAAATTGTGCCATGACAATATCTACTAGGCAGAAAGTTACAAGTTGGAAACACTCCGAACAGGAGGTGCAATAGCATATACACTAGCATGCTAAAGGTTACTTTTGCACTGATCGTTTATACAACATATAGCCTTTTTTCTTTTGGCTTTTGCGGCTTTGAACTTCTTAATTATAGCTTATCAGGAAGTGTGTGCGTGCTGATAGAGATGAGAAAACTGATGGCTAGCTATTGTTTCACAATGTCATGTAGGGATGTGATGCATCTTTGCTTCTGGATAGCAGCAGGGGTATAGTAACAGAAAAAGGATCAAACCCCAACAAGAATTCAGCTCGTGGATTTGAAGTCCTTGATGACATTAAATCTGCACTCGAGAAGGAATGTCCACAAACTGTCTCTTGTGCTGATATCTTGGCACTTGCTGCAAGAGATTCTACTGTATTAGTAAGTAGAGCCACATATATAGTTTGATTAGAGTACTTCTCTAGGAAATAAACAAAACACGAGCTTACTCTTTTCGTTCATACAGGCTGGTGGACCAAGCTGGGAGGTTCCGTTGGGAAGAAGAGACTCCAGAAGCGCCAGTTTAAGCGGCTCCAACAACAATATTCCTGCTCCAAACAACACATTCAATTCCATTCTATCAAAATTCCAGAGACAAGGGCTTGATCTTGTTGACCTTGTAGCTTTATCTGGTAAATGTTACTCTCTCTTTTTTTCCCTTGTTCTTTCTAAGAAGCTGCTTAATTTTTAGCCAGGCTAGTTATGAGTTATGACACGTGAAATCATAGTTAATACCGATAAATTGTAATGCAGGGAGCCACACAATTGGAAATTCAAGATGTACCAGCTTCAGACAAAGGCTCTACAATCAGTCAGGAAATAATAAACCAGACTCTACTCTGGATCAATCATATGCTGCCCAATTGCGCAATAGGTGTCCAAAATCTGGAGGTGATCAGAACCTATTTTTCTTGGACTTTGTTTCCCCCACAAAATTTGATAACAGCTACTTCAAGCTCTTGTTGGCTTCAAAGGGCCTTCTGAACTCTGATCAAGTTCTTGCTACTAAGAGTCAAGCATCATTAGCCTTGGTGAAGCAATATGCAGAGAACAATGCGCTTTTCTTCGATCACTTCGCCAAGTCCATGGTTAAGATGGGGAACATCTCACCTTTGACAGGTTCCAATGGGGAGATCAGGAAGAATTGCAGGAAAATCAACTCATCTTAAAAGAGCACAACTTCCAATAATGCCGAGACAGAGTCAATAATTATCCTTTAACTGTTGTTCTGTTGTGTATCTTTCTGTTGTTTTTCTTTTTTACATTCTTCTAGTTTCTTCAGTTATCGTCCTTGAGGATCTCATTGCTTGTGCCATCTGTTTGGAAATTGTTAATCATGGGTCTGTGCCATTCGTGGATCTTATTTTTAGCAGCTTTTACACTTCATTTTAACACTGGACAAAGTGAATTGAACCAAGAAAAGAAGCTACAGATATTTATACTAAATCAGTAGGCAAACATAAATTGGTATGAGACAAGGCCAAAAGGATACAATAACACAGGAACTATATTTAGTAATAATCTAATACCTTCAATGACCAAATTAGAGAAAATATTATCTCTGGTATTTTCAACTAATCATATGATATGATCTAATTCTTTCAAACTAGTTGAGACTGAGAGTTGACGGATTTCAGTACTATTGTTTTAGGAGTAATAACTTTTGTGTTTTCCTAATTTGAGTATACAAAGTCCAAATCGATAGAGTATATCTTTAGTTATGTTAATGATTAGTGCACGTTGACTATAGACATATATTTAATCAATTTACTATACTTAATAAAATAACAAAGACCACCTCAATCTTCCTGTTTCTCAATTTAGTCAAATTTTAATTAGTTGTATGGTACTCTACTTTATTAGAGCTTTTAGCCTGAATCTTTTCTAGGAGTAGTTTAGATGTCTCATGCTTAAAACTAGGTTAATGTTTCTTGACCAAATGCTCAAGGTTAAACTTGTGTTGCAAATACTAGAGGTAGATGATAAATAAATAAAAAACACTACAAGACTTTTTCTTTTACTAAAATTTGTTTGTTTTTATTTTCGAAAGGCCATTTCTAATCTTGTTTGTATTTTAGACAATGCAATCCCGTTTAATATTACCTCAACTTCATTTATGTAGCCAACATAAGAAGAGTGAAGTTGATGTAAACTTAAACGGGATTGTAGTGCCCAATGGCAAACAATTCATATATTTAAACTCGATATGCCAAGAGATTATGATACACGAAAATGTAATACATAGAATGAAAATAGGACCGGTGTGTAAAATGAAAAGTGTTAATAGGGTGTTGTGTGGTTGGGGATACTTACCCCTTTTAACAGAGAGATAATGCCAATTTGGAACAGTTTGTTATAAGATTGGCCATGTTATATTGGTGTAAATGTTGTGCCTTTAAAGTAATAATATGAAAGTTTAGATGGATCTGCGAGCATACAAAGATATGTTAAGATCATATTCATAGAAGATGCAAATAGTACACATAAGATATAAAGTAAGAGAATATAATTAGGGATAGTTTGGTTATTCCTATAATCATTGACCTCTATATAAACCAGTACGTACGCGTACTGAAATCTTAATAATTGAAGGTGCTAAAGAAGATGAAATAGACATAAAAGCACATCAAAAAAACTTGTCTCAAAAAACATATAATTTCTTAGACTTCGTGCAAACTTAACAAAAAGAAGGGATCATTGGAGAAAAGATCCATACATGCGATGACGATTAGTTTTGATTAAGGAGAGTTTGTTAATTCATCTTACTGGAGATTTGTATGACAGTAGAGAACTTCTAATGTTTGAGAATTTAAATTATTGAATATTGGACTGAGACAAGTCTAAATGAAGCAACAAAAATAAAGAGGAGTCATGTGTGGCCAACGTCAACAAGCTAAGGAATGTTGTTTGAGTTGCAAAAGGTCATTGACTTTATCACAATCTTAATGGTTGCACCTTGCATATTTTAATGATTGACAAAATAAATGAATCAGGTAAATGAATCGGTCTATTGGATATGTTCAATCTCAGAGTCCAGCTATGGCGGGACTCTTGAAATAAAGTGATTTCAAGATAAGGACTTAGCATATAGGATCTAAGAATCTAGGCTAGAATTATCTCAGATAAACTTGGGACTCTCATAAAGCACAGCAAACCGTGTGTAAGCAAGAAGTTGCCTCCATCTCAAACACTATCTCTTCTTATGGGCCTTGTCAAGTAAAGTGTTTGTGACCAACTGGATTGCTACTCACATGTTGTTATATAGTTGCAAGTGTTCTACGTAAGAAGGTTACGCACTCACATAGAGAGAAAAGTGGAATTCGAGCAAATTAGCAATAGCTATACTTGAGAGACTTCTAATTGGCTACTGAAGTGCGACCCGATACGAAGAACTAGATTGGAGAACATGTTTCATAGTGTTATGCTTTACATTCTTCAAGTGTAGTATTTTGTCGAGTTGTACCTGTTTCAGCTTTCTTAGAAGCAGTGTTTATGTAAAAACAATTTATAAATTCAACTCCAAGTTGAGGGCAACTCGGAGTGGGAATCAATAGTCTAGGTAGATTGTTGATTTAGGAATTAGAGTTGGTTCCTAGGATTGCAATATTTGTAATCTGAATTTGTTGAGGCTCACTGTGTTAGTGAAGTTTAGAACAAATCTTGTAGAGGTGTAGGTCGTGGTTTTTCACCTTTGTAAGTCGGGTGCTTTCCACGTAAAAATATTGTGTCGTTATTTTAATGCCTTTGTTATTCCGCAAACCAGTAACAATAAACAAGTAAAGTAACAAGGACTTCACTTAGGTTAAAATCAAGTACTAGATTGTTAATTGGTCGTGCAATATATCATTAATTACTCGGTGCAATGTTGAGATTAGCAGTCCAGGCTCGGCACAGATCGTTGATGCCTATAAGTTCCAATTCATCTAAAACATGATAGTAGAACCTGCTTAACCTAAGGATTGACATGGGTCCCCTAATTAAGTTGGAAATATATCTGCATGATGCACGCAAAGAAAAGGAGACACTAAGAGCAAGCTGTTTGGGCTTTTCAAAGCTTAGAATATACGTTTACCTGAGTTGCTCCCTTGCAAATATGTCATAAAGGACATAGGACAGTTCGTTGGGGATTCGAGATTTGGAGATAATTATGCCGAACCACATAAATCAATTCTCCTCATGCGACTAACAACAGTTTTTTCTAAGCATAAATCTTATTATGTTCATGTTTGAAAATAGTAAGCAGTTCTCCTAACCCTTTTCACCTGAATATTTTTTTGTTCACCCATTAGACAAAAACTGGATTCACCTAATATTAGCTTATCCATTTGTAGGTCTGCTTAGCTTGTTGTGCTTCAGCAACGCATGAGAACATACATACACCAAATTATACTACTAGCATTTTAGTCTTGCTTCACAAAATATTTTTTCTTAGTCATAGAGTAAGTGTTGTTTATATTACAAAAATTATAAATCTTAGATTACTGTAAATTGGTTGAAAAGAGGATAAAACAAAAGGAAAACCTTGAGATACATACTTGTCAAATAACATGGAGGAATCAAAGACAAATAATGTTGAGGTCTTCTTTTGTCAAGAAAGCAGGTGCGGCTTCTGGGTATTATATGAACTCGTTAATTTGTTACTACTTTATATTTCATGCCTTGAGCAATCAAGGGCGTGTGGCGCTGATCAGATCAAGTCATTCGCTCATGCTTAATTTTTATTGTTTCCATTAGAGATTTTCCCATATAGCACGATAGCTGATTACAGCTTATTAAGTTTGATATTGGTTAGGGGAGGACTATTGGCCGATTTATGCATATTATTTTCAAATCCATTGACAAATAGATGAACTTTGACAATTTTCTCCCGAGAATTATTTATTTTAGAAGCCTTGATTCTTTTCACTTCTATTTCCTTTTGATTTGATCAACTTTACAGAAGTCAAACAAGTAGTTAGTAATTAGTAAGATAAAGAGTAGTAATCAACCTCCTGTCCTGCATAACAAATGAGTTACGTAGCTGGTGAGTGTATTAATATTTTGTCTATCATGGACCAAATCAATCACCATTTACTTCTGGAACACAAGTCTTCTTCGCTTGGCAAATTAAAATCATGCAGAATTGTATTTATCCCAACTAAAAAGCTACCAACTCCATTTATTTACTTGTCCATTGTAACACTTCTTTCGTTGACCACACTATATAAACACGTGAACTCCGTCTCAATTTCATCACAGCGAACTAAGTAGCCTTCTTCAATATTCAAATTTAGTTTTTTCTACAGCAAGGTGCTTAGAAATTCAAGATGGCTCCTGCATTTTCATATTTCTCCTTGCTTTTGCACCAATTTGTTTCTCTTGTAAGAGTAACAATGGTAACCTATACCCACAATATTACCTATAAATCATGCCCAACAGCGCAAGAAATTGTGAAGTCTGTTGTTGCCAAGGCTGTTGCCAAAGAAACCCGAATGGCTGCTTCGCTGTTGAGGCTCCATTTCCACGACTGTTTTGTCAAGGTAAGACATATTTCCGGTGACAAAATATTTTTGTCATTAAAGTATAATAGTAACTCTTGAGTTCATTGACTATACCCTGTTAAATGTACATGTAATAAAAATTGTGCCATGACAATAGCTGCATGGCAGAAAGTTACAAGTTGGACAAACTCTGTACAGGAAGTGCAATAGCATACTAGCATGCAAGAATACACTTGCTAAAAGTTACTTTTTCACTGAGCGTATATACACACACAAAATGAAGCCTTTTTCCTTTTGGCTTTTGCAAGTTTGAACATCTTAATTAGCTTATCAGGAAGTTTCTGTATGCTGATATCGATAGAGATGTGAATAACTGATGGCTAGCTATTGTTTCACTATGTCATGTAGGGATGTGATGCGTCTTTGCTTCTGGATAGCAGCAAAGGAATAGTAACAGAAAAGGGATCAAACCCCAACAAGAATTCAGCTCGTGGATTTGAAGTCCTTGACGATATTAAATCTGCACTGGAGAAGGAATGTCCTCAAACTGTTTCTTGCGCTGATATCTTGGCACTTGCTGCAAGAGATTCTACTGTATTAATAAGTAGAGCCACATATATAGTTTGGTCAGAGTACTTCTTTAGGAAATAAAAAGAAACACGAGCTTACTTTTTTCGTTCGTACAGGCTGGTGGACCAAGCTGGGAGGTTCAACTGGGAAGAAGAGACTCCAGAAGCGCCAGTTTAAGCGGCTCCAACAACAATATTCCTGCTCCAAACAACACATTCAATTCCATTCTATCAAAGTTCCAGAGACAAGGACTTCAACTTGTTGACCTTGTAGCTTTATCTGGTAAATGTTACTACTCTTTTTTTTTTCTTGTTCTTTCCAAGAAGCTTCTTAATTTTTAGCCAGGCTAGTTATGTCACGTGAAATCATAGTTAATACGGATAAATTATAATTTAGGGAGCCACACAATTGGAAATTCAAGATGTACCAGCTTTAGACAAAGACTTGTAAAGAATGAATCTTGGGGCTAACTCAACCCCAAAAGCTAGCTTGTAGGGTGAGGATTGTCTAAGTACATATAAGGAGTCCATGTTCCTATTTCATTTCCGATGTGGGACTCTTAACACTCCTCCGCACGCCCATACCTCGTTAACTGGAGTGTGGACAATATAATTTGGGGCTCAACATCGGTGAATAAAGAATTGGAATGGGTTCGACTCTGATATCATGTAAAGAATGGATCTTGGGTCTAACTCAACCCCAAAAGATACCATATAATGAATGGATTTGGGTCTAACTCAACCCCAAAAGCTAGCTTGTAGGGGGAGGATTGTCCAAGTCCATATAAGAAATCCATGTTTCCATTCCATTTCCGATGTGGACTCTTAACAAGGCTCTGCAATCAGTCAGGAAATAATAAACCAGACTCTACTCTGGATCAATCATATGCTGCCCAATTGTGCAATAGGTGCCCAAAATCTGGTGGTGACCAAAATCTATTTTTCTCGGATTTTGTTTCCCCCACAAAATTTGATAACATCTACTTCAAGCTCTTGTTGGCTTCAAAGGGCCTGCTGAACTCTGACCAAGTTCATACTACTAAGAGTCGAGCATCATTAGCTTTGGTGAAACAATATGCAGAGAACAATGCCCTTCTCTTCGATCACTTCGACAAGTCTATGGTTAAGATGGGGAACATTTCTCCTTTGACTGGTTCCAGTGGGGAGATCAGGAAGAATTGCAGGAAGGTCAACTCATCTTAAGAGAGCACATTACCTCCATTACAGCAACAGACCAATACTTGTGCCTCTATTGTTAGTTTGTTGTGTATTTTCTACTTTTGTTCTTTTTCCAACAATCTTCTAGCTTCTTTTCGTCCTCGAGGATTTCACTGCTTGTGTCCATCCTCGAAGACCACCTTTTGTTGTTTGAGGAGTACTTTTGAGTTGCTTCATTGAAAGTGTGTAATAAACATGAACTCATGAGTTCATAGTCATTGTCTGAAACACTTGGCCATCTGTTTGAAATTGTCAACCATAAGTCTGTAACATTTGCAAATCCTATATTTAGCACCTTCACACATCATTTTAACGTTGGACCAAGTGAATCAAACCAATAAAACCTACAAAAAATGTTTGCATTAATTCAGTTAGAAATTAAAACATAACTTTGGTGTAGAGCTGAAGTCAAAAGAAAATAATAGTAAGGGAAGAATTCTAAGAATATTAACGCCTACATTGACCAACTAACTTTTGATTACAAGAAAACGGATAGAATATTATCAAAATATTACCGTATCATTGTATATCTTTTATATTTGGTTAGTTAATATTCTCATTGTAATTAGTCAGATTAGTTCCCCGGTTTGTAGCTTTGTCAAAAACCATGTATTACTATATATTGTACACAATAATGAATGAAAAGGCAGGAAACATATTACTTTATGGTATAGCCAAACCCTAAACCTAAATTCTACCCCTAGTCGTCGGCCTCCCCCCACCGCCGTCGACCTCTCCCTCCAACTCTCGGCTTATCTCTCTTTCTCTCCATCTCTCTCCCTTTATCCCCAATTTTCAATGGCTGAGCAACCTAAATTTCATCCTGCTCTTGATGTTAACAACATCAAGAACTTCATTCCCATTACTCTTGAGATGGAAAAAATTCACTATTCCTCCTGGGCGGAATTGTTTAAGATCCATTGTCGTGTGTACAAAGTCATCGATCACATCATCCCTCCTAAAACAAAGCCCATTGCCGAGCACATGAAGAAACATGATAGTTCTGATGATGAACTTTGGTCACGATTAGATGCGGTTGTTCTACAATGGATCTACGGCACAATCTCGAACGATCTATTACATACAATTATTGAAACTGACGCTACTGCACGACAAACATGGGAGCGATTGGAAAGTATTTTTCATGATAACAAGACACAACATGCCTTGTATTTGGAAAATCAATTTAAGGACATTCAACAGGACGATTTTCCTAATACGTCGTCCTATTGTCAAAAACTTAAGATGATTGCCAATCAACTCTCAAACGTCAGTGCACCGGTCACAAATCAACGATTGGTAATGCAACTCATTGTGGGTTTAAATAAAAATTATGACAGCGTCGCTACCATCCTCCAACAGAGCATGACGTTTCCTCTGTTCTATGAGGCTCATTAGAGACTTATCCTTGAAGAAACCCAAAAACCAAGCGGACAGCGGCTAACGCTAGCACCGCCGACGCCACCCTCCTTATCGTCGGCGGCCCACCTGCTTACATAAGGGGCTCAGGTTCCGGTCCACATCACCAACACACCAACGATCTGAAACGAGGTCCACATCTCCAGAATAACAATAGAGACAAAAATTCTGGCAAAGGCCGTAGTGGCCGAGGCGAAAGCAGCAGCAGCGGCTACAGAAGACAGCTCCCGCCGGCCGACAGCCACCCACATCGGCAACAACAGTGGTAGTAGCCTCCGTCGTAGGCTGCGTACCCACTGTGGGCAGCGTGGGGCCAGCAAGCGTGGGCTGCTCTACCCTGCCCCTACTCGACATCATCCTCGGCCCAATCAC
Source organism: Anisodus tanguticus (assembly GCA_034509755.1). NCBI lineage: Eukaryota > Viridiplantae > Streptophyta > Magnoliopsida > Solanales > Solanaceae > Anisodus > Anisodus tanguticus. The sequence goes on from CM067544.1 coordinate 12,056,214, forward strand.
CGGCTCGACAGTCCCAGTCCAGAATTCTCGGAGTACATCTACAGCAAGTATATAATGCACAGGTCTCTTCTCATTCAACCTACGTACTAACAAATATTTAGGCGGAAACACACACGATTTCTCTCAATGTTCCAAACAACAACTAGTACATGAATACTGGTTCAACATCTCATATGACGGCATCCCAAGGTACTCTCCCGTCTTATTTCAATATGAGCAATTTAAACTGTAATATAATTGTTGGCAGTGGACAAGGCATTCCCATTCGAGGTTATGGACAATCATCCCTCATCCCACCACATCCCCCATTAACTTTAAAAAATATCATCCATGCCCCGAAACTTATCAAAATTTTAATTTATGTGTGTCGTTTCACTACCGACAATAATATTTTCCTTGAATTTGATCATTTTGGTTTTTCTCTGAAGGACCTTCTGACATGGATGCGTATAATGAGATGTGATAGCACCGGGGACATTTATCCTCTCACCACCACCATCGACTATCTAGCCTCTTATCCATCAACCTTTGCAACAATTTCGTCTGTTCTATGTCATAATAGATTAGGACATCTGGGAGACTCTGTTTTACGCTCCCTTAGCAAAAATAAATTTATTGATTGCAAATATTTCTCTTGCCCTCCAATTTGTGAATCTTGTGTTTTTGGGAAATATGTCAAGTTGTCATTTTATTCTCCATCCTCTAGTACTTTAATGTCATTTGATATCATAAACAGTGATTTATGGACTTCTCCTATTTTAAGCACGACTGGACATCACTATTATATGTTATTTTTGGATGATTATTCCAATTTCATGCTGACTTTTTCTATTGGCAATAAGTCCCAAGTCCATTATATTTTTTCATCCTTTAGTGCTTTAATTAAGACGCAATTTGAAAAGAATATCAAATGTTTTCAATGTGACAATGGGAGGGAATTCGACAATAAATAATTCAAACTCTTTTAAGCCAAAAACAGTCTTATTTTTTTATTTTCTTGCCCCCACACCTCTCCACAAAATGGCAAAGCCGAACGAAAAATAAGAATCATAAATAACTTAATTCGTACCATCCTTGCCCACGCCTCTATCCCCCATATTTTTGGCATCACACTCTATCAATGGCAACATATCTCTTAAACATTCTCCCTAACAAGTCTTTCAAGCACAAGTCTCCAACTTAACTTCTCTATCTTCGGGATCATTCCTATAAGTATTTACGAACTTTCGGGTGTCTATGCTACCCCCTTCATCCTTCCACCAAAATCAATAAGTTGCAACCTCATTCCAACCCGTATGTCTTTTTTGGTTACCCGTCTAATCATCTAGGTTACAACTGTTACGACTTGTCCAGCCAAAAACTAATTGTTTATATGCATGTCATATTTGATGAGTCTCAATTCCCTTTTGCCAAACCGCATTCTCCACCTCCGAATTATTATAACTTCTTCAATGATGGCCTTAATCCCCTTTTAATTCATCACTTGTAAAATCAGTCACTACCGTCACTGGCACCCAACCCAATTCCCGCCGTCCCATGTCAAGTGGGCCAACAAACCCGGCCACGGGAACCTTAGAACAGCCCTTCTCGGCTTCCCGATCTCGTTGCCTCCTCTCGACCAAGGCCTCCGCCCCACCTTCCGGATTCCGCTGCCTATTCTCGGCCAGCTCTTCCACCCCGCCTTTCCGATCCCAGCTTGCTCGGCTTCCCTCTTAGCCAACAGCCTGCCCAGCCACATCCCGTCCAGCCCCCACTGTACCCTACAGACGATAGAAACGCGTGCTATGCACGACATTTCCAAACCCAAATGATAATTTAATTTGTCAACTTCGATTGCCCATTCACCTCTTCCTTGTAACCCAAAATATTCCTTGTCTGATCCAAATTGGAAAACTGCCATGATTGACGAATATAATGCTCTTATTAAAAATAAGACGTGAGATCTAGTGCCCGTCCTCTTGATACTAATGTTATTTGTTCTATATGGATTTTTTGACATAAAAAGAAATCTGATGGTTTTTTTTAGAGACACAAGGCCCGTCTTGTAGCTGATGGCAGGTCTCAACAGGTTGGTGTAGATTGTGATGAAACTTTCAGCCCGGTGGTAAAACCGACAACTATTCGGACCATTCTCAACATTACTTTGTCAAAATCATGGTTATTCATCAACTTGATGTCAAAAATGTCTTCTTACATGGGGACCTTCATGAAATCGTGTATATGCATCAACCTATGGGGTTCAAGAATCTGATTCATCCAGATTATGTGTGACATTTGAAAAAATTACTTTTTGGACTGAAACAGGCTTCTCGTGCATGGTACCAACGATTTGCTGAGTTTGTATCCTCTATCGTTTTTCACATAGCAAATCTAATCATTCACTTTTCATCTATAGCAAGTGTATTGACATGACATACATTCTGTTATATGTTGATGATATCATCCTAACTACCTCTTCTGATGCACTTCGTCGATCCATTATGTCACTCCTTGCTTCTGAGTTTGCTATGAATTGTTTGGGCCCCTAAGCTATTTCTTGGGCATTGTTGTTACGAGACATGCATGTGGCTTATTTCTTTGTCAAATAAAGTATGCCGAAGAGATTCTTGAACGAGCAGGCATGACGTCTTGTAAATCGACCGCCACACCGGTGGACACTAATTCAAAACTTAGTGCCTCTTCGGATTCTCCATATGCTGACCCGACTCACTATCTCGGTTTAGAAGGAGCATTGCAGTATCTCACTTTCACGAGACTAGATATATCCTATGCCTTGCAACAAATATGCTTACATATGCACAACTCGACGGATGAACATATGAATGCTCTCAAACGTATTTTGCGATATGTCCAAGGTACTATCCACTTCGATTTGCACCTGTACAAGTCCTCAATCTCTGGTCTCATCTCTTACACTGATGCCGACTGGGGTGGATGTCCCGACACTCGACGATCCACGTCGGGTTACTGTGTCTTCCTTGGAGATAACTTGTTTTCTTGGTTTTCTAAACGACAACCTACTATGTCTCGATCCAGTGCCGAAGCCGAGTATAGATGAGTAGCGAATGTTGTTTCTGAGTCTTGTTAGATACGCAACCTTCTGTTGGAACTTCACTGCCCAATCCGCAAGGCTACATTAGTTTACTGTGAAATGGATATTCACTTTGTGCGTGAGAAAGTTGTCCGTGGACAAGTTCGTGTCCTTCATGTTCCTTCTCGGTATCAAATTGCTGACATATTTATTAAAGGACTTCCGCGCATACTCTTTGATGATTTTCGAGTCAGTCTCAGCGTACGAGAACCTCCCGCTTCAACTGCGGGCGTGTGATAGAATATTACCAAAATATTACCATAACATTGTATATCTTTTATATTTGGTTAGTTAATATTCTCATTGTAATTAGTCAGACTAATTCCTTAATTTATAGCTTTATCAATAACCATGTATTACTATATATTATACATATTAATGAATGAAAACTTTTTATAAAGCATAATGTGAAAATGTAAGTGCAATAGGGAACATATTCCTGTTTAAAATCATTAAGATATTAATTTACGGTGACAATGTAAGTGCAATAGGTAGCATATTCCTTTAAAAACTTTGCATAAAGCATAATCTACTCAAACATTAAGACAGAACGGCATACTGAGCAACTAGCATATTGATTTGAGTAGCTGGCCTCATTTTGTGGATGGGGCATAAAAAACTACTACAAGTTATCAAGATTTGCATCCACTCAATGAATAAAAGACAATTGCTATTTGAGGAGATTTTAAGATCATAAGATGGACATATTTTATAGACTGAATAATCCTACATTCCTACTTAATCATAAGATGGACATATTTTATAGACTTAATAACCCTACATTCCTACTTAATGTTATATAATACTTACTTAATCGCATTTAGTGTTACTTAATTTATTTAATTATAATTCTTATTTCTAAGCAGCATGGAAATAGAAAATTACGAGAATTTTTTTTGATAATCAACAAAACCAATGCAATAAAAAGAAAGAGATTGATACCAACAACAATCCAAATACTAAATTTGGTATTAATAATTATCAAATAATTGATTAAAAAAAGGGCCTTTTTTATCTTATAATTCATCAAAATCCAGAAAACACTCAAAAAAATTCGCAATGATAAATAACTACAAGTGACGGAGATATACGATTTAAATAACGAAAAATTCAATATTTAAAAATTGTATCGAGAATGATTGGAAAGGTGAAAACAAGACCAGATATAATTTTATCATTATGAACAAATCCAAAAAGAAATTTATATACTCTTTATGTCTCAATTTATGTGGCACAATTTGAATTTGAATTTTGATCGTGAATTCAGACATCGAATTTTGATGTTTTTAAAAATAAAATTATATATTTGAAAACTATGTAAAAAGTATTATAAGTCACAATAATTAATAATTTAAAATATTTAAAAAATTATATATAAAAATTATTATAAAAAAAGACTAATTTGAATCTCAAAATACAAAAGGAGACGGAGGAAGTACTATTATCTGTAAAGTCTCAAAACTTATAAGACATGAATAACATCTCCATAACCTAAGGGGCCCAAGTTAATACTCTGTATGATAGTTGGCCTAAAACCTCACTTCCCCAACCTTGGTTCTAAACCCACTTTTGGGTCGCCGCCGTAATCACCGTCTCCGGCACCATTACAAAGTCCAACCAATTCGCTCATAAGCTCTTATGCCATAAGACTCTGCAATCATGAGGTCCTTCAATCGATTCATCTCTCATTCTCTGTCTCGCCGTTCCAGAACCATTTCCACATATCATCAAACACCTTATGTGCATTCCCATTATAGACACTTTCCACAGTCCAAGATTCAAACTTTCTCCAAAACCCATTTCACTAAACCAATAAACTGTTCAAATTTCACAACATCAGCTCAGGAATCAAAGCCGGCCCCACCAGAGAGAGTATCAGCGATAGTTAATGAGATTACGGGTCTAACATTGCTGGAAGTATCGGATTTAGGAGAAGTATTGAGGAAGAAAATGGGTATTGAAGAGATGCCTGTAATGGCAATGATGATGCCTGGAATGGGATTTAGTGCTGGAGGGATGAAGGGGAAGGGGGGAGGAGCTGCTGGAAAGACGGAGGAGAAGGCGGAGAAGACTGTGTTTGATTTGAAGCTTCAAGGGGGATTTGATGCTGGGTCTAAGATCAAGATTATTAAGGAAGTGAGATCTTTTACTGATCTGGGACTTAAGGAGGCTAAGGATTTGGTGGAAAAAGCTCCAATTTCGTTGAAGAAAGGGGTTACGAAAGAGGAGGGTGAGAAAATCATTGAGAAGATGAAAGGGGTTGGAGCTAAAGTTACTATGGAGTGAGGTAATTGTTCATATCTTTATAATTAAAATGTTGCTTATGAATTTGAATCAGGAATGGAACTCTTGTAATAGGGAATGAACCAAGCTGTGATATAGAGACTATGAAATCAAAGATTTACGGTTATCCTTCAAATATTTGGAAAATTGTTATGTATTCTAAAGAAAGGTTATTGCTTTCTAAGTGGTTATGATGTTTGGGGAAACACATGATACTTGGTATATTTCTTGCTTTCCTGAGCAATATGATTTTCTTTTCTCACATGTTGGTTACTTGATGCATTTTTTTTGTATAACAATTTTGAAGCATGTCAATTCAATGTATTAATTATCAGCGCACAGTCAAAATATAGCGAGTGTAGTGAGGGGGGTACCTGTAATTTTTTAGCTATCCTTTGTACCTCATGAATTGGTTTAGAATTTTGGCACATACCTGTGTGGAGGCATAAGTTGGACTAATGCTGAATCTTTGCTATACAATATGATACGTAGTTGGTACAAAATTATTGTTATTGGGTTGGCGGAAGGTTGAGTTTACTAGAGTTGTCATCTTCTTTTGGTTTAGTATGTCATGCATGAAGTTTATATTACCTTATCAAAAAAATAGTATGTTATGCATGGAGTGTGGATCTTCCTTGACATAAGTTGCTGCTTAATGGAGGATTAGTGTATTTTCTGTAATGTGCATCTTGTAAATGTATCTCAAAGTCTAAAGGGTTGATTACACAGCTTGGGTGGTTTGAATTTCTGTTAATAAAAAAGGCAGCCGGATGCAATAAACTCCCGCTATGCGTCTGCGGAACGGACAAGACTCTATTGTACGATTTCCTTTAACTTGCATTTCTACGAGCGGTTGTTTCCACGGTTTGTACCTATGATCTCATGGTCACACGGTAACAACCTTTGCTCCCTCCCCTTTGGTCTGACGCTTTGTTTCATGTTCCTCAAGCCCATCTTGAAGACAATGCAAGGTTTTCCATTACCTAGGGATGATCAAATTAGCTTTAGGGGAAAATAGTTGAATGGGACTGGCTGAAAAAAAAAAGTGAATGGTGGAAATATTCTCAGAATTCCAAGTGGGAGAATCTAAGAGGGTAATGACTTCACTGTGCACCTTCCCTTATTTGATATTTTGGAACCAAAAGAATTTATATTTCCCATTTAATTAGTTTTAGTCAGTGTGTAGCTGATCTTTACATTGGATCATCAATATCTATCTAATTTGATTTGGTCAAAGGTGGTCAGGCTTATCTTTTCTTTAGAGAGAACACACTGTTGAAGTTTTTTTGCAAAAATTATCGTGTAATTAGTCATGTAGATATCTTCTTGTTGTGAATAGCATCTATTAACCTGCACATGTAGATACTTAACACTAAGATATTTTCATCTATCAAACTGCTTGAGATGGGATTGGTGTCACCTACTCACCTTCACTTCTCTGTGTGTGAAGATGAATAACACAGATTTTATCTTTTTAGCTTCCATTTGGGACAGAGCAAAAGATGATGTTTCAGTGCATCAGCATCTGCAGCGCCCACTTTATATTCGAAACAATTATTGTTTTGTTTAATTAGATTAGATGGTCGAAAATCGAAATGGTTTGCAAGGTTTACTACCAAAATGCAAGATGGTGGGTGTCACAGGGGTGCTTTTCAACCGGTCGACATGTGAGGTTTGTCCCTGTGCGGCAGTCAAGCGATGTCTTGATTCAGCCTGTTCCAACACTTAGCCGAAATTCTGGATGTTTGCCCTTTTGACTCGATTTTAGGCAGCAACAACGTAGTAAAATACTTAGACGTTTTTAGGCAGCATAAGATGAAAGAAAAGGCAACACAAGAGTAAGAACACAAGGCAACAATATATAGGAAATCAATTTTCAACTTGTATTATTTAAAGTGAATACAAGAACATTTAATTTTCGCACCATCTTGGCACAAGATCCCCTGACCTTAGACATATTTTACTCTATAATTTTTTCTAAAATTCTAACTCACAAAACCCAAAATTGCACAAGTGTTGGGCTGCACACTTATATTTTTGTGTGACAGTCAACTGTCCGACACTTGACTTACAATGATAGGCCAAACTTGGCCCACTCAGCCCTTATCCTAGGTTAATGCAGTTGACATCTTCCAATGGCTAGAAATTACAAGCAATGTGAAATTACAAAAGCAACAAAAAACACTTGGCCATTTTGGCTGATTACCAGGGAAATGGGCAAAATCGCCCAACTGCACGCATGGGCGCGGCAAAGGGTTAAAAAAGATCCAGTAGGAAAATGGCACCAAGGGTTAAACAAAGATTAAGTTGTTACTTGTTTTAGGAATATCAGTTGTTACTTGTTTTAGGAATATCAGTTGTTACTCGCTAATATCATGGTTTATATGTGTTAGTTATGCATAAGATATTACCAAATAGGGTGTATAACTAATGCAAGTTATATGTGCTCAAAAAGTGTACTAAACAAAGTACTATTAATACACAAAGCTAATGCATGTATTATTTTATATAATGCATCCTACCAAACGATCCCTTAGTTCTTTTCACGCTCATTAAAAACATAAATATATTTTTTCTGTCTCAATTTATGTGTCACTTTTCGTATTTCGAGAGTCGATTAAACTTTGAAGTTAAATTAAATTAGATTAATTCAATATTTTGAAATTAAAATTTATATATTTGAAAACTACATAAAAAGTATTATAAGTTGCAACTTTTCTCATATCAATTTGGTGAAAAAGTACATCTTAAAATGTTGATTAATTGAATCTCGGGAAGCAAAAAGTGCCACATAAATTGGAGTATTTGGACAAAGGGAGTACAACAACATACCCAGTGAAGTCCCACAACATGAATTTGGGGAGAGTAGAGTGTACGCAGACCTTATCTCTACCTTGATAGGTAAAGCGATTGTTTTCGAGAGACCCTCAGCTCAACACTCTCCGATCCAATTAAGATAAATAATTTGTGCAATAGCTAATTCCAACTTTTAACAAAAAGGAGCAACTGAACCCAAAAAATCAACGGATCTTATAAACACCTCAATCTCACCTATATTAAGATCAATTCTCAATCCAATACTGATAAATAAATTGCATTTATACAAATTCTTTTGTATTTAACACTTTTCATTCAAATTAAGATACATAATTTGCGCAAATTATAGAGAATAAAATAAACTACCAGCCGCAAAGGATAATCTCATCCACATCTTCAAAAGCTCATCCAATTCAAAGTTAAAACAAACATCTAAAAAGAAGGGATAAAAAATCGACAAATCGTATAAACATCTCAATCTCAAACAATTTAGGATCGATTATACATCTCATATGTATTAAGATCAATTATCATTCCAATTAAATTATATAAATTGTTCAAATTATAGATAATAAACTAAAAAAAGTCAGCAACACGTCTTCAAAAGCTCATTCAAATCAAAGTTAAAACAAACTTCTAAACGAAAAAAAAGGAACAATTGGACAAAAAAATTGACAAATCGTATAAACACCTCAATCTCAAACAATTTAGGATCGATTATACATATAATCTGTATTAAGATCAATTATCATTCCAATTAAGATAAACAATTTGATCAAATTTAATAGAATAAACTAAAAAAATCAACAAAATGTCTTCAAAAGCTCATTCAAATCAAAGTTAAAACAAACTTCAAAAAGAAGAAAAAGGAACAATTGGATAAAAATATCGACAAATCGTATAAACACTTCAACCTCAAACAATTTAGGATCGATTATACATCTCATCTATATTCCAATTAAGATAGACAATTTATTCAAATTATAGAGAATAAATTTAAAAAATCAACAAAACGACTCCAAAAGCTCATCCAAAAATCAAAGTTAAAACAAAATAAATTCAACGAATCGTATAAACACTGTTGGAAATTTACTAATGTGGAATTAAGTTTATCCCATTATTTATGACTCGAACAATTGGGGCCCCGCACGTCGGAAACGTCATTTCCACACACGTGCACACGTAGTGCCAAGTATCGCAAATTTCATTAGTGAAAGAGATATTGGTACGTAAGTGAAACGTTTGAGACATAGAATGATGGACGGTTATTGGCCAAATGACAAATATTCCACGTTGGTAAACGAAGGAAGAAGTGTACGAAGTGTAAGATGAAACGAGTCGGAAATTTCCGCGGAGACGCGAAGGGCCGCGGCGCAGCCCCGTCGGAGCCGCGGTGCTAGTTGGGTGTTCAGCCACTGGAGTCGGCGCCGCAGCGCTTCGGAGGCAGAATGCTGCGACGGAAAGATGGAAAGTTCTGACTTTTGGGCTGGTTTTGGAGCATTGAATCTCCATTATTTGGCATATGAATTCAGCCATTATTTGGTTGAATGTAACCCCTCAATAAGTTTCATTACATTGCTATTGAAGGTCATTACTTGGCTAGTTGAGGGGTCATCTCATTACACTATAAATTGAGGCTTTTGGTTCAATTGTTCAATACACTTACAGAATTTTCAGAAATCTTATTCTTCCTCTCTAACAAGTTTCTATATTCAAAGTTCTTCAAGAGTAACACTTGAGATTCCTTTGCTCATTTGTTAAGTTGTTGTTGTATCTTGGGAGACTATTGTCCGACTACGTAAAAGGATATATACGGGGCAATTTTGTCTTAAAGACAGAGTGTCATCACTCGACTCATCAAATCGCAAGGAGTTTGTACGTTCTTGATTCCAGTTTGTTGTAATCTTTAGTTTATCCTTTCTAGCAATTTGTAATATTTACTTACTTCCCGTTTCCTGCAATTGATGTAACCCACATTTTAAGACAAAATTATTGTAAGTGCTTAGAAAGATGACTGGAAGAGAATAACTCGCTTCTGATTATGTTGCTACTACTACTCAAGGCAACCCCTCTGCCTTCCCCACTACTGCTCAAGGCACACCCAATGCCTTCACTGCTGCTCAAGGCACACCCAATGCCTTCACTGCTGCTCAAGGCTCATCCAACGCCTTTAATGCTTAAGGGAACGTTATAGTTCCTCCACCCTCTGGGTTCCATCATGAACGCCCAGAAAAGTTCATGGGCTCCAACTTCAAGAGATGACAGCAGAAGATGTTATTTATCTGACTGTTATGGGAATGACTCATTTCCTAACAGAAAATCCTCCACAAGCTAGAGATGAAATGGACCCTCAGCCTAATGAAACGGCTGAAGGGGGCCAAGGTATCCATGTCATTAATGGCATAAAGATGGTTCTTGATGCATGGAGTCATAGTGACTTCATGTGTAAGAACTATATTTTGAAATGTCTATCAGACCCACTCTATACGGTGTATTGCATCGTAGGCACAACCAAAGAGTTATGGGAAAAGCTGCAGAAGAAGTACAACGCACAAGATGCTGGTACGAAGAAATTCATCATTGGAAAATTCCTGAAATTTCAAATGGTGGATAGCAAAACTGTGATGTCCCAAGTCCAGGAATTCCAAATGATTCTACATCACCTGGATTTGGAAGGTATGAAACCAAATGAGTAGTTTTTGGTTGTATAACTGATTGAGAAGTTACCTCCCTCGTGGAATGAGTTTATGAGTTACTTAAAACTCAAGAAAAAGGAAATGACATTTGAGGAACTTATTATCAAACTCCAGATTCAGGAAGTTAATAAGAAGGTTTTGCCTAGGGGAAAGCAACCCGCTGAGGCAAAGATAAATCTAGCTGAGGCTAAAGGGAACCCAAGCAAGAAGCGCAAGTTCCAGAAAGACGGTAAGACCCAGGCGGCGGAGAAGTTCAAGGGGAACTGTCACCACTGTGGGAAACCTGGTCACATGATCAAGGATTTCCGCAAGCTCAAGACTGAGAAACAAGAGAAGGCCAAGGCCAAAGGCAAGGCATAGGCTAATGTCGTCAAAGACAGGCTTCTTGATGACATGATTGAGGAGTTCTGGACAGTGGTGCTTGAAGCAAACCTTGTTGAGAATCCCATGCAATGGTGGATGGACACGAGTGCTACCAGACACATCTGTTCCAATAGAAATTCCTTCTTCACGTATACATCAGTCACCGACAAAAAACTGTTCATGGGTAACAACGCTTCCTCTGACGTGTTGGGGGTAGGAAAGGTGGTCCTGAATATGACTTCTGGAAAGGAGCTCACTCTGAAGGAGGTGATGCATGTCCCTGAGATTATGAGGAATTTAATTTCAGGTCCTTTATTGGTTAATGCTGGTTTTAGGCTAGTATTTGAGTCCAATAAATTTGTAATCACTAAGAATGACACTTTTGTGGGGAGAGGCTTCGTCTGTGAAGGCCTCTTCAAAGTTAACGCCATGTCTGTAATACGTGCAAGCAATAATATTAAAGTTTCTTCTTACTTGCTTGAGTCATCTAATTTATGGCATAATAGATTAGGACATGTTAACTATAAGTCCATCCAAAGGTTGGTTAAGTTGGAGTTTTGTCGTCTATCGACGTAAACCCTCAACATAAGTGTGAGGAGTGCGTAGAGGCAAAACTCACAAAGATTACTTTTGATCCGTCGAAAGAAATACCGCTCCTCTAGAACTTATTCACACATATATATGTGATTTGAAGTTTGCACAAACTAGGGGAGGGAACAAGTACTTTGTGACATTCATTGATGATAGCAAAGGTATTGTTACCTTTACTTGTTGAAAAGTAAAGATGAAGCGTTCCGACGTTACAAAGCAGAAGTTGAAAACCAAATAAGCATGCAGATTAAATCCATTCGTAGCGATAGAGGGGGAGAATACATAGCGTCGTTTGAAGAATATTGTGCGGAATCGGGCATTGTTCATCAAACGACGGCTCCATACTCACCTCAGTCGAATGGTGTGGCTGAACGCAAGAACCGCACATTGAAGGAAATTATGAATGCCTTGCTCATCAATTTCGATCTTCCTCAAAATATGTGGGGAGAAGTTGTCCTTACCGCTAATACGATTCTTAATAGAGTCCCATATAAGGGTAAGGACAAAACTACATATGAATCATGAAAAGGAAAGAAACCAACTATAAATATTTAAAGGCGTGGGGTTATTTGGCAAAGGTCGAAGTGCCCAAGCCAAAGCAGATCAAGATTGGGCCTAAGACTGTAGATTGCATTTTCAGGGGATATGCAAATAACAGTAGTGATTATCGCTTCTTAGTGCATAAGTCAGATATTCCAGATATCCACGGGAGTACTATCATGGAATCAATGAATGCTCAAATCTTTGAGGATACTTTTCCGAGAAAAGAAAAAGACATAACCTCTCGCAAACGAAGTTATGAGCAAAGCTCTCAGGAACCGGGAGTCGTTGACGGCCCGGATCTAGATGGTTCAGATCTAGTGGATCTCGAAGTGGCTGAATATCCGGAATCTAGTGTTCCAGATTCTCAGAACTTGGAGACTCCAGAGATGGAATTGAGGCGAAGTAAAAGGGCCAGGAAGGATAAATCCTTCAGTCCTGACTTTGTAGCTTATATGGTTGATGACGAACCAAGGACAATTGTTGAAGCATTGTCAACTCTAGAAGCACCGCTTTGAAAGAAGCTATTGAGAGTGAAATAGACTCCATCCTGCATAACCATACTTGGGAGTTGGTTGATCTTCCTCCGGGAAATAAGTCGTTAGGTTGTAAATGGATACTCAAACGGAAGTATAAAATAGATGGGTCTATAGATAAGTACAAGGTCAGGTTGGTAGTCAAGGGCTATTGGCAGAATGAATGCCTTGACTATTTTGACACGTACTCCCCGGTGTCTAGGATGACGTCCATACGAGTATTCATTGTGATCGCAGCGTTGTGTGACCTTGAGATACATCAAATAAATGTCAAGACAGCCTTCCCAAATGGTGATTTGGAAGAAGAAATCTATATCGACCAACCCGAGGGGTATGTGGTTCCAAGGCAAGAGAAGAAAGTTTGTCGACTTGTCAAATCTCTGTACGGGTTGAAACAAGCCCCGAAGCAATGGCACGAAAAATTTGATAGTACTCTACTATCAAAGGGTTTCTCCATTAATGAGTGTGACAAATGTGCCTACACAAAAGGTAACTCTGACTCGTTCGTCATGATATGCCTGTACGTAGATGACATGTTGATCACATGGAGCAGTCCTAGCTTGATCCTAGAGACTAAGAACATGTTGAAACAATGCTTCGACATGAAGGATATGGGTATCACAGATGTCATCTTAGGGATAAATATCTCTAAGACGTCTGACGGACTGGTCTTATCTCAGTCTCACTACATCGAGGATGTGTTGAAAAAGTTCTAGATATTTGACAGTTCACCTATGAAGTCACCAATGGATAGAAATCAAAAGCTTGATAAAAATCGTGGTGCACCCGTATGCCAGGAGCAATATGCACATGTGATTGGGATTTGATGTACATAACAAACTGCACCCGACCTGATATTTCTTATGCAGTCAACAAGTTGGCTAGGTTTACCCGTAATTCGAGCAATGCTCATTGGAAGGCGTTGAATCGGGTACTACGATACCTGAAATACACGCTAACTTACGGGTTGCATTATTCGAGATATCTAGCTGTACTAGAGGGGTATAGTGATGCAAACTGGATATCTGATATAGAGAACACCAAGTCCACCAGTGGGAATATACTTACAATTGGTGGTGGGGATGTGTCTTGGAAATCCTCTAAGCAGACTTACATCGCCCGATCCACGATGGAATCGGAGTTTATCGCTTTAGACAAAGCAGGAGAAGAAGTTGAGTGGCTTCACGACTTCTTAGAGGATGTCCCTTGTTGGGACAAACCCGTACCTTCTGTAATGATCCACTGCGACAGCCAGTCGGCTCTAGAAAGGGCACGGAGTTTTATGTATAATGACAAGTCTCGTCATATTCGACGTAGATATAAGACCGTTAGGCAGCTGTTCACCACGTGTATAATATCCATTGATTACATAAAATCAAAGGATAACATAGTTGACCCACTGACAAAGGGCTTACCCAAGGATCAGATGTTCTTCCTGTCTAGGGGAATGGGCTTAAAACCCAAGCTTTAAGAACCAATACGGTGGTAACCCAACCTTATTGATTGGAGATCCCAGGAATTAAGTTCAATGGGAAAACTAAGTTGTAAAGGTTCAGTTGAGCGCTTCGGTGGAAGCATGAGCACTTCGAATAGTGATTTCTGTAAATAAACATCAATCCAAAGTCGTTCCCACGATAGATGTTAAGTGATATCTGCAGTATGGGTAAATGTTAAGTTTCCAAAACCTTTAATGATCTTCAAACGGTTGAGGTTAGGTTTGGGGAAACGTTTAATAGTTCCTAACACTTGTAAAGTGGGGTATAACAAGATACCTTGTAGGAGACCACCTATTTAAGTGCGAGAACATGCCGCCTCAAATGAACGCACTTAAGAATCCAAGAAGTGTCCACGGCCACAAGGGACAAACATTACGAAGAACAGAGTAAGGGAAGTTGTTGTGTTGGTACTGTTGATTTGGCTTACACTAAACACTGACGGTTCAAGACATCACGTTCACCGCACAGTAAGTAAGTCCGATGGTATTCAACTATGGAAGGTTCAAAGTGAAGCTACCTCTCCCGATGCAATATCAATCCGCCGAAAGATTCTCTGGAAAAGGCACCATGTGAGTGCGCCAAAATCTCTTTCAAGAGGGGATTGTTGGAAATTTACTAATGTGGAATTAAGTTTATCCCATTATTTATGACTTGAACAATTGGGGCCCCGCACGTCGGAAATGTCATTTCTACACACGTGCACGCGTAGTGCTAAGTATCGCAAATTTCATTAGTGAAAGAGATATTGGTACGTAAGTGAAACGTTTGAGACATAGAATGATGGACGGTTATTGGCCAAATGACAAGTATTCCACGTTGGTAAACGAAGGAAGAATTGTACGAAGTGTAAGATGAAACGATTCGAAAATCGCCGCGAAGGGCAGCGGCGCAGCCCCGTCGGAGCCGAGGCGCTGGAGCGCCGCGACGCTAATTGGGTGTTCAGCCACTGGAGCCGCGGTGCCGCGACGCTAATTCCCGGAGCCGCAGCGCTTCGGAGGTAGAATGCTGCGACGGAAAGATGGAAAGTTCTGACTTTTGGGCTGGTTTTGGAGCATTGAATCTCCATTATTTGGCATATGAATTCAGTCATTATTTGATTGAATGTAACCCCTCAATAAGTGTCATTACATAGCTATTGAAGGCCATTAGTTGGCTAGTTAGGGGTCATCTCATTACACTATAAATTGAGACATTTGGCTGAATTGTTTAACACACTTACAGAATTTTCAGAAATCTTCTTCTTCCTCTCTAGCAAGTTTCTATATTCAAAGTTCTTCAAGAGTAACACTTGAGTTTCCTTTACTCATTTGTTAAGTTGATGTTGTATCTTGAAAGACTATTGCCCGACTACGTAAAATGATATATATAGGGCAATCTTGTCTTAAAGACAAAGTGTCATCACTCGACTCAGCAAATCGCAAGGAGTTTGTAACGTTCTTGATTCCAGTTTGTTGTAATCTTTAGTTTACCCTTTCTAGCAATTTGTAATATTTACTTACTTCTCATTTCCTGCAATTGATCTAACCCACAAACACCTCAATCTCAAACAATTTAGGATCGATTATACATCTCATCTACATTAAGATCACATTATTGAAAAAAACAATTTGTTCAAATTATACCGAATAAACTAAAAAAATCAACAAATCATATGAATGTTAAATGCGATACAATGTATATGAAATTAAAAATTTACTCACCATATCGAACGGAGAAGAAAAAACGCAGTGATAGGGGTGGGCAAAAAATCCGGAGAACCGAAAAAACCGAACCGAATTGAAATTCGGTTCGGTTTTTTTTTTTTTTTTTTTTTTGAAAAACCAAATCGAATCAGGATTTAGTGATTCGGTTCGGTTTTTTAATTTTGGATACGAACCGAACCGAAAAAACTGAATTAAATATATAATTATTCTTATTTTTTATTTTAGGTTACTACTATCTCTTGAATCATAGCCATTGAAGTCAATCTATGAAGCTTTTATGGAAGTCGAATGCGGCATGAACTTGATTAACATATCACGGAAGCATTGACATAAAATGTAGGGAGAGAAAGTAGTTGTAAATTGGTGAAACTTTAAATTGTCATAACTCTACACTCGGATGTCCGTTTTACCCGATTGTTTTTTTATTTTGGGTATTTTTTCGAGACGGGGCCGACGCACAACCAATTTTTACGAAAACGTCCGTTTTCCCAATCAATTTGTGTTTTCACCCAAATTGATTTTTAATTTTCCTTTTTCGTTAGTAAACATCTTACGATACACAATAGATTTCATCGTCGAAATTTCATGGTAGTGCAGTTGTGAATGTCAATTTCAGTTTTGGAAATTTAATTATTTTTAAAAATAAAAAATTCCTCGACCCAACCCGACCCTCCCACTAAAAAAAAACCGATATAATCCGATACGTTCGGCGATATAAACCGAACATATCATTTTTTTTATAAAAAAGTTATATATTTTTTTTAAAAAAACCGATTTTATTCGGTTTATATTTTTCAAATACAAAATCGAACTGAACCCATATACGTCCACCCTAAGCAGCAAGCTTCTAGAGTAGGGATGGCAACAGATAGGATCTAGATCGGATCCTACTAGATCCAGATCCAAATCCATTTTTCATACCTGAATCCAGATCCGGATCCGGATCCGGATCCAGATCCATCGGGTTCATAAAAATCAGATCCAAATCAATCCATCGGATCCACATGTAAAAAAATTTGCCTTGCTAAGAATTTTTTTTGAACTGACAAACGATTTTTACTTGGCTAACAGTTTACTGTGTTTCAATTTTGAAATGTTCATATGAGATATTTTGTTCGTTGTCTCATTTTGATTGTGAGCTATTAATTAAAAATGTTGGACAATGACAATAGTTGTGGAAATTGTTGACTAGTATTTCCACAATGCAGAACTTGCATGTGCTTGGAATCTTCACAAATGAAGTGAATATAATTTTAACTACTTGTCGATGGAGATGTTAGTCATTCACTAATATAACATTGATTTTATTATCGAAATTACCTCTTTATTTTTTGGTTTTTGAGTTTACGCGGGGATAAATTAAACTTGTTTTGAGAATTAAACTTGCAAGGATGTGCTTAGCAATTTTAAGAAAATACTTATAAAATTACATTCCAGGTTATGAATATATTTAATAAAAAACGGATTCACGGATCGGATCTGGACCGGATACGAATCTCAAATACAAGATCTAAATCTAGATCCGATCCGTCAGAAATGGATATGGGTTCAATCCGGATCCGTCGGGTCCAAATTTTAAAGATCCATATCTTATAAAATAGATTTGGATCCACCAAATCCGGATCGGGTCCAGAATACACTGATCTCTATTCTAGAGATAAAGAGAGCGCTAGTTAGAAATAATTGCCAATTTGAAATAATGTTTTATAAATACTGCGAATTGGTTTTTACAAAATTTGTGAGCAGGCGCAAGGTGCGGACATGTCAGGCGTCACCGCTTAATTTGCGTAGGAAAGGTCCCTTTGATTTTGCAGCTGCAAAAGTTGACGGCGAAAAGAAAAGCGTTGGGGGGAAGACGGAGCCATGAAAAAAATGGCAGGTTTGCCGTCGGCAGACTGGCAATGGGAAAACGCCACCGCCGGCGCCGCCGCCGGCCTCGCCACCGTTACTTTCTCTCATCCCCTTGACGTTGTTCGTACCAGGTTCCAAGGTAAGTATTTCTCTTGTGCTATTGCAAATTGAATCAGTAACTCGTCTTGTTTGTTCCTATGGAGCTTGATTTGTTGTTAAACGTTAATATCATTTAGTTTACGATGGAAGAATATCCAATGTCCCAGCCTATAGGAACACTCCTCACGCTTTATTTGCCATTGCTCGAACTGAGGTTTGTTTTTCTCAATTTTATATATTTAAGCTTACCCACATATGTATTGCTAATATTTCAAGAGTTCATGATCTGAAAAAAAAAAGTTGCTTTTCAATTCATATAGTTGATTGCTCTGGTGAAAGACAAATCATATAAGTACTAATATGTTAAGGGTGCATGTTTCACGAATTTTGGGTTTCTGAAATTGGCAATATCAGCTTCAGGAAATACGCATAAGTAACTATGTTTAAAAAAATAGGTTCCATCCTCTTATCAGGAGAGGGCACATGGTTTTAGGTAAATACGGTTGGAAATTTGCCTTTGGCGGGAGTTGCGTCCGACCAACTTTAACGGCTTAAACACTAGTGTTATGCATGTTGGAGAATCTGGTTCTTCACACGTGCATGATCTACTAAGTACGTAGATAACCGTAAGGCCAAGAATCGTCAAATTTCGTTGAAAAATGAAAGATATATTGGTACACGAAGTGAGGTGTTTGAAGCATGGAAAAGTGTGGTATGAGATCAATTCTCCCTATCGGTGGAGGAAGAAAGAATTGTTTTGTTTATAAGACTCAAAATTGGTTTGGGGTTTTGGACCCCAAGGGTATCCCATGTGTTTAAAGGAGGGAGGACCTAGATGTGCTTCGGTTCGAGGAAAGCCCACACGCGCGCCGCCCGCCCGTCCGGTCCCGCTCTCGGGCTGTGGGCTGTGCTTCTTCTGATATTATCTTTTTGGACCAGAGAACTTTGCCATATGTACAGTTTGGATCAGAATTCTTTCATATGTACAGTTTGGTCCTAAAGTTTCAACATGTACAGTTTGGTCCCTGAAGTTTCAAGAAAGTCAGAATTGGGCAGAGAGATCAGAAACGTCAACAACACTCAATTCAACCATTTATTTTGGCTGAATTACTCTTCCTAAATGGCCAATCCGTTGCACATCTTCACTATTATTTTGGAATTACTACCTCCATAATTGTCATTACTTGGCCGGTAATGACACTTATGGAGGCAGTTCATGAGCCTCTCCTTCAACTATATAAAGATCCCTTGTCACCATTGTTGAGGTACACACACAAAACAAATGAAAAACAGAAAAAAAAGAGTTCTTCCTACAACCTTCCAAGCATCATTTCACTACTCAAAATTTTTCACGGTAGTACTTGAGTTTCCTTTGCTCAATTGTTCCATTGCTGTTTTATCTTGAGAGACAATTGTCCAGGACTATAAAGGATACATACGGGGCAATATTGTCTTAAAGACAGAGTGCAACACTCGACTCAGCATACACAAAAACAGTTCCAGTTTCTTGTTCAACATAATTGTAATTTCAGTTTGTTGTTGAATTGTAATTTCAGTTCTTCTATTATTTAGCAGTTACTTGTAATTTCCGTTTCCTGCACCTTTGTAACCAACAAATACTTACCCGCACACGGTGTTTACACCAAAGCATGTAAATTTACTATAGTTAAGTGATTTAATGAGTTGAGAATGCATGTTAACTAACCATGGTTAATTGTTAAAAGCTTACATACAAATACATCGCTTGGTGTAAACCACCGGGTATGAGTAATGTTGCCTTTCTGAAACCTCTCTACCTCCACGAGTTAGGGTAAGGTCTGCTTACACTCTATTCTCCCAAACCCCACTTGTGAGATTACACTGGGTATGTTGTTGTAATGTTGAGTGTATGACCTGACCTAGGTGTATCTAAATCGCATGTTTTCGGTAAGTATCCTTCTAAGGAGAAATGAGGCCATGTTCCTCTAGACCCTAGTGCAACTGATACCTATGAGTTTTATGGTTGTTTTCGTGAATTCTCCGCATCCAATCCAAGTAAAAATATCCATCTTCTCCCTCAAGAATCTATTTGGAACCATTGAGAAGAACTGTATCCTAGTAGAGTTTGTTTATGGCTACTCCAACTGGAAGGCAGGTTCTTGATTTCTTATAAATATGGTTAAGTCCTTCATTTGAATGTAAAGAGTGGAGTGAGATGTCAGTCTTCTATCACAGTGGTACACGTACCTGCTTGGACACATGGTTTTACTGTAATCTTGACTTGAATGCTCTTGTTTCATTTAATTGTTCTCACAGGTACAGCAGTAGTCCTAAGCATGGTGGGGTGTTGTAAGTATGGCTGCACAGATATGGTGCAGGTTTAATATATATATATATATATATACACACACATGTTACCAGTCTCAAAAAAACAGGTAGAGTTGATTAGTCAGCCTTATAACATAATCATAGTGAGAAACTCCATCACAGTTTGTCAATCACAATCAAACATCGCACTGACATATGCTTTTGAAGATGAAGCTCCTTCCTTGCTGACCATATTGAGTTTTATGCTGCAGGCAGTTGGATGTTTACCTTATCGCTCATGTATGTGCTCATGTTTCCGCCAAGATGACTGATTTATTAAGTTATGCTATTGTCTTTGCATCAGGGTCTTAGAGGACTTTATGCTGGATTTTACCCTGCTGTTCTTGGCTCAACTATTTCATGGGGTTTATATTTTTTCTTGTAAGTAACATCTTTTTCTTTTGTTGATAAAGTTCTTGTAAGTAACATCTTCTACCAATGTCCTTGATAATACTATTTTATACTATTTCGTTGGAAATGGTTAAAGACTGAACTTCATTTCCTAGATTCCCAAAGCGCCTTTGGAATCATATATGTTATCTTATAAATTTTTTGCTTGTTTTAGCTATCTTCCTGTTCACAGAAGTTTGCTCTCTGTGAGTCTTTTTTCCCCTTGTGAAGGTTTTGCTCTATGCAAGTTGTGTCTGAGTATGCGAAAAATATTTAATCTCATTCACCACCTGAAGGGTTTTCCCTTTTTCAGTTTTGGTCTATTTTATTATTTTGATTTCGGCTCCCCTTTGTAAAGCAATAAAAACGAGATAACAAAATCGAAATATAGCGGAAGAACAAATCTCGATTTGATAGGCTTCTTATTATACCTATGAAATGTATTACACTTAGAAACGATACATCAGAATATCCCATTGAGTCTTTCAGTATCAGTGGATTGATTGTTTCATTTGGATCTCGTATAGTCAATTTTGATGATTGACTAGCTGTAAGTATTATTCTTCTAACATAATCCATTTACTTATCAATTAAAATAAAAATGATTATATTAACAGTTAACATACATGAATTTTACTGTTTTTCATACTGAATTTACAGCACTTAGTATTAATATCTACATCCATTACATGTAAGTTAGAGACTTAGAGGTAGCAGTCATTATTTGATACATGGGGTTGCTTGTAAGAGACAATGTTCTCCTTGTTAGAAGCAGTCAACATATTAGGTTGCTCTCTCTTTGATGCTTCTTACATTTCTAGGCTTGAGAGACATCTTTCTCTAACTCAATACATTTTTTTTTGAAATTTCCCTTCTATAGCTATAGCAAGGCTAAGCAAAGGTATCTGAGAAACAGGGAGGAGCTGAGTCCAGGCCTTCACCTTGCTTCAGCTGCAGAAGCAGGAGCACTGGTCAGTTATCATATTTCTGATGCTTTAATGAAAGAGCAATGTATAATTCATGTGTTTAATGTTCAGCATTCAATTGGCAAGTTTTTGGCAGGGGTTTCTAAGATAGATAGTTGGAGGATGTGATTCTTTATTTGCCATCTTAGTCCTTGTAAGAGTGCAATTGTAGTTGTCTTACTGGTGATGAATCCCTTACTTTGACTGTTGTTAAAAGAGTTACCAATGTAAAATCCTTTTTTCTCAAAGGAAGACAAGGTCGAGTAATAAGCCTATTGTTTTGGACTCCAAGGGAAAAAAAGAGGGAACTTATTGATTCCCATCGATCATTGGCAAACCAGAAATGTATGTGCTTAGGCGTTAGTTAAATACAGGAACTGGAGAGTTATACACAAACAAATTTGATGGTTTGATCCTTTGTTGGACAACATTTTCCCCCATTTTCAGTTTTGATGACTTATTAGGTTTACCACTCAAATCTTTGTGGATGAAATGTGGCATGCTTATTTTAGTTTGTCGGCTCTATAGGCCGGTGGTTAGACCGACTATGTTGTATGGGGCGGAGTGTTCGCTGGTCAAGACTTCGCACACCAAAAAGATGAAAGTTGCGGAGATGAGGATGCTGAGATGTATGTGTGGGCATACAAGGAGGGATGATGATATCCGTGACCGAGTGGGAGGCCTCGGTGGAGGATAAGATGCGGGAAGCGAGGTTGAGATGGTTCAAGCACTTTCAGAGGAGAGACACCAATGGCCCAGTGCGGATGTGTGACAGATTTAGGAGAGGTAGAGGTAGGTCGAAGAAGTATTGGGGAGAGGTGATTAGACGGGATATGACGCATGTGCAACTTATTGAGGACATGACCTTAGATATGGGGTTATGGAGGATACAAATTAGGGTAGAAGGGTAGTAGGTAGTCCAGCGTAGTCCTACTTACGCTTACAGACTGGTATTTGTAGTGTTATTATTGTAGGCCCGCTTAACCTATCATACTAGTAGGCGCAGTATTGCTTTATTCTCTAGTGTAGTTTGTTTTCTGCTGCTATGCGTTCTCTAGTGTAGTTTGTTTATCTTATTTACATGTGTTAGTTACTGCTTCCTTTTTCAGAATGCGCTATCATGACTTATTCATTTTTTATACCAACATTTTCATACTGCTTTAAATTTCTTGTTCGGGTCTGACCTTTTCTCTTGCTTTTCTTGTGCTCGTGCTTTGTCTTGAGCCGAGGGTCTCTCGAAACAGCCGCTCTATCTTGCCTACCAAGGTAGAGGTAAGGTCTGCGTACATTCTACCCTCCCCAGACCCCACGTTGTGGGATTTCACTGGGTATGTTGTTGTTTGTTGTTGCTTATTTCAGTAACTTCAAGCACATCCCTCTAATATGTAGACTATGTCATGTCTTAAAAGGTGTGCTTGTTGGAATTCAGGTCTGTTTTTGCACCAACCCCATTTGGCTTGTGAAAACAAGATTGCAACTTCAGACTCCGAATCAGATTCGTCCATACACCGGATTTCATGGTCTGCTTCACTCTTGTATTAACTTGTCAACATTGTGTTTCATTGTGTATTCATGTAACTTTAGCACTCTAGGACTACTTCTTTCCATCTTAATTTTATATAGGAATTCCTACCTTTATCTCTGCAATTTTTAGGTTCTATAGTTT
Source organism: Anisodus tanguticus (assembly GCA_034509755.1). Taxonomy (NCBI): domain Eukaryota; kingdom Viridiplantae; phylum Streptophyta; class Magnoliopsida; order Solanales; family Solanaceae; genus Anisodus; species Anisodus tanguticus. The sequence goes on from CM067544.1 coordinate 12,079,647, forward strand.
TGTATCCTCCTTTTGTTCACTGAGGTTCTATTGCAACTTCTGCCGTCTTTTCTTTGTGCATGCACATTCAGTTATCCAACTGGCCTTTTTTGTATTTACTATCCTACTTATTAACTTCATAGTGACCTTGTTGTTTATGGATTGATTCAGATGCTTTAAGAACCATAATCAAGGAAGAAGGATGGAGGGCGCTTTACAAGGGGCTTATGCCAGGCCTATTTCTGGTCAGAATTACATTTTCTTCGATTCCCTCATGTAATCTCATTCTTTAAATGAATGTGTTCTTGTCTTGACGTAAATTTTTGAAAGTTAACCCTCATAGTTTATTTAACTTCTTGGATGGATTATCTAAACAATATACAACCAATTTAGTGCTGAACCCTTCATTCATGAAATACGCTGGTCTGTTTCTTCAGCAGGTTACACATGGTGCTATTCAGTTCACGGCATATGAGGAGTTTCGCAAAATTTTTGTTAGCTCAAAAGCTCAGGAAAATGAAAACACTCTTGCCACAGCTGCTGAATTGTTGGTGAGGCTCTAAAAGCAATGTCTATTGCTTTCTTTGGATGTAATTCAACTCAATAGCTGCTATTATCTTTGGATGACCAGCAAAAGTGATCCCTGTATGTATTAGTAGACATTGGAATTCAGATGTGGTCAGACGGATAAGAACGAGTAGAAATTGGGCAGGATTTTTGAAGTTAATGGTCTAGACGAGAAAATGCTATCCAACTCTTAATATTACTCTTTCCTTTCCTCGTTATTTGAATCATGGTACTTGTGCAGAAATATTATGTAGGTGTCTTACGAAATCTTGTAAGCGGAAACTTTTCAAACCTTTCTTCTTGAGCAACTAAGATATTATTTCTATTTCATGTGTAGGGATTATCCAAAGGCACATTAGATTTCTTTTCAGTCCCTTAACAGCTGCGCCTACCTTGTTTACTGCATCAGAATGGTACTAGCCTGCCCAACGCCTTCTCCTCCCCATTAAAAAAAGAAAAAGAGATAAGCTCCAACTAGTAAAGGCATAGTAAAATGGAATATTTTTCTTTGATAAGCAGATCACACTGAAGAATGATTGAATTTTTTCTAAACAGACTGTGGTTCTTGTTATTGGTTTTATGTGGTGAGAGATGAACTGCCACTCATTGATCAATTTATGGAAACCCATGTGCTGCTAAGTGGTGATACTACTTTCTTTTTTGTCTGAAAAGCAAGGAGACTTCATTAAGCTCAATATAAATGGAAAAGAATTGGCTGTACCATGTTTGGAGGTTGATCATTACCCAAAAACATTATCAGATTTTAATGATATTGTGATCACTATTTCTTTTGTATGGAATTCTCTGTCATAGAAAATTGACCACTTCAGTTCCCAATGCGAGAGAACATGCTTACATCTCTTAACCTTGAAGTGATATTTGCCTTACTCCTCAGTATTTGCTCTTACATTCACAGGATTCAGTTGACTATGCAACACTAGGAGCTTCTTCTAAGCTGGCAGCCATTCTTACAACATATCCATTTCAGGTATATTAGGGATGTGATAAGTTTGTTCTTATCTCTATTTTTGGGAATATGGGTTCAGGGACAGAAGGTTTTGAGACCACTATGGAGCAGCACCCGCTAAAGGCACCTATTTGTTCTAACAATATTTAACCCAGAGCCCCCTCACTTTTCTCTCTAACTAATAATGTATTTAAATGAATCCTTTTCAGGTTGTGCGGTCTCGATTGCAGGTAACTGCTTTTCATAGTACTGCCTTATGTGACACTTGATAAAACTCTTCTTGGTAGACAAGCATCTAGTGGCTCTTGATTTTGATTTTCTGTAGAGTAGTTAAAGGTCTATCTTCTCTTTGAACAGCAACGACCGAGTACTACTGGAGTTCCGAGATACATGGATAGCTGGCATGTTGTCAAGGAAACTGCAAGGTCAGGATCAATTTCAGCCTTATTTACAGCTGATGCACTTGATTAATTCGTACATGAGCACCAACCATTGAGTTGCTTTATATTGAAATGTATTCAGAATCTAAATACAAGTTCATCTAATGCTCTTAACGGTAGCTTTCAGTATCAGGGAATAAAACTGAGAATAACAAAAGCTGAAGAAACTCAAAATTCCTTTTGATTTAATTTTTCTACCTGACAGTGTAATACTTTTTGAAGACTTTCTAAAAAGGAGTAATTTTTCTACTTCTTAAGTTGAAGAAACTCAAAATTCCTTTAAAAAGGTTTCCAGTCGATTATCGATCTTTAAAAGCATACTTTAATTCAAGAGGATATGCAGGCGAAGCATATCAAATATTTCAAATTTTCTAGGTCCTCTCAATCCTAAATTTCTTCCATCCTGTCTCTTCCCGTCATCTAATAGCTTACAATAGAAATCATAAAATAGAAGAGAAGAAAGTAGAATCCCCTTATTGGTAAAAGTACCCGTTAATTTGTTTTCCTCTTATTCTTTTCCCCTTCTCCGGACCCCGCGCATAGCGGGAGCTTAGTGCACTGAGCTGCCCTTTTTATTCTTTTCTTTGAGCTTACAGGTTTGAGGGCGTACGAGGCTTCTACAGAGGTATCACCGCAAACGTGCTGAAAAATGTCCCTGCAGCTTCGATTACCTTCATTGTCTATGAGAACGTCCTAAACCTGCTAAAATTTAGGAGAGAGTATTAGTTCTTTTACATTCTTTTTGCATCCCATTCTTGTTGTAGCATTAGGATTCTACACTAGTTGAAACAATTTCTGGAAAAAGTATACTCAGAGATTTGACAGGAGTACAAATGGAATCATGATCGGCTGAGGAGCATGTAAAAAGGAGACCATTTACTGGCTGGTGTACTTGTACAATATTTCTAGTCTTTGTAATTTATCAGAAAAGAAAAATCTTTTGAGTCTTTGTTCAAGTACTCACGAAGCTGCTGCTGTAGCAAGAATATTTGAAGGAAGCTATGCTTTTACATCTAATAATACTGTGTGTGAACCTTGTTACTTGAAATCATGTTCTTGGTTGTTTGAAAGGGAGTCGAAGATTCCTAATCTGCCTTCTCTTCGAAACTGTCTTGTAGGTCCCCTAAATAAGTCTGATATTGGTTCAACTATCAGCTCCTTATGCTCTCAGTCTAAATGGAACCTTCAACAATTGTCCTTTCAATTACCCCCTGAAATCTTGCAGCATATCCAAACCATTACACTCCTCCCCCGTCAAATTGCTGACACTCCCCTTTGGGGCCCCAGTAATTTGATCACTAAGTTTTCAACTCGTTCATGTTATCCTCCTTTTGAAAATGACTTGTACATCTTTGGACTACATGTGGATCTGGAAGCTCCATTGCCCGAATAAGATTAAATACTTCCTTTGGTTATGCTATCACCATAAAATTCCCAGTAGAGGATATCTTAATCACATTGGTATCAATATTGATCCTCAATGTTCTCCACTTTCCTGGTGCTCATAATCTTTGGTCGGCCATGGGTTTTACTTTTCTGGATCCTTGCAACTCTCATTGGTTGGATATAATCCGTTTCAATTCTCCTCCACTCCCTCGTTACTTAGAAAAATGGGAGGAGCTGTTTCCTTTCATCATATGGAACATCTGGATTAATAGGAACCATAACAATCATAATAACACCTCCATCTCACCCTCTCTTTCCTTTAGCATTTCACAGGCTATGGAATTTAAGCTTCTCACCAATTCTACCTCTTTTGACCCCCCCCCCCCCCCCAAAAAAAAAAAAGAGAGATGGTAAACATTAGATGGTTCCCCCCTCCTACACAATGTTCTTTCAAACAGAATAACCACTCTGGTGGTATTGGAGGTTGTATCCGTAATACCAATGGGGATTGAATCATCGGGTTTAATGGAAAAATCTACGCTAATTCTCCTCTTCATGCAGAATTGCAAGTTCTCCAACAAGGCGTCACTATTGCTATTGCTAGAGGGCTTCTCCCCTTGGAAATAGAAACAGATTATGCGGATTTAATTAATGCTCTATTTAAAGGACATGTTGTATATAACACTCTTGTTTTACAATGCAGATGGTTGATGCTCAAGGGGAAAACAATGTTCCTACGCCATAACTTCAAACAAGGAAACAAGGCTGCGCATGTTTTGGCCACGTACTCCTCTGGATGTTCAGTTTATCGTTTTGCTAATCCACATTATGATGTATTAACCCTTCTAGATCAGGATCGTTCTAGTTCTAGTCTAGCTACTAAATTAGTGGATAAGAATGTTTGTTTAATGCTTGCTACTATGGGCAACCAATGTGTCCTCAGCCACACAAGTATGTTGTGTACTTCTCCTTTATCTTACTATAGTATAAAGTATCTTTATCCTTCAAAAAAAAAAAAAAAGTTGTATCAAAGTTTGCTCTCTCGCTTGGTCATTGGTCTTATTTTCTTTCATTCATTTGCTATCTCCTCGAGCAATGTTGATGCCCCTTAATTTAAAGCGAGCAAGAAAATCTTAGTTGCATTGTACACGCTACCAACTTTTTTTTTGGGGGGGTGGGATGAGAGTGTCTACGAATGAACAGACGGGAATCCCAATTAGAAGTACAACGGGAGTATTTCAGTCCATCTCCAAAACTACACTTGCCAGTCCTCTAATGTTAATTCTCTTGGATTCCGACTGAAGTACACAGTTATTATATTGGAATAGACAGAAGTACGCATGTTTTAGCAACTTTGACAAATTAATGTGTGGGTTTAAGATGACACGTCTTATATCATTAAAAATATGGTAAAAGAATAACAAAAAAAAAGGACTTCAAACTAATCATGTAATTTGTATCTTTGCGTGTTCAAGTAAGAAGATCAAACAATTCAGATTTCACATGAGTTTCTGCCTACATCACACCTTAAGTCCCTTAGGGTGCAGCCCTTCCCTGGACCCTGTGTGAACACGGGATGCTTCGTGCACCAGGCTGCCTTTCTTTTTTCTTTTCTGCGGAAATAACTCATGACATGATTGCATATTAGATATCAAAATCACAAAGCTTAAAACTAAGTCGACCGGAACAGAAAACAAAAGTGGTACATATCTGCATATGTGCAAGTGTCCACCTGCACATACCTGTTTTTTCCCCTTTTGAAAACGACAGTATCTGAAACAGCTCATGCGAACCTCAACTACTTCACCTGGTACCTGCTACCTCCCATTAGCGCAACTCTGCCCACCAAGACTTAGGTAGATGAGAAGAAATCCCCTAGTATTTGTCATCTCTATTGAAATTTGGATCCTAATTTCCCAGAATTTTTACCCACTTTCATTGATCAGTAAACAAAACTATTGGGTGCACATAAGCATATAGCTGTCTTATTGCAAACAGGAGGGCAAAGTCCGAAGAACTACAGACATTCCTATCATCTACCTGATGTCACTCAGCAGGCTAAGGAAAAGAAAGTCGCCAATCAGAACAAAACAAAGTGCAAACTTGTCGTTTAGAAGCCAGAAGAAAACTATTCATGAGGTATCAATTAGGCTGTAGTGTATTTTCATAAGAGTACATAATGTTGCACAAGGAGCTCAAAAGGAAAATCATCTCCATTTACAAATATTGGATAGTAAAGGCCAATTCACTGCACATAAGTTATGCGCTGGCAGTGGCCATGGATATGTAGAATTATGTTTCCATTAGCATTTGATTTAAAATAAGCCAAAGTAACAATGTTGCCTTAAGGGTCAGATGGACACCCTTCACACCTTATCGTCATGGAACCACCACCTGGTTTCCTTGGGAGATCTGCCATTTCTGCAGTTCTTCACATAGCGGTCATTATCTTCAGGGCGTTGCTGCACAAGTGATGGGAACTAATAAGAACTAAAACTAAAATAAAGCAAGAGAATCTTGGCAGAACAATGTGGTGTGTTTACATATTTAAACAAACAAGAAAGAAATAGGTCCTGATATATTCGGAATAAAGGCTCTTTTCGCATGGTGCATCTCACAAAAGCAACTCAAATTAACATTAATATGAATACAGGAAAGGCACCTTTGCGGGTGAACTTGACAGCATGGAGAGAATGCTCATGCATATAGAACTGACAGTCATGGCAGGAGACCACGAATCGTACAGAATATCTGCAAGACATGAAAAAGATGTTACCAACTGCTGGTTCTAATGATGCATGTACAATTTCTGGCAGATGTTGAAAAATCTTTCATGAGATGGGAACTTAGCGCTAGCACACTAATTAACGAACTGTGCATGGACATTCCAGTTTTTCACTTTTCACCCACAGAATATACAAAAGGACTGCCGTATAACAGCATAACAGGAGAAACGAGAGAAAGAAAAACAAAATATGGTATGGGACGTTTATGTTTTCACTTTTCACCCACAGAACAAACAAAAATCTCCTATATAACAGCATAACAGGAGAAACTAGAGAGAGAAACTAGAGATGGTATTTCAAAGTTTTCTATGCCTTACGTATCCAAAGGTCACTTAAGTAGGATGTCACATGAATATGATATCTGCAAACCCACATGACAGGAAGAAACTACAGAAAGATAAAATAAAAAATAAAAAAAACTGAAGATGGAATTCGAAAGTTTTCCTCTTCAGCACCAATACTTATCCAGAGGTCATTTAAGGATGAGGTTGTGTATGATTTCTACAAAACTGCCCAGTGTGTTTGAAAAAACTTTCGGTTTAAATAGGGTAATGCGTGATAAGACAATGAGATCACATGCCATGTCAACACAAGAAAATTTAGGTTCACTATTATTTGTTAAACATAAATACAACTTTAACTTAGAGGTGAACAAGAGTAGGAAGGTGAATGGTTTCTAATAGATATTGAAGTTTATTTGGTACACAATTGGGTAGGTGAATGGTTTCTCTAATAGATATTGAAGTTTATTTGATACAAAATTTAGTTTCAGTAAAGGAACTTTGGATTTAGTCAACGATTAAGTTAACATATGAACAAGGAAGTTCAAATATAGAAAGAACAGATGAAACATAAGTTATTCTCATGATGATTCAGTTCCAACAAAATGAAACGTTCACCAAATGACCAACTATTTCTTCTCCTAGTTGGGACTAATTTTGGAATAACTGGACTTCACAAAGAAACTGCGTGCAGATTGCCACTACTGACACAGACTCTTGGTTTCCGCTGATGCACCGAAGTCAAACAAATAGGTATGGATATGGGCATTTTCATGCCTCTAAAGTCTAAAGATACCAGAAAAGAATTGATAGTGAATACTAGCAAATCTGGTCCTCATGCTGACGTCATGAAGGTTAAACCTCTAATTCCAGGTTTTATACTCTGTAAGCCTAGATTCAATGTGTGCATTAATGTTCCAACCCCTCCAAAAACATGTTCTCCTAGGATACAAGGTCCATTTGGTTGAGATAAGAATAGCATCTCCACTATTGCGTACCATACAGCTTTTACAACACATTGTAACAACGGTCACTATGGTAAAGATAATATGACTATTTTGAAAGATTTTCATAATATAGACTTCACAAAGAGATACAGAGCACAGTAACTTACTTAAATCACTGTTTCCAGCAAGTTGATGGCAAAATATTTACCAGGAAAGGAAAAACATAGTAAATAACAACTCATTGATCATCCATAAGTCCAGAAACAGTATGTCATATTCAAAGGCAAACAGTCATCTTTCAGTTTCTCAAAATTATTCCAGTCATGGTTTAACCATTAAAGGACAGCTGGCAAACCTTGCCATTCGTTGATACACTAATTCAACCTATTATGCCAAATTGTAGCACAACACTGACACCTTTTAATTTGTCTAATGATGAAACTGTTCACATCCGAATCGCAAAATGTTAATTGGCTATTATTTCTGCTAAACACCGAAGCTATAAACTGATCATCCGCCTAGCATGCAACTCCACCTAAGAGAAAGGAAGGAAATTGGTGGAAGTCATGATTAAGTACAAAGTATGTAACTTTGATCCAAACGAGAATGAACTGGTGTGTAATGAACCATTGTAGAAAGAGCCAAAAAAGTAATCTTTCATGTGGTATCATCGTGAATACCCGAACTTTAGTTAATACGGCTCTTCATCAATTAGGAAAGTATGAAGAAGATTTACCACAATTATATCATGCAAAAGTAGAAACTGGAGGCATATTAATTTCAAAATAGACACTTATTTTTTACGGATAAAGGGATTGCTGCTTTTGTAGAATGGTGCTACTATGCTTTTTATCTTATAAGGAGACGAAGGAAAATTCAATTTTACTTCAGAATAGAAAGTAATATGACTTTTACATTTTACTTATGTGAAACATGATAGTAGAGTGCTGACCCAAAAACAGACAATGAAGACGCAATGCTTATTCTACTCATGCAAAGTGTAAGGGTCTGCATGCGGTCGGTCTAGTTCTGTTCTGAACTATTTGGTTAAGATTGTTTGGTTTTCAACCTGTAGATAGGAAAATCGATGATCGTCCAGTTTGGTTTGGTTTTTCTGATTTTCTCTTTCCAGTTCAGGCCTCTTCTAGGCATCTAATTTTGTTTCTTTTGGGCTTCTTATCTGCTATCGTCCTAATTTTTCCTTGCACACTCCGATGTGCATTGATCGTTCACATCAACCTCCAATTCCACAAGTGGATTGTTGACTAGGAGAAGTTTAATGCTTCTAGGCTCTATCCCTGATAAGGTATATGAATATGAGAAGCTTATTCAGATATTAATGTGGTTGTCTCTATTGGGCTCATTTAGGGTACGGTAAAACCAAGGAGCAATTTGTTAATGTTCAAATATTATGTAGCCAACAAAGAAAAGAAAAGGGTTCGATTAGTTACTCATAACTGTTTTGATAATGATATTTATTTTAAAAAGTAACAAGAAAATTGGTGATTCAAGCCACAAGGACATGACCAGAATCATGTGGGCAGCCAGCTTACACCTTCATCAAGTAATCCTAAATAGGGTTTTCCATACTATATGTCAACAATTTTGATTTTTCAATTTATTAGGGTCTTGTCTTTCTTTCGGAAAATTGAAAACGAACCAAAAAATTGAATTCTCATTAACGAACTCTGAGAATAAGAATGTACACGTTGGTCGAGGTGCACACAAGCTGGCCCGGACACCATGGTTATAAAAAAAAAAGAATGTACACGTTGTCTTTGGTAGTGATACTGCTCTTAAAGAAGGAGATCTTGTCAAGCGCTTAAACAATTGAACAGCCTTGGACTAAAAGAAGGAAAAGAAAAAGATTTCCTTCCAGAAAGAGCATCAAAGTCAAAACAGTTATTACACGCAGCACACTCAATCAAATGAAAAGGCATACATATACATAAGTAGTACAGATCTCTTTCTCTTTGCTTATGCAATTTCAGAATTGTAAGCTCAGCCTATTCAGATACCAAATTGGATCTGTTCAAAGGAAGTGCAAGAGCTCTCCCCGTGACATAGGGGATGGTTTTCTGACCAAGTTTAAATACCATTCTACTCGAACTGTTATGCTTTTGCAGTTAAAACCGCATAATGCACACCACCAATAGTAAAGAGAGTTTTACATAAGAAAAATATTTTTTTTTATTATCCGGTGTTGACTATTGCTCCCTTAGAGGGTATGGATAAACAAATAGAATTGGACTTTAATCAAATCAGTCAATAGAAAGAAAAATACACTGAGACCATGCAATAATGTCATTAACATTGGCCAGCAATCTACCGTTCACACCAATTCTTAGGAAAATCTGGTTAAAAGCACTTCAAGCACCATAACACCAAACATCTAAACTTTAACAGTGAAACAAGTATGCACAACAAATCATTTACCACGTGGCCATGCATGGAAAATCGGACATTTGAACAACAAAGCGTAACCAAATTAATAAACTTCTCGTAATTGTAAGAAATAGAATATATTTGGTTACATATATAACTACCTAAACAAATGTGCCCGTTGCTATAGATATGAGGGTGTAACGGAGCTGGTGGCACAAAAATCACCTGCATCAATATGATAGTCAGCCAAGATAAGTAGGATATGAGTTTCAATTGCAATCTTTAAAATAAACGACTATCTTTAGACCCCCATAAAAATCAATAAGTATCAACCATTACTTAGACAAATGAGTGATGGCATAGTGGAGAGGGCCCTACATCTCCAACTATGAGGTTGATTGTTCAAGTCACGAGGAGTCTCAAATGGGGGGGCTTTGGATAGGGAGATTTGGGGTGGGGGTCTAGGGTTACCATATCAAAAAAGGCACAAAAGTGTACCCACCTGGGGAGCTTCCATAGGATAATGTTCTGGGAAATCAACTTGAAGCTGATAGGTTTCATTATCATACAGAGTTCCAGGAGCACCATTCACTTCAATTATCCACCTTCTCACCAAAGAAGCACATCAATCAAAAGTTATTGTAACCGTATTACCCTCTATTCCAAGAATTAACAAAGAATCTTTAATGAATTATTGTACCACATAACCAAGAAATTCACTGAAAAAACTAATAATAAAAACAAAGAAAAGGGTGAGAGACCTTTGAAGATTATCAGTGACTTTATGTTTGAAACCAGCAGGGGGGTTGACCTGCCACTCCACCAACTCTTTCTGGAGTCGATTGCATGCTATCTTGCTTAATGTCTGATCAACAATCCAACGACAACACCAAAACCCACATCGCAAACAAAAGGGGTCAAAATAGAGGTAAAATTAAGACATAAAGAAAAGATAAAGATCATATGTATATGCAAATAAAGGGGGGGGGGGGGAAGAGAGATAAAAGGGAAAGAACAAGAAGAAGAAGAAGAACCTTGCGGGAGGAGGCGGAGGAGGTGGTCATGGCTAGCAGTAGCGACGACCAAGTCGATGAAAACTACACACACAGAGACAGAAGAAGGGGGTGGAATAGGAAAGGCTTGAAAAATGATGTACTCCTAGTATTCATTGGCCGCTTCCGCTTTTGTTTTTTTACTGCTATTAGTTTCCACCTATTACTTCATTCTTCTTTTTTCTGAGTTCTCACCCGTATTTATTGGAGTCCGATTAATTCGGATTTAGGTCGGTTAGATCCTAGTTGGGGTAGTGCCCTGCCAAGTATTTTTCTATACTCAGAATTACTTCCTTCATTTACTCTTCATTTTCTTAAGTTAAATATTACTTCCAGTAATATATGACACATTTTTTATTCCCAAAAAAAAAAGTTGGTTAATTAGTCACATTTTATTCATGTTGAATTGGTATTAGTCTGAATATGGTAAAATCATTCTATTAGATCTAAAAAAAAATACATCCAATCTAATATAAAAACCTTGTGTTAGAATTGAAAATTTCTATGGCTTGAATCTTTAGTATTCTCTTATTTATTATAGTAGAATACCCTCGCTCATTCTTATTAAAAACTGAAAGAAACCTCAAAAACAGAAGAAAGGGTGGAAAACGAGGAAGAAAGAGATGTAGAAATAGAAAGGGCTTCCGAAATGAAGGGGGCTAAACAGGAACAAGAGGGATTGATATCATGTTATAAACTTAAAATTAATTTAACTTTATTTTTTCCATTTCCAATTTAATTAAAAATTATAGCAATACAAATGTCTAAGATTTGTTTAAAACCATAACTTTTTTAATATAAATTGAGACGGTAGAATTTTTCTTTAAATGTTTAAACATCTTTGGATCTTTATGATTATGAAATTATAGTGTACATTATTTTCAGTAGAAAATGATTGAACATAACCCTTTACTATTTGAATTGAAGATCACCTTACATAGATCTTTTATGCATTATTTTTATATATATTTATTTATATATATATATATAATATATAAAAATAATCACCTTGTGTTAGAATTAAAAAATTCTATGGCTCGGATCTTTAGTAATCTCTTATTTATTACTTGTGTCTACTATTTAGGCAGAATACCCTCACTCATTCTTATTAAGAAACCTCAAAAACAGAAGAAATGGTGGAAAGCGAGGAAGAAAGAAATGTAGAAATAGAAAGAGCTTCTGAAATGAAGGGGACTAAATAGGAACAAGAGGGATTGATATCATGTTATAAATTTAAAAATAATTTGACTTTATTTTTTTCATTTCCAATTTAATTAAAATTTATAGCAATACAAACGTCTAAGATTTATTTAAGATCATAATTTTTTTAATATAAATTGGGACGGTAGAAATTTTCTTTAAATGTTTGAACATCTTTGGATCTTTCTGATTATGAAATTATAGTGTACATTATTTTCAGTAGAAAATGATTGAACATAACCCTTTACGATTTGAATTGAAGATCACCTTACATAGATCTTATGTGTTATTTTTATATATTTTATATATATAAAAAAAATATTTCTTGTAAAAAAATATAAAACTAAAAATAAACTTAGAAGTGCTACAAACCAGGTAAATTTTCATCTTGACATAATTATACATTGAAGTTTGAAATGAGACTGAAAATCTAAAATCAATTAATTTATATAATATATAAAGCTAGGAATAGACAATGTGATGTAACATATCTCTTTGGTCAAGGATCCTATTTATTTATTTTCTCTTTTTTGACTTTTTATATCATTTTTCTCAATAATTTTATTTTAAAAAGCTATCTCCCTAACTCACTCCCCTCATCTTCATAACTCCTACTCATTAATTAGTATTAGTAATATTCATAATTCTCAAGTCTTTTATATTCATAACCCCCTAATTATTTAATGTATAAATATGCTAAAGTTAGAGATAAACAAAGTGATATGTCAACTCTTTATGATCATCAATAACAATAGTATTTATCTTTTTTGACTTTTTTTTTTGACTTTTTTACTCATTTAATTGATCAATAATTTAATGTAATACCCACATATTAATGGCAAAAACGTTGCCAAGAATGGTTCATGGCTGTTACCAACAGTTACAACGTTTTCATATTCCACATTTATGAAATGACAAACTTTCAAGTCTTTCATATCCCATTTTAATGAAGGAGAAAAAATCCCTACTAGGCAACAGCGGTGACAAAATTTAGATATCCTCCCAATTCTAGCACTCCCAACTCGAAGGCCCAAATATGCCGAAAGCAAATATGATCAAGGATAAAGCTTACTATAATTTTTCTGTTTTTGGGTGTTAGGCCTTAGATTAAATAAATGGTCTTGTACACCAGTTAGTTTAGCTTACTCGGCTATGGTCTTCTTTTAATTACTCTACATTTCTTTTTTAGTGATATGTTATTATACTATTTCATGAATATTTCTTTAGCTGATTTCAACGCTGAAGAAGATGAATTATACGTACTTTAAGATGTTGGTGTCAGTCAGGTATTACGTATACGCATGACTTACTCATAACTTTTCCTTTTCTTTTAACATTTCCTCTGTTACAATTTATTTGATATATTTAATTCGACACAAAATTTAATATATTTTTAAAAAAATTAGTAGTATTATAATATTAGTGTTGTGTCTCGGCCAAAAGGAGGGCAAAAGTTTGAGAGAAAAACTTTTGTTTAGACCTAGTCTCTTGATACCATTAAAGAAATAATCCTCTTGATTATTTTCATTAATTGAATAGATATATATACAAGTTACAAACCTTCTTCTACCATAATTCTAACTATACAATATGGTAAGTGTATATCCTAATAATGGTAAGTGTATAACCTAATCTAGGTAACAAATATACTACAATATACTTTCCTTAATATATAAATCTTGTCCACTGTTTTGCTGCCCTAAATACTGCCATGGGCTGGACGTTCTGGGCCACTGCTGCTGGACTGCCAAGAGGCCCAACTTGGCCACTGCTGCTGGACTGCCGAGAGGTCCAACTGGGCCACTGCTGCTGGACTGCACTGCTGCTTGCTGCTTCAGTCCACTGATATACATGTGATATACACTGCTGTATATTCAGTGTATGCTATTTAAATATATCAAAATATTTGTAAGTAACCTGAAATTCTTACAATCGAAGAACAAAGGAAGATCAACAATATGAATCACTTTCGCTTTTTTCGAGGAGATAATATTTCGATTCACGAATTGATGATAATTAATTTTATTTGTTTATTAGTTTGACGTACCTTTGGTTGGCTAGCTTTGAAGGTAGCAAATATTGATATTACGTTCCAAGCTCTAAAGGTGAGTCTTTTTTCTTTTTTACATTTTTTCGCCATGTGCTACATTAAGGTTATATCGATTGAAAATACTAACATACCTCATAAAGAAAATAGTCAAAAGAATTGCATAAATATCAATAATTATGCTAGTGCTTATATGCGTCTCTAAATTCATATAAATATTTCAAAAGTTCGGAACTTTCTAACCCATGACACGATTAACAAAATTGGTTCTTCCGTCTAAAACCTCAATTTTCTCACCCTTTTGTTTTCAACCATTGTGTATATGAACCTTTTAGCTTAGGCCTGGGTTTTTTTTTTCTGTTTGTCAAATTTCTTTTAATCTTCCTAAAATAATTTCAGGAACTATCCTATACTTGCCTATTTTATCTTTTCTTTTCCTTTTAAATTTTAGGTAAATATAAGAAATTGATATATATTTACTTTTAAGAAAATGAACTGATTCCTATTCGTTTAATGAAGTTTGGTTTTATTTGCAGCATATTACATATTTCGGTCAACATATTTTCTTTATTAGCCAAACTAAAGTTTGATATTGTTTTGAAATAAAAAGTATGCTATGATATCATAGAATACCCATAATGTATCAATCCTCATCAAATGTTAGAATCGGTTTCATTTAATTAGAAGCTTTTCAAAGAACTCTTCAAAAATTATTTCTTTCGCAAAATAATTTTCTTTGTGGATATTGAACCGATATCTTCAGTTTTGCGCTTTTTTGATTATCAATTCTTCTTTATTTCATGCCTATGAATTAAAGAGATAAACAAAGTCCTTAGTTTCTTTTCTTACTTTATATGCTTATCAACGAAAAATAAAAAATAATTTAACCTGTATCAATCTATTAGAATTTAAAGATCGAAAAGAATATTGTTAAAATATTATAAGTATTAATTTTTACTATTTTAAAATACAATGCCATGTTTTACTACCAGACCCGTCTAAGTACACTGTATTGTGTCTTGCTTTTTTGTGAAAGAAAAACATTTGACTACTCAGGGAGTGGTGTTAACATTCAGCCCTCGGCTTAATCCAATAGATATAGTCAAAACAATTTCCTTTAAAAAAGTTGGGTATTTTAATAGTACTAAGTTAACTAAGAGCTCATGGATTTGCTTCTCGTTTCCATGATTAGATCAAAGTACAAGCCTAATGTCGGATTGCAAGCATTTCTGGATTGCAAACATATTAAGATCATGTCTGAGTGGAAAGTCAATCCAACTAGTAGTATTAGACATGAATTTTGTTGTTGCCAACCCTGTAAAGTTTGAAGCTTTAGTTTGTTCTGTTTTAAAGCTTTGTTGAGTTTCTCCAACTTATTCAATCTATTCCAGTGAAAAACACAAATTGTGAAAGAACATTCAAGGATAGAGATGTTTTGGCATTAGCCTTGGCCACCTTTTTGAGGTTGGCAACGGGAAACTCACTTAGTGAATGTCACGATACATTTTAACTATATTTTCCAGCTTTTCAAGGTCAATGACTGTCTTTTTAATATCAGTCAGGTACAGTAGGTGTTTTTATGTGTTATTGTTCACATTGTACTCAAAGCATCTTTTTGTCCTCTTTTTCGCTATAGGTTATTGTTAGTACACGATAAATATGGAAGAAATCTCATATTATCATCCTCCACCATAAATCATATAATTATAATTAATTAGTAATATTGTAATTATTAGACAAATCAATTAGGTGATAATTAACATCTTGTATTTTAGGTAACCTAGATTATTACTACATACCATGGTTGTATATATATTCAATGGATGAAATGAAATACTCAAGGAATCATTTTCTACATGGTATCAAGGCCAAAAGATCATTGCCCTAATTCTTTTCTCTCCTTACACGATTTCTTGTTCCCTTTCTCCTAATATTTTCAGCCGAAACCCTAAACCTTTCTTTCACAAAAAAAAAAAAAAAAAAAAACTAGCCGAATTCAACAACCCCCCCCCCCCCCGGCATAACTACCATCCCAAACCCTAAGGGTTTTCTTGTTTTTTCTCCACTTCCATCAAAACATAACTCCCTTTTCTTCTCTTCTTTTGATTCTAAGTGGAACCTATGGCCGAAAGACAAACCTTTCATCCCGCTCTTGCCGTTAATAACGTCAAGAACTTCATCTCCATAACTCTTGAAATGGAGAAAGGGCAGTATACCTCATGGGCAGAACTATTCAAAATTCACTGCCGTGCTTATAAGGTGATTGACCATATCCTTCCGTCCGAATCACCGTCGGATACCACTACGGTGGACAAGAAATTATGGTCTCGATTAGATGCTATAATCCTTTAATGGATTTATGGCACAATTTCAAATTATCTTCTTCATACCATCTTGGAACTCAATTCTACGGCTCAACAGGCATGAGAACGGTTGCAAAACATTTTCAAGATAACAAAATTTCTAGGGCCGTTTATCTTGAACACCAATTTACAAATGTTAAATTGGATGACTTTTCCAACATCTCAGCCTATTGTCAAGAATTAAAGATGCTTGCGGACCAATTGTCCAACGTTGGTTCGCCCCTGACAAATCAAAGGTTAGTCCTTCAGTTGATTGCAGGACTGAATGAACAATATGATGGGGTTGCTACGTTCATTCAACAAAGTAATCAATTGCCTCCCTTTTACGAGGCTCGTTCGAGGTTAATTCTCGAGGAAATAAAGAAGGCAAAACAAGCATCTTCTGGAGCATCTACCGCCGACACTGCTCTCGTCTCCACCAACTCTTTTTCCATGAATTTGGAGCCCCAAAATTCTGGTTCGAGGAGCAATAATAATCGTCAAAATAATGGCAAAAAATGAGGTTCAAACCGTAATAATAACAAAGGAAAAAATGGTGGAAAGGGACGAGGTCGTGGCGGTGGCCGACCCGCCGCGCAGCGGGCAGTGGAGTCCAGGCAGCAACAATGGTAATCAGTGGGGGCAGTTCCCACCGTGGGCCTGGGCCCCACAGTGGGCTGCCCCGCCATGTCTGAACCCTACTTCTTCGTAGGCCAGGCCTCCACCTTCAACTCGCCAACCCGAAATTCTAGGGTCTCGTCCCCAACATGCGTTTTGCGGCTCAGGCATCATCTTCGATAGGCTATGCGCCCACTGACATTAAACAAGCTATGAATAACATGCATCTAAGTGTTCCCAATGAGTCATAGTACATGGACACATGGGCTACGTCACACTTGACGACATCCCAAGGTAATCTCTAGTCTTATTGTAATATGAGCATTAATAAAAATATTGTTGTCGGCAGTGGGCAGGAAATTCCAATTCGTGGTATTGGTCAGGTAACACCACCCTCTACACACCCACATTTACACTTAAAAAACATCTTACATGCGCCAAATCTAATTAAAAACCTGATCTCTGTTAGACGTTTTACAATTGACAATAATGTTTATGTAAATTTTGATCCATTTGGCTTTTCTGTGAAAGACTTTCATACAGGGATGCCACTTATGAGATGCAATAGCACGGGGGACTTATATCCCATCACCTATGTTTCCAAAAATAGCATGAACAAACCATCACCCTTTGCTGCCATTTTTCCTACTTTATGGCACAATTGTTTGGGACACCCAGAATCACAAGTTTTTAGTAATTTTAGGAAGAACAATTTGGTTTTATGTAATAAACCTTTGGACTCTTTTGTTTGCCAATCTTGCGTGTTTGGTAAACAAGTTAAGCTTCCTTTTGCCTCTTCTCATTCTCATACTTACATGCCATTTGATATTGTGCATTGTGATTTGTGGACATCACCCGTTTTGAGTTCTGCAGGTCATAAATACTATATGCTAATTCTAGATGATTATTCAAATTTTTTGTGGATTTTTTCATTGAGACATAAATCACAAACACCCATCATTTTAAAACAATTTAGTGTTTTTATCAAAACTCAATTTGGCAAAAGCATTAAAAGTTTTCAATGTGACAATGGGGGAAATTCATAAATGCTCATTTTACTGATTTCTGTCACCAAATGGAATGTATTTGTATCTTTCGTGTCCACATACTTTACCACAAAATGGGAAAGCCGAAAGAAAAATTCGAACGATTAATAATATGATTCGCTCTCTTCTTGTGCATTCGTCCACACCACCAAAGTTTTGGCATCATGCACTTCAAATGGCTACCTACCTTTTAAATATTCTTCCTAGTAAATTGCTATCTAATGTGTCTCCTACACAAATGTTATATCATCGTCTCCCGTATGTTACACATTTAAGGGTGTTTGGATGTTTGTGTTATCCTTTGTTTCCTTCTACTTCCATTAACAAATTACATGCTCGGTCTACTCCTTGTGTGTTTTTGGGATACCCACAAAATCATAGGGGATATAAATATTATGATTTGATGAATGAGAAAATAATTGTCTTTCGTCATGTGATTTTTTAGTCTAAATTCCCGTTCGCTAACTCTCATATGGCATCCTCACCTCC
The DNA here is from genome assembly GCA_034509755.1 of Anisodus tanguticus. Taxonomy (NCBI): domain Eukaryota; kingdom Viridiplantae; phylum Streptophyta; class Magnoliopsida; order Solanales; family Solanaceae; genus Anisodus; species Anisodus tanguticus. The sequence goes on from CM067544.1 coordinate 12,098,179, forward strand.
ATATGATTTTTTTGGATAATGGATTACATCCGATTTTACACCACCATCTCTATACCCAATCACATGTGGAACCACCTCTAAAAAATAACCAACATATTTCGGCCCATCCACAAAATGGGACTGGACCAGAGACCTCAGCCGTGTTGCTGAGGGTCTCGGCCTAGTCCTATTCTCGTGGCGGGCAGATCCGAGTAGGGAAGCCCACTGCTCCCTTACCTACACCTGTTAACCAGCCCAACACCAGCCATCACACTCACCCTCGGCCCATTACCATTCCCGAACAGCCTGGACCATTGAAACTCGTGCTATGCACGGGATCTTTAGACCAAAACGTCAGTTTAACCTACTATCCACAGAACAACCGTCACTTATACCAAAAAATCCCAAAGCGGCCTTGTCCGACCCGAATTGGAAAGCTGTCATGTTAGACAAATTTAATGCTCTTATTAATAAAAGACGTGGGAATTAGTACCACGACCGTCTAATATGAATGTCATTCGGTCTATGTGGATTTTTTTTTGTCATAAGAAGAATTCTGACGGTTCTTTTGCGAGATACAAAGCTCGTCTTATTGGTGATGGCAGGTCTCAGCAGGTTGGGGTCGATTGTGGTGAAACATTCAGTTTGATGGTTAAGCCAGCAACTATCCGAACGGTTCTCAACCTGGCTCTTTCCAAATCTTGATCCATTAATCAGTTGAATGTTAAAAATGTATTCTTACATGGCTACTTACAAGAAACAATGTACATGCATCAACCGTTGGGTTTCCGAGACTATTCACGTCCAGATCGTGTTTGCCTACTGAAGAAATCCTTATATGGTTTGAAACAAATTTCTAGAGCATGGTATAACCGTTTTGCAGGATTCATTTCCAAGTTGGGGTTCTCTCACAGCAAGTCTGATCAGTTGTTGTTCATTTATCGGAAGGGCGCTGACATGGCCTATATACTTCTGTATGTTGATGAAATTATTCTTACAACATCATCCACGTCACTTCGCCAGTCCATCATGTCTCTTCATGCAGTAGAATTTGCAATGAAGGACCTGGGTACGTTGAATTATTTTCTTTGCGTTGCAGTCACCCAATATGCAGGTGGTCTATTTCTGAGTCAAAAGAAATATGCCGAAGAAATAATTGAAAAAGCAGAGACGTCTTCCTGCAAACCATCACATACTCCAGTTGACACAAAGACGAAATTGAGTAACACAACCGGTACTCCATATAGTGATCCGACACTTTACCGAAGCCTTGTAAGAGCCTTACAGTAACTGACTTTTACGAGACCCGATATTTTCTATGCGGTTCAACAAATCTGTTTACACATGCATGATCCGAAGGATGAGCATATGGGGGCTATAAAAAGGATTCTGCGGTATGTGAAAGGTACTCTCCATTTCGGCCTCCATCTATATAAGTCCTCCATCAAGCATCTTTCAGCCTACACAGATGCAGATTGGGGTGGCTTTCCGGACACACGACTTTCCACTTCCAGTTATTGTGTGTTCTTGGGGGACAATCTTGTTTCATGGTCGTCCAAACGACAATCCACACTATCTTGGTCTAGTGCTGAGGCAGTATACAGAGGTGTAGCCAATATGGTTGTTGAATCATGTTGGCTCCGTAATCTACTATTGGAGCTACATTGTCCGATTGAAAAGGCAACGGTGGTTTATTGTGACAATGTGAGTGCGATATACTTATCCGACAATCCTGTTCAGCATCAACGCACAAAACGCATTGAAATGGATATCTTATTTGTCCGCGAAAAAGTTGTATGTGGACAAGTCCGAGTTCTTCATGTCCCGTCTCGTTATCAGATTGCTGATATTTTCACCAAAGGGCTTCCGCGCGTACTTTTTGATGATTTTAGGGACAGTCTCGGCATCCGTGAACCTCCCGCTAAGACTGCGGGGGACAGTTACTACACGATAATTATGGGAGAAATCCCATATTATCATCCTCCACCATAAATCATGTAATTATAATCAATTAGTAATATTGTAATCATTAGACAAATCAATTATATTCAATGGATGAAATGAAATACTCAAGGAATCATTTTCTACCGTTAACACCCCCTTGCTGCTTGATTCAGTGTTCAGTGTTCTCGGGCAAATTGGCGTGAGCCCAACTCGCCATATACGAGTTGTTGACTACCCATGGTAACCTAATAGCTCTAGGATTGATAGTTCACTACAATTTTAGTTGCATGCTTTAAGCAGCCTTATGTTCTGAGGGATAAAGGGCTGGGATGGTTTGTCCCGTTGAATCTCTGAGTCTGATTGATTGGAGTAAGGGGAGGGAAAGATAACGAAGAGAAATTTGACTGATTAACTATGCTCCAGTGAAGTATTAAGGATGTACTTCCCATTATCCGGTATAGTTGAAAGATAGGTAAAACTGATATCCTTGTTCTTTTCTGTTCTATTGTGGAAGGATTTAAAAGGCAATTTAGGATGTATCCAACAACTCCAATTTTACTTCCTTTCTGACCAAGCGAATATATCTTTATCCTTGCTTCGGTTCATCTGACATCTCCCCTTTTCACTTAAACCAAACTCGACAGTACATGGAATTACAAGCCTTTACTTCAGCCTAGCTTCCCTAAGTTGTTCCTAGCACAGTGGCAGCAGGTGTTTAATGTTTTCTGAGTATTTACCATCCTAATTGAACTAAGAGGTTGCCTTTGGGACTTTAGGCTCAACCTTATTTGAGTGGAAACCTGAAGTAAATTTTTTTGCTATCCCTGCCTGTAGGGAAAAAAATTCCATCTTAACTACTATATGTCCTTAATATGGACCTTTTCTGTCTTTGATACAGTGATGCTCCCTTGATGATGATTCTTTATGTTTCCGATTTACTCGTTTCACTTAAGGATTTCTAACTTCATCTTCATTGAAGGGGGGCTTGGAGCAATGGTAAAGTTGTCTCTGTGTGACCTATAGGTCACGGGTTCGAGCAATGTAAGCAGCCACTAATGCTTGCATTAGGTTAGGCTATCTACATCACACCCCTTGGGGTGCGGCCCTTCCCTGGACCTGCTAACGCATGATGCGTTGTGCACCGGGTGCCCTTTTTATCTTCATTGATAGTGCCAAATTAGCAACCTTAGTTTTATCAGAATGGGTGTTCTTTTGCTGTAGGCCTGTGATGATATCTGATGTTATGCCTAGAGGACACATCTATCATGAAACTTATGGATGTCAAATGAATGTCAATGATGTGGAGATTGTTTTATCCATCATGAAAAATGCTGGATACACTGAAAGTGTGGAAGTCCCAGAAAATGCTGAGATAATATTTAAAATACTTGTGCTATAAGGGACAATGCAGAACTTAAGGTTTGGCAGAGGCTCAATTATTTTTGGTTTCTATAGAGGCAATGGAAGAGCAATGTTGCGAGTGGAAGGTCACAGTCTGCACATCCTCCCAAAGTGGTTGTGCTGCTGGGGTGTATGGCCGAGAGGTTGAAGGACAAAATATTGGATGCAGATAAGATGGTTGACGTGGTTTGTGGACCTGATGCTTATCGAGACTTGCCACACCTGTTGAAAGAAGTGGACTATGGTCAAAATGGTATCAATACTCTACTTTCACTTGAAGAAACTTACGCGGATATTAATCCAGTTCGCATCTCAAAAAATTCTATATCTGCATTTGTATCTGTGATGAGGGGTTGCAATAATATGTGCTCATTCTGCATTGTCCCCTTCACTAGAGGGAGAGAACGGTCTCGTCCAGTGAAGTCAATTGTTAAAGAGGTTTCTGAACTTTGGAAAGAGGGAGTCAAAGAGGTTACGGTTCTTGGCCAAAATATAAATAGCTATAATGATACATCTGGAGTTGAAAATCCGGATCAACCAGCAGTAAGTTGGGAACTTAGTGATGGATTCTCCAGCATGTGTAAAGTAAAACATGTGGGTCTACGGTTTGTTGATCTCCTAGATAGACTTGCGATAGAATTTCCTGAAATGCGGTTCAGATACACTTCCCCACATCCTAAAGATTTTCCAGATGATCTGCTGTACGTAATGTGGGACAGGTACAATATCTGCAAAAGCATTCATCTGCCAGCACAGTCAGGCAGCAGTGCAGTGCTTGAAAGAATGCGTCGTGGATACACTCGAGAAGCATACTTAGATCTTGTGAAGAAGATAAGGGGTATAATAACTGACATAGGCATAACCAGCGACTTCATATGTGGTAAGATTGTATTCCATTGTGTTTTCTTAATTACCGGGACCTCACTTAAGGCTGACCATGCATGCTACAGTATGCTATAATCAGGCATGGTCTGTTACTTTAGGTTTTTGGGAAATGTTTTTATTTTTTTTCTAGTTATTTTACGATACTTCCTTGTTTTACTTTATTGCTTTTTCAAGAATAAGTGTTGACTAGACAGAGTTGCTACATAATTTTATATTTACATAACATGAGCTGACTACTTCTGCTTCCTGACTTCTCGCATTGAGAAATTGATCTAAGAGTTGTTGAATTCTAATGTCACGAGAGGACAAACTTTCATAGTTAATAGGCAAATGGCATTACTTGGGAGAGCTAGACAATATCACTTATTTGGCTTTTAATTCTTTTGACACGTTTCTTCAGGTCTGCGGAGAAACGGAAGAGGATCACAAAGACACACTAAGCCTCGTGAAGACTGTTGGTTATGATATGGCATACATGTTTGCTTACAGCATGAGAGAGAAAACACATGCCCACAGAAAATATGTTGATGATGTTCTGAAGATGTCAAGCAGAGGAGGCTCACAGAATTAATTGAGTTTTTTCGTGGGAGTACAGGCCAGTGCTATGACGCTAAAATTGGCACTCTCCAACTTGTGTTAGTTGAAGGGCCCAATAAGAGAGCCCCAGACACAGAGTTAATTGGTAAGAGCGATAGAGGTCATAGGGTATCATTTACTAACCTGCCTATCCCAGATAAGGTTGATAATAATGGGAAGACAAAATCCAATGATTGGTGATTATGTTGAAGTACACATAACAAAATCCACAAGGGCATCACTGTTTGGAGAAGCACTCGCTATAACTAAATTGAGCTCATTTTACAACACTTCACATGAAGAAGTTGTTACGTTTGCCAGCAGAACTTAAGCTATTATTAAAGCTTCTGTACTACAGATTGCTCTTCCATCTTGCCTTTCTTTTGAAATTGACTAACAATACAATATATATACAAACCTATAAGATCAATCTATGACTATGATGTTGGAAGACTATCCTAATAATATCCTATAAATATGCTAATCATCCTATCACACTAATTACATAATATTCTCTCTAATTACATAATTGATGATTTTATATAATGGAGATAATTAAGGATAATTATATCCATAACGATATAATGATCCTTAACATACCCCCGCAGTCTTAGCTGGAGGTGCGCGGATGCTGAGACTATCCCTGAAATCATTAAACAGTATGCGCGGAAGCCCGTTTGTGAAAATGTCTGCAATCTGATAACGGGACGGAAGATGAAGAACCCGGACTTGTTCACGTGCAACCTTTTCACGGACAAACAAGATATCCATTTCTATGTCTTTTGTGCGATGATGCTGGACAAGGTTACCTGATAAGTATATTGCGCTCACATTATCACAATAAACCACGGTTGCTTTTTCGATCGGACAATGTAGTTCTAAAAGAAGGTTACGGAGCCAACATGATTCAGAGACCACATTAGCTACCCCATTGTATTCTGCCTCTGCACTCGACCGAGACAATGTCGGTTGGCGTTTCGACGACTAGGAAACGAGGTTGTCTCCTAAAAACACACAATAGCCAGAGGTGGAGCGTCGTGTGTCTGGGCAGCCACCCCAATCAACATATGTATAAGATGTAATGCCAGTGACGGTGGACTTATACAGATGTAAGCATATAAGTAAGGCACAATGAAAGTTTAAAATTTTGTTTCTTACTTACCCCAACAACATTTCTGGTATGGTTATACAATAATCAAACCTGTAACATAAAGCATAAACTTACATGTTAGAATATCTGGAGTTTTTATCTACTATAAGGTGGACACGCGGTTACCCTTCCGATTGTAAGCTTCAAGCTTCAATGTATTTCTCTTTCGGAAAGCTAGGAAATCCGGCAGAGGTTCGAGAGAGTTTTAATTCTAACTCTCTAAGGCTTAGAATGATAATATGAAATTAGTGTATAAATAATGAAAAGAATGCCTCTATTTATAGTTGAAAATAGGTCAAAACCGGATTAGGGTTTGACCTTGGGCCTGGCCCAAAATTCGAGGCAGAGGCGTCGTAGCCCTAGGGTATGGGCGCCGCGGCGCTCTACGTGCTCCTGCACTGTCTCGATTTATTTTCTGCGCATTCTTAATTAAATCCAAAATCCAATTTAGATCGAAAGGACAATCGACATAGTGTGACCCTACAGGCCTTCTCATATCGACATTAATCAAATTAAGGTCTACGCGGAACTCCTAGACGGCGCCGGAAGAAGAACACAATATGTGAAGTACGTTTACGTGAATCCAGTAAACTTAACATTTATGTGGTTAGATAAAATCATTTCATTCACGACACACCAGATCAAGCTTAGGATTTGTCAAATATCTATCTAAATGGCTTAATCATTGTATCTCATCTATATTAGTTAACAACTAGACCATATTCTAAATATGTCTATTGCGTTGGCCAACGACTTAGTCAACCTAACATCACTGAGAACCCGAGTGTTCTCTCGAATATACATTCGAGGAATGAATCCTAATCTTGGTGCAACTACCACCTTTAATACACATCGTAATGTACCCAATACAAGCCGTATCTCAACCTATAAGGCATTTGAGCTTAGGACGGGATCAAAGTACATTACTTTGTAGACAAGGCGCGTATTGACCTCAAGTCTAAGGTTTTCTATCTCCCACACGCTGATCATACTTTAGACAAGTATAACAAACAATATATCAGCAGGGTATACTAATACTTCCAAAGTATCCATTTGTCCATCACGAGTAGCCATTACTCGTAGCAGATGAGACAAACTACATCCTCCAAGGATGTGATGTAGATCACATGTCGACTTATCACACATCATCAATATCTCATTCTCGATGATCATTAGTCGAGGCTATTTTAAGAGTTACATTATAATATTAATATCTCACACTATTAATAACAATGTAACCTCCAGGGATGCATATTATAGAATATTACAAACAATAAATTAATAATTCAATAATTGCAAATGCCAAATTATTAATCTCCATTAATAATAATACGAATGTGTATAAAGTACATTTGTCCTAATACAGATTGTCTCTAGGACATAAATATACTTTCAATCTCCCACTTGGCCTAGAGCAAATCTCCAACATATCTAATGCCCATATTCTCAAAATGACCATTACCATTATGCTTGACTAAGCTTAATGGTTTAGTGAATGGGTCAGCTAGATTATCGTCTGTGGGAACATAGTCTAATCTAATCTCTTCAGTCTCCACCATCTCCCTGAGTATGTGGTACTTCCTTGGTACATGCTTGTTTCTGTTGGTTAATCTTGGTTCCTTAGCTTGCACAATCGCACCAGTGTTGTCACAATAAACTGTTATTGGACAAGTGGCACTTGGAACAACCCCTAGTTCCTTCAGGAACTCAGATATCACGACAGCTTCTTTACCAGCTTCCGATCCAGCAATGTACTCAGCTTATGTTGTCGAATCAGCAGTTGTAGCTTGTTTGGAACTTTAACAGCTTACTGCTACACCATTGAAAATGAACGTGTACCCAAATTAAGATTTGTAGTCATCAACATCTGTCTGGAAGCTAGCATTAGTGTACCCAGTAGCAGCTAGCTTTTCTTCCCCACCATAGACTAAGAAGTAATCTTTAGTTCATCTAAGATACTTAAGAATACTCTTGACTACCTTCCAGTGTTCTTCCCCAGAATTCTGCTGGAATTTGTAAGTCATACTAAGTGCAAATGCCACATCTGGCCTAGTACATGTTATGGCATACATGATCGATCCTATAGCCGAAGCATATGGGATCCTTTTCATGCGTTCAAGTTCTATAGTATTAGAAGGATCATCCTTCTTAGATAACTTGATGCCTTGTCCTATAGGTAGACTGCCTTTCTTGGAATTTTCCATAGAAAAACGTCTAAGCATTTTGTCTATGTAGACTGACTATGACATCTCCAACAATCTATTAGGTTTATCTCTATAGATCCTAATTCCCATAATATAGCAGGCTTCACCTAAATCCTTCATCATGAAGGTACTGGACAACCACTCCTTGACTAACTGGAGGAGAGTCTTATTGTCTCCCATTATTAATATGTCATCTACATATATGATAATGAAGGAAATACTACCATCCTTGCGTTTACTATAAACACATGGATCATCTTTGCTTCTGACGAAATCAAATGACTTGATAGCCTTGTCGAAGCAAATGTTCCAACTCCTCGAGGCTTGCTTAAGCCCATAAATGGACTTTTGTAGCTTGCATACAACATTTGGTTTGGACTAAAGTGAAAAACCCTCAAGTCGTTTCATGTACACCTCCTCAACTAGATTACCATTGAGGAAAGCAGTTTTGACGTCCATCTGCAAAATGTCATAATCATAATATGCAGCTATTGCAAGCAAAATCGAATGGACTTAATCTTAGCAATAAGTGAAAAAGGTTTCATCATAATCGACCCCAGGCCGTTGATTATAACCTTTAGCCACCAATCTTGCTTTATAAGTCTGTACCTTGCCATATGCATCAATCTTCTTCTTGAAGACCCATTTGCATCATATGGGTCTAACCCCTGTTGGCAAATCAACCAAGTTCCAAACTTTATTTATGTACATCGAGTCCATCTCAGATTTTATGGCTTCTTGCCATCTCTGCGAATCAATGTCTAACATAGCTTTGCTGTAAGTTGTAGGTTCATCGTCATCGGAATATCTATCTCATTGAGTGTTTCAACAAGGAGATTAAGTCTTTCAGGCGGACGATGGGTCCTAGTGATCCTACGGAGTTGATTATTCTGCATTTCAGTGTTTGTTGTATTCTGATTGTGAGAAGGTCTTTGTGTGTTGGACAATCCATCACCTTGAGAGCTTTCAGGAATGTCATTTTCATGTATTTCCTGAATGGAATGATGTACAACCATTGTATCATCTTCCATTAGTTGTGTATGAGAGTCTTGCATTTCTGCACTATCTCTCACAACACTCCTATTGGCTAAGGGTTTACTCTAAGTACCCAATCTTCACCGGATACTCCCATTGAATCCTTGTTTAGGTCGTTCGACAAGGGTTCAACTTCTGTGATATCTTGTGGTTCTTGAATTTATTCAAGTTCTATCTCTGTGCAGCTATGTTCCTTGTAGACATATTCTTCTTCAAGGAAAGTTGCGTTTCTGGAAATAATGACCTTATGTTCTCCAGGAAGATAGAAGTAGTATCCCTTAGTTTCCTTTGGATACCCCACAAAGTAACATTTCTCACTTTTAGATTCCAATTTATCAGTGAGCATCTTCTTAATATATGCAGGGCACCCCCAGGGTCTCATATGTTTAAGAGCTGGCTTCTTGCCACACCATATCTCACAGGGTATCTTTTCTACTGACTTGGAAGGAACCCTGTTCAGAACATATATAGAGGTTTGTATAGCATATCCCCAAAGGTATGTTGGTAGAGATGAAGAGCTCATCATGGATCGAACCATATCCAATAAGGTTCGGTTTCTCCTTTCGGTAACACCATTCATCCGTGGTATTCCAGGAGGTGTCCATTCTGATTGGACTCCATGTAGATTTAATTAATCTAGAAAATCCTTGCTCAAGTACTCACCTCCTCGATCCGATCGAAGGGTCTTGATGTTTGTTGCAAGTTGTTTATCTACTTCCGACTTGTACTCCTTGAACTTCTCAAAAGCCTCGAATTTGTGCCTCATAAGATACACATATCCATACCTTGTGAAGTCGTCAGTAAAAGTGATGAAGTATGGGAAGACTCCTTTAGCTTGAGTCGAGAATGGCCCACATACATCAGTATGGACCAACTCAAGCACCTCCTTGGCTCGCACAACTTTCCCAGAAAGTGGTTTATTGGTCATCTTTCCTCTCAAGCAAGATTCACAGTTACCATAAGACTCCAAGTCAAATGGTTCGAGATAGTCTAACTTCCTCAATCTTGCTATCCTTGATTCGTTGATATGACCAAGTCTGTAGTGCCATAGGTAGGTAGAGTTTCTATTACTTATCTTGGCTCGTTTATTTTGTACATTGAATATCTCTCGACTACAGTTTAGTGTATATAATCCATCCACAAGAGGAGCAGTTCCATATATAATGTTATCAAAAGACAGTACTTGACTGCCATTATAAATATACGAGGAAAAACCCTCCATGTCTAAAACTGGGACAAAAATGATATTCCTCGTTAACGAGGGTACATAAAAGCAACCATTCAACACTAAACAATAGCCGAAGGTAAATTTAATTTATAAGTCCCTACGCGCTCAGCATCTACTCGTGCTCCATTTCCAACGCGTAGGTCTACCTCCATTGGTCCAACCTTCCTGCTATCAGTTAGCCCCTGCACATTTGTACAAATGTGTGAGCCACAAGTGGTATCCAATACCCATGAATGAGAGTTATTTATTGACATATTTATTTCAATGACGTACATACCTTGTCCACCAAAGGCAGGAGCACCTGGTGCTTTTCCTCCTCCTAGTGTCGTGCAGTCCTTTTTCCAATGCCCCTTCCTGTGGAAGTTGAGGCATTCATCCTTAGCTGGATTCACCTTCTTCTTCACACCTCCCTTGGGCTTCATAGCTGAGGGCGCAGCGATTGCTTTGCCCTTCTTCTTCTGCCATTCCTTGTCGCTCGGCTTGGGTCGGCTAGAAGAGCTCACCATGAGCATAGCTTTGCCTTTGGAAGTGGAGGACTCAAAGGTCTTGAGCATGTTGTGCAGCTCCGGCAGAGTCGCTTTCGTTCCATTCATATTGAAATTCACTATGAAGTTCTCAAAAGAACGAGGGAGAGAGTTGAGGATGAGGGTGGTAGTGACATTCTTTTCAAGCTTTGTTCCAATTGAAGCAAGCCTCTCTATCGGCCCTATCATCGTCAACACATGTTGCGAGACCTGGCCCCCTTCATTGAGCTTACACTTAAAAATATCTATTAGCAACTCATATTCCACAGTCTGGGATTGTGAGTCATAGAGACTCTTCAAGTGTTCGAGCATCTCATTGGGCCCCATGTTCTCATGTTGTCTCTGAAGTTCCATAGACATGGAAGACAACATCATGAACAGTGCTGCTGAAGTGCAATCATCTAGGTATTTCTGGTAAGCATCCTTATCAAAGGAGGTATATTCAATAGAGTCTGTCGTAGAGACTGTTGGGAACACCGTGTCCAAAACGTATTCTATTTTCTCTTGTCTCAGTACTATTCGCAAATTTCTTAGCCAATCAAGATAGTTTGGTCCAGTAAGTTTGTTCATCTCAATCAACATTTTCAATGATAAGCTCGACATCTTTTATAATCTGAAGAATTAGATAGACCAGAAATCAAACTCAAAATCTATTTCCTATTATATATATTCATTTAGGCTAATCAACAAGGCCATTTTGTTTAATTAGATCCAACTATTTTAACATACTTCTACGACCCCATGGTAGAATACAAACCTATTTTAATTGAGGTCATAATGGGCTAAGATCCAAGCCTATGCTATCTCCGCGTTTGCTTTGGCTGATAACTTCAATAACACATCTTGGTAGGTTCTAAACCAATTGCAAAACTTATTTGCAACTCTTGGTTGATTAAATATTACATTTAATCACGCGTCCTTAGATTAGTCCGACACTTTGGCTCCAAGATTTGTCTAAGCAAGTCAACCCCATTACACGACTGCGTTTATGTATCTAAATAAATTTGGCCTTTGTGAGCAAACACTTTGGTGTAAATACCCACAAAAGTTTATCGTTCACTTTTACATTAAAACACATCTATGAAAGAGTCCGGGTCCTCGTAGACTTAGAGCAAATGCTTTGGCATAAATACTCGTATCGCTGAAAAGGATTTTGCACTCTAAAAATTATAATGGACGATGCGTTTTAATTTAGACTTGTATTTAAAATTTTGGGAAACATTTTAATTCAGGGTTTTAACCAAGATCAACTCTTTTACGCCATATCCAATATGACATCTTAACATCATTCAAAACTAATGACACATGTAGTTGGGAACCGTCAACCCAATATGCATGATATAAGATGGTTTAATCAAACATTGGGCGCCGCATGCCCAGTCAGTTATAGCGGACACTATTCTAGAAATGTAAATGACAAACATTTTGACATTTAACACATAAACAATATATTTTATCAATTATATTGTATAATAATAATCTTGGGTTAAACATTCTGAACTCTGATTTTTTTTTGTTGTTTCTGGACAGGTGGGGCCACAACGCTAATCATTAGGGTCGCGACGCCACTGTGGCAGAAGCCTTTCGACTTCTGCAAAATTGCATTAGCGTCGCGACGCTCCACCATGGAGCCACGGCGCTGCAGAGGCAGAAACATTTCTGCTTCTGAAAATGCATTAGCGTCGCGGCGCTCCACCATGGAGTTGCGACGCCTATAGTCCAGTGAGTCCAAGTTTTGAAACGAAGCATTAGCGCCGCGACGCTCCACCATGGAGCCGCGGCGCCTCCCTAAAACCCTAGCAAGCGCCACGGCGCCCTACCATAGGGTCGCGGCACCGATGTCCTCACAAACGTTTCTGTGTTGATTTTCAAAATCGTTCAACCCCTAAATCCAATTTAGGGATCAATTCACAGGTCATTTATCATCACCCACCATTATCAATAACGTCCATATCGACCATCATCCGTTCTTACTCGTTCTTAGCCGTGCATTGTGCAATGAGCCGGACAACACACTTTTGGCTTAGTTCGAGTTATAGCGGAATGACTTCATCGAGTTAGCGTATGAGATAATTTAGGGTGATATCAAAAGGTCAACATTCGTTCAACCTATAAGGCATTTGAGCTTAGGATGAGATCAAAGTACATTACTTTGTAGACAAGGCGCGTATTGACCTCAAGTCTAAGGACTTCTATCTCCCACACGCTGATCATACTTTAGACAAGTATAACAAACAGTATATCAGCAGGGTATACCAATACTTCCAAAGTATCCATGTGTCCATCACGAGTAATCATTACTCGTAGCAGGTGAGACATACTACATCCTCCAAGGATGTGATGCAGACCACATGTCGACTTATCACATATCATCGATTTCTCATTCTCGATGATCATTAGTCGAGGCTATTTTAAGAGTTACGTTATAATATTAATACCTCACACTATTAATAACAGCGTAACCTCCAGGGATGCATATTATAGAATATTACAAACAATCAATTAGTAATTCAATAATTGCAAATGCCAAAATATTAATCTCCATTAATAATAATAAGAATGTGTATAAAGCACATTTGTCCTAATACAGATTGTCTCTAGGACATAAATATACTTTCAGGCAGCTAGGGTAGGAGATTTAGGGTTAGGCTACTGATACCATAAATGAATATGTTCCTTGATTTTATTGATGAATGATTTACAATATATATAATATTACAAAAATATTTATCTTGCTATAAATTAGGTAATTAATTAATTAATTTAATTACAAGAAGATTATAATTTTATTTAAAATAAAAAATATATCATTAATATAATTAATAGAAAAATATTCGGAAAATATTCTATTATATATAACACCGGGTGAAAAAATGGAAAGATTGTTGAGAACCGCACATTGTTCATAGTTCATACTAAAGAATTGTATAGTGTGTGTTTAGAAATCCGTGGGCCTCTTTGACTTTTGTGTGCTGGGGAACAACTATGGATCCCTTACTACATTATCCATACAAAAACAAAAGGGGAAGTTGAGCTACTAGGAGTATAAGATAAAAGCGAGGCAATGATGATACCTCAAAAAAGAATGAGGGAATTTGAAGTATGATGATCAAAGTATTTATGTTTAGTGTGAATTTCTTCAACTTTTTTGTAATAAAGTATCAAAAGCTAGTACTACAATAATTATTCACATTTAAAATTACTAAAAAGATTAATAAATAATAGTAAAGAAATATTTGTTCGACTCTAAAAATAGTAATGACGTGATATGTAATTGGATGGAGAAAGTAATTGGGATCATCATTGTCCGGTCCCAAGTTGTACATGCTACTAGCTCACCATCAAGAAGTGTGGTCCGTGGTGGATTAATGCAATTTGCTCAATCGTTAATCAAAAGTTTCAAATTCAAATTTAGAAATGGTTTTTTTTTTTAATAAAGAATGCTTTCCCTTTTAATAGAAAGTATGCATTGCAATGTAAATTTGAATTATTCAAGCTAGTGTTTTTCGAATATCAAGTACTTATAATAATAAGTTTTTGAAAAATTAGTACCTGGAGTTTTTTTCTAATCTCTCTCAAATGCTCAATAGGGGTGTATACTGTTGGAAATTTGTCTTTTGTGGGGAAATGCGTCCACCCATTTTTGATGAATTAAACATTAGTGTTCCGCATATTGGAGGCTTTGTTTCTTCACACATGCATACTCTACTAAGTGAGTAGATGACCGTAGGGCCAAGAATCGTCAAATTTCGTTGAGAAATGAAAGAGATATTGGTCCACGAAATAAGGTGTTTGAGGCATGAAAATATGGTGTGGGACAAATCTACCACATCGGTGGGATTAGGAAGAATTGCTCTCTATATAAGTCTCTAATGTGGTAAAGGGTTTGGGACCCAAAGGGGTATCCCATGTGTTTAAAGGAGGGAGGACCTAGATGTGCTTGGGTTAAAAGCCTAAGCCCACACGCGCGCCACCGCCGCCCGCCCGTCCGGTCCGGGCTAGGGTCATGGGCTGTGGGGACTTTCTGATATTATCTTTTTGGACCCCAAATTGCTTAATATTTACAATTTGGTCCCTAGAGTTGATTTTGGGAGTGACGGAAGGCGAGAAAAGTTGATTTTTTTGTAGGAGTGTCACGACCCGAAGGCGCGAAACTTTGACGTCATTATACTTACCGTTCCGGCACATAACGTCGCATTGTTTTTGTAGCATTAACAAGCAAGCCGACAAGGCCGCCGCCGATAGTGACGTATAAACATTATGACCGACCCAAACAGAGTCATAACCAATAATGTACGAGTATGTAAAACATGAAGCCGTAAACGAGATCATAAGTAGCCAACGAAAACATGAGATCGGTATAAAAATCGGGATCCAAATCCAACTGTGCCATAAACAATAAAAGTTAGTTGCCTTATAAAAATGAGAGGCAAGTCAAGAAAACATGTATGCCTGTCCATATACATATATATACACCGTAACGTAACCCGGCCACTAATGCGGGACTCGGTGAATCATATCATAACCGGCCCATGCGGGACTCGGTAAATCATCTCTCATCTATGGATCCATCCTACGTAACCCGGCCTCTAGTGAGGGTCTCGGTGAACAATGCAAGGCCGTGCACGAGTCGTAACCCGGCCGGGACTCGGTGAGGTGAAGTAGTAACACTTAGCACGAGTAGATATCATGAGTGCCATGCAAGTAAAAATCATCATTTGACTCTCAATAAAATCATTACAATAATGTCATAATAAACTCTTTGCTTTGAAAAATCATAGGCACTTCTCATAACAATCCTCTTTAGGAATTAAACTATATAAGAATTAAGTACGTCCGCCGTACTTTCATTAAAGCATGCCAAAAGAAAGAAGTAAGGGTTTCACATACCTCTTAGACGAATTAATCGACTCAATATTAGCGTACGCCTCGTTTTAGAACTTCAACCTTGCTTTGTCGAATTTATCTAAGTTCCGCGAGTCCTTGTAAGCCCCTATGAATGCTTATCTACATCATACGGATGATTTAAATCATAATCGACACAACATTTTAAAAACAGATTCTTAGGGATATTCTAACGAACACCTTAACCGCGTAGAACCTATATTCCTTCTATATCGAAATCTATGTAAGTAGTGAAACATCCAACTCTATTAATCCTCCTTCTTATACTACTAAAATCTCCGAAACAAGCCACAATTTCACATGCAAACCCAAGTAACTCTCGAACGACAATCCCGACAACACCCAACCCAAATTCGCATTTTCGACAATCGTCTTTAGAACTAATAGCAAGAATCAAGTCTAGAACTTGTACAAACTTAGAGAATAAAGAAGATTACCTCTCTTAAACGCATGACGAGTGTCGTCGAACTGTCATCCCAACGACTTCCGAAAGAAAAGCGAAACAGAATCCCCAACATTGATTCACCCCGGAATCCTTTCGCATTCAAGGTTTCTTGTTTAGCTTCGAGTTTCTAAGCTCGTTCTTGGCTTCGATTCTCTGGAATCAAAGCCCGAACACCAAGAATTCTCCCTCGTTTTGGTTATATGGAAGCTCCCGGAAATCCCCATTTTCGACCGCAACATCACAGAAACCCATCAACTGAGGCTTACCTCCACCCGCTAGAAATGTGACCCTTTAATCCCTCACAGATTCTTGATGAAGTAGAAGATTGAAGAGATGGAAGAAAAAAATGGAGAAAGAAGAAAGAAAAAAAATGGCGAAGGAGCCCTTACGGGCGATGATATAGTCGACCGGTCGATTTGGGGCTTGGTCACCCCCAAATCGTTTATAAAGTCCCACTTACCAACTCCCACTATAAATTGTCCCCTTCCTAATTAATTAATCCCACAATTAATTAATTATACACACCATTAAACTTCCGGTCTCCAATTATTTAAATCCCGACGATTACTAAAATCCTCATATGTCAATATCATACTTCCCGTAATAAAATACCAATCTATACTCTCTACGGGATACACAATTATTTAAACTCCGTCGTCATACTTACTAAATCCCAAAATTATTTCGGGATCACGCCCTTTTATATACTAATCCTCTTATTAATATAAACCAGTACAACAAAATTTTCCCGGGTCCGGGTCTACTTACCTACGCTACGAGTTCAACCGCTATCCGAAAATTCGGGGTGTTACATCCTTCCCCCCTTAGAAACATTCGTCCTCGAATGTCGGTACGACAATCTAACCTTCGACACCATACAAAAAGAATACACCAATTGTTATTCCAAATCCTCAAAACAAGGGGTACGACATTCAGGGATTAATTCAAACTATCTTTTAAACTGTGAGGAGATACATATCCATCTATAACTACTTCTAACGAAATAGATTCCAGTTTCATATGCGAACCAAAATAAACACATGGTGACTACATTCTTTAAATTCAAACAATAGGTAAAGGAGGTAGAAGGTCCTAATATCTAATTTTAGAGTTCTATACGCAACCTAGTTATTTATAAAAGCTCACACCTCAATACAATTAGCCATGCAACTGTTTTTATACCATTGCGGTTGATACTTTTATTGCACTATTTTTGGGCTAGAGTGCGGAACACAACTGCTTGATTTTTTTCACTCGCCGCTTGCCCGAATTTCAGCCTACGGTTGTCTCAAAATAAAGCGAAGAACATGTGTTTGTGCGGGGCACAATTCCACCAAAATACGGGGATTACGGCGAAAATAACGGCAAAATAGCGATCAACTGGTAGCCAAAACGACGGCTAAATAACGGCGGAAAATGAGCTCAAATAACGGTCAAACACCGGCCCGGCACAAAGGCTAATATCGCAGCGGAAAATAGGCTCAAATAACGGTCAAGATATCGGCCAAGACAACAGCCGGCTAAATACGGCGAGCGAGCTCAAATAACGGCCAAGATATCGGCTAAGACGGCGGCTAAATACGGCGAAATCGCATCTAACGAAAGACCAAAATAGCAACCACAAAGGAGGTAAAATGCGGCAAAAAAATTTGGTCACAATGCAACCACTACTTACCACATGGCACGGCAAGAACCAAAGACCCTCACTCGGCTATACCTCACACAACACATCACAATGTCTTCCTATAGTGTAGTATCTGTCTTATCCTTGAGGAAAGGACGACGGCTCATCAAGATCATGTCTTGCGAGAAAATATCTTGCGGCACACTTGGATAAGAATGCGGCATTTTGTAATCAAAGTAGAATGGCCCAAAATTTTTGCAATAAGTCATACCCAAAGTAAAGTGTTAATGCTAAGGTATAGCGATCTGCAAGGTCTAAAATTATCTCAAAATATGACAGGTTCCAGCCTTAAACACACAACATTTATCACCTCAACTGCTGCAGCAACTATAATTCATAATTCAGTATTTTAAGAGCCACACCAGTCTTAACAATGAATAAGATAACTAAGAGAGCACCACATGTTTGAAAACGGGACCTTTGAGGCGAAAAAGGGCGACAACATATGTGCCAACCGAGGCAATAATATGTGATTAAAGACCCGACAACGATGGCGACAACAAAACAACATCTAATCAGCAGTAACAAGACTAGTCTAAACATGCTAGACATTTCATAAACAAGCTGGTCCTTAGGCAACATAAAAACAAGTAACTATATGCAACCTACTCTGGTTAGGTGTGCAGAAATGGGGCTTGACCATGTTGAGCCTCTATTCCAAGCATAACCAGTCGGCACCTTAATTAATACGATTCATTTACCAAGTTCAGGTCTAGATTGGTGGTGCCACTCACCTATGGACATGGCTATGTAAAGCCTAACATCAGGGGAAAAAAAAAAAAAAACTCGAAATGCCAATACTAAGTCAAACGCCCCTTTATACCATAGTTAATAGGCATCAAATACTTGCCGGGTTAATCTTGCTTCAATACCTGCACCTAACCTACAATCACACCATATCCAGGGCCACAACAAATACCTTAAGAGGCCGCATACCAACGAGCTCATATAAGCGAGTTACGGTCCTGAGGAATTTTCTTCGAATCACCCCTTTAAAGGCCATCATGCTGAAATTAGCCTAAGTTTATCATTTTAACTTGTTAGGAGCACATGTCAACTAGCATAGTGGTTCTAAGCTTTTATTCCTACTTATACATGCACTTAACTAGGTGGATTGGTTTACACATTGGCAATGATAACATGGATACATGAATGGGTGCAGAAATACTCTTTTCTTGGCATTCATAACATAACTTCAACATTCAGACCACATAAAGTTCAAGTTACAAGAACATAGATACAACAAGTACATACCTAAGAAAACAAATTAGGAACTAAACTTCCCTTTGGACATATCACAACCTCTTGGGTTAGTGTTAAGCTCATAAAGTCCAACAATAAACTAAAATAAGTCCTTTGGTTAAAAAAAAAAAAACTCCAGTTTATCTCACAGTACGCATCCATAGAAGTAACAAGATATTAATAGCACAGTCAGGACATCATGTAGTCATAATTGAAGCTAAACATGTCATTGGAGACCACATGTAGGCTACATCATTTCAAATTATTGGATACCACATGGAAAAACCAAAAACATGAGCCGACATATTCTCTAAGCTTATACTCAACCAAGGTTACTATTGTACTTATATGAAAAATGTAATAGAAGCCACACCGGTCTTTTTACTATAACCAACAAGTCATGGGTTACTCCTAACTTTAGGTTAGATTCATATCAAGTCGGAATTGTATCTAACAACACTAATCACTCCAAAATCAATCCAAACAAGGTTATTATCGCTTAACTTATGCATACAATAGTTTAAAAGTCATTTCATGATTCAACTAAAATTACACCAGACTATACAACAACCTTATCAATCAACATGAAAAATCCACATATTCCTTTTTGATTAATCCAAACATATAACCATTTATTTAGGCATGCTTAGTCATGTCTTCTAACATACCCTCAAGTCGGTAAAGCAGGCTCGGAATCTAGGTAATATCCATAATTCACAATCATCACATAGGCTACCCTTTATCAATTCCCATCATAATTAACATCACATAACCTCAACCATATCAACACACTTAACCCATTCTCTTCTAGTTTTAGATTATCATATCGAGACGATATAAGACAAGTTTTGCTAAATAGGACAACTAATCTTGCTCTTAATTAGTGGCGCTTGTTTTAGGTAGATAATATGACCAAACGCCTTACAAATAGCCAAACGAGTTTCCAAAATAATATATCGGTCATCACATTAATTTAAATAACCCATACATGCTAAACCCAACTTCAATCCAACCTGCGCCAATCCATGTCATGCTAACCTCATCACTACTCACTTAATAACTTAACCAATTCGACAGAGGCAAGGGAATGCACCTAGTTGAGGAACTACTCGGATATTCATTCTTCATTCATCTTTTTTTTCTCCCCAACATGTGATCTAGATACTGTCAAAACTCAAATGATCTTATATTGTCTACCAACATTACATGAAAGGAGAAGGGGGTAGACACATCTGCGGAGCGGACATGGGAATAGGTGGACTTAACGAGTTTGATTTAATCAACACATAGATACAAAACATGGGCATATACAATCAACCAACTGATGCAGTTATGCACATAAGGAAGGGACAAGGTTATTTTAAATAGTTATGTCCGGATCGGTATTAGACCACCTAAGACTATTGGGACATGCCAAGGATAGGTATGACCCTTTAACCAAAGACAAAACATACACCAAATAGGCTCCTAAGTTATCCTTCGATCACGACGACTTAAACAAGACACACATCCATTTCAAAGTCATTAGGTGATCCTATCCTAACTATAACAACATTCTTATGCTAAATCTTAGTTCCCTTATTATAGGCGAGATAAATAAATAAATAAAACATTAAGCCCTTCACTCATTTAAACGGGTCATACAAGGTCAAATAACCCTTAAACTTAACAAGACATGACCACTTAACACACAAATAATCGTCACACAATACTCTAACAAACGGTGTTTTCACCAACCGAACATGCTAGACATTAATAGAGTAGTCACAAGTAGCACAATATTCACATATATTTCATAATGCTTGGCATAATATATTCAAGGTTTAATAGTTAACTAAATAAGTAAACCGTTTATTGCGACGACAAGTCATTCCCTGAATTATGTAAATACTCAATTTCCCACTCCCTTAAGCAACTATTGACAACATGTTTAGCATACGAATCTATTCCCTATTTAAGAGATAAAACGCAGACTTGGGTTATTAGAACATTTTGCATTCTACATTATGATACGCAAAGACAATTACGGGGAAATTTTTAATCAAACATAAAAGATATCTAGGCAAGTCTAATTAACTCTTGTTTAGAGGTAGTTACACTTAGCAAAATTGGCAAGGATAGGTCCTAACACAAGTGATTTATACTCAACCCACATACTTTGCACAGGGACATTAACAGACCACCTTTTTCGAAAGAAGTATGACCAAAACGGAATACATTTATACATAACATGGATAGCATAACTCATAAGAAAAGGTGGAACACATCAACTTAAACCTAGGGTAATATTACAACATGTAGAGGACCATCTACTCCTAAGCCCCATCCACAAGTAGGACAACCCGTTAACGACTATCAACTACCTGTTTGAACAAATTTCAAGGACTTATCCGGACAACTTGCTCCGGAGACAACAAACCTTATATGTACCACGAGCAATTCCAATTTTTGGCATATCTCATATTCCTATTCATTTTAACATAAGCATACCAAGGAGTCATCACAACTAATAGACTTCACATATACCACGTACTATAACCCGGATCAAACATAAAATATTTTACTCAAGAAGGCCTTGTATATCTAAGGTCTCAACGATTATCTAATATTCTAAGAGTCTCAAATATTCCATGTCCCAAGCTTACATTATTTCTTCCCGTATACGAGTAAGATAGTTTCTCATAACCTCGAATTTGTATTGCCCTTCTCGGCGGTACTTTGTCGCCTTCTTCGGAGGCATAGGCCGCAACACATTAATACGTCAAAGAGGGAATAACCTAATAACATAGCTCTATCGCACGATCTTAGAGTAAGAAGAATAGAAACCAATCCTAAATATCCTGTGACCTCCTGCGTATAAGTATGGTGCACAACATACCCATACACAAGACTCTACTAGACACGGTCTGTAGACATTCCGAGGACTAACTGCTCTGATACCACTTTTTGTCACGACCCGACCCGACGGGCCGCGACTAACCGCCCTAATGACGTCATTATACTTACCTGTCACACATAATCCAACTAACCCTTAATGAGTCTGAAATCCGGCAGCATAACGTCGCAATAACAACATATGCCAGGGTAGGCAAGCCGACAAGGCTGCCTTTACCCCCGAATGCACCTGTCTCCTGAGGAGTCACAATTAGCCAATATAAAATAACAAGCAAGCCGACAAGGCTGCCGCCAGATAGTGACGTATAAACATGGGAACACCCCAGCACAGAATACAATAACATGATGACCCAAACGAGTCATAACCCTTACATACGTACAACCCACCACTGTCTGCGTACAGACTCTATAAGAAGAAGAACGACATATGACGGACGGGGCCCCGTCGTGCCCCTAAATACAAACGAAGCTCTAAAGAGATTCGGTACCAACATGACAAAACTCGGATCAAAGGAGCTTTCCAACCTCGCCGAGTAGGAACCTAGGCCCGAGGTTCACCAAATCCGAGAGCATGTACTGCGGGCATGAAACGCACCCAGGAAAGGGGGGCCGCACGAAATAATGTCCGAGTATGTAAAACATGAAGCGTAAACGAGATCATAAGTAGCCAACGAAACATGAGATCGGTATAAAAATCGATCCAAATCCAACTGTGCCATAAACAATAAAAGTTAGTTGCCTTATAAAAATGAGAGGCAAGTCAAGAAAACATGTATGCCTGTCCATATACATATATATACACAGTAACGTAACCCGCCCACTAATGCGGGACTCGGTGAATCATATCATAACCCGCCCATGCCGGGACTCGGTAAATCATCTCTCATCTATGGATCCATCCTACGTAACCCGGCCCTCTAGTGAGGGTCTCGGTGAACAATGCAAGGCGTGCACGAGTCGTAACCCGGCCCCGGGACTCGGTGAGGTGAAGTAGTAACACTTAGCACGAGTAGATATCATGAGTGCCATGCAAGTAAAAATCATCATTTGACTCTCAATAAAATCATTACAATAATGTCATAATAAACTCTTTGCTGAAAAATCATAGGCACTTCTCATAACAATCCTCTTTAGGAATTAAACTATATAAGAATTAAGTACGTCCGCCGTACTTTCATTAAAGCATGCCAAAAGAAAGAAGTAAGGGTTTCACATACCTCTTAGACAATTAATCGACTCAATATTAGCGTACGCCTCGTTTTAGAACTTCAACCTTGCTTTGTCGAATTTATCTAAGTTCCGCAGTCCTTGTAAGCCCCTATGAATGCTTATCTACATCATACGGATGATTTAAATCATAATCGACACAACATTTTAAAAACAGTTTCTTAGGGATATTCTAACGAACACCTTAACGCGTAGAACCTATATTCCTTCTATATCGAAATCTATGTAAGTAGTGAAACATCCAACTCTATTAATCCTCCTTCTTATACTACTAAAATCTCCGAAACGGTACCACAATTTCACATGCAAACCCAAATCTCGGTAACGACGGTCCGACAACACCCAACCCAAATTCGCATTTTCGACAATCGTCTTTAGAACTAATAGCAAGAATCAAGTCTAGAACTTGTACAAACTTAGAGAATAAAGAAGATTACCTCTCTTAAACGCAACAGTGACGAGTGTCGTCGAACTCCGTCATCCCAACAAACTTTCCGAAAGAAAACTCGAAACAGAATGACCCTTAACTACTCCATTAACAAGCCCTTACGGGCGATGATATCTCCTTCAATGACCTTAATCACCCCCCTCCTTCAAGGCCATGAACATCCACACTAATGGCATTAAACCTCGCCTTCCCGTAATAAAATACCATTTATACTCTCTACGGGATACACTCATAATGGCCATTAACATCCATGTTTTGGACATATACTAATTGAACAACCCTCCTCCATGCTATATATTGATGCCTCATTTGGCTCAATTCGTGAACATCCACACTAAAAAACAGATGCATACAATGTTTTGACGAATATAGCTTAAATGCAGACACAAAACAATGAGCAAAAAACAAAGGATGAAAATCGGTGAGGAAAGACTCACATATACACAAGATATACACAACGAGAGACACATATATACACAGAGACAAAACGAGAAGAGAAGATAGAAACTCTTCCTTCCTTTTCCATTTCTTCAGCAAGTCAATTCATATTTGTTTTCTTCGTCAGGCTCAACCTATAGGCTTTGTAGAGTTGAGATTAAAGTGTTGTTTTATCTTGGGAGACTATTGCCCGCTAACGTAAAAGCATATATACGGGGCAATCTTGTCTTAAGGACAGAGGGCAATCACTCGACTCAACACACAACGTTGTAACCATCCAGATTTAGTTGTTTCTTGATTTCAGGTTATCAAGATTCAAGATACAACAAGCTTGCGGCAGTTTTGAAGATTGGCCTATTTATTCAACAAGATTCAATTTCTGAATATTGAATATTTGTTTATCCTTTCGAATACTTGTAATAGTTATTTATTTTCCGTACTGCTTTATAAAGTATAATAGAGCACCAACATATACGGTATAGGAAGAACAAAAGATACGTCTCATAAATCATAATCCAGACTTGTGATGCCATTTGACCAGATGATGAAATTCAGCCTTTATTAAAAGTAAAAAATGATAATTTGTTACCAAAAAAGTTAATGACAATTTGACTCATTGGATCCACATGTTCCTGAATTTTAGCAACTTTTTAATGATATGCCAAAACCTTCATAATTAAGGCGCAATATCATATGGATGTACTATTAAAGTAATTAACCATACAAAGCTGGTAAAAATAACATGTGAAAATTTTGAAAAACTTACCTATAAACAGAGCATTCTAGTGGAGTATTATGGTTGTTAGTAGTATCTTCTGATTGGTATAATTAATAATTTAATAACAAACTTGCCCTAAATAAACAATATAATCTTGACCTTTTTCATATGTTTTGGTAAGGTTATAATTTGACTTGATCTAAATATTATGATTAAAAACTTGAGAATTAAAAAATTTACAAGCATTTAAAATTCAGAAAGTACTTAATATCAGTCTGAATCAACAAATTGATCATATTAACTAGATCCGTTTACAAAAGGTACATCTGTCTCAATTTATATGACATAATTTTCTTTTTTTTTAAAATGACATATTTTCTTATTTTACAACAACATCTGTCTCAATTTATATGACATAATTTTCTTTTTTTTGAAAATGACATATTTTCTTATTTTACAACAATTTAATTCTAAATCTTATTTTTATATTTAACGAAATAATTTATAACTACACATTAATCTTTGACTTATTTTAGATCACAAAATTTTAAAAATTTACTTTATTTTTTAAAATTTAAATTCAGTCAAATTACATTATATATATTTAGAGGGAGGGAGTAACAAATTAATATGAAACAGAATTGAATGAATTATCCCGTTTAATTAAAAGGGTTAGCAGTACAAAAAATTTACTAATAAACATGGATAAAGATATAAAATTTAATAAATTTGTTGTCGTTAGTATATTATTGGATGAAGACAAAATGAATACTGCTGGACATTATACATAATACAATAGCTTTCCGTTCTCATTATTTATGGTAATTACTTCAATACAAACACATCAGTTTCATCTGTATATATACTCACATCTCTCTTCCAAAAACTCCATCACCTCTCTTGGTATATATATATATGCAAGCAAACCTTTATATATATAACTAATCTGAGCCACTCAAACACACAAAGATTGTCCTTTTCTTTTATTTGCTGAGTTGTGAAAATGGAACTAAAAATGAAAGGGATTTGGGTATGTATAGCAACAGGGGTAGCAGTTGTGTGGTTAATTTATAAGATGAGAAAAAAGCATAAGGAAGAGAAAGAAAGGGAGAGTAGTGTTCCAAGAGGAAGTTCTGGTTGGCCTGTAATAGGAGAAACTCTGGATTTCATTGCTTCTGGATACACTTCTCGCCCTGTCACTTTCATGGAGAAACGCAAGTCTCTGTAAGCACATACACATACATATACTCCCTTTTCTTTACATGTTTCAATTCTTTCAAGTTTTCTGGCTGATAATTTTTTTAATTCTCTCTCTGATTCCACAAAAGTAATTAACAACATCTTTTTTTCATGCGGACAAATACACTAGTTACATTAATTCTTGCTTTTAACCAATTCTAGAGTCTAGTAAAATCATTTTCATCTAAACAGGGGATGTTTTTTTATGTACTCCTATTTGAAATGGATTATTTTAACCTTTGCTTAACAACGAATCTTACTTAAAGATATGGTGATACTTTTAAATTCTTTAAAGTTTCATGTTGATTTGTAAGATCAGAATTTTAAAATGTTTTTTAGTATACTAGGAGTATTGTTTTGGAGGAGTTTTCTTCTCTTAAATAGTAAGGAATATAGAGTCATAGCGTGGTCACGCACGTGGGCCTCAATCAGTTGACTAAGTTCAGCTGCACGGCATTTCGATTAAAATACTGGTAATAGTACAATTAGCTGTCTTTTTCATTTTTCTAATTTGAAAAATTAAAGGGAACTGGAAAAGTTAATACTCCCAAGTACCAGTTGTTTGACTGAAGAGAATAATACTTAAAAGAGTAATATTCTCATGGGTGCCGGTGCACAAGCATACCGCATTAGAGCATTAGCAGGGTTCGAAAAAGGGTCGCATCATCAAAGGGTGTGACGTAGACAGTCTATTCTAATGCAAGCATTAATAATTATTGTTTTCACGGCTCGAACCAATAACTTATAAGTCAGGCGAACAATTCTCATGGGATGATATCACTTTCATTTTTATTTTCTTTCACATAATTTATTGAGACTGTATCATCTCTTTCATTGTTCTCCAATTTTTACTATTTGCCGACAGTTGCTAATAATATATAAACTTCCAAAATTTGTCGGCCCTCAGTTATATAATTCGTGTCCGCTATGGTTTCTATCTTGCCTTCATGTTGTGTTCTATAGAGATATATAGAACATGTTATCTAAAAGCTTCATTAGAAGCTCAAAGTTCATAATCTATGACAATTATGCTTTATATTTATTTTAGAGTTTACACAATCAAATTACTTATTTAATAATTACTGATATAACTTATAACCACACATTAAATTATACAATAATTTTTTTTTCACGATCAATGTAATGTTAGACTTCTGCTTAGTTGTATTTCCAAGATAACTTATAAAGCAGCCAAGGAAGATCAATTGAGTTTTGCAGGAAGAAACATATCGTCTTAATGCAGCATCAATATTGATACCGCTCTTTTAACCAATGGTACCATGTCAAATGCCTTAGCCAAAATCATGAAAAAAGATTTGGCAATCAATTAGAGTAGCATTGATCAGTCGATAAAAGCTGCCATTTCTCTGTACCTCTCTTACACTCTAGCTTGGAACTGAATTGCAGAGCTTAATCGGGCTTCCTCATTAAAATTCACTGACCCCTTTTTCTCCTACTTAATTTGCACAAACAAACTAATAAAGTACTTAGTATTACTAATAATAACTCTTTTCTTTTTTCTTCTTTTAAGGTACGGGAAAGTGTTCAAAAGTAACATACTAGGAAAAGGAATAATAGTATCAACGGATGCAGAGGTGAACAAGGTAGTTCTACAGAACAATGGGGATGTATTTATACCATGTTATCCTAAATCAATAACGGAATTGTTTGGGAAGAATTCGATATTGCAAATGAATGGACCAGTACATAGGAGAGTGCACGGACTGATCGGGAGCTTCTTTAAATCACCACAACTTAAGGCTCGTATTACCCGAGACATCGAAGCCTCCGTCCGCCATTTCTTGTCAACATGGCTGGAAAAACAACACTGTGTCTACGTCCAAGATGAAGCCAAAAAGGTCTGTCTCTTTCTCTATCATACTCTAAATTCTTGGTGCACATGCATACATTTGTATTATGTCTGCTCGTACCACACTACCACTTGTAGTATCTATCATTTGAGCCCACTCTGCTCAACGTCACATCTTATATAACCGGAATTTAGTGCGAACTTTTATCGATTAAACTGAATTCAGTATTTTCAACTCGAATTATTTATATATAAAAGAAATTAAAATGTATATGTATAACAGGACCAAACTCATTCTGTGCATCTAGATTGTGTTCGCAGCTTTCAATTATTCAATTAAGCAAAAGTGACATGTGACAACTAAATTGGAGCTAATACAACCTAAATTATGTGTTCTATTCTGACATTCATAATTATGAAATTTGACAATTATTCATATGAGTTGTAGTCTTTTGAATTAGAAAATAAATTTAATAGTGTTTCTATCGTATTCCTTATCAATTTCATATCGATCAGCTACACTCTGATGGAATATGTGATAATAATACTCTAGCTAGATAGATAATGTTCTGCATTAACTTAATAGATCATCGGCAAATAGAAAATATTGTCCAACATCTATATATGAGGTCCATTTTTGTAATATTTCCTGTTGTTGGTCATGGAAGATTGCATTTGAGGTACTGGTCAAGCTGATACTAAGCGTGGGCCCTGGGGAAGAATTGAACTTGCTCAAGAAAGAATTTGAAGAATTCACCAAAGGCTTGATTTGTTTGCCCATTAAACTTCCCGGAACCACACTCTACAAATCTTTAAAGGTAATTTTTCGTTGGTAACTACTAATAAGTACTTTGATTTATTATTTTTGAGTTTTGAGTTATATATACTGATAATATAAAAAATATTTACATTGTGAGTACCTATAACTTAAATTCATAACTTGTTTGCATGAGTGAGTTGTAACATTGTTTGTGCAGGCCAAAGAAAGGTTATCAAGAATGGTAGGGAAGATGGTAGAAGAGAGAAAATTGAGCATGGAGAAAAGGGAAGAGAAGGGTTTACCAAATGATGCAATTGACGTGCTCTTAGGGAATGCTGATGGGGCAAAGAAACCTCTACCGTCTGATTTCATCAGTGGGAACTTGATAGAGATGATGATCCCTGGAGAAGAGACCGTACCAACGGCCATCACCTTAGCTGTCAAATTTCTAAGTGACAACCCCGTCGCTCTAGCTCGCTTGCTGGTATGATGTCACTATCATCTTTTATTCCTATTTTATATGATACACTTTTTTTTTTAGTCCGTCTAAAAAAGAATGATACATTTTTTTATTTGATAATAATTTAACTTTAAATTTTACCTTTTACGCTTAACAAAATGATTTATAACCACACATATATCGTTGATTTGTTTTAAACCACAAGATTCAAAATTCTTTCTTGTTTTCTTAATCTTCGTACCCATTCAAACTATATCACATAAATTAGGACGGAGGGAGTAATTAACTTATACTCTCTATATCCCAATTTATGTGACATCATTTCATTTTTATTCTGTCTCAAAAAGAATGTCACATTTTCATATTTAGAAATAATTTAACTTTATGAGATGATTTATAACCACACATTTATATAAGACACATTTATATAAGACTTGTTTTCGACCACACATTTCAAAAATCTTTATTTCTTAAACTCCGTGTCAAGTCAAATGATGTCACATAAAGTGAAACCGAGAAAGTATTTATTTACGATGTAAAAAAACATTTACATCATCAAATTAAAACAACATACAACAACAAATAGTTATCTATAATAAACCTTATTTAACAACCAAGAAAGTAAATTAAATAGGTAAAAATTAGTAGTGTAAAGCTCATACATATAATTACATCTCTTTCGTTTATATAATGTGTAGTACACAATTTAAGGAAAAAAGAATTGAAATATTAGATCATTTCTATAAGACTATGTTATTAAAGGTGAAATGAAAATAAAAAGTATTAATACTTTTATTAGAGAGAAATTTCAAAAATATATAATTGCTCACTTACATTTCAAAAAGGTAATCCAAAATATACATTGAAAAGCTTTGGTTCCAAAACACTTTTATACAATATTATACACTTATATACAAAAGATAAATACATATATAGGTGTTTGAAGGTATACATATTTATACATCTATATACATAAACACTCATATACCACCATATACACTATTATATAAAAAATAACTTCAACACCACCAACTTCAAATCTTTAGCTCCATATACACCTGTATACACATGCATCACGCCTAAGCTCCATATACACCACCAGCTACCAGCCATCGTCGGAGATCACACTGAGCTTCGGCTCACCACCACCAGATCTGAAAGAGAGGAGGAGGTCGATGGAAAGAGCGAGAGAGAGTGCAGTCACTCACGGGAAAGACGCCGCAGAGAGAGAGAGAGAGAGAGAGGAGGGATAGAGAGCGCGATAGAGAATGAGAGAAAATTGGGTCATTTTTTATAAGATTTAAAAAAATGAATTAATTTTGATAGCATTGTTGTCTTAAATTTCATATGAATGATATAAAAATGATGGGAATTGCTTACTAAAAGTGACTCTTTAGGGATATAATAAATGGACGGGTAGGATTGCTTGGGCTAAAATATCAATGGATGGAACCAATGTTGCTTGCCCCCAACGTGTGGGTGGTAGGGAATTAAATGTCACAGTTACATGATCGTGAAACTTTTTCTGCTTTTAATTAATTTATCTTTTTGACCTTTTCTAGGAAGTCATTTTCAAAATTTGGGATACACAAAACTCTTAAATAAAAAATAAAATAAAAGAAGCATGGAAGACGATGTTGCAACTTGCAACCGTGCGATTTTAATTTAACGGCTGTCAGTTGTGGACCAACTTCATTTACACCCCCGTGCTCTTCTTGTTGAAACTTGTGCCCCCCCTTCCAGTCCTCCCCACACACTTTTTTTTCTTTTGATTTTTTTGTTTATTTTCTATTGATAGAGTGACAGTTTTTTTGGGTAGAATTAAGGGTTGAAAAATATTATTGTTTATGTCTCAATTTATATGACACACTTTTATTTTATCAATTTAAAAAAGAATGATACATTTTTTTTCATCAATTTAACTTTAAATTTTATCTTTTACTGATCTATATCCACGTAAATATCTTTGATTTATTTTACACTACAAGATTTAAAAGTCTTTCTTTATTTTTTAAACTAGAAAAGTTACCCGCGCTTCGCGTGATTATAAATAATATTGGTTAATCGAAATGACCAACAAACAAATAGCGAACTTAGAAATTATCATTTTTGTTTTATTGGAAAGAAATATGCTCATAAGCAGCGTATATTTGAACTAATTTATATATTGAATAATACATTTGGGCTAACCCATACAGTAATTCATACATAGAGTTGTTATAAAAGATGCAAAGGAATATTTAAAAAAATGAAACAAAATTGAGAAACTTTCATCTTATAAGTACTAATTACCATACAAATAAGAATACATAAATTATAATTTATCTTTTTTTAAGAATACTATGGGTATGTCGTTGTTGTATAAAATTTATATAAATGAAATATAAACTTTTTGATAAGCATCAAAAAGACTTTTTAGACAACAAATATTATTGATATCTGGAAGAATATCAAAGCAAAGAGCTTTCCTAGTTCCTCATTCTTCCTTGCAACATAGTGAATAATTAATATGGTATTTTTGTTATCACGAGTTGTATTTCCAATAAATTCTTACAAATATAATCATATCAGCACAAGTTAAGTTTGCTAAATTCATTGAAGAAATTACATCAATATCAGAATTTTCAAATTCCAAGTCTAACAAATCAATCTTCCACTAATACAATAAAAAGGCAAGATTCACTATTAACCGGGTACTATACATTAAGTTCATTTTTAGTTATCCATTTTTTAAAGAAATTCAAGTATATATTTGTGTATTGTAAACACAATTTAAATTTCAGTTTCATGTACAATTTATTTTTGGTTCAATGCCAGTGACGACAAAGAGATTTGAGTCTATTAACCATACAATTTATTTTTGGTTCAATGCCAGTGACGACAAGTGATGTATTATATTAAACCCTCATGAGATTTTATGACCTAACTCTGTGAAGGATAATTCAAGATTAAAACTAGAAAAGACATACGGTTAATACAATACCACCGCTTCAATCCCAAATAAGTTGGGCCTACCGATCCAAAAAAGAAGAAGACATACAGTAATTAATCTGTATTGTACTAAATGCAGACCAAGCATAATATTGTACTATAATACATATATTGGACATTTTAATGATATGCAGACATATATATAGCCTACTTTTTTATTCCAAAGGTAGCTTCTTAGTCTTATTTCCTTTTCTTATCATAAATTTGTTGTTTCCCTGGAATGGTTGCAGGAGGAGAATTTGGAATTGAAGCAGCAGAAGATAAGTTGCTGTGAGGATTATAGTTGGACAGATTATATGTCATTGCCCTTCACTCAGAATGTTAGTTTCCATTTTTATGCTATAAATATTTATGATGCTTTTTCAGTCTAGTGTTGCACTATTTAAATGTAGGTTCAAGTCCCATTAAATGTACTCATGGTATCACCCTACTCCCCAAAAGACGTCTCAAAAAAGAAGATAAATTTTAATCCATGTTTTGTATTTAAAGAAAAGGCTTAAAACTCGATCAAATTCTTGAAATATGCAAGAAAGAGAAGATTAAGATCACTTGTTATGGAATGAAGGTTATCAGTGAAACGTTGAGATTGGCAAATATCATTAATGCAGTTTGGAGAAAAGCCCTCAAAGATGTCAAAATCAAAGGTCTGTTTTCTTCTCTTTATGATCCAGCATTTCCCTTCTGTGTTTAGCCCTCCTAACTATTGTCCCGCTACTCCAGTTTTCGTTGCAAAAAAATAGTTTGGTAATTTTATTGCAATAAAGTGAAAGATGAAACTAACCCAAGTTTGTTGTGTTTAATGTATTGCAGGGCATTTGATACCAAAAGGATGGTGTGTTTTGGCATCCTTCACTTCAGTTCACATGGATGAAGAAAATTATGAGAATCCTTACAATTTTGATCCCTCCAGATGGGAGGTCAGCTTTTCTTTTTATAATTTTCATTTTCTTTTCTTTTTAATTTTCCACCTTATGTCCTTTATTCGCATTGGAGCCCGACTAATTCAGGATCGCGCACTGCAGGGTCCATTTCTGGACGCGACACTCCCAGCAGAATTATAATTTTCGTTTACAACAGTCCTATTGACTAATCTTAAACCACCATGTTTATTGAGTGGTGATGCAGTGGTAGAGTTATTGCCTTTGATAATATAGAGTTGTAGGATCCTAGTCTTACTTCCTTCTTCCCCTGACACAGGAACTAGGCCTCCCCACCCCTAAAGCAAATTATTAAAAAAAAAATCTTAAATCATATTGTGTCTAGTTGAGATGAAATACTGTTTATTCAACTTCCTCAGAGATTTGTTAAGAAGTCTAAAGTTGCAATGTCACATACCATCTTTAGATACCTTGCTTTTTATTCATAGCTATCACTAAATTCTAAGTAAATATTAACTTTCCAAACATGTGAATGGATCAATCTAATTTTTGTCAATAGTAATTAGAATTCTAACTAATGTTTGGCTTGGCAGAAAGCTGGAGTTGCTGTGACCAGCAGCACATTTACACCATTTGGTGGAGGACAGAGGCTGTGTCCTGGTTTAGAACTTTCAAGGCTCGAAATCTCCATTTTCCTCTTCCATTTTGTCACCACCTACAGGTAAAAACTCGCTCTCTATGAAAGCACGACCCCGGAGAAAAAAAAGGCAAATATATCTCTAGTAGCTCGGGATTGAGATGTAGTTGTTGCAATATAAAAAAAATGTGGGAATAGTACTCTTTTGTTATTCTTTAACCAAGTAGCTAAGTACTAAAGATAGTGGTGTTTGATATAATAGAAGAATAATAATGGCAAGAATTGAAGGATAAATTACTTTCTATTGTGTTGATGAACAGATGGGTGGCAGAGAAGGATGAGATTGTCTATTTCCCAACAGTGAAGATGAAGAACAAGCTGCCTATCAACATCATACCCTTTGAGCAAAACCCACTAATTCAAACCAAACAAAACTAACTTGTTCTTTTATTATTTCACCCCTTAATTTCTCCAAACATGCTGCTTCTATACAATTAATTTATGTGAACCATATCTCTATGTTAAGGTAGCAAACCAAGTACAAAACCCTCTCCTACCCCACACCCTCGACAAGGTTTTTTTTTTTTTTCTAAAAAGCTTTTTACATCATTTTGATTAGATTGTTAATTTTCTTTTGGTGGGGTCGGTGCACGGGTGGATGATTGTGCATTTCATTATTATAGACCTAGTGTATTGTGAATGCTAGTGGAAAATCATTCAAAACCTTGATCCTTATCATCAATATTTGGAAGATTTCCGTGTCATTTTATTTGTTCCACAAAAAAAAAACGATGGCGACCTCCGGGCATAGCTGGATGGCAAATGAGTGAAACTTAAAATCTAGTTGAAGGTCTGCAACGTGGGTTCGAACCCTGATAGAAACAATTTGGTCTCTTCTAGGATATGACTGATATCAATTGCTCTGTTCTCAAACCTGGTCATTCAGGTAGATCTCGCGATTTACTGATAGTAGTGTTGAGGGACCGACATTACTATCTCCAAAAATAATTTGACGTAAGCTGGGAAGCTGGATATCAAAAAAGAAAAAAGCCACCGCTGTAAAGTAGATGTAAACTAGATATGTACATGAAGATGAAAGGTGGTCCTCTGCCACACGTGCGTCACTTTCCTAACAAATAATTTGTTTGGTAAATCAGACAAAAGTGCAAAATTTCTGCAGGATCATAGCTGGCAATGGCATGATAGTATTTAGTTCATATGCTGGCAATAGTTGCACTTGTATAATTGAGACTTAACCTGCCCCTAATGTTAGACAAATAAAATCTAATTTTAGTGATGTTTGACATTTAATTTAAATTTGGAATTTCTTAATATGCACTATCTCAATTGGACTAATTAGATGACAATAGCAGCTGGACAGGTATATATGCCTTTGATAACATTATGTAAACAATTCATGAACCTTTGCAATATCAGACTTATCAATTTGATTGCTCTACTAGAGCAGGCAAAGCACGCTATAAAATTTGAAAATTGACAAAAGCTAAAAGCAATTTCAATGCCACACATGCTTTTATCCGGTCTTATCAATGTTCAACAAACACATTAATGAGTTGCAATGTGGACTTCGTGGATTAAGTGATGATTTGTGTGTCTATAATAAAATATCCAGAATATTAGTCACATTAACACAAATTATTCAGTGAACCTGAAACTTTAAAATTAAAATTTAAGTTCAATAAATTGAGGAAATGCAGATAGGTCAGTGAATGGATCATTGCAAGATGCTTTCTTAAAACTTGATACCCTATTAATTAACATCACACTTATGACATTATTGAATACAAGTTTCAAATTCTTGAAACTTGTTCCTCTAGCTTTAGACATGTATATAAAGCACCTTTGGAAGCATGCATGTTTAGACGAGCACAACAGGAGCCCGGAACTTGAATTACCCAAAAAAGAGATAAGGAACCAAAGTACCCTAAAAAAGAAAAAAAGTTATCAAAGTATCTTTTGCCCAATAAATTATTACGCAAAATAATTTAAGTGACTGACGGCTGTTATCTCCTTTTGCGCAATACAAGTTTCACCAAATTTAAATGCGCATGGCCTAAAATTTAGCTAAGTGGGAACATAATACTCCCTCGGTCCATTTTTACTTGTTACAATTTGACTTGACACACTTATTAAGGAACCAAAAATAGAATGATAATTTTATTATATCACCTCTAATTATTGCTAAGTAACCGAATGATTGAAATAAATAAAACATACTTTAAAAGTTGTGTAACCACTAAAATTTTCTTGAAGTTGTCAACCCAATAATAAATGATAAGGGTAAAATAGATATGAAAGGATAAATTATCTCTTGATTTTCTAAAGTTAACAAGTAAAATTGGACGACTATTTTTAGTATAATAGACCAGTAAAATTGGACGGAGGGAGTATTAGAGAAATTTTCGTGACTATACGATCTTCCAAAAAGCATTCCAATTTTTAAACATAATTATTTAACTTACCTAAATACTATGCACGGTAACAACCCAAAACAAATCCCATTTTCTATGCCTAGAAGTAGGAATTGAATTCATGCTAATTTTGAGGGCTAATTTAATTTGTTTGATTTCTAAAGAAAAGATTCTATTTGGGGCATATTTATTTTGTTTTCTTTTGCATTCGAATTTGGATAATGCACGTATTTCAACATGTTACATATTCAATTTAGAATTATACTTTTTTGTACGGTTGAAATTAAAATTTTAACAATAGTATACATGAAAAATATATTATTTTAATTAAGTATATACTGTAAATATAATTCGTATATTGGTATAATAAAAGTAAAACTTTTACCATGAACACTTAGTTAATTTTTTTTACAAAAAATTTAAATTATAGAAAATATTTAACTTTTCATAGGTTAACTTTTTCCAAGAATTTTTATTACAAGAAAATTAACTCTTTTCTAATTTTAATTAAAAAAAGTAAAATTTTTACCGTGAAAACTTGAGTTTGTGATAGAAAAATAAAATTAGAATATTTAACTTTTTTTTAATTTTTTTTATACAAGAAAGTTAACTTTAGTTTATTACAAGAAAGTTAACCGTAGCAACGTTATTTAGTTTCCATTTCATAGCAACTAAATATTGACCTTTCAAAAAAAAAATCCCTAGAATTATGAATGTGAATGAATTCCAAACTAATCTCTTCCTGCTTTTTTGGACAAAATATTTATCTTTCATTCGGAAAAAAAAATATTCCTTTCCTTTTGAATGTTTTTTCTATTTTCTTAATACATGTAAAATTTATAGCATAAATATACATGGTATCTTCGAAAATATATATTTATACCATAAATATACGT
Organism: Anisodus tanguticus; assembly: GCA_034509755.1. NCBI lineage: Eukaryota > Viridiplantae > Streptophyta > Magnoliopsida > Solanales > Solanaceae > Anisodus > Anisodus tanguticus. Next base: position 12,135,210 of record CM067544.1, read on the forward strand.
GGATTTTTGCAAAAATATTTATAGCATAAATATACATGATATTTTCGGAAATTTATATTTTGACCATAAATATACTCGGTATTTTTTGCAAAAATTATATTTTATATACCATAAATATACATGATATTTTTATAAAAATATATTTATACCATAAATATATATGAGTTTTTTTTCAACTGAAAAATATTTTCTATGTAAAATATTTATCTCATAATATGCAAATGTTACCTTTATATCCCATAAATTTATAAGAGAAAATAATGCAATTTTTGGATTAAATATATATATACATACACACACACACACATACATATCTGTAAATGAAAAATGAATCAAAGGTAAAAATTAACATTAACTAATTGTTATGATTATAAAAATTAACATTAACTAGGGGTTTTAATCTAAATAAGTTGAGGTTGCTTAGAGAAGAATTAGGGCAGGCGTATAAAGATGAAGAAGCTTATTGGAAGCAAAAATCTAGAGCTCTATGGCTTCAGCCTCGGAAAGGTGATAAAAATACTTTTTTCGTATGAAAATCATCCAGAGACGTAAGTGTAATAATACTAAAGAACTTGAGTTAGACGATGGTGATTGAGTCTCCAAGCATAGTGATATTATGAAGGAAGTAGAGAGATTTTATAATAATTTATTCACTACCTCTAGAGGCAAAACCCTCAACATAAGTGTGAGGTGTGCGTAGAGACAAAACTCACCAAGCTTTCTTTTCAATCCGTCGAAAGGAATACCGCTCATCTAGAACTTATTCACACAGATATATGTGATTTGAAGTTCGCACAAACTAGAGGGGGGAACAAGTAGTTTGTGACATTCATTGATGATAGCACAAGGTATTGTTACCTTTACTTGTTGAAAAGTAAGGATGAAGCCTTTGAAACGTTCCGACGTTACAAAGCAGAAGTTGAGAACCAACTAAGAATGTAGATTAAATCCATTCGTAGCGATAGAGGGGAGAATACATAGCACCATTTGAGGAATATTGTGCCCAATCAGGCATTGTTCATCAAACGACGGCTCCATACTCACCTCAATCGAACGGTGTGGCGGAACGTAAGAACCGCACATTGAATGAAATGATGAATGCATTGCTCATCAATTCCGGTCTTCCCCAAAACATGTGGGGAGAAGTTGTCCTTACCGCTAATACGGTTCTTAACAGAGTCCCACATAAGGGTAAGGACAAAACTCCATATGAATCATGGAAAGGAAAGAAACTCACTTATAAATATTTAAAGGTGTGGGGTTGCATGGCAAAGGTCGAAGTACCCAAGCCAAAGCAGGTCAAGATTGGGCCTAAGACTGTAGATTGCATATTCATCGGATATGCAAATAACAATAGTGCTTATCGCTTCTTAGCGCATAAATCAGATATTCTATATATCCACGGGGGTACAATCATGGAATCAAGGAATGCACAATTTTTTGAAGATATCTTTTCGAGAAAGGAAAAAGACATAACCTCTCGCAAACGAAGTTATAAACAAAGCTCTCAGGAATCGGGAGTCGTTGACGGCCCGGATCTAGATGGTTCAGATCTAGTGGATCTCGAAGTGGTTGAATATCCGAAATCTAGTGTTCCAGATTCTCGAACTTGGAGACTCCCAGAGATGGAACTAAGGCGAAGTAAAAGGGTCAGGAAGGAAAAATCATTCGGTCCTGACTTTGTAGCTTATATGGTTGATGATGAACCAATGACAATTGTGGAAGCATTGTCAACTCCAGAGGCACCGCTCTGGAATGAAGCTATTGAGAGTGAAATAGGCTCCATTCTGCATAACCATACTTGGGAGTTGGTTGATCTTCCTCCGAAAAATAAACTATTGGGTTGTAAATGGATACTCAAACGGAAGTATAAAGAAGACGGTCTATAGATAAGTACAAGGCCAGGTTGGTAGTCAAGGGCTATCAGCAAAAGGAATGCCTTGACTACTTTGACACGTACTCCCCGGTGTATAGGATGACGTCCATACGAGTATTCATTGCGATAGCAGCGTTGCGTGACCTTGAGATACATCAAATGAATGTCAAGACAACCTTCCTAAATGGTGATTTGGAAGAAGAAATTTATATGGAGCAACCCGAGGGGTATGTGGTTCTAGGGCAAGAGAAGAAAGTCTGTCGGCTTATCAAATCTCTGTACGGGCTGAAACAAGCCCCGAAGCAATGACATGAAAATTTTGATAATACTCTACTATCGAAGGATTTCGCCATTAATGAATGTGACAAATGTGTCTACATGAAAAGTAACTCTGACTCGTTCGTTATGATATGCATGTATGTAGACAACATGTTGATCACATGTAGGGATGGCAACGGATCGGATCTGGACTGAATCCTACTAGATCCAGATCCAGATCTGTTTATCATACCTGGATCCAGATCCATCCGGTCCATAAAAATCATATCCAAATCCGGATCCACCGGATCCATGGATCAGATCTGGATCCACATGTAAAAACAAATCATGTCAACACCTTAATCTATTTTACTTAGAACCAGAATTTATATCCATCACATGAAGCAACTTTGAATTAGCTATTTTATGATTAAAACAATTGACCTAAGAGGTGTAGCATATACTAACATATTAACCTCAAATCATCCTACTTGACTTGATCAAAGCGAAATTCAGTCACAGAAACATTTAACTCTGAGACAAAGGCAGTACCAAATCAAACTTGATTTATTGAGCTTATTTAGTTTAAACATGATGTGCACATGACTTAGATGAATTGTATGTATAAGATAGGTTATGCAAATGATTTATAGTAGATTTGATTGACTATAAACAGGGCTCAAACATGCTATTTAGTCTTAACCAAAAATAATGATCATTACTACTCCCTACAACATTTTGTATCTATGTGAATAAATAAATGTTACATAGCTTAAGTTCAAGCAAGATGAACACATTCTAATCTAATCCATTAACCAACTAACATAGTTAAGATCATAACATGAATTTAATGTATGATGAACTCATCCTAATTCTAAACAGAACATGATCTTGGGTCCTTTATGAACTTGGGTCTGGCCGAGAAAACAAAAGGAAGACCAAAATTCATTCTAGGTTATGGATATATTTAATAAAAAACGGATACACGGGTCAGATCTGGACTGAATCTCAAATACAAGATCCAGATCCGATCCGTCAGAAACGGATCCGGGTCCGATCCGGATCCGTCGGGTCCAAATTTTAAAGATCCATATCCGATAAAACGGATCTGGATCCATCGGGTCCAGGATCCACTCCCATCTCTAATCACATGGAGAAGTCCTAGCATAATTCTAGAGACTAAGAACATATTGAAACAATACTTCGACATGAAGGATATGGGTATCGCAAATGTCATCTTAGGGATAAATATCTCTAAGACGTCTGACGGACTGGTCTTATCTCAGTCTCACTACATCGAGGATGTTTTGAGAAAGTTCGAGATGTTTGACGAGTTTGCATATAAAGTCACCAATGGATAGAAATAAAAAAACTTGATAAAAATCGTGGTGCACCCATATGCCAGGAGCAATATGCACAGGTGATTGGTAGTTTGATGTACATAACAAACTGCACCCGACCTAATATTGCTTATGCAGTCAACAAGTTGGCTAGGTTTACCCGTAATTCGAGTAATGATCACTGGAAGGCGTTGAATCGAGCACTACAATACATGAAATACACGCTAACTTACAGATTGCATTATTCGAGATATCTAGTTGTACTAGAGAGGTACAGTGATGCAAATTGGATATCTGACATAGAGAACACTAAGTCCACCAGTGGGTATGTATTTACAATTGGTGGTGGGGTTGTGTCTTGGAAATCCTCTAAGCAAACTTGCATAGCCCGATCCACGATAGAATAAGAGTTTATCGCTTTAGACAAAGCAGAAGAAGAAGTTGAATGGCTTCACGACTATGTTTCAATGTTGGAACAAACCCGTACCTTCTGTAATGATACACTGCGATAGCCAGTCGGCTCTAGGAAGGGCACGAAATGCTATGTACAACGGCAAGTCTCGTCATATTCGACGGAGGCATAAAACCGTTAGGCAGCTGATCACTACGGGTATAATATCCATTGATTACATAAAGTCAAAGGATAACATAGCAGACCTGTTGACAAAGGGCTTACCCAAAGATCAGATGTTATGCCTGTCTCAGGAAAATGGGCTTAAAACCCAAGGTATAAGGATCAATACGGTGGTAACCCAACCTTACTGACTGGAGATCCTAGGATTAGGTTCAATGGGAAAACTAAGTTGTAAATGTTCAGTTGATTGCTTCAATGGAAGCATGAACACTTCAGATAGTGATTTATGTAAAGAAACATCAAATCCAAAGTCGTTCCCGCGATAGACTGTAAGTGCTATCTAAAGTGTGGGTGAAGGTTAAGTTTCCAAAACCTTTAATGATTCTCACCGGTTGAGGTTAGGTTTGGGAAAAAATTTAATAGTTCCTGACACTTGTAAAATGGGGTAGCAGAATACCTTGTAGGAGACCACCTATTTAAGTGCGAGGACAGGCCGCCTCAAATTGAACGCACTTAAGAATCAAGAAGTGTTCCACGGCCACAACAGACAAAACATTACAAAGAATTGAGTAGAGGAAGTTGTTGTGTTGGTATCGTTGACTTGACTTACACTAAACACTGACGGTTCAAGACATCACGTTCACCGCGCAGTAAGTAAGTCCGATGGTATTCAACTATGGAAGGTTCAAAGTGTATGCTACCTATCCAGATGCAACATCGGTCCGCTAAAAGATTGCTGGAAAAGGCACCAAGTATGTGCGCCAAAATCTCTTTCAAGAGGGGATTGTTGAAAATTTACTAAATGTGGAATTAAGTATTTCTCATTAATTTATGACTCAAACAAATTGGGCCTGCACGTCGGAAACGTCGTTTCCACACACGTGCACACGTAGTGCCAAGTATCGCAAATTTCATTAGTGAAAGAGATATTGGTACGTATGTAATACGTTTGAGACATGAAATTATGGCCGGTTATTGACCAAATGACAAAGTATTCCACGTTGGTAAAAGACGGAAGAAGTGTAAGATGAAACGTGTTGGAAATCGCCGCGAAGGGCCGCGGCGCAGCCCCGTCAAAGCCGCGATGCTAATTGGTTGGACAATCACTGGAGCCGCGGCGCTTCGGAGGCAGAATGTTGCGACGGGAAATTGGAAAAATCTGACCTTTGGGCTAGTTTTGGAACATTGATTCTCCATTACTTGGCACATGAATTCAATCATTATTTGGCTGAATGTAACCCCTCAATCAAGTGTCATTACATGGCTATTGAAGACCATTAGTTGGCTAGTTGAAGGGTCTTCTACTTACACTATAAATTGAGGTCTTAGGCTCAATTGAACACAACACTCAACACTTAGAAAATACTCCAGATTTTCTGAATTCATCTTTTTCGTCTCTAGCAAAGTTACTATACTCAAAGTTCTTCAAGAGTAACACTTGAGTTTCCTTTGCTCAATTGTTAAGTTGTTGTTGTATCTTGGGAGACTATTGCCTGATAACGTAAAAGGAGATATACGGGGCAATCTTATCTTAAAGAAAGAGTGTCATCACTTGACTCATCAAATCACACAAGCAATCGGTTAAGTTCTTGATTTTCAGTTTATTGTAATATTTAGTTTATCATTTCTTGCTATTGTAATAGTTACTTACTTTCCGTTCCCTACAACAATTGTATCCCAACAATGAGTTCACCCGATCTTCCATGTGTCACAATTAAAGAAAGCAATAGGAGATCATGTCCAAGTTTCACAAGAACCACCTCACTGTACTGACGACGGCCAAATCTTAACGGAGCCAGTGACAATTCTTAAAAGGCACATGATAAAGAAAGGAAACAAGGCAGTCGTTCAAGTATTAGTTCAGTGGGCTAATCTTTCACGAGACGAAGCTTCTTGGGAGAATTACTCCTTCAAGTCTCAATTCTCATAATTCGATCAGTGATGCAGGGGACTCACCGAAAGAGAAATGGAATGTCACGACTTAAAGTCGTAATCGGACCCTATTTAATTTGCATATTTGGGTGGAAGTATCTAGAAGTCCCTTAAGTTTACTTTTACCTAATTTAGCCCCTAATACAGCTAGTTAATTAAATCAAGGACATGTGTCCAATAGTACAAGTTTGTTAGCCTATTTTGTCTTGCTAGACAGCTGTCCATCTACATTTCCTATATCTGTATTTCCAATTCAGTAATGAGAGTATTGAAAATCCATTTTTGTCTCTTTTTCTGCAATTTATTTTTCTTTCTGTTTTTCTCGAGCTTCCTTCGATCCAAACCGTAGCAAACGCTACAATAGGATGCAGCAATGGACATACCAAAATCAAGAATTTGGTCAACCCTTGTATTACTAATACACCTAGTTTTATTTCACATTCTATCCTGGTATAAAATCATAGGCGGAGCCGGGTGGATTTGAAGCTTATGAGTTTGGTATCTACTCTTTTTTAAGGTACTGGATTCTAAATTAATAATCTGTCCATGCTCAATGGATTTCTTACAAAAAAGTACAGGGTTTCAAATCAAAGTTACAGATTTTCAAAGGCGAATCCATAATTTCAAGAAGACGGGTGTACCATTGCTTTTAAAGTTTAGAAATTAAAAAAAGATCCAAAGTGTAGCAAGTTGGGTTTGATCCCTTTGACCTCAAAAAATTAAAGGTCAATGCTTAACCGGTGCACCACTCAGTCAAATGACTATGCCGCTTTAGAAATTAAAAAAAGACCCAAAGTATATCAAGTTGGATTTGATTCCTTAACCTCAAGAAATTAAAGGTCAATGCTTAACCGGTGCACCACTCAATTAGTTGACTATGGGTTCACGTGACACATTTTTTCTACCTAAATTTGCCCAGCTGACTTCGGCAGAATCATAACCTGTACTATAGCTCCGCCCCGATATAAAATGATACCTGGATTCCGGTATGTTATGTTAGTATTAGATATGCCGAGTTTTAACCGGAAACAACGTATTAAAAAAATATGCAGAATTTTGTACTGCGATTATTTTTTCACGAGTCAGGCATTTCATCGAACAATATGTAAGCATTATAAACTTACAGTTAAACAGTCTTGAAGCCCTCGCTCAGAGACGTGCTTGTGAAGAATCTCTATCATATGTTTGTCAATTTCAATAGCTATGACTTTTTCTGCAACTTCTAGAAGCTTCAGTGTGAGATTTCCGGTACCGGGTCCAATTTCTAGAACAGTATCAGTAGGAAGTATGTTGGATTTTTGGACTATGGAATTAATGACTCGAGGATTCATTAGAAGATGTTGACCTCTACTCTTAAGTAAATAAATTTGTGTTTCTTGGTTTTCAGTTTTTCTTCTGATATTGTGATATTCTTCATCTTCGTCTTTCGTTGAAAGGGCGAGTTGACTTCGTACGACAAATTTGACGGACAAAATGTTGGCTAATGATTAAATTTGAAATGTTGTTGGAAATTATTTTGGTACGATGAAGCATTGTGAAAAGCCTTGTTATATGGAGTTGGAGAAATTTCTTGAAATTCAGCGGGAATTAGAGAGTTCCAACAAGGAAACAAATGAAAAAGGCTATTTCCTCGCCCAGGTCAGTTCATAGATCTGGACCAAGTTCAGATTGAACGACCCAAAGGTATGGCCCATCTACTAGGGAAAGAAAGGCCTAACTAAACCTTGCATTTTTTGGAACATAATGTAACAGTTTGTACTGATAAATTACAACTCAGTAACAAGTTATTAAGTCATATGTTGGATAGTAACATTTCTCATAATATTTTACTTAAATTGTGTACTTGTTTCTAATTATGATATGATATGAGAAAGGGGACGAATTATGGGGGATATAAGAACTTTAAATCCTCCTAAACAAGGCATGGGAAGTCCCGTAATTGAGACCATACCAGTGCTAGTGGTATTAATTAGAGGGTCACAAATTGATACTACCTTCCAATAATGGCTTTTAATTATGACTGTACAAACAAGCTCACATCATTATGTCATACGTTTGTATATCATTCACTTTCTTTTCTGAGCGCAACTACTAATAATCTTTGACTTTCAAGAGTGTTTTGCCACAATGTCGAGTCTTTTGCATACAAATCGCGACATGTGTTCCTTGGTAGAAAAACTAGAGGCAATAACTCTTCAAAGGTTTGTGGAACAGAAGAATTTTTGCTCTAGTTATTTTTTCAGATATTTACCTCCCGTAGTTTGCTACATTTTTATCACTAATTTGCACTGAATTCCCTTTTTGCAAATTGCAAGCACCTCCTTTTTTTCATTTTTAATTACTTTTAAATAGAGAATAAGATTGAGGAGGATTCTTCAGCTGTCTTATATAAGATGGCACTTCGTAATTCCCATCAATCTCTGCAATTGTATATGGCAGATTAATGTGATGTTGTATAGGATATAAGTATAAGGGAACATTGAGATCTGATAAACCCATAGGATGTTTCAAGTAATTAACGCCAAGTCAAACAGACTCTGATGTCTTGGAATATGTATGATCCTCTTAATACTCCTTAAGAGCAACTCAATTTTTTTCGATTGTTGTACTAATAAATGAGCAAATCATACTATACTGTACTATCACAGTTTTGAAATGCAGTACTTAGGACATACTAGTATACAAGTAGTATATTTGGAAAATCAGCTTAAAATTAGTTTTGATGTATATTGTGATTATATAATTTTGGCGTGTTTATCTGACAAGATAATTACTTGGTCAGTGTAGAAATTGATGTAATTCACGGGAACAATTACACTCAATTTTTATATGGAGGCAAAAATTACTTATAATTACATGATCAAGGCTCGCCGACAAAATGTGACTAAACATAGCACACAAGGACAAAATATTGCAAGAACGAAAAACTTAGAACTATATGTGAGGCCTAAAGAAGAAACAAATCGTGTAACACAAATTCATGTCATTGGGGATGTAACAATGTCCCTATCATCAACAAAGGACAAAAGTTGGACATGCTCAAGTGATATTTCTCGACAACAAGTTCTTCAATTGTAAGGTAATATATACCTATTGACAAAATATTTATGAAAATCAGACCATCTTTGGTACCAAGAGAGCCACGTTAAAAAAATGAAAATTACTAGACATATCCTACTGGAGTATATATATATATATATGAATAATAAGATTGCCTATGGAAATTCTTAAATAAGAAGCAAAGAGGACGAAGCATGGAGTATGACCAAACTTAATAGACCAATCACTTTTGTGATCTTTTCTGAGGAAAAATCCCCCCCCCCCCCCCCCATAACTCTCTCGTACTGTAGAAGGACTTGATATTCCTTGTCTCCGTTGCTGGTCTCATTCTTCACTATTCTTGTTAAGAGTCTCACATCGGATATTGAATGAAAACATGGACAATCCTCACCATATAAGCTAGCTTTTGGGTTGCGTTAGGCCCAAGATCCATTATTTACATGGTATCAGATCCAGACCCATTCCAATTTATTTGTTCGTCGATGTTGGACCCCCAAATTATTGTTGGAAATTTGCCTTTGGCGGGAGTTGCGACCGACCAACTTTAACGGCTTAAACACTAGTGTAACGTATGTTGGAGAATCCGGCTCTTCACACATGCATGATCTACTAAGTACGTAGATAACCGTAGGGCCAAGAATCGTCAAATTTCATTGAGAAATGAAAGAGATATTGGTTCACGAAGTAAGGTGTTTGAAGCATGGAAAGTGTGGTATTGTGTGTAATTCTCCCTCATCGGTAGAGGAAGAAAGAAGTGTTGTGTATATAAGATTCGAAATTGGTTTGGGGTTTGGGACCCCAAGGGGTATCCCATGTGTTTAAAGGAGGGAGGACCTAGATGTGCTTCGGTTCGAGGAAAGACCACACGCGCGCCGCCGCCCGCCCGTCCGGTCCGGTCTCGGGTCTCGGGGTCTCGGGTCTCGGGTCTCGGGTCTCGGGTCTCGGGTCTCGGGTCTTCTGATATTATCTTTTTGGGCCAAAAGTACAGTTTGATCCCATAAGTTTCAGATATACAGTTTGGTCCCTGAAGTTTCAAGATGTACAGTTTGGTCCCTGAAGTTCAGAATTTCGACGGTCAAGACAGAAAAGTCAAGCACTCAATTCAGCCATTTATTTTGGCTGAATTACTCCTCCTATAATGGCCAAATCCGTTGGTCTTTCACCATTTATGTTGGTGACTTTACTACCTCCATAATGGCCATTATTTGGCTATTATGGAGGCGATTTTCAGTGCGCTTTTTCAGCCCCTCCCTCACCTATATAAACACCCCCTTACACCATTGTTGAGCACAAGAGTTAACGATGTAAGAGATGCAAAGGCAAAACAAAGGCACGAAAATACACAACCAAAATAGTTTTCTTCCTACAACTTCCAAGCATCATTTCGTTACTCAATATTCTTTACGGTAGCTCTTGAGTTTCCTTTGCTCATGGGTTCCATTGTTTGTTTTATCTTGGGAGACAAATTGTCCAGGGACGTATAAAGGATACATACGGGGCAATATTGTCTTAAGGACAGAGTGCTACACTCGACTCAGCAAAAACAATTTACATTTTTCCGTTTTCTACAAAACTGGAATTTCCAGTTTTTACTTGTGTAACAATTGTAATTTTCAGATTTCATGTTGAATTATTGAATCTCTGTTTATCCTTTTGAATACTTGTAATAGTTATATACTTCCCGTACTGCTTTATAAAGTACCATAGAGCAAAAACTCCCAACAACTTAAGACAATAGCGTATTGTATTACTATTAGTGTTCGAAAGATGTCGGTCAAAAGTTGTGTGACCAAATCTAGATATGGAAATGGTTTTCTGGTAGAAGAGAGTGATGATGATGAACGTGTTCATGGTGTCACCGCTACCAAGACTGGTGGAAACAAGCGCTCTCGAGAGCCCGAAGATGTCAACTGGGACAAGAGGAGAAGACTGAAGATGTTATTCTATCTTGTAGCAGAAGGCCTATATCTGTCCCAGACAAAGGATCCGAATAATGGTGAGAAGGAAATGGACACTCAGTCTGATGAAGTGACTGAAGTGAGCCAGAATTCGAAATTGGGATAAGTAGTTTTTCTTACTTGTCAAGAATAAAGATTAAATTATGTCTGATTAAAAATGGATTAAAGTAAGGAGGAATATGAAAATAATTTATATTCCTTATGCTTAAACAAATCAGAAGTTTAATCTCATCTTCTTTTTCGTTTAAAGATTGGATTTTGTAAACGACTTAAGAAGATCCGTTCTTTTAAGTGTAATTACTAAAGTGTGTAAAGTATGTTCGCACATACGAGGGAGTAAGATCCACCGATCGTGCGAAAATCGTTACCACTCTTAAGTAAGCGCCAAGAATTATCTCGGGCACCAATCTTAACGAAAGGAGTCTAAAAGCTAAAGACGTTGAACTTTGTCATACTATTTGACGAAAGATCCTTCATAGGATGATATTGGACACTCAGTCACATAAAGCCTCCGGGCGACTGGAGTGGGCCAAAATTCCTTTAATATGATGATATTGGACACTCAGTCATACAAAGCCTCCGGGCGACTGGAGTGGGCCAAAATTTCTTTGATATGATGATATTGGACACTCAGTCATATAAAACCTCCGGCGACCGGAGTGGGGCCAAAATTCATTTCATAGGAAAAGTAATGGACACCTAGTAAGGTGGGCCGAGTTTCCGGTCTGAATGATCGAAGGCCTAAAGAAAGGCGATAAAAGAAATTGGACACTCGGTCCCGCCAAAGCAACCGGAGTAGGCCGGAGTATCTAGATCACATATGATCCTGGTTACGCCCTAACCACGGGCAAGAGGTTGTTCATGTGAAGCAACACCACCTCTAAAGTAGAAGGGGTTGGAGAGGTTGTCCTCAATAGGACTTCATGGATTGGGATCACTCAAAGATGAGGTGATACATGTCCCAAACTTGGTTAAAGGGACGCCGTTGGTCAAACCTCGGTTTGAGACTAGTCCAACAGTGTCCGTGATAACTAAGAATGGTACAAAGTATGTCCGTAGCCAAATGAATGATATATTTGTAATCCGTGCGTCTATGCCATCATAGATTAAGACACGTTAAATAGCAAGTCATTCAAAAGCTAACGATGTTGAGATTGTTGCCTTCTTCGACATAAACCCTCAAAATAAATGTGAGGTAGATGAAGAGGCAAAATCACCTTTCCAAATTCCGTCAAGGGAATAGCGAAAGAAGCATCGCTCCTCTAGAACTTAGTCACACCTACTTGGGTGATTTGAAGTTTATACAAAATAGAGGGGGAGACAAGTACGTTGTGATCTTCATTGATGATGGTACAACGTATGGAATCCTTTGTTTGTTAAAAAGCAAAGATGAAGTTGTTGAAGCGGATAAGCACTACAAAGCGAAGTTGAATATCAACTAAGCCTACGGATTGAGAAATTCGTAGTGATAGAGGGGAGAATGTGAAGCATCGTTCATTAAACGATCGCTCATTACTCACCTCGCCTAACGGTGTTAGCCAAGCGCAAACCCGTACGCCTAAATTATGTAGGGCAAGGCGATCCTTACCGCTAATGCGATTCTCAACAGAACTCCGCATAAGGATAAGGATAACTCTCCGTGTGAGACATGGAAATGATCTCACATACAAAAGTTGTGATGTGGGATGGCTTGGTAGAAGTTGGACAACCGAGACAGGTCAAGTTCGACCTAATACTGTAGATTGCATATCCACTGGATCTGTAAATAACAGTAGTGTTGATCGCATCTTGACATCAAAGAATGCTGAATTCTTTTAAGATAGCTTTCCTTGAAAAAAAAGGAAAAATGAGTAATTGCTCAAGGTTAACAAGAACCCACGAGGGCCCGACCGTCCGAACTAGACGTTCCGTATCTACAGACTCGAAAGTTCTTTATGCTATCCGGAACTTAATATTCCGTATCCGCAAAACTCGGGGATTCTAGATGTTGAACCGAGACAGCAAAGAAGGGGACAAAGACTTGTTCCAGTCCTTCTAGCTTGTATGGTTAATAATGAACCATAACAATTAACAAATAATTGTTATCTCCAAAAACGCTGCTTTGGAAAGAAGCTAAAGGGAGAAAGAGATTCTATATATAGAACCATACTTGTGTAATGGTTAATCTTCTTCCGGAAAAGAACCTTTGGGTTGTAAAATGTGCTCCCCTCACAGTAGCTTAACATCCAGGGGCCATTGTAGTCTTGCGTGGCATGGATGTTGAACTAGCCTTCCCCTACCGGAGAGTTGGAAGAAGAGAATCGAGTTAGTTTGCCGAACCGTTGGGCTTCTTCCCCGAACTTTCGATTTGGTCCCCGAAATGTTTACATTTTAGTCCCGAAAGTTTAAGATAAAACAAACAATGAATCGACCACGAAACATTGGCTCTGAAGTTAGAAAGCCAACAGTTGGAAAACCAACGGTCTGAGAGTGAAAATCATATTGAAACAAAGTCTCGATATGAAAGATATGTGTATCACAGATGACTTCTTAGGAATTGGATTTCTAAGACATCTAACGGATGGTCAATAGTTGACAGTCTCGTTGAAGCCACCAATGGATATGAATCATAGAACTGATTGGAATCATGGTGCACCCATAGACAAGGAGCGATATGCACAAAGGTCACGTGTAGTTCAATGTATTGTACACACTACAACCAACCTCGGTATCGTCCTACAAACGAATCATTGAACTAAGGTTCACGATGATCTTAATACATAATCAATAGAAGGCGTTAAGTCGGATATGACGATATCCGAATTATTCGCTTATCTACGGATTATAGTATTCGGATGTCCAGCGGTTCGAGAGAACACAAAGATGCAAACCGGACATCGATCGAAGAACACCAAAGCCACAAGTAAATGTGTATGATGGTTCTTGGAAAATCCTCTAAGCAAACTTGCATCGACCGATTCATGATGGTATCGGAGTTTATCGCTTTATACAAAGCATGAAAGAAGTTGAGTAACTTCACGACTCATTAGAGGACGTCCCTTATTGGGAGAAACCCATGCCTTCAGCGAGCTATACACGTGGCTAGCCGATCGGCTTTAGGAAGGACACGGATGACGGCGTCTGGACATATCTCGTCACGATCCGTCGGAGACATAAGACCGTATGGCGTTGATCATCACGGGTGTCACTTCCTTATTTACTAACTAAGGGACTACCCGGAGATCAAGTGTTCTCGCCTGTCTAGGGGAATGGGCTTAAAACCCAAAATATACGGACCAATACAAATGGAAACCCAACCTTACGAACCGGAGATCCCGGTAATTTGGTTCAATGGGAAAACTAAGTTGTAAAGGTTCGGTTGATCGCTTCGGTCGAAGCATGAGCACTTCGGATAGTGATTTCGAAAAGAAACACCAAATCCAAAGCCGTTCCCGCGATAGACGTTAAGTGCTATCTGCAGATGGGTAAAGGTTAAGTTTTCAAAACTCGTAATGATCCTCAACAAATGAGGTTAGGTCTTTGGGAAACTTTTAATGGTTCCTAACACTTGTGAAGTGGGGTATAGCAGATACCTTGTAGGAGACCACCTATTTAAGTGCGAGGACGGGCCGCCTCAAATTGAACGCACTTAAGAATCCAAGACGTTGTCCATGGCCAAAACGGACAAAACATTACGAAGAAGAGAGTAAGGGAATTTGTTGTGTTGGTACCGTTGTCTTGGCTTACACTAAACACCGACGGTTCAAGACATCACGTTCACCGCGCGATGCAGTAAGTCCGATGGTATTCAACTATGGAAGGTTCAAAGCCGAGGCTACCTCTCCTTATGCAACATCGGTCCGCTGAAATATTGCTGGAAATGAAAAGACACCATGTGAGTGCGCCAAAATCTCTTTCAAGAGGGGATTGTTGGAAATTTGCCTTTGGCGGGAGTTGCGACCGACCAACTTTAACGGCTTAAACACTAGTGTAACGTATGTTGGAGAATCCGGTTCTTCACACATGCATGATCTACTAAGTACGTAGATAACCGTAGGGCCAAGAATCGTCAAATTTCATTGAGAAATGAAAGATATATTGGTTCACGAAGTAAGGTGTTTGAAGCATGGAAAGTGTGGTATTGTGTGTAATTCTCCCTCATCGGTAGAGGAAGAAAGAAGTATTGTGTATATAAGATTCGAAATTGGTTTGGGGTTTGGGACCCCAAGGGTATCCCATGTGTTTAAAGGAGGAGGACCTAGATGTGCTTCGGTTCGAGGAAAGACCACAAGCGCGCCGCCGCCGCCCGCCCTTCCCGTCCGGTCCGGTTCCGGTTCCGAGTTCCGGGTTCCCGGGTTCTCGGGTTCTCGGGTTCTCGGGTCGTGGGTCGTGGGTCGTGGGTCGTGGGTCGTGGGTCGTGGGTCGGGTGGGTCTTCGATATTATCTTTTTGGGCGAGAAAACTTTGCCGAAGTACGCTTTGATCCCGAAGTTTCGGATATACGGTTTGGACCGAATTCTTTCGGATGTGCGCTTTGGTCCCCGAAGTTTCAAGATGTACGGTTTGGTCCCCGAAGTTCGAATTTCGACGGTCAAGACGAGAAAAGCCAAGCACTCAATTCACCATTTATTTTGGCTGAATTACTCCTCCTATAATGGCCAAATCCGTTGGTCTTTCACCATTTATGTTGGTGACTTTACTACCTCCATAATGGCCATTATTTGGCTATTATGGAGGCGATTTTCGAGCGTTTTTCAGCCCCTCCCTCACCTATATAAACACCCCCTTACACCATTGTTGAGCACAAGAGTTAACGATAAGAGATGCAAAGCAAAACAATGCACGAAAATACACAACCAAAATAGTTTTCTTCATACAACTTCCAAGCATCATTTCGTTACTCAATATTCTTCACGGTAGCTCTTGAGTTTCCTTTGCTCAAGGGTTCCATTGCTTTGTTTTATCTTGGGAGACAAATTGTCCAGGGACGTATAAAGGATACATACGGGGCAATATTGTCTTAAGGACGAGTGCTACACTCGACTCAAAGAAAAACAATTTACATTTTTCCGTTTTCTACAAAACTGGAATTTCCGAGTTTTACTTGTGTAACAATTGTAATTTTCAGATTTCATGTTGAATTATTGAATCTCTGTTTATCCTTTTGAATACTTGTAATAGTTATATACTTCCCGTACTGCTTTATAAAGTACCATAGAGCAAAAACTCCCAACAATTATATTATCTACGCTCCAGTTAACAAGGTCTGGGCGTGCGGGGGAGTGTTAAGAGTCCCACATTGGATATGGAATGGGAACATGGACTCCTTATATGGATTTGAACAATCCTCACCCTAGCTTTTGAGTTGAGTTAGGCCCAACATTCATTCTTTCCAATTCCTCATTAAGCTCTAAAGTTTACATTGCCAAACCTAGTTTCAAATGTCTTTACAGAGTAGGGGCCATTTGTTTGGTAATTGTTTCACTTGCCATGTTCAATTCTTATAGACATTCTGTCTTAAATTTTACCAAAAATTATTCCTTCAACATCATAGGGCTAAAAGATGAGCTGATAACCGGTAAGACATAATTGCACCCTATGTTTATATCAAATTAATATATATGTATGGTATGTGTTTTCAGATACATTTCTAGCATTTCGTCATGATTAATTATATAAAATGAATTTTAACTGCATTAAATCAATTAAATAACTAATGCAAAACTATCACACCTAGTATTTGAAACGGTGTCCTAAAATAGTTTTTGGTCCACCTTTATTGCTACATTAAGAGTATCTCTTATGTAAATAGGCCATATTCAACAATTTATATATTTATATAAGAAACTGTTTTTACCCTATTTGCACAATATAGTTTCGATGAAGAGAATTTAATGAACCCCTGCGGATCATGTAGCTGATCCGGTCCCTACATTTCAGAACAATTTTTAAGTAACTACTAGAAAAGGCAAAAATATTAAAATTCCTTGTTCAGATACAGTTAAATTAGTAAATTGGCATTAGGTGTGGCAAAAGATAGTTGTGGAAGATGACCAAAGAGCTAAAGAGGAAGCTGAGAGATCAAAAGGAAAAAAAGAAAAGTGAAAGAAAGAATTAAAGACACGGGACATAAGGCCCAAAATTTAGGAGACTGTCATAGCAATCACATGCAAGAGAGTAATTGGAATTGGATGCATAGATATCTTCCTTACACATTAAACGAGTCGTGAATATGAAGGAATCATCTGTGTAGGGGCGTGCTAAAGAATTAGATATCCTATTGTTGCCTAGTTGGTAGCACCCTCATGAAGGCTCAAATCATAATTGTTCGTTGCAAAACTTAAAACTGGTGGAACTTGTCGGTCTTATTTTACTAATATGCTTCATGCATGTGTTTATGTTACTTAACAGCAACGAACTTCGGTTTTTATATAATTAATTAATTAACGTACAATTAAGTAGATAATCAAACAGGTATATATGGTTTACATCATCAACACTGATATTGAAGTTATCAAAATAAGTGATCAAGAGGGCGTTGGGGTAAGTTTTAAAGCTTGTCAAATCAGCTTTATAAATAATTTTGACCTATCTACGCGTCTTATGACTTTTTAGTTTAATTATAGGCACTTTTAATTTATTCATTTTCATGTAAAGATACTTTTAAATGATTTTTTTTTGGTAACTAGCAGTTTTAAGGGAGGTTAAGGTCATTTAATGGAATAAATTATTGATACACATTCTTTTATCGCACACATTGACGGAGCACATAACTGTTTATTTAAAAAATTTATTTCAACAATTTAAAGTATTTTTCGGCACATATCTTCACATGTCATCTGAGGTTAAATCATCAACTGTCAAATCCTAGAATTGCTTAATTAATCATCTCTTGCTATGTCATAGTTTAGTAATATATCATTAATTGTTAAGCAAAAACCAAAAAAAAAATGGATTGTTGTACTTAAAGGGAAAAAATATGACGAATTCAATGCGATGAATGCGGGAAATGAAGATGTCAAAAATTACTAAATATATAGTTGGAAAACAAATAATAACACCAACTATAATCAATGAAGATGTCAAAAATTTCACTACTATTAATCAACCGTTAGATCGTCAATAAGAAAAGGTTAAAAACATAACCGTTGAAATGTCACAATTAGCAACTCCTCTTATTTCTTGTTTTACCTTTAAAACATAATTTACGGTTTGCACCATGGTCGGAAACTAATACTTGAGACACAGGGCTACTCTTTTCTCTTTTTTGAGTAAAGGGATTTAATTTGTCGATTAAATTAAGACATAATGATTAATGAATAAGAAAATTATGTCTTTAGTCCTACCAAAAGGAAGTAATCACGTAACAAAATCCGGACAATTATGCATGTTTATTATCCGTTAGTGCTCATCCATTTGAGCTGAAAAGAAAATTTGAACACACTACTAAAAAAATCTCTATTTTCCCACTAATTTCCCGTTGAAAAGTATTTAATGGTTATTTCACACTAAATGTCGGTAGAAAAAACCTAAATGGTAGTGTTTCACATGGAATTAAGAAGTTTCTTAGCGTTTCAATGGAAATTTATTTTCCGCCATGTGTTTCCAATGAGTTGATTCGGTGGAATGAGGTGGGAAAATATTATTTTATAACACAAGTGACACTTGTAATCATAGTTATAAAATACTCTCTCCGTCCCAAAATACTTGTCATGTTTTCTTTTTAAAAATCAATTTGACTAAATTTTAAAATTATATTATATTATATTATTTTAATATTTTAAAATTAAAATTTAGATAATCGAAAACTATACGAAAAGTACTAGAAGTTTCAATTCTTCTCATATTAATATGATAAAAAATAAAATTCAAAATATTGATAAAAAATTTATATAATTTAACTCTTAAAAAATGTGATTGTGATAAATATTTTGGTACAGAAGGAGCAGTAGCAAAGGGAAATAAGTAGCAAAGAGAGAGCATGAAAAAGGGCCTTACTTTTCTTTTCCTCCTTTAAATAAAATGAAGAGCAACTAGAGCAGAAGTCAAAAAAAAATAAAAATCTAACCACGTTGCCTTCACAAAGATTACAAGATCCCCTTTCTTTTGCAAAACCACGAGTGTCCGACCAAAATTTAACATATAATCCTTAATTGCAGAATTCACATGTAAAATGAAAAATTCTTATTCATAATATATCCCTTTGTCAACAAGTCTCCAAGCTGAAATTTGGTGTGGAGATATATTGGTTGAATCATGTCAAGCTGTAAATTCTCCCTCACAAAATGACAATCAATTTCAATGTGTTTGGTACGCTCATGAAATATGGGGTTCTCTACTATCTGCGTAGTTGTTTTACTATCACAAAATTCCTTGACTGGTAGTTGGATCTCTATCTGAATCTTTTTGAGCAATTTCAGTAGCCAAACAATTCTGCCTGAGCTGAGCTACAACTTACTGTGTGTTGTTTCTTTGATTTTTATTAAATCAATGATCCACTAAGTTGTACTATGAATCCGGTGACGGATCTTCTTGTATTTGGGCAAGCAGCCCAATCTGAATCACAATGTACAATCATCTCTGTAATGGAGTTTCTTCTCAATAACACTCCTAAACCTGGTGCCCTCTTTACATACCTAACCACCCTTAAGGCTGCATTTCAATGAGAAATCTTTGGATGTTGATGAATTGGCTAAGCAATTGGACTGTAAAACAAATGTCTGGCCTGTTTATGATCAAATATATCAATTTTCCCACTAGCTTCTGATAAGATCCTATGTCTTCTAGCAAAGGATCAATTTTCTTCCCTTTTGATTCAACCTCTTCCACTTCTATTGTTTGATTATACTCCACTGATGTCAACTTAATATTTGACTCTAGTGGAGTGGAAGCTGGTTTTACTTCACTAAGTCCAACATAGGCAATCAATTCAAGTGTATATTTTCTCTAATTAAGCAGTATTCCAAGTTTGGATCTCAACACCTCTATGCCTAGGAAGTACTTCAGTATCCCCAGATCTTTCACCTTGAACTGACTGTGTAAATAGTATTTTGTCTCTCTAATGAGGTTTGTACTATTTCTTGTGATGATCAGATCATCTACATAGATCAAAATAATGACAAACTCTTCTCCCTTCCTTTTTGTGAATAGGGAATGATCAAATGAACTCTGCACATACCCTGCACTTACCAAGACTGTGGTTAACTTGATATTTCACTGCCTTGATGCTTGCTTCAGTTCATATAGGGACTTCAATAATCTGCAGACCCTTGTTTCTCCCTCCCTCTGAAATCCTTGTGAAAGGGATATATACATATCTTCATCCAAATCACCTTGAAAAAATGCATTGTTCACATCCATTTGGAACATCTCCCAATCATGTGATGCTGCTATACTGATAATTGTTCTAATAGTCATCGTTTTTGCCATAGGTGAGAAGGTTTCATGATAATCCAACCCCTCTCTTTGTGTATATTCTTTTGCAACTAATCTCGCCTTGTATTTGTCTATCTCTCCATTTTCCTTCAACTTCACTTTATACACCCACTTTGAACCTATGGCTATGGCCTGCTTTCCTATAGGCAACTTCACAAGTTCCCATGTATTTTCTTCTAATGCATCAATTTCCTTTTTCATAGCCTCTACCCATAGCTTGTTACTTGAAGCTTCTTTAAAGTTCTTAGGCTCACTCACTGCAGAAAAACAACCTAGGTACTTCTGATATTATAATGGTAAGTGAGAGTAGGCAATATGGTTTGACATGGGGTATACAGAATGACTAGTTGATGTTTGATCCACCACATACTTTGTGCCACACATGTGCTCTTGTAGTTCTACTTGGCCTAGCAACTGGCTCAGCATTGTCATTATCTTCCCCTGAAATTATCATTTGCTTTACCAGCTCCTCATGTGCTTGAAATACAGGTTGATGTTCTTCAGCTTCTTGTAAGGGTACTAGCACCTCATCATGATCTCCATGCATTTGTTCATCTTAATCAAACTGCTGCTCTATGGCCATTTCTTGTGTTACTTCTTGTTCTACTTCATCTGCATCTGCAGTTGCTAGTTTATCATGGTCTACACTCACAACAGAATCATTATGATAATCACATGCATATGGTCTTTGTGAACCAAATAGATGAGCCTCCCTTAGTTCATCAATAACCACATGATCAGGTGATAGTAGAAACATGTCTTCTTGTGTAGCAAGCATATCACTTTTAAAAGGAAAAATAGATTCCCTAAAGGTGATATCCCTATTAATGAACATCAACTTAGCATCCAAATCATACAGTCTATACCCTTTCTGAGTTTCAGAATATCCAAGTAAGACTGCTCTTCTAGCCCTTTTATGCAAATTTGTCACCTTTGGGCAACTTACTTATATAACAAAGACATTCAAATACTCCTAGGTGGTCTAAGCTAGGTGGTCTTCCAAATAGCATTTCATAGGGACTCTTCCCTTCAAGAACCAGTATAGGCAACTTTTTGATCAAATACATTGTTGTTCTTACACAATCACCCCAAAAAATAATAAGTACTCCACTTTGAAACCTCAATGCTCTAGCAATTTCTAAAATATGTTTGTGTTTTCTCTCAACTATGCCATTTTGTTGAGGAGTGTAAGGACAACTACTTTGATATATAATACCATATGAAGTAAATAACTCAATACATTTGGAATTAAAAAACACAGTCCCATTATCATATCTCAAAGTCTTAATATTGCAGTCAAACTGTATTTTTATCATACAAATGAAATCCTTCAATATAGTATACACTTCAGTTTTAGATTGTATGAGACAAATTCATGTATATCTGCTGAAATCATCTACTAAAGTTACAAAATAAGACTTGTTATCATAGGTAGATCTCCTGTAAGTGACCCATACATCTAAGTGTACAAGCTGAAACACAGTTGTAATCTTATTCTTGCTAATGGGAATTTTTAATCTATAATGTTTAGCTAGAGGGCAGACTTCATAGAGTTCTTGGATACTTTCATCTACCTTGAGGTTGAGTGAATATATACACTTCATTGCACCAACTGAAGGATGACCTAACCTTTAATGCTAAAGCTGACATTCATTATTTGCATTGAATCTACTATTGTTGTTTACTATTAGTGTTGTACTTTGTCCAGATTCTCTTAAAATGTATAATCCTCTCTTACTCTACCGATCTCCATCACTTTTCCATTGAAGAGACCCTGAAACACACAAAAAACAGGTAAAAAAATAAATGCACAGTATAATTCCTTGGTGATTTTTTAGACTAATAACAAGTTGAACTTGAAATCTGGAACATGTAACACATTTTTAATCTTATGGCCATCTAAAATCATAGCATCTCCAGTATTTGCTATTTTTGAACCATCTCATGTTGGTATCTAAACTTTACTATGTCCATGTTCTAGATTTCTAATTGCAGTCAGTAGTTCCTTGCAGGGTGTAATGTGATGTGATTCACCAGAACCAACAATCCATTCATACATAGTGTTAATATTTGACAGTAATGAGGTGATACCTATTCTTGTTCCTGCCATGTTAGAAGCACAGTTTGAAGTTGTAGGCACATCATTCAGCTTGTGACCAGCTCACCATACTGTTGTGGAGTAAACAGTCATCCACTCCTTTGATGTGATCCACTACACTCTCCTCCTGCATTTGTTGTGGTTGAATTATCATATGGTTTGAATTCAGCATCATTCTTCTCTTTTTATTTTACTCTTGAAGTCAGGTGGATAACACACAATCCTATAACACTCCTTAGTCATGTTTTCCTTATATCCACAATATCCACAAGGCTAACCTCATCCACCTTACTCTTGACCTGCTCTTTTGTTATATCTGTAACCTTAATTCTTCCATGCCATCATGGTAAGGACTTTCCTACTAACAGCATATGTTTCATTGATTGTTACCTCTGACTCTTTTGCTAGTAAATTACTTTTTATGTTACTATAACTCTCATGTAAATCCATGAGGAACTGCAATAGCCTCTGAGATTTGAGGTGATCAACATAAAGCTTTGATTCTGGACATTTACAACCTGGTAGTGGTGCGATTACATCCAATTCATCCCATAAAACTTTCATCTTAGAATAGTAAGTTGTAATTGTATCATTTCCTTATTTCAAGGTTGCAATTTCAGTCCACAAATGATATATTCTAGTCAAATTTGATCTATCAAATCTCTCTTTGAATTCTCCCCAAATATACTTAGCACTCGAAGCATATACAATACTAGGTATAAGTTCACTAGATAATGTACTACCTATCCAGGATAATACTATTGGATCACATTTTTTCCATAGTTATGCAAGGTCTCCAGTATAGCTAGCTTTTACACATGATCCATCAACAAAATCTAATTTTCCTTTACCTCTTAGAGTTAATCGCATAGCTCTACTCCATAGATTGTAGTTCTCATATCCAGTAAGCTTGACATGGATCAGTACAAGTCCTGGAACATCATATGCTTGCAGGTATAATGGATGATGGTGATCACTTATAACTTGCACACTTTCCGTCATTGTTTCTCTTCAAATTACTCACTCGAGCTTCTCCTCCAATAGAGTTTCTTTTCGCAGATTCAGATCCTCGGATCACTGCTCTAATACCATGTGAAATTATAGATTAACAACCATGAAAGGTACTCGAGAACCTTCCATGGAGCTTTGCGGAATCATAATTGAGAAGAGAAGTGAAATTGTTTCTAGTAGAAATGAATTGTGTATCGATGATTATAGTGCTCCTTGATATTTATACTAACAAACTAACTAATCTCAGTGGGGTCCACCATAGGTCCACTATAACAAAATCTCAACAAACTCTTAACAGACTAACTACGTATTAACTACCGTGAGCTGATATACCGCTAATATACTTCGACTGCATAGGCTAGTTTTAATAATAGGGGGAAATGACGCATGATGTAAATATTAATATTACTTCTCTATACATCTATGCATTATATTGTAAAGTTATAACTTACTTTAATTTGTACTCTCTCCATTCTAATTTATGTGACACTATTTACTTTTTAATTCATTACAAAATGAATGACACATTTTCTTATTTGACAACTATTTAATGACATCATCTCTATCTTATCCTTATTGGGTACCACTTAATTTAAAGATGTACTTATTGTGAAGAAATGTCAACAAAAGTAAGCACTAAAGCAAGGATGATTTGGTAAACATGACAAAATCTTCCTTATTTTTTAAACTTTGTATCCGATCAAATGATGTCACATAAATTGAGATGGATGGAGTATGATTAGTTACTCCTACGTAGCACTAGTATGAGTTCGAAACTTAAATGACCCAAAAAGTGAGGCACTGAACAAAAATATCCCAAAATATAATCGGTGACATAAATACCTTTTGCGCAATAGGACTTAACTGTAATGGCACCGTTAAGTCCTATTGCAAAAAATTATTGTGCAATAGAGGTTTGATAAACCGACCGATGGCTTTCTTTCCCACCTTATTTTTATAAATTCCGTCATTAAAGAACAAATCCCGAGGTCCCACCTTCAAAATTTGTCATTTTCGTGTTGACTTTTAATCCTAAAGTCAATATTCTCAGTATATTCAAGTCAAGGAATAAGTTTCAAAGCTTGGAATTCGGAATAAAGCATCGTAGAACTCGATTTCAAAACTCAAAAACAACCTTTAATCTAGGTATTTTACAATAAATTTTCTAATTATATTGTTAAATACATTATAATCCTAAGCATAATTAATATTTAATAGTCTCGAATTTCAAAAAAAAAAATCACAATTTGTTTTTGCGCAATAGGGGTTGTCTGTGCACTGCCCAGCCTCTTTTTCATTTTTTTTATTTGTTAATTATTTGATTAGAAATATATATTAATATGTTAATTGTTAATTATTTATTAATTGATTATAAAAAATATACTAATCTCCTAATAATATTTTTATTTGTTAATTATGTAATTTTTAATTTATTTATTTGTAATTCTTTTTAATACATGTTAATTATTAATGTGCTAATTAGTTATCTAATTTTATGTGTTAATTTTAAATTAATTATTAATTAAAAAAAGGACAACCCGGTGCACTAAGCTCCCGCTATGCGCGGGGTTCGAGAAGGACCGAACTACAAGAATCTATTGTACGCAGCCTTACCTCACATTTCTGCAAGAGAATATTTCCACGGCTTGAACTCATGACCTTCTGGTCACATGTCAACAACTTTACCAGTTACTCCAATTAGTTACTTAATATAATTTCCCGTTAAATGAATTAGTTCATCATTACTTTAATCCTTAGTTTAGGATTGAACATCATTAGTTTAGGATTAAAAATATCATTAATATAATTTTCATTAATTGTAGTTAGTATAATAATTATTAATTAGAAATAGTTAATTCTTAATTTAGGATTGAACATCATTAGTCTAGGATTAAAAATATCATTAATATTATATTAGTTAGTTAATTATAGTTAGTATAATAATTAATTAAAAATAATTAATCCTTAATTTAGGATTGAACATCATTAGTTTAGAATTAAAAATATCATTAATATAATACTAGTTAGTATAATAATTAATTAATTATTATTAATTAGAAATAGTTAATCCTTAGTTTAGGATTGAACATCATTAGTTTAGAATTAAAAATATTATTAATATAATATTAGTTAGTTAATTGTAGTTAGTATAATAATTAATTAGAAATAGTTAATCCTTAGTTTAGGATTGAACATCATTAGTTTAGAATTAAAACTATCATTAATATAATATTAGTTAGTTAATTATAGTTAGTATAATAATTAATTAGAAATAGTTAATCCTTAGTTTAGGATTGAACATCATAATTATTCTAATTCGGAAATTTAGATAGTTAATATAATTTTATGATAAAGGATTAGTTAGTTAGTATAATTTTTCGATAAAGGATTACATAATTAATATTACATGTTACTGAATAATTTAAACATTGTTAATACAGATACGACACCTCCATGGATCCCAACCTTCATCCGGGGCCCATCGATACATCAGTACTTTATCTACAAGATAATCATAGATCTGAGCTCTTATAGACTGGCGAGATATATATGAATACGTTATTCCATCCCCGTAGGGTGGAACATGCATGTGATATTTTAGCGGCTCGCCCCCCATATCCCCACGTCTTAGAGATTTTGTATCGGGGTGGTAATTAACATTGCGTCACTGCTGGTCGGGTACAACATGATTGGGCTCTTGTGACGGTCATGATTGAGCGATGGCGATCGGACCTCACACTTTTCATCTCCGCACTGGTGAGACCACTATCACCCTTCAGGATGTGGAGGTCATGCAATGGACTACGGGTAAATGAACTCCCGTTATATACTGAGTATCCTCATCATGCGTCGACATTAGGGCAAGAATTGCCTAAGCTCATTGGATACGTGCCTTAGCAGGGTGATATCCATAGACATAGTCGGATGTCGATGTCTTCCCTCTATGCTCACTTGTCGTTACGATTAAGTCATATTGTGCAGAAATTTCGCAAAAGATATTTATTTCACCTTTTTTTATTGAGGTATTTTGGTTAAATATCTTATTTTTTGGATCATTTAAGTTCCGAACTCGTACTAGTACTAATATTATTTATCTCTAAAGATTTAAAAAAATCATATATAGGTAGCTTAGTGAAAACGGGGAAAAGGAAAAAAAGATCCCAAAAGAGAGTAAAAAGTAAAAACTAAAAAGTGGCGTAATAATCGATACTACTTGGAAGGAATATTGTTGATATACTTAAAAAAGATGCAAGTCCAAGGGTGAGAATTAACGGATCTTCAGCCCACCGACGCTACCTTTGACAGTGATATGCAGACAGAAAGGTTCGGTAGCGGTAATTAAATGTGAATGTCACGGCGTTAATAATTATTGGCGCCAATCATGACTGCCACGTGCCTCTTGTTTCTGTAGTGGAGCCCATCAAACAACTACCATACCTCAATTGCAACTCTTCCTAGTCTTCCTTTTTAAAATTTTCTGTTTATTATTTTTTTATTTTTTGGCTTCTAGACTTTTATCACCAATCACGCATAGGCAGGCATATCACGCTTTGATGGACAAGAGCTTTACTCGAATTAGCATATACCATCGAAATAATCAATACGATGACATATGTTCTCTTTTATATAAGTTTATCATTTATAATTCCTTATAAAATATATAATCTTATTTAAAGTTATCACTTTGATCAAACTCACACATCCAATTGAAAAATATTAGATTGACTATAAAAATTGTAATGGATGGATAAAATTCTACCATGCTTAACCAAAAGTTTTAAATTTGAGTCATAAGTATGGATTTTTTTTGGTAAGAAGCACTTCACCGTTTAATTAGCTAACGGGATGCAAATTTAGATTAGTCAAAATCTCAATATAAATACCGAATATCATGTGACAAACAAAAGAAAATCAAATTGGTGAATATTTTTTTCTTCTTTTTTATTTTATATATGTCATATTCTTTCTTTTCTAATCCATCTAAATATATATATATATATATATATATATATATATATATATATATATATATATATATATATATATTTTTCATATCTTTAATTAACATTTTGGTATATTCACACACACACACACACACACATATATATATATATATATATATATATATGTGTGTGTGTGTGTGTGTGTGTGTGTGTGTGAATATACCAAAATGTTAATTAAAGATATGTGAATGTACCAAAATGTCATTTAATCTTATGGTATTAAATCTGTCATGAAAGAATTGTCAAAAAGTAAATAGACATTTTAAAAACAAAATAAAAAGAAAAACAAGACAAACATTTTGAAACGGATGGAATATATATACGAATAAATGATTAATTAATTTTAGTATGTCTTATATATAGAGATATGATAATATGTTAACATCACAACATTCATACAATGGGACGTTAAACATATTAACTTATGTGATAAAAGAATTTAAACCTTAATCAAACAATATTCTATACTTACTAAAAATTTTTTACAGTGTCGATGTAGTCATACAGTATATGTTTGCTTTTAATAGCATGGAGGTGCGTAAGGAAATCATTTGGTGTATATGCAATCATGGCAGGGGACATTTGTCTCTTGCAAAAAATACAACCTCAACAAAATAAAAGAAGCACAATGAGTGTCCATTCAATTGCCTATTCGACAAATATTAGGATGGCAACGAATCGGATCGGATCGAATCTGAATCGGATCCTATTAGATCAAATCCATTTTTCATACATGAATTCAGATTCGGATTCAGATTTATCGGGTCCATAAAAATCAGATCCAAATCCGGATCCATCGGATCCGCGGTCCATGGATCGGATCTAAATCCACATGTAAAAAAAAATGTCTTGCTAAGAATTTTTTTTTGAACTAACAAACGATTTTTACTTAGCTAACAGTTTACTGTGTTTCAATTTTGAAATATTCATATGAGATATTTTGTTCGTTGTCTCGTTTTGATTGTGAGCTATTAATTGAAAATGTTGGACACTGACAATAGTTGTGGAAAATGCGACTAGTATTTCCACAATGCAGAACTTGCATGTGCTTGGAATCTTCACAAATGAAGTGAATATAATTTTAACTACTTGTCTATGGAGATGTTAGTCATTCACTAATATAACATTGATTTTATTATTGAAGTTACCTCTTTATTTTTTTATTTTTGAGTTAACGCGGGGATAAATTAAACTTGTTTTGAAAATTAAACTTGCAAGGATGTGCTTAACAATTTTAAGAAAATACTTATAAAATTACATTCTAGGTTATGAATATATTTAATAAAAAACAGATCCACGGGTCGGATCTGGATCGGATACGAATCTCAAATACAAGATCCAAATCCAGATCCGATCCGGGTCCAAATTTTAAAATCCATATCCTATAAAACGGATCTGGATCCATCGGGTCCAGAATCCACTGCCATCTCTACCAACCATCCATCTTCCTCCACGCCTATAGCTTACTCTTTCTTTTGGGATATAAGCTATTGAATTTCATTGTATTTCTTATAACTTCTTATCAATGTAGATGCACTACTAAAAAATTAATATTTCCTATTAAAATTTTCCACCGAAACATGTTCAGTATATATTTTCATAGATATTTAATTGAATTAGTGATAAAAGAAAAATAGTAATAGTGTTTTCACACGAAAAAATTATAAAGTTTTTCAGTATTTTAATAGGAACATGTTTTCCATCATGTGCTTTGTCAATGAACTTATTCGATGAAAATTAAATGAAAAAATCATGTTTAATAACACAATTTTTTTATTGATTATCGATGAAAAAAACTTTGTTTTTAGTAGAGATGATCATCGAGAACCAATCACTCAATCAATACTTAAAAGAACAATAGTCTCGTTTTCTTTAGCTGTAACTTGTTGAAAGTGTCTTCAATAGGTAACCTTCTAGCATGTACTTTACACAGCCACTTCTTTTTCCTTTTCTAATTTTAGACAACCTTCATGAGACCCAGCTAAGTTAATTATCGTTTTTGCCCTGGTGTTGTGTTGAAATAAGGAACAATCTTTGATGATAGAACCTAACACATTTCTTCATTGGTGCAAACCTGAAATTAATTTGTGCAAATTAAAACTTAATTTTGACCCTTTGGATGGTCTCAAGAGTTAGTTATGTCAGAGCTTTAGGTAGACAGGATTTATGATGCTTGATAACCTGGCTATTACTACTACATTACGTATTTTTAAAAGGAGGATAGTCTTCTATGATCACTTATAATAAAGGAAAAACAACAAGAATAATTTGTCCGTTCCAAAACAAATGATAACATTATTATTTAAGAATACAACAGTTACAATCTTTCAAACCTTTTTTATATCAACAACTATAACAAATTGTGTTTTCTACTTCCTCCATCTCAAATTATTTGTCGTGATTAATAAAAATAGTTATCTAAAATTATTTGTTGTTTTAGAAGTTCAAGGCACGATTAGTTATTTCTTCCCCATTTTACCCTTAGTAGAATTTTATCATTAAATGGAGATGACACATAAATAGAGTAACATTTAATAGAGAGAGATTATAATTTAGACATAAATAAGGGTAAAGTAATCAAATACTCCTCCTAATTACTATTTCTTAAGGGTGTGTGTAAAGACTCGAAAGTCATTTTGCTTATTTGACCTTGAAATCCCTAAATTAACCTTCCCGAGTCTTCATTTGCTTGCTTGTGACTTACGGGTATGGGTGATAAGGCTCTCGAGGTGTTCAAATAGATTTCGGATCCTTTTTGGTAGGTTTGAGAAATCCTAAGTTAAGAGAATAGAGAAGTTTGACTTATAGTTGACTTTTGGGTAAATGTGATCTTTTCGTGGTTTCGTCGGTTCCATTAGCTCCGGAATGACGTTTATGATTTAGTCGAGCCTTTGGTTCGGGTTTTTAGGCAGACGAGTGTGTTTTGAGGGTTTGTTTATAAAATTGTGGAATTAGAACTTAAGAGTTGACTTTAGTCAAACCCGAGGCTTAGAGACTTTTTTCGGGAATTATGAGTGCGTGAACAGTTTTGAAATGTGTTTTCTGATAGAAATGCATGTTTGGTTTGTGTTCGGGGGTTATGGGAGTGTTTCAGATGATTGACAGGGGATTTGGTGTTCTTGGACTGTTGCTAGTTACTGGTGCTCGCGCCAGCGACCATGCGGAGGTCAGGCTCGCCGAAGCGAGACTGGACTAAGTATTGGGAGTTTGATTTTGCATATGGGTTTCTCACCGGGACGTGTGCACCTCTACGGAGTTGGTTTATGCCCCCAGCGAGAGACGAGATTTTAAGTGAACACGCCCCAACGGATAGGGTTTCTGCCAAAGTCATTAAAATGAGTTAATGACCTAGAATCCATTTCATTCCCAAAAGTTATTCTTTTTTAAACTAGAGCTTGGGTAGTAAATTCTTGAAGACTCAAAGGAAATTGATCAACTAAGGTAATTTTTCTCCATTAATTATTGTGTTCAAATTAAATGATGTCCTAAACATGATTCTTAAATGGGGGGAAATAAGAGGAGAGCCTTGTTGAGAATAAGAGAGTTATATTTGGGGATTGGGAATTGGATATTGGATTGTTGTTGTTGATATTGTAAACTAGTGATGTATTAAACTAGTGGATGATGTTTAATTGACCAATTGCATGTTATAGACCATTTTGGGAATTGAAAAATATTCTAGGGCTAGAATTGAGGCTTTTGCCTATTCTTGAAATTGAGGATCCAATTGGACTTTATTACTAAATTAACTTGAGATTATGCTTATCTAGCATGTTAGGGACTAATTGGGTAATAAATATGTGTCTTGATAATGTGAGCCCGGGTTCCCTTGTAAGTTCGACTTGGGGATTCTAGATTTGTTTGTCATTATGGGTACCGTTAGACCCGTAATCTCATATAATTGATATGTTTGATCAGAGTGAGCTAGTGAGGAGGCTCAAAGGAAAGGCAACGCTATTGTGTGAGTTCTTCTGCTTTGATTCATACAAGTTGAGACTTACTAGACTTTAGTATAATGTTATGTGTTGGTATGCTAATAATGATCTAATGAAAATAATGGGGAATTGGGGGTCCCGTATTAGTGAGGTGACGAGCACTAATATGGGTATCGGTGGACTGATCTTGGGTTAATAATAAACTAGTATGATTTACTTAAAATGAGTTTATATGTTTAGTCTTCGGGCCATGAGCGCGGTGCATAAATCCGCTTAGATTTGGTATAATTGCTGATTATTTGGGCTCGTAGCCATGTTTGATACTTATATTCTTGATATGACTTGTCATGCGTTCATCACTTTATATCTCACCTAATACTTGAAAAGGAACTTATAATATTGATTATATTGTTTATGTTGATTTCATAGTGTACGCATATCCATCTCATTCATTATTGTCATTTGAACTGTTGAGAGTAGCTTGGTACGCCGGTTGTTGGATATGGTACATGATACGAGTGTGATAACTGATGATGACACTTTAGCCACAGAGTTGGTATCCGATGGGACATTCTTGATGAGTATATGGACCTCATGAGTCCCCCATGGGTCACGTGACAGCTACTGCGACAACGTGTGTATACCGGGTACATATGGCCATTGCATACATACATATCATCTGCATTGCATTCATTTTCATTTTGATAAGTATTTGATGTTGTGTGTATTAGATGTTGACTTCTGATAAACTATATGATTATATGGTTGGATAAAGGAAATACTGATAATTGCTATGAGGTTGAGTTGTGAGACTTTATAGGACTAGACACCGGTTATGGGGTTTAGGCTAATTTGATAATATTATTGAGAATTGTGATAAGACTTGTGAACATGAATAATACGTGTACATTGTTGAACTGTAGATCTATTGATAGGTTGACTCTTATTATTGCTTAACTAACTAAATAGCTATCGATCGACGATAGAGGTGTCGGAAAGTACCAATCATCGCCACCGTTATAGCTAGGATCGATCGACGATGCTTGTAACATCCCGTACTTTCGAATCACAGTTTGAATCGCTAGGCGTATGTAAAATCACTAGGCGTGTGTAACTAGACCCGAGCGTTGGGAAAATCGATGTTATATTTACGTATACTAATAAAGAGATTATGATATAAAATGATAAAACCCCGAAATAATTTTGGACGTAACAAGTGCGACGATAAATATTAATAATAATAGTTGTATATCCCCAAAAAGGTTATGGACTAGTGTCATATCACACAAATTATGACATTGAGTATAAGAAGATTTTATAGGTTATCAAAATTTAAGTAAATTGAGATCAAGAAATTAAATTGTGTGTATAATTGAGTAATTGTGGGATTATGGATTAATGTGGACTTTTCCACGTGGGACCATTACAAGAGAAACAAATGACTCCTCCATTTCATTTATATATATCACCTGTACGTGGTGTACCACTTCTCAATACACGAATTAGTATTGAATTAGGTGGATCCATGGTTCATTACATAATGACAACATGATCAATTTCACATGGAAAAGCAAAGAGTCTCTTAATAGTATACAGGGGCATCAACCAATTCTCGAGAAACAGAGGCTAGATAGCAATGGCATATCTCATAATTTACCTAAGCAAAATATGTAATACAGTTTAGTTTAGAAGAGGCGACGTAATTTTAGAAGCACCAACGTAAGATCAAATTTTGCGGAGGTAGTGATTCTTGATATTCAAGTTCAAAATACTATACGGGGTGTACGTTGTGTCGACGAATGATTCGACAAAAGGTATGTCAAGACAAATTATTTCTTTTTTTTTGGCATGTTCCATGTAACGAAATATAATTGTGATATTATTCTATAAATTATTCTACTCCTAGTAGTTAAGAATATTCATGTTGTTGATTCCTATGTTAAAAGCATGTCTAAATATGTTCCTAAATCCTTATTGAGGTATATAGGAGAAATGTTGATATTTCCAATATTAGTCGAAGGTACATGTTAATTACTTCAATGTTAG
Source organism: Anisodus tanguticus (assembly GCA_034509755.1). Lineage (NCBI taxonomy): Eukaryota > Viridiplantae > Streptophyta > Magnoliopsida > Solanales > Solanaceae > Anisodus > Anisodus tanguticus. The sequence continues at coordinate 12,168,715 of CM067544.1, forward strand.
CCAAAGGGCCAAGGATATTATGTCATCCGATAAGTTCATAATGTTTCATTGTCATTCATGCATATATACATATAATATATTGGATCGGGTTGCACGTTCCGCGACACTAACATATATTGGATCGGGTTGCACGTTCCGCAACACTAATATATATTGGATCGGGTTGCACGTTCCACAACATATATATATATACCGCATTTGCATTATGCATAACATTTAGGCATATGTATTAGGGCCCTCAGATGCATTTACTATTGGTCGGTCATTTTACATTTCGATTATTGTTATATCCTTGTTATGCTATTATTCATGCCTGACATACTCAGTACATCAGTCGTACTGACGTCCCTTTTGTCGGGGATGCTGCGTTTCATGCCCGCAGGTTCACGTAGGCGAGGCGACGATCCACGTTAGTAGGTTGCTGACTCAACAGATTTTTGAAACACTCCTCTTGTTTCGGAGTGTCGGTCTATTTTGGTACGGTGTATTTTTGCATGTCTATATGGATATAGCGGGGCCCTCTCCCGACCTTTTGATGTCTTGTACTCTCTTAGAGGCTTGTAGACATGTGTCATTTGTGTAGTAATCTTGTATGGTCTTGTCAACCTTGGTATATATAAGTGGAGTTTTCTGATTCATATTTATATAGTCTTTTTTCGGATTAGTCCGTATTTAATTATGATTAGGTGTTGATAGTGTGATTGGTGGTACCCGGCGGGTAAGGTCCGAGTGCATGTCGCGGCCCTCCTGTTTGGATCGTGACAAACTTGGTATCAGAGCATGTCTGTCCTAGGGAGTCTACAAGTCGTGTCTAGTAGAGTCTTGTTTATGGGTGTGTAGCGCGCCATACTTATAAACATGAGGCTACAAGGCATTTAGGGATGATTTCCATTCTTTCATATCATAGATCGTGCGGTAAAGCTGAGTCTTAAAAAATCGAGTTTAACACGTGCCTCTTACTGTGTTAGTAATGCGGTTCCGAAAAGACTTTGGTTAGTTCATAGTCGTATCCGATAAATGAGCGATTTCTATCAAGACGATTGATACGCCAAAAGGGCAGTATTATTGTTAAAATCGGAGATGTTATGAGGGCATGTTATACTCGAGATGCTACACTTTGACGAGTTTGTTGCTGCTACACTTTACGAAAAGAAAAATTATAATTTATTATTTATTCATAATTAATTATTAAAATTTTCACCTCATTAAATAACTTAATCATAGTAAGTTAATATAATTTGAAAAATGGTCTCCCATGATTAACCCAAAGCATGGTATGAAGGCAACATGTTTGTTAGCAGGAAATCGGTTAGGTATATCCATGTTTTTTTTTTTTTACAACAAACACCCTTACTATATTAATGCTTAAAAAGACTCAAAGAGTGATAAGATTTGACTTGGAATAAACATGGAATTAAATAACACAAATAAGATAGATTGGATAGGAAAAATATAGGTGGGAATAGAAGAAAGAAATGATTGAAATCAAGTAAGTGATCACAAATCAAGGGAGAAGAGACTTGAACTTATGCTTGAATTATCAACTTGAATAGATTCAATGGAGGTTCAATTGAAGAGATTAAAGCTAATCCTTACACTAATCCTACACTCACTAAGAGTACTACCCTAACTCTAGATAATAGAGAATCACTCTCAGTCAATATTTATCAATTCATCCAAAACTACATAATGAAATAATAAATGTAGTATTTATACTACTTGAGATAAGCTATTACAATTATTCCTTAATGAAGTAATGACATTGTTTGGTAGTCTTCCAAAGGAATAATGACTTGTCTTCAAATAATATTATTTTTGCATCAATAACCACACTTTCTTTGTACACATGGCATAAGTCGACTCATATCATGCATGCTATCATCCATAGCTTGATCCGCGAGTACTCGATGGTCTTCAAAGTCTTCCACGCTATCCACATAACTTGACCATCCTCACACATGGATCTCTAATGGCCTTCAAAGGCTCACATTCTATCATCAATGAGTGTGTAACGTGGAGATACACACTTGAGACCCCTTGAAACTTCCCAAATATGGTGCAAATGCTCCATAGACCGTCATTGGTTTGAGGCCGAGCTCCATCACAATTCTTAGCTCTCATAATCACCCCCGAGCTTCCTAATCCAAAGAGTTACTTAAAAGATATAGTTGCATCAATTCTAATCCAATTAGAAAAAACAGAAACCAAACAATCTTCTTTAACAACAAAACAGAAATTTTGTTAGTCCTACTTATATTCTCTAAAAATTGATAGTCTTCAAAGAAACTCATAAACTTCTATGCTTATTCGATAAGAAGATCCTTACTTATTCGATCGAAAATCCTATCACACTTCGATAGGCAGGTACTCGAGCATTATTGCTTTTGATAATTCAATTGTAGGCCCGATTTGATTTTATTGCTTTATAATTCAATGTAGTTTGATTTCTGCTGCTATGTGTTCTTTAGTGTATCTTGTTTAGCTTATTTAGTTGTGTTAGCTACTGCTCCCTTTTGTTCAAATGCAATTTATACTGCTTTAATTTTTTATCTGAGTTTGACTGTTTCTCTTGATTTACTCTTTACTATTGCTTTACTCGTGCTTTGTTTTGATTGCGTGATTATGCTTTGTCTTGAGCCGAAGGTCTACCGGAAATAACCGCTCTACCTATCAAGGTGGAGGTAAGGTCTGTGTACACTTTACTTTCCCCATACCCCACGGTGTGAATTCGCTGGGTATGTTGTTGTATTCAACCCACTGATTTTGGATGAGATTTTTCCTTCTACCTTTTTATTACTCCTAATTATTGAAATTTTTGTGCCAACTTAATATTACCCTTGAAAACTAAAATGTGAACAAACTCTATAAGAATACTTAAAAATGAGCTTTTAGCAACTAGTGGACTACTAATCAACAAAAAAACCCTACTTCTATTATTTTGACTCCCAAAAGACTGCAGCAACCACTTAGTATCCAATGTTTTACTAATTTACAATCTGCACTCTAAACCAAACAATTAATTAAACGAAAAAGAAAAGAATTGGCCCCTCCTTGTTAATCAATTCCATCTGCCTCCCCTCTTTGACCGAGGACTAAATAGGGCAGACTTGAAAATGTTTTTTTTGTCTGAGACAACTAGAAGGGTATAGATTGCTAATATAAAGCTAGACATAGACAAGTTAATGTGTCAACTCTTTATGGCCTAGAAGACTATTCATCTATTTTTCTCAGATTTTTGGCATTTTTTGGTTTATTTCTTCATTGCAATGCAATTTTTATTCAGTTACTCGAGTAATGCTTTTGTTCTCTGAAAGTTACAGCCAAATAATTGCATTAATTAGGCTCCCCAAAAATAATTGTTAGGTGCATTTATAATTTAAAACTGTTCGATATGAATTCTCTTAGTTACGTTACCCTCTCTTCCTCTACTATTGGTTATTGTTGTAGGAGTAATAAAGAAGGAAAACGAATAGTTTTCAAGCCAATTAAGAATTGTACTAAAAGAAGATAATGAACAGTCATAGCAAGGAGTGATCTTGAATTTTAACATGAATAAAGGTTTCAAAAACTTTCCAGTGAACTGGTTTTGCTGCATTCTGAGACCGGCAATGTAAATGATCTTCTTTTGCCCTGTCATTTTTCCTTAATTGCTTCTTCTATATATCTTTTTCCTTCGTTTGGAAGGGATAGCTGGACATTCTTTTCAGTTCCAACTTTATGAAGAATTGCAGGGTTACTACATCTGGATTCAGGAGTCGACCATGTATCTGTAATAACTTCGGAACTATCACAAGCACTTGCGATGAAGAGATACTAAAGATACATGATATTGGATATGTAAAGCACGTACGTGAATAGTAAATAACTATTACAGTGATTGAAAGGACAAGCAACAAAGATTACAACAAGTTGTCAATATCTTGATCTTGAATTGGAACTTCAAATATGGATCTTGTATTCGAAAATACAAGAACATGAACTGCTACACTTGTGGCTTCTAGATCCGCTGATAATCTGAATGGTTAGAGTTCTTTGAGATTCTAGTTCACACCTGAAACACCAATTAAATAATCACAACACCACCGGCTGAGTCGAGAGATGACTCTATGTGTTTAAGACAAGATTGCCCCCATATATAGGCTTTACGGAAGTGTGGACAATAGTCTCCCAAGATGAAATAACAAACTATCAAATGTGCAAAGCCTACACAAATGACCTCAGCGAAGAACACGAACAATGAAGATTGCTAAGAGAATGATTGCTTATCAGGAAAACTGATCTCTTTGTGGTGTTGTATACTTGTATGTATATTGTGTGCATTTCCATTTTTTTCTTCATCTATAGAATTGAGCCAAAGATCTCAATTTATAGGTGTGCAAGATGGCCTTTTAAATGCCCCATATTGGCATTCAATTGCCATGTAATGGATGACATTTAACCCCCAAGTAATGCAGCAACATAATGGTCCAAGTAATGACCATTATTAGGTGGATTCAATGCCATTGAAACCACCTCAACAGCCAAACCTTTGGGATTCCGTCGAGAAACACTGCCTGGGAAGCGCTGCGGCGCTGCATCATTTAGCGCCGCGGCCCAGTCCGGAAGGCGCCGCAGTCCTTTTCGGCTCCGCGACCCTTTTCCGACCCGTACCATCTTACACTTCGCACAATCCTTCCTTCGTTTATCAACGTGGAACACTTGTTATTTAGCCAATAACCGTCCATCATTCTATGTCTCAAACATTTCACTTACGTACCAATATCTCTTTCATTAACGAAATTTCCGATACAAATTTCCAACACATGCAATTTTCTTGCTTATGGTATATGGCCATGATGATTTTGATAGCTTCATGAATGGCGTTATCAGAAAGTAACTGAAGATCATCCTCCCTGAGATGTCGGGTATATTTCTATTTCATAACAAAAAAATTATCTTTTGCAGGTGGGTAGGATAGCCTGTTTTTTATGCCATTTATGGATTTTTTTTTATATCTAGCTTCCCGGCTTACGCCAGACTATTCCTGGAGATAGTAGTCCCGGTCCCTCAGCATTACTACCAGTAAATCACGGGATGTGCCTGAATGACCAGGGTTTGAAAACAAAACAATTGATATCACCTACAAAGTCCTACCCAGAAGAGACCAAATTGCTCCCACCATGATTCGAACTCACGCTGCAGGCCTCCAGCTGGATTTTAAGTTTCCCTCCTTTGTCATCAAGTTATGCCCGGGGGACGCCATTTTTGGAAATTTATGAAGCTAAGATGAGGTTATTTTATTTTCATGTTATTTACACAAAAATGTGATGCTAACATATTTTCCTGGCGTAAATTTGAGATGTTAACCATTTCCGTTTAAGCTTTAAGTAGTCATCTTTTTTGACTAATTTATGTCAAGCACTGAAATTGGATATTTACTTTTTTTTCTCTACGATGATGTCTCGATATAACTTAAAATTGTTATAACTGTAAACGTGTAAATATAGGAAACAATATATTCCCTACCCATAATTAGAATATTTCCATATATTGTGTAAATATAATTATGGTAAGACTAGGATTCCTCTTTTGTATATGCTTAGGATTCCTATTGTATAAGGGATGAATATTGTACTCTATATATACCTTGATATTAATGAAAGACTCCCAAGGGAGATTAATATCATCTAACATGGTATCAAGAGCCAAATAAACAAAACCCTAAAAACCTTTCTCTTCCACAGCCGCCGGGCCGCCTCTCTCTACGCCGCGGCCCTCCCGGATTTTCTTCTTGTTTTTCGGGTTTTGTTCTTCCTTTCTTCTCTTCTCTAAATGGCTATCCCTGATTCTTCCACACTTTCTGACGCCTATACCTCCACAAATCTCACCACAAAGTCATCACCCCCGTTTCATCCCTCCCTTCTTGTTTCCAACATCAAGAACCATATTCCCATTGTTCTTGATCAAGAAAACAATCAGTATTCTCCCTGAGTTGAACTTTTTTGCAATCATGCATGTCTCTATAACGTGCTTGACCATATTGATGACACTATTCTGCGCCCTACGGAGGTTGATGATTCTATCTGGCATCGTCTCGACGCCAGTGTCAAACAATGGATATATGGTAGTATCTCTCAGGATTTGCTCCTTACTATCATGAAATCTGACTCCACAGCCCTTGACTTGTGGAATCGCTTGGAGGAAATTTTTCAAGACAACAAGCACACTCGTGCCGTGTATTTGGAAGAACAGTTCAACAAAACACGTCTTGAAAACTTCTCCAATGTCTCTGAGTACTGCAAGAAGCTTAAACTTCTAGCGGATCAACTCTCCAACATCGGCACGCCTATCACTGACGATAAAATGGTGCTACAAATGATTTCTGGCCTTACTAAGGGTGAATATGATACTTCGGCCACCATAATTCAACAGGCAGATACGCTACCAAGTTTTAACAAAGCTCGCTCACAATTGTTGCTCGAAGAAACCCGTCATGTTAAGCAGGATGAGCACGCCCAACAGGTGTTAGCTGTCGACACGCAACCCCAAGATCAGACGCCACCAGACAACTCCCAGTCCGCGGCGGCAAGGGTGGAAAAGGCCGCGGCGGTAGATGAGGCCGTGGTGGTGGCAAGGGTCGCGGTCAACAGAACCAACAGACGACAACGGCAATAGAGAGAGATCGCAGAACAACTGGGCCGCGGCTCCTCAGCAGTTCGTCTACAGCGCCGCGGCGCCCCAGTACAGAGCCGCGGCGCCCAGTTCAGGGTCGCGGCGCCAAGTCCATTCCAGTACCAACAGCCATACAATCCGTATTCTTACCCCGATTAGTTAGGCCCCGCTCCAGCCCCACAGCAGGCCCACTTCATGCAAGGTCAGGTCCCGCAGCCCTCCTCCGGCATGACACCCACTGAGTTGGGTCAGGCGGTTTTCACCCTCTCTATGCAACAGCCTGACAATACTTGGTACATGGACTCAGGCGCCACATCTCACATCACCCAGTCTGCATGTACTATTCCTAAACTATTTAGTTTAAAGCATCCTCAATATGTTACAGTTGGTAGTGGACAACGCATTCCAGTTAAGGGTTATGGTACCTCATACACACAACCTCCTTATCCACCCTTCTCCCTCAAAAACACCCTATATGCCCCACACATGATTAAGAACCTCATATTTGTCCGCCAATTTACTCGTAATAATTCTGTCTCTGTGGATTTTGACCCTTTTGGGTTTACTGTGAAGGATCTTCATACGGGGACACCTCTTACGAGATGCAATAGCACGGGGGATCTCTATCCATTCACTTCCACCTCCGCTGCCAGATCTTGCTCTCCCATCACTCTAGCGGTTGTTTCTTCTTCAACTTGGCATAACAGGCTTGGTCATCCAGGAGTCCCATTTTTTAATTTTTTTAGAGGCAACAATTTCATTGTTTGTAATAGGAAACTTGCCCAAAATTGTGTTTCTTGCTCTTTAGGCAAACATATTCGTCTTCCGTTTAAATCATCTACTAGTGTTACATTTGCTCCTTTTGATATCATACATCTCGATTTATGGACATCTCCTATCTCTAGTTCTCTCGGTCATAAATACTATCTTGTGTTGCTTGATGATTTTTCACACTACGTTTGGTTATACCCTCTTAAATTTAAATCGGAAGTGTTTGTCAAATTTCTTGAGTTTCGTAAGTTCATTCAAACACAATTTGGAAAAGGCATAAAATCATTTCAGTGCGATAATGGTCGTGAATTCAATAACTCTATGTTTCACCGCTTTTGTACCAATAATGGCATGGTCTTTCGCTTCTCCTGCCCTCACACCTCACCACAAAACGGTAAAGCTGAAAGAATCATCCGCACCATTAACAATATGATTCACACTTTATTGATTCATGCCTCCCTCCCTCCACCCTTCTGGGTCTATGCTGCTAAAATGTCAGAATACACTCTAAATATTCTCCCTACTAGCACTCTTCACAATATGACCCCTACCGAAATTCTCTACCATAGAATCCCCTCTTATGATCATCTACGGATTTTTGGTTGTCTGTGTTATCCCAACCTTAGCTCCACCGCCCCTCACAAGCTCGCTCCTAGGTCCACTCCATGTGTCTTTCTAGGATTCCCGCCGAACCATAGGGGCTATCTATGCTATGACTTGTCGACTCGTCAGATCCACATATCTCGTCACGTCACATTCGACGAGACCACATTCCCGTTTTCGAATCTTCCAAAATTCCAAAAACAAGACTACTCATTTCTTGACGAGTCTGCCATCTCTCCCCTCATAATCGAACAACTCACATCCTCTGTTCCGTCGTCAGAGCCGTGGCCTCGAGGGGAGGAGCCGCGGCGCCTGATTTCCAGAGAACAATCTTTTGAAACACCGTCGACAGCGCCGTGGCCCAGTGTTGAGGCGCCGCGGCGCCCAAACTTCAGAGAAGCATGTCAACCTTCTAGCGCCGCGACTCTCGATCCAGGAGCCGCGGCGCCTCCGACGGCTTCGCCCCCACCTTCTCCTTATCCTACTTTACCCCCGTCTCAGACACCACTCCGCCACCCACTGTCCCTACCCATCCAATGGAAACTCGTTCAAAGCATGGAATCTTCAAACCCAAAGTCCATTTCAACTTGTTTGCCCAAACCATCTCTCCACTTCCAAAGAACCCAAAATTGGCCAAACAAGACCCTAATTGGAATGCAGCTATGTATGAGAAATTCAATGCTTTAACTAAACAGCACACGTGGGATCTTGTACCTAGACCTGAGGGGGTGAATGTCATTCGTTGTATGTGGCTATTTCGTCACAAGTTCAGAGACAATGGGGATCTTGAGAGGTATAAGGCCCGTCTTGTGGCTAATGGCACAAATCGGCGGGGAGGGCATTGATTGTGGTGAGACCTTCAACCCGGTTGTCAAACCGGCTACCATCCGCACGCTTTTGAGCATTGCCATGGGCAAACACTAGCCGATCCATCGACTTGATGTGAAGAATGCATTCTTACATGGGGATCCGAGAGAGACAGTCTACATGCATCAACCACCGGGGTTCACCCATCCAGCGGTTCCTCACTATGTGTGCCATCTCCGTAAGTCACTATATGGCCTGAAGCGAGGCCCCCGTGCGTGGTATGATCGCTTTGCCGGTATATCTTGCGATTGGATTTGTATGCGCAAGAGTGATACATCACTTTTCATTTTTCATCGAGGTAGTAGCACTTTGCTTACTTATTACTTTATGTGGATGATATTGTTCTTACTTGCCTCCTCGACGGATTGAAAAATGAGATTATTGTCTTGCTCAAGTCTAAATTTGCAATGACCGATTTGGGAAGGCGAGTTACTTTTTGGGGATATCGGTGACCGGTGTGCCAATCATATGTTCTTGTGTCGGCGTAAGTATGCGAAGAGATTGTGTACGGGGCTAAGATGGCGAACTGCAAAGAGGTGCCTACTCCGGTTGATTCCAAATCTAAGCTCGGTGCTATGGATGGTGCTCCGGTCTCGATCCTACTCAGTATAGGATCCTTGCGGTGCACTTCAATATCTCACATTCACCGAGCCGACATAGCTTATGATGTTCGGCGGTGTGCTTATTCATGCATGACCACAGGGAGTCTCATTTCACTGCTCTTAAGCGTATCATTCGATACATTAATGGCACTCTTGATTATGGTTTGCACCTATACCCCTCTGCACCGACGGGTTGCTTTCATATACGGATGCGAGATTGGCGGGGTGTCCGGACACGCGACGCTCCACCTCCGGCTTTTGTTTTTCTTAGGGATAATCGATTTCTTGGTTTGCCAAGCGAAAGGCTACCCTATCTCGCTCCGGTCTTGAGGCCGAGTGAGTACGAGCGTTGCAAATGTAGTAGGCGAGATTTGTTGGCTCGAGAAATTTCTTGTTAGAACTTCGGTGTCCTTTGCGTCGGCATCTATTGTGTATTGTGATAACATCTTTGCCATCTATCTTTCTCATAATCCGGTTCAACATCACGAACCAAGCATATTGAGATAGACCTACACTTCGTTCGTGAGAAAGTTGCGTTAGGCCATGTCGAGTGTTACATGTTCCATCATCCTATCGGTATGCGAGACATATTTACCAAAGGACTTCCCAGACGGTTATTTCTTGACTTCGATCCGATCTCGGCGTCCGGCCTCCTCCCGCTCCGGCGAGGGGGTGTGTAAACGTGTAAATATAGGAAACAATATATTCCCTACCCATAATTAGAATATTTTCATATATTGTGTAAATATAATTATGGTAAGACTAGGATTCCTCTTTTATATAGGCTTAGGATTTCCTATTGTATAAGGGATGAATATTGTATTCTATATATACCTTGATATTAATGAAAGACTCCCCAAGGGAGATTAATATCATCTAACAATAACAATTGTATATTATATATTATATTTACTTGTGTGATTGCATTTTTGGTCCTTTTAACATTTAAAATTTATGTGATGTGCAGGTTGATGAGCTACCAACTAAGGAGTGAATATGATTTTGTTCAAGGTTTAACAGGCAAGTAGGGTCCTTTCTCATGTCTCTGCAACCTTTCTTATAGATCATTAATTTGGTTCCCTTTGGAAGAAAGAAGATACTCCAAAATATCAATTAGAGTGTGTTAACTGATTCAAGATATTTTGGTTTTTTCATATTTACTTTTTATTTTGAAAATGGAGTGTTGCAATTTGATCACCTTTGCGTTATCCGGGGAACATAATTGACTTGTGAAGCTAAAGTAACAAATAATATTCCAACAAATGACATTCTCGAGTCTTATGCAGTATGATAAAGACACGTAAATAAATACTTCTGGATTCTTGCCATACTTAGAATTTGGCAAGAACTAATTTGAAGAAGACTGTCAAGACGTACGTCAATTATATTTTAGTTTATTGAGTTTCTTAATTAATCATTTTATTTCAACTATTTTATCTAAGTACACCTTTTTCTACTACTCTTTTGTGTCTTTTTGGTTGAATTTATTTGAGTGGTCATTTTTCCATTCATGATATCCTATTCCTATGCACGTGGGAAAGGCCACAAAACTTTCTTTCGCCAAAGCAGGTGGGAATTTTTCCACTCCGAGCAGTAACAATGTTGGCTAGAATGGTCATTTGTATCAAACCTTTGAATATCGTTATTTGTCCCTTCACTGATTGACATTTTGCTCAATACATTTTTTTTAATTATAGACCAATTTCAAAGGGATCAACAAGCTCAGAGTAAATTGAAACCAATGAAATGATGCCTCACTTGCCAAGGCACCATAGGTATATATTAGGTATTCCAATAGCGATTTGTTACTTCTTATATTCTCTCCTCATAAATTTACGAGACAGAATTTGTGCTCGGTTGCAATACATTCAAAAATTAAGTATTCATTTCAATTATCAAGAGACGAGCTTTATTTGAGGAGATAAGCAAATATTTTTATCCGTTAATTTATTATATTCTCGGAGAAGATTCAAACATATGCAGGTACATAGAACTCAATATGCACAAATTCATGTTTCACGAAGTTCTTTGAAGACACGGTAATATAACACATTTAAGTGATTAATTGACAACATATGACTTTTCTTCAATGATGTGCAACCAAATGTGCAAAAAATATGAATAGAGGAGGTGTTATTATTAATTAAGAGAATTAATTAATAGAAAGAAGAAGGGATTAAGGTGTAACTAGAGTTAATATTCTTAAATGTCTTTCCCTTTTAAATGAGCAATGAATGTGGACAATTTATTAATAGAGTAATTTTAATTGTCATAAAATATTTTGAGAGAAATCAAAAAATTAACCAAAAAAATAAATATCAATGGTGATCTAAGAGAGGTGGCACACCACCTTCTGAATGCCTAGCTTTACTATATGTAGATAGATGCATTTTTAGGCTACTCTAATTAAAAGACAATTTTCTTAGAACCTTTTTAAAGAACAAATTACAAACACATAAGTACTTTCGGAAGATCACGCATAGGATGACCAATTTTGAAACTAGATCTTGACGAAGAATATCATCTTAAATTTTGCCCGTATTCACTTTAGTGAAATATCTTATGATGTGATTGTGTTTTGCTTCTGTTATGTTTATGTGAAATTGATAACATGAGTATTAAAGCTAATTGGAAAATATTTAAGTTGTTAATCAATTTATAGAATTAATTTTATATGTATATGTATGGAATTTTGTTTCTATATCGACTAAAATTACAGTTATTTCATAAATTTATTCATTTTTATCACCGCACGAAGTGCGAACAAATTCACTAGTAAGTTATAACTTCACTCTAATCTTACTTGTCTTTTCAGATTGACCATTAGTATTTGATAGAAACTCAAGCATCGTAATTAGGGACTAGTTTAAGGTTAACTTGACAGTAAAAGATGAGGTTAAGAGTCTCACATCGGATATGAAATGGGAACACGGACTTCTTATATGGACTTGGACAATCATCCTCCCTTCAAGCTAGCTTTTGGGGTTGAGTTAGACCCAAGATCCATTATTTACATAGTATCAGAGACAGACTAATTTCAATTCTTTGTTCACCGATGTTGGACCCCAAATTATATTATCCACACTCCAGTTAACAAGGTTTGGGCGTGCAGGGGAGTGTTAAGAGTCACACATCAGATATGGAATGGGAACATGGACTCCTTATATGGACTTGGACAATCCTCACCCTACAAGCTAGCTTTTGGGGTTGAGTTAGGTCCAAGATCTATTCTTTACATGGTATCAGAGTCATACTCATTCTAATTCTTTGTTCACCGATGTTGGGCCCCCAAATTATATTATCCACTTTCTAGTTAACAAGGTCTGAGCGTGCGGGGAGTGTTAAGAGTCTCACATCGGATATGGAATGGGAACATAGACTCCTTATATGACTTGAACAATCCTCCTCCCTTCAAGCTATCTTTTGGGGTTGAGTTAGGCCCAAGATCCATTCTTGACCGATGAGTTCAACTTGCGAGGTTAGACCTATTTAAGGAGTGAGAATGAAAGCGTAATCGGTATGAGCTTGAATTAGGTAGTTGTTCAGAATAAATTCATGTTGACCGGGCGGAGTTATAATTCTATCTATGAGTTTGACAGAACTCTATGCTTTAACCTGTATTGTGTATTTTTATTTAAAATTCACTTATCATCTCTAAATAATTTATTTAGAACCCAATAAACTATTTTTCTAAAATCTAGAACCCATAATTTTAAATTTTAGTTCCGCATCTACATGTTAATTTAAACAAACTTTGGATTGGTTTGATCAAAATATGTTTATTGACTCAACAATAATTACAATAACAACAATGCATCAAACCAACCCAACTCCTAGCAACACAGTAAGTATTGCTTCACAACTAAATTTTCATGTCAACTAATTGGTGTCGCATATATATATAAATTAAAATTGTAATTTCATTAAATATCCTTATAAAAAAACATTATCTATCCAAATGTTAGATCTATAATCTATTAATTGACCCAGACTCATAACATATAGATCATCTAAATTCAACCCAGGTACTCATTTAACATCTTTAGTAACTTTGACTTTCCTTGGCATACAAAAAAACATTGTGCAATTAAACCCATAAATTTTGACTATCTATTTGTTTGTTTTATTGAACTCCAATAACATGTAGAGACTAAGTGATATGTTAGGCCAGAATTTGATAATTAGGGATACTAGATCTCCTTATTGCAAAATTAGCTACTGCTCATGTAAAAGTTTCAGTATATAAACATAAATTTCTGCTCCATTATGCTAAAGCAATTTCAAAACTAGAATATTGAAGTCCAACCATATAGTGCTAGTATTACTTTCCGACCGACACAAATTAGCTTAGTTTTGGCCTACTGGGGACCCATCTTTAATATTAAAAAAAAAGGAAACTTTAATTAGTGGAATAGCTTCTGAATTTACAAGTAGTCGCTCCCACCATTTCATGATTTGTTTTTTCATTCTATGAATTGGCATTTTCTTGTTGAATCTTGACATGTGTTATTAACTCTTATTAGTGATTAGAAAAATGGTAGGCAAGTTTGACACTCAAATAGGTAAGAAGTGAGCATAGCTAAGCTAGCTGGGGGGTCTCGGTGAACGCCATGGCACTAGAAAATGACATAATTTTGGGAGACACTGACACAACTGCATCGATCACACATTGGAAAAACGACATCCATGAATATTGAAATAGAGGCCAAGCTGTAACACTGTTCCTACGGTAAGATGATATTAATCTTTCTTAGGAAGTCTTTCTCATTAATATCAATATATATAGTGTAAAATATACAATTTTAATACAAGATGAATCGCATTCCCAATATAAGAGGAATCCTAATTTAGAATCCTATTCTAATTATGGGTAGGGATTATAGTGTTATACTTGTACACGTTTACACACCTCCTCAGTCGAAGCGGGAGGAGGCTTAACGCTAAGACTGGATCTGAAGTCAAGAAACAGCTATCTTCGGAGGCCCTTCGTGAAAATATCCGCGTATTGATATGAGGAAGGCACATGCAATACCTTAATATGATTGAGAGCAACCTTCTCACGAACAAAGTGGATGTCCATCTCAACATGCTTGGTTCGCTGATGCTGAACCGTATTGTAAGACAGGTATATGAAGGATATGTTATCACAGTAGACCAGAGACGCTTTTCTTAAAGGACACTGAAGCTCCAAGAGAAGGTTTCGGAGCCAACAGATCTCAGCAACAACATTAGCAACTCCTCTATACTTAGCTTCTGCACTCGAACGGGATAATATGGTTTGCCGTTTGGCAGACCAAGAGATGAGATTATCACCCAAAAACACACAGTAGCCGGAAGTAAAGCGGCGGGTGTCTGGACAGCCTGCCCAATCTGCATCTGGGTAGGATAATAGCGAGTTCGGTGCGGAGGGGTTTAAGTGTAGTCCATAGTCCAGTGTTCCTTTAACATATCGAATGATACGTTTAGAATCTTATTCTAATTATGGATAGGGATTGTAGTATTATATTTGTACACGTTTACACCTACAAATGTTGTGGATTGTAAATTAAAAGAGCAGTAATTTCCAAAGGGGAGGGAGTTTTGAGCTTTACTCTTCTGAAACGAAAACGACAGACCAGAAAGTTTTGTAACACAGGCAACTTCACACGTACTAGTTTGCTTCACTATGGATCCTAGTTGTGGTGTCAATTCGGTCAGTAGGGGCAAAACAATTTTGTGAAATGAATAATAATAACTTCGGTCATACTATTTGTCTTTTAAGGACTTTGCATTCCTATGAATAATAGCATTTCATTTTTCATCATAAAGTATTTATTTGAACTATATACCATTCATCCTATCCTTGCTATTTGTCACTTAAACCAGAACAAAATTTGGTCCAATGCTGTCACTTTAGCAAATGAAGAAGGCATTCACTACTCTCAAGATAAATCAAATGAAATTTTTAATGGATGGTGCCAAACATTAAACAACATATAAAAAGAATTAAATATTTTCTTTTAATTTCTAAAACATTAAACATCTTAAAATTAGTCAATTTATCAAACAACTAGCTAGTAACCCCAGTATTTATTGAATCAGTTGGAGAAGCGACATTATTCACGTCTAAATATCTTAAGATTGGACACTTGACCATCTTCTTTCTTTTACACAAATCACATTTTTGTACTACTAATGGTTGTGTCGGTGAGGGCTTCAAATAAGCAATTTCTGTATACGTTGACAAGTAAGAGGTGCTACACATAGTATGTGAGAGAGCTTCAAGTCTATTTGTCATTTTCTTTCACATTTTAAGTGCTTTTGCTTCTGGTGAATCACGACGACTGACACGCACATATATACTTGTTTTTAAGTAATTCCATTGTCCATGAATTTCATCGTCAAAACAATCCTTAATCTGTAAATCATATTTTTCCCCATACGTAACAGACTATTGAATTTTGAGTTTAAATTATATATAGTGTTGGTATAAACTATAAAAAAAGTTTACATCAAAAGATATTAACTAGTACACCTTTTTAAAATGTGATATTTGTATTTTTTTTTTAATCTACTATAATAGATAAATGTAATATGTGAAAGATAACTGATGCCCATACCTTTTGTGGGTGGAAGGAAAATGAAGTAGAAAAATTTGTAGGGGAGGGATAGAATCACTACACTATCACGGTACCTCTAAGAAATATGATTATTCACCGTTAGTCCAAGGATCAATGTGGGTTGGCTTGGATTACTTAGTGTTGCGCGCCTAGGATTGGACAGCGCGCTCCTTTGGGATGCGGATTGTTTTGTTTATTAGTCGTTGGCTTGGCTCCTTGGGACCCCAAAGGGTATCCCATGTGTTTAAAGGAGGGAGGACCTAGATGTGCTTCACGGTTCGAGACCGAAAACCCACACGCGCGCCGCATCTTGGGAGGTCTAATCCTAAAGTATCTACTATAATATATAAATGTAATATGTGAAAGATAACTGATGCCCATACCCTTTAAGGGCTGTGTATATCAATTTATATACTGTAGGAGGATTACAATGAAGCAGTTATAGATATAATTCAAAGTCCTATAGATAACTATAATCGAAAGATACTCAAACTCAAACTAGTGTAAGAGAGTCCTACTCAAATACTACCATAATAACCATGTTGGGTATTACATTAACAATATGATGGCCGTATAAATTGTTTTACACTTACAATGTACGTATATAATTTAAGCTCTTCAATATTTCCTCCTTCCATATGGCGAAAACTTGTACAAGGAAAATGAGAGACAAATACTTATCCTTTAATATTTATATTAAAGCAAACAATTTAAATATATGAGTTACGAATTAAAATAAAAATATATATCACTTAATTATAATAAAGTGATAAATATTTATATTCCAATACGTCTTGTATATTCATTAATGTGTTTTGTGTAAACACGGAATATACTAACAACTACGGAGTAATTTTTCCCCAGAAAATACAAAATAGCAAGGATAAGAGGAAACTTCCAAATTAATTACTTTGACAAGGAAAACCAAGTGGAACCGATACTTTCACGAGACTTCTTCAGAAGTTTAAATTTTCAAATCATTTAAATTATTCTCCTTAGTCAGATTAAGAATCAGAGATTTCATTTTTTAATTAAATTTCAACTAATCACAATTAAATAAGGCCTGAAAATATAATCGTGTGTCAGCTCGGTGGATCTAAAATCTAAAATACCAGGTGTATAGTTTGACCATCTGCAGTGACAACTATAAAACAGGTATAGAAAATAAATTGCTTCTTTTAACAAATACGTAAAATACGAGTCCTTAAGATTATGAAAATAAAATCTAGCCACAACTTCCCCACTAATTAAATAATGACCCCGCAAAATCTGCACTCATTTCATTAATGCGCCAAAATCGCTCTCTCCCTCCACTCCAATATCCAAACCTTACACTTTATTTTCAACAAAAAAAAAAACAGAAAAAGCGAGAAAAAGAAAACAGTGGGAAAGCTTCATAGATGGATGGCAATTGGGCGGGGCGGGTGCGGGTACCCCCTCCCCCGCACCCGTACCCGCCAAAAAAAATTATACCTGCCACCTACCCGCCACCCGTGGCGGGTACAATTTTCAACATCCATACCCGCCACCTACCTACCCGTCCGCCTACCCGCCACCTACCCGCCACCCATTTTTTTCACCTCTTCCCCATTGCACAACAAAGAATCAAGAAAATAAAATTTCTAAGAAACCCAAAAAATTATCCACCCAAATAACTATATATTACAAATGTAGACAAAACTCAGATATTATTTTAGCTATATAAGCTAGGCGGGTAGGCGGACGGGTAGGTAGGCGGGCGGGCGGGCGGGTTAGCGGATATGATTTTTTTAAATCCACCACCTACCCGCCTACCTATGAATCGAATTTGGATATGATTTTCAATACCCATACCCGCCTACTACCCGCCAAAGTTATACCCATACCCGCCCCAAGTGGGGGGCCGATCCGTGCGATGCGTTGAATCCGCAAAATTATACATAGAGATTTACACATGATATTCTTGTTTTCCTTTTTTTTTTCCTGCTTGTCATCTTCTTTTAATATTATGTATTTTTTAAAAATAACTTACTCCATCCGTCTTAAATTATTTATCGTAGTTATTAAAAATAATTATCTCAAATTATTTGTCGTTTCATAAATTTAAGGCACTATTAATTATTTTTTCTTCATTTTACCCTTATTAGTAATTAGGGCCAATCGTCAAATTTCATTGAGAAATGAGATACTAAAATAAAATTTAATAAAGAAAAATTATAACTTAGACATAAATAAGAGCAAAATTGATCATATAATCCTCCTAATTACTCCCTCCATCTAGTATTATTTGTCCACTATACTAAAAATAGTTATCCAATTTTATTTGTTCACTTTAGAAATCAAAAGATTTTACCCTTAGTATTAATAGGTCAATTTTTTAATTCCCTTTTCAAACACTTTAAAATTATACCGGTCAAACTTGACTTTTTTTTCGAGGCTCCACTCTTTAGTCTTTTTTTATGAAAATATATGAATTATTGAAACTCATTACTTAATTAGTTGGCTGTATATTTTTTTGGTAAACTTTAATTGATTTTAATTATCATGTAATTAAAAATAATTGAGGGTTATATGATAAATTTTTCATTCTATTTTTGGCTCCTTAATAGATGTGATAAGTCAATATATGTCAAATAAAACTGAACGGAGCGAGTAATACTCTATTTTTTAAGAGCATGTTAAATAAAAAATAAAAAATAATTTGAAATGACGGAGTATTTATTAGATTATGTTTACTTTTTTTTTTTTTGGAGTGTTGAGCTCACGGTCACGCACTGATGACTTTCTGTCTCGGCAATAGTGAAATTAAAGCTACAATTACAACTGTCTCTATATATAACTTGTATTTCCATCTCTTCCAAGACTTCACACTATAATCTTGAGGTGCAGGAAGAGCCAATTACTTGGACAGAAGCATTGTGGTTGCTCTCCAAAGCAAAAGTGGACTTACTTGTAGTGCACCCACATTGCAACTAAGCATACCCTCCACAATTTTTCACTTTTTTTTTTAGCTTTTTGTTCCAAGATTCTTGATTTTTCTTCAAATTTCCCTCCACCCAGAAAGCAAAGTTGTGTTGTTGAATGTGTTTGTAAGCTAAAGAGCAAAAAGGAAGTGAAATCATGGAGGTTAACTCAGTTCAGAAGTGGGGTATTCTGTGGTTTATGGTGTTGTTTATTATTTGTGGGTTGATTCAGTGTGATGTTACCTATGATAGGAAAGCCATTGTGATTAATGGACAAAGAAGATTACTTTTTTCTGGTTCTATACATTACCCTAGAAGTACCCCTGAGGTACTCCAATTCTTGCCAATTTATACTCATTTTTCTTGTTTTTGTTTTTACTGTGAAGTTGGTTATGGAATTAGCTTTAAAATGTGGTTTTGTAGATGTGGGAAGATCTGATAAACAAGGCAAAAGGAGGAGGTTTGGATGTGGTTGAAACCTATGTTTTTTGGAATGTTCATGAGCCTTCTCCTGGCAATGTACTTCATTTCCCACTTATTTTCTGTACAATTAGCTTGTTTTCAGTTATGTTTTGTGCTCAAAGATTAAATCTTTTTTTTTTTCATGTTGTGTGGGGGGTTTTTTTCAGTACAATTTTGAAGGAAGATATGACCTGGTGAGGTTTGTAAAGACAATTCAGAAAGCAGGCCTCTATGCTCATCTTAGAATTGGCCCTTATGTTTGTGCTGAGTGGAATTTTGGGTACATTTCTTTTTTTGAGCTCTTCACTAGATCTACTAGGAGGTATTTCATACTAGTACTAATTTTACTGTCAATTCCAGAGGGTTTCCAGTATGGCTGAAGTATGTACCAGGCATTAGCTTCAGATCAGATAATGAACCTTTCAAGGTCTCAATTTCTATGCCTTCTTGTGCCCCCTACCCCCCCCCCCCCTACTATCATTTTTGTATGGTGGGTAGTTAATGAAAGTTATAAATTGTTTTATGGTCATGGCAGAATGCAATGAAAGGGTATGCTGAGAAAATTGTTAACTTGATGAAGAGTCATAATCTTTTTGAGTCACAGGGTGGTCCAATCATACTCTCCCAGGTATATCTTTGATGATTTTTTTATTCCAATTTAGTATTCATTATACTATTCTTGTGTTTGCTGAAGCCAAATTCCACTAAAACTAGTTTAACTCTCATGTAACCATTCTGTCTGATCTGTTATTGCAGATTGAGAATGAGTATGGGCCGCAAGCCAAGGCACTCGGAGCACGAGGTCATGAGTACTCAACATGGGCTGCAAAAATGGCAGTTGGATTGGACACAGGTGTCCCATGGGTGATGTGCAAGGAAGAAGATGCCCCAGATCCTGTGGTAAGCAATTTCAGTTGTTGCTTTTCATTTGGCATTGTGCTATAGCATTTTCTAGTTTAGTTTAACTTATATACACCTATCAGTTTAGATTTTTACCTGCCGCAACAAGTCATTTACCATTTGTCAATTCATGTTTGCTATAAAAGTTACCTGTAATTAGCTTTTAAATGACCTCACATTACACTAAGGATGTGTTCGGTACGAAGGAAAATGTTTTCTAGGAAAATAAGTGGGTTTCATACCTATTTTCTTTTGTTCGGTACGTAAGCAAAAAATATTACTCCCTCCGGATAAAAAGAGTGTCCACTTAGCCATTTGCACACCCTTACGAAAATACTAACTCCTAGGAAAAAATAGGTAATTTGACTAAATTGCCCCTAATTAAATAGGTATTGGAATTTGATTATATAGCACTTAATAGGGGCAAATCTGAAAAAATAAGGTTAATTCTTTCTTTTTTGATAAGTGGACGCTCTTTTTGACTCAAGAAAAAAAAAGCTAAATGGACACTCTTTTTGATCCGGAGAGAGTATCCTAAAAGCATTTATATATAATCTAAACAAATACTATGAGAGGTGGGGTGAAGATGGGGTGTGTTGGAGGGTGGGGAGAACACAATCTATATGGAATGCCACTTGTGAAACTTGTTTTCCTTACTTCCACTAGGGAAGTCAATTTTTTCAATTTTAGAACTTGTTTTCCTAGAGAAAATATTTTCTAATTTTTTTTTACCAAACGAGAAAATTGGAAAATAGTTCCTCTATACCAAACACACGCTAAGTGTATATTAGTTAAACTCCTCCAAGTATGAACCAAACTGCTTTTGCTCCTCTTGAACCTCTGCTATTTTGTGTCAGTTTCTAAACTCCAAAAACTATCGGACGGGTTGACTCTCAAGGCTCTTAAAGCAGTTTATAAAAAAAATTGTTTTTTGCTGTTGATAACAGATCAACACATGTAATGGTTTCTACTGTGATAATTTCTTCCCAAACAAACCATACAAACCTGCAATTTGGACTGAAGCTTGGAGTGGTTGGTAAGTAATCTTGTCGGTTCCTCTTAAGTTTTAATTATGTTTGAAGTCAGGTCATGTTTGACTTGCTTTTTCAATAAATTTTAAGGTTCTCGGAATTTGGCGGTACCCTTCATCAGAGGCCAGTTCAGGATTTGGCATTTGCCGTAGCGCAATTTATACAAAGAGGAGGATCTTTTGTTAACTATTACATGGTTAGTTTCCATTCCACTTTTTCGCAAATGACTGATGTAGAAACGTCATAGTACTTCTTTATACACATGAAGTCTCATATAGTAACAACATTTCCTTTTTTTTGCCTAACAGTATCATGGTGGCACGAACTTTGGACGATCCGCAGGGGGCCCGTTCATCACTACTAGCTACGACTATGATGCTCCAATTGATGAGTATGGTGAGTGTTAGAGCTCTCGTTTTTATCTCATCTCTTCTCTTGTAAATTTATATTCAGAGGTCTTGAATTATTCTATAAGGGGTTGTTTGGTCTTTGAAATTGTGGATTGGTTCAATAAGACCATGTTGCCTTCACTGATATTTGTTGTTTAAGGCTTCCCAGAGCTTCATTCTCTAATTTGTGTGCGCTGAGAAAGCTTTGCAACATAAAAAATTGTCTATGTTATTTATCGGTTCCACTCAACTCTTCCATTTGACAGGTCTGATCAGACAGCCAAAATATGGTCATCTCAAGGAGCTTCATAGAGCTGTCAAGATGTGTGAGAAATCCATAGTTTCTGCAGATCCAGCTATCTCATCCTTGGGAAGCCTTCAACAGGTATATAATTCTGCATAAGCATTAGTCTCTTGTCGCCATGGTTCATTATAATGAGTCTCATTGAATATTTTTCCGTTACTGTAGGCGTATGTGTACTCTTCAGAGACAGGGGGTTGTGCAGCTTTCTTGTCAAACAATGACTGGAATTCTTCTGCTAGAGTATTTTTCAATAACATGCACTATAATTTGCCTCCTTGGTCCATTAGCATCCTTCCTGATTGCAGAAATGTAGTCTTTAACACAGCCAAGGTACGTAATACAATAGTACTCATGAGCTGCTTTAACATCTTCTGAAAGTTAGTTCCTTTATGCTACTCGCTAACAACTCTGATAGCAAGGATTTAACTGCTCTTAAATTCTATGTACAGGTTGGAGTTCAAACATCAAAGATGGAAATGTTACCTACTAATTCAGAGATGCTATCTTGGGAAAGTTACAATGAAGATATGTCTGCATTAGATGACAGCTCATCAATTAGATCTTTTGGTCTCTTGGAGCAAATAAATGTTACTAGAGATACAAGTGACTATTTGTGGTACATAACTAGGTGAGGTTTGGTTTGGTATCTGACTATTGAACCTGTTTCTGTTTTCATATTACTCAACCTTGGTACCTCTCTTACTTCTTTGCATTTAACACTTGTGGCCTGAAAACTGAAATTATAGCTTTATGTGACATATGTATGATGTTTCCTTTGTGTACAGTGTTGATATTGGTTCAACTGAGTCCTTCTTGCATGGTGGAGAGCTCCCTACTCTTATAGTTGAGACAACTGGCCATGCTCTGCATGTGTTTATTAATGGACAGCTCTCAGGTAATGCAGTCAATATTACTTCATCAAAAGTTAATCTATTTAGTATGATTAAACTTGGCTAATTTTTTATGAATCCTACACGTGTTTATAGGTTCTGCATTTGGGACGAGGAAGAATAGAAGATTTGTATTTAAAGGAAAAGTCAATCTTCGTGCTGGCTCAAACAGAATTGCACTGCTTAGCGTGGCTGTCGGACTGCCGGTTAGTTCAATCCTCACCTTCTGTCTCCCAAATAGTGTGCATACTTGAGATCAACTCAAATTCAAATAACTCATAAAGCAAATAAGAAACATCACTAGCCTATACCAGAATCACTAATCAACTATAGTATCACTAATTACTATACAGTACTAGTGAAAAACCAAATTCTGGTACCAGGAAGTGAAGAAAGGAAGAATTCTGAGGGAGCTCATTAAAATTATGCATAGCTTAGAACTATGGAGCATGGGTTAATGCCTACTTTCGGTAAAGTTAATGATAACTGATAGGCAAGGTTTTTCCCTTCTTTTTTTTTTGCCGGGCTGGCAAAGGCTTGAAACTTAAGAGGACAAGACAAATACGGCTTCACACTGCTTAACTTGTCGTGTTATAGGCCATTGTGCATTCATTGATTACTATATACCTATGTGAAAGGAATATAATGTGAATTCATCTTTCCCATCAATAAAGGGATACATCAACAACATACCCAGTGAAGTCCCACAACGTGGGGTTTGGGAAGGGTAGAGTGTACGCAGACCTTACCTCTACCTTGGTAAGTAGAGAGACTATTTCCGAAAGACCCTCTGCTCAAGACAAAGCATAAGTACAAGCAAAGCAAGAGAAACGGTCAGACCTGGACAAAAATTTAAAGCAGTATGAAAATGAGAGTAACAAAAGCGATTAAGCCATGATAAAACATTCTGAAAAAAGAAGCAGTAACTAACGCATGTAAATAAGATAAATAAAGTATACGAAAGAACATACAACAACATAAATAAAAGGGTGGGGGACTATAAAACAATAATGCGCCATACAGTATGATAGGCTAATAGTGCTACAATAATAACACTACAACTACTAGTATGTAAGTGTAAGTAGGACTACGCTCAACTACCTACTACCCTTCTACCCTAATTTGTGTCCTCCACAAACCCCTATCTAAGGTCATGTCCTCAGTAAGTTGCTCTGCGCCATATCCCGTCTAATCATCTCTCCTCAATACTTTTAAGGCCTACCTCTACTCTTCGTGAACCCGTCCATATCCAACCTCTCACACCTCCGCACTGAGGCATTTGTGCCTCTCCTCTGCACATGCCGAATTATCTCAACCTCGCTTCCCGCATCTTATCCTCCCCCGAGGCCACTCTCACTCTGTCCCGGATATTATCATTTCTAATCCTATTCCTCGTATGCCCACACATCCATCTCTGCATCCTTATCTCCGCAACTTTCATCTTTTGGATGTGTGAAGTCTTGACTGGCCAACACTCCGCCCCATACAACATAGTCGGTCTAACCACCACCCTATAGAACTTGTCTTTAAGTTTTGGTGGCACCTTTTTATCGCACAAGACTCCAGATATGAGCCTCCATTTCATCCACCCTGCACCAATACGATGTGTGACATCGTCATCAATCTCTCAATTCCTTGGATAATAGATCCGAGATACTTGAAGCTTCCTTTCTTTGGAATGACCTGAGTACCAAGCCTCACCCCACGCCTGTCTCATGGTCTCTCCCGTTACTGAACTTGCACTCCAAGTATTCTGTCTTGGTCCTACCCAACCTAAACCCTTTAGGTTTCAGAATCTGTCTCCAAACGTCCATCTTAGCGTTCACTCTACTGCGAGTCTCATCAATCAGGACTATGTCATCTGCAAATAACATACACACCTCCCCTTGAATTTGTCGCGTCAGTCCATCCATCACCAAGGCAAATAAGAATGGGCTAAGAGCTGATCCCTAGTGTAGCCCCTCATCACTGGAAAGTGCTCCGAGTCTTCTCCTTGATCGCCCTAGTGTACGCCACAATAAAGGGATTGGAAAAAGTTTATCAGAAATAGAAGGGATAGGAAACCAGCTCATCAGTGTGACTAGCTATTATCATCACCATCACGGATATGTTGACGCAACAATTTGTAGCCTATTCACAGTCCTGAGATCATATATACATTTTTCAATTGACTCTAAAATATTAATATTTCTGTTTGTTTCTGAAGAACATGGGTGGACATTTTGAAACATGGAGCACTGGAGTACTGGGTCCTGTTGCAATTCATGGGATAGACCAGGGAAAATGGGACTTGTCTTGGGCAAAGTGGGCATATCAGGTGGTCTAACATACCTCACTATTATTCAATCAATCATCAATTATTTCAACTGCTACCTTTTATAATGATTTGGACTTATTAACAGGTTGGGCTCAAAGGAGAGGCCATGAATCTTGTTTCTCCAAATGGTATTTCTGCTGTTGACTGGATGCAGGGTTCATTAATTGCACAGAGACAACAACCTTTAACATGGCATAAGGTATGATATTAGGAGAAATAAATTCCATGATGCAAGTGATTGTAGTCGTATCTTACAACTCATCATATTGCAGGCTTACTTCAATACACCAGACGGAGATGAGCCATTGGCTTTGGACATGAGCAGTATGGGTAAAGGTCAAGTATGGATTAATGGTCAGAGTATTGGTAGATATTGGACTGCATATGCTACTGGAGATTGCAATGGTTGCCATTATTCTGGAAATTTTCGGCCCCCAAAGTGTCAACTGGGATGTGGGGAACCAACTCAAAAATGGTAAACCACTTCTTCTCAGCTTTACACTGCATTCTGATAATTTCAGACATACCATTAATAACTGGAAACTGGAGTTCCTTGTACTGGAAACTTAAAGATTTTATTTTTCAGGTACCACGTTCCTCGGTCTTGGTTAAAACCCACTCAAAATCTATTGGTGCTTTTTGAAGAACTAGGGGGAGATCCCACAAGAATTTCTCTTGTGAAGAGATCAGTCAGCACTGTATGTGCCAATGTTCCTGAATATCATCCAAACATTTGGAATTGGCAAATTGAGAACTATGGCAGAACCCAAGAGTTTCACCTACCTAAAGTTCGCATTCACTGTGCTCCTGGTCAATCTATTTCCTCTATCAAATTTGCGAGTTTCGGAACTCCTCGCGGAACCTGTGGGACCTTCGAGCAAGGAACTTGCCATGCTCCTACCTCACATGCCATTGTAGAAAAGGTACCCTTTATTTTGCTAACAGGTTGACAGGGACAAGAATAAGTTGTTTACGTTTTGTTCAACTACTTACTAGGCCGCCTAAATTCTTATGACTCACATTTTGTTCGTGTAATTTTGCCAGAAATGTCTGGGACGCCAAACATGTGCTGTGACAATATCAAATAGCAACTTTGGAAAAGATCCCTGCCCCAACGTACTGAAGCGGCTGTCTGTAGAAGCAGTTTGTACACCTACCCGGAATTGAAGAGTAAAAAAGAAAAAGTTGTTCAAATTGCATAACTTAGTTTACACCCCATGAGGAAAAGGCTAGTGAGGTAAGAATAAAGTGTGAAGCATAGGAAATAGGAGGTAGTAGTTTGGTTGATGAATGCCATTGTTGTTGAGGAAAACTCCTGATATGCGTTCATTAGATAGTAGTCTTAATTTTGGGGTGCCAAAGGGACTCTGTGAAGATAGCATATTTATAGATGAGTTTTAGATGTTGGGTGTTCCAAAATGTAACTCCCATCTTAGAGTGAAGTCTGGTCCCTTTCTGCTTTTCAATTGGACATGTGGACCAGATAAACGCCGTTTATGTAACAGTGTGATAGCTTGTCTTCCTGGGAAAAATCAAACCCCTTAGGTTCATGTTAGGAACGGATCCTAGTATACAACAACATACCCAGCGAAATCCCACACCGTGGGGTGGGAGGGTATAGTGTACACATACCTTACCTCTATCTTGGTACCTCTATCTTGGTAAGTAGAACGGCTGTTCCGGGAGACCCTCGGCTCATAACGGATCCTAGTATGACCCTTTATAATCGTTTGTACTGTGCAGTTGGTAGAAAAAATTCAATGGAAAAGTGTATTTGCATCCATGTTCTCTTTCCTTTTCATGCAACTAGCAGTCATATGAGTTGAGCATGTTACTTGTTCAACTCTTATAACACCAAACTGAACCGAAGTTTCAGCGACTGGATGGCAGTTCAAATTTTGGTTTCCGGTGCCATTAACCTTGAGATAGTGCTAGTTAATGTCTTTTTTCATAAACAAATTCTCAAGGATATATTTGCAATCAATCAATTACACTTCAGTCACCAATTAGTTAATGTCTGATTTACTCTTTTACTTCCAACCTTTTTCCTGGGAAACCATATTTCTCCACAAAAAAAAAAGATGGGTGGGAACAATTTTACATGACATGAAAATATCACTGTTCTTGTCTAATCAAGGATCATCCTATAATAGGATAAAAGACCCGTACCAATCAGTCTAGAAATTATAACTAGTGGTTAGTCTTAGTTGATTTTACCTCTTAACAAAGTAGAGTCAAATTATCTTTTAAATTGAATATGCTATTTTGAAATCTATATATTAGGTATTGATGTATGAGGTTACATTTGGTTCTTGGTTGAAGATCAATTATGGCCTCTAAGGTTACACTTCTGACGATGGAGGCATGTGGCTCATGAGTCATGACTTTCATTCTCCATCACAGGAGGTAATTTCATGTTTATTAACTCGACTTGATAAATAAACTACTGCACGCTTGGGTATTATAACACGGTCAGCATAAATAACAAATGGAACACACCCATTGAAATTACTATCATTCGAGGCAAGAAACCACTTTTGATTGGAGAAGGAACAGTTCAAAGTACAGATAAATAATGACTTAATAGTAAGAACTTGCAATATCCAACAGAAATAAAATTAGTTCTTGCTCATATTCAGGTAGAAGTCAGTAAACCAAGCGCAAATATGATACATAGTAAAAGCAAATTAGGCTGATGAGGTACTACTGATGTGCTTGGCAATGGTCTGCTGCAGCTCATCTTTTTTGGCTCCTACCACCTTATCAACGATCTTCCCCTCTTTGATGAACATGAAAGTTGGCATTGCCTCCACAGCCCAATCAGTAGCTACTGACTGCGACAAGGAAATAGGACATCAATACTTATAATAGACCATTCGTACTAAGATATTAATTCCTGATATGTTGGATCATATTGTTAGGTAACATTAATGGGATTTTGGTATATGCCACCAAACGTATTAAATGTTATGCTCAATAATTTTACCTTCAATTCATCCACGTCCACTTTCAGGAAGGTAACAGTGGGTATCTTCTTAGCCAACTCTGCAAGGAATGGGGCAATGAACTTACAGGGACCACACCAAGAAGCAGTGAAGTCCACAACTATCTGCAACATAAGTAATATGAGCAAATTAAAGTAGTAGAGGCCTATGTGTATAGTAAACTATGCCACCAACCAACCTTAAACAGTTCAAGGCACACACTTGATATACAGAAGTTACAACTTGCTTATATGTTTGCATACACACAAACAAGGAAAGATTTAGCGAACCATGATTTACATAAGCAGATTGGAATTGTAACCACAAGCAAGAAACTATAGACGGTGCTGAGATCTCGAGTCTGTTCTCTATTAAAGTTAGACCAATCAATTAAATATGATGTTGTTTGTTCTCTTGGAGTATCACAGTCCATGAATAAGGAGAGGGATCTTCCACCTAAATCAATCACCCGCACAATAATCATATGAATTAATCAATAAACCAAAAGCTTCACAATGTTATCTCAATACACAACAAGTACAGAACAAGCGTGAAGAATAGAAAGATTGTAAAAGAGTATAAAAACATCATGGCTGGATCTTTTCATTTATCAAAAATTGTAAGTACTAAATAAAAACTATCCGTTTAGTGTCAAAAGCAAAAAAATGGAAAATGAAAAGAGTAAGTCATAAGCCTCCCATGCCTAGAACCTGACAGTTGATGAGAATATAACACTTGCTTAATTCTACTAGACTCTATTGCCTTCTGGACCTGTGGTTCTCCAAATACACTCTACTAATGTCATATTCAAAAGGAATTTCATCCTGGTGTGGTAAGTGAGACCTTTCATCAAGACGGCCACTTGGCGCATGTCCTCCATTCTTACGCTGAAGGGATGGACCATAGATTTTAAATCTCATAGGGTAGTTTTGGTGCCAAAAAATAAGATACTCTAATTTCACAACATACCTGTCACCTCCCACCAGCAACAATTACCGAATAACTATGTCCATCAAGGAAAGGACAGGATGAAAAAATCACCTATTTTATTTATCTCAGCTGGAATTTGAAGCTAAAAATTCATGATTCTCAATCCACTTCATTGACCACAAGGCCACAACCTTGAGTGCTTTGTGGATCATGCCTTTCAAGTGTTATGTTGGGTATACAAGTAGATATAGCATACAGTAATTGTGTATACAACCAATAGGATCGAGTATGAAGTTAATGATTCGATAGTAATATTTTTTTGATATTAAAAGTTAAACTTGATGGTAATTTTTCTTTGGATATTAAAAGTTAACAATATGTAGCTGAAATAAGAGATCAAATAATGAAAGAACTCATTTTATTCATTTGGTAAAAACTTAACATTTTTTATCATGCCAGAACGCCCTAGATGTTCTAGATACCTGAGGTGAACCTCAAATTCAGAAAGGTTTATTCATTTTTACAGGGTAGTGCTAAATAGCACAACTCGTTTTGGCACAAACTGGCACAACGTGTATAAAGTACACCCTACCCTTAATGAAAAATGGCTCCAACCACTGATATTTCTTTCCAAAAAATTTTCCCTCCAAGACAACAATTATTACACTTAAGTTTTCCATTGACGAAATTCCATTTATTTTATAAAAAAAATTATTGAACTGAATCAAAATTTAGTATTTTTTTTACTCAATTCTATATAACATTTAGCTAAATTGAAGTGATTCAATGTTTCAATTACAATCAATCATAGTGTAGACCGGTTGTTTCATCAAGTTTTTGTCATTCTTTTTTTTTAATTGATTGAATCAAATCAAAACTTACTAATTTTTACTCAATTCTATCTAATAGTTAGCTAAGTTAAGATAATTTAATGTTTCAATTAAAGTCAACTATAGTGTTGACTAATTATTACATTCACTGTTTTTTACTTTTTAAAATTGATTGAATTAAATCAGTACTTACAAAATATTTATTCGATCTAATCCTATCTAATGCTTAACTAAATTGAGATAATTCAATATTTCAATAAAAGTCAATCACACTGTCGACTACTTGTTACATTCATTATTATTTTTTAGAATTGAAAAACTTGTTAATTGTTACTCAATCATATCTAATACTTAGCTAATTTGAGATAAACTAATATTTCAATTAGAGTCAACCTGGTTACATCAATCTTTTTAAATTGATTGAATTAGATCAAAACTTACTAATCGTTACTCAATTCTATATAATACTTAACTAAATTGAGATAATTCAATGTTTCAATTAATGTCAACCATAATGTTGACTACTTTTTATATCCACTATTTTTTTAATTGATTGAATTAGATCTAAACTTGCTAATCGTTAGTTGTTACTCAATCACATCTAATATTTAGCTAAATTGAGATAATTCAATGTTTCAATAAAAAAAATTGTGAATGTAACAAATCATCGACATTATGATTGACTTTAATTGAAATATTGAATTATATCAATTTAGTTAAGCATTAGATAGGATTAGATCGAATAAATATTTTGTAAGTGTTGAAGTTAAGAAAAACAGTGAATGTAACCCTATAGTTGACTTTAATTGAAACATTGAATTATCTCAATTTAGCCAAGTATTAGATAGAATTGAGTAACAATTAGCAAGTTTTGATTTAGTTATCAATTTTTTTTTTTTTAAATGACGGATGTAACTAGTCATCACTATGGTTGACTTTGAATAAAAGATTTAATTTTTTATAAGTATTAGAATGATTAAGGAAAAGTTAGCAAGTTTTGATTTAATTCAATCAATTTAAAAAAAATGATAAAAACTAAGCGAGACAAGCAGTCAACACTATGATTGACTGTAATTGAAACATTGAATTATTTCAATTTAGCTAAATATTATATAGAATTGAGTAAAAAAAAATTACTCAGTTTTGATTCAATTCCATCACTTTTTATAAAAATAAATAGAATTTCATAAAAAAAATAGGCAACTTTTATATGTAATTTAGGTTTTTTTCTTCTATTGTTTATAAGATATTTATAGGGTACATTAACATATAGTTTGTATTGGTAGACCCTAAGTTAGGTGTATGTATAAATGTATAAATTTTAGAGGGGAAAATTGAGGTAAATCTTTAAACGAGATCAATTTATGGATTCTAGGTGTGGGATGGAAAGCTTAAGCATGCTTAAGTGTAATAATTGCTTTGTCCCAGACGAAAAAAATTTGAAGGGAAATATCAATTGATGTCATTAAGGGTAAAGTGGACTTTATACACGTGTTGTGCCAGTTTATGTCAAAATGAGTTGTGCCATTTAGCACTACCCAAATTATATTTGGCACGACTCATTTTGGCACAACGAGCACAAATGGGGACATTAAAGTAACTTTGCACGACTTTTGAAGGCATAATAGTCGCTTTCTATTTTTTCTATATCAAAAATACCCTTCTATTGAAAAAGAAGAGATGAAAATTTAGGTAATTATTGTTTTCTTCTCAATGCATTGAATTTCATTCTCTATTTCCTTAATGTAATTAAGACTTTTCTTCCAATACATTGATTAGATAAAATTTATCTAATCAATGTATTAGAAAGAGAAGCAATAATTACATTAAGGAGTCATTTGTCATTAAGGGTAGTCCCATAAAATTAAAACTATCCCATATTTGATTGGTGGGATAACTCCTTTGTTATCCCACCCAATCCCATCTATATAGGATGAAGGTGGGATAAATTATGGATAAGATAAGTGATTTCATCCTATCCCACCTAATCCCATAATATGAGACAACTTATCCTTCCTACCAAACAGCGCTTAAGGATAAATTGGACCTTATACTTATACATGTGGTGTGCCAGTTTGTGACAAAATGAGTTGTTCCATTTAGCGCTACCCATATAGTTTTCCTTTTTTTTATTGTGCGGGCAGAGATAGAATATTGCCCACATTGTCAAAAAAAAAGGTCAATTAGGAAAAGTTATTACGATTCCAATCTTCAATTGAGACAAACCCACGCCTAATACAGATCCGA
Source organism: Anisodus tanguticus (assembly GCA_034509755.1). Classification (NCBI taxonomy): domain Eukaryota; kingdom Viridiplantae; phylum Streptophyta; class Magnoliopsida; order Solanales; family Solanaceae; genus Anisodus; species Anisodus tanguticus. The sequence continues at coordinate 12,201,034 of CM067544.1, forward strand.
TCCGTAATACAGACAGCGAAAATCCAACGATTAACGAAGAAAGTAATCATTTAAGAAAAAAACACCAACTAAATCAGGACAAAATGACATAAAAACGAAAAGGTGACGAATAGAAATGAAAGACAAGGGGTTACCAGTTTTTTGTTATCAATGCCCTTTTGGAGTTGCTCGTTCCACGCATCAACGGTGTGGACGCCAAGGACTTGTCCTTCCTCTGCCATTTCTTCTCTGTGTTCTTTTTCCTATTGGTTTCACCAATAAATAATTTGCCAAACAAGAAAACTCTTTGCCAATTGGAGCGGCTCTCTCCGTCTTATATATACGGCTTAGCTTAGGGTGGAAAAAAGAAGATTCTGCACATTTACAAATTTGTCCCTACTCGGACCATTTTTCGAAAAGAAAAAAATGACACATAAATTGAAACAGATGGGTATATAATTGGTCTGATTTGTTCCTAATTCAAAAGGTAACAAACACGTCAATTCAGTTACTATGCTCACTAAATTAGTTTTGGTTATTACTTTAAAATTTTAAAATACATTCTACTATTGTACTATATTGTCCAATGTTGATTCCTCTGCAAAATATTTTTGTTTAATAAAGTACCGAATAGATCTTTCCCTTTTTCTCCGAATATGTTTATTCTTTTTTTTCCCCATAAATAATCATTTTTTCACGATAATGCAACCAAATACTTAGTTGTTATCTCAACATCAGTATCATGATCATCACTCCAGGACATTGTCCATATCCCAACCAGGCACATGATAAAACTCACTTGTATAGTTGAATACTAATAATAAATCACTTACTAGTGAATATTATTTATAAATCACAACACATAATTATGTGTACATATTTTTTAATTTTACTTTAAATTTATTTTAGTGTAACTAACTAAAAACTAAAAGTAAGTAAGAATATTTTAAAAGATATTAATAAGAAAAATACAATACAATTCATTGGGTTTAAAAGTAAAAAAAAAAAAAAGGTGCAGTTGCGACATCAAGTTAGAATAATAAGTGGAATATCCCGTAAGAGTTAAGATCTTAAAAAGACGTCAAATTCTGAAGCATAAGCAAAATATTGTGACATTTATTACAAAACCCAAGCATTTATTTAATTCTTAAAACCATAAAAAGGGCAGTTTTAGGATATTCTAGCAAGCTTATCATTAAAAATTAATTTCGTTACGAAAAGATCAATTCTACTCCTACTATATATATATATACTCTTATCCACTATATTAAAAATAATTGTTCAATTTTACTTGTCTACTTTAAAAAATCAATAAATAATTTACCACTTTTCTCCTATTTTATTCTTAATATTAATAAGTCAAATTTTCCAATTCTTTTTTTCAACACCTTGGAATTATAGTAGTCAAACTTGACTTTTTCCAATTCCCTTTTCCCAAAAACTATTTTTCTATTGGGAATATATGAATTGTTGGAATCCATTACTTAATTAGTTGGCTGCGTATTTTTTTTGGTAAGCTTTAGTTGAATAATTAAGGATAATATTGATAAATTTTCTATTTTATTTTTGGTTCACCAGTAAAACTGGACGGAGAGAGTATAAGGGAGAGGAACTAATCACAAACCGCAATTCTAAGGTCAATAAAATTTTCCTATTTAAATAGAAGTCCTTTTTTAAAAGGAAATAAGTACGAGTATTGTTTTATTGTTTCGTATTCGATCAATATATAAATTAAATTGGCGACGGTTTCACCCCAAAATCCCCATTGTTCATCACAAGTCACAACACAACATTTCTCAAACCCTAGACAGAACGGTGGTTATGAAGGGAGGAACGAGAAGTGGAGTAATTGAGGGAGCAGAAGAGGAATTGGATCGCACCTCATTGCAGGTAAACGTGTAAATATAGGAAACAATACATTCCCTACCCATAATTAGAATATTTCCATATATTGTGTAAATATAATTATGGTAAGACTAGGATTCCTCTTTTGTATAGGCTTAGGATTCCTATTGTATAAGGGATGAATATTGTACTCTATTTATACCTTGATATTAATGAAAGACTCCCCAAGGGAGATTAATATCATCTAACATGGTATCAAGAGCCAAATAAACAAAACCCTAAAAACCTTTCTCTTCCACAGCCGCTGGCTGCCTCTCCTACGCTGCGGCCCTCCCGGATTTTCTTCTTATTTTCGGATTTTGTTCTTCCTTTCTTCTCTTCTCTAAATGGCTATCCCTGATTCTTCCACACTTTCTGACGCCTCTACCTCCACAAATCCCACCACAAAGTCATCACCCCTGTTTCATCCCGCCCTTACTGTTTCCAACATCAAGAACCATATTCCCATTATTCTTGATCAAGAAAACAACCAGTATTCTCCCTGGGTTGAACTTTTTCGCAATCATGCATGTCTCTATAACGTGCTTGACCATATTGATGACATTATTCCGCGCCCTACGGAGATTGATGATTCTATCTGGCATCGTCTCGACGCCGGCGTCAAACAATAGATATATGGTAGCATCTCTCAGGATTTGCTCCTTACTATCATGAAATCTGACTCCACAGCCTTTGACTTGTGGAATCGTTTGGAGGAAATTTTTCAGGACAACAAGCACACTCGTGCCGTGTATTTGGAAGAACAGTTCAACAAAACACGTCTTGAAAACTTCTCCAATGTCTCCGAGTACCGCAAGCGACTTAAACTTCTAGCGGATCAACTCTCCAACATCGCACGCACGCTCGTCACCGACGATAAAATGGTGCTACAAATGATTTCTGGCCTTACTAAGGGTGAATATGATACTTTGGCCACCATTATTCAATAGGCAGATCCGCTAGCGAGTTTTAACAAAGCTCGCTCACAATTGTTGCTCGAAGAAACTCGTCGTGCTAAGCAGGATGAGCACGCCCGGCAGTGTTAGGCGTCGACACGCAACCCCAAGATCGACGCCACCGGACAACTCCCAACAAGCGGGCAGCCAACGCAACCGGTGGCACGGGGACAAAGCGAATCGCAAAGAACAACAATAGCGGTGGTCCAACCAAAGAAGATCGGTGGCCCAACCAAAGCCGGACCTCGCTCGCATGCCGTACCCGATTGTAGAGGCCCGGTTCCGCGCAGCCTTGGTCGACGGCCTCTTAGGCCGCCCCGAGGCGAGCCCACCACCACCAAAGCCAGCAAGCCAAACACCGGCACCACCTGGTTACAAGTGCAACAAAGAAGAAGACGGCACTTCGCGCGGCCTGGCCCCGACTGATTTGGGCCAAGCCAACACCACCGTGAACCTTCAACAACGGCCGACGAAAATTGGTACACGGACACCGAGCCACATCTCACCTCACCCGTCGTCGGGTAACCTATCTCAACTACGTCGGTTAAAGTGTCCTCAATTTATTACTGTCGGCAATGGTCATCGCATTCCAATTGAAGGTTACGGTAACGCACACACCAAACATCTCCACCCGCATTTCTCCCTAAATCACGTCCTTTACACCCCTAACATCATTAAAAATCTAATATCTGTAGAAAATTCACTCGCAATAATTCTGTGTCTGTCGAATTTGACCCTTTTGATTTTTCTGTGAAGGATCTCAATACGGGGAAAATTCTTACGCGATGCAATAGTGTAGGAGACCTCTACCCCTTCATTCAATCTTCCGTTGTCAGACCGCAATCACCTCTATCCCTTGCGGCTATCTCTCCATCAACTTGGCACAACAGACTCGGGCACCCCGGAGACCCTGTTTTTAATTTTCTTAGGACTACTAAGCGTATTCAATGTAATAATGAAAAACTTGCCCAACACTGTTTTTCTTGCCCACTTGGCAAACATACTCGTCTTCCATTTATGTCATCCAACAGTGTTACTTTTTCTCCTTTTGATATTGTTCATGCTGACTTGTGGACATCTCCGGTTGTTAGCTCTTTGAGTCACAAATTTTATCTAGTATTTTTAGATGATTTTTCAAATTTTGTCTGGATTTACCCTCTGAAATTCAAATCTGAAGTATTTGCCAAGTTCCTTAAATTTCAAAAATTCATTAAAACACAGTTTGAAAAATCTATCAAATCTTTCCAATGTGATAATGATCGCGAATTTAATAATTCGGTATTTCACACTTTCTGCTCTAAACAAAGCATGATTTTCCGTTTTTCCTGTCCCTATACTTCCTCCCAAAACGGAAAGGCTGAATGCATTATACGAACCATCAATAACATGGTTCGCACCCTTTTGTTTCATGCCTGTCTTCCATCGTCTTTTTGGGTCTATGCTGTTAAAATGGTAGAATTCCTCCTTAATATTTTACCTACTAACACCCTTCAAAACAAAACCCCCACTGAAGTTCTATATCGTAGGATCCCATCCTATGACCAACTCAGAATTTTCGGTTGCCTATGCTACCCCAATCTAGCCTCAATTGTCCCTCACAAATTAGCACCACGAACTACGCCTCGTGTCTTCGTTGGTCTCGCGTCTAACCATATGGGTTACCTGTGCTATGACCTGTCCACTCGTAAAATCATTATCTCCCGCCACGTCACATTTGACGAGAAGTATTTTCTATTTTCCAATCTTCGGAAATTTCAAACCACGGACTACATATTTCTTGATGACACATATCTGTCCCCACCAGTCAAAACACTGTTTCGGTTTCTGTCCACTGTTCACGCGTCAACGTCGATGGCGCAGGTCATTTTGCCTCCACCAGCGACTGTCACTGACGCCGCCAGTACAATCCATCGGCCCCTATCTTATCTTCATAGTGTCGAACAACCACCACCTCTACCAAACCACCAAACTCTCGATAGGCTGTCCAGAAACCCTCTCGCCGACACATCTCCGATCCACCCACCCATCGGAGATCTGCCGCTACTGGCCAGCTCCACCAACTCGCCACTTAACCCACCGACAACAACCCAGTCACCTCCGAAACCCGTCACGGCTCCTCTCCGATTCCGACATCGAGTTCTGAACCTGAAGACCAGCGGTCACTGCCTACCCATCGTATGGAAACCTGTGCCCAACACGAGATTTTCAAGCCCAATGTTCACTTTAACCTCTCCAAACAAACCATATCACCCTTTCCAAAAAAATCCGAAACTAGCCAAACTGGACCCTAATTGGAATGCGGCCATGTGCGAGGAATTTAGTGCTTTAACCAAGCAGAACAGTTGGGATTTGGTACCTAGATCGAACAATGTGAATGTTATCCGGTTTATGTGGCTATTTCATCATAAGTACAGAGACAGTGGTGACTTGGAGCGGTATAAGGCAAGACTAGTTGCTAATGACACTAATCAGCAAGAGGGTATTGATTGTGGTGAGACATTCAGTCCGGTTGTTAAATCGGCCACTATTCAGACTGTTCTCAAAATTGCTATGGGCATGCATTGGCCGATTCATCAGCTTGATGTCAAGAATGCATTTCTTCATGGGGATTTGAAAGAAACTGTGTACATGCATCAGCCATCTGGCTTTGTTCATCTGGCAGTCCCGCAGTTTGTATGTCGTCTCAGGAAGTCATTGTATGGCTTGAAACAGGCACCCCGCGCTTGGTATGATCGCTTTACCAGGTATCTTATGCAGATCGATTTTATATGTAGCAGGTGTGATAAATCTCTCTTCACTTTTCATCGAGGTAGCAACACTGCTTATTTGCTATTATATGTGGATGACATTGTTATTACTGCCTCATCTGACGGTTTGAAGAATGAAATCATTGCTCCACTCAAAACTGAATTTGCTATGACCGACTTGGGCAAGCTGAGCTATTTTTTAGGTATATCAGTGACCAGATCTGCAGCTATTATGTTTTTGTGTCAACGTAAATATGTAGAAGAGATAGTGTACAGGGCTAAGATGACAAATTGTAAAATTATGCCAACTCCGGTTGACTCGAAATCCAAGCTCAATGTCAATGACGGTGCGCCACTTTCTGATCCCACTCTATATCGGAGTCTTGCAGGTGCCCTTCGGTAACTTACATTCACTAGGCCTGCTATTGCATATGTCGTTTAGCATGTGTGTCTGTTTATGCACGACCCTCGAGAGTCCCATTTTGCCGCCCTCAAACGTATTATCAGATACGTTAATGGCACACTGGACTTTGGACTACATCTCTACCCCAAACAAGTTACTCTCCTACACGGATGCAGATTGGGCAGGATGCCCCGACACACGTCGCTCCACCTCAGGCTACTGTGTATTTCTTTGGGATAATCTTATTTCATGGTCCGCCAAGCGGCAGGCCACGCTATCCCATTCGAGTGTTGAAGCAGAGTATCGCGGAGTTGCTAATGTCGTTGCTGAGATCTGTTGGCTCCGAAATCTTCTTTTGGAGCTTCAGTGTCCACTGCGAAAGGCGTCTATAGTCTATTGTGACAACATAATTGCCATCTATATGTCTCACAATCCGGTCCAACATCAGCGGACTAAGCATATTGAGATGAATATCCACTTTGTGCGATAGAAGATCTTGGTCAGGTCAAAATATTACATGTGCCTTCCTCCTATCAGTATGCAGATATTTTCACAAAGGGACTACCGAGACAACTCTTCACCGACTTCCGATCCAGCCTTTAGCGTTCGGCCTCCTCCCGCTCCGTCTGAGGGGGAGTATTAGCGAATATTCACAGTATATTTTGTAATTATGATAGATGTATATTTAAGATAACTTATGATTCTTATTGTATTATGAATCAACCATTTAAGGTAAGTTAGGATTCTTATTGTATTAGGAATCAACTTCTGTACAACTATATATATTGTGAATAATGAAAGGAATTCCTAAGAGAAATTATTTCACTCTTACAATATCCATCCAGATTGTATTTCAATTAGGGAATTTGTAGGCCAAATCAAAATCTCTGTTCTATTTATGCTATGCTGGAGCTCTCGCATAATACAAAAATGACCTTTAGACAATGTTTAGCAACTTCATAGATTTGTTACCGAAAGGTTAATGGAAGAAGAAAAAAATTAAAGCCTTTCCTTTTGCTACTGTAGGACTCTTCTAAGTATGCATACTGTAATCGTCCTTCTTTGGCTTGCAATTGCTCTTGTTCTGTTACTAATCTTTCGTTTTCTTTGCAGTAATTACTTTCTTCCTTTTTTTTTTGTTAGACATGCTTTCGGACTTATCTTCTGGTTCATGTTCGGTTGGGATCTACCCATGTGAGAAAGAAGAAACATCATGATTGAACAAACATCATGATTATTGTTCCATGATGAAAGCACCCAAAGCAAATTTCTTTTCCTATTATTTAATGGTTGAAGGTTCAGATTTTTTCCTATAAATAGGGGCCTTCCCCTTCATATTTTATACAACAACATAAAGAGAAATACTCTCAGTGAAAAGCTTAAGTAAGAGAAGCTTTTGAGAAAAAAATTCTTGGGTGTAATTGGGATTGAAGGTTGAGTGTTCTAAACACTTTGTAATATTTCTCCCTTAATAATATATTTGCATCAGCCCGGAGACGTAGGCAAAATTGGCCGAACTCCGTTATCAATTGTGTGTGTTATTTGTTCTTCGCTTAAATAGGTTCTATCTAAGGATGTTGGAATTTAAGTGGTCCATCTGTAACCCTCCAGTCTTTCTTGAGAACCTGCTTAGAAAGGTGGTTCTGTCTAGGAGACTGTCCGGATCTATCCTGTGTTGATATGATCGCGGTATTTTACAGTCTTTCCTGGGAATAATCTAATCCGTACATTCCCATAAATCTGGCGAAAAGGAAATTAAGTTGGTAAATTTCCTAACAACTGGTATCAAAGCAAGGTTGTTAATTTTGTCAATTTACAACGAGTTACTATTCACATGAATAGTGAAATTCGTGAATAGTAGAATTTGGCCAGCTACACCAAATTCGTCCGCAACAGTGTTTTCAATAACACGGTGGTTCTAAAAAATTGTCAAAACGAGGCGACAAACGAAGGAAAAATAAATATTGAAAAATTCAATGGTTCAGACTTTGGCTTTTGGAAGATACAGATAGAAGATTATTTGTACCAAAATAGTCTTTATCAACCTCTCACAAGTAAAAAGCCAGAAGGCATGAAAAATGATGATTCGGTTCTTCTAGACATAAAAGCTTTCGGAGTTATCCGACTATCGTTGTCACGCAACGTTGCTTTCAACATAGCAAAAGAAAAGACCACGATGGGTCTTATGGCGGTTCTTTCAGGCATGTACGAGAAGCCATCAGCCTCACACAAAGTCCATTTGATGAGGCGATTGTTCAATTTGCGGATGGTTGAAGGCGGTTCTGTAGCTCAACACCTCAATGAACTCAACACAGTGACAAGCCAACTGAGTTCAGTTAAAATTGATTTTGATGACGAAGTACGAGCATTGATATTTTTGTCTTCCCTACCAGAAAGCTGGAATGCTACTGTCACAACTGTGAGTAGCTCATCGGAAAGCAACGAATTGAAATTTGACGATGTTCGTGATCTGGTTCTCAGCGAGGAGATCAGGTGGAAAGATTCTAATGAGTTATCAACCTCTTCAGTATTACACACAGAGTCAAGAGGTAGAAAATCAATCAGAGGAGGCGGACGTGGCAAACAAAAGGACAGGAGGTCCAAATCTAGAAATCCCTCTAATTCTCAAAATTCGAATACTATCGAGTGTTGGAAATGCGGGAAGCCCATGCACTATAAAAATCAGTGCAAAAGTGCACCGAAGAATCAAGAAGGGAAGGCAGAAGCAAACATTACTTCCACAGATGATGCATTAATATGTTCTTTGGAGAGCAAGGAAGAGTCTTGGGTATTAGACTCTGGAGCATCATTCCATGCTACTTCGCAGAGAGAACTCTTTGAGAAATATGTCCCTGGAAACCTTGGTAAAGTCTACATTGGTAATGAACAATCTTGCGAGATTGTTGACAAATGTATCGTAAAGATTATGTTGAACGGGTTTGTATGGGAACTGAAGGATGTGAGGCATATTCCCGACCTGAGAAAAAACTTAATCTCAGTCGGCCAGTGAAAGCTATACAACAGTCTTTCACGGCGATACTTGGAAGATCTCAAAGGGTGCAATGATTATTGCTCGAGGCAAAAAGAGTGGTACTCTTTACATGACAGTAGAAACACGTTCAATTGCAGTGGCAACATACATAAAAAGTCCTACTTTGTGGCACCAGAGACTTGGACACATGAGCGAAAAAGGAATGAAGGTTATGCACTTGAATGGAAAACTACCGAGTCTTCAGTCAATTGATATTGACACGTGTGAAGAATGTATTTTCGGAAAGCAAAAAAGAGTTAGATTTCAAACAGGGACTATGCCCCCAAAGTAGGAGAAACCTGAACTTGTTCACTCTGATGTTTGGGGACCAACAACTGTCTCACTCATCGGTGGGAAACAATACTTTGTGACTTTTATTGATGATCACTCGAGAAAAGTATGGGTTTACTTTTTGAAATACAAGTCAGAAGTATTTGAAGCTTTCAAGATTTGGAAAGCGATGGTTGAAAATGAGACAGGGTTGAAGATAAAGAAGCTCAGAACCGATAATGGTGGTGAATATGAAGACACCATATTCAAGAAGTTTTTCTATGAGCATGGGATCAGAATGGAAAGAACCGTTCCTAGTACGCCTCAACACAACGGTGTAGCTGAGCGTATGAACCGGACGTTGACAGAGAGAGCCAGAAGCTTGCGGGTACAGTCAGGCCTGCCAAAGCAGTTCTGGGCAGAAGCAGTCAACACTTTGCAGCTTACTTGATCAACAGAGGTTCATCGGTACCATTAGAGCATAGAATACCAGAAGAGGTATGGAGCGAAAAAGAGATAAAACTCTCACATCTTAGAATTTTCGGTTGTGTAGCATATGTGCATATCAGTGATGAACAAAGAAATAAACTTGATCCAAAATCAAAGAAATGCACTTTCATTGGTTATGGTGAAGATGAGTTTGGCTACCGCTTATGGGATGATGAAAATAAAAAGATGATCCGCAACAGAGATGTAATCTTCAACGAACGAGTGATATATAAGGACAGGCATAACACAATTGCCAGTGACTCAGAACAGAGTAAGCCAGTGTATGCAGAGGTGGACGATGTCCCAAAAAGTCCTACAGAGCAGATAGTTGACATTCCTCAGCTTGGGGAATCAATTGATCAGAACACCGAGCAACAGTCTGATACATCACAGTCTTCTGCTCCAATTCCAGAACTGAGGAGTTCTCGACCTCATGTACCTAACAGAAGGTATATGAGCTATATGTTGTTAACTTATGCAGGTGAACCTGAATGCTATGAGGAAGCATGTCAAACTAGAGATACCAGCAATTGAGATCTTGTTATAAAAGACGAGATGAAGTCTTTGATGACTAATCAGACATGGGAACTTGTTGATTTACCCATGGACAAGAAGGTGATTCACAACAAATGGGTATATTGGGTGAAAGAGGAGCATAGTGGTTCCAACAGGTACAAAGCCCGACTTGTAGTCAAAGGATTCCATCAAAAGGAGGGAATTGACTATACTGAGATATTCTCTCCAATTGTGAAACTCAATACTATCAGGTCCGTATCAAGTATTGTTGCCAGTGAAGATCTCCATTTTGAGCAATTGGATGTGAAGACAACATTTTTTCATGGAGACTTAAACGAGGAGATATACATGTCCCAACCTGAAGGTTTTGTGGTGAAAGGGATGGAAAATAAGGTATGCAAATTGAAAAAGAACTTGTACTGCCTGAAACAAGCTCCAAGGCAGTGGTACAAAAAGTTTGATGGTTTTATGCACTGGGAAAGTTTCCAGAAGTGCAACGCTGACCACTATTGTTACTTCAAGAGATATAAGTCCAGCTATATCATTCTGCTACTTTATGTCGACGATATGTTAGTAGCTGGTTCCGATATGGGCGAGATCAGAAATGTGAAGCGGCAATTATCAAAAGAATTTGATATGAAGGATTTGGGTCCAGCAAAAAGGATACTTGGAATGCAAATCACAAGAGATAAACAGAAGGGAGTTTTGCAGTTATCTCAGGCGGAGTATATCAATCGTGTTTTGCAGAGATTCAACATGGACAATGCCAAACCAGTTAGCACACCCTTGGCTAGTCATTTTTGCCTATCCAAGGTCCAATTCCCTCAGACGGAGGAAGAAAAAGAGTCAATGGCTAAAGTCCCTTATGTTTCAGTCATTGGAAGTTTGATGTACGCTATGGTCTGTACGACGCCAGACATTGGCCATGCAGTAGGAGTTGTAAGCAAGTTTATGTCAAATCCTAGAAAAACTCATTAGGAAACAGTTAAATGGATTTTGAGGTATCTACGATGCACAACAAATAAGTGTTTGTATTTTGGAAAAGGAGAACTAAAAGTACAAGGTTACGTAGATGCATACTATGGAGGTGATGTCGATCACCGCAGAAGCACCACCGGCTACATATTCACTGTTGGTACGACAGCTATTAGTTGGATGTCGCAAATTCAGAAAATTATTGCTTTATCTACTACAGAAGCTGAGTATGTTGCAGTGACAGAAGTTAGTAAAGAGTTGATATGGCTTCAAGGTTTGCCATAGAGCTGGGATTCAACCAGAAGAAGAGTGTTTTGCATAGTGATAGTCAGAGTGTAATACATCTGGCAAAGAATTCAATATTTCATTCTAGAACAAAACACATTGGTCTCCGTTATCACTTCATCAAGTCACTTCTTGAGGATGATGTGCTAATGTTGGAGAAAATCCAAGGAAGTAAGAATCCAACAGATATGTTAACAAAGGTGGTGACGATTGATAAACTGAAGTTGTGCTCAACTTCAGTTGGCCTGCTAGACTGACAGACCGAATGAGGGCTGATGTATTGATCAAAGTGTGAAAACAAATTGAAATTAGTCTTCAAGTGGGAGAATTGTTGGGTTGGGATCCACCCATGTGAGAAAGAAGAAACATCATGATTGTTGTTCCATGATGAAAGCACCCAAAGCAAATTTCTTTTCCTCTTGTTTAATGGTTGAAGGTTCAGATTTTTTCCTATAAATAGGAGCCTTCCCCTTCGTATTTTATACACCAACACAAAGAGAAATACTCTTAGTGAAAAGCTTAAGCAAGAGAAGCTTTTGAGAGAATTTTTTGGGTGAGAAAAATTCTTGGGTGTAATTGGGATTGGGGTTGAGAGGTTGAGTGTTCTAAACACTTTGTAATATTTCTCCCTTAATAATATATTTGCAGCAGCCCGGAGACGTAGGCAAAATTGGCCGAACTCCGTTATTAATTGTGTGTGTTATTTGTTCTTCGCTTAAGTAGGTTCTGTCTAAGGAGTTTGGAATTTAAGTGGTCCATCTGTGACCCTCCGGTCTTTTCTGGGAACCTGCTTAGAAAGGTGGTTCTGTCTAGGAGATTGTCCGGATCTATCCTATATTGATAGGATCGCGGTATTTTACAGTCTTTCCTGGGAATCATCTAATCCGTACATTCCCATAAATCTGGCGAAAAGGAAATAAGTTGGTAAATTTCCTAACAGTTCTCTCGTCTACTAATTCTTGCTGTCAACTTGCCACGAACTAAAAAACGTCGGGCTGTGACCTGGTTGACTTACCAGGCGAACCCTGTATCTTATGCTAAGACACAGTAAACAATCATAACCACTAAATATAAGAAAACAGAATATGAACTATCTTTATCCCACTCTACCAGTATTGTCAAATCTGGTCAGAGAACATATCGCAGGAGCTGCACATGGTTAATTGTTAACGACATAGGATGGAAATTAAAGGATTATTATATAATGCAAACGGTCATCTCTTTTTCCTTCATTAGAAGAGAAGAAAAGCCTTCAACGTGGTGAGTGGCAGGAAAATCAACGGTTGTAGTGGCACGTAAATGTCTTTTCTAGCAATCAATGAAGCTGGAATGGACCATGGAAGACTTGAGTTGAAATCCCAATAGAGGTAGAAGATGCTAGGTGATTCTTCTCTTATGTCTAAGCTTTGATGGACAGAGTTACCTGACACTTATGCTGGTGTAAGGCAGTAGGAACCCAGTGGATTAGTTGAGGTGCACGTGCAGTGGCCTGGACACCATTTCTATTTTTAAAATTAAGGGTTGCAGTGTACAACAACTGAATTTCAGGGGCAGAAGATTCTGCAGAATTCATGCTAATGTTTCCTCAATTTTGTCGATCAATGGATGAGTGGCAACCACATGCTGCTTCTTGTGGGATGGGCCTTCCAATATGAGTACATGAATAATGTTTCAAACCTTCTCTTGAATTTGGTTTTGCACTTAAATTTTCCTTGGAGATTAAAAAGATATAAGCTTCTCAGCTTTCATCTCATGCAGTGTCTGGACTAATCCTTGTTTCCTGTTTCCTTCTCTATTTTGTATCTTTCATCTTTTGGCCTCCTTTAGCAACTAAAACTGATTGGCTCTGCCAGTTAACATTTTGAATCATTGTTCCGCAGGTGTGAATCGTACATCCAGAGAGAAACCGATTTGAAATGTACAGTAAGTAGCACTTCCATGCGGACCATGTGTTTGATACTTAACTTTTCTTTTAAGTTATGCTGTTGAAATTAATCTAGTGATGTGACCTTATATGTGACATGGCACAGATAGAAGAGCTGGAGAAAGAGTTAGAGGACACTAAAAAGAAATCTTTCGAGCTTTCTTCACGCCTGGAAAGTCAGAAAAAGCTTAAACTTTTGAAACAACTTGGGCGGAAGGCATAAAAGCGTCTATTCCCTCGTGAATTGTATGCATTCAGCTGGACCCTGGCAAATTGATAACCGTAGGCTTCTCAGTGCCTCTTCCAGGAAATATCCATCTCTTTGTTTTCTTGTTACCCCTCCTTTTTTTTAATATGGGATTTTCCTTATCCCCCGTTCCCTTTTGAATTTTATACAGTCAAATGCTATGGGCTCGCAAGTCCCTGAGTTATTGTACAATTTAGTTGCATTTGTATGATGCTTTCTGTTTATGCTGCCCCAACTCACCCCCCCTAAAAAAAAGATAAGTAATTATCATTAACACTCAAGCGCATTAGATGAGTGCATAATTAAGTTGGTTGTGTTTATCTTCAATTACACAAATAGTTTTTCCATTTAAAGGAAAATAGCAAAAACCTCTCTCCTATAAGATTGGTTTCATTAAGTACCTTGTATTTTAAAAATATGAATAGATCTTTTTTTAATAAATGAAGTTCTACTCTTTGGAGTACGTTTAAATAAGGGTGAGAGAGAATGCTTCTCATGTCAGCAAGTTCTCTCGTGTTGGTGACTAGAGCAGGCTGATAGTATTAAAACCTAGTACGGAGTCATTCTGATCAGAATAGATAACCTTTGTGAAAGAAATAACCTCATTGATTATTTTCATTAATTGAAATACTATAATAGGAAAATTCTATTCCTATTCTAAATCCTTATTCTACCATAATTCTAACTATACAATTATGGTAAGTGTATAACACTAATTAAGGTAACCTTTACATTACAATATACTACAAATATATATACCATATATACAATCACCAAATCTGCAGCAGTGGCCGAAAGGCCCACTGCCGAGGCCCAATCCTGGGCACCAAATATGCATCACTGGAGCAGAGGCCCACCGCTTGCCCATTCTTTGCCCAATCCATCGTTTGTATACCTGTGATATACTGTTGTATATTCAGTATATATCACAGGTATATGACCTCTGTTTAACACACCCCCGCAGTCATAGCGGGCGGTCATTGAACGCTGAGACTGTCCCTAAAATCTTCAAAGAGAACCGCTGGTAGACCCTTTGTAAAGATGTCTGCAATTTGATAATGAGACGGGACATGGCATACGCGAACGTGACCCTTTGCAACCTTTTCACGGACAAAGTGAATGTCCATTTCGATATGCTTGGTGCGTTGGTGTTGTTCCCTGACAGGTAGATGGCACTAATGTTATCGCAATATACCAAGGTTGCCTTCTGAATGGGACAATGAAGCTCCAAAAGCAAATTACGTAGCCAACATGATTCGGAGACCACATTCGCTACCCCTCGATATTCTGCCTCCGAACTTGAGCGTGATAGCGTTGCCTGGCGCTTTGCCGACTAGGAGGCCAAGTTGTTGCCAACTAACATACAGTAGCCAGAAGTCGACCGTCTGGTATCGGGACAACCACCCCAATCAACATCCGTGTAAGAGACAAGTGTGGATGTAGATGAAGGATACAAGTGCAACCCATAGTCCAGTGTCCCCTGAATATACCGAATGATGCGTTTGATTGCATTCATGTGCTCAACCCTAGGATCATGCATGAATAAACACACCTGCTGAACCGCATACGTAATATCCGGTCTAGTAAAGGTAAGTTACTGGAGGGCCCCTGCCAGACTGCGATATCGGGTCGGGTCCTCGTATGATGCACCTGCTGCGGCACTTAGCTTTGGGTTTGCATCAACTGGCGTGGAAGTGGACTTACAGGATGACATCCCAGCCCTCTCTATGATCTCAGCAGCATACTTTCGTTGAGACAAAAACAAGCCCCATGAATGACGCTTGACGGCAATCCCCAAAAAATAACTCAAAGGCCCTAAGTCTTTCACAACAAACTCAGACCTGAGCATGGTCATGATAGACTAGCGCAAGGCATCGGAAGAGGCAGTCAAGGTGATATCATCCATATACAACAAAATGTAGGCCAATAACGAACCACGGCGGTAAATGAACAAGGAATTATCTGACCTGTTGTGAGTGAACCCCATAGTGGAAACAAAGTCAACAAATCGTGTATACCAGGCCCGTGGAGACTGCTTAAGCCCATATAAGGACTTCTTCAACAAACATACATGATGAGGACGGTTTGAATCTCTGAAACCCAACGGCTGATGCATATAGACTGTTTCCTTGAGATCACCGTGTAGGAAAGCATTCTTGACATCCAACTGATGAATTGGCCAAGTCTTTGAAAGAGCCAAGCTAAGCACCGTGCGAATGGTAGCCGGTTTGACCACCGGACTAAACGTCTTACCACAATCTATCCCAACCTGCTGAGTCTTACCATCACCAATAAGTCGCGCCTTATGTCGAGCAAATGACCCATCTGAATTCTCCTTATGAGCAAAAATCCACATAGACCTGATAACATTAATACCATATGGACGGGGCACCAACTCCCACGTCTTATTATCAATAAGAGCATTATATTCATTAGTCATAGCAATTTTCCAATTATGGTCATTTAATGCGGACACATGATTGCGGGGCAATGGGGATTTAGAGACATCAGAATATAAATTAAAATGTCGTTTAGGTGTAAAAATACCCCGCTGACTACGAGTGACCGGTCTATGACTCGAGGATGAATTGAGAGAATTTTGGGAATTTTCTGGGCTCGGAACGAACTGGCCAGCAGGCAGTGGGCCTGCTGGCCCAAATCGGTAACTGTAAGTCTCGTCTGGAGCAGTTTCAGAATTGGGCTGGACTGGCCCAATTGCTGGAACTGTTCCGATCCTTTGGAATTTTGGGTTTGGCGGTGCGTGGGTCCAGCGGGCAGTGGGCCCGCTGGAGGATTTCGGGTGCGGGAGATGTCCGAAAAATTCCGAATAATATACAGGGATATTTGATCATCCAAAAAATTATACGACTTAGGCTCGGGAGTATGAACTTTCGTAAAAGGGAATTGGGTTTCATCAAAAATGACATGGCGATTTATTATGATTTTCTTGGAGGATAAATCAAAACACTTATAACCACGATGATTCGACGGATAACCCAAAAATACACACGGTGTAGACCGAGCCTGAAGTTTGTTAATTGTGGTGGATGGGAATAACGGATAACACAAGCATCCAAAAATCCTAAGGTGAGAATAAGAAGGGTTCTTATTATATAGGATTTTTAGGGGGTAGGAATATGTCAGACCTTTAGACGGAATTATGTTAATAAGATATGTGGCCATTTGTAGAGCATGATGCCAAAAATATGGGGGTATGAAGGCATGAATTAAGAGAGTTCGGACAATGTTATTGATGGAACGAATTTTGCGTTCGGCTTTTCCATTTTGTGGAGATGTATGAGGACACGAAACCTAAAATTGATCCCATTATTAGCACAAAATTCCCGAAACTCCCTATTGTCATACTCTTTCCCATTATCACATTGAATATTTTTTTATTTCTCTTTCGAATTGGGTACGAATGAACGCTCTAAATTTGATGAAGACGGAAAACACTTGTGATTTATTCGCAATTGGAAACGTCCACAAAAATCTAGAATAATCATCTAAAAAGAGAACATAATATCGATGACCCAACGAACTAAGAACAAGAGATGTCCATAAGTCGCTATGAATAATATCAAATGGCTTTGAAGTATGAGAATTGGAGTCTACAAATGGCAACTTAACAATTTTTCCTAATGAACAAGACTGACAAATTGGAGTACGACTCGTACCCTTACAAGAAATAAAGCTATTTTTATCTAAAACTGATAAAATAGAAGATCCCGATGACCCGGCGAGCATGCCACATGGAAGGAGAGATGGCTGCAAAAGCTGACGCAAGGCTGGACTCGATGGACTAAAACCGGGCATGATAGGATACAGATCCCCCCTACTATCACACCTCATGAGATGACTCCCCGTCTTGAAATCCTTCACAGAGAAACCGAAAGTATCAAATTCAACAGAAACAGAATTGTCATTTGTGAACTTTCGGACATACACTAATTTTTTAATCAATTTAGGAGCATGTAAAGTATTTTTCAAGAGGAGTGGTGGATTAGGGGGAGACAACGTTTTCTGACCATACCCTAGAATTGGAATAGAACTGGCATTACCAACAATTATCTCCCGAGGGGTGCTCAAATTGGAATAAGATGAGAGAGTACCTGATTCGGAAGTCATGTGAGTAGTGGCACCGGTGTCCATATACCAATTTGGGTCCGGTTGAGATAACCCCAGTATGTGCATTGCGGCCTCGATATCGGTTTGAGTGGGGCCTGCTGCATGATGGGCTTGCGGAGGTCGGGGCCAAGAACTCATGTTCGTGGTGGTGCTGGGCCGTAGCTGCTGTTGTTGCCGCTGCTGGGCCACTGGCCAGTGGGCCGCTACTGCTGGGTGTTGGGCCTGGACTGTTGGCCAGCCCACTGGCCGCTGGAAACTGCTGCTGGATGGTAAGGGCTCCACTGCCATAGGCCCCACTGCTGGGCCCAGGGGGTGGTGGGCCACTGTACCCTAGATGGGACCCACCGCCTGCTTGTTAACCACCGGGACCGCCACCAGAACTGCCGCGTTTGCCCCCGCGGTTTTTATTATTTTTGCGATTATTCTTGCCGCCACCATTATTATGGTTTTGGCCCGAATTATTCACAAACCCGAAGAACTAGGAGATGATGCCACCATGACGACTGAGCTTGCACCGGTAGCCGCCTTTTTAGCCAAATCGACTTCTTCCAACGTAAGCATGGAGCGGGCCTGATAGAAGTCGGGAAGAGGGTTGCTTTGGCGAAGGAGAGTTCCAACACCATTATAGGCCTCCGAAAGACCGGCAACCAACTGTAGAACTAGACGATTATTTGTTATTGGTGCGCCAACATTACGGAGTTGATCTGCCAACTCCTTTAGTTTCTTGTAATATGCAGAAACGTTCGGAAATTCGTCCATTCGAACGAGAGAGAATTCCTGCTCGAGTGTGACGACACGTGAATGTTGGTTGTCTTGGAATATGTCTCGCAATCTATTCCATGCAGCCATAGCCGTGGTATCAGGCTCAACAATCGTCTGTAGAAGGTCCACCGAAATAGTGGCGTAGATCCACCGGAGAACGGTAGCATCAAGTGTAATCCATAACTCAGGATCCTCCGCATGAAGGGGTCTAGCGGGAGGAATGATGTGATGAAGAACTTGATAAGAGATAGCGTGAATTTTAAACAACTCCGCCCACGTCGCATATTTGACGTTTTCCATCTCAAGGACAATAGGGATACTGCTCTTGATATTGGACACCGTGAGGGCAGGGTGATAATTGTTCTTAGACATATTGGAAGAACAAAGAGGAAAGGGAAATTTAAGAGAGGTGTTTTTGAGAGCGGAAGACGAATTTTGGAAGAGAAAACCCGAGGGGGGGGGGTGGGGTGTCTCGGCCAAAGGGAGGACAAAAGTTGAGAGAAAAACTTTTGTTTAGACCTAGTCTCTTGATACCATGAAAGAAATATTCCCCTTGATTATTTTCATTAATTGAAAGACTATATATACAAGTTACATATTCCTATAATAGAAAAATCCTATTCTTATTCTATTTCTAAATCCTTATTCTACCATAATTCTAACTATACAATTATGGTAAGTGTATAACACTAATTAAGGTAACCTTTACATTACAATATACTACAAATATATTTACCATATATACAATCACCAAATCTGCAGCAGTGGCCGAGAGGCTCACTGCCGAGGCCCAATCCTGGGCACCAAATCTGCATCACTGGAGCAGAGGCCCACTGCCGAGGCCCACTGCTGCCCATTGCTGCCCATTGCTGCCCAGTCCACTGCTTTGTATACCTGTGATATACTGCTGTATATTCAGTGTATATCACAGGTATATGACCTCTGTTTAACACTTTGTTTGGTGACAATCTGCTAGCTTAGGAGCATGTTTGTAAGGTGCATTGTTTGATAGGCAATTGTGCTTCCAAATTTCAGTATAACATTCCCTACCTTCCATCTCAGGCCATTTACCAAGATTGCTATATAACAAAAGTTGTTGCTTCCATGAGTCTGCAATTTGAGTGATAATTTTTCTTTATACAGAGAATTGGTTCCACAACCTACCTCCAGACATGATTTTCTTCTGCCGCAGTACATTCCTTAAAGCAACACTTCCCATTTGCTTAAACTTCTTATAGCAACATACTCCACTTAAGTTCAGTGTAAACTTTCATCCTCTTATTATTCCCTTACGAAAATTATGCCACCCGTTTATTGATGTTCTTGCACACACCTTCAGATATGTAAACATAGACATGTTGGCTTTTTATTGCATCGGGACAGATTTTGTCAAGGTTTGTCTCCTGGATTATTGAATTATTACGTAACCTTTTCGACATTTGTTTTAGATTTACACATGGAGAATGATAAACCAAGTACCTGCTAGCTACATTGAGCTAAATGATAATGGAAGTCTTGGTGAAATGTCTCGGACAGGAACAAATAGTAGGACCAACTATCATATGTTATGTTGCATATGAAAGTGTGCTCTCTTGCTCTGCCGTTTTGGTTGCATTTAACAGGAGATGATTAACAATTCGGTAAAGGATTTTGAAATTGTGTAGTAATATAATTGAAATTATAAGGGTTTCTAGAATTGAACAAGCTTGAGAAGTTACTGATAATACTTTTATGAGTCGTTTTAAAGAAAACTCGTTATATAGTTTGTCCTCCTCTTCGAATGTAGTTGCATGAAAATTGATACTCTATCCCCTTCCTTGAGCCAATGATAATAAAGGGAAAGATGATAAAAACAAGTGAGCAGGTCGAATGCATGTTTTGTAATAATATCAGAAAATATGTTATAACAATTGACACATGGTGAATTATGACGCTTTACGGAACATTTCCTTCAAGATTGGTTCACTAATGATGTCCCTGCCTTGACAGCAACCACAATTTTTCACCACACTTTTTTTTTTTTTTTTTTTTTTTTTTTTTTGATCCAGGTTTCCAGGCTTGCGCCTGACTACTTCACTGGTATTACCCAGACGTCCTGGAGGTAATAGCACCGGTCCTTCAGCAACTATCACCAGGTAAATCGCGGGATGTGCTCCGGTGGCCAGTCTCTGGGAGCGTACAACTGAACAATGAGACAAGGTCAAATTCCCCAACAAACAGGTATCCCTCGTGCTTGCGGGGAATCGAACCCACGCTGTCCATGCCAGAGCGCCTTATAGCGCCCAGGCTTTGCCACTGGACTATGCCCCGGAGGACTAAAACTGTGGTAGGGTAAACTTTTTAAAGTGACTGGTCCCACCGCATTACGGCCACATACCCCAGAAAATCCCACCTCCGGCCTGGCCCTACGGATTAGTATACACCGCTTGGCCCTACGCGTATGGAGGGATTTTTTTGGGGGAACACAGCTCCACTCTCGCTGATCAGAGGACTCGAACACGGAACCTCAGACAACAATACCTTAATGTATTGGCCACTGGGCCAAACACTTTGGATAATTTTTCACCATACTTATTCATAGCCAATGCTGTAATACTCTAATACCATCCCATCCAAGAAGTAATAGGAACTTCTTTAAAAAAAAAATTGACGCAACAGAAAAGCTATCTACTAAACATAAAAAGTATTTTCGTTATTTTTCCCTGAACAAGAGTTGTGCAAATAGAAAATGTATCTGGTAGCTTTTCTGTTGCGTCAATTGTTTTTTTCTCTTTAGTGAAAAATTCTGGTCATTCACATGAATGCTCCTGTCTTGGGACGGTGTTTAATTTTTGCCCCTTAATCTTTAAGTTTTTCTCTTTTGACACTTTAAATTATAATAAAGTGGCCGAAAATACCTCTGACATCGAAAAAACAAAATAAATTCAGCCGGCATATATTTATATTTTCGCATCATAATATACACAAGTTATGCCTTACAAGATATAACAAGTTATGCCGCTTAATTTCTACAAAACTCATATCGATAAAGACATAAATTCAATTAAGAACCCACAAGTTATGTCTTACAATGCACAACATAATTTACCACTTATACTGGATAACTTAATTCCTAACTAACTTATGCCGGATAAAGCTAAAATTGTCTAAATTTATGCGTTCCGAAATTACTTTACCACAAATTTTTCTTAAATGAGAAGCTGGGCCAAAAATTAAAAACTTAGTAATTTTTCAACCCAATTTGGCCCGGAGCAGTCAAACGTTCCAACACTGTTCTCCATTGAAGCTGAGAACGCTAGCGCACTCCTTCCTCTACTCTGTGAAGTCGTTTATCAGCAACAACAAGATGAGGAAGCGCGATTTAGCTATTTTAATGCTATCTGCTTTCGCTACTTTCTTCTCTCTTCAGGTAATTCATTTTCACATCTTCAAAAACCCTAGCATCTATCCTAATTGAATTTTTTTTAGTACTTTAAGCTTCTATTATTGTGTATGTGTATGGTTGGCAGCACGAAGGTGATTTATCGTTCAAGGAGGCATGGTTTCATCTTTCCGAAGAGTATCCCATCAAATACGAGGCTGAGCGTCTTCCTCCCCCAATTGTTGCCGATCTCAATGGTGACGGCAAGAAAGAGGTCCTTGTCGCCACTCATGATGCCAAAATTCAGGTGATTTTCTACATTACAATCCCATTGGATCAGATACGGATTAAGGATTTATACATTGGATTCCAAGTGGTGCATTTTATACATAGATGATTAGGATTGACTAATAAGATAGAAAAGGCTGAGCTTAAACCTACTCGGCTTATATAGTACTCGTTCCGTACCCGTACCAATTTATGTGATACTTTTCGCTTTTCAAGAGTCAATTTAACTAAAGTTTGAAGCTAAATTATATTATATTAGCTCAATATTTTAAGATTAAAATTTATAGATTTGAAAACTACATGTAATGTACTATAAGTTACAACTTTTCTCATATCAATTTGGTGAAAAAACACATCTTAAAATGTTGGTCAAAGTTTATACAGTTTGAATCTCGGGAAGCAAAAAATATCACATTATTGGGACTTGGGACTGAGGGAGTATAGAAGAGTACTTCTGACGTTTGAGTAGAAGGAACTAGGAGAGTAGAGGTCATTTCGATGAACCAATGCATAAACTGAGGCAATTTATTCTGTGTGCCTGGACAATGTACTAGACTTAACAATTACTCAGCAGCATTTTCTGCTGTGTGAGTAAACTTCTTTTTCAATTTGCAGGTGAAGATTAATCTATCCTTTTTGCTGAAAATTTATTTTCTGTTGTTTGGGTTCTTATCATATGGGTATTGGCTAGGTTTTGGAACCACATTCTAGGCGAGTTGATGAAGGTTTCAGTGAAGCACGTGTGCTGGCGGAGGTGTCCCTCTTGCCTGACAAAATTCGTATTGTCTCAGGAAGACGAGCGGTGGCGATGGCCACTGGTGTGATAGATAGGAACTATAATCACAGGGAGCCTCGGAAACAGGTCCTAGTTGTTGTTACCTCAGGTTGGTCTGTGATGTGTTTCGATCACAATCTCAAAAAGCTATGGGAGGTCAACTTACAGGTGCTTTTATGCATGGAGAATCTCACATTTTGACTTACAGAGACCTCTGATATACTTTGTGATAAACTGATGTTCTATTCGTTCTTCCTGGTTAATTCGTACAGGAGGATTTTCCACATAATGCTCATCACAGGGAGATAGCAATTTCCATAAGTAATTATACCATAAAGCACGGAGATTCAGGCTTGGTTATTGTTGGCGGAAGGATTGAAATGCAGCCTCATGTATGTAATTACCCTTTATGTTTACTAGGAGTGATCAACTCTGTTAGAATGTTATGTCAGATACGGCTTAAGGTAGTATTTACAAAGTAAAGAATACAGAAGGAAATACAGCTTTTGTGACTCCATAACGCATGTAGCATTTGATTGCTAGTCACTTACCCCTTTTGTAGTTTTTCTTTGAGTAAGTTCTGGAGCCAAATTTCTCCTAAGTTACATGTTTTCCCTTTTCAGATGCATATTGATCCATTTGAAGAGATTGAAATGGCTGAGAAAAGTGCAGAGCAGCATAGAAGAAGTGCTGCTGAGAAGGAGGTAAACATTCATGCTTTTTGCTGTGCACATTTCTTCTTGCTCGTCTTACGATCACTATTATGTATAGCGTGCTTTATTTTTGTTCCCAAATCATCACCGTAACATAATTTCATTGTATCATAGTTGTTCCTTCCTAAATTTTCATCATCTCTTTCTTTCCCATGGGGTGTGTCGAGCTGAGGGGCAATGTAATTCTTGAGGTTTGGGCTATACTGGCAGGAATTTCTAAATAAGTAAACTGAAATCCCGTATATTTAACTAAGAAAAGAAGAAATCTAATTCTCAAACAACAATTTCCTTATTGAATTTTCTGAAGAATAATTTCTTGCATCCCAGGTGCCTAAAAAGATTAAGGACAATTATGCTTTGTTCAAAGAAAGACCGTATTGTGATTTAGTATCTAGTTAGTCATTTCTTCTGTTCTTTTCCGTAGTATTTTTAACGGAAAGATATGTAGTCATCGCCTGTTGCATCATCTCCACTGGTGTAAAAGTATGTCATCTGGGAATTAGTGGGCTATAGTATGCCTTTCATCTTCCCCATAATTTATCTGTCCTCTTATAGTTTTACTTGCCTTTATAGCATCTGGTGTCAATGTTGGAGGGATGGGAAGCGGAGGTTTATCAGTTAAGTCAACATTAATCAAGTTGTTATTTGGGGAAGAAAGAAATAGAACACAGAATATGTGCTTTTCACTTGCATATTGAGGTCGAGAATAGATGTAAAAGAAAAACTTAGTGTAGTGGCTTTCACTCAAGGAGTCTGACTTAAAAATGACTGATATCAGTTCTTGTGGTATAAGCCTGTAAACATAACTTTCCCTTTCATATTTCGCCCTTTCATATTTCTACTCTGATCAAATAAGAGAAGTAGTTATCTCTTTGTCATATTGAATATCACATAGAAAATTCTAGATGCTTTCACTAGTCCACGGACCCTGCTTCTCGTTGAAATAGTTATAGCTTTCCATGTGCAAAAAGTCTGAGCTAGGATCCTTATCCCCTGTCGCTTCTGCTGATTTTGTATTATTGAGGTCCTTGGTGAAGTACTTACAAACATGTTAATTTTTAGATGATAGTGCTTATGAGTTGTGATCCACACGTGTTAGTGTATGTCCATATAATTAAGGAGGATGGAGAAATCTCACTCAATATGCCTATTATTCCCTCTGTTATTCCTTTTTTTTTGTGTGTGGAGTTTTTGTTTGTTGGGGGAGGGGATGCTGAAAATGAAGAATGTGTTCCTTTGTGAGAGGTTTATATTCAGTTTTATAGTTATCTTCTTTTCATGAATTTGTTTCTTTTATTATGCTTATGGTAATAAGGTATTCCTAGGCGTCTTTTTTGATTAGTATCTAAATTTGATGTACTTGTTTAATCCAGGCGTTTGAGAATTCAGGAGCTGTGGATTTACGCCATTTTGCACTTTATGCACTCGCTGGTAGGACCGGCCAACTTCGTTGGAGCAGGAAGATAGAGGTTTCCCATTAACTCTCCGCCCCATAATAGGAGCCTTTTCTGTTTCATGTTATTTTTTCCCCGAAAAATGAAGATGATATTAGTATTGTAGCTTATTTTTCTTTCGTGATTTCTTGGTTTCCGTTTATTCTGAGTACCTTTCAGGTCCAGTATTTGGTCAAGTGTGTATATCCTAGAGTTATCTGTACCATAGACCAATGTTACAGTTTGTAATTGCATCATTGCTGGTCTGCTATATATTGAAAAAGGGTATCATTGAGTTAATGTAATTTGGAATTGAATGTCCTGTCAGAGCTAGCTGGATTAATCTTTTGCAAAGATCTTCCACATGGGAATTCGACTTACTGTTGTTTTTTCTAGCTTGTAATTTGTGATATGAGTCAGTTTCGGTATGACTGAACTTGAGAGAAATCTTTTACATATTTAATCTATTAAGGATCTTCAATCTTTTATAAAAGACAATTTTTTCCTTCTATATTGCAGAATATTCAGACGCCATCATCTGATGAATCTCTTCTAATTCCACAACATAACTACAAGCTTGATGCTCATGCTTTGAACAGTCGTCATCCTGGGGAGGTATGGCAACATACTAGCTCAATTTGAATTCCTTGAGGTGCCATCTGTTGACACACTTTTTGCTCTATGCCCTATATGTGAGAAGATATACTCTCAGTCCCTTTGGGGACATCCAATAGGAAGATCTACTTGTATAATTTTTTCAATTTTTGTTGGATATTACTCCCTCCATCCCATTTTATACGAGGGTGTTCCACTAAGCACGGAGTTTAAGAAGGATAGGAAGACTTTTAAAACTTGTGGTGCAAAATGAATCTTAGAATATTTGTGTGGTTATACATCATTTCATTAAGGGTAAAGTGGTAAATTTGAAGTTAAATTGTTACTAAATATAGAGATGTCATTCTTTTTGGGACCGACTAAAAAGGAAAAGTGTCACATAAATTGGGACGGCCAGTACTATATTTGGCAAGCTCATAATTTTATTTTAAAAAAAAAGAGATATCATGCCGCCATCTTTTCTTGCTATTTTGCTGTCGTTATTTTCCTTTCCATCCTGCTTTGATTATACTTCTTTTGAGCCGAGAGTCTACCTGAAACAACCTCTCTAACCCACAAAGGTAGGGGTAAGGTCTGCGTACATCCTACCCTCCTCAGACCCCACTTGTGGGATACACTGGGTATGTTATTCTATAAAAAAAAGTGCAGCCCGGTGCACTAAGCTCCCGCTATGTCCGCTATGTGCGGGGTCCGGGGAAGGGCCGGACCACAAGGATCTATTGTACGCAGCCTTACCTTACATTTCTATAAGTTAAGATGAATAAATATAGTTGACAAACCTCTGAAAAGGGGTTGTCACCTTGTAGAAGGAGCCGATCTGTTTGTAATTGCTTTCTCCATATTTAGTTTTCCGGCAGCTTTCATCCTGTCATAGTTGATATTGCTTGTTCAGAGTTTCGAAGTTCATACTCTTGTTTATTACTTCCCTTTTTTTTATTTGATGATTCTTCTTATTGATTGAAACCTTAAGTTGATGTAGTCGATAGTTTAAAAAAAGTAGAAGTAAGACAATCTACATTTACACTACAAATTTAGTCTTCATAAGAACAATAAGTGAATACTGATAAAAAGAAATGAACAATCAAACTGAAATGAAATTATACAAGATTGTAATGCTTAAATACAAACTATTTGGATATCTAGGCTTAGTCTTTTAGGAGAATGACATGGTAGGTGAAAATGTAATAAATGATTACAATAAAGGATCCGCAAGGGAGTGATAGCTATAAACCGATACCTAACAACATAAAAAAGCAAGTCCCATAGAGTGATCGTGAGACCTAAATGTTACATATATCAAAGTGATTGTTGGGACTTAATTACCTAACAACGTGAAGCCACTTTCTATAGAACGGTTATGAGACCAACAATGTTATGTGGAAGTGAATGCTAGAACTTTTAAGGACCAGTAATGTTATCTTTCCTCACTACTTCTGCCTTGTTTGTTGAGCAATGTTTTATTCAACTCTATAAACATATTCATCTCTAAGCTAACTTGAATTGTTTGCTATACTAGTTTGAGTGTCGGGAATTTAGAGAATCTATTCTTGGAGTTATGCCACATAACTGGGTGAGTATGTCATCTTATTGTTCCATTCTGCTAGTCGTTGCAATTTATGTTGGTGGTGGTGTTAATTAATGTGGCAAATTCTTTTCGACCAGGGCCGGAGGGAAGACACCAGGTTAAAGCTGGCACACTTCAGGCGACACAAAAGGAAGGCGGTTAAGAAAGTACCTGGGAAGTCCGTTAGTTACCCTTTCCATAAGCCTGAGGAAAAGCATCCTCCTGGGAAAGACACTACCAAAAGAATCTCAAATGTTATTGGAAAGGCAGTAAATTATGCAAAATCAGCAAAACCCAAAAAGGTAATGCTTTTCTGTGATTTTTAGACGTTTTTCAGTTCTCTTCACCCTCACCTTTTTTTCTCCAGAATGTCTTGTATTGTGATCATTTTTTCTACTACTCTAGAACAATTTTTTCTTCTTGATCCTCGTCTCCATTTAGACTTTAATATCATTTCCAAGGTTATACAGTATTGCTCACTAAAACAGGTAGTACCTGTTTTATGATTGAAACTGCATTTTTATGGAACCATCTAATAGAGCAACTGTTTTCAGCTGGCAGTTTATTTGAAGTTAGAATCATTCATAGATAATAGGCTTGACTTAATTGGGTAAAATTGAGAATATTTTGACTATACTGCTATCTCAGACCATTTCAGCACTCGGATCACATTCTCAGCTTTTTCTTTTGTGCAGCCTTCACCCTATATACCTACTATTACCAACTATACCCAGCTTTGGTGGGTCCCTAATGTTGTCGTGGCTCATGAGAAGGAAGGGATTGAAGCTGTTCATATAGCGACTGGCCGTACTGTGTGCAAGGTATGAACTGCCGCATATCACATATCTGACCTCGTGTACTATGATGATTCAAGAATTGCTGTGTATATGTATGACATTCTGGTAAATAAAAGTTCTTGATTGCATTGTCTAAGCAACCGAGGTCTCGGATAGTAGCTGTCTGATAAATGCATACTGCAATATCTTCTTTTTTTCCATAGAATATGCCAAATCTCATGAACACCTAGAGAAGATTTTCACACTTATTTTAACCAGAAAACTCTTTACGAGGGAACTCTAGACTCTTTTCACACTCCACCTTGTCTGTTAGCTCATGGTTTAATGTGAAGTCATGATTTCACCAGCTTCACCTCCTAGAAGGCGGGCTTCATGCAGATATTAATGGTGATGGAGTGTTGGATCATGTCCAGGTAACATACACCTTTTGATATCTAGCTTTCTTCTTTCTCAGTTTTCAATTGAAAGGCATTGTTGCAATTCAAGGTGTGAAAATGTGGTAATGTTTGTCAAGCATTGTATTGAAGTTACTTTCTTCTTTTTCAGATTGAAATGAACTATATGGTCCAAGTATCAATTACTACCAAATTTGGGCTTTAATATAGTGTACTGGTTAATCTCTATTAGCTTTGGTATAAGAGCCTTTTCTTAAATGGGGGTAAACATGGATATTGTAGCTCAGAATAAAGCAGCAAATAGATTGCTCCATCAACAGGAAAAACATGTGATGAATGCTAGATGTAAACAAGCATAAGATGGGGTGAAGTCGCAGAAAATCTTGGGGACCCCACATAACTGCATAAAACTGAACTTGGGGATTAAGCTTTATAAGGGAGAGGTTTATTAAGGAAGAGTATAAGATATGTTCTGAGGATGAGATAATTTACTCTGTTTCTCTTGAACTTATCTGTCTTTATTAATGACATGTATCTGTTATACTTGATCGCCAAAAAAAGGAAAAAATGAATGAATGATACACATCTGAGAATACTTGATGTAAAAACTGAAAGTGGAAGGTAAGAACCTATATTAGGAGAGAAATCAATCTCCCAAATTTTCAGAGACCAAAGAACTAGCGGATTAGAATGCAGTGTAAGGTGTTTTGACTCTACTTGAATGTTAAAGAGTAAAAGTTGGTGGCTCAGTGGTACTGTTGTTCTAAGAAATCAATCAGCATCCTCACACCTTTTTGCCTTTCTTTTCTTTTCTAATTTTGGTCGTTTGCAGGTTGTGGGGGCCAATGGTGCTGAACAGACTGTTGTTAGTGGATCAATGGAGGTGCTGCGACCCTGTTGGGCTGTTGCCACCTCTGGTATTCCAGTGCGAGAACAGCTTTTCAATGCTTCTATTTGTCGTCATTCTCCTTTTAACTTATTCCAACATGGTGAATTCTCCAGAGGATTTGGTCACACTTTTGATGCAAGTTCACTAGAGGTAGCAACACCTATTCTCATCCCCAGAAATGATGGTCATCGACATCGTAAGGGAAGCCATGGAGATGTTGTATTCTTGACAAATCGTGGCGAGGTATTCTCTTTAACTGGGAACGAGAGTTTAGTTTTAACAGTAACACACAATTGTTTCTTCACAGTGCGTATTTTGAATCCTGAAAGAAATGAGTTCTCATGCCATGGACATACTTGATGTCTCATCTTCCATGAGATGTTTGGGCACATTCATTTTATTCACTAATTAACAGCTGATTACTTGTCATACTCTTTTCAGGTAACATCATATTCACCGGGCTTGCATGGACATGGTGCTTTGTGGAATTGGCAGGTGTTGACGGGTGCCACATGGTCAAACCTTCAATCGCCAGCGGGGATGATGGAAGCTGGTACAGTAGTCCCAACCCTGAAGGTGTTTCCTTTACGTGTGCATGACAGTCAAGAATTGATCCTTGCAGCAGGAGACCAAGAAGCTGTAGTATTATCTCCTGGAGGGAGTCTGTTGACCACTATTGACCTCCCTGCACCTCCCACTCATGCCTTGGTATCTGAAGACTTTTCAAATGATGGATTAACTGATCTTATCCTTATCACTTCAAGTGGAGTTTATGGTTTTGTTCAAACTAGGCAACCTGGTGCACTCTTCTTTAGCACACTCGTTGGGTGCCTTATAATTGTAATGGGAGTGCTCTTTGTCTCGCAGTATCTAAATTCTACAAAGGGAAAACCTAGAGCAAATTCTGGTCAGTGGTGACAAGTGAGGCATACTGATAGTTTATAGGGCTTACCATGGGTTCCCCAACTTAGTGCAGAAAAAGAACTAGCACAATGGGATTTCAGCCATATGCATTGAGGAAAGGGCTTCGGTTTGGCTGAATGGACCCACTTGCAGAGAAAAAGATCGGGAACGCTGTATATTACTGCAAGACTTGTTGCGTATAAACTATGCCTATATTTGGAATTAGATTAAGGTTAAGTTTTTTCTGTCAACATTTCATAGAGCTCTTTATCTCCTTAGTCCTTATTCTCATATAGGATTGAGTTGTATATTACTGCAAGACTTGTTGCGTATAAACTATGCCTATATTTTGAATTAGATTAAGGTTAAGTTTTTTCTGTCAACATTTCATCCTTGATGTCTTTTTGCACTTAACTCCAAATTCTACAAGGACGATTCTCAAGGCGTACTATAGCATATTGCTCAAATCTGTGCATTTGTGTATTCATCTGCTGTTTCATAGCTACATCTTCCCCAGGTCTAGGTTGATTGATAGCAATATAGCTCCATTGGCTAACGTATTGATCTGTGAACAGACTCCAGTGGCATGTATTAAGTATTATAATTTGTCCAATTTGAAAGGAAAGATAATTCAATTATTTTGTTTTCTGGTCAAATATTTCAAAACATATGCTCTCGCCAATAGCTACTTACCTGCAGTAAACCCTTCTGTGTGTGTCTAGTTGGCCCAGCTTACATGAATGTGGATATGTGAAGATGTTTTAGATGCCAAGTGCAGAGTTGAAAAATCCGCTGTTGGTATATAATCTACTATGAGTGACTGTTAGCAGACAGATACTAGAATAGCTCTCCAACAAAGTCGAACACCGTAGACTAGAAGGGGTAATAGAACAATATGGCAGACTTGGTCATTTGTTAGTAATCAATATGACAGAGTTTTTGTCTCGGACACAGTCGATGCAGGAGGTTTATAAGATTAATGAAAGGAACAAACATGTCCAGATCATCGATTTGAAGCTTTAGTCATTTGTTAGTACTCATGGATTCAGAGGAAAAATCCAATATGACTACTGCTCTTATACATGCAGCGGATATTAGACTTCCTAAACCCCACCCTTTTGTCATTTTTTTTCAGACGGGTAGCTAATTCTTTCATTTTTTACAAAAAATATTTTCAGATCTTAGTTATACATTGGAATAAGTTTTTTTGTTAGTTTTTGAAGATGAGCCTTTTAAGTGTTAAAAATATATTGAGCTTTTAAGTGTGAAAAAGATTAGCCAAGTGTGAAAAATGGGTTTTTCAAGTGAAAATTTCCTGCCCTCACGAAGCTTCTTATCAGTGAAATGCATATCAAAACAAACTTCAAACTTTCAAAAACTATTTTTCAACGTCAACTTTAAAAACGATTTTTTAAGTTTCAACTAAATCTATATCCAAACGCCTATTAAGTATCCCCCGCCGAACATTACAGGTTTACAGCATCCATGCAGTCGTCTAAGAGGGTGGCAGAACTTTTCTCAATAAAGGGACAACATAGGTTGCCGAACACTATTAGTACAGGCAGAGAGTGGACATTTACTAGCTTATTGGAAAATAACTCTTTACAAAATTGTGAATTACTCCATCTAAAAGCATAATATATCATCCAGCGATTGATGGTTAAACTGGGACGGAAATCCTAGACATCATTTATGCAAATTGCCACCAACAAGGATTGTATGGTTATGGTAAGTATTCTTTCATCCTTAACCAGATGTCTCGAGTTCGAGCCCTGCTTGGTATGGAGGGACTTCCAGGAGGAATGTTGGACCCCAATGCGCGTACACGAGAGCATTAGTAATCACCATTGCCGTCATACTCTGCAAACTCATCGCAGTAACGTAGTGAATGCAGATGTTCGTGATTGCTTTCATTCTCTCCAAACTCATTCTTTGTTGCTTCCGTGGGCAAACCAGCTAGTGGATTGAACACGTTCGCTATGAATAATACCACACCGGCCACTAGATTCGTCTCTTGTAAGGAACAAGAATGGATGGATAGCAACAAAGCCTATTTCCTCCTCAATCGTGTAGTAGCAATGCATCGATCCAGCAGTAACAGCTGCAACTTCGGTTCCTTCCTCATTTACCTCACTCAAGGACTCGTGGAATTCAACCATATACGAAAGTTGCCCACTCTAACTTTTCTACATGGAAAATGGCGATCTAAAAATCCTGGTTCTGAACTGATTTTGTCCACAAAAAAAATCTAGGAAACAACCTCTCTCTACCTCCCAAGCAAGGCCGTCTCAAACATTTTGGGGCCCTGTTCTAATTCGTAAAAGTGGACCCTTAATATAAGTAAATATACTATTTCAATAATTAGATTGGGCTAAGACCTGCGAATTATGGGCCTTTACAGTAAATTCTGACTAATATTAAATAAAAAATGAAGAAAAGGGGCCCCTAAAGTTTTTCGTTTTTCGGGGGCCCTGTGCGGTAGCACAGCTCGCACGGGCCCAAAGACGCCCATGCTCCCAAGGTAGAGGTAAGGGTAACGTCTGCGTACACGCGTGTCCATGCCCTGTTTATATAAAAGCCTCAACACTTTAAAGGCGTTAAAGGCTGCTATATACGTATTGCTTCTTCTTGGTGTTGGGATTTTAAGGTGTGAATAGAAAATGAGAAGATATCTTTTGGAGTGCACCCAAAAGCACCTTTTGGATTACAACTCTTTATGGAGCAGCCTTATTTTCTATACTGAATTTTAGAATTTCTGCATAAATTCTTACAAAATAAATAAATTGAGTCTTTGTGTGATTTGTTGCCAAATTTGAGTTCGACAAAGTTGGTGGGGTTTGAGGTACCGCTACGCCATCAACAGATATATCCATTTTCTTCTGAGAGGAAGTAATCCATAACTTCGAGTACAGTGAGGGGATTAAATTCCTTAAGGACACACAGTGAATTATGTGGACTCAGATTATTTTAGTTTATGCATTTTTTGTTTTTCCAACTTAATTAAAGTTTCTAGTTTAGTGGTTTTGAACAAAGATTTACTAACAATCTTAAGGAATTTAATAGTTTTTTGTTAAACAGAGCAATATACATGTGATAGACACTGAATATACAGCAGTGTATATCACATGTATATCGAGGAATAAAGCGACGACGATGCGATCCCGGCGGGCAAAGAAAGTGCGGTCCCGGCGGTGAAAGGCCCAACCGGGCCTCTCGGCGATCCGGTTGGAATGGCCCAACAACGTCCGACCATTGCCAATATTTAGGGCAGAAAATCAGTGGCCAAATATTGTATATTAAGGAAAGTATATTGTGTGTATATTGTAGTATATTTGTTACCTAAATTAGGATATACACTTACCATAATTAGGATATACACTTACCATATTGTATAGTTAGAATTATGGTAGAAGAAGGTTTGTAACTTGTATATATATCTATTCAATCAATGAAAATAATCAAGGGGATTATTTCTTTCATGGTATCAAGAGACTAGGTCTAAACAAAAGTTTTTTTTCTCTCAAACTTTTGCCTCCTTTGGCCGAGAACCCCCCCGGGTTTTCTCTCTCAAAAATCTCGTCTTCCGCTCTCAAAAACCTCTCTTAAATTTCCCCTCCTCCTTTGTTCTTTCAATATGTCTAAGAACAATTTTCACCATGCCCTCACAGTTTCCAATATCAAGCTCAGTGTCCCTATTGTCATTGAGATGGAAAACGTTCAATATGCAACGTGGGCGGAGTTGTTTAAAATCCACGCTATATCTTATCAAGTTCTTCATCACATCATTCCTCCCGCTCGACCCCTTCATGCGGAGGATCCTGAGTTATGGATTACACTTGATGCTACCGTCCTTCGGTGGATATACGCCACTATTTCGCTGGACCTTCTACAGACGATTATGGAGCCGGATACCACGGCTATGGCTGCATGAAATACATTGCGTGACATACTCCAAGACAACCAACATTCACGTGTCGTCACACTCGAGCAGGAATTCTCTCTCGTTCGAATGGACGAATTTTCAAACGTTTCTGCATATTGCAAGAAACTAAAGGAGTTGGCGGATCAACTCCGTAATGTTGGCGCACCGGTAACAAATAATCGTCTAGTTCTACAGTTAGTTGTCGGACTTTTGGAGGCCTATAATGGTGTTGGAACTCTCCTTCGTCAAAGCAACCTTCTTCCAGACTTTAATCAAGCCCGCTCCATGCTTACATTGGAAGAAGCTGGTTTGGCTAAAAAGACGGCTACCGGAGCAAGCCCAGTTGTCATGGTGGCATCCTCTCCTAGTTCTTCAGGTTTTGTGAATAATTCGGGCCAAAACCATAATAATGGTGGCGGCAAGAATAATCGCAAAAATAATAACAAAAATCGCGGGGGCAAACGTGGCGGTTCTGGTGGCAGTTCCGGTGGTCAACAAATAGGCGGTGGGTCCCAGCCAGGGTACAGTGGCCCACCACCGCCATGGGCCCAGCAATGGGGCCAATGGTAGTGGAACCCGTACCATCCAAAGGCGGCGGTTTCCGGCGGCCGGTGGGGCGGCCACGATCCGAGCCCAATACCCAGCATTGGCGGCCCACTGGCCAGTGGCCCAGCAACGGCACCAACAGCAGTTACGGCCCAGTTCCAGCACGGCCAGGAGTTCTTGGGCCCCGACCTCCGCAAGCCCATCATGCAGCAGGCCCCACTCAGACCGATATCGAGGCCGCGATGCACACGTTGGGATTGACTCAACCGGACCCAAATTGGTACATGGACACCGGGGCCACTACTCATATGACTTCCGAATCAGGTGCTCTCTCATCTTATTCCAATTTGAGCACCCCTCGGGGGATAATTGTTGGTAATGGCAGTTCTATTCTAATTCTAGGGTATGGTCAGAAAACGTTGTCTCCCCCCAATCCACCACTCCTCTTGAAAAATACTTTACATGCTCCTAAATTGATTAAAAATTTAGTGTCTGTCCGAAAGTTCACAAATGACAATTCTGGTTCTGTTGAATTTGATTCTTTCGGTTTCTCTGTGAAGGATTTCAAGACGGGGAGTCATCTCATGAGGTGTGATAGTATGGGGGATCTGTATCCTATCATGCCCGGTTTCGACCCATCGAGTCCACCTTGCCGTCGCCTTTTGCAGCCCATCTCTCCTTCCATGTAGCATGCTCGTCTGGGTCATCCGGGATCTTCTATTTTATCAGTTTTAGATAAAAATAGCTTTATTTCTTGTAAGGGTACGAGTCGTACTCTAATTTGTCAGTCTTGTTCATTAGGAAAAATTGTTAAGTTGCCATTTGTAGACTCCAATTCTCATACTTCTATGCCATTTGACATTATTCATAGTGACTTATGGACGTCTCTGTTCTAAGTTCGGTGGGTCATCGATATTATGTTCTCTTTTTAGATGATTATACTAGATTTTTGTGGACGTTTTCAATTGCAAATAAATCACAAGTATTTTCCATCTTCATCAAATTTAGAGCGTTCATTCGTACTCAATTCGAAAGAGACATAAAAAATATTCAATGTGATAATGGGAAAGAATATGACAATAGGGAGTTTCGGGATTTCGTGCTAATAATGGGATCAATTTTAGGTTTTCGTGTCCTCATACATCTCCACAAAATGGTAAGGCCGAACGCAAAATTCGTTCCATCAATAACATTGTCCGAACTCTCTTAATTCATGCCTCCATACCTCCATATTTTTGGCATCATGCTCTACAAATGGCCACATATCTTCTTAACATACTTCCTTCCAAAGGTCTGACATATTCCTCCCCCCTCAAAATCCTATATAAGAAGGATCCTTCGTATTCTCATCTTCGGATTTTTGGGTGCTTGTGTTATCCGTTATTCCCATCCACCACAATTAACAAACTCCAGGCTCGGTCTACCCCGTGTGTGTTTTTGGGTTATCCGTCAAATCATCGTGGTTATAAGTGTTTTGATTTATCCTCCAAGAAAATCATAATCAATCGCAATGTCATTTTTGATGAAACTCAATTCCCGTTTACGAAAGTTCATACTCCCGAACCTAAGTCGTATAATTTTTTGGATGACCAAATATCTTAGTATATTATTCAGAATTTTTCGGACAACTCCCGTACCCAAAATCCTCCAGCGGGCCCACTGCCCGCTGGCCCCACAATGCATCGTCACGCCTGCGATCCAACCATCGGAACAGTTCCGGCTATTGGGCCGGTCCGGCCCCAATTACGGAACCGGTCCAGAAACCGAGCCCAGTTTTTTACCGATTTGGGCCAGCAAGCCTGCTGGCCAGTCCGTCCCGAGCCCAGAAAATTTCCAAAATTCACTTAATTCTTCCTCAAGTCATAGACCGGTCACTCATAGTCAGTGGGATATTTTTACACCTAAAAGACATTTTAATTTACATTCGGATGTCTCTAAATCCCCCTTGCCCCGCAATCCTGTGTCCGCATTAAATGACCATAATTGGAAAATTGCTATGACTGATGAATATAATGCTCTTATTGCTAATAAGACGTGGGAGTTGGTGCCCCGTCCATATGGTATTAATGTTATCAGGTCTATGTGGATTTTTGCTCACAAGGAGAATTCAGATGGGTCCTTTGTTCGACATAAGGCGCGACTTGTTGGAGATGGTAAGACTCAGCAGGTTGGAATTGATTGTGGTGAGACGTTTAGTCCGGTGGTCAAACCGGCTACCATTTGCATTGTGCTTAGCTTGGCTCTTTCCAAGACTTGGCCAATCCATCAGTTGGATGTCAAGAATGCTTTTCTACATGGTGACCTCAAGAAAACAGTCTATATGCATCAGCCGTTGGGTTTCAGGGATCCCAACCGCCCTAATCATGTCTGTTTGTTGAAGAAATCATTATATGTCCTTAAGCAGTCTCCACGGGCATGGTATACATGATTTGCTGACTTTGTTTCGACTATTGGGTTCACTCACAGCAGGTCAGATAATTCCTTGTTCATCTATCGCCGTGGTTCGTCCTTGGCCTATATTCTGTTGTATGTGGATGATATCATCTTGACTGCCTTATCCGATGCTTTGCGCCAGTCTATCATGGCCATGCTCAGTTCTGAGTTTGCTATGAAGGACTTAGGGCCTTTGAGTTATTTTTTGGGGATTGCCGTCAAGCGTCATTCAGGTGGCTTGTTTTTGTCTCAACGAAAATATGTTGCTGAGATCATAGAGAGGGCTGGGATGTCATCCTGTAAGTCCACTTCCACGCCAGTTGATGCAAACCCGAAGCTAAGTGCCGCAGCAGGTGCACCATACGAGGACCCGACCCGCTATCGCAGTCTTGCAGGGGCCCTCCAGTATCTTACCTTTACCAGACCGGATATTACGTATGCAGTTCACCAGGTATGTTTATTCATGCATGATCCTAGGGTTGAGCACATGAATGCAATTAAACGCATTATCCGGTATATTCAGGGGACACTAGACTATGGGTTGCACTTGTATCCATCATCTACATCCACACTTGTCTCTTACACGGATGCTGATTGGGGTGGGTGTCCCGACACCAGACGGTCGACTTCTGGCTACTGTATGTTCCTTGGCAACAACTTGGTCTCCTGGTCAGCCAAACGTCAGGCAATTTTATCACGCTCAAGTGCCGAGGCAGAATATCGAGGGGTAGCGAATGTGGTCTCCGAATCATGTTGGCTACGTAATTTGCTTTTGGAGCTTCATTGTCCCATTCGAAGGCAACCTTGGTATACTTGCGATAACATTAGTGCCATCTACCCGTCGGGTAATCCGATTCAAAGACCAACGCACCAAGCATATCTAAATGGACATTCACTTTGTCCGTGAAAAGTTTGCAAAGGGTCAAGTTCGTGTATGCCATGTCCCGTCTCGTTATCAAATTGCGACATCTTTACAAAGGGTCTACCAGGCGGTTCTCTTTGAAGATTTTAGGGATAGTCTCAACGTTCGGAAACCGCCCGCTATGATCGCGGGGGTGTGTTAAACGAGCAATATACATGTGATATACACGAATATACAACGGTGTATATCACATGTATATCGAGGAATAAAGCGAAAGACGGTGCAGTCCGGCGGCCCGGCGGCAAGAAGAATGCGGCCCGAAGAAGATGGCCCAACGGGCCTCTCGGCGATCCGGTTGGAATGGCCCAAAGAACGTCCGAATACTTTGCCAATATTTAGGGCGAAAATCGGTGGCCAAATATTGTATATTAAGGAAAGTATATTGTGTGTATATTGTAGTATATTTGTTACCTAAATTAGGATATACACTTACCATAATTAGGATATACACTTACCATATTGTATAGTTAGAATTATGGTAGAAGAAGGTTCGTAACTTGTATATATATCTATTCAATCAATGAAAATAATCAAGGGGATTATTTCTTTCATTTTTGTTTTCCGTGTTCGTCTAATTCGTAAGTAAGAGCGGCGGGTTGATTGATAAGAAAAGGAAAAGAATGAAGTTCTTGGTTGCCGAGGTTGGATTTCAATTTAAGAATCAACCTGTTACATTTGAATATGCCAGAACGAGAAGGCTTCCAACGTCCTCAAATTTTCCTCATTGAAACATGGAAAAACCAACAGATTTCCAAGGAAATTGGAAGAAGAAAATCGAATGAATTATTAGTGTATAACAGATTGTCTTCATCTAATTTTTTCACTTTGAACTTTGACAGTGAAAGTGAATGTTACTTGCTTGGGAATAAAAAAAAAAATAGCAAGGATAGCAGATGTACGTGGAGTCTCATGTGGTAGGTCTGATGACGCTCCATAATTTGACACCAAAGTGGTTTTCTGCCACTTCATGGACTTGCATCAAAGTGAATGATTTATATTGAAGTGGATTTTTCGTTCTTCCGTTAATATTGCCTCCAAACGTATCAATGATGTGGTCTTTCGGGAAACAAGGATTTCGTGGTTCTATATAAGATGGATGAAATCAGATTGTAGCGACACTCTGATTTTGATGTGGCAAAACGTGGTCAAAATGAAAGCAATTAACAAGAAGGAAAATAACAAAAATCAGGTTTTACTTTTTTAGCTCTACTCTTTCTTTTTAATTTTTTACCTGTTATGATTTATGAAATTCAGGTTTTATAAATATCAGGGTAGATGTTTATTGTTTGATGATCTCAAAGTATATTCTATTTAATTTGGGTGCCATAAAATTAATTAGTTGATATACAATTTAATCGGTAACTTGAATGATGTGTGGAAGATTATTTTCAAGGTAGTAAGACATGAACTATAGACTTAGATTAATATTTGAAAATTATTCTTGAGATCATGAAAATAATATGTATATATATTATTTTGGGGTCTGAAATAAATAATCCCTTGATTATTTTCATTAATTGAAAGAATATACATACAATTTACATCTTTCCATAATAGGAGAATCCTATTCCTATTCTACTCCTAAAACCTTATTCTACTTAGACACTAACTATACAATTATGGTAAGTATACAATACTAATTACACTCAAATATTACCTAAACTAATATGTGCAATTCGTGACCTTCATATGTACAGCAAACCGAGACCAACCAATATACATATGATATATTGTCTATTATATGTATATTTAACAGGGTCAATAAAAAAAATATACACCCGGTTTAACTCAAAAATGTGGGGGAGCGCTAACCTTACGGCTAGCCGAATACTCAATCGAATTTCCCATAGAAAAACATAATCTATTCTATATGGAAAAAAATGGAATGGAGGAAAGTCCAATTTGAATTACTTCAACGTGTGAGGGTGTTTAGCTAAAGCGCAAGTTCCTAAATCCGAAAGTGTTAAAATAGGAACGATGAAGTTGCTTTCATTTTTATAGAATATGCTACCAATAGTAAATGATTATCGATTTTTGGTAAATCACAAATTGTTGATTTATTGACATTATTGTACAATATCAACCCCACGATATATGTCCTTGGTGGATATCAATATGGTAGTTAGTAAAAATTTTCACATAACTCGTTCAGTCGTGAAAAGGACTAATTAATCGGACTACTGATTTGATGTGGATCATATGTCTTTCATTGATTTCGTGAATGGATATCACTAGAAATGTTGTGATTTTTCATGATAAAATGTGTTTGTTGAAAGACAATTCTTTGAAAAGACAAGACAGTACATTAAACGTATAAGTTTATTGATCTATAAGTCGAAGAATCAATTGATGATAATGATAAAAATCGACAATAGTTTAAATTTTTACATCGGTGAATGTGTTATTAATTCGATATTTAAAGAAGTAGATTTACAAGAAGTGAATGGTTGAGAAATATATATATTGTTAAAAGGTTGTGGCCACAACTGATGCCAACCATCCACAGATATTATTATCTACGATATATCCTATTTCCAAGATATGCATTATTTTATAATAAATATCCCACGATTCGAGGGGTATGTGCTGTAAATTAAATCACCGGATCAAATGAAATTAAACCCACAAATGAATATGTTTTTACCATTAGTGGAAGAGCATTGTCTTGATAAAATCATCCACACATACATGTATCAACTCCACAATGGAGTCTAAGTTCATAGCGTTAGACAAGATCGGTGAAGAAGTTGAATGGCTCCGAAATTTCTTAGAAGACATTCCATTACGGCTCAAACCATTGGCTACTATATGCAGTACATTGCGATAGCCTAGCGGCAATAGGAAGGGTTGGGAGCATATTATGTATAACGGAGAAATCATCACATACGAGGAAGACATAATACCGTTAGAAAATTACTCTCTAGTGGAGTTATCACAATTTACTATGTAAAGTCAAGAGATAACGTATCAGATTTACTTACAAAAGGTCTAACTAGAGAGACAATTGAAAAATCATCGAGGGGAATGAGTTTAAGGCCTAGGACAAGTCATCATGGCGGTAACTCTACCTAGTAGACTGGAGATCCCAAGATCTAGGTTCAAAGAGATCAAACAAAGTTATGAGTGACGGTTCAACATTGTCAAATAACTCAACCTATTCTCATGATGAAGAAAATGTTCAAAAACAAGGATAAGCATTAAGGCTTTTTAACGAGTTAATAAAGTTTAAGCTTTTTAATGGTTTCTAAGTTTGGCAGGTATGACCGAATAGTGTATCTACGGGACAACACGTTTAGGAATCACCTATGTGAGTGTGAAGTGTAAGCCGCTTCAAGGAGTATGTTAGGTAAAGGCATATGCTCTACGCACTCATGAAATCAGGCGATGTTCATGGCTAAAATGAACAAAATAGTGAAAACCAAAGAAGTTAAAGGGTTAATTGTGTGACATGTGCTTGTCTAGGTATACCCCAAAACTCGACGGTTCAAATATATCAAATCTACTGATCGATCGAGTATATCTGACATATGTTCACTACAGAAAGTTCAAAGGAAAACCTGCTTATCCAGATGCGATTAATCCTTGCTTACGAATCACACAGTTTTAATGCATATTTTTATCATAAAGTCATTCTCCATTCATGTGGGGGATTGTTGGGATTTTATGGTGTGAACGGAAAATGAGAAGATGTATCTTAATGCACATATTTAATTTATTCGGAGCTATTAGAGCGGTATCAACTTTTTGGGGAATATGAGTCGGCACCTAAGATCAAATATTTCAAGCCAACTTCCGTAGAAAATTCAGACTTTCTTTTTGATGTTGCGATCACATAAAAAATGCAATTCATGTTTGCAAAAATAACGTTCCCTTCTTTTTCTGATATTTTTATAACGAATTAATTCAGTGAATTAGAACGAATCATTGCTTTCGCAAACCAGTGGGGACAACCCCTAAA
This sequence comes from Anisodus tanguticus, assembly GCA_034509755.1. Taxonomy (NCBI): domain Eukaryota; kingdom Viridiplantae; phylum Streptophyta; class Magnoliopsida; order Solanales; family Solanaceae; genus Anisodus; species Anisodus tanguticus. Next base: position 12,243,144 of record CM067544.1, read on the forward strand.
AAAAGAGTTTACCATGCGACGATCTTTATTTGAAATATGAGCCGCTAAAATTTCTCCCATTTTGAGTGTATTTTGGAGTGCACCCAAAAGGCACCTCTTGTATTACAAACAAAAAAATCGAGTCTTTATGTGATTTGTTGCCGAATTTGCGTTCGACGAAGTTGGTGGGGTTTGAAGTACCGCTACGCTATCAACAAGTATATCCGTTTTATCTTGAGAGGAAGTAATGCATAACCTCGTGTACAATGAGGGGATTAAATTTCTTAAGAACACACAGTAAATTCTGTGGACTCAGATTATTTTAGTGTATGCATTTTCTATTTTTCCAAATTAATTAAAGTTTCTCATTTATTGGTTTTGAACACAGATTTACTAACACTTGCTAGTCATGAATGATGTTGGAATTCACCGTCTTGCATTTTGGAAGCATTGAACTTGTCATCCCATGCTCCTCTAAAATGTGGTGCATTGGCCAAATGAGCCTTGTCATGTTGTTCACTGCAGAACGAGGAATAATTTCCTCATTTGTCTTCTTTTTAGCTCACTTATTTACTTGATTGACAGCCTCAATCAATTAGCAAGACAAACTCAGAGTTAGCACACACTGCTCTGGCGAACACAGGAAATTCAACTACATAATGACGCTTGTCAAGGTTGGAAGTGTTACTCCCCCTATTCTAATTTATATGTGTCACGTTTAATCTTTTAATTTCATTATTCGAGATTCAAACTATATAAAGTTTGATCAAGTTTTTAAAAGTAAATGTATTTTTTTTATCATATTGGCATAAAAAGAATTGCATCTTATAATATTTTCGTATAGTTTTTGAACATATAAATTGTAATTTTAAAATATTGAATTGATCTTATCTAATTTATCTTCAACGATTAGTCAAATTGACTTTCAAGAAGCGAAAAGTGCAACATAAATTGGGACGAAAGGAGAAAGATATTGCATTCATCACTTGTTTTTCTTAGATTAATTTTGATATTTTTGGTTCTATCTCATTAATTTTGTATTATTACTATAATTGTACAGTACTAATTACGTTTAAATTAATTTTCGTAACCCCTATTTTGCATCAACTCTCTATACATTTATATTTTTATTGAAATCATATTGGTTTAGATTACTTAAAAACATTATATTAGATGATCTTGGCGTAGACCTTAGACCTACCTTACATAAAAATCTATATCAAACTAAATTATTCTCTTTAACATTTATATAAATAATAAAGTCACAGGTAAAGACGCCATATGGCTGCTTTAACAAGAACAAGCATTAGCTTCAACAGTGTCTCAACAAACATCCAAGTGACCATTTAAACCAAAGCTTACACAGCTGATGGAGAATAAGTGTAACTCTCTCTACCAAACAAATTATAAGAAGAGTTGCTTTCTATCTTTATTCCCTTAGTACACTTTAGTCAATAGAAATTTTATGTCAATGGCCGGAGTAAAAAAGAAAAAGAATTATCTTGTGCTCCCAAATGCACACACAAGTATACGTGGTCGTACAAGTAATATAATAATTTTAGAAATTGATGTCGAACCCACAGAGACTTGTGATTAACCGTCAACTAAATTAAATTAAATTAATTCTAATTATCTAAACAAGAGATGAAATTCGAGAGTTATAATTATAGACTATCTAAAAATAAAAGAAAATAATTAATAAATTTTAATTAAGAAAGAGCGGGTTTTATATTATCAATGATATGAATGTTCCAGGGTTGCGGTTGGTTCACCAATCCTATTGAGCTATCAAACTACTTCTCCTTAATTCGAATTATCGACGCTTGCAAATTAACCAGATTATTAATCGTGTAGCATTCTTCCGAACTACTACCCGCCGATTCAGAACAGTTCGCTGCCTATACTCCTATGGAGTTGACCTGTTAAGAACGCAATTCATTTACGATACTTAATTGAACGTGGTGTCTAGGTATATTCATATCCTAGCCACAAATTCTAACCCTACTTTAGGGATAATTAGATCACGCTCACTTTAACCCTTCTCTAATCTAACAACATCTTTCCCAAGTATTAGCGAATATTCTCCGAATATTCACCGTATATTTTGTAATTATGATAGATTTATATTTAAGGTAACTTAGGATTCTAATTGTATTAGGAATAAACGATTTAAGGTAAGTTAGGATTCGTATTGTATTAGGAATCAACCTTTGTACAACTATATATATTGTGAATAATGAAAGGAATCCCTAAGGGAAATTATTCTATCTTTCATGGTATCAAGAGCCTAAACCCTACTCTCCTCTCCAAATAAACCTCTCGGCCGAAACCCCCCCTCTCCATTCATCTCGGTCGGCGGCAACAATTGCCACCATGTCTTCTCCCACAAATTCTGGTTCCTCCACTAGCACTTTTGACAACCCCTCTCAACGATCATCATCTTCTTTTCACCTGGCTTTCGCCGTTACAAACATCAAGAACTCTATCCCTATAATTCTTGACCAAGAAGACTGTCAATATTCCATGTGGACAGAACTATTCTATATTCATGCATGTGCGTACAACGTGCTCGACCATATTGATGACTCCGTTCCTTGCCCCACCGATATTGCCGAATCAACATGGCGTCGCCTTGACGCCATCGTCAAACAGTGGATATACGGCACCATCTCAAAAGACTTGTTGTGTACTATCATGAAAACAGGTGCCACGACACGTGACCTTTGGGTACGATTGGAAGAAATTTTTCAGGACAACAAAAATACTCGGGCCGTGTATTTGGAGGAGCAATTCAACAATATGTGCCTCGAGAATTTCAACAACATGTCCGAATATTACAAACAACTAAAACTCATAGCCGACCAACTTTTCAACGTCGGGACATCTGTTTCTGAAACTAAGATGGTACTCTAATTAGTTGCGGGTTTACCGAAAGGTGAATACGATACTCTTGTAACAATGATTCAACAGGCCGACCCACTACCAAGTTTCACCAAGGCACAGTCACAACTGTTGTTGGAAGAAACCCGACGTGCTAAACAAGAGAAACATAATCAAAAGGCGTTAGCCATTGACGGGATGGCACCACCGGCGACTAACTCCACCCTGCTACCACCGCATGCCCACCAACAGCAGCAGTCCAGCGGCGGAGGTCATGGTGGCAGAGGTTACAACAACAAAGGCAAGGGCCGCGGAAAAGGCCAACGCAACCAGTGGACTGGACAACAGCCAGACCCAAATTCTGCAGTTTTCCAGTGGGCTGGACAACAGCTAGCATGGCCCAACCAGCAGAACTGGGCCTCGCCTGCATGCCCATACCCAACTGCAGCAGCCCAGTTCCAGCAGCCTGCATGGTCGACTAGCCTATTGGGCCTTTCTCTAGCCACCAGGCAGGCCCACCACCAGCAGCAGCAGGCCCACCTGATCTCGGTCCAGCAGCAGTAGCAGCTGGCCCCCACTGATTTGGGCCAGGCCTATAACACCGTGAACCTTCAACAACCCGACGAAAATTGGTACATGGACACCGGAGCCACATCTCACCTTACTCGGTCGTCAGGTAACCTATCTCAACTACGTCGGTTAAAGTGTCCTTAATTTATTACTGTCGGCAATGGTCATCGCATTCCAATTGAAGGTTACAGTAACACACACCAAACATCCACACCCGTCTTTCTCCCTAAACCACGTCCTATACACCCCTAATATCATTAAAAACTTAATCTCTGTTAGAAAATTCACTAGCAATAATTCTGTGTCTGTCGAATTTGACCCTTTTGGTTTTTCTGTGAAGGAACTCAATACGGGGAAAATTCTTACACGCTGCAATAGTGTGGGAGACCTCTACCTATTTACTCAATCTTCCGCTGTCAGACTACAAACACCTATATCCCTTGCGGTGATCTCTCCCTCAACTTGGCACAATAGACTCGGACACCTCGGAGACCCTGTTTTTACTTTTCTTAGGACTTCTAAGCGTATTCAATGTAATAATGGAAAATTTTCCCAACACTGTTTTTCTTGCCCACTAGGCAAGCACACTCGTCTTCCATTTATGTTATCAAACAATGTTACTTTTTCTCCATTTGATATTGTTCATACTGATTTATGGACATCTCCGGTTGTTAGTTCTTTAGGTCACAAATTTTATCTAGTGCTTTTAGATAATTTTTCACACTTTGTCTGGATTTACCCTCTGAAATTCAAATCTGAAGTGTTTGCCAAATTTCTCGAATTTCAAAAATTCATAAAAATACAGTTTGAAAAATCTATAAAATCTTTTCAATGTGATAATGGACGTGAATTTAATAATTCAGCATTTCACAATTTCTGCTCTAAACAAGGCATGATTTTCCATTTTTCCTGTCCCTACACTTCCTCCCAAAATGGCAAAGCTGAAAGAATCATCCGAACCATCAATAACATGGTACGTACCATTCTCTTTCATGCCAGTCTTCCACCGTCATTCTGGGTCTACGCTGTCAAAATGGTAGAATACCTCCTTAACATTTTACCAACCAGCACTCTCCAAAACAAAACCCCAACCGAAATCTTATACCGTAGGTTCCCTTCTTATGACTAAATACGCATCTTCGGTTGCCTATGCTACCCCAACATGGCCTCTACTGTACCTCACAAACTAGCCCCACGCACCACACCATGTGTATTCGTTAGTTTCTCCACAAATCATCGGGGTTACTTGTGCTATGACATAACCACTCGTAAGGTCATCATCTCACGTCACGTCATATTCGACGAGATGAACTATCCATTTTCCAACCTTCAAAAATTCCAAACCACGGATTACACATTTTTAGATGAGTCTCCTCCGTCTCCTCTAATCCATTCGATGTATCTCTGGCAATTTCCAGTTCAGTCGCGGACTGCTCCAGCAGCTACGCCACCCTCACTGTCCGGTATCGTCACACCCCCTCTGTCTCGGTCGAACCCTCAACTTCTCTACATCTCCACTGCTCGACCAACCATCGACCCGAGACCACTCACCACCCCTCCAGAAACAGTCAGTCCACAACCCCCTATCGACCAGTAGATGCTACTGCCTTCAGAACCGGCACATATGCCGTCACAAACTCCCAGTCCAGACATACCACTGCTGCCTACCCATCGTATGGAGACTCGTGCACAACACGAGATCTTCAAATCCAAGATTCACTTCAACCTCTCCACACAAACCTTATCACTCATTCCAAAAAATCTAAAACTAGCCAAACTGGACCCTAATTGGAATGCAGCTATGTGCGAGGAGTTCAACATTTTAACCAAGCAGGACATTTGGGATTTGGTACTTAGACCAGACGGTGTGAATGTTATCCGGTGTATGTGGCTATTTCGTCACAAGTTCAGAGACAGTGGTGACTTAGAGAGGTATTAGGCAAGACTAGTTGCCAATGACACTAATCAGCAGGAGGGTATTGATTGTGGTGAGACCTTCAGTCCGGTTGTTAAATCGGCCACTATTCGGACTGTTCTCAGTATAGCTATGGGCATGCATTGGCCGATTCATCAACTTGATGTCAAGAATGCATTTCTTCATGGGGATTTGAAAGAAACTGTGTACATGCATCAGCCCCCTGGCTTTGTTCATCCGACAGCTCCGCAGTTTGTATGTCGTCTGAGGAAGTCATTATATGGATTGAAACAGGCACCCCACGCTTGGTATGATCGTTTTGCCAGGTATCTTCTGCAGATTGGTTTTATATGTAGCAGGTGTGATAACTCTCTCTTCACTTTTCACCGAGGTAGCAGCACTGCATATTTGCTATTATATGTCGATGACATTATTCTTATGGCCTCATCTGACGGTTTGAAGAATGAAATCATTGCCTTACTCAAAACTGAATTTGTTATGACTGACTTGGGCAAGTTGAGTTATTTTTTGGGTATATCAGTGACCAGATCTGCAGCCACTATGTTCCTGTGTCAACGTAGTATGCAGAAGAGATAGTGTATAGGGTCAAGATGGCAAATTGTAAAATTATGCCAACTCCGGTGGACTCAAAATCCAAGCTTAGTGCCAATGACGGTGCGCCAGTTTCTGATCTCACTCTATGTCGGAGTCTTGCAGGTGCTCTTTAGTATCTTACATTCACTAGGTCTGATATTGCATATGCCGTTTAGCAGGTGTGTATGTTTATGCACGACCCCCGAGAGTCCCATTTTGCAGCCCTCAAACGTATTATCAGATACGTTAAGGGCACACTAGACTTTGGATTACATCTATACCCCTCTGTCCCAACTAAGTTGCTCACCTACACGGATGCAGATTGGGCAGGATGCCCCGACAAACGTCGCTCCACCTCAGGGTACTGTGTATTTCTTGGGGATAATCTTATCTCATGGTCCGCCAAGCGGCAGGCTACACTATCCCGTTAGAGTGCTGAAGCAGAATATCGCGGAGTTGCTAATGTCGTTGCTGAGATCTGTTGGCTCCGAAATCTTCTTTTAGAGCTCCAGTGTCCATTACGCAAGCGTCTATAGTCTATTGTGACAACATATCTGCCATCTATATGTCTCATAATCCGGTCCAACATCAGCGGACTAAGCATATTGAGATGGATATCCACTTTGTGCGAGAGAAAGTTGCCCGTGGTCAAGTCAAAATTTTACACGTGCCTTCCTCTTATCAGTATGCAGACATTTTCACAAAGGGACTACCGCGACAGCTCTTCACCGACTTTCGATCCAGCCTTAGCGTTCGGCCTCCTCCCGCTCCGTCTGAGGGGGAGTATTAGCGAATATTCACCGTATATTTTGTAATTATGATATATGTATATTTAAGGTAACTTATGATTCTAATTGTATTAGGAATCAACCATTTAAGGTAAGTTATGATTCGTACTGTATTAGGAATCAACCTTTGTACAACTATATATATTGTGAATAATGAAAGGAATCCCTAAGGAAAATTATTCTATCTTTCACCAAGCATGTATATTAGACAGTCAATGGAACCTAACTGTTGGCCAAACAATCAAGCAATTATGCACAGAATTAAAGAAACAATCAAAATCAACAACTCGTATTAAGATAAACAATCGTCAAACGTCAATATTCATCATTTACCACAACCCTAGAACACAAAATTTAGCTTCACATAGACATGAAAGAAAAACAACAATTCATACAAAAAATCATAAAGACTAGTAGTAAGAAAAAGAAAAGGTAGAACCCAATAACTCCGGCCTTGACGACAACTCCAAATTCTCTCTAGGTCAAAGGTTCTGAACTAAGAATATTAAGTTGTCCAAAATTCCGTAAAAATTATGTAAAATATATATTTATAGAGTGTTAAAAGACATGGACTTTTAAAATCAAATCCTAACTCCGACCGAAAACTCGCCACATCCGCATCGCTTAGGTAATGCAGAAGACCAAAAAAAAAAATCAGAGGACTGATTTAAGTGCGCCACCTACGCGATGAAGGTCAATCGCAAGCCCAAATTTTTTGCCACGTAGACAAATTATAAATTCACTCCTTTCAGCTGCTTGTTTGGTTTTTGCTTTGTTTGCTGCCAAGACATCTATGTAAATCAATCCCTTATTTCATTTTTTACAGCAACTCAACCGATCATTGCCTTCCTTTTCGTCTTTTGTTTTATTTTTTTTCTTTTCTTTCGCATTTTATTCAATTTTATCAAATCTCTTCATCTCTACACCGCTTTATTCCTACACATTAAAACATACTATTAAGTACAAAATTATATAATCAATACTCAAAAGACGATTAAAAGTACTAAGATGCGAGACAATAATGTCTAAATATATTATCACATTGTGATTCAAAGTTCTGTAAAAATCGTATAAAATATATATTTATAGGGTATCAAAGCTTTTAAAACCATATTCAACTCGGACTGGAAAAAATCACCGTGGCTCGCGTCACATCCGCGTCGCGTAGGTAACGCAGAAGTCCTAAAAAAAGTTCAGACTGATTTAAGTGCGCCACCTATGCGATGAAGTTCAATCGCAAATCCATAAAATTTTCCACGTAGACAAATTGTAAATTCACTCCTTTCAGCTGCTTGTTTCGTTTTTGTTTTGTTTGCTGCCAAGACATCTATGTAAAATTGTAAATCAATCCCTTATTTCATTTTTCACAGCAACTCAACCAATCATTGCCTTCCTTTTCTTCTTTTTTAATAGTAAGACTCTAAGAACAATTTAAAAAATATATGCTATGACATAATCATCCTCGGCCTTAAAAGTATCGAAAGTAGTCACCTCACACTTAAAAATATGTGTTGTCCTCAATACATATATTGCCGAGAAAAAATTAATTACTCCCTGAGACCCTCCAGGGCATAGCTAACAACATAATTCTCAACATCAAGGGTCGGACGATCTCACACTTAAGCTCAAACATTCTTCTCACCTTCAACTTCGTGTACTCAGACTTCTCATAAACTGCAAAATAAAAACAAAACAAAATATGACACTATAAAAATAAAAATCTAAAACAATTACACACACTAGGTTGCCTCCCAATAAGCGCTTGATTTAACGTCGCGGTATGATGCCATCACATTCACCACTTTTCCTTCCACTTTGACAATATAAATTGCGCCCTCAATTTTGCATCAAATTTCATGCTCCGCTCCTGGGCGGTGGTGTGAAGACAAATGCGCCAAATAATAGGTGTCGCATATTAAATTTTTTGATCCTTAAGTAAGGTATGTCATCTTATCGTTTCGATGTGACAAATTTTAGGATGTAAGGTTGTTGTTACTCATCAATACATGTCACTAACCAAACACAAGAAAAATTCTACTAATTAAGCCAATCATTTTTGTCTGTGTTTTATTTTCCGTTCTTTTGCTTCTTCTCTCAATTGGTAATGTAAATGTAATTGTTAATTACTCTAATCATTAGGCCAATCATTATGTTCTCCATTTTATCTTCTCTTCTTTTTCCTATCTTTTTTTCTCAGGTATTTTATTCAATTTTGCTCCAAATCTCTTCATCTTCACACCACGATATTCTTACATAGTAATAATATAATATTAAACATAAAGTTATATAATTAATATTCAAAAAATAATTAAAGATACTAAAATATAAAATAATAATGGCTAAATATATGCATTTTAGGCCGAACATCATTACCTAACATGGAAACTTCTTTTTTGTACCTATTTTCAAAAGAACCATTCACTTTGACTCCTCTAGTGAGCATTCAGCTAGCCTGGCCTTTGAAAAATGAGTAAGCCAATTTCAGCCGATAAGCCCTCTATACCTGCTTCAACACCATCCACCGCTCCCCGTCCTATATTATTTGTTCACTTTTTCTTTTATATGCCTCTTAGAAAATCATAAATAAAAGAGTATTTTTATTATATTTTTCTTATTTCAATTCAATTAATTGTACTCTAATTAATATTGAATTACTTTAAAAAATAATTAATGTTAAGGATAAATTGTTGGTTAATTCTAATCTTAATTTTGTAAATTGACAAGTATTTTAAAATATTTATTTTTAGTAATATGGACAACTAATATGAGACGGAGGGAATAGTAAATAAGGTACTCTCTCTCTCTCTGTTTTAATTATTTATGTGTCTTTCCCTTTTTAGCCGTTTAAAAAAAAATATCTCACGAAATTAAAAAATCTCTCTTATTTTCTTAATCTTTGTATCCAGTCAAACTAAGACACATAAAATAAATTGAATATTTCAAAGAGATAAGACATAAAAACACACCTAAACTATGCCGAAAATGTCAACTACACACCTAAATTATATATGTGGGGTTCCTACGACCCCCCACCCACAACACCAATTTATTTATTTAGTATTATTTACCCCTCAATTAATTACCTAGTAAATAGAACAAGTTAAATTGAAGCATGTGCAAACACACGCTGATTCAGGACCAAAAAAGTAGGGTCTTAACGTCTTTTTCATTTGATTTGTTCAGACCCAAACAATCATATCCTCATCCTCTCAAACCCTTCATCCTCCTTTTACTATTACGATCTCCATCTCTTCTTTTAATTTATTTTTCTAAATCACTTGATCAAATTATCGCTCATTACCCTCAAAGAGGATGAAGGGTTTGAAAGAGAATGAGGGTTCGGTCATTTGGGCCTGTAAGAGTCAAATGGAAAAAAAACTCATTATTGATCTTGAATAAGCGCGTGTTTGTGTTATCTCTAGCGTTCAAATCAATATTTAGTAAAATCAGTTTCTATTTTAAACCAAACAAAAACAGAGTAAAAAAAAGTTAAGGACATAAATAGATGAAACATAAATTTCCGAGCCCACAAGTTTCTTGTGTGTCCTTAAAAAATCTAATCGTCTCACAGTTATCAAGGTTAATGGATTAATTTCTTTCAAGATAGAACGGAGAACTATTCTGCAATAGCGGCAATGCAAATTGCAGAACTTCAGTGAACTGAAATGGCGGCAACAAATCACACTAAACACTTACGTTTTTACTTTTGAAAATGATGCAGAAGGCAAGAGTGAGAGAGTAGAAGAAGATTATTTCAGTAGTTTTTGTTGGTACTCTATGGTACTTTATAAAGCAGTACGAGAAGTAAAAACTATTACAAGTATTCGAAAGGATGAACAAATATTCAATATTTAGAAATTGAATCTTGTTGAACAAACATGCCAATCTTCAAAACTGCCGCAAGCTTGTTGTGTCTTGAATCTTGATAACCTGAAATCAAGAACAACTAAATCTGGATGGTTACAACGTTGTGTGTTGAGTCGAGGAATTGCCCTCTGTCCTTAAGACAAGATTGCCCCGTATATATGCTTTTACGTTAGCGGGCAATAGTCTCCCAAGATAAAACAACACTTTAATCTCAACGCTACAAAGCCAATAGGTTGAGCCTGACGAAGAAAACAAATATGAATCGACTTGCTGAAGATATGGAATAGGAAGGAAGAGTTTCTCTTTACTCTTCTCTTTTGTCTCTGTGTATATAGTGTGTCTCTGTAGTATATATCTTGTGTATATGTGAGGGTTTGGTCACTTTGTTTTTCATCGAATTTCGATCCATTTGTTTTCGTATCGTTTTTGCTCGTTTTTTCGATCTGTTTTTCTGTGTCTTTTTCGTCACTGAATTGAGCCAAAGGAGGCTCAATATATAGCATGGAGGAGGGGCTAAACAACTGCCCAAAACATGGCTGTAATGGCCATTAAGTGAGGGTTGTTAATGGCATTAGAGAGGCTGATTTATGGGTGGTTTATGGCCATGAATGAGGCTGCTCAATTGCCCAAGTAATGGATTGTTAATGGAGAGTTAATCAGCCAAGTAATGGCTGATTAATGCTCCAAAACGCAGTCCAACAGTAGGCAGAAAGCCTCCAGAAACTCTGGGGATCAAACTGTAAATATTGAAACTTCAGGGACCAAACTGTACATATGAAAGAATTCATGTCCAAACTGTACATATGAAACTCCAGTGATCCAACTGTACATCTGGCAGAGTTCTCTGGTCCAAAAAGATAATATCAGAAAGTCCCCACAGCCCGAGCCCGGACCGGACGGGCGGGCGGCGGCGCGTGTGGGCTTAGTCATGAACCCAAGCACATCTAGGTCCTCCCTCCTTTAAACACATGGGATACCCCTTGGGGTCCCAAACCCTTTACCAATTAGAGACTTATATAGAGAGCAATTCTTCTTATTCCCACCGATGTGGTAGATTTGTCCCACACCACATTTTCATGCCTCAAACACCTTACTTCGTGGACCAATATCTCTTTCATTTCTCAACGAAATTAGACGATTCTTGGCCCTACGGTCATCTACTCACTTCGTAGATCATGCATGTGCGAAGAGACAAGGTCTCCAACATAAGGAACACTAGTGTTTAATTCATCAAAGATGGGTGAACGTATCTCCCCGCCAAAGGCTAATTTCCAACAGTTTTTATGCTTAAGTGGAGAAAAAATCTGAAGCATAATTTCAACTTATATAGTCAACAAATGTGTTTTATGAAAAGGTGTGTTGACTTTACAAAAAACTTCACATCAATTACTGGTGCTTTTTTGTGAATGTCGCTCAATTCCCCATTCACACCACACAAACCCAACATTTTGCACATAATGCAGGTTTAACCTTCTTTTTTACCAGATAATTAGTGGAGGGGATAAATAATACAAAAATAATAGTTTTAGGGGGGTCATAAGAACCCCCCCCCCCTCCCTCTCCCTTAGTTTTGTGCAATTGATAATTTTAGCATAGTTTAGGGGTGTATTTCTATGCAATTGTCTTCCCTAATTCAAAATCGAAAGAAAGAATTATTAGCCTAGAACTAATTAAAGCTTGTCTAATAGAATTATATGTGTATAGGGTCATGTGAGTTCACTGTTTCCTGTACACTGCTACAGCCTAGAGTTACCCTTTTTTATCTCATGATCCCAGTACAAGGTATCGATCGGACTAGCAATAACGTTGTATGTATTGCAGCCGTTGGATCTAAAATGGTCACTCTGATGACCGTGTCTTTTGGAACTTTGTTCATATATAGCAACATTATTATTGCAAACCCTTAATAGTGTCGTACATATAATTCCACATATATACAGTAGCCCCCATTATCATTTGCAGCTTAATAAATTTGACCCCACGAAAACGAGTAGTCTTCTGAAAATGGGTCCTCCGTGAAATCACCCTATGCTTTATCAAGATTTCGAAAGTCCCCAAAAAACATACACAATAGAATTTTCAGTTCTGGCTGCTGCATGTTCTTTTATTTCCTCTTGAAGAGTACCGACTTATTTACACAAATTATTTATTTTGCAGCATCTTCCAATCCAAATAACAATCATTCTTGTACTCAAGTGTTGAGAAACTTTAGGTTGACCCTATGGAATTGAGCTAGGGGACCACTCCATTATCTTGCCTTGGGCTTGTTGATGATTCCTATATATATATGTATTTTATTTTATTTTGCTTTAAGAATTAAGCCTAATTAGCCTAGTAGTGCAGCTTTGAAAAAAGAAAGCAATAACCCTAAAAAGAAAAGATGCTACTCCTATAATTCTTAATAAGAAATGCTAGTATAATCCTCCTCTTAATACTAGAAAACCCTAATACCCCTTTCATTCAGTTTTCACTGTTTTCCTAATTTCAAAAACTGCTACCTAGTCAAGGAAGTTCATGCAATATAGAATCAAAAGCATTAGTTCCTTCCAATTGTTCAGCTTAATTTGTGAGAGGCCAGATTATTTATGACTAGGGGTGGCCGTAGATATTGCAGGTGGGTACAATTTTTCGGATTCCGTACCGCATCCGCTCCAGTTAGGGCAGGTATGGATATAACTTTGGCGGGTAGTAGGCGGGTATGGGTATAACTTTGGCGAGTAGTAGGCAGGTAGGTGTAGGTGGTGGATTTGCAGTTATCCCGTCTGCCCCGCCCCGCATCCAACCGCCCGCCCCAAATCCACCCGCTCGGCTTATACCCGCCAACTATAATTTTATTTGTACAACTTAATATTTATCTAAAGCCCAAATAATTTGGCACACATAATTTTAGCAGCCCATAAGCCCAATAATTATGAATTTTGAGGATATCCACTTGGGTGGTGGAGCAGGTGTGGATTTAAGAATATACCCGCCTAGGCGGGTATACGGGTATGGATGTAGAAAATGTACCCGCCACGGGTGGCGGGTAGGTGACGGGTATAAAATTTACTGACGGGTGCGGGGGAGGGGATACCCGCACCCCCCCCCCCGCCCAATTACCATCCCTAGGTGGGCGTATATCGGTTCGGTTTGGTTTTGTATCTCAAAAGTATGAACCGAATAAAATTCGATTTTTATTTTAAAAAATCGAATCAAACTTAAAAAAAAAAACCGAACATATCGGTTTATATCGCCAAACGTATCTGTTTATATCGGTTTTTTCAATTCAAGTGTATCATAATCAGCAAATATAAAGTCCAAAAAATAATTTAAAGTCCAAAAACATAAAGTCTGCATCACATATATTCTTAAAACATGTAAAAAAAACTCCAAATTAAAGTTTACATCCCCACAAAATAGAAGACCAACACTGAAATAAAATAAACGGGTCCGGAATTATTATTTTTTAAATTGAATTTCCAACACTGAAATTGACATTCACACCTCCATTACCACAAAATTTAGACGTTGAAATATATTGTATATCGTGAGATCTTTACTAAAGAAAAGGAAAAATTAGAAACTGATTTGGGGAAAAACACAAATTGACTGGGAAAACGAACATTTTTCTAAAAATTGGCGGCGCATCCGAGCGCAGAGTTATGATCATTTAAAGTTGCACCAATTTACAATTACTTTCTCTCCCTACATTTTATGTCAATATTTTTGTGATATGTTAATTAAGTTCATGTCGCATTTGACTTCCATAAAAACTTCATAGATTGACTTCAATGGCAATGATTCAAGAGATAGCAGTAGCCTAAAATCAAAAATAAGATTTGGTTTCCCTCTTTGAGCTTTGATAGCAGTAGCCCAATAGGCAGTCGGTAGTAGCACAGCCAAAACGATTTAGGACAAGCTTTCAATTTTAATTTATACTGGCTATTATTAATTATAAATTTACCCTCGATTCTTCGATTCGGTTCATCACCAATACTAAAGAATCGAACCGATTCATTTAACTCTGATAGATTCAATTTTTTAAAGTTTTTTAGCCGAATTTAATTCGAATCGAACCGACGATTCAATTTGATTTTTTTGATTCACCAGTTATGACCGGCTTGAGAACCATAGTGCAATTTCATTAAGGAACGGGGAAAAAACAAAAGAACTTGGTGGAAATAGTTAAAGGTACACGTCATAGACTGAGAGCAAGTAGTCCATTATTCTAAAACCTGAAGTGTCAGTCAAGTTGACCTAATCCAAACAAATAATCGGGGTACTATGTAGACTAATTAATGATTGAGGCATGTCTTGCATGTTCAACCTTTCTCGTAAATACTTAAACAAATTAAATTAGGTGAAGACCTAGGTATTGCTCGAAAATGTAAGCATCTCACCACAAAGACAATATAAAATTGACAATAAAATTTAGCAACAATAAATATATTTTGCTAAAAACATAAATGACAACAAAATTTTAATATGTTGTTGCTAAAAACATAAATGGAAACAAAAAAATAACTTGTTGCGAAAACCTTTCACATCAGAGGTAATTGCAATAGCATGCAACAACATTTGTTATTGCGAAAAATATTTTTGGCAACAACATATGGCAACTATTAACGTATATTATTAAATATATTCCATATATTTTGTAATATTTAGTATTGTATAATTATGATAGATATAAGATTCTTATTGTATTAGGATTCCACATTGTACACACTATATATATTTGTATTAATAAGAAAGACTTGTCACGACCCGACCCGACGGGCCGCGACTAACCGCCCTAATGACGTCATTATACTAACCTGTCACACATAATCCAACTAACACTTAATGAGTCTGAAATCCGGCAGCATAACGCTACAATAACAACATATGCTAGGGTACGCAAGCCGACAAGGCTGCCTTTACCCCCCGAATGTACCTGCCTCCTGAGGAGTCACAACTAGCCAACACAATATAACAGGCAAGCCGACAAGGCTGCCAACAAATAATATCACATATACACGGGAACACCCCCAACATAGAGTACAATAATATGGGCGACCGAAACAGATTTCTGACCCTTACACCAGTGCAACCCACAACTGTCTACAGACCTCTACAAGAAGGATAACGACATATGACGGGACAGGGCCCCGTCGTGCCCCTAAATATACATAAATAAAAAAGATAAGGTTCCGTACAAAAATGGTAAAGCTTTGGATCAAAGGATCTTTCCAAACAGCTGCGCAGGAACCTAAACCGGAGGATCACCAAACTGAGCACTTGTACCTGCGGGCATAAACGCAGCCCCCCGAGGAAAGGGGGTCACTACAAAATAATGTACTGAGTATGTAAATATGAAATACTGCAAATGAGATCATAAGTAGCCAATGGATAACAAGAGATCAGTATAAAAAATCAGGATTCAAATCCAACTGTGCCATAACAATAGAAGTCAGTTGCCTTATAAAAATGAGAGTCAAGTCAAGAAAACATGAGTGCCTGTCCATATACATATATATATATATATATATATATATATATATCTGTAACGTAATCCGGCCCACTAGTGCGGGACTCGATGGAATCATATCATAACCCGGCCCATACTGGGACTCGGTAAAGTCATATCTCATCTATGGATCCATCCTACGTAACCCGACCCTCTAGTAAGGGTCTCGGTGAAAAATGCAAGGCTGTGCACGAACGTAACCCGGCCCGGGACTCGGTGAGGTGAAGTAGTAACACTTAGCACGAGTAGATATCATGAGTAATCATATGCAAGTAAAAATTATCATTTGACTCTCAATAAAATCATTATAATAATGTCATAATAAACTCTTTGCTGAAAAATCATAGGCACTTCTCATAACAATCCTCTTTAGGAATTAAACTGTATACGAATCAAGTACGTCCGCCGTACCTTCATTAAATAAAAATCACGCCAAAGAAAGAAGGAATAGTTCACATACCTCTTAGACGAACTAATCAACTCTATATTAGAGTACGTCTCGATTTAGAACTTCAACCTATAATAATGGTAATACGTTCGTCAATTCTATGATCACTAGCATACTTTATATCGAATAACGACTTCTTATTCTATAAAAATTCGGGCAGCACTTCCCCCGTTTATACATGTTTCCACAACTTCCAAACGAGGCTAATAACATCAATAACCAAGCACCAATTAAGTGCACAACCAAAACAACAATAAAGAAAATTTACACACTCACTTCTCATGTAAATTTAGCCTCTTAATCCACCTTAAAAACAGCCCACAAAACAGTCCATGTTCCAACAACAACGAGGGTAGAACGTGAAGCCTTTCTACGCCTTTCTACACCCTTATTCCTTTAGGACTTACATTAGCAATTACCACACTTAAACATGCATAATGGTGACTAAATTTTCAGCATTATAACACCGCAAAACAGTCCCTAAAACAGTCCATATACATCACAACATGTCCAACAATTTCATGCAAGTTCTTGGCCACAACATGTCATAATTCCATAACTCTTATCTTAATTCCTATAATCCAATTTCGTATTTCAATACTTCCATATAACTAATTCCAACTAAATCTCAATGTTTCCCTTCAATTTCATCATGCAATTAGTGATAATAATAACAACAATAACCAACGAATCCAACAACACCAAAATCTGTCCCAAATTGACAACTAGCCCAAAATTGTCGCATGCAATGCTTAAATTCCAATTTTTCCTTAACACAAATTCATTACCTTAATTCTAACAACATGCATTTCAATTATATCATAGAAAGAAGAATTTTTATACCTCAAATTCATCCAAAACAGTCCGCAATTTTCTGCCCATTGTTTGTCCGAAAATCCCCACTGTTTTCATATTTCTTTCCCTTTTTTGTTCACTTCTTCAACTCCAATTGACATGCAAGTGTTCTACAATGTTAAGCCATCATCCCTACACGTTTTTCTTCCAAAATATCATTCCAAAAATTTGAAATTTCTGGGCTACAGTTTCATCCAGCAGTGGTTGTTTTTGCCACTGTTTTTTGGTGTTGTTTTGTTTCTAATTTTTGGTGAAAAATGTAGTCTAGGAAGAGAAGATAAAAATCTTAAATTGGGTATGGGTGGAGGGTCTTTTTGGCTGAGCTTGGAGGAGAGAATGAGAGTTTTTTTTGGTCAAGTTTAGAAAGAAGATGAAGAGGTAAGTGTAGGTTTATAAAAGAAAATCTTATTTTTCTTTTTTTCACTTTGGCCCCCAAGTTCTTCAATTAATAAATCTCAAACCCACTTCTTTTAATTTCCGAGAATTTCATAAGCCCCGTATCCTCAATGTCATAATTTTATAATACAATACTATTCCATAACTCCATTGGAATAAATTCAACTACTAGGATTAATTCTCGTCGTCACGTGTATAGCACTAAAGAAAAACTATTCCGGGATAACATCCGTTTAGACACTAATTTCCCGCATTAACATATAAAAGCGTTCCTTATATTCAATATCCGAATCTTACTTCCTTAATGACGTTCTTAATTATCGTCTTAATCTTACGAGGTGTAACAAGACTCCCAAGGGAGATTAATACATTCTTACATGGTAGCAAGAGTCAAAATCTAAACCCTAATTCTTTTCTTCACCCCTCGATTTTTGCGATTTCTTCCATCAACCGAAGACAAAAGTGTTTGTCTGCTCTTGTCTCATCTTGTCATAAGTACATCACTTTTTCTCTGCCTCTGTTTCCTTTTACTTTACCCAAAGAAAAATCAGAAGCACAGCTTTTTCTCTGCCTCTGTTTTCTCTTACTTTACCTGAAGAAAAAAAATCAGAAGCACAATATTTTTTGTCAGTTTTTTCTTTCTTACCCGGGAAAAAAAAATATATTCTGATTTCCTTTCTTCCTTCGGCTATTTTTTGTTTTTTTTCTATTCTCGAGATCAAACAAATCAGATTACTATTTCTTTCACCCGTAACCCTACCTACCCTCCGGAAAGCTCTCATGGCAGCGTCGACACAACACTGCCCAGCATTCAGGGACATGCAGTCAGTAGCCGCGGCCAGCAGCAGTTAGGGCTACAACCGCGACCCAACATCTGGCAGCCTAACAACCCAAGTTCTGGAAATCAATTTTGGGTCCAATTTCAGGCAGCCCGCCAGTCCGTCCCAGGCCAGTCAATGGGTCACAGCAATCCGGCCCCATTTCTTGAGGCCAGCAGTCCGCTCCAGGCCTCTCCCAATCCAATTTGGGCCCGATTTTCATTACATTGACTCCTCGGTAGCCCTATAATGCGTGGTATATCGATACGGGTGCCACGTCTCACCTCACCAACAATTCTGGTAATCTCTCTCAACTGCGAAGTCTAAATACTCCACAATCTATTATGGTTGGAAGTGGTCATCGCATTCCAATTTAAGGGTTTGTCCACACACTAACCCCACCACATCATCCTTATTTCTCCCTGAATAACATATTATATGCTCCTAACATTATCAAAAACCTAATCTCCGATAGGAAATTTTCCACCGACAATTCTGTATTAATTAATTTTGACCCGTTTGGATTTTCCGTAACGGACATCCGTACCGGGAAACTCTTTACGAGATGCAATAGTTAGGGTGATCTCTATCCTTTCCTATCCACGTCCGCTGCTGGTATCAACCCTCCCACATCTCTAACTGCCCATGTCACTCCTCACATCGCCTTAGCAATAATTTCTCCGTCAACCGGGCACAATAGACTTGGACACCTAGGAACCATGTGTTTAATTTTCTTAGAAACAATAATTTAATTAATTGTCATAATGGAAAATTTACCCAACAATGTATTTCTTGTCCTTTAGGCAAACATGTTCGCCGTCCATTTCAGTCTTTTTCAAGTGTTACGTATTTTCCCTTTGACATTGTTCATACAGATTTATGGACATCTCCCATTACTAGCTCACTGGGTCATAAATTTTATCTCGTCTTATTAGATGAATTTTCTCACTTTGTCTGGGTCTATCCTCTTAAATTCAAGTCTGAAGTATTTGCCAAGTTTCTTGCATTCCGTGTCTATGTCAAAACAAAATTTGAAAAAGACATAAAATCGCTTCAATGCGATAATGGTCGTGAGTTTAATAATTCCGCGTTTCACAATTTTGCTCTACTAATGGCATGGTTTTCTGGTTCTCGTGTCCCCACACCTCCTCCCAAAATGGCACGGCCGAACGAATCATTCACACTATCAAGAACATGGTTTGTACGATCCTATTTCATGTCTCTCTCCCCCTTCCTTTTGGGTCTATGCTGTGAATATGACCGAATATATTCTAATTATTTTGCCCACTCAGACTCTTCAAAATAGAACACCCATCGAAATTATATTACATAAGATCCCAACTTATGAGCACTTACGAATTTTCGGCTGCCTGTGCTACCAGAATCTTGCCTCCACTGCCCCGCATAAACTTGCACCCTGCACCATCCCTTGTGTGTTCTTAGGTTTTCCGCCCAATCATAGGGGATATCTGTGCTATGACTTGTCTTCCCGCAAAATCATTGTCTCACGTTTGACGAAGCAATCTTCCAATTCGCAAATATCTAAAAATTCCAGAATTCGGAATACACATTTTTAGATGAGTCCAACACATCACCGCTTCTCCGCCTAGCTCTTGGCCGTTGTCACTGTTCCGGCATCAACCACTGTACCAACTGCCTCTGCCCAGTCTCCTCTCGATCGAGCCACCACCAGCCCGACGACAATCAGCCGGCCGCCTCTCTACCCCACCACAGTTTCACCAATGCTGATATCGATAGTCCGACATGTCAAACCATGTCACCGTCGATCCCCCCCCCCCCATCACCAAAACCAACCGAGAACCCGCAACCACCACTTCCACTAGTACCCCATTGTCACCTTCTCAACAAAACAATCAACCTACCCCTGCCCCCTACACCATATGGAAACCCGTACCCAACACGGGATTTTCAAACCCAAATCCCAGTTCAACCTATCCACACAGACCATATCCCCAATTCCCAAAAACCCAAAACTAGCGAAACTAGACCCTAATTGGAATGCTTCTATGTGTGAGAAATTTAATGCTTTAACGATACAACACATTTGGGATTTGGTTTCTAGACCGAAGGGGGTGAATGTGATCCGATGCATGTGGCTTTTTCGTCACAAATATAAAGACAATGGTGATCTAGAGAGATATAAGACTAGACTAGTGGCTAATGGCACTAATCAGCATGAGGGTATTGATTATGGTGAGATATTCAGTCCGGTTGTTAAACCGGCTACCATTCGCACAGTTCTGAGTATTTCTATTGGTAGGCATTGGTTGATCCATCAGCTTGATGTGAATAATGTCTTTCTACATGGGGATTTGAAAGAAACTGTTTACATGCACTAGCCGCCTAGTTTTGTCCATCCAGCAGCCCCTCAGTATGTATGTCATCTCTGTAAGTCACTTTATGGTTTGAAACATGCCCCTAGAGCGTGGTATGATCGCTTTGCACAATACATTATGCGAATTGGGTTCGTATGCAGCAAATGTGATAATTTTCTATTTATTCTTCATTAAGGTAGTAACACTGCTTATTTGTTGTTATATGTGGATGACATTGTTCTTACTACCTCCTCTGATTTGTTAAAAAATAAGATCATTGCATTGCTTAAAACCGAATTTCCTATGACTGACTTGGGAAAGTTGAGTTATTTTTTGGGGATATTAGTGACTAGATCTGCAGATTCTATGTTTTTTTTTGTCAGTGCAAGTATGCAGATGAGATAATTTACAAGGCTAAAATGGCAGACTACGAGATAATGTCCACTCCGGTTGGCTCTAAATAAAAGCTTAGTGTTGTTGATGGTAATCCAGTGACCGACCCAACCCTTTACAGGAGTCTTGCAGATGCACTACATTATCTTACTTTCACCAGGCCTGCTATTGCTTATTTTGTTCAATAGGTGTGCTTATTCATGCATGCCCCCAGTAAGCCTCATTTTACTGCTCTGAAGCATATCATTCTATACGTTAAGGGCACACTTGATTATGGATTGCATCTATACCCCTCAGCACCGACCAGGTTGTTATTATATACGGATGCTGATTGGGAAGGTTGTCCGGACACGCGACGCTCCACCTCCGGCTACTGTGTGTTCTTAGGGGATAATCACATTTCTTGGTCTGCCAAGAAGCAAGCCACATTATCATGTTCAAGTGTAGAAGCAGAGTATAGAGGCGTTGCGAATGTTGTTGCTGAGATCTGTTGGCTCCGAAACCTTCTTTTGGAGCTTCATTGTCCATTGCGTAAGGCGTCTTTGGTGTACTGTGATAACATATCTGCCATATATTTATCTCACAATCCGGTTTAGCATCAATGAACCAAGCACATTGAGATGGATATACATTTTGTTCGTGAGAAGATTGCTATCGGTCTTGTTAAGGTGTTGCATGTGCCTTCCTCATATCAGTATGCGGATATCTTCACGAAAGGTCTTCCTAGACAGTTATTCCTCGACTTCAGATCCAGTCTTAGCGTTCGGCCTCCTCCCGCTCCGACTGAGGGGGTGTATTAACGTATATTATTAAATATACTCCATATATTTTGTAATATTTAGTGTTGTATAATTATGGTAGATATATGATCCTTATTGTATTATTATTTCGCATTGTACACACTATATATAGTTGTATTAATGAGAAAGACTTCACAGGGGAGATTAATAGTGACTGTCAAGTTTATGCATCATTTATTTAACCTTGAAAGAACTATACTCCCTCCGTCCCAAAATACTTATCATGTTTTTTTTTAAAAGTCAATTTGACTAAATTTTAAAGTTAAATTAGATTATATTAATTCAATATTTTAAAATTAAAATTTAGATATTCCAAAATTATACGAAAAGTCTATAAGTTGCAATGCTTCTCATATTAATATGATGAAAAAATATAACTCAAAATATTGATCAAAGTTCATGTAGTTTGATTCTTTAAAAGTGTAATATTACAAGTATTTTAGGATGGAGGGAGTAGTAACATGGAATCCCACACGCTTTAATAATTCGATTGTCTAGCATGTTAACGACAAAGAACGGTCTACGGCATATTTCAAACATTGCCTAGAGCCAGTGAGTTTTGTTCTTTTTATTTCTAAGGAAAATGATTTTTGGGCAAAAAATTGTGCGCAGAATAGTGTATTATAGACATTTCATTTTTTTTTTTTTGTGTTCCTCATGCTCTCAATGAAAAAGTAAGATGAAAATTTTGAATTTTACTCTATTTATTAAAGTAATGACATATTTATATTTTCAATGCATAGAAAAGACAAAAGTTTCTCTATCTTTTGACACACATGTAATAAATTTCAGCTTTTCAAGATTTTACATACCAACTTATTTTTCTCATATCTACCATTTAAAATTTCTTAACTAAAACTATTGACAATCTTAGAAGTTTCTTCTAAAAGAAAAAAGTAATGAAAGTGTAAACGTGAGATTAATATCATCTTACAGAAAGAATAGCTTGATTACTTGTATTAAATATAGAAAATAATTTTTACTTAGTGAAGAATAAAGAATGTGTTAAAGCATATACACCTTGTTAGCATTTTATCCAAAGAATTATAAATGTAATAAAATAATGAAAGGCTATCTTGATTACACATTTAAATATGTCTTATACATTTAATTTAATCTATTATATTATCCTTTAATGATGTACGTTTAAACATATTTAATCTTATAAATCGTTTAAACTTGTCTAAAAATTGTGAAATTAAACTTTCTTATATTTACTCACATTCCATTAATTAATAATTATATTAAATTATGAATTTTCTAAAAAAAATGGAAGAAATAAGATTTGTTTTGCATATACTATAACAAGATTTATATATGTAGAAAATAATGTTGTGATAAAACTATAGCATAAGATAGTGTATTTGATTACTTGTAAATTATATTGTTTTTGTTGAATGCTAACAACAAATTTGACTTAGTTAAACATATATCATTAAAGGAGAATATAACGTATTAAATTAAATTTTCTAACTAAAATTTTAAACATATTTAGTTTTTAAAATCAGGTAAATTCACCTAAAAACTATGGAATTAATCTATTATATTTTTATCACATTCTATTATTTAATATTTTTTTATTTTTTTCTAAAAAATAGAAGAAATAAAATTTGGTTTGCTACCTATACTATAATAAGAGCTATAGATGTGTGGCTTCAATATGTAGAAAATAATTTTGTGATATAAATTGAGCAAGTACAAAAGGCTATATTTGATTACTTCTATAATTACATTATTTTTGTTGAATGCTAACAAAAAATTTAACCTGGTTGATCCGTCGAATGCAGATGAGTCATCTGATGGTCAACTAAGTCAACTATAGGAATTATAAAAAATTAAAAGAATAACTACGACACAAAATAATATACTCCCTCATTTTCAATTTATGTGAACCCTTTACTATTTAGGGAGTCTACAAGGTGGTTCTTTGATCACGTTTTTCTTACATTTTTTCTAAATTATTTGAATTATAAATTATCATGACTTATAATACTTTTAATGTAGTTTCTAAATATATAAATTTTATTTTTACAAATTTGAAAATCTATGTCAAAATTTAATGTCAAAGTTATAAAGTTTGACCCTCGTACTCCGAAAAGGTTCATATAAATTGAAAATGAATGAGTATTTGATAACATGTATAATTATATTATTTTTGTTGAATTATAACAACAAATTCACTATTTACTCGGATTTACTCACTTCGGTAGCTAACTCATACAAATGAACTTATGGTCGTATAATAGCTAATGTCTTGTGCGGTAATGTAGTACTATATATTTGACCAAATCATTAATATTTTCATATACATTTGTATAAATCATCTAATGTCCTATGTTTTTGCATATTATGAGTTGATTTAAACCATTTTTACAGACTTATTTTTGTTAGGTTGTTCCTCTAATTATT
This sequence comes from Anisodus tanguticus, assembly GCA_034509755.1. NCBI lineage: Eukaryota > Viridiplantae > Streptophyta > Magnoliopsida > Solanales > Solanaceae > Anisodus > Anisodus tanguticus. Next base: position 12,267,680 of record CM067544.1, read on the forward strand.
CAAGCGGATAAATATGTTTTGATTAACCCCACTTCATAGATGAAGCTATTACAGTTCGGCGGTAACCAACCCAACCTTATGATTGCCAGTTCACGGGTTTGAGTCTGACCCGCATCCCAAAATTCTACTTTTATTTTTTCAATCTGAACATACATCATTAAAGGATATACAATATATCGGGTTAAAAAAATTTTGTAACTAAAATTTTAAACATGTGTTTTAAATTGGATAAATTCTTCTAAATAATGTGGAACTAATATATATATATTCAATTTGAACATACATCATTAAAGGATATACAATATATCGGGTTAAAATATTTTTTGAAACTAAAATTAAACATGTGTTTTAAATTAGATAAATTCTTCTAAATAATGTGGAACTAATATATATATATTCTCACATTTAATTAATTAGCAATTATATTGAATTTTGATTCTTCCTTAAAAAATGAAGAAATCATTTACGGATTACTACCTATACACTATAACAAGAGTTTTATATGTAAAACATAATTTTGTGGTAAAACTATAGCCTAATAGTAGTATATTTTAATACTTATATAATTACATTATTTTTGTTGAATGCTGAAAAAAATTAACTTGATTGACCCGTCGAATGCAGTCATCTGACGGTCAACTAACTCAACTATAAGAATTAGAGAAAATTAAAGAATTAAGACTATAATATTATTATTATTTTGTAACAAAACTACGACATAAGACAATACATTTGATAACATGTATAATTACATTATTTTGATTGAATTATAATAATAAATTCACTACTTGCCCATATTTACTCGCTTGTGTAGCTAATTTCTACACACAAACTTGTTGTCGTATAGTAGCTAATGTCTCGTGCTTTAATGTAGTCACAATTTTTAACAAAAATATTAAAATTTTCACATATACTTATGCAAATCTCCAATGTCCCATGTTCTTGTTGTTGTATATTATGGGTTGATTAAACGATTTCTTTATAAACTTAACCCGGTTAGTTTGCCGCTCTAATTATTCAAGCGGATAAATATAAATTGATTAATACCACTCGACAGATAAAGCTATTGCAACCTATCGATAACAGTCCAACCTTGCGACTGCCGGTTCACAAGTTCGAGTTTGATCATGTCACAATTTGTTTTTGTTTTTCAATTTGAGCATACACAATGATAGGATAATATAACAGGTTAAAAAAAATGTAACTAAGATCATAAATAAATTTAATTTTAAATCGAATAAATTTGTCTAAGAATGTAAAACTAATATTATTATTTTTCACATTTCATTAATTAACAATTGTATTAAATTTTGGTTCTACCTTAGAGAATTAAAGAAATAAGTTTTGTTCATTATCTATACACTGTAACAAGAGTTAGATATGTAGAAAATAACTTTGTGATAAAACAAATTATCATTAGATAGTATAAATAAGAAAATATATTTGAATATTTGTATAATTATATTAATTTTGTTGAATGCTAGCAAAAAATTATACTAGTTGATCCGTCGAATGCAGTCATTTGATGGTCAACTAAGTCAATAATAGAAATTAGAAAAAAATAAAAAATTAAGACTATAATACTATTTTTTTTGTGATAGAATGACAACACAAGATAATACATTTGATAATGATATAATTACCTAAATTTGGTTAATTATAACAATATATTTGTGTCTTACACATATTTTCTCACTTATGCTAAAGCTTACACAAGAACTTGTTGTCGTAGTAGTTAATGTCTTGTGCATTCTATAGTTACAATATATTTAACCAAATCATTAATTTTTTCATATACATTTGTGTAAATCATCCAATGTCCTATTTTATTGCATATTATCAATTTATGTAAATCATTTCTTTATAACTTAACCTTGTCTTATATATGAGTGAATATTCACCTTTATGCAGAATGATTTTTCATATTTGAATTTCAATAATTTATAAAAATCCCACAAAGATGTATTTTTAATTAATTTAATATGCATTCAAAATAAAACTCACACAATTCAAGTAAAAGGATAATGTAATAATAAGTTTCGTACCATTAAAGAATATACTAATAGAATTGTATGTATCAGTTTATTGGACTATTAAAGATAGAAAAAGACAATGTAGAATAAAAAAGAAATTAAAATCAATCATAAATGTAATATAAGGTTAAGAATAATTCATTTAATTAAATTAGTATTTATTCAAGTCAATTTACACAATTATTGATATAAGAAAACAAAACTTCAAATATGAGATGGTTAATCATTCAATTTTTAAATATATAAGGATGTATATTAAGAATGTTAATTATTTACTTTTAAATTATGGCATCATATATTCGTAATGCAAGAGAGTCAATTGCTTAATTTTAAAATATACAGAAACGTGAATGAAAAAATATCTGTGATAGATTAATTGTTTACTGGTAAAATGTATAAATGATGTGTATGTAAAATGCGGAGGAGTTAGTTTAAAATATACATGATGTGTATTATATATATATATTTCATATTGTAATAAATTAAAATATCATAATTTGAATTAGTAAAAAATAAATAAAAATAAATATAATTCGATAGTAGTTCAATTTCAATACATTAGTTGTTTAATTAAATTAATTAAAATATAAACATTTCATTATAAAATCTTACAAGCAAGAAGTTTCAGTTAAATTTAATATTCATTCAAATTCAATACTAAAGTATTTGTAGTTATAAATTTAATTTAAATGTTCAATGTATTATGAAGATAAAAAGATGAGCATGCTAGAATATAATTATTACTTTTTTGGAGGAAAATTTATTAGAGGAAAAATAGTATGTTTGGAGACAAAAGTCAAAAAGGATAATATAAACATTTTACTCTTTTCTGGCCATAAAATTGTGCCCATTTAGCATTTGTTGGTAATTAGTACTACTAATTTAAGCTAATAAAAGTGACTTATTTATGAAAATTCGCAGAATAAACTATGGACAGAGAAATTGCAGGACAACAGGGGAAATCTGCTTTTTTGTTGCTCGAGGATTTCTTGAATCTGAGAAAAGGGGAAATCTTTCTTCTTCTTTTGTTGGAATCTTGAACTCTTTTTTTTTCTCCAAGAAAATATGATCGAATGGAATCGTTCAAAATTTTCCAGGGAAAGTAAACTTGCAATAATAGTACTAGTCAGCATTGGGAATGGGAAAATAGTTGCTCATATGATCGTCTTCTTTCGGCTACATGTTTGCCAGAATTGAAAACCTGACCATTCAGACTATATGTTCCCTATGTATTATATGTTCATACATGCTATAGGTAATATGTCTTTCTTCACCTTTCATTGCGATGCATGTTCTTCATTTCGTCCTTTATCTGCGTGAGTATTCATGCATATTTATCGTTTGTTCCCTCCATTCCAATTTAACTTTCGATTTAGCTTGTCCCAAAATAATTATCACTTCGGACATTCAAGACCAGAATTAACATTACTTCCAATAATAATATTAACATTAAAGAAGTACATGCAATACTAGAGAGAAAAAATAATCTACCTTTATTAAGTAGTGATAACTGAGTAAACTATACTTTATAATTATTAATGAGCGAAAAAAGAGTTAAAATGGAGTGAAAAGAGTATTTCATAGTGGTACTATATAGACAAATTTGCATATTTCAAATATTCCATCATTACTTTTTTGTTTGATTTCTCACCCGATATCCGGTACTCGCATTGAAACCCAACTATATTTGGATCGCGCATTACAAGGCCCATTTTGGGGGCAGCGCTCCCAACAGGAAATATGCCTACCAAAACTTAGCCAAATTGAAATAAATCACCTAGTCTTTTATCTCTACTAAGATTTAAGCTCTGATTTCTAAGGTCTAAATTCACATTATTGAATATTAAGTTACACTCTTAGGTGCGAATTATTCAAATTAGAGAATATTACACACTTGTCCCTTATCACTTGTATAACACCATGCTGCAACTTTATTTTTTCAAAAAAAAAAGAAAAAGAAAAAAGAGGCTTAAATGGTCTTGAATTACACCACCAACCGCCTTGAAATTTTTGTTCAGATTATTATACGATATCATAGCCAAAGTATGATCTCATAACCATATAGTAAGCTCGTTCCCATAACCACTTTTTTAATGTCCTAGCACTCTTTAACTTCTCTAACTCTAACACAATCCATCGAGCTACTAATATTGCTCCACGTTCACCGTTTGATGAGCCTAATCTCTCTTCCTCTACTCCAAACTTACTCATATTGAGCCTCCTAATTCCCTGATAGAGAATGTTATACCTATCTCTCGTTTGTTGTATAAAAAATTCCAAGGATATTTAAATGGGTTCTAAGTGGTACCATCAAGGATTTAAGCGATTAGGTTGGACAACTATTGTTTCACTATTTTAATTGAAACAAAAAATGAAAAAGGAAAATGAGTGGAAATGCGCAGTATAACAATCACGCGCAGTAGCATAACTCTAAAATTCTGATAATGAATCCGTGTGCATGCTTAAATGAAACTAAACAAAAAACCGAAGGAAAAAAACTAAACTTATACGTACAATATATGCTATTGAGGATACCTAATATATAAAAGTTCCATATACAGATTAGACACTTGATAAAAAAAAGTACATGCAATCACATTCCGAAATTGAAAAGTAATAGAAGACTAACATGAGATAGTTCATGTAGACCATGGTCCGAAATATGTACTCGAACAAAAGAATAGTCTCAGTTGAATAACCGGGTAATGCTGGACCAACCCAAGCATTTATTTGATACATAAAAATATTCTTTGTCCTCTTAATCTTGGTCTGAATAAATAAAGAATTCTAGTAATAATACAACAGAGGTATCCCCTATGAGTTTAAACATATAAATCACAGTAAAACACTTCTAGTGACACCTTATAACCAGTAATATAAATCATCAACCTTTTTACTAGAGTACGTCAAAAATATACAGAGTTTCAAGTGCATTCATTCCCTTATGAATTTATGATACAGTTAGTACAATTGGACCATAATTCATAAAAGCTTGTCACAGTAACACAGCATGCATGAAGTAAATTAATGACACTCAAATACAAGTAATAATATCTTTAACTAATGTTGTCTCACTCTAATTGCAAATGCTTGATCATTTATTTACAAATTCAAACGATTGCAGTAAACGGCCAATTAATATTTGTTATCATCACGAGTAAAAGCATTTCTTTCAAATAATTCTAATAGGGGTAGCTTTTATCTGGAAGAAAGAATCATTCCATCTTCCACATTAGGGAAGAAACTCTAGCCTGACATGGAGAATTTTATTTGCTTAATTATTTTCTCAGCAAACATTCTCACGTACGCACCAAGTTTTTTTTTATGGACCAAGAACGGGAAAACTCTCTAGTGATGGTGAGACTCAAACTAAGAACTTCGTCTATTCTAATACTAAGTTGAAATGTGTACTTGATTATATTCTAAAAAATAAAAGACAAATTCAAGGTATAATTAGCTCAACTATGTGATGTTTTCACAGATAAAATAGAAGGAATAATAACAAAATTTTCTTCTTATCTAAAGCAATAGAATGAAGAGTGAACAAAAGAGAAGGAAAAAAGTGACAACATTTCCTGTACATAAATAAGATGTACATCCCGCACATCTTGTCATGTAATAATGGTCTGGTACAGGTGTTATACATTGCTATAACAATTGCATTCTTGAGACATACACATATTTCACACTTTGTCTTTTCTTATCTGAAAGAATTTAAAATACTGCTCTTCTTTTTTCTTATTTTTTCTATTCTTTAACTTCTCCCTAAATGCTTCTAATTAATGTTCCCACCATTAAATAAACCTATCAACTTTTTAAATCCTGCGTAGAATTAACTTTTTTCCAGCTAAGAATACGGTTATTTTTGCTCACAGATACAAGGTCATTAAAATGGGGTGGTTACTAATCAATGTGCATGTACACATTATAGCTGTGCTTCCACTATTTTTCTGAAAATTTAGAGGTCAACAACTAAGGGACTGGTTATCTTAAGAGATCAAACAGACGCTATATTTGAAAATCCATAAAGATAATAAGAATTAGTTGGAATTTTGACTAATACCTAACCCAAGAGAAAGGTTTAGCTACATTAACTATATTAAAGAAACAATTTGCTAATGATGATAAGATTAATCAAAATCTCACCTAAGGAGGATATTTTCAGCTATACCTACGTGTTTCAGTTTACCTGAAACTATTTTCTTCCCAGACTGTTTTTTCTCCGAAGAGAAATGATATTTTTTTATATTAATTTAAACATCTAATTACTCTTAGTGACATGTTTTTATAGCAACAAAAATGTTAAATTTCATGGCCAATAATAGATTTCAGCTAATGAGTAAGACTAAGACATACAAATATAATAATTGAAAGAATTAGCAAAGATGCAACCAGAAATGACAGTAGAAATCTGGAAAATAACAGACTGAGAAGAACAAAAGAGCCCTTCAATTCAGATCAGATAGTAACAGGCAATAACAGGTCAGAAAATTTGCAACCGAAGGCAGACTATTCAATTTATCTGTTGCGCACAGTTACCACAGAAGTAGACATTGACAATGAAAACAGAAAAACACCTTGATGCATCTTGTGTAAATGCTCTTAAATTCTTCTATTTTTCTCTTTACTTTTTGGCACATAAGTTAATTTTAACTTAATGCACCTGCAATACATATAAACCAATCAAAAGCAGCATTCCATTTCTTACATGCAAATCACATCTCGTATATACACAAAAGCTCAGTCAAGATACAATGGACATAATAACATAGCAACAACAGATAAATTTTTCTCTTTCCATAGAGTTTAAATGAACTACACTGTAAGTCCAATAAAAAATTTAATTGTAACTTAAAAGTCAATTATATGTAACTATCTAATTACCTATAAATCATGATTAATGAGTAATAATATGTAACAGTAACCAGATAACGTATAAAGAAAAAATATTGGTGTATGTATAAGTTAAACTCTTTTACCATCATACACATATATGAAGAGAAGTTTGACAATATAGATTAACCAAAGGAAGAAGTATCTCCTTGAGTGTCACTACATCTCAAAGTGTACCACCAAGGGTTGAGGGCAAGAGATAAGATCTCATCACCGTTTAACTAGAGGTTAATTTTGATTTCGAGTCTTACGAATGAAAACCCCTATAGAAAGCGCTAGCTTTTATCTTCAAAGGATCTTACATGTCGAGAAGTAGTAGTCGGAGCCCCAAGCGGATACTGGCACGGATGAAAAATAGAAAAAAAAATCTCAAATAGCAGGCAATACTACACATTTATGGAGAAGAAAAAAGTGCTAGCCAGCAATTTGGCTATAAAACTCAAGCACAGTTTGTTTCGGATCCCCATTTTGAATTTAATTCATGAGACACTAGTAAACATGTCATTTGAAGTATATTTCAAATTTCCTCCAAATTTCGTAAATCTCCCCACCAAAACGGACTAAATGAGAATCAAACGAGAAAAAAAGGGGGAAAGAATAGCTTAAAATAAAATGAAAAAAATAAAACAAGAAAGCTAAACATTTCATCTCAAAGGGAGAGACTTTATAAGACATTCCAAAGAGAATAAATGGAAATAATTCAATTATGCTTGAAATTAGAAATAAAAACTAAACATCATCCCCTCAATTCCCTCCTATTTTTTCCCCTTGAAATTTTCAACCTTAATGGCTACTACTACTAACATAACTGTATCCCCTTACAGAGTAAAAAGTCAAATGTCAATATTTCAGGTGTAGAAGAATATTGAAGCTCATCATGATCTTGGAGGTGGAAAGAATTGCGTACCAGCCATGAAAGTGCTGAGAGGAGCTGGATATAAAGAAGGATCCAAATAAGGCGAAGCTTCGGGTGCTGCAGCAGCACCGCCACCACCACTCGTGGCAGCTGATGTGGCGGTGCCTGCAGCACCTATAAGATTATGCTGGTGACTAGCACTTCCGCCCCCGGACGAGCATTCACCAGCCATGTACTGGTTTTCCGGACCTTGATCGTATAGAATTCCCTTAAATACATGGCCACCAATGTTCACAGCTGTTTGATATGCGAATTGATCCTCAGCATCGTCAACGGAGCTCATTCGTACGCAATGAAATACGGCATTTGAACTTACTTTCGCTGGAAAATTCCCCACTTCGAACCCTAACAACATTAAAAAAAATTGAAGTAAGTTTAATTGGCTAAAAAAGAATTTCCATAGAATGAGGGAAAAAGAGAGGCATGTGGCTACACATATATCATTAACACATAGAGAAGAAAGAGAGGAGAGAGAGAATAGCGCCTTCTTTGTCAGGATTACCGGAAAACAGTAGTGATGAGAAGTTAGAAAGAGAGAAAAAGCAAAAGCTGTGGTTTCACTATTTACTAGTACTATGGAAACTCATTTCTTTTCATTTTCATTTGTTCTCAAGTGAATTACTCCTACTACACATCCTTTATACGAAACTAAATGTCTTGTTACTATTGTTATCTTTTTACGACTATTGTGGTTTGATTTGCTTTTTTTTTTTTAGCAGAGTCTATCAGAAACACCCTTTCTACCTCTACGGATACCCTCTACCCAGAATCCGCCTTGTGGATTACACATGATATGTTGTTAGAAACCACCTTGTGGATTACACAGGGTATGTTGTTGTTTTTGAGATTGTATATATTGTAAGGAGGAAAGATAGTTTACCAGAAGTACTGGAAGGTAATATACGAGTACAAACAAGAGAGGACGCACTTGGATCCTCTCTTTGCCTTTTGGTGTTATCTCTGTGCAGTTGCAGCGTTTGCTGCTGCTGCTGTTGTTGGTCTTCTTGTTGTTGTAAAGTAGATAGTTGTTGTTGCCTTTCTCTCCTTTTAGCTGCTGGAACCCAAGTGCTTCTCACATGTGTTTGGCACTGAAAGCCTCGGCTCTTGCAACAAGTCCTACATCTCATCTGTTGACAATCTTTCTTTGCTTGGTTCCCACAATCCTGGCAACTTATTCCCCCTCCCCCACTTCTCATCATGACCAAACCCGATCCTCCTGAGGAAGGGTCATGATCGGGCCGAGCCACAGCGAAGCCGCTGCAGCTCGGCCCGACACCTAATCCAACGGCTGCCGTTGGATAAAGATCTTGTAACGGATTAATTGGGTGGCGAATCTGGGGCTGCTGGGAATTACTAGTTTGCCATAGTTCAAAGCCTCTGTATGTGGTGGGCAATTCTTGAGGATCATTTCTGTACAAGAACCAATTATTTTCTGGACTAATTTCAGTGGGAGGATTATTGGTGGTCTCTTGGTGAGCCTGCTGGTCTTGGCTGCTACTTCCTGCCCCTCCACCTAGTGAAAAGAACCCAGCCATTTTGTTGCCTCCTTTAAGACTTTTCCAAAATTCAATTGTGACTGACAATCCATAGCAGATCACGAACACTGGCTTTGATTATGACCCAAGAATGATATGGGTACCTCCCCTTCACTTTTTCTTGATTTATGAGTATAATAAAAGAAAAGAATAAAACAAAGTTTTTTTCTCTCTAATAACAAAAAAAAAATACAGTTCTTGTCTGTACTATATAAGCGCGTGACAGCAACAGTGAGTGGAAGATAGCATTTGGTTAGCTATAGATAAAAGTTGCAGCTTTTTTGTTAAATTTTCTTGGACAGACAAAGGTGAGGTAGGAAGACTTTTGGAGATAGAGATAAATCGAAGAGAGGGACGAAGAAGTCCTTTGGTTTGCTTTTTAGGCTTCTATTGTGTGGCTTGTGTATGGGAGCATTAAAGAGGTAGACTTACAACTCTCTGCAACGCCGCCATGGCCGAAAAAGTAACAAAAGTCTCTCTCTCTCTCTCTCCCACTCCACTCTCCCACTCCACTCTGCTCTTTCTGTTCTGCAAACACACACTAATTTAAGTCTTTACATACAGCACAGGCCCTCCCATTCTCTCTCTACAACTATCTTTAACTCTCACTTAATCGAACGGTGGTTGTAAGTGATGTGCTTTTACTAGTTGTGTTCTCTCTTTACCAGTGTTGCTCTTCATCTTATGGTTCTGAGAAAATAACATTCCAATCTTTCGGCTGTTCTGTTGACACGTGTCAAGCACTCAGAAGTTGCTTCCCTTGTCCTCGTTACCCAAAACCTGCTGCTTTATGTCTCCATCCATTTAATTGTGTGTAATGAATACAATAAGATTGTTTTTCTTCACAAACCCTTATTTTTTGTTTCCTAATTACCATGCAACAAATTGTGTAAGCCCGATCCAACAAAATTTCTCTCTCAACTTATTTGCATATTCATCCCTTACGGTTAAATATACACAATATACATATGTATATTGTGTATATTGCTTCCCTCGGTTTCTCCACTATTACCGTATATACTCTATATATTTAGAAAATATTTAGTCTCCTAGTTTAGGTAATATTGTAATGTAATTAGTATTGTACACTTACCATAATAATTATATTACCATAAATGTATAGTTAGTATCCAAGTAGAATAAGATTTTAGGAATAAAATAAGAATAAGATTCTCCTATTATAGAAATATGTAACTTGTATATATAGTCTTTCAATTAATGAAAATAATTAAGAAATTATTTCTTTCACTTACTTATTTCTTTTTGGTCATATGATTCAATTATAATTTGATAAATTATTTATGTGATGACTAATAATGAAGAATTGGTATAGATATTTAATACATTATTTATCTATATAATTATGTCTCAACATTCCCACTGGAATTTGATTTCTTTTGATAAGCCGTCAACAACAACAACATATCTAGTGAAATCTCACAATGTGGAGTCTGTGGAGGGTAAAGTGTACAAAGATTTTACCTCTATCTTGTTAGGTAGAGCGATTGTTTTCAAGAGACCATCTGTTCAAACCAAAGCACAAGTCCAAACAAAATAAAATTTATTTTTGATAAGCCAAACACGTAGAATTTATTTTTGATAATGAAATCAGTAAAATAGAAACTAATGACCTCTATATGGTCTATACCATGTTAAAATATTTGACTATTTTATATTAAATCTTAACTTATTAGAAATAACACTTATTTTTGTATCAAATTATGCTTCAACGCTTATTCTTAGAGCTTTTTCTATTTAAATAGATTAACTAATCTTCGCATTGTTAATTAATATACCTATTTTTATTTTACATTCTCTATGTAAAATAATACATACATTCACGCATAATTTAAATACGGATATTGGATACTGTCGCCCAAACGTTACATGCAATAATTACATTTACTTAAGGACCAGTCAAATTTTGTGTTATTTTACGGAGAATTTTATGCTGAAATTAGTTGACCACATAATCAACCCACCCAACGACAGTATGACACCTTTAATTTATTCATATGGAAATATTTCGTGGGCTATGGATAATTTTGACTTTTAGCACGTATTTTCCTATCTCATGGTTTCAAATATTATACAAATCTTCTTTATTTCATATTTATTAGAATTAGTTAAACCATTTTGTAGCCTAAAATACACAATTGTGTCCGTTATGTTATTTTTTACGTTTTCCTTCTTACAAAATTAATTTTAAACCATGACCGGCTCTTAAATTACTAGCACACCAATTATACTTATTCATCACAAGGTAAGAATAAGTGATTTTAATAAGAATAATGAGAAAATTATTCTTTCAGACGAAAATTTGTAATTTTGCAATTTTTGCTTTGTGGAACGAAAGAGTAACTTTCTCATTACTAGAGATAAGCAGAAGCGTAAGCTTTATCCGGAAGAGCTTCTTTTTATTTGCTTGGTGGGCTATATAGCTGTGTGATCTTTTACTTTTTTTATGGGAGAAAGGTGTTACCTGTGTAATCAAATTATGTACTAAAATTAAAAAGCGTTAAACAAAAAGTTTAGTTTCGAGCCCACACAAAATTATGTTTCCTTAAGAAATTTAATTCTCTTACAATTGTTCAATGTTTGGATTAATTCCTTTCAGAATAGAACGAAATTCTATTATGCAATACCGGTAATAAAAATTGCAGAACTTCAGCGAACTCAACACACGACAGTAATCACACGACACTTACTATTTTTCTCTTTAAAAACTTGATTCACATAAAAGGAAAAGAAAAGATAGATTTTTGAGAGTAAAAATTTCGGGAGTAATCACACGACACTACCATTCATAATTCTCATTGTTGTGTTCGTTTCAGTCATGAACACCGCCTGTTTCATGAGTGCGTAGAGACTGGACTTACACTAATTCTCCTTGAAGCGCCTTACACTTCACACTCACATAGGTGATTCCTAAACGTGTAACCCGTAGACACACTACTTGACCATATCATGTCAAACCTAGAAATCATTAAAAAGCCTTAGCGTCCTATCCTTGTTTTTGAACATTGTCTTTTATTATAAGAATGGATTGAGTTTAATGACCATGTTGAACCGTCATTCGTAATTTTGTTTGATCTCATTGAATCTTAATCTTGGGATCTCCGGTCAGCTAGGTGGAGTTACTATTATGATAATTTATTCTCGGCCATAATCTCATTTTCTTTGATGATTTATCAACCGCCTCTCTAGCTAGGTCTTTTATAAGTGGATCCGACACATTATCCTTCGATTTTACATAGTCAATCGTGTTAATTTCACTAGAGAGTAATTGTCTAATGGTATTATGTCTTCATCGTATGTGACGAGATTTTTCGTTATACACCACGCTTCCGCCCTTTCTATTGTAGCTTGACTATCATAATGTATGCATACAGGATCCACTGGTTTAGGTCAAAATGGAATATCTTCCAATAAAAAATCGCAGCCACTCTGCTTCTTCACCACCCTTATCCAAAGTTATAAATTCAGACTACATTGTTGAGCGAGCGATGCATGTCTGTTTAGATTATTTTCATGACACTGCTCCTCCTCCAAATGTGAAAACGTATTCGCTCGTGAATTTAACTTCAGATGATCTGGTGATCTAATTTGCATCACTATATCCTTTAATACTGTTGGATACTTATTATAGTGCAAAACATAGTCTTGAGTGTATTATAAATACCCCAAAACTTTTTTCATTGACATCCAATGAGTTTGGTCAGGATTACTTGTGTAACGACTCAATTTACTTATAGCGCAAGTTATATCTGATCGTGTACAGTTCATGATGTACATCAAACTTCCCAACACTCGAGCATAGTCCAATTGAGACTTGCTTTGATCTTGGTTCTTTGTAAGAGCAAGGTTTACGTCAATCAGAGTCTTTGTAACTTTGAACTCCAAATACTTTAACTTTTCAAGTACCATTTTAATATAATGAGATTGAGACAATGCTAGATCTTGAGGAGTCCTATGAATTTCAATTCCTAAAATCAAATCAGCAACTCCTAAGTCTTTCATATCAAACTTGATAGCAAGCATACACTTAGTAGCATTTATGTCAACAATGTCTTCGCTCATTATCAACATATCATCAACATATAAGCAAACAATGACTATGTAATTTGGAACGTTTTTAATGTAAACACATTTATCACATTCATTAATCCTAGCCCATTTGTCAACATTGGTTGGTCAAATTTTGTTGCGTGATCTTTTACTCTTAAGTTTTTTTTATGGGAGAAAGGTGTTATCTCTGTAATCAAACTATTGCCTGTAAAATAAAAAAGCGTTAAACAAAAAGTTTAGTTTTGAGCCCACAGAAAACTGTGTTTCCTTAAAGAATTTAATCCCCTCACAATTACCCAAGATTTGGATTAATTCCTCCCAGGATAGAACGAAATTCTATTCTGCAATACCGACAATAGAAATTGTAGAACTTCAGCACACTCAACACACTGCAGTAATCACAAGACACTTACTGTTTTTCTCTTTGAAAACTTGATGCACGGAAGAGGGGAAGAAAATATATATTTTTTGAGAAAGTAAAAATTTCAGAAATTTTTCAGTGTGTAAAATGAGGCGAAGCCTCTGAAAATTTATAGCATGTTAGTTGAATCCGATCAGGTGCAAAGATGCCTCTTCGGGGAAAAAGGTGACTCTTCTTCTTGGTCGCGAGTAAATGACCGTTGAAAAATTATTCTGCGAATTTAAATTAAATAATTAATTTCACGCGAATTAATATTAGAAAAAAGGAAATTAAATAATGAGAATGAAAAAATAAATTTGGTCCAAAAAGATTATCAATTAATCATGATTTGACCGAAGCCAAAGCCGAGCGACAACCACGCCGCAAGAGGTGATCCTCTTCTCAAACTTTTTATTAGCAAAAAGATGTATTTCTACATATAAACACACAAAATATGACTTTCTACCATCAATGTGGGAGAAAACTCACTTGAAAAAGTTACTTTTTCAAAATTTCACTTCTCTCTAATTTTATTTCACTCCATTTCCAATCCATACTTCATCTTTAAAGCCCACATTTTAATGTTTAATGCTTTAGAGCCCAACAAAAGGGGTTGGAGATGTTATAATAATGATCGTGGATATATAAGTTCCATCTTTGGAAGGCAGGGAGATTCTTTGATTTAGTAATTCCTTTTTGAAAGAAATAATCTCTTGATTATTTTCATTGATTGGAAGGCTATATATACAAGTTACAGATTTTCATAATAGGAGAATCCTATTCCTATTCTACTCCTAAAATCTTATTCTACTTGGATCCTAACTATACAATTATGGTAAGTGTATAATATTAATTACACCACAACACATTACCTAAACTATCTACTACATACACGGTAATACAAGGACATGGAACCCGAGAGTAATATACACAATATACATATGTATATTGTATGTCTATTGTGTATATTTAACACACCCCTGCAGTCATAGCGGACGATCTTCGAACGCTGAGATTGTCCATAAAATCTTAAAAAGGGACCGAGGGAAGACCCTTTGTAAAGATGTCAGCAATTTGATATCTTGACGGGACATGACAGACGCGTACCTGACTACGAGAAACCTTTTCGCGGATAAAGTGAATGTCCATCTCGATATGCTTAGTGCGCTGGTGCTGAACCGGATTTCCAGAAATGTAGATGACACTAACATTATCGCAATAAACCAAGGTTGCTTTCTGAATGGGACAATAAAGCTCAAAAAGCAAATTCCATACCCAACATGATTCCGAAACCACATTAGCTACCCCTCGATACTCGGCCTCGGCACTGGATCGGGACAATGTTGACTAACGTTTTGCCAACCATGAGACCAGATTATTACCAAGAAACATACAATAGCCTGATGTAGACCATCTGGTGTCCGGACAGCCACCCCAATCAGCATCCGTATACGAGACAAATATAGATGTCGAGGAGGGATATAAATGCAAACCATAGTCTAGCGTACCATGGATATACCGAATGATGCGTTTGAGTGCATTCATGTGCTCAACTCTGGGATCATGCATAAACAAACACACTTGCTGGACAGCATACGTAGTATCTGGCCTCGTGAATGTAAGATACTGAAGGGCCCCTGCAAGACTGCGATAGCGGGTCGGATCCTCATATGGTATGCCGGCCGCGGCACTAAGCTTGGGCTTAGCATCAACTGGAGTGGAAGTGGACTTATAGGATGACATCCCAACCCTCTCAATGATCTCAGCTGCATACTTCATTTGAGATAAGAATAACCTCCCAACATGACGAGTGACAGTAATCCCAAAAAAATAGCTCAAGGCCCCAAGTCTTTCATAGCAAACTCATAGCTGAGCATTATCATGATAGACTGGCGTAAGGCATCGGAAGAGGCAGTCAAAATAATATCATCCACATATAACAGAATATAGGCCAAGGACGAACCATGATGGTAGATGAACAAGGAATTATCCGTCCTGCTGTGAGTGAACCCATTAGTCGAAACATAGTCTGCAAATCCCGTATACCAGGCCCGTAGAGACTGCTTAAGTCCATATAAGGACTTCTTCAACAAACAGACATGATGAGGATGTTTAGGATCCCTGAATCCCAAAAGCTGATGTATATAGACTGTTTCCTTGAGATGAACATGTAGGAAAACATTCTTTACATCTAACTGATGAGTAGGTCATGCTTTCGAAAGAGTCAAGCTAAGCACAATGTGAATGGTAGCTGGCTTGACCACCGGACTAAACGTCTTACCACAATCTACACCAACCTGCTGAGTCTTACCATCACCCACAAGCCGCGCCTTATGTCGGGCAAATGAACCATATGAATTTTCCTTATGAGCAAAAATCCACATAGACTTAATAATGTTAATACCGGATAGACGGGGTACCAACTCCCACGTCTTATTATCAATAAGAGCATTATATTCATCGGTCATAGCAAATTTCCAATTAAGGTCATTTAAAGCAGACACATGATTACGGGGTAAGGGTGATTTAAGAACATTCAAATGTAAATTAAAATGTCTTTTGGATTTAAAAATACCCCTTTGACTACGAGTGACCGGTCTATGACTCGAGAAAGAATTGGGCAGATTTTGGAAATTTGCTGGACTCGGGACGGACTGGCCAGCATGCAGTGGGCCTGCTGGTCCAACACGGTAAGCAGGGACTGGGACCAATTACGGGAGTGGGCTGGATTGGCCCTGAAACTAGCCCAGTGATTATACTGGGTACTGTAGCTCGTGATGGGGCAGTGGGCCAGCGGGCAGTGGGCCCGCTGGAGAATTTTGGGTGTGGGAGACGTTCAAAAATGGTGAATAATATACGGGATTATATCATCATCCAAAAAATTATACGAACTAGGCACGGGAGTACTACCCCTAGCAAACGGGAATGGGGATTCATAAAAAATTACATGGCGACTAATGATGATTTTATTAGAAGATAAATCAAAACATTTGTAACCAAGATAATTGGACGGATAACCCAAGAACACACAGGGGGTAGAACGGGCCTGAAGTTTGTTAATTGTGGTGAACGGAAAGAGTGGATAACACAAGCACCCAAAGACCCGAAGATTGAAATACGAATGAGTCTTATTATATAAAATTTGAAGGGGGGGGGGACGAATACATCAAACCTTTGGAAGGAAGAATGTTAAGAAGATATGTAGCCATTTGTAGAGCATGATGCCAAAAAGACGGGGGCATGGAAGCATGAATTAGTAAAGTGTGGACAATATTATTAATGGTACGAATTTTGCGTATGGCTTTCCCATTTTGTGAAGACGTATGAGGGCAAGAAAAATGAAAATTGATCCCATTATTTGCACAAAATTTCCGAAACACCCCATTGTCATATTCTTTGCCATTATCACATTGGATATTTTTTATTTCATGTTCGAATTGGGTTCTAATGAATGCTCTAAATTTTAAGAAGATGGAAAAAAATTAAGATTTTTTTGCTATTGGAAAAGTCCACAAAAATTTAGAATAATCATCCAAAAAAAGAACATAATATCGAAGACCCAAAAAACTAAGATCAGGAGACGTCCATAGATCACTATGAATAATATCAAATGACATTAAAGTATGAGAATTAGAGTCTACAAATGACAACTTAACTATTTTCCCTCACGAACAAGATTGACAATTCGGAGTGCTACGCTCACCCTTACAAGAAATAAAATTGTTTTTCTTTAAGGAAGACAAAATGAACGATCCCGGATGACCTAGACGAGCATGCCACAAGGAAGGAACAAGGGCTGCAAACGCTGACGGCAAGGCTTGATTCGATGGACCGGAACATGGGGTAATAGGATAAAAATCTCCTCTACTATTATACCTCATGAGAGGACTCTCCGTTTTGAAATCCTTCATAGAGAACCCAAATAGATCAAATTCTATGGACACAGAATTATCAATGGTGAATTTTCGGATAGACACCAAATTTTTAATCAATTTTGGAGCGTGAAGGGTATTTTTCAAAATAAGGGGTGGATGAGGGGGACACAATGTTTTATGACCATAATCGCGAATCGAAATTGAATTACAATTACCAACAATTATACCACGATTGTTGCTCAAATTGGAATAAGACGAGAGAGTACCTGAATCGGATGTCATATGAGTAGTGGCGTCGGTGTCCATGTACCAATTTGGGTCTGAAGGATTTATTCCAAGCGTGTTCATCGCGGCTTCGATGTCGGTAGAAGTGGGGCCCGCTGCATGATGGGCTTGGTGGGGCCCAAACCTGCCTCCCAGCTGACCTGGTACCTCACTGGATCACTGGATGTAGGCCAGGCTGGAGTAGTTGGGGCGAAATGAAGGCTGAAATTGCGCCCAATTACCGTGGGCTAGAGGCGTTGAGCAACTGAGATTGTTGGGCCACTGCCTACTAGTCCAGGCCCATGACCAGGGGGCAAAAGACTGGGACCAGTTGGGCCGAGGCCCACTGTTGATGGGGTGAGGCCTACTGCCGCTGGTATTGCTAACGTTACCACCGCGTTTGCCACCGCGGTTTATTCCATTATTTTTCCTAGTATTCTTGCCGCCACCGTGAGCACGGTTTGGCCCGAATTTTCAACACACCCTGGAAAATTTGTGGAGGACGTCATCATGACCACAGGACTTGCCCCGGTAGCCGCCTTCTTAGCCAATCCGGCTTCTTCCAAAGTAAGCATGGAGCGGGCTTGATAGAACGATGAGAGAGGGTTACTTTGACGAAG
The DNA here is from genome assembly GCA_034509755.1 of Anisodus tanguticus. Classification (NCBI taxonomy): domain Eukaryota; kingdom Viridiplantae; phylum Streptophyta; class Magnoliopsida; order Solanales; family Solanaceae; genus Anisodus; species Anisodus tanguticus. Next base: position 12,286,284 of record CM067544.1, read on the forward strand.
TAGGGTCCCAACGCTACTAAATGTCTCGGAGAGGCCAGCAACCATCTGTAGAACCAGACGATCTTCACTAACGGGTGCACCAACGTTGCAGAGTTGGTCTGCCAATTCCTTCAACCTTTTGCAATACGCTGAAACATTCGGGAAATTTTCCATGTTGACGTGGGAAAAGTCTTGCTCAAGAGTAACAACTCTGAAATTCTGATTATCTTGGAATATGTCACGCAACCTATCCCAAACAGCTATTGTCGTAGCGTCTGGGTCAATAATCGTCTGCAATAGGTCAGTAGAGATAGTGGAATAAATCCACTGAAGAACGGTGGCATCAAGCGTTGTTCATAACTTAGGATCATCCTCACGTTGAGGCACCTCCGTATCCTCAGGAGCCGCGGGGATTATGTGATGGATGACTTGATGCGAGCGAGCGTGAATTTTAAACAACTTGGCCCACGTCGCGTATTGGACGTTTTCTATTTCAAGAATGAGAGGTATGCGATTCTTGATGTTAGAAACAACACGTGCAGGATAAAACGTGCTCTTTGTCGTTGACATAATGAAAGAACAATATGTTATTTTGTAGAAAATTTGGGAAGAGAGGAGGTAAAATTTAGCACGAAAATCGAGAAAGAGGCATGGAAATCGATGCAGTTTTTGGCCGAGAAGGGGCTGAAAAACCGAGAGAAGTTTTGGAGAATAGTGAAGCAATTTAGTCCTAGACTTCTGATACCATTAAAGAAATAATCACTTGATTATTTTCATTGATTGAAAGGCTATATATACAAGTTACATATTTTCATAATAGGAGAATCATATTCCTATTCTACTCCTAAAACCTTATTCTACTTGGATCCTAACTATACAATTATGGTAAGTGTATAATACTAACTACACCACAACACCTTACCTAAACTATCTACTACATACACGGTAATACAAGGACAAGGAACCCGAGAGTAATATACACATGTATATTGTGTATATATTGTATATATTCTATTATGAAAATATGTAACTTGTGTATATAGCCTTTCAATTATGGTAAGTTAATAATACTAATGACACCACAACACCTTACTTAAACTATCTACTACATACACGGTAATACAAGGACAGGGAACCCAAGAGTAATATACACATGTATATTGTGTGTATATTTAACACTTTTTTTAACTAAATAAATAGGCTAAGCCCCCCTCTGTAATTGTTTGCAGATATATAACATACTCCTACCCAATGGGTAGTTTAACCAAATAAATAGGTATATGATAGTTCTAAATGTACCTGTCACGATTTTTTTTAGACATCTCCTAGACCTTGTAATTATGTTATCCAATCCACAAAACAACCCAAACGGCCTTAAAGAAGTTCCAGATATCTCTAAAAAGTCCTCAAACTTCGGAGAAGTCCATAAACAATAGTGTATTTTGAAATGTTAATATAAATTTCGATTACCTGTAAATATTAAAAAGGCCAAACGTTTAATATGCTGCAATAATGAGATTATAAAATAGTGAAGAGTAGATTGTTCCATCAATGTTTTTCTTTTCCCCCTATTTCCGGAGATACTTTCAAATTTTAATAATTGTTGTTTTCACGAATCACGAGTGAATTTGAGGGGACCATTTTTATGATGCACAAGGGGAATGCATCTATTTTACGAATGAGTTTAATTACTCTACATCTTCTTTCTTTGTCCAAAAATATTACTTACTTCAGTTGTTCCCTTTACTATTCCTTATATTAGAAATATTTTTTCTTTTTATTTTTGTCTATTTTAACAAATTAAGAGAGAGTTATTATTTTCTTTCAATGTTAGTCTTAGTATTAAGTATAGGATTAGTAATGTAACCCTCCTTGCCGTACTTTTTTCTTTTAGTTTTTCTTTTCTAACATAAATAAAAATTATCCCTAGACACCTCGCCTTGTGGATTTGCTTAAAAAGAAAATATTAAGTACATGCTTCCCCAATTAATTGGAATTTCAAGTGCGATAACTATTAACAAAATAATTTAGTAAAACAAACTCTTAATAAATGATTTCTCAAGAGGCATGCCAAGTCAATATAGCCTAGAGGACTAGTAAATAGGAAGGGGTTACTAGCTAGGTTTTTTTTACACGTTTATAGTTAAATTAGTCAATTGTAAAGAGTATAATAATTGCAAATAATTATATGTAACAAGAAAAAGAATATAGACGTCTATAAATTGCACAAAATATGATACTAGGTAGATTTTTCTAATAAAATAATGGAAATTTGTTGCCAAAACTAATTGGTTAACTCTGAAAAAGTTTTAAGAGGGTAAATATTTTAAAGTATTAAGAAATGTGCTTTCTTTATTACTACGAGTACTTGTGTTAGTTCTTGGACATTTGTTGAAAGGACTGGGGGGTTGACTAGTACAGTGAAGAGCATCGAGGAATTTTCAGAACTACCAGAGTAATTGTTAAGATACTATCCAAATTATTATTTTTTCAACACGATACTATTCAAATTGTGATAACTTTTTTCCAAATAGGTGGAATTCCCACCCCAGGAGTCCCCACACTCGGTCCGACAGATCTGTGACTCAATTGATTTCAAAGGTTAGACCAGTATCACGTTGCACACAAGGGGTCCTCCTTTATTTCAAGAAGTAACCCCCACACTGCCGCTGACGGGATTCGATCATTGGCCATTTTCCAAATATCCCCTTGATAATCAATTGAGCTGCCCAAGCGGACAAATTATGATAACTTTGATTACTAAAATACTGAACATCGCCGACCCTATGACTAGTATCTCTACCGTACATACAATTGATCAATCATTCTAATTTTTTTGTTAGATTGGTATCTAATGATATTTGCATATCGCCAGTTACACCTATGATTCGTGAGACGTACTTGAATCCTTGTACGCATGTTAAGTAAGAAAATAGCAAAAATGGTCCTTATGTTTGAGGATTATTCAAAATGATCTCCTAAATATAGTTTTGAACAATTTTGATCCATTAAATTTGTTAAAAGTGAATATTTTCGGGACTCGGTCCAATATTTAACCAACTATGGCTGCTAATTTTAAGAAGAACTAGGATGTTTACTAACGGTACAGTTGAATTTGTATATGTGGTAAATGACACGTGAATCTCAAGTGACACGTTTGATAACAATTCTAGAGAAAATACACTGTAATTAAGTGATAATGAGATAATAGAAGACAACGATTATCTTGAGCCTTGTGATGACTTCTGGGCAGAGTTATGACAATGCATGTGCAAACACAATGATTGAGAGAATATGAGTAATTGTATTGTAATAACTAGAATGTGCTATGTTACAATGCAATAATATGTCCTATTTATACATGAGCTACATGGGTACACAGTCCACGAAATATGCACTAATTAATACAAGAGAATAAATGTTGTAATAATTGAATAATTAGTATCTCAATAAATGTCATTAAAGCTCTATTGAAAGACGTACAACTGGTTTAGTAACGGTCGTCCGTTGCAATCCTAACGACTCTTATCCTTCTGTATTACCAGTACCGCTTTACATATAACGCTTCCGGTATCGCTCGCATTTAATCAATTGTGCCTCAAATTGACGTGGCCTCGACTCAACACCATATTTCATGTGTCATACTATAATTCGTACAAATGTCTTATATAAAATTTCCCCTATACAGATAGTCTCCGCACTTTCTGGGCATAAATCTTGCACATCCGAGAGGTGGATTCGAACCCCTGACTGAATAAACCTTATACTTCGGCAAAAAATTTGAAACGCAATAATTACACGACCTGTCAAACGTCACATCCATTCAATGCTTCTAAAACGGCGGCACCTGAACCATCGCGCTAATCGACGTGAAATGTAGCAATGATGGTGCACGTCTTTTCACCTCTAAAATGTTATATTTTTATAAGATAAATAGGAGGCCAAATCTCTTTACAAAAGATAACTACAAACTTTACAACATCTTTACTTCCTTCTTGAAATCTTCTACCACGGTGTCATCCATCAAATCTTCTCCTTTTCAATCTTCTGATAACCACGACAACCCTCCAAGCCGTCGCCATGGGAAAGAATCTGCCTCCCCTGCGACTCAGAAGATCAACTTATACTCCACTGCTGCTCTATGAACATGTCAAGAACTTTGAATTCAAGATAACTGTCAAGACTTTTCCTGACATTATAAAAGATTATGATTTTTCCTCTGACATAGTTGTTAGAACAGTTGATCCCGTTGATCGAGTACACCAACATGTTGACGAGTTTTCCATTATTTATACTTATCTGTTCACCATAGGTTTCAAGCTCCCTATTTCAAATATTATCGTAGACATTTGTCACCGGTATAGAATCTGCTTAGGCTAAGTTGCTCCGCAGATTTGGAGATTAGTCTACTATATACATATGTTAGCCAATAATGTCGATGTTTCATTTACTATCGATCACCTTTTATCCTCTATTATCCTAGGGTTTTTCGAGCTGGAATTATCCATCTGTACCCCCCGAGAAATTCGAGCCTTATTAACGCTGAAGGCGACTTCAATCGCGGTTGGCTAACCCTCTTTATTCTAATCAAGCCCGACCAAAAGCAATCAACCTTCTTCAGACCCTTTTTCCGGAAGAATGGAATCCTTCCCGTAAGTACTTCTTATTGTAAATTTCATTTATTTGGCTTTTGAGTAAAGGAAAATCCCTTTCTTATGCAAATATTGTAACTTTTCAGCCATTTTAGTTGAGCCACAACTAATTAAAGGAATTTTCGAGTGGGTGGTTAGTCTTCTTCGTGCCTCCCCCGACATCATCCGATCATGAAAAAGTATCACCTCCGAGAGGTGGGAGAGGAAATACCACGATAAATTTTAGCACTAACTCTTATTTTTGTACACACTTCACCCTAAATTTCCTGAGATTTTTTTCATTCTATATTTTTAATTCGTAGGGCTTTTGGTATGAAAATTGCAGGCCAGAAAGTTACATCCCGTGCAGCTGGTTTGTCTAACATTCTCCAGTTCGCTTCTAGCAATCGAAAGCGGAAAGCTCGAGACAAAGCTCCTGAGACCCCAGTGGGAATAGGTTCCGGGTGAGGAATCACCACTATCTTATGGAATACTAGAAAGAGCTGTAGGTGGAAGCTAAAGCAGACGTTATTCAGATTGATAATGAGGAGAAGATGAACAATGACAATATCGGTCCAGGGAGTCCCCGGTGAGATTCTCCGGAGGCAAAGACAATTGTTCCTCCGAAGACCCTTCTAAGCACCACTCAATTCCTATTTTCGATATTGAGGCTGGGATATCTGCTTCTTCCCCTCAGAAATCTCTCAATGCTACTCTCGAAGCTTCCCTTGCACATCTTGCAGGTAAAATACTTCCTCATTTTTATTATTCTTTACGTACTTCGTACTTCTTCACTGGACGCAATTCCTTTATCCAGGGCCATGCCATTGTTCTTTCCACTGTGGATTTGGCTAAAGTGATGGGCCTTTCCCCTGATGAAGAGAAGTTGAAGGAGGACATCCAGCATCTAAAGGCAGAAGTTAACTGAACTAATCTTAGAGACTCGGACTCCCTTCAAGCCTCATTGTGGTTGCTCATACAAGATAATGTTGACTCTCTTTGAGATCAGGAGAATTCCTTTCAAGCTTTAACCACTTCTTATGTGACCCTTCAAGGGAGGACACCAATCTTGACAATCGATTTGGCAGAAGCCCAAGGTTAGCTCGACACCTCCAAGCACACCATCAACGAGCTCCAGGATAAATGCCAAAGATGGAAGCTTCAAAGAGATTTGGCTTTCCTAAAGAGTCGTGTAGACATCCTTAATGAAGCCAGCAGGCCGGGGATTAATATTGCTTTTGAACTCCTGGACACATAAATTAACCTGCACAATGCTGAGTTATTACTGGAAGCTTTACGAGGAGATAGATAGGATTCAAACGCGAAAGCTAGTGGAGAGGCTGGTGATGATGATGAACCCCCTAACTGATCTTATTAATCTTTTTATTTTTGTTGACAACACTTGAAACACCTCCGGTGGATCATGGAGCGGGCAGGTTGTAACCTTTTGCATAGGTTTTTACTTTAGTCTTTTGTTTTTTGTTATCGGATCACTTTTGGGCTCGATTAGTATCTTTTGTATCCGGACTGATTTCAGTTCAGAAATTATGAATGAAAGAACTTTCCCTTTTTCTGTAATTATGCGCAAGGTTTTTATCCTTTACTTATTTTCAAAAGCAAGAATTGATTACAAACTTAATTACTTTGCTTTATGAATCAGAACATATCTTTGAGGTCCACTTTATCAGAACAAGATAAGCTTTGGAAGTTTAATAACTTGCCAATAACCTTAATTTAGTTCAAAGATGTATTTTTCTTTTCATCTTAAATCGGGGCTTTTCACGACATTTTAAAGTTAGTTTTGGATCTAACTTGGTTCCGAACAACTTCAACCTCCGGTACTTCTTGTATCCGGAGCCTCAACTTTTTTATTAAGGTTTTAATAAGAGATGGCTGTTATTTTTAATGGTGTTGTAGAAGAGGATGTCTCTTGTTTATTATGGCACAATTTTTTTGCTATGTTAAGATAGTAACATACATTTTTATGCTCGTGTTGGAAAAGATTTATTATTAATAATAATAAAATTATTAATTCCTTTGACTTACAAATGTAAAGAAAAGTGCAAGAATAATCTGACTGCCATCAAATGTGGTCAGTCCGGTTGCATATACTTTGAACTTTTATGCAGTCCCCATCATCTGGGAATATCGCAGTATAGGGTGCTTGCTTGAAGCACTAAATTTTTGTAAATTTTCTTCACTCCATTCTGAATGTATATGCCCCCCAGTTTTTGAGTGTTCATGCTATGAAGACTTGAACACTGGATAGTTTTTCTCGGTAGTAAGACTAATAATATGCTTATTTCGTGATGTTGCCTCATTAAAAACCTTGTCGAAAAAATTCAATGGGACAAAAAATCGGACGAAGGGAAAAAGAGTGCAGCGCATGAGCAGTCAACTGATAAGTTCCTTTAGCGGCAATACCGGTGACCGTATACGGTCCTTCCCAGTTTGCACCTAGTTTCCCTGCAGTAGGCTCTCGAGTACTCTGAGTTACCCTTTAGAGCACCAAGTCCCCGAGTTTGAAGTATCAGAGATTTGTGCACCGGTTGTAGTAACGCTTCATTCTTTGTTTTTGAAGTACCATCTGAACATACGTAAGGTCTCGACATTTTTTGAGGAAATCCAGATGCACGAACATTGACTCTAAATTTGATTTATCCTCAACCCGGAGATACCTCAAGTAGGGAGTTTACATTTCTACCGGAATCAATGCCTATGCACTGTAGATCAAGAAAAAAATAGTCTCTCCGATACTCATTTTTGCCGTGGTTCTATATGCCCATAATATTTACAGTAACATAGATGACCAATTTCATTTTGCATCTTTCGGTTTCTTTTTCATGTTCTGAATTATAGTCTTTTTTGTAGACTCTGTCTGACCATTTGCACTTGGATGATAGGGAGTAGAGGTAATCCGCTTAATGTTCAAGCCATCTAGAAACTTTGTGACTTTGGCTACGATAGAATTTCGGTCATTATCACAAGCTATCTCCTTTGGGATGCCAAAACGACAGATAATGTGCTGCCAAATGAAGTCCTTCACATATTTCTCCCGGATCTTTGAATAAGTTGCAGCTTCAACCCATTTGAAGAAATAATCAGTGATAAATATAATTTGACATACCTGTCCTGGTGTCGCTGGCAAGATTTCGAGTATGTTCATCCCCCACTTCATAAACGACTACGGGGACACTACCGGATACAATTCCTCACCCGTCTGGTGTAACAGCTGTGTATGGCGCTGACACTTATCGCATTTCCTCACAAACAATTTTGTATCTTCTTCAATTCGGGGCCAATAATAACCGACCTTATAAACTTCCTCATGCTCCCGAATGATTTTCACAAATGCCTTCATGGACTTCCTTCATCACGTAATTAGCTTCATCGGAGCCTGCACACCAAGCTAGTGGACCATAAAAACACGTATGATAAAATTTTTCGTCTACGAAGCAGTATCAAACAACTTTGGTCCTTAGAGCTCTAGATGCTTTTGGGGTCCTCCGGAAGCTTTTCATTCACGAAGTAATCTAAGAACTCATTTCTCCAGTCCCAAATTAGGCCGGTTGAATTTACCTCGTCATACCCGATGGAATCCAGCGCCGAATGCAACAGTTGAACAACCGACTCGGTTTTGGAACACTTGGCTTCCGTGTGCTGGAACCTAAATTTGCGAGTGCATCTACCTCTATGTTTTCTTCTCGGAGTATATGTACCATCGTCTATTCTTGAAAACGAGACAACAACTTCAAGGCCTTTTCAAGGTATCTTGACATGTGCTCTATTTTGGCTTCGAACACTCCGTGGATTTGGTTCACTACCACCAGTGAGTTGTACTTGACTTCAATGATTTGTGAGCCTAAATCTCGGGCTCATCCCAAACCTGCAATCAAAGCCTCGTACTCTTAGTCAACAAAGTGCTATGTATTGTTTGCCATAAAATTTCACCCGTGGGAGTTCGTAATACCACTCCTAGACCAGTCCTCTTGACGTTGGAGGCACCATCAGTATGAAGTGCCCAGATCCCGGGGGTAGCCCCGAGACCAAAATAGCCTCTTTTTCCGCATGTGGAGTTACTTCCGGACTGAAATCGGCCACAAAGTCCACTGTAGAAGAACTGCAGCAAATGACACTACATCCAGAAATCTCTGATATGAAGATATACCTGGGCACCGGGTTGATCCCGGGACTTAGGGATTTAATTCTTAAATATCTTATATCTAACGTTGATTGCTTTGCATGGTCTCATGAAGATATGACAGACATCCTTCCAGAAGTCACAACTCATAATACAGGAGAATGAATTGTCATAATTGGACAACTAGTATCTCAATAAATGTCATTAAAGCTCTATTATAAGACGTACGACCGGTTTAGTAATGGTTGTCCATTGCAATCCTAACGATTCTCATCCTTCTGTATTACCGATACCGCTTTGCATATAACGCTTCCGATACCACTCATATTTAATCGGCAGTGCCTCAAATTGACGTGGCATCGAGGTGCAATTTTCATTTTTTGTTATTGTTGGACTATTTTTAAAATTTGGTACAACTTTTGAGGTGTAACTTTGGCTACTTTCTATCTATTTTTGCGTCTTGTATAGTTTTTGATGTTACAGTTTATGAGATTTCATAGTATTTTCCTAACTTTAATTTTTGGTTAATATAGTTTTTTTTTTCGATTTTCAAAAAATTTAACTGCTAGAGTCAGAATAAAATGCTAATTTTGAACGAACTCAAATTATCTTTTTTTTCTTTACCTTTATTTATTTATTTATTCATTTATTCATTATTCTTTTACTTTTTTTCTATTAAATGTGTCCATGAATCTCTTTTCAAGGAACATTTTTCTCCTTTTCCCCGTATTATGCCGCCACGTTCTCATCCTCCTCCTCCTCCTCCTTTTTTTTTTATTTTGGACGTGGAATATTAGAAATTGGCATATTACTTCTTTTCTCAAAAAATATTACTGTGTGGTCAAACCATCTAAATTTTAGCAACCCTTTTAATTTTTAGAAATTCTGTATTGATTACATAAATCATATATTTTAACCAATTATGTTGTTTCTTTATAATCATTTGTGGATCTTACTTATCCAAATAAGTCAGAATCACGTCAAGTATGATCAATAAAGTGGGGAAGCACTCTCAATCAACAATAATTTCCCATTCACATAGAAGTATTAAATTGTGTTGTATAATTACTATAATTGTAGAATTTTTGTACAAGTATAACTAGGATATTAGAAGTTTAGTAGGAATAATTTTTTTTATATTTAGAGATTGTAACTTGTATATATACCTATTTATTTAATAAGATTAATTCTTTCAAATTCCATCAATCCCATAATCTTTGGTGCTAGTTTTAATAATAATTCCCTTATGAGAAGTTATATCCTTCTCTTGACTTATAGTTTCTTCAATCCCTTCTTTCTTCCCTTCTTATACTTGATGATTACTTCATTGGAACCTCTCTTTGGCTTGGCTTGTTGTGACCGATTGATATCTTGCTTCCTCCAATGTCCATTCCTCGTCTTCTTTGTCAACCATAGACTTTTCTTAATCAATCTAGGAATAAATTATCAGCCCAGCTATCTAATAGGAGTACTGATATAGGTAACTGATTGAAAACATTATGGTAAATATAAATTTAATTAACTGGCTTTTCTAGGGTAATTAAGAATGTCGTGTAAAATAGAACTAATATGGTACTTTGTTTAACAAGAAAGAGCTTAGATTAGAAAGGAGAATTTGTCTAAAATGTTGATATGACACGACGCAAGTTAAATAATAATTTTGGAATATTACCTAATGTTTGATGAACACTAAAATATAATATATTATTGTTTAAAAATGTTCAGTATTATATTAGTTTACCGAGAATAATAGGAAATACTCTTTTACAATATAATGGTTTCTTTTCACTTTTAAATCAGAGAAAGTAATATCTGCTGTAATTTGAGAGTAGCTTATGAATATTTAAATTTAATTTTTGAAAAGAATTATATGTTGGATTTGGTTTAAATAACTGATCAAATTGACCTAGATAAATGAAAAATGATCAAAGAAGAAGATGAAGGAGCCATAGTTTATCATACATGGCAAGCCTGGAATTGGAGGATTTTCAGGAATAACACTGTAAATACAAGTTTTGCTATAGCACAGATACAAAAGGAAGTTAGGGAAAGGATAGATATGATGAGGACCTCAACTAGAGCTCATAGATGTCTTAGTTTGATTACTAGAATTTGTAATTAGGTTACTGCTTTGCTGGTTTTTTTGTTTTCCAGATGAGGTCTAGTTGTTAACTGTACCCTTCCTGGAAGGTGGTGGTGGCACTAGATGCTCCTTAGTTTTGTAAAGTTTTCTTGTTGCAATGGTAATATTTTCACAGTTGTCACAAAAAAAGAAGAAGAAGAAGAAGGAATGAAGTAATTAACTTTCTCGACAAGAATTTCTGATGAGCTTAATAATAGTAATTGTAAACGTGTACAAGTATAACACTATAATCCCTACCCATTATTAGATTAGGATTCCTCTTGTATTGTGATTAAGATTCATCTTTCCTTTTGTATTAGGATTGTATATTGTACACTATATATATTGATATTAATGAGAAAGACTTCCTAAGGAAGATTAATATCATCTTACATGGTATCAAGAGCTAAAACCCTAATCTAGAAAAAATTCCTACCTTGCCGCCACCCCCCCTCCTCTTGGCCGACGACAACATTGTTTTTCTTCTTTTCTTTCTTCCTAAATTTCCACCATTCTAATGGAAAATTTGGCTACTCCCAACTCTTCCAATGCTTCCGCTTCTAACACAGTCGTCATCCAACCACCCACTACCCTCTCCTCACCATCTTTCCATCCGGCTCTCGCCGTTACCAACATCAAGAATTTTATCCCTATAATTTTGATCAGGAAGATGGCCAATATTGGTCATGGGTGGAACTATTTCGTATCCATGCATGTGTATAGCATGTGCTTGATCATATAGACGACTCTTTCCCTCGTCCACACTTCGAAACCTCACCCACCCTTCTCCCTAAATAACGTCCTGCATGCCCCCCACATCATCAAAAATTTAATATCCATTAGGAAATTTACTCGGAATAATTCTGTGTCGGTTGATTTTGATCCCTTTGGTTTTACTGTGAAGGATCTATGTACGGGGACCCCTCTTACAAGATGCAATAGCACAGGGGACCTCTATCCATTCACATCCTCGTCCGCTGCCGGTTCCCGCCCACACACTACCCTAGCTGCTATGTCTCCGTCAATTTAGCACAATAGGCTCGGACACCCAGGAGCTCATGTTTTTCATTTTCTTAGAAGTAATAATTTTATTCAATGTAATGGGAAACTTGCCCATACCTGCATTTCCTGTCAATTAGGTAAACATGTTCGTCTTCCGTTTAATTCCTCAGTTAGTATTACATTTGCTTCATTTGATATCATTCATGCTGATTTGTGGACTTCCCCCGTTACCAGCTCCCTAGGTCATAAATATTATCTCGTGTTATTAGATGACTACTCTCACTTTCTTTGGATCTAACCATTAAAATTTAAGTCCGAAGTTTTTGCCAAATTTCTTGAATTTTGCACATTTATCAAAACTCAATTCGAACGCGCCATTAAATCTTTCCAATGTGACAATTGCCGTGAATTTAACAACTCTGCGCTTCAAAAATTCTGCAACAATAATGGCATGGTCTTTCGATTTTCATGTCCCCACACGTCCCCTCAAAATGGCAAAGCCGAGCGTCTCATTCGTACAATAAATAACATGGTTCACACTTTTTTGTTTCATGTCTCCCTCCTTCCATCCTTTTGGGTTTATGCGGTCAAAATGGTAGAATACCTCCTAAATATTTTACCCACTAGTACCCTCCATATTATGACAACAACCAAAATCTTACACCGTAGGGTTCCCTCCTATGATCACCTACGGATATTTGGTTGCCTATGTTTCCCCAATCTCTCTTCCACAGCCTCTCACAAATTAGCCCCCCGTACCACTCCGTGTGTCTTCTTAGGTTTCCCGTCGAACCATAGGGGCTATTTGTGCTATGACTTATCAACTCGTCAAATTCACGTCTCGCGTCACGTCACTTTTGACGAGACGCAATTCCCCTTTTCCAACATCCAAAAATTTCAAAAACCAAATTATGAATTTTTAGATGAATCAACTCTCTCTCCTGTCCACCTTCGGGAACTGTGCCCGACTGACACCACTACACCGCCTCCATCTGCCACCATAGATCACCTACCGTCGGAATCCCCCCCGTCGCCGCTTCTTTCCACCTCTAGCACAACTCTGCCTCCAGGTTCCACCAACTCACCGATCACCGTCCCATCCACTGTTCCGTCCCAACAGTGTCACCACCACGCCGACCACAGTCCGACCATCAACCACCACCCAGAAAACCTAATTACCGGACCTAATACACCACCGACGCCGTACCCTACCCTACAAACCTCCTCCTTTTCCAGCATATCGAGAATCCCCACAACTCCCTACCACAGTTCACTGGCAACCAACGACCAAATCCACTCGACTCGAACCCTAAACACTGTCACTATTCCGCACCACCCGATAGCCACCCTCGACAGAAACCCAGTCCCGACAACACAATATGCACCACACCCGAATCTGTCGTCACCCAGTCCACCCAACCAGTCGACCAATACCCTTACCCAGCCAGTGCCCACACACCGGATGGAAACCCATGCCCAACACGGGATATTCAAACTCAAAGTCCAATTTAACCTGTCCATCCAAACAATTTCACCTATACCAAAAAGCCTTAAATTAGCCAAACTAGACCCGAATTGGAATGTGGCCATATGTGAGGAGTTTAATGCGTTAACGAAACATCATACTTGGGACTTGGTTCCTCGACCAGAGGGGGTGAATGTGATCCGTTGCATGTGGCTTTTTCATCACAAGTTCAGGGATAGTGGTGACTTAGAAAGATATAAGGCAAGACTAGTGGCAAATTGTACTGACCAGCAAGTGAGCATTGATTGCGGCGAGACATTCAGCCCGGTTGATAAATCGGCCACCATCCGCACAGTTCTAAGCATTGCTATGGGAAAGCATTGGCCGATTCATCAGCTAGATGTGAAGAATGCATTTCTTCATGGGGATTTATGAGAAATTGTTTACATGCACTAGCCATCTAGTTTTGTCCATCCAACAGCCCCACATTATGTGTGTCATCTCCGTAAGTCACTCTATGTCCTAAAACTGGCCCTAGAGCATGGTATGATCATTTTGCACAGTTCATTATACGTCTCGGGTTTATATGCAACAGATGTGATACCTCTCTCTTTACTTTACATCGAGGCCGTGATACTGTTTATTTACTGTTATATGTGGATGAAATTGTTCTTACTGCCTCTACTGCTGTGTTGAAAGATGAGATTATTGCACGGCTCAAGTCTGAATTTGCCATAACTGATTTGGGAAAGTTGAACTATTTTTTGGGGATCTCAGTCACTAGATCCGCTAATTGTATGTTTCTTTGCCATCGTAAGTATGCAGAGGAGATCGTGCACAGGGCTAAGATGGACAATTGCAAAATCATGGCGACTCCAGTTGATTCTAAATCCAAACTTAATGCAATGGTCGGTACTCCAGTGACTGATCCTACTATGTATCAGAGTCTTGCAGGTGCACTTCGGTAACTCACCTTCACCAGGCCTGACATTGTCTATGCTGTACAGCAGGTATGCTTGTTTATGCATGCCCCCAGGGAACCTCATTTTACTGCCCTCAAACGTATCATTCGATATGTTAAGGGCACACTGGATTATGGACTACACTTATACCCCTCCGCACCGAACTCGCTATTATCCTACACCGATGCAGATTGGGCAGGCTGTCCAGACACCCGCCGCTCTACATCCGGCTACTGTGTGTTTTTGGGTGATAATCTCATCTCTTGGTCTGCCAAACGACAAGCCACATTATCCCGTTCGAGTGTAGAAGCTGAGTATAGAGGACTTGCTAATGTTGTTGCTGAGATCTGTTGGCTCTGAAACCTTCTCTTAGAGCTTCAGTGTCCTTTAAGTAAAGCGTCTCTGGTCTACTGTGATAACATATCCGCCATATACCTGTCTCACAATCCAGCTCAGCATCAGTGAACCAAGCATGCTAAGATGGACATCCACTTTGTTCGCGAGAAGGTTGCTCTCAGGCATATTAAGGTATTGCACGTGCCTTCCTCATATCAATATGGGGATATTTTCACGAAGGGCCTCCCAAGACAGTTGTTCCTTGATTTTAGATCCAGTCTTAGCGTTAGGCCTCCTCCCGCTCCGACTGAGGGTGTGTGTAAACGTGTACAAGTATAACACTACAATCCCTACCCATTATTAGATTAGGATTCCTCTTGTATTGTGATTAGGATCCCTCTTTCCTCTTGTATTAGGATTGTATATTGTACACTATATATATTGATATTAATGAGAAAGACTTCTAAGAAAGATTAATATCATCTTACAGTAATAATTAATAATTTATAGATTGAGTAAGATTAAAGATTTTATATTTAATAGTTATGATTAAGAAGCATCTTCTTCAAGTAATTATGACGTTATGTAATATTTTTTGCTGAAAATTTTCGAAACAAATAAAAAATTTATACAGTTTTCACATAAGTACGAAACTCTAGAATTAATTTATTCTCGATAGCCATGTGTAAGGTAGTAGTTTATCGATAGCCATGTGTAAGGTAGTAGTTTATCGATAGCCATGTATAAGGTAATAGTTTGTAAAGGGGTGGAGCTACATTGTAACGTGGGGTTCGGATAAACCCGCTAGCTCTTTCGTAGATCCTATATTTGCATTAGAAATTGCAGCAACCATATATAAATATTACGGTGTGAACCCACATACAAAAAACAAGTATATGGTTCAATGGTAAGGAAGTGGACGGAAAGGAGTCCGCAACTTAAATGACCCAAAAAGTGGACTTTTGATCCAAAATATCAGCAAATAAATATCAAAGATTAATCATGTCTTAAAACTCTGAAATATCAATATTTTATATAGAACTTGATATTTTTTTCTGTGAACAATAATGTAGACTCAATACATCAAGTATATCTAGTGTTTGGATCGTCGTTTTAGGATTGTAAAGTGCCCAGAAGTAAGTTTTGTTTGGAAACTTGTTATCGTTAGGTTTAAGTGTTTTATTTAATAAGGTTTTGATTTAAGTGTTTTATTATTTAGTCAAGGCATTACTTTATTTCGAATATGTTGAGATCTTTTTCATAATTAATTTAGGACGTCGCATGAATTATTAATAAACGATAATAAAGACTAAGATAACTAACTATCATTAAGAAAATAATACGAAAGAAATATAATATTAACTTAAACGGTACAACTTAATTACATATACACAATCTCTAATGGGTCCCACATGTGGTAGGATTTAGACTAACCATAAGCCTAAGACGATCCCCACCACCCTAACCATCATCTCCATCCCCCTTTCTCCTCTTAATAATAGGATACTCTATGTCATGATCATTCTCCATTTCCTTCCTTACGCCCTTGAGCATAATGTTCTTCTTTTTGGGATTGCGTAAACTACTATGTACGGTCAGAATCTCCAGTACAGTCAGGAGACGGGTCCAAAGGCGTAGAAGGATGAACCTAAAATAATATATAAATAATTAGTATTAATTTTAATTTTAATGTAATACATTATCTTTTGATAAAAAAATCAAACTTGCGTGTCGACGGGCTCCTGAGAGGGCTCATGAGAGAGTACCTGAGCTGGCTCCTCAGCGGGCCCCAGAGCTGTAGATGGTGCCAGAGCTGAAGCTGGATCCTAAGATATGAAAAATTATTAAATAATCTGTATAAGTATTTTAATTTGTTAAAATAATTATTTTAGACACTTACCTCTGGGCTCTGAAACATGTTGAAGTCCATGAATTCGTCGTTGTACTCCAGCTCCTGGCCACCTTGTAGATCACGAACTGGCCGCTCACCCTATGGATCACGAACTGATGAATGCGCAGACACTGATGCCTCTACTGATACCGAGTCAATATGATCTGAATATAGTTGCGCCATCGTATATAGAAGTGTCGACGGTCAGTAAAAAGTCTTCGGGCACTCTAAAGTCGTCGGGCGCTCTGAAGTTGACGGGAGCTCTAAAGTCGACATATGCTGCTCGACTGGAGCGGGAACATGCTCGTCAGACTCATCTACTAGACGGAGGCCTCCACCGCCACCACCTCTGCCAACAGCCCCTCTGGCCCCACCCCTTCTAACACCCCTCTTCTGCCGCCAGCACCACCTATAATAATTGATTGTATGGAATTTTCATGCTCAGTGCCAACTTTTAATCCTTTTAAATGATTTTTGGCCCTGTTCTTTATTTCCAGTAGGTCATTGTTATCTCATCAAGCTAGGGGTATAATTGGTGATCTCCTAATATAAAACAAAAGAGTAGCCTTTAGAATAGATTTCTACTTATCATTATACGTTAAATAGTGGCTGCGTCTGCAAATTAACCGTCAATAATTATAATTTAATAAAGGCCTGATCATAAACAAGATAGAAAAAGAAAAAGAATTTAGAAAAAAAGGATGCAAAGGAGATGACAACGACTGTTTATTTGGACATACACAATTTTCTTTTGTATAAACGTGTTGTGTGTGTATAACTAGTCTATTATTAGTTGATACATGACGACACCTTTAGCTAAATAATGCTTTACTTTTTTTTTTTGATGAAAGGTAAATGTGTATAAAAATCATCAAATGTACAGTGTTTGTGAGCGTACTCACAATCATAGTGACGATGTAAATCTAGGGCGTCCCTGCCAGTGCGGATCAACCCCGTTCGGCTCGTCGGCGCGCATAAGCTCAAGCTATTCCCACATACCGGGTAGTCGAGAGCACCAAAGCGAAGAAAATGAAGGGGTATAGACCCCATCCCTACATCCGAAAGACAGTCCCTCATGCCAAGGCACAAGGTTGCAGCCGTGGGCCTCCTTAAACCCTTGCCGTGGTAAACCCTAACGGGATAAACCCACGGTCAAGGGAAGAGTACCTATTCGGTCATGGGTAAAACCCCACCCTCGTCACGTGTGCTGCTGGGCGGTACTGTCTCGGTACGCAACCTAAACACTGGTATTCCCGTGCAGCCCACAAACCGGGCTAACGCGGGATACAAAGCGTAACATACTCCCGCCGATCCCACACCCCGGGAGGTCGGGAGACTTTAGCTAGTCCCACAAACCGGGTAGTCTAGAGGTTCTACCCTAGCTAATGTTTATCTATGCTAGCTAACCACCTGCTAAGGAGACAAAATCTTCCAAGAAAAGCGGGAAAAGAGCAAAAAGGATTTTGTAGATATTAGTCTTGATTTTGAAGAGGAGAGCCCCCTTATCTAATCTAGACCCATCGAAAATAATCTTGTTTCGCTCATTCCAGATGTGGTAGACCGTTGCGGCAAGCGCTATGCGCTTGGCTTTTGCTTGCCATCCCGTACCACGCCCTTCCTTCTTGATGTATTTCAAAAAGACTTGTCAATGGTAGTCATGGCCCTAGTGATCCCGAGCCAACTCCTTATACTTGTCCAAATGTGTCTACTTACCGGGCAAGTAAAGAAAAGATGCGCAAGTGATTCATCTGTTTGCCCACAAAGTGAGCATAGTCTGTCAATGTCCATGTGGGCCATTCTATCCTTGGTGCGTAGTCTCTTCCTAGCACATAGCCATAAGATGAAAGATTGCCTGGGGATAATACAAGCATTCCAAACGTCCTTTGCCCATAGCACTAGTTGGCCTTTCGGCCTGAAATAGTCATATGCACTCTGCGTGCCACAAGACCTGACTGCATGCCACTTAGTCATAGTAGTGACCGCTATCTCAGGAGATCCTTCTCTGGAGAGGATGATGTCACGGATGTCCAGCACCTCTTGATTAAAGGAGAGTCTTCTTTCTTAGCCTTCCAGTCCAAATATTATCCGAACTGCTCGGTATTTATGGTTGATCCACCGATCCGGAGGGAATCTTTCTTCTCGGTGAATGTTCCACAAACATTTAGAAAGAAGAGACGATTCCAAGCTTTGATATCTCTAATGCCCGTGCCTCCTTCGGCTTTGGGCTTAGTACAATCCTTCCAGGCCACAATAGGGTGCTTGGACCGCCAAAGAAAAGAACGGCAAAGGCCCGTTACTTTCTCGCAAACCATGCCGGGAACGGGAAGAATAGAGAGCCAAAAGCACTCGACCCCTTGCAGGACCGACTTGATAAGCTCTAGTCTTCCAAAGATACGAAAGGGTAGCACCCATCCAAGCGGTAGTGTAACCCGAAATTTTGCTCAAGAACGGATCATAATGCACTAGTTTTAACTTTTCCGCCGCAAGCGGGATACCAAGGTAGCGGAAAGGCATGGTTCCTGTGTCAAAGTTTGTTATCCGTTTAATGTCCTCTCGAGACGTGGTCCTCAATACCCGCCATATAGATGCTTTTGGATTTAAGCGCATTGGAGTTAAGGCCCGAGCAAGTCCGGAAGTCTCTCGGACATTTCATCGATCCGAACCGATTTTGCGTCCCCCTCGACATGAGGAGAAGGTCATCCGCAAAGGCTAGGTGTGTGATCATCAAGTCGCCACATTTCGGGTGGAAATTAAAAATCTCCCGCCGGGTGTTCATTTTAAGCAACCTTGATAGATACTCCAAGCAAATAACAAAAAGGGTAGGGGAAAGAGGGTCCCCTTGCCTCAATCCTTTGCGGCCTTTAAAATGCCCGTATAAACTCCCATTGATTGAGATGGAGTAGGATGCTGTCGAAACACACTCCATGATCCAAGTTACCAACTTCTCCGGGAAGTTTAAACTAATTAAAATAGCCGTAAGGAATTCCCAATTTACCGAATCAAACGCCTTCCGGAGGTCCACCTTAAGCATGCATCTACTTGAAGTTCTCTTGTGGTTATAACTCCTGAGCAGCTCCTGAGCGAGGTGAATATTATCAGACATACTCCGTCCCTGTACAAACGCTGATTGGGCCGGGTCAATGATGTTAGGCAGTACCGATTCCAACCTTGAGGCAATTATCTTTGTGATCACCTTGTACAAAATATTGCAATGATATATGGGCTCGAAGTCCCCCACCGTAGGGCGGTGCGGAGCTTTAGGGACAAGAGCGATAGTGGTGTGGTTGACCTGCTTTAGAAGCTTGCCAGATAGAAAGAATTCTTTTACCGCATCACAAAAATCCCTTCCCACGATATTCCAGGCCTTTTTGAAGAAACCCGAGGAGAAGCCATCCGGGCCTGGTGCTTTGTCTTCGCCAATACCGAATAGTACCCCTTTAATCTCTGCATCTGTGATAGTTCGAACAAGGACCTCCCCCTATTCTGCCGAGAGGCACTTGCCTGAAGCAATGACCCCAACATCAATAGGCTCACAATACTCCCTAGTGCCAAGGAGTCCTTTGTAATGAAATATGAATTCCTCAGCGACTTGGTCAATAGATGTCGTGAGTGAGCCATCCCTCTTTTCCGTTGCCGCGATAAAGTTTCTCTTTGAATTTCTCTTGACCATGGCGTGAAAGAACTTGGTGCACCTGTCACTAAGTTTAAGGTGCTCACATTTGGCAAGTTGTCGAAGATAACTCATTTCCGCCTCAATAAGGGCATTGGAACCGTGCTCGAGCTCCGTAACCCTCACATGTAGATGATCCAGTGCGGGTTATCCAAAGCTTCTTTTTGCGCTATATCTAGCTCCTCTTTTGCTCTTTTGACCCTCATTGAGATATGGGAGAACTCCATTGCGTTGAGGTACCTCAAGGGTCTTTTGAGACTATACGGTGACGACACAAAGTATATTGGGCGATGCCCGAATGTCCCTTTCCCAAGTATTTGCTATAATATTTCCGAATTCCGCATGTGCACCCACATATTCGGGAATTTAAAAGGTTTGTTCTTCGGCCTTGGGGGATCCAAAATAGAGACAATGCACGGCGTATGGTCCGAGAAGGGCCCGACCGACGGAAATGTGCATTACCATACCATCCCTCTTGCAACCAAACTCCATTGGTGAGAGCCCCGTCAAGCTTGCTCGAATTTGTTTTCCGGTTGAAGGTGAACTCACATCCGTGGAATTCATATCCGAGAGTCCCAAGTCACGACAAAGAATCAACTATATCTTTCATCTCATAGATACTAATCGGGGCCATGTTGTATCTCTCCTCTTCACTCATCACCGCGTTGAAATCCCCGAGGACTATCCACGGCTGCGAGATACCAGACCCGTAGTCTCGTAGCTTGTCCCATAGGCCTCGGCGGGCCACCGTAGAGTGGAGCCCATAGACGAAAGTGGCATAGAATAATCTTGAAGAGATCAAGCAGGTGATGCTGCAGTGTATAGCTTGAGGGTTGATATCCTGAACTTGGAGTCTGACCTTAGCAGGGTTATAAATAATAAAGATTCTCCCTGCCGGATGATGCCCAAAGTTGTCCAACACCTTCCAATTCTTGAATTTGGAAGTCCAAAAGCTTTGCAGGGAGGAGTGATTTAACTTGGATTCTAGAATGCCAAATACATCAATGTTCTCCTCATGCACTATGGAGCTGATCTCCTTTTGCTTTGAGGACTTGTGCAGCCCCCTTATATTCCATGAAGCGATAATCATTTAGATAACGAAAGGGGGTTAGTCCCCTTCGTGCTATCCTCATTGTACTTTGAGGTAGGTTAATATGAAAAGAGATCCAATATTTTATGGATGTAGCGGTTTAAGAGGAAAAAGAAAAGAACTCAACGTTAAATTAAAGACTATTTCACAGCTTTTCAGTTTGAGAATTGAACGGACAATATTAGGCATTTCCCCGCCTTAATAAGTACAGCTGGACACAGGGGGAACTTCGTTGTATTTTTTGCGTCCGATTATACTTAGTGATCCTATTTTCCATCCCCGTGTATACGATTGGAGACAAGGTTTAATCCTAGTGATCCTTAGTAATCTACACTAGGAATTGGGAGACAAGGTTTAATCATCCTCCTATGTAAATATTTTTTGGATGATAATAGAATATTTCCTGTTAAGAGTCTCACATCGGATGTGAAATGGAAATATGAATTCCATAGATGAAATTGAACAATCCCCACTCTACAAGCTAATTTTTGGGGTTGAGTTAGGCCCAAGATCTATTCTTTATATTTCCCAATATTCTTTCATTAATTGTATTAATTGTATAGGAGATATATGATAATACACAATGTAAGTGTTGAGAATATAATCAAATATTAAAAGTGTGTTCTATCTAACAACTTAAGTTTTTAGATCAGATGGTCACACACTTCAATAGTAGGGGTCAATGTCAAACCTCCCAGCACCACAGATTAACATAACCTAGGTGAACGGCATTAAGAAAAAAGAACGGACAATATTAGGCTGTTCAATGTGACAAATTATATTCCTCACATGCTTCATTTGTCCAAATCTGGATAAGAAACCAAATATTTACTCTATGACAAAAAACAAAGAAATGAAAAAATAAAATATCTAAAAATCTAGTCACGAGTGTAGCAACTTTTAAGGATGAATTACTGTAAAGTGAAGACATTTTTTTACTGTAAAGTGAAGACATTTTTTTACTGTAAAGTGAACATGCTACTATTCAATAAGGGGTTTCGATTTAATGATAGTAATATTTTTAACCATAGGATCATGCTTTAACCTGTTAAACAGTGTTGCAATGAACGTGGGCATTTGATCAGAACAACATATATTAAGATGAAGGACTCACCCCGTCCTTGCTAACTTGTTTCTGTGTGCCACAAAGACGGATTTCAATCTGATTATGCATTCTTAAGATTTCGGAATGTGACATTAACCTTCTCACTTTAATTTGTTAGTTTTGAACTTTACTAAGGTAAACGGAATAGCAGCCCTCCCACCCACTGTGGCACATCTAAAGATGAATCAAAAATTAAATTTTATGAATTCAGACTTCAATTCAATACATTATTAGTTTCTACTTTCTAACAACAAAAAGGTACTCATAATATAGAATCCACCAGCCTCCGCGTCAGTCTGCTCCATTCAGAGCCAAATTCAAAATTATTACTAGTATTTTATTATTGTAGGTATACACTTTAATTTAAATTTTATTGCGTTGAATATATAATTCGAATAGAAGATAATAGATCATTTGAACCCACCAAATTCTCTCTGGATTCGTCTTTGTTTCTGACTCCATCTCCGGTCCGCTGCGTGTATGAACCTTGGACTTGATATTATATGAAAGTGAAACAAGATCTCCAGGGACCATCCTCGTCCACATGTCTTCCCTAAAACAATTAGAGCCACAAATATGTTCGTTACTTTTGCACTACTTTCTCACTCTTAGTCAATTAGAGCCACAAATATGTGGTCCGTTAATTAAATAAGTAGTTGACTAAAAAAATCCAGGTCTGGAGATCGAGGAATCAAACTGATAAACACCCGTGATATATACGGTGTATACATACCGTGTATATCACGGTTTAGTAGCCTATTTTAGGAGATGTTTTGTTGTAATTAAAATTGTACACTTACCATAATTGTATAATTATTGTACAAGTAGAATAAGGTTTTAGGAGTAGAATATGAATATGATTTTCCTATTATGGAAATTCTAAATTGTATATATACTCTTTCATTAATGAAAATAATCAAGGGATTATTTCTTTAATGGTATCAAAAGTCTAGGTCTCAAATAACTCCTTCTCCAAAAGCTTCCGCTAGTTCTCGGTCTTCTGAAAATCCGCCCCCCTCCTCGGTTTCCGTCCCGAGTTCTTCTCCTTCTCTTCCCAAATTTTCGTCTAAATCCCTCAAATAACCTTTTGGTCTTTCATTATGTCTAAGAACATGTTTCATCCTGCCCTTACTGTCTCCAACATCAAGAACCACATCCCTATTGTTCTTGAGATGGAAAACGTCGAATATGCGACGTGGGCAGAGTTGTTCAAAATTCACGCTATCTCACATCAAGTCCTCAATCACATCATTCCTCCCGCTACCCCTACTCCCGCGGAGGATCCGCGGTTATGGATTAACCTTGATGCTACCGTCCTTCAGTGGATTTATTCCACTATTTCTACCGACCTTTTACAGATGATCATTTAGCCGGACACTACGGCTATGACTACTTGGAATAGATTGTGTGATATATTCCAAGATAACTAACATTCCCGAGTCGTCATCCTTGAGCAAGAATTCTCCTAAGTCCGCATAGAAGATTTCCCTAACGTTTCTACTTATTGTAAACGGCTCAAGGAGTTGGCGGACCAACTCCGTAACATTGGAGCGCCTGTGACCAATAATCATCTCGTTCTACAAATGGCTGCCGACCTTTCTGAGGCCTATAATGGCGTTGTGACTCTACTTCGTCAAAGCAATCTGCTTCCTCCTTTTTACCAAGCCCGCTCGATGCTCACCTTAGAAGAAGCCGGCTTGGCAAAAAAGGCGGCTACTAGTGCCAGTTCCGTGGCGATGATGACTTCGTCCAATAATTTTCATGGATTTGTTGACAATTCGGGCCAAAACCGCAACAACAGTGGCGGCAAGAAGAGTCAAAACCATAAAAATAATGGCAAGAATCGCGGCGGCAACACTGGTGGCGGCCGAAGCAGTGGTGGCGGCGGCGGTAGCTCTCGGGACAGTGGGCAACAGCCCAATTGGGCTTAGTAGTGGGCTTCCTAGCAGTGGCCCTAGGCCCAACAATGGGATTTTCCGTTGCACCATTACCCGGGAAACTGGGCCTAGTTTCTCGGGTCCAGCTTCGGCGGGTAGGCAATTTTCTGGGCCGGAGCGGCACGCCGGTGTGATTGGGCCTCGGCCACCGCAGACATTCCAGGCAGTGGGCCCCACACCGACAGATATTAAGGCCGCGATGCATACGCTTGGATTAAATCCTCCAGACCCAAATTGGTACATGGACACCGGCGCCACTTCTCACATGACATCAGACCAAGGTACTCTCTCGTCTTATTCCAATTTGAGCAAAAATCATGGCACACTTGTTGGTAATGGTCACTCAATTCCAATTCGTGGTTACGGTCATACTACTTTGTCTCCTCCCCATTCACCTCTTATCTTGAAAAATGCCCTTCATGCCCCTAACTTAATTAAAATTTTGGTATCTGTCCGTAAAATCACCACTAATAATTGAGTTTCTGTTAATTTTGATCCTTTTGGGTTTTCTGTGAAGGATTTCAAGACGGGGATACCTCTCATGAGATGTAATAGTATGGGAGATATTTATACAATCACGCCTGCATCCGGTCTCTAGAGTCAAACCTTGCCATTTACTTTTGCAGCTCTAGCTCCTTCCTTATGGCATGCACGTTTGGGTCACCCTGGGTCGTCCATTGTTTCTTCCTTACATAAAAATAATTTTATTTCTTGTAAGGGTACGCTTAGTACTCCGATTTGTCAATCATTTCCTTTAGGAAAACATGTTAGATAGCCGTTTGTAGCTTATCGTACTTTACTGTCATTTGATATTATTCATAGCGATTTATGGACATCTCCCGTTTTAAGTTCTGTGGGCCATAGTTATTATGTTCTATTTTTAGATGATTATTCTAATTTTTTATGGACTTTTCCGTTAGCGAAAAAATCTCAAGTTTTTTTCACCTTCTTAAAATTTAGAGCATTCATCCGTACCCAATTCAAACGGGAAATAAAAAATATTCAATGTAATAATGACAAAGAATATGATAATGGAATGTTTTGGGAATTCTGTGAAAATAATGGCATAATTTTTTGTTTCTCTTGTCCTCATACATCCTCACAAAATGGGAAAGTCGAACAAAAAATTCGTACCATTAATAATATTATCCGAACTATATTGGTTCATGCTTTCGTACCCCCTTCCTTTTGGCATCATGCTCTACAAATGGCTATCTATCTTCTTAACATACTTCCTACCAAAGGGTTGACAAATAGTCTTCTCTTAAAGTCCTATATAATAAGACTCCCTCGTATTCACATCTAAGGGTCTTTGGGTGCTTATGTTATCCGTTATTTCCGTCAACTACAATTAACAAACTTCAAGCTCGTTCTACCCCTTGTGTCTCTTTGGGTTATCCGTCTAATCATCGTGGTTACAAATATTTTTATTTATCATCTAATAAAATCATAATTAGTCACCACGTTATTTTTTATGAATCTCAATTTCCGTTTGCTAAAGTAAGTAGTCCCGAGCCTAGTTCGTAGAATTTTGTAGATGACGACGTCTCCCCATATGTTATACACCATTTATCGGACTTGTCCCGCACCGAAAATGCTGGACCTATTGTTCCGCCACATCCCACAGTTTCCAGAATTGTTTCTGCCCTAGTTTCAATTGTTGGGCCGGTTGCCCAGCCCAATATCGACACTGGTCTAGATTTAGTTACTGCTTCTGTTTCGGGTACCGATTACAGTTTTGGGAAAGCAGGCCCACTGCCTGCTGGCCAGCCCGTCACCCAGTCCAGTTTTTCCCAAAATCCACCCGTCCTCGAGTCAAAGGCTAGTTACTCGTAGTCAATAGAGTATTTTTTAAACCCAAACGTCATTTTAATCTCAATTCTAATGTCTCTAAATCCCCTATACCACGTAACCCAATGTCTGCCTTACATGGACCAAATTGGAAATTGGCTATGACCGACTAATATGATGCTCTTATTGTAAATAGGACGTGGGAGTTTGTCCCTCATCCTTATGGTGTTAATATTATTCGGTCTATGTGGATTTTTACTCATAAAGATAATTTTGATGGCTCTCTTGTAAGACATAAGGCTCGGCTTGTAGGTGATGGTAAAACTCAACAAGTTAGCGTGGATTGTGGTGAGACGTTTAGTCCGGTGGTCAAGTCGGCTACCATTCGTACTGTTCTCAGTTTGGCTCTTTCAAAGGCATGGCTCATTCATCAGTTAGATGTGAAGAATGCTTTCTTACATGGTGATCTTAAGGAGACTGTTTACACGCATCAACCCTTGGATTTTCGAGACCCCAATTATCCTCATCATGTCTGTTTATTGAAGAAGTCCTTGTATGGGCTTAAGCAGGCCCCACGGGCTTGGTATAAGAGGTTTGCCGACTATGTTTCGTCTATTGAGTTTTTCTCACAGCAGGTCTGATAATCCATTGTTCATAACCGTCGTGGTACTTCCCTGACTTATATTCTGTTATATGTGAATGATATTATCTTGACTGCCTCTACTGATGCTTTGCACAAGTCTATCATGACCATGCTTAGTTCTTAGTTTGCTATGAAAAACTTGGGGCCCTTGAGTTACTTTTTTGGGATTGCTGTCACTCGTTATGCAAATGGGTTATTCTTATCACAACGGAAGTATGTAGCTGAGATCATTGAGCGAGCTGGTATGTCCTCATGCAAGTCTACTTCCACTCCAGTTGATACTAAACCCAAGTTGGATGCTGCGGCTGGCTCACCGTACGAGGATCCGACCCACTATCGAGTCTTGCAGGGGCTCTTCAGTATCTTACTTTTATGAGACCAGATATTACGTATGTCGTACATCAGGTGTGCTTGTTTATGCATGATCCCAGGGTTGAGCACATGAATGCACTCAAATGCATTATTCGATACATCCAGGGATCACTTGACTATGGCTTACATTTATATCCTTCATCGACGTCTACACTTGTCTCGTATACAGATGCTGAGTAGGGTGGCTGTCCAGATATCAGATGTTCCACGTCCGACTATTGTATGTTTCTTGGTAATAACTTGGTCTCATGGTTTGCGAAGCGTCAGTCTACATTATCACGCTCTAGTGCAGACGCCGAATATCGAGGGGTAGCCAATGTGGTCTCTGAATCCTGTTGGTTACGTAATCTTCTTTTAGAACTTCATTGTCCTATTCAGAAAGCTACCTTGGTTTATTGTGATAATATTAGTGATGTCTACCTTTCTGGTAATCCGGTTCAACACCAGCGCACTAAACACATCAAGATGGATATTCACTTTGTTCGCGAAAAGGTAGCTCGTGGACAAGTACGCGTCTGCCATATCCCTTCCAGGTATCAAATTGAAAACATCTTTACTAAGGGTCTTCCCTCGGTCCTTTTTGAAGATTTTAGGACAGTCTCAGCGTACGAAGACCGCCTGCTATGATTGCGGGTGTGTGATAAACACGGTATATTGGCCATGTATATCAAGGGCTGACTTAGCAAAGATGGGCAGTTAAACCCGTGATATACACGGTGTATACATACAGTATATATCACGCTTTAGTGGCCTATTTTAGGAGATGTTTTGTTGTAATTAGAATTGTACACTTACCATAATTGTATAATTATTATACAAGTAGAATAAGCTTTTAGGAGTAGAATAGGAATAGGATTTTCCTATTATGAAAATTGTAAATTACATATATACTTTTTCATTAATGAAAATAATCAAGGGATTATTTCTTTCACAAACTTCCTCAAGTCTTCTTATTTTGTGGGTATATATAAACCCTAATATAGTCCATAGAAATAGAATTTTCCTATTATGAAAATTGTAAATTATATATATACTCTTTCATGAATGAAAATAATCAAGAGATTATTTCTTTCACAAATTTCCTCAAGTCTTCTTATTTTGTGGGTATATATAAACCCTAATATATAGTCCATACATTATTTTGTGGACCTTTTTCCCTTTATGCGCAAAAGCAGCAATATGATACACTAGATGAATTAAGCAAATGTTTGCACTATTCTAACACAGAAAATTTATGATAGAATTGAAAGGGATGGTCTAAAATTTGGATCAATTGACATATGTGGTGTAAGATTAATTACATATTTAAGTTATAAAGGGAAAACTCATAGATAGCCCCTAAAGTTATCCATTCGTTTCACTTTGATACTTCAATTGAAGCTAATCTCCGTTAAACACTCCAACATAATTTTTACTGTGCCCCTTGTATAAACACAGATATGAGCACTTAACTGTATAGGACTGGTTTTTAACCTATCGACGGAGAAAGGATCGAATAAAATCTTCCATTTTAGTTACGTAGAAATTTTGGATTTTAAAAATGAGTACCTTTTTTCCTGATATAAAACATTTTTCCTTTGATTATTCGTGTGCAATGTAAATTTAAATTAATTGAAGTCCGAAAGCAAGTAATTTATATTGTACAATAAAAACATTTAACAAAAAGAAAACACGGTGGAAAGAATGATTGGGCGCGAGTCCCAATAATTTCGGTACGTTATGCTGTCTGGCATTTCTCGAGCCGTGTGTGTATTTGTTCCCTCTTGGGTTCACAACATCTCTTTTCCCCTTTCTTTCTCTACCTTTCCTTTTCTTTTAAGGTCATTAAATACAATGGTAATCCCTATTAAAATTGAGAATTACATAGCAAACCTTGTCATTGATTTTCTTAGGAGTCGTTTGGACATGATTTAAAATTATGATGATTTAAAGTTAAAATTTTGTATATATATTCAATTTAAATTTTTTAAATTGTATTTTTTTAGAAACGTAAAAATCTCACAAGTTATGAAAACCATAAAAAAATTTCCAATTCTTATACAATTTTACCAAATGAGCAAATCATAGTTCAAAATAAAATTAATACACTACAAGAAGGTCTTTCTAAACAATACAATATCAATTGATCAAATTTTAGTTCAATAAAATAAAAAATTAAACATCAGTTGTAGTGTAACTACACTTTAATATAATTCTCTACATGGTTGGTAAGAGTAAATTTATTATAATTATACAACCAACTAGTAGATCTTTTAATATTTGATATAAATGGTTGGTAAACATGATTGAAAATATATCTACCAACTTATGGATCTATTTTTACAAAATATAAACTTATGAGTTAACATTTATATTTAAAAATTTTGAAATCCAAATCATGCAATTTTTGATGATTTGGGATTTCATCTCATGAGATGAAATCGCATGTCCAAACGATAATTTCATCTCATGATTATGAGACGAAATCGCATGTCTGTATTGGGTAAAAAGCGCCTCTAGAGGATCAACACATTCAGAGACTCGGGTGACTAAGGGATGATCTAAGATGTCTCACACTCCCACCAACTCCTGTCAAATCTGCCTGTCTTGATCAGAGTGTTGCGGTGCGTGTGGGTATGATGACGACACCATACTCATGTCATCGTAACTTTTAGGGGTAAAATAATCTAGTTTTGGCTTATATATGTAAAACTTAGGGAAGAAATAACCATATTCTGGATCCTCTTGCTCACACTTGTAATCTAAGCTCTATTTCTCTATATAGGTGGCCAGTGGGCCAGGCTCGGGTCTGGCGGGCCGAGTCTGGAGGGGTCGGGGCGGGACGGGAGAAGGGGTCGGGGTCGGGTCTGGCGGGGTCTGGCGGGGTCTGGCGGGGTCGGGTCTGGCGGGCCTTGCTCCAGTCCCGTCCCGATCCCGATCCCGTCGGTATCGGGGCGGGGCGGTGTCAGGGCGGGGCGGGGTCCGGCGGGTTTTCCTTTTTTTTTTTTAAATAACATATGTAGAAAAAAACCCAATAAACAAAACAAGATAGTGTAATAAAAACATCCCAAGGCTGTTTTTGTGCCTCTTATATTATTTAATAGACATATGATTTTTTGTAATACAAATACAGTTGTCTAAAATCTAAATTGCAACTTTGTGGTGTTGTCCAAAAGTTGCAAATTACATAATAAAATTGCAATTAAAAAAATTACATTCTCAAAAAAACCTGTTTTAATTGCTTGATGATTTCCTGTGGTTCTTCGGTTGGAATTGGTATTTGTTGGTCAAATTGATCCACGTCGCTTCCACTACCTTCGGTTAAGATTTCGTTGTAGTTTTCATCTTCTTCTTCGTTGATCTCCGGTTGACCGCACCTTCTCCGCTCCGCTCTTATCCAATCTCTGAATAATACTGCAATTTCAAAGCTGTCTCCGGCTAATGAGTGTCTGTGGTCTCCTATTTGATATCTGCCGACAGAAAAAGCGCTTTCGACGCAGCTTGATGACGCTTGAATGTTCAAAACATCTCGGGCCATCAATGAAAGTGTCGGAAAGGTTTTCTCATTCCCCCTCCAGTATTTCAGCAAGTCTTCATGTCCATCTTTATTGATAACTTCTTGATACGGTACAGAACCCTGCAAAATAAAAATACCCAACTAGCTAATTTGGTTAGTAGTAGAGGTACGGCCGCACATTCTATTTCTGAGGCTTTCAATACTAGCCGCAGAAACAGCATGTCTTTTGTGAGGTTGTGTTGAAGATGAAGAAGATGGTATGGAAGCCGGTAAGTTACTAGCATTTTCTTGTTGATAAAATCTATATATTTTTTTGCATTGGTGTTCAACGCTAGACAACACTTCTTCTTTAGTTTGTTCAATAGGTGGTGGGTGATTTAGATTTTTGAGACTTGGAGGTGGTAGTACTTCTATACAATCGTAAATAGTTTCAATTAGTGATTTAATACCGTCTATTTTAATAGTAGGATTTAAAACAGAACCAATAATATAAATAGTGGGAATAGGAATAAAATATTTTTTTATTTTGACAAATATTTTTTTAATAGCTGCCTTATAAGCTGGTTTTTCCATATATTCACTAAGTAATAAAAATATTAGAGTTATATAAAACAACATAGTTGAAATAGTAGGATAATATATACCGAAAAATTCTTTTGTTGCTTGAAAAAATTTCTCTAAAAATACAATAAGTTCGGAAATTTTTACCCAATCACTATCTAAAATCATATCAGCTGGATTTTTATTATGAGAGTTAAAAAATAAAGTTATAGGTTTTCTATAGTCATAAGCAACAAGTAGTTGCTCGTATAAAGAATTCCACCTAGTGGATACTTCTTGTGGAATTTTTCTATAAGATAGTCCACAATCGTGACAAGTTTTTAAAAATTCTTTTCTACGTTGTACTTTATTACTTTTAAAAATAAAGTTTATAGCAAATTGTATTTTACTAAGAATGTCTTCAAAAAGTGATAGACCATCCTTTACAATTAAGTTATATATATGGCACTCGCATTTTATATGAAAATGATCTGGAAAAGATGGAGTTAAACTATTTTTTAAAATTGTAATTGCATAATTGTTAGAAGAAGCGTTATCTAATGTAATAGTCATAATTTTATCGGTTATTCCGTAATAATGACACACTTGATAAATATTATCTGCAATAAAAGTACTAGTGTGCCTATCATCTATATATCTATACGCTAAAATACGTTTTTGCATAGACCATTTATAATCTATCCAATGACAAGTTACAGTTAAATAATCATGGTCGTTAGTACTACGACCTATATCAGACGTGATAGATCCTTTGCCATTAAAATGATATAATGAAAAACGTAAATATTGTTGATATTCATGCGCGAATTTAAATACATCTCTCTTAACAGTTGATCTAGGAAAACCGTTAAAAGCAGGATTATATATATATATATATCTAATGTAATGAATAAAACCGGAGATGAAGGAAATGAAAAAGGCAAACCCTCCACAGCAACTAATTTCGATATTGCTTCCCTATCTCTATGTTTATTGTATTTAGAGCCTACAATTCCCCCCCGTCATAGGGTTAATTTGACCACAGTACTTGTCCGGGACGATATCGGTATATGAACCTTGTCCCGATGGAGCGGACGTTTGCGCACCCGGTTTTGAAGTCTGGTATTGGGCATACCTAGCTGGATGAGCACTTACTACGTGTCTAATTAAACCCCCCATCCCACCGTGACCTTTTCCAGTTTTAAATTTTAAAACATTTTTACAAATTTTACATATAGCTACTTGATTCTCTACGTCCCTATCAAAAAATGTCCATGCATCTGATTTTAATTGTCATTTTGCTGGACCTCGTCTCATACTAGGGGGAATAGGAGGTATTTCAGTTGAAGGTGCACTAGTGGGTGTGTTGTCATCAACATTAATGGGTGTATCATCTAGATCATCGTCTAAATTAAAGTCTTCTTGAGTTCCAGAAAATAGCTCCTGGTCTAAATCTAATGGTATTGTAGGAAAATGTTGAGTATCAACAAAATCATCCTATGTAGGAATAAGATGACTAGAAGAAGTACCCTTGCCCTGGTTGCCCCTACTAGAAGAAGCACCCTTACCCTTACCCTTAAACATATCTTTTAATCCTTCCATTTTAATTATGATAATAAATAATTAAAGACAATAAAATGAAGTGCGCTAAATAAAATAAACAGACAATAATAATTTAATGAAGGAACGAATGTACCAAACGCCGACGTAACGTCGACGTGTAATCGAGAGGTTGAAAATTGAAACTTTGCTCGATGGAAGATCCTTAAGCTAGTTGCCAACTTCACTCCCAATTCCCAAATGAATAAATAAAATTGAATATTTAGTAAACAATGTAGACTTGTAGAGAGATATATTGAGAGATTAGAGAGATTGTAGGAAGATTTGTGAGAAAGATGAAGAGAAAATGAGTTATTTATAGTTGGAAAATTGGGTTAAAGTGTAAATATAATAACTTATGCGTTAAAAATAAATATTAAGGGGTAGGGGGAGGGGGGGAGGCCTAAAATGGCCGTTGGCCAACGGTCAAAATCTAAAATGGTCGTTGGTGCAACGACCATATTTGCAAAGGGGGAACAAAAGGCGGGGTCGGGCTCGGGCTCGGGACGGGGTCGGGTCGGGCGGGCCTGGGGCGGGCTCGGGTCTGGCGGGACGAGACATTGTCCCGTCCCGAGTTCGAGGCCCGCCACCGTTTTTTTTTTTATCGGAGTCGGGGCGGGGTCGGGCCGTCCCGGCCCATTGGCCACCCTTATTTGTCTCAAAGTAATATACCAAAAGAAGCACTTGTTCCATATTTTCATTACTTGTTCTAAATCTTATCTTACTTATTCATTTTATCTGTTTTAGTTTCTTACATCTATCATTTAAAATTGAATTCGTCAAAGGGTATTCCAGATCGGATATGACTTACTTGTCTTTAAACCCTAAAATACATATCTCTAACTGTGTTTCTGGTTAGAACTGATTTCACAAGAAAATAGTTTTGCGACATCTGTGGAGATAAACAGTTATGGTGTTGTCTCGATATGTAGCAGATCTCCTTGAAAAAACCAAACGGAGTTGTTATACTAAAAAATGCATGTCAGGACAAAGTAGCAGTTCTCAGGGGTCACAAAAACTCAAAAATATTTGGGTACCAGTTAATGATCAGGACCTGGTAGATCCTTTGATGACACTGTGGATAGAGCCTAATGAGGAGTCCGAACGGGAGCAATAGAGCAGCGGAAGTAAACTCCCGTCCAGGAAACTTGGCAAAGAATGAAGCGGGGCCATCTCGTGTAACGAAGAAACAAAGAGATCCCGAAAACAAACGCCTGAAGAGAAAAGCCAAGGTAAGTCTCAAGTCGGTAGACTATGACCTGCCAAAAAGTGAGGGTCTTTGACGAAAGATACGATCGAAGCCGTGCTCGAGTCGCATAATGAAATGATGTCGCGAAGGAATGAATGGATGCGTTAAAAGGCGCATGAGCCAGAAGATACGGGGTCTGGTAGTATCGAGAAAGTGCGGCCCATATTCCTATCCTAAAGAAGTTCAAGATGTATGACATACCAAAGTATGACGGCACCACCGATCCAGATGAGCATATCGTGACCTTCGAAGCAGCCATCACTGGACACGACCTAAAGCAGCACGAGATTGAATATGTCTTGCTAAAGAAATTTAGCCAAACGCTCATAAAGGGAGCGCTTTTCTAGTATACTTATTTACCTAAAAGTTCAATTGATTCTTTTGCTATACTTGCAGATACTTTTGTAAAGGTTCACAATAAAATAGCGGGGAGACGAGATGCTGCAGGGATTCATAGACAGGTTCTAAAGGGAAATAATGTTGCTGCCAACCATCCAGAAGATTGGGTTGCGGCCGCATTTGCAGATGTGTAGAACCCAAACAGTTCAAATGTTTCCAGAAAGCTGAAGGAAAGCCTGAGGGAGTTCCCGGCAAAGACATGGAGCGAGATAAACCTCAGATATATTGTTAAGGCCAGATCAAAGGTTTAGTACTAATGCCATAAACGGGGGACGGTTCGAGCCATATGACGCCCGTAAATTAGTTAGCTCGATCGCAAACTGAGGTAGCAGCAGGAGCTACCGTGGCCTCATTGGGTGAGGCCCTCCACGACCCAAAGTGTCGGCACCAATGAGGACTAGACCCCAAAGTTGTCTGATCCCAACTTCAACATAAACGTTACAAAACTGGCGGTAATGAAAACTATGAAGGAAATAAGGTTACCGAGTGACATGAGCACAAACCTGGACAAAATAAACACAATGTTGTGGTGCATTTTCACAGCACGCACGGACATACCAAAGAAGACTATGCAAATCTAAGGATTGAGGTGGCATAGCTGTTACAGTCGGGGCACCTGAAAGAATACATTAGCGATCAGGCAAAGCTTAATTTGAGTCGGAACGTCGGATAGAAACTAAATAAAGCGCCTCAACCCACTTACACTATCAAGATGATCTTCGAAGTAGAGGTAGTGAACAAGGTTACATACACATCAATGAGTAAATTCAAAATTTACGTCACAACCACAAGCCGCATCCTAGAACTTGTGTGGAGCAGAGACATCTCTTTCTCCAGTGACGACTGCGGGGGCCTCGTCTCCCCTCCACAATGACGCTCTTGTAATATCTCTACAAATTAACAAATTCCTTATTAAGCGTTTTTTATTTAACCAGGGAGTTCAGCGAACATCATCTATCTACATGTTCTAAAAAAATGTGGGTGGACGAATTCGTCGTCCTAATAACTAAGGTACTAACATAATTTAACATGTCAAGTGAGCTGACAAAGGAAGAAGTAGAGTTAACAGTGCACGCCGATGGCATGGAACAAGATACGACATTCGATGTCATTTTTGGTGACATAGATTATAATGCAATATTGGGACGACCATTGATACATTCAATGCAAGCGGTCCCCTCTTCCTTTCACTAGAAGGACAAGTTTCACACCCCTTGGGGGATTGGCGAGATAAGGGGAACTCATAATGCATTTCGGATAGAGGTCGCGTTGACATTGACATCACCACATGGAAACAAAATGGACAAATAGCAATTATAGACACCGGACCGAATTAGGACATTCGAGAGAAAGAAAGATCAGTATGCGGATGAAGAGACTGTGGAATGAGGGTACCCGGATCAGGTCATCCCGAAAGGCTTTATTATGCCAACAGATAATGACCCTGGAGATTCCATCATAGAAGAGCTGGAATGCACAACGCTTTTCGAAGAGCATCCCGAAAAGAAGTTCACCAGGGCTCAGAGCTCTTGTCCGGGCTTAGGAGCGCATTTTCAATTAATTTAATAGTTAATTTTGATTGTTTTACTTGGTCTCGCCTTGATATAATAGGGATCCCTCCAGAAATAGTTATCCACAGGCTGAGCGTCGATCCCAATCACACCCCGTTGAGATAAAAAATGGCTAATATATGTTATTAGGGACTAATTTCTGAAAGAAGAGGTGGTGTGCCGACTTAATATAGGGTCATTGCGGAGAGTAGAAGACCCCGATTGGGTGGCCAACATGGTGGTGCTCCCCATGAAACTCAATAAATTCAGGATGTGCGTAGACTTCAAAGACTTGAACAAAGCATGTCCTAAGGATTCTTTCATGCAGTCGCATATCGACCAGACGATCAACGCCACGATAGGGAATGAGTTGCTCTATTTCCTGGATACATACTCTGGTTATAACTAGATCATCCTGCACTTGCAGGATCAAGAAACCAACCACGACAATTTTTGTTATAACATAATGTCTTTTGGTCTTAATAAAGCAGGAACGACCTACCAAACGTTGGTAAATAAGATGTTTGAAAAGCAAATTAGCCGGACCATGGAAGTCTACATTGACGACATGCTGGTGAAATCATGATAGGCAGAAACCCACCTAGTCTCATTGCAAAAAACCTTTGACAACTTATGTCGACATAGTATTAAGTTAAATCCGAAGAAATGTGCTTTCGGAATCAGGTTTGGAAAATTCTTGGGTTTCCTTATTTCTTGCCGTGGCATCGAAATGAATCCCGATAATGTCAGAGTTGTCCAGTAAATTTCAGATACGTTAAATAACATCAAAATGGTGCAAAGTTTGACAGGAAAGATTGTGGCCCTGGAGAGATTTGTATCTCGATCGATGGACTAGTGTCATGAATTTTTTAAGCTTATGAAAAATGATCTTCAGTTCCGGTGGACGCAGGGGTTCCACTAAAGCCTCCAAGACCTCAAAAGTTACTTGACCAACCATCATGTAATGACGAAACAAAAAGAAGGGGAATATTTTATTGTATACATGACGATTTCAGCAATATCAATATGTGTCGTCTTAATAAGAGAAGAAGGAGAAACACAACTCCCCATCTATTATGCCAGTAAAACATTAACCGGGGCGGAATCCAGGTATCTGAATATGGAAAAGTTGGCCCTGGCCCTCATCACAACTACACACAAGTTGCAACCATATTTTCAATGCCATCCGATGACGGTAGTCACAAGTGCCCACTGCAAATTTTACTACAAGGGGAGAACTTCACAAGTCGACTATCCAAGTGGTCGGTCGAGATAAGCGAGTTTAATGTGACATTCCAACTTCATTCACTGATATATATGCAAAGCTTACCAGAATTCTAAAATGATTTAGCCCCCACAATACGACCTTAAGGTTCATAGGTATGTGTCTTTCATTTTCTCTTTTGCCTGTTTACCTAACTCTTTGATCACAGGACTGGTGTCGAGACTGGGACTGACCAAAGAAAGAGTATACCTCATGGGTAGTAGACGAAAATTGGAAACTACGTGTTGCACTCTTTTCCTTGCACGAGTTTTTTCCCAATCGGGTTTTTGTTGGCAAGGTTTTTAACTAGGCAACAACTGTAAAAGTGTATTACTATGAAGGACCCATATGGAATTTCGAGCTCAAAATAGAGAGATTCACCTATATTATTGGAGGTGGATGTCTCCCACCCTTGTCTCCTTTTTATTTTGCAAAGAAAATGTCACATCTCAACCTTGGTGAGGTAGACATGCACCACGTGCCTTACTTACGTGAGCGACCCACTATGTAAAGCAAGTAACTTACTATATTCCACTATCTGCAAACAGAAAGTCCCAACACAAACACACACACAAACACACACACACACACACACACACACACATATATATATATATATAAACATGGACCTACGAGGCCTCAATATGTACAACACTTTACTCAAATAATGCTACTGACCACAGGTGTACATACGTCTATAAAAGCCTCTAAGAGTATCTGACAAAATAACTTGGTCGGTACAAGACCCCGGCCTACCCATATAGCACGTACAACTATATCACAAGTGTGTCTAGACTTGGTTACTCCAGAAGCAAGTGGAGCTCACCAAACTTTGGCTGATCGATTGTAGCAACTACTGGAAGACCTGTGAACTCGGGAACCTACATTTGCAGCATGACATGTAGCGCCCCGACAAACAAAGGGCGTTAATACGAAACAATGTACTGAGTACGTAAGGAAGTTAAGCATAATAACAAGTACTGAAACTTCAAATAGAAACAAGTAATAAAGTAACAAGTATAGTGAGATCTGTCACTTACCTGTAAGTTGTATTCTGCTAAGGTTACTACTAACTCTGCAATGTGAAGTACTACAACAATTTAAGTTACGCCTACATATATAACTAATCTCTGTTTCACAAATATGATCCACTAGAGCGACAAATGGACCTTGGAAGGTTTGCAAATAAGCCCCAGTGGCCGCCAAATAAGCCTTGATTGCTACCAAGTAAGCTCGAAGGCTAGCAAATAGGCTCAAAGGCGAACAAATAAGTCGTAAGGGCCAACGAGCCATTTCTCTTAACTTAACTAGTTTCTCTGTGTATTAGTTTATTCAATTAAAGTTCTCTTCTGAGATGACAACACACGATACATACAATTGCTTACAAGTAATGTAACTAAAGAAGTCACTTACCTTCAGAGTTCGTGATAAATGCATATATAATCAAAGGTAGTAACCACAAATGAAGTAGGCTTGGATAACTAAACAACTAGCAAGTGTATGACCCGATTTTTGCTACAACTTATCTCTTTGGACTTAGTAGTTTGTAATGGAACCAACTAGGCAAGCTCAATGACCAGCAAGTATATAGATGGAACTTCGTATTACGACTCTTTTATAACTTTTGACTCTTATTACACGCCGACAACTATTATGCGCAACTGGATTTTTGGGACAAAATTGATAAAACCTCTTACAAGCTAATTCAACTACCAATTAAGATACACACTTGTGTGACGAATCAAATGAATGCTAATAGATTTAGGAACTGACTTATGAGCCACATAACTCTCAATTTGATTACACGCGTCATAATCTGAGGTAGTAAGGACACCAAATACAAGAATAGAGTACCTACGACAATTGCTCTTCTTATGCTTTGTCTTGTCAAGTACACTTTCTAAGGAGTCGTGCCAAATGAAGGAAGGGATAGCCATTACATACCTCAAATGCCGACCCTTCAATAACTACCACGAAATCAGTCCGTCCAATGTATGTTAATATTAGTTACTCATACGAGCTCGTAGGAGGTCATAGACGACAAATTTAATTTAAGCAACCTTCATAGAAGCTTCCTGCTACCTTACTTCACTATGAAGTAATTTTTGATTTACTTAAATTAGAAAGAACATCACTGCTGCCACAAAAAAAATGATTTCACGTTGTTGCACCATAAAATTGTTTTGTTTCCTTCCATTAAAAAAGAAATGATGCCACTTCCATAAAATAAATAACGTTGCTAAT
This sequence comes from Anisodus tanguticus, assembly GCA_034509755.1. Lineage (NCBI taxonomy): Eukaryota > Viridiplantae > Streptophyta > Magnoliopsida > Solanales > Solanaceae > Anisodus > Anisodus tanguticus. Next base: position 12,325,762 of record CM067544.1, read on the forward strand.
TCCATGTACTAGTACTGCATATGATTTCTTAAAAAAATGTCATCTCAAAGGAAATGAGACAAGATTTTTATCCACTTCTTAGTTTTACACCTGGGCAACATTAACACCTAGTATCCATTTCCCCTTTTAATGCATTCCTAATGTATTGACACCACAGCATGCAATTGGCAAGTTATATACCCACTTATCATCATTGAACCACGTGAAGACCAACAAAATAACAATGATCCACTTAACTCTATCTAATACCATAATTAACTTCTTACTCTCCCACTCCATTTCAATATTTAATCAATAACACACATAATTTATTTTTTAATTTTAATTCACTTAAGTATTAAATTACTTTTAACATACTTCATATACACATTATCTTGGTCATGTGATGTAGCACCAGTCCGTAGCCTCTTTTGGAACGCACAAAATATTATTTTTAATCCCCATCGTCACACTTTTAAGTCATAAATCATTTCAAAACATTGTCCTTGTATACACCGAGCTCTTGATCCACAAAAGTAAACAAATAGAAGAGTGAGGAGGGATTTTTTTGGCAAAGCAACACTGATTAGCTCGCCTAAGGGTCGTAGCGGAAGAATTCCTCATCTGCGAGCTATTGGGGATCTGAACTTGAATATGACCGAAATTTCTCAGGTTCGGGTCTACTTATATACGTTGAGTGGTTCAAGACATGGACTAAAAGTACGGGATGTAACACTTACAATGCACATTAATGTACGAAAGTCCAGGATGTAATAGAAAAACATATGTATTCAGGCTTACACCCCGAATGTAATGAATGAAAGGGTTCTATCCCCGCTTATTACACTCTAAAGTTGTTGGTACAAATGCGTCATCTCGAACTCGATAATATCCACCACGAACACACGACACAACCTATAGGTCTCAGGGTGTGAAGGAAACATAACCTTACACCAAAATAAGATGATGTTGAGACGTTCTCCTAATCGACATCGAACAAAGGGAGGCCCTCATTTTATTATGAATTAGACGAATTTAATCCTTGATCATAAAATATGCAGTCGAAAGTAACATTTCTGGAGTGGGGTAAATGGCTGCATTGAACACTGTACTCAAAAAAAGAACTAAACAGTCATGGAACTTAAACACAAGCATTCGAAATTGCTATAGAGCATAGTCCCGATGAGAGGGTCCTTGGGTGGAAGAATATCGATGGTTGAACTGCTCCTCTTCCAAGGATGGGGTAATTTTTTCACCTGACCACAAAGAATACCAACAAAATCAGAGTATCAAGCAGTAATAAATGCCCCTGCGTGGGGCTCGAATAAGTCAACTTAAAACTTTTGCCGATGGCAAAGACATGACAAATACACGAACAAGTTATCGTATGATTAAAAGAAAGGCCAAAAAATAAGGGCAATACCGATAATAGAACAACACAAGTGTTTTCTGAAAAAATCTAAAAACAAGAAACATGGTGACACGCCCAAAAAATAAGATTCCATACAAGGAATGCAGAAATTAAACGACAGTTGTATGGGTCCCAGATAATTCAACCTCAGTCGGGCTATGTGTCCATGTGGCGTGAAGAATCGATTGGTCCCTGGGGGGACTCTTTTCAGTATCGCCTCTCACAAGCCCACTCTGGCTCCCAGCAGCTGGAACTTCGGAAAGATGCTCCCCAAACTCCGCTGGGACTTCCTCTTCACCTTTATCGGACCAAACTTCACTGTCTGAAGTTTGGACCAAGTCCTCAGTCGGGGGTTGAGGGGGCAAGGCATTATAGGCAATATCCTCCACATTCAATGTGGTGGCCAGGTCGGCATTAACATTGATTTTCCCATCTCGGACCTTCTGAAGAGCAATCTTGCGTGCGTGATACACGTCATGGGTCTTCTCAAGGATGAATTCCATATTCATTTGTTGTATGATGGCATCCGTATCTGATTTATGAGCCTTCTGCAGGGCCTCCCGGAGAGAAGTGTTGGTGTTATTAAGGCCCTTATTATTCTCAAGTTGATCCTTATACCAAATCATCAAGAAGTGATACCTCTACTCGGAGCGACTCAGAGCCGTCTCTCTCTTAACCATGGCGGTGAGATGATTCTGGTGTTCGACACACTTTTTCTGCAGCTCCAAAATCTTAGTGTGAAACCTGGCCGCCTCTTCGCTACGAATCTTCATATCCTGCTTCGTCTGGGCTAACCTGGCCTCCAAGACCTCTACAGATATCAACTGGCTTTCTAGGGCTAGGAGGCGCTCTTGCAGCTTCTCATACTCTAACATTTTCTCCTTTTCCTCAGTGAGCTTCCGCTAGAACCCCTCCAAGGTCAAAAGGCTGGCCCAAGATAAACTCAAGAACCTAGAGTCACATTCCAGAGGAAAAGAACAACAGATAAAGCTAAGGAATATAATATGTGTATACTTGAGCGGCCGCGTGAGCACTAGTGTTAACAGCCAGTCGCCAAATCCAGACTCCACACTGTGTCTAAAAGTGAAAAAGAGACAAAAATCAGAGATCCCACTCAAAATTGAAAAAGTAGGGCATATAGAAGTTGTATAAGCAAAAAACTTATGGTGGAAAATCCATCATTCCGGGATGGTGGCCTCTGGCGCCTTGACCAAATCTGCAGTCGCAACGATGGCGTATCTCTCCCTACATCATTGGTTTAAGTCATCATCGGTGTTGTTAATCAAAGCATTTTTACCACGGCGGGTCAGTTGGGTAACCCCCGCCCTAAAAACCTTAGGGGAGTAGAGGCGAATCATGTAGGAAATGGTAAAATCCTCCCCCGCTTGAGAAGAAAGATATCGGAGGCACGCCACCATTCTCCACATTGGTGGCCCAACCTGAGCCAGAAAGATGTTATACTTCCGATAAAACTCCAAAATCACGGGGTTAATCAATCTACTCACCCTCAACTAGAAGTGATAAGTGTACACGAAGAAGCACCCCTGTCGGTAAGAGGTAATATTTTCCCCTTCCTTTAGGAGAATTACCTTGATGTCAAACCAATCGTAGTCCTCCTTTACTTGGTTTAGATAACGGCCGCAAATGGAGGATCTGTACGTACTGTCCGACTAGTCACGTTCGCATTTGGGATCAGTGGAAGTTCACGCTTCGTAAGGTTTTTTATGCCGGTCAGGAATATATGAGTTGGGGTTTTTAGCGGCGGAGGCAGCCGATGGGACCTTCTTCTTTGAAGCTTTGCTAGACGACGACCGAGGGACCCCAATATGTACTTGGTGAATTGAGACATCAAAATCACTGTGGGTGATGTTCTGAGCCGGGGTGGCAGCGCCACTAGCAACATAAGCGTCGAAAGACATGGGTAAAAAATTTAAAATGGAATAAAGGAATTTTTCTTTCTGTGTCGCGAAAGAAGGCACTAGAGATTGAGAGTTTGGAAAAAAGTAAAGGAGACTCCCGTTATGTGAAGTTTTATATGAGAGTTAAGAAAAGTTGTAACGTTTCACCTAAAAGAAAGGGGATGTGCCATCATTACGAGTTCACCAATCGAGAGAAAGACACGACTGGATATACGACACATGTAAAGTAGGTTTCACAGGAATGACAGAGCATTTAATGCAAGGAGCTGGCGTGCGGAGAAGGATAATCGTTCGAATTGACACACTAAGTTCGAGGAATGACGTGACAGGATAAGTATTGATTATGTAAAACTCTTACAATTCCCGTGCCCTTGAGGTTAAAGGTCTCGGAAAGTAGGGGACTATCTGTATTGGGTAAAAAGTGCCTCCGAAGGATCACCACACCTGGAGACTCGGGTGACTCGGGGATGCTCTATAGTTGTCTCCCATTTCTACCAACTTCTGTCAAATCTGTCTGCCTGAATTAGAGCATCGCGGCATGTGTGGGTATGATGACGCCACCATACTCACGTCATCGTAACTTTTAGGGGTACAATAGTCTAGTTTTGTCTTATATATGTAAGGCTTGGGGAGGAAGGAACCATACTATAGATCTTCTTGCTCACACTTGTAATCTAAGCTCTATTTCTCTCAAAGCAATATACCAAAATAAGAATTTGTTCCTTATTTTCATTATTTGTTCTAAATATTAGCTTACTTATTCATTATATCTATTTTATTTCTTACTTTTATCATTTAAAACCGGACTCGTTAAGGGGTTTTCCGGATCGAATACGATTTACTTGTCTTTAAACCCTAAAATACATATCTCTAACTGTGTTTTTGGTTAGAACCAATTTCACCGGAAAACAATGTCCAAACGCCTACTTAGTATCTATTTTAATTATTGCGTTCATAAATTATTAAATGATTCAGGAATTAATCTTTGAATTCGCACCACCTAAAGTATTTTAATTTTCATATTCCGAATTATTACATACAACTACCGACAGTAATTTCTCGGCCAAATAAGGAAGCGTCGGTGGCAAATTCTGTTCCAAATTCTAAATGAAAGTACACATAACAGAACTCGAGTTGACATTTTCTAATTCCCAATAGGCATATTTCCAAACGAACAGTACGAGACATTGGGTGCCACATCTGATATTATAGGTTCGAGTTCAAAACTGTGTCATAGCTCATTTTATTAATCAGGCTTGGACTTTAGACTAAGGGTGGCCAGTGGGCCGGGACGGCCCGACCCCGCTCAAAAAAAAAAAAATGGGAGCGGGACTCGAACTCGGGACGGGACAATGTCTCGTCCCGCCAGACCTGAGCCCGCCCCAGGCCCGCCCGCCCCGAGCCCGAGCCCGACCCCGCCCTTTGTCCCCCCCGTTGCAAATATGGCCGTTGCACCAACGACCATTTTAGATTTTTGTCGTTGGCCAACGACCATTTTAGGCCTCCACCCCTCCCCCAACACCCCCCTACCCCTTAATATTTATTTTAAACCCATAAGTTATTATATTTACACTTTAACCCAATTTTCCAACTATAAATAACTCATTTTCTCGTCATCTTTCTCACAAATCTTCCTACAAACTCTCTAATCTCTCAATATATCTCTCTACAAGTCTACATTGTTTACTAAATATTCAATTTTATTTATTCATTTGGAAATTGGAAGTGAAGTTGGCAACTAGCTTGAGGATCTTCCATCGAGCAAAGTTTCAATTTTCAACCTCTCGATTACACGTCGACGTTACGTCGGCGTTTGGTACATTCGTTCCTTCATTAAATTATTATTGTCTATTTATTTTATTTAGCGCACTTAATTTTATTATCTTTAATTATTTATTATCATAATTAAAATGGAAGGATTAAGAGGTATGTTTAAGGGTAAGGGTAATGGTGCTTCTTCTAGTAGGGGCGGCAACTAGGGCAAGGGTACTTCTTCTAGTCATCTTATTCCTACACATGATGATTTTGTTGATACTCAACATTTTCCTACAATACCATTAGATTTAGACCAGGAGCTATTTTCTGGAACTCAAGAAGACTTTAATTTAGACGATGATCTAGATGATACACCCACTAATGTTGATGACAACACACCCAATAGTGCACCTTCAACTGAAATACCTCTTATTCCCCCTAGTATGAGACGAGGTCTAGCAAAACGACCATTAAAATCAGATGCATGGACATTTTTTGATAGAGACGTAGAGAATCAAGTAGCTATAGGTAAAATTTGTAAAAATGTTTTAAAATTTAAAACTGGAAAAGGTCACGGTGGGACGGGGGGTTTAATTAGACACGTAGTAAGTGCTCATCCAGCTAGGTATGCCCAATACCAGGCTTCAAAACCGGGTGCGCAAACGCCCGCTCCATCGGGACAAGGTTCACATACTAATACTGTCCCGGACCAAGTATAGGGTCTAATTAACCCTATGACGGGGGGAATTGTAGGCTCTAAATACAATAAACATTAGAGATATATATAATCATGCTTTTAACGGTTTTCCTAGATCAACTGTTAAGAGAGATGTATTTAAATTCGCGCATGAATATCAACAATATTTACGTTATTCATTATATCATTTTAATGGCAAAGTATCTATCACGTCTGATATAGGTCGTAGTACTAACAGCCATGATTATTTAACTGTAACTTGTCATTGGATAGATTATAAATGGTCTATGCAAAAATGTATTTTTGCGTATAGATATATAGATGATAGGCACACTAGTACTTTTATTGCAGATAATATTTATCAAGTGTGTCATTATTACGGAATAACCGATAAAATTATGACTATTACATTAGATAACGCTTCTTCTAACAATTATGCAATTACAATTTTAAAAAATAGTTTAACTCCATCTTTTCCAGATCATTTTCATATAAAATGCGCGTGCCATATATATAACTTAATTGTAAAGGATGGTCTATCACTTTTTGAGACATTTTTAGTAAAATACAATTTGTTATAAACTTTATTTTTAAAAGTAATAAAATACAACGTAGAAAAGAATTTTAAAAATTTTGTCACGATTGTGGACTATCTTATAGAAAAATTCCACAAGAAGTATCTACTAGGTGGAATTCTTTATACGAGCAACTACTTTTTGCTTATGACTATAGAAAACCTATAACTTTATTTTTTAACTCTCATAATAAAAATTCAGCTGATATGATTTTAGATAGTGATTGGGTAAAAATTTCCGAACTTATTGTATTTTTAGAGAAATTTTTACAAGCAACAAAAGAATTTTCCGGTATATATTATCATACTATTTCAACTATGTTGTTTTATATTACTCTAATATTTTTATTACTTAGTGAATATATGGAAAAACCAGCTTATAAGGCAGCTATTAAAAAAATGTTTGTCAAAATAAAAAATATTTTATTCCTATTCCAACTATTTATATTATTGGTTCTGTTTTAAATCCTACTATTAAAATAGACGGTACTAAATCACTAATTGAAACTATTTACGATTGTATAGAAGTACTACCACCTCCAAGTCTCAAAAATCTAAATCACCCACCACCTATTGAACAAACTAAAGAAGAAGTGTTGTCTAGCGTAGAACACCAATGCAAAAAATATATATAGATTTTATCAACAAGAAAATGCTAGTAACTTACCGGCTTCCATACCATCTTCTTCATCTTCAACACAACCTCACAAAAGACATGCTGTTTCTGCGGCTAGTATTGAAAACCTTAGATAATAGAATGTGCGGCCGTACCTCTACTACTAACCAAATTAGCGAGTTGTATATTTTTGTTTTGCAGGGTTCTGTACCGTACCAAGAAGTTATCAATGAAGATGGACATGAAGACTTACTGAAATACTGGAGGGGGAATGAGAAGACCTTTCTGACACTTTCATTGATGGCCCGAGATGTTTTGAACATTCAAGCATCATCAACTGCGTCTGAAAGCGCTTTTTCTGCCGGCAGATATCAAATAGGAGACCACAAACACTCATTAGCCAGAGACAGCTTGGAAATTGCAGTATTATTCAGAGATTGGATACGAGCGGAGCGGAGAAGGTGCGGTCAACCGGAGATCAACGAAGAAGAAGACGAAAACTACAACGAAATCTTATCCGAAGGTGGTGGAAGCGACGTAGATCAATTTGACCAACAAATACCAATTCCAACCGAAGAACCACAGGAAATCATCGAGCAATTAGAACAGGTTTTTTTGAGATTGTAATTTTTTTAATTGCAATTTTATTATGTAATTTGCAACTTTTGGAAACACCACAAAGTTGCAATTTAGATTTTACTTTTTAGACAATTGTATTTGTATTACAAAAAAATCATGTCTATTAAATAATATAAGAGGTACAAAAACAGTCTTGAGATGTTTTTATTACACTATCTTGTCTTGTTTATTGAGTTTTTTTTTATACATATGTTATTTAAAAAAAAAAAAAAAAAAAAGGAAACCCGCCGGACCCCGCCCCGACCCCGACCCCGCCCCGACCCGATTCCGACGGGATCGGGATCTGGACGGGACTGGAGCAAGTCCCGCCGGACCCGACCCCTTCGCCCGTCCCGCCCCGACCCCGACCCCGCCAGGCCCGCCCCGCCAGACCCGAGCCCGGCCCACTGGCCAAGCCTACTTTAGACTCAGTTATTTATAAGTACATTATTTTTTTAAAATTAATATATTTACATGGTCCGAGCCAAAATTAGTCCTAGTAATTAGAACGAACCCATAAGTCTTTAACTAAATCCGCCTGCGTGAAAAAGAATAATTCAAGCAAATTTGTTCCTGTTGAAGGAGGTGCAAATCAGTGTCAGGCACCGTTAAGAGGACTTTGATGTTGATTTGCATGTGAAAGGGGAAAAGTTAAAAAGTTAAGTAGGTGGTCTCCGTCCTAGCTAAAGAATAACGCATGCACATTAGTTAAATTAATTAAAGGGGCTAAAATTCCAAATTTCATATCCACCAAAAAAAACAAAAATAAAAATAAAAAAAAAACAAAAAAAAAACAAAAAAACAAAAACAAAAATTCAATTGGGTATGTAGCTAAGCCACATGCGAGGTTCAATTATGGACCCACCAAATCCTACTTTATTTTCTCAGATTTTAAGTCACTTGAAATATAATGTCTGCTTGCTGGCATATAGTAGTAGTGAACTGCTATAGTACAAACTGTTGGCATAATCATAAGTAAAGTGTGTACCATTTTTTTCAAGTACGTAAATAAAAGTAGCAGCCGCAGTTTTAATTCAATTGGTACCATATATATTGGTACAACATCAACGAACTTTTCTGGCATTTCATAGTTGACTCTTCACATCCTCTGCTGGCTCCATCAACTGTCCTACATAAATTCACAGCAGATAATTATATTCAAAGCCATCGCAGAAACATTAAAAGGAAAGTTAAATTTTCGATCTTTTTGAACTTGTGAAAGAGTTTGATGAGAGTAACTTAGAATTAATTAAGTCTTAGTGGAGAGTCTCTTTTTCACTTTTACTACCAAACTTTGGCAGTATTTCTACACCATTATTTGAATAAAGGTAAGAATGTTGTGGTAGATAGGAGAAGACTCTCGTCACTGTTTATATGTACCATTGCCATATAATTGCCTTGCGGTACACTCTAAATAAAGGAAATAGGTAGTCAATCTAAATTAACTTCAAAAGTTGATTGTAATAAGAGGATTTTTCAAGATGGTATAAATGGGTCGAATTTTAATATCGTCTTAAGAAGAAAAAAATTGGGCCTAACTCAACTAGATCTGTGTCACACCCCAATCTTGGAGGGTGTGGCCGGCATCTGGCCCCTCAAGGCCCGAAAGTACCGATTCTGATACCTGAAATACATACAACAATTTATGGGCCAATGAGGACTCTGACACACACTTAACTGAATAAAGAAATAGCCACCAACACTCAGAAAAGGTCCAAAACCATATATATCTATAACAAGGCCGGCATAAGCATAATAAATCTACTGAAGAAGCCGACAAGGCCACACACGACTATCACACATATCACACTGTCTACAAGCCTCTAACCAGTATACTGAAAACAACTGGTCGGGACAGGGTCTCTTCATACCCAACTATATACATATGCATATATGTCATACCTATCAGTCCACTACACAACTATGAAAGAAAGGAGCGTGACGACCTCTAGCTGAGTCGAGTCCTATTATGAAGAAATCATCTACATCTCTAACTGTATCTGCGGACATGAAATGCATTGTCCCCGAAAAGGGACATTAGTAGAAAAGATGTACTGAATATGTAATGCAGATAACCAATAAATAAGTTGATTTTACCTGCCTTCTGTATAGGCAGAATACGTATAGATATTCTCTTCCAATCCTCCCATCTTAAACCATTTTTATCTTCTCTCCTTTTCTTAATTACAGCCTCTCTCTTTCTTTTCTCTTGCTCACATCTATTTGTTTTTCTTCTCTTTTTTCACATTGTGAACATATGTATAATGTATGTATCCACTGCATAGTGTATATATATATATATATATATATATATATATATATATATATATATATGAATATGAAGGTGGTAGGATATCAATGTACCCACTCTTTGATTGACAAAAATACCCCTGTCATCTCATTAAAATAGAGATATCTAGGGGTTTTTAAGTCTTTCACCTGAATTACCAAATTCTTCATATTACTTGAGGAAATATCCTCTTCCAGAAATGTGAGGCCCTTTCTTGGACTCTGCGCATAGCAGGAGCTTAGTACACTAGATTGTTCTTTTTTTTTTATATTATTCCGAGACCATCATCTTCATTTCCTCTGCCGTTTCGAGGCTCCTCCCCCCAAAATTCTATGTCGACATTACGTTATTCAGTTTCCTATCTTATGGAATAAATAACGACATTAGTTGCTTCTTGTACTCTCAAATTAAAGTTATCTTGCCACTGAAGTGGAACCATTTTTGGGAAATACTTTGTGGTCTTTTCATTAATTTGCTGTCAAATGAATAATTATTTCATGTGTTTGCTGTCAACTTTATGTCCAATTTTTTCTTTAGTTTGCTGTCAAATGAAAGAATTGTATTAACATCTTTCCAGTTGATAGTTTATTCCAATGGCTGATATGCTTTGTGATGGATTGTCCCGTTATTGTATCCACACAATTCAAACTTCGTTTTCAAGGAAAAATGATAAACGATGTGGATACTGAGTCATAGAGAATTGCAGCGTAATTTCCCTCTAGAACTTTCTACAGAGAGCCAATGGAAGATGGGTTTGAGAATTCCATGGAGGGAAATTGAAAATTTTAGGTGAAAGACCAAAAAAGCTCCTAGATATCTCTATTATTATGAGGTGGCAGGGGTATCTTTGTCAATAAAAAAGTGGGTACATTGCTATCCTACAACCTTCCTGTTGTAGGTTAGCAAAACCTTTATATATGTACATACGTATACATACATACATGCATGTTAGTATGCATTAGAGTATCTGAGTGTGTGCACATTAAGATTTTCTTTTGTTTTTCCGGCATGCAAGATAAAAAGAATGATGATATATTTCAATTTTTTTCAACTAACCTCTGTAATTCTTATAACCCATTCCATGGATCTTCTGATATCTTCTTTCTCTTTGTTTTCTTTATACCCGGTAATAGTGGCAACAAATGGCTTGATGCACCTAATTAAGTTGATGTAGTTTAACAAATACGGATTTTCCTCTTACTATAAATTTCATTGTTGCCGGTATTGACATGTAAAGCGGGACTCTATCTTTATTCTCGTCAATCTCTGTTATAAGAAGTAAAAGTTGTTGTGCGTTTGTGAACATGAAGAAATCCTACGTTGACAGGCAACTTCCATACTGTTTCCTAGCTAGATAAAAAAAAAAGTTAAATTAAAAGATAATTAAAATTATCTGAATCATGATAAAAATTTCAACAATTATCAGATATAGGAGTTTTTTCGGATGCCGAAAGGAAATCGAACTCAACTATGATACCACTTGAATTTAAACACTCCACAAAAACATAAGTGGAGTAATATTTGTGAGTTGGATTTGTTGAGGAGTCTTTAAATCAGATCCCTTAATCTGTGGGACGTTCAAATACATAATCATACAACTCCATTTAGCTTAGTATTCACATTATTCACTCACCGCTATTTGTTGGTCATAAGTAAATAGGTGATTGGTTGTATCGAATACGAAATTTAAACTCTACAGGTTAAATATCAGTCCCCTTAGTATCCAGCAGTAAGCATTCTATCTACTTTTCTAATGCACATCTTTTCCTATTTTATGATATTTTTTACTTAGAGCATTTAAACTTACTAACAAAATAGTTAAGAATTCAGTTGTGTGTTCATCGTTTTACTTTGGTACTGGATATTTGTTTCTAGATAGTTTACATTCCTATGTTTTTGAAAAGCTTTAACCTTTGATAATCATCTATTTCATCTTAGGCTTGAGTTTGTGTCAATCTTATGTTTGCGTATGTTTTTATACATTTCATCGATTTAGTAATTTCTTTGTGCAGGTTAGTAAATATGACAACTAATGCATGAGAGAGGTGACATGCGTTCTCCATGTGTATTTAAAGTGCTTGATGTTGGCTGTGGAATTTTCATTTTATTCTTTTTGAGTATACAAACAAGGTCGTCGTTTGCTCTCAAATATAATCATGAGAATCAAATTCAGTTTACTTTGCATAGACGAATTAGTGCTAAAAAAAGCAGCTGCTGCCAAATCCTATAAATTCTTTTGAGACGATGCATTATGGATGTCGAGTTGTTTTGACATGAAAATGGTGAGTGTTGCTTTCATTATGTAGGAAAAGGTTAATTTCAAAATGCCCATAAAAGAGAACTTAATTTCAAAATTACAAAATATTCTTATTCTTATATGGTTTAAAAACAAATAAAATAAATTGTGATGTGTACAAAAAGAATTTAAAGGAGGTTTGTGTTACATACTTAATATTTTACAAAATAAATAAGTTTTAGCCATAGGTAAAATCTATATGTATCGATAATAAATTAAAAGGAGAATAGTTGGCAAAGATATTCTCGGAAAACAGCCTCTTGCAGAAATGTAAAATAAATCTCTGTACAATAAACTCTTGTGGTCCGGTCCCCGCCCATAGCATGAGCTTAGTGCACTGAACATCCAAAGATATTAAGTCACATGACAAGCTAATATAAATTAATACGTCAACATAACAATACTATGAAAAGATAAAAAAAAAAAAAAGTTTCAAGGTAAAAATATAGATGGATAAGACGTATTTGAACCTGATATAAGAATTCTTTTTGCACAATAATGAGAAAAAATTAAATGAAAAAAATTCCAAACAACAAATCAAAAAATGCATATATATTACATTATTAATTAAGATAGTAGATTTTGTTAATCAATAATGTGCTCAAATAAGCAACATGACGATTTAACATAATTAAAATTCTTCACTAATTAATGTCACTAATACTGCATACTTTTGCAAGTACTACTACTAATTATATTAGAATGTCCTCAAAACTAACTACACGAGTATTACAGGTAATATATATATATATATATATATATATATATATATATATATATTTGAAGGCATCTAAACTTTTGAGTTTTACATTCAGATGTTAAACTTGAGTTATTAAGTATGTTATAGGTATATTAATTAGTATTTCTTAAAGGTTCATCAAAAGGAGAGTAGTAGTAAAGGATATTTAAGTGTGAAAACTATGTATTATGGTAATTTTTTGTGTTTTTCCAAATCTATGCACTAACCATATGATTCGTTCCCTTTTATTTCATAAACTCTTTGTTCACAAATAATATTGCATAAAGAAATAAAAGGATAGTCGAAATATTGTTATGCTAATTAGATTTAATGTGTTCAAACATAAGCAAATAATTATTACCACTATTTTCTTATAATATTGACAGCCCATCGCGCGAGTTTTAATACTAGTTAATATTAAGATCCCAAATCACATAGGGAGATAAGAACTCGTTATCTTAACCTGAATACAGAAAATGTAATTGTAGTAATTTATGCCTTCTTAAACAATACAACCTGCACTAACATAAGAGATTTTGAGACTTCGTTTTTATGTGACATCAAAAATGTGTATTATGAAGATTTACGATTAACAGTCTACATAAACAAAATCAAGCTACATTTCAACTTAATCACATTTTCCCATTAAAATGTTGTTTGTTCATTTTAGCAGAAGAGAATGATTTCACTTAATTTTCAGAAGTCCCTCTTCAATGAGTTCTGAAACAACTAAAATTATTATTTTGCGGCAAGTTCCATTACAATTCGAACTAGTTTATCGAATAGACCCTATTACGTTACATGTGCTTGTGTGATTTTATCAATATCCTACTATAGCTAAAAGTTGACTAACTATACGTACTGTCCTTGCCTAATCTAATTATTCGGTGTACAAGAGATCTCTTCATAATTTAATTAATTAGGCACTTAATTTTGATGGAGCTGTTGCGTAAATTAGGCACAAAGCTGTAGTAAGTTAATGTGGGAGATGAAAATAAATCAGCATACTACTAACCACGACGTGTGACATAAGTATCGCTGTCATAAATCTCATGAATAACAACCCCAATCTTTCTTGACACAACCCTTGCCCTGTCCGCAAAAACATAAAAACTAAATTAAAAAAAACAAATTAACTATAAAAAAAAAAGAAACAAGGATAGTTAAAGTAGCTATCCTGTCCAAATATCGATCATAGAACACCATATATAACAAAGAAATGCTAATAATACTACTTAAAAGAATTTCATTAATATTTTACTCCTAGGTAGGTAAAGCAAGTGTAGAAGTTTAACCAAAATCGTGACATATGTAGTGAAAGTGAAAGAAAATATAAATATGGAAAGCAACACCGTATGGACATTCCTCATTATCACCAAACTAGAAACTAGAGCAATAAAAGAGAATAAATAGCGTATACATTGTGCTATGATGTTTGATTTTATATTAAAAACATCCCTAGTAACGAATGCAATAGCCACTTATTTTCCTTGTACGTCAAGTTTCCAAAGAATTTCCTTAAATAGCCAGATGGATTTTATAAATAAAATTAGCTAAGTTTACTTTCGATTTTAGATGACATTGAGATATCTTTTTGCTTTGACATTATATTAGATTGTGAAATCATCTCATCTAGATGATGCTTAAGCATTTAACAAGAGAGACATATTTTTATTTACTTAATTATATCTTCAGTAGTGTGTTACTACGTGTTTGAGTCAAGTTTTAAATGCTACTCATGTCAATAAAGAAATAAATTGTCTGTTAATTAATCAACCTTTAACTACTACTATACATTCTACAAATCTTTCCTGCTAACCTTGGCATAACTTCCTGCCAAAATACTAATTGGATGAACAATCCTATCATTTTTAAGTCAGCATTTCATTAATAAACATCGTGTCGTTATCAAAGCAACAGACTATTCAAAGGCCCTTATAACCTTATTTCAACATATAATAATTCACTACTTTAATCATAATATGACTAGATACTACGTGAATAAGGTCTAGCTAAAGATTTAATTGATAGATTTGAACGATTATGAAACTTGATTTTTTTTTTCAAATTTCAAAATTCTTTGTTTTTATTCTTAGTTAAATGTGTGGAATAGATCAAATCCTAAGAAAATTTTAACTGCACTATTTGTGAAAGTTCGGTAATTTGAAGAAAAAAATGGATTATACGAAGTGTTTCTAATGCAGTGATGTTGACAAGTTCAAATGCAACTAACAGCAAAGACTCAAAGTTTGTGGGGGTTGGGGGGGTTTACCAATCACTTTCAGCATAGTTGGGCGTGTGATGCTCCGCCCAAACGATTTAACCCGGCCCACTTTGCACTTTGGTGCAGCTCTTTTTTTTATTTAATAATTTTAATAAGTACCTACTTGCTTTTAAAAGGATCATAACTTCATAAGATGCACGTAGCCTTTATACTTTGGCTCTAGACCCTTCACAACTATTTTTAAGGCAATAATAATAATTAAACTCTTTAATAGATGCTAATGTTAGACTTCCGTTAAATTGAAATTAGATTTATCTTATACTCCTATTTGATTGAAGTTATTAGCAAAAAATCAATATCACTTTCATGCCAACTTTTCAGGATTATAATGTTGGGTTATTTTGATTTTGAATCAAACGATCCCACCTTTTTTATATTGGATAAGCTATAAACAACCGAGAAATTAGTGAGACCTTGAGCAGAATAAGGTTTGAGGCTCGATATAGTTCTAAAATCTTGAAGTTGTCAAGGAACAAAAAAAAAAAAAACATGTCTAGATCAAGGTAACTGTTTGTGAACTCCCTCTACACATGAAAACACTTAAATTAGAAATAGAACAAATAGGTCCCTCGGATGGCAAAAAATAAAAACTTAAAATTCAGCTGGAGGTCTGTAGCGTGAGTTCGAACCTTTGTGAGAACAATTTGCTCTTTTATGAGGTAGGACCTTGTAGGTGATATCAGTTGTTCTGTTCTCAAACTCTAGTAATTCAGGCACATTCCGTGATTTACTGATAGTAATGCTGAGGAAACCAGAACAACTATTTTAGAGAATAGCTTGACATAAAAAAAAAATATAACAAATAGTGATGAGAAAACGACCTTAGCACAAGTGGACATTTTGTTTTATAATGCACTTGTGTCTAACACTGGTCGATATCTTTTCTCTGGATTTTCAGACAAAAGTCAAAAACCAAATGATTACTGTGGTCTTATGTCTTTTATAACAATATAAAGTCATAACTACTCATCCTTTAGAAGAAATTATCAAATGGGTACACACTTTCGTTTCTTTTGAGCAATTGATCCACTTTTTTTTCCTTTGCTGTGTGACCCATTAAGACTCTGCAGTGGGACATTTTTATAGATAAATTGGGGTCAAGTTTTAAGGAAAAAGCTGCCTATTGCTACTAAAATAAGAACTACAAAACCGGAGACAAAAATGTTTTCAACACCAGCTATAAATTATGATGATGGCATTGACGTATTTTTTTTAAAGGATATGATTTGGAAGGTTCTATAGGATTTTAATTAAAGTCTTTATCATATTTATACATTTTTCTGATTCTTAACATGTTCTCACTTTCGGTCTCAAAGAAACACTTTTCAACTCATTGGCCCATTACATTTGGTTTTGTCAAATTGAACTTTCGGAAGAGAATTTCCGATTGTCTATTCATAATCTTTCCATCTACATCAAACAGCTGGAGAGCAAATAAAAATAAAAAAATAAAAAGAGAAAGTGTACTTATATACACATGCATATGAGATTTTTCTTTTTTTACTCAAACTTGGTGTTTATGTGAAATCTAAGGAGTAACTTAATTTTATGAATAATATATTAAAATGAAAATATTATATTATTATATCATATTAAGTAATAAATGATATATATCTTAAATTTATAAGTTTGAGAAAATAACGGGTACAGATAACCTTTTTTTCCCCACACATTCATGTTTATACCGTATAGACGTCCCGTTTTGTCATTGCCCATTAATGATGGATTTTTCATTTTTAATTGTGAAAACAATCTCTTACAGAAATGCAAGGTAAGATTGTGTATAATAGATCCTTGTGATCAGGTTCTTTCCTGGACCCAGCGCATAGCGGAAATTTAGTGCACCATGTTGCCCCTAATTGTGGCTTAATCACTAAAAGCTCTTCTTTTAGATTTTATCTTAGCCTAAAGTTTGAGTTAGTTCCTCTTCTTCTTTTCCGTTCGTGGCAGAAAGCTTGAACTGAATCAATTGATAATTCAACGCGATATAAAGTTCTAAGGATAGCACATATCTATCTTCTTAATTATTTAGTGATCACAAAAAATGTTTCAGGGACTAGAAATACTTTTAAGGGTAAAATGAACATATTATTCGAGCTAACATATTTGTGTAGGTTTCCGTAGTTGTATAAATGTTTGATCTTAAAATATAGAGAGTGTGTTTGTAAGGCCGAGTCATATTATAGAGATGTTTAGTATTAATGTTAAAATTTTGAAAATTTGTGACGGAAATTTTCTTTTTGGAGAAATGTATTTTCTTGAAAATTAATAAATTCAGTGACTTAACGAGACAAAAAATAGTTTTGTAAGAGACAAAAACTAGCTTTGTGACTTTACTAATACATAACTAAAGTATACCATGGGTGAAATTAAGATGAAAAATAATTATAGATAATCGTTCATAATAATTAACAACTTAAAAATAGAAAAATAACATAAAATACCTCTAAAATGTAAAATATTTACTCGTACATGCCCTCTTCTAAGCTAATTTCACTTCTTACCCAACCAACCGGCCAAATATATTTACCCGAGTATCCTTGCCCAAAACCCTTCCTCTATGATACCATTGCAGTATATATATATATATATATATATATATATCACGATGGTATCATGGAGGACTAAGAAAAGGACTGAAATAATCCTCCGTGATAACATCTCAGTATATTTATATACCATAATCACATCATGGAGGACTGCTTCAGTCCTCCATGATACCAATATAGTATATAAATGTATATTTGGGACACGGTAGGGGTAGCCTCGGTGGAGGAGAAGATGAGGGAAGCGATGTTGAGATAGTTCGGACACGTGTAGAGAAGAAGCGCGGAAGCCCCAGTGCGGAGGTATGAGAGGTTGGCTATGTATGATTTCATGCGGTGTAGAGGTAGATCGAAAGAGTATTGAGGAGAAGTAATTAGACAAGACATGACACAATTTCAGCTCACCGGGGACATGACCTTGGATAGGAGGTTATGGAGGACACGAATCAGGGTAGAAGGCTAGTAGTCAGTAGTACGTGTCGCGCTTCGTATTTACTCTTGTAGTTTCTTATCCTTTAATTCCTGTTATTATTTGTTGTGTCTTGTACTTCGATTGACATATAATTTTATGGTAGTTGCGTTATTGTTCATTTTTTCAGAGTGCTTTGTCATTCTTTATTTAGCATTTTTTCATGGCTTCGTTCCTGCTGTTATTTCTTTTTTCTGATTGCTATGGTTTGCTTTTATTTGAGCCGAGTGTAAATCGGAAATAACCTCTCTACCTCCATGGTAGTGGTAAGGTCTGCGTACACTCTACTCACCCCAGACTTCATTTGTGGGATTACACTGGTATGTTGTTGTTGTTGTTGTTGTTGTTATTGTATGCTTTCTTTATAATATGTTTCCATGAATATCTGCTATTTCTTTTTCCGATCTGCTTTGAATTGTTTTTCTCTTAAACCTAGGGTCTATCAGAAATAACATTTCTACCTCCGAGGTAGGGATAAGGTCTGCGTGTGTATACTCTACCCTCCCCATACCCCACCTTGTGGGACTACACTGAGTATGTTGTTGTTGTTGTTGGTATTATAGAGGGAGTTTTTAGAAAAGTATTGTCTTTTGAATTAATGAGCACGATCCTCCATGATACCATCTCAATATATTTATATCATGTTGGTATCATAATTTTGAGAGCATTTCGGATAAATAATTTTGATATGTCCAGGGGTGCGAAAGTAATGGAAGCAAGGATGGGTAAATAATTTACCTCTAATGGGCATAGGTGATCTTTCCCCCAAATGTAACTATCCCGATACAATAGACTAAATATACACTTATAGCATGCAAATTTTTATGCATAAAACTAGAACATTTCTTTCTTTAGGAGTAAAACTTCATATGGTAAGACGGTTTCACCACGCATGAAAAAACTAGAATCTGATCTTCTAAAACAAAAGGTGCTACTTTTTAAAAAAAAAAAAAAAAAATCCGCCGTATGGTGGCGTCACCTTAGCATATCACCAAAATTATAGTTAGAGGGGGAGATTAAATGTCCCAACCTCACTTACAAAGCATGGGGAACTTAGAGTCCCAAATAAAACTATACAGTTATTTATTTGTACAGGAAACAATATAGTGAGATTAATGCAAAAAGAATCTTCTACCCTGTTAGGTTCGGGTATGCTATAGAACAATAAAAATAAATTGAAAATAAACTAGCTCGAATGCCAATTCAGTTTCCGATTGGCAGCGACAATGTCATCCGGCATCAATGACAACACTTCAATAAAATATAACTTTAAAGAGTAAATGCAGCGGAAAAATAAAGAACACAAATGTTTAAAGTTTACATAGGTTATATAATATATATAACCTATGACGGTCAATGACCAAAAGTATTGTATATATTTATTATATACAAAAATTACAAATTCCTTTCTTTACAAATTTACAAGATGAAACAGAAAGGAATTAAACGTTGAAGTCGCAGATGACTTCTGTCTGAAAAATCTACCTAATAGACCTAGACAACTTCTCATTACAATTGCTCATACAAAGCTAATCTAGAATCTAAACTGCAATTGTAATGTTGGATAGAATATTGTCAATACGCTCAGGCAACACTTGTGATCCAATTTTTTTAGATGAATTCTCGAGAACTCTCTTGATATTTTTGCAATCTATTTCTGGATATCGATTCACTTCAGCATCCTCTCTATTTATAGTAGAGAGTCTTCCTTGAAAAACTCATCGATTTGTTGCAAGGGTTGAGGAAAAGGTGGGTAACCTGTGTGTTTGTTGGAGAAGATCATGGAGCAAAATCCTCTAACTTCTTGAACTTGTTCCTCAAGCATAGCAACGACTTTGACTTGTTCTTCCCACGTTTTTCATCAGCTCCTATTTACCTTGCCAAGTCACTTTTACTTCGTAGTAATATTTCCACGAATATTGCTTCATTCCATGAAGTAAGCAAAACTGTTTTTCATAAAATTTTGGTCCGAATGTTGTGACATTTGTTCCAATATTTCTTAAATTCAAACAAGTACTTAAAAAGATATGTTGGGTAGAATGTCACAACACCAAACTCAACAATAACATTCTCCCCCTTTTTGCCTTTCTTCACAAAAACCATTATGACCTGTGCAATTGACTTATGACAATGTCATAGATGTTGTCCCAACATCTATGATTATAGTTATGCTCCCATTAACATGTGATGGCATACAATCACAACATATGTATACCAGTGTATACCAAGTCATAAGATTAAACACAATATTAGCACATATATTAATATACAGATCATCCAATATACAAAAGAAAATACCCAAATGTCAATTTTAAATCAATGTCTCAACAATCAATCATCCAGTTAACACTTCAGCCAACTAAAACAGCCAAATAAGAAAATACTCAAATGTCAATTTTAAATCAATGTCTCAACAATCAATCATCCAGTTAACACTTCAGTTAATTAAAATAGCCAAATAAGAACATTGTTCAGCAAAACAACTCGGTCAGATAGCAAATCAATCAGATAGCAGATCAGCAGCAAATCAGCCTGCCCCCTAGCTTATCATGCATAAGTAGTAGCTTTCAGCCGCTTTCTACTTTATAATGACAACTTCTGCTTCAGCTCTAAGCTTTAACCTCTTCAACAGCACTTTCCTCCCAACATCCTCTACTCTCTGCACAGCAGCAACAACAACTTCTTTAGCAGCAACATCATTGCCTTCAAAACTTTCAGCCCTTTGCTCCCCCTACACAGAAGAATCATCTCCCCCTTTTTGGGAAGAAAACAACAGTAAGAATTGGTCCCTGGCCTGAACTAATGCATCCCTGCCAGAATCAACCTCTAAAATTTGTTGGTTGATCTTGGCAATTTGACCAACTAACCATTCAGTTGCCAGTGGTGACTGTCCAGAACCAGTGTTGCCTTGAATATGTGTAACATTTCTGACAACATTCTCACTGTCAGCTTCCTTTTTCCATGGAAGGTCAATAATTCTTTCTTTGCTTTTCAAAATTGTCTTGTTAATTGAATATACCTCAAGAGCTTTCCCTAAAATATCTTCTCTTCTAGGCTCAAAGCCTTGGGTAGTTAGGATTTGGTAGATCAGAAAGGAAAATGGAAGGATTAAAGTTGACTATTTCTCTGTCAAATTGGCTACTTGATAGAAATCATACTTTCTAAGTCAACTTTTAATCTTTTCCCAATTTTGAACAACAGTGAGGCTTGATAAGTTGTTACAATTGACTCATTTAGTGAAGTGAGCCAATTGTGAATGACAATCTTATGGAGGGTGGAGAATAAGGCAGTTAACTTTGAAGCAGGCATCGAGGGATTCATTTCTTCATTATACCTCCAGTGAGGTATTCAATTATCTCATCCCTATTCTCTGTTGCTCTTTCTGTAGTGCTACTTATTTCTTCAGGCTCAATTTCCAAACATTGATTAATAATTAAGGGTGTAAACCGATAAATTTTGTTATAGAGGTATACCTTCCCAAATTTCTTTAAGGAGGCATCTTCTGTATCAGAATTCAAGTTCGCATAAAATAACCTAATTACTTCATCAATGAATGGTTCTTTCTCAGTTACAGTTTTAAGTGGTTTTCTATCATTGAGGAACTCAACCAAACCATATTCTGAACATGAGACTATATTTAACACTTTTTCAGCCCTGATAACTCTATTCTTACACCAATCCCATTTATCAAATTTAGCTTTGGAATAGAACTTTTCTGAAAAAATATTTACCTCAAAATCAGAGTCAGATTCGGTTTTTCTGGAGGATGATGATGTTGGTGTCTTTTCTGAAGTCTGCTGAAATGTTGTTTGAGATGTTGTGGCTTTATCAACAACATTTTGGGCAGCATATGTTTTAGCACAACTGGGAATTCCTCTGGGACAGAATCTCATCAGTGGGGTATCATCTGGAATTTCCTCATCTTGAGACACACTTTTAGGAATAGAGGCAGTATGTTCTTCTTCAGTTTCTTCAGAGGACAACTCAAAGTCCATATCTTCAGTGTTACTGCTTGAGCAAACATGTACGGTAGTTTCAAATCTGGACTTCTTGGTGCTAGGCTCCTGTTGGACTGTTCTCTTGAACACTATACTCGATCTACGAGTAGGGAAGGAGGAGGAACTGGGTCTTTTACCTAAGGTCGAATAATCTGATGTAACATCTACATCTATGGGATTATTGTCATCCCCGAGGTAACTGATGTCTAGTGGTTCCTCATCACCTCTAAGAATAATATTTGTACACCTGTTTTCAGGCAGGTGTGGAGAAGAAGATGTGTCTGGTTGTTGAGGTGGACTGGTGCTCATGGGAGTGTTGCTGGGTGTGTTGGTCGACATAGGTGTTGACATTGAGGAGGTTTCCATCGGTGAGTTTTGAGAGGATTTTGAGGGTTTAGGGTTTTTGCAAGACCATGAAGTTTGAAATGATGAAGGTTCCATCGGTTAGGTAGGGGTTTTACTGAGGATGTGATGTGATTTTTCAGAAAAATCTGAGATGTAAAGAAAAATAGCAAATAAGAGGAGTTTTATATACATGGCAAACTTATTCTAAGCAAAACAAAATCCTTAGTTTTAGGAGTTAGAGATTTATCTAATAACTAAGACCTAAAATTTTGGGATAAATTGATAAGCATCACGGTAGGAATTTATCTTATCATTTCAAAGTTTTGAAATTCCTATTAAAACAAGGCATAAAAATAGGGAGAAACCCCTGATTTTTCTGAAATCAGTTAAGAACAACATCCCAACAAATATCATAATCTGAAAAATGTCAACAACAATGTTCGCAACATTTTGGACGACACAAATATTTTGATCCTTCAAGAATTTTTCATTTTGGCAACAAATCAAGACACATTTTATACATATTTTATGAGTTTGATCACTGGACCAATGTAACATTTTCCATCGTGTCCTTGGTCTAATCATAAAACACATACAAAAAAGGTTTCTCGTGTCAAAAGTAAGAATACTTAATTTAGTATTTTCAAAATTTCTATTGAAGCACTCGATACCTCTATAGAATAGGAACGGTATCTTTTCAAAGGGCTTTGCCCATTTTGCATAGTTACTAAACCATTCGGCTTACACATACATCACAGCCGACCGGGCCATACACAACTACTATACACAGGAAAACTGTCTACAAGCCTCTAAAGAATACGTACATCACAAAGATGGGATAGGGCCCCGCCATACCCATATACATATGCAAAATATCATACCGAGACTAGACTGCAACTCTGGAACAAATAGAGTGCTCCAACATCAGCTAAACCAGCAACCTACTAGCGCGAACCGTCCCACTGTTTACCTAATCTTGCGGGCATGAAACGCAGCGTCCCCCGATAAAAGGAACGTTAGTACAACTGATGTACTGAGTATGTCAGGCATGAACAATAGCATAATAGACATACATGAATAAACTGAAGCAATAACAGCCGTAAGAAATAGCCGACACCACAACCGACAAAAATAGTCGACAACAACAACCGACTATTTTTCTTCAAATCACAGAGCTTTGAATAGCTCATCCGAGTCAAATCGACCTTCAAATCACAAAGCATGCATGATGTGTTGGATCTATAGGACGAACCTTCAAGGACCCGGTAGGTAAACGCGTATATGTCCATCGGACCCCAAAACAATGACGGATTACTTACGAATCTAAGCTCCAATGGCCTTCAATGGTCGAAATCACCTCCAATCAGTCACTAAAAGGTGAGAACTCACACCTTCTACCATTTCCCCTTTTTCATCGATCTTAGAAATCATCAGTCCTTCCCCTTTTTTTAATTCGAAATTCAAATTAAAGGCTTCATGAAGAATCTGTTGACCCTCAACTCTCAGCTATAAATAGAGCCCTTTGAGCTATGTTGGGGGGGGGGGGGCTTTTTTAAAAGTAGGAGAAAATTCCCTGTTTCTTAATATTTTCACAAGGGTTTTGAACAAGCTTTCAATTCTCGAAAAATTCAATTTACCTTCAGTTTTCAAGATAACAAAACTTAAGCTTTATCATTTCCTTTCTCACATCACAAATTGTCCGAGCGGATTAAACGATTCGAGACGATGCCTCAGTTCGCTGCCCGGAGAAGGTCAGTGAATTCGAAATTCTCTCAATCCCTGTTAATTATGTGATTTCCTGATTTTTTTTTTCTTTTTAGGTGTCTTTCTGTGATTAAGTATTTTGAGTGTTTTTTTTTTGTTTTGTGTTATGTTATGAGTAGGATATAACACCTAGATGTGTTATTAAGTTTTAATTAATATACTGTGATAATGGTTAAGCCTCTGTGAACCAATGTTGCTCGAATCCTTTGATTGTCGTTAGGTTCTTAGTCCAACATAATTTGTAGTGTATGTTAGTGTGTAGTTAAATACTCATTTAGATCAAGTATAATGTGATTAAGATAGCTAAAGCTGGTTATATTTGACCTCATGTGTTTAAGACTGTGTGACTATAGGTCGAGTTGTACCGAGCCAGATATTAAGTCTTGTGTCATGTTTAGATATATACTTGCCATTAGTATTAATTAAATGAGGACTGCCTAGTTTTAAATCTATTTGCCTTATGAATGATTATGATAGAACTGGCTAAATACTTCAGGTTGATTTGATCTATTTTAATGGTTATGTATGTCATGTTAAGACCTAGATATCCTATGAGATACATGTGTTTGTTTAGGTATGTTCCATAATATGAATAGTTAGTTTAGTAGTTTAGATTGTTTCGGAAAAAAAAAAGAGGTCATGCCCAGATCAGTCCATAACATGTATTTGTGTGTAATTTATGAGTTATTTAAGTTTCATGTCAAGTAATGTTAGGACTATAATGGTTGTGTGAGACTGATTATGTACTTCAATGACTTATTTACATCTTTTCTTTTCCTGTGGCTTGAAACTGGTGATGAGGTATGTGTCCTTGTTGAGTTTTTGAGTCCAAGTACAACATGCTTAGATGTGATTTTAGTTGGAAGGAGATGGTTTTTGTTAACCCAGGCCCTATTTAGTGACTATATTAACTATGCCATGCCAAAATTAAAGTATCACCATGCCTAGAACAACTCAAGTTATGATTGTGCATGTCCTTAATGTCTATGGTCCTGCATACTTAGGATATTTCCTTCAAATGATCATGTAAATCTTAAGTCCTTGTTTGCATACCTTTGGTTTACAATCCTGTTTTCATGTAAGTATGTATAGGTGTGGTTAGGATATCGAAACTACCTAAGGGTTTGAATATAAATGAGCTAAATATGACTATGCCTAGCCTATTTTGTGCCATCTAGACCCAAATATGCAAGCCTTTCCCTTTCCTGGTTCTCTTTCCCTTTCTTGTTATCTATGTTGTGTATCAAACCTGAGGCCTAAAAACATATTACTCTTCGCGAATTATTTATTTACATTTTTCTTATGTATATATTTTCATGTTCCATCTACTGATCTTTTCCTTTTCTTTTGTTTACATGAAATGCATCGGGAGCAACGAAGAGTCTCGTTATGAGACTCATCATGACTATTGTCAAGCGAAGACGCGCATCCACGTTCATTGCATCCTCCTGCTTCGGGACTTCTAAACAAATAGTATAATTACTCAACTGTGTGCGATCACAGGAATACTTAGAATAATTAGGCCTTGAATTTTTAAATTAAATGGTAGTTTAAAAATTGAAAATCCGCCGCTAGTTTATTTATTTTAAGCTCGTCATGCATGTTTAAAACTTTCAAAACAATTTGGTCATCCTTTATTCACATTATTAATCATACAAATAAGGTTTTGTTTTTATCCGATTTGCGATTAAAAATGACTTCCATATAAATCACTTCTTTGCATTACAAACAATTTGCTTTCCTCCTTACTATCAATTGCCAAATTAGGTATTTTATGGATAATGCCATAGAAATGCATGCTTTTATCCAAAAAAATCAATTTTACATGTATTTTATAAGCAATGCCATGCAAATGCATACTTTTTCGGATTTTATGCCTGGAATTTATTTCTCAGAATCGCGATCACCTTTGCCAGACTCCTCAAAAAGAAAATAAGTGACAAAAATCTTTACGTTGTCAAAATGCATCTTTTAATTAACTACTTGTAACATCCTTTTAATTAACTTTATACTTTTAAAACATGCATTTTTCTTAGCATAACAAATAACCTAAGTTTGAACAGATAACCGTAGTTAGCGAATCTTAAAGGATGCCTAACCCCTTCCCTTTAGGATAATAAAGAACCCTTCCCAGAATTTCATAGATTAGCAGATCATTAATCGGAGTTCATTTCACAGCATTTATGTTAACATTTAGGTGCCCTAATTCACCGTATAATAATTAGGTGGCGACTCCTTAAGCTTTAATCAATTTAGGAATCACCGATACGTCACAACCATGTTGGATCCCTCTTCTTCGCGGTGGGGGTTAAAAACAGGTGCAACAACCACCTGTAAAGGAACATTAACAGCGGGACAGGAATTCCAGAATTGCACTTCCAAGTTAATGCCTTGGACTTTAGATTGCAAAGGTTTCGGACTTGTGATTCCTGGTGTCTTTTTGACAGAAACATTATCTCTAGGCTGACTTTGTTGAGTTTCTGGGACTAGTTGATCATCATTAACCTGTTCTGAGTAGTGGCCAAACGCATTTGGGGGAGGTGATTGAGCATAGTGTACTCCTACTTCAATACCCTTGTGAGATTTGACAGTGAAAGTAGATAGAGCAGCAGCATTAGGAGTCGACAAAGATGTCTCAACTGGAATGGATATCAAAGAGGTCTCGGAGGTGGTCACACTCGACTGACCAGCAGTTGCATTAGTACTCATACGCGTTTCAACCATTGTTAAACTTTCATTCACATGAGAACTTAAAACAGTGTCATCAAGCTGAGTTTCTAGACTTTTTTCCAGAATAGGGACATCAAGAATAGTGCGCTCTAAATTGTTAAGGTGCTGAAAAGAATTACTACTACTTCAGCCTTAACTATAACTATATTATTCCAGCCCACCCATACCTACTCATAGGTCATATTTAAGTAAAAAATGTATCATTGACGGCGACTTTAAGTTTTTATAGATATATATCTTTTTTTGTGTGTGTGAATACAAAATAAATAATTAGTTAATTAAAGGAGTAACTTCTATAAGGAAGCTGCGACTTTAATTACGCAAGTGATTATTGTTGATCAAGAGAATTGATGGATTTGCAAATATATATTAGTAATGTAAACATGAGAAATGATTTGGGAAACAAGTTGGTTGGCATTTGGGAGAGTAGTTAGAAACAGAGATTGATGATAAATCCTCAGCCATATGTCGATCTTGACAAAAAGAAACCGACCACGCCATTGGATCAGAATCATTATCAAAAAATCATACTCCTAGCTAATTAATCATCATCATAAATTTGTACAAATGGGAGGATATATTTATTGTGGACGTCCAAATCATATGTTAGTAATAATACTTTTAATTAATTAGGGACCCATGAAAATGTAACATTCGATCTGCTGTCACTTTCTTATGCATGTGGCAGGGCTCCTGTATTTTATTTTGTTTGCTAGCCATTATTATTTGTTTTACATTCATTTAATTTTAGAAGCCAATCAAATACTACTACAAGTATATTAGGGTTTCCCCTTTAGAAAGCTTCCTCATAATTGTTCTGGTATTTAGCTGACAGTCTTCTCATTTTTTGAATTACTCACGTGAGAGCCCCTCCCCACCCAAAATAAATAAATAAAAAAACCTTCATCATTCCCACTTGTTAAACCAACCGTGTCATTAAACTTGTATTATAGCTCTAATTTGCTTACTTTATATTGTCGTCGTCATGAGAAACAGTATGCATTACGAACGTACGGCGCACTATTTTTTATTTTTATTTTGTAGAATAGTACTCCAATAAAAGAACAACTTTGCGTTTAATTAACTTATGTATTTTCTTTTATTAATTATAAAGGGTAAACGAACGTGAGTGAGTACGAAAATATATGTGGGTTAGAAGTACATAAGAAAGTCATAGAGAATTAGGCAACGAAGATAAGGCATTTAAATGAGTGACACTGGAAAGTATTGACTGATTATTCTTCTCTTTTTCGTCCATTTTTTTTTTCAAATGACAGGATTGATTAATTGGTGCATCCATTAATTCTCAATTGACTTTGTTTACCCAAAAAAGTACATTTAAATTTGTAAGTAATTTTAAGATACGTGGATAGATTTACCAATAAGTGAAATAATCAATTAGCAATAAGTAAAATAAATGAAAGCGATAAGCAAGTAATTAGCCTGAAAATGCCGTAATCTTAATTGTAACTGAACCGAAGGTTTGGTCCGATCCTCAGCTAAACCGCTTTGGGTCTGAGCCAATAACAAGAGCAAACAAGAGTACTTCTAAATATAATTATATGAGTTTCAGTAATGAGAATGAGGTGTCCTTCCAACATGAAGGTTGGGCACTTTATATAGATAACAATACAAGGCATTTATGCTCAAGAAGCACGCCCTCATTAAATGCTATTTAATGACAAAAATGATCACTTAATGAGCAAATGGTAACGGCTGACGCCAAATCCGGAACGGGTAGGCGTCGAGCTCCTTCGGTCTTTCACCCGGTGTTTCCATAACTGATCACTACTCGGTGTCATCTGGTTCGGTCATCATCCGATCTTGCTACAACATCCGAACTCGCCATCGGTGCAAATTGCTACTTCCTTCAATTTCCATTTCCAAACCACGCCACGTGTCATGTCAGTTTTCACCATATACAGATAGTCCCCACACTTCCCGGATCAAAGTTTACCGAAGTGATGGAAAGTGGAAATGATTTCTTCGATATCTTCTCTTGCAAGCTTCCCTTTCAAATTACTTCAGAACAGGCAAGAAAATAAAACGCCTCTGATTCCCAAAAACTGACTCACATCTTATCACTCTGTGATTTCGGACACGTGTCATCCTCTTATTGAATTGTCACTTCGGTTCATGAACCGAAGCATTTTGTAATGATGATTGTGCCCCTATAAAACCCCTTTTCCTTACTTTTCTCAAATTTTACCTTCCGGTAAATCTCACTTAACCCTGCGAGCACTCACTTGTCTTCAAATCTTCATACCCACTTTAAATCTTCAAATCTTCATAAATTCAAACCTTCATATCTTCATAAATTTAAATCTTCATCACCATGACAAAACCTTCCCATTCTGCTTCCATACAATTGTGTCCGACAACTTCTCCACCGTCAGTTTTTGATGAAATCACTGGCGTCGGTGACCCCTCCGAAGTTCAGTCCACCGCCAACCCTAAAGCATTCGATATGCTACCTTCTACTTTTCATTTTGAGAGTGAGTTTGTTGTTTCCACTGCCTCTTCGAAATTCGATCGAGGTGAAGAAGTTAGAAGTTGGCCAACCTCTATTAAAGCAGTCGACCTTGATGCAGTCCGAAATAACTGTGGTTGGACTACTCTCTCTAGGATCATTATACCCGGCCTAGACGAAGATATTACTACCTTCAGATATGGGTATTCCAAGGTATATACCAACCCTTTAACCTTCAAGCTCATTCCTCCCATTGACAACGTGATTCTTGAAATGTGCCACACTTACAATTTGTGTCTTGAGCAAATTGGTCCGTCTGTATGGAGGATCGATACTTGTCTCTGGTTCCTGGACAATTTGGTCAAGGAACCTTTTACTTTGGATCATTTGAACCATTTGTATGTTTCCCGATTCTTTCGTGGCAGGGTCATTTAGCTCTCGAAGCGAGGCAAATTTGTCATCCTCTCGAGCATCGATGAAAACTGAGACAAAGGATGGGTGGAACATTTTGTCACAGTTCCTACCGCAGAAATTATCCATGCTAGGTACATGCATTTTCCGGAGGAATGGAACATGCACCGTAAGTACTCAACTCTTACTTCTTTCAATTCCCATAACTTGCCTTCTAATCTTCTCTTTTTATATTTTCTCACCCATTCAATGGATTCCGACCTACGTGGATAGCCTCCATACATGGGTCGAGAAAATAATAAGCATATGGAAGAATTTATGATAAACGATGGGTAGCCCGAAACCACGGTTAGTATTCGCCTGACTCCTTTTTTAACTTCAACAACAACCTTGTACGCTTTTTCACTTTTTCCACTTTTCGAACTTGCAGGTCTACCGAAGGACTCCTCGACCTCGAGGTCCAATCCTTCTGCTACTTTAGCTGTCCCCGATCTGGTATTTGATCCGATCACATCAGTTCAACATATACCGAAGTACCCAAAAAAGAAAAAACCTCCAAATCTAAATCATCGAAGCCTCTGAAATCACCTTCGATTGGCTCAATGAAGAGAAAAAGAGCTTCGAAAGTGGGTGGCCCTTTTCGAAGTCAAGATGTTGGCATTTAACCAAAAGATGTTTGGGTGAGAAAGACTACCACCACCACTACTTTGACGGAGGACACTTCTGCCGAAGTTAGAGAAGAGCATGTTATCGCTGAAGCAACCGAACCAATTTTGCTACAAATTGGTACCGCAGCTACACCTGCCACACGCCACCGATCACCGAGCCAGTCATCATCGAGGATGACGATGAAGCCACAAATGAGGATTCATTGGCTAAGAAAACCAAGACTTTCATTTCAACCCCTCCTCCACCATCTCTACTGGCCCAAACCTTTGGGCAAGAAGCTTTTGAATGTCTTTTCGAAGAGGCTAGTACCTCCGCAGCTCGGGCCGAGCGAGATCATACCACCGAGTTTTCTCATCTGGACATGCCACATAAAATGACAAAATCTTACAGGACCCCAAGAAAGCACGCTAGCTCCCGGTCCAAGCATGTGAACATTTTCCTGGTCCAAGTTCATACTCAAGGAAAATGAGACCTGCTATCATTTCCTTCCCTAAGGACATGAACTTTCTATCCCGTCCAGTCAGGGTTGCTAACTATATTAGGCCCCTCATATCAGAGTTTGATAGGGAGAAAATGCAGAATGTGTCTTGGTAATGCCTCTTCAACGAGGTATGCATGCATCTATCTGGGTATGTATTCCTCTTGATTGCCAAAGTTGATCCTTGTATTATTTCTCATTTCTAACTTTCATTCGATTCTCAATTTTGCAGTGCTCCGTTCTTGTAGGTGAGGGCCTCATCCGGTGCTTAGATAAAAATGAGCACCTTAAAGGGAAGTTGGACGCCCAAGAGAAAGAAATCCAGCACCTCAAAGGGCTCCTTCAACAAAAGGATGCCCAACTTCAACAAGTTAGTGATTTGCCCACTGTCCGGGCTGAGCTGGACCAAGTCAAGGGCAACTACCTTCGAGCAATGAATGACAGCGAGCTTGCCACTGAGGAAAATAAGATTTTTTAGGAAGAGAATGAAAAACTCTTTGAAGATGTTGAAGTCCTCACTCAACAGCTCGGGGAGCAAGAAGAGGTTAAGCATTATAAGGCTCAACAAGTAGAATTTCTAAATGCCGAACTCGATCGTCTCGATGCCAAACTTGTTGCAATGGATGCTAATAGGTACCGAGCACATAAAATAGAACATCCGGAGGTACACTTTGGAGCAGGCTCGAGACGGGATCCCTGAGATTGATGACAAGATTAAAGAGGCCAGAGAGGTTGAGCTCCGAGCCTATTGCAAGCCGAACGGAGATAGTTCTGATTATGACCTAGAGGACTCTGGATCCGAGTCCGATTAAGACCTAGGCTTTCATGCCTTTGTATTTATTTCCATTTTTTCCTTTCTTTTGAACATGGTTTGCTCTGGCCTAGTAAATAAAATGAATATCCCTTCTAATCATGATTTTTCTATCTCTTAGCATCTGTTATTGCTTTCTTTTTTTACAACTTCACTAAACAAACTTTTAACCCTATTTGGGTTAACGGTCTCCGATTTTGAAGTTTAACTTAAACAAACCATCACTTAGTTTGCCTCAAGCCGGATGATAGTTCTTTTCGGTCTTAAAAAAAACTTAAGTAAGCTATACAAAATTTTACTCTTAATTTGTTTTATACCGGGCAATTTCTTCTAGTTTTGGATCATTCAATGACTAAATATAAGGACCTTATTTTTTATGCTTATGAATAAGACGTCTCCTATTCATTTCGGGCATGCGTATTGGAATTTCATTTACTTCCAATTTCTTAGACAATTTCAAGTGTCTTTAAGAATAGGTTGTGTTCATTTCGAATTGATGCCTTAGAAGCGTACTTCACTTATTTTTGTTCCGGTTGCATTTACGACATCAGTCCCCAGTTAAGGACTTTAACAAATGTATTAGCTCGTAAGCCCTTAACAAATTTATTAGCTCATAAGCTTAAAGGTTTTATCGATTGACTGGAGACAAGAGTACGCAAATGATTACCATCGAGGTAAATCCCGGACAAAAGCGTTGTCATTCAAATTTTGCATCGGTCAAACAACTGGGTAAGATTCGTTCAATTTTTTTGCCTTTACATTCTTGTCGTAACATTAAAACTATTTGGGAAAGATTCATTCGATATTTTAATCCTTACAATAGTCCTAAAAACTTTAAAATCTTTGAGACTTCGAACTTTTTCGCTGAGGGTATGGTAGTCCCCTAGTGTTTGTATTCGAAGTTATTAGAATTCAAACACTACTTGCGTTTCAATATCGGTCAGTCCTCAGTATTTATCCGATCTTCATCTACTTAGTAACACGCTTTACATTGTTGCCTCATTAAAAACCTTGGTGGAAAAATCCTTTTCCGGATAAAAATCGTGCTAAGGGAAAAAGAGTGCAATACGTGTTTTCAGACCTAATTCTAACTTCTGCTCGATGTTTAACCCATGACTCTGACTTTGCTCCAGCAAAAGTTAGTTCTATCAAAATAAAATGAAATTCGAGTAAAACACGTACCTTAGCAATAATACCTCTTCAAGTGTGCAATGTTTCAGTTGTTCAGCAACTTCTGATTATCTTAGGCTTCCAACTGGTATAAGCCTTTACCGGTTATTCCTGACACTTTGTAGGGTCCTTTCCAATTCGGGCCTAATTTCCCTTTGTTGGGATTTTTAGTATTGAGGGTTACCTTCCGTAGAACCAAGTTCCATACTTGAAAGTGCCTAAGATTAGACCTTCGATTGTAGTACCAACCCATACTTTGCTTTTGGGCCACTAATCTTAGCAATGCCAACCCACGGTGTTCGTCCGTTAAGTCGAGCTTAACAGTCATAGCTTCATTGTTCGACTCTTCGATTGCAAGGCTAAACCTTAAGCTCAGCTCACCAACTTCCACCGGAATTAGCGCTTCTGCATCATAGACCAAAGAAAATGGTGTTTCACCGATGCTGGATTTTGGCATTATTTTGTATGTCCACAACACCTCTGATAAAATCTCTTTCCACTTGTCTTTTGACTCCTTCAATCTTTTTCTCATATTTTGAATAATTATTTTATTTATTGACTCCGCTTGCCCATTTGCATTTGGGGTGATATGGAGTATATACAATATTCTTATTTTTCAACCCTTCGAGTAAGTCATTCACCTTCGTCTCAATTAACTGTCATCCATTATCGCAAGTGATCTCTGTTGGTATGCCGAACCAACAAATGATGTGGTCCTATATAAAATCAATGACTTATTTTTCTTTAACTTTCTTGAAGGTTTTGGCTTCAACCCATTTAGAGAAATAATCACTCATAAATAAGATAAAACGTATCTTTTCGAGTGCCTATGGGAGTGGCCCGACAATATCCATCCATCTTTTCATGAATGGCCATGGTGTTAAAACTAAATGCATCAATTCCACCAGCTGATGAATCATAGGTGCGTGCATTTTCAGATGAAGTTCTTTGTATCTTCCTCCATCTCGGACCAATAATACCCGACCCTAATCAATTTTCAAACTAGTAATTCTTCTCTAGTATAATTGCCACAAGTCTCCTCGTGAACCTCGCGCATCACGTAATCGGTTTTCTCAGGTCTTAAGCACTTTGCTAAAGGATCATAAAAATACCTTCGGTACAACTGACCATCAACCAAACAAAATTTAGCTGCTTTAGTATGAAGGGCACTCGCCTCATTCGGATCCGTAGTTAACTTTCCATCCTGAAGGTAATTGATGTATTTATTGCACCAATCCCAAGTCAGACCTATTGTATTTACTTCAGCATGACCACCATCGATCGCAAAATTAAGCGGCTGCACAACCATTCCTGAATTAAACTCATCCGCTTCTACGAATGAACCTAAATTAGCCAAGGCATCTGTGAGTCGTGATCTCCGATGGAATATCTGTCATGTCTAAATAGGACCAGACAAAACAATCGGAGTTAGCATTAATAAATTCAATTAATTTAAGCCTGAGCTCTGGGGATAACTCGATGCCCAGGTATACCTTTCTATCCAGTAGATGCACAAACAAGATGACTTGCTCTAGTTTCTCTACGATTGACTTTGTGGCATCCGAATCATCAGGCAGTACGAATGACCTCGGGACACGGAAGTAATCCTTTTCATTCTTGAAACTTATCTTTTCCTCCTCTTATTTCTTCGGACTCAAAGAGTCCGAGTCATGTGATTGCTATTTAACTTCTTTCCTTTTGCTTAAATCCTTCACTTATTTTAGTGTCTACACCACATCCTCTACCGCGAACATTTTCCTTGATGTCAGTTGCTCCTCACGAATTATTTTTATTGCCTCCAGAGTTGGAAACTTTAACATCATTGCAACATCGAAGGAACGACCCTCATGCTATGTATCCAAGGCCTGCCAAACAATGTGTTGTACCTCATCTCGCCTTCAATAACATAGAACTCCGTTTGCTGAATTATCCCAGATGCATTGACTGGAAGAGTAATTTCTCCCCTCGTAGTCTTGCTCACCATGTTGAATTTGTTGAGAACCTGGGTCATCGGCATAATTTGGTCCAACAACCCTAACTGCTCTACCACTTTCCAACGGATTATATTAGCCGAGCTACCTGGATCAATCAAAATATGCTTAATCTGAAATTTATTGATAAAGATAGAAATTACCAACGCATCATTGTGAGGCTGAATGATGTCCTCCGTGTCTTCATCATTGAAAGAGATTGTTTCCTCCAGCACATAGTCTCTTGATCTTTTGTCCCGAGTGATTGAGACTTTCATCTTCTTTGCAGTCATGACAGCTCCCATCGGAATGTCCATTCTTCCTATAATCATATTTATGACATGTTGGGGTTCAACCGATTCTATCTTCTTGTGCGCTTCCCTATTTATGTAGTTTTCCTTTGCACGATCACTTAAGAACTCGCATAGATGGCCATTTTTCAATAACCGGGCCACTTCACCCCTTAACTGGCGACAATCCTATGTTCGATGTCCATGAGTTCCATGGTATTCACAAATCAAGTTTGTATCTCTTTGAGCCGGGTCTACTCGAAGCGGTCTTGGCTACCTTGTTTCCTTTGTATGACCAATGGCCGAAACGAGCCCCGCTGCATCAACATTGAAATTGTATTCGGACAATCTTGGGCTCTCCACGACATTTGAATAGGATCCATCTATATCACTTTTAAATTACAAACTCCTACTAGTATATCCACGATCATTACGCCTATCTCCTCTACCAGATGGAAAATTGTGATTGTTGTGAACCTGATATGACCTGAAATTGGATCTCTCACGTTGACCGTAGGGTTTATCATTTGAAGATTCCGACTCTGACTCGACTACCCTCTTTGACTTATCAAAATTTTTGTTCCGTCCTGCTGACCTCGGTGAAGGTTCAAGCTGATCATCCTTCACCCTGATCTTGGATTCGTACCTGTTATGCACATCTGCTCATGTTACTGCTGGGAATTTCAACAGGTTCTCCTTTAATTTGAATGAAGCACTAGAGCTCTTAGGATTCAGCTCCTTGGTGAAAGCTTCAGCAGCCCACTCATCTGGTACTTGAGAAAGTAGCATCCGCACCTTTTGAAACTGGTCACGAACTCCCGCAGCAACTCCGTATCTTTCTGAGCAATTTTGAAAATATTTGTTTTTCTTGCTTGAACCTTCCGAGCTC
This sequence comes from Anisodus tanguticus, assembly GCA_034509755.1. NCBI lineage: Eukaryota > Viridiplantae > Streptophyta > Magnoliopsida > Solanales > Solanaceae > Anisodus > Anisodus tanguticus. Next base: position 12,361,950 of record CM067544.1, read on the forward strand.
CAGTATGAGCCTTTATAAAAGCATCTGTAAGCATTTCAACTGAATTAATAGAATGTCCAGGCAACATAGAATACCAAGTCATTGCTCCCTTGGAAAGTGTTTCGCTGAATTTCTTTAATAGGACTGATTCAATCTCATCTGGATGCATGTCATTGCCCTTTATTGCACAAGTATATGACGTCACATGCTCCTGTGGATTCATTGTCTCATCATACTTCGGGATGTCAGACATTTTAAACCTCTTCGGTGTTGCACTAGGTAGGAACGACAACTGGATATATCTCTTTGAGTCTGGCCTCTTCCAGATTAGAGGTGCCCCAGGAATCTGGTCCACCCGTGAATTGTAGGTTTCAACCTTCTTTTTATTGGTGTCAATTCATTTAGTTAAAGCTTCAAGCACTTTCAAGACCTCCGAGGACTCATTAGTCCCCAAACCGTTGGCATTTTTGTGAACTCGATCCTCTTCCCGACCTAGTTCATTATTGCGAACGGGACAAGCTTCATCAGGTATGTTTGCTCTGCTACTTTTCTTTTGCAATTGAGTTATAGCCTCCTATTGCTCCTTTAGCATACAAAAGATTCGAGCCAAATTTATTTCACTATCCTCATCATTGTCCGGTGTCTTCTGACGTGATCTTCTGGACGACCGGGGTGAAATCACGAAATTATTGTTATTCATTGGATCAACGTTCGACGGAATGCCGTTAGGTGGGATGCCATTTGGTGGAACAATGGGCGGAACACCATTTTGTGGGTCAACGGGTGGTGCACCAGGTGCAACATCGTTGTTATTGTTGAAGTTGTGAGCACCGTTGTTGTCCTCGTGGTTGCTAACCTCAGCGTTGAGTTCACTAGCCATACTGTTAGTGCTTAGTTTTGACCTGTAACCACAAAATCTTGAAAGAAACAAGTGACATCTAAGCTTGAATCAAATCACCACTATTATCCTTAGCCCTACGGTGGGCGCCAAACTGTTTACCCCAAAAAATGGTACAGTTGAATTTGTAAGTGGTTTTAAGAATACGTGGATAGATTTGCCGATAAGCGAAATAATAAATTAGCAATAAGTAAAATAAATGAAAGCGATAAGCAAGTAATTAGCCTGAAAATGCCGTAATCTTTATTGTAACTGAACCGAAGGTTTGGTCCGATTCTCAGCTAAACTGCTTTGGGTCTGAGCCAATAACAAGAGCAAACAAGAGTACTTCTAAATATAATTATATGAGTTTCAGTAATGAGAATGAGGTGTCCTTCCAACATGAAGGTTGGGCACTTTATATAGATAACAATACAAGGCATTTATGCTCAAGAAGCACGCCCTCATTAAATGCTATTTAATGACAAAAATGATCACTTAATGAGCAAATGGTAACGGCTGACGCCAAATCTGAAACGGGTAGGCGTCGAGCTCCTTCGGTCTTTCACCCGATATTTCCATATCTGATCACTACTTGGTGTCATCTAGTTCGGTCATCATCCGATCTTGCTACAACATCAGAACTCACCATCGGTGCAAATTGCTACTTCTTTCAATTTTCATTCCCAAACCATATCATGTAGGTTTTCACCCTGTAGAGACCTAAAAGGGGGGAAAAGTTTAAGAAAGATGAAACAGAATTGGAAGTACTGTGTTAATTTCACAGGACAGAATCTTTCTGTGTTACTCAATTTGATTTTCAAACAAGTACAGACGATTGGACTTATCGATGCCAAATATATTACAGGAATTATGGATTAGACACATTGGACTGTTCAGTGTGCTGGGACATGGCATGTTGGATTTTAGGTTTTTCACTTTATGTACGACGACATGCATTGGATTGACAGATGAAGTATAGCTACATTATTCAATGGTTTCATGTAAATTGAGTCGGCAAACGAAGACTTGAATTTTCATGAGCATTTAGCTGTTGGGTAGGTATACATGATAATTAAAGAGGCTTTGGCTGCCTAACTTCTGTAAGTTCTTTTATGACTTTCAGGTGGTGGAACACGTTACAATTGTTTTTCTGGCATCGAAGAAAAGTAAGTTTACAACGTTTTACTTACCGTTTATTCTAGATTATTATTTTGTAAATATACCGTATTATTTTGTAAATATACCGTATTCTTATGTATATATACGTCATTCTCGCATAAATGCTTATTAAATAATGTCAGTCTCAATTACTTATTTGATCTTATTATATAACTGTTTTTTGAGTTTAAATTTTATGTACTGATGATTTAAAAGATATATTTATATAATTAGGTCACTTATAAGTACTTATAAGTAAATATCTCTGATATAAGCATTAACTTGGTATAAATGATAACTTACGTGTCATCACATGTTATGATATTGACTGTAGAAAAAACACTATTAACATATATAATTCAAATCCACATTTAATGGATGCTGAAGAGCATTACGCCCACTTTTCGTCTGTTGCAATAATTTTATGTCAAAGGCGAAACGTTCACGTACTATGCCTTTACAAAAGTGAAGAACGAGAAAATAAAAAAAATAGAGAAGTAGTAAAACGTTATTACATACTAGCATGCAGTGTTACTTTGTTGACTCTTGTCCTTTATTTTTCTGTTACTATCTGTTATTTCTTGTACTCCGATTATCGTACTAATTTGATGCATTTACTGTTGAAATTTCTCCATTAATGCTTATATATAGTATTTTGCCATGATATTTTTACTTTACTTTCTTCAAACCTTATCTGACCTCTTTTGTCATGTTTTCTCTTGAGCCGAAGGCCTTTCGGAAACAGTCTTTCTACCTTCCAAGGTAGAGGTAAGATCTGCGTATACTCTACCCTCCTCAGACCCCTATCTTGTGGGATTACATTGGATATGTTGTTGTTGTTGTAGAGTAGTAAAACCTGGTAGCTAATTGAGAGAATATTTCTGAAAACGAAGTATATAGGACAAATTAAACAAAGATCCAACAGAATGAAGAGATGAGAGGAAGTGTTGGATCTGGCCCAGTCATTTCCATCACAACAGCATCCTTTTGTCTTACCATTTTTGGGCCTATTGCTCGCATTATAAGAGAGAGGGTCCTGCTTCAGAGTAACCAATTTGGAAAATTGATTGACATGGGAAATAAGAACAAATCAACTCCTTGTACCCCCCCCCCCCCTTCTTTTTCTAGATAAGAAAGAAAGATCTGCTTTTTTGTTTCAGATACTGTAATTATTAAAATAAAAAGGTAAGACAAACAGGAGTCATTATTTCTTTCCACCAAAACAGAATGTAAACCAGTCAACTCAATGAAGAAATTTCCAGTTAACCAATGGTTTACTCGTTCTTTTTTTCCTTTTCTTGAATTTATGCTATACAAAGATTTTTTTACACTTTTTAGCATAATATTAATTGGTTATAATATGTTATTACTCTATTTTTTTTAGGTTATCACATCATGGTTGATATGGAGCGTTACACGTTCTAGGATCATTTTTTTCGATCATGTAGTGGCACATTCATCTCCTTGAGATAATATGAAACTAAGATGGGAAATAGATGAGGGTATTGTCGAAAAGTACACCATTATTCAGTCCTAGTAGTCTCGAGATTGTTGAGTCATGCTGTTTCCATCATGTAGTGGCACATTATAGTCTTTTATTTTTCCTTAAAGTTTTTTTTTATTTTTTATAGTACGATTGAGATAAAGAAAAAATAATCTTAGTTTCATATTATCTCAAGGAGATGAATTAGGTGCTGAACGATCACTTTGTTTAATTGAAAGTGCGCTTGGAGTTTTTTTATGGCAATATTGGGCCACACTAGACTCTCCATTACAACCTGATCGCTCACCAAACCTGACATTCTAAAAATTCTCCTTGGTTTAAGTTTTTCTATTCAAGTTATATACAGTGGAAATGTAGAGAAATTTTACAATATACGCACTTAGAACCCGTTTGGATGAGCTTATGACTTTTGATTTATAAGCCAAAAGTCAGTTAGGAATTCTATCTTATGGCTTTTGGCTTATTTTTGCTATTTTGACTTAAAAACAAGTGCTTAAAAGCACCTTTTTATTTTACCCAAACACTATAAAAGTGCTTCAAAACTATTTTGGATTAAAAGCACTTATAATAAGTCAATCCAAACAGGCTCTTATTCTATCTTCCAAATCACCATATAAAGTTACTTGTTATTATTGGTCAATTTAATCTGATGGCATAAAAAATATATATATTGTCTATACACAACTTCAAAATCTTTATACAGGTATATACTTTACCAATAGATAAAACTTAAATTCTTTTCATTTTTTGGTTCTGTCATAGTTGGGCCTTCATCCCGAGTAGAAAGCTGAACGAGCACTCTGGTCATCCGTAAGTGGGCTTGGAGTTTGAATTATTTGGATGTCAATCTTGGCCGATACTATCTTTTGTTTACTTTTTAATATTTATATTAATTTGTTAATTTGATTAATATTTATATTAGTTTGGTTAAAATTTCTTAAACTAGTGTAGCAAGTTATTTCCTTTCCCTACTCTGTTGGATCTTTGTTAATCCAAGTTAGACTATTTCTCTCTTTATTTGGCTTTCATCTCCCTCCACAAAACAAACTGAATCCTCTCATCTCATTTCCCACTTCTCGCTTTCATTTCTTTTAACCAACTTCAACATAAAGGCTATTGCAGAAGCAAAGGAGCGCTAAGCTATAAGAATTGAATGTAATCCAAAATCAACCAAACATGCCAACAACAAGAGCTCGTTTGGGCAGAAGACCACCCTCTTCTTCCTACTCATCAACTATTACTACTATCATCTTTGTGTCATTATGTGTTTTAGGCGTATGGCTTCTCACTTCCACCTCTGTTGTTCCTCCCAAATCCACCACTCGGACATCGACCGATTCTACCACTTCTGCATCTTCTTCTTTTGCTTCCACCATTATGAATGCCCACAAGACCGTTTCTAACAGTGCAAAAGCACCTCCTGTTTTCAAAGACACACAAGGAGACCTTCCTGATGATGCCCTTAAAACTGGTGATGCTAACCGGCCTCAGGATACTAACGAAATTGACAAGCTCCAGACAGATGTCTCAACAGATATTACAAAGGATTCTGGAGGTGGAGATAGCCTTAATGGGAATGCTGAATCATGGCAAAGTAGTGAAAATGGAAAACTGGAGGATGAGAAGAAAAATGGAAATCTAGTTGTGGCAGAGAACTCTCAGGGATTGCGTGGAACTGAATCTGTTGAAGAGCAAGAGAAGCAGAAACAGTTGGAGACACAAACATCTGAGGAAAGCTCCATCACTCACAGGCAAGAAGCTGAGCAAATAACTGCAGGAACCGGAAAGATAGCAACCGGAAAAGAAAAGGCTGAAGAGGACGTCTCTTTGGATTCAGGAAATGATGCCCATGGAGTTGCAACAGATAACACTAAGAACATATTGTCAGATCACGAGCAACAAAAACGACTTGAGCAGCATCAACAACAGGAAGATGACCAAATGCAACAGCAACAGAAACAATTAGAAGAACATACTCAAGGGGTAACGAGTAAAGATCAAATCCAACATGACGAAGCACCTATACTAAAAGATGTTAAGATTAAAAATGATCATAAGGCTCCCGTAAACTTAACTAATAACCTACCTGTTCCGAAGAATGAAAATCACAAGACCGAAACAATTGTACCAAAAGAGTCGAAAGAATCAAAGAAGGCCTGGTCAACACAAGCTGATCAGTCAGTCAACCAGAAAGAAAGGCGAACAGTCGGAACAAATAACCAAGACAGCAGTGTTTCGGAACAGAATTGGCTGCTATGCAAGGCGGAAGCTGGTGCAGACTACATACCATGTTTAGACAACGAAGAAGCAATAAAGAAGCTAAAATCCACAAAACATTATGAACATCGTGAAAGACATTGTCCTCAGGAACCTCCTACCTGTCTAGTCCCCTTGCCTCAGGGATACAAGACGCCAATTGAGTGGCCTAAAAGCAGAGATAAGGTAGTTGTCTATTTAAACTAATTTGTTACTTAATACGGATCGGGAAAATGTTAAATCTTTTGAGAATCTCTGCTTTTATCCAGATATGGTACCATAATGTGCCTCATACACTGTTAGCAGAGGTGAAGGGGCACCAAAACTGGGTGAAGGTTTCTGGTGAATTCCTAACTTTCCCTGGTGGAGGTACTCAGTTTATCCATGGAGCGTTGCATTACCTTGATTTTGTACAAGAGGTATGTTATCCATCACCAAGGAATACAAAAACAACAATACAATTATGATGAAACATTAATATCAGGATAGTGACTAAATATGTTCGCTATGGCCTCTACTAAACATCATAGGATGATCAACCCAAAAAGGAAAAGAACATTTTAAAACTAATTACTAGAAGATACAACATTTGACATTTCATTGAAACTGGTAATTTATGTCCATCAACTGGTGGTTGTAGGCAGTTCCGGATATAGCATGGGGAAAGCACACTAGAGTAGTGTTAGATGTTGGTTGTGGAGTAGCTAGTTTTGGTGGTTATCTTTTCGAGAGAGACGTTCTTGCAATGTCTTTCGCACCTAAAGATGAACATGAGGCACAAGTTCAATTCGCACTGGAAAGGGGAATACCTGCAATATCTGCCGTGATGGGTACTCAGAGGTTGCCATTTCCAAGTGGAGTTTTTGACCTTGTGCATTGTGCACGCTGCAGAGTCCCTTGGCATGAGGAAGGTGTTTCCTAGACAATATTATTATTTAGAGCTATTTAAACATTCAACTCCTTATTTGGACTTTGCCTTTGAATTCCTTGATAACGTTTAAATTTGCAATGAAGGTGGTGCTCTTCTCCTGGAACTGAATCGTGTCCTTCGCCCCGGAGGTTACTTTGCCTGGTCTGCAACTCCTGTCTACCAAACTCTTGAAGAAGATGTCGAGATATGGAAGGGTAAGATCCTAATCATCTCTTTCCCTTAATGCCATTAGTGTGAAATTGATGCATCTTTTTTTTCCTTCCCCTTCTTCGGCTCTCTATTACCAGAAATGTCTAGCTTGACGGTGGCCATGTGCTGGGAGCTTGTAACCATAAAGAAGGACAAACTAAACTCTGTTGGTGTTGCCATCTACCACAAACCAGACACAAATGAATGCTACGATCAAAGAAAACAAAACAAACCTCCGATGTGTAAACCAGAAGATGATCCTAATGCTGCCTGGTAAGCTCACTGTAAGAACAGACTACGAATTTGTCCTTGGACAAAATTTTGTTTACTCAGTGAAATATGCCAGCCAATGCCATTTGCAATATCTACAAAGAGTAGGACTGTAATTTCCACATATTCTTGAGAAATACTTACCAACTTCTAATGAGATTGGATTACACATGTTTCAGGTATGTCCCCTTCCATTCATGTATGCATAAGGTGCCAAGTAAAGAAAAGGAAAGAGGGTATCGGTGGCCTGTAGAGTGGCCTGAGCGACTGCAGATGCCTCCGTACTGGCTAAACCAATCACAAGTTGGAATTTATGGAAAACCCTCGCCAGATGACTTCACAGCAGATTTAGAACATTGGAAACATTTGGTAAGCAAGGTGTATATGAACGGATTGGGAATTAGCTGGAAAAATGTGAGAAATGCCATGGACATGAGAGCAGTATATGGAGGGTAACTACTGACTTCTCTCTTCTTACTTTTGTCCAATATGCACCAAAGTACTGATAAAGACTCCTATAACAGGTTTGCTGCAGCACTTAGAGATCTCAAAATGTGGGTGTTAAATGTGGTGAATGTCAATGCTCCAGATACACTTCCCATAATATATGAGCGTGGTCTTTTTGGGATTTATCATGATTGGTGTGAATCATTTAGTACATACCCAAGGACATATGATCTTCTTCATGCTGATCATCTTTTCTCCCAGTTGAAGAAGAGGTAATAGTAGTTTATGGAGTAGAACCATTGTCCTCTTTTACGGTGGACTAATGACTTTCATGTGGCATTTGTAGGTGCAAAATTGTTGCTGTAATGGCAGAGGTTGACAGAATAGTTAGACCTGGAGGTAAATTGATTGTCCGTGATGATTCTGCCACAACTAAGGAAGTAGAAAACTTACTCAAGTCTCTGCACTGGGAAATTCGGAAGACCATCTCCCAGAACGAAGTTGGAATAATAAGTGCACAGAAGACTTTCTGGCGGCCAAACACTTCTGCTGCACCCACCTGACTACAGAGTCAGGAGACTCTCAAATCATCTAAATCTGTAGTTCACACTCTATAGCAAGCATTCTTACTTGTAGCCTAAAAGTCTTCATGTACTGCTGCGAGCAGGCAAACAGCTGCTGCCGTAGCTTTTGTTATTTATTTTTCATTTCTATTTTTTATAGTTATTTATTTACTTTTTGATAGATAAAGGCAAAGTGCTGCAGGCAAATGCCGTAGCTGTTGTTATTGATTAATTACAAGGTTAATGTTCACATATAGCATACAAATACATAATCACAACGACAGAGAACTGAAGTTCCCTATCTCTTAATCTCTTCTTCAAGCATGTCTCCGAGCCTTATCATTTTTCTTTTTCTCTTCTTTGTAACTTTTACTTTTTTCCTGCGCGTATTGTTTGTATGTTTTTCGACTCACCAACTTTATTTTTGTCTAAGACAACTACCATCAAAAGGACAACAAAGAGAACAAAACGCTTTTTGGAGTGCTTGATGCTGAGTTTTCATGCCTATATCTTTGGAGCGAACTTAGAGTGAATTTGAAGCACAGAGATACAAGTTATGTCTTGGACTAAAAGACGGTTCTGAATCCACTTTTATCCACGAATAAAGAAGTTATAAATAATGCAACTATCAATCCCACAGAGAGTTTGATCTTAATTCAGTATAAGCGCTGACAGCATGCTTAACGCATCCAAATCGGATAAATAGTGGTGTTTCTAGTAGCAGACAGGTTTCTTCAACCAATTCGGTTGGTCAGCAATAAGATTGGTTTAACAATTTGTCATGCGTTGCTTTGACAAAGATAGGTTAAAAGTCAGATAGAATCCCTTTCTTTAATAATGACATATTAAACGTCGGACAGAATTGAGTTAACTTCGACAAAGATAGATTAAAAGTTAGACATTTTTTTTTTCTTTTTGATCTGTGTAGTCACATATTTGAGTTAACTTGGCATGACACCTTCAATTGATCATAGGAATCAAATCTACCCTTACCAAACCATTCTATTGAAATGTGAATGGATCTGCAGAGCTCATGAAAAATGGCACTTAGCGGTACTTACCAAAAACAGCAGATTAGGCCCACTGGATATTTCTCTAGATGAATTAAAAGACTCTTGAGTTAACAAGTCTCCTTATGTTCCAATCATGGAATCTCTTCATTTTATGTCCCATATACAATTTGGATCTACACAAGTTTTTCATGATGCCATTTTCGCAGAAGATTTATCCACTGGGTTCTAGATTCTAGATGCACATAAAATTGCATACCAAATTTTGAAATTTGAACAGCATAACTGGAACAAGAGAAAAGTCTGTACTAGACAATTTCCCTAGTTCCACGCTTCTGCGTTATCCCATTCCATTTTACTTTTGTTCATTTGTAAACAGATACTAGCGCTGCACGCTGAAAGTTATAGGTAGTGAAGGACATAAGCTCTGAAATTAAATTCAAATCCCTTGTCTTTAGTCCAAATACCACATTTTTAGCATAAGAAACGGAACGAACAGCATATGAGCATACAAATTTTTAGCTTAGACCTGTACCTACCAAACTTAACTGAGCTCTCCATGAGTGCGTTGCAGCTTCAGGACTTCAGAAAAGATGCTTTAATATCTTGACTTTCAGTACTTCACTCTTTCTTAAGAAGACTTTGCAAATGCCCACTCTTGACAGCATTTTGGAGATCTAATAAGCCAACAAACAAATGAAAACAATCAAAAACAAGAAGAATCAAGTGTTAAAAGCTGATAAATATCAGGTCAGGAGAACAGGAATCGGAAAACTGAAATCACAAAACCTACCATCTGAATCACCAATATGCTTCCCATTCACAAACACTTGTGGCACTGTGCTTCGGCCCACCAGATCTAGAAGGACATCTTGAATACGACCGCCATCATCTGAACAGATGTATCGTAAGTTTGAAACAAATCCATAAACTTTCATCACTAGATGTGACAATCAATGTAGACTAAGTATAGTTCTTAGGAGGAGGAAACACAGAGAGGCAATGAAATAGTCAATGAAAGCTGTGTTTTCTTCCATGAATAGTTTTCAAGTATTTTACTTTATTTTCATTTCATTCTACAGGTTTCAGTGGAGGGGATATAGACAATAAATTACCTCGAAGATCAAGCTCCACCACAAATGGTTGTTCTTGAAGTTCATTGAAGATGTGTTTGACACGCTTGCAGTACCTATTGTTAAAAGATAATACAATTTAAACAATAGCATGAGAAGGAACAAACTTCAAAACATTAACAAACACTTAGAAAGCTATTTCAATTCTCAGACATAAGGTATTTTATGATTCTTCTTTCTTTTCATGGTCAAAATAAACATCTGATCAGCAGATAATTAAATAAAAGAAGGCATAGCATAAAAATGTGATGAGATACAGAGCACCACCACAGCCTATGATATCTCAAATCCATTATCAATATTATATCTTAGCCTCATATGATATTTATTCCAAGCAGCACAGAGAACATCATTAATCACATGCTCAGCTATTACATCCGTTGGTTTCTCACTAGCTTCCTCCTTTGCCAAAATGAAACGTCTGGTTTTAAGACCCTTTAGACTCATATATGTTGCTCGGACTCTTCAAAAATGTGAGTGTGTGTCAGATCCTCCAAAAGTAGTGCATTCATTTTTGAAGGATCTGACACAGGTGCAACAATATTTTTGGCTCATAACTACAATCAAAGGAAGACGGCAAGGATGTAAAAGCTAAACTTCTGCTTGTGTTGTGTGCTCTTCATATAAGCATAGCAATTATAATAAAACTTCGATATTGAAGAGGACTAGAAGGCACTTATTAATGTCTAGAAAATGTGTCCACACCAAATGATGGCGGAAACAATATGGAATTAAGCAATTGAATGAAGAAAGCAATGTTTTAATCATAGAGAGATACTTACGGGCAATAGGATTTGGAAAAAATGGCGATTTTGTTAGTAGATGACACTTTGGACAAAGGAAGATGGAGAGCTAGAAGCTAGGGCTTCTGTGGGACCTTTCACTATCGCCATTACTCCAAATACAGTAAGCATCAGAAGAAGATTACGCTTGAAACAACCATTGACCGTCATTTTATATTTTTCTATTTCACCAACAGTTGAGCGCTCAAAAAACTGTTAGAGTTTTGGACAAAAATGAGAGGAAACCGGGGTTTTGAGTCTCAGCACAGACCCGAAGACGGCGGATCTCGGTGACGGAGATTTTGGGAGTGGGGAACCGGGAACCGGATTTAGTAGGACATGGTCTGAAGACCGCCGGGTTGATATGAATCATGACGGAGGAGTTGACTACTGTAAAGACCGGAAACCCGAAAACGACGGAAGATTTACTTTTGGGCCTGTTGGACCTACAAAGTACAAAGTGCTGATTTTACAAAAAAAATTGCGCGTTATCTCTGATGTAGTAAATCGGTGAATAAAGGATATTTTAATCTATAAATTTTCATTAAATGAGAGTTAGAGTTAGATTAAGTATTGATCTATCGACCTCATGTGAACGTTGGGATCTATGGACTTTCATCTAGGCTTGCCTTACTATACAAGCAAAAAATTTGGCAAAGCCTATGACTATGCGGCATATCACAAAAATAGAAAACCTCAGGATCAACACCTGATTAACCTGCGTCAATCGAAAAGATTGACTGACCACCCCTCTAACTAACCGAAGCAACCCCGGAGCAGATCAGAACGAAAACTCCTTTCCTCTTCAAGATAAACTCATTTGTCTTTCGCTCGTATCTGTATAAATAATATTTAAATTATTTATTATTCTATAATATTATTTATATAATCTTTTATTGATAAATTATATTAACTAACTTATTCTTTATCGAAGAATTATATTAACTAAATAGTCCTTTATCGAAGAATTATATTAACTATCTAATTTTTTGAGAAATTATAATAATAATGTTTAATAATAAACTAATGGTTTAGTTTATCATTCGTTGTTCATTTTATGATAAGTTTGAAGTTTAGCATTTATTCTAAATTTGTGAATTAGAATAATTATGTTGTATTATATTTTTATTAATAATTAAAAAATAAAAATTAATTAATTACCTAACTAATAATGTATATAAAATAACTAAATTATTTAACGGTAAGACTAACCAATCTTTTATCAGGAAATTATATTAATTAACTAATATATTTTATCAAAAAATTATATTAATGATATTAAGTCCCAAATTAAGATAACTATCATTAATTAATAATTTTTAATTAACTATAATTCGAACTACAATTAATTAAAAAATATATTATCTAACTAATTCTTTATCAAAAAATTATATTAATAATGTTTAATCCTAACTAACACATGAAATAATTAACTCACAAGTATTCTTCTAACTACCATTAACTCACAATTAACAATTGATAAATTAATTAAGAAAAAAATTGACATATTCGAAATAAAGTTATGCCTTGACTAAAAATAACACGCTTAAATCAAAACCCTAAAAAATAAACCACTTTAACCTAATGATAACAAGTTTCTAAACAAAATTTACTTCGGGCACTTTACAACCCCCTAAAATGATGATTCGAACGTTTAGATATCCTTGATGTGTTGAGCCTACATTATTGTTCGCATAAATAAATATCATGTTCTATATAAAATATTAATATTTCGAAGTCTTGACACATGACTAATCTTTGGTCAAAGTATGAAAAAATATGAATTTCAAACCTTTGAAATAATACTAAGTGTAGGAAAATAAAAAAAAACCAAAAAAATACTACCCCTATTGCGCAAAATGAGTTAACAGCGTCGTTACGGTTAGCTCCTTTTGCGCAATAATTTATTGCACAATGTTGTAAATTGAGAGCAAGTAAGATAATATAAAAAAAAATAGACGAGACAGGAAGAAGACTTTCTTCTTATTTCAAGTATGTTCAAGTCTCTTCAAGTGTATACAAGTGTTTTCTACTGTGGTTTACATAATGTGGGAACGCTTCTATTTATAGGATGTTGTGATTATCCTAAGAGTTACAAGACTTGAGTACACACTTTAATAGATACATGAATTAGGTTTGTTCATAGAATGAGAAGGGCATCTATCTCCTCCTTGGATGTCCATTTGAGAGATAGCATGCCTCATTAAAATCTTACTAGGAAAAAATCCAATGGGAAACATTTGTAGTTAAGAAAAAAGAGTGCACACATCTTGTAATACGCATTGAGTGCTGCCTCATTAAAAACCTTACCAGAAAAATCCAATTGGGATAAAACATTGGTTAAGGGAAAAAAAGTACAACACATATTTTGCTCTCCCTGATGGAAATTTCACTTGATATCTCGTGGACGACGCATTCCAATTTTATATCTCGTATTCTCAAAGGTTGATGTTGGTAATGACTTAGTGAACAAATCTACAAGATTATCACTTGAACGGATCTGTTGAACATTTATCTCATCATTCTGTTGAAGATCATGTGTGAAAAATAATTTTGGTGAAATGTGTTTTGTTCTGTCTCCTTTGATGTATCTTCCCTTCAATTGAGCTATACATGCATCATTTCTTCATACAATATTATTGGAATCTTCGTTTGCATTGAAAGACCACATAATTGTAAAATTTGTTGAGTCATTGATCTCAATCATATACACTCTCGACTGACTTTATGAATGTTTTTTTATCTCAACATGATTTGAAGATGTAGCTGATAGATATTGTTTCGTTGAATGCCATGATATAGTTGTCTCCACAAGTAAATAGGTAGTCTATTTGAGATCGGGCTTTATGTGGATCAGGCAAATAATTTGCATCTGCATAATCAATCATCTCTGATTTGAATTCATTAGAATAAAATAATCTCATTTCAATGGTTCCTCAGAGATATCTGAAAATATGCTTAACACTATTTCAGTATCTTTTTGTTGGTGAGGAACTGAATCTTGCCAATAATCTTACTGCAAAAGTTAAATCTGATCGAGTATTATTAGAAAGATACATTAGTTCCCCAATTGCACTAAGATACGGAGTTTCATTTTCAAGGAGTTCTTCATCATATTCTTGAGGTCGGAATGGATCTTTATTTATATCAAGTGACCTTACAATCATCAAAGTGCTCAATGAATGTGTTATATCCATGTAAAATTGCTTTAGTATCTTTCAGTGTATGTAGATTAATGGACAAATATACCATTTTTTAAATGTTCAATCTGCAGGCCAAGATAAAATTTTGTCTTTTCAAGATCCTTCATTTCAAACTCTTTCTTCAAGTATTTTACTTCCTTTGAAAGTTCTCCAAGAGTTTCAATGATATTCAAATCATCAACATAGACGGCTATTATAACGAATTCAGATTCGGACCTTCTCACAAAAACACAAGGACAAATAAGATCATTTTTGTATCTTTCTTTAAGCAAATACTTGTTAAGATGATTCTGCCATATTCGTCTTGATTGTTTCAATCCGTATAACAAATTCTAAAGCTTTATTGAACAAGTTTCTCGAGAGCCTTCGTATGCTTCAGACAATTTGAGTCCTTCGGGAATCTTCATAAAATTTTTGTTGTCTAGTGAGCCATATAAATAGGTAGTGACAACATCCATTAGGCGCATATCAATTTTTCATGCACTGTCAGACTTATTAGATATCTGAGAGTGATTGCATCGACAACATGAGAATATGTCTCCACATCATCAATACTAGGTCTTTACGAAAATCATGGTGCCACAAGTCGTGCTTTATATCTGATGACTTCACCTTTTTCATTTTATTTTAGCACAAACACCCATATGTACCCTACTGGCTTGACATTTTCTTGTGTTCATACTATTAGTATGAAAACCTCATGTTTTTCAAGTGAAGTCAATTCCGCTTGAATTGCGTTATTCCATTTTGGCTAATCTCTTCTGTCTACATTCCTCAACAAATTTTGGCTAAAGATCCTCATCTTGTTGCATTATTTCAACCGCAACATTATAAGCAAAAATGTTATCGACCACAATATCATTTCGGTTCCGCTTTTTTCCTATCAAGACATAATTTATTGAGATCTCTTTATTCTCAATGTTTTCAGGTACCTGAACCTCCTCTGTAGTATTATCATTTGTTATGTCTCGGGGCTCTTCTTGAGAAATTGCTTTCATATTATGATCATTTACTTCTTCTTTTTTTCGAGGATTTTTATCCTTGGAACTGATTGGTCTACCATATTTCAGACGTGGCCTAGACTCATTTACATTAACTGTTTGTCTTGCCGGGACATCAACTCAAACTGGAGCATTTACAACTGGAATATGAGATTTAGTAACCCTTGAAAGATTAGTAAATGCATCTGGCAGTTGATTTGTAACATTCTTCAAATAAATTATCTTTTGAACTTCTTGCTCACATTGATTTGTTCGAGGATCTAAATGAGATAGTGATAATACATTTCAATCTATCTTTTTTCCAACTGCTTATTTCTCCCCCTAATATTGGGTATACTGATTCATCAAAATGGCAATCAGCAAATCGTGTCATAAATAAATCTTCAATATTAAGTTTTAAATATTTAATAATAGAAGGAGATTTATACCCAACATATACCCCAATCTTCTTTGGAGGCCCATCTCTGTGCGTTGTGGTGGAGCAATGAGAACATATACATCACATCCAAATATCCTAAGATGTGAAATATTTGGCTTTTAGCCAAAAACTAATTGTAATGGAGAGAATTCATGATAAGTGATTAGCCTTATGCGTAAAAGTGTTGTTGCATGCAAAATAGCGTCTCCGTATTGAAACATGAGGTTTTTTCCTCATCAATAATGGTCTGGATATCAACTAGAGTCATTTAATAAATGATTATGCTAGACCATTTTAAGTATGAACATGAGCAACCAGATGTTCAACCATTATTCTAGTGGACATACAATAATCATTAAATGCATGAGATGTAAATTCACCAACATTATCAAGACGAATTTTCTTTATTGCATAATCTAGTAATTGTGCTATTAACCTTATTATTTGAGCCAACAATATCGCAAAGGCCATATTGCGAGTTCATAATAAGCACACATATGGCCATCTTTTAGATACATCTATCAAGACCATATAATTTAAACGGTCCATATGGAGGGTAAATTGGCCCATATATATCACCATGTACGTCCCAGAACTGCATGGGATGCAATCCCAATCTTAGTTGCAGATGGTTCAGTAACCAATTTTCCTTGAGAACAAGCAGCACAAAAGAATTCCTTTGATTGAAGAATCTTTTGGTTCTTTAAAGTATGTCCACATGAATTCTCAATTATTTCGTGCATCATATTAGAACCGGGATGGCCCAATCAGTCATGCCAAATGATAAAATCATTGGAACCATTAAACCTTTTGTTTACCACATCATGTGTTTCAACGACACCAATGCTTGTATAGTACAACCCAGAAGAAAGTGCGGGTAACTTTTCATGCACGAGATTTTCTCCTGCTTTTATTATAGTAATATAAAGGTATTTAACTTTTTCTTCATTCACAGTCTCAACATGATAGCCATTTTAGCGAATAACCTTGAAACTTAATAAGTTTCTTTGAGACTTACTATAGTACAATGCATTATTAATGGCTAATATTGTTCCTCAAGATAGTAACAAAGCCGCTCTTTCAGAGCCCTCAATTAATTTTGTACTACCGAATATTATATTAACATAGGCCTTTTTCATAACCAAATGAGAGAAATATTCTTTCGTTGTCTCTTAGTATCGTGTGCGTTGTAGCACTATCCAGAAGGCACATCTCTCTACTACTCATCTTGAATCCAATTGAAGACTGGAAAATTTTATTTATATTCATAAAAATAAAAATATATAAGAGATATTGAAACTAACAATAGAAAACTTAAGTACTTAAAGAAGAACATGATAATAAAAAATACATAAATAAGAACAACAACATAATTGATTTTTCCAGTAAATTATTCAACTTTAATTTTGATCTCCAAAGAAGTCTTCAACTTTCAAATGGGTAATATCATCGAGACCATCAAAAACATCATCTTTCAAAGACAAATTTGCTTCAGCATTCCCATCATATTTTGTGAGGGCCCTGGCTGAATATCATTTTTAAGAGTCAAGTGTGATTTCATTCGGGCATTAGTAGAAGAGGTGTCACCTCTATTTCTCTTTCTTTTGAAAGAATTTTGATAAATCCTAGCAAAATGCTTAGGCGCCCGACATTCACTTTTTCGGTGACCTTTCATACCACAACGATGACAGTTGCTATTTGAAAGATTTCCTTGAGAATTCATATTGTTTTCTCTTTTATTATGACCATCACCATGACGATTATTATATCGACTATCGCCTTTTCCCTAACCCTTGCTACGCCCATGTACATTATTATGGCCCTGATTATGATATTTCGCTACCACAATCGTTTCAGGGAATGGAGCAGATTCAGTGGGACGTGTTTCATGATTTTTTATCAAAAGGGTATTATGTTCCTCAGCCACCTGAAGGCATGAGATCAAATTAGAATACTTCTAAAAACTTTTCTCGCGGTATTACGGCTATAACATAATATTTGAGGCATGAAAAGTAGCAAGTGTCTTTTCCATCATGTCCTCATCATTTATAGTTTTCCCACATAATATTAATCGGAAAGTGATCCTGTGTATAGTAGAATTATACACAATTACGATCTTAAAATCTTGAAACCGTAAGTGCATCCACTCATAACGGGCTCTTGGAAATACCGTGGCCTTTAGATGGTCATACCATCCCTTCAAACTACACCATAGTTCAAACAGATTTTTCAAGGTTAAATATTCACATTTTAACCCTTTATCAAGATGATGACGAAGGAAAATCAAAGTTTTTGCTTTATCCTGACTTGATGTTTCATTTCCTTCGATTATAGTATCACCAAGCCCCTTAGAGACAAGGTGTATTTCAACATCAAGTGCCCATGACAAATAGTTCTTTCCAGAGATGTCAAGTTCCACAAATTCAAGCTTTGATAAATTTGACATAGTGAAAACTATCATAAAAATAAATAAATTAGAAATTATAAGAACTTTTATTAGTGAAAATTTTCAAAATCATATGGCAGTATACTAACTCATGAAAAGAAAAGTCTACATCTGCTGTTACTTTATCATGTATCATAATAAATCAATGCTTAATATTCAATTACACCATGCATATTAAATGCAACTGTGTAATTAGATAACCTCAATAAGTTTAATTAATAAAGCATCATTTATGTCAATTACTTAGTCTATTGTTACCTTTTATGATCGTTCAGAAGATTAAATAATTATTAATCATTCTAAGGTGTTAACACTAGATAAACATTCTAGCATATATAATCATGGTTGCATCAAAATAAATTACTATTATTATTATTCTAAATTAATATGCTAACCTTTGGTATTAACACATGTAACAGAATGATTGCATATATTAACAACAACAACATATCCAGTGAAATCTCACACTGTGGGGTCTGGGGAGGGTAGAGTGTACACATATCTTACCTAGAGCAGTTGTTTTCGGGAGACCCTCGGCTCAAGACAAAGCATAATCACAAGCAAAACAATCAAAACAAAGAAAGAGTAAAGAGTAAAGCAAGAGAACCAGTCAGACTCAGATAAGGAATTAAAGCAGTATAAAGTGCATTTGAACAAAAGGGAGCAGTAGCTAACACAACTAAATAAGCTAGCCAAATACACGACACATAACAGCATAAATCAAACTACAGTGGATTATAAAGCAATAATGTGTCTATAAGTGTGATAGGCTAATCGGGCATGCAGTAATAACACTACAACTATCAATTTGTAAGCATACGTAGGACTACGCTCGAGTACCTATGTCACGCCCCGACTTTTCTCAAGTCTTTCTTTAGGACGTGATGGCACCTGGACAACTATCCCTTTCCAAGCGAACCATTTACTTCATTTTCTTCCTAAATTAGACAGGTATTTGCGGAAATAATATATATTATAATCAATTTGAAGTTTACGAAGAACAATCTCATGTGGGACATTCCCCGAGATAATAAAACTTAATTCTTTAAACAAACTTAGTCTAGAGTAACTTTCACCAAATCCGAAATAATGGATTGGTGGTACGATGAGGCTGCGAGACGATCGCTAGCCCTCTTACGGATCTTTTCCTCTATCACGCCTTCCTGAAATATGTTAAATAAAAGAGTCAGCCCTACCATCCGGGGCTGAGTGGGAATCTCACCTTACAGTCCAAAGTAACCTCACAATATTTTTAATTACAATCACATTATAAGAAGATAATAAGCATGTTGAAATAAACAGATTACAACCCTTTTATTAAATAAATCAATAAATATTCACGTGCAAAATTTTATCCCCACTCGTCTTAAAAAAAACAACTTAGTTTAATCAGTACTCCAGCTTTTTCCCATATAACATATTATACATTTGTTGAGGTACGTGCAACCCGATCCAGTGCATTTATATATTTGTTGCGGTACGTGCAACCCGATCCAGTGCATTTATGTATTTGTTGCGGTACGTGCAACCCGATCCAATGCATTTATATATATATGTTGCGGTCCGTACAACCCGATCCAATGCATTTATGTATTTGTTGCGGTCCGTGCAACCCGATCCAATGCACTTATTTTTTGCGGTACGTGCAACCCGATCCAATGCACTTATTTGTTGCGGTACGTGCAACCCGATCCAATGCACTTATATATTTGTATAAATATGTCATATGTTCAAAAGGCTCAAATAATATTTCCTTCCTTCAATATTTCGCCCTTTCCACTTGTAAGGGTTACAACTCTCAAACCGTAAGTCGGATTTATCCCCGTAAAGTCTCAAACTGTCAAGGACAGAGTAATATATAACTTTTATTCAGCACAATATTTCATATTCATTACCGATTTGTACATTTTTTACGTTATACATTCTGCCCTTCCAGACTTCAGTTGATCCGAGGCAGAATGTTCAAACAGCGATAACTCTCAAACCGTAAGTCGGATTTATTCCCGTGAAGTCTCAAAATGTCGAGGACAGAGTAATATATAACTTTTATTCATCACAATATTTCATATTCATTACCGATTTGTACAGTTTTTACGTTATACATTCTGCCCTTCCAGACTTCGGTTGATCCGAGGCAGAATGTTCAAACAGCGATAACTCTCAAACCGTAAGTCGGATTTATCCCCGTAAAGTCTCGAACTAGCCGTAACAGAAAGATGTACAACTCTGTAAAATTTCATCCAATTCTAACAAGTATATCCCAGTATAACAGATTACAATTGCACAATCCAAACTAGTTATTAAACAAATCATAAATTTCATGCTCATTCTTTCAATAACCGGATTATATTCTAACATGTATTGTAACTTAAAAATAAAGGATTTTACTAAGAACTTTGAGTGAGAAAACTCACCTTTGTTGCTTCGTAACTGCGAACAAAACCTCAACTCCAACTTATCTTTCAACTAAATCTTTTTGGGACTCCTTAATGCTCTCAATATTTTTCTCTCACTGTGTGTAGTTCTCTATCTATAGTTTCTGTTTGTGTTTCTTCTACTAAAACCACTCTCTCTGGGTTTTTTTTTCTTTACTCTGAAATTGTTTTGCTCTCTCTTTCCCTCACCACTGAAATATATCAATGTTTTTTTTTAAAGGTGTATGTGTGTGTTGTGTTGCAGAATTTTAGGAACGTGAAGGTGTATGTGTGTGTTGTGTTGCAGAATTTTAGGAACGTGAGGGAGTGGTCTGTTTTTTTGTTTTTTGTTTTTTTTTTTAATTTTACAGGACTTTACAACCTACTACTCTTCAACCTTAATCCGTGTCCTCCACAACCCCCTATCTAAGGTCATGTCCTCAGTAAGTTGCACCTGCGCCATATCCCGTCTAATCACATCTCCTCAATACTTCTTCGGCCTACCTCTACCCCTCTTGAACCCGTCCATAGCCAACCTCTCATACCTCCGCACTGGGGCATGTGTGTCTCTCCTATGCACATGCTCGAACCATCTCAACATCGCTTCCCGCATCTTATCATCCACCAAGGCCACTCTCACTTTCTCTCGGATATCATCATTTCTAATCATATATCTCCTTGTATGCCCACACATCTATCTCAACACCCTCATCTCCGCAACTTTCATCTTTTGTATGTGCGAAGTCTTGACTAGCCAACACTCCGTCTCATACAATATAGTCGGTCTAACTACCACCTTATAGAACTTGCCTTTAAATTTTGGTGGCACATTTTTATCGCACAAAAATCTAGATGCGAGCCTCCATTTCATTCACCCTGCCCCAATACGATGTGTGACATCGTCATTAATCTCTCCATTCCCTTGGATAATGGACCCTAGGTACTTGAAGCTTCCTTTCTTTAGAATGACCTGAGTATCAAGCCTTACCTCCACGCCTGTCTCAGGGTCGCTCCCGTTGATGAACTTGCACTACAAATATTTTGTCTTGATCCTACTCAACCTGAACCCTTTAGACTCCAGAGTCTGTCTCCAAACCTCCAGCTTGGCATTCACTCCGCTGCGAGTCTCATCAATCAGGATTATGTTGACTGCGAATAACATACACCATGGTACCTCCCTTGAATTTATCACGTCACTCCGCCCATCACTAGGATTGCATACATTATATTTATCGAAAGCTAAATTAGGATCCGACAGAAGCTAGTGAAAATTATATTAAACATATATTTGAAATTGAAACTAGTGTAAAATCAAAGTTAAAAGCCTTCTGCCGTATAGCTTATTAATATTATAATATTAATAAGAATAAAACTGTAAACACATACCGGATGAAGAAGTAGGATCAACTTCAAAAAAATAAGAGTGAAATTAGAGCCTCGTGGAGGATGCTAAGCGACTATAATTTGAGCAATTCGTTCTGATAACGTTTTGTAAATTGAGAGCAAATAAGACAATATAAAATAAGAAATAGATGAGACAAAGAGAAGACTTTCTTCTTAATTCAAGTATGTTCAAGTATATACAAATGTTTGCAAGTGTGTCTTACATAAGTGATCCTAAGTGATCCTAACTTCAACAAATTTAAAAAGTTAGCTTAAGTGGTCAAGAGTGTTCAAAATTATTTTCAGTATCCTAGGTTTGATTCCAAACTAGTTTTCAAACCCAGGGATAAAATCAGGAAATCAGAGTAGAAAAATAACAACTTTTTCAAGAGTACAAAGGTGAAGTTTACAAAGTTTTCACTTTGTGTACAATATCTATCTGGGGAAATTTAATTGAAGGTGACAAAAGGTTTTAATTTGAGTAGGAGCAACTCAAGTTATTTTTATTGAGTAGGGATGACAAACTTTGGGTTAGTGATTAATGAGGTTTGACCCATTTTCGAAATTGTCTCAAAATTTTATTCTTTACACTTTAACCCAATTTATATAAAACCCTAAATTACCCAAAAAGGAGGGGGTGGGTGGGTGGGTGGGTGGAGGGGGAATAGCCGCGCAACCAACGACCTGGTTCAGCACCATTGTTTCTTCATCTATTTCTTCTTGCTTCTCTTCTTCTTCTTCTTTTGTTATTGTTGTTGCTGTTGTTGATTCTTCTTCCTTTTTCTTCTTCTTCTAGAAAAAAAATTGATCAAGAAAAAAACATTCATATGTTTTATGTAATTTTGAACTGAATTTCGTTCATGGAGTACTGGGCATTACTTCATAAGTAATTTTTGCTAATTTGGTAAGTAAAATAATGTTGTTTTGTGTCAATCATTCATCTGGGTATAGTTGCTGATTTTCAAATAATTTACGTAGCAGTTACAGTTGTTGCAACAAGTGCTAAATATGTTGTATATAAGAGCTTCTGAATTTATTGCAACAACTGTTGTAGTTGCTGCAACACTTGCAACAATTTATGCAGTTGTTGCAACTTCTATACTAATTGCAACAACTGCTAAATATGTTGTACAAATAAGTTGCGACAATTGTTGTACTTGTTGCAACAACTGCACTACTTGTTGGGCATCTTCTACAGTCGTTGGATGAAACAGAGCAAAAAAAAAATTGAAGTTGGCTCCAATAACTTAGAGAGTTGTTGCAACAACTATGTTACTTGTTGCAATAAATAATTCAATTGTTGCAATAACTCAGTAAGTTGTTGTAACAACCACTGCGATTATTTCATTTTGTTACAGTTTGATATGTATTATTATGACCAATATTTTTTCAAAAAATAAAATATCTTCATATACCTCGAACACCATTAATGGGAGACTCAATAACAATAAGGGTTGATTGTCACGTTGAGCCGCAAAATCGAGAAAAGGCAGACAAAAAGAAGGCGTGCAGTCGAGGAATCATTTTCAATGAGGAAAAATAAATGCTCTGTATGCAAAATGGTTGGCCACAAAAGAACTATATGCCCGATCAAAATGCTCCATAGTTGTTAATCTTGTTCTTACTTGTAATAATAAATATTATTTTTGATGTTTGCCAACTTGGGTTGTATGACATTTTCATGTTGTTCTTTCTTGTAATGGTAAATTCTGTTGTTAGTATTTGTGAATTTTGATTTATATGATATATTGATCTTGTTCAAATCACAAATGTAAGTTCTGTTGAAAATTTTGTTGTTAATAAATTGTTGAACAATTTCCAACAAGTAATAAATTGCCGAATAATTTCTAACAAGTGACAGGACTTGTTGTAACAACTATGTTATATCTTGTGATACTTTCAACAAGCGTCACGGCGTGTTGCAATAATTAATAACTCATGTCATATTGAAAATTCGTGGAACAATCTCTAACAAGTAACAAATCTGTTGGAACAACTAAGTTACTTGTTGGTTTTTTTTTTCAAGAAGTGACACGACTTGTTGCAACAACTAGGTTGGTTGTTTGAGTTTTTTCAACAAGTGAAACCACTTGTTGCACCAGCTATGTTACTTGGTGCATTTTTTTCAACAAGTGATTTGACTTGTTCAACAATTATGTTACTTGTTGCAACAGATACTGCAATTGTTGTGACAAATCGAGCAATTCTACGTGTAGTCGACCTAAATTGAGTGATCATTAGAGTGATTTGATGTGAACTACTTGATTCAATCATATTTAATGATCAACAAAAACGATTCAATGGTACTTAATGATCAATATATACATGTAATGACATTCATAATCAATAAGATAATAATTTGATCATGATAGATTATCAACTAAGTGTAGTAGACCTAAATCGAGTGATCATTAGAGTGATTTGATGTGAGCTACTTGATTCAATCATATTTAATAATCAACAAAGTGATTCAATTATATTTAGTTATTAATATTTATACATATAATGACATTCTTAATCAAATAAATAATAATTTGATCACGATAGATGATCAACTAAGTGTATCGGACCTAAATCGAGTGATCATTAGAGTGATTTGATGTGAACTGCTTGATTCAACCATATTTAATGATCAACAAAGTGATTCAATGATATTTAGTGCTCAATATATACATGTAATGACATCCTTAATCAATTAAATAGCTATTTGATCACGGTAGATGATCAATTAAGTGTAGTCGACCTAAATCGAGTGATTATTAGAGTGATTTAATGTAAACTACTTGATTCAATCATAATTAATAATAGTCTTAAACAACAATTATAATTTTTGACTAAATAGCGTGAAAATGTTGCAACAACTATGAGAGTTGTTCGGAATAACTCCAACAATTCATCCAGAAGTTTCAACAACTCATTAACTTGTTTGAAACTATTCCAACAATTCTTGGTTGTTGCAACAACTCTGTGACTTATTTGAAACTACTCCAATGATTTTCTAGTTATTGCAACAGATGAGAAAATTGTTGCAACAACTGTTTGATTTTTTCTAACAGATGAGGAACTTATTGCAACAACTTCCTCAGCTGTTGTAACATCCTTAACGGTTGTTTGAATTTTTTCAACAAGGTGAGAAATCAGTTACAACAGATGATGAAGCTGTTGCAACAAATTCCTCAACAACAATTTGATATCTTCTAACATATGAGGAATCTGTTGCAACAACTTCTTCAATTGTTGCAACAACTTCAACAATTGTTTAATTTTTTCGATAGGTGAAAAATCTGTTGCAACAACTTTGGACTTGTTTGAAACTACTGAACATAATTTGAACAAGTGAAATACATACTGAACATATAATATACTGGTACTGAACACAAAAAATATATATAGAACAACAATTACATAATTTGTTCATCATCCACCATAATCCACCTAGAACATAAATACAAATTTAAAGATAATTGTTCGTCAGCCCTTCTTAGGGCTCCAAAAGATACAAATTGACATAATTGTCTTACGGCCCCAAACAACATAATTTAAAGACAGTTCATTAGCCTACCTTAGAACTCCAACATCTTATCAATTAACCCATATCCACTACATCCTCCCCACAAAGTTGTCATTCATTTGAACATGTGGTATTATCTCCATCATCACTTCATCTTCTTCATTTTCATTTTCATCTTTATCTTCAGATCCTTTTTTCGAATGATCATCATCATTATCAACATCTCCATCTTGTATAGATTTATGTTTAGACCGTGTATCTTCAGCTCATTCTGGACCATCTACGAACATTTCTTCTTCTTCTACTTGAGAGGCTTTTTTGGCCTCTGAGACCTCCTATCAGTATGACTTGGAGATTTTGTTTCGGAAATAACTGTTGCATGTTCAGCAAGGTCATTTAATGACGTTTGCATCTGTAACTCTTTTGTTATCTCTACTTGATGTCATAGTTGATTTATGATATTTTCTTTTGATTGGAGCCATTTTATTTACACACAGAAGACAAACAAAAATTATCAATTAATTTCATTCAAAGTAAACAGGAAAAAAAAACTACAGTAGTTAATCAAATAAGTACAACAAGTGTTGAAATTGTTGCAACAACTGAAGAAGTTGTTACAATATCTGAGAGAATTGTTGCAACAGACCCCTCAACTGTTGAAAAAAATCAAATAGTTGCAACAACGTCCTCAA
Source organism: Anisodus tanguticus (assembly GCA_034509755.1). Taxonomy (NCBI): domain Eukaryota; kingdom Viridiplantae; phylum Streptophyta; class Magnoliopsida; order Solanales; family Solanaceae; genus Anisodus; species Anisodus tanguticus. The sequence continues at coordinate 12,388,120 of CM067544.1, forward strand.
CAACTGTTTTGATTTTTTTAACAACTGAGGAATATGTTGCAACAACTTCCTCAGCTGTCGGGAAAAAAATAAAAACAGATGCCAACCCCTTTTCCCTAAATCATAGGAGCACAACAAGAACACTAACAACAACAAAAATATAAATTTTACTTAGTGTACGCTATTTACAAATACACAATTACAATAAGTTACACAAATACAACAAATAAGTGTTCTTAAGCATACAACCTAAAGCAATTGTTTGCTTTTGTCAAACAAGTGCTGAAATTAATGCAACAGTTTCCTCAGCTGTTGGGAAAAATCAAAACAAATGCAAGCCTCTTTTTCTTAATCATAGAAGGAGAACAAGAACAATAACATCAACAAAAATGTAAATTTCATAATCAGATACGCTATTTACAAACACACAACCATAACAAGTTAAGCAAATACATCAAATAAGGGTTTCTTAGGCATTCAATAACAAAATAAATAACTTTGAAGATAAACTCATATTCTTCTTTAATCAAAATTACCATTATCAGTTTCAGATCTCAAACCCTGACTGTTGAGCCAAGTGAATGAGAAAAGAAAATTACCCGAGAAAGGAGAAATTGACGAAGCAGCAGCGATGAGCAATGAAGAAGAGGAAGAGGAACGCCGGAGTAGCAGTTCACCTGAGTAGCAACGATTGTCGGAGTTGTTTGAAGAGAGAAAAGAGGAGAACGCACATGTTTTCTATTTTTTTATCCAAGAATGAGGCATCATATTCTTTTTTTGATTTAAAAATAAATGGGTTGAAATTCCTTTTGCATTTTTTACAAGTTTAACAAGTTTTAAGTATTATAATTCATTCCCTAATTAATTTAATCAAATTTTAAGTGATTTTGATCTTGTGATCAAAGTTGTCACATTTTCTAGTTAACACTTGAGAGTACCTTTAGTTAAATTTTCTCATCTGCCTGCTTGTAAATCTGTCATCAATGATTTTATGAATATTGCAAACAATAATTCATATGAACAGAGATGATTATATGAATTCTAGTATCCAAACAAATCTAAGAAAGCTTAACATCTGGATTGCTCTTGTAAAATTGATTGTATTCCTGAAGTTCTTCATAATATATGTCCCACACGCATCTAACACATCCACTCCCGCAACAATCGCCCGACAACGGCTTCTCCGGCGGCGGCGGAATGGTAACCTTTGATTTCTCCTGATTCTTATCCGCCTCCGTTTTGTTATTCGTCGTTGACTCTATGGTGCTCTTGCTATTCGCTTCCTCAGCCATCGGAGTTTTGAGTGCAGCGATATTACGGCCCGACAGAAATTTAGGATGATTGAATCAGATCATATTGACGGTTGGGATTCGTCTAAAACTAAAATCTGTTATAGGCATGAGAAATGTAGAGGCGTATTGGACATTTTCTGATGGCCGATGACGAAGATTGGTTATCAAAGGTGTCGTTTTGGACAAGGAGAAGCCAGAAAGGGCCATTCCTCATATAACCAATCAGCGTGCACCTTTTGGGCCAGTGACGTGTTCAATAATGTGTATGATTTTTAAATATAGAAAAACAAAGGCAAATGTCTAGCTGCGGAGCCTTAGTGGTCAACTTGACAACTTTATATTTTTTTCTACTGTACCAAATTATAGTGAACTTTTTTCTTTTCCATACGGGGCGGATTAACCACATTAAAGCTTGACTAATTTGATTTCGCACTATGTATTTGAGAGAAGCCTCCCTATCAGGAGTTTTTCCATAACTAAAGTTTGGACCCCAGACCTCTGATCAAGGAAGGAGCAGCCTCATCTGGTGCACTAGATAATTTGAGGAGAACATTTTTTCTCAATAAATAAATATAGTAGTATCCATGATAATTAAAAAATGATACTTAATTTAACCTGCTTAAGAAAACATTCTGTCAATTATGTGTTTCGGGCAAGAAAATGGGTAAACAGACCCCGCATGATTGAAGATCATAATGGGCCAAAGCGAATTACTTTCAGGGATTTTTAAGTATCTATGATAAACGAAAGGGCAGATTGTCATGTCCTTAAAAATGTTGAGGTGTGTTCATTAGATTGTTAAGAGAAAATGGGGACAAAACCTGGACTGCATACTCTACAAGAGTGAGTGAAAAAAAAGAAGAGGAAAGCTCTTTAAGTATCACATTATTGAACTTCTTTTTTTACATTATTTATAGGGGACTAAGAATGCCTAATTGAACAGCAGTAATCAGGAAGCCTGTGGGATCCAAACTAGTCATTATATTTTAATTGTCACCTCTTCTCAAACCACCAAGTATATTGATGCCTCCTCATGTTTTCATGTTAAAGTTGGACTTGTAAGTAAGGTTAGGCAAGTTGTGGACTCAAAAGTCAAAACTTGCCTTAAGACGAACCTGCGCTTTAACTTACTATGTTACTTTGTCTATTCTGCTATTAGAATGACCAAAATCCTAATTCCAAACCCCTGGCCAGCCTATTCATCAAACATGTTTCTTTCTTCTACTGGTATCATGGAATCAGTTAACACTCAAAAGTAATTTAAGTGTTTAGCCGAATTCAGTGACAGACGAACTGTTCCAGAGCCGAATTTACTCCTAGCCCTCGACTACAAGAACTTTATCGGCTACTAAGGCATATTAGTCGAGTGGTTAGTTAGAGGTACGACTGGAACCCACTCAGATGCAGACGCCTCAACGACTAAGTCAAAAGGGTTTTCGGACCCCTAGAAGCCGTAACGACCAACAACAGCTAAAAGAAAGGGCCATTATCCGAGCAAGAGGAGTAGAGGGCGAGAAAATCGGCACCACCTCCCCCATAGTCGGTCATTGAACTAAGTGGGTTACTTGATGGCTGACATGGAGGGGATCACGTTGTACAGTTTTCCCCCTTTTTTTGTACTATAAATAGAATCATTCTTTGTATATACAGACACAACCAATCAATCAAACAACTCATTTTTTATATATCTTTATCCTTTACTTTATTTATCCTTTACTTTACTATACTCAGCTGCATTCATGTTTCTTACCTCTTAGTTTACTCATAACACCGTCCTAACGCTTTCTAGAGTAGTTGGGGAACCCATTGTTGGAAACCAGAGTTCCGTTTCCAGTCCAAATCGCTTAAGTTAATGAATCAATTTGTCTCCCGAAACGGTCAGCAGATAAAATGGCAGAGAACAGAATTCGGGAAGAGAACAAATTTGGCATGTCCGGTGGGACCATAGGTGAATTAATAGCAAAGTTTGATTCTCCAGGTCAGGATCATTCTTGGCATATGCGCTTAAGGTCCGGTAAGAAAATGAACCCCGAGTCCAGTCCACATCCTAAACAAAATCTTCTCAGAAGGAACAACGAACCATCATCCTCCTTGGGTATGCCTACATCGGTTGATACCCCACTACTTCCTTCATCAACCCGAGCTGTGGAAGAATCTAACCAATCTGAAGGTCCAACCATAATGACCACGTCTTTTATTAGACAACAAATCGACTTGGGCATCAACGATATTATGTACCAAGTTTCTAAACAGTTCGCTGACATTGTGAAGCCGATGGTACATAATGAGGTTCAGCAAGCAAGGGAGATGGAAACCAATCGAATGCACCCAGGAGAATGTTCGACTAGTTCTGTCATCCCTCTGACGAGCGGTGTTGTTCAGTATGAGACCGTGACTCCCGGTGTTGTTCTTCAGCCGCATATGCATTAGCTAGTGCCTACTCAGGTGCAGCCGGTAGCGCACCTAGGAACACAAGTCCAATCTCCTAGCAACCAGCACACTGCATGGTCGCTGCCGAAACTTGGGGGGGGGGAATGTGCCACTTGACCAAGCGAGTTTGCAGTATAGGCAGATTAACATGGCTCGGAGACCAGTTCAGGCTCCATGACACTTTGGATTGCCACCCGTTATGTCGTACTTTTCTACGAACGATCCTACGATGCAGGCGAACAATGTTGGCCAGCCAATGGCCTCTACCTATGACCTAGCTCGGCTCTCTGGTGACGCTGTTTATAGTGGAATACCATTCCAGCAGTCATTGCCGGTACACACTCCATACCTTCCAAGAAGCGTAAATTTTCTAAGAACGGCCGACGTCCGAGGAGAGCAGCCATGGAATACTGTTCCACCTTATCCTCAGGCTCCGTTAGCCGTTCCAGGAGCTTAGGTTGTAGGGTTTGGTGGCCATACCCAACAGCTGAAATGGGGCATTACCCCACCTATTGGTAATGGCCAGCAGACTACCTACAACATTCAAAACCCTGTCCAATAAAGTGCAAAATGGAAGCCGCCAGTGTAGAACGCCTACCAGCTAAATCCAGTAGAGAATCGGTAGAGGACGTCACAAGTGATAAACCCAAAAATTATTACTAATACCATGCGGAAGTACTTCGGCATCCAACTGAAACCTTTGGACATGTTTGTTTATAAGAAGTCTTACCCCGATTGGGTAGATCGGATAACACCTTTGTCGAGGGGCTTCAAAACTCCAAAGTTTGTCATTTTCTCTGGCGACGACGACAAATCCACTATCGAGCACATCGGTAGATTTACTGCCCAATGCGGCGAGGCTGGCCAGAATGAGTATCACAAGTTGCAGTTATTCCCTCTCTCTCTAACGGGAACAACCTTCGCATGGTTCTCCTCTTTGGCTCCTGATTCCATACAGAGCTGGGCTGACATGGAGGGTTGCTTCCATAATAGGTTCTATAGGCCCCAACCTCAGGTTACCGTGACTGATCTAACGAATCTCAAGCAGAGCAGCAGGTCGATGAATCGGCTGCCGATTTTATCGAGAGATTCAGAAAGAAGGTTGGGAAATGCACCATACACTTCCCCCAGTCTGAGTGTGCCCATATGATAATCAACATGCATCCTCAGTTAAAGGAGAAGTTGGTGGGATAATCCTGCTCTGATCTGAGCCAGATAGCTGAAAAGGCTAGCCAAATAAAGCAGTACATCCAGGAGGAGCGGAGAAGAGCCAGCCGAAATCGAGGCTCCCACTTGGTATCAATCATTGAAGCAGATGAGTCCGACTTAGAGTCAGCCGACTGCGCGACAGACGCAATGGTGGACGAGATTGTTAGGGGTAAGGTTTACTCTTGCCCATCCTTGAAAGCTGTAAAATGCAAGGAGACGAGTCCATCCGATGACAGGGACGGTTACTCGTTTGACATCACAAAGGTAGATCAGATCTTTGATCATCTGCTTAAAGATAAGTAGATTCGACTACTTAATGGTTAGAGGATTCCGCCTGCCGAGGAACTCAAAGATAAGAAGTACCGCAAGTGGCATAATTCATACAACCACTCTACTTCTAATTGTGTGGTCTTCAGAAAGGCGATCCAAAAAGGCATCAAAGAGGGGAGGTTCAAGCTAGCCGACAAGAGTATGGCTGAAATGTCCATTGATACCGACCCCTTTTCCGCGGTACCAATATCTATGGTATCTTTTGCTAAGCCCGATGAGTCAAGGGACACCAAAGAGAGACAACTGATGAAAATGGTGTGGGTCCCAAAGAAACCTACCGAAGGGGAGAAAGCCACAAGAACCTCTGTGTTCAACCGGTTAGGCAGCCTACATGACATTCGCGTAGGAGCAATTTTCATGGCCACTCTAAATACTCGAAGGACGTTGAACGAGAACTTCAGAAACAAACCATGAGGTTCAGGAGGGTCCCTATCGGCGTCAGGCATAGGCTTGGGGGCAAGTACGGATTCCAACCAACTGACAGCCAAGCATGCCTCGAATAGATGAAGAACCACTCCTTAAAACCAAATGAAAGGTGGTCGAGTTTAACGTAAACGAGGGTGTTTCGTCCTTACGTATCACACCGAGAAATGAGGACCAGACGAGACCCTGAAGAATGATTAAACCAGCCGCCAACACATAAGAGGGGAAGTGGTCTGTTAATCAGGCTCCCAAAAAGAAAGAGGCACCACCGAGAGTCGTATCCAGGACTCAGAAAAGAAGAATGCAACGTGTCAAGGCCTTGCGTAAGATGCAACAGACATTGCATCTAATTTCCAACACCAAGGCAGCCAAAAATCATGAGATTCCTGAGTCTGCCATAGCCGAGGCTATCGAGCGGGCATTCGGCTCAGTTGCTTCAGAGGCAATGTCGCCTGAAGGAGAGACGTCGGGTCAACCAGAATTGGATGAACAACCTACTGACAACCCGATGAAGGAACATCGACAAGAGAACGTGGCTCCGGATGGACCTCTAACTAAGGCAATCCCACAGATTGTGCAGAGGATTCAGTTAGAGGATCCCCAACCGATCCCCATTTGTCTCTAGGATATGGAAGATATGAGCTTCTGGTCAGGCGAATTGGATGAAGGAGGGGACTCCATCCTCGATTTATTTAGCCATGATCTGATTGATGAGATGTAGGCAGACATTGAAATGGTCAGCCTAATCCCATATGAGTTCTGGGCCAGCCGCTCCACGCTGGATAGCCTAGAAGGTGATATTTGCGTAGAAGACGCAGAATGGGCAACAATAGCCGATACCCAGTCTAGGGACACTTTGAACACCGTATTTGGTGCTCCTACAGAAGATATGGTTAAACACCTTAAACCCCTTTACGTCAAGGCTTACATTAACGGTAAAATTATTCGTCGGGTGTTTGTCGACAATAGGGTTGTGTTGAATGTGATGTCGTTGCTTACCTTGAATGATATTAACAAAACAAAGAAGGATCTCATCCCAACTAACATGAATACTGCATGCTTTATGGGAGAAGCCTCTGAAGTATTGGGGATTCTAGTAGCAGAAATCAATGTAGGTCCTAAGACGGTCAGGTCTGCCTTTTTTGTAATAGATGGCAAGCCGTCCTACACCAATCTGCTGGGCAGGGACTGGATTCATACCAGTCGATGCCTTCCTTATACCATGCATCAAAAGCTCATCTTTTGGAAAGGAGATAAGATAGAAATCATCCCAGCGGATGATAACCCGTTCCGACTAGGGGTTCAGAACGTAGAGGTTGTCCTCTATTCACCCTATGTGGCTCTCATAGCCGTCACAGAGTAGTATGAAGAAGGATCTTGGAAATCCTGTAATCTTACGTCGCGAGGGTTTGAAATAAAACAATTAGCCGAACCACGACTTACCTTGGAGGATTTACATGGTTGAGGAAACCCAAATCATACGTGACCTGTGGCATCAGCTGACCGCCCTAATTTCTGAGGCAAGGATAGCCGAGGCATCGCATATGGGGAACCACGACAACGAACCAACGCTTGCAGCCGATGAAGTTGAACTGCCGATGGAACTTGAATCGCCCATAATAAGGGCTATGCCTAGTTTGAGTCTCAGGATCCTTTGGAAGAATCAACTTGGGAACTGAAGAAATCCCTTGGCTAACACATATTAGTGGTTTGCTGAAGGGATAAGACAAACAAGGCATAACAGCCCTTCTACTGCAGTATAAAGACTGCTTCGCATTGGATTATCATGAGATGCCTGGGCTGGCACGTACTTTGGTAGAACATAGATTGCCAATCAAGGAGGGTTTCAAACCCCAAAAATAGTCGCTCAGAAGGTATCACCCTCAGCTGATGCCTCAAATCAAAGCCGAATACGATGCTCTCATCATGGGACTCAAACTTCTAATTTCTATGAAGGCGAGGTACATCGAGATCCGAGGAGACTCTCAGCTTGTGATCAAACAGCTGGCCGGGGAATATGACTGCAAAGACCCAAATTTGCTGGCCCATCACAAGACGACTAGCAGGTTACTTAGTGGGTTCGCATCATCCACATTAAATTATGTTCCCAGAGGCATGAATGTTGAGGCTAACGACTTAGCACAAGAAGCTTCAGGTTTTGGGAAGTCTCTACTCACCCTAGAGCACGATGAATTACCAGCCGAAGTGTTAGCCGTTGATCAAATTGACTCATGGAGGCAGTTACTAATTGACTAGCTAAAAGATCCCTCCAATTTCAAAGACCTCAAGGTTAAAAGAAGAGCCTTGAAATACGTGCTCATTGACGATGACCTCTATAAAAGGAGCGTGAATGGAGTACTACTCAAGTGCATTGCCAAAGCAGAGGCCTTGAGGGTCATGGGAAAGGTCCATGAAGGAGTATGTGGATCACACAGAGCGAGGCCAACGATGAAGTGGTTGATCTACCGCCACGGCTATTATTGGCCTACTATCACAACTAACTGCTTCCAGTATGCAAAATGATGCGGAAAATGTCAGAAACATGGACCAATCCAACGGGTACCAGCCGAGTTGCTGCACCCAGTCGTAAAACCTTGTCCCTTCAGATGATGGGCTATGGACCTCATCGGTAAGATTCACCCACAATCGGTTGAAGGCAACAATGTCATTATCATAGCTACCGATTACTTCACTAAATGGGTGGAGGCTCAGCCGATGAAGGTCTATCAGACATATGTCATTCAGTTTATCCAACACCAGATCATATATAAATATGGTATTCCTGAGACGATTACCACCGATCAAGGGACGATGTTCACTGGTTCTAAGGTGGCAGCCTTTTACGAGAAGTTCGGTATCAAGATGATCACATCTTCGCCTTATTACGCACAGGCGAATGGGCAAGCCGAGGCAGACAACAAATTTATTGTGAACACAATTAGTAAGAACGTGGAGGATAAACCAAGAATGTGGCATCTCACTCTAGATGAAGTCGTTTGGGAGATCATGAATTCTAAATCTACAGCTACCGGGACGACACCTTATCAGCTAACCTATGGCCAAAATGCAGTATTGCTGTTGGAAATTAATGTCAAATCCTTACGGGTGTCCAAGCAGAACTCTCTAAGTATAGAGGAGTATCAATAAGCCATGCTAATGGAGTTAGACCAGCTAGATGAAGATCAACTGATGGCCCTAGAGAAAATCGAAGTCGGTAAACGTAAAATGGCTAAAGCATACAACAAACATGTTAAGCCTAAGAGGTTTGCCGAAGGAGACTTAGTTTGGAAACCCATTTTGCCGACTGGGATGAAAGATCGTAAATTTGCCAAATGGTCACCAAATTGGGAAGGACCTTTCGTAGTAAGCCAACGGATCGCCGACAACGCATATCAACTAATAAACATGCATGGTGAAGAAATGGACAGGAATGTAAACGACAAGTATCTAAAAAAATACTATCCTTCGATTTAGGCATGCATGAATAAATGACAGCCACAGACCGGCTGCCTGGTCGCACAAAATAAGTTAATTCCCTCCGACGGGAGATGTATGGCTAAATGACAGCCACAGACCGGTTGCCTGGTCACAAAATACAGAGAAAGCCATTTCTTTCACATGCCTGTGTCGTAAGGTTGGTCGCACTGCTTAGGCGAAGAAACGCTATCCCAAGTGGTCAAAGACAATGACCCATCAAATCTGCAGGATTTATTCTAAATTTGCTCAAGAATGCTGAGAGCAATGCTGAAGTTAAAATGTGGGACATGAATTCCCACATCCAAGTAAACCAAGCACAAAAACAGAGGCGCCGCACATACCCAAGCTCGGCGTTACAGCAGAGTTCAAATTCCGACAGTGCGGCGGCACCAAAAGGACCCATGCGCCTCCATTCAGCTTCTGTGACCAACTTCACTCGGTCCAACCAACCCGAATAATGAGCGACCTTAGTCGGCCAAGTACGAAGGTTAGCCGAACAGGCCGCTGGTGAACCGGTCACAAGTAGAGAGAAAATCATGGTTTATCGGGTTGAGGTATTGAAACTAGAGAGAATCACTTTGTTTCGATCCACCGTACCAAGTCAGAACCAGTTGTTCATCAACGAAGGCCAAGGCAGGGGTCAGGTCACTATCGGCTAGAATGATTTTTCCTGATCTTCGAGAAAAACAGATGAAGCCATGACTTCAAACTAAGAAAAGGGCCAAAGATTAGGTGAGAAACCTATGGGGGGATACCTTTCCTTAAATAACCTTCAAAGGCGCAGCTGAGATTAATTTATTATTTTCAAAAGCACGACCGAAAATCATCAGATCTAATTCGTGGTAATGGAGACACCTCGGTTAAAGGGGAAACACATTTCAAGAAGTGATCATCATTGCATGTACTGGAGACGAGACGATTGAAGTGACATGCGCGGCTGTCAGACTAAAATGATGGCTACTTTTGAATACATCAACTCAACAGTCACACTCGAGTTAATGTAAGAGGCAATTGTTAACACTCAAAAGTAATTTAAGTGTTTAGCCGAATTCAGTGACAGCCGAACTGTTCCAGAGCCGAATTTACTCCTAGCCCTCAACTATAAGAACTTCATCGGCTACTAAGGCATCTTAGCCGAGTTGTTAGTTAGAGGTACGACTGGGACCCACTCAGATGCAGACGTCTCAATGACCAAGTCAAAAGGGTTTTCGGACCCCTAGAAGCGGTAACGGCCAATAACAGCTAAAAGAAAGGGCCATTATCCGAGCAAGAGGAGTAAAGGGCGAGAAAATCAGCACCACCTCCTCCATAGTCGGTCATTGAACTTAGTGGGTTACTTGATGGCTGACATGGGGGGGGGGGATCACGTTGTACAATTTTTTCCTTTTTTGTACTATAAATAGAATCATTCTTTGTATATACAGACACAACCAATCAATCAAACAACTCAATTTTTATCTATCTTTATCCTTTACTTTATTTATCTTTTACTTTCATGTTTCTTACCTCTTAGTTTACTCATAACACCATCCTAACGCTTTCTGGAGTAGTTGGGGAACCCATTGCTGGAAATCAGAGTTCCGTTTCCAGCCCAAATCGCTTAAGTTAAGGAATCAATTTGTCTTCCGATACGATCAACCAATAAAATGGCAGAGAACAGAATTCAAGGTGAGAAAAGAATCACATCAGAGAGTAAAATGCAATTGGCCAATGCAATTCTAGTATGCAACTTTACTGCAACCATTTTCACGACATTCATTTATTTTGTGTATAATACTATAATATAGTACTTGATAGGCAAGTAGAGAGACAAATGAGACTACTGCAATGGATTTATGGATATAAATGACAATACTAAATTAGTTACAAACCCAACTATTAAGATAAATATGGAAATCACATCAATTATAATATGTAATTAAATCAAATTAATTATAAAATAATTAGATTTGTAAGATGATTAGAATATTCTTAGGATAAGTCTTCCTAAATAGTAGCCATAGATTGATCTTACATACTTGTATATATATATTGTATTATTGGGATGAAATAAAGCATGGGATTAATTTCCTTCATGGTATCAAGAGCCACAAAATAACTCCCCATTTTCCCCTATTCTTCTCGTCAGCCGCCCCACTCATACCCTACCTGAAAACCATTTTTGGTGTGTCAAAACCCTAGCCGAAACCACTCTTTTTGGCTTTCTCCACAACCTAACCCTAACACTAAAACTACCCTAGCCGAAACCACCTTTTTCGGCCTTCTCCAAAACCTAACCCTAACCATAAAACTACCCTAGCCGAAAATTACCCTCCCACCATATTTTGTTTTCGGCACTCTCCAAACAAATCTTAATTAGGGTTCTTCATCTCCCTTATTCTACACACCAAAATATTTCTTTTCTTTACCTTTTCTTGTATTTTCTTGGGCAACAATGACCGACAAACAAAAATGTCATATCACTCTTGCCGTAAACAACGTCAAGAACTTTATTCCTATTACCCTTGAGATGGAAAAAAGGCAATACTGTTCTTGGACGGAGTTGTTTAAAATCCATTGCCGAGCATACGAGGTCATATACCATATTATTCCTTATAAGTCTTCATCAGAGATCACCGTTGTAGACCCAAATTTATGGTCTCGTTTAGATGCTATAGTCCTTTAATGGATTTACAGCACAATCTCCAATGACCTTTTGCACACCATTTTAGAACCGGACTCTACGGCTCAACAGACTTGGGAACGTTTACAAAATATTTTTCAAGATAATAAAATTTCTCGAGTGGTTTATCTTGAAAACCAATTCACCAATGTAAAATTAGATGATTTTTCAAATGTCTCCACATATTGCAAGAGTTGAAAATGCTTGCCGATCAACTTTCAAATGTTGGTGCGCCGGTGACAAATCAAAACTTAGTTCTCCAATTGATTGCAGGATTGAATGAATAATTTAATGGTGTTGCTACGTTCATTCAACAAAGCAATCCCTTATCACCATTCTATGAGGCTTGGTCGAGATTGATTCTAGAAGAAATTCGAAAGCAAAAATAGGCGACACGGGCGGCAATGAATGCCGGCACCGCTCTTATTTCTACCAACATGTATAATGATGATTTTGGCACTCAAAATTCTAATTTCGGTAATGATTCAAACCGATAAAATAATGGGTCAAAGGGGGTTTAAATTGTAACAATAACAAAGGAAAAATAATGGTGGAAAGGGGCGGGGTCGGGGTGGAGAACAGGTCGCCGCCGCCGGCAACAGTCGCGGCCAGCAGGGTCAAAACAGACCCCACTGGCAGCAGCCCAACCAGCCGATCGGCGGGCAGTGGGGGCAGTACTCACTGTGGGCCTGACAGCCCCAACAGTGGGCTGCCCCACTCTGCCCATATCCCACGACTCAGTGGGCCCGACCTCCTCCTCCCTCTAGACAACCCGGGGTTCTCGGCTCTCGTCCGCAACAAGCTTTTGCAGCCCATGAACCATCTTCTGCAGGTTATGCTCCCACGGATATTGAACAAGCCATGAACAACATGAATCTAAATGTTCCCAACTATTCGTGGTACATGGACACTGGGGCAACGTCACACATGACGACATCTCAAGGTAATCTCTCGTCTTATTTTAATATGAGCAGTAATAAAAATATTATTGTTGGCGGTAGGCAGAAAATTCTAATTCGTGGTATTGGCCAATTAAATCTCCCCCCACCCACCTTTACATTTGAAAAACATCCTACATGCACCCAAACTGATTAAAAACTTGATATATGTACATCGTTTTACTACTGACAACAATATTTCTGTTAATTTTGATCCATTTGGGTTTTTTGTGAAGGATTTTCAGACGGGGATGCCACTAATGAGATGTAATGGCACGGGGGACTTGTATCCCATCACCACAACTACCAACAACCAAGTCACCAATCCATCAACCTTTGCAGCTATTTTCTCTAATTTATGGCATAACCGGTTGGGATACCCGGGAGCACCGATGTTCAATGTTCTTAGAAATAATAATTTTGTTGATTGTAACAAACGTAAGGACTCTTCTGTTTGCCAGACTTGTGTGTTTGGAAAGCATGTTAAACTTCATTTTTCATTATCTACTTCAAATACGCTTATGACATTTGATCTTATGCATTGTGATTTATGGACATTCCCGATTTTAAGTTCATCATGTCAAAAATATTATATGCTTATTTTGAATGATTATTCAAATTTTCTGTGGACATTTTTCTTAGGACAGAAATCGCAGGTCTTCACCGTTTTTAAACAATTTAGTGTTTTTATCAAAACCCAATTTGAGAAATTCATTAAATGTTTTTAATGTGACATGGGATTCATAAATGCTTAATTTAAAGAACTTTGTCACCAAAAAGGTATGTCCTTGCGTCTTTCATGTCCACATACTTTTCTTCAAAATGGGAAAGCCAAAAGAAAAATTCAAACAATCAACAATCTAATTTGCACACTTCTTGTGCATTCGTCCACACCACAGGTCTTTTGGCATCATACACTTCAAATGACCACATATCTTTTAAACATTCTTCCTAGCAAGCTACTCTCAAACATATCACCCACACAAAAATTGTACCATCACCTTCCTTCTTATACACATTTGAGGGTTTTTGGATGTTTGTGTTATTCCTTATTTTGGTCCACAACCATTAACAAACTGCAAGCCTGTTTCACTCCTTGTGTCTTTTTAGGATACCCACAAAATCACAGGGAATATAAGTGTTATAATATGACGAATGAGAAAATTATCATCTCTCGTCACGTTATTTTTTATGAGTCCACATTCCTGTTTGCTAAACCTCACGTGGCATCCCCACATTCATACAAATTTTTGAATGACGGGATACATCCAATTTTAAATCACCATCTCAATACCCAAACTCATACTCGACCAACCCACAATACACCACCAATTATGGCGGCCCAACAACGAAATGGGATTGGGCCAGTCCGAGTTGAGGAGCCTACTGACTCCTCCTCATCGGCCTCGGTCTAGTCCACTTTTCGTGACTGGTGGGCCCACAAGAGGGAGCCCACTGCTCCCTCATATGTGTCACCAACCAGGCCAATAGTTACCCCACTCGGCCCAATTCCCAAACCGCAAACCCAATATCCCACCCTTCGATCTTGGCCCAACCTCAAACCTTCCCTCGGCCCAATTCACAAACCGAAAGCCCACTGCCCAAGCCTTCGGTCTTAGCCCAACCTCGGACTATTGAAACTCGTTCCATGCACGGAATTTTTTGGCCCAAACGTCATTTTAACCTAACATCTTCGGTCCAACCATCTCCACTTTCAAAAAATCCAAAAACGACCCTATCATACCCGAATTGGAAAGCTATCATGTTAGATGAAATTGATGCTCTTATTAAAAATAAGACGTGAAAATTAGTGCCCCGTCCATCTAATGTGAACATCATACGGTCTATGTGGGTTTTCTGTCCTAAAAAAGAATTCTGATGGCTCTTTTGCGAGACATAAAGCTCGTCTTGTTGGTGATGGCATGTCTCAGCAGATTGGAGTGGATTGCGGTGAAACATTCAGTCCAGTAGTTAAACCAGCAACTATCAGGATTATTCTTAGTCTGGCTTCGTCGAAATCATGGTCCATCCATCAGCTAGATGTCAAGAATGCTTTTTTTATATGGTCACTTACGGGAAATAGTTTACATGCACCAACCATTGGGTTTTCGAGATCCTACTCATCTGGATTATGTGTGCTTTTTGAAAAAATTATTAGATGGGTTGAAACATGCCCCCAGGGCGTGGTACGACAAGTTTGCAGGGTTCGTTTCCACATTGGGATTCTCACACAGCAAGTCTGATCAATCTTTGTTCATTTACAAGAATGAAAATGACATGACATATATTCTTCTCTATGTAGATTACATCATTCTCACAGCGTCATCCGAGTCACTTCGCCAGTCTATTATGACCTTTCTTGCTTCAAAATTTGTTATGAAGGATTTGGGCCCGTTAAACTATTTTTTGGGCATCGCTGTCACTCAATATGCAGGTGGTCTGTTTCTATGTCAAAAGAAATATGCCGAGAAGATCATTGACAAAGCCGATATGTCCTCGTGCAAACCGTCACATACGTCGATTGATACAAAGGCAAAACTAAGCAACTCTACAGGTACTCCATACAGTGACCTAACACATTACCGCAGCCTAGCAGGGGCATTGCAGTATCTTACCTTCACGAGACCAGATATGTCCTATGTAGTTCAACAAGTTTGTTTACATATGCATGATCCGAAGGAAGAACATATGGGGGCACTTAAACGAATTCTGTGATATGTCAAGGGTACTTTTAATTTTGGATTGCATCTGTATAAGTCCACCATTTCTGTTCTCACCGATTATACAGATGTCGATTGGGGTGGCTACCCAGACATATGGCGTTACACATCTGGTTATTGTGTGTTTTTAAGAGATAACCTCATTTCATGGTCGTCAAAACGCCAGTCGACACTATCTCGATCGAGTGCTGAAGTAGAATATAGAGGGGTAGCTAATGCGGTATATGAATCATGTTGGCTCTGTAATCTCCTACTAGAACTTCATTGTCCGTTCGAAAAAGTAATAGTGGTCTACTATGATAATGTGAGTACGATATACTTATCAAGCAACCCTGTCCAACATCAACGCACAAAACACATAAAAATGGATATCTTGTTTGTCCGTGAATAGGTTGCACGAGGACAAATCCAGGTTCTTCATGATAAAACTGGAGAACCGAAAAAACCAAACTAATCCAGTTCGGTTAAAAAAAATTTAAAAACTGGATCTACCAGGATTAAATGATTCGATTCGGTTCTTTAGTATTGATGATGAACCGAACCAAAAAACTGGGGGTAAATTTTTAAATTCATGTTTTGAACTTTTAATTTATGATTTGAACTTTATATTTTGGAGTTTGGATTTTTATTTTGTGGGGATGTAAATTTTAATTTGATTTTTTTTTTACATATTTTAAGAATATATGTGATGCAGACTTTATGTTTTATGAATATATGTGAAGTATTGACATAAAATGTACGAAAGGCAGAGAAAGTAGTTGTAAACTGATGCAACTTTAAATGGTCATAACTCTGCGCTCGAATGTCCGTTTTACCCGATTTGTTTTGATTTTGCGTATTTTTTCGAGACGTGGTCAATCAAATCAATTTTTAGGAAAATGTCCGTTTTTTCAATCAATTTGTGTTTTCCCCCAAATCAATTTCTAATTTTTCCTTTTCTTTAGTAAAAATCTCACGATATACAATAGAATTCAACGTCAAAATTTCGTAGTAATATAGGTGTGAATGTCAATTTCAGTATTGAAAATTCAATATCTAAAAAAAAAAAAACAAATCACGCCCCGCCCCAGCCCACTGACCACCCTAGAAAAAATCGATATAAACTGATACGTTCGGCGATATAAACCGATATGTTCAATTTTTTTTAAAAAGTTTGATTCATTTTTTAAAAATAAAAACTGAATTTTATTCAGTTTTTACTTTTTTGATACAAAACCGAACCGAACTGACATGACATGCGCCCACTCCTAGTCCCGTTATCAAATTGCAGATATTTTCACGAAGGGTCTTCCCAGCGTACTGTTTGACAATTTCAAGGACAGTCTCAACATATGAGAAACTCCCGCTAAGACTACAGGAGACTGTTAAAATAATTATGAACATGATACATAATTATCTCCATCATATCAATTATAATATGCAATTAAATCAAATTAATTATTAGGTAATTAGATTTGTAAGATGATTATAATATTCTTAGGATAAGTCTTCCTAAATAGTAGTCATAGATTGATCTTACATACTTGTATATATATTGTCTTATTGGGATGAAATAAAGCATGGGGTTAATTTCCTTCACCAACTTCCCACGGGAGCAAGCGAGTGACAACATTTAGCTTTCTTGATGATTAGAAAGGCACTTTTGTTTGATGGATTTACCCTTATTTGACTGAGAATAGGTCATCTTTTACTGGCTTCGATTTGTTCTGAATAATCCTCTCAACCCCAGCAAGAGCAGTACAAGACCAACATAGTCATAGTTGTAAGCCAATCTGACAAACTCCATCTTGAAATTATTCCATGGAGGATACCTTGGTTCCAACTCAATTAAGAAGCTCCTATGTAGAACTGCTTTTTCATGACTGAATGTGTCAAAAGAGAACTTCCCATGGTAACGTCCTAAACCACTCTGACCAACGCCTCCGAATGGTAATGTGTCACATATAAACTGAAATTGCAATATTATGACAACAAAATCAAACACTTCCTTTCTGCTTATATTTAGTGAGGGGAGGGGGAGCCTCATACCTGAACCATAGCATCATTGAAAGTCAGACTTCCAGAAGATGTTTCCTGCAAGATCTTCTCCTTCAACGAATCATTCTTGGTAAATGCATATATTGCAAGAGGTTTTTCCCTCGAGTTTATGAACTGAATGCTTTCTTCAATATTATTCATCTGTTAAACAAACCACTTTCCGGTCAGACATTTTCTTGAAGAGATCCCTTTATAAAGTGAATCGAGAGTAAAGTCCTTTTACACCAATTGAAAGCATATATTAACATTTCATTAAGTTATACATAGAACCGTATTGCTTGAGAATCAGTTCGGTCTTACTGTGATGATTGGAAGCAATGGGCCAAATATTTCTTCAGTCATGATATCAGCGTCAAGAGGAGGATTCAGCAAAATTGTTGGCTCAATAAGCCTGAAAATTTCATCAATTAAAATGAGGAACAGTGTTATGTAAGCAATAGTAAAAGGGATACAGACTACAGAGGGTTACATATTCTCCTCATCTACTGAGCCTCCATAAATAACAGATGCTGCAACTTTCGGATCTTTCAGAAGATTGTATACTCTATCAAAGTGGTGCTTGTTCACGATTCTGGAGAGATTTTCCAAAGTTTTCAGGTTTTCACCATAAAATCTCTTGATGAACTTCTTCAGTAGTTCGATCTGGGATACCATAAACTAAATAAATAGGTGGCTACACTATCTGCCTCAAAAAGACAATAGAAGAGAACTTCTAATGAGAAAGGGTAAAAGATAAATATAACAGCTCATGCTGCCATTAATACCAGAACTGAAGCAAATTGTGTTTCCACCAGCACATAATCAATTCCTATGCATGCTTGTCCATTGCATGGTCCCCACTTGGCGCCCACTATCCTCTTGGCAGCCACCTTAAAACCAACATTACACTGAGCAAAACATGAATACAGTTTGAACAAATTATATACTCTACTTCCCACCATAACGCAACCCAAAAATTTTGGTGCAATGACAAAATTATCCAATTGTACTCTAAAGTTTATGTCAATTTCCTTTCATTTGCAACAAATAAAGTTGTCCCGTATAGGAGATGCCTTGATTCCTTACAGTTTATAACTTAACTTTCTTTTTAGATGAAACATGAAGTGATCATTATTACATTAGAGTATGTTTAATCATTGGGAACCTGTAAATCAGAGGAATTAGAGAGATTGTCAAAGATGGCAGGACATTTTCCACCCAGCTCTAGAGTTACAGGTGTTAAGTGCTTCGCAGCTGCTGACATTATGACGCGCCCAACTTGTGGACTACCTGCAAAATAGGAAGCCAGAATTACATCATCAACGCAAGTGGATGTTCACAACTACCAACTCTTTCTTCTAGGTCACTTCTTAATTATTCTTATTGCTGAATGCCCTTCTGCAAAATGCTCCTTCCGAACATCAGAAAAATCACAGGAATAAAATGGCAAGGCTATACCTGTAAAAAATATCTTATCCCATTTTAGCTGCAATAATTCTTCTGCCACGTCTTTTCCACCTTCAACAACTTTAATAGCTTCTGGATCCAAGTAAAGAGGTATTGTATTGGCTAGAAAAGAGGAGCATTTTGGTGCTAGATCTGAAGGTTTGAGGACAACTGCATTTCCAGCAGAAATTGCTCCAATAACTGGATCTAAAGCTAGGGCTGCAGATGAATAACAGACTAATAAACACAAAACAACAGTTATGGACAACCAGCTAAGAGACCATAGTAGATGTCAATCGAATAATGGAAGAGTATAAAATCTATATTACTTTGGTTCCTGACTTCAGTCATATTGATACAGAGTTCAAGGAATTAATTTGATTGTACAATGGCCAATATCTCTCCACGTCAAGCAAAGAAGAGATGGATAGTTACAGTAGTAGTCAAAAAGATTTTACTCACAGATGGGAAAATTCCAGGATGCAAATATGAGCGCTACTCCCAGCGGCTCTGATACTACTGCCCCTCTTGCAGGAAAGAAAACTAACGGTATCCGGCCCTGCTCATATAGCATCATCAGTGGCTGCTCAACACCTTAGTTTATAAATTATAGATAATACAAATAGTTGCAAATGACTGAGCAACATGGATAAAAGAACAACTTTAACTTTCACTGGCTGGTTAGGGACCAGGAAACAAGTAAACATAAGAGATATTTACCAGTAAGAGCACTTTGATGTCTCAATAAGGTAATAGTATCACAAGGTTCACTTCATTGTTACTTCTGGATTGATTGCTTTTGAAAAACTCATTTGAAACTGCATATCATTATACTACTCCCTCTGTCTCAATTTATGCGGCACTATTTCCTTTTTGGTTAGTCCTAAAAAGAATGTCACTTTTCTATATTTAGAAACAATTTAACTTTATGAGATGATTTACAGCCACATATTTATATAAGACTTATTTTGGACCAAATCAAAAGTCAGCCTTTCTTTCTTAAACTCTGTGCCAAGTCAAATAGTGCCACATCTATTGGGACGGAGGGAGTATATGTTACTGCAACACTTTTTTGGAGGATGTGATGCAGCTCCTGTTGCTACTATTTAACATACTAATTAGCAACAGAACAGAACAATTCTAATCTGTTCCATTCTAAAGTCTATTTCAACCTTTTCAAAGTTTTACTGGCTTGCTTGTATTTGTAGACTCTTTTGGACAGCAAAACCTCTTAGACTATTCACCAGTAATATAATACATATTAATCTAAAGGACGGTTATAAAAATGATGATACCTGTTTCTGCAATAGCTAACATACTTATTCAAGACAGAAAGGAAGAAAGGGTGTTACAGCCAACATTCAGAATCTGTCATTAAGGATAATTTCTTTGAAGATGTTTGCCAAAGATTGCTCTAACAGTTGAGGATAATTTTATTTATTTCTCAGTTATTTCACGGGGGGGAAGGGTAGCAGAATTGCAAACCTTTTGAGGGGCCATCCACTTCTCAACACAGCACAAAGCATTGGCAGCTGATTTCTTTGCCACACCAACCTGAAATGAGTGGAAACCCAAACTCTGGTCATGGATGAATCGTAAATACACCAATTTTTATTGTCCAACTCTCTTTGATATAATATGAATTTCAAGTGTATATGCCATTTTTCTGGCATGATAGGTTGATCATTGTAGTGGTAAATTAGGTAGGATGAGCCAGCTCAACATGTGCAAATCGGAAGACAGACAAAGTTCCGGGACACCTGTACCTGATAATCTATGCTATGTATTGTTTTGATGATTGACAAACATGTATAAAGGGACCAGTTCCATTCTCTGATGGACCAGTTCCGCCAATGCTAGTCAACTCTAGCAGCTGTAAAGATGCTGACACAGTGGCAGTGTCACAGCACTGCTGCAGAGTTGTTGTGGGCACTCTATTGGTCCAAGGTTTAAGGTTTGTCACTTCCTCACATCTCATATATATACAACATGTTGACTAGTGAAAACCTAACCTTGCACAAATGAAAATTGCTCTTGTTTTTGCTTGCAAGCCGTCGAGTTCATCAGAGCTTCAAACAAGACCAAAGGTACAACAAATTGAAGGACCAGTTTTCTAACTAGTGAAGATGAATGTCTAAGTCATAGGTTTGTTGAGTCTTTGTTTGGTTGTTCTTAAACTTGTAAACCTGTAAACCTACTATTCTTGTAAGAAACTTTTGTAGGTTATTTGGTTCTCTAAACCTTTGAGCGGTGTGTTTTGACTAAAGCTAGTCAAGGTGTGTCCTTGCAATAGAGTTATTGTAGATAGCATGCAATAGAGTTATTGTAAGGGGTGAGGGATTAACAGTTTAATTCTTAGGTTGCAAGAGGTTGTAATCTAAACATTACTCAATTATAGTGAAGGTTGAGAAAGTCCTACTGTGGTGGGTCGTGTTTTTTAATCCCTTGAGCAAGGAGTTTTCCAAATAAATATCTTGTTTTATTTACTTTCTGTCGTACTCAAGGGATTGTTGGAAATTTGCCTTTGGTGGAGAAGTGTGTCAACCAATATTTAATGACTTAAACACTAAGGTTCCATATGTTGGAGACTTTGTCTCTTCACACGTGCATAATCTACTAAGTGACTAGATGACCGTAGGGCCAAGAATCGTCAAATTTCATTGAGAAATGAAAGAGATATTGGTCTGTTTGAGACATGAAAATATGGTGTGGGACAAATCTACCACATCGGTGGAAAAATGAAGAATTGTTCTCTTTATAAGTCTCAAAATTGGCTATGGGTTTGGGACCCCAAGGGGTAACCCATGTGTTTGAAGGAGGAAGGACCTAGATGTGCTTGGGTTCAAGGTTAGCACACGTGCCGCCGCCTCCCACCCATCTCGTCCGGTCCGGGCTCGGGTCACAGGTCACGGGACTTGGGACTTGGGACTTGGGACTTGGGCTTCTTCTGATATTATCTCTTTGGACCCCAAATTGCTTAATATTTACAGTTTGGTCCCTGAAGTTTCTGGAAAGCTGAAATTGGGAACGACGAAAAGCAGAAAGTTTCTGCCTACCGTTGGAGTTGATTTTTGGAGCGTTAAAACTCCATTAATCTGCACATTAACTCCTCCCTAACAGCTCCTTTATGTTGCACATTAAATCAGCCATTACTTGGCTGATCAACTCCCTCACTAATGACCATAAACAACAATTACTTGGTCATAAACTGTCATTACTTGGCAGTTGAGGAGTCCCTCCCCTTATGCTATATATTGGTGTCTTTTGGCACAATTGTGGGGACCAACAATATACTACACAGAGACAAAACAGAAGAGAAACAGCTCACTCCAAAACGTGAGCACAAACAGTGAACAGAAAACTCTTCCTTCCTTTTCCGTTCTTCAGCAAGTCGTTTCGTGTTTTGTTTTCTTCGTCAGAATCAACCTATTTACTTTGTCGTGTTGATTAGTTGTTGTTTTATCTTGGGAGACTATTGCCCGTTAACGTAAAAACATATATACGAGACAATCTTGTCTTAAAGACAGAGAGTCCTCTCTCGACTCAGCCACAATTGTAACAATCCAGATTCAGTGTTTCTTGATTTCAGGTTATCAAGATTCAAGACTCAACAAGCTTGCGCCAATTCTGAATTGCCTATTTATTTATCCTTTCGAATACTTGTAATATTTATTTACTTCCCGTACTGCTTTACATATCCAACAAGTTTAAGACAAGATTTGTATTAGTGTTCGAAAGATGTCAGTCAAAAGTTGTGTGACCAAATCTGAATATGGTTGTGGTTTTCTGGTAGAAGAGACATGTGATTATGTTGTTGAAGGTCAACGTGTTCATAGTGTCACCGCTCCTGAGAGTGGTGGGAACAAGCGCTCACGAGAGGCTGGGAATGTCAACTGGGACAAGAGGAGAATGTTGAAGATGTGGTTCTATCTTGTAGCAGAAGGCCTATATCTGTCCCAGACAAATGATCCGAATTATGGTAAGGAGGAAATGGACACTCAGTCCGATGAAGTGACTGAAGTGGGCCAGAATCCGAAATTGGGATAAGTAATTTTCCTTCCTTGTCAAAAATAAGATTAAATGATGTCTGATTAAAAATGGCTTAAAATAAGGAGGAATATGAAAATGTTTTCCGAAATAATTTATATTCCTTACGCTTTAAAATCAGAAGTTTAATCTCATCTTCCTTCCTGTTTAAAGATTGGATTTTGTAAACGGCTTAAAAAGATCCATTATTTTAAGTATAATTCTTAAAAGTGTGTAAAGTATGTTCGCACATACGAGGGAGAAAGATCCACTGACTGTGCGAAAACTGTTACCACTCTTAAGTAAGCGCCAAGAATTGTCTGAACACCAATCATAAGGGAAGAAGACTAAAAGCTAAAAACGTTGAGCCTGTCACACTATTTGACAGATGATCCTTCATAGGATGATATTGAACACTCAATCATACAAAACCTACGGGCGACTGGAGTAGGGCCAAAATTCCTTTGATAGGATGTTATTGGACACTCAGTCATACAAAGCCTACGGGCGACTGGAGTGGGACCAGAATTCATTTCATAAGAAAAGTAATGGACACCTAGTGTGGTGGGCCAGAATTTTCAGGTCTTAAATGATCTGAAGGCCACAAGAAAGACAGAAAAGAAATTGGACACTCGGTCTGCCAAAGCAACTGAAGTGGGCCAGAGTTTCCAGGTCTTAAATGATCTGAAGGCCTAAAGAAAGGCAGAAAAGAAATTGGACACTCAATCTGCCAAAGCAACTGGAGTGGGCCAGAGTATCCAGATCACATATGATCCGGTTACGCCCTAACCACGGGCAAGAGGTTGTTCATGTGAAGCAACGCCACCTCTAAAGTAGAAGGAGTTGGAGAGGTCGTCCTCAATAGGACTTCAGGGAATGTGATCACTCTAAAAGGAGGTGATACATGTCCCAAACTTGGTTTAAGGGACGTTGTTGGTCAAGCTGGATTGAGACTAGTCCAACAAGTCTATAAGAATGGTACAGCATGTCTGTAGCTAAATGAATGATATATTTGTAATCCGTGCATCTATGCCGTCATAGATTAAGACACGTTAAATAGAAAGTCATTCAAAAGCTAACGAAATTGAGATTATTGCCTTTTGTCGACATAAATACTCAAAATGAATGTGAGGTAGACGAAGAGGCAAAATCATCTTTACATTCAGTCGAAGGAATAGCGAAAGAAGCACCGCTCCTCTAGAACTTAGTCACACCTACTTGGGTGATTTGAAGTTTATACAAAATAGAGAGGGAAGACAAGTGCGTTGTGACCTTCATTGATGATGGTACAACGTATTGTATTCTTTGTTTGTTGAAAAGCAAAGATGAAATTGTTGAAGCGGATAAGCGCTATAAAGCAGAAGTTGAAAATCAACTAAGCCTACGGATTGAGGAATTCGTAGTGATAGAGGGGGAGAATGTGAAGCATCGCTCATCAAACGACTGCTCATTACTCACCTCAGTCTAACGATGTTAGCCAATCGCAAAGCCGTACACCCAAATTATGTGGGGCAAGGCGATCACTACCACTAATGCGATTCTCAACAGAAATACGCATAAGGATAAGGATAACTCTCCGTGTGAGACATGGAAAGGATCTCACATACAAATGTTGTGATGTGGGGTGACTTGGTGGAAGTTAGAATACCGAAACAGGTCAAGTTGGACCTAAGACTGTAAATTACATATCCACTAGATCTGCAAATAACAGTAGTGCTTATCGCCTCTTGGTGTCAAAGAATGCAGAATTCTTTGAGGATAACTTTCCTTGAAAAGAAAAAAGAAGTAATTGCTCAAGGTTAACAAGAACCCGCGAGGGCCTGACTGTCCGAAACTAGACGTTCCGTATCTACAGGACTCGAAAGTTGTTGTCTATCCGGAACTTAATATTCCAGATCTACAGAACTCAGAAATTCTAGATGTTGAACCGAGACGGAGCAAAGAGAGGACAAAGACTTGTTCCAGGCCTTCTAGCTTGTATGGTTGAGAACGAACCATGAACAATTAACAAATAATTATCATCTCCAGAAGCGCTGCTTTGGAAAGAAGCTACAAAGAGAGAAATAAATTCCATCATATAGAACCATTCTTGTGTAATGATTGATCTTCCTCCAGGAAAAGAACCTTTGGGTTGTGTAAAAGTGGATACTCAAAAGTGAATACAAAATAGATGGATCTACTGTCGAGTATAAGGCCTCGGCTACTCGTACATGTGCTTCCCGGTAAACAGCTTAACATCCAGGGCCATTGCAGTCTTACGTGGCATGAATGTTGAAACAACCTTCCTAACCGAAGAGTTGGAAGGGGAGGATCAGAGTTGATTTGCTGGACTGTTGGGCTTCTTCCTGAACTTTCATTTTGGTCCCTGAAATGTTTACATTTTGATCCTAGAAGTTTAAGATAAAACAGAAATAATGAATCTGACCACTGAAACATTGACTCTGAAGTTAGAAAGCCAACAGTTGGAAAATTAACAGTCTGATAGTCGAAGTTATATTGAAACAAAAGATATGGGCATCACAGATGACATCTTAGGAATTGAATTCCTAAGACATCTAACAGACTGGTCTAACTCCAAACTCAGTTGTGAGATAATTGACAGTCTCGTTGAAGCCACCAATGGATATGAATCATAGAACTGATTGGAATCATGGTGCACCCATAGACAAAGAGCGATATGTGCAGGTCACACGTAGTTCAATGTATTGTACACACTACAACCGACCTGATATCGGCCTACAAAGTAGATCAGTTGAACTAAAGTTCACTCGTGATTTTCATAAATGATCAATAGAAGGTGTTGAATCGGATATGACGATATCTGAAATATTCGCTTATCTACGAATTATGGTATTCTGGATGTCCAGCGATTCTGGAAGAACACAGTGATGCAAACTGGACATCAGATGTGAAGAACACCAAAGCCACAAGAAAATGTGTATGGTGGGTCTTGAAAAAAACTCTAAGCAAACTTGCATCGGTCGATTCATGATGGAATCAGAGTTTATCGCTTTATACAAAGCATGAAAGAAGTTGACTAACTTCACGACTCCTTAGAGGACGTCCCTTATTGGGAGAAACCCGTGCCTTCAGCAGTTATACACTGTGGCTAGTCGGTCGGCTTCAGGAAGGACACGGATGACGGCGTCTGGACATATCGGTCAGGATCTGTCGAAGACATAAGACCGTATGGTAGTTTGATATCACGGGTGTCACTTCATTGATTACTACACAAAGGATATAGCGGACCCTTTTAACTAAGGGCTACCCGAAGATCAAGTGTTCTGCCTGTCTAGGAGATTGGGCTTAAAACCCAAACAATACGAACCTTTGCGGTGGTAACCCAACCATACTAACTGGAGATCCCAAGAATTTGATTCAATGGAAAAACTAAGTTGCAAAAGGTTCAGCTAAGCGCTTCGGTGGAAGCAAGAGCACTTCGAATGATGATTTTTGTAAGGAAACATGAATCCAAAGCTATTCCCGTGATAGACATTAAAGTGTTACCTGCATGGTTGGTAAAGGTTAAGCTTTCAAACCTTTAACGATCCTCAAACGGTTGAGGTTAAGGTTGGGGAAACTTTTAATTATTCCTAACACTTGTGAAGTGGGGTACCTTGTAGGAGATCACCTATTTAAGTGCGAGAACATGCCGCCTCAAATGAACGCACTTAAGAATCCAAATGTGTCCATGGCCACAACGGACAAAACAATAAGAAAAAAACAAATAAGGAGAGTTATTGTGTTGGTATCATTGTATTGGCTTATACTAAACACTGACGGTTCAAGGCATCACGTTCACCGCGCAGTAAGTCCGGTGGTATTCAATTAGGGAAGGTTCAAAGCAGAAGCTACCTCTCCTGATGCAATATCTTCTCGCTGAAAGATTGCTGAAAGTAGGCACCTTGTGTGTGCGTCAAAATCTCTTTCAAGAGGGGATTGTTGGAAATTTGTCTTTGGTGGGGAGGTGCGTCCACCCGTTTTTAATGACTTAAACACTAGAGTTCCGTATGTTGGAGGCTTTGTCTCTTCACACGTGCATAATCTACTAAGTGAGTAGATGACCGTCGGGCCAAGAATCATCAAATTTCATTGAGAAATGAAAGAGATATTGATCCACGAAGTAAGGTGTTTGAGGCATGAAAATATGGTGTGGGATAAATCTACCACATCGGTGGAAAAATGAAGAATTGTTCTCTTTATAAGTCTCAAAATTGGCTATGGATTTGAGACCCCAAGGGTTAACCCATGTGTTTGAAGGAGGGAGGACCTAGATGTGCTTAGGTTCAAGGTTAGCACGCGCGCCGCCGCTACCCGCCCGTCCCATCCCGTCCGAGCTCGGGTCACGGGTCACGAGTGGTGGGTCATGGGACTTGGGACTTGGGACTTGGGCTTTTTCTGATATTATCTCTTTGAACCTCAAATTGTTTAATATTTACAGTTTGGTCCCTGGAGTTTCTGAAAAGCTGAAATTGGGAACGACGAAAGGCAAAAAGTTTCTGCATGCCGTTGGAGTTGATTTTTGGAGCGTTAAAACTCCATTAATCTGCACTTTAACTCCTCCCTAACAACTCCTTTATGTTGCACATTAAATCAACCATTACTTGGCTGATTAACTCCCTCATTAATGGCCATAAACAGTCATTACTTGGTCATAAACTGTCATTACTTGACAGTTGAGGAGTCCCTCCCCTTATGCTATATATTGTGTCTTTTGGCACAATTGTGGAGACCAACAATATACTACACAGAGACAAAACAGAAGAGAAAAAGATCACTCCAAAACGTGAGCACAAACAATGAACAGAAAACTCTTCCTTCCTTTTTCCGTTCTTCAACAAGTCGTTTCGTGTTTTGTTTTCTTCGTCAGAATCAACCTATTTGCTTTGTAGTATTGATTAGTTGTTGTTTTATCTTGAGAGACTATTACCCGTTAACGTAAAAGCATATATACGGAACAATCTTGTCTTAAAGACAGAGAGTCATCTCTCAACTCAGCCACAGTTGTAACAATTCAGATTTAGTGTTTCTTGATTTCAAGTTTTCAAGATTCAAGACTCAACAAGCTTGCGGCAATTCTGAATTGCCTATTTGTTTATCCTTTCGAACACTTGTAATATTTATTTACTTCTCGTACTGCTTTACATATCCAACAGGAAACAGACAGAGAAACTGATTCTCTACACTGTTTGGTGGACTCGTATATTCCATCAGTACTACTTATCCACTTATCAGGCACGTCTCACCTAATTATACCTGCCTGCTGGAGTGTTCTCCTTCTGGTTAACTCCAACACAGCTGTTACTGCTCCACGTTTCTCAATTGATTTCGAGATTCTTGCAACCATCTCCCACAAATGAAGAGGCCGTTTCCTACTGATCAGGGATCGTTTCCAAACCTAGCTCTAGCAAAGAGGCTCTCTGCCAACATTTGGGATCATCAGGTGTCCCACTCAAATACACTCAACTGAGCTCTACCGCTTACTTACACTTTTGCTCTTAACTCAGATCTTGCTGCCACTTTTACCAACGAGGTTTAACTTGTTTGGAACCTTATAAAACGATCATTAATAAGATCTTTCCAGCTTTCATTCTCTACTTTTTTTCTCTCTTTTATCACCATTAAATTTCTATTAGAGCAGGTATATTACTGAAGCAAAAAATTGTGTTACTACTATGAGATTTAAGTGTACAAAACTAAAGCACCAGGTGCAGTGCAGTAAATCAGTTGAAAAGACAAAGAAAAAAGTAGAGAAATTAAGTACTGACTTCATCACGATAAGATTCAACAGGGTGCTTTCCAAGATCCTGTTTAAGTGCTTCAAATATCTCATCTTCCTTTTCAGCTAGGAGGTTGAGAATACCTTGAAGCTGTGCTTTCCTCCATGCAACCCCTCTTGTTCTTCCACTCCTGAATGTATTCCTCACTTCCTCCTCAACTCCATTCATGACTTCAACTTTACTCCAACAAGACTCTTCTACCCCAAATTCAACTTTAAATAGTATTAACCCCTACATTACAAACTCTTCCGCGTGCAGCATGTGTCCTTTTCCCACTAATTTTGCATTGAAGTACTGTCTTGTCTTATTGTCCATTTTTTTAAATCTCACATATCATATTTAAATAAAATTAAAAGTTATTTTAGTATATTTATGTATTTTTTGTTAACAATTATAAAATTTAAAAAATATTTCTTTAAATTTAATACCAAGTTAAAATCAGACAAACGAAATAAATTTCGCGAGCATTAAATGTTGCACAACAGAATCCACGTGTCAATTGATCAATCCTTTGGTTTTATGGATTTAAGTCTGCAACTCCTTTTTGGTATTATTTTCAGGCTGCTTTAGGATGATGTATGATGCGTGTAGAAAGACTATTAAACGACAGTTTTTTGCAAAATTTATGAGACAATTATATTATTGATATACACTTGTGGATAATAGAGCCAAAATTGAAGATATACTTTTGATATAATAATAAGATAACAAAGTTGGAATTTCAGAACAGTATCATGGACCCGAAAACTTATAAAAATTAAAACTAATCGCATGAAGTTTGAAGTAGTTAATTAATACTCCAAATATATTGATTGGAGTTGATAAATGTGGCATGGTTTAGTCAAACTTCAAGCAATAATTCTGAAGTTTGAATTGATAAAGATTTAAATTCTATAATCTTTTCATTAATTTTTACATGGAGATTTTTAGCTCCAACATAGTGTGCTAGAGTTTCTATAAAAGTTTTCAACCTCAACATATAGTGCTAGAGTTTTTTCATATTTTAATTAGGAATATTTTTCAAATTCTATTCTCATCTTAAAAGGCGTTTAAATTGTAATTAATTATAAAATAATGACTCAATTTCAATTAACATCATAAAAAGGTTATTATTTATCAATTTCTTCTCCAACTTTAAGCTCCTACGATGAGATGGCTCACCTAACAATGCCTCTTAAGTGAATGTGACAAAAGGATGATTCTTTTATAGGCGTGAGACGAGATGATAATGTAGATCATTTTTATATTTGTGACCCTTCTTTTAATTAATTTGTTTTAAAATATGAAGGTTCTCTAAGTTGAAAATAATTTAAATTAAAGTTTTATTTTATTCTTAATTATATTTTTTATAATCACCCCCAAAATGTTATGACATGTTTATACGTATAAAATTTAAAAGTTTTATAGTCATCCAAAATATTAATTATGATATGTTTAAAATAACACAGTAAAAAATTCTTATATACTTATTTTTAAAAATTTGTGTCCAAACTAATAGGATCACATAAAATGAAAGGAGGAAAATACTAAGAATAGAATTGTACGTACTTGGTCTTCTTTTCTAACTTGATTCCAAACAAAATTGATCATTTAAATGAATAAGTAGAAAAAAAACAATTCTTTTCTTTCTAATTCCAGCCTTTGCCTGGTTATAGTTTTATCTTTTTGATATAAATTTTTGGGTGGAATGTGAAATAGTCAGAGATGAAAATATAGAAGAGGGAGAGCCTCTTAATTATGGGAGTAATTGAGAATGTGCACCACCTACATGTGAAAGCGAGTTTTAATCACTAAATTATTAGTATAATTCAGTGCTTTGGGCTAAAAGGCCATTTTGAAATTTAAATTTGTCAAAAAGGTCATGTCTCAAAGTATTGACAAAACCGTCATCAATTATGACTTCTGCAATGTCATATTTTGTTGCTTCCAACCCTAACTTCAAAATCTTAAAAAATACATTTTGGTCCTCAATCTCAACATTTTAATTACCAGGAAAAGAATTTAAAAACTAAAATATTTCTCTTCAAAATCCCCAATCACAATAGTGCAAGGACGTAGAACCAACATATTCAACATCATCAGACTCTACTAACCACACTATATTCATCATTTTGATTCATGGGTCTGAGTAGGTCTCATTATCATATTCTATAGTTCTTTTTCTTTTTTCATCTCGTCTAACTTCTTCACCTCTTCTTTTTTTATCATTAGGATTGACACTAGAATGAGTTTGAACCATATGATCAGGACGGATGAGTATTTTCCTCCTCTTTCTCTACTTCTAACAATTTTTATGATCTATATACAACTAATAAAGTGACGTTGATCAATCACGGTATAAAAACAATAATAATAGACCAAAAATACATTAATACCCAGATGATGTATTTTAAAAAATCAAAAACAAAAAAAAGCAAGATCGAAACAAGCAAAATAAGTAGAAATAAGACATATTTCGACAAAAAAAAGGCTAAATTTCTATAAAAAAAAATAAAACTTTATGAACACTAGGGTTTTATCAAGATAAAAAAAATAACAACTTTCAAGGCTATATGAAGCTCAAAATGCTCCGACGGAGTTGCAAAAAAAAAATAGAACTTAACTGGGAATGACGGTTGGACGGTATCCGAGCTTGGGGGAGATGATGACTGCGATGGAAGCTTGAGAGAGTGTAAATGGGAAAGTGAAAGAAACTGAAGAGAAAGTGTGGACTTTTGTGTATTTTAATACTCGACAAAGGGACTTAAGTGTATAAGTTTATCCCTCTCTTTTCGAAACTCTAATCTAAAAAAAAATTAAAAAGAAATTAGGTGGCTTATTGGCCAATTTAAATTTCAAAGTAGCCTATTTACCAAATCTTCTCGTATAACTCTAGTTCCTTCATGTCTTGTATGTTTTTCGTTGATTTTCTTTCTCTGTTACCAAAATTAACTTTTACCATTAATTTTTTTAAATTTTGGATGGTATGGTATTATCTTTGTTTTCCTTATATTTGGTAGATTTCATGTTATCCTTTAATACAAACATTGTAAATCATAGCACTTATAATAAATTATCTGGAATACCTGAATTTTGTAAAGTATAATTTTATAGCAGTTGAAATTATAAATATCTACAAACAAAAAGAAGTTCCAAAATATGTTCGAGAGATAGTTAATGAACTAGACAGGTTACGCAGAGAGCCGGTAAGCATTAATAGCAAGACGCAATAGCAGTCGACAAACGTAGCTTCCCCTGCTTCTTTTCATAGGCCCCTCCCCCATTTAATACTATCGATCCACTTTGATTCAAGAGTCATAAGTCTTGAATGTCTTAAACTAACTTGTTTGGTCAAATTTATAACTCTTACTTGTATTGTAGTGCTAATAAATACTACGGTTGAAGAAACTATAACTTGTTTGGTCGAATTTAAATAACTCATATATTGAATCTCTCTTTGTTTTTAACCCTTTTCCTTGTAAGAGGATATATAGGTTATGGTTGTTTTTATTAAAGTTTGAGATGTTTGAATCTAAATATATATTAGTATTTGATTATGCGTTTTAGTGTAATTGAGTATGAAATTTAAGAATACAAAGAAGATTTTTAAAATCTTTTAGTTTTAAATTAAAGTTGTACCCTCTCGGTAGTCCATTTTAAGTGTTTCTCTAATCCTTTTAAATTTAGTCCATAATTAGTGTATCATTTTAAGAAATGAAAATAGCATTAACTACTTTTCCCCTAATATATAAACGAGTCTACTATCTCAAACATGTCATGACATCCCATAACCTATTGGGGTGTCACTAAGAGTAAAATGAAAACATTAAAATTTAAAAATTACTATATATATTAAAGGTAATATTCTTTTTGAAACGGTTCAAAAAGATGAAGGGTGATTAATCAAAATGTTGTATCAATCAAATATTATATAAAAAAAACTTGATTTATATGCTATTGTGAAACAGTTTGTTTATTGAAGAACACTCCAAAAGCTGGCGAGCAGGTCGTAGTGATGGCCATTGGCAATTTGGTACACTGGTGGTAGTTGTGATTAGTGGAGGTACCTAGCGGCGGTGGTTGTGCAATGGTAGTTAATGCCTAACGGAAGGTGGTGACAGAAGAAAGAGGTAGTTGTTGGTGGCAGTAATTGTGCTCTGGAGGCTGATGGTAATGGTATGTGACTAATGGATAGAGTAGTGGGTAAGAAGTTACCTTCACATGAATGTTTAAAAGAACAAAGCCTCAATATTAGGAGTAACATTTTGTAGAAGATCTTAATAATCTCCAGACATATTAAGAGCAAATAATTGTAAGCAAAAATAATAATTAATGAATTGATATTTGAATAATTTAAGTTCTGTTATGCATTAAACGGAAAATAATAAAACATACTTAATATTTCCATTGTGTGCGTCTTCCATGCTATAACTTAATTATTC
The DNA here is from genome assembly GCA_034509755.1 of Anisodus tanguticus. Lineage (NCBI taxonomy): Eukaryota > Viridiplantae > Streptophyta > Magnoliopsida > Solanales > Solanaceae > Anisodus > Anisodus tanguticus. Next base: position 12,421,269 of record CM067544.1, read on the forward strand.
ATTTCTTCCTGACAAACTTAGTTGTAATGAGTTTGCATGTCATTATTGTAACTGAATTATGTCAAGCGGCATTATTTCTTGTAATGAAGATTGATATGTCTTGAATTAACTACACAACTGGAAATGCATATCTCTCTTATATGAAATAATTTGGCTCGAACATGTAATTATCCTTCTTTAGGATGGCAATAAAAAATCTTCAAAGTAGAAATTGAATTCCATCTTGTGTTTCAATACTGTATTTATGTGTTCAGATCAATTTGTGTGTATCTCGATTAAGTTTATTGGGTACCAGTTATTTCGTACTTTTATAAGTAGGGGTAATTATGTCCGTTAATATTTGGACAAATGGAAAAAGCCATCAAATATTTTTGGTTCTACGAGTTTGAACATAAAGCATATGGTACTTGTACCCTTGAGTGCAACTATATACTCATGAATATGGAATATCAGAGAGTGGTAGAGCCAAGGCCGTTAATCACTTCACTATTGATTTTGTGCTAAATAGACCTGGTCGAACTGCACTCATGATCCAGTACACCACTACGACATTACATTTTTTCCACAAATCATGAAATTCAGGTTCAAAAATTACTCTTAGGGTATCTACCATCCATAAATCTCATTTTACTCCTTCCTAACAGTCCAATTCTCATAGAACGGTTTCATAAAGCATAATTAACCAGTTGGCTGTAAAGAGATCAGTGAGCTACCTGGAGTGTCATTGGGCTGCAAATAGAGTGAATGATTGTGATTGATAGTTGACATTACCAGAGGTTGTTCCTGCACTTGAATGTGTTGAATTTGTCCTTTGTTGATTTCCAGTTTCAACTGGTGTGGTATTTAATTTCTTTTCAATCGCATTAGAGAAGCTTTGAATTGAATTTATAACCCTAGCTTTTGATGTCAATTTGGGATTCTACAGTACCGATTTGAATCGAATGCACCTACTAGAGTGTTTTTTGTTTCCTTTTTTGTTTATCTCTACACGGTTTCATCTACAATACCATGATAGCTCCATCAATGGAGTCTATAATTCAATCGAGTATGAGAGAAGATAAAGGAAGGAAGTAGAAAAGAGAAGAGAAGAAGCGGTTATAGAGAGAACATTTACATTTCTAGAAATTATCACAAATGAGTTTAAGCTCTCCCAATGACAGATAACAGCTCCCTTATACACCATTAACCGATTTAATGAATTAACTACTAACTAATCTCAGCCATAGTTACTTGTTAACCATTTAGGCTAGTTAACAATAACTTTATTTCCAAATCATTCAGTACTGATGATTTAATCTACCAAGGATTTGATCACGGAGTCTTGCTAATTACATACAAATTTGTACTGAAAGCATGTATTCATTACTCCAGGCTCTAGCCACAGGGTCGAAATTGTTGTAAAATTGATTATTTGGGTTTTAGAATGATGAAAGATCTGAACAAATAAGTCCCCACTTTAAAAACAAAAATTAGACAACCGAATATACAACCTTATTTGTTTTAAAAAAAAAACTTGAAACCAAACGCCTTAGATAATGGTGAACAGTGACTTGTCAGGGTCAAAGAACCCGACATCACACGTTAAACAGTAATGATCATGAGAGCCAGAAAGACTTTCACAAAATTGGCAAAAGCTCGTAGTAGTGCAGCTACTGCTACTACACTTTAACCATCCTTTTCCTGATATAGTTTCTCTACTAACTCCTCTCTTCACTTTTTTCTTTAACTTCATCAATGGACAGTACACATGATGCTCCCTTCATCATCAGTTCCATTACAGCTTCCTCCAGGTTTCATTGAAAACAAGCCGAGAGAGAGAGGGAGAGAGAGATCTGTAGTACGTACCAAGAAGAAGAATGGGTCGTGGAAAAATTGAGATCAAGAAGATCGAGAACTCGACAAACAGGCAGGTCACTTACTCTAAGAGAAGAAATGGTATTTTCAAGAAAGCTAAAGAACTTACTGTTCTTTGTGATGCTAAGATCTCTCTCATCATGCTTTCTAGCACCAGGAAATTCCATGAGTACACTAGCCCCAACACTACGTATGTCTTGATTAATTAAACACAAAAAAAATTTAGTACTTACTTTTTTGAAAAAAAAATAAGTAAAAGTTTTATGTTTTACTTTATGTTAAATCAGGACAAAAAAGATGATAGATCTGTATCAGAGTACACTTGAAGTTGATATTTGGAGCACTCACTACGAGGTATTTTTCTAAATTCACGGTTTTTCCATTTTGTGGTATAACGTTGATTTAGTATACTCTTACCTAGAAAATCAATTTGTACTTTCAATGTGTGTGCAGAAAATGCAAGAGAACTTGAAGAGATTGAAAGAGATCAATAACAAGCTAAGAAGAGAGATAAGGTAATAGTAGGATCATTAACACAACGTATAAGTAGTTTGAATTAGAATATTCTTTTTTTGTAATATTTGAGCAATCGAAGGATGGTTAATGAGTTTTATCATATGGTCAGTTTTTTTTCTCTCGTTAATGGCTGATGTTGGTGTCTGTTGATAGGCAGAGAACAGGGGAAGACATGAGCGGACTCAATTTGCAGGAACTTTGCCACTTGCAAGAGAACATCACTGAATCTCTAGCTGAGATACGTGAAAGAAAGGTTATTATTGATACCTTACTCTTTACATTTGGGGTTGTGCCACTTATGTTTGTTTATCAAGAATAAAGTTGATCCATTTCTGAAGCTAAATGGACCTAAATTAAACTTTAAATATACTCAGGAAATATCCTTCTATCAAAATTGTGAAATGGTGTATATTAAATGTTAGGCAAAGTTCACTTTATTTCGAGTCTCGAGAGAGAAGAAAAGTGTTTAACATATTGTTGAAGTAGAGGAGAATCTTTTCAGCTTGGACCAATTTGACTTAAACATTAGTGAATACGACATTTTCCATTTAATATATCTTCAAGCTGGTCTTGAATCTCTTGGTCTGCTTGCGGAAAATGCCAAAACATTTTGGGACAGGTCCAGCTTTGAGCATTCAACTAACAGACAAACCAGGCAAAGTGTTGTAGACTAACAGAAGGAACCATTGCTTCAACCCCTTGATGATCAGCAGCAGCAGTAGTAGTAGTGTCCACAACAATTTTTGGAACCTCTCCAACATCATAATCACAACACTCTTCAAACACCTTCTCCATATCTTCCCATGTAGCTGGTTTATGCTTGTTAAGAGTCCATGTTCCTATTCCATATCCGATGTGTACTCTTAACACTCCCCCACATGCCCAGACCTTGTTAATTGGAGCGTGAATAATATAATTTGGGGGCCCAACATCGGTGAACAAATCCTCACCCTACAATCCTTATATGGACTTGGACAATCCTCAGCCTACAAGCTAGCTTTTGGGGTTGAATTAGGCTAAAAATTCATTCTTTCATGGTATCAGAGCGAGACCCATCCTAATTCTTTGTTCACCGATGTTGGGCCCCCAAATTATATTATTCACGTTCCAGTTAACAAGGTATGAGCTTGCAGGGAGTGTTAAGAGTCTCATATCAGATATGGAATGAGAACATGGACTAGATCTCCACAAGCTATCTTTTGGGGTTGAGTTAGACTCAAGATTCATTCTTTACAATGCCACACACTCGATCTTTCAAACTTAGTCCTCTGCTCAACCCTCAATCTCCACAAGCCCAAATCATTGGGCTTACATTCAACAATAACAACTCGTGCACCAAAACATTCACCAAGCTTAACAAGCCTTTCAAAACGGGCCCAACGACACTACAACTACGTTGAGGCCCAATTCGAGTTGTGTTGAAGCAGCATGCCACATTGTATCATAAGAAAGTTCATTTAGAAGGTGAATAGTCGTGTTAGGAGATGATACCATTAGGGCCCGTTGAAGAGGCTTAGTGCAATCTCGAAAATGGTCTTTGTCTACAAGTGGACATTTGAGGATTTTAGCTATGGAGTGAGCTAATGTGCTTTTTCTTGTACCTGGATGGCCTTTCATTGCAATAATTGTTTGTCGTGTTACAGGATTTTGCTCCCCCATTTTGAATACACTTGGTAGAAAATTAAATCGATATTGCTACCGATAGTGAAAGAAATAATCCCTTGATTATTTTCATTAATGAAAGAGTATATATACAATTTACAATTTTCATAATATGGAAAATCCTATTCCTATTCTACTCTCAAAACCCTATTGTAGTTGTGCAAGAATCCTACAATTATGGTGAGTGTACAATGCTAATTATATACAAATAATACAAATAATATGTTACCAAAATAGGGATATATAGGGCTATGTATATTGTGTATATCACAGTCTCCCACTTGTGATAGGTTTTCGTGATATACACGGTATACACAAGGTATTGTATACCGTGTATATCCTTGTATATTTTCACACCCCCGCAGTCATAGCGGACGGTCTTCGTACGCTAGGACTGTTCCTAAAATCTTCAAATAGGATCGAGGGAAGACCCTAAGTGAAGATGTCTGCAATTTGATACCTGGAAGGAACATGTAAGACGCGTACTTGTTCACGAGCTACCTTTTCGCGAACGAAATTGATATCCATCTCAATATGTTTAGTGCGTTGGTGTTGAACCGGATTCCTAGAAAGATATACGGCACTAATATTATGACAATATACCAAGGTAACTTTTTGAATGAGAAAGTGAAGCTCCAAGAGAAGATTACGTAACCAACATGATTCAGAAATCATATTGGCCACCCCTCGATACTCGGCCTCTACACTAGAGCGTAATAAGGTAGCATGTCGTTTAGCAGACCATGAGACCAAGTTATCACCAAGAAACATGCAATAACCAGACGTGGAGCGTCTGGTATCTGGACAGCCACCCCTATCATCATCGGTATACGAGACAAGTGTAGAGGCCGATGATGGATATAGATGCAAGCCATAGTCAAGTGTCCCCTGGATGTATCAGATAATGCGTTTGAGCGCTTTCATGTGCTCCAACCGAGGATCATGCATAAACAAACACACCTGTTGTACGACATACGTAATATCCGGTCTTATAAACGTAAGATATTGAAGAGCTCCAGCAAGACTGCGATAATGAGTGGGATCCTCGTAAGGTGAGCCAGCCGCAACACCCAGCTTGGGCTTAGTATCAACTGGAGTGAAAGTAGACTTACACGAGGACATACCATCCCTTTCAATTATCTCAGCGGCATACTTTCGTTGTGATAAGAATAATCCAACTGCATGACGAGAGACAACAATCCCCAAAAAGTAACTCAATGGCCCTAAGTCTTTCATAGCAAACTCGGAATTGAGCATGGTCATGATTGACTTGCGCAAAGCATCAGTAGATAAGTCAAGATAATATCATCCATATATAATAGAATATAAGCCAGGGAAGTACCACGACGATATATGAACAATGAATTATCAGACCTGTTGTGAGAAAACCCAATAGACAAAACATAGTCTGCAAATCTCTTATACCAAGCCCGTGGGGCCTGCTTAAGCCCATACAAGGACTTCTTCGATAAACAGACACGATGAGGATATTTGGGGTCTTGAAAACCCAATGGCTGATGCATGTAAACGGTTTCCTTAAGATCACCACGTAAGAAAGCATTCTTCACATCTAACTTATGAATGAGTCATGCCTTTGAAAGAGCTAGACTGAGAACAATATGAATGGTAGCCAGTTTGACCATCAGACTAAATGTCTCACCACAATTCACGCCAACATGTTGAGTTTTACCATCCCCTACAAGTTGAGCCTTTTGTCTCGCAAAAGAGCCATCAGAATTATCTTTATGAGTAAAAATCCACATAGACCGAATAATATTAACACTAGAAGGACTGGGGAACAACTCCCACGTCTTATTTTCAATAAGAACATTATATTCGTCGTTCATAGCTAATTTTCAATTCGGGTCATTTAAGGTAGACACTGGGTTACGTGGTAGAGGGATTTAGAGACATTAGAATTGAGATTAAAATGCCATTTTGGTTTTAAAATACCCTTTTGACTACGAGTAATTGGCCCTTGACTCGTGGAGGAAGCGGGAGGATTTTGGGCAGCGGGCGGGCTTGTGATAGACTGGCCAGCAGGCAGTGGCCATGCTGGCCCAATAACAGGATCATTGGCTAGAATTGAGATTGGGACAGTGGGATGGACCACGGAGCAGAACCGAGATCGGTACTGGGCCGAGTGTCTGGCCCACTGGACAGAGGTGACAGACAGTAGATCCAACGGGCAGTGGGCCCGCTGGCGGAATTTGGGTGCGGGACAAGTTCGATAAATGGTGGATAATGTATGTGGAGACCGCGTCATTTAAAAAATTATACGAACTAGGCTCGGGACTACTCACTTTAGCAAACGAAAATTGAGTTTCATAAAAAATAACATGGCGACTAATTATGATTTTACTAGATGAGAAATCAAAACACTTGTAACCACGATGATTAGATGGATAACCCAAAAACACATAAGAGGTAGAGCTGGCTTAAAGTTTGTTACTAGTAGTTGACGGAAATAGTGGATAACATAAGCACCCAAAGACCCTAAGATGTGAATACGAATGATCCTTATTATAGAGGATTTTAAGAGGGGATGAATATGAGAATCCTTTGGTAAGAAGTATGTTACGGAGATAAGTAGTCATTTGTAGAAGATGATACCAAAAGGAAGGGGGGTACGGAAGCATGGACCAATAAAGTGCGGACAATATTATTAATGGTACGAATTTTGCGTTCGGTTTTTCCATTTTGTGAGGACAAGAGAAACGAAAATTTATGCCATTAGTATCACAAAAATCCCGAAACAACCCATTATCATATTCTTTGCCATTATCACATTGAATATTTTTTATTTCTCGTTCCAATTGGGTATAGATGAATGCCCTAAATTTTAAGAAGGTAGAAAAACTTGTGATTTTTTTGCTAACGGAAAGGTTCATAAAAAAATTAGAATAATCATTCAAAAATAGAACATAATAACGATGGCCCACAGAACTGAGAATGGGAGAAGTCCATAAATCGCTATGAATAATATCAAAAGGCATCAAAGTACGAGACGTAGAGGCTACAAATGGTAATCTAACATGTTTTCCTAAAGGAAAGAAATGACAACTTGGAGTACTATATGTACCCTTACAAGATATAAAATTATTTTTATGTAAAGAAGAAACAATAGACGACCTAGGGTGACCCAAACGTGCATGCCACATGGAAGGAGCTAGGGCTGCAAATGTCGATGGCATGGCTGGACTCGAGAAACTTGAGGTGGGCGTGAGTGGATAAAGATCTCCCCTACTATTGCATCTCATGAGAGGTATCCCCGTTTTGAAATCCTTCACAAAAAATCTAGAAGGATCAAAATTAACAAAAACTCAATTATCAGTGGTGAATTTACGGACATACACCAAATTTTTAATTAAGTTCGGGGCATGAAGGGTATTTTTAAGACAAGAGGTGAATGTGGGGAGACAAAGTTGTAGTACCATAACCATGAATTGGAATAGTATTGCCATTACCAACAATAATGTCACGATTTTTGCTCAAATTGGAATAAGACGAGAGAGTACCTTGGTCAGACGTCATGTGAGAGGTGACGCCGGTGTCCATGTACCAATTCGGGTGTGGAGGATTCAATCCAAACATATGCATTGTGGCCTTAATATCTGTCGGAGTTGGTGTGGGGCCCATTGCATTGAAGGACTGTTGGGGCCGAGGCCCAAGTACATTGAACTACTAACTCGAGAGATTGTGCTTGTGAGGAGGCCAGATCGAGGCCCAAGGCTGCTGATAATAGGGGGAGGGCAATAGGCGGGACTGGGCCATTAGCCACTTCTTGCCGCCACTATTGCGATTTTGGCCCGAATTGTCAACAAACCCGTTAGAGTTATCGGACGAAGTCATCATTGCCACAGAACTGGCGCCGGTAGCCGCCTTTTTTGCCAAGTCAGCTTCTTCTAACGTGAGCATTGAGCGGACTTGATAAAAAGGGGGAAGCGGATTACTTTGACGGAGGAGAGTTCCAACGCCATTATAGGCCTCATAAAGGCCGACAAACATTTGTAGAACAAGACGATTATTGGTAACAGGTGCCCCAACGTTACGGAGTTGGTCCGCCAACTCTTTGAGACGTTTACAATAAGCTGAAACATTCGAGAAATCTTCCATGTTGACTTGGGAAAATTCCTGCTCAAGGGTGACAACGCGGGAATGTTGGTTATCCTGGAATATATCACACAATATATTCCATGTAGCCGTAGTATTCGGCTCAATAATCGTCTGTAAAATGTCGGTAGAAATAGTGGAATAAATCCACTGAAGGACGGTAGCATCGAGAGTAATCCATAACTGAGGATCCAACGTGGGAGTAGGGGTAGTGGGAGGAATTATGTGATGGAGAACTTGATGTGAGATGGCGTGAATTTTGAACAACTCTGCCCACGTCGCGTATTAGACGTTTTTCATCTCAAGAACAATATGAATGTGATTTTTTATGCTGGAAATAGTAAGGGCAGAATGAAATATGTTCTTTGACGTAGACATAACGAAAGAACAATAGGTGATTTGGAAGAAAAATTGAGAAGAGAAGAGGAAGAACTCGGCACGAAAACTAAGGAAGGGCTCGGAACTCTAGAAAATTGAGACAAATGAAAGCTTTGGAGAAGAAGGTATGTGAAACCTTGACTTCTAATACCATGAAGTAAATAATCCCTTGATTATTTTCATTAATGAAAGAATATATATACAATTTACAATTTTCATAATATGGAAAATCCTATTCATATTCTACTCCCAAAATCCTATTCTAGTTGTACAAGTATCCTACAATTATGGTAACTATATAATGCTAATTAATACAAATAATATGTTACCAAAATAGGGATATACACGGCTGTGTATACTGTGTATTGTTGGGATACAATTGTTGTAGGGATCGGGAAGTAAATAACTATTACAATAGTAGAAAGGATAAATAAACTATTACAATAAAACTGGAAATCAAAACCTTACAAACTGCTTGTGTGATTTGCTGAGTCGAGTGATGACACTCTTTCTTTAAGACAAGATTGCCCCGTATATCTCCTTTTACGATATTGAGTAATAGTCTCCCAAGATACAACAACAACTTTAACGAGTAAGCAAAGAAAACTCAAGTGTTACTCTTGAAGAACTTTGAGTATAGTGACTTTGCTAGAGAGGAAGAATATGAACTCTGAAAATCTGTAGAATATTTTCTAAGTGTTGAGTGTATTGTTCAATTGAGCCAAAGGCCGTAGTTTATAGTGTAAGTAGAAGACCCCTCACCTAGCCAACTAATGGCCTTCAATAGCCATGTAATTGCACTTGAATGAGGGTTACATTTAACCAAATAATGGCTGAATTCATGTGGCAAGTAATGGAGAATCAATGCTCTAAGACCAGCCCAAACGTCAGATTTTTCCAACTTCCCATCACAGCAATATGCCTCCAAAGCGCCGCGGCTCCAGTAGATGACCAACCATTTTGCACCGCGGCGCAGCCTGGGAGGCGCCGCAGCCCTTCACGGCTCCGCGGCGATTTCCGACTCGTTTCATCTTACACTTCGTACACTTCTTCCTTCCTTTACCAACGTGGAATACTTTGTCATTTGACCAATAACCGTCCATAATTTTATGTCTCAAACGTATTACATACGTATTAATATCTCTTTCACTAATAAAATTTGCGATACTTGGTACTACGTGTGCACATGTGTGGAAACGACGTTTCCGACATGCGGGTCCAATTGTTCGAGTCATAAATTAATGGGATATACTTAATTCCACTTTTAGTAAATTTTCAACAATCCCCTCTTGAAAGAGATTTTGGCGCACATACATGGTGCATTTTCTAGCAAACTTTCAGCGGACCGATGTTGCATCTGGATAGGTAGCATACGCTTTGAACCTTACATAGTTGAATACCATCGGACTTACTAACTGCGCGGTGAACGTGATGTCTTGAACCGTCAGTGTTTAGTGTAAGCCAAGTCAACGGTACCAACACAACAACTTCCTTTACTCAGTTTTTCGTAATGTTTTGTCCGTTGTGGTCGTGGACACTTCTTGGATTCTTAAGTGCGTTCATTTGAGGCGGCATGTCCTCGCACTTAAATACGTGGTCTCCTACAAGGTATCCTGCTATACCCCATTTTACAAGTGTTAGGAACCATTAAAAATTTCCCCCAAACCTAACCTCAACCGGTAAGGAACATTAAAGGTTTTGGAAACTTAACCTTCACCCACACTGCAGATAGCACTTATAGTCTATCGCGGGAACGACTTTGGATTTGGTGTTTCTCTACAGAAATCTCTATTCGAAGTGCTCATGCTTCCACCGAAGCGATCAACTGAACCTTTACAGCTTAGTTTTCCCATTGAACCTAATTCATGGGATCTCCAGTCAGGAAGGTTGGGTTACCACCGTAATGGTCCTTATACTTTGGGTTTTAAGCCCATTCCCCTAGACAGGCAGAACATTTGATCATTGGGTAAGCCCTTTGTCAGCGGGAGTAAGGTTGGGTTACCACCGTATTGGTCCTTATACTTTGGGTTTTAAGCCCATTCCTCTAGACAGGTTGAACATCTAATTATTGGGTAAGCCCTTTGTCAGCGGGTCTGCTATATTATCCTTTGAATTTATGTAATTAATGGATATTATGCCCGTGGTGATCAGTTGCCTAACGGTCTTATGCCTCCGTTGAATATGACGAGACTTATCGTTGTACATAGCATTCTGTGTCCTTCCTAGAGCCGACTGACTGTCACAGTGGATCATTACAGAAGGTACAGGTTTGTTCCAACAAGGAACATTCTCTAAGAAGTCGTGAAGCCACTCAGCTTTTTCTCCTGCTTTGTCTAAAGTGATAAGCTCTGATTCCATCGTGGATCGGGCGATGCAAGTTTGCTTAGAGGATTTCCAAGACACAACCCCACCACTAATTGTAAATACATACCCACTGGTGGACTTGGTGTTCTCTATATCAAATATCCAGTTTGCATCACTGTACCCCTCTAGTACAACTGAATATCTCGAATAATATAACCCGTAAGTTAGCGTGTATTTCATGTATTGAAGTACCCGATTCAACGGCTTCCAGTGATCATCACTCGGATTACGGGTAAACCTAGCCAACTTGTTGACTGCTTAAGCAATATCAGGCTGGGTGCAATTTGTTATGTACATCAAACTTCCGATCACCTGTGCATATCGCTCCTGGCATATGGGTGCATCATAATTTTTATCAAGCTTTTGATTTCTATCCATTGGTGACTTTATAAGTGAACTGTCTAACATCTCGAACTTTCTCAAAACATCCTCGATGTAGTGAGACTGAGATAAGACCAGCCTGTCAGACGTCTTAGAGATTTTTATCCCTAAGATGACATCTGTGATATCCATATCCTTCATGTCGAAGCATTGTTTCAACATGTTCTTAGTCTCTAGAATTATGCTAGGACTGCTCCATGTGATCAACATGTCGTCTACATACATGCATATCATAACAAACGACTCAGAGTTACATTTCATGTAGACACATTTGTCACATTCATTAATGGCGAAACCCTTCGATAGCAGAGTACTATCAATTTTTTTGTGCCATTGCTTCCGGTCTTGTTTCAGCCCGTACAGAGATTTGACAAGCCGACATACTTTCTTCTCTTGCCCTTGAACCACATACCCTTCGGGTTGGTCCATATAAATTTCTTCTTCCAAATCACCATTTAGGAAGGCCGTCTTCACATCCATTTGATGTATCTCAAGGTCACGCAACGCTGCGATCGCAATGAATACCCGTATGGACGTTATCCGAGATATCGGGGAGTACGTGTCAAAGTAGTCAAAACCTTCTTTCTGCCGATAGCCCTTGACTACCAACCTGACCTTGTACTTATCTATAGACCCATCTGCATTATACTTCCGTTTGAGTATCCACTTACAACCCAACGGTTTATTTCCCGGAGGAAGATCCACCAACTCCCAAGTATGGTTATGCAGAATGGAGCCTATTTCACTCTCAATAGCTTCTTTCTAGAGCGGTACTTCTGGAGTTGACAATGCTTCAGCAATTGTCCTTGGTTCATCAACCATATAAGATACAAAGTCAGGACCGAATGATTTATCCTTCCTGACCCTTTTACTTCGCCTTAGTTCCATTTCTGGAGTCTCCAAGTTCTGAGAATCTGGAACACTAGATTTCAGATATTCAGCCACCTCGAGATCCACTAAATCTAAATCATCTAGATTCGGGCCGTCAACGACTCCCGGTTCTTGAGAGCTTTGTTCATAACTTCGTTTGCGAGAGGTTATGTCTTTTTTCTTTCTAGGAAAGATACCTTCAAAGAATTAAGCATTCCTTGATTCCATAATTGTACCCCCGTGGATATCTGAAATATCTGACTTATGCACTAAGAAGCGATAAACACTACTGTTATTTGCATATTCGATGAATATGCAATTTACAGTCTTAGGCCCAATCTTGACCTGCTTTGGCTTGAGTACTTCAACCTTTGCCAGACAACCCCACACCTTTAAATATTTATAGGTGGGTTTCTTTCATTTTCATGATTTATATGGAGTTTCGTCCTTACCCTTATGTGGGACTCTGTTAAGAATCGTATTAGCGGTAAGGACAGTTTCTCCCCACATGTTTTGGGGAAGATCGGAATTGATGAGCAACGCATTCATCATTTCCTTCAATGTGCGGTTCTTACGTTCCGCCACACCGTTCGATTGAGGTGAGTATGGAGCCGTCGTTTGATGAACAATGCTTGATTGGGCACAATATTCCTCAAATGGCGCTACGTATTCTCCCCCTCTATCACTACGAATGGATTTAATCCGCATGCGTAGTTGGTTCTCAACTTCTGCTTTGTAACGTCGGAACGCTTCAAAGGCTTCATCTTTACTTTTCAACAAGTAAAGGTAACAATACCTTGTGCTATCTCATCAATGAATGTCACAAAGTACTTGTTCCCCCCTCTAGTTTGTGCAAACTTCAAATCACATATATCCGTGTGAATAAATTCTAGAGGAGTGATATTCCTTTCGACGGATCGAAAAGGAAGCATTGTGAGTTTTTCCTCTATGCACACCTCACACTTATGTTGAGGGTTTACGTCGATAGATGGCAACTCCAACTTTACTAACCTTTGGATGGACTTGTAGTTGACATGTCCTAATCTATGATGCCATAAATTAGATGACTCAAGCAAGTAAGAAGAAGATGCTTCAATATTATTGCTTGTGCGTAATACATACATGGTGTTAACTTTGAAGAGCCTTCACTGACGAATTCTCTTCCAACAAACGTTCCATTCTTAGTGACTACAAATTTATTGGACTCAAACACTAGCCTAAAATCAGCATTAACCAATAAAGGACCTAAAATTAAATTTCTTCTAATATCAGGAACATGCATCACTTCCTTCAGAGTGAGCTCCTTTCCAGAAGTCATCTTCAGGACTACCTTTCCTACCCCCAACACGTTAGAGGAAGCGTTATTGTCCATGAACAGCTGCACGTGTGTGGAAACGACATTTTCGACGTGCGAGCCCAATTGTTCGAATTATAAATTAATGGGATATATTTAATTCCACATTTAGTAAATTCTCAACATGTATATCACGGTCTTCCACATATGATGAATTTTCATGATATACACAATATACATAAGATATTGTATATCGTGTATATCCTTATATATTGTCAGGTAAGTAATTTAATACTCCGTACTAGTGAATACTAATGGCATCTTTTTTTCCTTGAGATTGGATAAGACTAAAAGCATGTGCATGCGGAGTAGCATTGTGTTGGCACTTGCAGTTGAATGCCAACGCTATTATTTTTCCTATGATATTGATGTGATCGACAGGATAAAATGGCAGCTTACGTGCTCAACTTTTCCTCTCTACTGAAGTGCCAAGTAGGGCCTTGTCTTTTTATACGTGTACTTCATTTGAATTGGATTAGGCACTAAATTTAACGATCTTTTTTTTTTATAAATTTTGAAATTTCAATTAAATATGTATCCGAAAAGTATAAAGTATTTGAAATTAAGAAGCTACCAAATAAAATCATTTTATAGTAGTAACCTTTTTGGTGACTGATTAATTCATGTATGCAAATGATATTAGTCAATCAAATTACATTTAAGTGATTTTTTTCTTTTACATTATTAGCATATATAATTGGAATTCATTTTCCGTTTATTTACGTACTTAACTATAAGTGGCTCTATGTATTACATACAGTACCACGTGATAAAAAATAAAACAGACACCTGCAGGAAGAAGGTTAGTCTTCCTTTTTAGTTCTACTTGTAAATCTTTGATATGAATTATTTCCTTTTTATTTCGCCTGGGACATATTACAAAGTGCCATGGGTTCTTGTATGTGACTAAAATAGGTGAAGAACTTAGAAGAGCAACATGGAAACCTTGTACTAGATTTGGTAAGCATCTTTTACAGAGATATATTTAAATATTTCCTTTTTTGAATTATGGGATTATTAACATAAAAAGTTACTTAATTGCTTTATTAAAGGAAGCAAAATGTGAAGATCCAAAGTATGGTGTAGTGGAGAATAAGGGGCACTACAACTCTGCTGTGGCATTTGCCAATGGGGTACACAACATTTATGCTTTTCGTCTACAATCGTTGCACCCCAATCTTCAAAATGGTGGAGGATTTGGTTCTCGTGATCTACGCCTGTCTTGAAGACAGCAATTACTAATATGTTACTATTACTCAAAGAAAAAGTTAACTATTGCAAGCTGCAAACACTACATTATCTGATTAGGTTTTGTGCTAAGTCTGGATTTGATCCCTCTCCTAATTAACTAAAGCACTTTATTATTCTATGAATTACGACTTCTATATATGAGTTATGCCAAGAAAGATGAATTATGATTTATGATGTCGTGAACGTATGTTCATTTATGCGTATGTTGATTTTTTGAATTGAATGTTAGCTGCGCACACAATTTGTTCTTTTTAGAATGTTATGCAACACGTATCTTCATTTGTGAGTCTATTTCTTAATATTTTGTCTATAGATATCGATGGGGCCTAAGCTCTTAAACTAAATTTAAGATCCATATAGCTTTTATATATCATTTTGAATTAAGTGAAATTGTCGAATTTTACTTGTAGTTGTCATTTTAGATCTACCACATATGTTACATTTTTTTTCCTCAAAATGTTTGGGTTTATTCTGCACTTAAGGTGTTAAAAGCATATGTATTTTGTAGCCATATCCAATTGTAACGATGCACTTATAAGCTTTCTTCGTATATTATCAGGAGTTATTTCTTATAACAGCTGGAAATAAGCTTTGAGCTGATAAAATTGGCGGCAGCCTTTTTGTAGCTGCTTGTTACTTATCTTTTCTCTATGGGTTATGGCTGAAGTTTGAGCGAGTGTCATCCTCATTTTTCTTATTATTATAGGGAAAAATCTAGAGAGGATTTTGCAGTGATAAAGGTATCAATAATGCAACTTTCATTTGAATTGGCATAATGAAATAATTCCCCGAATATGCTTTTGCTTATATCTTGGACGTGGATGCTATTAGTTATATGGAGACATAACTTTATGGGTGTGTTCGGTATTTTTGAAAAATATTTTTCAATTTTCTCATGTTCGTTTGGTCAAAAATTTTGAAAAATATTTTTTTAGAAAAATAAATTCATTAAAAATGAGAAAAACAACTTAAAAAGTCTCTTAAATGACATGTAACCAACTATCCCATCCCCCAACCACCAAACCCTAATCACTCCCACCACACCCTATCCACCCCAACCCTATTCCCCCCCCCCCCACTCCAAAAAAATTAGACTTTTTTTAAAAAAAAATCTTTTTGGTTTTCTACACCCACTCTCCCGCCCCCCGCTGTGAACCCCCTGTTGACACCCAATTTTGTCCCTTCTTTTCCAATTTATTTGCAATTTTAAATATTTTTTAACACCTCAAAAACAATTTTAATCTATATAAATACATGCGTATATATATTATTATTATTCTCTTATTATTATCATTATTCGCATTTTTTACTATCATTTGCATTTTTATCATAATCATAAGTTTTATTCGAAAAATTCCATGTTATTTTATTTTCGCAAAATTGCATCGCATTTCCATTTTTTATTAAGCATTAAACATTTCGCAAATATTATAGTTTTTATTATTATCACATCGTTATGTTATTTTAAATAATTCACATCTTTTACAAAACAAAACTGATATGTTTAAAATTAAACCCCTTTTTATATTTTTTAAACCCATAACACATTTTATTTTCCAACCCAAAATAATTTTAAACCCATAACAATTTATAACCCATGTCATTTCCCAACCCAAAACAATTCAACTCACTTTTCCCTTATTTTCGGCCCACCCGAAACTCCCAAGCCCAACCGGACCGGCCCAACCCCTTTTTGCCCAACCCATTTAATCTCCCCTCACCCAAAATAAATCAAAACCCACAAAACAAAACAAACCCCCCAATTTTCGGCCTACACCAAAACAAGCCCAAAACCAAACTCCCCAATTAAATACCCATTTCCCCTTTATACCCATTCCCTTACCCTTCCAAGCCCAACCGGCCGACCCGCAAAAACAATTCCCACAAGCCCAAAGTCCCTAAACAATTCCCCCCAACTCGACGGCCCACCCCCATTTCGTCCGGCCCAACTTACCCGACCCATCACCCATCACCCATCTTCCCCCCTTTAAACCCCAAAACCCAAAACAAAAACAAAAACAAAAACAAAAAAAAAAGAAAACCTAAACCTAAAACCCTTCAACCGCCGCCACCCTACACATACCCCTGCCACCACCAACTCCCTGCCACCAACCCTGACACCACCACACCCCTCCCATCACTTCACCATACCCATACCTCTAAAATCCGCTTCCAAAATTCAGATTTCCTTTACCTTTAATTCAAATTTCAAACTCACTTCGACGAGGTGAACGTTGGGGGGAAACCCATCTATAAATATCCCCCTTGTTCTTCATTTAGGAGAAAAAAAAAGAAGGATCTGTCTTTGAAGGTCCAAATCGAAATATAAAAAAAAAGAGTTCGAAATTGTTCAAAAATAGTCAAGAAATCAGTCCGAAAATACTCTCTGTTTTAGTTCCTAATTTCCCAATCCGAGAATCCCTTTTGTTTCTGTTTCGGGTCGGGTCGGGTCGCATTCCGGTCGGGTCCGAACCGAAACCGATTCTCGTTTCGTTCCAAAATCGAAATCGCATCGAATTCCGAAACCGCAAAAATCTGAATTCCAACTTCTCCGAGCGGGTCGACGATTCGAAACACGCCTCGGTTCGCTACCCGGAGAAGGTCGGTGTGCTCGAAATTCTCAATCCCTTATGGTTTCCTTTATTTGTTGTATGTTTGCGCGATTTAATTTAACCAATTTTATGTGATTAAATGTTTAGTTTGTATAGCTTGTTTAGTTCTTAGTTAAATTAAGTTAGTGATACGCCATGTGCTAGCCTAATTAATATGTTTGTTTTAAAACTAGTAAAATCCTGCATTAGTAAAAATGAATGGATATGATGTTTGTTTAATTCATTTATACTTAGTCTCCGAAACACAATTGCTAGATTCTTCATACTTTGTCACAAATATGATTAGTAATATTTATTGACAGGACCACGGTTTGATCTCGTCCGGTATTCTTTTTTTTTTAGTTGACAATGTGGGCTTGAGTTCATGTTAGATCTTGTTAAGGGCCAATAATATATATATATGTGTGTTTAATATAGATCACAAGTTAGATTCACTGTGTGTAACAATTTTTTTTGTGAAGATGAATGCAAAATATGATTAGGCGAATGCCCTATGATGTTGGTTTGGCTAGATGTTTATTTATGTCCCAAGGTGTTAGGATTTGGACCAGATTCTGTAAATCTGTGTGTTGTTTACATTTAATATAGAAATATTTCCGACTAGGTTCTTGATAAAGATAAGAATGTCCATGTTCTTGAATAAGATGCAACTAGACATGTCTAAGTTGCCTATTAAAGTATATGCATTTTTTTTGGTTCGTAACTTGGCCTACGTGAAGCATGCCTATTCGTAAACATAATGAATGAGTATGTGTTGGGATAGCTTTAATTCTGGGCGTGATGCCACTGTGCAAGTGTGATGTAAAACCATTCTAGACTAGTCTTTATTTCTCAAAATATGAGATTTGATTGCCTAAATCATGTTAATTATGCCATGCCTAATTTAAAGTGTCATTATGCCTAGTTGTGTAGAATGAATGTTGCTGCATATCTTTTACTTGACTGACTCCACATTTAAGGAATTGTATAAAAATGATCATATGTGCATTTCCAGGCTTCCATATTCTTCTTAAATTGACTATATATTTGTCTTTACTTGCCTAAGTGTACAATGCTTTCGTGACAACATATTATCTTTTATGGATTACTTATTTGCATTCTCTTACGTATATATTTTCATGTTCCGCCTGCTAATCCTTTTCTTTTCTTTTATTTACATGAAATGCATCGGGAGCTACGAAGAGTCTCATCATGAGACTCATCACAACTTTCTCAAACCAAGACCCGCATCCACATTCATTGCATTCTCCGGCCTCGGAATTTCTACACAAATAGGGCGGGATGACATCATCATCCTCCCCGCTTCCTCTTTTATTATTATTCTTTAATTTCGTTATTTCTATTCTTGGGCATGTAATAATTATTTTAATGCTTGTGTGATTGTTAGGATATTTAGAATAATTAGGCCGCGAATAGATGAATGAATAGGATAATCTAACTGCCGTTAATTAATTTCTTAGGCTCGTTTGAATTGGAAACCATCGCTAGCTTTATTTGTTTAGGGTTGTCTCGTAAGTTCCACACTTAGCCTCTAGTTACTTTGCTATATTTTTTTAGGTTCATTATGCGTGCTTTAATATCTTTCAAAAAATAATTTGGCAATCTATTATTCATTTTCTTTAATCCTAAAAAATAAGGTTTGCATTTTATCCGATTTGCAACATTGAAAGATTTTCATAAAATTTGCTTTTATTATTAAATCGCCAAATACATATTTTTGTAAACGAATGAATTTTATATCTATTTGTTATGTATAGTGTCTTATGAAATGCATACTTTTCTCAACTCTACATATATATATGATAAATAATGCTTTACAAATGTATGTTTTCCTACACACGCTTTATAAGTTATGTCATGCAAAAATACATATTTTTAACAAACTAATTTTTTAACATAGCCATGCAATTTGGTAAAAATGCATCCTTTTTAAATCAAATTATTTGCAAAATTCTTTCCTTAAACTTCATACCTTTTAGACATGCATCTTAACCTGAGTTTGACCGGATAATCGCAAGTTATATATTTTTGTAAACGAATGAATTTTATATCTATTTGTTATGAATAGTGTCTTATGAAATGCATACTTTTCTCAACTCTACATATATATATATATGATAAATAATGCTTTACAAATGTATGTTTTCCTACACACGCTTTATAAGTTATGTCATGCAAAAATACATATTTTTAACAAACTAATTTTTTAACATAGCCATGCAATTTGGTAAGAATGCATCCTTTTTAAATCAAATTATTTGCAAAATCCTTTCCTTAAACTTCATACCTTTTAAACATGCATCTTAGTATAATATTTAACCTGAGTTTGACCGGATAATCGCAAGTTAGCGGATTCTAAAGGATGCCTAACTCCTTCCCTTTAGGATAATAAAGAACCCTTACCTAGAATCTCATCAGTTTCGCAGACCTTAAAATTGGAGTTATATTGCAGCATTTAATTTAATATTTAGGTGTCCTAATTCACCATAAAAAATAATTAGGTGGCGACTCCTTAAATCATTTACCCAGGAATCACCTGAACACGCCGTGCTCTGCTTTGACCTGCGAGCGGGTCGAAAATCGGGCGCGACAGCATGGCGACTCCACTGGGGAATTTCAGGTTCTTAACCATAGCAAATTCAGGTTAATTATTATTGTGTTTTACTTTTGCTCTTTATTTGATTTAATGCTTTGATTTGTTTCCTTTGTGAAATTTTGCATGCATAACTGCTTTAATTGCTATATTGTTTTACTGCTTTCCTTAAATTGGCATTCCGCTCATATTTCTTCCACTCTGGAAAATTGACACTATCACACACTACACGCGAGGTGTGTTTTGCGCACCCGCAAATTTCTTTCAAATTACCAAATTTTGGAAGAGTTGGCGTATGCGCGGAGTGTCCGGACCATCCGGTGGCCGCGTAGCCTTCTCACTCGAATAGTCCGCTCGGGAACCTTGAGTCTAGTCAGCCAAATCTTAAAAAATTTAAGATAGAGCTATACCACCCTTTATTTTAAGTCATGCATGCATACACCTTAGGTGGGTCGATCCTTGGTATCGACTCCATAATTAAGAAATCTACCAAAGATGTCTACGGGTCTCACAACCCAACGACCAATCAGCATATTATGTGTAGCGTGATAAGGATAGACTAATCCAGGACTAATCATGACATGCTGAAATTGGAAAATGTACATTCATTTTGTCTCATTTCCGACAAAGCATTGCGGTTCAAAGAACTTAGATCAAACTGTCGTAATCCCGCATATCCGGCGTTTAGGCCCACCTCCGCATAAGGGAGGCCCCATGCTCGTTAGGATGCGCATTTAATTTCATACAATTTGCTTGCTATTTTCTACTGCTTTCCATGCTATGCATATTATTTGAAGCAATAATTACTCGTCTTATACTAACTTGGTTTTCTTTATTTCAGGAGGTTTATTTTGTCTAATTTATTTCCCCCAAAGGTTGATTCGTGTTGATTAAAATTGGCGGAGCACCCCATCTTTTATTTCTCAATCATGTCTACCCAAATTGTATTAGTATTCAATGAAACAATGCGATTTAAATTGAGGCCTGAATCACATTTTTTGCATTTTAATGTATTTTGCCTCCACCTTTTGAAAGCTTAAAGACAAATCTGCATTGCTTTTGCTATTTTAAAATCTGTTTTGTTTAATAATTTTCTTTTCTTTTTTCATCATGCAAACTAATTTGTCGGTAATATGTGACCTATAATGAAACAAGCAAACAAGGTCCCAAACAACAAGCAAGGCTTCGAAGAATATAAGGAAGACTCACAACCGAAAGAACTGGGGCATAAGCCAAAGCCAGGTTTGGATGAAACATCAAGATGGTTGATAATTACAAAGCATTGGTACGAGCATTCTTTTACTGAGACAACGCTCGAAGCCAAATGGATACAGAATCTTGTACGAAGAAAGTGATTGATGAAAAGCAGATGGACGCAGTTCGTCCGGGGCAACCTTATCATAATAGAATGGCCAAAAGCTATCAACGCAGATGCGGTGAAAAGATACTACATTTAGGATTTTTCTATGTAATGCACTCCTTATGATTGTAAAAGTTGCACTCCCTGGTGGGATACTCAAAGAACCCATGTCGGGTTCCGTTTCTTTAGATCACAAATTTCCCCAAATTCCCTTTTGCGTGTAATGAACTACGTCATGACCTGATTCCCTCGGCGGGATACGTAGGCGGCCACATCGGCTTCGGTCCCATTTTTAGAAAAACCCTTACAATCTCCTTTGCTTGTAATGAACTACGTCATGACCTGATTCCCTCGGCGGGATACGTAGGCGGCCTAAATCGGCCTCGGTCCCACCATTAGGAAATATTTTTCTCCTTTATATCATATATGACAAAATGCACCCATCTGATCACCCTGATAAGACAGGCAAGCAAATCACACAAGACTCGGTGGTCCGTTCGAAAGATCATCATCCTCACATATTAGAAACTGGAGCATTTTTTTTTTGGGATCACTGCCAGAGGACGCCGATAAACATGGAAAAGCATCGGCAAAATAAGTCTTTAGCCAGAAGAATTTTGGATAAGACGTTTGCTTTGTTTCACCGCATGTCACTGCTCGACAGACATTTTACATAAATGCATACTTTCTCATAAGCGGATTATTTCCAACAAATATCTTCATTAAAGTTCGACAAGAACTTTTACTGATATGCATACTTTCTTATAAGTAAATTATTTTCAACAAATATTTTCGTTAGAGTTCGACAAGAACTTTTTACGGATATGCCTATTTTCTTATAAGTAAATTATTTTCAACAAATATTTTCGTTAGAGTTCGACAAGAACTTTTACTGATATGCCTACTTTCTCATAAACAAATTGTTTTCAACAGTTTCCATTAGCGGTTAGCCAAGACTGAGAACTAGATAGGGGCTACAGGTCCGAATCAGCGGAACATGCAACTATCAAGAGCAGAAGCTACAAAGTCAACGCGAATCAACCGCCTCTCCCCCAAACTCACAAATTTTCTTTGAGTACAGGTTCTTCAGGTTGAAAGAAGCAGGGAAGCCACATCACTTATGATCAATTTCCCAAAGAATTTTGGCATCACAGCTCACTACAAGATGTTATTTCGAATCACAGGGAACGACAACACAGCAAACCCGACGGCAAAGACGTCGCATCACATTTTCGCCCGTGCCAGGACGACATTTCAATTCACAGTCCACATGAGTTTGAATCGGTAGAAGATTCAGCACAACGTGGAACCATATTATAGCAAACTGACGGCAAGGACGTCACTTACATCTTTTACAGCAAGACAACATTACAACGATGTCATCAGCTTTATCATTACAACGACGTCAACAACATTACAACGACGTCTTCAGCACAACAGTTACTTTTTACCGCATTACAACGACAACAACATTACATTCTTACAACAACGTCATCGACGTTACTGCAGCACATCAACTATCTTTTACAGCATTACAATGACATCAACAACATTACAACGATGTCATCAACAAGTTATCATTACAACGACGTCAACAACATTACAACGTCGTCTTCGCCAATGAAATGCCTATCTCTTACAAAGAAACATCATTACATTCTTGCAACAACGTCATCAGCATTACATTCTTGCAACAACGTCATCACAATGACGTCTTCAACACAACACGTCGATACAACGACGACATCAGTGTTACATTCTTACAACAACGACATCAACAACATTACAATGATGTCATCAGCAACGCGCCCATACAACGGTGCCATCAGCAACACGCCCATACAACGGCGTCATGAACAACACGCCTACGCAACGGCGTCTTCTGCAAAACAACTATCTTTTACAGCATTACAACGACATCAACAGCATTACAATGATGTCATCGGCAACGCGCCCATATAACGGTGCCATC
Source organism: Anisodus tanguticus (assembly GCA_034509755.1). NCBI lineage: Eukaryota > Viridiplantae > Streptophyta > Magnoliopsida > Solanales > Solanaceae > Anisodus > Anisodus tanguticus. The sequence continues at coordinate 12,444,549 of CM067544.1, forward strand.
AACAACGCGCCCATACAACGACGTCATGAACAACACGCCTACGCAATGGCGTCTTCTGCAAAACCACTATCTTTTACAGCATTACAACGACATCAACAGCATTACAATGATGTCATCAGCAACACGCCCATACAACGGCGTCATCAACAACACGCCCATACAACGGCGTCATCAACAACGCGCCCATACAACGGCGTCATGAACAACACGCCTACGCAATGGCGTCTTCTGCAAAACAACTATCTTTTACAGCATTACAACGACATCAACAACATTACAATGATGTCATCAGCAACGCGCCCATACAACGGCGTCATCAACAACACGCCTACGCAACGGCGTCTTCTGCACAACATTTATTTTTACAACATTACAATGACGTCAACAACATTACAACGACGTCTTCAGCACAGCATTTATCTTTTACAGCAAAACAGCATTACAACAACGTCCTCGACGTTACAGGCAGCACAACAACTGTCTTTTACATCATTTACAACGACGTCAACAATAATACAACGACGTCTTAAACACAACACGTCAATCCAACGACGTCATTTCAGGCGCCCACCTTATAATGCGGGTATTTTAATTTCAGTTAGGCGCCCACCTCCTAATGCGGGTATTTTAATTTCAATCAGGCGCCCACCTCCTAATGCGGGTATTTTAATTTCAGTCAGGCGCCCACCTCCTAATGCGGGTATTTCCAAGTTATATTCTCTACCATTTTTCCTCAGCAGTTATACACTAATTTTATCTTAAGCTTTAGTTTGCAGGAACTTCATCCCAACGTGGAACTATCTCTTACGGCGAACCGAGGCAACTTGGTCAATGACCTACTTCGAACGTCGATCCGCTCTTTCCCAATAGTTTTGTCACATCTGCGACCAGTGTCTTCATAACTCGACACTGGGGCAATATTTCTTGAATCCGCACCAACTTTTTCAATGTCTTCTCCCTTGAAATTCTGTTTCTACCATGCATCCCTAATCTTCCTTCAAGTCCCGCTGATCAGAACAAAATTGGCTACTCGGTCAACTTCTTTGTCCGAAAACTCTTTCATCGTCTCCGTCCAAAGAGGGGCATCTGTTGACACCCAATTTTGTCCCGTCTTTTCCAATTTATTTGCAATTTTAAATATTTTTTAACACCTCAAAAACAATTTTAATCTATATACATACATGCGTATATATATATTATTATTCTCTTATTATTATCATTATTCGCATTTTTTACTATCATTTGCATTTTTATCATAATCATAAGTTTTATTCGAAAAATTCCATGTTATTTTATTTTCGCAAAATTGCATCGCATTTCCATTTTTTATTAAGCATTAAGCATTTCGCAAATATTATAGTTTTTATTATTATCACATCGTTATGTTATTTTAAATAATTCACATCTTTTACAAAACAAAACTAATATGTTTAATATTAAACCCCTTTTTATATTTTTTAAACCCATAACACATTTTATTTCCCAACCCAAAATAATTTTAAACCCATAACAATTTATAACCCATGTCATTTCCCAACCCAAAACAATTCAACTCACTTTTCCCTTATTTTCGGCCCACCCGAAACTCCCAAGCCCAACCGGACCGGCCCAACCCCTTTTTGCCCAACCCATTTAATCCCCCCTCACCCAAAATAAATCAAAACCCACAAAACAAAACAAACCCCCCAATTTTCGGCCCACACCAAAACAAGCCCAAAACCAAACTCCCCAATTAAATACCCATTTCCCCTTTATACCCATTCCCTTACCCTTCCAAGCCCAACCGGCCGACCCGCAAAAACAATTCCCACAAGCCCAAAGTCCCTAAACAATTCCCCCAACTCGACGGCCCACCCCCATTTCGTCCGCCCAACTTACCCGACCCATCACCCATCACCCATCTTCCCCCTTTAAACCCCAAAACCCAAAACAAAAACAAAAACAAAAACAAAAAAAAAAAAAAAACCTAAACCTAAAAACCCTTCAACCGCCGCCACCCTACACATACCCCTGCCACCACCAACTCCCTGCCACCAACCCTGACACCACCACACCCCTCCCATCACTTCACCATACCCATACCCCTAAAATCCGCTTCCAAAATTCAGATTTCCTTTACCTTTAATTCAAATTTCAAACTCACTTCGAGGAGGTGAACGTTGGGGGGAAACCCATCTATAAATATCCCCCTTGTTCTTCATTTAGGAGAAAAAAAAAAGAAGGATCTGTCTTTGAAGGTCCAAATCGAAATATAAAAAAAAGAGTTCGAAATTGTTCAAAAATAGTCAAGAATTCAGTCCGAAAATACTCTCTGTTTTAGTTCCTAATTTCCCAATCCGAGAATCCCTTTTGTTTCTGTTTCGGGTCGGGTCGGGTCGCATTCCGGGTCGGGTCTGAACCGAAACCAGTTCTGTTTCGTTCCAAAATCAGAAATCAGTATCAGAATTCTGAAACCGCAAAAATCTGAATTCCAACTTCTCCGAGCGGGTCGACGATTCGAAACACGCCTCGGTTCGCTACCCGAGAAGGTCGGTGGGCTCGAAATTCTCAATCCCTTATGGTTTCCTTTATTTGTTGTATGTTTGCGCGATTTAATTTAACCAATTTTATGTGATTAAATGTTTAGTTTGTATAGCTTGTTTAGTTCTTAGTTAAATTAAGTTAGTGATACGCCATGTGCTAGCCTAATTAATATGTTTGTTTTAAAACTAGTAAAATCCTGCAGATTAGTAAAAATGAATGGATATGATGTTTGTTTAATTCATTTATACTTAGTCTCTCGAAACACAATTGCTAGATTCTTCATACTCACAAATATGATTAGTAATATTTATTGACAGGACCACGGTTTGATCTGTCTGGGTATTCTTTTTTTTTTAGTTGACAATGTGGGCTTGAGTTCATGTTAGATCTTGTTAAGGGCCAATAGTATATATATATGTGTGTTTAATATAGATCACAAGTTAAATTCACTGTGTGTAACAATTTTTTTTGTGAAGATGAATGCAAAATATGATTAGGCGAATGCCCTATGATGTTGGTTTGGCTAGATGTTTATTTATGTCCCAAGGTGTTAGGATTTGGACCGATTCTCGTAAATCGTGTGTTGTTTACATTTAATATAGAAATATTTCCGACTAGGTTCTTGATAAAGATAAAAATGTCCATGTTCTTGAATAAGATGCAACTAGACATGTCTAAGTTGCCTATTAAAGTATATGCAGTTTTTTTGGTTCGTAACTTGGCCTACGTGAAGCATGCCTATTCGTAAACATAATGAATGAGTATGTGTTGGGATAGCTTTAATTCGGGCGTGATGCCACCGTGCAAGTGTGATGTAAAACCATTCTAGACTAGTCTTTATTTCTCAAAATATGAGATTTGATTGCCTAAATCATGTTAATTATGCCATGCCTAATTTAAAGTGTCATTATGCCTAGTTGTGTAGAATGAATGTTGCTTTGCATATCTTTTACTTGACTGACTCCACATTTAAGGAATTGTATAAAAATGATCATATGTGCATTTCCAGGCTTCCATATTCTTCTTAAATTGACTATATATTTGTCTTTACTTGCCTAAGTGTACAATGCTTTCGTGACAACATATTATCTTTTATGGATTACTTATTTGCATTCTCTTACGTATATATTTTCATGTTCCGCCCGCTAATCCTTTTCTTTTCTTTTATTTACATGAAATGCATCGGGAGCTACGAAGAGTCTCATCATGAGACTCATCACAACTTTCTCAAACCAAGACCCGCATCCACATTCATTGCATTCTCCGGCCTCGGAATTTCTACACAAATAGGGCGGGATGACATCATCATCCTCCCCGCTTTCCTCTTTTATTATTATTCTTTAATTTCGTTATTTCTATTCTTGGGCATGTAATAATTATTTTAATGCTTGTGTGATTGTTAGGATATTTAGAATAATTAGGCCGCGAATAGATGAATGAATAGGATAATCTAACTGCCGTTAGTTAATTTCTTAGGCTCGTTTGAATTGGAAACCATCGCTAGCTTTATTTGTTTAGGGTTGTCTCGTAAGTTCCACACTTAGCCTCTAGTTACTTTGCTATATTTTTTTAGGTTCATTATGCGTGCTTTAATATCTTTCAAAAAATAATTTGGCAATCTATTATTCATTTTCTTTAATCCTAAAAAATAAGGTTTGCATTTTATCCGATTTGCAACATTGAAAGATTTTCATAAAATTTGCTTTTATTATTAAATCGCCAAATACATATTTTTGTAAACGAATGAATTTTATATCTATTTGTTATGTATAGTGTCTTATGAAATGCATACTTTTCTCAACTCTACATATATATATGATAAATAATGCTTTACAAATGTATGTTTTCCTACACACGCTTTATAAGTTATGTCATGCAAAAATACATATTTTTAACAAACTAATTTTTTAACATAGCCATGCAATTTGGTAAAAATGCATCCTTTTTAAATCAAATTATTTGCAAAATTCTTTCCTTAAACTTCATACCTTTTAGACATGCATCTTAACCTGAGTTTGACCGGATAATCGCAAGTTATATATTTTTGTAAACGAATGAATTTTATATCTATTTGTTATGAATAGTGTCTTATGAAATGCATACTTTTCTCAACTCTACATATATATATATGATAAATAATGCTTTACAAATGTATGTTTTCCTACACACGCTTTATAAGTTATGTCATGCAAAAATACATATTTTTAACAAACTAATTTTTTAACATAGCCATGCAATTTGGTAAAAATGCATCCTTTTTAAATCAAATTATTTGCAAAATCCTTTCCTTAAACTTCATACCTTTTAAACATGCATCTTAGTATAATATTTAACCTGAGTTTGACCGGATAATCGCAAGTTAACGGATTCTAAAGGATGCCTAACTCCTTCCCTTTAGGATAATAAAGAACCATTACCTAGAATCTCATCAGTTTCGCAGACCTTAAAATTGGAGTTATATTGCAGCATTTAATTTAATATTTAGGTGTCCTAATTCACCATAAAAAATAATTAGGTGGCGACTCCTTAAATCATTTACCCAGGAATCACCTGAACACGCCGTGCTCTGCTTTGACCTGCGAGCGGGTCGAAAATCGGGCGCGACACCCCCTACCCCTCCCATTTTTTTTTTTAAAAAGTTTTAATTTTTTTTGTTTTTCTACACCACCCTAACCCCCCCCCCTCCCCTCGCCCGATGCGAACACCCTACCCCCAAAAAGATTTTTTTCTTAAAAAAAGTTTAAAATTTTTATTTGTTTTTCTACACCCCCCCACCCACCCCCTACTCCCTCCCGAATTTTCTAATTCATATATTTTATTTTATTTTATAAAAAACTTTCATGGTTAAATTTGGTGTGGGTGGGGGCAAGGGGGTGGGGGTAAGAATTTTTTTTCTATTTTCATAAATTTTTTATAAAAAATAAAATAAATATATGAAATAGAAATTTGGGAGGGGGTTGGGTGAAACGGTGGTGTGGGGTATGTGAAGATGAAGTGTGTTCGAGGGTGGCAGTTAGGTGGGGGTGCAATTTTATTGGGTGGTGGGGTTGTTGGGTCTTGGATGAGTATTTTTTCGAAAAATATTTTCTACTAACCAACTGAACATGAAAAAATAAATAAGAAATTCACTTATTTGCCACTAACCAAACGAACATGAAAAAATAAATAAGAAATTCATTTGTCTTTCAAGAACTAATTTTCCAGGAAAACATTTTCATCCATATGAACACACCCTATATATTGTATAATTTTTCAATCAAATGTATTTAAATGAACTCTTTTTTCTCCGCTAGCTTCGCCCTTGTTAGGAAGTCGTCAAATAATCCGGAAATTGCCTTCTTTGGATTTTGTTTTAGAAGAATTAATTTCAAAAAACAATTGTGTTTGAAAAGTGGTTTGTTTTTTATAATTTATGAGTTTTAATTTTCATTCAAAAATTTGAAAAATATAATAATATAGCAGAGTTTTAAAATGTTTGGATGCTTCATCCCATTAGAAAAAATAATGGAAACTTACAGAAACCACTATATTTTGTAGGTTTCTAACCAATTATAGCTATTTTTTCAAAATTATCATTCGTAACTTATAATTGGGGTTTTCGGATGTATTTCGTTGTATTTAAATACATGTATTTTCGGATGTATTTTTTACGTATCTAAATACATGTGTATTTTAGTGTATTTATATATTGATATATTCTTTTGTTTTGACTGTATTTGAATGTATTCGAGCTCGATCAACAAGATCGCCACCAATGTTGCAAAAGTTAAATGTATTTGATTGTATTTGAATGTATCTCAACAAAATTTCATATGCAAAATTTCAAATACACTGTATACATTCAAATACATATAAAGCTAAAAAGACATTTGGATAAAAGACAAGAAGCCAAAAATACATTCAGATACAAGACAAGAAGCCAAATACATATTAGATATAAGACATATGAGATATGTATGACAAATACATTCGGATATGAGATGAAGACGATGCTTGTTTCCTTTCTAGAAGAGACGACAACAACAATCAGACAAACTTCTGCTATGGAAGAGGAGTTGAATTCACAAGAAGATGTCAAAATTCATATGCTAGCTTCTAGTCCCAATTCCCAAATAGGGCTCTCAATTTCACAGGAAAAGGACACCATAATCCAAAACCCTATACAACCCTTCGTCTTCTACCTCGTCGTTCATCTGAATCTCTTCGGAGAAATGGATGAAGAAGCCCAGTTCCAAGAACTCCAATCAAAGTTGGTTTGTACTGCGTTGTGTTCTATTAGATCTGACCAAAATGGAAGAATGAAAAATGAAAGAAGAGAGAATTTTTGGGAAAAGGGTTTATGGATCTAAGGGAGACGACAGAAAATCCGGCTCGGAGAAAGAGGAAGAGAATGAGTACCTCTATGTTGATCGTAGAAGAGGAGTGGAGATTATCGTCGGGAATGGTGCTTGTCGTGGTGGCACCGGTAATGGAGGTGGTGGTGGTTAGAAGCAGATCTGGGAAGAAAGGGAGGGAACAAAAAAGAGGAGTGAGGTCGAAGAGATAGAGAGGTGATAGAGAGTTTTTATTCTAGTAGAATAAATCTATGTATTTGGTATAAATACAATATGTAAATGTCGCACCCTAACCTTGGGGGTGGCCGGCACCCGGTGCCCTAAGGCCCAAGCGTACTGATGACGTCTAAATTCACTCCTCAAAGAGAAAGTATAAACGGTCATCGCAATATAATTTACCCAACTAGGAGTCGAGGTCGAATCCCACAGGGAACAGTATACTTGGGCAATTAAGCTAGTTATGGAATTATCACCAATTAAGTCAAGCCAAATGATTTTTAAATATTTGATTTTGTTTAAAACTAATAAAGATAAAACTAACTAATGGGATCACAAGCTATGGAAATTCGGGGTTTTGGAACATAATAATTTAACTTAAACTCAATAATGATCCATTGCAAGTAATTATCTACCACTAATTAATTATGGGTCTAGCAAATTAGCCTAGGAATCTCAATTACCTATCAACGTCTCTCGAATATTTAGCGGGTCTATCTTAGCTTATTCTATCGAATCAAACTAAGGAGCATTAATCACATTCAAATATTAGGCTACACTAGGATTTTCCTATCTAAAGATCAAACCCAATAGATGAAGGTTAAAGCCTCAAATCGTGATAATCAATCTAGCCCAAATCCTAATTTCCTCTCTCAAATTTAATTAAGGATAAATGGGCAAGTTCTAGGGTTAGTTACTACCTTTGGAAACATTCAAGAACAAGATTAATTAAATAAGCAAGAGACACATTTCATAAATAGCAAGAAATAATCAATACAAAAGCAACAAGAGTTAAATACAAATACTCAACAAGTCTTTATAATTGTGTTGTTAAAAGTCATCACCCATACCAATATAACAATAGAAAGCAAGAAAAAAAAAAGATTATGACTTCAAGTCTTCACTTCCAAGGTGATACGTGATGAAACCTTAGCCTCCAAATGCATGTTCTCCCTCTTTTAAGCTCTCAAAATATGATGGAGAATGAGTTTTTGTGAGTTGGTATATTGTGTAATGAATTGGTCCCCTTCTCCAAATCCTAGATAAGACTTAGAGCGTCTTTATGCTTGGACTGTCTCAAACTGCGGCAGGAAGTGTGGTTCGCGGAACTGAAATGCAACCCGCAGAAATGCTCTGAAGCATCTCAATCTGAGCTGAGACTGATGTGGAGCAGTGATTCGTACATCGAACTACAGTCCACCAATCAAAAGTATGGACCGCAGAGTGGGTCGCACTTCGGGGCTCCAAATTCGTCTTTACAAATTGCGGTTGAGCCTCCCAATCTGCGACCCGCTTTCTGGTTGTGCGGTCCACATAAATGGCTTTTGTTGCACTTCTTCATTTTTCAGTATTTTTTTCACATTTATGTACTTTTCCTCAATTTTGGTGTCCCGAGTAAAAAATCCTACAAAAATCAAAATAAACATAAGAAATGACATTAAAATTTACTTAAAGGACTAGAAAAGCTTAAGAAAATGGTATAAAATGCGTAATTTCATCGTACATCAACACCCCCAACTTACTCTTGCTTATCCTCAAGCAACTAAAATAAAACTACAAGTTACGACTAACAACAAAATAAGAATGACTATGGTTGGTTCTACCTATGAGTTCACATGCATGCGATTCAAAATGTTAATAACCCCTCAATTTTCTCAAAAATAACCCAAGAGTGCTTAGCTACAAACAATCACTTCATGAAAATCAAGCTTCCATTGATGACTAAATGTGCACAAGTACAATAATTTAAGAACCTCACATCACAAAGTTCATGCAATTCATGTGCTCTCATAACAAAGAAAGTCCGAACACTCCATATATCAAAATCACAACATGGGACATAGATAAAATCACTCACACTCACAAAGAATGTCAAGTGTCACAAGTATCATGTCATAGGCTTGCCCTTATTTTAAGTCACCACTACTAAAAGAGTGCTCGATTTCGGATCTCTAAGGACTTTTTCAATCTTATAAATTAGGCTTAGGGACGGGTAGGATATTCATTTAGGTATAAGTGACTTTTCCCTCCTCTAGCTACATATTTTTCATTCTTTTTGCTCAATTCCTTTCTTTTCATTTCCGCTTCCTTTTTTCACCCCTTTATTCTAGTTTTTCCACTTTATTTCACTCTTTTTGTGATTCATTTTCTCTTTTCTTTTCTATTATTTTTGCATTTTATTTTATTCTTTTTCTCGTTTTTTCTCCTTTTTAGTACTACTCACATCACAATCTTCTTCCTTATTTCATCTCATATTCCACCCCCAACTTAGGATTTTAGCCTCAACCTTCACTTTTCAAGTACTTCAAGTAGAGATTTGGTTCAAAAGACGGTTTATTTCAAAAAGGATTTTAGTTTGTTATGTGGTAGCAAGGAAAAAGGTTAAAAGATTCAAAAGGGGACAACTAGGTACTCTCATCTCACAGGTAGGCTAAAAAAGTTTCAAGAAGAGGTTTAATCTCATAAGAAAGCCTAAGATCATTTCCTCAACCTAATAAAATCTATAATTGATGTGACAAACCAATGGGGAAAGTTCTAGATGATTCAAGCAAGCACAAGAGAGCAATCAAATCCTCACCACACGATGCACATGAACTACAAGAACCGCTACATTTTTAGCTCTCTATTGATTACAAGACTATCATCTCATGAAGATTCAAACACAAGTAGATATAGAGTCACAAAATGAGGCATGCTTTCACAAAAAAAGATCATTCAAGGGAATGGCTACTCTCTATTTTCAGAATACAACTTTTTGAGGGGTGTTATCAAAACCAACAGTAAGATACACATGCTAGAAATTACATACAAGTACCAACCAAGTTAAACTACTCTATCATTAGGCTATGGTTACTGAACATACACATTTGAAAAAGAACCAGACAAAGAAAAATCGAGGGGGATCAAATAAAAAACTACAAAGAAAAACTACACATGTTACCCCACCCCCAACTTTAAAAGCATCCAGTGTCCTCAATGCATAAAATCAAAATATAAGGACAAAAGTTTGAGGGGCTCCTTATGGTGCATTAAGTGCTCTCTTGAGTTTGGCACTGTCTGGGCATCAGTGCCATCGGACTGTGACACGGGAGCAATAACTCTGAACTACCATTTTCGAGCTCTGGTGGTATAGGACTAGTAGCACGGACAGGTGAAGTGGTGCCAACAGGTAGTGGAGGCGTGAGATACACCTATTTTTCCTTGGCTGACTTAGAACCCAAGATTCGATCTCAGAACAGGTCGCGAAACTGTTCTATGATCCGCATAATGGATCCTTTCCACCGCAGTTTTATACTCAACCTCCTAGTGGTCTATCTTATTTTGCGGTCAAAAAATGTAGGTCGCATACCAGGAATGCGTATCGCAGAATGGTCCGCATTTTAAAACATTTTCAAGTTTGATTTTTCAATTCATCTGGGAGAATTTGCGGATCAAAATGTGGTCGGTAGATCGTGTTTGCGATCCGCAGAAGAGGCCGCATAATGATCCTCCTCATTTTCAATTTTTTTTCAACACTTCCATCTCCAACTTCCATGCAACAATGTTTTATTTTCCTACACACTTAGACAAACGATCAAAGCTCTCAATGGAATAAAATAAAATAAATATCAAATAACAAAAAGTAAAAAAATTGGGTTGCCTCCCAATATCGCTTAATTTAATGTCGCAGCACGACGTGTGTTAACCTTACCACTTTTTTCTCCACTTGGAGGATATGAATTTTTGCCCTAACTTTGAATCAAAGTTCCAGTTATGCTTATGAGGTGGTGGTAGTAAAACAAAGAGGCCAACTCTTGGGTGTCGTATTTTGCACTTTTTGGCCTTAAAGTGAGGGATGTCATTTTGGCATTTTGGCATGGCAAACTCCAAAATATGCACGCCTTGTGCTTCGTCTTCGTAATTCTCCATAGGCTCAGACATTTCAACTTTTCTTTGCAACTCTAGTATCACTTCTTTGCAAATGAACTAGAGTCTTCAAAAATGACTTGATGAACTTTTCTTTGCAACTCTAGTATCACTTCTTCAACATCGGCATCATTCATTAAAGTTGGGTTGGTTGGTTGGCCTTTCACCATTAGCTCTCCCAAATTGATCTTGATCTCATTTTCCATGGAACCCAACTCAAGAACACTATCCTTGACCATTTGTTGTTGAACATTGCATGCCTCAACCTTTGCATTCAATTTGGCCTTCAAGTCCCGAATAGCAATTTCAAGTAACTCCAATTCTTGACTTTGCTCAACTTTCATCTTTAGAAATTATTTCATCATCCGTGAAATGCCTTCACGGTGATCCCCATGGGCTCCAACTTGTTGAGCTTGATTCGTTAGCCAATTTTGGCTCACAATCTCTACTTCGTCAAGATTTTCTTCATGGTGAATTCGTTCAAGGCTTGTAAAAATTCATACATAGTGAAATCCATGTTTTGATAGCTTCATCATCTCTATGTTAAACGTCTTCCCACCAATTAGTCAAGACTTTCCCAAAAGCTTCATTCCTCTCAGTTATGCTATTTAATATTTTCTTAATTTCTTCCTTTTGAGAGCTAGAGACTTCTTCTTCACAATTTTGCTCTTCTCCAATTTGAACCACTTCTTCATTTCCTTGACTTTTTTTATGGTCATAAAAGATTTTGGGCTCATCCCTTGAGCTTGAAGTCTCTTTTCCTACCAATTCATATTGAGGAGTAAACAAATCCATGATATTTGAGGAGTTGGCTTTATCAAGGAGTTCATTTGCTCTTTTCAATGCCTCGTCATTTGCCAAGATAGATTGTAGAAGAATTTTTTCTCCTCCTCCAATCTAGATTCCTGCTCTATGTAAGTTTAGAGCATTGCTTGGATACCTTCAAATCCGACACTTTGTTCTTCATTTGCCATGTCATTATTTCTATCAAACTCAAAAGCACAACTAGCATTCTTATTAGAACAACTTGGGGGAGGGGGCGCAAAATAATTGGGACAATTACCCCAATGTCTAACTAGACCACCACACATATTACAAATATTTTCGTCATAGGAGTGGGATTGGTGCATACATCTCTCTCATGGGAGCATTTTCACAATCTTATCAAAAGTGGGGTCCACCACAATATGGACACAAATCATCAAAATAAGAGTTGCAACCATAAAACCCATTTCAATCCATGATTACACAAGGAACAAAATAAAAAAACTACTAACACAAAGAAACACAAAAAATCACAAACACATTCACAAAGACTCACAAAAATTCACAAAATGTGGACAAAACCTTTTCGGTTTACTTTCTAAACTAACCAAATACGCCTATTGTTCCCTGGCAATGACGCCAAAATTGACGACATCCAAATCCACTTCTCAAAGAGAAAGTGTAAACGGTCATCACAATATAATTTACCCAACTAAGAGTCGAGGTCGAATCCCATAGGGAATAATATACTTGGACAATTAAGCTAGTTATGGAATTATCACCAATTAAGCCAAACCAAATGAATTTCAAATATTTGATTTTGTTTAAAAACTAATAAAGATAAAACTAACTAATGGGGATCACAAGCTATGAAAATTCGAGGGCTTTAAAAAATAGTAATTTAACTTAAACTCAATAATGATCCATTGCAAGTAATTATCTACCACTAATTAATTATGTGTCTAGCAAATTAGCCTAGAAATCTCAATTATCCACTAATGCCTATCGACTATTTAGCGGGTCTATCTTAGCTTATTCTCTCAAATCAAACTAAGGAGCATTAATCACAAATATTAGGCGACACTAGAGTTTTTCCTATCTAAAGGTCAAACCCATTAGATGAGGGTTAAGTCCTCAAATCGTGATAATCAATCTATCTCAAACCCTAATTTCCTCTCTCAAGTTTAATTAAGGATAAATGGGCATGTCCTAGGGTTAGCTACTCCCTTTGAAAACATTCAAGAGCAAGATTAATTAAATAAGCAAGAGACCCATTTCATAAATAGCAAAATGTAATCAATACAAAAGCAACAAAAGTTAAATACAAATACTACTCAATAAGTCTTTACAATTGTATTGTCCAAAGTCATCACCTACACCAAATATAATAATAAAAAATAAAGAAATAAAGAGATGAAGTAAGAAATTCTCATTATGACTTCAAATCTTCATCTCCAAGGTGATGGGTGATGAAACCCTAGCCTCGAAAGGCTTGTTCTCCCTCTTTTAAGCACTCAAAATGTGATGGAGAATGCGTTTTTATGAGTTGGTGTATTGTATAATGAATGGTCCCCTTCTCCAAACCCTTTACAAGACTTATAGAGGGACCCAAAAAATTAGACTACATAAAATTATAAAAATGCCACCGCGATCCACTCTACGATCGCATAATGAGACCACAAAACTGATCTGTGGTTCGTAAAATTGGCTTAGGGTTCATAGAGTGTCTTCATGCTTAGACTATCTTGAACTACGTCAAGTAGTGCGATTTGCAGAACTGAACTATGGCCCACATAAATGCTCAGAAGTATCGCAATCTGAGTTGGAGCTGATGTGGAGTAGTGGTTCGTAGATCGGACTGCGTTCCGCAAAATGAAAGTTCGGACTGCAGTGGTTCGCACTTTGGGGCTCCAAATTCTTCTATTCACTGTCATGAATTACGACCGATCCTCCCAAACTGCGCCCCGCATTCTGATTTTGTGGTCCACAGAAATGGCTTTTGTTGTACTTCTTCCCTTTTTCAACACTTTTGTCCACGTTTATGCATTTTTCCTCGATTTTGGTGTCCCGAGGCAAAAATACTACAAAAACCAAAATAAACATAATAAATGACATTAAAACTTACTTAAAGGGCTAGAAATGCTAAAGAAAATGGTGTCAAAATGCGTAATTTCACCGCACATCACGTACCAACCCTGATACTTGTGACATGCTCAACATCTCATAGGCTGACAAGGCCCCTGACAAATGCTTAACTAAATAGAGACAATAACCACATGTATGCATAAAAGGCCCAACTTATACATATATTTATATACAACATGACTGACATAAACATAACAAGTCTACTAAAGAGGCCGACAAGGCCACACAAGCCCAAAATACATAACACGGCTGTCTACAAGCCTCTAAAGAGTATGTCACGACATCTGATCGGGACAGGGACTCGTCATACCTAACCATATACATATGCACACCCATTATACCTATCCACTCACTGGACAACTCCGGAAGAAAGGAGCATGATAACCTTCACCTGAGATGAGTTACCTACTATGAGGAATCATTTACATCTCTATCTGTACCTACAAGAATGAAACATAGTGTCCCCAGAAAGGGACATTAGTACGAAAGATGTACTGAATATATAAGGCAGATAACCAATATAGACAGAAGATATAACATAAGAGATAAGGGTACATAAGTCAACCTGAAACTCATAACAAGCCTCTGAGGGCCTACCTGTCACAATCATGAAGATATATGCATGTCTGTAAAATCAAGCCGCTCAGTGGAGCCATATAATGAAATATCCAGCCCCTCTCTCTCTCTCTCTCTCTCTCTCTCTCTCTATATATATATATATATATATATATATATATATATATATATATATATATATATCATACCCGGCCTTGATGAGGACTCAGTCGTACTCGATCTAGATGTGGGACTCGGTAGTATCAAAACCAATTGCAGTGGTGTGCACAAATAGGTACCGTACTTGGTCGACTATAGCGTGACTCGGTAAGAAAATAGCTACATATAGATAAGTGCAATGTAGGACAGACTCTGAAGGGCCTTATGAATCTAATAGGAGTGACTCAAGGTCGTTATCCTTCGATTATGATTATGTAATAGTGTTTGTATCACTTATCTGAGAGACAACAAGATCCATAAGAAGAGATACAATTTAAGGAAATCTAATCAGAAAGTATCCCGACAAGAATAGTAACAAGAACCATGAAACATACATCAATATGAAATAATAAGGTTCACAAGTTTTAAATCTCAAGAATAGAGTTTCTTTTTGAAGTAACGTCACTATGGTTATGTTTATTCATCGATCATGCAAAAAGAATGAAGGAGTGAGCCTTAACATACCTTTATCTACGAAGCTACAATTGTTCTACAAGTCCTCGCACTCCTTACAAATGAGTATCTATATCATATAAAGGGTTGATATCAATATCGAATCCAAATTCCATAGAAAAACTCATTTAGGCATCTTCCGACAACTTTGAGCACATAGGATTCTTTAGACTTTCTTTATACGGAAAATTTATGTAATTTGATTCCACAATCCTTTAATTCGTACTTTTCTTAGTCCATAACATACACAATCAGTTCGATTATTCAATTCAATTCATACTTTAAGTAAAATAGCCCAACAACTTATACCGTGATAATTTCAAAATTTTACGGATTTCGATTATGAAAATCCTTTCACAACTTGTTCGGAATCATCAATTAATCACAAACATAGGTAGAGGAGGATAAAACTTACCTTTACGCATTATAATCTCTTTAAAACAATAGAGTGTTTCCTTTCCAAGGGTTTCCAAAATCAGTTCCACAAGGAGACGACAATTTCATGATACCCACGGGGTTTATTACGTTAATCTTGTGTAATTTGATCTTAGGAGGGTATAGTATCTTAGAGAGGTGATTTAGGATATGTTCTTGTGAAAAAAAAATGAGGTCTCAAATCGAAAATTCTAATTTAAACCCGTAACAAATTTTGCACCGCCTCAAAAGGATGGTCCTTTTGACGGTCCGTCAATCCAGATCTGCAATTCAATTTCTCAGGAAAATTGGCGATTCAGATTGGGCAATTTGACGGTCCGTCAATCTTTCCATCAAATTGACACTTTTTCTTATTTTGTCGAAATGTATTTTCTTCGATCCATTTAAATTCCAAACACTCTGATACTTCCATAAACAAGTTGTAAACCTTCATTACCCTTTTGTAAGGTCGTACCTCTTCTAGGGACAATGTTATCAATTGATAACATGATAAAACATGAAACTATGGGGTGTAACATCCTTCCCTCCTTAGGAACATTCATCCGCGAAAGTTGGAGATATTCTAACTCTCAGGTTTTTCCAGAAATTTTGGCAGAGTTTCCTTTGTAAACAGGATTATCAAACCTGTTAAGCAACCCAAATACACATCCAACACCACACAGGGCGATATAATAACAAATCAACATCAAATCGGCCTCACACGACCACTTATACTTATAATAATTAGAGAGAGTTCAGCCATAACTTACCTTATCATTCTCTTGGTAACATTCGAGCTACACCTGATACATTTGTTTCAAAATTATTGTCTAAATAAAGTACATGGTCCGACTTCGTAACCGAATCGGAATAGAGGGATTATATCGCTCGAATACCAACATGAAATTAGAGTTTGAAACATTCGAGTATAATGATTCTTAGGTTCCTTGACCATTTTGGTATAGTTCTTTCGGACCAAGGACTATCTCAACATGTCATTCAATCATATTATACTGGTTGTACATAATTGATCTTTACATGGTCACACGTTTCTTTTACACAATTGCCTGGTGGCTGTAATTTGTTTGAGCTATTACATTCTGACGTCTGGGCTATATCTTTCCTTTCTGTGTTACAACTTTTGTCTTATGATGGAAATTAGGTGACAGAGTTTGTCAGCATGGAACATAATTAAGATGATGGTGAAAGATTATAGCACGATGATCGCCAAAGTCGAGGACGTGAAACTAATAGGGTCATCTGAATCCATTCCTTCTTCTGCTCTTGTTCTTTATTTCTCTATAATATCCTTATATGGTACACAAGTTCTAAACATCTTACTGGTCTTAAAATTTCTTTTTTTCGGTAAATTCCTTTTCCATTTTTACTTGAAGTAAATTTTGAATAAGAGTATCTGATTGGGACTATACTTTGTTTGTTGGTTACTGCCTTTCTCAACTGAGTTTGGTATTATGACTACGAATATACTTGGACGGAATCTTCCTCATTTGTCAAGTTGAATCCTGCTCCTGACACCAAATCCCTTAAAATATCTACTCATTACTCTTATGTATTATCTCATATCTTACTACCTCAAATATGATATTGTTACTTCGGGTTCCTTTTATTTTCGTGATTCGATAAGAGTCCTACTCATTTTCCGTGTATAGTTCTTTATTTATTGATCTGGTAATATGTCATTTAATAGTTATTGATCTTTATTTCGGACTTCTTCTTAGTCTCATACATTTACTCTCTACCTAGGTCTAGTGGTCTGAACCAAAATTCTCACTTGTTATCTTTGGACGGGGCGAAGGAAATCCTAGATATCCATATCTTATTTCAAATTGGTTCTTCCATTAGCTGTTTGTCATAACGAGCGATTATACAATGGCTTGAGATAGCCTTCAAGATAAATTTTTGACCAAACTTCAATTGTATAGACAAACTCAGTTGTTACAACGCAGACAGACGAGTTACTTAGGCATAAATCTTCCTAACCAAAATAGTGTCCAATGGTAATGTGATGGCTCACAACAATCCCCAGATCACTCAATAATCCTTATATAATATCTCAATTTCAAGGGCAAATCTTCTCGAGTGTTGTTAATCGATATTCTTAATCCTTGGATCTTGATAAGGTTCCCGTTATTACCTTTTCTCCATATTACAATACCTTTCAATGTCTTTAGATGGGGTTCTTTGTCTTGGTGCTCCTTAAATTCCCAATATAAGGAAGAATTCATTTACCTACATCTTTAAGGGATGGGGGGGTATCATCCGATTTCTATTATGGCTGGCCACTTGTTACTTCTTTGGGGAAGTTCCTTCTTGTAACTCCATATTCCTCAATGGTACACTACCTTATGGTCCCTTATCTTCATGTCCATTACATCAGAACTTCTTGCTTCTCATAACATCTCGAATTTGCATATTTCATCAATGATGTTATGTATCCCAAGATAGGTTCATCATTCCTTAGTTTCACCTCATATTTTCTCAAGTATCCTTTCTCGATTTGTATCATTACCTTTCTAGTTTCCTTAATTTCCCTTTCTCAATAAATACCGAAGACAAAATATTCTCTCATTTTCGACATTGTTTCTCCTTTTATTGACCTTATTTCTTGAGTGTCTACTATATTCACTGGCTCCGAGCTCATGATCTTCCACAAATAACATTTCCTTCACATACTCGCCCCTTGTAACTCCAAGATCTCTTATACGTCATATTCGACTATTCGTTCATTGAGTATATCTTGTACACTTGTCCCCAAAAGTAAATCTTTGACATACTTGTGTTATTTTTTTAGTATTGCTCATGCTAGGGGTTATCCTATCTCCTTTTTCCTTGAAGAATTTACTTTTGCAAGGTATTGATCTACTTGATCTCTTTGTGGTTACCGTGCTTGAGTCAACGCTGCTGCCTTTATTTATCAATTTCGGCCTCCTTTGTAACTAATGTTCGTAACCTTATAACCCGTGCATTATTCTTCTTGTAAGGTTTTTAGTTCATTCAGCTGTCAAAATTTACCATTACTCACCCGCATATCTTGTTCCATTGCTTTTATTCTTTAGATCTTCTCCTTGTTGTTTATCTTAAACCATTTCTTTATTACCTCGTCATATGCTCACACCGGGCTTCATTCGTCCTTTACTTCCACTAAAATATCCTTAAATGTCTTATCGATATTCGTGGCGGAACTAGTGCTTGATATATTCAACTTCCAATCATGGTTGGATTCAATATTGCCATAGATTTGGGCTTCCTCCCCTTAATTGGTATTAGAGTCCTTGTCTATCCGTTGTTCAGCCAATCAACTTGTACATTATTGATTTGAATTTCTTTAAAGATTTCTCATCTTAGCGTATTTCCAGTACCATCATTTATGGATGTCATATATTATATTTTTGGCTCGGGAAGCTTAAGTACCACTTCTTTAGTAATATCCTTATCTTTTAACGAAAATCATATTACTGGGTCTCGCTCCAATCCCGTCATTGATATTCTTACCATTACTGTCTTTCCACCGATCCATTTGTGTGAGAAACGTCCTTCAGCCTTAGTACTTTATCTTAACACTTTCATTTGTGTTTACCAAACACTCGTTTATCCCTTATCATTATTTAATATCAAAAATCCTGTTATCTTTTACTACCGTCCACATACGTACTTCTACGGTAGGGAAGGTATATCATTCACCTTTAACCGACAACACTCCTCCCATCTCATGGTTTTCTTAAATAGTTTAGCCCTTGTGGAGGAATTGGGGTTACTAGGTTATGTATAACCTTTCACGTCCCTTTTTTCTTTAACTGTTTTCTAAACAAAGCTTCAGGTAACTCATTTCCAGAAATCCATTTTCTTTATCATTCTTTTGAGGTTTCCCTTAATTCTTTAGACTCATGAATATGCCTTTTAGGTCACGTGTTCATATATATTCTGTGTTCCAGTATCACTCACACTACCGAGCCTAAAGGTGTTGGGTATGTGTGTAGCAAAGACATAGTTGATTCCTAAGTCATTTTACTTAGAACCTTGAACGTCATTGGAGTTTCACTTACCACCTTCCACTTCTAATACCCATTTAAGATCTATGTACATCTGTATGACACACTCCCTACAATAGTCATAACCAACCAATTATAAACACAACACAACTACTTTTAATAAAAGTATCAACATACCTGATTAGTTCCATAACTCTGAGTAACATCAGGAGCTGCTATTCCCCTGACTCAACCTCGGGCATCTATTTATTATATGAATTCTACTCCCACGCCTATAATATTCCTTAACACCACCTGGGCATTACCCATAATGCACCTGTCCACACAAATGACACAATGGCTGAAATCTATCGGTACATTCTCTGGCCCTATGGCTCAAGGCTGAATATCTAGAACATAACTCGATATTGGATAAGCATACTCCATTATGTCTCTTTCCATATTGCTGACAACGTGGTCTACTACTTCCAACATATTTTTGTGTTTGCCTGATTTCTATTCAAAAGCTTCGATCTGATGCATCTCGCAACAGAAATCCTTCGGTACCTGTTTCCATCCCAAACCTTCCGGTATGCCTACTGGTTACTTCTTCTTCACTTCTACTCGTTATGGGCGAACTTTGGTTAACTGACTTTTATGATAATGGGCTTCTCGGCCTCTCGAAAGGTCTAGCCTATGGGGGCATCTGAACATGACCCTGCTCTAGGAAGATAACTAGAGGTGATGTTGCGTATATAGTACCACTCACACCTAACCCAACCAGAAATGATCGTTGCGTTGAGGGCCTCTGTATTGTGCGGGCCCCCTATAAACTAGGAACAACACTTAAATTGATGGCACTCGGAAGGGCGATTCTTCTAGGGCCTCAGATGGGTCCTCCTCCATAGACAATTCCTCAAATGAATCTTCCTCAATGGACAGATCGCCTTCCATAGACGAATCTTCTTTCATAAAATAACTCACATTTATTTCTGGTGTCCGTATACCCCTCAGATCCATATTAACAGGTGGTTATCGTCTAGTACCTTCTCCCAAATTTCTGACCTAATTTCTGCTATCAGTACTTTCCTTAGATCTTGGCATTACTGAAAAAGAGAATCACGATGAAAAAATAGGAATTTAGTTACTTATGACTTCTCTTCTAACGCATGATCTAGATTTTCAAGAAAGGTAACATCCTAAATTCCCCGTAGCCTCATGTTTATAACTGTGGCGCACAACACACTCATAAGTAAGACTTTACTAAACACGACTTGTAGACATCCCTAGGAGTGACCTACTCTAATACAAAGCTTGTCACACCCCAACCTTGGGGGTGTGGCCGGCACCCGGTGTCCTAAGGCCCAAGCGTACCAACCCTGATACCTGTGACATGCTCAACATCTCATAGATCGACAAGGCCCCTGACAAATGCTTAACTGAACAGAGATATAACCATCTGCACGCAGAAAAGGTCCAACATATATATATATATATATATATATATGGCTAACATAAACATAACAAGTTTACTGAAGAGGCCGACAAGGCCACACAAACCCAAAATACACAACACGACTGTCTACAAGCCTCTAAAGAGTATGTCAACGATATCTGGTCGGGACAGGACCCCGTCATACCTAACTATATACATATGCACACCCGTCATACCTAACTGCTCACTAGATAACTCTGAAAGAAAGGAGTGTGATGATCTTCAACTGAGATGAGTCACCTACTGTGAGGAATCATTTGCATCTCTATATGTACCTACGGGCATGAAATGCAGTATCCTCGAAAAGGGACATTGATACGAAAGATGGCAGATCACCAATGTAGACAGAAGATATAACATAAGATATAAGGGTACATAAGTCAACTTGAAACTCATAACAAGCCTCTAAGGGTCTATGTGTCGCAATCATGAAGATATATGCATGTCTATAAAATCAAGCCGCTCGGTGAGGCCATATAATCAAATATCTAGCCTCTCTGTAGGGAAAATCATATCATAGTATATATATATATATCGCACTTGGCCTCGATGAGGACTTGGTCATACCCAACCCAGATATGGGACTTGATAATATCAAAACCAACTGCAGTGGTGTGCACAAATAGGTACCGTACCTGGCCGACTATAGCGTGACTTGGTAAGAAAATAACTACATATAGATAAGTGTAATGCAGGACAGACTCTGAAGGGCCTTATAAATCTAATTGGAGTGACTCAAGGTCGTTATCCTCCGATTATCATTATGTAACAATGTCTATATCAATTATATGAGATTCAACAAGATCCATAAGAAGAGATACGATTTAAGGAAATCTAAGCGGAAAGTATCCCGGACAAGAACAACAAAAAGAACCATGGAACATACATCAATATGAAACAATAAGGTTCACAAGTGTTAAATCTTAGGAATAAAGTTCCTTTTTGAAGTAATGCCATTATGGCTACGTTTATTCATCGATCATTCCAAAAGAATGTAAAAGTGAGCATTAACATACCTTTTTCCACGAAGCTACAATTGTTCTACAAGTCCTCTCACTCCTTACGAATGAGTATCTATATCATATAAAAGGTTGATATCAATATCGAATCTAAATTCCATAGAAAAACTCATTTAGGCATCCTTCAACAACTTTAAGCACATATGATTCTTTAGGCTTCCTTTATACAAAAAAATTATGTAATTCGATCCCATAATCCTTTAATCTGTACTTTTATTAGTCCATAACGTATAAAATAAGTTCTATTATCCAATTCAACTCATACTTTAAGTAAAACAGCCTAACAACTTATACCACGATAGTTTCACATATTTACGGGTTTCGATTATGAAAATCCTTTCACAACTTGTTCCAAATCATCAATTAATTACAAACATAGGTAGAGGAGGATAAAACTTATCTTTACGCATCATAATCTCCTCAAAATAGTAGAGTATTTCCTTTGCAAGGGTTTCCAAAATCAGTTTCACAAGAAGATGACAATTCTCACGATACCCACGAGGTTTATTACATTAATCTTGCATAATTTTCCTTGAATTTGATCTTAAGAGGGTATAGTGTCTTAGAGAGGGATTGGGAGGCGATTTAGGATTTGTTCTTGGAGAAAACATGAGGTCTCAAATCGAAAATACTAATTTAAACCCGTAATAAATTCTGCCCCACCTCAAAAGGACGGTCTTTTTGACGGTCCATCAATACGGACAGTCAATCTAGATCTGCAATTCAAATTTTCAGGAAAATTGACGGTTCACATTGGGCAATTTAATGGTCCGTCAAACTTTTGACGGTCCGTCAATTTTCCCATCAAATTGACACATTTTCCAATTTTGTCGAAATGTATTTTCTCGATTCATTTAACTTTCAAACACTCTGGTACGTCCATAAATAAGTTGTAAACCTTCATTACCCTTATGTAAGGTCGTACCTCTTTCCGGGACATTGGTATCAATTGACGACACGACGAAACGTGAAACTACGGGGTGTAACAATTAGAAAATAATTGTAGCTACTAAATATAAATAAATTAAATAGTAGTTATTATCAATATTGCTTTATAATCCACTGTAGTTTGATTTATGTTGCTATGTGTTCTTTAGTGTATTTTTGTTTAGCTTATTTAGTTGTGTTAGCTACTACTCTCCTTTATTCGAATGCACTTTGTACTGTTTTAATTCCTCATCTGAGTCTGATCGTTTCTCTTGATTTACTCTTTACCTCTTGCTCTACTCTTGCTTTGTTTTGATTACCTTGCTTGTGATTATGCTTTGTCTTGAGCCGAGGGTCTCCCGAAAACAGCCGTTCTACCTACCAAGGTAGAGGTAAGGTCTGTGTACACTCTACCCTCCCCAGACCTCACGGTGTGAGATTTCACTAGGTATGTTGTTGTTGTTGTTAGTAGTTATTATCAATAAATACCTCTTAGAAATAGCTATGCCAAGTAATATTCCTAAAAAATAATAGCTGATTGATTGGACAACTTTTATTTGGAAGATTCAAGCTAAATATTGATGGATTGATGATTCTTCCTCTAGGCCTTAGAGGGTTGGGTGGAGTCATTAGCAGCAATAATATAGACTGGGTTTTGGGATATGAAATGTGATGTAAAAATCCCCGCGAGCTCAAGGTTTCAATTTGATCCTCGAAGTGATAATCTCGGAGTTCCAAATAAGGTTGATCATCCGAAGATAATATGCCTCATTTTGTTCAGCCTTTGTATGTAGGTCTTGGCCGAAGACCATGTTTATTTTCTAGCCTAGTTTTTAGCTCATTTAACCTCTAGCTTAACTACTTAGGACATCATTAATGAGCCATGTAATAGGAGAGAATAACTAGGACATGTAATAAAGCTGAAGGTCTTCCAAAAGGATGTCTAAGCTGTGTGGAAGAGGATCAAGCCAAGGTGGCAATGACAAAGATGTTCTAGAAGATGAGGCTGCTAAGATGGCAATTCATGAACCAATTAGTTCATGAATTCGAGGACAACAATTCGGCCAAGGGGGAGGATGAAGAGTCAACCGAAATGATCATCAAAATAAATACTAAGAATAGAAGATTCCAACACATTCCAAGAAGATGAGGTTGTTGGAAGAATTTATGAGCTAACAAATTCATGAATATGGTTACATGGGAGACCTCAATCTTAACCTAGAGAAGAGGAAGAGGTGGCCGAAACACCTTGGACTACAAGTCACTCCAAACCCATTCACACTAGGTCGAACTCCCAAGTAATTTGTGTCCTTTTGTCTTCTTCTAGAATAGTCCATTTTGTACTATAAATAGAGGCCTTAGGACCTTGTAAATAGTTAGAGTTTTTTGATATAAAATTTGAGTGTTTACTCATTTTGCTAAGTCTTTCAATCAGGGATTGAATTTCTTAGTTGATCCTCCGGGAGGGTCACTTGGTTCTCCGGGAGAACCACCCATCTTTTATAAGGTTTCGGTCCCCTTGCTTGGTTAGTGTTGAGCCTCGCGGTCAGCAAACCTCAACCTAGTCCTTTTGCAATTGACCACAACATCCTTGGAGCCACACAAGCAATTAACTCCTCGTGTTACATCCAAGAACACTATATCGACCGAATTGTGACTTGGCTTGTGTCTCGGATTGTTTCCAACAATCCGTATACAATCCATGTTCCAATTACTTATTTTACTCCATCACTACACTCCACAACAACCATTAATATCACCACAAAATTCCCTTGTCCGAAAATACCCACAACCATAATTAACCTCAATCAACCACACCAACGGCTCCATCTAATGTCTCTATCAGACCCTCACTGCCTCAGGTTGTTTACGCGACCTTAGCTTCACCAAAACACCAAAACACCACCACCTCTCTCTCCCACAAGACCCCCGAAACAACCTCACAAAACGCCAACTCGCGTTTTTAAGCCAAGTCAACCGAAATTGCCCTCAACCACCACACTGCCTACCTTACCCGAGAAACTGAGAGCCTCCCGGTTTCGGCTTTGTGCACCAACCTACCGCCACCATACTACCGAACCCCGACCACCACCCTGACCCTCAACCCACCCGTAAACACCACCCAAAATGCTTTGACGCGATTCCAACCACACTGACCCGAAACATCCACCATACACCACACTGCCCGGCCATGCCGATAAGCCGAAAACCTCATTTTCCTCGCCTATCTTCGTGTCAACCCGAATACCATCAGGACCCAAACCCTTTGTCCATTCAAAGCCATCCGTACTTACATCAATTGGTATCAGTTATATTGATTTACAATTGTTCTGAATTGCTAGCTTTTCTATAGAGATCGTATATTACTACTAATAATCATAATCCATTTATGCTAGAAATAACAACTAATTCAATTAAGGTAATAAATATGATTGCAGGTGGACATTTATCTTTTAACCTAATTATTTATGAATGCAGATCACGGATACAGAAGTTGGAGCTCCAGTCATTGGTCAAACACACATACAGAGAGCAGAATAGGGTGACAAACTTGGCAAACTGGCTTGCTAAGGAGGGGCTCGGAGGAAGCTTTTTAAAAAGAACTAAAATTTTGGTAGTTTTTTCAATGTTTTTATTCGTGACAGTTTGAACAAACATTCCAGGAACAACTTTTACTATAATCATCCTAAACTGTAATAGTAACTTGGTAGACTTTTCAAACGGTAGGGCAATTACCCCACAAATAATGTTTTTGTTGATATTACATAATATTACATCCAATTAATAATATAAAAAAATCTCAATCTGCTCAAAGCAACATGAAATATGGACATTTCAATGTTTATCTTATATGAACGAGATCTAATGAAAAAGATATCACAAGTGGAATCATAACATCAAGTTCCAATTTCAATGACCTTATTAGATCTTTCTTATGATCCCTATATTAATTAAATAGAAGAAAAAAAGACCCTATTGTTTTTAAAAGGAAAACAACCAAAATCATAATGAATGAGTAAGATTTAAATGTTTCGAAAAACCGAGTAAAAAGAGGGATGTTAAAGTATATTGGACAGCTTTATTTGGAACATTCACGCTAAACACTGATAGTTTGATGATTCTTCCTTGACCCGTGCCTTGGAGGGTTGGGTGAGTCATTAGTAACAATAATATAGACGGGGTTGTGGGATTTATGAAATGAATCCCTTATAATTAACGATTTTTCTGAATTGTTAATTTTTTTTTTCGGGGATTGTAAATTACTAATGATCACAATCTATTTTCGATAGAAATAACAACTAATTCAACTAAGGTAATAAATATGGTAGCACGTGCATATTTATCTTTTAACCTAATTATTTATAAATGCAGATCATTAATGCAGAAGTTAAAGCTCCGGTCATAAGTCAAACACACGTACATAGAGCAAAATATGGTGACAAACTTGGCAAACTTGCTTGTTAAGGAGGAGGCTCGGATGAAGTTTTTTTAAAAAAAACTAGAATTTTGATAGTTCCTTCAATGTTAGTATTCGAGACTGTTGGAATAAAATGAAATTACTTTTAATAGAACTATGCTGAACTGTAACTCGGTAGACGTTTCAAACTGCAGCACAATTACTTCCATAAATAATATTTTTTATTGATAATACATAATACTACATCCACTTAACAAAAAAAAATATTTTCAATCCTCTCAAAACAACATAAAATTTGAACATTTCAATATTTATTTTCTATGAACGAGACCTAATAAAAAAGAATCACAATGAAATCGTAACATCAAGTTCGAATCACAATGACCTTATTAATTCTTTCTTATGATCTCTAAATTAATTGAAAAGAAGAAACAATGGCCCGATTTTTTTTACAAGGAAACACCCACAATCATAAAATGTTTCGACATCGAGTAAAAAGAACGATGTTAAAGTAGTACTCATATTACGGTAACGGAGAAAGAAAAAATCAGGATTCCGTGAAGCACGTTACCCGCGTCGTGACAACGCAAAAAAGGGAGTGTAAAAACAAAAACATTTCCCAAATCGCAGTTTCACTCTGTCACCCAAAGTACCGAATCCGAACCATAAGCGTGAGTTTAATAATATTCCACAATCCACTTCCAAAAATCAGTTTTCTCGCTCCTTGGAATCACAATTGAGAATGATATAGCTTTGTTAGTTCTCGAGAATCAACCTGAATTCTAGGTGGAGAGATGGCAAGTGCTGCTCCAGTTCCCCGTCCATGGATTCCCGAAGACGACCTCCTCTTGAAGAACGCCGTTGAGGTTACACTTTATTTACTTTCGCATAAATTTGTGATCATTCCGTTTTTTCCGCTTAGTGTATTTTTAGACCTATTGTTTTTCATTTGCCACGTTTGTGTTTAAATCAGCTCAATCTATTTTAAACATTGGAAAATTAAGTTGATAGTGATGATATAGAATTGCTAAGGCATGAAGATAGTTTAAGGTAAGCTAATTTGCTGGAAATGCTAGGCACACAGACTGATAAAACTCAATCTATTAAAAAATTGATTTAAATTGAGGTTAAAGGGGAGATTACCGGGTTTTAACAAAATGATGCTAGAGATTCAGTGAATTTTAGGTGTTTGTTGCTCTAGTAGTTGTTTTTACGTGATTGAAAGTCTTAGCTGCAAGCAGATTGGGAGTGTGAGATGTGTTCAGAATAAGATAATGTAGTTCTTTTGTGTATTTATAGATTATGTAATTGTAGACGCTTATACGTCGTTATTTGTTTCGTCAAATGTCCCGAAAGACACTTTTGCGTCATTTGTTGCTAATAGATAATATACAGTGATTGCTATAGGTACTAGAGGCGGATCCAGTATTTAAGTTTTGTTGGTTCATCCTTTAAGGTTCTTAACGTTGAATTCATTGTATTTTTAAAGTTATGGGTTCATACCTATATGTGTTGAACTTTTCGTGCATTTTTACACATAAATTTATGCTTCGCGATGAAAGTACCGGTTTAGATGGACCTGGTACTAGTACTCTACATACGCCTCTGATAGGTATTCCAGTAATTCCATTTGAAGAATAGCTTTGCTCCTCATTGTGCCTCTTCACTGTTTTACTAGGAACAACAATTTTTCAATATGTGCATTGAAGGCTAGTTATGGAATTTCTTTAGTTGTCTCTCCCCTGAACTGGATCTGCTTTCAATATTTTTGTATTTGCATCTTGCCACAGTTAATATGTTTCTTTATTTACCTTGGCTCAAATTGATGAGGATAAAGAAGATAAAAAGACCCGATTATTTTTATAAAGAAACAACCAAAATCATAATGTACTAGTAAGATTTAAATTTTTGAAAATCGAGTAAAAAGAGGGACGCTAAAGTATTACGGTGACGGAGAAAGGAAAAATCTGGATTCCGTTACCCGCGCCGTAACAACACTCCACAGAAAAAAAGATATAAAAACATTTCCCAAGTCGCAGTGTCACTCTGTCACCCAAGTACCGAATCCGAACCATCGCTCCCTCGAATCACAATTGAGAATGATATAGCTTTCCTAGTTCTGGAATCAAGCTGAATTTTAGGGTTTACAAGGTGGAGATGGCAAGTGCTGCTCCAGTTCCTGTTTCATGGATTCCCGAAGACGATCTCCCCTTGAAGAACACCGTTGAGGTTACAGTTTTTCTCAACTCGCGCATAAATTTGTGATCATTCCATTTGTTCCGCTTATTGTATTTTCAGACCTATTGCTTTTTCATTCGGCACATTTGTGTTAATGTTTCTTAAAACTTTCAGCGTTTAAATCAGCTCAATCTATTTTAACATTGGAAAATTAAGTTGATAATGATGATATAGAAATGCTAAGCCATGAAGGTAGTTTAAGGTAGCTAATTTACTGGAAATGTGAGGCACACAGACTGACAAAAACTCGCGCTCTTAAAAGGATTGATGTAAATTGGGGTTAAAGAGGAGAATACTGGGTTTTAACAAAACGATACTCGAGATTCCAAAAATTTTAGGTGTTTGTTGCTCTAGTAGTTGCTTATTACGTGGTTGGAAGTTTTAGCTGCAAGCAGATTGGGAGTGTGAGATGTGTTTAGCATAAACTAAGCTAGTTTTTTTATCAGGAAAACAATCTTAATTTAAATAAGATAGTTCTTATGTATATCTATAGATCATGTGATTGTAGACACTTGTACGTCATTATTTATTTCGTCAAATGTCCCGAAAGACACTTATGCGTCATTTGTTACTAGTAGCTAAACAGTGATTGCTTTAGGTATTCCAGTTCTTCTATTTGAAGAATAGCTTTGAGCCTCATTGTGCCTCTTCACTGTTTTACTAGGAACAGCAAATTTTCAATATATGCACTGAAGACTAGCTGTGAAATTCTTTTAGTTGTCTCTCCCCTGAACTGGATCTGCTTTCAATATTTTTGTATTTGCATCTTGCCACAGTTAATATGTTTCTTTCTTTACCTTGGCTCACTATGATGAGGATAAAGAAGAAAATGACTGTCTGCTGGTTGGCTAGTTGATAGAATTACTTCAGTTGATTTCTTTTGAAGTAATGTCTGTCTCTATCTTTTCACCGTCTACTGTTGTTTTGAAGATCATTACTCTACATCTAATTTTGTATCAGCAGTGTAGGTCTAATTGCTGCTTCATAGCCTAGTCTTATCAGTAAGACTGATTATATGCACTGCTAGTTTAGTTAACATATGAAGAGTGAAACTGAGGTGAGATTAGATGGGATTGTGGTGCCTAAATACTAACAATTCAATATCTAGGCTCGTTGTTCCAAAAGAATGAAATGATGGTGAATATGTTACATATAAAATCAAAATCGGATGGTTGAAATCGAGAAGGGCTACCGGGGTATTATGTGATAGAAAGATGCCTATCAAAGTTAAAAGCAGGTTCAATAGAACAGTTATATGACCAAAAATGTTATATGTTAGTGAATATTTGAGCCACTAAAATCCAACACATTCATAAAATGTCACAGAGATGTGGATGCTAAGATAGATGTATAGTTATACAAGACTAGACAATATTAGAAATGACCACATTTCTGTGAAATAGTAGCATAGATAGAAGTGTAATATGAGAGAATGTCATTTGAGATGGTTTGGTCATACCCTACATCGACCTCCAGATGAACCAGTTCATTAGGTGTGAAACCATGGTGAGGTGGTGAGTGAAGGTGTTAGAAGGGGACGAGTTTATCTTGGAGGACATACAATTTCTTAGGATTAATGCAAATTTAGCGAAATATAGGGCACAATGGATAAAAAATCTGTACACATGATATCTATTTGTTGAGGATATGTTTTAGCTATATTAGCACTTTACTTTACGCCCTATGCTTTACTATGAGTTGATTAGTGTTTCGTAGATTTATACGTCAGTTAGTTACCAGTTTCAAAAAAAGATTTATACGTCAGTAGAAAATATAAAGAACTTCTATTACTTCTTATTTTATAATGTTATTATTATTATTATTATTTTGTATAATATTTGCCTGAGATGAGTTTATATGGAGTAACATGGTTAGTGAGGATTCATATAGCCGACCAACTTGTTTGGGACTGAGGCGTAATTATTGTTGTTATTGTTTTTGTAAATGAACTTTCTCGGTCTTCCTTGTATGCTCGCAGGCTGGTGCATCTTTAGAAGCACTTGCTAAAGGAGCAGTACGATTTTCCCGAAGATTCACATTGCAAGAACTGCAGGATCGTTGGCGTTCTCTTCTGTATGATTCTGATGTTGCAGCGCCAGCTTCTGCTCGCATGGTTGAGCTTGAACATTCAGGGATCAATCCATTGTCAAAGTTTAACAGATCTGAAAATCTTAAAGGAAGCAAAGATGTTGTTGGAAAGAGGAAAGTGGACAGCATTCGTAGACAATACTATACTATGCGGAAGAAATTTCAAAATGAATTTTTCAACTCCACTGATCTAGGCTTTCTGGATGAGCCAAATCTACACGACTGCAACGGACATGGAACTGATTTTAGGCAGCATGTCAGAATTGATGCTCAGGCTCGTGATGGGAATTGTATGCTTGGGAATTGTATCTCAGATGACCTTGAGCTTCAAGAATCAGATCTGGATATCTTGCGCAATGCTTTCCCAGAAGCACTTGGAGAGATTCCTGTCACCTCTACCGTTGCTAATTCACATATAGCCTATAATAGTAGGTGTTCAATTTCAGTGGACGATAATGGTCCAGATGCAATTCTAAGAGAAAGTAGGTTTCTGGAGGATCTTTCCACTTCATTAAGAGAAGAGAGGAGGAACTCTTTTCAGCTTGATATGGAAGACAGAGAACTTCCTGATTCTCTTAAAGACAATTCCATTGACTTTGAAAAGTGCTCTGGTGCTAAACGGCCCTGCTTATCCCAGTTATCTCCTGAGAGAAAGATATTCAGTAGTCCTGAAGGAAAACAGCTGTCCACCTTTCATTCAAGGAGTGACAACCATCAAACTATCTGTAGTGGTCCTTGCGGATTTGGAAGTAGACAGCATTCCCACTCCCCAAAATCAGGTGAGAACTCTTCATTTCATACACTGGAATTTCCATCTGTTCAGTCTATATCTCCCTCTTTTGAACAAAATGGAAAATGTAGCAGTATGAGCATTGGAGATATGTCATAAGCCATTATCAAGGTCATATCCTACTGATGGAAATAGTAATGATAAGTGTATGATGTTGTCATTTCAGGAGCTATGTTGGGGGTCAGGACTGGTAGCACTGATTTTATTGATTCATCAGCTACCTCAGATGGTGAATTCACGGATCTCCCTGATTCACTCTTAAACCTTTCAAATGAGGATGACATTTTGATGGAAGTGGATGGGAAGGATTCAGCGGACAACTTGTGTAAAGCTAATCTTAAGATTTTCACAGATTCCCCTAGTGGTGATATTCCAGAAGGCGGTTCAGCCGTCATTGAATCTGAAGTAGTCAAAGAATCTAATACAAATGTTACAGTCCCTGATGATTTCAATCCTTTAGGATCAGAAGTGGAAAAATCTTCTCTACATGGTCAAGATGTCAGATCTGACTGTGAAGTTAATGTGCCATCCTCATCAGAATTAAGTCCTGATATAAAACAGCTTACTGATGGGAGTATGCTTTGTACACTTAACACTGAGGACATAGAGATTCCTTGTAACGATGATATCTTCTTGCTTATCCACCCTTCCACATCATTTGCTTCTACTGCAACTCAACCAGTTGGTCAAAGTTCCATGGACCTGTCATCGGCTTGTAATAAAAGTGAACAAAGAGTTAACTCCTTCACTCGTGGAAAAGATTCTGGCAAGTCTTTTGCATGGACTAATAAGGTTGGACCAAACATCTTTGGAGAAACACGGCCAATGCAGCCAGCCATTGGTAGTACTGCCCATTTAAAGGTGTCTGGTACTACTGCTTTACCGGTGCTTCCTGGTGCTGCTAACAAAGGTGTTGGACTCGCAGGTCAAAGCAGGCCCTTGCCTGTACATCCAGCAGTATCTAAAGATGATGTGCGAGAGAAGGATATTGCTAGAGTTAGAGGGGTATCAAAACATGAAATATTATCTTTACTTTCATCCATGACCTACTTACCTTCTTTGTATGAAACCTTTAGCGCTGCTTATTTGTTGGCAACAGGTGGGGGACACCCCAGCTACTTTCATCGAGGCGCCACAATTTGGTGAATCAAGTTCTGTCAGAGTAGCTGTTACAGAGCCAGCAATTAACCCTTCAACATCAGAAGTGGAAGATCCCCAGAGCGATGATGATGTACCTTATTTTTCTGATGTTGAGGCTATGGTAATCCTTGAAGTTTTCTTCTTTTAGCTAATCTCATCTGTAAGTTACCAAAGTAGATATAACCTTTTGATTTTGCGATTTTGCTTTCAGATACTACAGATGGACTTAGATCCACATGATCAAGACTCACATGCAACTAGGCAAGGTAAGTTCTTGGAAATTGAATGGATTTTGTTCATTTATAGCTTTTGCTGGAGACAAATCACGTGCAGTACCAAGCTTGTAAAACTTGATGTTCCTACTCTGTGTTATCACTCTTATAACTGTTATTTCTTCTTCTAATGTTTGATGTGCCAATCTTATACAAAGATTGCATCCATATTTGGTTATCCATATATTTACAGGTGTGTGAATAACTAATGTTGTAATTTACATAGGAAGAAAATCCCGATTACCCAAGTAGCCAATGGGGGTGTTATATAGAGAAGCTACTGTTTTTATATCAAAGTGAAAAAAGAAAATGCTTGTTATTATACTACATGGTGTATATTTTTATAAGCTTGAACTGCTGGGTATGTGATTTACAGAGTCAAAGTACCAGTCTGAAGACTTT
This sequence comes from Anisodus tanguticus, assembly GCA_034509755.1. Lineage (NCBI taxonomy): Eukaryota > Viridiplantae > Streptophyta > Magnoliopsida > Solanales > Solanaceae > Anisodus > Anisodus tanguticus. The sequence continues at coordinate 12,477,857 of CM067544.1, forward strand.
AGAAGGGCAACCATAAGGTTGGAACAGTGTATTCGTTCTGGTTTGCAAAGAGACATGACGCCTCGAGGGGCCTTTGCCATCCTATATGGCCGTCATCTGAGGCATTACATTTGGAAGACTGAGGTAGATATCCCAGATTGTGACCTTCCGCATCTTCTTGTTGTTCAATTGATTGAATTATATTAGAGCTTTCAACATTCTCCTTTATTGTAGTTGCTCCCCCACCCACACACAAGTCACAACTCACTCACTCACTCTATCTCTCTTTGTTCGCCTTTTTTATGCTGGGGTATTTCTCTTCGACACCTATGATTTCTATTTTCCACGTGGCTGCTCCTTTGAGATTTTAGTTTTAATAGTATAGTTGATTCCGACATTTACATGTAGCCATGTAATTGCTCCCTTTTGGGGCAATCTTCTTGCTCCTAAAATACAATGAGCAGGAAAAAGTTCCCACGTTGCATATGCACCAAAGAAGCTACATAAGCTTCATTGAAAGATTATAGTTTTCCACCATTAAACTGAAAGATACATATAAATTTGTACGAATAAGTTTCTTCTTCCTCTTCGGTGACCAGCAAACAGTAAAGAAACCTTGTGTAACTTGACCTCAAAGACTATTAGAAAACCTGGCTGAGAGCTGCTGGCTGGCTTTCCAGGAAAAAATATTACAAAATATAAAATTGCTAAAATACTCTATACTCATTGAGATTAAATAGAATAGCCTAAACGCGGGTTATGACGTTAAGGGTACAAATATAAAACAATTAACAATGCTTGAAAGAGTCCCTTATCTTAAGATAAAATGTGATTTTCTTCCTCACTTGTGTACTTCCTCAGAGTGCCTTGGCTTTTTCGTCAGGCATTTATATCATTGACATGGACCGTGCAGCTATATCCTGATTCTTGCTTGGACAGTGTATACCTTTTTGGGCCTCTTGACTAAAATGAAGTTAGAAGAGTCTTGTTTTGCATTTAGACTCATTAGTTTTCTTTTGGTTTCCTTACCAGAAACGTTTACAAGGATTTGCAGCTAATTGATTTGACATTTCTTCTTAGTATATTCCTACTCGTCTTGCCTCTTGATCGTTATGACCTCTTCGCCCTTTCTTAGTGGGGTTTCAACACTATGTGTTTGCCCTGATCATTGCATATGTGTTTGCCCTGATCATTGCAAAGCTTTCCCATTTTGCCTGCGTATTATTGACCAAGTGAACTTGCCTTTGTAGGTCATACTTGGAAGATCCACCGATGATGTTGAGGTTGACATTGATTTACGAAAAGAAGGCCGTGCTAACAAAATATCTCGGCGTCAGGTAGAATTACTTAGTTTATCATATATATCATGCTATTATCACTTTGTTAGAAATGATGTAGAGTACTGCTTGAAATATAAATTTGTATTTAGAACTCAATGAAAAGGAGACATGTCAAACAATATGAGGCATTGTGTTCTGACTTTGTTTTAAGTGCCGTTTTAAAACTCAAGTGGAGGAGGATTTTCTTGACGCCTTTTCATTCTTTTAATGTAATAATGTACGAGCATAAAAGTGATGTCTCTAAAAACACACAGAGGATATTCAGGTTTCTTGCTTAATAACCTATGCTGTGTTATTAAGCACAGGAAGTCAGTGTTTGGCTGATGATGTCTAAAAAAAATCTGTGGGTTACTCTTAAGGAAGATGCAATTAATCCTCTTGTGGCATAATCTCTTAGACATATTATGAAACAGTTAGTTCTAGACGATATATTGCCTTTTTCGTTTATATCATTTTAGCGAAGTTAGATATTTCAAAGGTTCTTTAGATAAGAATGCCTTTTATGTCAGCTTATAAATTTTCTTGGAAAATACAGTTATGTGTTATGCCATTCTTATAGTTTTGCATTAGATGTAAGGACTTTCTTGGTCATTTCTCCATGTGTTTTTACATAGGCAAGCATCAAGATGGAATCAGATGGATCCTTCTGTCTGAAGAACCTTGGGAGATGCCCAATAGCAGTGAATGGAAAATCAGTTGATACTGGACAGTATCTGACCCTTAGCTGCAGTTGTGTGATAGAGGTATGTCACTCTCCTAACCTTTAAGGGACAAATTTTCTTACATATTACCTACATTTCAGTCTTGAAAGTTCTGCTTTGTGGTTGAGAATACTTCCTTCCTATTAGTCCTATTCTTTATTTCTTTAATTGTCTGAGATCCTCTGTATTAGCAAATTTTACACATTGCTTTTCATGTCAATGAAATAAGGATGTCAAACCATCCAAGGTATTTCTAGACTATGATTTGAGGTATGATAAAGAAAAATTACAAAGCATTTGCTGAAAGTTAAATGTATAAAACGCATCAATGATCACATTATGACAAAAAAGGACGGTAAATTAAATTGTCTTTGGCACATCCGACATGATAAATGGGATAATGAACTGGATAATTGATAATTTAGGTAGTAAGACTGTGACCTTGCATGCATCTTTTCCACCATTTTGGAGTCCAACATTTGGTTATTAGTATTATTAACTTTTATTTCCAAAATGAACTTGGCCAGCGCTTATCTTTTATCCACTGTACTAATATATTATCCAAATGTCCAATGTATCTGTAAATGATAATGTTACCTTCTCAAAGAAAAAGAATGTATCTGTATATGATAGAACCATAGAAGTGTCTTTCTAAACAACAGAATCCAACAAAACCTTAAAAAATGTTATTTTTAGCCATTGACAACAAAAAAATTTAAGTACATAATCAACATAACTACAAAATAGCATCAAAAAAATGCTAGATGATAGCACCACAAAAAATGGTACTTCGACATTCTCTCTTTTTTTTGATAATCGAGAAATCCCATAGGTCTAGTGGAGCCCAGCCGAAATTTATATGATAATCGGTTCGTCCTCTACCTTTCCCTGCTAAAATACCTGAATTTTATCTGCAGCAGGATTCGAACCCGTGCAGTGCACCTTCACACGTCACATTTTTCACTCTTACTACTAGATTTGGAGGGTAAAGGAAGGATAGTAGTGTGATAAAGGACATTATTGCTAGTCAGAAGGGAGGACAGGTTGGCCGTTGGAGGAAGGGGATGAGAGAGAGAGCACAACGAGTTGGGGAGGGAGTGGAAGTAGAAGGACGAATACAGGAAGACTAGATCTGGGGTGTAGTTGTAGGGAGCAGGAAAGAGGTTCCCTAGAGATGTTGATGGTGAAGGGCATTGAACGTGTCACTAGTGGAACAGAAAGCTATTGAGGAAGGAGGATGGAAGAAGAAAACTTACAGAAAGGGTTTGGCGTCTTTTTGGATATACTAGGGAAAAACATGTCTATTTGAAGCCTATCTGCATGGACCTTATATCCTCGTAGATAATCCTCTTCCTTTTTCCTCACATGGTGGATAAAGGACTATGTTGAGTGCCGGTCAAGAACTGACCAGTCCAAAAGATGAGAGTAGAAGATGAGAGTAGCGGAAACAAGGATGCTTGGATGGATGTGTGAGCATACTAGGGGAGACAAGATTAGGAATGAGGATATACGGGGCAAGGTGGGAGTGGCTACCGTGGCGGACAAGATGCAAGAAGAGAGGATGAGATGGTCCGGCAAGTGAAGAGGAATAGTACAAATGCCCCAATGAGGAAGTGCGAGAGGTTGGCAATGATAGGTCTACGGAGAGGTAGAGGTAGATCAAGGAAGAATTGGGGAGGGGTGATTAGATAGGACATGACACATCTTCAGCTCACCGAGAACATGACCCTACATGGAAGAGCATGAATGTCGAGGATTAAGGTAGAAGGTTAGTAGGTAGTCGAGCGATTTCTCTCTTTTTGGGGAGAGCATGGTTCTAGTTTAGAGCACTTTATCTGCTCCCTGTTCTCCTTACCAATATTATTAAAAAAAAAAAAAGGGCAGCTCGGTGCACTAAGCTCACGCTATGCGCAGGGTCCGGGGAAGGGCCGGACCACAAGGGTCATTGTACGCAGTCTTACCTCACATTTCTGCAAGAGGCATTATTCCACCATTACCTTATTCTTCAATTTTATTACTACGGTTGTTTCTTTTACTTTGGCTATCTCTACTATTTTATTGTTAATACTTTTCCATTCTTCGATGAAAATATTTTCATCTTAGGCTTTTACTCGTATTTTCTCAAACCCGTTCGGAAAACAACGTCTATCCCGCAAAGGTAGGGGTAAGGTTTGCATTCATCTCACCTTCCCCAGACCCCACTTGTGGGATCACACTAGGTATGTTGTTGGTGGTGGTGGTGGATAAATAGTCTGGCCGGATTGGAATCTAGGGGGAAAAGAAAGGTTACAAGTCAATAACACCACCACCTCAATCATAAGCTAATTGGAGTCGGCTAAGAAGGTTACCTAACACTGGATAAAATTTATTTGGCCTAACTTGGTTGTGAATGTTCTCCCAAACAAGCAATAAAAATGCGCTTTCGTTGATTTCTTGTCATGCCATGACTTTTCCTTTTGTTTCAATTTCTTCTCAAGTGCTATGACTTGTTCCCGCTTCCCCTGATTGCTTCATGGGATGCCCTTGGGGGGGGGGGGGATAATCATGGTGGTCAAGAGTATAATTAGGTGAATGCATTATTTAGTCAAGTCATTGAAAAGAAAATCCATCTAAGCTACTTGCATATTTCTAAGATGGCCTGTAACATCTTCATTTCATATTACCCATGTAATATATTGGAAATGGTCAAGATCTTGAAATACTCTATTATGACGTTTTTTATTGGGTGGAGAGGTCATAAATTTTTATTAATTTATGGAACATACTGAACTTTTACAGATACGGGATATGAGTTTCGTGTTTGAGATGAACCCTAAGTATGTTAAGCAGTACATATACAGCATTAGCCAGAATAAAGGAGCACTTGGCAAATTTGAATGGTCACCTGAAAGGAAACCATGATGAACACCTGTAAGGTACCTTTATTATCCTTGTTCTGTTTTGTAAATTATCTTTATGTTGAATGAATATCCTTGGTTGAGGATCAGTTTCCTCTGTTCACTAATGGATGTGTAAGGTGTAAATATCTCTTTATGTTTGTCTATAGGTCATCTAACCTGCCCAGATCCCCTTACCACCTTGTTTCTTATCTTCATCTCTATTCATGTAGTTTCACTGGGACTTTCAGTTTTTCTCTTCTGGAATTATTTAAGTTTTGGAGGAGAGGAATTATGATGTCATTGCTGTTTCTTCAACCTGCTTGTCAAATTAGATGTTTTGAACTATTAGATGTGTAAATGGAAGAATCAAAATTTCATGACAACATTGGATCAGGTGAAGAAAACTTTCGGACGGTGACATTACCCAAGTTTTGAAGTAAGTTGCAATTATGAGACGACGTCATACTATGCACACAAATTTGGCAATGTGAGGGACTAGATTACCAACTTGGCAGCTCGTAATGACTTCTAACAACGGACATCATAGCGAGCAATTCTCCTATGTTTTGATAAAAATGGTCTCAAAGATAAGACAGTAATACCTACAATAGTGAATCATGAAGCATCTTTCTCCGATTTGGTATAGAAATGAGCCAGCGATTGTGATTTGGTAGAGAGCAGCAACCTTTATTTTATTGCTCCACTTTGTTTATAAAAAAACACATGCATTTAAGAGGTTTGGGACCCTAACGTCTCCCTGTGTGATTTGGTAGAGAGTACCCTTATTTTATTGTTTCACTTCTTTATATGTGGTCTTTAATAATGCACTTAATATGTTCGGACCCTAACGTCTCCCTGAAGATGCCATGCCAGACCAAGGAGGCTTCTAAGAGAGGTTAGAATTTTCGAACAGCACATCTATATACTTTCATCGCGACCAACAAAATATTCGTTAAAACATTTTCCAGTTGTAAGTAATCTTTGATACTCTAGAAAAACAAAACAGAAAAGTATTCAAAGAGCAATAATGCTAATTATAAGGGTTTTTTTTTGTGTGTGAGAGTTGAACAACTTGAACTTATAATGTCCCATATTTAGAAGTATTAACAGCAACAACAATATATCCAGTGTAATACCACAAATGGGGTCTAGTGAGGGTAAAGTAGATGCAAATCTTACCCTTACCTTATAAAGATAGATAAGTTATTTTCTATAGATCCTCCGTAGGTAAAAAGCATTTCAAATTAAAAACGAGGATACAAAAATGAAAGCCAACGAAATAACGCAAAAATGGAAAAAATTTAGAAGTATTAGTGGTATCAAATGGATGAGGTGGTTCAAATTTGAACGAGTCAATAAATAGGGCATTCACCCAACCACTTAAAATTTGTTAAGTCAAGAATGAACCCCGGTTTTTTTAATCCAAAATCTAGTTTCACTTGGCATCCAATTCAGGTTTGGCCGATTAAAATAGAGTAAAACGTTATTAGGCTGCTGGCCAAGCTTTTAGGAGACTAAAGTGTTCTTTTCTCTTAAAAATATCTATTTAAGGAATTAAGGTCTCTGGTGAAACTTTTAGGAAAAATAAGTGCTTTGAAATAATAGGAAATGTTAAACATTTCTGTTGCCGGGAAGAAGCAGAAGAAAACATTTCTATTTTTAGAAGCAAAACCTGAGTTTTTTTTTAAAAAAAATAATCTCCAGGATATAAGTTTCTTGTATAACAATTTATATTTACCAAACAATCATAAGATAAAATTCAACCTCATGCATTGTCGACAATACATTCAGATCAAAGGCTTATATGTATGTGTGTGTGATTTTATTTATTTATTTTAATTAAATAAAATTAAAGAACTTAATTAAAATCTCTAATAATAAATATCTCAAATAATATATCTAATTAGAATAAAACATATTGTTAAGTTTATCTTTATATGTTTTTTTTTTCATAATTTGATGCTTAAAAGTACTTTTGAAAAGATTAGCAAAAACAAACTTCTTTAATACATTCAAAAGCATTTGTCGAATCATTTGGTTCCTAAGTGCATGATAACTCGTATAAGAAATTTTGGCTAAAATTAGTTGGCTGAAAGTAGGTTAAGAGCATGTTTGGATGAACTTATGACTTTCGATTTATAAGCCTAAAGCCATAAGTTAGGAATTCTAGCTTATGTTTTTGATTTATTTTTGTAAATTTAGCTTAAAAAGAAGTGCTTATAAAAGAATTTTTTTATTTTACCAAAACACTACAAAAGTACTTAAAAACTATCGTGGCTTAAAAGCACTTAAAATAAGCCAATGTAAACAGGCTCTAAATCACGGGTCGTTATTCCGCCCTTTTAACCCAACTTTGAAGACATTAGTCAACATTTTAAGGGTCGATATAGAGTTGGCTCCCGCAGATTAATTTCTAAGCTCGGTAGCGTTAGGTTGGTCTGCCTTTACAGGTAATTTTGCTCCTAAAAGAATTAACAACTGAATCTGGACAATTCTCGAAGCAAAATTAGTCCAATGAATAGGAAAATTCAAACTTTGTTCACTAGTTTCGAAAATATAGAACAGCCAACTAGCAATCAACCAATTGAAATGGCACCTTTAGTGAAACGCAAAGACAAATTATTGGTACTAACTATTTTCGAGAGTATCAGAAAGTGGCTCTCTTTAAGTGGTAGAAGCAAAGTGCTTACTACTCAATTAAAAGTAGGTGCCTCTCAATCAGTGCAAACGCAATTGCTGCTGGACTAAGTTATTCATCATTTTCTCTACTTGCCCCTTTTGTTTAGTAATTTCGATACCTATTTTGTTAGTTATGAGATCAAAATATATTGAAAGAATAGAGCATCAATTAGTTGGAAATATGTTGTGAAAGAAAAAAAAAATGAGAGCCTGAGATGAACGTTAATGATTGAGTAACCAACCACAATTTGGGACCCTTGTCCCTGCTCTCTCTCTCTCTCTCTAAAACATTTAATGGCTGTGTCACAGAAAACTATCATTTACCCTTTCCTTCAATAAGCAAATACGCATGCAAATTTAGATGAGCAGTTGACTCCACTGACATTTTACCCGTGAGCCCACTGCTCACTCACTAAAAGATATATATGTGCCAAATTTTATGTACTTTTGTCTCGAATTGTATGTCTTCTTTTCTATGTAAATTGTTCCAAATTATATCTACCTTCTAAAATAATTCCTCAAAATATTTTTCAGTATCTTGTAATTATTTTTTACGACATATATTTCAATATACTTTAAATTTTTAGTATTAGTTATACATTAAAAAAAGAAAAAACATTTTGTGTTGAGACTTGAGATGGTAAAAAGGTAAAAAAACACAAATACCCCTTTAAACTACAACTTGCCAAGTGTTCTACTTGTTTCTCACTCTCTCTTCACCTTTCTTTGTTTGTTCCCTTCTTTGGACACACCGAATATATGCTCATGAACCCGTTTAAAACCCAATCCTGAAGGTGCTTCTTCTTCAATACTCATTAGAAAATAATACCACAGAAAAAAATGGGTGGTTTTTCAATATCTACTGTCCTGTTCCTTACAGTTCTTCATGTTGTATTCTTGCATGCACATTCAACTACACACTGGCAAGACATTGAAGTCTTGAAAGAGCTCAAGAATAGCGTCGACCCAAACTCAATGACACCTGGTTCATGCCTGATTTCTTGGGATTTGTCTGTCGACCCTTGTGATAATCTCTTGAGTGAAAAATTCACGTGTGGTCTCCGTTGTGACTTTGTCATATCCAATGTTAGCCGAGTCACTGAACTCGCTCTTGACCAGGCAAACTACTCTGGCACACTCACTTCTATCTCTTGGAACTTACCTTATCTCCAAACCTTAGACCTTACTAGTAATTCCTTCACTGGATCATTACCCGAGTCACTATCAAATCTAACCCGTTTACAACGACTCGGGTTGTCGGGTAACTCCCTATCCGGGTCAATTCCTAGCTCACTTGGTTCACTTTCATATCTTGAAGAGCTTTACCTTGACAACAATTTCCTTGAAGGAACAATTCCACAAAGCTTCAACGGTCTCAAGAATTTAAAAAGGCTCGAATTTCAAGGAAACAAGGTTACTGGCGAGTTTCCCGAGTTGGGTCAGTTAAATAACTTGAATTACATTGATGCTAGTGATAATTCTATCTCCGGCGAACTTCAGGCGAGTTTTCCGGCTTCTCTCATCCAGCTTACGATGAGAAATAACAGTATAGAGGGTAACATCCCGGCGAGTTTAACCGGACTGAATTTCCTACAAGTTATTGATCTGAGTTACAATAAACTCAGTGGGTCAGTCCCAGCGAGTTTGTTCACTCATCCCTCACTCGAACAGGTCACACTATCGGGTAATCAATTCGGGTCGGTTCAAGAACCCGGGAGCTTGTTTCAGAACAGTCAGTTGATTGCAGCTGACTTGAGTAACAATGAGATCCGTGGGTTATTACCCGGGTTCTTGGGTTTAATGCCCAGATTATCATCACTATCTTTGGAGAACAATAAATTATCGGGTATGATACCGACCCAATATGCATTAAAAATGGTGTTTCCTGATCAAGGGGTGTCACAATTTGAGAGGCTATTGTTAGGAGGGAATTATTTATTCGGACCCATACCGGGTCCATTGTTGGATCTTAAACCGGGTTCAGTAACAGTAAGGTTTGGAGACAACTGTTTGTACCGGTGTCCGTTAAGATTATTTTTATGTGAAGGTGGGGAACAAAAATCATTATCGGAGTGTCAGGCTTTTGGTCCCATCATTCCTTGAGTAATGTGACAATGTCTTTACTTCCTTTTTTTTTATTATTGTATATTGTATAATTTTTTTTTGTATTTTTCTCCAACCGTAACCCTTCGCATGCGGGCTTCAGTCGGACTATTTCTGGAGATAGTAGTCCCGATTCCTCAACACTACTATCAGTAAATCACGAGATGTACCTAAATGATCAGTATTTGAGAACAGAACAACTGATATTACAAGATCCTACCCTAGAAAAGGATAAATTGCTCTCACCAAAGTTCAAACCCACACTGCAGAACTCCAGCTGAATTTTAAATTTTCATCATTTACCATCCAACTATGCTCCGGGAACCCTTCACATGGGTTTTAGATATGGTCTAAGATGGATCTATGGTATTTCACTAGGTTGTAGCTTATGGAGAATTCTTTTTGTAAAGAGAGAAAGAAATAAAGATTTTACATGAGAAGAAATATGTTGATGTGGTCAAGTGGAGTAATTGTGAGACAGTTGAGGAAATTCAATTCGCCAAAGGCGGATTCTGAATTTAACCTATGGTTGTTAAGTTCGCTGCAATTACGATACTATTGATACGTCTGTCTTTATTGTTGAGTTCACTGCAATTAATATTTGTTTACCCCCAAAGTTACATTCAAATTTATAAGTAATTTTAAAAATATATGGATTGATTTGTAAGTAAGTGTAATGAATAATTATAAATAATAAAATAAATAAAAATAAGTAAAAGAAGTAGCTTGAATTGATGAAGTAGTTTGAATTGATGTTATCTTGATTAGAAATTTGGTCTGGTCCTTAGCCAAGCTGCTTTGAGCCCGAGCTAATATTGAGAGCTTGAATATCTTAACTTTACAATGGAATTGTGCAAGTAATGAAATGAGGATCAAATGCCCTTCCAACATAAAGATTGTGCTCCTTTTATAATTCACAATACAAGGCATTCATGGACGAGAATCTCTCCCTAATTAAATGTAATTTAATGTCAATAATGACCACTTAATGAATAAAGAGTAAGGGTTGGTGCCATATCCGCAACGGATGGGCGCCGAGCTTCTTCGGTCTCTTATCCTTCGGTCTTCTGGGTCGATCACTACCCGGTCTTGCTCTAATACCCGAATTCACTCTAATGTCTGGTCTTACCCCGAGGTAACTCACAACGGGTGCACCACATTTATACCCCCTTCGATCTCACACCTTAACCATGTCACATGTCGTGCCGGTTTCCACCATATAAAGATAGTCCCTACACTTCCCGAATCAAAGTTTACCATACTGATGGGAAGTGGAAATGATCCATTCGGTATCTTCTCCTGTAAGGTTCCTTTCAAATTACTCCGAAATAGGCGGAAAGCGAACTGTTTGATCTTTTGCACGATCTAACTCACGTCTCATCAATCTGCCACTTCGGACACATGTCTCTTCCTGATTGAACCGGCGTTTAGGCTCACGGACCGAATTGTTTTGCAATAATGACTTTGCCCCTATAAAAACCCCTTTTTCACTTCTTAAATTTTACCTTTTGGTAAATTTCTTTTCATCTTTCGAGCAAACAACCTTCAAATTTCCAAATTTTCTTCAACTCTTCAAGTCTTTATACCCTCAAATCTTCAAACTTTTTTTACATTCAAACCTTCAACACAATGGGAAAGAGTACTCAATCTTCTTCTAGGCAATCTTCTCTGGCAACCTCACCACCGCCAGCCAACGAAGAGGTCACCGATACCTGTGAAACTTCTAAAATTCCGACTGTTGCCGAACCCAGGGCTTTCGATATGCTCATGTCTTCCTTCCATTTTGACACTGAGTTCGCCATTCAAACGGCCTCCAAAAAGTCCGACCAGGGGAGAGGAGGCTAGAAACTGGCCATCCTCTATTAAAGCCTCCAACCTCATGAGAGTCCGAGATAAGTGTTGTTGGACAAATCTCACCAGGATCATCGTCCCTGGACCGGATGATGACATCACCACTTACAGGTCCGGATACTCCAACGTATACACCTACCCATTTACTTTCAAACTCGACCCACCAATTGACCGCGTGATTCTCGAGATGTGCAGGACCTACAATTTATGTCTTGAACAAATTGGTCCGTCTGTATGGAGGATCATAACCTGCCTCCATTTTTTGGCCAACTTGGTCCAAGAAGACATTACTTTGGATCACTTGATCCATTTATATGTGTCACGATTCTTTCGTGGTGGAATAGTCTAACTCTTCAAACGAGGTAAATTCCCCATCCTCTTCAGTGTCGATGAGAATCAAGACAGGGGATGAATTGAACATTTTGTTGCGGTTCCAACTGCTGAAATCATTCTGGCGAGGTACATGCCCTTCCCAAAAGAGTGGAACATGCGGCATAAGTGTCGATGCTCTTTTCCTCTCCTTTCACTTTATATAACCTGCTCTTACAAAAAAAATATTTTCATATTTTCAGTCGTTCAATGGATTCTGGTCCACGTGGAAAAACTCCATTAATAGGTCAAAAAATAATCAGCACTTATCCGCACAAGCAGCGGACATGGAAAGAACTCTCCGATAAACGCTGGGTAGCCCAAAACCACGATTAGAACACATCTACTTTTTTTACTTTTCTTTGTTATCCTTGTACATTCTTTCTTACCTCTTTTTTTTTTACTTCCCAGGTTTACCGAAGGCTCCACAACCCCGAGGTCTAACCCCTTAGCTGCTCCAGCTGTCCTTAATCCGGTGCTTGACCCGGAGGACTTGGTTCGCCGTATCTCCGAGGCAGCGAAGAAAAAGTTCACAAAATCCAAATCCTCAAAGCCTCCGAAGTCACCTTCGGTCGCTAAAAAGAGGAAAAGAAACTTGGAGCGGGAAGCTTCTCCCGAGCTCAAGATACAAGCATCTCCCCAAATAACGTCTGGACAAGCAAAGTCTCCACCACTACTACTACCACTCCGGCCAAAGTAAGAGAAGAAAACGCTGCTAGCAAAGCAGCCAAACTAATTTTGCCTCCAACTGATGTCGCGACTATTCCTATCCCCGCACCACCTGTCATAGAATCTGTCATTATTGAAGATGACGAATAAGCCATGGATGAAGAGTTGTTGGTTAAGAAAACCAAGACCTCTACTTCTACTCCACCATCACAACCGACCCAAACCTTTGGGCAAGAAGATTTTGATCGTATCTTTGATGAAGCTAGTACATCCATGACTCGAGCCGAGAGAGCGACTACCATCGGGTTTGCTCACTTGGTCATTCTTCAAAAACTGACCAAGTCCATCTGAACTCCCAAGAATCACGCCAGCTCCCAGTCCAAGCTTGTGAACTTCCTTCCAGCCTCAAGTGCGGACGCAAGAAAAATGAGAGCCGTCATTATTTCATTCCCCGAAGACACAAACTTCTTGTCTCGGCCAGTTGGGGTTGCCAAATATATGAGGCCCCTCATATCAGAGTTTGATAGGTAGAAAATTAAAAATATGTCTTGGCAATACCTCTTCAACGAGGGTATGCACGCCTCCAACCGGGTACATGTTCTTCTTGATTGCCTAAGTTGATACTTGTATTACCTCTCATTTCTAATTTTCCTTCGATTCTCAATTTTACAGTCCTCTGTTCTTGTTGGTGAAGGCCTCATTCGGTGCTTAAGAAAACAAGCACCTTAAAGGGCAGTTGGACGCCCAAGAAAAAGAAATCCAACACCTCAAAGGGCTCCTTCAATAAAAGGTGACTTGCTCACTATACAGGCTGAGTTGGACCAAGTCAGAGGCAGCTACCTTCGAGCACTAAACGACCTCGAGCTTGCCATCGAGGAAAATAAGATTTTTGAGGAATAAAATAAAAAACTCTTCCAAGATGTCGAAGTCTTCACTCAACAGCTAAGGGAGCAAGAAAATGTTAAGCATTATCAAGCTTAGCAAGTAGAATTTCTGAATGCCGAACTTCATTGTCTCAGAGCCGAACTTGTTGCAATGGATGCTGAAAGGGCCGTCGACCTTTCTGCGTTGAAGATCGCTCATGATCAGGCTGACCAACAGGCCCAAACCAACGAAGACTTGAGAAATGAGCTTGAGGCTTTGAATTAGAGATATGGTAGGATTTTAGCCCAACTTGCTCAAGTCTCGGTTGAACGAGACCAAACTCTGGCTGGCGTGGAGGCCAAAGTGGCCCAGACAGTGCTAAAAATCGAGCACATAAAATAGAACGTCCGAAGGTACACTTTGGAGTAGGATCGAGACAGGATTTCGGATATTGACGCCAAGATTGATGAAGCTAAAGAAGTCGAGCTCTGAGCATACCGCCAGCTGATTAGAGACACCTCCGAAGATGACCCAGAGGACTCCGAATCCGAGTATGATTAAGAGTTAGGCTTACATGCCTTTGTACTCACGTTTTTTTTCTTCTGCTCTGGCCATTTACCGGTGTTACATATGAAATGAATATTTCTATATGTTATGAATTTTCTATCATTCGGCATGTGTCATTGTCTTCTTATTTTCAACACTTCGCCAAATAAATTCTCAACCCAACTCGGGCAAATCACCTCCGACTTCGGAGTTTTTAGTTAAACAAACCAACACTTAGTTTGCGTTGGGCCGAATGAAAGTTATTTTCGATCTTAAAAATGACTTAAGTAATTTGAATAAACTTTTTCTTTTAGTTTGTTTTATACCAGGCAATTTCTCCCGGTTTCAAGGCATTCAATGACTAAATATAAAGACCTTATTTTTATGCTTATGAATAAGACATCTCCTAATGATTATCCGGAGATAATAATACGCAAAACAATATAGTCGAAGCAAATTTCAGAGAAAGTATTCTTTCATTGAAACTTTGCAACGCACAACCAATGGGGCAAGATTCATTCTATCTTTCTGCCTTTACATGCTTTGCTATAATAATAAAATTACTCGGGCAAGATTTATTTGATATTTTAACCCTTACAATGATAGTTTTAAAAAGCTTTAGAATCTTTAAACTTTAAGTAGCTTCGAGGCTTCCTACTTTTTTGCCTTTAAGTTTCTTCACCGAGGGTATGGCAGTCCCCTAGTGTTTGTATTCAAAGTTATAAGAATTCAAACACTACTTGCTTTTCAATATCGGGCATTCCCCAGTCTCCATTGTTTATCCAAACTTTTGCTACTTAGTAACACGTTTTACATTGTTGCCTCATTAAAAACCTTGCCGAAAAAATCCTTTTTGGGAGAAAAACCGTGCTAAGGGAAAAAGAGTTCAACACGTGTTTTTAGTTCTAAGTCTAACTTCTGCTCGGTCTTTAAACTGCAACTTTGACTTTTCTCCTGCAAAAGTTAGTTCCATCGAAACAAAATGAAAGTCACATAAAACACATACCTTAACATTAATATCGTTTCAAGTGTGCATCATTCCAGTTGTTTGGCAACTTTTGACCATCTTCGTCTTCCAACTGATACGAGCCTTTACCGGTTATTCCTGACACTTTGTAGGGACTTTCCCAATTCGGGCCTAGTTTCCATTCGATGGAATTTTTAGTGTTGAGGGTTACCTTCCGTAGAACTAAGTCCCCAACTTGAAAGTGCCTAAGCTTAGCCCTTCGATTGTAGTATCGACCCATCCTTTGCTTTTGGGTCACTAACCGTATCAATGCCAACTCACGGTGTTCATCCATTAAGTCGAGCTTGACAACCATAGTTTTGTTGTTTGACTCTTCGATTGCAAGACTAAACCTTAAGCTCAACTCTCCAACTTCCATCGGAATTAAAGCTTCTGCACCGTAAACTAAGGAAAATGGTGTTTCACCAGTACTAGACTTTGGCGTTGTTCTGTATGTCCACAACACCTCTGGCAAAGTCTCTTTCCAATCACGTTTTGACTTCTTCAGTTTCTTCCTCAGATTTTGAATAATCATTTTATTTGTTGACTTCGCTTGCCTATTTTCACTTGGGTGGTACGGAGTTGATACTATCTCTTTAATTTTTAACCCTTCAAGAAAGTCGTTCACCTTCTTTCCAACGAACTGACATCCATTATCGCAAGTGATCTCCGTTGATATGTCGAACCGACAAATGATGTGGTCCCAAATAAAATCAATGACTTGCTTTTCTTTGACTTTCTTGAAAGCCTTCTCTTCAACCCACTTAGAAAAATAACCAGTCATAAACTAGATAAAATAACATTTTCGGGTGCCCATGGAAGTGGTCCCGCAATATCCATGCCCCATTTCATGAATGGCCATGGTGATAAAATCGGATGCATCAATTCTGCCGGTTGATGAATCATGGGTGCGTGCCTTTGACATTTGTTACATTTTCGGATGAAGTTCTTTGTGTCTTTCTCCATCTCGGACCAATAGTACCCGACCCTAATCAATTTTTGAACCAATAATTTTGCTCCTGAATGATTGCCACAAGTCCCCTCGTGACCCTCACGCATCACATAATCAGTCTCTCCGGGTGCTAAACACCTTGCTAAAGGAACATAAAAAGACCTTCGGTACCACTGTCCATCAACCAAACAAAATCTAGTTGTTCTAGTACGAAGGGCCCTCGACTCCTTCGGGATCGTAGGCAACTTTTCATGCCGAAGGTAGTCGATGTATTTATTGCGTCAATCCCAAGTCAAGTTTATTGTATTCACTTCAGCATGATCACCATCAATTGCAGAATTGAGCAGCTGCACAACCGTTCCTGAATTGAACTCCTCCGCTTCTACAGATGAACTAAAATTAGCCAAGGCATCTGCCTCATTATTTTGCTCACGAGATACATGCTCCATGGTCCATTCTTTGAACCGATGCAATATCACTTAAATTTTCTCCAACTTTTTTTGCATCCTTTCCTCCTTTACATTGAACACGCCGTTGACTTGATTAACGACCAGAAGTGAGTCACATTTTGCTTCGATGACCTCACCTCCCAAGCTCTTTGCCAATTCTAAACCTACAATCATAGCCTCATACTCGGCCTCATTGTTAGTCAATTTCACAATTCTTATTGATTGTCTAATAATATCTCCTGCAAGTGCTTTAAGCACTACCCTGAGCCTGGACCCTTTCTCGAAGTTAACAAAAGTTCTCTTTCTACTTCGGGAATCATTCCAGGTGTAAAGTATGCTAAAACCTAAGACTTTATAGTTGTTCTTAGTTTATACTCGATGTCATACGCACTGATTTCTATTGCCCATTTGGCTAACCTGCCGGACATGTCCGATTTGTGCATCACACATTTTAGTGTATAAGTTGTTACTACACATATGTGATGACATTGAAAATACAGTCTCAATTTTCTAAAAGTCGTTACTAATGCTAAAACCAATTTTTCTAAGTGAGGATACCTAGTCTCTGCACTAGTCAATGTTTTACTTACATAATAAATAGGAAATTATGTACCTTTTTCTTTTTGAACCAACACTGCGATTACCGCTACTTCGGATACTGCTAGGTACATGTACAGTTGTTTGTTTACCTTTGGTTTATGCAGCAACGGCGGACTAGACAAGTACTTCTTCAAATCCCTCAAGTCTTGCTGACAATCCTGTGTCTCGAAGTCATTCTTCTTTTTCAACAAAGAGAAGAACCGATGAATTTTATCCAAAGATCGAGAGATAAACCTGCTTAAAATGGCTATCCTCCCGGTGAGTCTTTGCACTGCTTTCACAGTGTCAAGCTCCTCCGGTGTTTCTTTGATGGCTTTGATCTTATTCGAATTAATCTCTATTCCTCGGTTGGAAACTAAGAAATCTAAGAACTTACCCGAGCCAACTTCAGAAGTAAATTTTTCAGGATTTAGCTTCATGTTGTAATTTCGAAGCACATCAAATATTTCCTGCAAATGCTTTAAATGGTCATCTGCTTCCAGGGACTTAACTAACATATCATCAATATAAACTTTTATTGTTTTTCCTATTTGATCCTCGAACATGCGATTAACTAGGCGTTGATATGTCGCTCTAACATTTTTTAAACCAAATGACATTACGTTATAGCAATAAGTCTCGCACCTAGTGATAAATGAAGTTTTCTCTTGATCCTCTGGATTAATTCAAATATGGTTGTACCCAGAGTAAGAGTCAAGAAAACTTAGCATCTAATGCCCTGCCATTGTATCAATCATTCTATCGATGTGCGACAAAGAAAAAGAGTCCTTTGGGCATGTTTTATTCAAATCTTTTAAAATCTATGCACATTCTCAACTTATTGCCTTTTTTAGGTTCGACCACTATGTTAGCTAGCTGATCCAGGTATTCTACCTCCCGAATGGAACCTATATTCAAAAGCTTACCTCTTCCTTGATGAATTTATGATTGAATTTGGCCATTAGCCTTCTCTTTTGCTTTACCGGGGGTAAGCTCGAGTCCAAACTCAATTTGTGAGTCGTGATCTCCAATGGAATACATGTCATGTCTAGACGGGACCAGGCAAAACAATCGGAGTTACCTTTAAGAAACTTAATTAACTTAAGCCTGAGCTCCGGGGTTAGCCAGGTGCCCAAGTATAGCTTTTTATCCGATAGATGTACGAACAAGATAACTTGCTCAGTTCCTCTATGGTTGATTTCGTGGCATCTGAGTCATATGACAGCACGAATGACCTTGGGACACGGAAGTAATCTTCTTCGTCCTTAAAGCTTATGTTGTTTTCTTCCTCTTTCTTCGGGCTCGCAAGGCCCGAATCATGTGATTGCTATTTGACTTCTTTTCCCTTACTTTTATCCTTCATTGCTTCTGATGCTTGTGAGCACCATTGTCACCATTATTATCCTCGTGGTTGCTAACCTCAATGTTGATTTCACTAGCCATATTGTATTAATCTGTAATCACAAAATCTCGAAAGAAACAAGTAAAATTTGACCGTTTGAATCAAATCACCACTATTATCCTTAGCCCCATGGTAGGCGCCAAACTATTTACGCCCAAAAAGGTACATTTGAATTTGTAAGTGATTTTAAGGATATGTGGATTGATTTACAGATAAGTGTGATTAACAATTAACAATAAATAAGTAAATGGAAATAATAAGCAAGTAATTAGCCTGAAATGTTGTGATCTTGATTGAATTTGAATTGAGAGTTTGGTTGGATCCTTAGCTGAATTGCTTCGGGTTTTAGCCAAATAATGAGAGCAAACAAGAGAACTTTTGAATGTAAATTATGCGAGTATCAGCAATGAGAATGAGATTGCCTTCCAACATGAAGGTTGTGCTCCTTTTATAGCTAACAATACAAGGCATTTATGCCCGAGAATCACTCTCTCATTAAATGCCATTAAGTGATAATAACAGTCATTTAACGAGCAAATAGTAACGACTGGCGCCATATCCTGAACGAGTAAGCACTGAGCTCCTTCGGTATTTCATCTGATATTACCAGGTCCGGTCACTATTCGGTGTCACCTAGTTCGGCCGTCAACCAGTCTTGTTAAGATACCCGGACTAACCACTAGTGCAACCTGCATCTGGTGCAAAACGTTGCTACTTCCTTCGATTCCTATATCAAAACCATGCCAAGTGTCGTATCGGTGTTCACCTTATACACCCTTATCATTCCAATTTTAACACCTGTGTTAGAAGGGACAACCATAATCCAGTGTCATAGGTAACTTATAAAATAGAAGAAAGATGTTCAAGTATGAGCAATAACACATCCTAGGCTTGTCTACACATACGAAAGGTAGAGGATCAAAATTTATTAAGCTTCTTGACTAATCTGTGTATTTTGAAGTAGAGAAAGTAGAGAGGCATGTAACATGGATTAGACAGTGCAAAGTGAAAGCCAATAGACACATGCTCTGTCCAGTGTCTTCCTCTTAATCTGCAAAATTTCAAGAGTCTTTTTTGTGATTTTGGATTGTGGATTTCTTAAAATCCCCCGTGGGCTGTCTTTTTGTTATTATGTTCATGATATGGATCATCTCCGTACCCTTGAAACAAAACATATTCAAATGATTATATGTCTACTCTGCTAGCTAGCTTGTGCACGCCCCAATTATCAACTTGTAAAGATATTGAAAGAAATAATCCATTGATTATTTTCATTAATGAATGAATATATATATAATTTACAATTTTCATAATATGAAAAATCCTATTTCTATTCTACTCCCAAAACTTTATTTTATTTGTACAAGAATTGTATAATTATGCTAAGTGCACAATGCTAATTATATACAAAATTTATTACCAAAAACAATGATATACATGGTGTGTATACCGTGTATATCACAGTCTCCCAATTGCATTGGGTTTCCGTGATATACACGGTATACACAATGTATTGTATACCGTGTATATCGTGTATTCTAAATATGGTATACTTTCACACCTCCGCAGTCATAGCGGGTGGTCTTCGTACGCTGAGACTGTCCCTAAAATCTTCAAATAGGACCGAGGGAAGACCCTTAGTAAAGATGTCTGCAATTTGATACCTGGAAGGAACATGTAAGGCGCGTACTTGTCCACGAGCTACCTTTTCGCGAACAAAATGGATATCCATCTCAATATGTTTAGTGCGTTGGTGTTGAATCGGATTCCCAGAAAGATATACGGCACTAATATTATCACAATATACCAAGGTAGCTTTTTAAATTGGAAAGTGAAGCTCCAAGAGAAGATTACGTAACCAAGATGATTCAGAAACAACATTGGCTACCCCTCGATACTCGGCCTCGGCACTGGAGCGTGATAAGGTAGTTTGTCGTTTGGCAGACCACGAGACCAAGTTATCACCAAGAAACATGCAATAACCTGACGTGGAGCGTTTGGTATCTGGACAGCCACCCTAATCAGCATCGGTATACGAGACAAGTGCAGAGGCCGATGCTGGATATATATGCAAGCCAAATTCAAGTGTCCCTTGGATGTATCTGATAATGAGTTTGAACGCATTCATGTGCTCCATCCTAGGATCATGCATATACAAACACACCTGTTGTACGACATATGTAATATCCGGTCTCGTGAAAGTAAGATACTGAAGAGCTCCAGCAAGACTGCGAAACTGAGTGGCATCCTCGTAAGGTGAGCCAGCCGCAGCACCCAGCTTGGGCTTAGTATCAAATGGAGTGAAAGTAGACTTACACGAGGACATACCAACCCTTTCAATTATCTCAGCGGCATAATTTCTTTGTGATAAGAATAACACACTTGCATGACGAGAGACAACAATCCCCATAAAGTAACTCAAGGGCCCCATGTCTTTCATAGCAAACTCAGAACTAAGCATTGTCATGATAGACTTGCACAAAGCATCAGACGAGGCAGTCAAGATAATATCATCCACATATAATATAATATAAGCCAGGGAAGAACAACGATGATATATGAACAATGAATTATCAGACCTGCTGTGAGAAAACTCAATAGATGTAACATAGTTTGCAAATCTCTTATACCAAGCCCGTGGGACCTGCTTAAGCCCATACAAGGACTTCTTCAATAAACAGACATTATGAGGATAGTTGGGGTCTCGAAAACCCAAGGACTGATGCATGTAAACGGTCTCCTTAAGATTGCCATGTAAGAAAGCATTATTCACATCTAACTGATGAATGTGGCATGCCTTTGAAAGAGCCAGACTAAGAACAATGCGAATGGTAGCCGGTTAGACCACCGGACTAAATGTCTCACCACAATCCACGCCAACCTGTTGAGTTTTACCATCACCTACAAGATGAGTCTTATGTCTCGCAAAAGAGCCATCAGAAATTATCTTTATGAGTAAAAATCCACATAGACCGAATAATATTAACACTAGAAGGACGGGGGACCAACTCCCACGTATTATTTTCAATAAGAGCATGATATTCGACGATCATTGCCAATTTCCAATTCGGGTCATTTAAGGCAGACATTGGGTTACGTGGTAGGAGAATTTAGAGACATTAGAATTGGGATTAAAATGTCATTTTAGTTTTAAAATACTTATTTGACTACGAGTAACTGGCCCTTGACTCGAGGAAGAAACGTGAGGATTTTGGGCAGCGGGTGGGCTGGTGACGGACTGGCCAGCAGGTAGTGGGCCTGCTGGCCCAATAACGGGATCAGTGGATGGAATGGAGACTGGGACAGTGGGATGGACCACTGGAACAGTACCGAGATCGGTACTAGGCCAAGTGTCTGGCCCACTAGACAGAAGTGACGGAATAGTAGATCCAGTGAGCAGTGGGCCGGCTGGCGGAATTTAGGTGCGGGACAAGTCTGATAAATGGTAGATAATATACGGGGAGACCGCGTCATCCAAAAAATTATACGAACTACTCTCGGGACTACTCACTTTAGCAAATGGAAATTGGGTTTCATCAAAATTAATATGGCGACTAATTATAATTTTACTAGATGAGAAATCAAAACACTTGTAACCACGATGATTAGATAGATAATCCAAAAACACACAAGGGGTAGAACGGGCTTGCAGTTTGTTAATAGTAGTTGACGGAAATAGTGGATAACATATGCACCCAAAGACCCTAAGATGTTAATACGAATGATCCTTATTATAGAGGATTTTAAGAGGGGATGAATATGTCAATCCTTTGGTAGGAAGTATGTTAAGGAGATAAGTAGTCATTTGTAGAGAGCATGATTAGGGATGACAACGGATCGGATCTGGACCGGATCCTACTAGATCCAGATCCAGATCCATTTTTCATACCTAAATCCAGATCCGTCGAGTCTGTAAAAATCATATCCAAATCCGGATCCATCGAATTCACCGGGTCCACGGATCGGATCTGGATCCACATGTAAAAAAAATTGCCTTGCTAAGAATTTTTTTTTGAACTGACAAACGATTTTTACTTAGCTAACAGTTTACTGTGTTTCAATTTTGAAATGTTCATATGAGATATTTTGTTCGTTGTCTCGTTTTGATTGTGAGCTATTAATTGAAAATGTTGGACAATGACAATAGTTGTGAAAAATGCTGACTAGTATTTTCACAATGCAGAACTTGCATGTGCTTGGAATCTTCACAAATTAAGTGAATATAATTTTAACTATTTGTCTATGGAGATGTTAGTCATTCACTAATATAACATTGATTTTATTATCGAAGTTACCTCTTTATTTTTTGGTTTTTGAGTTAACGCGGAGATAAATTAAACTTGTTTTGAGAATTAAACTTGCAAGGATGTGCTTAGCAATTTTAAGAAAATACTTATAAAATTACATTCTAGGTTATGAATATATTTAGTAAAAAATGGATCCACGAGTCGGATCTGGACCGGATACGGATCTCAAATACAAGATCCAGATCCAGATCCATATCCGATCCGAATCCGTCGGATCCAAATTTTGAAGATCCATATCCTATAAAATGGATCTGGATCCACCGGGTCCAGGATCCACTGCCATCTCTAAGCATGATGCCAAAAGGAAGGGGGTACAGATGCATGGACCAATAAAGTGCGGACAATATTATTAATGGTACGAATTTTATGTTCGGCTTTCACATTTTGTGAGGGCGTATGAGGACAAGAGAAACGAAAATTTATGCCATTAGTATCACAAAAATCCTGAAACAACCCATTATCATATTATTTGTCATTATCACATTGAATATTTTTTATTTCTCGTTTGAATTGGGTACAGATGAATGCCCTAAATTTTAAGGTGGAAAAAACTTGTGATTTTTTCGCTAACGGAAAGGTCCATAAAAAATTAGAATAATCATCCAAAAATATAACATAATAACGATGGCCCACAGAACTGAGAACGGGAGAAGTCCATAAATCACTATGAATAATATCAAATGGCATTAAAGTACGAGAAGTAGAGGCTACAAATGGTAATCTAACATGTTTTCCTAAAGGACATGAATGACAACTTGGAGTACTATGCGTACCCTTACAGGATAAAAAAATGTTTTTATGTAAAGAAGAAACAATAGACGACCTAGGGAGACCCAAACGTGTATGCCACAAGGAAGGAGCTAGGGCTGCAAATGTCGATGGCATGGCTGGACTCGAGAAACTTGAGGTGGACGTGAGTGGATAAAGATCTCCCCTACTATTGCATCTCATGAGAGGTATCCCCATTTTGAAATCCTTCACAGAAAACCCAGAAGGATCAAAATTAATAGAAACCCAATTATCAGTGGTGAATTTACGGACATACACCAGATTTTTAATTAAGTTCGGGGCATGAAGGGTATTTTTAAGACAAGAGGTGGATGTGGGGGAGACAAAGTTGTAGTACCGTAACCATGAATTGGAATAGTATTGACATTACCAATAATGATGCCACAATTTTTGCTCATATTGGAATAAGACGAGAGAGTACCTTGGTCGGACGTCATGTGAAAGGTGGTGCCGGTGTCCACGTACCAATTCAGGTCTGGAGGATTCAATCCAAACGTATGCATTGCGGCCTCAATATCTGTAGATGTCGGGATCGGATTAGGGCCCGTAGCATGGTAAGCCTGCAGGGTCGAGGCCCAAACAGGCCTCCTTGCTGCCACGATCCGGTATTGCTTCAGAGCCCACTGGATTGATATGAAAAATTGGGCCGGAACTGCTGTTGTGCGGCCCACTGGCCAGGATACGGTGAGGCTGGAAAATAGAGGTTGTTGGGCCACTGCCCACTAGCCCAGCCCCACTGCTAGGGAGCCCATGGCTGGGACCAGTTGGGATGCGACCCACTGTCATCGTGCCGAGGCCCGCCGCCACTGTTTTGGCCTCCCCCACCACCGTCGGAACCCCCGTGATTGCCACAGTGATTTTTGCCATTATTTTTACGATTCTTCATGCCTCCACCGTGATTACGATTTTGGCTTGAATTATCAACAAAAACCTTGAGAATTATTGGATGAAGTCATCATCAGCACGGGATTGGCGCCGGTAGCCGACTTTTTGGCCAAGCCGGCTTCTTCTAACGTGAGCATCGAACAGGCTTGATAAAAAGGTGGAAGTGGATTACTTTGACAGAAGAGAGTCCCAACGCCATTATAGGCCTCAGACAGGCCTGTAACCATTTGTAGAACAAGACGACTATTGGTAACAGACGCTCCAACGTTACGGAGTTGGTCCGCCAATTCCTTTAGTTGTTTACAATAAGTTGAAACATTTAGGAAATCTTTCATACGGACTTGGGAGAATTCTTGCTCAAGGGTGACAACTCGGGAATGTTGGTTATCCTGGAATATATCAAGCAATCTATTCCATGTAGCCATAGCCGTAGTGTCTGGCTCAATGATCGTCTGTAAAAGATCGGTAGAAATAGTGGAATAAATCCACTGAAGGACGGTGGCATCAAGAGTAATCCATAACTGAGGATCCTCCGCAGGAGTAAGGGTAGCGGGAGGAATAATGTGATGGAGGACTGATGTGAGATTGCGTGAATTTTGAACAAATCTGCCCGCGTCGCATATTGGACGTTTTCCATCTCAAGAACAATAGGGATGTGGTTCTTGAAATTGGAAACTGTAAGGGCATGATGAAACATGTTCTTAGACATAATGAAAGAACAAAAGGTGAAGTAGGGATTTGGAATAATTTGGGAAGAGAAGGGAGAAGAAGGGCACGGAAACAGAGAAGACGGTCCTGAAACCGAGAGCCTGCAGAAAAACAAGTGGAGAGATATGAAAAATCTAGACTTCTGATACCATGAAAGAAATAATCGTTTGATTATTTTCATTAATGAATGAATATAATACAATTTATAATGTGCATGATATGAAAATTTCTATTTTTATTCTACTCCCAAAACTCTATTCTATTTATACAAGAATTGTATAATTATGATAAGTGTACAATGTTAATTATAAATAAAATTTATTATCAAAAACAGTGATATACACGGTGTGTATACCGTGTATATCACGGTCTCCCAATTGCGTTGGGTTTCCGTGAAGTATTCTAAATATGGTATACTTTCGGATATTATAAGGTTCATAGATTGCAAATATCGAACATTTACCATAAGATCTCATACAAAACTTCAGATCTCACATCTTTTACACAACTTCTCAAAGACGTCTATGATGGGTGGGGTTGCGATTGATTAGCAAAAACATTCTCTATTTCTCTATTTCTCTATCTCAAAAAGTGATTTTCTAATCATTCCAAAAAATATGTACTAGTACTATTCATTTACCATAAGATCTCGTACAAAACTTCAGGTCTAACATTTTTTTACACCACTTCTCAATGACGACTATGATGGTTGATGTTGCGATTGATTAGCAAAAACATTCTTTTTTTCTCTATCTCAAAAAGTGATTTTTTAATCCTTCCAAAAAATATGTACTAGTACTATTCATTTTGCATTAAAGCAAACTGCGGTTGTAAATTTTATCTTACTTTGCCCGATACCATGTCTCTTCTAATTTACACCCCAAAACCACAAAGTCAACATAGTGCTCCCACATCACATGTT
Organism: Anisodus tanguticus; assembly: GCA_034509755.1. Taxonomy (NCBI): domain Eukaryota; kingdom Viridiplantae; phylum Streptophyta; class Magnoliopsida; order Solanales; family Solanaceae; genus Anisodus; species Anisodus tanguticus. The sequence continues at coordinate 12,503,836 of CM067544.1, forward strand.
TTTCGAACAAATAGTACACCATATATTGATCACTCTTCCATTAAAAAGCGAGTCCAAAAATATAAATTTGGACTTGATGGAGTAATCTGTACAACTTCCCTAAGGAAGTAAGTAATGTTTATTTATTATTGCACTATGGAAGAGATTAATTAAATCTGTTTTCAGATCAAAAGGGGAATCTTTTAATATGAAGACGTAGAATCTAAGTTAGTAACACTAGCTTTCTTGTAATGGGACTAATTTGAATTTTCATTCTTCAAATAAAACTTATAGTTTATATCATGGATTCGAATAGTCAAGCCTCCAATCTTGAAATTGAGCTGCATACAGAAGACAAAACAATACATTATTGCACCGTCAACATTTATTATCAGAGGCATGCAACTGCACTTCTAGTATTAATAGAAAATTCTTCACGAGAAAGAGGCCCTTGAATCAAGGAGTAATTTTCCAGTCACCTATTTCTGTCAAATTGCTAAATTCAAGCTAAGGAAAACACTCCACTATAACCAATTATGAGCATATAACCTGAACTGTTCTAGTCCCAGTCGTTGGCATTATCCAGATGGGAGTAATAATCACCAATTACAACCATGGATACCCTTTTTTTTCGCAACTGGTGGTCCACGATGCTATATGTCCCCTAAATAAAATGATAGTTTTCGTTAATTAGCATATGCTTGGCAAATCATATGGTTTAGCATTGAATAGATTTTGTAGTGGAAGAGTGTCACTACATGTAGTCACTAGCATAAGTGAAAGAAATGAATTTCATGATTTATTTCATCCCAAGTATACAAATATATATAATTCTACTTAATTAATTTAGGCTATCTAAGGATATGTTAGTCAATATAATTAATCTAATTATCTTAATTATATGATTTTAATTATAACTTAATTGATATGATGGGATATGATGGAGATAATTAGGGATTATGTCCCTAATCATCCTAACAGCCCCCCACATTCTTAGCAGGAGGTTCTCGTATGCTCAGACTGTCCTTGAAATCATCAAACAGTATACGCGGAAGACATTTGGTAAAGATGTCAGCAATCTGATAACGGGACGGTACATGGAGAACACGGACTTGTCCACGTGTAACCTTTTCTCGGACAAATAAGATATCCATTTTAAGTGTTTGGTGCGTTGATGCTGGATAGGGTTACCTGATAGGTAAATCGCACTCACATTATCATAATAAACCACGGTTGCTTTTGCAATCGGACAATGGAGTTCTAATAGTAGATTACGGAGCCAACATGAATTAACGACCACATTAACTACCCCCCGGCATTCTGCTTCAGCACTTGACCGAGACATCGTCGACTGTCGTTTCGAGGACCATGAAATGAGGTTGTCTCCTAAAAACACACAATAACCAGAGGTTGAAAGACATGTGTCCGGGCAGCCACCCAATCAGCATCTGTATAAGATGAGAGACTCGAAATGGAGGACTTATACATATGCAATCCAAACTGAAGAGTACCCTTAACATACCACAGAATCTGCTTGAGAGCCGCAATATATTCTTCTTTCGGATCATGCATATGTAAACACACTTGTTGAACCGCATATGAGATACCAAGTTTCGTGAAAGTAAGATACTACAAGGCCCCTGCTAGGTTGCGGTAATGTGTTAGGTCACTGTATGGAGTACCTGCATAGTTACTCTATTTGGCCTTAGTATAAACTGGTATGTGTGATGGTTTGCAGGAGGACATACTAGCTTTGTCAATGATCTCATCGGCGTATTTCTTTTGACTGAGAAATAGAGCACCTGCATATTGGGTTACAACAATCCACAAAAAATAATTTAGAGGACCCAAATCCTTCATTGCAAATTATGCTGCAAGGAGGGACTTAATAAACTGTCGAAGTGATGTAGATGAGGCCGTGAGAATGATGTCATCTACATATAGGAGGATATATGCCATGTCGCTTCCCTTCTTATAAATGAACAAGGACTGATCGAACTTGCTGTGTGAGAAACCCAATGTGGATATAAACCCTGCAAACATGTTACACCATGCCCGGGGAGACTGTTTCAAACCATATAAAGATTTTTTCAATAGGCAAACATAATTTGGATGTGTAGAGTCTCGGAAACCCAAAGGCTGGTGCATGTAAATTGTCTCCTGTAAATTGCCATGTAAGAATGCATTTTTGACATCCAACTGATGAATGGACCAGGACTTTGACAGTGCCAGGCAAAGAACAGTCCTGATAGTTGCTGGCTTAACCACCTGACTGAATGTTTCACCACAATTCACGCCAACCTACTGAGACATGTCATCACCAACAAGACGAGCTTTGTATCTCGCAAATGAGCCATCAGAATTCTTTTTTATAACAAAAAACCCACGTCTTATTTTTAATAAGAGCATCAATTTTGTCTAACATAGCAGCTTTTCAATTCGGGTCTGATAGGGCTGCTTTGGGATTTTTTAAATAAGTGATGGTTGGATTGAGGACATTAGGTTAAAATGGCGTTTGGGTCAAAAACTTCCGTGCATGACATGGGTTTCAATGGTCTGTGGTGGGGGAATTGGGTTGTCGGGTAGGTTATTGGACCGAAGGGAGGTTTTAGCCAAAACTGACGGTCCAATAACTGCTTGGTGATTGGGTTGACTCGGGTCAAGAGTTTGGGCCTGAAGTAAAGGGCCTGGGTGCCGATTTATGGACATGGGTGAGGGAGCAATGGGCTCCCTCATTTGGGCCTGCCAGCCACGATATGTGGACTGGGCCGAGGCCGATGGTAAAGAGGCAGTGACCTTCTCACCGCGGACTGGCCCAATCTCATTTTGTGGTTGGGTCGGTACGGTATGGGGAGTATTTTGGGCTGGTCCCGTCTGATTTTGGGTATTTAGATGGTGTTGTAAAATTGGATGTATTCCGTCATCCAGAAAATCATATGAAGGTAGGAATGCCACATGAGAATTAGCAAACGGGAATGTAGACTCATAAAAAAATACATGACGAGAGATAATGATTTTTCCGTTCATCATATCATAATATTTATATCTCCTATGATTTTGTGGGTATCTCAAAAACACACAAGGGGTGGAACGAGCCTGAAGCTTGTTAATGGTTGTGGACGGAAATAAGGGATAACACAAATATCCCAAAACCCTTAAATGTGTAAAAGATGGGAGACGATAGTACAACCTTTGTGTAGGTGACACGTTGGAAAGTAATTTGCTAGAAAGAATATTTAAAAGATATACGGCCATTTGAAGTGCATGATGCCAAAACATTGATGGTGTGGATGAATGCACAAGAAGTGTGCGAATCATATTGTTAATCGTTCGAATTTTTCTTTCGGCTTTCCCATTTTGAGTAGATGTATGTGGACATGAAAGATGCAAAGACATCCCATTTTGGTGACAAAAAATATTAAATTGAGCATTTAGGAATTCCCTCTCATTGTCACATTGAAAATATTTAATGGATTTGTCAAATTAGGTTTTGATAAAAACACTAAATTATTTAAAAGCGATGAAGGCTTGTGATTTCTGCCCTAAGGGAAATGTCCACAGAAAATTCGAATAATCATCCAAAATAAGAATATAATATTTATGACCTGCAGAACTCAAAACTGGTGATGTCCACAAATCACAATGCATAAGATCAAATGGCATAAGCGTATGTGAAGTAGATGATGAAAAAGGAAATTTAACATGATTCCCAAACACACAAGTTTGACAAACAAAAGAGTCCAAAAGTTTGTTACAAGCAACAAAATTATTCTTCCTAAGAGTATTGAACACTGGTGCTCCCGGGTGTCCCAACCGATTGTGTCATTCGATAGGGGAAATAACGGCAAAGGTTGATGGTTGTGTCACGTGGTTGTTGGAAATAGTAGTGATGTGATACAAGTCCCCCATGCTATTACATCTCATAAGTGGCATTCCGTCTGAAAATCCTTCACAAAAACCCAAACAGATCAAATTTCACAGAAACATTGTTGTCAGTTGTAAAACGTCGTACAAATACCAAGTTTTTAATCAATTTTGGTGCATGTAAGACATTTTTTAAGTATAATGGCGGGTGAGGAGGGGAGAGTTTTACCTGACCAATACCACGAATTTGAATTTCCTGCCCACTGCTGACAATAATATTTTTATTACTGTTCATATTAAAATAAGACAAGAGATTACATTGATATATCATCATGTGTGACGTATCCCCTGTGTCCATATACCACGAATCATCTGAAACATTCAGATTCATGTTGTTCATGGCCTATTCGATATCGGTTGGTGCATAACTTGCGGAAGATGATGTATGGGCTGCAGATGTTTAATGTGGACGAGATCATCGAAGTCTGGGCTATCGATTTGAAGAGGATGGCATGGCCCACGACGCGGTGGGGTATGGGCACGAAGGGGCGGCCCATTGTGGGGCACGAAGGGGCGACCCATTGTGGGGCCCACGACTACCCGCCCCCACTGGTTCCCGCCGGACTGGGCTTGCGGCTGCCACTGGCTACGCCGCCTCTGCCCCTGCTGCTGCTGGTTGTTGCCGCCGCCGCCCCTACCCCGTCCCTTTCCACCATTATTTTTTCCTTTGTTATTGTTACGATTTAACCCCATTTTTTATCATTGTTGTTGCAATTTCCAGTTCCACCCGAACAAAAAATTTGGGTCTGAAAATCTGCGGAAAATGAATTGGTGGAGATAAGGGCAGTTTCGAAAGTGGCTGCCCCCGAGTCTATTTGTTTTCCCTTGCGGGTTTCTTTAAGAATTAATCGTGAACGACCTTATAAAATGGAGGCAACTGATTACTTTGTTGAATGAACATAGCAACCCTATCATAATGTTCATTCAACCCCGCAATTAATTGAATAACCAACTGTTGATTCGTCACTGGCTCGTCAACGTTGGATAGTTGGTCGGCGAGCATTTTCAACTCTTGACAATAGGTGGAAACGTCTGAAAAATCATCCAACTTGACGTTGGTGAATTGGTTTTCAAGATATACCGCCCTAGAAAGTTTATTATCCTGAAAAATATTTTGTAATCGTTCCCACGCTTGTTGAGCTATAGAGTCCGGCTCCAAAATAGTATGCAAAAGATCATTGGAGATGGTGCCGTAAATCCATTGAAGGACTATGGAGCCTAAGTGAGACCATAACTTTTTGTAAACACTGGTGGTGTCCGATGAAGACTCGGAAAGGATGATATGGTCTATTACTTCATATGCGCGGCAATAAATTTTGAATAACTCGGCCCACCAGGAGTATTGCCCTTTTTCCATCTCAAGTGTAATTGAAATAAAATTCTTTACGTTGTTTACGGCAAGAGCGGGATAAATTTTTTGTTTGTCAGCCATTGATACCCACGAAAATAGTAGAATAAGAAAAATAATTTGTGAGTGAAGGAGGAACCTTAACCCGGAATTGGTTGTCGGCTAGGAAATAATGGAAGGGAGGGTGGGCGATTTAGGGTTTGTGAGGAAGGGCGGTTTAGGATTTTTTAGGGAAACCCTTAGGGTTCCGCCGAAACAAACCGGAAAAGGAAGAGAAAGAAAGGAAAAAAGTTTCGGGAAGGGTTAGGCCGAGTAGGGGGTGGGCGAAATTAATTTGTGGCTCTTGAATCTTGATACCGTGAAGGAAATGAATTTGATAATTTATTTCATCCCAAGTATATAAATATATACAATTCTACCTAATCAATTTAGGCTATGTCTAAGAATATGCTAATCAATATAATTGATCTAATTATTCTAATTATATGATCTAATTACAACTTAATTGATGTGATGGGATATGATGAAAATAATTAGGAATTATGTACCTAATTATCCTAACACTAAGCATTGGGCGGAGACACTCTTCTACAAGGGGCGACATCTGACATTGCTTTTACTAAAATTGAAAATAATGCAAAGTATTTATCAATATAGGACAAGAACTAAAGTTCATCCTCACATCCAAAAACCAAATACAAGCAGAAATTATGATAATAGGCCGACACAATTTAAACAAAATTCTGCTTACACTGGTGGAAAGGTCATGATTTGCACCATTTTCTATACCCCACCCCATCTTACAAGCATCTTGATAAACCATTTTGAGCAAAATGAGTCATCTCCCACTTGCTTCAAGACCCAACAATGCTGTCATACATTCCTTGTATGAATAAATTACATTAAACAGTAGAAGATCTAATCCATCGTTGCACACAGTAAATGTTACCATTATGTTAAGTATATTACTAACGGTTGTGGTTTTCAAGATTTGCAATAGGATGGTCATGTTTGTAATTTGGACTTTTGTAAGAAGAGGCATTTGTCTGAATTGGATTCTTTTTCCATTGGCTAGTTAACAAAGTCGTCCAAGTTGGAGGATACTGCTCATACTTAGATTCCAATAGAAGCACCAGACAAAATGCAGGAAAAGAACAGAAAAGTAAACGTAGATGGGGCAGGAAAGAAGATCTCAAAGTAACTTCTCTACTGTTTCATTTTCTAGCCAGGTATTTCGGATTAATTTTAAGTATAGTCGCAACCACTTATTTTAATGTGACCAAGAATAGTTTTATAAATTTATTGTTATAATTGATAGAGTTTCGTGACTAATCGCGAAATTAATCTAATAATTCCGAACGGTACAACAAAAGTAACAACCAAGCCTAAGTCCTAAACAAGTTGAGATCATTTATACGAATCCTTACCGATCTGTTCCATTTAAAGTCACTCATGCCAACTAAGCGGGGGAAAATTGATTAAACAATAGGAGCAACATACTCTTATAGCCTTATTAAGGGCATGACCTATCTAATATATTCCACTAGTCTCTAATCTACTTAAACCGCATGAGGCAACTTATTACAGCTACACTGTATTCAATACACCATTACACCTCCAAATTCCTAATATCAACCATATACATTATTTTCATATCCAGTAATCACAGCACAATTATGGGAAATTGGGGTAGGAGAAAATCTTTCTTGCTCATCTTCTTTTACATCATCATCATCTCTGTCTTTGTTCCATGGCCAATAGAATCTTGTCATTTGGTAGACAAAACAGCATTGTTAGACTTCAAGCGAAAGGCTACTTCTGATCCTTCAAACTTATTGCAAACATGGACACTTACAACTGATTGCTGCAAATCTTGGGAAGGTATTGCCTGTGATTCCAATGGCAGGGTTGTCAATGTCTCTCGTCCTGGCCTTTCTTCTGGGGACGATTTCATTATCGATACTACAATTTCTGGAACTCTTTCTCCTTCTCTTGCTAACCTCTCTTTTCTTGAATTGCTTGACCTTAGTAATCTCAAGGACTTATCGGGGCCAATTCCACCTGAATTTGGCAAGTTATCGCGCTTGAGTTACCTCTTTCTTGATACAAACAAGCTCTCGGGATCAATACCTGTTACATTTAAAAATCTATACCAGCTGAAGAAGCTTTATCTCAGTGATAATACTCTTTCTGGTACTATTCCTTCAAGTATTTTTGAAGGTTCCCTTTCATTATCACAACTTGGTCTTTCAGCAAATCAGTTTTCAGGGCCAATACCATCTTCAATTGGGAATTTGTTGTCATTGACCAAGCTTGATATGAGTCTAAATAAGTTTTCTGGAAGCATTCCAGAGAGTATAGGAAGGCTTAAGAATCTTGCATATGTTGATTTATCTGAAAATAAGTTATCTGGAAGGATTCCAAACTCTATTGGAAACCTTTCCCAAGTAGTACTAATGTATCTGAATCAAAACCAACTGAAAGGAAAAATCCCTTCATCAATATCTGGTCTTAGCTCATTGGTATTCTGCCGTTTATCGGAAAATCAGTTGAGTGGCAGTATCCCACCTTCTATTGGCAATCTTCCAAAGATCCAAAGGCTAATATTTGAGAATAACAAGCTTAGTGGAAAACTGACTGCAACACTTGGACATCTTGTAACTCTCACTGACATGTTCTTCTCCAATAACTTTTTTACAGGCAAAATCCCATCAAGTTTTGGCAATCTACAGAACCTACAGACACTAGATTTGTCAAGAAATAAGCTCAGTGGTGAAATTCCTCATCAGCTTGTAAAACTAGAGAGCTTACAGACTTTGGATCTGTCATTTAATCCTCTGGGGCTTTCAAGAATACCAAATTGGTTCAAGAAACTAAAAGTGTTTCGTCTCATTTTGGCAAAGACTGGGATTAAAGGGAAGCTCCCAAGTTGGTTGGCTTCATTATCATTATCAACACTTGATTTATCCAACAATGCTTTGACAGGAAAATTACCTACTTGGATTGGAAATATGACCAGCCTTTCATTCTTGAATTTGTCAAACAACGCTTTCCATTCGTCGATCCCTGATGAATTCAGGAACCTGTCACTGCTGATGGATCTTGACCTTCACTCCAATAAATTTTCAGGCAACTTGAGAGAATTTTTTTCCAAGAATTTCCAAGACCCCCTTGGCCGCTACAATTCTATTAATCTTGCATACAACATGTTCAATGGACCATTAGACGAAAACATTGGAAATGAACCAGTCATGGCATCTATTGTGTCACTAAGTTTGTCACACAATCCATTGACAGGGCACATACCAAAATCACTAGGAAATTTGACAATCTTGCAGGAAATTAAACTAGCAGAGAATGGGCTAACAGGTGGAATTCCAACAGAACTTGGGGATGCCAAGGAACTGAAAACAATTTTAGTTTCAAATAACAATTTGGGAGGTGCAATACCAGCAGAAGTTCTGAACTTGAAAGACCTTCAAGAATTTGATGTGTCAGGAAATCGACTAAGCGGTAGAATCCCTCCCCATAAAGCCAATATCCCAAAGTCTGCATTTTTGGGAAATCATGGCTTGTGTGGAGCTCCACTTCCTCCTTGTAAGCACACATAGTATCTGCCAAGATGAAATCTTCAAACACAATATGTCCCTTTATTTATTTTTCATTTTCGGCATAATGGTTCGCCAGAATGCATTTTATTTCACCTGTACTCACTAAAAAGGATGAAAATCAAAAGTTATTCTGACCACCCGAAGTTTCTTTATTTTTTCTTTTTCATAAGGACAGATTCTAAGTAGGAACTAGGTGCCTGTAAAACAAATATACAGATCCTATTGTCCTTTCCCAGTAGGTATTTTGTTAACAAGAGTATTGTACAAAACATGAAACTGTGGTTGTTACTCTCTTTTGCTACCAAATTCAATTTACTTTTTGTTTTTATTACTTTTCAGATTCTTTCGGTTCCTTTTAAGCATCTTTTTTTCTAGAGCAAACATGCTAGAATATAGACAGAAAGTGAATATCAGGTTTTCACTTACTGTGGAAATACTTTTACCTTCTCAACAGGATCAGAGTTGTACGTAACTAAAATTCTATGATAGTAAGATTTTTCTAAAACCTCTACATCTCAAGGAAACCAAAAATCAGCTGGTAAATCATCTACAGCAGATTCCCTTGGTGCCAAAGGAACCAAAACAACTGATAAATTATCATTGCTGCCTTCTAAAAATGCTTTCTGAATAAGCTGTTGAGCCAATAAAGATGTATCTGAAGGGTGGTCCTCTACTTCATTTAGAAAGTCACAAACTTTCTGTGGACTTGAGCTTTCTAATATTCCATCAGATGCCACAACCAAAGACTCGTCTTTTGAAGTTAAATGTAGCCAATCAGTCACCTCTGGAGTAGCTATGCTGCCATATTGTTTCAATGGAACATCACCGATAGCTCGAGTCATGGGGAAGTGGCCCATGAGTAGATCAGGAGCATAATTCCTCCAGGAGCTTCAACCCTATCTGTCTCGTCCAACCTATCTGCATTATGATCCGTCGTAAACTCCTTAGCCAAAGAAGCAGCGCAAATAAATGCCTTTAAATTGCCAACATTTGCAAGTTGCAACTAAATCTTTGTTACTTTATTATTATACTATATGAGAGCGACAACTGCAGTAGATCCCGAATAAAGATGATATTGGGAAGCAACCTTGGAGAATTCTACATCAATATCCTCAATGGTTTCAACTAACGACGATTTTAGAAGTTCCGTATAGTTAGAAGATTGTTCACCGTAATTCCTAAGAAAAAACTTATCCAGAAAGAGCCTCGAGGTCATGTCACTAGCAGCCGGTCCAATACGTCCATCAAATACAGATACTACCACAGCTTCAACCTTCACCACTTCAATGCCACCGCCATTAGGCCCAAAGAAAGGAATATTAATATCAAGGTAGTATGTTACTCGATCCTCTTGGTATGCCCTTCTTTCCTTGTATCCAGGCAAAAGTGACAATTTTTGAGTTGGATTTGACAATGTTGTTGTATTTCTATTAACAGATGGAAAGGAGTGCGTGTGCAAGAGTCTGCTTCATATTCAAGTTCAGGTTCAGGTTCAGGCTTAGGATTAGTAACGTTAGGGTTGATCAAAATACCAATGAGGCATGCAATAATTAATCCGTACTGTATATGATAGAGTAATACTGTTCATCTTCCAATTAGCTTTCACTTGTTGGAGTACTATATCAAAACAGCGAACAGCATCCCGACGTCGGGCCATCTTTACGATACGGAGAGAACAGCACAGCACTAGCGATGGAAGATGATCAACTCTTTAGCGGCTGTTGCCTTTTTCTACGTACCATACGATGTTAGCCTAATATGCATAGGAGTCCCATTAGTAAGAAAGAAGATGATGAGCGGCTGCTGCACTTTAGTTAGCTAACATCTAAATATGAAAGGCAATCCTCTTACAACCAAGGCAACAGTGGTCTAGTGTTAGAATAGTACCCTCCCACGGTACAGACGCGGGTTTGATTCCCAGTTGGTGCATACTATTTTTATTTGCGAAATGGTCAAATTTACCCCTCTACTATGAGAACTTTACTCTCCTGTCCAAAAATACCTCTACCATTGCTAAAATGCCTCAAATCTACCCATCTACTAGGGGAAGGATTGGTGATTTCTACTATGAGAACTTTACTCTCTAGTCCAAAATACCTCTACCGTTACTAAAATGCCTCAAATCTACCCCTCTACTATGGGAAGGATTGGTGATGCTAGTGATGAAAGAAGAATTACTCCATCCGTTCCATAATAAGTGGTGTTTTTAGCTTATACACACCTCTTAAGAAATTGCTCACTTCTAGAAAATTATGAGTATTTTTATTAACTTACCCCTAATTAATGCATAGAAAAAGATAAGCTACTTAATGATTCTTGATTATGTAAATAAAGGTAATTTTAGAAGAATAGTGTCAATTTCTTCTTGAAATCCTAAAACATCACTTATTTTAAAACAAAATAAAAGGCTTAAAACATCACTTATTATGGAAAGGAGGGAACGGAGGGAATAGAAGAGAAGGATCATTTTTATTTGTGAAAAGGTCCAATTTACTCCTCTACTATGAGAAGTTTACTCTCTAGTCCAAAAATACCTCTACAGTTACTAAAATGCCTCAAATCTACCCCTCTACAGGAAGGATGGGTGATGCTAGTGATGAAAGAAGAAGTAGAAGAGAGGGGTTAAATGGATTGAGTGTGTTGAGGTGGTATGTCACGTCTGTCCATGTCACTAAGATGTCGGTCTACATAGGATTAGTCATCCACCTTGGATAGCCTTAAAATTAATCATTTTCTCGTAGTTGAGAGATAAATTTATTCCTCTTCCCTTTATTTCGTCTAGAAAACCAAATAATTTTTTGAAAAAGTACAAAGAATATGGGGTGTTGCGAGAATCAAACTCACGACCTCTCACACCGGAAGCGAGAATCATACCACTAGACCAAACACCCTCTCGATGGTTTGTCATAATTGTGTGATTTGTTATAAATTTTGTACTAATACATACCATATAATGTTCTATTCTTCAACTACACGATGAAATCTATGGTTTCAAGGTGGAAGGAAGAGCTGGATACCTTAAGTTTCAACTATTTTATGAAAGTAGATTTACTTGAGATTTCTGCTGATTTAGCTGAGTTTCATGGGGAGGTCTAGTTAATTGGTGTTATAGGACTCTACCTTGGGCCTTAGTCTGTTAAACCTTGCACGACTATACAATATAACTTGGGAAGGGCCTCCATTGGGCTCTTATTGGCTCAAGACGTTGAGATTATTATATCGGATGTCCCCAAAGGGACGTTGAGATTATTATAAAATATACAACTACTAGTCTACTACAGTCTACAAGAGTATTGATTAAATTCTTCTCTGTCAAAACGAAAACGATAGGATAGGGGGTACTTTTTTACTTGCATAGAAGTTGGGTAACATTAGTGAACTATGTAATATTTGAAACGTAAAGGAAGGTAATTACTCCTATTACCTAGGCAAACTTGAGAGAGGATACACACAAATACATTCACCCTATTTTAAATTATTTTTTCAGAATTACTATGTTGACTACCTAGGAGGAAAGAGTTTTGATTTTGAAGGGATATATAGACATGGACTACCACTTTATTGTTCATTTGATGTTTGGAAATGTTTTTTGTTTATTTTTAAAAAAATAAAGCTTTGAAAAAAAAATCTTGAATAACTCTTCTAGCTAGTGGAGAAAGTGTTTTTTACAGAATATTTGTAGTACATACATTTTTGGGGTAAACCCTACTTTTGGTTTTCAGAAATTTGGGTTTATTTTCTAGAAAATTAGTAGAGTAGCGTTTTTAAAATAAATAAATAAACATTGTTTTCGAATTCTAAAATTATTTGCATTTTATTTCAATCCACATTCCACACCGCCTTGCTTGATATTCAAAATTTTCAGACGTAAGAAGGGTCCACATTGAGAGGCAAGATGCTGATTAACATCACTACATAACTGCCTGCCAGTATACCACGTGAGCTTCTTCTCATTTCAATTAAATATGTGAATTTTTTTAGTGCTTAAACTTTTATCATCTCAAATGAATTCATTCAGACTCTCTTTAATTTGCATAAATTAATGCGTTAAAGCAAGTAAAGTCTTTACCGGAAATTATTCAATGAGTATATATTTTACCAGAAATCGTGTATAGTCCCCACAAGTTGTGCTGTTTAGTGTAAGATTTACATATCTTACTCAATATTTAAAACTCATAACATTAATCTGCATGTGTAGATTCAATTCTTTCGAAATAGTGTACAATATCCCTCTTAAAATATGCGGGATCGACTAGCAAGAGTTTGCTTACCTAATGAATTTATGTTATACTTGTACCCTTTACACTATTAATACAATTTAATTGAATATGTTACTCAATTTTTCAAGTTAGTAAATCAAATTTGCTATGAAAAATTACTTGTTATTGCAAATTAACTTAATCAGGATAAAAAAATTCTACATTGATTGCATAAATTATAACTTCTTGTCTTTTTTTTCTCTCACCCTACTCTAGCGATATATGCATTAGGATCTCGATTAATTCAAACTCACACCGCATAAAGCCCATTTTTCAAGCGATTTTTTTCATACTCAGCCCTCGAACCAAAAATCTCTTATTAAAAGCAAGGAATTCTATTCATCCACCATGCATCCCTTGATGTATATTATAACCTCTTGTCTAATAGCATGAGCACATGAGAAGATATATATAGGAGACAACCTTGAGAAACTTAACAGAATGGGAGTCTTTGTCACTACTAAAAAAATTCTATTTTTTCATTGATTTTCCACTGAAAAATGTTTAGTGGCTATTTTTCACTGAATATCGGTGAAAAAAACCTAAATAGTAGTGTGTGTACACGGAAAAATTAGAAACTTTTCCATCATTTCAATGAAAACATGTTTTTCATCATGCGTTTTCCCAGTGAACTAGTTTGGTGAAAATTAGGAGGGAAAATCATGTTTTGTAGTACAAATTTCCCACTGAATATTGATGAGAAAAACCTTTATTTCTATTAGTGTGTATGGACTAGTAATAATAGTCAATTCAATCATCAATGCCTTACTACACATTACTACATGTGAACGTTGACACGAGAAGAGTGTCCTCCATCATTCCTACGTCTCAGAATTTGGAATTTCACGTTAATCGCACTACTTGGAACTCAAGATGAGTGAAAGCCTAGGTCCAAAATTAAAATCTGCACTGGTAATCAAATTCATACATTAACACATAGTAATTAAAAAGGCACATATAGAAAAGTAGCTGGGAACAGTACTCTTAATAAATTTAGAGTTCAACTTATACATATTCACTGTGTAGCATTTTTTTTTACACTATCAGATTATCTTAAATTTTATTGCATGTGATCTGACTGTCCATAAAAAGTACTCCTAGGATAAGTAGCTTAGAAAATAAAGAAAATTACTTGAGCATTAGTAACCTCGAACATTAAGTTACATATGACAATACGGTAAAATACACTATCAATGTTTATTAAATAAATTTAAAAATTATTTTTAGTCCAAATAAAAGATTTGAGGTTGGAAACTTGGAATGTAAAATTAGCAAATGCACAATCTTTTTGGGTACCACAGTCCACAGCATTGACTCACCTAAAAGGTTAAGGCCACATGAAATGTTAGATGTAGATTTTATTGGTGTCGGATATTTGTTTGAGATTTTTCACTCATATTTGGTTGAGATTTTTCACTTTTGTGTTTGTTACAGATTAAACTTAAATATGTGGTTGAGATCAAATCTATAAACTATAGAGTACTATGAATAGTACTGCTACTTTTTTAGCATGAAAGGAAATAATCATGTTACATTTTTTGGGTAAGGGGTGGGTATTTAATCGGTGAACTAATTGCCTCTTTATTTATTCTTTAGTGATGGCCGCCACATTTATAATTATTTTCTCTTAGTTCCGTTGTTTACAGTGAGTTTTTTCACTTGCTGAGACTTGTGTATCAATATTAGTGTGAGATTTAGAGAACTTTTAGTTGTAGAGAGTTTCTAATTTGCATTAGAAGGCAAATTACCAAATTACCTTTTGAATTTGAAACGTAGTTAATTTATCTTTTCTTGTTATATATCAATATGAATTTGGTGTACACCACTTTTGTAGTGGTAAAATATCAGTCCAAAAGTATTTCACCTTTTCTCTCCTATGCACCAGCATTTGAATACTTCTACTCCCTTAATCTACACACACCTTTTGGCAAAGCATGTGAATTGTGGAGTAGTGGTCCAATTTGGAGCAATGTGCGTACCTAGCTAGCTTTTTTTTCCTTTAGTTCCTGAAAATTGTTAGGCATTCGTACCGTGGTAGTAAGTGTATCACTTGTTGATTACACTAACAAATGCAAAAAAAAAAAAAAAAAAAAAAACATCAAATTGTCTATAAGATATTTTTATACGTAACTACTCATGGAAACTTGAGAGCATTTGGCAAAGAGGCTACTCCTAAGTTTTAATTTAGAGAAAGGTCACTGAGTTTCTTTTTCATTTATTTTCTTGAATTACAGCTTAGAAAAGTGGACCCGTGTACAATTCATAATTTTTGAAAGTTTGAAGGTTTTAACTTATATACTTAAGTGTCTTTAACTTATACTAAAATATGCAAAGCCCCTCTCTCTTCACCACCTATCACTTTCTGAAACTAGAATTCTCTCAAGCTTCCAACCTATTCTTTATCTCCCCCAAGCTTCGATATTGTTCAGTCGTCGTCCCCAGGTATTTTTTAAATTTGGCAACTCTTTCGGAGCATTTTGAGCTCCATATTGCCCTGAAAGTTTTTTTTTTATTCATGGTGTTCATAATGTTAAGTGTCCACATCGGATATGGAATGGGAACATGGACTCCGTGAAATACTACATGAAACGCTGATAAGAGGCATGGGGTTTTGATTTTTTTTAAAAAAAGCAAGAGAAGAAAAAAGAAATTTATGAAAGTTTAATTTCTATAAAATACTACTACATAAATTGTAAATCATTTAGAAAAATACTTGTTATTAATAGAATATTTCTCAATATTCTTTAGCAATGCACACTGTTACCACGTTTTTTGAGGCCCGTTAGAAACTTATTCTTGAGGAACCCGGAAAATCAAGCGCAGCACCACTCAGGTCAGCATTTTCGATGCCGCCCTCACCAACACCGTAGGCCCTCCGCCGACGGCAGGGCCTCCAACTTCGGCAACCAGAACCGCCGGCCCAAGGACCCGCAGCAGCCCGCATCCACCCGCAACAACCGCCAGAGCAAGCAGTCCAGCAAGGGCCGCGGCCAACGGACCGGTAACAACGAGCGGGAAGGGCGGCCCCCGCCGGCGAGAAAACGACCGCCGACGGCGAGTGTGCGGTGGCGGCGGCCCACCGTCGTGGGCTTCCTACCCACTGTGGGCCGCATGGGCCCCACCGTCATGGGCCGCTCCGCCTAGCCCGTATTCGAAATCCTCGTGGACTCCACCTCAAAACCGACAGGCTCACCCTGGCATACTCGGCCCTAGGGGTGAGCGAGTCCGAGTATCCTAACATTTTTTAACTACCCGGACCCTACCCGGTAAAAGATCGGTTCCTAAATTTACTACCCGGAACCTACCCGTAGAAATCATTACCCGGAACCTACCCGGACCCGGTACCCTGCAAATAAAAAAACACAGATTAAGCAACAATTTTTTAGCCTATGAGAATCAAAAAGAGTTCTAAATAATTTCATCCAATAGTTTTTTAGCCTGCAATCGGAGTTTTTAGTACCCTTATAAGAAGTTTTAGAAAACTTATTTATTGTAGAAAAGCTAATTCTGTAACCAAAACCTAAAATTGTATGCCAAATTTGACACTCAATTAATTGAACGTGTTGATTTTAAAATAAATTTGGAAATATCTTAATTAAACTTATTTTCGTGTTCATAAGCTCTTCGATACAAAAGAAAAGCTTTATTATACTAGTAAATCCCTAAATTTTACCTTCACAGCTACAAAAATATACACAAATTTTAAAAATAGATTTACATTTCAAATCAAAAAGTAATACAAATTGAAGATGAGTATCGCCTGAAATAGAACAGAAGCATAGGATATTAAAAAGAAATTGAAGAGTTAGATATGAACCCATATGCATTTTAGGAACGACGTGAACACAACCAAGGGAGAGAAAGAGGCAAAGGTGAAGCTTCAACGACGACAACGACGAAAGTACCTGAGAGAAAGCTTCAACAACGACGACGATGATGAAGCTCGGTGGTGTAGCTAAAACGCCATTGTTATTGAGAGTGTTTTGGGTGTTTTCTCTTAGGGCACAAAGATCATTCTAGAATAAAGGGGTGAAAAGCTGAAATATTTGCGTCTTGAGGTGGGGAAAATCAATGTGCATGCGTGCAACAAACAATTTTGGAGAAAGTTAAAAGTGGTCCAAATGTTTCTCAAAAAAGTAAAAATATTTAATATTTTATAAGTTCCGGGTATCGGTTTCGGCTACGGGTACCCTGTCTCTATTTGCCGGAACCGGACCCGACATTGATCTGTTCCTAATTTTACTACCTGGACCCTACCCGTTATTATAATATATCTACCCGGAACCTACCCGTTAGTGTCGGTTCCGGTCGGGTATTTGGGTACCCTGTACCCGTGCTCACCCCTACTCGGCCCACGTCCTCAACAGGCATACACAGCACAGGCCCCCCACCCTCAACTTATGCACCGACTGACATAGAGGCAGCTATGAACACAATGTCACTCAACGCTCCAGACGAAAATTGGTATATGGACACAGGCGCCATATCTCACATGACGACATCACAAGGTACTCTCTCGTCTTATTCCAATTTGAGTAATTTAAATCAGAATATTATTGTTGATAGTGGACAAGACATTCTCATTCGTAGTTTTGGTCATTTATCCTTATTCCCACCACATTCACCGCTAATCTTAAAAAATGTCTTCCATGCCCCTAAACTCATTAAGAAACTAATCTCTGTGCAACGTTTCACAACTGATAATAATGCTTCCATTGACTTTGATCGTTTTGCCTTTTCTGTGAAGGATTTTACGACATGGAGACGAATAATGAGATGTGACAGCACCGGAGATCTCTACCCTATTTTAAACGTCGTCAACAATCCAGACTCAGTTCCATCAACCTTTACTGCTCTTTCGTCTTCCTTATGGCACTCTTATTAGGACATCCGGGAGACTCTGTTTTACGCTCCATTCGGAAAAAATAATTTTATTAATTGCAACCGTATTTCTTGGACTCCTATATGTGAATCCTGTATTTTTGGCAAACATGTTAAATTACCATTTTCTGCATCCACAAATTGTACTTTACTACCTTTCGATATCATACATAGTGATTTGTGGACGTCCCCTATTTTAAGTACGGCTAACCATTGATATTATGTGTTGTTTTTGGACGATTATTCCAACTTTCTATGGACTTTTCCAATTGACAATAAATCACAGGCCTACCCCATTTTTTCCTCATTTAATGCTCTCGTAAAAACACAATTTGAAAGAGCATTAAATATTTTCAATGTAACAATGGCAGGGAATTCAATAATAATCAATTCAAATAATTTTGCTCCAATAACGGTCTTACCTTTCATTTTTTCTGCCCTCGCACCTCCTCAAAAAATAGTAAGACCGAACGGAAAATTAGAACCATAAACAATCTAATTCGTGCCCTACTTGTTCACGCCTCAATTCCCACTCAATTCTGACATTACGCACTCTCTATGACCACCTATCTCCTAAACATAATCTCAAACAAGTCTGTAGCTCAACGGTCGCCCACTCAAGTTATGTTTCGTAGGAACCCCTCCTACCAACACTTGCTTATCTTTGGATGTCTCGGTTATACTCTTCATCCGACCACTCACAAACTCCAACCTCAATTTTCCCCGTGTGTGTTTCTGGGTTATCCCGTCAATCATCGTGGTTACTCATGATATGACTTGTCAAGCCAAAAAATTATTATTTCACGTTATATCCTTTTTGATGAGTCTCAATTCCCCTTTGCCTCCCTAAACTCGCCACATCAGCACTCATATGACTTCCTAGATGATTGCATGAACCCTCTTATAATTTATCATTTACATTGTCTGTCGTCCCAGACTCCGGCACCCGCCTCCACCTCGGACAGTCCGGGACACACTGCCCATCTGGTTCTGCCGACGGTGGTCCGGAATAGCCCGCCTCAGGGTGATTCCGCAGCCACATCTCGGTAAACCGAGCATCGACCATCCGGTCCCACAACCCCTGCCCTTTCTCCTATTCCCGGCAATCCCGCGACACACCTCTCTCCCATCTCGCGTACTGAGACACACTCTCAAACCATTGAAACACGTGTCATGCACAGAATTCATTATCCTATTCGTTTTAGTTGTCCCTCTCACTGTCCCTAAAAATCTGAAGGATACATTGTCCGACCCTAATTGGAAAGCCGCATTGATTGATAAATATAATGCTCTTATTGATAATAAGACGTGAGACCTAGTACCCCATCCACCTGATGCTAACATTATTCGTTCTATATGGATTTTTAGACATAAAAAGAAATCTGATGGTTCTTTTGAGAGGTACAAGAGTCGTCTTGTAGGTGATGGTAGGTTTCAACAGGTAGGAGTGGATTGTGATAAAATGTTCAGCCCGATCGTAAAGCCTGCAACTATCCGGATCGTACTCATCATTTCTCTATCCAAGTCTTGGCCCATTCATCTACTTGATGTCAAGAATGTCTTCTTACATGAGGATCTTCTTGAAACGGTATATATGCATCAACCTATGAGTTTCAGGGATCCTATCCATCTGGATTATGTGTGTCTGTTGCGAAAATTGCTCTATGGACTGAAACATGCTCCTCGATTATGGTACCAGCGGTTCGCCGATTATGTCTCCTCTATCGGTTTTTCACACAACAGATCAGACCATTCCATGTTCATCTACAACAATGGTACATACATGGCTTACCTATTATTATATATTGATGCATCATCCTCACCACATCATTTGATGCTCTCCGCAGGTCCATTATGTCTATCATTTCCTATGAGTTTACTATGAAGGATCTGGGCCTATGAGTTATTTCTTGGGCATCTCCATCACTCGACATTCTGGCGGCCTATTTCCATGTCAGAAGAAGTACGCCGAAAAGATCCTTGACCGTGCAAGCATGACATTTTCCAAACCATTCCACACGCTAGTAGACATCAATTCCAAGCTCAACGCTGATTCTGGCCCCCATATTCAGACCCGACTCACTATTGTAGCCTGGCTGGGGCCCTACAATACTTCACATTCACGAGACTTGACATATCCTATGCCGTGCAACAAATATGCCTACACATGCACAATTCGACGGAAGCACACATGCATGTCTTCAAACTTATTTTACGATATGTCCAAGGTACACTTCACTTCGGATTACATCTATACAAGCCCTCGCTCACTGGTCTCACTGCTTATTCTGATGTTGACTGGGGTGGATGTCCTGACACTCAACGCTTCACGTCTGATTACTGCATTTTCCTCGGAGATAACCTATTGTCTTGGTCTTCCAAAAGGCAAAACCTACACTATCCCGATCCAGTGCAGAAGCAGAATACAGAAGTGTTGCCAACGTCGTTTCTGAGTCTTGTTGAATCTGTAATCTTCTACTTGAGCTTCACTGCCCGATTCCAAAGGCAACACTGGTCTACTGCGATAATATTAGTGCGATATATCTTTCTGGCAATCCCGTCCTACATCAACGCACTAAACACATTGAGATGAACATTCATTTCGTTCGCGAAAAAGTGGCTTGTGGTCAAGTTCGTGTCCTTCATGTTCCTTCAAGATATCAAGATATCATATTGCCGACATCTTCACAAAAGGACTTCCGTGCATACTATTTGATGATTTTTGAGACAGTCTCAGTGTTCGAGACCATCTCGCTTCGACTGCGTGGCGTGTAATAGAATGTTTTCTGAATATTATTTCATTAATTGTATACCTCTTATTTTAGGTAGAATCATGCTATATGCGGTAGAAAGTGATATTGTTCAATTAGGAATTGCACGGCATGGTTATTTGCCACGATTATTGCACATGACTGAAAGTACAAGTTCGCTTAGCTTAGTCACCTAATATAAGAAAAGCAAATAAAAAGGAAACCAACAATGTATTATTTAGGTCACATTATTTGGATTTTATTGAAACTTTAATTTCCCACTATGCAATTAACATCATCAAGTGAATTCTTGCATTACACGAGCCACCCAAAGTCGCTAATTAGGTCAGGGGTATACTTTACGTGCAAATTACAACCATCCTTCATGGACAATAAATGCGCATGCAAAGTGATTTCACTCATCTTCCTCCTCTCAAACTCAAAGTTAATGTCCATTAGAATTACTTTTTCTTCTGAAATTGCAAGATAAAGAAACACTAAAATCAAAATTTAATTTTACGTATCAACGGATAGTAATTACTACTTCATCTGTCCCAATTTATGTATTATCGTTCAGATTTCGAGAGTCAAACTCTTTTATTTTGATCGTGAATTCAGCCATACAATCTTTAAGTTTTTGAAAAATATTTTACATATTTAGAAACTACATAAAAGAAAATAATGTAATCACAATAATTAACGATTTAAAATATTTAAAGGACGTATGAATAGTTCGCAGTCAAAGATATATTTGTTTGACTTTTGAAAAACGAAAAGTGTCACATAAATTGGAAAATGAAGATCACCTAAGTTTTGATTTGAATTCGAACGTGGAACCTTCAAGTTTTTTGAAATAAAATTAATAATTTAGAATCTATATTAAAATGTATTATAAGTCACAATAATTAATAATTAATAATATTTAAAAGACATCTGAAAAAATCATGGTCCAAAAAAAATTCTTTTGACTTCTCAAATAGTAAGTGAGTCACAACAAGGATCTTTTATTGAAAGAAATAATCCCTTGATTATTTTAATTATTGAATTAGTATATATGCAATTTACAATTTTCATAATATGAAAAATCCTATTACTATTCTACTCTCAAAACCCTATTCTATTTGTATAAGAATTCTATAATTATGGTAAGTGTACAATGCTAATTATATACAAAAACTATTACCAAAAACCATGATATACACGGTGGGTATACCGTGTATATCACGATCTCCTAATTGCCTTGGGTTTCCGTGATATACACGGTATACTCAAGTTAGTATACACCGTGTATATCATGTATGTATAATATGCTATACTTTCACACCCCCGCAGTCATAGCGGGCGATCTTCGTACGCTGAGATTGTCCCTAAAATTTTCAAATAGGACCGAGGGAAGACCCTTAGTAAAGATGTCTGCAATTTGATATCCGGACGGAACATGTAAAACGCGTACTTGTCCACGAGCTACCTTTTCGCGAACAAAATGGATATCCATCTCAATATGTTTAGTGCGCTGGTGTTGAACCGGATTCCCAGAAAGATATACGACACTGATATTATCACAATATACCAAAAACCATGATCTACACAGGGTATACTGTGTATATCACGGTCTCCCAATTGCCTTCGGTTTCCGTAATATACACGGTATACTCAAGATAGTATACACCATGTATATCATGTATGTATAATATGATATACTTTCATTTATTTTTAAAAAGGAAAAAAATAAAGCAATCTAAATCTTGGTAATAACAGTTTGACTAATTCTAGTTTGAAATCATATACTTATATATAGTGAATGTGATTTTGCAAAGGAGCAAGGAGATGGGAGGTAATTATAGAGCAATTTCTCCTTTTGAAGGAAAGAAATTTATGAGGTTTCCGTAGGAAATTAGAAATGTGTAAAGAGCGGGAAAGCAAATCGAATGGTTAATTGCCATCAAGAGCGCCGAATAAAGCGGTAGCTAAGATAAGCATACGTAATTAGTCAAAAAGAGATGGGGCCAATCTTCCAAAAGAAATAAAGTTTCACGCCTTAAAAGAAAATAACAATTGTTTTTTTAGGCAGTTTCGTTTCAATTCATGACATTACTTTTCAAATTTTGTTAGGCCTTTGGCTCCATAACGCTTCATCAAGTAGCCAATTTAGAAATAACAAAGGTTTTTCATATTAGGGGATATTATCCTTTCAAATAATCCTAACTCTACTTCGTTTTATTCGCCTAATAACTACGGTAATGGATTGAATTAAGTTAATAATAATTATTCATGCGAGATAGATGATTAATTATCGCGTTATGTAACAATGAGTTTTTTTGAGTGAGATTAAATACTAAAGTTGCAAATTCATTAATATGAGTTCAAGGCAGACATAAGAATCAGCAGATCGATGGAAAAAAGAGAAAACGTTACTCCTATTAGATTAAGATATGATTTTGAATTTCTAGGACTTGAATGAGGAAGGGAGGGAACTTTTTTTGTGGAGTTCGGTCGCTTTTGTCATTTTCATAAACTTGAGTACTTCAAGTGAAAAAATGAAAAGCAAATTGTTTTTAATTTTGAATTTCCCACCAACAAATTCATATAATCTTATTGTATTCAGTTTGTTAGTATGTAATCTGTGTAACATTACAAAACAAGTCAATCTATTAAGTCTTTGCCAGTCAGAAAATCACTTATAAATACTCTGTACTATTAAAAATGTAAACCCCCACAGAAAAGTACAAAGAAAAAAATATTTAGGAGAAGTTTTATTAAGGAAGAAAGAAAAAATATTTGTGTGTTTCCCCCCCCTATTTGTCTCTCATTCAGTGCTTTACCGAACTCAACACCACTCTTTTTTCTCTCCTTTCGACTCTTTTCCCCTTTCTTCCGTATCACCTCACCTCATCCCCCTTCTTCCCCACCTCTATCTCCTTCTTCTATCCAGGTACTTTAATTTCTTCTTCTTTAATTTAAACCCCCAAAGTTTTAATTTTTTCTCCTTTTTAGTGTGTTGTGAATTAACTGTTTTTTTAATGTTGTTTAAAAAAGAGGAAATGGACTGTGTGGAGAGGGCGTTGAAAAACAGTTTTATGCCTGAGACACAAAACCAAGCCTATGGGGGTGACTTGTGTGCCGTCGGCACTGGTCAAAATGTTGTCTCTAGCGACGATTTCTTCGTTGACGACTTGCTTGACTTTAACGGCTTTGTTGAAGGTGAAGGAGAAGAAGAAAAACAACAGCAGGTTGGAGAAGATAGCTCTGTTAAACAAGTTGACAAGGACATAGTCAACATTTCTGTTCCTGTTAAAGAAGATTTTGCTTCTCTTCCTGTTAGTGAACTCACTGTTCCGGTAAGTTTTTGTTATAAAGTTTTGATTTTTATGAAAAAGAAACGTTTTTTTAAAATAGTTCTTGAAACTGAAGGAAAAAGAACGTTTTTTTTTTAATTTTTCTTTAGGCTGATGACTTGGATAGCCTTGAATGGTTGTCTCATTTTGTTGAAGACTCTTTTTGTGGATACTCACTTGCCTATCCTACCGGAAAGTTACCGGTTAAGCCGGTCGAGAACCAGTTGGAAGGGGAAACTCTGGTTCAGAAGTCTTGTTTTACAACACCGGTTCAAACCAAGGCAAGAACCAAGCGTGGGAGGACAAGCGTTCGAGTTTGGCCATCTGGTTCAGGTTCATTAACCGAGTCATCTTCTTCTTCATCTTCGACTTCCTCCACCACAACCTTGTCTTCATCTCCAACTACTCATTGGATGCTTTATCCAACTCCGGTTCATACTGCCGAGTCGCTAGGTAAACCGGTTGCGAAGAAGCTTAAGAAGAAACCGGCGGTTCAGGGTGGAAGTGGGCCTCAGCAACCGCGGAGGTGCAGTCATTGTGGGGTTCAGAAGACCCCACAGTGGAGAGCCGGTCCAATGGGTGCGAAAACTCTTTGTAACGCTTGTGGGGTTCGCTACAAATCCGGTCGGCTGCTACCTGAGTACCGGCCGGCATGCAGTCCTACGTTTTCCAGCGAGTTCCATTCGAACAATCACCGGAAAGTTTTGGAGATGCGGCGGAAGAAGGAATCTGAAGAAACCGGTTTAGCTCAGCCGGTTCAGAGTTTTTGAAGATATTTTAATTATTTTCTTTAAAAAAAATGGTGCTTGCAGTGTAGGGAATTTTATTTTTAGTTAGGAAAGGGAAGAAATTTAGATGAAAAAAGAAGAAGAAAAGAACCGGAGTAGGTAAAAAAACCGAGCTGGTTTAGTAAGAGAGCTAGGCCCACTTTAGATTGAACATTCCTAACATGTACCCATGATTTGGTGAGGTTGGTTTCAAAGGTTAGTGTAACGGATAATGTGCTTTCCCAGAAAAAAAAAGAAGGAAAAGAAAAGTTTTTTGTCAAAAAAAAGAAAAAAAATCTTGTTATTGCATAGTCATATTTGTATTCTTTATTGTTGGTGTTTGTATTATTGTGTAAAAAATAGGAGATGACAAGTGCATTTGGAACGTTTCAAGTTCAACCTTTAGTAAGCAGGCCGTTGAAAAGTGAGAAGTATATCTTACTTTCCAGGAATCGCTTTTGCTAGAGGAAAAGAATCACAAGCTTTTCGTGTAAAAAGTTGAGAAGAGTAGAGAATACATTCTGCAATGACTGACTGACGCTTTCCTAGCGTTTAGTAGCAGTCTTTGACATCGACATATCCTTCTAATATGAAAATACTTCATTCCGAATTTGGCCCAGTGATAAATGTGCTAGGTGGTTGTGTTGTGTTTTGAAATTGCATTGCCCTTTGCCCGTCTACCTAATAATTAAATTGTACATGATCACACCCAATTATGTGTTCAAATCAAGCTAGCTATATATGTACACACAAATTAAATAGTGCATTCTTATAATTAGACTTTGAACCCACTGACCCTTAATCTTTGATGTTCACTTGGAAATTTTTATATAAATTTATAAATTTGCTCTTCTTAGATACAGCCTTCATAAAAGATAAGAGACTTTCACATCTCATTAATTTAAATTGATCTACATTAGGGGTTTGGTAACCTTCATATCATCAATTTGATTCCCCTTTACATTTTCATATGCATTATTTAGCATGCGGTGACACTTTCATATCAACTTACGTTACAAGCAGTACTTCTCGTACATTTCTAGGCAAGTTCTTACACGTGATGATGCGACTTATCATGTGATCACACACGCTATTAGATAGTAATTCATCGGTCTCAAATTATTCGTCATTTTGTTAGTTTACGCGTTTCTTAAGAAATAATTAATTAAGAGATGTATTTGATTTATATTATTTTTATTTATGTCTAAGTTATAATATCTATTCATTAAATGTTTACTCTATTTATGTATCATTTATATGGAGAAAAAATAATTAATTATGTCTTGAACTTCTAAAATGATAAATAATTTAAGACAATTATTTTAATAACCACCATAAATAATTTGAGACGGAGTAGTAGTAGCGTATGGGACTGTCACAATTTGAGCAACTCAAGACGAAAGGCCATAAGAATTTCCCAGAATTAGAAATTAACACTAAAATTTAGTCAAACAAACTGGATTTAGGATGCTAATTTGATTCAGATTAATTACTCCCTCCGTCTCAAATTATTTATCATAGTTATTAAAAATAGTTGTCTCAAATTACTTGTCGTTTTAAAAGTTCAAGACATAATTAATTAGTTTTTCTCTATTTTACCCTTTGTCATTTATGAAGATGATACATAAATAGAATAAATATTTAATGTAGATAAATTATAACTTAGATATAACTAAGGGTAATGTAGATCAAATAACCCTCTTAATTAATATTTTTTAAAGGACATGTAAACTAAAAAAGAGCCATAATTTGAGACCTTCACAAATTGATTAAAGAACGCATGCCATTTGTCACAGTGGTTGTGCTCTGACTTTCACAAAATCTATGTCATTAGTATTTAAATACAGCTCTAATCAATGATTGAATAGGTAGTGTAATTAGTGGAGGTGATGCATAGGTGCTACTGTAAATGTTCAAAAATGCTTTCTAAATTAAATTGATTAGCTCAAGAAGAGTAGGATACAAACTTTCAAGCACTTCAACATCATGCACACACCCCCTTTTTTTCTTTCGCATAATACTGCACAAAGCATAAGTTTCTGAATGCTCACTGTAATCGGTGGTTAACTCAGAATTTAAACGCGGATTGTGAGTCAAGAGATCACTAAATCCTTAATAAATACAATATATAATTTATTAAGTTATCTCTATTTAATAAAGGTAGTTTAACTTTTTCTTTTAAATATTGTATACTTTTTAAATGTTAAGAGTTGAAAATAATTGTCGACTTTAATCTTGAATATCTAAAGTGATATTTATTTTGAAAATATTTTTTTAAAGCTAAAATGACAGTTAAAATGAGACAGATGGACTAGTACATATCAAACTCTATTTATATTTTCACACGTATATAGTGGGTTCATTCCGAAACACAGAGTTAGTAAACAAATAGCAAGTTCAAGTGTACGTTTAATTGAGTGACTAATATTCATTTAGAAAATAAAATCCAAGATTAAAGAAAAACAATAATTAACCAATATAAAGTAAGCTTTAATAATTAAGAAAAACACCAATCAACAGGTGGTTAGTTTTATTAATACGACAAAATACATGTCTCAATCACAAACAAATTGAAATCGGCTGACTGATTTAATTATAAATTGCAAAATTGAAAAATGAAATATGAAGTGGGATTAAACCAAATAATCGAGAAAAATATAAATTGAGATAAAGAGAACATGACCAATTTCTACACTAATCGAAAGTTACTAGTATCAAACACTTCATCTAAAAACTACTGTAACAAATTTTGGAAAATGTATCTTTTTCTTTATATTTTTTCGTCTGAAACGAGTTTTGAAAAGCACCAAAACATCAATATTTAGTTAATTATTGATCTTATCCACTTATCACTCCTTAATCCTTTCACGTTTAGCTAAGATGGCATTACGTTTTCTTGTTGATGAAGAAGTCATAATACATTAGACAGTTTGGAGAAGTTAGTTGGGATGGTTGGGACAGCGCCATGCCATTGCAAGCATTTTCCACCCAACCCTTATAATTCTGTGGGTAAGCACAAAGGTAAATTTGTACCTTTTTATTTCCCCTACTTTCTTCTTTCGTAAATTGGCATGTCCAATAGATAAAATTATGAAAAATTCACATGACATAACTAACTATTAATACATAATTATACTTAATAATTATAATTTATATTAATTACATTCATAGCTAAATATTATATTTCAATAACACATGATAACTAATACCTTAAATAAAAAATACATATAACAAATGAACCCCTTCTCTCTAGGTTGTTGTTGGGTTCTGCCGGAGTTGGCAGTGGTGGGCTGCTGTGGTGCTGGGTGAAGAGATGGAGACGAAGAGAGAGAGAAAAGGGAGGTGTTGGTGTGGTGGTGTGAAGGTTTGTCGGATCTTCGCCGGCGGATTTGGTGGTTTGGTTGGCGGAGATGGCTCCGGCAAGGGCGGCGGTCGGCGGCTTTGGGTGATGGAGTGGAGAGAGCAGTGGTATGGTGGTTGAAGATGAAGAGGACGAGAGGGGTGTTAATCGCTGGTGGTCGGAGTGGTGACTGCTCCGGTTCACCGAAGCTAAAAGTTCCTCGCCGAAGCAGTGACGTGGTGGTGTTTGGGGGCTTCGCCGGCGGTAGGGGTGTCGTGGTGATATGGTGGAAAAGCAGCCGCAGCCGCCACACACTGACTGACGCCGTCATCAAATCTGGTTGTCTGATGTATTCATCTTTTATGTATTCATCTTTTAGATCTGGTCAGATATATTATCTTTTAAATTAAAAAATGAACAAAAGTATAACGTCTCGTAATTTTGGGCGATGGTTTGAACACCTAAACATAGGCAAGTAGACCCGGGCCTCGTGAATTTATGCTATATTTACGTACGTAAGTAAAGAGCTGAGTATATAAAATGATAAAGTCCCGAAATAATTTTTGAACATAACAAGTGTGACGACAGGGATCAGAAATAAATTTGGTGTGCACATAAAGAGACGATGTACTGATATTATATCGCATGATTACGACATTAAGTAATACGGAGATCTTATAAATCATTAAAATTTAAGTAGATTGAGATTATGAAATTAATTATGTGTGTGATTAATTAATAATGTGGGAGATAACACCTAATGACTAATCACCACTAAGAAGCATGTGGTATCCATTAATAGTTTAATACTCTCCACCGCCAATATGGCCAGATGGGAGATTAGTATTAACTCGTGCCATGCTAAGTGGTGTATAAAGGGAGCAAATCGTGAATCATTGCCAAACTCCTGTACGAAATTTAAACAAAACATTTTCATTCTAAAACTTTCACCCTTTGCAAATTATAGGAATGGTAGGCAGTGATATCTCATCTACCCCCAACCAAGACAACAACATTCCTCCTCCATTTGTTAAAAAGGAACCAGTGGTACTTCCTCCCAACAAAAGCAATTAGAGATTTTATTGTTAAACAGTAATGATTTCGTTACCAACATTTAATTTCAATTTGAAATTTAATTTCACTTTGAAATCCATCAGGGGTGTTTTCGACAGTCTTAGCAACAACAGTACCTTCCTTGATTCGGATAATTAGTGGAATCGAGGTATGTTAAGACAAATTTTTTTTTCTTTTGGCATGTTCCATATAACGAAACGTAATCGTGATATTATTCCATAAATTACTCTACTCCTAGTAGTTAAGGAATGTTCATATTATTGATTCATATGTTAAAAACATATCTAAAAATGTTCCTAAATTCTTATTGAGGTATGTGGGAAAGACGTTGACATTCCCAATGTTAGTCAAAGGTACAAGGATATTATGTCATCCGATAAATTCAGAATGCTTTATTGTCATTCATGCATTTTTATTTTGCATTATATTCATGTATTACCCTGGACCTCACTTGTGTTATATACACTACTAAATGATATCAATATATATATATATATATATATATATATATGTAGGGGATGGGGAAAAGGGAAAGACGTTATATACGCGTCACCACTTGCAGCTGGTACAGATATCACGAAAAAGAAAAATGTCAATGTGAGGCCAATATTGATACCCTTGTGTAGCCAATATGATATGATGCCTTTGTGTGGCGGATATGAAATGATGCCCACAGAGGCTGTTATGGAAAGGAAGATGCCCTTGTTGTTGTGTACTCTTTAGAGGCTTGTGGACATGTGTCATGTGTATAGTTGTCATGTATGCCCTTGTCGGCCTTGGTATGTATATATATATAAGTTGGGTTTCTGGTTTACTGTTTATATGCTTATATATGTCAGCATAGTACTGAGTGACAACCCTTGTGGCCGCGGATAATTACGGGTAGATGTTAAATATATGGCTAGTGGTACCCGGCGGGTGAGGTCTGGGTGCCCGTCGCGGCCCTCCGGTTTGGGTCGTGAAAAAAAGAATTTTGTATGTATTTTTTTCTTGTATTTTTCATATCTGACCGGATTTTGAGTGTATTCCTCTTTTGTCGTTTGTATTCATATCTGAGTGTATTCATTAAATTTTTGGTGTAAAATCAAGTGTTTGTGGATGTATTTTAAATATAATACATTGAATATAGTGTAAGTAGACCTGTCCATCGAATCGGGGACCCGCCCTGCCTGGCCGGACCCGACCCGACCCAAAAAATCAAGCCAGAGTCAGCTTATATCTGACCCGTGAGCCACCTGACTCGAAAAAGCGGTGACCCGATCATATGTAGTGTCAGGCCAGAGTTAGAATGTTTTACTCACTTGACCCGGCCCGACCTCGACCCGTGTTTCTTTTTAATATTATTTATTTTATTTTTTACTTAAATAGGTGAATGGACAAACGAAGAAGAATCTAGTGATGATGATGACGATGACGATGATGATGCTTATGATGATGTTGATGAATTATCGTGATGTTGGTTTGTACTTGCCTCTTGTTTGTTTATGAATTTACAGCTAAAAGCGTGAAATCTTCTTCAGTTCTTTTTGGTGTAATTTTTTATGATTTTATGCTTCTGTTTTTTGTAATTTTTAATTTGTGACAAATTATATCAGATAAATGATTGAGTAGAATTGCAGTGTTTGCTTACTATTTTTTTAGAGCGGATCAAGGCCAAGGTCTGAAAATTAAAAAATAAAACAGGGTCAGGATCACCCGAGCTTTGGACATGTCTATGTAAAAGTAACTACAAATGAATACAGATGAGTTGAATATATCTGACTTGAATACAGAGCAGATTTTTACTCGTTGTATTCATGAATACAGCGAGACCGTTTTATGAATACAACGAGCTGTAGCAATTAAAAAGTAACTATGATCTGTAAATATTAAAACTATAACTATGACAAATTTAAAACTCCTAAACTATAGTCGTTTGTATAAATTTTATTAAAATTATTAATGATGATGGTGGAATTTACAATATTTTATAAATAAACCAATGCAATGTCAGCTACTAGTGCTTAAAAAATGTTGTTTACTATTCATGAAGGCCTCTTAGCTTTACGCCTTTGATTAAAGGTTTTGGTGATAATAGTATCCCTGGCGCTTTGCTATTTGGCGGTTTACCTGTACAAATTTCATCATCTTCAATTTATAAATTAATATAAGTTCAAAGAATTATTAATAGTTTACTCACCACATTGTTGTTATGTGTACTAATAAGGTATATTAATTTGTTAACAGATCGTCACTCATTAACTAATATAGATCTTCTCTTACATAGTTTACATTAAGTTAATTTGTAATGTGTACCTGAGCTAAGGAGCCGTTTGGACATAATTTGAAATTATAATGATTTGAATTTGAATTATTTGGACATGTAATTTGAATTTCTTAAGTTATATTTTTTTTCCTTATAGACATAAAAACTCCACAAATTGAGAAATTCATCAAAAATTTCTCAATTCTTGTACAATCTTACCAAATGAGTAAGTCATTGTTCATAACAAAATTAATATGCTACTAGAAGATCTTTTATAAGAAATACAACATCAATTGATCAAACTTTAATTCAATAAAATAGATAATTGAACATGTGTTGTTTAACTACTCTTTAATATAATCTTCTCACATGATTGGTAATAGTAAATTTGTTATAAATATACTATCAACTTATATATTTTTTAATATTTGATATAAATGGTTGGTAAACATTATTGGTAAATATACTACCAACTTATGGATCTTTTTTAATAAAATATAAATTTATGAGTCAATTTTTACATTTAAATTTTTTGAAATAATGATTTAGAATCTCAAATAATGCCTTTTTGGATGATTTGAAATTTAATCTCATGAGATGAATTTGTATTCTCAAATGCTGATTTTTTCACCTCATAAGATGAAATTGCATGTCCAAACATCTACTAAATTTAAAAATTATTGGGAAACAAACTGAGAAAAAAAGGTAGGGAAGATTTTCCTATGTCCTATCCTATCGGTAACTTTAGCACTGCCATATTCCGGACAGGAATCACAATCACTACTCTAGTACTCTCCAAAACCCAAACAACAGTGAGAGTGAGAAAAAAAAAAGTCTTGCATTTGGTACGAAGAAAATGATTTTTGGTTAGTTAAAATATTTTTAAAATATAAATTTCTTGAAAATTAAGGAAAATGATTTATTTAGTTGAAATAGGAAAAACAAGCAATATTAATTGCATTCGAAATTCTTTGACTCATTCCTATCCCAACGCTCCCAACCCCACCCCACCCCATTCCCACTTCATAATGTTTTTCTAGATTAAATATAATTAAATGTTTTTGAGACTAAATTTATTTATTTATTTATTTATTAAACAACAAAAAATAAATTAAAAATTACTTATTTTTCAAGATTACATTTTTTTTAGAAAATATTGTTTCTTCGTACAAAACATTAAACACACTCATAGTGGTTAATTTCTGAATAATCTGCCTAAGAACACGAAATAGGAGTTGGAGAAGGGCAACTTATATAAAGAACTATATTTTAGGAGCTCTTAACGAATAGTAGCTATCTTTTACTTATTTATCATTTGTAGCTATATTTAAGCAATTCACGTGTATTTGAGTACATTTAAATACATTGTTCAGTTGCATCCAAGTTACATGTATTTGATTGTATTTAAATACATACAACCTTAATTTCTCCGAATACATGTATATTTAAAATGATATATCCTTTTGTTTTGGCTGTATGTAGATTATTCAAACAACATATACAGTCAAATACATCTAGTTTGCCTAAAAATACAATCAATCAAATACATTAAACTTATATTTACACTAAAAAAATGACGAAATACACTCAGATCTGAGATACAAGAAAGAGAAGAAATTATGAAATCCGATCAAATAAAAAAAACTAAAAAATAACAAATAGACTCAAATACTCTCAGATCTGATATATAAGAAGGAGAAGAAGCCCTGAATTCCGGTTCAATCTCCGATCAAATACAAACAAATACACAAGATCTTCTGCACATGAGTGCGTGTGGGTTCGAACCCCACAGGCACCACTGGTCATCCTTTTTCGCCTCTTTGATCCGAGACAATATATATCTGTTCTTCCTCTACTTTTTAAAGTGAAATTTTCTTTGTAGAATGATTTTTTGAAGCAAACCCACCTAAACTTGCATAATATTGTAAACGACTTATTATGTCAAATAACCCGCTTGGCGCTGAAAAGAAAAATAATAGGTATTTTACATCATTTTTAAGCTTTGATAACTAAATAGATATATTCCTTGATTTTATTGATGAATGATTTACAATATATATAAGGTTACAAGAATATTTACTTTGATACAAACTAGGTAACTAATTATCCTAATTACAAAAGGATTATAATTCTACCTAAAATAGGTGATATACAATTAATACAATTAATGAAAAAGAATATTGAGAAATGTTCTATTACACCCCCGCAGTCGAATCGGGAGGTTCTCAAACACTGAGACTGACTCGAAAATCATCAAATAGTATATGCGGAAGTCCTTTGGTGAAAATGTCGGCAATCTGATATCTTGAAGGAACATGAATGATACGAACTTGACCACGAGCAAATTTTTCGCGAACGAAATGAATGTCCATCTCAATGTGTTTAGTGCGCTGATGTCGGACGGGATTGTCAAAAAGATATTTCGCACTAATATTATCGCAGTAGACCAATGTTGCCATTTGAATCGGGCAGTGAAGCTCAAGTAGAAGTTTACGGATCCAACAAGACTCAGAGACGACGTTGGCAACACCTCTGTATTCTACTTCTGCATTGGATCGGGATAATGTAGGTTGCCTTTTGGAAGACCAAGACAATAGGTTATCTCTGAGGAAAATCTAATAACTAGACGTGGAGCGTCGGGTGTCAGGACATCCACCACAGTCAGCATCAGAATAAACAGTGAGACCAGTGAGCGAGGACTTGTATAGATGTAATCCAAAGTGAAATGTACCTTGGGCGTATCGTAAAATATGTTTGAGGGCATGCATGTGTGCTTCCGTCAGATTGTGCATGTGCAAGCAGATTTGTTGCACGACATATGATATGTCTGGTCTTGTGCATGTGAGGTACTGCAGGGCCCCAACCAGGCTACGATAATTAGTCGGGGTTTGAATATGAATGAAATCAGTGTTGAGCTTGGAATTGACGTCTATAGGTGTGTGAGATGGTTTGTAAGATGTCATGCCTACATTGTCAAGGATCTCTTCGGCGTACTTCTTCTGACATAGAAATAGGCCACCAGAATGTCGAGTGATAGAGATGCCCAAGAAATAACTCAGCCCCAGATCTTTCATAGTAAACTCAGAGAAAATGTGAGACATAATGGACCGGCGGAGAGCATCAAATGATGTGGTGAGGATGATGTCATCAACATATAATGATAGGTAAGCCATGTCTATACTCTTGTGGTAGATGAACAGGGAATGATCGGATCTGCTGTGTGAAAAATCGAAAGAGTAAACATAATCGGTGAATCGCTGGTACCATGTTTAGAGATGGCAGTGGATCCTGGACCCAGTCCGGATCCGGTGAATACAGATCCATTTAATAGGATATGGATCTTCAAAATTTGGACCCGACGGATCCGGATCGGACCCGGATCCATTTCTGACGGATCGGATCTGGATCTGAATCTTGTATTTGAGATACGTATCCGGTCCAGATTCGACCCGTCGATCCATTTTTTATTAAATATATTCATAACCTAGAATGTAATTTTATAAGTATTTTCTTAAAATTGCTAAGCATATCCTTGCAAGTTTAATTCTCAAAACAAGTTTAATTTATCCCTGCGTTAACTCAAAAACAAAAAATTAAAGAGGTAAATTCGATAATAAAATCAATATTATATTAGTGAATAACTAACATCTCCATAGACAAGTAGTTAAAATTATATTCACTTCATTTGTGAAGATTCCAAGCACATGCAAGTTCTGCATTGTGAAAATACTAGTCAGTATTTTCCACAACTATTGTCATTGTCCAATATTTTCAATTAATAACTCACAATCAAAATGAGACAACGAACAAAATATCTCATATGAACATTTCAAAATTGAAACACAGTAGACTGTTAGCTAAGTAAAAATCGTTTGTTAGTTCAAAAAAAAAATTCTTAGCAAGGTCACATTCTTAAAAAGGCAATTTTTTTACATGTGGATCCAGATCCGATCCGTGGACCAGGTGGATCCGAATTTGGATATGATTTTTATGGACACGATGGATCTGGATCCGGGTATGAAAAATTGATCTGGATCTGGATCTAGTAGGATCCAGTCCAGATCCGATCAGTTGCCATCCCTAACCATTTTCGAGGAGCCTATTTTAGTCTATTTAGTGATTTCCTCAATCGACACACATAATCTAGGTGAATAGGATTTTTGAAACCCATAGACTGATGTATATATACCGTTTCATGAAGATCCCCATGTAAGAAGACATTCTTGACATCAAGCTGATGAATGGGCCAAGACTTGGATATGGCAATGCTGAGGACGGTCCGGATTGTTGCGGGTTTTACGATTGAGCTGAATGTTTCATCATAGTCCACTCCCACCGGTTGAGACCTGCCATCACCTACAAGACGAGCCTTGTACCTCTCAAAAGAATCATCAGATTTCTTTTTATGTCTAAAAATCCACATAGAACGAATAATGTTAGCATCAGGTGGACGGGGTACTAGGTCCCATGTCTTATTATCAATAAGAGCATTATATTCGTCAATCATTGCGGATTTCCAATTAGGGCCGGACAAGACATCCTTTGGGTTACGAGGGACATGGAAAGGGACAACTGAAATGAAAAGGTTAAACATCCATTTAGGTTTATGAATTTCGTGCATGGCATGGGTTTTCATGGTCCGAGAGTGTGTCTCGGGATGCGAGACAGGAGAGGGGTTTGCTGCGAGACTGTCTTAAAGAGGAGGAAGGGCAGGGGTGACAATACTGGCTGGACGAACCTCGAGCCACCCTGAGGTAGGCTGTTCCGGGCCACCATCGGCAGAACCGCGTGGACAGCTAGTCCTGGATTGGTCGATGTGGTGGCAGGTGTCGGGGTCTGGGACGACGGACTATGTAAATGGTGAATTAGAAGAGGGTTTAGGCCATCATATAGGAAGTCGTTGGAATGTCGAGGTGGCGAGTGTAGAGAGGCGAAGGGAATTGAGACTCATCAAATAGGACATAACGTGAAATAATAATATTATGGCTCGACAAGTCATAGCACGAGTAACCACGATGATTGGCAGGGTAACCCAGAAACACACACTGGGAAGACCAGGGGTTGGAGTTTGTGAGTGGTCGGATGGGAAGGGTAACAAAGACATCCTAAAATACGCAAGTGTTGGTTGGAGGGGTTTCTACGAAACAGAACTTAGGTGGGTGACCGTTGAGCTAGAGACTTGTTTGGGATTACGTTTCGGAGATATGTGGCTATGGAGAGTGCGTAATGCCAGAATTGAGGGGGGAATTGAGGCGTGAGCAAGTAGGGCACGAATGAGGTTGTTTATGGTTCAGATTTTCCATTCGGCTTTACCATTTTGGGAGGATGTGTGAGGGCAGTAAAAATGAAAGGTAAGACCATTTTTGGAGCCAAACTATTTGAGTTGGTTATTATCGAATTCCCTGCCATTGTCACATTGAAAACATTTAATGCTCTTTTCAAATTGTGTTTTTACGAAAGCACTAAAGGAATAAAAAATGGGATAGACCTGAGATTTATTTCCAAATGCAAAAACGTCCATAGAAAGTTGGAATAATAGTTCAAAAAAAATATATAATATCGATGGTCAGTCGTACTCAAAATAGGGGATGTCCACAAACACTATGTATGACATCGAAAAGCATTAAAATGTAATTTGTGGATACAGAAAATGGCAATTTGACATGTTTCCCAAAAATGCAAGATTCACATATAAGAGTCCGAGAAATACAGTTGCAATTAATAAAATTATTTTCCTATGGGAGCGTAAAATAGATTCTCCCGATGTCCTAATCTAGAATGCCACAAGGAAGACGAAAGAGCAACAAATGTTGAGCGAACTGAGGCTGGATTGTTGACGGCGTTTGAAATAAGGTAAAGATCTCCGGTGATGTCACATCTCATTATTCATCTCACTATCGTAAAATCCTTTACAGTAAAACCAAAAGGTTCGAAGTCAAGGTAAACCCAATTGTCAGTTGTGAAACGTTGCACAGAGATTAGATTCTTAACGAGTTTAGGGGCATGTAGGACATTTTTTCAGATTAGTGGTGGGGATAAGGAGGAATTATCATAACCACGGATGGAAATGCCTTGTCCACTACCAACAATAATATTCCGATTTAAATTACTCAAATTGGACTAAGACGAGAGAGTACCTTGTGATGCCGTCATGTGAGATATGACGCCTGTGTCCATATACCAATTTTCGTCTGGAGTGTTGAGTGATATTGTGCTCATAGCTGCCCCAATATCAGTCGGTGCATAAGTCGATGGTCGGGGGGGAGGGGACTGTGCTGTGTAGGCCTAGGTTGGGCCTGTCGGTTCTAAGGTGGAGTCCATGAGGATGTCATATACGAGCAAGGAGGGGAGGCCCATGACGGTGGGGCCCACGCGGCCCACAACGGGTAAGCAACCCTAGAATTTATTCCCTTGTAGCCCTTGCCAGACTGCCTGCTCCGACGATTGTTATGAGAGGAAGTGGACTGTTGCGGGTCCTTTGGCTGACGGTTCTGGTTGTCGGACCGGGAGACCTTGCCATCGATGGAGGGCCCGACAGTGGTGGTGAGGGCGGCTTCGGCAATGCTGGCTCGAGTGGTGCTGCGCTTGATTTTCCGGGTTTCCTTAAGCATGAGTTCCGAACGGACCTCATAAAACGGAGGTTACATCGTGCATTGCTGAAGGATGGTGGCAACGCCGTCATATGATTCGTTTAAACCTGCAATAATTTGCATGATCAATCGCTGATTAGTGACTGGTGCGCCGACGTTAGAGAGTTGGTCGGTAAGCATTTTGAGTTCTTGACAATAGGCAGACACGTTTGGGAAATCGCCCTGATGAACGTCCTTCAACTGATTTTCAAGGTATAACGCTTGTTGAGTATTGTTGTCGCGGAAAATACTGTCCAAACGTTCCCACGATTGGCGGGCAGTGGCATCGGTCTCATTGATGGTGTGCAACAGATCATTAGATATCGTGCCGTATATCCACTGGAGGACGGCTGCATCCAAACGAGACCAGAGTGCATCATCACAAGTTGAAACCAATGGTACGTCTGTGGACTTCGGCGTAGGAGGGATGATGTGGTCGATAACTTCGTAAACATGATAATGGATCTTAAAAAGCTCCGCCCACAAGGAGTATTGACCCTTTCCCATCTCAAGAGTTATAGGGATGAAGTTTTTAATGTTGTTTACGGCATATGTCGGATGTAATTTGGTTTTGTCAGCCATGGAAGAGGAAATTTAGGAGGAAGAAGGACCGGAAAAGCTACGGTTTCATCGTGGGGAAAAGAGGGGGAGGCGACCGAGAGAGGTCGGAGGCTAGGGTTCCGACGTGGAAAAAAGGTGGCGGTTGAGAAGGTGTATTGGCGGCTAGGGCAGGGTTTGTAGTTTTAGGTTACTGATATCATAAAGGAATATGTTCCTTGATTTTATTGATGAATGATTTATAATATATATAAGGTTACAATAATATTTACTTTGATACAAACTAGGTAACTAATTATCCTAATTATAAAAGGATTATAATTCTACCTAAAATAGGAGATATACAATTAATACAATTAATGAAAAAGAATATTGGGAAATATTCTATTAATAACAATACAAGTCCGTTGTGGGAGGAAGCTGTGTAATGCAAGTGTTTATATTTTTATCCTCAGCCGTTGTTAGGTTGGTGAAGTGAGTTTTCATCGGACGTGGAAGACGACAACGTCATACCGGAGCTGAAAGACGGATCATTGGATCTTCAATCAAATACAGATCTGAGTTCAATTTGAACACTGAGCCAAGTTTCGCATGGCTCCGGCGAGGAACCGGCGCCGGAGGGAACGTCGGTAGTCAACCGGCGAATAAAGGATTAAAGAGAGAGAGGTGAGGGAGTAGAGAGGAGTGAAGGAGAAATACAAATCATAAACTAATGTATTTGGTATAGCTATAAATGATAATTTATAAAATCACTGTACCAATTAAATATAAATAAATTTTAAAATAATAATTATTAATAATTATCTTTTAAAGATAGCTATTTCAAGTAATTATTTTTTTTAAAATAGGTCTTCAGTAGGCTCTCCACTGGAACATAAACGTGGCCACTTGGGGCGATTTTGTACTCGAAAAAAACATATGGGTTGGGCTTCCCAAGGGTCATACCAAGGGGTCATTTGAGCTTTTGGCCATATTTTGTGCTGGTCTTTAATTTTGTTCCTCAAGCGCAAGGCCGTAAAAAAATTGTAATGCATAACTTTGTATTTTCGTACCATAGTATTATATAAATTATGCTTATGTTTGCCCAGCACTCTTATACAGCTTTCGATTTTGAAGATCAAAAATTAAAGACCATCCCATTTGAAGGCCCAACCGTGCAATTAAATGCATACCAAGAGGTTCTTCTGAACGTCATGGGAGATCTTGCGCTGGTATTTTGGGCTAGTTTACAATTGGGCTTAGATGTTGTGAAAGAAATTTCATCTAACATTCATCATTTACTATCCAGTATCCACTACGTTGCTTAGATGTTATTCTAGTCGACTTCCCACATATTTATGACTCAATATATACTTTGATAATTAGCAAGTTTTTTATTTATACACCGTAAAGGTTAGCAAATAAATTGTTCTAATTAAGAATATAACAAATTTGGCTTAGTTTGGAAAGCCCCGAAGTATATTCATTGAATCCAGAGTACCGATGGAGTTATATTGATTCCCAATTTATATAACACACTTTCATTTTTAGTCAGTTAAAAAAAAAATAACACATTTCTTTATTTGACAATAATTTGATTTTAAACTTTATCTTTTACGGTTAATAAGATGATTTATAACCACACAAATATCTTTGATTTATTTTAGACCACAAGATTTAAAAGTTTTTCTTTATTTTTTAAACTTAGTATCCAGTCAAATTCATATAAATTGGGACGGGGAGTATTAATTATGGTCAACCAACAGATCCGGTCATTGAGCAATATCACCTGTTTGGAATATATGTCATTTATGCTGTAATGTTGCTTATAAATTGTGGCAGTACCATTGGAACTGATCTGTATGATAAAGTTCAAAGAGGCTTTCTCTTCAATAATCTGTCAAATTGAATTTCGAAGGGGAGCCTTAAAGTAACCGGTAAAGTTGATTTAATGTGATCAAAATGTTATGAGTTCAAGCCGTGTAAATAGCCTCTGACAGAAATTGAAGGTAAGACTGCGTACAACAGACCCTTGTGGTCCAGCCCTTCCCCGAACCCCGCAGCGAGAGCTTAGTGCATCGTTCGGCCCTTTTTAATCTTTCAAATTGAATTCGAGTAGGGGATAGTCTTATAGAAGAAACAATCAGCCCATAAAAAGGCAGTTAAACTAAAATGAAGTGCAGTATATATAGAGTAGCTTTTATTGATGATCACCTACTACTAAACAGGAAAGGTGGACAATAATTCCATTAATTACATGAAATCAATTCCACAACATCAACTCTTTGACTTGTACGACTCTTCATGTTACAAAATTTATTGTAAGTGATAGGAAAGAGTTTCACAAAACCAAACAATAGCTTCTTAATGCCTTTCAGGCTTTACGTAAAAAGAAAGAAGTGATGAAAAGTTGATCATGCATGCAAAGATTAGTTGCCTGTTAGAGGATGACCCCAACATCCCCATCCCCAACAATTGTCCCCTCCTCCTCCTCCACCACCACCTCCTCCTCCCCAGCCCCAACCCCAGCCTCCACCTTTGCCGCCGCCGCCACCTCCACCACCTCCTCCTCCACCACCCCCACCACCTTTACCTCCACCTCCACCTCCGCCTCCGCCTCCGCCTCCACCTCCTTCACCACCACCACCACCTTTACCTCCGCCTCCTCCACCACCTTTAGCTCCACCTCCACCTCCACCTCCTCCACCTCCACCTCCACCACCGCCTCCTTTTCCACCTCCCCCTTTTCCACCTCCCCCTCCACTGCCACCACCCCCAGCTCCTTTTCTTCCACCACTTCCTTTTTCATGTCTTCCCTCATGCCCTCTATTTCCTCCACCACTTCCCCTTCCTCCTGCACCATCACCACTACCACTGCCTTCTCCTCCTCCACCTCCCCCTCCCCCTCCACTTCCGCTTCCTTCCCCACCTCCTCCGCCACTTCCCTTTCCTGCTCCACCACCACCTCCACTTCTACTCCCTCCGCTGCCTCCTCCTCCTCCACCATCACCACCTCCTCCGCCACCTCCACCTCCACCTCCTTGACCCCCATTTTTTCGAGCAGTTTCAATATTCACCATACCTTCACTCACAGAAGTTCTGTACCTTGCATTGGCATCTGGTAATGCATGCGAAAGCTGAGTTATGGAGGTGGTGACATTAACTTCAGAAAATGTTCGCTTTTGATCCAAATTGAGCCCATTAGCCAAAAATGAGCTCAGCGCAGTTGCAAGTAATAATAAAAGTAGTGCCCAAGCTGGACTCATCTTAAATGGCTTAACTACTCGAGAGATTGCATGTAGAAACATTCATATCCGGCCGATATTTATACTATTCTAATTATGCGCTTCTGTGAATAGCTTCTAAAAAGCTTAGCGAAACAGACAAAGTCCCCACATATATGACAACAAACAGCAAACTAAGTTCTTCCAAAGGCTTCAAGCAAAAGCAAGGTAAAGAGAAACTGGGGACTATACTAAACTGGACTGATGAACTTGCTTGTGACTCAATTTTGTCCCCACCAAACTAACATGCTCACTATTTATACTTCTTTTATTCGTCCCTTTCACTTGATACAGATAGAAAATATTATCTTTTGCCTCTTCATTACAAAAATAATCTTAATCACGTGGGATCAATTGGATAACTTTACAATAACGGCACAACTTTTCCAGCTTAATTTAGCACAAGGTTAGACATGTATTAAAAATATGCAACATCTTTTCCATATACTAGCTGAGAAAAAGTTAGCTTCATCATTATATATATTGCTCTCTTTGCTTGCGATGTTATCGGTATTATGAGTGGATAATTCCACTTCTCATTCTTTTGCGAGACATATCCACAAAAAGAGAGTGTATTAAGGTTGTTGATGATAATGCAATCTAGTAGAGTCACTTATAAATGTCATAAAAGCCGCCAGTAATAAAGCCGTTTATATGTCATCTTCGTTCCATTCCTATTTGATACCCCCATGGGTCCTTCATCATTAAGCTCAAGATTTTAAAGACCAAAGTGGAGATGGTCATGAAGATGTGATTATAACATTTTAGTGGAAATATGGTATAAGAATATTTTGGACAATCATTATCTTATGAACTCATTTTGAGTTTAATATAGGCCTAATTAGGTCTATTAATTTGTTAACAGATCGTCACTCATACTAAGTCTAACTAATATAGATCATCTCTTACATAGTTTACATTAAGTTAATTTGAATGATAAGACATTCAATTAGGTGGATATACAAAAATAAATGCTCATGTGACGTGGGCCAAGATGGGGAATTTGTTCCTATAACTTGACTTCAGGGATAGGACAAGGAGGGTAGATAAATGCAGAATAATCCCAGAAGTGTAAAGCACGTGATAGAAAGTGGTGAATGATGCAGGTCACCTAAGCAACTAGTGATATACATAATTGGATGGAGGTGGTGCGGTGGATTTTGTGTTGTTTCTTAAATAGAAAGTGCTATCCAGATAAGTTCCATACCGCAACCAATAGTTTTATACATGTTTGTCCTAATTTGTCCATTAGATAAAGTCACGATGATACTGTAAGGATTTCCCTTTTCTTCAAGCAATTGCTTCATAGTATTTGGTTTGTAAGGTGGCAGCAACTTTACCTTACGGACACATGATGGAGAAATTGATTTGTTATTGGTTGTCTAGGCCTTTCCACTCGAATAAGTCTTCCAATCCTTGATTGAAATCTAGATCTCTATTTATGTTACGTTGTACCTGCAACTAGAAGATTTCTTTATGAATTTAACGGACAATGCAATTTAATCTTTTTTTTTTTGTAAAATTATGGTTATTTAAAAAATAACTTTCTATAATAAGTGGAGATAGTTATCTAAAAAAATAAGATATACAACTTACTATAACAAGTAAATTTGTATCAATAGCATAAACTTTCTTTACACTATTAATGCATATACAAGTTAAATGCATTCCTATGACAAGGACAAAAAATAACGGGAAACTTACGTAAATGTATCCTTCGGCCAACTAGTTTACCAACATGGCCGAAGTATACACTATTATACACTTCGATTGTATATGTTGTGTATAGGTATGTATATTACATGCATAATATATATGTATAATATATGTTATTCAGTATAAAATATACAATACCTATATATTGTGTACATATTTTGTAAACTAGATAGTTGAATAATATTTAATTGTAATTTCCCTAAAATAACATGCTTCTCTGATCCTTGATTACATACGTTTTTCTAAAGGGGAACGAGTCATATTTTTCCACGTACTATCAGAAATTAAGCAACATGCATTCGTTAATTTATTTTTGTTTAATTTCACTTTAGTTGTTAGGAAAAAATCTTGTTTTTTTTCCTTGACCCCCAATAGATGAGGATAATTTTAAATTATAATCAAAGGTTAAAGGATAAAGCTAAACATACTCTCTTTCGGGAAGAATTTGAATACGTGATGTCAAGTTAGAGTTCCTTTAGTGGAAGGGAAACTAAGAGAGGATTTACTAATGGCAAAGTTATTTATGGACCAAAAGTCTGACATAAAGCAAAAAATTGAAACTTTTTTGAGTAGTATTTTTGAAAATTGATTGGATTTCCCTTCATACGGCTAATCTTTAATTTTTGTCCCTCAATTCACTAGTCTTTAATTTTTACCTTTATTTTTCATTTAATGAAAATTTATGGACTAAAATATTCTTTATTCGCGGGTTTACAAAA
Source organism: Anisodus tanguticus (assembly GCA_034509755.1). Taxonomy (NCBI): domain Eukaryota; kingdom Viridiplantae; phylum Streptophyta; class Magnoliopsida; order Solanales; family Solanaceae; genus Anisodus; species Anisodus tanguticus. The sequence goes on from CM067544.1 coordinate 12,548,234, forward strand.
TCAGTGATTCTGGGTTAAAGTTATATAAAGATTATGCCTTAAGGGCTATAGTTTCTATGTAACTAAACTTTGCCTTCAGGCATAGTTACATAGAAGCTATGCCCCTTAAGGCATAATCTTAAAAATAAAAAGGGCACCCCAGTGTACTAAGCTCCCGCTATGTGCGGGGTCCGGGGAAGGGCCGGACCACAAGGGTCTATTGTACGCAGCCTTACCTCACATTTCTGTAAGAGACTGTTTCCACGGCTTGAACCCATGACCTCCTAGTCACATGACAACAACTTTACCAGTTACTCCAAGGCTCCCCTTCAAGGCATGATCTCAAAATATGCCTATATATTCGGCCAAAGTTATATAGAGATTATGCCTTATGAGACATATTTTCTATGCAACTAAACTTTGCCTTCAGGCATAGTTACATAGAAACTATGCCCATTAAGGCATAATCTCTAAACAACTTTGGTCGAATAGGCATAATTTATATGAAATCTTCCCTTGCAATTTTTTTTCTTTTCGACTCTGCTGGAATTCGAACCCACAACCTCAGAGGTATTTTCAGAGGCATAATTACATAGAACTATGCCCCTTAAGGCATAATTTCTATACAACTTTGGCCGAATAGACATATTTTCTAATGAAATCTTGCCTTGCGGATTTTTTTTCTTTTTAACTCTACTGAGATTCGAACCCACAACCTCAAGAATATTTTCGGTCATTTTTCTAGTCAAAGGCCAAAAATTAAAGACCACAAATTTTGCCTTGCGATTTTTTTTTTTTTGCCTCTGTTGAGATTCGAACTCAGAATCTCTGATTTAGTAGACCCGCAAAATAAAGGGTACTTTAACTCATAAATTTTCATTAAATGAGAAGTAGAGACAAAAATTAAAGACCCGTCCGAATGAAGGGAAATTCACGCAATTTTTTGTTAAATTTATCATTTATCAATTGCAAAGTTGGAATGGGTCAATCCCGTTCTTTTCTAAATGGTTCTATCTGATCCAAGAAATCGCAAGAATTGCGACTCTAAAAGTGAGTTCCAACTAATGGGCTTGTGGTCCGACAAATATGTTGCAAGTCCAAATGGTTCTGGGCCAAAACACAGAAACGTTCTTCTCCTCTGGCTACTTGTTGAAAGTCACTTTTTTTTTATTTCTTTTTAGTTTCTTAATATAGTTCTGCAACGTTTTTTTCTTAGTTCTGCAGCTTCAAGGTGCTTCTATACCTATAATTTTTCATTCTATATTGTCTGTATCCAAAATAATATTATTATATATTTGAAAATAATATTATTTTAAAATTTCATTTTTTATCCTTTATGAGTTATACATATATTATGATTTATTTTAGATCCCAAGTTTTAAAAAGATGGTCCGGCATTGCAAAGTTCAGAATGACTATAAATTTTACCAAAAATACTCAGTATCTTCTTTCCATCTATCCCCCCTCACACCACCCCCAAAAAAACCAAGATTTTTCCAGAAAATGACTAAAAAAAGTCAAGATATTGAATACATACACATAAATGGTACACGGACACCTATAAGACGACACTAACAAAACCTTGTATTTCTACGTTCTCATATGAACCCAACTGCGGTTGTTTTATTCCTTACATTTTAAATTGTTTATGTTGTCAAAATAAACTTACTAGAAAACACAAAAAGTTCAGCGGTCTTAACTAACCTTACAATAAGGTCCTTATCAACATGTGTTGACAAAATTGAGAAGCTTAGGGAACTTGCTACAAGTGTACATTCATGTCAATTAATTCTACAAGCTTTAATATAACTAAGCTAGCATTGTCATTACGGTAAAGGTGGTAGACCAATGTCGAAGAAAATATTGAATGGCATACATGATAGAATAGACAAATAGTGAAATTAAAGGTGATCCATTTTTTCTTCATTATTCTACTTGTTAATGCAAATATTAAATTTAAACATCACACTCTAAAATAATTAGAGGGATTCAGTGGCAAGTCTTCTTTTTTTGTAACAACTATGAATATTACGATTGATAACAATAAAGAAGAATACAAACTAAGAGCACCTAGTTCCCTTAACCACCTTCTAGGAAGGGTGAAAAAGAAATCCAGGCCTCAGAAATAACTAATTACACAGTAAGACTTTGTAAAAAAATTCTACGTCTATGTATCTTCCTAGACATCTTTAAAGAACTAATTCTCTCTACTATCTCCTTCTTTATCTGTGCTATAACCATCTCACTATGTATAATTGCTCTTTTAAACAATTTCCAGTTTCTGGCCCTCCAAGTGTGGTAAACCATAGCACTCCACACAACTGCAATGGCTTCCTTTTTAAATTGAGGCCAATGCTTCCTTTTGATCCTTCTTAAGACCACATGCACCTCTCCAGTCTGCAGTTGCATTCTAACCCAAGGTTACCGAAAGAAATAATCCCCTGATTATTTTTATTAATGAAAGAGTATATACAATTTATAATTTTCCATAATAGGAAAATCCTATTCCTATTCTACTCCCAAAACCCTATTCTAGTTGTACAAAAATCCTATAATTATGGTAAGTGTACAAGACTAATTTAATACAATATTTACACTAAAATCTTTACACAAAATATACACGGGTTTGTATACCGTGTATACCACGGTTTCACATAAGGTAATTTTGCCTTGTGAAACCGTGCTATACATGGTATAAAAACCCATGTATATCACGGGTATAATTAATACACCCCCGCAGTCATAGCGGGCGATCTTCGTACGCTGAGACTGTCCCTAAAATCTTCAAAGAGTACTGACGGAAGACCTTTGGTAAATATGTCTGCAATTTGATACCTGGAAGGGACATGTGAGACGCGTACTTGCCCACGAGCTACCTTTTCGCGAACAAAATGGATGTCCATCTCAATATGTTTAGTGCGCTGATGTTGAACCGGATTGCCAGAAAGATATACTGCACTAACATTATCACAATAAACCAAGGTAGCTTTTTGAATGAGAAAGTGAAGCTCTAAGAGAAGATTATGTAACCAACATGATTTAGAGACCACATTGGCCACCCCTCGATACTCGGCCTCTGCACTGGAGCGGGATAAGGTAGCCTTCCATTTGGCAGACCATGAGACCAAGTTATCACCAAGAAACATACAGTAACCAGACGTAGAGCGTTTGGTGTCCGGACAGCCACCCCAATCAGCATCTATATAAGAGACAAGTGTAGAGACCGATGACGGATATAGATGCAACCCATAATCAAGTGTGCCCTGTAAGTATTAGATGATGCGTTTGAGCGCATTCATGTGCTCAACTCGAGGATCATGCATAAATAAACATACCTGTTGGACGGCATAGGTAATATCAGGTCTCGTGAAGGTAAGATACTGAAGTGCCCGTACAAGACTGCGATAGTGGGTCGGATCCTCATACGGTGAGCTAATCGCAGCACCCAGCTTGGGTTGAGTATCAACTGGAGTGGAAGTAGACTTGCATGAGGACATACTAACTCACTCAATGATCTCAGTTGTATACTTTCGTTGTGATAGAAATAACCCACCTGCATGACGCGTGACAACAATCCCCAAAAAATAACTTAAGGGCCCCAAGTCTTTCATAGCAAACTCAGACCTAAGCATGGTCATGATAGACTTGGACAACGCATCAGTAGAGGCAGTCAAAATAATATCATCCACATATAATAGAATATAAGCCAGGGAAGTGTCACGACGATATATGAACATTGATTATCAGACAGGCTATGCGAAAACCCAATAGACGAAACATAGTCTGCAAATCTCTTATACCAAGCCCGTGGGGCCTGCTTAAGCCCATACAAGGACTTCTTCAATAAACAGACACGATGAGGATATTTGGGGTCGCAAAAACCCAAAGGCCGATGCATGTAAACGGTCTCCTTAAGTTCACTATGTAAGAAAACATTCTTTACATCTAACTGATGAATGGGCCATGCTTTGGAAAGAGCCAGACTGAGAACAATGCGAATGGTAGTCGGTTTGACCACCGGACTAAACTTTTCACCACAATCCACGCCAACCTGCTGAGTCTTACTATCACCTACAAGACGAGCCTTATGCCTCGCAAAAGAACTGTCAGAATTATCCTTATGAGTAAAAATCCACATAGACCGAATAATATTAACACCAGAAGGACGGGGTACCAACTCCCATGTCTTATTCGCAATAAGAGCATCATATTCGTCGGTCATAGACAATTTCCAATTCGGGTCATTTAATGCGGACACTGGGTTACGGGGTAAGGGGGATTTAAGAACATTAGAATTTAAATTTAAATATCTTTTTGGTTTAAATATACCCCGTTGACTACGAGTGACCGGTCTGTGACTCGGGAGAGAATTGGATGGATTTTGGGAAATATCGGGACAGGTGACGGACTGGCCAGCAGGTAATGGGCATGCTGGCCCAAAACTAGAAACAGGAACCGAGATCGAAATAGTTACTGGACCAGTTTCGGTATTGGGCTGGGCAACTGGCCCAACTGCTGAAACTGGACTGGAAATAGTGATGTGTGGCGGAATAATAGGTCCAGCGGGCACTGGGCCCGCGGGTGGAGTTTCAGTGTGGGACAAGTCCAAAAAATTATGGATTATATATGGAGAGACGGCATCGTCCAAAAAATTATACGAACTAGGCACGGGACTACCCTCGTTAGCAAACAGAAATTTGGTTTCATCAAACACAACATGACGACTAATGATTATTTTATTAGATGATAAATCAAAACATTTGTAACCACGATGATTAGATGGATAACCCAAAAATACACAAGGTGTAGAACGGGCCTGAAGTTTGTAAATTGTGGTGGACGAAAATAGTGGATAACATAAGCACCCAAAGACTCTAAGATGGGAATACGAAAGAGTCTTATTATATAGGATTTGAAGAGGGGTTGAATATGCCAAACCTTTGGTAGGAAGTATGTTAAGAAGATATGTAGCCATGTGTAGAGCATGAGGCCAAAAGGAAGGGGGCACGAAAGCATGGACCAATAAAGTTCGGACAATGTTATTAATGGTACGAATTTTGCGTTCAGCTTTCCCATTTTGTGAGGACGTATGAGGACAAGAAAAAAAAATTATTCCATTAGTATCAAAAAAATCCCGAAACAACCCATTATCATATTCTTTGCCATTATCACATTGAATATTTTTTATTTTACCGGTCGAACTGGGTACGGATGAATGCTCAAAATTTTAAAAAGGTGGAAAATACTTGAGATTTTTTCACTAACGGAAAAGTCCACAAAAAATTAGAATAGTCATCAAAAAATAGAACATAATAATGATGACCCAAAGAACTGAGAACATGAGATGTCCATAAATCGGTATGAATAATATCAAATGACATTAAAGTACGAGAAGTAGAATCTACAAACGGTAATCTAACATGTTTTTCTAGAGGACAAGATTGACAAATTGGAGTACTACTCGTACCCTTACAAGAAATGAAATTATTTTTATTTAATGAAGAAATAATAGATGACCCAGGGTGACCCAAACGTGCATGCCATACGGAAGGAGCGAGAGCCGCAAAAATAGATGGCAAGGCTTGAATCGAGAGACCGGATGTGGGCGTGATAGGATAAAGATCTCCCCTACTATCACATCTCATGAGAGGAATCCCCGTCTTGAAATCCTTCACAGAAAATCCAAAAGGATCAAAATCAACAGAAACCCAATTATTAGTGGTGAATTTATGGATATACACCAAATTTTTAATTAAGTTAGGGGCATGAAGGGTATTTTCAAGATAAGAGGGGGATGGGGGGAGACAAAGTTTTATGACCGTACCCACGAATTGGAATTGAATCGCTATTACAACAATTATGCCACGATTGTTGCTAAAATTGGAATAAGACGAGAGAGTACCTTGGTCGGACATCATGTGAGTAGTGGCTCTGGTGTCCATGTACTAATTTGTGTTTGGGGGAAATCAAGTGTGTGCATCATGGCTTCAATGTCGGTAGGGGTGGGGCCCGCTGCATGGTGGGACTGCGGAGGCCGAGGCCCAAGTACACCCGCTTGCTGCCCCGGCCCAGAACTGCTTCTCGGGTACCACTGTTGACCCGAATAACTGGGCCTGTTGATGTTGGGATTTTGGGCCCAATGTCCTGGGTTAACGGTCGGCGGGTAATAGAGACTGTTGGGCCTAGGCCCACTGGACCAGTTCCACGGCCATAGGCCCAGTGTTGTGGCTAGTTGGCTTGCGACCCACTGCCCCGAGGCTCATTGCCACCCCGTTGTTGCCACCTCGGTTTCCACCACGGTTTTTATCATTATTTTTGCGATTCTGACCCTTTTTGCCGCCACCGTTGTTGCGGTTTTGGCCGGAATTGTTGGAGATGGAGGGAGAGAAATTGGTCTAGATCATCATGACGACATACGGGGCCCCAGTGGCTGCTTTCTTAGCCAAGTCTGCTTCTTTGAGCGTGAGCATGGAATAGGCCTGATAAAACTGTGGATGAGGACTGCTCTGACGAAGAAGTGTACCGACGCCACTATAGGCCTCAGATAGGCCTGCAACCATCTGAAGGATAAGACGGTCATTGGTAACGGGCGCACTAACGTTGCGGAGTTGGTCCGCCAATTCTTTCAACCTTTTGCAGTATGCTGAAACGTTGGGGAAGTCTTCCATATTGATGTGGGAGAATTCATGCTCAAGGGTAACAACACGAGAATTTTGATTATCTTGGAATATATCACGCACTCTATTCCAAACATCCATCGTGGTAGCGTCTGGTTCAATAATCGTTTGCAACATGTCGGTAGAAATAGTAGAGTAAATCAACTGAAGAATGGTAGCATCAATGGTCGTCCATAACTTAGGATCATCCTCGGGTTTGGGCACCTCCGTATCCGTAGGGGCGGCGGGGATAATGTGATGGAGGACTTGATGCGAGCGTGCGTGCGTGAACTTTGAACAGTTCGGCCCACGTCGCGTATTGGACGTTTTCTATTTCAAGAATTATAGGAAAGTGATTCTTGATGTTAGAAACAGTAAGGGCAGGGTGAAACGTGTTCTTAGACATAATAGCAACACAAGACGTGATGTAGGGATTGAGAAGAAAAAATTTGGAAAGGGAGGAGGCACCACCAAGCACGAAAACTGAGAAAGAATGCTCGGAAATCGATGCAAAAGTGGACATAAATTTGAGAGAATTTTAGACCTAGACTTCTGAAACCATGAAAGAAATAATCTCCTGATTATTTTCATTAATGAAAGAGTATATATACAATTTAACAATTTTTCATAATAGGAAAATCATATTCCTATTCTACTCCCAAAACTCTATTCTAGTTGTACAAGAATCATATAATTATGGTAAGTGTACAAGACTAATTTAATACAATATTTACACTAATAAAATCTTTCCACAAACCGTGATATACACAAGTTTGTATACCGTGTATACCACGGTTTCACATAATGTAATTTTGCCTTGTGAAACCGTGATATACATGGTATACAAACCCATGTATATCACGGGTATACCTAATAGTTCCAAAGCATCCCTTACATATATTAGCCAAGGGCAATCAGTGAATAAATATTTTGCAGTTTTCAATGTCTGATTTGAGCATAAACAACAATGCTCATTATCAACTAGAATATGCATTTTCAGTAACTCTTTCTTTAGTTAGCAATCTGTTCTGATCAGCAAGCCACACTATAATTCTGTGCTTAGGCTGTGTAGCAACACTCCAAATAAGCTCAGCCACATCTAGTCTGTGTTTCAATAATAGTCCAAAGCTCGCAAATCGGATTATATTAGTACTCACCACTACATTAGCACGATGTAACACTCCAGCCTTTCTTTTTGGTTCATTTTCCCTTTATTTTTCAAGATATGAAAAAGATCTAGTTCAACTATTATCCATTTTTAACTTTTTAAAAGTTGATGCAACCTAATGCACTTGATATAAATCAAATGATTTTTATTGAAATGGTGCCGAAAAGCATATGATAGTGTTGGAAGCTGTAGTTGTTAAATGAATCATTTGCTTGAAGTCATGAGTTTAGTTTGTACGGGATTATCACTTTTTTATAATCTTTAGCTATCGTAATTAGTGATTAGGAAAATTGAAGAAATTAGAAACATGTCGCTTAAGGTTGGTAACGATTAAAAAAGAAAGAAAAGGAAAATAAATGTGAGAGGTTGGGGTAATTTATTTCAGTAAACGAATGTTTAATTACATTCGATGACGACATTAATGATATTATATATGTTAGTGGTTAATCGCATAGTTTGATTTGGATATTAAGTGTATCAAACTATTATTGAAACAAAATTAAGCCATTGCATGTTGTTATTTAAGATAATTTAATTCCTCTGTCTATATATTTACTGTCAAATAAAAATTGTACAATGACAATCCTACGTAAAAGAATTGATCTCTAATTATATACATATGAAGGATAACTTTAGGCTAATTTTCTAAAATGAGGAGCTCTAATAGCATAGGCGCACACCTTTAATCCCGAAAAATATGTTGAATTACATATACTAGTATTTTATTGAGGGATTCGAAACCTAGTCTAACTCTAATAGTTTTATGGTAGAATTCTAGTCTAAGTATATTTGGTAAATTATAATTATGGTAGTTTTATTAGAATATGTTTCCTTGTTTGACTAGGAAAAGGAAGAACTTACCTCTATATAAGGAGGTCATTGTGTTAAATGAAAAGCAAGAAAGAATTCTCCAAATATTTTTCTTCTCTCTAAATTTCCGTCGCTCAAATTTAACATGGTATCAAAGTCTTATTAAAAGAACACGAAAATCCTAAATAATGGCGGGTGACGGAGAAACCGGCGATAAAAATAAAAGAATCGCCGGTGAAGAAAACAAAGTCAAAGAAAGATCTCCTTATGACATTACGTCAAACGATAATTCCGAAATTGTGGTGACATAAGTTCAATTGAAGGAAGAGAATTATGAAGAATGAGCAAGATCCATGAGGACAGCCCTAAGAGCAAGGAAGAAATTCGGCTTCGTTGATATTACAATCAAGAAGCCGGATGAAGAGTCGTCGGACTTAGAAGATTGATGCACTATAAATTCTTTGTTGGTGTCATGGATTTGCAACACCATCGAACCAACACTTCGATCAATGATTTCGCATAACAAGGAAGCGAAAGAATTATGGACGAGCATTCGGGAGCGGTTCACTGTTATCAACGGCCCTCGAATGCAACAACTGAAGGCAGAACTTGCGGAGTGCAAGCAGAAGGGAAGAACCATAGTGGATTACTATGAAAAACTAACTAAGTTGTGGGAAGAATTGGCAAACTACTAACAGATTCCGACTTGCAAGTGAGGAAAGTGCACGTGCAATATGGGGATGATCTTGAAAACCAAAAGAGAAGAAGAAAAAATGCATATTTTTCTCATGGGATTGGATGAGGCAATGTATGGAACGGTGAGATTGAACATACTAGCCTAGGAATCGTTGCATAATTAAACAAAGTATACTCGAAGCTAGTGCAAGAAGAGCATGTGAGAGGACTCACACGAAAAATGAAAGAATTGAGTGAAACTGTGGCTTTTGCCGTACAAGGGAGAAATCCTTACCGTGACCAAGGTAAAGGGAAGAACGATGGTGCATTTTGCACACATTTCAAGAGATCCGGACATGTTGTGGAAGAATGTTTTCAACTCATAGGGTATCTGAAATGATGGTCAGGAAATAAAAAAAGGAGATGAAAAATCCGAAGGAAGAAGACAAGGACAACAACAACATAGGATAGGCTCGGGATCTAGTCGCGTAAGAGACAAATACCAGGCTAACGCCGTTGTTTTCAAGGATACACAAACGGAGATAGAATATATGAACACATGCAGGATATGACCTCACAATTTGAGCGAGGAGATCCGAAAAATGGTGATTCACGTCTTGAATTCACAAGGAATAAATCCGAATGGCAAGATGGATAGTAAGACTGAAAACTCATCCTGGATTATTGACTCCGGAGCTATCAATCATGTGACAGGTAATTCGGAGAAACTGAGTGATCAGCAGGACATTTCTGAGTGTCCAGTTAGGATTTCAGATAAAAGTAGCTCGGTGGCTACAAAAGAAGGAACAACAAGGCTGTATGACAAGATATGGTTGAAGAATTTTCTTTATGTTCTGGATTTGCATGCAATTTAATTTTTGTGTCACAACTAGTTGATTATTTTTATTGTGATGTAACATTTAATAGAATTATGTGTGCTATACTGGACTCCACTACGAGGAAGCTGATTATAAAGGGTGAGCGTCGAGGTGCCGCTGATACGAGTTATGAAGACAGATGCAATTGATTGGTTCAATCTTTGGCACAAACGGTTGGGTCATCCTTCAGCACAAGTAACAAATTCTATTACGACATTAGGCTTAAATGAGAATGGTGATAGATTGTATAGAGAATGTGATGTATGTCAACGAGCAAAGCAAATGAGAAATATTTTTTCTTTAAGTGAGAGTATTGTTTCAAATACTTTTGAGATGATCCATTAGGATTTATGGGGACTATATAGGACCCATTCCTCTTGTGGTGCTTCATATTTTTTTGACTATTGGGGATGATCGTTCACGAGTCGTGTGGATCTTTCTCTTAGTTTATAAGAAAGAAATGTCCCAAACCTTGAAGAATTTCTTCGCTCTTGTGGAAAAACAATACAGAAAAGGGTGAAGATAGTTAGAAGTGATAACGGAACTAAGTTCACGTGTATGAAGACTTACTTCTTCGAACATGAAATTATGTTTCAAACATCTTGCACAGGGACACCTCAGCAGAATGGAAAAGTCGAAAGAAAACACCATCACATTCTTAATGTGGGGCAAGCATTGAAATTTCAGGGTCATCTTCTGATTAAATTCTGGGGAGAGTGCGTTTTGACTGTCGGATACTTGATCAATAGAACATCATCTTCAATTTTGAAGGCACCTCATCATGATCACTTAAGGGTGCTAGGGTCACTATGCTATGCTCACACAAAGGGAAGAACAAGAGACAAGTTTGAGAGTCGGAGTCGTAGGAGTATCTTCTTGGGATATCCCTACGGACAGAAAGGTTGGAAATTATATGACTTAGAAAATGATGAATATTTATTCTCAAGAGATGTGAACTTCTACGAGACTAAGTTCCCTTTTCCGTAGGAACATATAAGTTGGTCGACAACATAGAAACGATCCTGGACGAAACAAATGATGAAAGGAATCAACATGTTTTAGAAGAAGAACAAACATATAATATAGGTGCGAACAAAGCTCAAATAGAAGAAATTCGGACACCGGATACCGAACCTACAGATCAACCAGAATTAGATCGGACAGATACTAGTCCGAATAATAAAAATGTGGAAGAAGTACAGACGGATGGTACTGGGTCAATGAAAAGCCATCAGAGGAACAGTTGGGTCGAGGTAAACGTCAGAATCATGACTCGGTTCGATTATGTGACTATGTTACTGAAATATTTCGAAAAGAAAGTCCATCAACGAATTCGCCTGATCCTCAAGTGCACCTTATCCTTTAGCTCACTATATATCTTGTGATAATTTTTCCTCATAACACCAAAGCATTCTTGCAGCAATTACTACATGAATTGAACCAAAAATATTCTCGGAGGCTATGAAAAAGGAAAGTTGGAGGAAAGCCATGCAACAAGAAATTCAAGCATTAGAGGACAATGCCACATGGACATTAGAAACATTACCGCCGGATAAAAAAAATACTCGGATGTAGATGGGTGTACAAGATCAAATAGAACTAGAATGGAACAATTGAATGATATAAAGCTTTGTTGGTCATCTTCGGTAATAAGCAGGAGGAAGGTATTTACTACAATGAAACGTTTGCTCCGGTTGCGAAGGTAGTGACCGTTCAGACCTTCTTAGTGGTAGCGACCACTCGAAATTGGGAGTTGCATCAGATGGATGTTCATAATGCCTTCTTGCACGGTGAACTGACGAAAGAAGTTTATATGAAATTATCACCGAGATTTCGTGTGTATTGTCCGAGGCAAGTATGTCGACTTCGAAAATCTTTTTATGGGTTGAAACAAGCTCTACGATGTTGGTTTGCAAATTGTCAAGTGCCTTGATGAAATATGAGTTCAAACAGTCATACTCAGATTATTCTCTCTTCACGATGCACCAGGGAAGTATACAACTTAACGTCTTAGTTTATGTGGATGACTTGATTATCTCCGAAAATGATCATGGTGCCAGTGCACGGTTCAAGGACTATCTCCGAGCCTATTTTCACATGAAGAATTTATGTCCCGTGAAGTATTTTCTGGGGGTTGAAGTTGTGCGTGGACCAACCAGATTAGTCAACGGAAGTATGCCTTAGATATAATCTCTGAGTACGGGCTACTGGGAGCAAAATCGATTAAAACTCCTATGGAACATAATCACAATCTCGCGTTGGCCAATGGGGCTAATTTGGAAGATCCGAAACCACAATGACGTTTGATTGATAGATTGATATCCTCAGTTTTACGCGACCGGAGCTGTCATATTGTGTACATGTTCTGTCCTAATTCATGCACCAACCGAAGGAAGCGCACTGAAGAGCTACCCCCTGGGTGATAAGATACTTGAAAAAGAACCCTGGGCAAGGAATTGTGATCTCTAGTTGTATGAGTGGTGTGATGCGGACTGGGCTGGATGTCCGTTGACCCAAAGATCGCCCACCGGATGGTTTATCTCCCTCGGAAATTCACCGGTATCATGGAAAACCAAGAAGCAATACATTGTCTCTCGCTCGTCAGCAAAGGCGAAATATCGTTTAATGGCAATGACGATTTGTGAATTGAAATGGTTGAAGGGAATCCTGCATAGCTCGGACGTCGAACATAAATCTCTTGTTAAAATGTATTGTGATAGTCAAGCAGCATTGTATATTGCACGAAATCCGGTATTTCACGAACGAACTAAACATATTGAAGTTGACTATCATTATGTCCGGGACGCACTCCAATCGAGTATAATTCTTCCGAGTTATGTGTCAACCAATGAACAATTGACTGACGTGTTTAAAAAGGCTTTGGAAAAATCACAACATGAATATCTACTTGGCAAGTTGGGCATTCGAGATGCCTATGCTCCAACTTGAAGGGGGATTGACGGATTCGAAACCTAATCTAACTCTAATAGTTTTATGGTAGAATCATAGTCTAAGTATATTTGATAAATTGTAATTATGATAGTTTTATTAGAATATAGTTTCCTTGTTAGACTAGAGAAATGATTAATTTACATGTATAAGGAGGTCATTATGATGAATGAAAAGCAAAAAAGAATTCTCCTAATACTTTTTTTCTTTCTAAATTTCGGTCGCCTCTCAACTTTAACATATTTGGCTCCAGATTGTTTCGAATCTCAAGTTAGTAATGTTCATAAAATGGTAGCTGTAGTAATAGAAAGAACAAGAAAAGATATAGAACAGAGTAAATGGGTGTATTTTATTTGTAAACTGGGTGTATGTAATTTGTAAATTTTCCCGGTACAACTTCCTCCGTCCAGTTTTACTTGTTCACTATACTAAAAGTAATTATTCAATTTTACTTGTCCATTTTAAAAAATCAAGATATAATTTATCACTCCATACCTATTTTTACCCTTATCATTTATTATTGGGTTGACAAGTTCAAGAAAATTTTAGTGGTTGCACAACTTTTAAAGTATGTTTTATTTATTTCAATCATTAGGTTACTTAGCAATAATTAGGGGGTGATATAGTAAAATTATCATTCTATTTTGACTCTTTAATAGGCGTGTCAAGTCAAAATATGACAAATAAAAATGGACGGAGGGAGTATTATATTGATTTACTTGTGAAAACTTTGCCCGGTCCTCGGGAGACTAATAATTTAGGATGTAGTCTTAAAACTAGACATGACAAATGTATATGATAGAGTTTGATTGAAGTTGGAACTACTTATATTCTCATTATTTTTTATGACAAGGAAATTCGCAGTCGCTATCTTTCGGGTGTTCATAGGGTAAACTCCGCTTCTGTGTAATAGCCTGCAAACCACACAACAGAGATAACCTGCACTAGGCAAGCCCCGTGCAATGAGCTCGACCGAGAAAGAAAATCCCATGTTGTCATAGGCAGAAGGTTTCAAACCTGAGACTTGCATTATGGAAGCCCTATGCTCAACCAATTAAGCCACCCTAGCGTGCCTCAAATTTTAATTTTAAGATTCATTTAACCTCAATTCCCAATCATAGACAGGTAACCTCTTATGTATGTGGAAATTAAAGGGCTTAATCTTCAAGCTTTTCGGCTGAAATTTAATGACTTGACTAATTTAAATTTATGTTACATAAAATTCGTGGCAAGCGCTCCTTACTATTGGGAGCAGGGAGTACTCTTTGTGACCCGAAAAAGAAAGAAAAAGATATTTCCTCCGTCTCAAGTTATTTGTCATAATTTTTTTTTAAAAATTATTTCAAATTATTTATCATTTTAGAAGTTTCAGATAATTTTAGTTATTTTTTTATTTTACTTAAGTAGTAATTGTTCTTGAAAATTACAAACATCTCACAATGACACATAAATGCGGTAAATATTCAATGAGAAGAGATTATATTATAAGACATAAATAAAAATAGAATAATAAAAAATCCCTCCTCATTAATATTATCGGACCATGCAAAAAAGAAATGCTACATATAATCTGAGACGAGGGAGTGCCTTTTTATATGTAGTAGAACCTGTTTTTTCTTTCTTGATGAGTCATGTTGATGCAGTTGTACATGACAAATAAGAATTCCGATCGAATGTATCTAAAGGAAATATGACTAATATATTAGGGAAGATTTTTTCTTCAATGACATTTACAAGTTGGAATATATATAATGATGTCGCGTGACTGTGGGTGGACTTAAGGTAGTACCGCAAGAGGTTCATTCAGCCCTCTTTCCTTCAAAAATTATACATTGTATAAAGCTAAAATTATTTTTTAATATATGTAATAATTTTTTTTTTATTTACTTCTTTATATTTTTGAATTTCATAAATTTTTTATCTCCGTCCGAGTTCCAAACAATTTGTCAATGAAGGACTAGTTTCTACTTTCTACTAGTAATAATAAATAAAAGTCAGAAAAGGAAACTGAGTACACAACACAAACCAACAGGTTGAACGGAAAGTGACATTTAGTGCCAAATAATCTAACTCCCTAAGCCCCTTATGTTCAAACATTTCCATCTCCATGATTATAACGGAAGAACATTTCAATTATATCCACTTTTCTCCCTCCAATCCAGAGTACTCCACCCACAAAAGTGAATGGATCTATCAATTATGATTATAGCATTACTGGAAACAATCCCAAGATCATTATACTGTATCTCCGTTTTTATTTGGTGAAGTCACTCTGACTATAGATTGAAGTAAGAAACCACCGGACTTGTATTATATTTCTGGCTTGCCTCTTTCTTTTCATAATATCGATCCCCCACCCTCACCACCTCTCTTTATCGTTTTCTTTACTAGTTTAAACTCTATGCACTAACCATTTATGTATATATTTTCTGTACGATCTGGTATGTTAGTATGCTCTCTCTAACAATTTAAGCTTTTTGATGATACTAGAGTAGATAAAGATCATGAGTTCAAGTCTCACTCTCTCATTATCTATAAGGAATTTCCACATACAATTAAGTAAATCTGGCCTTAACCTTTTTCTAACAAGTCTGATATTATAATCTAAAAATAGAGTTATAATCGACTATATCAAATTTTTAATACTCCCTCCAGATAAAAAAGAGTGTCCACTTAAACTTTATTTTTTGGTTAAAAAAGAGTGTTCACCTACCAAATCAAGAGAGAATTAATTTTATTTTTTCAGAATAGTCCTTATTAAGTATTAGATGAACAAATCTCAATACCTATTTAATTAGCGGCATTTTAGTCAAATTATCTATTTTGCCTAGAAATTAGTATTTTCTTAAGTTGTGTGCAAATGACTAGAGATATTCTTTTTTATGCGGAGGGAGTATAAAACTTTTTTAAAATATCAATACATATATATAACCTGAATCTTTTTCTTAAGAAATCTCAAAGTCAATGACATAGTAGAATTAATTACTCCTAATATATATCGTATGGGTTACTTAATTGGTCTGTTTGTGGAGTGTGTTCCTATGGATGAGTGCTACGTTTCATCAATATTTGATAAGATAAATGTAATCGTTAAGAGTCTCACATCGGATATGAAATACGAAATGGACTCCTTATATGGACTTGGACAATTCTCACCTTACAAGCTAGCTTTTGGGGTTGACTTAGGCCCAAGATCCATTCTTTACAAGCTTTTGAGGTTGAGTTAGGCCCAAGATCCATTATTTACATGATATCAGAGTCAGATCCATTTCAATTCTTTGTTCACCGATGTTGGGCCCCCAAATTATATTATCCATGCTCCAGTTAACAAGGTCTGTGCGTGTGGGGAGTGTTAAGAGTCCCACATCGGATATGGAATGAGAACATGGACTCTTTATATAGGCTTGACCAATGCTCACCCTACAAGCTAGCTTTTGAGGTTGAGTTAGACCCAAAATTCATTATTTACGGTACTTGTTGCCCAAACACAATTCACAGGTTTTGATAATGACTCCTTTCATTTAATTAATTGCTCTCTTTTTAAGCCTTCCAACCTGTGGTTTGGTTGTTTATTAAGCAAAGTTACTGACTTGTTCAACCCTTGATGTTGATGTTCTTTTTGAAAGAGAACAAATCATCTTTCATGTGTTCTTGTAATGATTTGTGTTAAATATACACAATATACATGTGTATATTGTGTATATTAAGTCTCGGATTTGGTCCCAAAAATAGCTCTCGGATTTGGTTGTTTATGTAAAGTAATTTATGGTAAATATTTTAGTATCCTAATTTAGGTAATGTTGTAATATAATTAGTAGTGTATTACCATAATTAGTGTATTACCATAAATGTATAGAATAAGGTTTTAGGAATAGAATAGGAATAGGATTCTCCTATTTTGTAACTTGTATATATACCTTTCAATTAATGAAAATAATCAAGGGGATTATTTCTTTCATGGTATCAAGAGACTAAGTCTAACAAAATTTTCTCTCCCAAAATTTTGTACACTTTGACCGACCCCCCCTCGGGTTTTCTCTTCCAAAATTCGTCTTCCGCTCTCAAATTCTCTCTTACTATTCCCAAATTTCCCCTCCTTCTTTGTTCTTTCAATATGTCTAAGAACAATTTTCATCCTGCCCTCATGGTTTCTAACGTCAAGAACAATATCCCTATTGTGCTTGAGATGGAAAACGTCCAATATGCGACGTGGGCAGAATTGTTTAAAATTCACGCTATCTCCCATCAAGTTATTCATCACATCATTCCTCCCGCTACACCTCTTCCCGCGGAGGATCCTCAGTTATGGATTACTCTTGATGCTACCGTTCTCCAGTGGATCTATTCCACTATTTCGGTTGACCTTTTACAAACAATTATTGAGCGGGATACCACGGCTATGGCTACCTGGAATAGATTGCGTGACATATTCCAAGATAACCAACATTCACGTGTCGTCACACTCGAGCAGGTATTCTCTCTAGTTCGCATGGAAGAATTTCCAAACGTCTCTGCATATTGCAAGAAACTCAAGGAGTTGGCGGATCAACTTCGGAATGTTGACGCACCTGTAACAAATAATCGTCTGGTTCTACAATTGGTTGCCGGCCTTTCGGAGGCCTATAATGGTGTTGGAACTCTCCTTCATCAAAGCAACCCTCTTCCCGCCTTTTATCAAGCCCGCTCCATGCTTACTTTGGAAGAAGCCGGTTTGGCTAAAAAGGCGGCTACCGGAGCAAGCCCCGTCGTCATGATGGCATCCTCCCCAAGTTCTTCAGGTTTTGTTGATAATTCGGGCCAAAATCGTACTCATGGTGGCGACAAAAATAATCGTAAGAATAATAACAAAAACCGCGGGGGCAAACGCGGCGGTTCCGGTGGTCAGCAAGCAGGCAGTGGGCCCCATCCAGTGAACAGTGGCCCACCACCCCCTGGTCCCAATAGTGGGGCCCATTGCAGTGGGGCTGGGGAAGTGGGTTGTGGGCCAGCAGCCCTTATTTTCCAGCAAATCCCGGCAGCCAGTGGGCTGGCCAGCCTTTCAGGTCCAATTATCAGCAGTGGCGGCCCACTGGCCAGTGGCCCATCAGCGCAAGTTCCAACAGCTACGGCCCAGTTCAGTCCCGTCTTGGAATACTTGGGCCCCGACCTCATCAAGCCCACCACGCAACAGGCCCCACTCAGACCGATATCGAGGTCGCGATGCACACATTGGATTTGACTCAACCGGACCCAAATTGGTATATGGACACCGGTGCCACTACCGACATGACTTCTGATTCAAGTACTCTCTCATTTTATTTCAATTTGAGCAACCCTCGGGGTATAATTATTGGTAATGGAAACTCTATTTCAATTCAGGGTTATGGTCAGACAACGTTGTCTCCCCCCCCCCCCAATCCACCCCTTATCTTGAAAAATACTTTATATGCCCCAAAATTGATTAAAACTTAGTGTCTGTCCAAAAGTTCACCACTGACAATTTCGTTTCTATTGAATTTGATCCTTTTGGTTTCTCTGTAAAGGATTTCAAGACAGGGAGTCATCTCATGAGGTGTGATAGTAGGGGGAATCTTTATCCTATCATGCCCGGTTTCAGTCCATCGAGTCATGTTTTGCCGTCAGCCTTTGCAGCCATTTCTCCCTCCTTGTGGCATGCTCGTCTTGGTCATCCGAGATCCTCTATTTTATCAGCTTTAGATAAAAATAGTTTTATTTCTTGTAAGGATACGAGTCGTACTCCAATTTGTCAATCTTGTTCGTTAGGGAAAATTGTTAAGCTGCCATTTGTAGACTCCAATTCTCATACTTCAATGCCATTTGATATTATTCATAACGACCTATGGACGTCTCCTGTTCTCAGTTCATTGGGTCATCGATATTATGTTCTCTTTTTAGATGATTATTCTAAATTTTTGTGGACGTTTCCAATTGCAAATAAATCTCAAGTATTTTCGGTGTTCATAAAAATTAGAGCGTTCATTCGTACCCAATTCGAAAGAGAAATAAAAAATATTCAATGTGATAATGGGAAAGAGTATGAAAATAGGGAGTTTCGGGAGTTCTGTGCTAATAATAGGATCAATTTTCGTTTTTCGTGTCCTCATACATCTTCACAAAATGGGAAAGCCGAACGCAAAATGCATTTCATAAATAACATTGTCCGAACTCTCTTAATTCATGCTTCCATACCCCTATATTTTTGGCATCATGCTCTACAAATGGCCACATATCTCCTTAACATAATTCCTTCCAAAGATCTGACATATTCTTCCCCTATCCAAATCTTATATAATAAGAACCCTTCTTATTCTCATCTTCAGGTTTTTGGGTGCTTATGTTATCCGTTATTCCCGTCCACCACAATTAACAAACTTCAGGCCCGGTCTACTCCGTGTGTGTTTTTGGGTTATCCATCTAATCATCGTGGTTACAAATGCTTTGATTTATCCTCCAAGAAAATCATAATTAATCGCCATGTAATTTTTGATGAAACCCAATTTCCATTTACTAGAGTTCATACTCCCGAGCCTAGTTCGTATAATTTTTTGGATGATGGTATATCCCCGTATATTACTCACCATTTTTCGGACATATCCCGTACCCAAAATTCTCCAGTGGGCCCACTGCCCGCTGGCCCCACTGTCCCGTACCATTTTCCGCCATTCGGGATCGTCCCGCACTGGGCCGATCCGGCCCCACTCGGAACCGGTCCATGGGTCGCTCCAGATTGCCGATTTGGGCCAAGCAAGCCCACCGCCCGCCGCTGCCGATCCGTCCCGAGCCCAGCAAATTCCCAAAATTCACTCAATTCTTCCTCGAGTCATAGACCGGTCACTCGTAGTCAGCGAGGTATTTTTACACCTAAAAGATATTTTAGTTTACATTCTAATGTCTCTAAATCCCCCTTGCCCCGTAATCATGTGTCCGCCTTAAACGATCCGAATTGAAAAATTGCTATGACTGATGAATATAATGCTCTTATTGATAATAAGACGTGGGAGTTGGTGCCCCATCCATCTGGTATTAATATTATCAGGTCTGTGTGGATTTTTGCTCATAAGGAGAATTTAGATGGGTCATTTGCACGACATAAGGCGCTACTTGTGGGTGATGGTAAGACTCAACAGTTTGGTATAGAATGTGGGGAGACGTTTAGTCCGGTGGTCAAGCCGGCTACCATTCGCACTGTGCTTAGCTTGGCTCTTTCAAATGCATGGCCTATTCATCAGTTGGATGTCAAAAATGCTTTCCTACATGGTGATCTCAAAGAAACAGTCTATATGCATCAGCCGTTGGGATTCAGGGATCCCAACCATCCCCATCATGTCTGTTTATTGAAGAAGTCCTTATATGGGCTTAAGCAGTCTCCACGGGCCTGGTATACGAGGTTTGCTGACTATGTTTCAACCATTGGGTCCACTCACAGCAGGTCGGATAATTCCTTGTTCATCTACCGTCGTGGTTCGTCCTTGGCCTACATTCTGTTGTATGTAGATGATATCATTTTGACTGCCTCTTCCGATGCCTTACGCCAGTCTATCATGACCATGCTCAGCTATGAGTTTGCTATTAAAGACTTAGGGCCCTTGAGTTACTTTTTGGGGATTGCCGTCAAGCGTCATTCAGATGGTTTATTTTTGTCTCAAAGAAAGTATGCGGCTGAGATCATCGAGAGGGATGGGATGTCATCCTATAAGTCCACTTCCACTCCAGTTGATACTAAGCCCAAACTTAGTGCCGCGGCCGGCGTCCCTTACGAGGATCCGACCCGCTATCGCAGTCTTGCAGGGGCTCTTCGGTATCTTACCTTTACCAGACCGGATATTACGTATGATGTTCAACAGGTGTGTTTATTCATGCATGATCCCAGATTTGAGCACATGAATGCAATCAAACGCATCATCCGGTATATTCAGGGTACACTGGACTATGGTTTGCATTTGTATCCTTCATCAACATCCACACTTGTCTCATACACTGATGTAGATTGGAGTAGTTGTCCAGACACCAGACGGTCTACGTCTGGCTACTGTATGTTCCTTGGCAACAACTTGGTCTCCTGGTCTGCGAAGCGTCAGGCGACTCTATCCCGCTCAAGTGCCGAGGCTGAATATCGAGGGGTAGCCAATGTGGTCTCAGAATCATGTTGGTTACGTAATTTGCTTTTAGAGCTTCATTGTCCGATTAAAAAGGCAACCTTGGTTTATTGCGATAATATTAGTGCCATCTACCTTTCAGGTAATCCGGTTCAGCACCAACGCACTAAACATATCGAAATGGACATTCACTTTGTCCGTGAAAAGGTTGCTCGGGGTCACGTTCGCGTATGCCATGTCCCGTCAAGATATCAGATTGCAGACATCTGTACAAAGGGTCTTCCCTCGGTCCTTTTTGAAGATTTTAGGGACAGTCTTAGCGTTCGAAGATCGCCCGCTATGACTGCGGGGGTGTGTTAAATATACACAATATACATGTGTATATTGTGTATATTAAGTCTCAGATTTGGTCCCAAAAATAGCTCTCGGATTTGGTTGTTTATGTAAAGTAATTTATGGTAAATATTTTAGTATCATAGTTTAGGTAATGTTGTAATATAATTAGTAGTGTATTACCATAATTAGTGTATTACCATAAATGTATAGAATAAGGTTTTAGGAATAGAATAAGAATATGATTCTCCTATTTTGTAACTTGTATATATACCTTTCAATTAATGAAAATAATCAAGGGGATTATTTTTTTCAATTTGATTTGTTGCTTCTTTTTGGTTAATTTACTTTAAAGTTCAGAGCTAATTTTATATTGTAATTCGAGCATAATCTGATTATAAGTCTTGCTTTTTCTTTATATGACACCTAATATGATCAACATTCATTTCCTCATCTCACATAGTATTTTATGACGTCGATAAAGACGCACTTGACAATAATGCTCTACCATATTATCACTGTTTTAAGATATTTTTATATTTTATAGTTCAAATTAATAGCTCGAATTTACCTTATCCAGTTTATGTGAATTCTGACCAGTTAAAGTGGGAGAACTGTAGTATAATGTAGCATTTTTCACATGTACATATTCTTGGAAGTGTTTTTATTAACCATTGAAGCATATTTTAGCCAATATATTTTGATCCAATAGTGGAATCTTTGTTTGCTGTCTAAAGTAAGCAGAAAGGATCACATTTAGACAATCAAAGCGTGAAATTGCAACATATACATGTGAAAGAATGCATGATAAAAGTTTTTTTGGACCAATATTGTTAGGTCTCCTGAACCTGGCAACTTCTCTCCGAAACAGAAGTATCAAGTAGTAATATTATTGAGCACTGGTAGTAAAATTAGTCCAGAAAAAAAACATGATCCACCAACCCGCATAGGTTTTGTCGGATCAATTCTAACTTAGCTCATGTTGATCCGTTCAATCTAGCTCATTCAAAAATTAAACTAATATGTAGACTAAATTGACTCATGAGAAACTTTGTCAAAATATTTTTAAAGAGCCATTTTTTAATTTAATATGTTATATATAGAAATAATAAGAGAAGGTTTTATTAGGTACTTAAATAAATTATGTAAAAAAATAAAATTAAAATTTCTTAAGAATTGTTCTGACGTTTATAAATTCAGTCCATTTTAATTTATCCAGATTCAGCCTTACTAGCCCACTTGACACCCTTATCATAGAGAGTATCAGGTCATTTCCTATCAGATCCTACTTGAGCGCAAGGTCAGATTTGTGTTTTGTTGTTTTGACTTTAAGTCAATACATGCAAATACCTTGTGTGGATCATTATTCAGCAGCAATTAGGGTTCTTCGTTATCTAAAGGGTACTCCCAATCAAGGCTTGTTCATGACTGCCTCCCCTTCCTTCTCTCTCACTGCATTTTGCGACGCCGATTGGACATCTTGTTGCGATACTAGCTGATCTATCAGTGGATCTTCGTTAATCTGGGAGGTTCGCCTATCTAGTGGAAATTGGATGTAATATCCCGTACTTTCGGATCACGGTTTGCATCGCTAGGCGTATGTAAAATCACTAGGTGTATGTAAATAGACCCGAGCGTTGGAAAAATTTATGTTATATTTACATATGCTAATACAAGAGATTAATATATAAAAAGATTAAACCCCGAAATAATTTTGGACGTAAGAAGTATAACGACGGAGATTAATAATAATGGTTGTATACAAATGAGGTTATGGACTAGTGTCATATCACAAGATTATAACATTGAGTATATGAAGGTTTTATAAGTCATCAAGACTTAAGTTAATTGAGATTACGAAATTAATTATGCGTGTGATTGATAAATTATACGGAGGCAAGACAAGTCACCTGATTAACATTAGGATGACACGTTAAGGGATATGTGGCATTAATTGAGAATGCTCCACCGATAAGACTAATGTGGGTGGGAGACACAATCATGGGGCATTAAAAGAGCACTTAGAAAGGGCTCAAATTCATTTCATTTAAATAAATGAATTTGCTGCCTAAACGAAGTTGCTGACTAGCGAATTACTACACCAACACAATTGTGAGTACTCTTTCGGTTTCGTAAATTTGGGACTTTTTTTAACGTTCAACAACTCCTTGACATATCATTTTAACCATTTCACTTTGCTTTGGTTGAGAATTCATGAAGACCCAAGGAACAGTCCCTATTTCATTCACTTTGAAACAAAACAAATCTTGCTCCTTTTCCTTTCTGTGATCCCGTGATTACTCGGCCAAAATTCCTAAGTTTGGTTAAGGTTTCTCCATGTATTGAGGTATGTTAAGGCAAGTTATTTCTTTATTTTGGCATGTTTCATGTAACGAAATATAACCGTAGTATTATTCCATAATTTATTCCACTCCTAGTAGTTAAGAATATTCATGTTATTGATTCATATGCTAAAATCATGTCTAAATATATTCCTAAGTCCTTATTGAGGCATATGAAAAAAATATTGATATTCACAGTGTTAGCCAAAGATACAAGGATGTTGTGTCACCCAGGGTGTGCTATTGTCATTCATGCATTTTCATTTGCATTATATTCATGTCTTACCCTGGACCATATATTGGGGATGGAAACGGGATACGCAGACCACATGATCAGCTGAGATATGATAATGAAATGATGCCCACAGAGGCTGTTATGAAAAGGAAGATGTCTGATGAAGGGCCAAACTATATATATATATATATATATATATATATATATATATATATATATATATATATATATATGTTATGGGAAGGAAGATGCACTTGTGTGGCCAATATATATGTATACCGCATTTGCATCATGCATACATTCATTAATCATTATATGGTATAATGCCCACATAGATTGTTATGGTAAGGAAAATGCCCGATGAGGCTGATGTATATGGAAATTGCATTGGGCATAACATTTAGGCATATGTATTAGGGCCCTCAGAGCCATTTACTGTTGGTCGGCAGTTTCTGTTTCAGTTGTTGTTATATCCATGTTATGATATTATTCATGCCTGACATACTCAGTACATCAGTCGTACTAACGTCCCTTTTGTCGGGGGACACTGCGTTTCATGCCCACAAGTTCAGCTCAAGAGAGTGACGGTTCACGCTAGTAGGTTGCTGGTTCAGCTGATATTGGAGCACTCTATTTGTTTCAGAGTTGCAGTCTGGTCGTGGTACAATATTTTTGCATACGTATATGGGTATGGCGGGGTCCTGTCCTGTCCTTGTGATGTCAAGTATTCCTTAGAGGCTTGTAGACAGGTGTCCTGTGTGTAGTAGACTTGTATGGCCTTGTCGGCCTTGGTATGGGTATATATATATAAGTTGGTTTTCTGGTTAATGATTTCACATACTTGTCTTTCGGCTTAGTCCGTATTTAATTATGATTAGGCGTTGGATGTATGATGGGTGGTACACGGGTGCCCGTCGCGGCCCTACGGTTTCGGTCATAACATTGGAGAAGCAATATTTTGTTTCCCTATCATCAACATAAGTTGAATATCGCTCTATGAGGCGTTTGGTAGCTGAGTTGACCTGGTTAACTCGCCTATTCTCCGATCTGTCCATCCCACCATCATTATCGATTCCTGTTCTCTTCGACAATCAAGCAACAATTCATATTTCCTGGAATCCCGTGTTTCATGAGAGAACAAAACACGTAGAGCTTGATTGTCACTTTGTTCGACCACAATTTCTCTCCGATCTCATATCTCTCTCCTTCGTACCTGCCAAAGACCAGCTAGCTGACGTCTTCACCAAACCCTTATATGTGCCTTCACATCACTTTATTCTGCGCAACCTGGGACTTACTATGCTCTCCCCTCCATATTGAGAATAAAACTAGGGTTTTGATCAATGAGAAGGGGAAATGATTTGAGGAAAATGGGACAAGTATGAAAGAACCAGTTCAATCTCACAAAGAGACTTTGGAGTCTCCGAACTCTTTTATCCGATCTCAAGCTGAACAATGACTGAAGGAACAACTTCTGCTAACACATCCATGATTGTTGGTAGCACAACAATCATTGATTCAAATCACCCATTTTATCTTCATGCATCAGATGCACCTGGTATGGTGTTGGTTAACAATCTGTTTGATGGGAAATGGTATCAAGGATGGAAGAGGTCCATTCTCATTGCCTTGTCAGCCAAGAATAAACTTGATTTCATCACTGGAGCTCATTCTATGCCTCCTGATAATTCTTCATATCAACAACCTTGGAGTAGATGTAATGATATGGTCATTGCTTGGTTGTTGAACTCACTGTCAAAAGAAATTACAGATAGTGTCATTTATTCAAGAATAGCAGAGGAATTGTGGGTAAGTTTAGAACACAGATTTGTGCAAACTAATGATGCTAACTTGTTCCATTTGAAGAAAGAACCTAGTAGACTAACTCAAGGGACTAGCAACATAGATGGGTATTTCACAAAGCTCAAAAATCTTTGGGATGAACTTGACCCACTCAACTCAAATATCAAATGTACTTGTGTGCATTTGTGAAGGGAAACACAAGTTGAACAAATCAATAAAAGATGAGAGACTTATAGAGTTTCTCATGGGTTTAAATGATGCCTATGCATAGGCTAGGGGTAATATTCTCATGATGAACCCCTTACCTGATATTAATCATGCATATTCACTCATTCTACAAGATGAAAATCAAAGGGAGACATATTTGAGTCCCCTAGTTTCATTTGATTCCTCTTCTTTCATGGTGGGAAACATGAATCAATACAAGAATGGTAAACCAAGTCAGCAAACAACTCAACAATCACAAAGGTACCCGCGGAAGAGTGGAAATCCATACCCTAAATTCAACAACAATCAATTAGGACAAAGGATCACCTCTAAACAGAACCAAAGATTCAGAGAAAAGGATCCAAGTACAACCCAAATGTTTCTTGTACCTATTGTGGAAAAACAGGCCACTCACATAATGAATATCACAAGTAACATGGTTATCCAGAGGACTTTCTGTTTACCAATGATAAAATATCTTAGGGACTGATTAGGGTAAATGGAGCTATGAGCATGGAGGAAGTTGAAGGGAAAACCAAAAATTATGAGGCCATTCGGTAGTACAATAAGGAGCAATACAATCAGTTCCTTCAGATGTTCAAACAAATAAAGGTGGAAGAATCAGCCAGTACAAGTGGAGGATCTAAAATCAATGCCAATGCAGTGGCTGGACAATTTTAAAATATCTTGGATCGTGTTTTCCAGTTTTAAAATATCCAGGTGCTTCAGAACATATGTGCTTTAATTCTGATTCATTCACATCAATATCACTTCTTAAAATTCCTTTGACTATTAATCTTCCTAATTGTTAAACTATTGTGGTTACTCATATAGGAACTGTGTCTATTCTATCTAATGTTTCTTTACAAAATGTGCTCTATGTCCCAAGTTTTAAATACAATTTCATGTATGTACATGAATTCTGTAGTCAATTTATTTGTACTTTTTTTCACATCAATTGACTGTATGGTGGAGGACCCTTTAATGAGGAAACCTCAAGTTTTTGGTGAAGCTAAGGAGGGTCTCTACTTATTTCAGCCCAATCTTAAGGATTCTAGTTTTAATCTTAGCAAGATTGTTTCTCTAATGTCAGATGTTGTTCCTGACTCTTCTAGATCAGTTGAAATTTTAATTTCTAGTTCTTATTCAGTTTCTATTCCAGTATGTAGCAATGCAACTTCTAATGTAAAGCGTTGGCATATTAGACTGGGGCATTTGCCTTTTGCATCAATGAAAATGTTAGTTTCATTTCATTTCCTTCTATTTCTAGTTGTGATTGTTTTTGTGATGTATGTCATAAAGCAAGACAATCTAGACTTCCATTTTCTATCAGTCAAGTTTCCACTAAATGCATATTTGATAAACATATTGATACTTGGGGTCCATACAAAGTACCTAACTATAACAACTATAGGTATTTCCTCACTATAGTTGATGATTATAGTATGGGTACTTGGGCTTACTTGTTGACTACTAAAAGCAATACATTTTCAGGTCTGCAATATTTCTTACAGATGGTGGAAATACAGTTCAATATCAAGGTTAAAAAGATAAGATCAGATAATGCCTTGGAGTTGGGTATAAGTGCAGCAGTTATTGATTTCTTTAATTCACAAGACATTATCCACCAAACATCTTGTGTAGATACCCCTCAACAAAATGGCATAGTTGAGAGGAAGCATAGACACCTCCTTGAAATTGCAGGGCTTTTCTTTTTCAGTCCCAAGTACCCATTGTTTACTAAGGAGAATGTATTCTCACAGCAACATTTTTGATCAATAGGTTACCCTTGAGAGTTCTTCAAGGAAAAACTCCTTATCAGGTGATATTTGAAAAAAACCCTTCCTATACACAGTTGAAATGCTTTGAGTGTTTGTGTTATGATAGTACTCTTGCACATGGTAGAGTAAAATTTGAACCTAGAGCTAAGGCATGTGTGTTCTTAGGCTATCCCAGTACTTAAAAGGGTTATAAGCTTCTAGACTTAGAAACTAGAAAACTCTTTATTTCCAGGGATGTGTCTTTTCATGAAGATATTTTTCCTTTCACTACTCATTCTACCAACAAATCATCTTCACAAATGTTTCCTATCTCACATTTATCAGATTCATCCCCTGATGCCACTTCTCCTTCAGATAATCCAGATCCTATTTCTTCACCTTTACCTCCCCTAACACCCAACATTGATAACCAATCATCAAATCTTACTCCTGATTCCACATCATCACCTATCATTCCAACACATCCTCAACCTATTTTTCCTACTACACCTACCCCTACAATCATCCCACCTGAAGTCAGGAGATTTGATAGATCCAACAAGGGTCAACTGCATGTCCATCTCCTCAAAGATTATTTCTGTAATTCTATAGTCTTTAGTCCTATAATAGAATCATGTTTTGTTTCACCTACCACACCAGATATTATATCTTTTACATGTCTTTCTCCTTCAAACCAACAATACTACATTCTGTCTCTCATATTACTGAACCTACCAGTTATTTTGAAGCTTCTCATCATCCAGGCTGGAAAAGAGCCATAAAAGATGAGATATCAGCATTGCAAACTAATCACAAATAGGATGCGGTTTCACTTCCTGAAAGCAGAAAATCCTTGCCTTGCAAGTGGGTATATAAGGTCAAACAACATGCTGATGGTTCTATTGAAAGGTTGAAGGCAAGATTGGTTATTAGGGGAGATATACAAAAAGAAGGCATAAACTTCAATGAGACTTTTTCTCAGTGGTCAAAATGACCACCATCAGGTGTCTACTGTCTATTGCAGCTAAGAAAGATTGCGCAATTTCATAATTTGATGTGAATAATGCCTTTTTGCAAGGAGATTTGCAAGAAGAAGTCTATATGAAGTTTCCTAGTGGTTTGACTCCTTCAAGTCCTAATTTGGTGTGTAGACTTAGGAAGTCACTATATGGATTTTAACAAGCCTCTAGGCAATGGTATGTCAGGCTTGCAGGGGCTCTAAATTTCAATGGATTCATTGCTTCTCTTAATGACTACTCTTTATTTTTTAAAAAGACATGATCTTTGGTGTGTATAGTGACAGTGTATGTTGATGACATTCTAATTACAGGAGATGATGATTTGGAAATACAAGCTCTTAAGGATATTCTTCACCAAGAGTTTAAAATCAAGGATCTTGGCAATTTACACTACTTTCTTGGCATGAAAATATTAAGGGAAAAACATGGTATAATCATCAGTCAACGAAAATACACCTTGGATTTGCTTCAAGAATTTGATGTATCTCATATGCATCCAGTTTCTTCTCATATGGATCCCTCCATCAAGTTATCTGCAAATTCAAACACACTCATATCAGATCCAATACTTTATAGAAATTTTGTTGGCGAACTCAATTATTTAACACACACAAGGCCGGATCTTTGTTTTGTTGTATTGACTCTTAGTCAATACATGCAACAGCCTTAGTCCCGTCCCGAGTTCGATGGGCGGGATCGGGACGGGTGGGACGAGCCCTAGTCCCGTCCCGAGTTCGATCCCCGACACCGTCATTTTCCATCCCGTATTTTAAGGGGGGGTCGGGGCGGGATGAGGCGGGTAGCGGGGGTCAGGATTAGGCCGACCTAGCCCACTGGACACCCTTAATATAAATACATGTACTCGGTGCAAATGAATACAACAAGAAAATTTCCGACCCGGCCCACTGAACACCCTTAATATAAATACATGTACTCGGTGCAGATGAATACAACAAGAAAATTTCCCAATTTGTTCTTCATATTTTCTACAGAAACAATAATAATCTGCTATAACAATCTTGATATGGTAATTGAAAAAAAAGGGTGAATCCGTCATTGTCGACTTAATTGCATGGTTAGTGTAAAAATAATCTAAATTGCATCGTTAGTAAGAATTTTTATGCGACAGTAATTTTAATATATCATAGCAAATAACCTACTCTATTTTTAAGTTATCATCACAATTTTTATGGG
This sequence comes from Anisodus tanguticus, assembly GCA_034509755.1. Taxonomy (NCBI): domain Eukaryota; kingdom Viridiplantae; phylum Streptophyta; class Magnoliopsida; order Solanales; family Solanaceae; genus Anisodus; species Anisodus tanguticus. The sequence continues at coordinate 12,578,338 of CM067544.1, forward strand.
TTACAACTTACATGTAATTATCTTTAATTGATATGACCTAATAATAGAATAAGAATTTATATGTATCGAAATTATACTCTTTTAAAACCTATTCACCGCCTGTATACGGTTATCCGTTTTCAAACTTTTATCTAAAATTAGTTTTCCATGTCACTTTCCTACTCTTTAGTTGTGATCTCTTGACACTAATGTAGGTCCGCCTCACAGGCATAGTTTTGAATATTTGATCCGGCTTATTCTACGAAAATATTTTAAAATTTAACAAGTTTTGCTTCACGGGCAACATTTTTGACGTCTAACTTTGAAGGTTTGTCCATATTTGATTTTTTTTTTAAACCAATCATTTTCAAGATTATTGGGTATAATTCCCTCCCTTTAAAAGTCCTTTCTATCAGCAATTAGTACATTCACTTCTTTCTATTTTGGTTTTCCTCCTCTATGTAAAGTCATTCTTATGTTTTAAGATTTCATTTTTTAATTTAAACACAATTTTCTACATTAATTATTTTTTTGTCCCCTTTGATTGATTTGTTAATTAGAAAGTAAGTATGTAGGGCAAAATTCATATTTAACAGTTGTACGAATTATGATGCAACACGTGACAATTGATGCTGAGTCAAGTCCAAGTCAGTATGAGGCATTACCGGTAGCATTCAAGTGGTACTGGAAGTGACACAGGCGTAAACGGTATCGGTAATGCAAAAGATTGAAAGTTGTTTGAATTGTAACGGACAACTGTTACCAAAACGGTCACACTTTTTTCAATGGAACTTTAATGACATTTATTGGAATATTGATTATTCAATTATTACAACATTCATTCTCATGTATTAATGAGCGCATATTTCGTGGCTTGTGTATCCATGTAGCTCATGTATAAATAGGGAACATTATTCCATTGTAGCCCATCAGATTCTAGCTATTACAAAATACTCACTGATATTCTCTTGATTTCTGTGCTTTCATACAAGTTATCGTCACTTTGTTCAAAAGCTTACACAAGGCTCGAACTAATTATTACTTACTTTGTCTTGTTAATATTCGTTTTCAGTATAATTCATCTAGAATTCATATCTAACGTGTCACTTGAGATCCACGTGTCCTTGATCACGTATACAAATTCAACTGTACAGTTTTACGGGCAAACAATAAATCTTAGTCTTGTTAAAATATTAAATTCTCTTACTGAGGTTTGACTTTAAATTATTAATTTTATTGCGTTGCCTCTACTACATCAATGGGGACAATTGGTGGTCTTAGATATTTCGGCCCAGCTTAACGAAATTGTTAGAAAATAGCATCCACTTTAGAAAATTGGCTAGGATTTTTTTTATTACACATCAGACATAAATTATGGACATAAATTAGTTTTGTCTATAAGGCAGAAGTTCATGATATTTTAAGACAGTGAACCTACTCAATTGACCATAATTTATGTCTTATAGATAAAAGTTAGAACGAATGCCCATCAGGCAAAACTTTTATTGCCATCAGAAAAAAGTTCTAGCTTTTGCCTATAAGACAGAAACTCTGGATATTTCAAGAGAGAAAACCTGCTCAATTGACAATAAGTTTTGTTTTATTGCCTGATGAGCAATAAAAATTCTTTCCAAACATTTTTTTTCAATTTAAAGTCAGTTTTTAAAGTTTTTATTAGGCTAGGATAAAAATTCAATACTGAACACTTTACGGAATATCACGCGTCATTTCGTGATGAACTTCCAAAGTTAATGATCTACTGCTTTGCGACCAATAACCCTATGTCAAGAGCGTGCAGTTGAGACTGTTACAATTGGAAGTGTTGAGGGAGTATTATATATGTTCACTTGATTATTCATTTGCCACATTAAAGGGTTCTATTGTGCAAATAAAATTTCACTCCCTTTGTTTTTTATGAAAGATATAATTAAATAATTTAAAGTATACTTTTTCTAATAATTTAACTCTTAAATGTTATAATCACATAATTTAACATAATATCAAAATTTAATTTTGCTTGAGGTCTTGATACTTCCTTTTGTGAATAGTAGGGATACATTTTGGGTATCATAACTTGAATTGTTTTTCTTTAGTTCCTTGTTAGAAGTAAAATGCATTTTCATCATGGTTCTTGAGCTAGATTTTTCATAATTAATTTGCATTATCGACATAGAAAGCTTAGACTCTAGAGTTGAAACATTACATAAAGGTGGGTGTTAAATTTAATGCCTAATCCCATCTTTTTATAGGTAGCTTTAACTAAAAATAAAATAAAATGTGAGATAGATGTATTTATTAATAAAACAGCCAATATACAATGCGTCTCAGAGATATTAACGATGAGCGATGACATAAGTTGTTACTTGTTGGTCGTTCCTAATGATCAAAAGTTTCCCTTCTTTTTTCTTCTTTTTTCAATTCCATTTTATTTTATCATATGTTTCTTCGTTTTGGCAAGTAGACATATTATCTGGCAAGAAAGAAGTTGGGATACACGACTAAGTTTTTTATTTTTTAATTGGTGTCTAGCTATTGGATGTTAAGTGAAGCAGGAATTTGTATATAGGGAGGTAAACAAATATTAAAATGTCATATCTAAAAAATATAGGGATTTTTTAACTTAGTAAGTATTTGTATTAAATTCTAAAAAATATTGAAGTATATAGGGATGTAAAAAATATTAAAATATTAAAGTTTTTCAATTTAATTCTAACTTGGAAAAATCTAAAAACATAAATTCATACAAGACGATATTACATTGTCTTGTCAATCAAGTCTCAAGTCTACAATTACATTATTTCAATAATACTTATTAGGTAGTAACATATTACAATAAAACAAAAAAGAAGAAGAAGGAAACATGTCATTTAAAAGTCAGAAAAAACTTCTCAAAAAGACCTTCTAATATTTTTGTGTATCCAACACCAACATATCATATCCATCAATAGCATTCTGCTTGTGCTCAATTTATATTCAAATCTTCATTTAATAACATTATGTTAACAACTTAGAGTTTGAGTAAAACTATACAACAATTTTGAATAATAACAAGTATTTGAACATTTTCATAAATTCTTTATACTTAATGAGAACATGACCATCGATGCTGAAAATTGATTCCAATGCTACAGTAGTAATATGAAATCTAAATACATCACACGCAATTAATGAAAAATCAAAATATTTCTGAAATAATCATTCCAATATACTCCTCTTCAAAACCTCGATTATGAATGGGTTTGAAAATCTTAGTTCTTTCAAATAAAAGACTAGGCTGAGCTAGCCCAGCCGGCCAAACCCATAATAGGTCCCTATCTTTTGCCACATGGAGCACTTATCATCTAATGTCACATGTTTTTTTCCTTGTAAATTTCGCTTGAAATTCAAAGGGTCAAAAAGGCATGTAGAATTACTCCATCCGCCTTAAATTACTTATCGTGATTATTACAAATAATTATTTTAAATTATTTATTATTTTAGAAGTTTAAGATATAATTTTTTTTTCTTCATTTTACCCTTTGTCATTAATGAAGATGAAACATACATAGAGTAAATATTTAATAGAGATATTATAATTTAGACATAAATAAAGATAAATTAGGTCAAATATCCCTCTTAATTAATATTTTTTAAGGAACATGTAAATTTAAAAAGTGACAAATAATTTGAGACGGATGGGGTAAAATAGTTGGAATTTAGTCTTTGGAGGTCTCACGTACGTGAGAAAGGTCTGACAATTTAACTTGGGGTTTGAGCTTAACATACATTAATGGGAGTCGACTCTTCTCCATGACCGTTCGTTAATTTGAATTTGAACATATCTCTATAACTAATGAAAAATTAGATTCTCAAGTTTTGACTTAACTTAAAATTAAAGACTCGTAACTTGTAAAGTCACTACAGTCATAATAGAGGTTTATTGGGTAGCAGAAAAAAGTAGTAGCAATATATTTACCCGTTATAACAAGGTACGTAATTGTATTTTTCTTCAACTAGAAAAAAAGTTGAAAGTTGTGGAGTCAATATTTGCACTCAAAAGTACAATAATTGGATGTATTATTCAACCAAACAATTTTCAATTCTAACAATTTCCCAATTTAATTGCTCTGCTCCTTTTGATAGGATTCTGAGCGCGCCATGTAATTCTAAAATTTGTTATTTAATTACTTACTCCTTCCGTTTTAAAATGTTTATCTTACTTTTCTTTTTCGTCGGTTTCAAAATGAATGTGTCTTTTCTTTTTTGACAATTTTTTTATTATAATTTTTCACATAATATGTTTAAGACCACAAGATTAAAGAGCATTTTGATACATTTTACCTATCTTTAGTTAATAACTATATGATTGATAAGTCTTCTTTACTTTCTTAAATTTTGTGTCAAGTCAAAATCAGACAAACATTTTAAAACGGATGAATTACTTTTTTTTAGAGTGAAGATTTGTCATTCTAGAAGGTAGGATGACAATATGATCATCTATTGATGCTGGGAGATAAGATGCCAAACCATTAATAGTAGATTGTGCTTGTGTGAAAACAAAAAACAGAAGACGAAAAGAAAGACATTTCATTTTCCTCCGTTCATATTGAGTGTAATAATATGTAATAGCAGGTTAACTATTATTTCATCAATTTACTAATTAATCAATTTTTATACCTTTCAATGTAATATGGAACGTAAATTCCTTAAATTATTGGTCTGCTGTTTTTGATGCCTGTTGTTTATGTAAACCATGGTAGGGATATGTTGCATAACATAGATACTCACATGATTCATGAAATGTTTTGGTACTCATATTATTTCTCCGATTAAATAAGGCTTATAATTTGTTAATTTCTCTTTTTTTACAAATCATGTAACAAATCTTTTTTTTTTTTTTTTTTTTTTTTTTTGCGTGCAGCTGTTTCCTGCTTTCTGTAACAGAGGGTGGAGTTTATGCTCCCCTCAAATTTGTATTTCTGTTATCTTGATATAAAGTCACGCTACCTTACAACATAATTTTTTTTTGAAAGAAAGAGTGGTAAGGAGGAAAAATTATCTAGATTTTTTTAGGTCAAATCCATCGGTGTCAAAATCTTTCACTTAAACTAAACCTTGTTCCATTTAGACAATTGAGGTAGACCCCCACTGTGTCATTTAGACATTTCTCGCTGATTTGGCAAATTGTGTGGATTTCACACCAAACAGGCGCGTGAAAAGACTAAAATCATATTTTTTTCTTTTTCTTTTTCATTTTTTTTAAATATTTTTTATTTCCTTCTTCTTCATTCTTTTCCTATCATCTTCCGACCATCATCGACATCACCGCCGCCGCTATCACTATCGGAAAAAAATCAATTACATTTTTAGTTCAACTCAATTTCTTGCTCTCTCCCCTAGTAAAAAGAAAAAAAATCAAAGAAACTCATCGAAACACCATTAAAGGGTTCTTTAGAAAGCTTGAAGGTTTAAAATGAGTTACTTTATTTGATGAAAATTTTGAGAAATTAATGTTGGAGTTGTCTTAGGATCTTTGTGGGGAATCTTTAGCTGAAGTTATAATAAATTTGGAGGAGTTTTTCTTAAAATTTTGGATTAAAATCGTGGTTGGAACAAAACACGCACATGAAAATGGTGAAGAACACCAAGAACATAATTTCATTTTTTTCCTTTTGTTAGTAAATGTGTTTTTTTGTATGTGTTAATAATGTGTAGGGTTTAGAAAATAGAGTTTAGTTTTCTTTTTAAAAATATTAATTTTACTCAATTTATTTTTTTAGATTATTAGGGATCAAATGACACATGTCATAATTTAGTTTGTCGTTTTGCCATGTCATCGGTGAGTGTTTTACACATACATTACATATTTGACTGATTCAACGAAAAGTGTCTAAATGACACAGTCAAACTCTACCTCATGTGTTTAAATGAAACAAGATTTAATTGAAATGTCTAAATGAAAAGATCTTGACGACGATCAAAGGCAGCTGATGAATTTGACTATTTCTTTTATCCATTTTTATCATGAAAGTCATAATATAACCTGTCATGTTCCACTGCTTATGCGGTTCCTAGCAAAAGAGAAACCTTTTTCGTGCTACAGCCGATTATTTTGAACAACACAACAACGAAACTGATGAAAAGTTAAGTGAACGATATTGCTACCTCAAGAACTAAGCGCTCGTTTGGTTGGAAAATAAATTATTCCGAAATTAGGGGATTAGTTATCCCGAGATTAATTATTAATATGGGATAAAATAACATTACAATCTCGGGATTAATTATTCCAAAATTTTATTTCAATCAAATATGGAATAAGGAGATACTGAAATTTTATCCCGAGACTATTTTTTCTTATCCATCCTACCAAACGACCCTAAATGTTGTATACATGTTTTATATTTACACTCAGTTCAACCAAGACCACTTCATTCACAGACTTATCGTTTTATCATTGCATACTTTAATATTGACAAAAAGTAAAGAAGAAAAACGTAATGGAAATTTTCTATGTATTATTTCTTGTGTTTTTGTACAAGGCTCCTACGTATACTGATACAAGAATTAGAAGATGCTCTGTAACAAACTTCCTAACAAACTGATTAAAAATAAATACATAATGAAAATATATATATGTAACTATACTAAAATATTCTTGTGGTACTTTCTAGAATAATGCCCATGTGCCCTATTTACACAATACGCACTTGTCTTGTTTTTCTATTCCAAAATTAGACCTGTATACAATGATTTGAGGATAAGGCTATGTAAACCCATTCTTGCCAAATGTTTGCCCGAGACACTGCCGGAGGTGAGGAATTTTGTCTGGCAATAAAATATTAATTAAGATATGTAAGTAAGTAAAAGTGTATTATCTCTAGTAGTTTAAGATTTTAAATAAGTGTATTATGCATTTGAACCACACGACATTATGATATTCATAGATTCTGAGTTCAGATATATAAAGTCTACACGTGAAAAGCCGTGTTAAAAATACAATTAAATAAATAAAGTATGTTATCTATAACCACTAATTAAATTTTTAGATAAGGTCTTCTTCACACAATTTTTTAAGAAAATAAAATTACGTCATTAGGTGGCGCTATCCTCCCATTCAACCAAAGCAAAAATAGGGGCCAAATACAATTCAAGCACCCAGTTTGAAGATTGATCACGCCCAATCGAAAAGTAAAGAGGTTGCACAAATATACAAACTTGTGATGTCAAGATGTACAAAAACTCAATTACATAAAATCGCCCTTTCTATGTTTATACCTAAGAGTAGGCACTTACATTAGATCTAATTTGTAGGGTCCTTTGGCTTCTCGAGGAATATCCTTTGATCCATTTTGCCAAAACATCCCCAACTTGATTGACGTTTCTGAAGCAATATAGAATTCTAAAGTTGGTCATATTGTTGATTTAATTTTTAGTCTTCAGGATGATTCCCATCAAATGCCAAGGTGATTTACTGATGTCGTTAAGCAGGTTAATGATCAAAAGAGAATCACCTTCCATTAATTATGTTGGTGAAACCATGTTGCACAAACCATTGAACAACAAAGAGAGCAGCCCTGGCTTCAGCCATGTTGCTGCTACAATTGCCTACCGGGGAGCTAAATGCTAGATTTTATGGTTAAGTTAGGTCTAAGGTTCATTTTTTAATCATTGTACCACAGATCAAGCCACCCAATTCTTGTTTCACCCGATAGTGGGGCCCCATATTATTTTTTCTATACTCTAGTTATCAGGCTTAGGCGTGCGGGAGGTGTTAGTAGTCCCACATCGGTGGGATACTATAATGACAATTTATCTCTTGTTATGATTTGAACAATTTTTTTTGCATGAATTAACTCTTGAGGTTGAGTTAGATTCAAAATTAATTTCTTATCGGTTTGGATATCAAGTCCGCGTTGAATTTTCTGTTATTTATGCCTTGAGATGTATTTTGTTTGTTTATCGCTACATACTGTTAATATTTTCCACTGTCATGTAAAGGTAGGTTGTGAGTCATGGTCTATATATACCAGCTGATTCAAACTAGTAGTGATTTTACCTCCAACCACTTGTTACATTTTCCTGTAATCTTTCTTAGTAAGGCCGGAAATTAAATTACCTATAACTTAGAAGCCTAAAGACTCTGAGTTATATGCAAAACAACTCACATTGATGGTAATTAGAGCCACTGATTTATAAAGATCGCAACCAATCACTTTGTTTTTTCCATGTATAAGCTTACTTAAGTTGGCAGGAAATTTATTATTTATGTAGTTGTTGATTGAAATTTCTGGACCTTTGATCCATGTCGAAAGCAACTGGAATAGATTGTAAAGACACTGACAAATACATATCAAAACTATGGTAAATACTCATTCTTAATGGGTATTTTACAACAAACCAATTCAAGTTACTATAGTTCAGAAAATTAATGAAGTAAAATTTGCATTAACTAATCATGGTTAAGTAATAGTTATATATACTCAAACACATGTTATGCATCTATGATTTTGTGTAGATACCTGTGTAGTCAAATTTTCAAATTAATGAGATGTGTGGTTCTCCAAATTCCCATCTTTTTCCCTTCACCAAACTTATCACTTTCGTATCCTCGAAACTTATTTTTAGACGGTATGTTGTTCGCTTCGAAATAAAAATTATACTATGGTATTTTTGTCGAATTATCTCGTGCATAGGTACTTTGGTTAATTTGCTTTCTACATGGAACTTTTAATTTTTTTAAAAAGAAGACATTAGTCCAAAAATGCATGTCATTTTCTGCCACACTGGACTTAAAAAGACTTCTAGTAATAATTGTCCACCTTTATTTGATGCTACACTTTTACCAGAAAAGGAAATGAGACCTTCACATAGGTTGTTATTAGCAGCAAAGGGAAATGATCTGGTAATTCTAGAATAAAGCCAATATCGGAGGAAAATGCAACAATTGATGGCAATGAATTTGGTAAAACTCGTCCTACTAATCCTGCCTTGGTTACTAAGAATAGTAATCAAGATAAGAATAAATGAAACGTTACCATCAAAAGTTATGACATGGTGGTAATTAAGTATCCCTTCATATTTAATTAAAGGTTTTGAGTTCGAGCCGTGGAAACGGAATCGACTCTAATAAAGAATACTTTACCTTCGTAGTGACGCGAATTCAGATTAATGAAACTGAAAGAAATAATCCCTTGATTATTTTCATTAATTGAAAGGCTATATATACAAGTTACATAATAGCAGAATCATATTCCTATTCTATTCCTAAAACCTTATTCTATACATTTATGGTAATACACTAATTATGGTAATACAATACTAATTATATTACAACCTTACATAAACTAGGATACTAAATATTTACCATAAATTACACATAATTGTGTATATTTAACACACCCCCGTAGTCATAGCGGGCGGTCTTCGAACGCTGAGACTGTCCCTAAAATCTTCAAAAAGGACCGAGGGAAGAGCCTTTGTAAATATGTCGGCAATTTGATATCTCGACGGGACATGGCATACGCGAACTTGACCATGGGCAACCTTTTCACGGACAAAGTGAATGTCCATCTCGATATGTTTAGTGCGTTGGTGCTGAACCGGATTACCAGAAAGGTTGATGACACTAATATTATCGCAATAAACCAAGGTTGCCTTCTGAATGGGACAATGAAGCTCCAAAAGTAAATTACGTAACCAACATGATTCTGAGACCACATTGGCTACCCCTCTATATTCAGCATCGGCACTTGAGCGAGATAAAGTCGCCTGACGCTTCGCAGACCAGGAGATCAAGTTGTTGCCAATGAACATACAGTAGCCAGACGTAGACCGTCTGGTGTCTGGACACCCACCCCAATTAGCATCTGTGTATGAGACAAGTGTGGATGTCGATGAAGGATACAAATACAACTCATAGTCCAGTGTACCCTGAATATACCAGATGATGCGTTTGAGTGCATTCATGTGCTCAATTCGGGGATCATGCATGAATAAACACACCTATTGGACATCATACGTAATATCCGGTCTGGTAAAGGTAAGATACTGAAGGGCCCCTGCAAGACTACGATAGCGGGTCGGATCCTCGTAAGGGACTCCGGCCGCGGCACCAAGCTTGGGCTTGGTATCAACTGGAGTGGAAGTGGATTTACAGGATGACATCCCAGCCCTCTCGATGATCTCGGCGGCATACTTCCGTTGTGACAAGAACAACCCATCGGAATGACGAGTGACAGCAATTCCAAAAAAATAACTCAAGGGCCCAAGTCTTTCATAGCAAACTCGGAGCTGAGCATGGTCATGATGGACTGGCGCAAGGCATCGGAAGAGGCAGTCAAGATAATATCGTCCACATATAATAAAATGTAGGCTACGGACGAACCACGACGGTAGATGAACAAATTGTGTATATTTAACAGAAACTTCAAAGCGAATACTAATATAGGGTGGAAACGAGAAAAATAAAAAAAAAATGTTGTACAACACGATAATTTTTGCCGACAAATAAATATAAAAGTCATTAACTTAAAATCTTGTAATGGTGAGGTGATGCTTTTCAGGTGGTTCTAGCGTCGACATAAGAGAACACTCCAAGGTTCCTGATTAATTAATCAAGTTTTACATCAAATTCTCTTACCTATTTTCTACAAATGGCCTTAAAAAATTAATTTCATTGAACTCGTGCGGAGTTGATATTCTTCTTTATACAATTTCTTATTATCTTAAATCTCACCTGAAAAATAGTAGATTGCGATGATTCTTTAAAAAGGAAAGAGTGTGTTATAATTTATAACATAGTTGTATTTTGTGTGTTGTGCTCGAGAGAAACTAAGATCCTTAAGGGTTGATTTTGACCGTATTAAAATAGAATAGTGATGACAACCAATGATATTATGTAGTTTATATTTACAGGATTTGCGTGAAAGAGAAAATTACTGGAATTTATAGGTGAAAGAGAATAATTTTTTAATTATTTTCATTAATGAAGAGGTCTATATATATAATATATAATCTCTAAATATGTAAAATCTTATTACTACTATAATACTAATATCATAATTACAATTGCACAAGAATTCTATAAAATATGGTAAGTAACCTAAATATACTTGTTTTGTCAGTGATATTCATACACGGTTTCTATCACACCCCTGCAGTCATAGCGAGCGATTGTCGTACGCTGAGACTGTCCCTAAAATCTTCAAACAGAACCAAGGGAAGACCCTTAGTAAAGATGTCAGCAATTTGGTACCTTAAAGGGACATGCAAGACATGTACTTGTCCACGAGCTACCTTTTCGCGAACAAAATGAATATTCATCTCGATATGTTTAGTGCGCTGATGTTGGACCGGATTCCCAGATAGATAGACGACACTAACATTATGACAGTAGACCAAGGTAGCTTTCTGAATGGGAAATTGAAGCTCTAATAAAAGATTACGCAACCAACATGACTCAGACACCACATTGGCTACTCATCGATACTCGGCCTCCACACTGGATCGCGATAAAGTAGCCTGACATTTTGCCGACCAAGAGACCAAGTTATCGCCAAAAAACATACAATAACCAGAAGTTGAACATCTGATATCTGGACATCCACCCCAATCAACAACTGTATAAGACACGAGAGTAGAGACAGAGGATGGATATAAACGCAACCCATAATCAAGCGTGCCCTGTATGTATCGTATAATGCGTTTGAGTGCATGCATGTGCTCAATCCGCAGATCATGCATAAATAAACACACATGTTGAACTGCATATATAATATCTGGTCTCGTGAATGTAAGATACTGAAGAGCCCCTGTAAGACTACGATAGTGGGTGAGATCCTCATATGGTGTGCTAGACGTGGCACTTAACTTCGGTTTGGTATCAACCGGAGTAGAAGAGGACTTACAAGATGACATGCCAGCTCTCTCAATAATCTCAACTATATACTTCCTTTGTGATAAAAATAGACAACATGTATGACGAGTGACAGCTATTCCAAAAAAATAACTCAAAGGCCCCAAGTCTTTCATAGCAAATTCTGAACTGAGAAGGGTCATGATAGACTTGCGCAAATTATCAGAGGACAGTCAAAATAATATTAACAGAATATATGTTATAGAAGTACCACGATGATAGATGAACAGAGAATGATCAGACCTGCTGTGAGGAAACCCAATAGTAGACACATAATCTGCAAACCTCTTATACCAAACTCGTGGGGCCTGCTTAAGCCCATATAAGGACTTCTTCAGTAAACAGACATGGTGAGGATAATTGGGGTCCTTAAAACCCAAGGGCTGATGCATGTATAGTGTCCCTTAAGATCACCGTGTAAGAAAGCATTTTTCACATCCAGCTGATGAATGGGCCATTTTTCGAGAGAGCCAGACTAAGCACAGTGCGAATAGTTTCCAGTTTGACCACCGGACTAAATGTCTCTCCACAATCTACGTCAACCTGTTGTGTTTTGTCATCACCTACAAGATGGGTCTTATGCCGCTCAAAAGAACCGTCAAAATTTTTCTTATGAGTAAAAATCCCGTAAAAATCCACATAGAACGAATAATATTGACACCAGATGGACGGGGCACCAACTCCCACGTCTTATTTTCAATAAGAGCATTAAATTCATTATCCATGATCATTTTCCAATTTGGGTCATGAAGGGCAGACATTGGGTTACGTGGTTGGGGTGATTTAGTAACATTAGAATTTAAATTAAAATGTCGTTTAGGTTTTAAAATACCATTTTTACTACGAGTAACGGGCCTTTGACTCAGAACAGAATCTAACTAGATCGGGGACGTTGGGGGACTGCCGCAGGACGAGCCAGCAGGCAGTGGGCCTGCTGGCCTTAAAACTGGGTCAGGTTGGTGATCTATTAGGCTTGGGTCATGGGACTGATCAGTATTATGTGGCCTACCAGGAAGTGGGCCGCTGGCATATGTGACTTATGGGTAGGGTGGGTCCACTGTTAGAGAATATACGGGGAGAGAGCATCGTCCAAAAATTATAATTACTCGACACAGAATTAAACACTTTAGCAAATGGAAATTGAGTTTCATAAAAAATAACATGACGACTAATTATAATTTTATTGGAAGATAAATCAAAATATTTGTAACCACGATGATTAGACGGAAAATCCAAAAATACACAAGCGGTAGACCGAGCTTGAAGTTTATTAATTGTAGTGGACGGTAAAAGTGGAGCACCCAAACACCCTAAGATGAGAATACGATGGATCTTTATTGTAAAAAAATTTAAGTGGGGATTGATATGCTAAACCTTTTTTAGGGAGAATGTTAAGGAGGTAGATAGCCATTTGTAACGCATGATGCCAAAAAGAAGGAGGTACTGAAGCATGGGCCAACAATGTTCTGACAATGTTATTGATGGAACAAATTTTTCTTTCGGTCTTTCCATTTTGTGAGGACGTATGAGGACAAGAAAATCGAAAAGATATGCCATTAGTGTCACAAATTTCTCGAAATGGCCCATTATCATATTCCCTTCCATTATTACATTGAATATTTTAAATTTTTCGTTCAAATTGGATACGGATGAATGCTCTAAATTTTAAGAATGTTGAAAAAACTTGAGACTTTTTCGACAAAGGAAAGGTCCATAAAAATTAGAATAATCATTCAAGAATAACACATAATAACGATAACTCAAAGAACTTAAAATGGGAGATGTCCATAAATCACCATGAATAATGTCAAAAGGCATCAACGTACTAGAGGAAGATGCTACAAAAGGTAAGCTAACATGTTTCCCTAATGGACAAGAAGGATAAATTTGAGTACTACGCGTACTCTTACAATCAATAAAAAAATTATTTTGAAGAGAAGAAATTATAGTCGATCCCGGATGACCCAAACGTGCATGCCACAAAGAAGGAGCAAGGGCGGCAAACGTTGATGGAGTGGGTTGACTCGTGGAAATGGTGGTGGTGGTGGTGATTGGATAAAGCTCTCCCCGACTATTACATATCATTATAGGTATCCCCATTGTGAAATCCGTCACAGAAAAACCAAAGGGGTCAAAGTTAATAGAAACCCAATCATCAGTGGTGAATTTTCGGACAGACACCAAATTTTTAATTAAGTACGGGGCATGAAGGACATTTTTTAGGACTAGAGATGGATGTGGGAGGGATAAATTTGTGCGACCATAACCACGCATTGGAATTGAATTGTCTTTACTAACCATTATGTCACGATTATTGCTCAAATTGAAATAAGACGAGAGGTTACCTTGTGTGGACGTCATTAGAGAAGTGACTCCGGAAATTGGGCCCGCAACAGCGAAGGTCTACTGAGGCTGAGGCCCAAGCAAGCCTGCTTGTTGCATGGGCTGGGACGTCTGCCACTGGGAATTGGGCCTCGGCCAGCCCAATTCGCTAGATATGCTGTGTATGTGGGATAGGCCGTGTTGGGCCACTGGCCCAACATCCCCACGATCAATTTACATTGGGCCAAGGCTGCGACCAGTGGTGTTGTGGCCTAGCCGGCCCACTGCCACCACATCTGCCACTGTTCATGCCACCGCCACTGCCGCGGCCGCCGCTGCGATTCTTGCCATTATTTTTTTGATTTTAACCCTTTTTGCCGCCACCGTTGTTACGGTTTTAGCTAAAATTATCCGAGAACGGGTGAGGGTCTGTGGATGTGGCCATCATAATGACGGAATTAGCTCCGGTAGCCGCCTTTTTAGACAAACCAACCTATTCTAACGTGAGCATAGAACGGGACTGGTAGAACGATGGAAGTGAATTACTTTGACGAAGAAGTGTCTCAACGCCATTATAAGCATCGGATAGGCCTGCAACCATCTGAAGAACAATATGATCATTTGTGACGGGCGCACCAACGTTCTTAAGTTGATCCGCCAATTCCTTCAGCCGTTTAAAATATGCCGAGACAGTCGGAAAATCCTCCATATTGACATGGGAAAATTCATGTTCAAGAGTGACAGCACGAGAATTTTTGATATCTTGGAAGATATCATGCATCATATTCCAAGTTTCCATCGCCGTAGCGTCGGATTCAATAATCGTCTGTAAGAGGTCCATAGAGATAGTGGAATAAATCCACTGGAGAACTGTAGCATCAAGTGTCATCCATAACGTAGGGTCATCCTCGGGGGTAGGCACCTTCTCCTTGCCTGTTACCGAGGGGATGATGTGATGAAGGACTTGATGCGAGTGTCCGTGAACTTTAAATAATTCCGCCCACGTCGCGTATTGGACGTTTTCCATCTCAAGAATAATAGGGATGTGGTTCTTGATGTTGGCGACTGTAAGGGCATGATAAAACGTGTTCTTTGAGGTAGACATGATAAAAGAACAAGAGGAGAATCAGGGATTTGGAAGAGAATTTGTGAAGAGGGGAGGGAAGGGCTCGGATTCCGAGGATAGAAACGGCTCGGATTCCGAGGACAGAAACGGGCAGCGGAAGCTTGTTGTGGAGAAGATATTTTAGCCCTAGACTTCTGATACCATGAAAGAGAATAATTCCTTGATTATTTTCATTAATGAAGATGTCAATATATACAATATACATTATCTAAATATGAAAAATTATATTCTTACTATAATACTAATATCCTAATTACAATTGTACAAGAATTCTACAAAATATGGTAAGTAACATAAATATACTTGTTTTGTCTGTGATATTCATACACAGTTTCTATCAATAGGCAAGATTAGGAAACTATATGGATATTCTCTACAAGAACGAAATTTATAAAATGACTTCACAAAATCTGTATTGTCTCGTTTTAGCGGCTTTATGCCTTCAGTAGCATCATATTCATGTTTAGATGTATTTATTAAGTATTACTTTCTTCTCCAATTAAGCAAACCTTATTTCCTTTTGATATGTTGCAAAATTAAAGTACTATTTAGAGCTTGATTAACATTTCTTTGATTGTTCTAAATCTAAGACCATTATACAAATAGTTTAATGTAAACCTTAATATAATAATTAATTGGAATATTTTATTTTGCTTGTAATATATGTAGTTCAGTATCTTAGCGCGCGTAGGCTTCCGGGTAGAACTGTCAAAAACGGGCTGGCCCAGCCTATCTGGGCTTTGGAATTTGATGGCCATGCCGGGCTGGCCCACCATTTTGATGAGTCTTTAAACAGCAAGCCCAATCCATCACTACTCTGCGGACCTGGCCGGACCAGCCTATTTGTTTTTAAAAAATATTTCATAATTTTTTAATTTAAATTCTAATTTAAAATGCTAATATAAATATTTACAAGATAATATTATATGGTGTTACCACTTACTAACCAAGTCTCAAATCCACAAATAAAATTATTCTAATAATGCTTATTAAATTTGGCTTCAAGTAAAGATTTGATTGTATGGTTTCGGTAGGAAATATCTACTATTCTATGCAATTATTTTGGGTACAACTGAAGAAGACGATCTTGTAGGACCAAACCTTTTGCGAAACTGGATAACTTTTGACATTGTTAACACTTAACATATTAATAACTGATATCACTCAAACCAAACAGAGATATTAATAGCAAACTAAACAGTTAATGAGTAGCGATACAACTAGCTAAATTCATATTAACCTAGCTTTGTTTCAATAGATCTCAATAAAACGCAAAAGAAAATGATAATATTCCATTCATTTAAAGTAAAAATGAATTTCTCAAAGAAACTTCCATGACACTTATGATGTATCCAATACGAGCACATCATCTTCATTAAGCACATCTGATTTTGTTTGTGACAAGATTGTCTTAACATCTTCAGTTTCTTTCTATTTTTTTATTTTTAGATTAAATTTTTTTGGCCCACGGGCTGGCCCAACCCACACACACTCAAGCCCACGAATCAACGGGCTTACTCGAGCTGGGCTAAAAAGCCTCATTCTTAAATGGATTCCAAAAATTCAAGCCCAATCCTATCAAATTACGGACTGGGTTGGGTCGGCCCACGGGCCTTAACCCACATTAACGGCTCTACTTTCGGGATAGTATAGTCTATATGTGTGGCTCCGCTTTCATAATATAGAATGCATTTAATAACAAGCAAGAATGCTCCAGTGGTGTTGTTTATGCGTATAAGAAATAGGAAGTTAACTTATACACAGATACTTTGACTATTTCTTTTAGTATCAGTGCATTTTAATCTGAGATTAATTAATATAATTTTCAGGTTATAATCCCATTTACTAAAGATGATTACATATAATTACTTTTTAAGTGATCTGATCAATAGTGTAAAAGTTCTTTTACACAATGCAGTGTATTAGAAATTAAACTCATAAAATTTGAATTTAACTCATATTCACTCATATATAACGAAACTTTTGCATTATCAGTGCAATTTCAGGTTATTATTAGTACTAATTATACTAAATATATATAGTTACAATAATTATATTTCAAATAGTATATAGTTCTATGCATTGATAGTGTAAAATTATTTACACGATCAGGTAATATACAAGATAATTATAGGTAGATCTCTATGATAAATGTTACTCCCTCCATTCTAATTTATGTGATGGTGTTTGACTGAATTGAACATGCAGTTTAAGAAATAATAAAGACTTTTGAAACTTGTGATCTAAAATAAGTCATAGATATTTGTGGCTATAAATTATCTCATTATGGATAAAATGAGTATTTTAATATTAAATTATTACAATTAAATACATAAAAATATCATTCTTTTTTAGACTGAGGAAATAATTGTTAGTCATGAATAACTTAAATCTTATTTTATATAACATGATAATGTAAAAAAAATTATATTGTAATATTGTATATCAGAAAGAAAAAGAGAAGAAAAGAAATGAAGAAGGTGACCTCATCGATCTCTGAGACTTTGATGTATTCAATGAATACAACAAATCAACAGTCTTATCCTCCGCACAAGAACATGACACGTGGATGCAATCACGATCGTTAAATCAAAAAGAAAAGTCAGATGGGCCACTCATACAATTTGGGCTCAACACTTGAGTCTTATATTACTTAGCTCAAAACTGAAATAAAATGCATGGGCCTGCATATTTGGACATCATGAACCAACGACCCAACAACAAAATTTGTACATGGTATTCTTTCATTTAGCATCTTCTAGAATTAGTGATGTATACAAAAATACAAAATTAATTATAATTTGTTAGAATTTTTTTTTAATTATAGTCTCGTCTTTAGATATTACATAGCAGTCCTTTTGTAATCAATATTTATAGATGTAAGTAGCAAGGGAATGCAAGAAGAAATTTTTTTCCAAATTATCAGTCTTATTTTCATTTCCTTCATGGTATCAGAGCAGTGAAAGCTCAATCCATTTCACTAAACATACAATCAATTTTATCTCTTTCTTCCTCTTCAAGCAAATATGGCTGAAGAAACTGTAACTATCATTACAAATCAAAAACCATCAGTTTTGATTCCAATCACCCATACCACTTTCATCCTTTAAATGCTCCCGAAATGAACCTTGTCAACACAGTGTTTGATGAAAGATATTTTCCTGGATGGAGGAGATCAATCCTAATTGTTCTATCTGCAAAGAATAAACTGGGTTTCATAAATGGTAAATGCAAAGAACCAGATTTGAACTCAAATGAATACTCACAATGGTATTGTTGTAATGACATGGTCACTTCATGGTTACTCAACTCACTATCAAAGGACGTTGGAGATAGTGTTATCTACTCTAAAAATGCTAAAGAACTTTGGAACAGTCTAAAGAGCATATTTGGAAGATCAAATGGGGCCAAACTGTTTCACCTGCAGAGGAACTGAGCAGTTTAGTACAAGAAAATTCAGACATCTCAGGCTATTTCACAAAGCTTAAGAGACTTTGAGATGAGTTAGATTCTCTAAAATCAGATGTGGTATGCATTTGCAACTGTGTAATGGGAAGGCTAAACTAAGCAAGTATATGCAAGACTAAAGGCTCATTCAGTTTTTAATGGGCTTAAATGATGTTTATGCTCATGATGGCGAAACATCTTAATGATTAACCCTCTGCCTGGTATGGACCATGCTTACTCACTCCTACTTCAGGATGAAAATCAAAGAGAGACATATGTTAATGCACAAGTCTTTACAGACTCTTCATCCTTCATGGTCATAAACCAGGGTAAGAACAATTACAGATCTGGAAATCAAGCTTTCAAGGGTGAAAATCTTGTTCAGATCCTGGGAACTATGCTAAAACATTTGGCAACACACATGCTAGACCTAAGGCAATGAGAACCAAGTTCAATCTTAATGTGATTTGTATCTATTGTTCAAAGGTTGGGCATGTCAGTGATGATTGCTATATGTTACATGGGTTTCCAAAGGATTTCAGTTCGACAAAGAAAAGAATGCTCAGAATCCTAAAGGCATTGCTGCAATTTCCTATGAAGAAAATGAGGAGAGCAATGATCCTCACACTACACAGGACACTATCACCACTTTTCAGCATCTCACCAAGGAACACAAATTAGAAGTGGCACAGATCTTTAAACAAATTCATATGGCACAATGAGGAACTTCAACACCTGACACTAATGCTATAGTTGGTACAATTCTTAAATATTCAGCCTTTTCTCTCTCAGTTTTCAACTCCAACATCTGGATCATTGATTCAGGTGCATCAAAACATATGTTTTTTTATTCTAATTATTTCTCTTGTCTCACTCCTCTCCTTGTGCCCTTAAACATTATCATACCTAATTCTTTTAAGTTTATTGTGACTCATGCAAGGAATTGTTTCTATCCTACCCAATCCCATCCTTACAAATGTGCTTCATGTTACTTCTTTTAAGTACAATTTGATTTCAGTAAATAAATTGTGTATTCAACTCAACTGCAATACTTTATTCACAATTAGTGGATGTCTCTTGCAGGACCATTTACTAAGGAGGATAGAGGCTTTTGGTGATGTCAAAGATGGATTGTACTTATTGCAGCATTCAATTCATAGGTCTAGTGTTTGTCTTAAAAATAATGTAGTTTATAATCCATAAGAAAATGAATCAAAGTTTGTTTATGAGTTAGTTTCTTTTCCAGTTTCCAAAGAAAATGTTGTTGCTACTGCTATCTCAGATGTAAGCCTTGGCACATCAGGCTTGGGCATTTGCCTTTTTACAGTAATGAAACTTTCAGTTTTATCAAGTCTCATTCTATCTCTATGTAATGAACTATTCCATCGTTACATGCATTTTAACCATTTTACCCCTGTTGACTCGATTCTCGTAGTTATAAGACGATTCTAGTACAAGTTGTGAAATTAGAACCTTAAAGAGTGAAAGTGTTGACTGATAGTTGACTTTTGTGTAAACAGATCTTTATTGGAATTCCGTCAATTTTGTGAGGTGTGGAGGGTCGTTTATGACTTGTTGGGATAGTTGGTTCAGTTCCCGAGGCTCTCACGAGCATTTTTGGCTATTGGTTGGAAATCTAGTTTAGACCGTTGGGGGTTGACTCGAAGAAAAATACCTCCGATGGAAATTCTGAGACCGTGAGCGAGTCCGTAGCATGTTTTTACATATGTGTACATATCTGGTTTGTGTGTAGGAAGTCTCGAGTGACTATCAAATTTTGGGTCAAAATTGTAGAAAAGTTGTTTTACTGATTTTCTGGTGCACTCGCGGAGGCGAGCCTCAGTGTGCCCCAGCGGGCCTTTGGCTACTGCAGCGGACGGTGATCTGCTGCAGCGAAGGATTGGATTTTTGTGCTTGACCGCGGGCGCAGGTGCTGCAGCGGGCCTTTGGCTGCTGCAGCGGACGACAGGAAAACAATAGCCTTTTTAAGTGTGAAATAAACTCTTCATTTCTCATCTTCTCAAATATTTCTCCAAGGCAATTCTAGAGAGAACCCAAGCACTTCTAGGAGGATTTCTCTTTGTGGTAAGTCTCTCAACCTAGTATTCACTATTTCAACATTCCTAAGCTTGATTCCATGTTAGAAATACATTAGAATCTAGGAGGAAATATAAGTGTTAATGAAAACTTCATGAAAAAGGTTCTAGTCTTTCAAATGGAAATTGTTGGAGCATTTAACTATTATAATGGTAGAAATTGATTAGTTCATGATTTATATGCTTGAATCTTCCCTTATTCTTGATGAATTTGATTGTTGGAATACTAGGGTTTATACTCAAATTGGGGGGTTTTGTATAAATTGATGAAATTGGCCTAGTCTTAAGTTGATTTAGCAATTGGTTAGAAGGATTGGACTCCTAGAACGTTGAATTTCATATTTCACTTTTAAAATAATTGTTTTACCCTTGTGAGCCCGTTTCCCCCTTTCTCCCATAGTTGTGTTGGGTTCGAAGGATAGTTTAATGCTATGGGTGTTGTTAATTTCATGCTCTAACTTAGATTTTGATAATATTAGACTTTGAGTACTACCGTGATCTTCGGAAGGAAAAGGCTCTAGTGAGATCGTTGTGACTCCCGCTCGGCATTCCAGGTAGGCTATAACTTATCTTCTTGTTAGACTTCGATTAACGAAGTGTATGAATAGTTAGATACTATTGGAGAAAGCATGTACACCTTCAGATATGAAGTTGGGATGGATTACTTAGATTGGTTACTGTTGAGTGAATGTGACTTGTTGCCTCTTTGTGATTACTAGACTTGTACGTAGTTGCCATACCATACTTGTGTTATAACTGTATCTCACATATCTTGGTATTATCTTGGAAAGGGGAAATGACTTGACTTGATACTGATATTATGATATGTATCAATGTGTGGCACAATTGGACATTTGATATGATACACTTGATATGGTCATTGCATTACATTCATCCTTATTTTCATGATATATTTATATGATATGTGATTGGCATGATGATGATAAGTAAGAAGGAAACATTTGTGATTCAAATGACATATTATGTTGTGTATCCATCTCTATGATGAGTGATACCTAGTGACTAGTGGGGTGTTCGGCGGAAGAGTCATATCTAGGCTATGTGATACATAGTGACTGGTACATGGACTTCACGGGTCCCCCATAAGTCATAATTGATCGGATGTAGAGATATTCTGCCCGGAGCATGTATGTACGGATATTGCATGCGGTCATTGCATTGCATTGTATAATTACTCACCATTCATTCATACTCATGAATCCTGACTTGATTCTCTATACTTGGTCGGTTATTCTTGGACTGTGATATTACTTGTACCTGATTGCGAGCATGTATATCTTTCAATTTTGTTCTTATACATATGTTAGTTAATTGTTGTCAGCCTATGATATCTACCGTTACATAGAGTTTGTACTGATACTACCTTGCTACATTCTTTTCTAAATGCAGAGTACGTGACCAGTTCTACATTGACTCCTCGAGACTGATCTCGAGGCTACCTACTGAGTATTCTAGGGTGAGCATACTGGATGGATCCACTGTCGGGAGACTCCTTCTCTATCACTTGTCTTACTTTAATTCTGAGACGGTATTCCTACTTCTGAGACTTATGTATTATTCAGACATAATCTGCTTCCACTTTTTGTATGCACTTCTATTTTCCGATCTGTCAGCAGGAGGACTTGTGCTACTCCCATTAACAACATCCAACAAATTCTCGCCAACAAGGTATGAGTCCATACATGTCTTTCATTCCTTGTAATTAGACTGGTTCAACAATTCCATCCCCAGTCCATTAAACGATCGCTCAAATCCATTTAGAAAACCAGTTGAATCTATCACTACCCCAACCTTGAAAATAAAATCCAGAAGCCAACGTATGGTTATGACTCTGATACCATGTAGAGAATTAACATAAGAAAGGTAAAGTTGGGGAGACCTTCTGCTAGCCCAAGATCGTTAACTAAGATCAGAAGATTCAACTAAAGAAAGGAAACTATGGAAGGAAAACTTTGCTTCTTGAATTGGCTTTGAATGATTTGTATTTGCTTGGTTACAAATGTTCAAGGCCACCCCTATTTATACTTGTCTAGAGATGGTTCTAAATACATCTATAAAAGTCTAGTTACCATTATCTTCTAACACTATTCTAGAACATCTAGATATTATTCTAAGATCTAGATAATTCTATCATCTACAACTATCTAAATATCTAGAATTTATAGATATTTCCTAAGTATAAATATCAAAGATATCACAATATAACTTTCTAGAAACTCTTCTAAATATCTATGATATTTGTCCTTCCAAAAAATTAACTTTAATTTTTCACAGGAAGTTTTTCTTACAATATTAATGTATATAGCTTAAAATACAAAAGAAGCTACTTCATCTGTTTGTTAAGGAGTACTATCAAAAGAAGCATGTGGTTGTGGTTAAAACCAGCTGGCTGCTACTACATGATTTAATTTGTATAAAAACAACATTCTAGCGTTATAGGTGACAGCTGTGAACATAATATACAACCAAACAAGACATAACATAGATGGCTGAACCACATGACTTTTATCTAAAATGTCCTTACGCAAGATAGGTAAGAAGTATTGTATCAAAAGAGTCAAAAGAGCTAATTAAACGATAGGGATGGACTATGCAGTACTTCCTTTTCTCTTTTATATATACTTTTTCCTTATTTTCACACTTGTAATGCACTTGTAACACGGAAGATGCTAAGGTCCTATAGCTTTCACGAATGATATCTCTTAGTAATATACGACAGATCTTGGTGGGAAAGAATCAACAAAAAAGTCAGGCGACTTGGTTAGATATTGACACACATAATAAGTAGCTCTGGTTCTCCTTGCTTTCTTTCACTAATAATCGTAATACGACAGATTGGTAATAGACAACGTGCGAAATAAATCAACAAAAATGACCTGAAATTTATTAGATATCGTTTTCAAATTAAAGTGTCCGCGATAATTAAAATTCTTCATGCACGATACTATCAAATCTTACAATAGTTAGCAAGTCACGGAACCATGTCCTTAGGAATACATGGCTGGCGTTGGGATACAAAGCCTAGGCAAGTGTTAGCACCATGAGCGTGCATATTGCAAGAGGAGGAAAAGACTCAACCATGCACACAAAATCCTACGAGTTAATTGTAGTAGGGTACACGGAAAAAATAAATTGTAGTAGGGTACGAAAGTGATGTTTGTGGGCTCCATATGTTATGTCCAAATCGTTTTTTGATGAAAGTTACAGCTCCCCAATTATTGAAGAAATAATATACTGCTAATGTCCAGTTTGGAACCTATTTTTATATGAGGAACGGCTTCTTCACAATTTCAACAGAAAAAAATATGAGTAAGGTAAGATCGAGCAGCTTTATTATAGTGTAATTTTGCCAATTTCATACAGCTAACTAGCCCAGACTCGCTAGTGGAACTTGCATATATTTCTGTTGGACTTAGAAACGGGTGCAGAACTGCAGATCATTTGATATAACATTCGACCAAAATTTGAAGGCATTAATAGGCCAAACTGAGAAATAGTTGCTGCTAGAGGAAAGGGAATCTTTAGCGTAACTTTTACATGAATTCATTTCGCATAGATCCTTTCCACATGTAGAAACCCTAAAACAAAGTCATACTTCCTGAAATTCTACAATTAGCTTGAAGCATCTCAAGCGTAGCGCAATAAACATGGATAAAGCGCCCACACCCCTTTAGGCAACATTACAACTCAAAAAGTAAAAAGGATGTATCTCAAAGAATGAGTTGCACGTTTAGAAAAGGTCCACTATAGTGGCGCAAAGGATTTCAAAACTAAAATCAATAAGCCACTGCACTGAAAAAGCAGCCATATTGTGGCGGACAGAGGCAATGCGGAAATAGCTATGGGCAACAATTAGTATCTTGGAAACCGAATCCTTGATGCATGGATAGAGACAGTGGAGACAACTACAGACAATAATTAGTATCACGGCCTAAAAATGCTTAATGTCATAATCGAGAGTCGAACTCACAGCCTTAAACATTTTCTGAACCTTCTTGGCCACTACGGTGGAAGTTTTTCTTGTGTTAATGGGATTCAAGTATCAATATATATACATAAAAGTACAACATATTCTGCCAAAGGGGATTCAAATAACCACCACTTGGCCAATGTGGCTAGACCACTGCCTTGACACATCAGTTGCAAGAACTCTTTTCAAGCCATTTGAAACCTAAAGGGTGGGTCGTAGGAGAGCCGGGAGCATAAGAGTAAAAAAGATGCAATTGGATTGCACATTTAACTAGTAAAAGGGCAGCCCGGTGCACAAAGCATCCCGCATTAACCGGGTCCGGGGAGGGGCCGCACCCCAAGGGTGTGATGTAGACAGCCTACCTAATGCAAGCATTAGCGGCAGCTTCCACGACTCGAATCTGTAACCTATAGGTCACAGGAAAACAACTTTACCGTTGCT
This sequence comes from Anisodus tanguticus, assembly GCA_034509755.1. Classification (NCBI taxonomy): domain Eukaryota; kingdom Viridiplantae; phylum Streptophyta; class Magnoliopsida; order Solanales; family Solanaceae; genus Anisodus; species Anisodus tanguticus. The sequence goes on from CM067544.1 coordinate 12,603,633, forward strand.
CCAAGGCTTCCCTTCAATTGAGATACTATATATAGTATACTACCGTTATGATGTCTGCTAATGCAATTGAGATATAGGTGTGATACAATTCTTTATCCATTGAGCGGCAAAGATGCTGAACAACTATATTCTTTATCAACATTAGCATTGTACTCCAGCCACTTACTTCAAAAGGCGGACTACGGCCAAACCAACAGCAGATATAGAGACAAGGGTCCCTATGCAATATTTAATAACATCATATTTTGCAGCTTCCAACTGAGCCCTTAGTCCATGAATTTCCTGGCATAACATAATTACATACAAAGGCAGAAAGGATTAGTACAATTTACCAGGTATCAAATGTCAATCTATAGTTAGTTATTACACTCACTCGGTCAAGTTTGTTAGTGAGGTTGGCAGTTTCTTGATTCTGATTTGCTAGTTCATCCCGGATTCTCCTGCACAGAGAGCCGAACAGTTGACACTAGTCGTAAAGAGCAGACTAGCAGGTTAATCTACAATCATACTACTAACAATTATGCAATAAGTGGCGGCTTAATCTACAAAGATACTGAAGATAATGCACAAAATGAAATAGTGACAGTAGCTCCTTACCCCCTTTCAAGATTGAGATCCAACCTATGGCCAGCAGTGACTTTGTCAATTTCATGCCTGCAATAACCCAAACAGGGACCCGAGAAAAAATTACAAATCTCAAAAAAAAAAAAAATATATGGAAGTGGTAATAAGAAAATATAGTTTGTGAAGGCCGACCTCAATTCACTGCGCATCTTTTCTATATCACTTTTGAGTTTTTCAATTTCATGTTGCAGTAGAGAAAAGTGGTTCTCCTGGATCACCGAATGAATGAAGCATGAATCATTTTACAAGTTTAGACGCCCATGGATCATCATGAAATAGAAAATCAGTCCAATGTAAAAGACATAGAATTAAGAGGTTTACTAATTTGCACTACCCTCGTATTAGTACTACACCAATGTACATATGTACGTAAAGATCAACGTATCGACTCACATGACTGCATCTCTCTTTTTTCCTTTTTGATTTAGCACAGCATCAGATATCAATTCTCTCATATCTGATAGATTATCAGAGGTATTATGAGAAGAAAACACGACTCTTCGCTGCTGTCACAAGCAACAAAGGGGAGGAAATCGCCACTGCCCTTTAGTCACTTTTCAAAAATGTTGTGCGTAAACAATCACCATTACAAGACTTAGAATTCCATCGCAAGCAGAACCCACCAAACCACGCACTCACTGGATCTTCATGAGCCACCACTCACAACCAGAAGCCTCTGGAGTCCGTTGCAGAATGCCATACACAGAGACAATTAAAACACTTTCAGGCAACATTTGACAAATACTTATCATGCTGAGGACGCCAATTGATTCCAACATCACCCACCTACATTCTGAAAATTTTCTGCCAACTCCGGCAATCATTTAAGCAACAGAACACTCATATTCTACAATTCTAGCTCACTTTCAGGTCTGTTTCTGCCCACTCTAACACTCTTTCTCAACTTTAAGGTTGTATTATACTTCTATCTTTAATTCTCAAACTAACATTTTACCTTTGAGCCCTTTCAGTCCACAAATATGAATTTTGGATTTGGCAACATTATTCTGAAAACATCTATGTTAGTAACACCAGCCCTATAATTACCACATCATTTTTATTGCAGGAGCCAGTAACCTATCATGGTCCTCCATCCAATTGTGTGGAAAAGCGGTGTCCACAAACAACTTGCAAAAAAAAAAAAAAAAAAAGGGAAACCCAAAGAGATTGATGTTGAGAAAAAAGCGTCCATTAAAAAGGTCTGTGCACAGTTTTGTAGCCCTATGAGGCATTTTGTTAATTTGAATTTGATAACATATGATAGTAAGTCTGCAAAAGGATTATGCCTTATACATTAAGGATATATCTCAACCTATGATGTGATTCAAAAAGAATTAAATAGAGAAGAATGAATAGGATATGTCTATGTATTTGGAATAGGTTCAGGTTTTTTTCTTTCTTCAAGTTGTTATCGACGAATTCGATGAACACGCTCCGACGGTTCTTCTAGTGGTATTTTTAGGGATCATCCGTGTCTTAATCCTGTCAGTGAACGTATAGTTGAGCTTCAATATGATATACGACAGAAATTAGGAGCCTTGATGCCTTGATGCCTTGATGCCTAACAAGAGTGCCCAAAAAGTTCTGGAAGCGTCCGAGTTTGGGATAGAATGTTATTTTGATGAAGAATCTTCATTGATGGCATCACGAAGATGCAAAAGAACTACAAAAGAGGTTACAAAATATAATGAGTTAGCTCCATTACATAAGGGAGTATGCTAGGACCAGGGAGCTAACAAAGTTCAATAAAAATTCAGGGGAATCTACACGGGATAAACTGTGCCCACGAAAAAAGTACAAAAAACATCTAACCTTAATGAGTGGTTTGGAGTTGATACACCACCATATATGTTCCTTTCTGTTCACAAACACCACATAATACTAGCAGTGTGCTTCTAACTGTATAACTAGGGTTTTCCCCTTTTAATAAGTTAGTTCTAGGTTATTTTTTAGCTCAGGAGGAATATCATGGCTATCAACTGGATCCTAAGTAGAATTTCATATCTCCAGATGTCACTTGGTCTCTAACTCATCCTTTCTTCTTGTATTCTAGAAGCAGCATGTCATCTCTGAAATTTCAATTGTGCCACATCTTAGACTCCATGATCGTCAATCTCTACCATCTGATCAACACCCACACCTCCCACAGAACCACACCTCTTGACATGCTAATCGTGTTAGCGACTTACACCTACTCAACAGACTCACACCTTGCACCAAATCCTTTCATTGCCACATGCATTGACATCTTCATCACCTCTTACTATATTGAAAAGGTAATTGCTCCATCTTCCAAATCAAGTTTCAAGGTTTGGAAAAGGAACTTTCTGGCAAGTACCTTAAGTTCACATTATTTCAGTTGACTAGTGCAAATATTGACATAGAACTTCAAATAGTAGTTATTTTAAGAAAAAGTCAAATGCTGATGTAAAGTAGATCAAGGAGACACTAACTAACGCAATTACTAATCCAAAACACAGTATCTACAGGTTCACTAGCTATTTTGTGTGGTGATTCATTTTAAGAGATTAGATTCATGTTACTATACTCAGATCGAGATGTCGATGAGCTTTGCAACATCAATCCTGACATTAAACCAGAACAGCAATAGAACAGGTGGAGTGCCTATAAAAAATCGCTTTATTAAGATGTTCTTCATTAATCATTTTAAATAATACTATCAGCATAGTACTTAATCACCTGAGATTGGCTCATTATACAACAGACTGACATCTCAAGTATAAATATACAGACAACTCTAATTTTTATGATCAAATTTTAACTTCCTTAGGGGAATGGCAGGACATGAGTGTATTTAAGAACAAACAGGATAGTTTCACACACTTTGGATAAAATAGTCACACATGATACACATCTGATGCAGTGGAGGAATGTTCTTATCTATTAAGCAAAAGTATCAAACCTATAGTCTGTTTGGCCAAGCTTCTAAAATCAGCTTTATTTTGAAAAGTGTTTTTTTTTTTCAAAAGTGCTTTTCAAAATAGTACTTTTGGCAAGAAACAGTTTGTGTTTGGCCAATTAATTTTAAAAACACTATTGAGCAAAAATTAGTGTTTGGCCAAGCTTTTAAAAAGTGTTTCTAAGTGTATTTTCTCAAAAGTGCTTTTCAAAAAAGTACTTTTGGGGAAAAGCTACTATTTTTAGCTTCTGAAAGACAACTTCTGGGTGAAAAAACACTTATTTTCTCCGAAAAACTTGGAAAACACCTCACTTTTAAAAAAAATAAGTACTTCTTAGAAAAAATAAGCAATGTTGGCCTCCCAAAAAGCTTGCCAAACAGGCTATGCAGAAAATGTGAATACATAAAAGGTGTTTATAATGTAAAACTACAGCCTTTACAGATATTGATAGAATATTTGGATTTTGAAAAGGGAAACAACCAAAAGAGAATTGCCAAGGGTTGGTCATTGGTGATATCTAGAAAAAGAAAGCCCTTTTTATCATATAATCCTGGTCATTGAAGAGTTGTCATAATCACTCCCTTTCTGGACGAGAAAATTTCCTTCAATTAAGGCCTTGATAATTGACCAACTCATTCAGCATAACACCACTCCAAATCCCAACCTTTACCAAACTATACAATGACAGGAGAGAAATTTTTCCACCAACAGTCTCTTTATATAAAACGGAGCAACTAAAATCCTTCCAGACCAAAAAAAGGGGCAAATAATTCATGGGTGTATAAATTTAGTATCTTGAAAAGAATGAATCTTATATAAAAAGGTGTGAGTCGGTGACTGACACAAAAATAGAGCATTTGAAAATACTGAAATTGATTTGATTTATTAAACAGTCTTGAGGTTAAACAATGCACAAAAAGATCAGATCAATGAACAAAAGATACCTGCAGAAATTACCTAATAGAGCCAACGTATAGAGTGAAAGAGAGAAAAATTACATGAAGACCCAACGTTTAGCCCGGTGCACTAAGCTCCTGTTATGCGTGAGGTTGGGGAAGCACCGGACCACAAGGGTCTATTGTACACAACCTTACACTGCATTTGTGCAAGAGGCTGTTTCACGGCTTGAAAAATCCGTCAAGGCCAACCAATGAGAAATTAAATTAAGCCATACTCAGTGCATCACAGTGAAGAGAACTCATACCTGAGAGCTTTGGACTTCGGACTTAAATTTGGACAACTTGGATTCTTGAATCATCTCAAGCTATAGATAAATACCAATGTCACATTCGTATAAAGTTTAAGCTAAATCATTTCAAAGACCAAAATAATTAGTAATTTAAAATAAAATAGTTTACTCTCTGCAAATCTGGTTTAGAAACAAAAGTGTGAGCTACATTTTCCAAGCTATCATTCAAAACTTCAGTAATAACAGCAGTAATAGCCTCGGCTTGTTTCGTAGGCACCCCTTGTGATTCCAGTCTTCTCACCTAACAAAATCAAAATATTACTCATAGTTCAATTTCAATTTCGTTATATCATAGAAGCAGCCTTACTTTGCATTTAAGCCGTGGAAACAGCCATAAATGCAAGGTGGTACAACAGATCTTTGTGTCCGGCCCTTATCAGACCCCGCACATAGGAAGCTTAGTGCAATGGGCTGCAAGAAGCAGGATAAAAAATTAGTAATAAGCCAAACAAACTGAAAAGAAAAAGAAATATTACAAGAGCTAGAGTGTCGACGAGGAACAAGCGCTTGCTGTTGAAAGCACGGTTCGAAATGAATCCGTTGGATCCGGCAAGAGCTCCGAGTTTAGGTCCGAAATATCCGACCCGTTTACATGCGGCCATTCGAATTTAAACAAAGCAATCGTCTTTGTTATTCCGTTGAATTGGTGAATCAAAAAGTAGCAAAGTAAATTGTGTTCTTATCAAGGAGCAGTGAAATGACCACGTTTTTCTAGGGAATTGTGAAAATACCTAAGGATTATTAATGTTTGACATTTGCTTGCTCCTCCTTCCGGCTTCCAACAGTTTTACCTGCGTGTTATTTGGATCCTTGTAAAAGGCTTTCTGGTAACTAGAAGGGGATTTTCCCGTTGTTATAAAGAAAATGTTTTTTAGAAAATAATTTCTTTCGGGTATATACGCTGCGATGAAATTATTTTGTTGTAAAAATGTGTTTCAGATTTAGTTGGAGAGTGAAAAAAAATTCATAATAAGATAGTTATTGAAGATTGATATTAATGTTAGCTAATCCTATAGTTATGATGAAACTTTTGAATATAATAAATGTTAGTCGAAGTAGTAATACTTCCGTCTAAAAGTGACAAAAATCCTTTTACTTATTTAGTGAAAGATAAAAAAACGATTTCTAATAGGAGTAATCAAATACCAAAAAAATGATTTACTTTTTGAAAAAAAAAATAATCATCGTACCAAACGCACCAAGAAAGAAAAAGATTATATTCTCTTTTTGGATTGTACAACCAAATGTTAGAAAGTTTAAATGCACTTTGGAATAATTGGAATATCATATAAAATGGTGTCCTTACGGGGCAAAAACCTGGTGTCCTCTATGAATGATTTAATCTATGTCGACAGCCCATTGTGATTGATATCCCATGTTTAGAGAGACCGGTTAAAACACAAGTATTATGGAGGTTTTACCTCAAGTCCTTGGGCACCCAGATAAGTGCATTTTGTTTGGCTTTCTCATTGTCTGGGCAAATATCGAAGCATGGCAAGACTAGGTCGAACAGAGCGTCAAGGTCGACTTAGATGTGGAGGTCATTTCCCTGCCCAAGATCAAGAAAGATGACAGCTTACCGAACATCCTAGGTTTCAATTCTCAATTTGTGACAGGTCCATACTAATTTCAAGTTGCCACATTCATGCTCGACTTCGCAACAGCTTTTATTTTTCCTGAGAAGCGGTGGCAATATTTGCAAACTTGTGAGGCTATAGCAATTGTTTTTCCAGATGAACTTGGATTCCTAGGTTTATTTACATGCTATTACTTAACCTGTTGTTTTTGCACAATCTAAAACAAGGTCTGCTTCTTGTTGCGGAAGTGGCTTATTTACATGAAAATCTTTAAGGAATCTGCTCTTTCAGGCAGTGTTTACTCAGGATCCAGCAAGATTTCCGAAGGAAATGAGAATCAATAACACCAGAACTACAGATTACAATTCCAGCTCAACCACACTATTCGCTCAAGAGCGTGGTGACCAACATTAATAAATTCCTTTGCATTTCCTCGACCGACAAGATATCCAGTCTACAAAAGATTACAGAACCAACTTCTGGTCAGAGCTAATTATGCCATGCCTTCAAAAGCTATGAATTTAACCGAACACCAAATGAATCTCAAAAGATACATTACAAGGTTTTCCTTTTATTATATTTCAAGTCGAATGAAGCAAAAGTAAAAATTATTTGGTGGAGAAAATTTCAGCTCAATGCTCATTTCATTTCTCTATTTCAGGATTAGAATCCTATTTTGGGCGCCGATAAAAGATGTCATCAACACTTTCTTTTATACGGTTTCCCGCTTTCCGCAAGTTCTTAGCAACCCCCATTGCAACCAAGTTAGCATTCCTGGTGAACCTGTATTTTCAAGGACCCTTGCTATCAAACCATTCCTTACAGAGCATCACTAGAAGGAGATATCATATATCAAAAGTAAAACACTGCTTGCCTGGTAAGGAACTCATAACCAGCTGAGCTAGTCGGTTTATTTGAACGAGGCTGTGGAAGTCCATGTCCATCTTTACCACGTCCATCTTTAAAAAAAAAATCAAGGAAAACAGAAGAATCAAAATATGTTGCTAATGATCAAACAATGTAACATTCCGAACAACTGCAAGAAGTAATGAACATTACAGAACAAGATCCCTGAATAACAGCATATCAAATTATGAGCAACTACTACTTAATATGCCACATCTAGAGATTTTCATTTGCTATAGATCTTACACATTATACCAATAGCAAGAAATGCATGGAAGAGCAACAATGGTTACACATGAATTGGAACACAAAGAAGCCAGAGAAGATATGTTTGAATCAAAACAAGGAATAAGATATCTAACATCCTACCATACTTTTCCTGTACACTTGATTTTTTATTTTGTTATTTTATTGGATCACTTGATCTTTTTATTTTTCGTTTTGCAACAAAAGGAAACACTGTCCCCATTTTGCCAAGCAAAAATAAAATGGCAAAGTTCCAGAAAGGAGAACCACACACTTGTTTATATTCTGTTTCAGCTACATCTAGATTTACATTTAATCATCATTTGTGCATTTCCTACTAAAAATATTAATAATCCAGAACGGATTATCAAAATTTCCTCGTGTAGGAGTTTTCCCAAAATGAATAGGAGTCATAACACTAAGCTATTCTACTCTGTTTATATTCATACTACTAACAAATACTAATAGAAGATATACAGAACTACAGGTAGAATTTAAATTGAAATATGACATTAGGTATTCTTTAAAGAGCAACAGACACCTGTAAATTTATTATTATATATGTATGCCCTTCAAAGACAAGCGGGCGAGTAGTAGACAAGGATATCATTTATCTCCATTGCTCTTCTTGTTTGTCATGAAAGCTTTAAGCAAGTTAATGTAACAGACGGCATCTGACCAGGCTCATAAAAGGAGTACAAGAGGTGAGGAGATACCTTTTTGATGAAAAGGGTGAGGAGATACCTATATCGCATATTTTCTTTGTGGGGGTGGGTGACACCTTATGTCTTGTGAAACTCAGAAAAATGTTTGGTAGGAGATGTAAAATAGGTGAGCTCCCTACTAAGTATTTCGATCTTCCTCTTGGTGTTCAAAGAGAACTTTGAAAGTCAGAAATCTCAAGATCAATAGGGTTCTCGTGGCTTGACTTTTGGTGTGGAGACACGGCTTTAGAAGATGAGTTCCCTATCTATAGGCAACGGTCACAGACGTTCTTAAAAGGGATGTATCACAATGTGTATGGACGATATTTTAAAGGCGAATACAAGATTCCACTGTATGAAGTAGAAAGTTTCCTACATAGCTTTATAGCTACTCACACTTTTTTTTTAAAACTGGCAATGTTTGTAGCTACTCACACTTTAAGATGGTCAATAAAATCATATGGGAAGAATCATCTTCATATCAACAACAGAAAATAAAATAACGAGAGGATGCATTGTCGTGAATTGATGTTATATGTGTAGAAGACACGAAGAAGATGTGGATCACATCCTACCACATTGTAGCATTGCCTCAGAACTATGGGCCATGATGTTCCCCATTTTCAACATACAATGGCAGCTCCTAGAATAGTGGTTGAAAGAATGACAAGCAGGAAGATGAATAAGCTAGTCACCAAAAGGAAAAAAGATTTGAAGGCACCATCCCTATGTATGTTTTTGAATGGAGAGTGATGAACATAAGAACCTTTGAAGGAGCCAAGAATTCAATCTTCAGAAACACTCTCTTGTTTCTTTAAATAAAGAGGAAACCCCATGTTGCACAGATAGTTGGCTGGACTCTTGGGAGGCATACTTCTTAAATACAGTTTGTGTATCGAAACCCATCTTGGTATACATCAATAAGATTCACCTGAACTATGAAGAATAGAAACCAGCACTGGAAGACTGGTGCAGTAGTTCTGCATCGGTAGTTCATTATAGTTCTGCATCGGTAGTTTTTGTCTTTGTCCAGAGGCGAAAAGAGCTGTAATGCAGAACCTCAAAAGGTCAAACCAGTCACTATATTCTGGATGTGAAACATTGAATTCAATAACCTTTGGCCTCGTGGGATGCCCATTTTTTAATTCCAATGCGGATTCCAATCATAAAACAGCGATTGGACTTTAAACTGACAAGAATAAACAAGTTCTTCAGCAACAAATAGAAAAGTAATTTTGATTTTTCAACGAGGATTTGTTGATAGAGAATATTTCTGGATTTTCCTTCAAGAAAGACAAAGGAAATGCAGTAGGTTAAAATGAGAATAAAGTTTCACCAAGCATGTAGCTTAGTTGTGAAAAAATGTTGCTGGAAATTTAAATATCAGGAAACTAGAACTAGAACACATTCCTATCTAACAAGATGTTTGAACCAAACCTAGACATTCATATGAAGCAGTAATTAACGCCCTAAACCGATAGGCAATAGCATATTAGCATTACATCCAATAAAATTTTTGGTGTGGAGAAAATGAAGTCAAGGCAGTCACCTTCTCTGTTATGAGCAGGAGCTGCATCAGCGGAAGTGGGTCTTTTATCCACCAAAACCTACGCCACACTTTCTATGTTAGTTCAGCAAAAAAAATTGGAGGGACCAGAAATGATGATACAGAACCCACGAAGTTATTTAAGGCTATCTTCCTGTATATACTCTTTCAAATGGTTAAATTGCATGTAAACACAATACTGGTCTGAAGACCAAAGTAAAATACAACTAAGGTCGGTTATGCTGTATCTGTAACTCATTCAAAGCATGGAACCTCCAGCAGAAATAAATTGCTTACTTCTCCATACTTATTCTAGAACACATCATAACATGAAACAAGGCATAAAGCAGACTCAAAAACAGAAAGAGGAGAATCCTAACCTCAAGGCCAACACATACAGGCAGTTCTGTTTGTGCATCTTGCGCATCCGTTGATCGAGATTTCTGATCCAAGTAAACAGAATAACCGACACAAGCATATCTAAAATCTGTAAGGCTCCGACCCTCTTTAGAAGCTTCCTTCTCAGATTCCCCAACAATATATCGAGGCACTTATTATCAAACATCAAAATCAGTCTCAGCACATACTCAATACAGGATCTAATTATTAATATGCAAAAAGTGATAACAATAAAGCAGAACATTCAATGCATAAGGAGATACCCAATAACTGAGCACGTTAAGTCAAGAAATTCTAGCTCCCTGTTTCCCCACAGAAATATTTTTCAGAAGGATAGTTTATATGCCACGGAATCACTAGAGCAAAACTAATTCACCTGCCTAAAATGCTTAATATTTAGAGTATTACAGCAGAAGTAACAAGTATTAATAACAATATTGTTTAGTTTGTTCCACATGATGGGTATTCGGTCTCCTTATTATTTGGCTAGAGTATTACAGCTAGCTTTTGGGGTTTGTTTGGCTCGAGGTCCATCTATTATCATGGTATCAAAGCCAAATTCATGTCAATTCTTGATTTACCCAATATTTGAGCCCATATTAGTTGTTCGTGCTCCAGGTTGGCAAGCCTGGGGTGCGGAGGGTGTCAGTTTCCCACATTGTTTGTGGGTTGGGCTATTGGACTTATATGGTCTTGGGCAATCCTCACCTCATGAGTTAACTTTTGAAATTGAGTTAGGCTCAAGGCGGTCCTTTTCTTTCCTCGGACCGATGACTCGCTTGTTCAGTACTGCTAAAGGTCAATTTCTTATCAAATATATATAGATATTGTGAAATAACATGGATAGCATGAAACCCACAGTTAAACCAAATTGGATTAAGAACACTTACTGCAACTACTACACCTCAATTCCAAACTAGATGGCGGGATGTATGAATCCTTAATATTCATTCTGCTCCAATACTCGATAATTTGCCCTTTAAGACCAATTACAACAACAACATACCCAGGATAATCCCACAAAGTGGGGTCCCTTTAAGACCAATTAGGGATTCACAAAAAACTAGAACGGAAAAGGATTGGATATATCCTTCTACTTTATTTTATTGTTGAAGTTGATCCCCGTTATACTTTTTGGCTATTTCTACCCCTGCCGTCAAGCAAAGTTCTAAATTTACCTCTCATTCTAACGGAATAGAAATGTGGCATCATCTGAATTAAAAATCCAACCCTCCACTTACAATTAACCCATACCCGACCCAAAAACCATGACCCACCCGCCCGTTTCCCCTCTTCAATTGCTACCCAAACAATTACTCATCCCCAAACTTCAATTGCTATCATCTCCGGTGCTGGCGTAACTGCAGGGATTTGAGCATTTATGGTCTTCATTGTTAACACACGATAAGAGAGATAGAGAGCAAACAAAGAGATAGCAATAAAGGGAGGGGATTTTTGGGGGGTTTGCACAAGTGGGGGGAACTGGATTGATGCCGGCATTACGGATTCATCGCACCACCAATAGTTCCACCACCAAAGACTGCCGTTGACCCACCATCCCAACACCGTCCTCATCTCTAAACCACCCCTGTTTGCACCACCATACCTTGTTCCGTAACCCAGCTGAAACCAGCGTTTGTCACCATTGAACCACCGCTCTAAAATGCCCCTGTTTCAGTTTGTTCCTCCAATCTCACTACAGGTATTTTTAGCCGTAGAAATTACTTCCCCAGGCTTCAATGAACTGTTCCAAACTGGAACCAACCTCCTATCGTTGTTTTAGAGAGAAAGAATTCCGGCTAGCTTTAATAAAGTTGTTTTCTTGATCCAACCTCCTAACTCCTATCGTTGTTCTTCGTTCTCTTCCACCTCTATTGCTCTACCTTTTGGCTGAACATGTGCAAGCTTAGACCATAATCATCATTAACAGAACATTTAAGAACTTCTAGGTTTTTGAGGACATCTAATTTTTTTAGTATTTTTAAATCCATCTTCAATAGCTAGCTTTACAAATTCAATTCAAATTAACATGCTCATCCATCATGAGGGTAATTTGATCTTTACAAGTTTGATCTCTTTGTAAATGATACGAGAGTTACGGTTTTTGTTAGGTGGGATTTTTGTTTTAATTTGTAATGGGTTTAAATGGGTTTTGGGTCGGGTATGGGTTAATTTTAAGTGGTGGGTTGGATCTTTAATTCTAAGTGGTGGGTTAGAAAGTACTCCCTCTGTCCCAATTTATGTGACACCATTTTCTTTTTAGTCTGTCTCAAAAAGAATGTCACCTTTCTATATTTAGAAATAATTTAACTTTATTGGATGATTTATAGCCACACAAATATCTAAGACTTATTTTGGACCACAAATCTCAAAATTCTTCCCTTCTTTCTTAAACTCCGTTCCAAGTCAAATGGTGTCACATAAATTGGGACGGAGGGAGTAATACATTAAGCTTTGGGTGTAAGCAAAATTAAGACGACAACAACATACCCAGTGTAGTCCCACAAAGTGGGGTCTAGGGAGGTAGGATGCACGCAGAACTTACCTCTACCTTTGTGAGGCAGAGAGGTTTCCGATAGACCCTCGACTCATAAAGAATATAGTCAATACAGGATACAAGAAAATAAGACAGCAAAATATCCAGATAAAGAATAAATCGAATAATACATACATAAGAATAATACTACGTGATACCGAAATACTACTACTAAGACAACGAGAAGATGAGATGAAAAGGCTATCTCCTCACCTCTCTCACACACATCGCAACAAAACTCAACTACTCACTAACCTTCTATCCTAATCCTCGACCTCCAAATCTTCTTATCTACGGTCATGTCCTCAGTCAGCTGAAGTTGTGTCATATCCTATCTAATCCCAGTTCTTTTTCGGTCTACCCCTACCTCTCCTAACTCCTGTGATCGCCAATCTCTCGCACCTCCTAACTAGCACATCCTCAAACCTCCTTTTCACATGTCCAAACCATCGCAGTCGCGCCTCTCTCATCTTGCCCGCCACTGAGGCCACTCCAACCTTGTCTCATATAACTTCATTTTTAATCATGTATCTCCTCATATGACCCCACATCATGAGCATCTTCATCTCCATCACTGGCATACGTGACAATTCTTAACTGGCCAGCACTCTGCAACAATGCTGGTCTAACCACCGCTATGTAGAACTTAGCTTTCAGCCTATGCGACACTTTCTTATCGCAAAGCACCCCAGAGGCGAGCCTCCATTTCATCTACCCTGGTCTAGTCCTATTTGCGATATCATCGTCAATCTCACCATCCCCTCTTTTAGGTATAGCTTGTGGCTCGATCTTCACTTACACATTTGTCTCGTGGATCACGTCACTGAACTTACCCTCCATGTACTCCGTCCGTCTTAGTACTCCATGTCAGCAAAATTAAGAAAATTAAAAATAAAAAGAAAAGGTTAGAAGGGGAACCTCGAGGAAGGGAACGAGTAAGGCCGAGACAGAGAGGATTACGAGAATTGGATTTGAAAGTAGACGAGTAATACAGACATCCTTTGCATGATTTTCCTTGATTCTTCAATGATGATGACGTGGCAGATGAAGATACGCCTCCTTCGCCGGAGCCTCTGGCCTCTTTGATTTGGTGGTTTACGCTTTTGCTGTTGCCGTCGACGCAGCAACTCTTGCCTTTTCCGATCGTATCATTCTCCTCACTCATCTGTTTTTCCTCTCGGCTCCACACCAAAATACTCTCGAAAGTCGATTCAGATTTTCTCTTTCGTTTAACTTTCTATAGTTCCTCCACGTCGGCTTAGGGGATTCGACCCCTGGTGCATGCACTACATAGACCTATTTCTATCAAATCATATCCGCAAATGAGATTTAATACCCGATTCGACTGGTTTTTTTTTGTTTTTTTACGGAGGAACCGCAGCCGCTACTCTCGAGTGCGCGCAGGTAAAATCCCGGACTGACGCAATAGCCTGTAAATTATGTCAGCCGATTAACTACACTTGGCAAGCCATGTGTAAGGCTGGCCAGTGGGCCGGGACAGCCCGACCCCGACCCGAGCCCGTCCCGAGCCCGCCCCGGTCCCGCCCCGACCCCGCCAAAAAAAAAAAAAAAATTACGGGGCGGGACTCGAACTCGGGACGGGACGAGGTCTCGTCCCGCGAGACCCGAGCCCGCCCCAGTGCCCGCGAGACCCGAGCCCGCCCCGACCCCGACCCCCGACCCCGCTTTTGCAAAAATGGCCGTTGCACCAACGACCATTTTAGATTATGGCCGTTGGCCAACGGCCATTTTAGCCCCCCCCCCCTCCCCCAACCCCCTACCCCTTAATATTTATTTTTTAACCCATAAGTTATTATATTTACACTTTAACCCAATTTTTCAACTATAAATAACTCATTTTCTCTTCATCTTTCTCACAAATCTTCCTACAATCTCTCTAATTTCTCAATATATCTCTCTACAATTCTACATTGTTTGCTAAATATTCAATTTTATTTATTCATTTGGGAATTGGTAGTGAAGTTGGCAACTAGCTTTGAGGATCTTCCATCGAGCAAAGTTTCAATTTTCAACCTCTCGATTACACGTCGACGTTACGTCGGCGTTTGGTACATTCGTTCCTTCATTAAATTATTATTGTCTGTTTATTTAGTTTAGATCACTTAATTTTATTGTCTTTAATTATTTATTTATTATCATAATTAAAATGGAAGGATTAAAAGGTATGTTTAAGGGTAAAGGTAAGGGTGCTTCTTCTAGTAGGGGCAACCAGGGCAAGGGTACTTCTTCTAGTCATCTTATTCCTACACAGGATGATTTTGTTGATACTCAATATTTTCCTACAATACCATTAGATTTAGACCAGGAGCTATTTTCTAGAACTCAAGAAGACTTTAATTTAGACGATGATCTAGATGATATACCCACTAATGTTGATGACAACACACCCACTAGTGCACCTTCAACTGAAATACCTCCTATTCCCCCTAGTATGAGACGAGGTCCAGCAAAACGACCATTAAAATCAGATGCATGGACATTTTTTGATAGGGACGTAGAGAATCAAGTAGCCATATGTAAAATTTGTAAAAATGTTTTAAAATTTAAAACTGGAAAAGGTCACGGTGGGACGGGGGGGTTTAATTAGACACGTAGTAAGTGCTCATCCAGCTAGGTATGCCCAATACCAGGCTTCAAAACCGGGTGCGCAAACGCCCGCTCCATCGGGACAAGGTTCACATACTGATATCGTCCCGGACCAAGTACGGGGGTCAAATTAACCCTATGACGGGGGGAATTGTAGGCTCTAAATACAATAAACATAGAGATAGGGAGGCAATATCAAAATTAGTTGTTGTGGAGGGTTTGCCTTTTTCATTTCCTTCATCTCCCGGTTTATTCATTACATTAGAGATATATATAATCCTGCTTTTAACGGTTTTCCTAGATCAACTCGTTAAGAGAGATGTATTTAAATTCGCGCATGAATATCAACAATATTTACGTTTTTCATTATATCATTTTAATGGCAAAGTATCCATCACGTCGATATAGGTCGTAGTACTAACGGCCATGATTATTTAACCGTAACTTGTCATTGGATAGATTATAAATGGTCTATGCAAAAACGTATTTTAGCGTATAGATATATAGATGATAGGCACACCGGTACTTTTATTGCGAAAATATTTATCAAGTGTGCGATTATTACGGAATTACCGATAAAATTATGACTATTACATTAGATAACGCTTCTAGTAACAATTACGCAATTACAATTTTAAAAAATAGTTTAACTCCGTCTTTTCCGGACCATTTTCATATAAAATGCGCGTGCCATATATATAACTTAATTGTAAAGGATGGTCTATCACTTTTTGAAGACATTCTTAGTAAAATACAATTTGCTATAAACTTTATTTTTAAAAGTAATAAAGTACAACGTAGAAAAGAATATAACAAAATTTGTCATGATTGTGGACTACCTTTTAGAAAAATTCCACAAGAAGTATCCACTAGGTGGAATTCTTTATACGAGCAACTACTTGTTGCTTATGACTATAAATTACCTATAACTTTATTTTTTAACTCTCATAATAAAAAGCCAGCTGATATGATTTTAGATAGTGATTGAGAAAAAATTTCCGAACTTATTGTATTTTTAGAGAAATTTTTTCAAGCAACAAAAGAATTTTCCGGTATATATTATCCTACTATTTCAACTATGTTATTTTATATAACTCTAATATTTTTATTACTTAGTGAATATATGGAAAAACCAAATTATAAGGCAAATATTAAAAAAATGTTTCTCAAAATAAAAAAATATTTTATTCCTATTCCCTCTATTTATATTATTGGTTCTGTATTAAATCCTACTATTAAAATAGACGGTACTAAATCACTAATTGAAACTATTTACGATTGTATAGAAGTACTACCACCTCCAAGTCCCAAAAATCTAAATCACCCACCCCTATTGAACAAACTAAAGAAGAAGTATTGTCTAGCGTAGAACACCAATGCAAAAATATATATAGATTTTATCAACAAGAAAATGCTAGTAACTTACCACTTCCATACCATCTTCTTCATCTTCAACGCAACCTCACAAAAGACATGTTTGTTTCGCGGCTAGTATTGAAAGCCTCGAAATAGAATGTGCGGTAGTACCTCTACTACTAACCAAATTAGCGAGTTGGATATTTTTGTTTTGCGGGGTTCTGTACCGTATCAAGAAGTTATCAATGAAGATGGACATGAAGACTTGCTTTGAAATACTTTGGAGGGGAATGAGAAGACCTTTCCGACACTTTCAATGATGGCTCGAGATGTTTTGAACATTCAAGCGTCGTCAACTCGCGTCTCGAAAGCGCTTTTTCTGCGAGCGGATATCAAATAGGAGACCACGTACACTCATTAGCCGGAGACAGCTTGGAAATTGCAGTATTATTCAGAGATTGGATACGAGCGGAGCGGAGAAGGTGCGGTCAACCGGAGATCAACGAAGAAGATGATGAAAACTACAACGAAATCTTAACCGAAGGTAGTGGAAGCGACGTGGATCAATTTGACCAACAAATACCAATTCCAACCGAAGAACCACATGAAATCATCAAGCAATTAGAACAGGTTTTTTTGAGAATGTAATTTTTTTAATTGTAATTTTATTATGTAATTTATAACTTTTGGACAACACCACAAAGTTGCAATATAGATTTTAGACAATTGTATTTGTATTACAAAAAAATCATATGTCTATTAAATAATATAAGAGGCACAAAAACAGCCTTGGGATGTTTTTATTACACTATCTTGTTTTGTTTATTGAGTTTTTTTTATACATATGTTATTTTTTTTTTAAAAAAAAAAAAAAAACCCGCCGTATCCCGACCCGAGCCCGAGCCCGCCCCGACCCGAGCCCGACGGGATCGGGACGGGACTTGCTCCAGTCCCGCCAGACCCGACCCCGCCGAGCCCGCCAGACCCGACCCCGCCCCTTCTCCCGTCCCGCCCCGACCCCGACACCGCCAGACCCGGCCCGCCAGACCCGAGCCCGGCCCACTGGCCACTCTTAGCCATGTGTGACAGGCTCAACCAAGAAGGTTTATGCAGGGTATCGAACTCGTGAACTTGCGGTCCCGCGCTCTACTGCTACACCAACTTGACTACCTTGCGGGTCCGATTCGACTGGTCTGTATCCCTAAAAGAGGGTCATTTGCAGTTTTTCCTATCCTGGTCTTTAATTTTGACCTTCAAATGAACTGATCTTTAATTTTTATCCTTTAAAATCAAATTTATGGTTATTGGGCATAAATTAGTATACACGAGTTTTGGTAGCTTTCTTAAAAAACTTATTTTTCTACAGGTACAAGTTCAATTTTAAAGGACAAAAATTAAAGACCGATCCATTTGAAGAGAAAAAATTAAAACCGATCCATTTGAAGGGCAAACCGTGACTTGCAAAAAGAGGATCCAGTGTCCCGAAACCGTGAAGTTTATTGGCTTATTCCTTGATTTCCTTTTAGTGTTTAACAATTGCGCAAGACTTGCTTAAATATCATCAAAAAGAGTAAAATACGACCGTTTCAAACCCCTACGTTAACCCTAAAGTGATAAATCATTATAGAACAATCAACCTTGATACCATAATTCATACACCAACGCGTTACATCGCAATGACTTTTTTGATATCTTAAAAACCACAATATGATCAGCTACCCCACCTATCCTAATTAGTTGTAAATTGACTTTGATAGTTGATTTGTAATATTTAACAGTTAATTATTCATTATATACTTGATCTTTTATAACCAAAATTGTATTATCCAAAATGAATAAGTATCTACTATTACTTTCTACAATTTCAAAATAATCTAGGTAAAGACTACTACTTATCAAAATTAATCAATTAAATGGGACCGAGGAAAGTAGTATTTATGTTTAGTTCACGTACTAGAAGGCAGAACCTTCTTAGAAAATTCACAATCTGGCCTAAATCAAATGTTTGCGAAGGCAAGAGGAACAGAACTTCAAATAACCTGTTTTTCATAAGACATTTTACAGTCCAAATATTGATTTCAGATTCTTGCTATATTATTCATATCCAGAAAGCTTACATGCGGTATACTGGTGGAGTAGTGGTCATAGAATGACCTGGCTACCTATGCACTTCCTGTAACAGATACAACACCCTAAAAATTAAATTTCAGTTATCTAATGTAAAATGTGTTGCAAGGTCTGTCTTCACAGCGCAACTCGACCAAGAACTACAGGATAATAGGCATCAAGCTCAAGTAGATCTAAAATCTTTTGGGTAGCCCATAAATAGGAGGAATGACCGTCGATGAATTCAGTCACATCAACCTGTTAAAAGTAAAGGGTTTAAGCAAGAAATGATGGACATCAATTTTGGTTATCCTTAAGAAGAAAACTAAAAATGAAAACTCACATTCTCAATACCAGGAGCATCAACTGGTTGAATTCCAGCCAAGCCTCGAGTAAGGAGACTGTTGAAGAGAAATTGCACAAGTTACACAGAAATAGAAGCATAAACTAGCATGCAAAACAGGAAAACAAATTCTCCCTCCTGAATTTGTCTTGTTTTCCTTCATTTTTTTCTTTTTTTGATAATGAACTTGTCCTATTCTCATTTTTGGATTATCCGAATTAATGTCCGCTATCCTTAAATGAAGTTTATACCCTTCAACTTCAGTACTATGCTAGCAAATAATGCAAACCTGGCACGGAAGGCAATTCCTAGCATCCAATCATTTGTAACGTAAGCATTCACAAATCGACCAGCCACTACCTGGAAAATAGGAAGAGAGATCCCCAAATAATAATGAGGTAACCGAGCAGATAAGTCCAAGCCTTATACTAAAGAAAACAAATGAGAAAAGGGAACGAGATAAATATGCTCATACTAATAAGAGTAGTTGAAATCAACAAAGTGGGAAGCAAAAACCTTTCTAGCTGCTTCCCAGTTCATGTTTTTAATTGCAATGGGTGCCCCAAGAAGAACAACTCTTTCCACAAGTCCAGCTGTCAAAATGCAAGAATACTTTAGGACCATCTTAAGCAAATGATAAAATGTATGAAAGAAAACATATTTCAAAATAACACTTACAATTATTTTCACTCTCAGCCAGAATCTGGAGACACTTAAAGATAACTCTTGCTCCAAGTGAAAACCCTACAAGTGTCACAGGCCTGAAATACTCATGGACAGTCAATAGAATTGGCTGATGTGAAAACTCAATCTTTCAGGGGATTCAACTGGAAAATGCTCAGAATCTATTTAAGCTTATTTACCTGTGTCCTTGTAATCCTTTCTGTAACACTTCTGCCAGAAGTTTTCCTGCCTTGTCAGATCTGCAAGTAAATAGAAACGGGTCCAAATTTATGTTTCCAATCAAAGCAGGACACTATGCTTTGACACAATATGGTATTATAGCAGAACTGGAGTCAGAATTAGTTCCACCAAAACAAAAGATGGATATACAGAAAATTCAAAGATTAGAACTTCTAGGACAAACAAAAATTAAATGAGAAAACTGGTAAATAATTTGAGTTCATGGATAGGTTCTTTTCATCATTACTGCAATTATATTAATCTTTTCCTTAAAATTCTAATCATGTCATATAAATGGAAGATAAAACAGCTTCATGGCATTTTCCTCCTTGATCCCAACCCGAACCTCAAAAAAGAGTTGTATTGAACAGATACAGAGACAAACAAGAACCTGTCCACAGCAATTGCCCATTTGCTGTCAATAAAATCAGTCATTGCAAGCAATGTTGCTGGCAAAGCCAGTGCTGTCAAAAGAGTTTTTAAAACGGTCATCATAGCACCTCGCTTCATCAACTCCATTGCAAGTCCTGTAGTTAGTGATGATGTCAGCATCATAACCAATCACAGTGGTAATGTAGCTGGTCGTTGTATCATATGCTGAAAAGCAAAGTACAAATTATTACTTGAAGTCAACCAATCCTGAATTGCAGTGCTTACAGCAATAAGATTATTTGACTCCCACTGCAGCACATATCTGAAGAAATTGAGAAATGTAAGAATGGTTTTTGCATTATAAACCTTCACTGACAGATACGGGAATTATCAACACAAATTGGTCCATATACATACTCGTATAAACATACAATACATAAACACACGCGCGCACACACACACAAACATTGATATATATATATATAGAGAGAGAGAGGGGGGGGGGGGGAGTAGGAAATCTGAAGTAAAATTTATGTTTACCTAGGTAAACGAAATTATCTACCTAAACGGAGATCAACCAACAAAAAAGAAAAAGAAGATATTACCTTTCAGAGTTATCATGTTGTCCTTCCCAAGGTCTTACAAAATCTTCCTCCTTAAAAACAAGTCCTGAGATCAAAACCTCAACTGCCAGCCGCTGACAGCAAAAATGCAAAGTGAGAACAAACATAGGTGAGCTCCTGTGTTCCATGACCAAAACTAAAAATTACTACAACTATGAGAATAATGATGAAAGATGTCAAAGAGACACAACGCAGACTGCAGTGCCCACCTACTAACTGAAACAAGGATTTGCAGGCAAGAGTTACAGGACAGTTTCAAGTAGCACAAGAAATAGCTAATTACTTACGCCCTGGTTATGGTTTTCTCCTATAGCCTTGAACTCAAATTCATCAACATCTCCCGTTCTCCTGGCCATTTTAGTTCCTGTAAGTCCAGCTCCAGCAGCTGGGTAAGCAAAAATATCGGTGACAACCCTTAGTAACTGGAGGACAATTTCAAGATGTTCTTCCACAAATCAATCTAAACCTTGGGCTGCCTGAGAAGTGCAGATGATTTAGATCATCTTTTTTATTATTTGGATTGAATGAGCTACTGATGTAATTGTGCTTCTAGCACCATCTTTTTGTAAACTTTCTGGTTCCTCTTTGGTACTTTACTTAATGAAATTACATTACCTTATCAAAGGAAAAGTGCAAAATCACAAGTTGCACTCTCCTCATCTCCAGTATTACCTTATGATGAAAAAGGAGATGCAACAAGATATCTTATGAAACATGTGTTTACCTCCAAAGGATGCTGCTACTGCAACAGACCCTGCAACACTCCCTGCAGCACTAGCAACAGCAGCAAATCCACTTGCTCCAATCACAGGAACAAGAGTTCCCAAGGTAGGGGCTAAAGCACCAAAGCCTGCAGCTATTGCCGGAGCAGCTAAACCTGTTTACAAGCAAAATAAAGGCAATAAAATTATAACAATTTCGTCTCCTATGAGGGTTCACCACAGATCACATTTCAACTTCTTTAAGCATCTAACGAGTACTGAAAGAAGAAGGAATTGTTTCCTGTAAGGCTTGTCAGGTCGTGTCTGGACCTGCTAAAACATAGGAAACATGAACAGGCTAAACCTTTTTAAGAGTAAATGAAGACAAAAAGGACAAAGAAATTTGTTTCCTAAGAGGTTCGCTTAAACATGTCAGGACCTGAGAAAACTTAAGAAAGTATGGGAGGCCATACCACCAGTAACTGCCAACAAGGTTCCTCCCGTTACTGCAGCTGCACCAATTATACCCCTTCGTTTCCACTTAGCCCATTTGCTTTTAGGAGATCGGCTTTGTTCCTTTGATTCTTCCTCTTTAAGAGCCATGGCAGAACAAGCAACCGTGGTTTCAATGGCTTCCTGCAGCAGATAATTCCTTTTTCACAGTCTGTACAATCAAGAGGTCCATGCTATAAGTAATAGCCTTAGATGGTGCAAAATTCTGCATCAGTACAACAGACTCCTTTCATATGAAGTGGCTGTTTTCCTAGTCTAGAAGAAAAACATTGCCAGATTAAATAGAGAAAAATGCATGTCTTTGCTTGTGCAGTCATATTATGATGAAGAAAATGAAAAATTGACATAAAAAAATGGAGCCAACAGTTAGTGTCAATATTTCTTCTTTTTTTAATGATAATGTGACTGCTCAAAATAACAAAGAGGAATGGAACCAGAAATGAAGGACTAGACATGCACTTATTACCCCGTACATAGTTGTAGAAAGGTGAAGATGCAAGTGACGTAAACAAAAAATCTTCATCTGAATTTAACTTGTAAGAATTAACCACATCTGTAATACTCACTTCTAATAATTTCTTATTGTTGGACTTGAGATGATAGGAAGAACATAAAGAACTACGGATGATATGCTAAATGTTTAAGGTATGATGTTGGCATAGTTCTACTTTTAATTAATTATTTATTTATTTTTTATGGCAGGGGGTCCACAAGCTTTATTGTAGGGTGTGGAATATGTTTGATACAATGGTAATGGCAGGGAGAGTAAGGGATTTGATGCTAGCATGAAATTTCAGAAGAAGATATAGAAGATGGAGAGCATAGGAGGTAGCAGTGTAACACCTAGCAGTCATGTGTAAAATATGGAGAGAAGAAACTGGGGGTTTTGAATGGAATAGCTTTGAAATATACTAGAGGAATATTGTTGTTTCTTTGTATATTTGGAGGCTGGAGCACCCAATATCCCAGTTATGGTACAGACAATTGGATGCTTTTTTGTAGAAAAATGTGTGTTTTTGTAAGGTTCTCTACATGGTATACATCTTATATGCTGAGTCTTCCCCATCTTTTGAATAAATCCACTACCTTTATAAAAGACAAAAAAAAAGGGAAAAGGTGGAATGACTATACTTGTCAGAAATAGAAGACATCCTAAAGACCTAAACCGTCCAAGTTCCTTTGGGCAGAATAGTTTTATTGAGCTCACATTACTTATTGAGGCTCTTACTTTCTCTTTGTTGGGAGTGTTTTTCATTTGATTTTCTCCTACTTTGGGAAAGGAGTTTTTTTATTAAGATGCACAAGGAAGAATTTATAAAACATTTTAGTAAAAATTGAACACTTCAATTCTTCCTGCGTCACATCTAGCATGTACGGACTAGGATATCCAGTAGTATTAAAAAGAACACTCCAGAAGAGACAACAGCAAGAAAATAAATGATTGAACGATAACATGAAATCACATATGATATGGATGCAGGAACACACCACTTTGATCCATTTGATATCAAACCATGTAGCCAGCAATCGCAACGCCACGCGATGTCGTGCATCATAACCCTTCCTTCTCCGTGTATACCTTTTACTTTCTTCAGGTGATTGTGCAAGACAAGCTGAGAAAAGTTGATAGAGAACAGTAACTTTCCTAGAGTATTCGAGCACCGATGCCTCCTCCACTGGTTTTTCATCATATCCACTAACTGACTCTAAGTGGGCTTGCTCAATGCTAGACGGTTTCTTGCTTTTCTCTTGGTAATTTTCAACATTTGTAGTATTTTCCACTTCGGACCCAGATTGCGTATCAGAAACAGATAATTTCTCCCTACATTCATGCTCATATTCACGCCGCTTCTCCTGCTTGGACACATTATCGGAAGTTCTCTCCATGCTTGATCCCATAGCATCGATGGCTTTTGCAAGATCAAGTTCCTTCTCTGCTGCTTCTGAAGAAGTATCAGCATCTTCTTCAGCTACAGATAGTGACCTTAGCAACTGTCAAACTAATGTAATATTAGTCGTTATGGCATCAAGCAAGTAACACCCCGCGCATAGCAGGAGCTTAGTGCACCGGGCTGCCCTTTTTTTTATGGCATCAAGCAAGTAACAGTAAAAGGCACAGATTTACACTAGCTAAGGGTATTAGCAGAAGATATCAAATAGGAAAGGAGAACTTTATTCCCTTCCACTAGAAGCATTTATCAAATAGCTAAGAACTCCTGTCTGAAATACATAAGACTTTGGGTGTGCGTGCTATGGCGGTGAAATCATCTTCATGTGTTTAGTTACCTTAAATAGGTGAAATATTTTTCCAAAAGAAAAAAAATTCTACAAAAGGAGGAAAGTCGCTCATCAATTATTGGCGAAAATCATTTTTCTTTATAAATATCTTAACGCTTATGTCGTGTACCATGCTTCAATCAACAAGTAGACACATTGTCACCTTTAAATTGTTAAACACAACCATGATCCTGTCTTCCACTTTATACAATTATCATACAACAATAACAACAACATAGCCGGTGTAATCCCACTAGTGGGTCTGGGGAGGGTGGTGTGTACACAGACCTTACCCCTACTTTATACAATTACCATACATCACATAGTTTTATACCCAATAACAACAACATACCCAGTGAAATCACACAAAGTGGGGTCTGGGCAGGGTAGAGTGTACGCAGACCTTACCCTACCTCCCTTCCAAGGTAGGGAGGCTGTTTCTGGTAGACCCTCAGGCACATAATTTGACTGGGTATAATTTTATGCCCAATCAAACCCTAAAACATGATCCAGAAAATGATTCCCAAATATACCCTTTAACTCAATGTCATTAATCAGTACATTTTCTAATGGTCTACACAAAAGCTAGAAAACCAACCGCTCCAACGTGATGATTAGGTGATGAAGACCCAGCAGTTTCCTCTAGTCCAGTCCATGCTTTTTTATCAATCTCTAGAAATCTGTTCACCACAAAATTGAATGAATGATCCTTCAAACAAACTACATAGTCAATTGTTGAATGCTAATTGAAAATACTAACAGACTTAATTGAATATAAGAAAGCATTAAGGAATTAACTTGAAAACTGGGCGAAGGAGGCCGGATGATTCGTGGACCCAAAGTTGTGGGCCCTCGGAGACGGAATCACTACTGCTGCTATTGCTGATACGGTCGTCTTCGTCATCGGACGGAAAGCCCAATGGACATGTCTGATGAATTTGGGCCTGATGAAGGGCCAGCCCAAACAGAGCTCCGGTTGCGTACCTTTGCATTGGCGTCAATGACATCGTTTTGTTTCTGTGAGTGATGAATCTAGCATTCAAGTGATCAATGAAAAATTATGGAAAAATTATTCAGTATTTTTCAGTTTCGCCATTAGAGTTTAACTTCCAAAGCTGTATTTGGCTTAAGGGGTGGACACGGGTAGGGCACAAGTGATGTCGCTTAAACTGTTGTTTTTCTACAACTCAAATACAAGTATTTCTATAAGAACGAGAATAAACCACACCTGGTTGAATGATTGAGACCTTTATGTATAGGGAGTAGGGACTAGTGTGTGTGTTTTTTTTTTTTGGTATAGTCGAGAATTTAAGCCGTTAATGTTTGTTTGTTTGTTTTTTCTTTTTGGTCCAAAAGACCTAATTTTGTAGGAGTGGACCATTAATAGGAGAAAAAATGGGAATGAATTTTTTTTGGGTGTAATTTAACTGTAATATCCGAACAATGAGAGTTAAATTGACTCATATATTAAACTGCAATTATAATGTCACACAGTGATACTTGATAATTTCGATCCATTTTGAGATATGGAGATAAATGATATCTAATAAAAAGATGTTTGGATCAGATTAGGTACATCTCAACTATTTTAGTAATTAAACATTTAAGATTTATTGCCTTTAGAATTTAAACTTTGATCTCATATGATTTTCATCTCAGGTTATTAATGATCAAGTTACTTTTTCGGATACATAAGTCAAATAGTTATTTTAAAGTACAACTTCAAAGAAACTATACCCTCTTTGTGCAAAGAAAATACTATAACTCGATCAACCCACTCAAACAATAGATATGGTTGGACATATATTTTAATGACGAATTATTTATGGCATAACCTTAGTTATCTCATTCAATTTTTTTGGGTCAATTTTGTGTTGCATATAAGAAAATTTCGTAGTTAAACAAAATTATATAAGACCAAACAAATAAATGGAAAAAAAATTGAGTTTGGCAGATTGTGTTATGATTGTTTCTCTAGTCTAATCGACTCACCCCTTTTCACCCAAGTCAGTATGCAACTTGTTATATTTTAATCCATTTCATTAATTCAACTCATATAAACCCACCAAAATATATGTTATTCAACTCTATTTAACACATCAACTTGTTATTCATTATCCTGTGTTTGGCCATCCAAAGCAGTTCGATGGACTAAAAAAGTATTCCAATTAAATAATTTACTTTTATGGCCTAAATTTGATACCCTAGTAGCAACGCACAGGAGCTAAGATGATGGAAATGTAAAGGCAACATGTAACAATTTTAAAGCACTAACCAAGATAGACCATGCTCGGTAATATCGCGCTCACTGGCTCCTTTTCTGAGAAAGAAACTAGATTTGAGAGTTTATAATGTCAAATTAATCCTTAACGCGTAACCAATCAAATAGCAGAACATCGCTTCTGGATGTATAAGTTCACTACCACAGCTTATACATACAGCAGTCTTCCGAGTCAATAAAATTAGCTGAAAACGGATTGTACCAACTTAACACACAGGACGGGAAGAAAATTTGCAATCTGCCATTTGTAACTGAAACTTTTCAGTTAAGTTATAGGAATAACATTTTAGCTGCATGTCAATTTCTTACTCAAAAAAGAAGTTCTGATTATACAAAATGAAAGCAATTGCCTTCAATTTACACCTTCACGGGTGTAGATAGTCACACGCCGCCCCCTTCTTGCAACGCCCACTCTCATAAAATTTACAAATTCGTTGGCCTTTGGGAGGAGGCCTAGAGTATCCTCCACCACCAAATGGCTGCTGTCTGTTCCAAGATGGCCTACCCCTACCAAATCCCGACTCTCCTCCTTGAAGAGCCCAGTCTCTTGGACCACCAGACCTTTCCCCTGCATACCTCCGCTGGCTATCCCATACTGGATTCCCAGTGAAAGGGGCGCCTCTATTCATATGTGAATTTCCCCATGCAGCTCCTGTGCTGCTTCCAAAACCAACATTTGCATATCCCTGAACTGGTCCACCCCAACTCAGGTTTCCAGGTGCTGCTCCACGGCCACTGGTCATACCTTCAAATTCTGTATTACGACCCATAGCAGAATATGCAGTAGTTTGACTTGTTGTACAAGGTGCAGGTATACCGGATCCAACGTTCCTCTGGGAAAACAAAACATCAGCTGACTTGGTTTCTCCCTCACTACTTGTAGATGAATTTCCACCAGACCTTCTTAATGGATCAAAAGCATCAGCTCGAGATGCACCAACTGTTTCATCTGTCACAGTAGATTGACAAGGTAGGTGTAGATCTCCAGTGGAGCTCAAGGCATCACTTCTTACAGGATCATGTGTAGGACTCAGCTCCTCAATTGGGCTAAAGCAATCAGTTTTGCAACCAGGTATCATCTCCTCACCGCACCTCATGGCAGAAGTAGGAGAACCCATACCATTTTGATTTTGAGATTCCATGGCGTCAACTTCAGCCAAAAGGTCTGACACTGATTCCTCAGCCAAAGTGCTGAACTCTATAGGCTCACCAAAAAAGTTTGACACTGGATGAGATGGGGAAGTATGATTAAGTTGGTCGGCTTTTGAAGTAGGAGCCGCAACATGATCACCCACTGCTTCAGCTGGTTTCAGTGAGGAAACGGAGACAAGACCAGAATCCCATTGTTCAGTAGATTGTTCTGCAGTAAGTTGGTCGGCATTTGAAGTAGGTGTGGCAACATGATCACCCAGAGTCTCAGCCGGTTTCAGCGAGGAAACAGAGACAAGACCAGAATCCCATTCTTCAGTAGATGGTTTCGCAGCTGGTGAACTTCTACCCCATACATCAGCTATTTCACGAAGTTGGGCCCCACCAACCACTGGACTAGAAGCACTGCTCCACCTTTGGCCTGATTCCTGAACAGGAAGACTAGACGGACCAGGTTCTTTATTTTCAGCTGCATGCTCACCTTGAGCTTCACTGTCAGGAAGACTTGACGGACCGGATTCTTTATTTTCAGCTGCATGCCCACCTTGAGCTTCACTGTCAGGAAGACTTGATGGACCAGATTCTTTATTTTCAGCTGCATGCCCACCTTGAGCTTCACTGTCAGGAAGACTTGATGGACCAGATTCTTTATTTTCAGCTGCATGCCCACCTTGAGCTTCACTGTCAGGAGGAATTGACGGACCAGATTCTTTAATTTCAGCTGCATGCCCACCTTGAGCTTCACTGTAAGGAAGACTTGACGGACCAAATTCTTTATTGTCAGCTGCATGCCCGCCTTGAGCTTCAGTGTTTGAAATAGGGGTAGGACTTGGCAAATCATGAATATCTGAACCACAAACAGGAATAACTGAACTCAACAACAGCAGTTTCTCAGCAGCCTGAGCTTCAAGGTCACTATAGCTCGTCTCTGGAGTAGGACTAGGTAGGTCTGGGAGATCCATTTTTCCTTTTTGTTCAAATGAATCACTTGTTTTGGTAGCTGAAGCAAAACTAGATCCAGAATCCAGGTTAATTGAACATTTATTACTGGTAAAAGATCTGTGGTTCTGACCAGAAGACGGGCCTAAATTCCGTTTGTTAGATTGTGCATTGCACAATGTGTTTTTACGTGAATTCTGAGTTCCATGTTCTGCAACAGAACGATGATTATCATTTTCATGTCCTCTTTCCTGACGTGGAAGAGCTAAAATCACCTCCCGCTGACTAGATGGAGGGCTCGACAGTTGGGGTTTGTCAGAACAAGCATTATTTCCCTTCAACAACTCCACGCATTTTGGAAAAGAAGGGGACAACCCATTCATCCTCGTAAATTCTATGTTACCATTTGAACAGTCATTTGCATTATGGAGGTGTCCAGGTGCCTCTCTCTTTCCACATTCTCCCCCTGAGCCAGCAGCACTCTCAGACCACCTAACACTAGTTCTACTATCCGAGGCAGCTGCTTCCCATGACTGCCTTGATGTCATATGCACTTGAGATTCTCTGTGGAAAAGCCCCTTTAGTGCATTAGTTAAAAGTACTGAGTCTTCATGCTCATGATTTGTCCATATCCTCATATCAGGAGGAAAAAGCCCCGATGTATTCCATTTCCTCAACTGCATCACGGAAAATGGTCCTTGTATTCGTTTAGCAGGGTCCCGGTAATGCCATAGTTTGTCAGTTTCACTACTGTTAACAGATGATGAGTTCGCCGTAGAGAGACTAGCAATTGAAGTTTCAGATCCAGACCTATCCACAACCTGTTCAACAGTATGTTGATTTCCTTGCCTGCCCAATATATTAGTTCCACAAGCTTCTCTTTTCTCACTCATTCTACACCGAGCCATGATAGATCCCTCTTGTTTAACTGCATAAACAGAAGAAAAAGCTTTAGTCGGCTGAGGCTAAACAACCTTTTGAAGGACTTCATAGTACAGTCTTCATCTTACCTAGACTCCCTGAAGATATAGGTTTTTCATCCCTTCTACTAATTCTAGTGCATCTTGGTGCCGGATATTCAACTGCATTATGTTCCAACAGGAATAAGCAATCATTTTATTTCTTTCTCAACCCCCCCCCCCCCCCCACACACACACACAAAAAAAAAAAATAGAAAAAAAATAGCAACACCCACAGAGTTACTGAAAACAAAACTATATAAACCTTTTTTTTTGGATAATGAAAAGAGATACGAAGAAAAATATAAACCTTTTCTCTTGTCATTGTATTCTCCATCACCTCCTTCAGATTCATAATCTGGGTCCATCTTTGGATCAGCATGCACTTCTGGTATCTCCAGTAGCCTCCGATGGCGCTCCTCAGGTGTCTTCAGAAGCTCTAACTTCTCTATACATTCTCTGAGCGTGGAACAGTCAAGGAAGTCCTCATGCTCAAGGTTAATGTTCTAAAATTAATGAATACATAAAATAACATTTCATAAATATCAAATGGTGCCTCAGCTTTTTCAATTGAGGCATCAAATCTGATTTTGACATGTAAAGAACTATTAACATATATTTCCTCGACAAAGGATATTCTTTCTTGTGCCCCTTCTCACTTGCTCTATCACGAAGATGACTGAGGCGCAATATCTCTGCTTCTAGGGACTGTAATTTTAAATAAATAAGCACAAGCACATCAAAACACCATACTAAAAATCTTCAATGCAAAATTGTAACAGTTCCACAAAAGTAGCTATAACAATTTGTGATGTTCCGAGGAAGAACAGTATTACTTATGGAGAGTGCACTGTAATGCATGATCAGTTACCATCTCAATCTCTGTATTCCTTTTTTTTGGCGCGGTACTATCTTGACACCTTAAGAGTATGACATAAAGGTCATGAACAAATTAATGACTTTAAAATAAAAGGGAATCCTCTTGACAGATCACAAATAATTAAAGTTACTCTTCCTATTCCAATTTACTTGTTTCTATATGCTTTGAAGTTCTATGCAGGAAGTATATCCACCTTGAATACCAAGGACAGTAATGTTACAATTCTGTTGCACTTTTTCCTTCATATATCCTTTTTTTAATTTTTGCAAACTCATCCCCTCAAACCCCTGGTTCCAAGAGCCAACAGTGGTTTTTCGGCTTTTTCCCACATTTTCCTAGGTGAATCGA
Organism: Anisodus tanguticus; assembly: GCA_034509755.1. Classification (NCBI taxonomy): domain Eukaryota; kingdom Viridiplantae; phylum Streptophyta; class Magnoliopsida; order Solanales; family Solanaceae; genus Anisodus; species Anisodus tanguticus. The sequence continues at coordinate 12,634,698 of CM067544.1, forward strand.
ATTTCCTACCTCTTGGTTGGAAGTGGAAAGCTCTTACCACTAGAACAATCCCCTTTGTCAAATTCTTTGATATAACATCTTCACATCAAATCCCTCCTTTTTCACATCTTCTATTAATGTATCTCTACCAACCTCTAACATGATTACTGCTCGAACTTTTCTCTTACATTTTTCTGATAAAAGGTTGGGGAATTAGGAAGGGAAGAGTATCTATCAGCTCAAAGAAAAGTTATATCTATCAGCTCAAACAAAATTTATCTTCCAACTAATTTAGATAATTGTCTTCCGCTTTTCCAACCCTCCAGTTGAGAGTATATCAAGTCATGAGTAACCTGCCTTTCTGAAAGCTTTTTCATTTCATGAGTTCAAAATAACAAAAATAATAGTAACTGGTACCCTCAACTTCAGACTACCATGTCTACTTTATGAAGAAATAACAAGCTACCCATTCCACAAGGAGTAAAGCGTGGTGGTCTTTCTGCAGTGATGTAGTGCCAATTTATGTATACCAGCAGATAATGTGCTCACCAATTCATCCAAAATATTTAGTTAGTTCTCTATCTTTCATTTATTCCCGCAGAAGAAGTCCCACAGGCACCTCCCGGTGAATTTGTACAAATGTCCATTATGCGATATTAATAAACTGGAAGAAAATTGGACAGGACCCACATATACAGAATAACTGTTGAAAGATAGAGTTAGGTGACGCAAGTTTTAAGGAACGAACAGCATATTGCTACGGATGATAAACAGGCAAGGTCACTTTTAAAAAAATTGAACAACAAAGCAATTGACATACATCATTGAGTTTTACTGCCCGGAGTTCCATAGCTTTCTTCTGTATCTCACCCTACATTAAAATATCATTAAGTTAGAAAGTTTAGTTTACTATAGCAAAATTTACAATACTCAGGTTTGAACACTTACTACAGTAGGCCTTTTCACAAGCCCGCATTTTATACTCTGACGTAATCTTCTGCATTCATCCTGAAATGACAAATTTAAGCAATCACATAAAGCCCACAAAATCATGCTGAAACAGCTAGAAATCTAGATCCTTGAAAAGAACATCTTCGGTGTAGAAGAGCTGCGGAAACTAGAAGTGGAAACTTATTTATGATATAGAGAAATTTGTGTACAGATTTTAACACATATAGTTGAAGGCGTAAATGCAATAATGTGAAATAAGTTTATCCCATAATGCACCTGATTTCATAGTAGCAGCTAACAAGTAAACCATCTTGCCACTCTAGCGAAGTTACAGATGACAAAAGGAAACAAAACAAAATAGAACAGAACAAATAAAAACAGATTTCCTTCGTATAGGCCACTTCAGCAAAAAATTAAAGGTCAAATAAGAAATATCTACACCTTCCAGATCAAAAAACAAGGGTGCTGATTCACTCATGGGCAATGTTTGGCCACACCACTCTCCTCATATGCGTGCAATAATTTATTACATATCAAAAGATTCTCATGACCCCATACTGATTGACTAGATTCAATTTAGAGCAAGAAAAGCTGCCAGACCTTTCTCAGGTTGTAGAACAGCACAAAATAGGAGAAAATGGGGCATATTATACCAAAAACCACCAAAATGGTATACCATATTATGGCATCTGCCAGTGCCAGACAGACTGCTTGCAACGGGAAGAAGTGATAACAAGTGGCTGATTTTGATACTCCATCAATACAACCATCTCGAACCTAGCCATCACCCCCTCGATGCAACTATGTTTAACTTTTTACATTCACAATGCGTACTGACCAGACAGACAGCTTGCAATGAGTAAGAAGGGTAAGTGATAGCAACATGCTGATTGGTCTTCGTACCAAACTACCAATACAACCACCACCAACCCAGACCCTATCCCCTCGATGCAACTAATAAACCCACTTAATTTTTATAATCCATCTTTGCTACTTTTTGGGTCAATTTGAAATACTTTATTAATGCAAGCTACATTTCGAAAACCTTACTCCCTATTTATAATCATATCCCTAATGCGTAGAACCAGAAGTCAGATGAAACTTACTCCACCCTACTCGGGATTTCCTTAGAATGCTATCCCTAACTTGCCAGTATTACGAGTTCATCTAAAATCTGAGTGTATCATATCATGTTAAATGGACTAAAATTATAGTGATATCTAAGCCTTGCTCGTGTCTCTGTGAACTAAATGATCTTTCAGCCTCAGCTTACGTGGTATATATTTCCTCTATATAATTCCAATACAGCAGCTGTTAGCGCTACATGATAAAGTAATAACAAACAATATGGCTAATGTGAAAATAAGTAGCCAAAGAAAAAAGTCAGAAAAGATTGAGCTACAACACAGAATAATAAAGATGAATATCACCTTATCTGCAGCACTATCTAGTGGTAAGCAAGATTTCTTTAACAAGTACGAGAATAAGAGGAAGCAATTTTCAAAATGGATGGAGAAGGAAAATGTGTTTTGTCTTAATTACCTCACAGAAATCTTGATTTGAAATAGAATCAATGGATATGGCTTCTTTCTTGTCTAAGTTCAATACTTCAACTAGTACATCAACTGTCTTATCTCTGATCTTATATGGATCAGATGAGTTACATGTACCTGCATTAAAAAAATACTATAAGTCCCACAAACTAGAACAACATTATATTGCATCACTGTTTTAACAAAAGCTCTATGATCAATTTGTACCTACAACATGGACAAGCCTGTAAATTTCCTGCTTCTGATCGTTACCAGGTATTCTTATGCGGACAACAGAGCCAATAACTCTGCCATGGAACTTCTCCACATCTTCAGCGAGATTTTCCATCAAATCACGTCGCAAGTATAAGAAATTTATATTGTGAGCATCAATTGCAGCATATTCATCAAGATTAATCTGGGTCATTTTTACTTCACCATTTTTACGACTTTTACGTTTTTTAGATGAAGAGATATCATTTCTATCATCAGGTTTCACATAGCCAGTCACTGTTCCAACAATTCCAGCTGGTATAAAAGCACTCTTCTCTGAATCCTCCTTTATCAGAAAGTGAAACTCGAGAAGCTTCAGCATTTCTATGTGGCCAACACGTGGCTTACCAAAAAGGTTTTTGAGCCTCAAATCACAAATTATTTCACTCTTCCGTCGAGGATCTCGAAGATTATTTTTCTTAATATAGTCGAGCAAAAGTGTCTGGACATCAAACTGAGATATTGCAGAAGTATTACCATCCTTCATATGTGCAACAAAATCCAATAGCTCCTTTGACGCCCACCCCATGCATCTATTCACTGATGTCTGCACAGCAGTGCTTCCCTGTTTTGTCCTCAAACAATCTTCATTCTGGAGCTCTAGCTCTTCAGCAGGCTTTGTTAGCTCTGACTGAGGAGTAGAACTGAAAATGCTCGCATTATTAGACTCTGCAGTTGTTTGGCCTTCAGTGATTGGAGGATCCTTTTTAGATAGCTCTAATGGTCCTAAGGGTTTCTTTAGCTCTAAATGGTCAAATGACTTGCCCGTAAGACCTTTGCCATCATTTGCAACATAATGACCATAAGGCAGTAGCGGCCGCTTACCATGTACATCTGATTCTTTCCACGGATTTTTAGCTTGAACAAGTTCATCAAGTGTTAATGATAGCTTTTCCTTTAGGATTACCCAATACACCTTGAAGAGATACTCCCAGCTGGTTTTGTCATCAAAATCTACCTGAACCTGATAAGTTTTAGGTAAATCAAAACTTAGTCCAAGATTACTTTATGGAGATAAAAGAAAAGAGAAGTACACAATAATTAAATTAAACATGACAATCTTTAATCTGGAAAGACATGATAATATCAGTGATTCGCAGTTAGACTGGTAGCATCCTCTTCTCTCTTTCTGTGGATCCTTTTTGCTTTTGCTTACCAAAGATATTATTGACTTTGCACCTCCTCGATTCCTATCTTTATAACTCTTGTTTTACTAATCATAAAAGAAAAGATGGGGAACTGATAACCAGAACAAAATGCTGAAGACTGTCATGTTCCATCGTTTCCACAATAAATTAATCGTTCTTTTTTTAGAGGTAAAAAGGCAGTAATCATTCTTGGGAGAATCAAGAATATATCTTTACAGGGTATACAGTCCTCGTACCAATCCAGAAAGGAGTGAGCTATGGCATGAGTTGGCTGCATTCAGAGGCTTATGGTCAGAGGAATAGGTGGGGATTTCAATGTGTATAGATTTGAAAGTGAAAGCCTCAACTGCACAAGGAGGTCCAAGACAATGAAAGGCTTTTAGTCACCTCATCCTTCACTTCACAGCTGCAGCGACCTTTGGAGCTTTTCCTATTCAACTTTTGGACTTAAGGTCATGCCACAGTCGATCAAAGAAGCTTATGAATGCTGGTGTTTTTGGAGAGTTGATAAGGCCATAAAAAGGATCTGCAAAATGATCCCAGCGTCTATTTCTTGGTGTACTTGGACAGAGAGAATTCAGATATGTTCCCTGGAAGCTAGATGTTTAATTAGCATGTTTTGCTGGAGCACCCTGACCCTTGTAAATAATACTGATAACTTTTAGGAGTTTGTTAGCTCCCTGATCTTAGCATATTTCACTCATGTATTAGAGCTAACCACTACATATCTTTTGTACTTATGTTTTATAAGGTAAGTAAAAAATTAACCACTGCGTATCTTTTGTACTTATTTTGCATCTTCTTGATGTCTCATTAATGAAATCGTGTTACTTCATTAAACAAGAATCTTGTCATAAAGAAAATGACAAGATGTTATGAAAATCACTTGCAAAAATCAGCATCCCTATCTTGATCTTACAGTACACTACACATACCATTTCCTTATTTGCTTGGTCTTTGTTCTCAATCAGCATGATAGTTCTCATGCACGTCGAGCAAAAGCCTTTATTTCCTCTAACACACAAGTAATCAGCATTTTTTGTACATGCCTTGCACAATGAATATGTACAAGTATAGCACAGGTAGTGGGAACCTTTTTGACAAACACTACAAATATGCCAACCTGAAAACAAAAGTAATATCAGGGTGTTGTATCATTCTGGGGCCAATGATGTTGATATAGAACCAGATCTCTTGTAGTTCAAATAAATAAAAAGTACTAAGTGAAAACGAAAAGCGAAAACAGTATGCATTAGCAGTCTCTGGAACCAAGTATGAAGGGTATTCTACTTTAAGATTGATAATTACTTTGATCAGTTCAAGTTGAATTTTTCAGTATTCTTTTTTCTTGTTCCAACCTTTCTGTGGACATTGATTCCCTGGATATCACAACCTCCTCAAATGTCCTTGCATATATCAACCATCACATACTGAGATACATTTTTAAGCTAATACTTACATTCTTTGCAGCATCATTCAAGCAGTACATTAGTCAATACCAAAAGTAGGATTCAGAAACAAGGTTTTCGGAGCAACATATATAAGGTTCTCTCAGGAAGCTCCCAGCTTAGCCACATTTCCATACTATCTTTTGTCATGTTATATTCTATTTCAATTGCTTCAGCCTCCCGTTTAATAGAACAATCTACCCTTTCTTCTTCGTAGGAGAAGGACTACCCAAAGAACACAGATCTATGCTCTTGATGAAAGATGAGCAATGCAGGAAAACGTGAAAAATAGAGAGAGGGAGAGAGGGGTTATTAGCAATCATATGAACTTGTTTACTAGTAACCTATGGGAATTCCCACACATGGTGTGAAAGATTGTTTGCAAATACACTAAAAAGTTTGGGGAAGTAGCAATGCTTCTGAACATGTTAGAATATGCAATCCATACAAACTTGGAAAAAGACTATGAAGATGACAAAAATATACATGAGTGATGACAAAAAAGGCAAATGATACAAATATGTTCTCAATACAAACTCGGCAAAAAACTAACGAACGACAGAGAGATACACGAGTCAAGACAATAAAAGGCAAATGATACAATATGCACTCCAAACAAAGTTGGGGAAGACTGAAGAAGACAGAAAGATGCATCAGTGAAGACAGCAAAGGCAAAGATACAATATGTACTCCATAAAGAATTTAGAAATAGACAATATAGACAACAAGAGATAATGAACCAACACAATAAAAGACAAGGTCCACAAAGTATTGGGAGCCAGTGCCTGGCGATCTTTCATTTTCCAAATCTTCAAAATCACTATATTATGGGATCACACTTTCAATTTTAAAGTTTCATAACACCTAATAAATATCCATGCCTAGGACTTCATATTATCTCGAAAAAGGACAGTGAAAAAGAAAAGCATCCAGAGATATTCTGTTCTTCAAGCCAATACCTTGACTTGTTATTCAGACAAGATATCAATGAGCAAAAGAAACGGCTACATAACAATGATCCTCACGCTTTTACCATCACGGTTTTCTCTTTGAGAAGACTCACCACACTATCACTGATTCTTCCCCTCTTTCATTTTATCCCAGAAGTTGAGATGTTTATGCAAAGCATTCTTTAAAGCAATGTATTACACATGCCCCTCCAAATTCTGATTATGCAACAACAATACTATGTTTCAAGTTTACAGCTGAAACCTCCACAACATTCAATACTCGTTCTAGAAGTATTGGTTAAGGCTGTCATTGCATTTATAGAAGATGCTACTACAATGTAACAAAATGAATTATGACATGCAACACCTTAAGCCTTAATGCACCATGCTCAATAATCTACTACTTAAAGTAATTTAATAAATAGAGAACCCATGAAAATACTACTATTCTCATTTCTCTCGATCTAAAATAGAATGTCATTTAGTTCTCTCTTAGCTCTAGCAATTGCCATTTAATACAGTAAAATCAAATTCTAGCACAAAAGAACCATATGAACTATACAGATTCTTCATGTGTGTAAAGAAAATAAGAGAAAACATACCGCAGTTCCATTTAGCCTTGGATCGAAAAAATGCCTCATCTCGCTTAATACAAGCTGGATGATATGCCTTTGGACACCCCCTATATCCATTAAATAAACAACTTGTAACACAATTATGCTTATCAAACAAAGATAACATTTTTTTCAACATTTTTAACTCAAAGTGAAGTAAATGTCACTTCCGAAAAGCATTAAAACACTTCAAAAATGGAACAAAAACGAGCTTTCACTCACTTGCGATCGCAAAGTACAAGAGAACCACCATCAAAACATATGAAGCAAACATCTTCATCCTCTTCTCTAGGCTTCTTTGGCGGCGGAGGTTTCGCCGCCTGGTTACGTGGGGGCCGCCCTCGCTTCCGCTTATCAACGCCGCCGATCACAGCTACCGTAGTCGGATCACCTCCGGCGACCGTATACGGAACTCCGACTAGCTGAGAATCGTTCGCATAATGCACGGAACTACACTGTTCCGAGCTTCGTAACCCTATAGATGTTGTAGTACCTTCATCTAATCTTTGAAGTGCGGTGGAGCTGGAATTAACACCATCCATGGAGAATTTGAGCTCGGAAAGAATCGTTATGAAAACCCTAGACTACCGAATCGAAAAAATGAAGGAGGTGATCATTGACTAAAACGACGTCGTTGTTGAACAAACGAAGAAAAAATCTGAGACGAAATGAGAAATATAAAGGAAGAGAGAAAGAGAGGGTGGTGAGGCACGATTGGTTGAAGCCTAGTGTGCGTGCAAATTGAAAAAATGTGGTGTGTGTGTGAGAGAGAAAGAACAGTGTTATTATGTTATTAACCTTTCGGCGAAACAAAGACTTGTCAAAACACATATGGGAAGGCGTTAAACGCGGCTCATGTGGGTTTGTTTTTCTATATACTACTCTCCGTTTCAAATACTTTTTTTATTAAAAATATTTATCTCGTAATATTTGATATTTTATTTAATTAAAATAAAATTAAATAATTTTTTCTTATTTTATCTTTAAATTAATTAATAATATTTAGGATATTTTCATCATGGATGATGTAGATATTTATTGAGAAGAGATTAGATGAAATATAATAAGAGAATAAAATAATCAAAAAGGTATCATTATAAATGTATTTTTAAGAAGTGTGTAAATAAAAAAAGCGATAAATATTTTGAGATGTTTAAAAAAAGAATTAAATTATTTCGAAAAATATATTTAACCAACTAGAAGTACTACCCTTGTTTTGGGTCTTTTTGTATGACTGGATATTCGGTTTCTCCCCTGTCTAATAACACTTGACTTGGTTTCCAACTCTTTTTTTTTTGGTCAATTTTGTACTTTTCTTTTGGTGGTCTTTTATCCTTTGCCTTTAGGTAGTGGCAGTAACAGTGTTAAGTTTTGGTTGGGTCAGGCGGCACAAGGACTGGAGTACTGCCTAATGCCTATAGTATACTATAGTCCATCATCTAAACAAGCCTTTTCACTTTGTGAAGGGGAAAGTTCAACATCTATATTAGAGGCCCTTTGGCCAGTTAGATGTAAATCGAGGGATATGTATGAGTGGCAATCCTGCAAGGGAGATGATCAATGGGACACGAACTCAGCAACAGTCCTTGCAATATTTCAGCAAAGACTATCACTACACGAATTCGAACCCGCGACATCGAAGTGGTTGTACCCCAATCGCCTTGCCACTTACCAACTAGCATGTATCGGGGGCTAAACAAGTCTTTTCACTGACAGCATCTTTCATCACTTTTTATACTCTTGTTTGTAGAATGACAACATAATTTTATTGTACTTTTACAGAAGACAGCTGCAACTTTCTACTTGTTGCATTTATTATGCCTTTTGATTTCTGGGATAGAGTATTGATACGGAAAATTTCTCTAGCTTGTGTTGGTTTACGTTACGCTACTTTTGCACTTATTATACTTTTATTTTATTGTCTTTACTGCATAAGTGACCGGGGAGGAGTATGTACTGAGTTTGTCTTTGCTATATTAAACTACATAAGTTTTTGTAATTGTATTTGTTATATTTGATTATGTTTTATGTGTCACTATCAAATATAATGTTATGCTGTAAATTTCGTGGTTAGCGAAACTGGATAATATTTAGTGAAGGTGGCATCGCATAGAAATGCATTACTAAAGCTACTGTAGAGTAGTAATTTGATAAATGACGGAGAAGGGTTTGTAGAAATAACTAAAATATAGTAATATACTCGATATGTCTCATTTAACGTGAAGGTGTTAGAGTACTATTTGAGAAATCACAAATTCTTCTTTGATTATAATTTTCTCAAGCTTCTCTTGAAAATTTGAAATCATTAATTATGTTGATTTGTACTCCCTCCGTCCCAATTTATATGATATAGTTTGACTGAACATGAAATTTAAAAAATAAAATGAAGACTTGTGTATCTTGTGGTCTAAAACAAGCCAGAAATATTTGTGTGGTTATAGATCATTTCGTTAAGCATAAAATGTAAAGTTTAAAGTTAAATTGTTGTCAAAAAAGAAAATGTGTTATTCTTTTTGGGACTGAGTAACAAGGAAAATTTGTCATATAAATTATGACAGAAGAAGTAGTATCTTTTACGTAGTTTTCAAATATATATATAATTTTACTTTACACGATTTTAAATCTTTGCCTAAATTAACATAAAAAATTAAGTTTGACTGTCATATTTGAATTCCCTTCGTATAAATTGGGATTGAAGGAGCATTCAGAATTATTTTACTTATCTTTCTTGGTTTTATTAGATATCAATATAATATACTCTCTCCGAATTAAAAAAAATGTTCATTTAGTCATTTACACATTCTTTAAAAAAATACTAACTTTTAGATAAAAATATGTAATTTGACGAAATTGCCCTTGATTAAATATACATTGGGATTTGATTACATAACACTTAATAGAGATAAATCTAAAAAAATAAGATTAATTTTTTTTATTTAATAAGTGAACACTTTTTTGACAAAAAAAAGTTAAATGAACACTATTTTTCACCGGGAAAAAGTAGTATCTCACTATTTAGCGACCCATAGTTATAAACTGTGTGTGAGATGTGACAATAATTGAATTTGAGTCAATTATTTGCTCCAAAAGGTGGAATCTCCCACCCCAGGAGCCCCCACACCCCGGTCCGACAGGTCTGTGAAGGAGGTAAATCATGGTGACTCAATTGACTCAATTTGAGTCAATTATTGTTCCGTAGCTAAGTTGAAAGACACTTTCCTATACTTTTGTCTCAAAATATTTATTATTTTTTTAGTTTATACATTTTTAAAAAAATATTATTTAGGAGTGGTATTTAACCTATTTTATTTTATTTTTATATTTAAGTTATAATTTATTTCTATTAAAAATTATTCTATTTATGTGTCACATTCACTAATGACAAAGAGTAAAATGAAGGAAAATAATTAATTGATTGAACTTCTAAAATGACAAAAAAATAATATAATTATTTTTAATAACCACAATAAATAATTTAATACGAGAGAGTATAAATTTTTAAATTACCATTGGAAGCAATTATAACATATAAGTAGGGAAGTGTAATTGTAAATCTAGTAGGAGCACTTGTCACATGATCATTTATTAACGTATTAACTAGTGCAACAGCCTTATTTTGAGTATCAAAAAATGTAACTCAAATTGTGATGTTGGACCGGTAAATTGTTCTTTACCGTAGGCAATATCACATTGATACGGAAACAAGATATTCACTCTTCCATCTCAAATTATTTATCGTTTTAGAAATTTAAGGCATAATTAATTATATTTCTCTATTTTACTCTTTGTCATTAATGAAGATGACACATAAATAGAGTAAATATTTAATTGAGAGAAATTATAACTCAGACATAAATAAAGATAAAGTAGATCAAATACTCCTCCAAATTAGTATTCCCTCCGAATTAAAAAGAGTGTTCACTTAGTCATTTACACACCTCTTAAAAATACTACTAACTTCTAGGCAAAAATAGGTAAATTGACTAAAATGCCCCTAATTAAATAGGTATTGAGATTTAGTTATCTAACACTTAATAAGGATAAATCTGAAAAAATAAGATTTTTTTTATTTGATAAGTGGACACTCTTTTTAACTAAAAAAATAAATGTTACGTAAACACTATTTTTTATCTGAAAGAAGTATTTTTTAAGGAACGCGTAAACCAAAATATCTGCAAATAATTAGTGTTCCATTTTTTTTCAGTTTAACGTGGATGGGAATATAAGAGTGATTACAGGGAACAATGTAAAGAGCGTTTATTGAGGCGAACAGCTAGTGGAATTTTTTTCCCCTAACAACTAGTGGATTATTAAATGATAATATGTCCACTTAAGGGCAGTTGTAGTGTTTGGCCACCATTAATTAATTTTCCAAATTAATTGCAAACTGTCATTCCAAGACGTCATGTAAAGGTTTTTGCTCCAGAATTAGGAAACGTGTAAGTTAGCATTACACGTGGTGAGGAAATGTTATCTTTCTTTCCCTTTTTATTCTTTTTGCCTAATCTTGGAAAGATTTCTTTTATACGAAAAGGAAAGAAGGAAAAAAAAACCAGATTTGTGTCCGTTTTTTGTGAACATTGTGTTTCTTTTTCTTCTTTTTTTAGTGATTTGTCATACGAGGATGAAGTATTTGTAAGTTCGGCATGAATTGTCATTTCATTATATGTTAACTCGGGTACTTTTTAGTTTTTAAGTATAGCTTAAAATTTTATCACACTCGATAAAAAAATCATCTAATAGCATAATTATATGAGATTAATATATTTTTATTTTCTAAAATCTACATAAAATATAAAATTAGGCCTGGACAAGGTAATGCGGCATCTCTCTATGACCATTATTTGCATTTATCTTTTTTCTCCATTTTTGGATTTTTTTTTAAAATTTGCTACATAATATATCAACTAAATGACTTAAAAAAGGCTTCACAAACACAAATACACCTACAGGCCACGTTTGAGTCATGAATGCAAGTTTTTAAGACAAACTAATAAAGCCCACATTAATGTTTTCCCAAAGCCCACGTCCGTAATGCTAATTAAATTGTTGACGTTAAAACACAGTTAGCCGTTTTCCAATTCCTTCTCCTCCTCAGATAAATTTTTGGCATATCTCTGTCGGAGATTTATCCAAACTCTCAAAGGTGCCCGTTTTCTTCCACAGTTTTCTCATTAATGTTTCTTCATCCTCATCATTTACAATTACAATGACTTAATGTACATTAATCTCTAAATAATTACATTGCTGATTATTTCTTGCGCCTCTTCATACTCTAATTCTTGCATTATATATAGATTAGAAGTATATCTTTTTCATATTGTAGGTTGCTTAGAGCCTGTTTGGCCAAGCCTTTTCTAGGCTAGAAGCACTTTTTTCTTAGATTTAAAGTGTTTGGCCAATTAAAAAAAGTCTTTTTGAGAAGCAGCACAAACAGTTTTTCTGCGGTTGGGAATAAGCTAAAAATAGAAGTAGAAAATTATTTTTTTAAGACAAAAGTATCCCTATCATAAATATTTACCAAATACCTCATCAATTCATTAATTTCTAATTATACGTATTTACGTATAGCAACTCATTTTGATTCTTAATGAGATCTTAATACATTTAAATGTTTCAAATAAAATTACAATTACTTAATATTCTTGTTACAATTATCAAAGTTGTATTTATATATTTTTTAAATTTTACACTGCAGATATAATTCATTTCTTGTAGAAAAAAAGATATTTATCTATGTATTAAATTGATTGAAAATTTTAATATGTACTTTTAAATTTTATTTAAAAAGAAGTAAAAACTTAATTAAAGTATTTCATAATAGATTCTTAAAATAATTTCTCTATAAAATAATCTTAATAATAAACACTCATTGATAGTTGTCATTTTTCCTAATTTGACACTCAAAAACACTTTTAAAAAAAATTAGTCAAACACAATTTACTTATCAAAAGCACTTTTTAAATGAATTAGTCTAACACAAACTGTTTTTCACTAAAAATATTTTTTTGAAAAATACTTTTCAAAATAAACAGTTTTTATGCCGCTTGGCCAAACAAGCTCTTAATCTGTCTTGCTTTTTATTTGAGTTTTAGAATGACGATTTCTTTTCTTTTAGAGTTGGTTATTAATAGAGATGATTGGATCATAAGGGTTCGGATTTGTCAAATGTGGGATACTGCAGCTTTCACATTCAGAAGAGTCGCTGCTTCGCTTGTGCACTTCGAAAAAATTCGGCTGGAACTGGTCGTACGAGGTATCTCTACCGTATATTGAGTGTTTATGTGTTCATTCCCTCATTGTATTCCTTCTGAAGTTTCTAATAAAAAATTATATTTTTTCTGAAATTTCTAATAAAAAATACCCCATTTGCTTTAGATATGATATTTGATATCTTTAACTAGGAAAAACGATTTTGGACCGTGCTTACAGTTCAATTTTTTTTCCCATCTGGCTTCACTTTCTTACAGATTCGATCACAAAGATCGAAGATAACCAATTTTTTCAGTAATTGAAGCAAAATATCAACCACTGTTATCATTACTTGGTAATGTTTGGGAACTTTTTGTAGGAATAAATTGCAAAGCAGTACGGGAAGTAAATAAATATTACAAGTGTTCGAAAGGATAAACGAATTGTCAATATTTTGAACTGCCGCAAAGTTGTTGAGTGTTGAATCTTGATAACCTGAAATCAAGAAACACTAAATCTGTATTGTTACAACTGTGTGCTGAGTCGAGTGATTGCACTCCGTCCTTAAGACAAGATTGTCCCGTATATATGCTTTTACGTTAAACGGGCAATAGTCTCCCAAGATAAAACAACATTTTAATCAACGCTACAAAGCAAATAGGTTGACCCTGACGAAGAAAACAAATACGAATCGACTTGCTGAAGAAATGGAAAAAAAGAAAGGAAGAGTTTTCTGTTTTCGTCCCAACGTTACTGCTCGCGTTTTGGACTGTGTTTTACTCTTCTGTTTTGTCTCTGTGTATATAGTGTGTCTCTATTTCTGCTGTGTATATTTTGTGTTTTTTCGTCTATATTTCTGTGTCACAATTGAGCCAAAAGACATCAATATATAACATGAGGGAGGGACTCATCAACTGCCAAAACATGGATGTTAATGGCCATTAGGGAGGGCTGCTAATGGGCATTAGTGAGGCTATTTATGGAGGAGTTAACAGTCAAGTAATGGCTGGTTAATGCTCCAAAAATCAGCCCAAACGGTAGATTATGGAGGGGTCCAGAGAGATAATATCAGCCCTCAGCCCGTACGGGCGGCGGCGCGCGTGGGCTTAGCCTTGAACCCAAGCACATCTAGGTCCTCCCTCCTTTAAACACATGGGATACCCCTTGGGGTCCCAAACCCTTAGCCAAATTAGAGACTTATAAAGAGAGCAATTCTTCTTTTTTCCACCGATGTGGTAGATTTGTCCCACACCATATTTCCATGCCTCAAACACCTTACTTTGTGGACCAATATCTCTTTCATTTCTCAACGAAATTTGACGATCCTTGGTCCTACGATCATCTACTCACTTAGTAGATTAAGTCTTCAACATGCGGAACTCTAATGTTTAATTCATTAAATATGGGTGGACGCACCTCCCAATAAAAGACAAATTTCCAACACTTTTTGTACCAACATCTGCTATTTAATTACTGTGCCTACTATCGGAATATCTATCACTGAGCAACTAACATAAATTTACAAATTTGGAAGGCATCTAAAGCAATAGTAGCTATCTTACCGATAAATATTTTATTGTTAAAATTCTTTCACAACCGATGTTTACACACCAACTCAGTGAATATATAATCTGTTAGCACTTAACTATAATCTCCATTGCATCTCCCAAAACAATGACTTGAACAGCGAATACATGCAAATGCTTCTGAGTCCATTAATTATTAAAAAAAAAATTGTTATTTCTCCATTTGGTTGAATACATATAAAGTTCCAAGAGCTTTATTTTCTAACAAATCAGCTAGGGGTTATGACCATCACCAAAATAGGTAGTGAGGTCTCTGAAAAATATACCCGTGATATACACGGTATATGTAAAGAATAGATCTTGGGCCTAACTCAACCCCAAAAGTTAGCTTGTAGGGTGAGGATTGTCCAAGTCCAAGTCCATGTTCCCATTCCATATCCGATGTGGGACTCTTAACATGATAAATATACTCATGATATACACGGTATATACACTGCCCTGTGTATACCGTGTATATCACGGAACACAAGCCACAAAGAGTGTGAATATCACGGATTGTTAGGGCGTGTATATCACAGATTATTAGGAGATATTTTTGTATATAATTAGCTTCTTTTCTTGCTAACATGGCAAGGGCATTCAATGCATTTGATTCAATTCCTGATCTGCCCTCTCTTTCACACTTCAATTTCCCTATTTCTGAAGAATAAAATCGCATGGGAGTGGTTGACCAAGCACAACGGAGTCCGTGTCCGTGTAATAACAATCATCTCTCGAGATTGTACACTTATCATATTTGTAGAATTCATGTACAAATATAATAAGGTTTTGAGAGTAGAATATGAATAGGATTTTCCATATTATGGAAATTGTAAATTGTATATATACTCATCCATTAATGAAAATAATTAAGGGATTATTTCTTTCATGGTATCAGAAGTCTATGTGCTTCTATCGATTTTTTCCTCTCTTCTGATGCCTCGGTTCTCGTGTCCATTCTCAGAAATCGTGTCCTCTCTTCCCAATTTTTCTTTCGAATCCCTCATTCACCTATTGTTCTTTTGTTATGTCTACGTCAAAGAACATGTTTCATTCTGCCACTACTGTTTCCAACATCAAGAACCACATCCCTATTGTTCTTGAGATGGAGAACATTCAATATGCGACGTGGACAGAATTGTTCAAAATTCACGCAATCTCACATCAAGTCCTCCATCACAAAATTGTTTCCGATGTCCCTACGCCCACGGCGGATCCTCAGTTATGGATCACTTTTGATGCTACCATCCTTCGGTGAATAGGAACAATAGATTCATTCAAAATCAATTTGTGTGAAATATGTTTATGTTTTTTAAAGCTGAGTGTATGCTAAACTAAGCTTTTTTAAGGTAGAACTTTGTTCAAAAATTTTTGCCCCGTCTGCCTTATCAAACAGAGTTTATGCTAAACCACGCCTCAAAGTTTATACCAAATCAAGCCTTAAGGTAGAACTTTGTTCAAAAACTTGCCTTATGCTAAATCAAGCCTTAGGGTAGAACTTTGTTCAAATCTCTATCTTATCGGCAAAGTTTTTATTTCAAATATCTGCTTAATCATGTAGAATGAAGTAAAAAAATAAAAAAAATGATTATTTAAAATTTATTATATTTTCATTCAATTTACAGAACTACAATCGTCCAACACTTATCTCTTTTTTCAAAATGGAGTAATGCACTACAACCTCTATATAAAGCAATACAAATCTTGTAAAAAAACACATCTCATCTTATATTCTCAAAATTAATTTTTTTCATCTGAAAAAATGGCTACAAATGGTTAGAACAATAACATTGTTCGTGCTAACGGTGCAACACAACATGGTGGGGGTTTAACATGAACATCCCCACTTCCAATACCAGAATCACCCTAATCAAACAAATCTCCAAATGTCTTAGGATATTGATGATCTGAAGAGAGACATGAAATTTCTTAGGTCTCTTTACGATGTCCTAAGCAGAGAATATGATGAACTGCGAAAGAAACTTCGTTATGTGAGACAGAGGCTATTTCAGCATACTGGGTACGTTGATGATGGGGCGCTTTACAACGGTTACATGTGAAGTTAGATGTGGGGGCGGGTTGTTTGTTTTTTTCCTTTAATATTTTTTTCTTTTTAAGTATGTTTTTTTATGTTAATGTGTTACGTGGACATCTTATTATTATTATTATTAATGAATGAAATTTCCAATTTATTTTAACATTTTTTGATATTGTTTTGCTATACATTTTTTGTTAGACTTAACCAGGTCGAAGTCTGATTTTATTAGGTAGAGATTTTTACATATTTATGCCTTAAGGCATATCTTATTAAACAAACTATGCCTTAAGGTAACCAAGTTCTTCCTGAAGACCTAATTATATATTCCAAGTTTTTTGTGAATTTCTGCTTTAAGACCTATTTTTTAATGATCCAATGTTTGTTCAAGTTCTGATTTAAAGGCCTAAGTTTATGTCTTAAAAGTTGGTCACCTTCTGCATTAAGACATAAAATCCCAGAGTTAATGAAAATTTGTCAAGTTCTACCTTAAAGGCCAAAGTTTGTGTCCCATAGTTTGTCAAAATTATTTATCCCAAAGTTAGTGAAACTCCGCCCTTAACGCCTAAGTTTGCATAACTTATTAGGCAGAGTTTTACAATTTGTATAACACTACAAAGGTCTATTTTTCATAGCCCAAGTGGCTATTTTGCCTTAAGGCATATTTTTGTATCCCAAGTTTTGTGAATTTACGCCTTAAGGTCTTTTTTATGATCCAATGTTTTTGGTCTATGTTCTGCCACAAAGGCCTAAATTTATGTGTTAAAATTAGTCAAGTTATGACTTAAATGCATAATTTTATATTCCAAAAGTTTATCATATTCTTCATTAAGGCATAAATGTTAGAGTTAGTCAAGTTCTTTATTAAGGCCTAATTTTATGTTCTAAAGTTTGTCAAATTCTGCCAGTCTAGATTTATGTCTCATAGTTTGTCAAAATTATATATCCCAAAGTCATTAAAACTCTGCCTTAAGGCCTAAGTTTGTATAACGTATTAGGTAGAGTTTTGCAATTTTTGTATAACACTGTAAAGGTCTATTCTCTGCCTTTTTATTTTTCGGCAAATGTATTCTAAAATTATGCCGATAAGGCAGAGTTTTCGTAACTTATTAGGCAGAGTTTGTATAACTTATGCCTAAAAGGCATAATTTGTATAACAATGTAAAGGCAGAGTTTTAAGGCATACATTATTCAACATACTATATATAATAAGGCATATTTTTGATAAACAATTCAAATTTAGTTTTAAAACTCTGCCTCATTGTTTTAAACTAATTAAATTCAGATATAAATAATATAATTGATCAATTATATTCAATACATGTTGTATAATATTAAAAATATAGCATCAACTAATCAAAATCAAATAGAATTTGTTTGCAATTGAACGTATAAACTGATTCAAATTTGAATATATCAATCGATCCTATGTTTTGTTCAATCAAATTACGAGTTGCGAAATCAAATTTGAATTCAAAAAATTGAAATCGAGCTAAATTGAAATCTATGATCTAAAGTATAAAAAGTATAAAGTATAAACTGATATATACCTTTTCCGATGTTGTTACAACAAAAAATGAGTATAAAACGCTGGAGAATTGCCGGAGAAGATTTGAAAATCGCCGGAGAAGATTTGGTGAATCGTCGTGAGGAGATTTTAAGAGTGATTTGGTAGTGGGGTTCGTTGGATTTTAATTTGGGCTTTTATATATTTCGGTGAGGGGTAAAATCATCTTTCTATTATTCATCAATAATGTTGAAGGGCAATATTTAAATACTTCTTTTTTGAGGGGTAAAATTTAAAGACCAGTGTGCTTGAAAGTTGAGGTAAATTATGAAATATTTCAAATATTTATAAGATTTTTTATGGATTATTAGTTTACGAATCTCCCCAAAAAATAAAAACTCAAAGAATAAAATTAGCCTAACAAATAGCCGTTATAGTAATTATTTACACTGATATTTTTGGAATAGTCTTCAATTTAGAGCTAGCTATCCTAGAAAAATATTACTCCCTCTGTCCCATTTTATATAAAGGTCTTTGACTTAGACGGTTTAAGAAATAAAGAAAAACTTTTAAATCTTGTGGTCTAAAATAAGCCAAAGATATTTGTGTGGTTATAAATCTGTTGTAAGTTTTGCTCTATGGTACTTTATAAAGCAGTACGGGAAGTATTTAACTATTACAAGTATTCGAAAGGATAAACAAAGATTCAATAATTCAACATGGAATCTGAAAATTACAATAGTTACACAAGTAAAAACTGGAAATTCCAGTTTTATAGAAGACGGAAAAATATAAATTGGTTTTTGCTGAGTCGAGTGTAGCACTCTGTCCTTAAGACAATATTGCCCCGTATGTATCCTTTATACGTCCCGGACAATTTGTCTCCCAAGATAAAACAAAGAATGGAACCCTTGAGCAAAGGAAACTCAAGAGCTACCGTGAAGAATATTGAGTAACGAAATGATGCTTGGAAGTTGTAGGAAGAAAACTATTTCGGTTGTGTATTTTCGTGCAGCGTTTTTCTGCATCTGTTTCTGTATTTTCGTGCATATGTCTTAGTGCTCAACAATGGTGTAAGGGGGTGTTTATATAGGTGAGAGAGGGGCTGAAAAACTACCTCCATAATAGCCAAATAATGGCCATTATGGAAGTAGTAAAGCCACCAACATAAATGGGCCCAAAAAGATAATATCAGAAGACCCACAGCCCACAGCCCACAGCCCACGACCCGTGACCCGAGAACCCGGAACCGGAACCGAACCGAACCGGACGGGACGGGACGGGACGGGCGGGCGGCGGCGGCGCGCGTGTGGTCTTTCCTCGAACCGAAGCACATCTAGGTCCTCCCTCCTTTAAACACATGGAATACCCCTTGGGGTCCCAAACCCCAAACCAATTTCGAATCTTATATACACAATAATTCTTTCTTCCTCTACCGATGAGAGAGAATTACACACAATACCACACTTTCCATGCTTCAAACACCTTACTTCGTGAACCAATATCTCTTTCATTTCTCAATGAAATTTGACGATTCTTGGCCCTACTGTTATCTACGTACTTAGTAGATCATGCATGTGTGAAGAACCGGATTCTCCAACATACGTTACACTAGTGTTTAAGCCGTTAAAGTTGGTCGGTCGCAACTCCCGCCAAAGGCAAATTTCCAACAATCCCCTCTTGAAAGAGATTTTGGCGCACTCACATGGTTCTTTTCATTTCCGAAGAATATTTCAATGCGGACCGATGTTGCATAAGGAGAGGTAGCCTCGGCTTTGAACCTTCCATAGTTGAATACCATCGGACTTACTTACTGCGCGGTGAACGTGATGTCTTGAACCGTCAGTGTTTAGTGTAAGCCAAGTCAATGGTACCAACACAACAAATTCCCTTACTCTCTTCTTCGTAATGTTTTGTCCGTTTTGGCCATGGACAATGTCTTGGATTCTTAAGTGCGTTCATTTTGAGGCGGCCCGTCCTCGCACTTAAATAGGTGGTCTCCTACAAGGTATCCTGCTATACCCCACTTCACAAGTGTTAGGAACCATTAAAAGTTTCCCAAAGACCTAACCTCAACTTGTTGAGGATCATTACAGTTTTGAAAACTTAACCTTTACCCATACTGCAGATAACACTTAACGTCTATCGCGGGAACGGCTTTGGATTTGGTTTTTCTTTTCAGAAATCACTATCCGAAGTGCTCATGCTTCGACTGAAGCGATCAACTGAACCTTTACAACTTAGTTTTCCCATTGAACCAAATTACCGGGATCTCCAGGTTCGTAAGGTTGGGTTTCCACCGTATTGGTCCGTATATTTTGGGTTTTAAGCCCATTCCCCTAGACAGAGCGAACACTTGATCTCCGGGTAGTCCCTTAGTTAGTAAATAAGGAAGTGACACCCGTGATGATCAACGCCATACGGTCTTATGTCTCCGACGGATCGTGACAGATATGTCCGACGCCGTCATCCGTGTCCTTCCTAAAGCCGATCGGCTAGCCACGATGTATAACCGCTGCTTTGAAGGCATGGGTTTCTCCCAATAAGGGACGTCCTCTAATGAGTCGTGAAGTTACTCAACTTCTTTCATGCTTTGTATAAAGCGATAAACTCCGATACCATCATGAATCGGTCGATGCAAGTTTGCTTAGAGGATTTTCCAAGAACCACCATACACATTTACTTGTGGCTTTGGTGTTCTTCGGATCCGATGTCCGGTTTACATCACCGTGTTCTCTCGTAACCGCCGGACATCCGAATACTATAATCCGTAGATAAGCGAATAATTCGATATCGTCATATCCGACTTAACGCCTTCTATTGATCATGTATTAAGATCATCGGTGAACCTTAGTTCAACTGATCTGTTTGTTGGACGATACCAGGTCGGCCGTAGTGTGTACAATACATTGAACTACACGTGACCCGAGCATATCGCTCCTTGTCTATGGGTGCACCATGATTCCAATCGGTTCTATGATTCATATCCATTGGTGGCTTCAACGAGACTCGTCAACTATTGACCGATCCGTTAGATGTCTTAGAAATCCAATTCCTAAGATGTCATCTCGTGATACTCATATCTTTCATATCGAGACTTTGTTTCAATATGATTTTCACTCTAAGACCGTTGGTTTTCCAACTGTTGGCTTTCTAACTTCGAGTCAATGTTTCGTGATCGATTCATTGTTTCGTTTTATCCGAGACTTTCGGACCAAAATGTTAACATTTCGGGACCAAAATGAAAGTTCGGGAAGAAGCCCAACAGTTCGGCAAACCAATTCGATCCTCTTCTTCCAACTCTCCGGTTTGGAAGGCTGTTTCAACACCCATGCCATGTAAGATTACAATGGCCCTGGATGTGAAGCTACTCACAGGGGAGCACTTTTTATAACCCAAAGGTTCTTTTTCCGGAGGAAGATTAACTATTACACGAGTATGGTTCTATATGATGGAATCTATTTCTCTCTTTAGCTTCTTTCCAAAGCAGTGCTTTTGGAGATGACAATTCTTTGTTAATTGTCCATGGTTCGTTCTCAACCATACAAGCTAGAAGGTGTGGAACAAGTCTTTGTCCCCTCTTTGCTCCTTCTTGGTTCAACATCTAGAATCCCTGAGTTCTGCAGATCTGGAAAATTAAGTTCCGGATATCCAGCGAACTTTCGAGTCCTGTAGATACGGAACGTCTAGTTCCGGAAAGTCAGGCCCTCGCGGGTTCTTGTTAACCTTGAGCAATTACTCCTTTTTCCTTTTTCAAGGAAAGCTATCTTCAAAGAATTCGGTATTCTTTGACGCCAAGAGGCGATCAGCACTACTGTTATTTGCAGATCCAGTGGATATGCAATCTACAGTCTTAGGTACAACTTGATCTGTCTCGGTAGTCCAACTTCTACCAAGCCATCCCACATCACAACTTTTGTATGTGAGATCATTTCCATATCTCACACGGAGAGTTATCCTTATCCTTATCCTTATGCGGAGTTCTGTTGAGAGTCGCATTAGCGGTAAGGATCGCCTTGCCCTACATAATTTAGGCGTACGGGTTTGCGCTTGGCTAACACCGTTAGACTGAGGTGAGTAATGAGCAGTCGTTTAATGAACGATGCTTCACATTCTCCCCCTCTATCACTACGAATTTCTCAATCCGTAGGCTTAGTTGATATTCAACTTCTACTTTGTAGCGCTTATCCGCTTCAACAACTTCATCTTTGCTTTTTAACAAACAAAGGATTCCATACGTTGTACCATCATCAATGAAGATCACAACGTACTTGTTTCCCCCCTCTATTTTGTATAAACTTCAAATCACCCAAGTAGGTGTGACTAAGTTCTAGAGGAGCAGTGCTTCTTTCGCTATTCCCTTGACGGAATTTGGAAAGGTGATTTTGCCTCTTCATCTACCTCACATTTATTTTGAGGGTTTACTTCGAAGAAGGCAACAATCTCAACATCGTTAGCTTTTGAATGACTTGCTATTTAACGTGTCTTAATCTATGATGGCATAGACGCACGGATTACAAATATATCATTCATTTGGCTACAGACATACTGTACCATTCTTAGTTATCACAGACCTGTTGGACTAGTCTCAAACCAGGTTTGACCAACAGCGTCCCTTTAACCAAGTTTGGGATATGTATCACCTCATCTTTGAGTGATCCCAATCCATGAAGTCCTATTGAGGACAACCTCTCCAACCCCTTCTACTTTAGAGGTGGTGTTGCTTCACATGAACAACCTCTTGCCCGTGGTTAGGCGTAACCGGATCATATGTGATCTAGATACTCGGCCTACTCCGGTTGCTTTGGCGGCGAGTGTCCAATTTCTTTATTGCCTTTCTTTAGGCCTTCAGATCATTCAGGACCTGGAAACTCTGGCCCACCTTACTAGGTGTCTATTACTATTCCTATGAAATGAATTTTGGCCCCACTCCAGTCGCCCGGAGGCTTTATATGACTGAGTGTCCAATATCATCATATCAAAGAAATTTTGGCCCACTCCGGTCGCCGGAGGCTTTGTATGACCGAGTGTCCAATATCATCCTATCAAAGGAATTTTGGCCCACTCCGGTCGCCCGGAGGCTTTATGTGACTGAGTGTCCAATATCATCCTATGAAGGATCTTCTGCCAAATAGTATGACAGGTTCAACGTCTTTAGCTTTTAGACTCCTTTCGTTAAGATTGGTGCCCGGATAATTCTTGGCGCTTACTTAAGAGTGGTAACAGTTTTCGCACAGTCAATGGATCTTACTCCCTCGTATATGCGAACATACTTTACACACTTTAGTAATTACACTTAAAAGAACGGATCTTCTTAAGTCGTTTACAAAATCCAATCTTTAAACGGAAAAGAAGACGGAAAAATTACAATAGTTACACAAGTAAAAACTGGAAATTCCAGTTTTATAGAAGACGGAAAAATATAAATTGGTTTTTGCTGAGTCGAGTGTAGCACTCTGTCCTTAAGACAATATTGCCCCGTATGTATCCTTTATACGTCCTGGACAATTTGTCTCCCAAGATAAAACAGCAATGGAACCCTTGAGCAAAGGAAACTCAAGAGCTACCGTGAAGAATATTGAGTAACGAAATGATGCTTGGAAGTTGTAGGAAGAAAACTATTTCGGTTGTGTATTTTCGTGCGGCGTTTTTCTCGCATCCGTTTACGTATTTTCGTGCATATGTCTTAGTGCTCAACAATGGTGTAAGGGGGTGTTTATATAGGTGAGGGAGGGGCTGAAAAAGCTCGCCTCCATAATAGCCAAATAATGACCATTATGGAGGTAGTAAAGCCACCAACATAAATGGTGAAAGACCAACGGATTTGGCCATTATAGGAGGAGTAATTCACCAAAATAAATGGGTGAATTGAGTGCTTGGCAACATCGCTTTGATCGTCCAAATTCGGAAACTTGAGGGACCAAACCGCACATCTTGAAACGTCGGGGACCAAACTCGTAAATGCGAAAATTAAATTCGGTCCGAATCGTACATCTGGAAACTTCTGGGATCAAACTGTACTTCGGGCGGCGGCGGCGCGCGTGTGGTCTTTCATCGAACCGAAGCACATCTAGGTCCTCCCTCCTTTAAACACATGGGATACCCCTTGGGGTCCCAAACCCCAAACCAATTTCGAATCTTATATACACAACAATTCTTTCTTCCTCTACCGATGAGGGAGAATTACACACAATACCACACTTTCCATGCTTCAAACACCTTACTTCGTGAACCAATATCTCTTTCATTTCTCAATGAAATTTGACGATTCTTGGCCCTACGGTTATCTACGTACTTAGTAGATCATGCATGTGTGAAGAACCGGATTCTCCAACATACGTTACACTAGTGTTTAAGCCGTTAAAGTTGGTCGGTCGCAACTCCCGCCAAAGGCAAATTTCCAACAAAATCATCTCGTTAAATGTAAAAGGTGAAAATTTAAAGTTAAATTATTATCAAATAAAGAAACATGTCATTCTTTTTTGGACTGATTAAAAAAAATGTGTCATATAAATTGGTAGTGATTTGCATGGTTAAAGTAGTCCTCTCTTTCTGTGCCCGAAACCAAAATATGAATTTTAAAGTTTTATTCTTAGGGTTTGTTAATTTTCGCAGTGCTTGATTATGTTTATCTATATAAAAGATAAATTTTCTCGTATAACATTGCATTTGTGTGAAAGTGAATACTTATACCAATAAAAAAAAACTTATAGTAAATGATACAACACAACAGTGGAAAATAAGTCGTTAATCAGGAATATAATTGATCATTTCATATCTTACTTGTATGTTATTTTATTTTTTCATTAAATAAACGAAAGCGGAAGTATAGGGAGGGAAGCTCGATTTGATCCGATGATGTTCATTTTAACTATACTTGGCTGGCCCTGCAAAATATCGAGGACAAATTTGTCAATACAGTAGTATTCTGAATTCTTTTTGGAATTTTTAACACACAAAATTCACGGAATTCTTGCCAATTTAAGATAACTTGTTATCAAGTTGTCCATTTCCAAAGATGTGGTGCGAGATTTTACCCATTTATATATCGGTTAATGCAGGACATAGGCAAAAAGTAGAAAACAAAATATATTACCATCCATTCACCTTGCCACATCATTGTCACAATCGCAATTCAACCAACACATATTTCAACAAGAAGAAATGATGCAGAGACCGAGACGCCGCTGCGAAGGCACAGCCATGGGCTCTATCGTCCTCCAACTCCGCCCTGGTGTTGGCATCGGTCCTTTTACTCTCGGTAAAACAGACTTAATTTCAACTTATACTTCGTTAAGTTACCGATTAGGTCGTGGATGATCAATTTGTTTAATTCTAGATCTTTTTGTTGAATTGTGATTGTTGTGGTTTAGTTTAGCTGATTCTACATGTGATGATCTATGCAAGTGCCTGTAAATGTTTCAGGAAGTCCTATTTCCGAAGCTTTTGCACAGATAGAGCAGCAACCTAACATTTATGATGTTGTCCATGTTAAGTATTATGACCAGGTATGATTCAGGGTATCTGTCCTAGGATAGTATTTTTTGTGATTTGTTCTCTGTTCCATTTTACGGTATTTTTAATTGAATTTTACACAGTTCATGTTCTTTTTTTGGTTAATACGTTGTCCTTATTACCGCGACACCAGATTGTGCAAGTTAGATGTCATTTTGAATCAACTTTACTCTGAACATTTAGTTGTTTGGAAGTTCAAAACAACCATTTTACGGATTGCTGAATACTATGCATTTTAAATAATCCCTTTTGCGTTATTTAGTGTCCTGTTGTTTCTTAGTCACACACTTGGTAACTTTTGTTGGTTGAATAGAAGAATTTCCCATTTAGTTGCAATCAAGTGAGCCAGTAATCTATTTTGCAGTAGGAGTCAAAACAAAAAAAGACCCTTTTTTATTTACATGAAAAATTAAAATTAACTAATTAATCAATATTAAAAAAAAAGTCTTTCGTTGCTCATTGGATTCGAACATGCTGGTTCTCACTAGGGAAAAACTTTTGAAGGGAGCCCTCAACCGCTAGACTACAACTCTCATTGATAAGATTGGAGGCATTTTTAATACATATCTTAATATTTGAAACCAATAAAAGAAAAATGAAAATTCTGGGGCGGAGGCCCTGTGCGGTGCCGCCGCCTTGACCGCCCCAGGGACGGCTTTGGTTTCTCTTGCTTTGCTTGTGCTTATGCTTATGCTTTGTCTTGAGCCGAGGGTCTTTCGGAAACAACCTCTCTACCTCTGCGTACACTCTACCCTTCCCAAACCCCACGTTGTGGGATTTCATTGGGTATGTTGTTGTTGTTGTAGTCATTCGTTATAATGGGGTTATAAACCTTTTACTATCTTTTGCTGGTTGAATAGAAAAGTTCCCCATTTAGTTGTGATTAATCAGTCAGTAGTATATTTTGTAGTAGGACACGACCATTAAATGGATATAACCAGAAATTCTGCAATTTGCATGCATAAAATGGTTCTGAAATTTTCAGGTTTTACATGTTATCCTTATATGATACACCGTAATAGTTACCAATTCCAAAATAAAATAAGGATACACCGTAATCAATATCGTGGACATGGCTAGTTTTGCACACCAGCATCACGAAAGATTATGCAACTCCAATGCTCAATTTATGTTCTACAGGAGCCCTTAAAACTTGACATCGTCATTAGCTTCCCGGATCACGGATTTCATCTGCGGTTTGACCCCTGGTCACAGGTATTAGATTTGGTGCATGTCTTTCTCTTGCTGCTCAGGTCCAGTTAATGAGAAGATTTCTTTACCTTGTATGGAAAGATTATTGATTGTAATTTGTTCAAGTAAACTATTGATATTTTATTTATGGCTCATTCTTTACTGGATTAACAATTCTGAATGCATGACTAAAATGTGGTGGCAATGCCAACTTTTCGAGACATTTTTATCCATTTTGTAATCTTGATCATTTATTTTAATGCACATCCGAGGGGCAAACTTCATTGAATTGAACTCGGTTTGGAGCGTTCATGAAGAAGCAAGTGCACGTTGCTGGGGTTGGAGAGACAGAATTTTTTATTAAGCTGGAGGATGCTGGCAACAAAAATGTTGTAATTTATTATATCGTGCAAGATTGTCAGTGCCGCTACACCTAGTGATAGTTAAAATTTCATCAGGAGTAACATGAGTTTTCTTTTATTTGGGTGTTGAAGAATGTGAAGCCTTATAATTTTAAGTTGTAAATTAAAAAAATAGTGCTAAGAGCACCTTAAAGATTGTGAAATGTATGGGTGAATTCATCTTTTGTCTTTATCCTCGTTACCTTTTGTGGTTTGTCGGAATCGTTGTGTCCTTTCTAAAGGGAGAATTCATCTTCTCCATGGAAAGGATCAAAGGAGTAATGAAGAGAGATTGATTATAAAAAATATATTGAATTCATTGAAGGAAAGGCAATCATATCTGATTTTGACTTGACGTGCGGGAAGGTAACACTAAAGATAAAGTACCCTCATTTATACGTAATTGCAAATAATGAGGTTCAATATCAGATCTACTTAGGAAGGATACATGTGGAATTTTTTGGGTTCATCTTTCAGAAGCCCATAAAAGATTGAGAGTGGTAAGAAATGGAGCATTTCCCTTGGACACTAACGGGCAGCATTGGATGGTATCAAAAGCTGACGTGGGGGTGAGGGAGCTTCCTAGTGAAACCTTACTATATTTATCTGGATGGTTCAGAAACCACTGAAAATTAGCTTTCTTTGCTTGGTCCGCTTCATGGGACGTTATCCTTATGTTGCAGCAATTTGAGGAGTTACTCAATGGTTAGTTAGTGTTGCATGTGCAAGGAAAACGGCGAATACACTAATCTTGTGCTCCTTCATTAAACTATTCACTATGCAGCGGAACAATGCAGGAGCTAGGGTTTTTACTAAGGGGATTCAAAAATATAAAGTAGTAAACACACAAAGAAGTCAAGGGGGTTCAACATCTATTATATATACATAAAATAATTTTAACATTGTATATATAGTGTAATTTTTCGTTGAAGGGGGTTCAGATGAACCTCCTTGGCCCTTACTGGCTCCGGTCCTGAGCGGAAGTAGGTGTTTGGTGTATTCCATGATTTACTTCCTTGAACAGTTGAAGATGCCCTTGCAATGTGGAGGTTGAGCTAAACAGGGAAGGAAAGGAGGAAGTTCTGGAAGTAGCATCGTGATGCCTTTTTTGTATGATATGGAGAATGTTTGAAGGAGTTGATAGACGGATACTGAAGATCATTAGTTACCTTGTTTTACCTATACTTTTGGTGTAAATAAGAGATTCCGTTCCTTGTAGATCGTTGGATAGTTCTTTGGAGGCTCAATGACACCTTTTATCCATTGACATTTGGCGTCATCTCCGTGCACATTAAGGAAATTCCTTTTGATTTACCCCAAAAAAATAATATACTTGGAGAAGTATCAATAACATGATTACATCTAATATCTGAGTGGAGGGTCTTTCGGAAACAACCTCTCTGCCTGCCTTGGCAGGGGTAACGTCTCATACACTCTACCCTTCCCAGATCCCACTCGTGGGATTACACGGAGTATGTTGTTGTTGTTGTTGATTACATCTAATATCTAGTTTTCTTGATCATGTACATTTCCGAAGCGGAACATGATTTGGGATGGAATGAGTTATGGAAATTTCCTTTCAGGAATATTTCTAAAATTATGTGATTCTCTTTTAAATTTATTTCTTTTGTAA
Source organism: Anisodus tanguticus (assembly GCA_034509755.1). NCBI lineage: Eukaryota > Viridiplantae > Streptophyta > Magnoliopsida > Solanales > Solanaceae > Anisodus > Anisodus tanguticus. The sequence goes on from CM067544.1 coordinate 12,663,632, forward strand.
TTTTCCTTATCATGAACATATTCCTTTACTAAGTTTATAAGTTTTATTTCCGTTAGAAGTTAGCTCAATAGCTTTCCATTTGCCTATCGGATGACTAGAAACAATTTTTTTTCAAGTATCTCTGACACTCTCAAGTCTTACCTGTTTCAGAGACTGCGCCTTATTGAAATATTTGATGTAAAACGGCTTCAGATGCGCTATGCCACCTCTGTAATAGGGTAGGTTTTCGTAGTGTTTACTTTCACAACTCTCTAAATGGGTAGGTTTTCATAATGCGGTGCTTGCACCTCGCGACATTTCTGTTGATTGAAATCTTTTGATTTTGTTACTTTCAGCGGGTCGTCCACTTTGGCCACTTTTGTAGCCGTCTATACTCTTTTTGGGCCGACCTATCCAGGAACATATGACAAGGACCGAGGAGTTTACATTCTATTTTATCCAGTATGTGTGACCAATTCTATGGAATGGCACATTTAAATCTAATTCTGTTATCCATCACCTAGTTCTGTGTTTAGGGTTCTGATAGTTTGCAACTTTGCAGGGATTGTCATTTGCTTTTCCAATTCCCTCCCAGTATACAGATTGCTGTCGTGATGGAGAAGGTATTTCTGGTAATTTTTGTTTTCACACTTGTGCAGACTCAAATTAATTACGCTTGTATAAATAACCTTTTCTCCCTTTCTTTCTCTTTTTCTTTCCACTTCAAAAGCGGAACTACCTCTGGAGTTTCCAGATGGCACAACTCCAGTTACTTGCCGTGTATCTATATATGATAGTTCTGCTGGAAGTAAAGTTGCTGTTGGATCCATGATGGACAAGGCCTGTACTCCTCCTCTGCCTGCTGGCAACCTCTACATGGAAGAAGTGCATGTTAAGGTTTATTTCGGTCCTTTACATGTCCATACTGAAGTGTTTGTGCAGTCTCTTTAATGTTTCACGTGATTTCTTATTGAATAATGTATTAATAGTAAGTTTAGGTCCTCCTCCTTTGAGCTGCAGCTCTTAGTTGTTTTTCCTGGAGAAAGCTCTTTAGGATGTCCTCTTTGTGCGCTTGTGGTGCTTTTCGTTACATAGAGCTGAATAAAGGGCGTTCACATTTGGAGCTTATTCGTTTTGGCTTTAATGTGCTTAAATTTGGCATTTCACAGCTCTCTTTGCCAGGAGAACTGTTAGGTTAGCTTCTTCATAATTTTGTGTCGCTTTTCCAGTTATATGGCCATTGAAAAAGGAAATTGACCTCTGGGATTTTACAGTTCTGGCTGGTATGTTTGTCTTACTCTGTTATAAATCAATCATCAATCATCAATCATCAATCATCAATCATCAATCATCAGAGAATCTCAAACTTGTGAGCTAGAAAATTGTAGTGCTGCATCAAATTGATGATACATTAGTTTATATCTTAGTGATAACTCAAATTGTAATGGAAGGGAAATGAAATTAAAGTAAACAAAATCTTGTGCCGTACCATTTAATAGTTCTTTCTCCACTTGCAATGGCTACTATTTTTGACAGTTCTTTCTCCACCTACAATGGCTACTATTTTTGAGGTTAGAAGAATTCAAAACAGCAATGTCTACTCCTTATCTATTCTTTTGAATAGAGAAAATTTGAATGTCTAGTTTGATTTTATTGTTATCAGATTCTCTTTTTTTTTATGCTCTATAATGCTGAATCTTGGTACATGATAAACGGTTTAGTAGTATTTTCCAATTCCGAAGATAAAAGAGACGGATTTCTTATATGTTTCTTTGCAGTAGTTTAGATCATAGAAGACCTGCTTAAATTGAGTCACTTGGATCATAAAAGATGTGTCGAGTGGCCTTTATTATGTTTGATGATTGAAGTTGCTCTGACATGCAGTTCAATAGATTTACATATGATTATGTTTGTTTTCTATTTTCTTTAGATGGGGGAAGAATTGGGGTTTAGCATTGGTGGCCAACTCATCCCCTTTGGTGCATCACCACAGGTATCTACTCTTTCTTTAGATTGTTTTTTTGGTTAAATCATTTGCTAGAGTTGTTTAAAGTATCCATTTCTTCCACTGGGTTATTTTTCCTTAATATTATGAAAACTCTAATTGTGTTGATATGAACTGTCTTCAGTCTAGATTCCATCCAATAATCGTATCCCTATTGCCGAAAATGAAGTTCAGGAATGGGTTGCAATGCAGAAGTTAGATTTCTCCTGAATTTAGCAGGGGGAACAAGAGGCTTAAAACCTATTTCAACTCATATATTGAACTAGGTGTTGAACTTAGTTCTTTTAGTAGTTTCAATTTTGGTTTTAGAATACTTGGATCTATTTGTGCTTATATGTTGTGTGCAGTCCCGCGTAGGTTTGTTCGCGGATTGCATTTAGTCCTATTCCTTTATTACATATGTTTTGATGACTGAATCAACCGTGCAACCCTGTCTTCTCTTGTCTTTGTGCAGGATGTTTGGACCGAATTAGGCCGACCATGCGGAATCTATCAGAAACAGGTACTGCTTATGTTTCTTTAGTGTCTAACAGAAGATTGATATACCCAACTTCATGCGAGTTCCTGTCAGGTTTCTACATGTTGGATTTTTTGTGGAGATTGACTTCATAAGCTATACAGGTTGATCAGATGGTGATTCATTCTGCTTCAGATCCCTGGCCAAGGACAACTCTTTGTGGTGACTACTTCTACAACTACTTTACTCGTGGCTTGGATATACTATTTGATGGGCAGGTATGTCATCCTCTGGGTTTCCATGAGCACATGTAATGAAGTCGATGTTTGTTCTCAGATTATTGTGGTTGATTTGCAGACACATAAGATCAAGAAGTTTGTCTTGCACACTAACTATCCTGGGCATGCCGATTTTAATTCATACATGAAGTGCAATTTTGTTATCCATTGTTCTGATTGTGAGTTGATTTTTTCAAGATCTAAAGCTCTCTTTTGTTATATCAATTAAAAAGAATTGGATATTTGTTTATTACTTTTTGCATCATTTGTCTGCAGTTGCAGGGTCGTATCATCAGGATGTAAACTCCTCTAGAGCCACTATTACAGCCAGCACAAAATGGGAACAAGTTAAGGTGAATTCTTCTTCTGTTTGATTTGTAGTTGCTCTATTTATTTATTGGTTTTCCTTTGAGGTTATCAAGTTGGGAGTTCTTATCAATTGTTTAACTGTTACTCCGTCTTGTTCTAGCCCCCCGCCCCTCCAAACCCAATTTTTAGAACTCAGAATCTGCTCATGTTATCAGGTTCAAGCCGTGGTAACAACCTCTTGCAGAAATGCAGGGTAAGGCTGCGTACAATAGACCCTTGTGGTCCGGCCCTTCACATAGCGGGAGCTTAGTGCACCGGATTGCCCTTTTTTTCCTTAGAATCCGCTCATGTTAAATGATATTTAGTACTAATGAGCAAACGGTTGTGTACTGGTACCTTTGTATATAACTATCATCAGACGTCCTCTTTTTCTGGTCTCAATTTCATTTTTTCTGCAGGAGATACTAGGGGATTGTGGTCGAGCTGCTATCCAAACGCAAGGCTCTACGAGCAATCCGTTTAGATCTACCTTTGTATATGGCTACCAAAATCTTGCCTTTGAGGTAATTTTTGTTGTTTCAAGTCTGTATACCCTACGCTGTGGTTCTGCTGTACACTTTTATCTCTCTTCCCTTCTTTGTGTTTTTCGTTTCCTATTGCTTCACTAGAATCTTGCTTATTTGTCACAGGTGATGAAGAATGGTTACATTGCGACTGTAACTCTCTTCCAGTCTTGATGATCTATGTGGTGCGTGGCCTGTGTTCACTTTTCAGTTTTCTCTGATATTGGGAGAGCCGTTTTTTTATACAAAAATTACATCATTTTCCTATAGTTGATGAGAACTGTCTGCATTTTTTGTTGCAAAAATAGATCATGATACCACTCTCTTTTGGTCAGTTCCCAGTAATTTCTCTCCCTTTTTATTTTGTCCTGTTGTCTTGGTGATGGTGTCGGTTGTCCTTGCTGCATATCAAGGGGTGGGTGTGGGATGTCCTTGGTGCGTATGAGTGGTTGCTGCTTAAGAAGTGTCCGTTCTGTAGGAGTGGGATATATTCTCCGTTACAATGTGAAACATGATATGTTGATATCTGATGTTCTCTATATATGATATTGACTTCATGTGGACCTATATTTGTTTGCCAGTAAATGCGAGCATATCTTTCTCCGTTGTGCTTTTGATTTCATCTTCCTAAAGGCTCGTGTATTCCTTTTCGTTGTTGACTTGTCTAGTTCCTTGTTTTTGTCAGGCTGCCTGTTGGTATTGTACAGTTCAATTATACTCGAAGAAAGCAGGTCTGCTTTTAACTGACCGTCATGGTGGAATTGTATACCATGTACATTTGTTTATACTTGTACAGTTTATTTTATAAGATGTCTCTTGTAAACTTATAAACATAGCTCCAGCTTCTTGTAATACAATATTCGTTGCCTCGTTCCTTGAAATTTGGTGGCATGTGATTTGATAAGCATTGTGCGGCCTTATCTTTTCGCAGTGAATTCTTCTTGTCAATTTACAGGACCACTTGACCCTTTTGGGATTCAGTTGGCTTTGCCCAGCTTAGCCAGTTGATTGGGTTAAAATTTTCAACCAAATACCATAAAAAGTAGTAACAGTTTCTGAAATGAACGCTGATAAATTTATTCTTACGTGACTGTATTTGGGTTTGATGAAAAGTGGAAGAGCTACTTTTTCTATTTTCTTTCGCGTAGATGGAAGTGCAGCTTTTAAGCAGCGACAATTCAGATGCATGGATGAGAAAATTGGTCCATATTAAGGTGGCTGGGAAAAAGAAAATCATTTTCTAATATATGTTGGTTTTCAATATGTTACACATAAATTGCGCAGGAGTAAGACTGCTGACTGCCATAGCTTAGCTATACATTACAGAAATACTCAAATATTGAGAACCCATTCATGACCATCTATGAAGCTGAGTGAGATAAATGGTTTAGCTTCTTGTTCAGTGAGCTCCCTGGACCATTTCACCCTGTCACCATGGTCCGCCCCTGATCCTGAACACTTGAATTGCCCATAAAATACAGTCCTGCAGAGCAATGTAAACTCAATAAATTCATTAAATTCGCATTTCACAGTATACATAAGAGCATCTCGTTTATTTTCCGAAACCATGGGAATACATTATCATAGTAAATTAATTTTATCAAATTCAGAAACAAAACCCAACAACTGTCGATGACAACCTTATCAATCATATTAAACGAACAAAGTTCTTTTTTGTTTGGGGGGTGGGGATTTAAGTAGTACGGAATTTGCATAGGAAAAAAAATGAAAGGAAAGAACTTACATATGCCTGTTCTTATCTCCCCAGTCATACCACCCCTTTGGTGTGATGATCCTATCCATGTAAGTGTAAGCAAAGACGACCCTAGAGAAAGTTCCCCAAGCCCTGCCCAAGTAAAGAGCACCAGATCCAGTAACCTTGCAATTCAGAAAAGAGAATCCAGTTTCCTCCAGTAAGCTCTCTCTCTTCTGGGCTGTCAAGGCCCCATAGCTTTTTGTTTTGGCACGTAAATGACAGTTCTCATAGAGGGACAGCCCATTTCCAAAGATAAAATCTACAGAACCTTGAATATAACAGTTCTTGAAATAATGCCTGCCCTTGTGATCATACAGTGTGTCTTGCGCTCCAATAAATTTGCAATTTATGAACGCCGCTGTGTCTGCCGAGATTCTTAATGCCACCGCTTGCTTTCCCAGTGCCCCTGATGGTGGTGGTGGCGCTACATTCTGTTCCCGGAGGAATTAATTATGACTTTAACTCCAATACTCCGATGTTGTATAATATTTTTTAAGTATTAAACTGACAAAACATGAATATTTTAGAGATGTTTTGAGATATTAACTCTTAACTTTTATAAAATTAGGTCACCTGAAGAAAACTACATGTAACTGTTTACGAAAAATGAAACTAGCTTTTCCGATATACCAATTATAATTTTTTTATACTATCAGTATATATAAAGTTAATCCAAGAATTATACCTTGAATACACACAGGGATGTTGCTAGAGGTTCAAATTTTATATGTGATTAAAAAATCACTTAATATGAAAGATGAGTTATCAAGAACCCATTAAGCTACGCTTTCTAGAATTCATAACCTAATTAACTTAAAATTCTAGCTGTGCCTTTGATCACCCCATGCATCTTTAGTGATAAAGATTACTCCTCTTAATACATGCACCTAATTTTTAAACATAACAAAGTACAGAATTTACCTTAAAGGTGATGTTTTTAGCAATGAAGTAGGGGGAATTAACAGAAAAAGTTGCAGAACCATATGTTCCCATTGGCTGGCCATCTTTTCCTGCCCTATCTGCAGTGTCATCCCATTTGATAGTTGTTTTGCGTGAACCAGCACCTTCCAGGGTAATGTATGCCATTGTTGCTGGAATTTCAATCTTCTCCCTGCAAAATTTCAACATAATTAACTTGCAACATTGCTCAATATTTGAATGTCTTATCGTACAAAATCAAGATGCAGAAAACAGGACAATGGAAGTGTAATGTGTAAAATTTACCTGTAAATCCCAGGACTAACAGAAATAACCACTCGACACGAATTGACTATTGGAATTGAGTGAATAGCCTCTTGAACCGTAGTAAAATCTCCGGATTTTGGATTTTTATTCACCTTAATACATTTGCAAGGCTCTAATTTGTTCTTCGCTTCTTGGAAGACAGAATGATTGCGAGAACTCATGCGATTGATCCAATTCAAGTAACTTTCTTCTTCATTAGCCACCCTCAATGTATTATCCCTCCTAGAATACTTACCTCTTTTCGCATTTGTGCTAATAGCAAACAACATTAAGATAAAAAACAGCTCTAATAATTTCATCCTGGAACTATTCATGTCCCTATGAGATAGGAGTTTAAGATAATGAGAGTCAGAAATAGAGTAGTTTATAAAGGATGAAAAAAAAGAACGTATATATGTGTGTATGAGGTAAAAATGATTGGTCCGGGGGAGAAAGAATAATATAAGAAAGAGCTTGCATAGTAAGAGAATCTGACAAGTCGTGGCTATACTTGTATCCGTATTATCTTTTTGTTTCTTTCCTCATTCAGACCAATATCTTGGTTTTACCTTATGCCGATAAGCCATATACTACTTAATCAGAAACGGATCTAAGATTTAAATTTGATTAGTTAAGCTTTTAAGGTTGAATTTATGATACAATTAAAAGTATGTATTCGATAGATTATTATTGAAATTTTAGTACAATAGTTTTTTTACATATATATAAATTTATGTTCGGTATATAAAATATTGAGTTTAGTTGAACGCGGAATTACATCGGTTCCATCCGCCTCTATGTGTGACAATTATTTGTCATGTAATGTACTGTTTGATAGCAAAGTGTCTGTTTGGTCAGCTGGAGAGTGGGACTGAGATAGGGAGAAACTGTGACTATTTGGCAGGAAAAAAACACAAAAAACCAACCTGTACACAACACCAAATGGTCATTATAGCTATCCTCCTTGCAATAAAATATAAGAAATGTTTCTAGAGCTATTGCATCATTTGCATGGATTCTGCTTGTTTGCGGCTTAATAAAATGATTTTAGGAGTAAAATAGTTGACTAAATTGATAAAGCAGGAACGGATTTTGAGAAACTCTTCATGGGACCCTCATGCACAAGCTAGAGTTTGGTATTTCAGATCATGTGACTATATTTTTTTCAAATAAAGTTGGGAAATTAAATTAGGTAGTCATGATCCGTGATGAAGAATTGGAGGTGTTGCATATGCATTGCGTTGACAATTGCCAATTAGATGTGGTATACAAATTTAAAACCAAAAGCCATGTTACATCGAATTCATGACGTTGATAATAGGTTATTTGGAAAAGGTTAAAATTGCAACTCTACATAGGAGAAATTTTCTCTGTGTATTATCAATAACACTGTACATGTATTTATACAAGTATGGAAAAGCTGTAAATTACTAAACTACTCATGTAACAAACCCTAACATAATTATTCCATTCTATGTTCTAGTATCTTCTTAGCTTGCTATCCAAGAAAATAAGAAAACTATCCTAATTATGTACACATTGCACTGCCCTTATAATTTGGCTACAAAAGAATATAGGAAATAAATGTTGTGGCCCAATAAACTCTTCTTGGCCCAAAGAAAACCGTCTGTACGCCATAAGCCCACTTCGGATGTAAAGGCCCAGCCAAAGTTTTGGTAAAGATGTCGGCCACTTGAGAAAAGGATGGAATAAAAGATAGAGAGATCAAGCCATCAAGAAGCTTTTCACGCAAGAAATGACAATCTAGTTCAATGTATTTCGTTCTTTAATGATGTCATTGCATTGTAGCCCCTCAAACTAGACTGCATTAGGATATTTTAGTCTTGTGCTTTAGAACAACTAGAGCCTCAAACCTAATGGGTCCATCCATAGTTTGTCACTTAGCAACCAGTGTATATGGTTTTACAAAGTTCCAAAAAGGAGCTAATTTGTGGCACACCATTTTAAATGATAAGGGAAATAAGAAAAAGGAGTAAACTAATGAAAACCCACCATCAGTTTGCAAATTCCTACATAAGTAGAGCCAAGTCAGCAAGTTATCAAGCCAAGTGGCAAGAGCTGATTGGCAAAATTATAATGGCTCTTTGTATTAATCACAAGAAAAACACGGAGCTGAGGAGAGAAAGACAAGAAAAGAAAGAAAATGGCATCAGCATCTCTCCAGCAGTCCTTGACAAGACTGAGTTTGTAAAAGGGCAATCCCTCAGCCAGTCATCCGTCTCCGTCGTCCGCTGTCACCCAGCTGCACTTACTGTCCGTGCTAGCTCCTATGCCGATGAGCTCGTCAAAACTGCGCTACACACTCTTTTATACTCCCTCTGTTCTATTTTATATATGACCATAAGTTCGTATTTTTGAGATATTTCTTTTTTTTCTTAAACTTTGTGTCAGTCAAATACTCGAGAAGAGGAATGTAACATTTTTTCTTATCTTCTACTTCATTTGCTCTGACTTCAAAAGCTTCCTATCTTATCTAGTAGTTCTTACTTTACTTGGTCTTAACAACGTGCACTTGTGTTCTTTTTACTGCTTAATTATCTTTTACTACTCTGGATAATGAATTATAAAGCATGGTATCACACGGCTACAGACAAAGAGCTGTTTCTGCAGGCTCTATTTGAAAGAGTTTTGTTAGTGTTTTCTTTTTCTGATAAAAAAGTGAAACAATGTACTATTACCAGATATTGATAATTTTCTTGAACATGGATAGTGATAATGCTAGTTCATGGTCAAACTTATTATCGAGATAACATGTTGTATCAGAAAGGGTGAACTAAGATTGGACTAGAAATTTCTAAGAGTACAAGTGTTAAACCTTTCTATAGAACTTTCTTGAGATGAATGACGCATATTTAGCTGATTTGAACTAATGGATTGAGTGTAGAAAACTATTGCATCCCCTGGTCGTGGAATTTTGGCCATGGATGAGTCCAATGCTACCTGTGGGAAGCGTTTAGCTTCAATCGGACTAGAGAACACTGAGGCGAACCGCCAGGCATTCAGGACCCTGCTAGTTTCAGTTCCTGGACTAGGGGAGTACATCTCAGGTGCCATCCTCTTTGAAGAGACACTTTATCAATCAACTGTCGAAGGAAAGAAAATGGTTGATGTGCTTGTTGAGCAGAACATTGTTCCTGGTATTAAGATTGACAAGGTAAATATCTAACCTTAGTTACTTAAAAAGGTCTAAGGATTCTTCGGTCATGAATGCTTCCCTTGGCTGGCTCAAACAATGAGTCATGGTATCAAGGTCTTGATGGCCTTGCCTCCCGCTCTGCTGCTTACTATCAACAAGGCGCCAAATGGTAGAGTACTTCTCTTTTATGAGTTAAGAAACAATGCTTAATTTGAAGCTCATCTTATCTTCTTCATTGTCAATCTTACAGGCGTACTGTTGTGAGCATTCCCAATGGTCCTTCTGCACTTGCAGTGAAGGAAGCAGCCTGGGGTCTTGCTCGTTACGCTGCTATTTCTCAGGTAAGTTGGCATATACATAAGAAGTGGAAACACACAAAGCTCTCTCAATTTTGAGTTTTGTGCATGGACAATGTATAGATTTTTCACTCTTTCAAGTTAAATTTACCTACAATAGTAGGTAACTTTTATAGTAAGTGTGATATGATAACATGTAAAATAGAGTAATGACCTGCTGTAACCGGTTAAAAATTGCACCAGTAGTATAAATTTAAGCTTTCAACACGAATAATGGCTAAATATCTTGTTCATTCTTGTAAGACAATGGGTACCAACCCATCGTTGAGCCAGAGATCTTACTTGATGGTGAACACAACATTGATAGGACCTTTGAAGTCGCCAAGCAGGTGTGGGCTGAAGTTTTCTTCTACCTTGCCAAGAACAATGTGATGTTTGAAGGTATCCTCTTGAAGCCCAGCATTGTCACCCCTGGAGCAGAGTGCAAGGACAGGGCCACCCCACAGCAAGTTGCTGACTACACCCTCAATCTCCTCCGCCAAAGAATCCCTTCTGCTGTCCCTGGAATCATGCCAAGTATCTACATTTCCGCTATGTCAAACTCTTTCCCATAATTCCAAGAACTTGACTAGAAATCTTTTTCATGATTTGTTATACACAGTTTTTGTCTGGTGGACAATCTGAAGTTGAGGCTACTCTTAACTTGAACGCCATGAACCAAAGTCCCAACCCATGGCACGTGTCGTTCTCATACGCTAGAGCCCTTCAGAACACATGCCTCAAGACTTGGGGTGGAAGACCAGAAAATGTGAAGGCAGCTCAGGAGGTCTTGCTTGTTAGAGCATAGGCTAACTCTCTTGCCCAGCTAGGGATATACACCGGTGAAGGTGAGTCCCAGGAGGCCAAGAAGGGGATGTTCGTGAAGGGATACGTTTACTAAGTGTACCAAAGTCTAGAAATATTTTGATGATGAAGCATGTAATGTAGCCAAATCGAACTGCATAAATGCTTATAGCTGCTACTCAAAGACTGTTTTGTTCATATACCCTGTGCTTTTAGCAATTTATAACATCATCTTATGTTATGACTTCAAATACTTCATCAAGTTAAGGTGCAAACATGCGGTAAATTCCATTAAAATCAATTCTAGTGGAAGAGAGTAAACAACTTTCCACTTCTAAGACGCATAAATGCAGAGGATCATTTCTAAAAACCAGGAATTGAAATTACTGCTTTTGAGGCTAGGTACCTTGGGACCAAATGAGGACTGAAAGACAAAGCTGACTCTTGTTACTCAACTCCAAATTTTGATATAGTATCATTACTCAATTAATCAATTTCAATCCTGAATTGATGAAGGTTCCACCAACTCAGCTGCCTAATCTCTCTTCTCTAAAGCCAAAAATTCAACCTCAGTATTTGTTGGTGTAGTTAGCAAATTTCACCAATGTTAGTTCTGTACCTTCGAATGATTATGTTCTTTTATGAAAGATATTGCTTGAAAAGTTGTGACTCTTCAATGGAAGGATACATCCATTGAAAGGTAACCCTTTGCAAATATAAGAATTGGATGTCCTGGTTGGTCTATAATAGGAGGAACAACTGAATTTTCAATGAGACAATTAGAAATAGAGTTTGCAGTAAATTTTCAGATTTACAATGTGAATTTCCAAACATAGAATGAGAGCAATTCACAAGACTTTGTTGTATGCTCGAGAATACTTGCCATTGACCCAATAGAAACTATGAGAGGAAGCAATGAGTATAATATTCACAACTCTAATATATGTATTGCTCATTACCGGTGTTACCAATTGGCTTGTGATGACAATCAAGTTGTGTATGGTATTGAGTGGAAGTTTTTTGGAAGTTCAATCATCCCGAGAAAACTAAGATGACTCTCTGACTAGTGAAGCACAATAGATTACTAACCCAATCAATCGAGACTCAAAAGCCACATGCCTAAATACTGAGAAGTGCTAAGGAGAGAAGACAACAGATATGCTGACTTCCTTGCCAATGAAGGGCACAAAACCACACAGGATTATGTCAATCTTGATCAATCTCCAAATTTAAAGAACCATAAATTCATAATACGAGTGCAAGAACACATGAAAATAATCTATTTCAAGATACAATAACTTCTACCAAAATCATCATCATAAACTTCAGTTACATCAACTACTTTCAGCAGACAGTTCCTTTTATGCTGCCTTAACGGCATAACTAAATCCTAAAGCAAAAATTGATCACGAGTCTGACAAAAAGCCTCTAGTGAAGTTTAGACTTCAGGAACTCAAAGCATTCAGAACATGTGGTTTATCATACACTAGTTGCCTAGCATTGGTGAACCTTCTACCATATGTGCAAAAAGGTGGAACATGCATTGCCACATGAGGTCTATTTGACGCTTCACTAACATTTGCTCATGAAATATCTGTCTCGAAGAATTCCTCAAGATGAGTAAACTCCTGTTGAGGAAAAAAGAAAAGAACAGTTCAAAAAGATGCTTAGAAACTTAAATAGGTAAATACTATTAAATCAACTTTTTAATCAACAATCTGCCAGGTTTTTGCTTTTTTCCCTATAATTTCTGCACAGAAGAAATGGGCTGAGAATACATTTATTGTAGAATCATTCTAATTGGTTTGGCATAGACGTGACAGTGTTAAATTGTTAATTCAAGTAGAGACCTTTTATTCAAATTTCTTCATGAATATGATACCAGGAGATTAAAAGAGACATTAACAAGAAAAAATAAGAATGAAAAAGCACATCTTTTCAGAAACCTCCATGTTACCTTGTAGCTCGGAAAGGATTTCAATTTCAGGAGTACCAAAAAGTCATCTGTTCTACCATATTTACTCTCCATAATAAAAGGCGAGTTTCCCATAAGCGCTTAATTTGTTCAAAGTGGATAACCTTGACAGGAAATCAGAGTGGGCAATAATTTGTTTTGGTTTCTTTTTATTTTTTGGTTTGAGAATTTGACAAATTATCTAATTTCTTCTAGGAAACCAGTCAATTCTCCCTCTTCAAACATCAATTTTCACATAATGCTTCACCCAATATCTGATTAAAGTGGGAGTGTATACCTGAGAATCTATATGACTACTCGCTAGCAATGGTATGTGTTTCTTGAAAATTAAGGGTGGTATATCAATCAAATCTTCTATTCTAATTTGAAAGTCTCGCCGATGCATTTAAACTGTCTTGCTATAGACTTTTGTCTTAGCCGACCCCCATCTTTAATTAATTAAAGGGAGAGGAAAAAAGAGAGAAGTAGAAGACGGGACATGCATGGATGAAACTCTTCTCCATTACCTCATTAACATAGACCAATGGCTCATTGGTTTTCAGACAGTTCAGTTCACATGATAAATATTTAGCATTCAAATGAAAAAACAGTATGTGAAGATTCTGCACTATATCAAGTTGAAATTACTGATGAAATATAGCAAAGTTATACCGAGATACTACAATTGGCTAACCTGATTAGATGCCTGACCATGAAAACAACTTGGCTTCACATTCAAGTCGATCATTTTGTTCTTCTTGCCACGCTCATCTGCACTCCCATCTGTAATCATTAATTTTCTATGATTTTGTTGATTGTCTTCAACCATTGGCTTTGGCGAGTGACCATGTTCCTTCTGGTTTTCACCGTGATCTAATGTCTTCCCGGCTAATTCCTCTGTAGGCGCAGACTTGTCTCCTGGAAACTATACCACAGAGGGATCCGAACCTTACTTTGTTGAAATCAAATTTGTTGTACAAATTTACCATAATTGTAGAATTCTTGTACAAGTATAATTAGAATATTAATAGTATAGTAGGAATAAAATTTTCCATATTTGGAGTATATATACCTCTTCATTAATGAAAATAATGAAGAGATTATTTCTTTAATGATATCAGAAGTCTAGGGCTAAAATACCTTCTCACAGAGACAATTCCGCTGCCCTTTCTCAATCTCGATTTCCGTGTAATTTCTTCCCCTCTTCTCAAATTTTCTTTTAAATACCTAATTCACATATTGTTCGGTTGTTGTGTCTACGTCAAAGAATATGCTTCATCCTGCCCTTACAATCTCCAATATCAAAAACCACATCCCTATTGTTCTCGAGATGGAAAACGTCCAATACGCGACGTGGGCGAAATTATTCAAGGTTCACGCCCGCTCGCATCAAATCCTCCGTCACATCATCCCCTCGGTAACTGACAAGGAGAAGATGCCTACCCCGAGGATGATCCTACGTTATTGACAATACTTGATGCTACCGTTCTCTAGTGAATTTATTTCACTATCTCTACAGACCTCTTGCAAACGATTATTGAACCCGACGCTACGGCGATGAAAACTTGAAATAAGGTGCGTGATATATTTCAAGATAACAAAAAATTTCGTGCTGTCACTTTTGAGCAGGAATTTTCCCATCTCAACATGGAAGATTTTTCGAACGTCTCAGCCTACCGTAAAAGGCTGAAGGAATTAGCGAATCAACTCTGAAACATTGGTGCGCCCGTTACCAATGATCGTCTTGTTCTTCAGATGGTTGTAGGCCTATTCGAGGACTATAATGGAGTTGAGACACTGCTTCGTCAAAGTAATGTTGTCTACCTTTGCCGCTCTTGCTCACTCCATGTGGCATGCACGTTTGGGTCATCCGGGATCAACTATTATGTCTTCTCTGTATAAAAATAATTTTATTACTTGTAAGAATACGCATAGTACTCCACTTTTTCCTTCTACTACATTAGGGAAACATGTTAGATTACCGTTTGTAGCCTCTACTTTTCGTACTTTGATGCCTTTTGCATTATTCATAGTGATTTATGGACATCTCCCGTTTTAAGTTCTTTGGACCATCGTTATTATGTCTTATTTTTTATGATTATTCTAATTTTTGTGGACCTTTCCTTTATCTAAAAAGTCTCCAAGTCTTTTCCACATTCTTAAAATTTAGAGCATTCATCCGTACCCAATTCGAATGAAAAATTTAAAATATTCAATGTGATAATGGCATGGAATATGATAATGGGCCGTTTCGAAAGTTTTGTGACACTAATGACATATCTTTTCGATTTCCTGTCCATATACGTTCTCACAAAATGGGAAGGCCGAGAGAAAAATTTGTTCCATAAATAATATTGTCCGTACCTTGCTAGCCCATGCGTCATTACCACCTTCTTTTTGGCATCATGCATTGCAAATGACTACATATCTACTTAACATCCTCCCTAAAGGCTTAACATATCAATTCCCACTTAAAATTCTTTACAATAAAGACCCTTCGTATTCTCATCTTATTGTGTTTGAGTGTTTATACTATCCATTTTTTCGTCTACTATAATTAACAAACTTCAAGCCCGCTCTACCGCGTGTGTTTTTGAATTATCCATCTAATTATCGTGGTTATAAATGTTATGATTTATCCACTAATAAAATCATAATTAGTCACCATGTTATTTTTTTTGAGTCCCAATTTTCGTTTGCAAAATTGTGTAGTTTCGTTTCTAGTTTGTATAATTTTTTGAATGATGAAATCTCACAGTATATTATCCATCAGTGAGCCCAACCCCCAGTTTTCCGGTCTGCTGGCCCCACAGATCTCATACACAGTACCGTGGCACGACCCAGTTCCGTGGATGCTTCATGTTCACGACCAGTAGGCCCACTGCATGTTGGGCTCTCCCAGTTTCCGGTCCAGTTATTGAGCCGCTGGCCAGTCCGAAATAATTCAGCCACCACCCCAAAACCCGTCCTCAACCATCTCGAGTCAAGGGCCCGTCACTCATAGCCAACATGATATTTTTAAACCTAAACAATATTTTAATCTAAATTCTAATGTCACTAAATCACCCATACCACGTAACTCAATGTCTGCCCTTTATGACCCGAATTGAAAATTGATCATGAACGACGAATATAATGCTCTTATTGAAAATACGATGTGAGAGTTGGTGTCCCGTCCTCCTGTTGTTAATATTATTCGATCTATTTGAATTTTTACTCATAAAAAAAATTCTGACGGTTCTTTTGAGAGGCATACAACCTGTCTTGTAGGTAATGGTAAAACACAACAGATTAGCGTGGATTGTGGACATACGTTTAGTCCGGTGGTCAAACCGGCTACCATTCGCATGTTGCTTAATCTAGTTCTTTCGAAAGCATGACCCATTCACCAGCTGGATGTGAAAAATGTTTTCTTACACGATGATCTCAAGGAGACAGTATACATGCATCAGCCCTTGAGTTTTAGGGACCCCAATTATCCTCATCATATCTGTTTGTTGAAGTCCTTGTATGGGCTTAAGTAGACCCCACAGGCTTGGTATAAAAGATTTGCAAATTATGTGTCCACTATTGTGTTTTCTCATAGCAGATCTGATTATTTTATGTTCATCTATCGGCATGTTACTTCTCTGGCATACATTCTGTTATATGTTTATGATATTATATTGACTACCTCATCGGATATTCTACGCAAGTCTATCATGTCCCTTCTCAGTTCCGAATTTACTATGAAAGACTTGGGGGCCTTGAGCTATTTTTTGGGCATAGCAGTACTCGTCATGCAGGTGGTCTATTTTTATCACAGAAAAAGTATGCGACAGAGATTATTGAGAGAGCTGGCATGTCATCTTGTAAATCTACTTCTACTCCAATTGATACAAAATCGAAGGAGTGCTACGTCGAGCACACCATACGAGGATCTCACCCATTATCGTAGTCTTGCAAGGGCTCTTCAATATCTGACTCTCACGAGATCAGATATTACTTATGCCGTACAACATGTGTGCTTATTTATTTATGATCCGCGAATTGAGCATATGCATGCGCACAAACGCATTATACGATACATACAGGGCACACTTGATTTTGGATTGCATTTATATCCGTCCTCCGTCTCTAATCTTGTGTCATATACAGATGCTGATTGGGGTGACTGTCCAGATACCAGACTTCGATATCTGGTTATTGTATGTTCCTTGGGGATAACTTGATCTCTTGATCGGCTAAACGTCAGGCTACTTTATCACGATCCAGTGCGGAGACCGAGTATCGAGTGGTAGCCAATGTGATGTCTGAGTCATGTTGGCTATGTAATCTTCTACTAGAGCTGCATTTTCCTATTCAGAAAGCTATCTTGGTCTACTGTGATAATGTGAGTACAGTCTATCTTTCTGAAAATCCGATCCAACATCAGCACACTAAACATATTGAGATGGACATACACTTTGTTCGAGAAAAGGTAGCTCGTGGACGTACGCATCCTCCATGTCCCTTCAAGATACCAGATTGCAGACATATTTACTAAGGATCTTCCCTTGGTTCTATTTGAGGATTTTAGGGATAGTCTCAGCGTCCAACAATCGTCCGCTATGACTGCGGGGGCGTGACAGAGGAATCCGAACCTTACCTTGTTGAAATCAAATTTGTTATACAAATTTATCATAATTGTAGAATTCTTATACAAATATAATTATGATATTAGTAGTATAGTAGGAATATGATTTTTCATATTTGAAGATTGTAAATTGTATATATACCTCTTCACTAATGAAAATAATCAAGGGATTATTTCTTTCACTGTAGGAGAAAAACAGAGAAAAAATGACCTATATATATATATATATATATATATATCAAGAGTAGCATGTAACTCATACAACGGAATACCAACCTCAACCTTCTGCCTCAACAGGAGATATCTACTGTGTGTTCGTTTACCTCCAACATGTACCATCATGTCACATTGCAGACAAAGAGAACTTCCATCAACCTCACAGTAAAAGAACGCTTCACGTGTAATGCAACGGAAATTAGCAATGGTACTTAGTTCACTTTGCAAGCCCTCTTAAACTAAAGAACTGAAGAATAAAAATAATTAACGTACTCCACATACCAGGTGAGTTTTCACATATGTCGCAATGAGGAACATCATTGGGCTTATCAAGTCCAACCCTCACATGTCTACTAGCAAGCTTATTACACATATGAACCTATGGACCAAATTTGAATATGATTAGAAGTGTCCACAGGAATGAAAACGTCAAAAGTCTCTTAGTAGCATTGTCAATATTAGTTGGTTAAACTGATAGATGAAGTTGATTCAGATGGCAGTCCGATAGATTTGGCCTTTCATGCCTCTGGTTCAGAAATGAGTAGTGTTGAAGATATAGTTAAGAATATAAATTAAGCTTTTAAATTAGATGATAACATGATATGGAAGTAGACAAGAGTCTTGGGTTTATGTCTCACCACCACATTATCAAAAATAATTTCCACACGTTTAACCCATCAAAAGAAGTAGGCTAGAGACATGTGAAAGATATTAGATATATTAATTAAGTAAATAGAAGTGTAAATTCAACAACTAGGAAGATCAAAATCATTAGAAACTTCCAGCATATACAGATATATATATAACCTCTAAGGGCTAAGAAAAAATTATTACTCCAACTAACATAACAAAAGATTTAGTCATGAAACTAAAACCAAAGAGAAGAAGCAATGATTCCCAGATTTTACAATAGGAATACTGAAGAAATGCCAATTTGTATAACAAGTCAGGGTGATTTTTAGGATGCCCTATGAGGGCAAGCCTTGAGAAAAGCAACATGGTTTCTCTATTCTAAAGATGACTCAAAAGATGCACACGCCTGAGCACCTAGTGAAGTCAAGACTATGAGATGCTACAGTGAAGTAACAGTACGTACAAGAAGTCCAAAAACCAGATTACTTTAAAGACAACATAATATAACTTATCAAAAGAAAAAAAAGCATACATATATCAACAAATAAATACTTAAAACTGAACACGTTCTGATAAGCTCAACAAACAAACATCTCAAAACCCAAAACTAAAGCAGATTTTCAAGAAAAGGAAATGGAAAAGTTTGATGTAAGTAGAGTATTAGATAGAGAGTAAAATTAGACCTTTTCGTCGCAGGCACGGCAAAGGGCAGCCTCATCTGCAGCACAGAAAAGAATGGCTGCAGCACTTTCACAAACGTCACAAAGTGTCCGCATAATTCATTTCTGCAATGACTCACCCAATAATAACACAATATAAAGGGTCATACTAATAGCTAGCTAGCTTCAATTACTCTTTATCAAGAAAACTCCAATGATTTTTTTGTAAAAATCAAGTTCTATTTAGACAAATAACCTCCAAGACTTGGAACTCTTAACTCCCAGACAAGAAGACAAACGATATTTTTCTCACCACCAAAAGTTTTAGTGGGATATTTCCACTCTTAACCATTCGTTCGAGCTTTGTAAATGGATATAAATTTTACTTAGTTCGAATTCAGATTAGTCTATCCCAAAGTGAGTATAAGAGGTAAAATATATCATATTTTTCTTTGTCGTTTATGTTAAATAATATATATATATTTGTGGGTGTTGGTGAAGGTGAAGGTTGAAAAACTGTTGTGTGGAAAGATAGTAAACCAATTAATAATAATGATAATGGAAGATGGTAAGTTGGGAGTAGGATTATTTTTCTTATTGGCTGGGGTTTTAAATATCAGTCCAAACTCCAAATATAGCACCATGATCTATTAAAGGAAATACATAAAAAACTAAAAAAGAAAAATATATGGTGGCATCAACACGAGGAATAATCCATAGCCACAAGATTAAAGGGAGTGGGGTGGGGTGGGGTGGGGTGGGGGGCATGAAAATTCCCATTGGTGAATTATGAACCACCAGTTACATATCTTAGAGCTGGTCCGTCAAATTAATAGGGAGTACTATTTCAGTATTTTGTAGTTCTCGTCTTTTCAATGATGCTTCTCCATTTTTCATCATTTTGGATTTTCTTCTTTAATGTAAGCCACCTTGTGAGGTGAATGATTCTGCCACGTGCCCTTTTGGCCTATTCTTTTCAACTATCGTACGTGCATTTGTTATTGCATTATTTGCCGATGGATCAATTTGGTCACCTAATACTTCAATTTTTGTCAAGTTTTTTCATGTGGCTCTCACTCCCGTATTCATTACTTGCCCTGTCGGTGAATTTACATTAGAGCTGGCCAATGGGCCGGACTCGGGATTGGAGGGCCGGGTTTAGCGGGGTTGGGTCGGGGTGGGACGGGTGAAGGGGGTGAGATCGGATTTGGCGGGATTTGCCGAAGTCTCGTCCCGATCCTGATCCAGTCAGAATCGGATCGGGCGGGGTCGGGTCGGGGGCGGGATCGGGATCCGGGCGGTTTTATATATATATATATATATATATATATATATATATATATATATATATATATTTAATAACATATGTATAAAAAACTCAATAATTAAACAAGACAAGATAGTGTAATAAAAATATCCCAAGACTGTTTTTGTGCCTCTTATATTATTTAATAGACATATGAACTTTTTGTAATACAAATACAATTGTCGAAATTGCAACTTTGTGGAGTTATCCAAAAATTGTAAATTACATAAAAAAATTGCAATTAAAAAAATTACATTCTTAAAAAAACATGTTTTAGTTTCTTGATAACTTCCTGTGGTTCTTCGGTTGGAATTGATATTTGTTGATCAAATTGATCCATGTCGCTTCCACCACCTCCGGATAAGATTTCGTTGTAGTTTTCGTCTTCTTCTTCGTTGATCCCCGGTTGACCGTACCTTCTCCGCTCCGCTCGTATTCAATCTCTGAATAATACTACAATCTCCAAGCTGTCTCCGGCTAATGAGTGTCTGTGGTCTCCTATTTGATATCTAACAGCAGAAAAAGCGCTTTCAGACGCAGTTGATGACGCTTCAATGTTAAAAACATCTCGGGCCATCATTGAAAGTGTTGAAAATGTCTTCTCATTCCCCCTCCAGTATTTCAGCAAGTCTTCACGTCATTCTTCATTGAGAACTGTTTGGTACGGTACAGAACCCTGCAAAACAAAAATATCAAACTCGCTAATTTGGTTAGTAGCGGTATGACCGCACATTTTATTTCTGAGGCTTTCAATACTAGCCACAGAATCAGCATGTCTTTTGTGAGGTTGTGTTGAAGAAGAAGAAGAAGAAGAAGATGGTATGGAAGCCGGTAGGTTACTAGCACTTTCTTGTTGGTAAAACCTATATACTTTTTTGCATTGATCTTCTACGCTAGACAACACTTCTTTTTAGTTTGTTCAATAGGTGATGTGTGATTTGGATTTTTGGGACTTAGAGGTGGTAGTACTTCTATACAATCGAAAAAAGTTTCGATAAGTGATTTAGTACAGTCTATTTTAATAGTTGGATTTAATACAACACAAATAATATAAATAGTGGGAATAGGAATAAAATAGTTTTTAATTTTGATAAACATTTTTTTTAATAACTGTCATGTAAGCTGGTTTTTCCATATATTCAGTAAGTAATAAAAATATTAGAGCTATATAAAACAACATAGTTGAAATAGTAGGATAATATATACCGGAAATTCTTTTGTTGCTTGAAAAAATTTCTCTAAAAATACAATAAGTTCGGAAATTTTTACCCAATCGCTATCTACAACCATATAAGCTGGATTTTGATTATGAGAGTTAAAAATTAAAGTTATAGGTTTTCTATAGTCATAAGCAATAAGTAGTTGCTCGTATAAAAAATTCCACATAGTGGGTACTTCTTCTGGATTTTTCTATAAGGTAGTTGACAATCGTGACAAGTTTTTTTATATTCTTTTCTTCGTTGTATTCTATTATTTTTAAAAATAAAGTTTATAGCAAATTGTATTTTACTAAGAATGTCTTCAAAAAGTAATAGACCATCCTTTACAATTAAGTTATATATATGGCACACACATTTTATATGAAAATGATCTGGAAAAGATGGAGTTAAACTATTTTTTAAAATTGTAATAGCGTAATTGTTAGAAGAAGCGTTATCTAATGTAATAGTCATAATTTTATCGGTTATTCCGTAATAATCGCACACTTGATAAATATTTTCTGCAATAAAATTACTAGTGTGCCTATCATCTATATATCTATACGCTAAGATACGTTATTTCATAGACCATTTATAATCTATCCAATAACAAGTTACTGTTAATGTCACGACCCGACCCGACGGGCCGCGACTAACCACCCTAACGACGTCATTATACTAACATGTCACACATAATCCAACTAACACTTAATGAGTCTGAAATCCGGCAGCATAACGCTGCAATAACAACATATGCCAGGGTAGGCAAGCCGACAAGGCTGCCTTTACCCCCGAATGTAAAGGCGAGGCGAATCCCAACCCCTTCGTTAGCTAGCTTAGCTTTCCCTCTTTTCAATCTATATCAGATCCTCCATTACTTCTTCGCCAATACCTTTTCGCTTTCCTTTAGCTGCTACTTTTTCCCGGTCCACGCCCAATCGATAGTAGTCGGTGTGTGCCGCTCCGTCCTTCTTTGACGAAATGGATGCTTTGTAGGAGAGGTTGGGAAGGAGGGACTTCACTAAAGATGCTCTCTGCGTGTGCGCGAGGAAGGTCTTTTTCCTTTCTCCTTCCATTGATTGACTAGGTTCGCTTTGCAAGGAAGGGAAGGCATCCGTGCAGGTAGAAAAAGGCGGAGGTCAAGCTATGGGCACAAGGAGGTAAGGTATAGTAAGTTACTTCTTCGTCTTTTGCTTGTCATTGGATTGGAAGCCGCAGGCGATGCCTTCTTGCTTGTGTAGTTGGCCTTGCCTGCTTAGTGCGGAAGCAAACATAACAAATAAAACAAAACAAAGATAGTTAGCATAGATAGGAGTCTATCTCCAGTAGGCACCGGAGTAGATCTACACTAAAAAAAGACAAAGAACACCAGACATGAAAACAAATGTCTCCGGACACTTATTTAATTAATAAACCTTCTAAAACTCAAAAGAGTCGACGGACTCTTCTATTCTAGTCTCCCCGGTGACCGCGGGTGACAGCACGCACAATTAGGTCTTCTGCTCCGCCCGCAGCACTTGCTGCCTCTCTCCTCCAAACCCTCTATGCGCTCTTTGGTAGCGCGAATGCGCGCTTCTTTCCTTGCAGGATCCATTGTTCTAACACTTATCAAAAGGAAGTTTAGCCCAAAATTGGCAACTAGCCCAAAATTGTCACATGCAATGCTTAAATTCCAATTTTTCCTTAACACAAATTAATTACCTTAATTCTAACAACATGCATTCCAATTATATCATAGAAAGAAGAATTTTTATACCTCAAATTCGTCCAAAACAGTCCACAATTTTCTGCCCACTGCTTGTCCGAAAATCCCCACTGTTTTGTAATTTTTCTCCTCTTTTTTGTTCACTTCTTCAACTCCAATTGACATGCAAGTGTTCTACAATGTTAAGACATCATCCCTGCACGTTTTTCTTTCAAAATTTCATCCTAAAAATCCCAAATTTCTGGGCAGATTTTCGGCCAGCAGTGGTTGTTTTTGCCACTGTTTTTGGTGTTGTTTTGGCTTCCAATTTTTGGTGAAAATATAGTCTAAGAAGAGGAGATAAAAACCTTAAATTTGGTTATGGGTGGAGGGGTTTTTCGGCTGG
Source organism: Anisodus tanguticus (assembly GCA_034509755.1). NCBI lineage: Eukaryota > Viridiplantae > Streptophyta > Magnoliopsida > Solanales > Solanaceae > Anisodus > Anisodus tanguticus. Next base: position 12,687,171 of record CM067544.1, read on the forward strand.
CTTGAAGGAGAGAAGAGAGGAGAGTTTTTGGTTAAGTTGAATGAAGATGAAGATGAAGATGAAGAGTGTAGGTTATAAAAAAAAATCTGAAATTTCTTATTACCCTTTGGCCCCCCAAGTTCTTCAATTAATAAATCTTAAACCCACTTCTTAATTCCCGAGAATTTCATAAAGCCTCGTATCCTAAATGTCACAATTTTATAATACAATACTATTCCATAACTCCATTGGAATAAATTCAACTACTTGGATTAATTCTCGTCATCACATGTATAGCACTAAGAAAAACTATTCCGGAATAACATCCGTTTATACACTAATTTCCCGTATTAACATATGTAAGTGTTCCTTATATTCAATATCCGAATCTTACTTCCTTAATGACGTTCTTAATTATCGTCTTAATCTTATGAGGTGTAACAGTTAAATAATCATGGTCGTTAGTACTACGGCCTATATCAGAAGTGATAGCCACTTTGCTATTAAAATGATATTATGAATAACGTAAATACTATTGATATTCTTGTACAAATTTAAATACATCTCTCTTAACAGTTGATATAGGAAAACCGTTAAAAGCAGGATTATACGAATCTCTAATGTAATGAATAAAATCGGGAGATGAAGGAAATGAAAAGGGCAAACCCTTCACATCAACTAATTTTGCTATTGCTTCCCTATCTATATGTTTATTGTATTTAGGGCCTACAATTCCCCCCGTCATAGGGTTAATTTGACCATGTACTTGGTCCGGGACAGTATCAGTATGTGAATCTTGTCCCGATGGAGCGGGCGTTTGCGCACCCGGTTTTGAAGCCTCGTATTAGTCATACCTAGTTGGATGAGCCCTTACTACATGTCTCATTAAACCCCCCGTCCCACCGTGACCTTTTCCAATTTTAAATTTTAAAACATCTTTACAAATTTTACATCTAGCTACTTGATTCTCTACGTCCCTATCAAAAAATATCCATGCATCTGATTTTAATGGTCGTTTTGCTGGACCTCGTCTCATACTAGGGAGAATAAGAGGCATTTCAGTTGAAGGTGCACTAGTGGGTGTGTTGTCATCAACATTAGTGGGTATATCATCTAGATTATCGTCTAAATTAAAGTCTTCTTGAGTTCCAGAAAATAGCTCCTCGTCTAAATCTAATGGTATTGTAGAAAAATGTTCAGTATCAACAAAATCATCCTGTGTAGGAATAGGATGACTAGAAGAAGTACCCTTGCCCTTGTTGCCCCTACTAGAAGAAGCATGACCCCTACCCGTAAGCATACGTTTAAATCATTCCATTATAAATTTATAATAAATAATTAAAGTAAATGAAATTAAGTGCGCTAAATAAAATAAACAGACAATAATAAGTTAATGAAGGAACGAATGTACCAAACGCCGACGTGTAATCGAGAGGTTGAAAATTGAAACTTTGCTCGATGGAAGATCCTCAAGCTAGTTGCCAACTTCACTCCCAATATAGACTTGTAGAGAGATAGATTGAGAGATTAGAGAGATTGTAGGAAGATTTGTGAGAAAGATGAAGAGAAAATGAGGTATTTATAGTTGGAAAATTGGGTTGAAGTGTAAATATAATAACTTATGGGTTAAAAATAAATATTAAGGGGTAGGGGGGTTGGGGGAGGGGGGGAGGCCAAAAATGGCCGTTGCACAACGACCAAAATGTAATGGTCGTTGGTGCAACGCCTATTTTTGCAAAAGGGGGGATTTTGGGCGGGATCGGGATCGGGCGGGGACAAGCGGGACTTGGTCGGGACGAGACATTGTCCCGTCCCGGTTCTAGTCCCGATACCGTAATTTTTTTAACTACTCGGGTTCGGGGCGGGACCGGGCCGACCCGACCGACTGGCCAACCCTAATTTACATAGAGTTCGTTTGGACCTGAATTTTTTCTTTTTAAAAAGAAATTTGAACCAACATTTTGGTTATATATTTGACGTATTTTCTGATTTTTTTTTTAAATGAGTTCAAGTTTGAAAAATAGTTATTCATAAAACTTCTACTTTTTTTCAAGTCTAAATGCATATTCAAACACAACTTCAATTTTCATTTTTTTTTAAAAATATCTCGCATGCATATTAAAGAGTTTGATTTTTGTACGCAAAAAATATACTATATTAAAAAGAAACACCAAAATGCAGCTAGCTTATTATAATTAGATTTTGTTACATTATTTGTAGAGAACAAAAAAAAGAAGAATAAATTGAGATGGTGTAGGAAATGATTCCTTGATTAATATTCTTCCCAATAGTACAATATATACAGCTATAATATCATTTGTCTTATGGAAGACTAATCTACCTTACCTAAATTATAAGATGCTACTTAATTACAAAATATTACATAATCAATCAATAGTAATGAATGGAGGTAATTATGAAATTTTCTCATAATTACTCTAACAGTCCCCCACAGTCTTAGTGGGAGGTTCTCGTATGCTGAGAATGTCCCTGAAATCATCAAACAGTACGCGCGGAAGGCCTTTGGTGAAGATGTCAGCAATATGATAACGGGACATGGAGAACCCGGACTTGTCCACAGACAAATAAGATATTCATTTTAATGTGTTTCGTGCGCTGATGCTGAACATGATTGCCGGATAAGTATATTGCACTCACATTGTCACAATAGACCATTGTTGCCTTTTCAATTGGATAATGTAGCTCCAATAGTAGATTACGAAGCTAACATGATTCAACAATCACATTGGATACGCCTCGGTATTCTGCCTCAGCACTTGACCGAGACAGTGTGGATTGTCGTTTGGATGACCAGGAAATGAGATTGTTCCCCAAGAACACACAATAGCCGAAGTCGAACGTCGAGTGTCCGACCAGCCACCCCAATTTGCATCTGTGTAGGCTGAAAGATTCTTGATGGAGGATTTATACAGATGAAGGCCGAAATGAATAGTACCCTTAACATATCGCAAAATCCTCTTGAGAGCCTCCATATGTTCTTCTTTCGGATCATGCATGTGTAAACAAACTTGCTGGACCGCATATGAAATATCAGGCCTCGTAAAAGTCAGATACTGCAATGCTCCTACAAGGCTGCGGTAATGTGTAGGGTCGCTGTATGGAGTACCTGCAGTGTTACTCAACTTCGCCTTAGTGTCAATTGGAGTATGTGATGGTTTGGAGGAAGACATCCCTGTTTTGTCAATTATTTCCTCAACATATTTCTTTTGACTGAGAAACATACCACCTACATAGTGAGTGACAACAATGCCAAGAAAATAATTCAACGAACCTAAGTCCTTCATTGCAAATTCAGCCGCAAGAAGGGACATAATAGACTGACGAAGTGAAGTTGAGGATGCTGTGAGAATAATGTCATCAACATACAGAAGTATATATGTCATGTCAGTTCCCTTCATATAAATAAATAGTGATTGATCTGACTTGCTGTGAGAGAATCCCAATATGGAAACAAATCCTGCAAACCTGTTATACCATGCCCTAGGATCTTGTTCCAGACCATATAAGGATTTTCTCACCAGGCACACATGATCTGGATGGGTAGGATCGCGAAACCCCAACGGCTGATGTATGTATACCTTTTTTTTGCAAGTGACCATGTAAAAATGCATTCTTGACATCTAACTGATGAATGAACCAAGATTTACAAAGTGCCAGGCTAAGAACAGTCCTGATAGTTGCTTGCTTGACTACCGAACTGAATGTTTCACCGCAATCTACTCCAATATGCTGAGACCTGCCATCACCAACAAGACGAGCCTTGTATCTCGCAAAAGAACTATCAGAATTCTTTTTATGATAAAAAACATACGTAGACCGAATTATGTTCATATTAGATGGACGTGGTACCAAATCTAACGTCTTATTTTGAATAAGAGCAGTAAATTCATCTAACATGGCAACTTTCCAATTCGTGTCGGATAAGGCAACTTTGAGATTTTTTGGTATTGGTGATGGTTGGACTGAAGTGGTTAGGTTAAAATGGTGTTTAGGATGAAAAATTATGTGCATTGCACGGTTTCCATGGTCCGTGGTTTAACCGTTGGGCTGCTGGATAGCTGGGTGGTTACGGGATTTTGGGCCTGGGCAGTGGGCTCGGTATGGCCACTGAATTGGGCCATTGTGTCACGGGATGGGGTTTGTAGGATGGGTAGAGGTGCAGGGGGTTCTGTTTGCCGGCCGCCCCGCCATCAAATGTGGATCGGACCGAGATCGAGGGAAGAGAGACAATGGCCTCGGTTCCTCGGTTCAGCCCAGTCATATTTTATGGTTAGGTCCTGTTGTGAGGCCGCGAGTTTGGTGATGGCTCTACACTATTATTTTGAGAGTTTAGTTGATACCTCAAAATTGGATGAATTCCGTCGTCCGGAAAATCTTATGAATGTGAGGATGCCGCTCGAGATGTTGCAAACAAGAAGGTGGATTCATCAAAGATGACATGATGAGAAATAATGATTTTTCCACTAGTCATATCAAAGCACTTATATCCCCTATGATTTTGTGGGTATCCCAAAACACGCAAGGAGTAGAATGAGTCTGAAGTTTGTGAATAGTGGTGGATGAAAACAAGGGATAACACAAACAACAAAAAACCCGTAAATGTGTAACTGATGGGAGACGGTGGTATAATACCTGAGTGGGTGACACATTGAAAATTAGTTTACCGAAGGGGTGGGGGTGGGGGTGGTTTGTAGAAGTCGGCTAGGGTTTTGGTTGAAAAAATGGTTTAGGGTTTTTGTGTTTTAGTTAGGCCGAAAAGATTAGGAGAAAAGGGAAGAAGAAATCATGTAAGAAGAGAAAAAAGTTAGGGCAAGGATCTTTTGGCTCTGATACCACGTAGAAAATGATTCCTTGATTAATGTTCTTCCCAATAGTACAATATATACAAGTATAAGATACTTTGTCTTATGGAAGACTAATCTACCTTACCTAAATTATAACATGCTACTTAATTACAAAATATTACATAATCAATCAATAGTAATGAATAGAAGTAATTATGGGATTGCCCCATAATTACATAATTACTCTAACAGATTGCTAGCCCAAGGTCGATAACTAAGATAATCAGAGGAATTCAAGTAAAGAAGAGGGAGCTTTGAAATCACAAGACTGCCCCTTGTCTATGAATGATTCTAGATACTTTTCTAGATATATCTATAACAAAAATCTAGTTAACCTCATCTTCTAGCAAGACTCTTGAATATTTTGATATTTCTTAAAAATGACAAATATTACAATATAAGTTTCTAAAAATTCTTCTAAATATCTATGATTTTACTGCAACACAATGTATTTATAGCTACGAAATTTAAGATATGAATTTAACAATCGTAGCTATTACTTAGTAATAGCCACAAAAATTTGAATTCCATAGCTATTTACAAATTCGTGAAAGTTCTTAGCTATGAAAATCAAATTGACAAAGCTAAATCCTCATTTTTGCTATAATTACTAACAATCGTGACAATAATTACCTAAATAGCTACAACTTTATTGTCGCGATAAAATTTTATAGTTGGTCATAAGTTTTTGCCATGCGATAAAAGTTATTGTAGCAATAGTAACTTATTAGGCACAATAATTTATTTGAAACAAGATATTGTAGATAAATAAATATTATGCTTCAAATTATAAAAAATTATGGCAATAGTTAAATGATATAGCCACATATGTTTTGCTATACTAAATTTTTGTAGATAATTATTAATTTTTTCCACGAGGTGAAACTTTTTATAGCAATAGTAATATTTTAGGCACAATAATTATTTAAAATCAAATATTGTAGCTAAATAAATATTGTTGCTTCAAGTACTAAAATGTCGTGGCAATAGTTAGCTTAATAGCTATATTATTTTTCATGGAAAATGATATTGCCACAAATTTATTACTGTGATAAATTTTCGTAGCTAATAATTATGTTTTACCACGAGTTAAGATTTAGTGTAACAATACTAATCTTTTTCCCATATTAAATATTTTTTTTGCTTAACTTGAAGTTGCCATAAAAATAGTACGAATTATCCTATTCAATTCAATTTTACAGCGCGTTACTCATAAGTTTTAATTATAATTTAAATAAATAGGTAATTATACATAATTATTGGAAAAAGACCTAAAATACCTTTGAACTATTAGAATTGGTACAAAAATGTCATCTATCCACCTTTGAGCCTCCAAATATCCCAGTCGTTAACATATTTGATCTTGTTAAAAGTCCCACATCAGAAATGGAATGGAAACATGGACTTGGACAATATTCACCCTACAAGCTATCTTTTGGGGTTAAGTTAGGCCCAAGATCCATTCTTTACATGATATCAGATTACTTAGGTTTATATTCCCTATGTTCTTCTTCTTTCCAGATTCATTGCACCATCTTCTTCCACTCAATCTACTTCTACAGTTATGGCTAGTTCTTCTACTTCTCCAACTCTCTACAGTTATACATAATTCTTTCTCCCTAATGCCTTCCTCTTATTCTGACATCTCTCTCCAACATCAAAATTTGGTCCCTACCATTCTTGATTATACCAATTACATGCTATGGAGGGAACTTTTTTCGCCTGTGTTCAAAGGTCATGGAGTTTACGATTTTATTGATGGCAGGAATCCTTGTCCGTCACTCACTATTCTTGATGATAACTACACATCAGTCCCTAATCTGTCTTTCCATCAGTGGATTCAACTTGATTCTATTGTTCTTTCATGAATTCATACTACTATTTCACAAGAGATTCTCTAAGCTATTATCAAACCCAATCACACCACTCGTGAAGCTTGGCTTCAAATAGAATATTTTTAAGGTGACTTTTGGAGTTGAGTTAGGTACAAGATCCATTCTTTACATGGTATCAGAGCGAGACCCATTCCAATTCCATGTTCACCGATGTTGGGTCCCCAAATTATGTCATCCACGCTCCAGTTAACAAGCTCTGGACGTGCGGGGGAGTGTTAAGAGTCCCACATCAAAAATGGAATAGAAACATGGACTCCTTATATGGACTTGGACAATCTCCACCCTACAAGCTAGCTTTTGGGGTTGAATTAGGCCCAAAATCCATTCTTTACAGATCTACTTTGCCCTTATTTCTAATGACCCCATTTCATTTATTACGTGACATCATTTAATTGGTTATCCATATAATTAATTAAAACTAATTAACTCCCATCCATAACCCAACTAAACCCCGCCCACCCCAAATTAAATCCCCATTTAACCCATTTGACCCATTCTTTTCTCTCTTCCTTTTTGGTCTTTTTCCTCCCATCAATCCCTTCATCCTCTATATATTTTCTCTAATTATTTATTTGATTTTTTATTTTTTAAAAGTAAGATGTTTAATTATGCAAAATTATTTTGATTATGATCAAAATAATTAAATTAGTTAGAGTTTGAATCTGATCCTAAGATTATATTGAGCTTATTTGAGTTGAAATTTAGTTGAATACTGCAAAAAAATATTTGTTTAATGTCATGAAACCTCCATAAAATTTGGACATTCATTGATGAACATTGACCTCAATTTGAAAATTTAATTTTGAGATTTATTGGCGATTTGAACTTGGTATGTTGGAATTTGGTTCTTAGGCTCAAACGTGATTGTGTAACGTCCCGTAGTAATTAGAAAAAAAAATTAGTATAAGGGAAGTTTGCACGTTTAATTCCCTTAAAATCTCAACCAAATTTCCCCCCTTTACACTAATCCTAATCACTTCCAAACCCCTCATCCCTTAAGACTCCTAACCAAAGTTTATCAACTCCTTTCCCACTCTTACACAAACACACACAACACAACACGTTATATGCAAAATTCTGGTGGAACATAAGAGACAATAGAGGGAAAAAAATCCAGAAATTTTAGAGAACAAAAAAATTAACTTTAGCAATTAAGGAGTTCCGAAAAGGTTTAGTTGGAGTTTGAAAGTTCATTCGCTGTTACTAAACAATAAAGGTGAGTTCTCTCACTCAAAATTCTTAGTAAAATCCCTTGTTTTGAGTTACAATACATGTTAGAATATAATCCGGATGTTGAAAGAATGATCGTGAAGTTATTGCTAATAGATTATCTAGTAACTAGTTCGGGTCGTGAAATTACAAACTGTTTTTCGCTGAGTTATCCCTATTAGAATTGGACAAAATTTTATAGGGTTATACATCTCTACTTCACGGTCAGACTGGGTCCAAGCGGAGCTAAAACTGACATGCGATTTGAGAGTTATCGCAGTTTAAAGTTTCTGCCTTGGATCAATCAAAATCCGAAAGGCAGAACGTATAACGGGAAAACTGTACAAATCGGTAAGGAATATGAAAAGTTGTTCTGAACAAAAAGTTCTATATTTCTCTGTTCTCGACAGTTTGAGACTTTACGGGGATTAATCCAATTTGCGAATAAAAAGTTATGACTGTTTTAAGCTTATGCCCCTTTTTATAAGAGTCCGGCGTGACAGTTTTCATAGGGTTGTCTCTTTTATTAATTTGTACTAGTTACACTAAGTATTTTCAGAGGAAACTTGGGATAGTGATAGGTCCCCGTGTTACCTTTGACTCGGCATAAGAAATATCTTATTTGGAGTTACGGTTTGAGAGTTATAACTCTTACTAGTGCGAAGGACGAAAAGTTAAAAGAAAGGAATATTATTTGAATCTTATGAAAATATATATATATATATATATAGCCAAGTGTGTGCCACGAGTGCTCTGTCTTCGAAAAGACAGAATGCTGTTATAGAATCCGCTATTTTTGGAATAGAATAAGCTTTGTGTCCTAACCAGATGCCGTCTTTCTTGGTTCAACTCGGGAAATGTTTTGAATTCATGTTGTCAGTCTCAACTGGAGTATACCCTCTCCATTGGGTTCGTAGTGTTCACGTGATCGAAATGCATTGGATGTCTGCCCGGGCAATTCAAAGATTTCATAGATAGAGTTTTTATGTCATGGCTAGATGATCACTACTGACAGTGAGATCAGAAAAGCAAGGAGCTTTCTTTCGATAGTGCTATGTGGAAATGGAAAGATGTGAAATTAATTCCTCAATCTTTTGCCGTATAGCATACTTTATCGAAAAGGTTGAACATTCTTTAATTTTGAGAGATGTCACATCAGAACTACTGTTTGAGACAAGGGCTAGTAAGAAGCAAAGAGTCTGCTCCCCCACGTTATATATATATATATATATATATAAGTTTATCCATACAGTCGAGATGATAGAAATCTTGGTAATGTAAATAGGTTGCCATCACCTACGGGACTATAGCATTACACACGTGTTGCCTTCGGGACTAATTACTCATTGAGTCGCCTTCGGGGCTATATACAATTGCGTGCTTGCCTTCGGGGCTATTCAGGGACACTTACTTTCGGGACTATTTAAATACACTTGCCTTCGGGGCTATTCAAATACACTTGTCTTCGGGGCTATAATTGAAATGCATTGGACCGGGTTGAACGCACTGCAACAAATATATAATATATTATATGGGATAAAACAGGTGTACTGGTTAACTAAGTATTCCCTAGGACGAGTTGGGATGAGATTTTGGGTGTGAATATTTATTGGCTTGTACACTGAAAGTACTGAAATCTGTTTTCATTACATGCTTATTATGTTCATAATATGATTGTACATAGAATATTGTGAGATTACTTTGAATTGTTAGGCGGGATTCTCACTCAGCCCCGGATGGTAGGGCTGACTCTTTCATCTAACATGTTTCAGGTAATCGCGATAAAGGGAAAACTCCGCAACAGGGTTAGCGATCGTCCCACAACCTCATTGTTCCACCAATCCATTACTTCGGATTTGGTGAATGTCATTATTGATTAAGTAGGTTTGAGGAACCAGATTTCGTTATCTCGGGGAATGCCCCACATGAGATTGTTTCCTTTTAAATTTCGAAGTTCTTATTCTATATATGAAATTTCCATTGAGTCTAGGTAGAAGTTGTGGTTGCGCGAGTATGAGCTCGCGTTTTCACAAAAAATACATGATTACATTATTTTCGCACCTAGATACATGTTTAATTCAGGAAGAAAAGAGGTTAATGGTTCTCCTGGGAAGGTATAGTTGCCCAGGTGCCATCACGCCCTAAGGGAAGACTTGAGAAAAGTCGGGGCGTGACAGATTGAGTATACTTGAAAAAAAATTCATTAAAGAAGTGAACTAAAGCTGCCATTGAAGGAGCTTTTCGAAGCTTGCTTTAAATTTCTAAATATGTAAATGGGTGTTTAAATCGATTGGGCTATATTGCTATTTTTAAAGTTGTAGCATGAATAACTATCAAACTAGGGCTTAGAACCTGGAGAAAGAAGCAGAAAACTCAATGGGAAGTCATTAATGAAGCTTCAAGTTAGAAGATGACATGGTGTGGTAGAGATTTTCTCGGACGGGCCAGGTCAAAATACGGGTCACACATGTTTTTTTTTAAAATTTGGGAAGGATTTAGTTTTGGGTCAATCAGATCTGACCACATAATAAATAAATATTTAATTATTTTATTTTAATGTGACCGTTAGAAATAAGGGCAAAGTAGACCCAATAGATTAACGACGGGTGTATTTGGGGGCTCAAAGGTGGATGAATGACATTTTTGTACCAATTCTAATAGTTTAAGAGCATTTTAGGCCCTTTTCCGTATAATTATTTGGTTCACTAATTATATCGAAGCTAAACAAAACTTTACTAAGTCTCACTAGAGCTTCATCTTGATCAAGTGCTTTTAGAATTATTATTTGACTCAAACTTGTTGTATCGGTATAATACCTTTGATCTTGTATAATTAGAGGCGTCAATAATTCAATTCGATTCAATTTTATATCGGTTCAAATTCATTTTTTCCAAAACATCAACTTTAGCCTTTTCACATCATTATTATTGTCGATGTCTTAATTAATGTCGACTGCACTGTCATTTCCTCCCATCACTTGTGCAAATGACTAGCGTATTACGCGGGAACTTCCATGAAAATCGAGAGATGAAAATTATAAAAATACAAGATCTCTAAATAATGCAAAAGAAAGGAAAATTTTAAGTTAATAAGCCAAACAATCCTTTTATCTCTTCTCGAGACAAACAAAATTACTACTAATATTTATAATTGCACATATACAAACTAGTATATAATCTGAAAATTAAATAAAAGTACATTAATTATTCCAGCTTCAGCTTTTATAGCCAGACAGACTTAAACACATACGGACTTGTGGAAGAGCCACTTAATTAAACAAATGATAACCAGCAGTACTGACTTTATCATTTAATGACGACAAACTCTTAAAAGATTCAAAGTTTCAATCACACACATTACAAACTACAAGTACTGAAAATAGGACAATAGTACTGCTTAATTAGAAAGAAAAGTTGAGCAGGTTCATGCTTAAGTTCTCCATCATCTCAGTCTCCATGAAATCACAGCCATAATTGGTGGCTATTATTTTTGTCAAATATACCGTGATATACAACCATGTTTATCACGGTTTGTAGCCGATAGCCAATTTATGATAAGTATACAATTCTAATTATGGTACAATTGCACTAAATTGGTACACTAAACCGTGTGGTACAAAATCGGCTATCGGCTACAAACCGTGATATACATGTTTATCACGGTTTGTAGCCGATAGCCAATTTATGATAAGTATACAATTCTAATTATGGTACAATTGCACTAAATTGGTACACTAAACCGTGTGGTACAAAATCGGCTATCGGCTACAAACCGTGATATACATGGTTTTATATCACGGTACATTTAACAATTTTGTTATAGCTGCCAATATTGTAGGGTTTGAGTGGGCAGCTGGAAGAGATGGGCAAAATTGGAAGGTTGTCACAGTTACATATTTCAATTATGTAGCCATCAGGGTCATGGAAAAACACCTGGTCCACCTTGATCCCTTCTTCCTCTATCACTGCAGTTACGTATCTCATTCCCATTTCCTCCAACCTCTTCTTCACCAGCACAACATCAGTACACTGCTTAGTGGAATTTCATAGTACTGTACATGTTAGGAACAATGATGAAACACCAACTTCAAATTAAGTTTCATTTAAGAATAGAGATAAGTCCAAGATTTAAACTTAATGATTTCAACCTCTAAGACTCTTATAATCGAACCCAAATGCGTTACGTTTTTGAGATTTTGGGTTCATAGTTTAAAATTTGTTGAAATTTAGAAATGTTACACATACATGTATATACAAATATGTATGTTCCGTGTCAAAAATGTTTGATTCAGTTGAACCTATGTTATATCCGTCTTTGTTTAAGGATGCAAGTTTACCTAGAAGGAAATGTGGTTATCCTTGGGATTAATGGGTCGAGGTTCGTTGACGGCATCGTAATCCTCCAAAGCTTTGTTCTCAAGAAAGTGAATCCCCACTCCATAATTGTACAACCTTCAAAACATGCCAAAAAAAGGTACTCCAACATAAACGTTCATGCTTTAAGATTTTCATTACTAATATACTTATCATAGTAATATATAGTAGCAGAATTATAAGGACATGTATGCTAGTTTACTAGCTCTCTTATGATAAACAAATGAGGTTGTACAATTTATTGGACACCTAGACTCTTCCAAAAATGTACCAGTTTAATTAAGTGGCTACATATGTTTGTTGAAATGGGTAGGTAACAAGTATACTAGTCTCTACGAGCGTGCAGTTGCACGTTATTTTCACTCAGTCTTAATCATAATAAAAAAAATATTAAATAACATTATTTGTAATTATATTTATTTATTTTATGAGTTACAAAAATGTTGATGAAAAACCATAACCTTTTCTAATTATTGAAAAACTCAGTTTAGCATGCTAAAAAAGAATTTAAAGTAGATTTTCTTATATACATTTATCTTATGAGTTACATAAATATTATTACTATATTATGAGATTGTATCTAATTAATACTTCTTTGAAATTGATGTTCTCGATATTTGTTTTCTTCTTCTTTTCTCATATAAAAAACATGTTACTACTAAGATAATCCAATGTTAGAGATTAAGTGACATATATTTATTTCTTGTCATTTACCTCTACAAAAGTATTGAAAGTCGGTATCAAACAAAATTACGTTACCAGAATATCAAGTAAATTAACATGATTCTTGTTGGTTACAAAGGTGCAGGAAACGGAAATTACAAGTAACTGCTAAGGATTACAAGAACTGAAATTACAATTCAAAAAGAAACTGAAATTACAAAGAACAAACTGGAACTGTTTGTGGTATGCTGAGTCGAGTGTTTGCACTCTGTCTTTAAGACAATATTGCCCCGTATGTATCCTTTCTACGTCCTAGACAATTTGTCTCCCAAGATAAAACAGCAAGCGAACAAATGAGCAAAGGAAACTCAAGTGTTACCGTGAAGAATTTTGAGTAATGAAATGATGCTTGGAAAATTGTAGGAAGTCTGAATTCATTTCTGTTTGTGTTAAGTGTTGCTCAACAATGGTGACAAGGGGTGTCTTTATATAGGGTGAAGGAGAGGCTGATAAACTGCCTCCATAAGTGCCATCACTGGCCAAGTAATGACAATTATGGAGGTAGTAATTCCTCCAAAATAAATGGTGAAGATATGCAACGGATTGATCATTTAGTAAGAGTAATTCAACCAAAATAAATGGCTGAATTGAGTTCTAGTGAACGTTTCTGATCTCTGCCCAATTCTGTCTTTCTTGGAACTTCAGGGACCAAACTGTACATATTGAAACTTCATGGACCAAACTGTACATCTGAAAGAATTCTGGTCCAAACTGTACATATGAAACTTCAGGGATCAAACTGTACATATGACAAAGTTCTCTGGTCCAAAAAGATAATATCAGAAGAAGCACAGCCTACGACCCACGACCCGTGACCCGAGAACCCGATACCCGGACCCGGACCGGATGGGCGGGCGGCGGCAGCGCACGTGTGGGCTTTCCTTGAACCAAAGCACATCTAGGTCCTCCATCCTTTAAACACATGGGATACCCCTTGGGGTCCCAAATCCCAAGCCAACTTTGAGACTTATAAACAAAATAATTCTTTCTTCCTCCACCGATGAGGGAGAATTGATCCCATACCACACTTTTCCATGCTTCAAATACCTCACTTCGTGGACCAATATCTCTTTCATTTCTCAACGAAATTTGCCATTTTTTCATCTATTTTTTTTCCTATGTGTCAACAATGGTGCAAGGGGTCCTTTATATAGTTGGAGAAGAGGCTCATGAACTGCCCACATTACTGGCCAAGTAATGGCAATTTTGGAGGTAGTAATTCACCAAAATAAATGGTGAATTTGATGTGCAACGGATGACATTTAGGAAGAGTAATTCAGCCAAAATAAATGACTGAATTGAGTTCTGATGACGTTCTGTTCTCTGCCCAATCCGACTTTTTTGAAACTTCAGGGACCAAACTGTACATCTTGAAACTTCATGGAACCAAACTGTACATACGAAAGAATTCTGGTCCAAACTGTACATATGAAGGAATTCTGGTCCAGACTGTACATATGAAAGAATTCTGGTCCAAAAAGATAATATCAGAAAAAGCACAGCCCACGACCGTGACCCGTGACCCGAGAACCCGGAACAGACCAGACGGGACGGGCGGGCGGCGGCGGCGCGCGTGTGGGCTTTCCTCGAATCGAAGCACATCTAGGTCCTCCCTCCTTTAAACACATGGGATACCCCTTGGGGTCTCAAACCCCAAGCCAACTTTGAGACTTATAAACAAAACGATTCTTTCTTCCTCCACCGATGAGGGAGAATTGATCTCATACCACACTTTTCCATGCTTCAAACACCTCACTTCGTGGACCAATATCTCTTTCATTTCTCAACGACATTTGACGATCCTTGGCCCTACGGTCATCTACTTGCTTAGTAGATTATGTATGTGTGAAGAACCAGATTCTCCAACATGCGGAACACTAGTGTTTAAGCCGTTAAAGTTGGTCGGACGCAACTCCCGCTAAAGGCAAATTTCCAACAGTTTTCATAACTGGAATGCTAGGAATAAGTCCTTTGGGAACCAACGAGTGCCAAGACCTCAGAATGTTGCAAAGCAGACAAAAATGGAATGCAAAGCCAGAATTTTTGATCTATTGAATAGGAAGAGGAACTTGTAGACAATAAAATTCGTGTCGAGAAAATAATAATCAAGACATGAAAATATCGCAACAATCGTAGTGCTTGATTTCAAATATGAGTGTTACAATTTCTATGAATCATCTGATTCGTCTTTTCGATAATAAATTCAAGGGCTTTTGAGCTTGATCATGAATTTGGTGAATTTGATCTTGACTTGTACTTGAATTCAAGGGCTTTTGAGCTTGATCTTGACTTGTACTTGGATTCAAGGGCTTTGGAGCTTGATCTTGAATTTTTGTCTTGATCTCTAGAACATGTAGAGAAATACTTGAGTACTTGAATGCTTGTAGCTTGTAGAGAAATCTGTGACTTTGATCTATGAGCTCTCTCTGGCTTCTTGTTAGAATTCTTGGTGGTGCTTTTCTGAATTACGAGACCCCTATTTATAGTTGTAGGATGGGGGAGTTGTGATAAGGACAAACTTCTTTCGACCAATCATAGTTAAGTTGACATGGAGATATTTGATTGGTCGAAACATGTCACTTGTACACGTGACATATTTCCATTGGACTTTGATTTGATTGGACATGCTGTGTCATCGTGACATATGACATTACCCTATTTGCTCCTTTATTTGACTTGGCGTGCCATGTCATTTGACATGTGACATTAATTTTGGCCTCTAAAATAAGATGATAACTTGGGCTTGGCAAAGTGGACTCATCATTTATAGCCCAATTAAATGGCCAAGCCCAACGCATTTGAACCATTTTAATTAAATCCATATTTAATTGACTCAAATAATTAACTAATTTATTTGGACTAATATATCTTGAATATAATCCCAATTTTCTGTGGATTTATATTTAATAAAGTTTCGTTATCCACAAATGTTCCCTACTTTAAGACTTGTCGCAGTATAAACTTATTAGGATTCTCGGAGACTAGTTTCTTGAAGTACCAATAGAGTGTCAATTTAGAACTTCGAATATTTTTTTAAATTTTTTTTTTTACCTAGGGGGTATGGAAAGGAATTGGAACCCTCACCAACAAAGTGAAAGTTCAGTTAGCCAACCAACTGTGCTACTAAATCCGTACATTTAGAACTTCGAATACCCCTCCATTTAGAACAATTTTTTTTCAGTTCAATTGTTAAGCATTTCCACTTTTTATTTTATTTTATGGAGAGATGCAAATAATTCTCTCCAATATTAATGATTAGACTTGATATGCATGACGCCTAGTCATTATACCCACGTAACATTACTTGATCATGTGATACTTTGAAGAGCACATTTATTTGAAACTTGTTTTTATAATTTATACTGTGCCATGCATATTTTGCTTGGAAAATATGAATATTATCTTTAGCAATTGCTTTTATTTCCAGTCATCAAATGTGGAAGACCACTTAATGGACTTAGAAATCCTTTTTGGAACCAAATACTTCCTCAATAGATTTGACTACTTTCCTTATTAATTTGTCCTAAAAAGATTGATATCTTTCTATATTTAGAAACAATTTAACTTTATGAGACCATTTACAACCACACAAATATCTAAGATTCGTTTTGGATCACTAATTTCAAAAGTCTTTCTTTATTTCTTAAACTCCATGTCAAGTCAAACTAGATTAATCTTTTTGAAAATGAAGGAATAGTAATTTGCACAGTGCCTCCCTTTAAGCGTAACTTGAACGCATCCTTTTCTTGGTCTGGAAGTTTTTCCAATTGCTTGAGTCCTAGTAGGAATCAAGTTTCCTAGTGTAATTTGATTACGCCTGAACTCAGCCACCGCCCCTACAACTTCTATAAATAGGGGTGGAAACCACATATTGTCACGACCCCAGGACCCATTTGTGCCGTGAGGGCATCTATCTTAATTCATAGGTGAACTCAACATATAAATCATACTAATAAGCGGAAAATAATGTGGAAATAAAAGAGTGTAAAAGGAATACGTAAATAGTTTCAAAATACAATTACTAAGTCTAAAATAAAACCCCCAAATGATCTGGTAGTCATGAGTACCAAGCTCTATACCGAATACAAGTCTGAATAACGGAGAAATACATACTCTGTTTGAATATAACAATAGGACATAATCTGTGAATAACAAAACATAACAATAAGGAGGAGTGGAGTTCCAATGCTGGGAAAGAAGTTGCAGCTCACCCTGGACTCCAAAGTATCACTCGTGCTGATGAGGGGGAAGAATCAAGCTGGTCCGACGTCACCTCCTGGACAGTACATGCACATAGAGTGCAACAAGCGTAGAGTGAGTACGGGAAACACGTGTATTTAGCAAGCATCGTCGACCGACCCTATCTATAACGGTGCGAGGGCTGGTACTTTATGATACCTCTCTCTGCTAGTTAGTTACAAAAGTATAGAATAAAACAGTTAACAAACCTACGATAAATCTGCATTTTAACTCACTGTAAGTACCCTCAAGTCACAAGTCACACAAGTCCAACCTAAACCCCATTAGGGCGTCTAGATCCCTCAAGTCACTTTGTTCAAGTCTTACACAAGGTTAAGCATAATCTAATTGTATACTTTCTAGCCGTCCAAGAGCATAAGTTCAATAGAAAGTTAAATCCAGACACATATGTCATAAAGCTCATATCATGGTATAAATGTATGCAATGCATAATGATATGCATGAATACAAGTGGCCATAATACCTGGTACACACACGCCGATGAAGTAGTTGTCACGTGACCCATGGGGAACTCATGAGGTCCATATACCTATCCAATATCATCATATACCAACTCTATGGATGAAGTGTCATATCGGTCATCACTCTCATAAACATGTATCATATCCTTTAATCCGACTTCCCAAGTCATTCTCAGTGATTTCACCAGTAACCAATGCCAAATATATATATATATATATATATATACCAAACTTAGGCCGATGATCTAAAGGGGATAACAGACAGGGAAGGAATCAAGATATAAGGGATTGATAAATTAAAGGATAATTGAAGAATGCCAGAAAGTAAATAAAGGACAACTTACAATTCAAGGTTTCAGTTATGGAAACCATGGATCACAAGGTTCTGCAGGAATTTAAATCAAATAGGCGGTTGAACCAGCCAAGTATTTAATGTAGGAATTTAAAGAATTTAAATGCATAAAGTATTTAAAAGATTAGGCGGTAGTACCGTCCATAATCGTATTCATTTAAAAATTGGAATTTACAAAGATAATTATCAAGGAGAGAAACCTTGGGAATTTCAGGGATATTTAGGATCATATGATATGAGTCATATGATATGGGTCATATGAACTGAATCATATGGGTATTTAAGGGGTGTATTTAGTCCTAACCTAAAGGGGGATTTCTGTAAGAACTCTCAACTTCTCTCTAATTGTAGTAAGAGAAAGAAAGAACTTATAAAAGAAAAAACTTATCTTCCTATGGGAGAGGGAGTCTCCTTTTATAGGAGTTTTACATAGGAATAGGAATTTAACTATTCACCCGCATCACTATTCATCAGCGTCACTGTTCATCCGAGTGGAGAATCACTGTTCATCCTTTTGGCATTTTCTCGAATTATTTGCTGGAATCTTTGCTTTTTCTTTTTCTTTTTGAAAGTGGTTTTTTCGAGCACTTTCTTTTGTCGGAATTTTATCTGGAACTCCACTCCGGGTATTTTGAATTCTTTTGGCGATTTTGTTCAGAATCCACTATTGCCAAAAACCGGACTGTCTTCAATATCAATATCTGGTTCTTCTTCTTTTGACGAAAAGCCTTGCTTTGATGAAGACGGTGCAAATTTCAAAATTATGGCTTGCATTTCTTCTGGATTTTTGGCCGCTGCAAGCATTGAGGCCATCTGGGATTTCTATGAGAGGAACCGGGTGTGCCCCTTTGTTTGTAGTGGTGCTGGTGGTGTTTGTGAAGGCACCTGTAATGGAATGGGTTTTTTGGGTATCTAACCATTTCTTGACTTTTTGTGGTGCGAGGCTTTTTGGTATTTTAAGGTTATCCCACCATCTGATTTTGAATCTTCTTCGGATAATCGGGGTTTTATCTTCCGAATAATCTACGAATCATGTAAAAACTTATGGTAAGTGGAATTTTGTGTAAAAAAGGTGTAGAGGCACAAACTTCTTTTCTTCCTCTGAATGTTTAAACTGGGATTTAAAGAGGCTAAAGGTTTTAGTGACTTCTGGTTAGGGTGGATCCGAATTGTTCCCACCATGAGTTCCACCATGTTGAAAATTGTGATGGATGGATCATATGAGGTATTTAAAGTGAAAAAAAACCAAGTGTGCCTTTGGTTGGTATCTTGAAAATCGATTTTTCAGAAATGGTTTTTGAAAATAGTTTTTTTTTTTTTTCAAAATTGGTTTTGAGAAAGGGTTTCGGAAATTCTTTCTCTAATTTTAAAAAATTTTGGGTGCGTTTTTCTTCCGGATGATCTTTTGTTTATGAATCATGCTTTTGTGGTTTTGGGAGTTTTGGAGCGGTGTTTAGATATTTTCTCTTGGGGAATTTTCTGGGTTTTTCTCTCTGTTTTGAAGGAATTCTCGGGTTAAGAAATCTGGAATGGAATTTGTTTCTCCTTTGATGTATTCAATATCAAAATCAAAAATGCTAAGAATCGCTTGCCATCGTGCAAAAATTTGTTTTGATGCAAGGTTTTGAACATCTTTTTGTAAAACTTCTCTAGCACTTTTGCAATCAATTCTGAGTAAAATTTTTTGATTTAGTAAATCACTTTGAAATTTTTGTATGCATAAGATGATGCTCAAAATTTCTTTTTTAATAGTGGAATAATTTTTCTGGGTATCATTCCAGTGGGCAGAAGTATACCGGACTATACACTCTTTCCCCCCCGAATTTTGTTTTAAGATTCCTCCATAACCTAAATCAGAGGCGTCTGTTTCTACGATCTTAGGTAGCTGAGGGTCTGCTAAATGAAGACAAGGGATTTCTAACACTTTCTTTTTAATATTCTGGACACAAGCAGTATGGTTACTAGTCCATGGAGCAGGGGATTTCTTAAGTCTGTCATGAAGAGGTTTTGCCATTTTATTAATCTCAGGACAGAAATCTAACACATAGTTTAGGCTTCCTAGAAATCTCTGCAATTGTGTTTTATCAAGGATTTTGTCAGGGAATTTATTAGCGAATTCTAAGGACCTTTCTATAGGGGTTATTTTCCCTTGGGAAATATAATGTCCTAGAAATCTAATTTTTGTCTGAAAAAGGCTCATTTTCGATTTGGAGACTACCAAACCATTTTTCTTGGTAACATAGAAGAAAGTTTTGAGGTGCTTGAAATGTTCCTCCACAAAATTTGAGAAGATTAAGATATCATCAATATAGACAATGCAGAATTTGGAATAATCATTGAAGATGTCATTCATGATACGCTGGAATTCAGAAGGGGCATTTTTAAGACCAAAGGGCATTACATTCCACTCATATTGTCCAAAGGGGACCGTAAATGCGATTTTGTAACGATCTTTTGCAGAAATTTGGATTTGCCAAAAATCGGACTTCATATCAAATTTTGAAAATATCAAGGCTTGATGTAACTTCTGTAGTAAATCTTTTTTGTTTGGAATTGGATATCTAATCCATTTTAGGGCAGTATTTAATGGTTTGTAATTAATAACTAATCTGGGAGCTCCTCTTTCTATTTCGGCATTTTTGCTTATATAAAATGCAGCACAACTCCAAGGGGATCTAGATTTGGAAATTAGTTTTTTTATTTTCGAGATCATGAATTTCTTTTCTGCAGTGTTGTTCAAGATCACTATTCATTTGGATAGGTCTTGCTTTTGTAGGGATTTGTTTTTTGTCAAAATCCTTTTCGTAAGGAAGATCTACGATATGTTGTTTTCTATTCTAGAAGGCATTTGGAATCTCAGAACATAATTCGGTTTCGAAAGAGCTTTGGAGTTTAGAAATATTGTTTTTAACATCAGGAGATTCTAAAAGAGTTTTTATTCTCTCAAAAGAAAAATCTTTTTTCAGCTCTTGTAGATGGTAAGATTTTCCTTGGATTCGGGCATTTAAACCATCTTCATGAATTGAACAAGCTCTCATAAGGTTGAGACTTCTTGTTTTAGGCTTTGTTATGAAACAGAATTTCAAATTCTTTTTGTTGAATTTAAAAGATACAAAATCACTATCTACCGTATAGGGTGTGATAAGATTTATGAACGGTGTTCCTAAGATGACAGAACTATGTGTGTCATTTGTTAAGACAAACGATGTTCTTATAGAGACTCCGTCAATTTCTATTGACGCACTGGTTTTGGAATCAATTTTGATTTTTGTGCTGTTAGCAGCTGCTAATTTCTCACGAGATTTTTCTCTAAATTTTTCTGGTACAATACCAGTTTTTATCAGATTTAGATCAGCACCAGTGTCAAAAAGCGCAATAATCTGGATTCTAAAGTCTCCTGGGAATTGAAGGGTAATTTTTATTAGGTATCTTTTTGACGTGATTTGTCGCAAGATATTTAGAAAATCTTTTGGGATGTTCTCTGAATTGGATTCTTTACGAGAATCAGAGTTTTGTGGTGTAGTTTTTGAAAGGATTGCTTTTATTAATAAAGAATCTCTTTTTTGTTTTTCTTTCAATTCCTTTATATCCGTTTTACTTGTTTGATCTCCTTTCGTAGTTTTTGTAAAGGAATTTCAAGGCAAGAATTTTCCTCTTTTTCCTGAACATTGTTTAGCACGCTAATGCATAATCTTTTATGATTACCGAAATTTTTGAATGAATTAGTTGTGACTAACTCATCTATTTGAGGGGGGTTTTCAGCATCTGAAGAAAGAGAGAAATAATAATATTCTGCTTTGGCAGCTGAATCAATTGAATCAGAAGAGCCTGAATCAGAGAAGTCTGAATCAGAGGAGTTTATAATAGGATTGGAGATCTTTTGGACTACTATTTTATCTATTCATTTAAAAATTGGAATTTACAAAGATAATTATCAAGGAGAGAACCCTTGGGAATTTCAGGGATATTTAGGATCATATGATATGAGTCATATGATATGGGTCATATGAACTGAATCATATGTGTATTTAAGGGGGGTATTTAATCCTAACCTAAAGGGGGATTTCTGTAAGAACTCTCAACTTCTCTCTAATTGTAGTAAGAGAAAGAAAGAACTTATAAAAGAAAAAGCTTATCTTCCTATGGGAGAGGAAGTCTCCTTTTATAGGAGTTTTACATAGGAATAGGAATTTAACTATTCATTTAACTATTCACCCGCATCACTATTCATCAGCGTCACTGTTCATCCGAGTGGAGAATCACTGTTCATCCTTTTGGCATTTTCTCGAATTATTTGCTGGAATCTTTGCTTTTTCTTTTTCTTTTTGAAAGTGGCTTTTTCGAGCACTTTCTTTTGTCGGAATTTTATCTGGAACTCCACTCCGGGTATTTTGAATTCTTTTGGCGATTTTGTTCAGAATCCACTATTGCCAAAAACCGGACTGTCTTCAATATCAATCTCTGGTTCTTCTTCTTCTGACGAAGAGCCTTGCTTTGATGAAGACGGTGCAAATTTCAGAATTATGGCTTGCATTTCTTCTGGATTTTTGGCCGCTGTAAGCATTGAGGCCATCTGGGATTTTTGTGAAAAGGACTGGGTGTGCTCCTTTGTTTGTAATGGCGCCGGTGGTGTTTGTGGAGGCGCCTGTAAAGGAACGGGTTTTTGGGTATCTAACCATTCCTGGACTTTTTTGTGGTGCGAGGCTTTTTGGTATTTTAAAGCTATCCCACCATCGGATTTTGAATCTTCTTCGGATAATCGGATTTTATCTTTCGAATAATCTACGAACCATGTAAAGACCATGGTAAGTGGAATTTCGTGTGAAAAGGGTGTAGAGGCACAAATCTTTTTTCTTCCTCTGAAGGTTTAAACTGGGATTTAAACAGGCTAAAGGATTTAGTGACTTCTGGTTTTTGTATTTCTAAGGTGGATCCGAATTGCTCTCACCATGAGTTCCACCATGTTGGAAATTGTGATGGATCACATGAGGTATCAAAATGGAAAAGACAAGTGTGGCTTTGGTTGGTATTTTGAACGAAAAAAGAATTGAACCAAGCTTGTTGGTAATCCCAGTAATTAAAAGGAATATCAAAAAATGGTTCATTTTTATGGGTGTCTGGGAAATTTAGTAGTTGAGACAGGTCATTCCCCCAATCAATAGGAGCAATTATGCTAAGAATTTTGCAAATTGAATAGGAGGGATCAGGTTTTTTCTTGAAAAAATTATTTTTAATTGTTGTTGATCCTGATATTTCAAGGATAGCCTGGTAAAAATATGGGGTTTTTAAAACATCCCATGATTTATAAAAATACTTTTGTCCAAAATAATTTTGTAGTGCTAGAAAAGGGTCTTTATCAAAGAAGCCTTTTTCAAGAGTTACAATATTTTGAAAAAATGGTTTTACAAAAAATTTAGGAGTAGGTTTTTCGGGGGCTTGTGGTACCACAAGTTAATTTTTTGAAAATTGTTTTTGAGAAAGGTTTTTTGAAGACTCGTCTTTCTCAAGTTGCAGATTTGAAAATTCTTTTTGAGAAAGGGTTTTTGAAGATTCTCCTTTCTCGATTTTTATAAAATTTGAGAGGTTTTTTCATCTCCTGAGCTTTGGACAACTTCCTGTTTGGAATTTTGAAGTTGCATCAATGCTTTCTGTATTTCTGGTGATTTTGCCAGAAGTTGCAGGAGATTTTCAGCCGTCATTTCCTGTGTCGGTGTTTTTTGTACGGGTGCCAGAATATTTTCATTTTCTTCTTTCATGACTATCTCATACCATGACGGGTTTTCGGGGAATTTTTCCTTTTCTTCTTTTGTGGGTTTTTTTGGGGCCATGGAATTTGGTTGTTGTTGTGGTGCAGCAACAGGTGTATATTGGTGGAGGAGGTATCTCTTCTTTTCTTTTTTGGAGTAACGCTCCACACATTGCGTGGTAACAGTATTGTCCAGATTCTTTCATGTCCTTTCTGGATATTTTTTCTTTGAAACCCGGACATTGCGGCAAAGGACAGTGATAGGATATTTTTTTGTTGTATCTGGTATTGGAAATCTGTGGACTTTTATAGGGATATTGATAGGGTATTTCTGTGCTGCCGCTGGTTTTGTAAACCTGTGGGTTTCTTCTTCTGTTTTCGGATAAACCACTGGCTAAAAATTTGTCAGAAATAATTTTGCATAAATCATTTTTGAATGCATTTTTTGAAAATCGTTTCAAAAGTTTTTTGTATGCAAAGGAATCAATTAATTTAAAAGAACAAGTATCATAATTTGCAAGGGACTTGGAATTTTGATAGAAACTATTTCTTAATTCTCCTAGGTGACAAGAATAAGTTTTAATCAAATCAAGGTCGCAAGCTTTTGGTTTTTTCAAAAAAGGAAATTTTAAATTCTTTCTGTTGGAATCAAAAAAGATAAAAACATTATTGACTTTATAAGGAGTGATGAGACTAATAAATGGTGTTCCTAAGATAACGGAGTTGTGAATGTCTTTTACTAAGACAAACGATGTCGTAATAGAAACTCCATTAATAACAATAGACGCATTGGGTTGGGAATTGATTTCTAGCTTTGTGTTATTGGCCGCCGCTAGAGTTTCCTGGTTATTTTCATGAAATTGAATAGGTACTAGACCTGTTTTTATGCAATTCAGTTTCTCTCCGGTGTCAAAAAGAGCAATAGTAGTAATCCTAAAATTGCCTGGGAATTTAAGGGTTATTTGAACAAGGTATTTTTTGGACGTGATCTGTCGTAAGACAGTAAAGAATTCTTGTGGGACCTCTTCAACGAAAGGGTTGTCAGGAGGTTCTCCTGGATCTTCAGAGTCGAAATTGTCTGACTCAGAACTGGATTCAGAATTAACCTGGGGTTTTGAAAGAATTATTTTCAGTAGAAGAGAGTCTTGATCTTGCTTTTCTCGTAGAGCCTTGATCTCTACTTTGATTTGTTTTACCTCCTGCTGGAGTTCTAGAATCGGGGTTTCCTTGGATTCTTTCATCCCTTTACCCTTTTTCAGGATTTTGGTCAAATCGTAGGTATTTTTGGAGATATTTGGCAGAATGGAATTTTTGAAATCTTTTTTCTCGTCAGTAAAAGATTTGAGGAGTTTATTCAAATAATCCTTTTGGTGTTCGACATCTATGTGTTGAACCATTTCTAACATGAATTCTTGATCCTTGGTTAAAACACAAATGAGTTTTCCCTTGCCCTTATCGGAATATTCAGAAGAACTGGTTGTAAGCAATTCATCTATTTGGAGGGCTTTGTTGTCTTCTGAAGACAGAGAAAAGTAATCAGGTTCTGACTCGGCATTTGAATCGGAGGAATCAACGAGAAGATTGGAGATTTTCTGGGTGACATCATCATTGAGTTTCAATTCTTGTATTTTTGTATTTACTTTACAGTATCTCGATGTATGTCCCTTTTTGTGACACTTATAACAAGTAATATATTTGTATTTGGAATCAGCTTTTTTGGTATTTGGTTGTTTGAAACGATGAGTATTTTTGTACGGGTTTTTGTAATACTCTTCTTTGGATTTGCTTAAATCTCTCTTATTGTAACCTCTAGAAGTACTCTTAAGAGATTTACGAGTTTTGCAACAGTCTCCTGTGCAACTAGAAGAGGGTTTTGAGAAAGTTGGGTCAAACTGTTTGCAAAAGGTTCCAAGCTCGCACTTAGTTTTCTTTAGCTCCAGTTTGAGGTGTTTTTGTAATTTGAGGTCTTGACAGATTTTTAAACCTTCCTGTTGAGTTATACTGACAAGCTGTATGTATGTAAACTCAATGTAGGGTATAATCTGTTTACCGCAATTCTCTTTGATTTTGTTCCTAACCTTTTCTCCTAAAAGGTTAGGCAATCCGGCCAGGAATTTCTCTTTTCAAAATGGCTGGTTGGAATCTTCCCTGAACATAACTCTGGTTAGGAAGGTATTTTTGTACCATTGGAAATCACTGAGTTGTTTGCATTTGAGGTTTGAATGTAATTCGGCGTTTTTGTCTTTCAAATGCGAAGAATCTCCTATGAAATTTAAAGAGATTGTGAGAATCAAGGTTGCTACGGCATCTTGTAGTGGTTCACCTTGTTCGTCAAGGATTGATAATCCTTCTTCGTCGGTTTTGATAGAATTGAGGATGTCTTCCTTTTGTTGATCAGCAAGATAATTATCCCACCAACCTTTCAATTGACCAGAGAATCCTGCGATGAGCAGTTCTGCGATGGTCTTGTCTTGCACACCATTTTGGATTTTGTATGCATTTGCAGACATGGTCATTTGTTGGAGGAAGCTGAGGATATTGTATTCGGTCATCCCATCTATGTTCCAATCATAAATGGAAGAGGCATTGAACCTGGATTGAGCGATGGGTTTTACTATTCCTAGAGCAGGAGCAGGAATAATTTGTAATTGCTGTTGTTGGACCTGTTGTATTGGTCATTGCCAATCCATATGGTTAACAAAAGGTTTTTTGTTTCGAAATTGTTTTGAAGTACTACTGTCGTCGGAATCGTTGACAAGAGTAGTGATTTTGCTGGAGGATTGAGGAGTATCAGGAACAACGTGTTCGGTACTAGAACTGTTGGACGTCCCAATTCTACTAAATTGATCCTGGATAGCCTGAATAAATTCAGACTTGTTTTGCTGGATATTCTTGACACCATCTTTGGACACCTGAAAGGGTTTGAAGATAGGCTTTTGGCTTTTTGGTTTCAACTCTTTAGTAGTGGAGTCTATAGTGACTAAGGGGTTGGTTTTTATGTGTTTTTCCACCCGATCGAGTTGTTTTCCTATGGAATTCAAACTGATATTGGTGTAATTGTTTTGAGCGAGTATACTCCTGGTATTTGTTTTCTCGTCCTCAGCTGGATTTTTAAGAGGAATCACGTCTACAGGGCAGCCGTGAATAATATGCCTGATGCCTTGTAAAGAAGGGTGATTGGACTGGACTTTCCTAGAATCAGCTAGGGTTTTCCATTCCGGTGTTTTGTTCCTAGTCGTGACGGGATTTACCGTTTTACAAAAGGGGTAATCAATGGAATTTTCAGCGGAATAAATTTCAAACCAGTCAAAGAACAAGATGTTTATCTTATGCTCATTAACAAAATTATAAAAATTTTCCTGTATTTTTGTCCTAGTATTTAAAAAAGTTTTGAGGAACCAAACTCTTTTTTCTAGGTTGTATTTTGCGTAAAAATCTTTTTGAAGGAATTTTTTATCAAGTTCGAAACCTTTTTGCAAAACGCCAAGTTCGTTTACTAGGTTTTCTGTAAGGGAGGAAAAAGTCGGACTAGTAGGTTCTAGGTCCTCAATTTTTTCTCTAACAGTAGGATTTTCATAAACGGGTCTCGGTATTTCGTTTGAGTAATCTACGTTTCGTAGATTGGGTATATCAGACGTAGAACGTCTAGGTTTCGGTCTGTAAGGAGTATTGATGACTGAAGGAATTTGTGAAACTCTTCCTAAGTCGAGAGTTTCTACGGAACTGGAATCATCATATCTACTGCTCGTAGATTTTCTATGGAATGATAGACTGACTCTACCATCCTGGTATTGGGTAATTTCCCTGAGACGAGTATTTGGTTGGGATGTCTCAAGAGGTTCAGGTTTGACAACACCTTCTAAGATCCATTCGTCTGGTAAGGAAATATCCTTCTATTTCATGGGTCTTGGTATAACGGTGTTAGATCTGGAAAGATCAGTTTGAAGAAGAAGGGTTTCACCTTTCTTACTATGGTATCTGAATTTTGTCGCAAAGGCTGAAGTCATAGCTTTGTAATGGATTCGGTATATTATAGCTACGGGAATCGATCCTTCAAGCATTTGGTAATTGTGAGTCTTGATTTGTAAGACTAGAGATTTTTGGATGTTTTTGTCATTTAAAGAGACTGAGAAATTTGGGTAACAGTCAAAAGATATTGGTCCTGTGCAGAGATTAGACTCAACAGAACTCAATAAGGAATCTTCAAAATTTGTGAATCTGACATCACGTAGAACAGCAAGGATTGAGGTGTTTAATCCTTCCTTGGTGAGGGGTTTTATCCCTATTTGGACTAATCCAATATGGATATATTTGAAGTTTCTTTCTCGGTGTTTTCTCAAGGAATTTTGAGAAAGTAATTGAATGGTTTCAAAAGGTTGAGATAATTGGATATCTCTTTCCTCAGTTTTGATTGTGAAATCGGTTTTGAATAACTGGTATTTTGAATTTTTGTAAATCTGATCTCGATTTACTCTCGGTATTTTCCAATTATCGATAGATTTGTCAAAATCTTGTATCAAGATTTCTTCCGAGTTTATTATCTTCTTTGAATCCATGGAAGAAGATGAACCAAAATCACGCGAAGTAGATCTATTGAGAAACGGATCCATGTTATGGAATTCCTATAACAGAGCGTCTGAACTTTCCTCTTTGCTTAGGACTTAGGCCTGTGGGTATAACTGCCTGCGTTCGTTGAGGACTTACCGACCCTGGACACCTAACGTCGAGATCTCCATAACCTCTAACAAGGAATTCAACATCAGGTCTGGACCATATGCTCGCTATATCTACCCTTTATGGCTCTGATACCAAACTTAGTATATATATATATATATATGAATAAGATGGATATGAATACATCATGCAAACATCATTTATCAATCTTAATCAAGTATTCAGACGAGGTGTAGAGTAATGAATGCATGACAATCAAATCAGGATATCATATCAATGTCTACAAGCCCAAGTAAACAGCAAGCATACCAAACTAAGCAGACTCTTGCACCGCACATCATGGCGGCTAAACACATAAACTCTTTCACTTGCTATACTAATAGTTCATTGATTACCCATTTAAGTTCACCAGGTACCCATATTAGCGTTCGTCACCTCACTAATACGGGATCCCCAAGTTCCCAATAGTCCCATTAGTTTATTAATTAAGCATACCAACACATAACGCTATACTAGAGTCTAGAAAAGTCTCAACTTGCCTGAATGAAGTTGAAGACTCAAGCAACAATCTTTCCTTTTCGCTTAGCCTCCTCACGAATCTGCTCTGATCAAACATATCAAGTATAAATGAGATTACGGTCTAAGTTACCCATAATCTTCCAAGCTAGATTCAAAGGAACCCCGGACCCACATTATCAAAATGCTGTCTTTTCTACCCAAATAGTACTAATACAAGCTAAATATGCATAATCTCAAGTTAATTGAACAACAAAGCCCCAAAGGATCCTCAATTTCAATATTTATGTAAAAGCCCCAATTCTAACCCTAGATTTTCTCCCAATCCCCAAAAGGGTTCTTAACAAGACATTAATCTCATAAATATCATTTAATCAATCCTAAATCCTTAATTAAAACTCTCTTAATCTCAATAAGTATTTCTACCGTCTTCCCCCATTTAATACACATGCTTAAGAAGTAATACACGAATACTCATTAATGAAAGGAAGAATGATTACCTAAAGGGTGAAAAATCTCTTGAAGTTATCCCTAACTTGCTGCCCAAATTCGAGTCTCAAAGAGGTATCAATATTGGGGAATGAAATAAATGCTAGGTCTAACTTCACTTAAAATATGCCCAGTGACTCGCTCCGGCAGACCCGATTCCGATAGGGCAAACCCGCTCCAACGAAAAACCTTGTCCGTTGGGGCAAAACCCACTTAAATTCATATTTCTGTTTCGATGAGTCAAACCTCCGCTAAGGCGGATGCCTGGTCGCTGGGGCGGACACCAGCAACAACCTAAGGACATAAAATCCTCCGCCAACCACTCGAAACAATCTCGGAACCTCCCAAACACAAACCAAACATGCTACCCTATCAGAAAATACATTCCGAACCTACTCACACACCTGGATTTCCCGAAAAGGTCTCTAAGGCTCGGGTTTGACTAAAGTCAACACTTAAGTTTTAGTTCCACAATTTTACAAACTAATCCTCAAAACACACCGAGCTACCTCTGAACCCAAACCAAAGGCTCGACTAAGTCATAAATGTCGTTTCAGAGCTAATGGAGCCGACGAAACTATGAACGGAGCCCGTTTACCCAAAAGTCAACTATGAGTCAAACTCTTCTTTCTTCTTAACTTAAGATTTCTCTAACTTAACTAAATGGATTCGAAACCTACCCGATCACCTCGGAAACTGTGCTACCCATCCCCGCAAGTCACAAGCAAGTAAATAAGGGTTCGACATGGCAATTTAGGGATTTCTAGGCAAAGCAAACAAAATGACTTTTCGAGTCGTTACATCAAGTACCACTTAAATAAACATTCGTCCTCGAATGATAAAGAAAAGGAAATACATGGGCTCTCAAATAGCTCGGGATAGTTAGCCCGCATACTAAACTCGGTCTCTCATGTAACCTCATCTACTAGGTGATTCCTCTACTGAACCTTTACCGAAGCTATTTCTTTGGACCTTAATTTTCTGACATATCTGTCTAGGATAGCTACAGGCTCCTCCGCATAAGCTAGACCTGGATCCAATATCACTGAGTCCCAACTAATCACATGAGAATCATTCGGAACATACTTCCTCATCATCAAGACATAGAACACCGAATGCACACTAGATAACCCAGGAGGTAGAGCTAACTCATAGGCTACCTCATCAGCTCTGTCTAAGATTTCAAAAGGGCCAATGAACCTCGGGCTGAGCTCGCTCTTATTCCCAAATCTCATCACACCCTTCATGGGTAAAACCTTCAGCAATACCTGCTCACCAACCATAAGTTCTAAAGGATGAACTCTCTGGTCAGCATAACTCTTCTGTTGGTTCTGGGCTGTAAGAAGCCGATCCTGAATCAACTTAGCCTTGTTCAACGATTCTCTCAAAAGATCAGTACCCCAAGGTCGAACCTCAAATACATCAAACCATCTGATGGGAGAACGACACTACCTACCATATAATGCCTCAAATGGTGTCATCTCAATGCTCAAATATTAACTATTATTGTAAGTAAACTCCGCCAGTGGTAAAAATTAATCCCAATGACCTCCAAAGTCAATCACACAGGCTCGCAACATGTCCTCATGAACCTGAATAGTCCACTCAGACTGGCTATCAGTCTGGGGATGGAATGCCATGCTAAGGTCCACTCTAGTATCCAACTCTTACTGCATGGATCGCTAAAAGTGAGAACTGAACTGTGTACCCCGGTCAGAAATAATGGAAATAGGCACTCTATGTAATCGAACTATCTCTCGGATGTAGATATTGACCAACTTCTCTGAATTATAGGTAGTCTGGACCCGAATAAAATGGGCAGATTTGGTCAACCTGTCCACAATGACTCATATAACATCAAACTTGCCCAAAATACGGGGCAATCCTACCACAAAATCCATGGCAATCCGTTCCGCTTCCACTCAGGAATGGGCATCCTCGAAAGCTCACCATCAGGCCTCTGGTGCTCATATTTCACTTGCTGACAATTCAAACACCGGGACATGAACTCCACTATGTCCATCTTCATCCTGCACCACCAATAATGCTGCCTCAAGTCATGGTACATTTTGGTAGCTCCTGGATGGATGTAGTACTTTGAACTATGGGCCTCCTTCATGATCAATCTAGTCAAGTCACCCACCATAGGAATACAAATCCTACCCTTAATCCTCAGATATCATCACTATCAATCACTGCCTCTCTCACATCTCCCCGCAACACATTGTCACAGATTTTACACAACTGAGTGTCGTCAAAATTGCTGGGACCGAATCTGCTCTAATAAGGAAGACCTCGCCTCCACATAAGCTAATACCATACCAAGCTTAGAGATATCAAGCATGGCAAACTGATTTGCCAAATGATGAACATCCATAGACATTGGATGCTCCATCACATGTAACATAGACAAGCTACCCATCCTTACCGCCTTGCGGCTTAAGGCATCTGCTATAATGTTCGCCTTACCCGGATGATACAAGATGATCATATCGTAATCCTATAGAAGCTCCAACCACCAACGTTGTCTTAAATTAAGATCCTTCTAGCTGAACAAGTACGGAAGACTATGACGGTCGGTGTAAATCTTACAATGTACACCACAGAGATAATGTCTCCAAATCTTCAAGGCAAACATGATCACCACTAACTCTAAGTCATGAGTAGGATAATTCTTTTCATGAACCTTCAATTATTTCGAACCGTAGGCTATGACTTTCCCTTTCTGCATCAATACACACCTAAGACCTACCCAGACGTGTCACAATACACAATAAAACTCTCTTTCTCAATCGACAATGTTAAAATATGAGCGATAGTCAATAAGGCCTTGATATTTTGAAAGCTTGCCTCACAAGCATCATACCAATCAAAAGATATCTCCTTCTGGGTCAATCTAGTCAATGGGGCTAGAATGGAAGAAAACCCCTTCACAAATCGTCGATAATACCCCGCGAGTCCAATAAAGCTCCGAACCTTGATAATAGAAGTAGGCCGCATCCAATCCCAAACCGCTTCTATCTTCTTGGGATCCACCATAATACTATCCTTAGTTACC
The DNA here is from genome assembly GCA_034509755.1 of Anisodus tanguticus. Lineage (NCBI taxonomy): Eukaryota > Viridiplantae > Streptophyta > Magnoliopsida > Solanales > Solanaceae > Anisodus > Anisodus tanguticus. Next base: position 12,719,771 of record CM067544.1, read on the forward strand.
ACATGACCCAATAAAGACACCAAACTAAGCCAAAACTCGCACTTTAACATAGAGTTGTTTCTCCTTCGAAAATACTAAGCACGATCCTTAAATGCCGCTCGTGCTCCTCCTTGCTCCGCGAGTGTATTAATATATCATCAATAAATATGATCACAAAGGAATCTAAGTAGGGTCTGAATACCATATTTATCAACTCCATAAAGGTTGCAGGTGCATTGGTCAAGCCAAATGACATCACTAGAAACTCATAATGTCCATATCTGGTCCGGAAAGCTGTCTTAGGAGCATCCACATCCCTGATCTTCAACTGATGATAGCCAGACCTCAAGTCGACCTTCAAAAAGACTGAAGCACACTATAACTGCTCAAATAAGTTATTAATGTGCGGTATTGGATACTTGTTCTTAATAGTCACTTTGTTCAGCTGTCTGTAATCAATACACATGCGCATAGACCCGTATTTCTTCTTAACAAACAACATTAAGCACTCCAAGGTGAAACACTGGGCTGAATGAATCCCTTACTCAATAAATCTTGCAATTGTTCCTTCAACTCTCTCAACTCGATCGGTGCCATTCGATGTGGGGTTATAGAAATAGGCTGAGTGCCTGACTCTAGATCAATACAAAATGCGATATTACAGTTCGGTGGAACACCAGAAAGGTCTGTAGGAAACACCTTCGGGTACTCATGAACTACCAAAATTGAATCTAAGGAAGGAGTCTTTGCACTAGTGTCACGAACATAGGCCAAATAAGATAAACATCCCTTTCCTACCATATTCTGAGCTTTCAGAAATGAGATCACCCTTTTTAGATACTGACTAAGAGTACCCTTCCAAACTAACTGAGGAATACCAGGCATGGCTAATTTAATGGTCTTGACATAACTATCCAATATAGCATGATAAGGAGCTAACCAATCCATACCCACTATAGCATCAAAGTATACCATATACAAGACTTTAAAATCTACCTGAGTATCATACTCCAACAATGCAACTACACAACCTAAATAAGCCCGATCTACCAATATGGGATCCCCAACAGGTGTAGACACATGAATATGCATGGATAGAGACTCACACATCAAATCCAAGTTCAATGCAAAGTAGGCAGACACATATGAATAGGTATACCCTGGATCAAATAAAACTCTAGCAGATCAATAACAAACTGAAAGGGTACTTGTAATCACAACATCGAAGGCTTCTGCCTCGGGTTTGCCTAGAAAAGCATAGAAATTGACGCGATCACCCCCACATCCGCCACTTCGGCCAGACTAAGAACCGCCTCGACCCGTTTGAGAGCCACCTCTACCTCCCTGAGCGCCATCCCTAGCACCCTGAAATCTGCCTCTAGCCGACTGCCCTGCTGCTATAGCTCTAGAACCCTGAGACTGTCCACCCCGTCTAAGTCTGGGGCAATCCTTCTTGAAGTGCCGAAGATCCCCACACTCAAAGCAACCCCTCAGAACTGACTACGGTTGGGAAGAAGAAGAACTGATGCCCGAATTAAATTAATAGGTCGATATAAATTATAGTGTCCTTTCCCCCAAATTACATTACCTATTTGTCAAAACCTAAGGACATAGCTATCCCACTCTCCACCTAACCAATCAATGACACTCAACAAGATACTTCCATCTATCACTATATCATATTTTGGCTAATACATCTTCATTTCTTAGTAGAGTTTATGTTCGTCGCATTGAAAATTATATCCATCTTAACAATACTCGTAGGTCTACCAAAATTCCGGCAAGGTTTCCCCAGGAATTAAGACTAATGTCATTCTTATGCGTGTCTCAAAAGATCAAAAACCACATCTTACAATCACCATATAGATACACATTCTATTGAATCCCAAGCAACTTTACACCATCCATCAATTTTTAAATCATAACCAATGTGCACCACATAACACCATTGTTCACTAGGTTAGAAACTACAACATGAGTTAAAGTTATCCCCATGAGTAACGAACATGTCAGACGATCCTAAAGAGAAGTTCAAGCTCTATAGCATAATATAGAATCAAGAAGAATGAGAAACACTTATAAATGTCCTGGGAGTATTTCGATCATGTAGGTGATTAAGTTGTACAAGGAAGACTCCACTAGACATAGATCCACAAACACAGACAACTCCTAGGACGCATCTAAACCTAGGCTTTGATATGAAGCTTATCACGTCCTAAAATCCACCCTGGACGTAACAGACATCCGATGCTATAAACAACACATGAAGCACCTTATAAAATCAATAAATATCGAATCTCTTTTAATATTTATTTAATATAAGCCATGAATAGAAATATGTAACATACTCTTACTTATTTAAAATAACGAAAGTCTAATATGAATAACCAAATATAAAATGTGGCAATGCCTCAATAAGTCATACTAGACTTTCAACATCTACCCATGATCTGACAACTATCTATGGAGCTTCTAGGATAAATAAATAAGTGTATAACTTTGGTATGCAGCCCGTAAAACTAAAATAAATAAATGAAGATAGAGAGGTTTCCCACGAACAAGCATGTAGGATCACCAATAAGTTTGGAAAACAACAAGTTCTCCTACTTCGTACGCGTATCACGAACCTAGTCTTCTTCTTTACCTAACATACCATAAAAAATAACAATAGTATGCCTGAGTACTAGATACTCAGTGAGAGTCTCCGGGACAATGGTTAATAGCAAATTATATAAATAATAAGTATAATTAAAAATAATGTTGAGAAACAGTTCAAAACAATTGATAACATCTCATTAACATCCAATATAATTCAATGATGAAGATATAATCACTTTGAATCCTTAAGTCATTCTCGTTACCTTAAGCTCTTTCAAAAACAGTTCAAAATCCCAAATATAGAGTTAAGTCTGTAAGCTTAGTAAAATCACCAGGAAGAGCCAATAACATAAAAGTACATCAATTTCATCTTATTATACTGTTCATAATGTTAAGTCCTTTCAATCTTGAACTCAAGATCATCAATAAGTCACTCGCAGACAACCAAAGTATAATACATGCCAATACAGACCCAAATCAATGTAACGAAGGGATGACCATTAAGGTTCCCTAAAACCGCATATAATCACCACATCGAGACTGTCACCCTCGATGACTATCCTTCTTCCCGAATAGCTAGGCAAAACTACATCGGGGTTATAAACTGTTACACCTCGTACTTTGTACGTCATTTTCATTGTAGGTTAACTAATGTAAGATTGGTGAGGATGAGATACCTCCACAAGGTTCAGAAAGATTTTAATGGATGCTATGTATATTTTGTAAGAGTTCAGGGTTAAATTGAATCGAAGAAATTAAGTTCGTCGAAACTTGAGAAAAATTTGGCAAAAGTTTAGACACACTTTTGACCCAACTTATCGGGGGTATATCTCCTAGTGTATAATTAATTATGGGATGGATAAACTATGTTACCTCAAGTTTAGCGAGTATAATTTCCAACACAATAAAATGTTTGTTAATCAGAGCTCTGTATAAGAAGTTATGCACATTTTAAGAATGTTCTACAGAACTGATCGTAAATTAAATTTTGGACTGTCAAAAATTCGACGGATGAGTACCACCATTAAAAATTCGACGGATGAACAGTTTTCCACGAAGGTATTTCAGGGTTAAATGGAGTTCATTCAGTTTTCGATGTAGAGATACTATGGAAATATATATAGAAGTGTCCTCTCGTATGTCACTAATCGAAAATATTTGGGTTGTAGAGACTTTCACGAAGGTATTTCAGTTGCTATCCTAGATTTAGGTCCGAGAGTTGCAGATTAAAGATATAACCTTTAACTAAGGTATTGTGGAAAGATAATGATCTAAAAGGGATCATATGAAAAGTAAAAGAAAATATAAAAGCTAGACGCACTCATTCAAATAGAAAGTTTATACTAATACTCGTGCGATAAGATCTCCCTATTCCTCTCTTATGTACCAAATTTATCCTGAGTGCATTGTATAGGCAATGTTGTTGATACAGATGCGTCGGATATAACCCATATTTTGACATTTGACAGTTGAGGTAAGTTATGGCTAACCCTTGTGATTCTGAATTGATAAACGGTCGCGTGGGGCTGATATTATGTTTTGATTGTTTGTGCCCTTGTTTGGCATTAGATATATGTTTTGGGTTACTTAATAGGTTATGGATAGTCTTGTTTATATAGAAAACTCCGCCGAAATTTTAGAAATCCTGAAAGTTAGAATATTTCCTCAACATTCGAGGATAATGTTCTTAAGAAAGGAAGGATGTTACACCCCGTACTTTGTACGTCATTTCTGTTGTAGGTTAACTAATATAAGGTTTGTGAGGAAGAGATACCTCCACAAGGTTCAGAAAGGTCTTAGTGGATGTTATGTATATTTTGTAAGAGTTTGGAGTTAAATGAATCGAAGAACTTAAGTTCGTCGAAATTCAGGAAAAAATTGGCAGAATTCTAGACAGACTTTTGGTCTAACTTGTCGGGTAACCTCAAATTCAGCGAGTCTACTTTCCAACGCAACAAATAGTTCATTAATCAGAGTTCTGTACAAGAAGTTATGTATGTATTAAGAATGTTCTGCAGAACTAAACGTAAATTAAATTTCGAAGTCAAAAATTCGATGGATGAACAGTATCATCGGCAACAATTCAACGGATGAACAGTACCACCGTAAAAGTGAGGCGGCGACAGTTTTTTAAGTACGGGAGTCCCAATTTTCTTATTCATTTCTCACTTTCAAAGACCCTAGGCAGCTGCAAATTCCCGCTCAAAGTTCTCCCATGATTTCCTAACCATCCAAGCCAAGTTTTGGAAGTAATTAACACAAATCTTTCACCGGTGAATTCGTTGGTTAGTCTTCTTCTTCTTCTACCTCTTGATGTTGAGTTGGAGACTTGGTTGATGAAGTTTAAGTGTGCTAAAGAGCTGGATTTTGGTATTTGAGTTAAGTTCTACATTCACCTTCACGTATATGAGCTTATACAAGTTATGGGTATGTTGTTGAGAAGACCTAACAAGGCATTGATTAGAAATTGTAAAGTTGTGTTGTGTAGGCTAATTTTTATGAAATTTAAGCTATTAAATGAAGTTGTAAATACATGGATAGCATCATGGTGATGAGTAGAGGTGATGATGAAGGTTGTTGTGCTAAGATACATTGAATTTGAACCATGAATGACCCTATGAAGGTGCGTACATAAATTGTTCGATAAAAAGCCTAAATGAACTTTTCATATAGGATATAAATTTGATATTAATATCAACCCTTTGTATGATATAGATAATCGTCCATAGGAGGTGTGAGGACTCATGAGATGTTTGTAGCTTTGTAAAGCCCTTCCCCGGACCCCGCGCATAATGGGAGCTTAGTGCACCGGGCTGCCCGTTTGGCATAAATTAACATAAGTACATCCCCAAATCGATTCCTCACAAGGAAGCCTATTGATGTACTCCTTGTTCAGGTTACTCATATCTCTTGCAAATTCATTAATGATCGTATTCACCATATTCGTCATATCTCTTGGTGACTAGTTAGGGTTGAAGAACGTAGCGACAAATAATGATAGTCGGAGGGTAACGATGATAGGTCACTGCGACTCTGATCTTGATCTTGGTATCTTGAGGTCTTGCATTGCACTTATCTATATGTAGCTATTTTCTTATAGTCGGTCGGGTACGACACCTATTTGTGCACACCAATGTAGTTGGTTTTGATATTACCGAGTCCTATTCAGGCCTGGTATGATCGAGTCCTCTTCGAAGCCGGGTACGATATACTATAATATGATTTGTCCCACAGAGCGGCTAGATACTATATTATATGGCCCCATTAAGTGGCTTGATTTTTAGAGACAATGCATATATATTCATGATTGTGACAGGGTATGCCCTTATCAGTTTCAGGTTGACTTATGTACCCTTCAATTGTATTACATTCTTATACATGATTACCTGCCTTACATATTCAGTATATCTCTGATGTCCCTTTTTTTCACTTCTCATATAATATCCCTTTCCCCATTTCAGGTGGATAACTTTATTCATGCTGACATGCATCCTGGAAATATACTAGTTCGGGTAACCCAAAGCAAGTCATCTCGGAAACGTAACTTCAAATCAAAGCCTCATGTTGTTTTCCTTGATGTAGGCATGACCGCTGAACTTTCTAACAATGATCGCATAATATTATTGGAGTTCTTTAAGGCAATTGCTCGTCGAGATGGCCAGACTGTAGCAGAATGCACTCTGCAATTATCAAAGAAACAGAATTGCCCTAATCCAGAAGCGTTCATTAAGGTTCAGTTCAATGCATCTTGAATGGATTGTTTCAAAACTTGCTTTGGCTGTTACTAATTATCTTCCTCAACGGTAGCTATCGTTTATTGTTCCCTTAAAGACAAAATTACAATATTTTAGTTATGCGAAGAAAAAGAATTGGAGATCAGATGTTGTACAAGCAACCTATATGGCTTGCTAGTTATCATCATTATATGATATCTTTATGCTAAAAGACTTCTTAATCTTTTTTCATAAATGGATATATGCCTAAGTTCTCTACTGAAATCCTACAGGAAGTGAAGGAATCATTTGGTTTTTGGGGGACTCAACAAGGTGATTTGGTCCATCCTGCTGAGTGCATTGAACAACTTCTTGAGAAAGTTAGGCAGCACAGAGTGAACATAGATGACAATGTCTGCACTGTTATGGTGACAACTCTAGTCCTGAGGTAATTCTTCCTTTTTCAGCAAATGGCGTTCATGAGTAAGATGTGGAATTGACGAACCTGCATACAAACATGTCGAAATTACTTACTGAGAAGTACTATAATCAGTGCGCTGAGTAGTATTCAACAATCTGGTTTAAGATTTTTCTTCTTTTGATGGTGCTTATTGCCTCGTAGGGCTGGCAAAGGAAGCTTGATCGTGATTATGATGTTATGCACACGCTGCAGACACTGCTGCTCAAATCTGATTGGGCAGAATCTCTTACTTACACCATTGAAGGATTGACAAGCTCTTTTAATCCTTCCTCTAACTGCAAGATAACTACTTGTAAGTGTAAAAGAAAGAATTGTACATTAGCCAATAGTTCAGTTTGTTTAAAGTTTTAAGCTTTTCAGCTAGCCTGAGTGTAGAAATCAGTGTTAGGGAGGACTTTGTCCTGTACTTGTTGCTTTGATCCAAAAATATTACAGCCACAGGGATCTTATTGCATTCATGAAAGAGTTTATTTATAAGTAAATAAGAATAAAGTCATTCTTTGTTTGTCATCTACTCTGGTATTGGACGTGTTTTGTTATACATAATCATTAAGCTAAACGAAAGCCCTTTTCTTTGCCTGAATTGTCGAAAGTGAAAACCATGTGAACTCTAGAATTCGACTTCAGCGCCGTTCTTGGAGGCAGTAAATTTTTTATGATGTCACTATATATAAGCTAAATTAACACAGTTGGAAGAAAAAAACAATAAAGGAAAAGGTAATCACATGTTTCTTGAAAAGATGCAATCTTCAAGATCCAGTAAAGCTAAGTTGACAAACTGTCATCCGTTTGAATTAAATACAACACGAAACTGAAGCTTGTGAAATATTGTCGCAGATTTGTCAAAACACTAATAATGAGTGTGATTAAAAAAAAAAAAAAAGATAACCAGTCCACAAATGAAATAACAGAAAACTGAAGTTAGAAATTGTGACGTTTGTTTTTGTATTTGTTTGTTCTTTCCTTTGGACACAGAAAGAATGCGTTTGAGTTAATAATAGACATGTAGTAGTAGTCCAAAAACTACTGTTTATGCACTAAAAGGTCTAGGACTAAACTTTCTGATGGGTACCCCAAGTACCCAACATAGCATATGGCATACTTTTCAGATCATAATAATTCATAGGCCCCTCAATATAACAAACTACTACTTTTTTTTGCAAGAAACTGAATTACTTGGATACAATAGACGAGACATGCGTGAGGTACTGCCTCTGGAAAAGATTATAACGTGGGACTCAAAGGCCCCAAAATCTGCTAACACTAAGAAAAAACCTTCACACCAAATGTTTTTGGCCTTCAGATTTTGTGGCTTTGGTTCCACATACCCTTCGTTTTCTCAGTCTTTGGACTTGTGCATTTTTGGTCCACCTCCTTTTGGCCTTCAGTCTCTGAAAACGTGCATGAACCTAAAAGACATGCAGCTTCAAGTATGTACTTCATGTTCATTGTCTATCATTCGATTTCGGTATAATCGTATACTCAAACCAACTCAAGTTTAATTGATTTTGCTAAACAAATTGTCAAAGATTAGGGGGGGGGGGGGGAACGATTTTTAAGTCGAATCCCTCATCTCTACTCATTTCAGCCTTAAACGATTGAGTTTTTGGGAGCATTATACTGGTAATGTCAATTCTGAACAATGCGACAGCCATATTTGCGCAAGGGGTAAACTGAATTTCGTTCGCCGGGAGCATTATACTGGTAATGTCAATTCTGAACAATGCCACAGCCATATTTGCCCAAGGGTTAAACTGAATTTCGTTCGCCGAAATATTGTACTTGTGTATATAGGTAAAAATCTTTATATATGTATCTATATAAATTATTGAATTTCCAAATACAAGAGAGCATTTCTTTAATTCCCTTCAAGAAAATCGTGCCTCACACTGATTGGGAAGAGAAGAATATAAGCAAACAAAAAATAAGAACATATGTTATTGTTCAGTGAATAGTTGAAATCAGTGTTTTAAAAGGCGGGGTCGTAAGACGGCGCGTTTTACATATCCCTCAGCGAGGCATAAGCCTCGAGGTATGGGGCGTAAGCCACCATGGGTATTTAATTTTTAATATTTCATAAATAATATAATTACAATAAATATTTTTAAATAGGTAAAATTACATAAAAAATATATCCTCACAAAAAAGTGAAAAACTAATCAAAACAATCTATTATACGTCACTTACAACTTGTAATTATATATAACATAATTTTACAAGTATAAATAATACAATGAAATAAAAGTTATTATGAGATGCAAATCAACTCTAACATATTCACTTTCAAATAAGGAGAAAATCACAATTTCTTAAAATAATATTACTATCACACTATTCATTTTATCTCCCTATAAGCAAATAATCAATAAACTTTATCAGTATTATAATTAAAGCGTAACTCCTTCATGAATAAAAATAAAATTACTTTCAAATAGCGAAAAAATAAAATGTGATAATTTTGATACATAGGACAAAAGACCAATGATAAGTGAAAATGTACAATTCGACTATGTATTTTAAAATAAATTGTAAGATTGAAATAATCTCTTTGAGGAGTCTTCTCATTAATTCACAATATATATAGTTGTACAAAGGTTGATTCATAATACAGTAAGAATCATAATTTACCATAAATATACAACAATCATAATTACATAATATACGGTAAATATTATGAGAATATTCGCTAATACACCCCCTCAGTCGGAGCGGGAAGAGGCCGGACGCTAAGACTGGATCTGAAGTTGATGAATAAATGTTTGGGTAGCCCTTTTGTGAAAATATCTGCATACTGATAAGAGGACGGTACATGCAATACTTTGACCTGACCGAGAGCGACCTTCTCACGAACAAAGTGTATATCCATCTCAATGTGTTTGGTTCACTGATGTTGAACCAGATTGTGAGATAGATATATTGCAGATATGTTATCACAGTAGACTATAGACGCCTTATGCAATGGACACTGGAGCTCCAAAAGAAGATTTTAGAGCCAATAGATCTCAGCTACAACATTAGCAACGCCTCGATACTTTGCTTCAGCACTAGAACGGGATAATGTGGCTTGTCACTTGGTAGACCAGGAAATGAGATTATCCCCTAGGAACACACAATAACCAGAAGTAGAGCGTCGCGTGTCCAGACACCCTGCCCAATCTACATCCGTATATGATACAACCTGGTCGGTGCAGAGGGGTATAGATGCAACCCATAATCAAGTGTGCCCTTAATGTATCAGATAATACGCTTAAGGGCAGCAAAGTGAGACTCCCCGGGGGCATGCATAAACAGACACACATGTTAAACGACATATGCAATATCAGACCTTGTGAAGGTAAGATACTAAAGTGCACCTGCAAGACTCCTATACAGAGTGGGATCAGAGACTGGATCACTATCAACAACACTAAGCTTGGATTTAAAATCTATCAGAGTGAGCATAATTTTGCAATTTGCCATCTTAGCCCTATACACTATCTCTGCATACTTACGCTGACTTAGGAACTCGGTAGATCTGGTCACTGATATACCAAAAAAATAACTCAACTTGCCCAAATCAGTCATAGAAAATTCAGTTTTGAGTAAAGCAATAATTTCATTTTTCAATCCGTCAGATGAACAGTGAGAACAATATCATCCACATATAGTAGTAAGTAAGCAGTGCTACTACCGCGATGAAAAATAAAAAGAGAGTTATCACACTTGCTGCATATAAACCCAATCTGCATAATGTACCTAGCAAAGCGTTCATACCACGCTCTGGGAGCTTGTTTCAAGCCATATAGTGACTTCATAAGACAACATACATACTGAGGGGATGCTGGATGGACAAAGCCAGGTGGATGATGCATGTAAACAATTTCTTTTAAATCCCCATGTAAAAATGCATTTTTGACATCAAGCTGATGAATCAGCCAATGCTTACCCATAGCAATACTTAAAACTGTTCGAATGGTAGCCAGTTTAACAACCGAACTGAATGTCTCACCACAATCAATGCCTTCCTGCTGATTAGTGTCGTTGGCCACAAGTCTAGCCTTATACCGCTCTAAGTCACCATTGTCTCTGGATTTGTGATGAAATAACCACATGCATCGGATCACATTTACCCCATCCAGTCTAGGTACCAAATCCCAAGTGTGATGCTTTGTTAAAATGTTAAATTCCTCAGAAAATTAAAAACAGGTGCTCTTGGGTATTAAAATCTATTGTGCCAAGTTGACGGAGAGATTGAAGCAAGGGAGGTATGAGATTGTGGTCTGACATCGGAAGATTGAGTGAAGGGGTAGAGGTATCCCACACTATTGCAGCACGTAAGAGTTTTCCCCGTATAGAGATCCTTCACAGAAAAACCAAAAGGGTCAAACTCCACAGACACAAAATTGTTACGAATGAATTTTCTAACAGAGATCAAAATTTTAATGATGTTAGGGGCGTAGATGACATGGTTTAGGGAGAAAGACGGATGGGGATGTTTTGTGTGGGTATTACCGTAACCTTCAATTGGAATACGGTGACCATTACCGACAGTAATAAATTGAGGATGCTTTAACCGAAGCAGTTAAGATAAATTACCTGAAGAGCGGGTGAAGTGAGATATGGCTCTGGTATCCATGTCCCAATTTTCGTCGGGATGTTGAAGGTTTAATGTGTTGAAGGCCTGGCCCAAATTAGTTGGGGCCAGATTGTTGGCTTGCGGCAGTTGTTGGGCTGAGACTATATTGGCCTGGTATGATGGCGTGTGGGCCTGCCTGGTCGCTGGAGCTGAGCCCAATATGCCGGGCATCCAGGCCTGTGGAAACTAGGCCCCTGCTGTTGGGTAAGGGTAGGCGGGTGAGGCCCAATTACCCGCATTGGGCCAGCCTGGTGGTCCAGGCCACTAGAAAGGTGAAACAGCCACTGGGCTTTCCTGTTGGGCCTTATGCCCTCTGCCGTGGCCATTTCCCTGCTTGCCATTACCGTGGCCTCTGCCGCTTCGTCCTCCACCACGAGTGTTACGCTGATGCTGGTGGTCCGACGGTGGTGGCTGGTTGGTGGGGGTCGCCGGTGTTGCCATACTTTCAACGGCTAAAGCTTTTTGATTATGCTCATCTTGTTTAGCACGTTAGGTCTCCTCCAATAGTAGTTGTGAACGTGCCTTGTTGAAACTCAGTAGTGGGTCGGCCTGTTGAATCATCGTTGCGATTGTATTGTATTCGCCTTTCGTAAGCTAGCAACGAGTTGAAGAACCATCTTCATTTCAGAAATAGATGTCCCTACGTTGAAAAGTTGGTCGACTATGAGTTTCAGTTGTTGAGAATATTCAGACATGTTGTTAAAATTCTCGAGACGCGTATTGTTGAATTGCTCTTCCAAATACACGGCTCGAGTATTTTTATTGTCTTGAAATATTTCTTCTAATCTCACTCATAGTTCACGCGCCGAGGCACCTGTTTTCATGATAGTACATAACAAGTCTTTTGAGATGGTGTCGTATATCCACTATTTGACGATGGCGTCAAGGCGACGCCATGTCGAGTATGCAACATCGGTGGGGCGGGGAATATAATCATCAATGTGGTCTAGCACGTTGTACGCACAAGCATGGATATAGAATAGTTCGACCCACATAAAATATTGACAGTTTTCTTGGTAAAAAATTATGGGAATAAAATTATTGATGTTGGTAACGGCAAAGGACGGAAGAAGACGAGGAAGATAGAGGGGGGTTGTCAAAGACAACTGTGGATGAACCATAAGTTTTAGGGGAAATGGGAGGAGACATGGTGGTCACAAAGTTGAAGGAAATTTTGGGAAGTGAGCCGTCGACCGAAGAGGGGGGGGGGCAATGAGAGAGAGAAGAATGGGGTTTATGGTTTGGCTGTTGATACCATGTAAGATTGGAATAATCTCCCTTGAGGAGTCTTCTCATTAATTCACAATATATATAGTTGTACAAATGTTGATTTCTAATACAGTAAGAATCTTAATTTACCATAAATATACAACAATCATAATTACATAATATACGGTGAATATTGTGAGAATATTCGCTAATATAAATATTAAGTGATATTCACAATCACGATGTTCTCAAATAGTAAATATGCAATACTATAACTTGTTATTTGAGTTACACTCAATCTTCTTATTTCTATAGATGAAAAACTATTAAGTATATTTCATATGTTAAAGAATTATGAGGGTCAATGATTTTAATTAAGAAATTTAACATATAATTTGTGTAACAATTATTAGGCGAGCCCGAACGTTGGTCGTTAGGCGTGTTTAGGGTGCAATCGGGCGCTTAAGGCGTAAGCCTCATAGGAACTAAGCCCGCACGTGAGTCTAAGTCATTTTGCTAATGCTCCGTCTCAATGCAGCCCCTGAGCGAATCCTGAAACTGCCTTTTAAAACACTGATTGGAATGAAAAGGAATCGTTTGTTTATCGAATACTCAATTGGAAATTAAAGTTGGGAGAAAGAGAAAACCAACTTCTTTTTTTTTAGAAAAAAAAGTAGTGACAGGTAATAGATAAAGCTGCAAATTATGGGAAGTGGCCACATGCATGTGGACGGTCCTTTCTCCATTGATTCAACTGAGTTCCATAATAATGAAGAGCAAGGAAGGAAATGATAAAGCTTCTATTTTCCAAGCACATGGCTTGTAATATCTTTTTCCCTTAATCAAAGTGGCCCTACCCTACCAGCTTTACTTTTCTTTTTCCCTGGATTCCCCCAACTTAAGAAAACCAGAGGAAAATTATAATGGAATCCTCCGTAAGAACGTTCATTATTGGAAAAGCAGAATAGAACGATATTCGAATAGGAGAATCATATTTAGGTTGATATAATATAATAATAATGATTCAAGTTTAAATTATATATATTAATAATGTTGCAAGCACATGCAGTGAAATAGTATTGCAGATAATCAAGTGAATCTAATATACAAATTAATTTGATTTATAGATAGCATGATAAAAGTAGTAATGCTAGAAGAATCATTGCAGTCTGCACCTTGAACTGTTGATACAATAGTCTATACAAGATATGACCACAACTTAAGAGAAAAGCTCTTTGAAAAGATTAAAGAAACGGAAAATAACGATGAAAATATTATTACCCATTGGAGGGCAGCGATCTTCATAAAATTCTCATGATTTTCTTATATGCAATTTTGTTACGGAATCTATAATGTGTTCGATTTAGGTGAACCTGAAAAATATACACTTACTAGAATTAGCTTATCGTGTTTCCGGACGATACTATAAAAACATGTACTGAACATTCCGCTTGTAATTGCACCGGCTTTGGGGATGTCAGAATCAGGAAAAGAATATGTCTTCTCTTCTAAATCCTTCAAGGTTGGCTAGCTTTTCCCTACTCTCGGACGGTCCGCGAAGAAAGGAGTTGGATTAGAAGCGTTTTCAACATAATTCTTTTTATGTATTTGTTCAATGAGAAACACCGGTCTATTTTGTCTACAACGTAGACGGGAGGTCATGTATTTTTATATCGTAAATCAATTTTTGACGAAAAAATAAGATATATATGGTACAACCGTAACCATAACATGGATCATAATCAAAATGTATACATTTATCTTATGCACTATTAAGATGATGAGAAGAAATATATTAATTAGAAGAGTTATAATTGGAGCTATGATTATTTCTGACACAAAAGTTCCTATAAAAATAGAAAATGCAATACAATTTTTCTTACATTATCATATCACGTAAATATATTACTACATAGTGTAATCGTTTATAAAAAGGTGGAATTAATTATACTAATCCGAAAAATAGAACAAATTCCTATTAAAATATACGGATAGTGCAAAAGAATTTTGTGCTCTTACTATTAGTATAAGTTAAATCCAAATGATTAAGCGTTTGCCTGGTTTGAAATAATAAGTTAAATCCAAATGATTAAGCGTTTGTCTGCTTTGGAATAATGACAGAAAGAATTTCGAAAGCGTCAAATTTTAAATTAAGCCATAAATACCAACTTAGTACTTGATGATAACAGTGTAACAGATTGTCAGTCATTTAGGCTCCACAGAGATAACACGGGTTGAACTTAAAAGGATCTTCACCTGCCAGCATTCATTTTCTTTCTATATTTTTCTCTGGTTAGGTGAAAATATGCATTAGTATTTTCGTGTAAATGGGACTCTCTCCATTATTTTTTTTTGGGTCCAACATAAAATTAGTGAAAATGATGTTTAATCACCTAAACTGCGTGTATTTTATTTGTTGGCTTGTAGTATGGTGTTTGTAGAGGTGTCCCATGCTTTTATGAAAAATGAATATAAAATATCAATGCAATATGTAAGCACAAGATAATTTATCGCCCAGTCAAGAAGAAAGTTACAAAGACATTACTTCTAGCTTCCACACAATGAGAGGAGCATAATTGACATCCTATTTAAATTGAATTAATTACTTAAAAAGTCACCCAATTATTAAAAATAAATGAACAAAATCACCTTTTTAAATTAGAAAAATTATTTATTTTTGTTATTTTACTCAAAAAGTCAATTTTCTTTCTTTTATGTCAGAATAGTGACTGAACTTTTGCTACTTCACCGAAATGTCATTCAAGCCGGAAAGTGATATATATTGCTACTCTTTAATGACGTAACACACGATTTTAGAATATTAAACTCAGCTTATTTTAGCAGAAAAACTCCCAACCCCTCAAAGTACTTGACTGGTAAAATCTCACTATATGCTAAATTAATGCCCAAAAATTGACAAATATCTTTAAGAACAAGCTTTACTTGTCATTCAAGAATTCAGTCCATGAAAATCAAACGCAAGCTGAGATAGACTTAGGAGAATAAACATAAGAAGCGTGCCTTTAAGCTCCAAGTCAAAGACCCACAGTTCTTTAAAAAAATCTTTTGACATTTCGAATACCCTATAATATGATAGTACTATATATTTTTGTATTTCTAGAATTCCCTTTTGAACTCTATATTAATTTTTGTTTGGCATTGCTTCTACAACTAACCAAAAGTCGACGTTCACGCTGATAAGAACTGTTCATCTTTAATGTCACCCTATCTTTATTTAATTCGAACAAAAAGTTGCTCTACTAGTTTATTTATTTACTTTTAGCAAAATAAATTTAGGCATGAATTTTAATTTAGAGACCATTCTTAGTTTTGACCTTTATCTAATGAAATGGTCAGTTCACCAAATTGATTGAATCGGGGCAAAAAAATTTAATTGAAATAGGAGAAATCTAATTAATCTTTGGTAACGAGTTACAATGAGATCTAACTTGTATAACAACAATTAACCAACTATTACTTGATGTTTAATGAAAGGACAAACACAGAAAAAATGTCATTACATTAGTTAAGCTGTTGTTGGATCTGGTTGTTAAGTTCGCAATGTAAATTACAAAAAAAAAAAAAAAAATCCATCACAACCAAAAATTAAAGAAAAGAAGGAAACGAAAATAATAATAGAAAATTAGCACTGTTATCTTTTCATCTTTGGCAGCATCACCAAACGTTGAAAAAGGGTTTTTTTTCTAAAACAAAATAAACTCTTTCTCTTCTAATCTCTACTTATTTTTATTTTTATTTTTTTTAATTCTGTGTCTTTATTCTTCTCTCTGAGATTCATATTCCAAACAGTGGAGAAACTAAACATAGATTTTGTCAAATGGGCGGTGCTTAATTTTTCATTAAAAACTATCAAATCAACTTTCCATGAAAACGACCCTGACGGAAGAAGAATTCCACCTTTTCCCAGGTGTAAAGAAACAACAAAAGGAAAATAGAAAATATTTTGGTTATAATAAATAAATAAATATATATCCATTTGTTACATTTTATAGTAGGTTCCGAAAGCTACCATAATTAAGATTGATATTTGTTACATTTTATAGTAGGTTCCGAAAGCTACTATAATTAAGATTGCTTATTTTATCAATGAGTCACACAAATGTCTTCATTTTATTTTTTAATAATAATTTTTTTAAAGAAAATGCTTTTCTTTTAATATTTTGTGTGCAATCAAATATCATCATATAAAAGGAGTATTAATTATTACTCCTTCTGGTTTTTAACTTGGACACACCTCTTAAAAAAATAATTTACTTCTAGAAAATAAGAAATATTTTTACTAATATATCCTTAATTAAAGAGTTATATCTCTTTAATATAATTTTTTGATTACATAAAAGTTCACTTATCTAAATAGGAATAAATTTTCAAGCAAACAATTAATACCATTTCTTGTTACGTGAAACAGCATATATTCTAAATCAAAATAAAAAGATAAAAATACCACAAACCGGAGGGAATATCTTTATATTAATGCATGATATTCTGAACCTAATCCTTGGTTTTCTTGAGGTTAAGGAACATTCATAAGAATCAAGACAGAGACTGACAGACTGTAAATGGCGACCATAGCTAACCCATAAACAACCAAACAATATTTATAATAAAGTCTAATATTAGCACAGAAAAAACCATAGATGCATGAGACAAAAAAACACTTAGACCCATAATATATTCTACCTTCTCCCTATTATTCAACTTCCATTGACTCATAGCTTCAATTCACAGAATGTGATCATTGAGTTACTTGCACCAAAATAATATGCCTACTACCCTTTACTTTTCTTTGAAGAAAGAAATTCCAAATGGTACTTATATTGAACTAATTTGTTTGACATTTTATGCATAACTTTGAGGCAATTATGGGTACAATGGGGGCTGGTGATGAGGTGGCTAAGGAGGCTGGTGGCCATGAAGAGAGAATTTTAGTGTCGGTGCGGTTGAGGCCTTTGAATGATAAGGAAATTCTCAGAAATGATGTTTCAGATTGGGAGTGTATTAATGACACTACCATTAGTTACAAGAACGTTAATCTTTCTGTCTCTGAACGCTCTATGTATCCCTCTGCTTATACTTTTGGTAAGTCATTAGGAAATTAATGATGTATTTCTTCATATTTAGTCAATTTTGCTTCTTTTTTGTGATCTCTGGTAAAGTGTAATTAACTTGGAGGTCTTGTAATCTGCATTTCTTGTTTACATATTGCTAGCTCATTCATTATTTAGTTTTCCTCTTGGATGAAGTTTCCATTTAATGATATTCAGCAACCCATTTTGGGTAAATCTGCTTTTACTTTATTTGCATTATCTGTCTAATTAGTAAGTTTAATATTCTCAATTGTTATTTAAGTTCAATTATGCAAATTCAGGAAAGAAAGCTTTTTTCTGCCTCCAAGAATCCTGCATTACCAGATTAGGATGTTACCAATTGTTACTTTTATGGCTTGCATACTATGTTTATGACTCTCTGGGTTGACATTATTCTATTTTTGGGTTATGATTTTTCTTACAGACAGGGTATTTAGGACTAACTGCTCCACAAGACAGGTATATGAAGAAGCTGCTAAAGATGTTGCTCTTTCCGTGGTTAGTGGATTCAATTGTGAGTAAGAAAACAAAATGTTTTCCATTTCTCAATATGTCCTGGTAGCTGTGTCTGAATTGTTCAGTATTTCCATCTTCTAGTTCTTTGAATATCTAAGTAGAAGTCCATGTCATGTATTAGTGATCTGAAACCATTTATGTATCTCCTAGCAAGCGTCTTCGCCTATGGACAAACGAGCAGTGGAAAGACATTTACTATGACTGGTATAACTGAATATGCCATAGCAGATATATATGACTACATTCAGAAGGTAAGTGCATATTACTTTGTGATCTCACTTGTTTATAGTGTCTGCATTTCTTATTATCCAAGGCTTTTCGCTTCGCTTACTGAGTATCCAGTTATATTACTATTTGTAGCACACAGAGAGAGACTTTATTTTGAAGTTCTCTGCTATGGAGATTTACAATGAATCTGTCAGAGATCTCCTTAGTACAGATAACACTCTTCTTAGACTTCTAGATGACCCTGAGGTTAGGCCTCTTCTCTGATCAACAAAATTTTATTTTTCGTTTTCGTTTTCTCTTTTTTCCTTTAAAATCTCATAAATCAACTTCGACAGAGAGGGACAATTGTTGAAAAGCTCACAGAGGAAACGTTGAGGGACTGGAACCATGTGATTCAGCTCCTTTCTATTTGTGAAGGTAATAGACTAAAGATTTGGCTTCCAAAAGGCTTCTGTAATTTGAACTTATTTAGTGCTGGAACGAAAATTTGCCTGAAAAGTGTGGCATGTGGAGTAGTTAATTGATATTGATTAAAAATTTGCAGCTCAGAGACAGATAGGGGAGACTGCACTCAATGAGACCAGCTCCAGATCTCACCAAATTATCAGACTGGTAAAATAACTTAATATTAATCTTGTGCAACTGGCTAACAAGCTAGTATTAGCTTTTAGAAGATTACAGTTTTGACACAACTTATTGCAGACAATTGAAAGTTCTGCTCGGGAGTATTTAGGCAGGGACAACTCCAGTACTCTTTCAGCTACTGTGGTATGAAAATATGTCTCAGGAAGATAGTTTATACTTAGCGTGGTATTGCTAATCATTATACTAATAAGAGATTTGTTTTTCTCGATGAAACACAGAATTTTGTCGATTTAGCTGGAAGTGAGCGTGCATCTCAGTCATTGTCAGCTGGTACAAGGCTGAAAGAGGGCTGTCACATAAATCGCAGTTTGCTGACTTTGGGCACTGTTATACGCAAGCTAAGGTCGTTTAATTTTCTTATTTCCCTTCTAAGATAGTGCAATAGGATTATTGTAAGAGTTCATGTGTTCTGGTGCAAACTTACAATTGTAGTGCTGGCACTTCAGAAGTCATATGTCGGGCACTGCATTCAGCATTGAAGCATATAATTTAGTTGCATCAACTGCGCACAGTCCTCTTAAATTGCCTTCACAACAAATTTTGTTTTTCTCTCTGAAAACCAACTATATCCAAAATGCTTACAGATTTAAGCATAAAATACCTCGCCAGATCACTTCTCATCTAGCAGGAAATTGAAATTGTCGCTAATTCAAGTTGTTATATATTTAATACAGCAAAGGTAGGAACGGTCACATTCCTTTCCGAGATTCAAAGTTAACAAGAATACTGCAACCGTCATTGGGTGGCAATGGTAGAACTGCCATCATCTGTACAATGAGCCCTGCACGGAGTCATGTTGAGCAATCAAGGAACACTCTTCTGTTTGCAAGTTGTGCCAAGGAAGTAACTACTACTGCCCAAGTGAATGTAGTCGTGTCAGATAAAGTGTTAGTGAAGCACTTGCAGAGGGAGTTGGCGAGATTGGAAAGCGAGTTAAGGAGTCCTAGAACTTTATTTCCTTCAGATTATGAAGCATTGTTGCGAGAGAAGAACAAGCAAATAGAACAGGTACTGCATCTTCACAGATGATCGCATGTATTTGCCTGACGTATATCTTTTGAAGTTCATTAATTCTCCTCTCTTACTTGCCAAACGTTGGTACCTCTTATCCAAGTTTTGATTTCCTATTGTTTTACTTGGGCACTTTCACTTGTTTCCTCCCCCTAGAGAAGTGACAATTTTATTCCATTCTACAGCAACTTCCCTTGAGAGAGAGACAGAGAGATGGACTGTGGCCCCATAACATGGTGACTAGTGTCAGCAAATTGGTATAATTGTAGTAAAAAGATAAATAGGTACTATGTAAAATAGGAATAATTGAAGGTACAAAAATTTGGCAGAAGCAAACTTACTAGCATCTAAAATTTTCTGCTTATGGAAGATGTGATCTCCATATAACTAGGAAGTTTAAGTGTTTAACCTCTACCCATTTCCTTAAATTGAAACAAGTAATATTTCGTACCAGACATGCTTTTTGAGTATCTCTCATCTTTATTAAGTTGGACTAAAAATCTAGTTTTCTTGGAAATTTTACCGGGTTGACACTTGGACCCTTGATCAATTTTACCATCTCTTTTGTAGATGGAGAAGGAGATAAAGGACTTGACTAAGCAGCGTGACATTGCTCAGACTCAAGTTAGAGATATGCGACAACTGCTTGAGGAGGATGCAGGTTTATTAATGCAGGTATATATGCTACTTCGACTGTTATTTTCTGTCTATGTATTTGCTTCCTAATGCTAAAGGCACCTATCACATTACAGGTTGGTTTAGGGAACTACCCAAATCTGCGTGTGCGGAGATCACCAGATTATCGAAGCCCAATGCAAGTGTCCATATTGTCAGACACTCCATCTATAGATGCTGATGTTAGAACATGTTCAGATGGACATAGCAGGAGTAGTTCCGAGGACCAAATTATACGCGTGCCACAGTTTGTAGAAAACTTTCTCCATAACGGTTCATCTCCAACGTTGTTAGCCAGCAGTTCAAATTATAGTGAAAGTGATTCATGCGAAGGATGGGATGAGATTGAAAAACAGAGTAATGGAACTTCAGAAGATCTATTCAAGGAAGTTCATTGCATTGAAACCGAGGAATCAAGTATTAAGGTAAAACAAGAATCCGATTTCCCATCTCCTGAAGAAAGCAGTAAATTTCCAGCTGAAATGACAACAGAAAATGGAGACAAATCTGATAAGGGAACAATATCACCTCTAGAGGACGACTATGAGCGATTAGTACCGCATTCACTCAAGAAAAATGGAGAATTGACATTGTCGCCCTGTAAAGGAGACCAAGAATTTGTGTCGTTATCATCTTTTGAGGAAGAAAGGAAATCTAATGAAGAACCATTGTCACTTCCCTCAAAGGATTCCCAAACCTTTGAATCACCAAAGTTTGCAGACAATAAAGAGTCAGTACCATTGCCATTGAAGGAAGAGAAAGAGATGAACTGTGTGCGCACATTTGATGCTCCTTCTCCAGCAAATTTACCCTCACCATGTGAGCTCATTGGCGATTCACCTGGCTCAAGAAGCTTGAAATTCTGTAGGAGTAGAAGCTGTAAAGCTAGCCTAATGGATGATCTATATTCTCCATGTTTTAAGGAACTCAACAAAAGTGAAAATACTCCTCCATCTCGGTCAGAAAGAAATGTCAATGCAAGGCCAGAGTGTTGGGAAATCAAAATTTCTCCCCAGAACTTTAACTCTGATGTGAAGGACTCACAAGAGAAAGATTCCACCTTTCATGGCGAGACGGATGTGAATGAAGTGTCAAAAGGGGAAGATACAGCTAATGAGAATGTCAATGATGAAGATGATGCATGTGATGCAAGGACGGATGGAACAGATGAGCTTCAATATGAAAAAGAGGTCAAAGAGTGTCCTGTGAGTATTATCTTTTCTTCTCTCTACTCGTCTCTTTAATCATCTTTCCATGTATCTCCAATTTTTATCTGTTCATAATTCCATGACAAAATTTATATGCTTCATTTTTTAGATATGTGATTCTTCTATCCTTTACTACAAACTTCCAATTCTTTCAAAGTACAAGCTTCAACTAAGTTTGATAATCATAAGGTCCTGAGATGTTTACATGAACCCTTCTTTCGTCGTTGATGTTCATGGAATGAAAAGGTTATGTGTGACTTGAAAAAATATGGACAATACCTTAAAAAACAGTCAGATTACATTCCTTGGGCTTATGTGCACTGTTTAAGTGGAACTAAGAGAACTTACATTTCCTTAATTTATGACTAATATGTGCTTGTTTGTAACTGATTAAGGAGGCTAAATTAGAGCATGAAAAACCGTCAAAGTGTGTCAGAGATGTTGGGTTGGACCCAATAGAAGATGATCTGAAAAGTCTTCGCAGCTGGCCCTCAGAGTTCAAGATGCTACAGAAAGAGATTATTGAACTTTGGAATGTTTGCAACATTTCCCTCATACACAGGACATATTTCTTCCTTCTTTTCCGAGGTGATGCTAAGGATGCTGCATATATGGAGGTAGAGATCAGAAGACTGACCTTCCTTAACGACATATATTCACATGGAGAGAAAACTGTGGTCAATGGAAGGACTTTGTCTCTTGCACAAAGGTAATTGACTAAATTCCGGCTCTGAAAACATTAAAGATAGTAAGAGAAAATATAATCTTTCCTTTGGGCGGTATATTTGTATCACACAGCCATGTACATTTGCACTATCTTTGTACCTAAAGCATGATAAAACACAACGTTACTATGCAAATGAAATTTGGACGGATTGGTAACTTGTTTGATTTTGGAAACAGCATGAAAGGCCTTCGACAAGAGAGACGGATGCTGCACAAGCAAATGTCGAGGAAGCTAACAGAAGAAGAACGAGAAAGCCTGTACCTTAAGTGGGGTGTTCGGATCAATAGAAAACTTAGGAGGTTCCAGTTGGCTCAGCGTTTGTGGAACAAGACAAACGATATGAACCACATTGCAGATAGTGCTTACCTGGTAGCAAAATTAACTGGATTGATGAAGCCAGGACAAGCTCCTAAGGAGATGTTTGGTCTTGATTTTTCACCTAGACCATCTAGAACTTATAGCTTCACACGTAGCTTGATATCTTCTATCTTGTAAAAACGCCAGGTCTATATTTGAGTTGGAAACACTTGTTGATGGGTTCGAGCTCCACTTATCGTGGTGTTCTGATTTTTAACTGTTAGTGAGTTTTAGTTTTCTTAGTGTTTTTTTTTTTTTGAGTGGTGATCAGTGGTGAGATTTTGATTGTAATTGCGAATGTAGATTTGTACAGGAGTCCCAATTTGATCTACTGAACATAAAAAGAGTGTAACATACCAACATCATATATAGATTGGTCGTTGATTTCTAGAAAAAAACGTACTCACACCCGGTGTATACACCAAGCATGTGAAAACAAGATATGTGTTATGCATACACACACTTATGCGACAACCATGATTAGTTGATGTATATTTTCAGTTTATAATTTAACTACAAAGGTTAAATTAATTGGTTTGGTGTAAACACCGGGTACGAGTAAGTACCTTTAATTTCTTAATCAGTTTTTACCTTTCATGCATAACTTTAAAGAGAAATTATTTGTCGTTCGGGCTTCAGTTAATTGTATAAAATAGACCTGAACTGCTGATTAAACTGATGATCTAGCGAGCTCAGCTCACATTAACAATGGCCTTGTAGCTGACGATATTAGCTGCAATTTGAATTCGATTGGTTTCTACTGATCAGTTTTCGTGTAAGGATTTAAAGCTAAAATTTAGAGCAAGATGAGATCCTTTAAAATTTATTACCTAAACATTACTCCTTATATGGTCCAACAAGTCTTACGGTTTACAAGGATCTTAATAGACAATTTGCACTAAGCAGGTTTTGCCGAATTACCTTCACTTAGAATAGAGGGGTGTGGATGGTTGTCTTTTTTTCTTTTCCTTTTAGTTTATACTTAATACTAATACCATTTTTCGATTTACTCTACCAAATTACAAAATCTTTTGAACTATCAATCTTTACTTGGTTTCTTTTCCCTATTGGTAGATCCAGTTTTAAATTCTTGGAACACTATATTTGATAAAAACACGTAAAAGCTCAAATTATAATAGGGTGCTTCACTTGTTATACAAAACAATACAAATAGAAAGAGAGAATCATATATAAGGACTGACTTACTCATATTTACATAAGAAAACACATTCCAAGATGAAATATCAAGGAAATATAATCAAGATTAAAAAACATACTTGATTGGTGATGGAATTTAGCAAAAAAATTGAGTCATAGTAAAGATCAAAGACAGTAACAGTGACAGTGCCAGAGATTTTATCAATTTCTACTGATCTACTAGTATTAGTTGTTGGAAATTTGCCTTTGGCGGGAGTTGCGACCAACCAACTTTAACGGCTTAAACACTAGTGTAACGTATGTTGGAGAATCCGGTTCTTCACACATGCATGATCTACTAAGTACGTAGATAACCGTAGGGCCAAGAATCGTCAAATTTCATTGAGAAATGAAAGAGATATTGGTTCACGAAGTAAGGTGTTTGAAGCATGGAAAGTGTGGTATTGTGTGTAATTCTCCCTCATCGGTAGAGGAAGAAAGAATTGTTGTGTATATAAGATTCGAAATTGGTTTGGGGTTTGGGACCCCAAGGGGTATCCCATGTGTTTAAAGGAGGGAGGACCTAGATGTGCTTCGGTTCGAGGAAAGACCACACGCGCGCCGCCGCCGCCCGCCCGTCCGGTTCCGAGTTCCGGGTGCTCGGGTCGTCGGGCTGTGGGCTGTGGGTCTTCTGATATTATCTTTTTGGGCCAGAAAACTTTGCCAGAAGTACAGTTTGATCCCAGAAGTTTCGGATATACGGTTTGGACCGAAATTTTGGTCCCCGAAGTTCGAATTTCGACGGTCAAGACAGAAAAGCCAAGCACTCAATTCAGCCATTTATTTTGGCTGAATTACTCCTCCTATAATGGCCAAATCCGTTGGTCTTTCTCCCATTTATGTTGGTGACTTTACTACCTCCATAATGGCCATTATTTGGCTATTATGGAGGCGATTTGAGCGATAAATCAGTCCATTCCTCACCTATATAAACACCCCCTTACACCATTGTTGAGAACACTTGATATGCACGAAAATACACAACCAGAAAAAATCTTCTTCCTACAACTTCCAAGCATCATTTCGTTATTCAATATTCTTCACGGTAGCTCTTGAGTTTCCTTTGCTCAAGGGTTCCATTGCTGTTTTATCTTGGGAGACAAATTGTCCAGGACGTATAAAGGATACATACGGGGCAATATTGTCTTAAGGACAGAGTGCCACACTCGACTCAAAGAAAAACAGTTTCCTATTTTTCCGTCTTCTACAAAACTGGAATTTTCAGTTTTTCTTGTGTAACAATTGTAATTTTCAGATTTCATGTTGAATTATTGAATCTTTGTTTATCCTTTCGAATACTTGTAATAGTAATATAATTCCCGTACTGCATTATAAAGTACCATAGAGCAAAATCTCCCAACATTAGTTTCAACCATGCCTTAACTTATAGGTTTACTTGATTGAGGCCTTTTTATCTTCCTCCGGTTCGGATTATGGTTGCCTCTAATCAGCTTATAGTGAAACTCATAAGTTTTCTAGACTGACTTCCTCTAGGATTCATCGACATTATATTCATCCTCATCATCTTCTTCCTCACTTTCATGTCTGTTGCTCCTGAACTTGCTTAGTTCAGCCTTAGCATCATCTTCACCCAAAAAGTCCAATCCGAATTTGATGTCACGATGCTTAACCAAAAGCCATCGAAGTAAGCGGTCTTCTTTGTTCAGGTAATGCAGCTCATTGTTAAAACTGGGTGGTGTCGTCATTGTCATTTGCATCGGTTGACCCTAAAAACATGCAACATCTTTAAAAGTAGTATTACCTTCAAAAGATCGGGAATAGAATAGTGGACGCCAAAAAAAGCGGGGTTTTAGGAACGGCAATGAAGGCGCTCTGTGCTCTGTCCGACTATCGAAGGTCTAAGCTCTGATACAATAATCATAATACCGAGAATAGAAGTTTGACCTAAATTTTTTTACTCCTTTGTGAAGATACAAAAGAGAAAGACCAATCCAAGTTCCCAAAGGTGCATCATCAGGTATGCATCACGGAAAAAAAATTCAGAAGCATGGTCTGCATCACGGACATAAAACTTATATTTATATTATCATGCACCAAAATGATGGCAAACGGCAGAAAAATGATGATGGGGCTAAACAGCTCTATCCCTCGGGCTAGATGGAACTGTTGGTTACAAAGATGCAGGAAACGGAAATTACAAGTAACTGTTAAGTATCAAGAACTGAAATTACAATTGAACAATAAACTGAAATTACAATGAACTTGAAGAATAAACTGGAACAGTTTTTGGTATATTGAGTCGAGTGTTTGCACTCTGTCTTTAAGACAATATTTCCCCGTATGTATCATTTCTACGTCCTGGACAATTGTCTCCCAAGATAAAACAGCAAATGAACAAATGAGCAAAGAAAACTCAAGTGCTACCGTGAAGAATTTTGAGTAACGAAATGATGCTGGAAGGTAGTAGGAAGACCGATTTCGTTTCTGTTTGTGTGTCGCTCAACAATGGTGCAAATGGTCCTTTATATAGTTGAAGGAGAGGCTTACCAACTGCCCACATAAGTGTCATTAATGGCCAAGTAATGACAATTATGGCGGTAGTAATTCCACCAAAATAAATGGTGAAGATGTGCAACGGATTGGCATTGACATTTAGGAAGATTAATTCAGCCAAAATAAATGGTTGAATTGAATGCTGATTGACGTTCCAGAAATCTGCTCAATTTGACTTTCTTGAAACTTCAGGGACCAAACTGTACGTATTGAAACTTCAGGGACCAAACTGTATATATGAAAGAATTCTGGTCCAAAAAGATAATATCATAAGAAGCACAACCCGTGAGCCCGGAACCGGACCGAACGGGCGGGCGGGCGGCGGCGGCGGCGCGCGTGTGAGCTTTCCTCGAACCGAAGCACATCTTGGTCCTCCCTCATTTAAACACATGGGATACCCTTGGGGTCCCAAACCCCAAGCCAACTTTGAGACTTATAAACAAAACAATTCTTTCTTCCTCCACCGATGAGGGAGAATTGATCTCAATACCACACTTTTCATGCTTCAAACACCTCACTTCGTGGACCAATATCTCTTTCATTTCTCAACGAAATTTGACGATCCTTGGCCCTACGGTTATCTACTTACTTAGTAGATTATGCATATGTGAAGAACCGAATTCTTCAACATGCGGAACACTAGTGTTTAAACCGTTAAAGTTGGTCGGACGTAACTCCCGCCAAAGGCAAATTTCCAACAGGAACAACTGTTAAAAGCGCCAGACATAAAAGTAAATAATGGAATGGCCATTATTTGGAACTTTTGCCAGCATAAATTCATTTCTTGGGGACTTATATAATTTTGTTTGGCTTAAGTCATCAACGACCCCCTAAAATTCACAGAATTAACTTAAACATCTTAACTCGGACTTGTACCTATTGAACACCTCTATCATTACGAATTTGAACCACTTACACACTTTTTGCTGACATGACAAAATGTGTGTAATACACATAAAATAGGCGCGTGAGAGGACATTTATGACCAATTCTTTTTATCTTCTTCATTATCTCTCTCTGCCACCCTCCATCGTGATCCCGCCACCATCACCAGCGGTGCCGCCACTATCTTCACCCGAAAAAACCTCTTTAAACCCAACTCAGAGGTGCCCCATTTTAGCACTTTCTCGTTTTCATCTTCTCACAGAACAAAAAATAATCAGAAAAGCTTTGCAAGCTAAAAAATGAATCAACAACAACAACATACCCAGTGAAATCCCACAAAGTGGGGTCTGAGAAGGGTAAAGTGTACGCAGACCTTACCTCTACATTGGTAGGTAAAACGGTTGTTTCTGAAAGATCATCGGCTCAAAACAAAGCATAAGAACAAAGCAAGAGAAGCAAAGCAAGAGAAGCGATCAGACTCGGACACGAAATTTAAAGCAATATGAAAATGATGGTAACAAATCTCTCACACTTCTTCGGCATGAAAATGATGGTAACCATATCCGATCTAATCACCTCCTCAATACTTCTTCAACATACTTCTACCCCTCCTGAACCCGTCCATAGCCAATCTTTCACACCTCCACACTGGGTTATTTATGTCTCTCCTCTGCACATGCCCGAACCATCTCAAACTCACTTCCCGCATCTTATGCTCCACCGAGGCCACTCCCACACTGTCTCATAGATCATCATTTCTAATCATATCACTTCTTGTATGCCCACACATCCATCTCAGCATCCTCATCTCTGTAATTTTCATCTTTTAAATGTGCGAAGTTTTGACTGGTCAACACTCCGTCCCATACAAAATAGTCGATCTAACCAACACCTATAGAACTTGAATTAGATTAAAAGAAAACAGATATTCAGAGGCAATTAGAATGATAATTATTTCAAGATTTCTCAAAAGCATGAGGAAGCTATAATCAGAGGCAGGCTGGATGAGACCCAATGCTTAACTTAAAAGAAAAAGGGAGTGATAAAAAGAAAAAGAAAATTAAAGGAGTTCAACGAAAAGGAAAATATGATCTGGGTTTGAAACAATTTCCGGTGAAATTTCATTGTTTCCAGCGGAAATAAAATCTGGGCTTGAAGAAATTTCATAGTTGGATCTCGATTTAAAGAAGAGTTGAACCTCAATCTTCCAACGGAATAGATCAAAAAATCATTTTTTTCATATTTGAACGGAGCCACCCACTTCCGGCCACCTGCCAACAAACACCACCCCACATCAATTACTTTTTATCTTATTTCATTACCTGTATGGTACAAATTAAACAGCACCACTTAAGAAGAAAAGAACATAAAAAATCGGAGTTATTTTGCAGCATTTAGGTGCCCTAATTCACCTTAGAATAATTAGGTGGCTACTGCTCAACAAAACATTTTTATCAAATTCAGAGAGGGGAATCGGCCCATCGCGTCGCGAGCCGCGAGTTAAAAACCTGTGCGCACAACGCCTATGGATATAAGGTAGATCTTAAAGATATATGTCAAAGAGATAATGACATTATAATGAAGATAAAAAGACAGGTAAATGCAGATGTCTATGAGCATTTATGAACTGACCAAAGGTTCTACAAGATAGATAAAGTAATGAGTTCACAGTTTAACGAGATCAAGGAAATCTTTTTTCAAAACGTCATTGATAGAAAGTCTTAGCCATGAGGCAAGTGAGGAAATTCGAATCTAAGCATAATGACCAGGTTTGGATATAGTAGACTGACGTTATGTAATGTAAATTCTTCAGAATCTTCCACGTACTGAATGAGGGAATAAGTTGACAACTCATCCTTTAAGGAGTAGTAACACCAACGATTGGAATCAGGAGCAATATTTGAGAGTACGTACGTATACCAGAATGTCTTGGAACTAACAAGAGTACGGCAAGTAAGAAAGTGAGTGAATAAGTGTCAAAAGAAGTAAAGCAAGGAAGTTGTCTATAATTACGAGTAGTACGAAAAAAAAAGATTCCATTCAGACTAGGAATGAGAGTTAACTGCGATGATACGCGCACATCAGATTCGATAATATTGTCCATAAAGTGTTCACGATTGAGATATTACAAATATAAGAGTTTTCAGCACACTAGTTAGTAAACAAAGGTAAGTTGATAATAGAATCATTCACCCACAAGCGACTTGACTAATGTAAGGACGAAGAAGAGAAGTTGACCTGAGGGAATGCATCAGTTAGCTAAATGGGAGTCCAATTGAAGAATTCAGATAGTGATAGCCCTATAATTCAGAATACGGCAGGTCATCCCTCATACGGGAAGAAAAAGAACGTCATGATGAAGATCTTATTTTAGGGAAGATCGGGAAGAATATTTAACAAAAGAGAACTGCAACCTTCGAGCATAATGGGAGAAGGACCCCCGGGTAGAAGGTCCATTTGTGTACTCCCCATGTAGCGGGATTACGAGACGGGATTATGACGGAGGTCCGTTGCTCACGATATTCCATTAACCTTGGATCTACTAAGATGTGTAATGATCTCAAGGGTATGTATTGGTGGAACGACACGAAAAGGAACATTGCAGAGTTTGCAGCTCAGTGTCTTAATTGTCAGCAAGTAAAAAGTGGAGCACCAAAAGCCCGACGTCTTGACTCAGAACATTGAGATCCCGGTGTGGAAATGGAAAATAATTAATATGGATTTCATTACGAGTTTACCTCTCCAATAAAGGGAGTAAAGAAGTTTGAGAGAAAGGGACAACTCAGTCCAAGGTCCATTGGGCCATATCTCACAATTCGACGAATCGGCTAAGTAGCTTACGAATTGGACTTGCCTCCAGAGTTAAAGTTTGTTCATCAGATTTTCCATGTTTCTATGCTAAGAACATATATTGGGGGATCCTTCCCGGATTGTACAATTGACGATGTGAAAGTTACAGAGCATCTATCATACGAAGAGGTTCCTATTGATATCTTAGATCGATAAGTCCACAAGTTGAGGACTAAAGAAGTAGCCTTCGTGAAAGTTTTATGGCGGAATAAGAATGTAGAAGAAATGACATGGGAGGTGGAAGAAGAGATGAGACACAAATACTCTTACCTATTTCAGGCCAACGCTGAGGCCCCGAGAGAAGTATAAGGTAAGTTCTATTTTAGACTATTATCATTAATGTTTGATGACCATGTGAGGTCCGACATAAGGATAAATGTTATGTTACATGGCATGTGAAGCGGTGGATGTGGTTCTGACTACGTGACGGGAATTAGATATGTCACCCCAACATTCGAGGACGAATGTTTCTAAGAGAGGAAGAATGTAACATCCCGTACTTTCAGACAATTATTTGAGTTGCTAGACATATGCAAGTAGACCTGAGGCCGATGAAATTTTGTTATATGGAGGTATGCACATAAAGAGTTTAATATATAAAAGGATGCGATTCCGAAATAATTTAAGACTTAAAAGTGTGACTATTGGACCACATGTATGAGATGTGGACCAAGTTAGTCCATATGTTTATCAAATTATATTATCATTAAGTGGGCCATAAGATCAGATTTTGTCGTACCCAAAAAGTCAACAAAATTGGCCAAACGTTTCACTAATAGAAATGGCCAAACGTTTCACTAATAGAATGAGACAAAAACAAGAATGAACTAATTACTCCCAAAGGATGAATCATCGTGTTGGTCACGTGTAGCTCCATAAAAGTGACACTTTAGCTTAGTGAAGATTATCACAAGTGGTGATGTTCATCTAATCAATTTACTTCACTATTATTAACCCAAGAAATGATGCAATACCTTTGCACTTTCTGCACATTTTTTTTTGGCGTGAAGTGGCAAAGAACGGCCACAGATGAGCATCCTTGAGCTCTCGGCCAGCTTTTATTTTGGAGACAATTTAATTGAATCCCAACAAGAAATTCAAGGACATAGATACAATAACCCAGATGTGCAAGTTAAGGTTAGATGCTAAGCTGTGAATGAGGCTAGTTTCATAGTATCTTTGAAGGATTGACTTAAAGTATGTTAAGACAAATTATTTATTTCTTTTGACATGTTCCATGTAACGAAACATAACCGTAATATTATTTCATAAATTATTCAACTCTTAGTAGTTAAGAATGTGCATGTTATTAATTCCTATGTTGAAAGCATGCCTAAATATGTTCTTAAATTCTTATTGAAGTATCTGGGAAAGATGTTGATATTTCCAATGTTAGCCGAAGGTACATGTTAATATTCTCAATGTTAGCCGAAGGTACAAGGATATTATGTCATCCGATAAGTTCAGAATGTTTCATTGTCATTCATGCATTTTCATTTGCATTATATTCATATATTATCCTGGACCCACATGTGTTATATACACTTCTATATGGTATGAATTATATATATGCAGGGGATGGGGAAAAGGGAATGCCGTTATATAAGCGTCACCACCTGTCGCTGGTACAGATATAACGAAAAGGAAGATGCCCAATGAGGCCAATATGATAATGATTATGCCAACAGAGGCCGAAATAAAATTATGCCCACATAGGCTGTTATTGGAAATAAGATGCCCTTGTGTGGCCAATATCTATATGTATACCGCATTTGCATCGTGCATAACATTTAGGCATATGTATTAGGGGCATTCACTACTGGTCAACTGTTACTATCGGCTTCTACAGTCAGCCTATCTTGACGACTCTTTCTGTTTCAATTTATCATGTATCTCTGTTATGATATTTCTTATGCCTGACATACTCGGTACATCAGTTGTACTGACGTCCCTTTTGTCGGGGGACGCTGCGTTTCATGCCCGCAGGTTCAGATAGATAGGATGACAGTTCACACTATTAGGTTGCTGGTTCAGCTGACATTGGAGCACTCTACTTATTTAAGAGTTGCGGTTTGGTCGTGGTATGATACTTTGCATATGCATATGGGTATGGCGAGGCCCTGTAATTGTCATGTACTCTTTAGAGGCTTGTAGACAGTTATCTTGTGTATAGTAGATGTGTATGGCCATGTCGGCGTTTATATGGGAACTGGTAAAAAATATTGCCAATGGTACCAACTGAAGTCAAGATGTGATTTTGTCTGTTTCATATTTTTCAAAAAAAAAAATAAATCAAAAACCTTGCAAAATATATTGCATCATTTTTTTTCAAACTCTAATCACTCTCTTTCACCAAAAAACATTTTTTACAAACTCGAATTCCTTTTTCCCACAGAGTCTCGGATAAATAACCCAGAATTTGATTTTAAATTCCTTTTGCCGCATGAACTACGTTATGACATGATTCCCTCGGCGTGATACGTAGGCGACCACATCAGCTTCAGTCTCATTTTTAGAAAACCCTTACAAATTCCCCCACATGAACTACGTTATGACCTGATTCCCTCGGCGGGATACGTAGGCGGCCACATTAGCTTCGGTCCCATTTTTAGAAAAAAACCTTACAAATCTCTTCTGCCACATGAACTACGTAATGACCTGATTCCCTCGGCGGGATACGTAGGCGGCCACATCGGCTTCGGTCCCATTTTTGGAAAACTTCACAACCCTTTTTTTTCTTGTAACGAACTATGTTACGAACTGATTTCCCTTGTCGGGATACATAGGCGGCCTATATCGGCATCGGTCATACCATTGGAAATTTTCTTCCCTTATCTTGCACACAACGCAATACAAGCAAGTTGCCCACACAAACTCGGTTTTGTCCAGTTGGAAGTTCAAAATTTTCATATATACCATAAATTAGGGCAAAATTTAAGGGTTCGCTGCAAGAATACGCCATTAGACATGGAAAAGTGCAAGCCAACTAAGTCTTCAGTACAAACCAGTCTGCACTTGCAGGCATCAAGAGCCAAAGCTACAAAGTCAATGCGAATCAACCGCCCCTCCCCCCAAACTCACGAATTTCTTTGAGTGCAGGTCTTCAATTTGACAAAGGCGAGAAGCCGCGCCATGATGCTTAATTTTGCGAGGAATTCCCGCATCGCAGCACAATGCGTCTATGCAACGACGCCATCTCAGCCCATGCGGGTCACAAATGCATAACGTCCATACAACGATGTCATCTCATTACGCCTAGGCAACGACGTCATCTGCAATACGTCTATACAACGACGTCATCTGCAATACGTCTAAGCAACAACGTTATTTCATCATGCCAATGCAACGGCGCCATCATCACAACGTCCATACAACGACGTCATCAGCACAACATCCATACAACGACGTCATCTGCACAACACGTCCATGCAACGACGTCATCAGTACAACGTCCATGCAACGACGTCATCAGTACAACGTCCATACAACGACGTCATCTGCATTACGTCTAAGCAACGACTTTATTACATCACGTCCATACAACGACGTCATAAGCATTACGTCCATACAACGACGTCATAAGCATTACCTGCGTTGTTATTGTTTTATTGCTTTATTGTTATTGATTTATTGCCTTATTCTTAACCGAGAGTCTATCGGAAACAACCGCTCTACCTCCCAAGGTATGGGTAAGGTTTGCGTACGGCATGTCCTCCCCAGACCCACTGTGGAATTACACTGGGTATGTTGTACTTTTCAAAAAAATACTTTAAAAAAAAAATTGTGTTTGACCAATTAATTTGGGAAGTGCTTCTTTTAGTATTTGATAAACTGATTTTGAGAGTCAAATTACTTAAAAGGCACTAGGATTCATTTTAAAAATTATATCATTTTAATATAGAATTTTTTTTAAATGCATGTTTAAAAAGGCTTTGATTAAGTCACCATATCCGAGTAATACTAATTGCATGGATAGTATATTTGTACACTTAGTAATAATTATTGAAAATAATATTCAAACACAAACTTCTTTTCTAATACTAACAAAAGATTTTATTTTGTTAAATTTGTAATTAATAATGTGCGCTTGCTTGTCACAAAACATATATGGTAAATCATATGATAATAATATCAAAGAGCGTGAGGGACATTTCTTTGGATCTAATTTTAATTAGTATTTTGAAAGTCTTTTATAACATAGTAGGGTGGTTGCAGCTGCAGTTCTTTACTACATAATTAGCACAAAGAGATTGGTCGGGAACTGCGAAATTTTGAAAGAAAAAAGAAAGATCCCCAAAAAGATCAAGACAATGAACAATTTAAACATTGAGAATAAAATACATAATATTGAAGAATCATAAGAAAAAGAAATCCTAATTAAACTTGAAAAGACTCGTAATTAAAGGAATCCTAATTAATCCTATTAGCTAGTATGATCTTGGGTCTCCTATTGGAGCTCCGGCATCATAAAATCTTCTACTTTGAAAACAAAATAATCATCATCACCACCAATTGATATATTCTCTCTCACTACTACCTCTACATCCAACACTCCCTTTGAGGCCTTATTTTGACAAATCTCAACAGTTGTGCAAGTCTTATGCTCAGGAGGAATAATAATTTTTTCTTGTTGTGAATGCAACTTGTCTGATCCTGTACTCTTGATCTGGGTCTTCAATTGGTATGTTGCAACTCCTACTAAAGAGTCGGGAAAGAAATTACGTGCCTTAAACACCTCGAAACGAAGACAAATTACCCTTTCCTTTTCTTTTGGACCAATGAGTGCGGATTTTGATTTCCATGTAATGTTGTTGGAATATCTGATTTTCTTAGATCGGGGTGTCATTGCTGCTAGGTGATGTAAACGGTCTTCATCGATCAAAATTTTCACGTAGAATTTTCCATTCTTTTTTGTATTAAAACGAGCAGATTCAACACACACGAACAGTAATCTAGTACTCCTTTTACCTGAGGAACTCTCCATGGGTAATATATAACCCACAATAGAAGGAAGGAAAATAAGTAATGGTGATTTCTTAGGGTAGGTAACCCTCATATATAAGATGGATGATTTTCGTTACCTTACTGGATTAGGATTGATATGTCTAAGCCAAACTCAATTAGGTTTTAATTAAAAGACTAATTTATGGAGTACTATATATGCAGATATATGGAGTTTCGGATAGGAATCCTAGTCCTAGGGAGATTACATTTATCTATTAATAATCCTGGTAGGCCTAAAGTATTTGGTGCCTCGTTAATATTTTAACTTTTCACTAAAGTCTCCATTTTGAACCTATATTTCTTTCTATTTCCACTCAACCAACTGAGCCAGCCTTGCGGATTAAACCCTTCTTATTTTTATTAACCCCCTCCCACAAAATAAGAAAATATGACGTTTTTTCGGAACAAACTAAAAAGAAAAATGAACTGCTTCGATCCACTTTTGTCAATCAGATAATAATAGCAATTTCATTGGTGCCAAATCATTCTATTTTAGTATCTCCTCTAGTTCATCAATCTCTTGCAACATTCAACAATGTATTTAGAGCTCGTTTGCATTTATTGCAATGCTCCCATTTCGAACTTTGCTGCTCACATTGTGTGGCCCCATAAGCTCA
Source organism: Anisodus tanguticus (assembly GCA_034509755.1). Taxonomy (NCBI): domain Eukaryota; kingdom Viridiplantae; phylum Streptophyta; class Magnoliopsida; order Solanales; family Solanaceae; genus Anisodus; species Anisodus tanguticus. The sequence goes on from CM067544.1 coordinate 12,755,908, forward strand.
ACAATTTTATTTTTTCCCATTGTCCTCCATTTTAAATAACTTAAATTATATTAATTACGGAGAGCACTAATTTCAGGAACAATACTACTGATTCTAGCTTTCACCATTCCTTATGTGTTATTTCAATTAGTGCAATCAAATGGAGTTTTGTCAAGCTTAGCCAAATAGAGATGATTAAGGAAGAGAGCAGCTAAAACAGAAAATCAGTGGAAAAAGTGGCGGTACGTATGTGGAGTGATAAAGGAGAACGTGGGACCCACTTGTTGCTATCTGTACATATATACACTCCTCCATAAATTAGTCTTCTAAATCCTAATTGACTTTGGCTTAGATATATCTGATTCTCCGGAAAATCATCCATTATATATGAGGGTTATGTTACCCTAAGAAATCACTATCACTTATTTTCCTTCATTACCATGGAGAGATCCTCAAACAAAAGACATACTCCTAGATTACTGTATATATGCGTAAAATCTGCTTGTTTTAATACAAAAAAGAATGAAAAATTCTACGTGAAAATTTCCGTCGATCTAAAACACCAAGCAATAATGACGCACCGATCTAAGAGAATCAGCTATTCCAACGTTGTTAGATGGATATCAAAGTTCGCACTCATTGTTCCAGAAGAAAGGGAGCTATGTCTTCGTTTCGAGGTGTTTAAGGCACGTAATTTCTTTTCTGACTCTTTAGTAGGAGTTGCAACACACAAATTGGAGATCCAGCACAAGAGTACTACGTCACGAAAATTACCTTCACATCAAGAAAATTTTCTTATTCCTCCCGAGCTTAAGACTTGCACAAGTCTTGAAATTCGTCAAAATAAGGCCTCAAAGGGAGAATTGGATGTAGAGGTAGTAGTGAGGGAGAATATATCAATTGATGGTGTTGATGATTATTTTGTCGTCAAATTAGAACATCTTATGATGCCCAAGCTCCAATAGGAAATCCAAGGATTCTACTATCTAGGATTTATTAGGATTCCTTTAATTACGAGTCTTTTCAAGATTAATTAAGATTTATATATTATTATTCCGTTGCTTCTAGATTCTCTTTAATTTCTTTCCTTCAGAACAAGTTCTTCAATTTTTAACACTCAGCAGAGTGCCTATTTCTTCTATTCAATGGTTCATTATCTTCAATTTCTCTTGATTTTATAATTCTTCTATTCCATGTTTACAAGGGTTCATTATCTTTTATTTCTCTTGATTTACAAGTTTTCCATGGGGATCGTGATATATATGATTGGCAATTTCAAACATAACAAGCCAAGACAAAAATAGCTACACCTATAAGTAGTAGTAGAAATTTAATCATAGTTGTGTATATTCATATAGTTGTCAATGTAAAGGGAAATAAAGACCAACATTACGTCCTATATGTGGAGATGTTCCGATAAAAATGTGCAACGAAGGATGCTTCTACAAAATTTGTTGTGGTTATTAATAATTAACTAACTGAGATAATATATCGATAACTCAATACTGCAAATAATGTCATTGGATTCTAACTAGGGATGGTAACGAATCGGATCTGGACCGGATCCTACTAGATTCAGATCCAGATCCGTTTTTTATACCTGGATCCAGATCCATCGGGTCCATAAATATCAGATCCAAATCCGGATTCATCGGATCCACCGGGTCCACGGATCGGATCTGGATACACATGTAAAAAAAAATTGTCTTGCTAAGAATGTAACCTTGCTAAGAATTATTTTTTTGAACGGACAAACGAATTTTACTTAGCTAACAATTTACTGTGTTTCAATTTTGAAATGTTCATATGAGATATTTTATTCGTTATCTCATTTTGATTGTGAGCTATTAATTGAAAATGTTGGACAATGACAATAGTTGTGGAAAATGCTTACTAGTATTTCCACAATGCAGAACTTGCATGTGCTTAGAATCTTCACAAATGAAGTGAATATAATTTTAACTACTTGTCTATGGAGATGTTAGTCATTCACTAATATAACGTTGATTTTATTATCGAAGTTACCTCTTTATTTTTGGATTTTTGAGTTAACGCGGGAATAAATTAAACTTGTTTTGAGAATTAAACTTGCAAGTATGTGCTTAACAATTTTAAGAAATTGAAACATGTGCACTGAAGGAGAAATTGTGACGTCTTGGCCATTAACCTATCCTCGCGGGACATTGGTAGCGACAAAATAAGAAAACATTTATTAATTTAAAAAAGAGATGTCAACGAGGGTCTTTTTCATTTTCAATAAAATTACTTAACTTATAAAATAAAGGAAATATTACATATTTGGCCGTTTGGTCAAAAACAATTAAATTCTAGCCAAATATATATAAAAAAAGTACCTAAACTTAAGATCAAGACTTACATTTGTGGGTTTATGAACCCGAGATTTTGAGAAATTGGACAGAATTATACTATTTCAAATACCTAAACATTGTTGGCTATCAATTTAATCTGTCTAGTTTTTAGGAAGAGAATATAAGAAAATTAAGAGTTACAGTCTAATAATTACAGTTCTATCATAATTCAATTCCTCCAATTTCTTTCATCTCCATCAAAATCCCCGCCCCTCCCCACCCGCCCCTTTTCACAAGTACTCTTTAAATACTATAGTTTTTAAAAAGTGCCGATGTGTGTGATATGTTTTTGTGGTCCTACAAACTCACAAGCAATACCTAAAGTTCCCAAACCAAGAGTCAAACAAAGTAGAAATTTGCCTTGATGAATCTTGTACAGTACCATGTTTGAGTTTGAAAGTATTCTACACATTTGAACATTTGAACTATCCCACTGAAAATACAAAACAAAATCCCTGAGTAGAGATTTTTGTTGCTTCCCCCCCCCCCCCCCCCGCCCACCTCCATTTGATTAGCTCACATTTCAAAAGTAAGTCAAAGTACAAAATGCCAATGGTCAGCTAATTTCGGGACAAAAGTTGAAAAGGTAAAGACAAGAGACTAGTAAAGTAAAATAACTACCAGTAATAACTGAAATTTTTAATTGGACCAGAAAGTAGGGCAGCATTAATATGGGACTTAATGTACATCTTTAAGAATATAAAAAACTCACAGGCCACAGCTCACCATTGACCAATGATGCACCACCTTTATTGTAATTGTTGTTGTACAAAAATTAATTTGAGTTAATTGCAGGTACCAGTAACTTAATGATAGACTAGTGAATATATACCCTATATATTCACAATATATTATGTAATTAATATTTAATATAATTAAGGTAAAATAAATATCATAATTCTATTAGGACTACAATTGTAGATATATTACATTAATAAGAATACTCTATCAAGGATATTGACACGGTTCTACGTGATATCAGAAGTCAAATCCTAACCTCCTCTCAAACCCCTTATACCGTATATACAAATTCACGAAGATTTTTCTCTCTCAGCTTTCTTTGTATTTTTCTCTCTCACACCACTTTGGTAAAATATTCTACAGTTGGTCGAACAACTCATATGCTCATCCATGTAATTTTCGACGCCTAAGCTCTCTAGAATCATCCTCCTTACAGTCTGGTCTAGTTCTGATAGTTGCTCTCTGTCTTTCTCTACCGGGCACACCCGATACCTCCTCGACTATAATTAGTCAAAAAACTTCTACTTCATCAAATTGTGTTCCCAAAAGGTTGCATAATCAACTCTGTTCCAGAACTTTCTGAAAACATAGCTGCTCCTAAACCAATTCCTTCAAACAACACATTTCTCTCTCCAATCAACGGATTCCGGCAACTTTTCGCCGCCCTGAAAAGCGTATCGCTCTCTTTAGTGTTCTTCAACAACCTTGTCTTTCTATCTAACCTACCTTCCACGAACATGGCAGGGTATTCTTTGTTGCAACCCAGCATCCTGGGCCCACCTCCGAGCCCACAGTACACGGGCCACCAGCACCAGGCCCACTTCTCCACAGCCCATCCAGCGGCTCGCCAGCCATGCCCCAGCCACTATGCCCACTACACAGAGGCCCAACAACAGCCGTCCAGCCTCAATCCAACAGATTTGGGCCATGCTTTCAGTTCTTTAAATTTTCAGCAGCCCGATGATGCGTGGTATATGGATACGGGCGTCACGTCTCACCTCACCAACAATTCTGATAATCTTCCTCAACTGCGCAATTTAAATACTCCTCAATCTATTATGGTCGAAAATGGTCATCGCATTTCAATTCAAGGGTTTGGCCACACACTAACCCCACCACCGCATCCCCATTTCTCCCTAAAAAACGTCCTATATGCCCCTAACATTATCAAGAACCTAATCTTTGTTAGAAAATTTGTCACCGATAATTCTGTATCCATTAATTTTGTCCCGTTTGTTTTTTTGTAACGGACCCACGTACCGGGAACTCCTTACGAGATGCAATACTCAGGGGGGCTCTATCAATTCCTATCAACGTCCGCTATCAGTGTCAATCCTCCCACATCTATATCTATCATTTCCTCCTCAACGTGACATAGTAGACTTGGACATCCCAAAACTCATATTTTTGACTTTCTTAGAAACCACAATTTAATTAAATGTAATAAAGGGAACCTTGCTCATAATTGCTCCCCTTGTCATCTAGGAAAACATGTTAAGACTTTCGTTTACATATTCTTTGAGTGTTACTTTCTCTCCCTTTGATATTATTCATGTAGATTTATGGACATCTCCTATAACTAGCAACCTAGGTCATAAATATTATTTGGTATTTTTGAATGACTTCTCTCACTTCATTTGGGTCTATCCGCTTAAACTTAAGTCTCAAGTTTACTCCAAATTCCTTGAATTTCGTACATTGGTTAAAACGTAATTTAAAAAAGCATCAAAACGTTTCATTGTGATAATGGTCGTGAGTTCAATAACTCCCATTTTCATAATTTTTGTGCGGCTAATGCCATGGTTTTTCATTTCTTCTGACCCCATACTTCCCCTCAAAATGGTAAAGCCGAAAGAATTCTCCGCACCATTAATAATATGATTCATACCCTTCTTTTTAATGCATCTCTCCCCCTGCCTTTTGGGTATATGCATTAAAATGGTAAAACGCATTCTTAACATCTTACCTATCCGTACGATCCAAAATAGGACACCCACCGGAATTCTCTTCCTTCGGATCCCTTCATATGATCACCTTCGAATTTTCGGTTGTCATTGTTACCCAAATCTAGCATCCGCGGTCCCTCACAAATTAGCATCTCGCTTCATTCCGTGCATCTTCCTAGGTTTTCCGTCGAACCATAGGGGGTACTTATGCTATGAGTTATCCACAGATAAAATCTTAATCTCACGCCATGTCAAATTTGTTGAGTATGTTTTCCCGTTTGAGAACATTCAAAAATTTCGAGACACTGATTACAGTTTTCTTGATGACATGAACACCTCCCCTCTACTCCGAAATGCACTACAAAATCTGCACCCTTCGGCCGTCCCACCACCCATCCCGTCGACCCCACCCCATTGCCCGATCCCTGCACAATCACTGCCCGAAATAACACCCGGCACACTTCCCCAACCCACAACCCGCCAGTCCCTGCCCGTCACACTACCCCACCCCACTACCCAGACCCTACCTGCTACTCTGCCCAGCCTTTGCCCGTCCCAATACCCAGCCCCACTGCTCAGTCCCTACCCAGCTACCCAGTATAGTCCGTTACCACCCAGCCCTTCTGCCCAACCCATGACCGTCCCCACTCACCGCATGGAAACACGTACACAACACAGGATTTTCAAACCAAAAGTGCACTTTAACCTATTAACTCAAACCATCTCACTCATTCCTAAAAATCCAAAATTAGCCAAACTTGACCCGAATTGGAATGCGTCCATGCGAGGGAGTTTAATAATGCGCTTAATTCACAGTGCACATGGGATCTTATTCCGCGACCTGAGGGGGTGAATGTAATCAGTTGTACGTGTCTATTTTGTCATAAGTTCAGAGGTAATAGTGCCTTTGAACGTCACAAGGCTAGACTTGTGGCAAATGGCATAGGGCAACAAGAGGATGTTGATTGTGGTGAGACTTTTAGTCAAGTGGTTAAGCCAACTACCATCCTCACAATTTTGAGCATTGCTATGGGGAGAAATGGCATATTCACCAGCTTGATGTAAAGAATGCTTTCTTGGGTAAGTTGAGTTATTTTTGGGGATATTAGTGACCAAATCCGCACATGATATATTCTTGTGTAAGCGTAAGTATGCAGAGGAGATCATCTACACGGCTAAAATGGCAAATTGTAAGATCATGCCTACTCCCGTCGACTCCAGGTCCAAACTAAATGCAGATGATAGGGATCAGGTCAGTGATCTCTATCTTTATAGGAGTCTCGCAGGTGCTCTTCGGTATCTCACCTTCACTCGGCCAGATATTGCATATGCAGTTCAGCAGGTGTGCTTGTTCATGCACGCTCCTAGGGAGCCTCACTTTACAGCTCTTAAGCATATCATTTAGTGTGTTAAGAGCACTCTTGACTATGGACTTCATTTATATCCCTCAGCACCGACTAGATTGCTCTACTACACAGACGCAGATTGGGCAGGCTACCCAGACACCCGTTGATCTACGTCAGGATATTGTGTGTTTTAGGGGGATAACATCATATCGTGGTCTGCCAAGCGGCAAGCCACGCTTTCCCGTTCGACTATAGAAGCAGAATATCGAGGCTCTGTGAACGTTGTTGCCGAGCTATGTTGGCTCCGAAATCTCCTTCTTGAGCTTCATTGTCCCATACGTAAGGCATCTTTGGTTTACTGTGATAACATATCCGTTTTCTATTTGTCTCATAACTCGGTTCAGCATCAGCGAACCAAACATATTGAGATGAATATTCACTTTGTTCGTGAGAAGGTTGCAATGAGTCACGTTAGGGTGTTGCATGTTCCTCTTCGTATCAGTACGCATATATCTTCACAAAGGGGCTTCCTCGGCAACTGTTCCTTGACTTCAGATTTAGTCTCAGCGTTCAGCCTCCTTCCGCTCCGACTGAGGGGGTGTGATAGTGAATATATAATATATATATTATATAATTAATATTTAGTGTAATTAAGGTAAAATAGATATCCTAATTCTATTAGGACTACAACTGTATACTCTATATATATTACATTAATAAGAGAACTTCATCAAGGAGATTGACACTCTTCTACCCTTAATACACTTGGCCCACCCAATTATTATATATTAGCCTTTATTATAATTTATGTCTCATTATATGCATTGACAATTACAACTACAAAGGGGTTACAACTTACTGTACATTTTCTTTTGTTGTTTTCATTTTTCCATGGAAACTCACTTCGCTTTTCAATATAATAATGCTGCCAACTCATACTTTAGACAACTTTTGAGTATATGGAGTAATTTAGGCTCAAGTTTGAATATTTTGCCACAAAGATTCAATCTTAGAGGTTAAAGAGTACTATTTTGGAAATTTATATCCAAAAGGTCTATTAGTCATATATTTTATTACAGTCTTGAATCTCCCTGTTTGGCTTGGAATAATTATTCCATTTTTGTTTTCAAAAACTATAACCAGCACAATTTTAATTAAAGGATAGATTTTGATTTCTAAATATCAAATCAATTATAACCAGAAAAAGATTCCAAAACAGCTTCATCCCATATTTTCTAAAAAAAAAATAGAATGTTGTGCAAAACATTCTCTCACAAGCTAATTCAAACACAACTTTTGTCCAAATTCATTTTTTCAAACACTACCAAAATAAAAACCCAAACTGTCTCTTCAAGATCCAAAAGTTGACAAAGCAATTCAGTAAGTTATAGTGGCATAGCAACATAATATACTGTATATATGAAACTCACAAAAAAAAAAATCGAAAATCTAGGGCATGCGGATCTAAGTAACAAAAAATTAATAAAAGTTATTAATATGTGACAAACATAAGCATCACACGTTAAAATTACTCTAATCCATCCCAATTTATGTCACTCCTTTTTTAGTCAGTCTAAAAAGGAATACCATCTTTCTAACTTAGTAATAATTCAATTTTAAATTTTTTATTTATCTTTAATGAAATAATTTATAGCTATAATTTTTTCTATGATCAGCTTTAGAACTCAAGTTTCAAAAGTTTTCTTTTAGACTTCATATCCAGACAAACACATAAAGTAGATTGATTATAGAACCAGGAACTCTCCTTTTTAGTAATAACTTTGTAATTTTCTTTCGTTTAGGAATGATAAGATAGCAACAGGGCCCAATGATTCAACCCATTGGTCCCTTGTTTTGAAAAGTCAAAAAGTGTTCCTTGACAAGCGTTTGCAGTGTATCACTGTGTGCAAGTGCAACTGAGAAGGGCCTCTGCTATGGCCATTTACAGTGATCTTCTCCTTCCCCTTTACCATTATCATATTTCCACTCTGTTTAACCTTCACTAAGCAAAGGCCACTCATTTTCCTTTGATGGCTGCTTTACTACTTGTCTTCCTTGTTTTTGTCTCCACATTATCATGCTCCGCTCAACAAAACCCACAAACCCTTTTGGAAATCCAATCCCTCACTATTTTCAAACTCAGTATTCACGACCCACTAAGTGCACTCACTGACTGGGATTCTTCTTCCCCTTTTGCCCCTTGCGATTGGCGTGGCGTTTTCTGTTATAACAACCGAGTCACTGAACTTCGTCTCCCTCATTTACAACTAAGTGGACCCATCACTACCCAACTCGCTAACTTACGCATGTTGCGCAAGTTAAACCTCCGTTCCAACTCCTTTAACGGAACTCTTCCTTCATCGTTATCCAAATGTACCCTATTACATTCTCTTTTTCTACAACGCAACGCATTTTCCGGTAAACTTCCGTTAGATATATTTAACCTTACTGATTTACAAATCTTTAATGTTGCTGGAAATCAACTGACTGGTCAAATTTTCGAACTACCTCGGAGTTTACGATACTTTGATCTTTCATCAAACATGTTTTCAGGTGACATTCCCAGAGGTTTATCTGACCTGTCTGAATTACTTTTAATCAATCTTTCTTACAATCGCTTTTCCGGCGAAATTCCGGCCAGTCTTGGCCGGCTTCAACAGCTTCAATACCTTTGGCTTGGGTACAACAACTTGGTAGGTACTTTGCCTTCTGCAATTGCTAATTGTTCATCATTGGTTCATTTAAGTGCTGAAGGAAATGCTATAAGTGGTGTTATTCCGGCAGCAATTGCTGCTTTACCGAAGCTTCAGGTTATATCTTTATCACATAATAATCTTACTGGTTCATTGCCAGCTTCATTGTTCTGTAATATTTCCATTGTTCAGTTGGGATTCAATGCATTCACTAATATTGTCAAGCAAGAGTGGGCTAACTGTTTTAGTTCCTTGCAAATTTTGGATCTTCAACATAACGAAATAAATGGTGAATTTCCTTTGATTTTGACGAATAATTCTGCGTTGACGTCCTTGGATTTGTCATGGAACTTGTTCTCTGGGAAAATCCCAAGTGTTATTGGGAACTTGTGGAGATTAGGGGAACTGAGAATGGCTGATAATTTATTTGAAGGTGGTGTTCCGTTTGAGATTACAAAATGCAGTAACTTGAAGGTTCTTGATCTTGAAGGGAATCGAATGAAAGGGGAGATTCCAATGTTTTTAGGTGAGTTTAGAAGGTTGAAGACATTGTCACTAGGAAGAAATCAGTTTTTGGGTACCATTCCTTCGAGTTTTAGAAATTTGACTAATCTCGAAACTCTGAACTTGGGAGGAAATGGTCTCAACGGAAGCTTGCCCGAGGAGGTAATGGGTTTGAGCAATTTAAGCATATTGAATCTCAGTGGAAACAAGTTTTCTGGCAGTATCCCAGTTGGTGTTGGGAATCTTCAGCAACTCTCAGTTCTGAATCTGAGTAAAAATGGCTTTTCGGGCACTATTCCTTCTAGCATTGGGACTTTGTATAAGCTAACGGTTGTTGATTTGAGTGGACAGAATTTATCAGGTGAAATACCATTTGATCTTGCTGGTTTGCCTAATCTACAGGTTATAGCTTTGCAAGAAAACGACTTGTCTGGTAATGTTCCTGAAGGTTTCAGTAGCTTATTGGGTATGCAATATTTGAATCTTTCTTCCAATTCCTTTTCTGGCCATATACCATCTACATTTGGGTTCTTGACCTCATTAGTTGTACTTTCTTTGTCTAACAACCACATAAATGGTTCATTTCCTCCTGACTTGGGCAACTGCTCTGCACTGGAGAATTTAGATCTGCACTCAAATTCATTGAGTGGCCAAATACCTGCTGATCTCGGACGTCTCTCTCACTTGAGTGTGCTGGATTTGGGTAGAAACAACTTGACGGGTGAAGTCCCAGTAGATATTTCCAATTGTTCATCCATGACATCCCTCATGCTAGACTTGAACCATCTTTCAGGGAACATACCAGAATCGCTTTCCAGGTTATCAAACTTAACTGTACTTGACCTCTCTACTAACAACATCAGTGGGGAAATCCCAGCTAATCTTACCACTCTCTCTAGCTTGGTGAGTTTCAATGTGTCAAACAATAATTTGGAAGGCCAGATTCCAGTGATGTTGGGCTCCCGTTTTAACAACTCATTGGATTATGCTGGCAACCAGGGTTTGTGTGGGGAGCCATTGGAAAGAAGATGTGAGACATCTGGTAGTGGTGGGAATAAATTGATTATGTTCATTGCGGTGGCTGCCAGTGGAGCTCTTCTCCTTTTATCATGCTGCTGCTTCTATACTTACAATCTCTTGAGGTGGCGCAGGAAGCTCAAAGAGAAGGCAGCTGGAAAAAAGAAGCATAGTCCTGCAAGGGCTAGTTCAAGGACCAGTGGTGGTCGTGGCAGTGGTGAGAATGGTGGACCCAAACTTGTTATGTTCAATGACAAAATCACACTCGCTGAAACAATTGAAGCAACTAGAGAATTCGACGAGGAACATGTGCTAAGCAGAACACGTTACGGAGTGGTCTACAAGGCCTGTTACAATGACGGAATGGTGCTCTCGATTCGTAGACTTTCAGATGGATCTCTAAATGAGAACATGTTCAGAAGAGAGGCAGAATCACTTGGCAGGGTGAAGCACAGGAACCTAACAGCTCTACGTGGGTACTATGCTGGGCCGCCTGGCCTCAGACTACTTGTCTATGATTACATGCCAAACGGGAACCTTGCAACACTGCTCCAAGAAGCGTCCCACCAAGATGGTCATGTCCTCAACTGGCCAATGCGCCACCTCATTGCACTTGGCATTGCTCGGGGCCTGGCTTTCCTTCACTCATCCTCAATGATTCATGGAGATGTTAAGCCGCAGAATGTCCTATTTGATGCAGACTTTGAAGCTCATCTTTCAGAATTTGGCCTAGGGAAGCTTGTAGTAGCCACACCAACCGAGCCCTCCACATCAACTTCAGTTGGTACGCTAGGCTATATATCCCCAGAAGCAGCATTAACTGGAGAAACCACAAGAGAATCAGATGCTTATAGCTTTGGCATTGTGTTGCTGGAATTACTAACAGGAAAAAGGCCTTTAATGTTCACACAAGATGAGGACATAGTGAAATGGGTGAAGAGGCAATTGCAGAGAGGGCAAATTTCAGAACTATTAGAGCCAGGCCTGCTTGAGCTAGACCCCGAATCATCAGAATGGGAAGAGTTCTTGTTAGGAATTAAAGTAGGGTTGCTATGCACAGCACCTGACCCACTTGATCGACCCACTATGGCCGACATTGTGTTCATGCTCGAAGGTTGTCGTGTGGGCCCTGATATCGCATCTTCAGCCGATCCCACGTGCCAACCTTCACCCGCATGAATCCCCTCAACCCACATGTTGTAACCCGAGGTTCATTCTAATTCTTTTCCCTTTTTTATTATTAGCTTTATAAGTTGTGGGAGTAAATTTGTAATGCAACGCAACAGTAGCTAGCACTAGCAAGTTCAATTTTCATGCAATTTTTTTGTAGATTTTTAAGGTAAAAGAGAGACAATATTTCTCTTCATTGCCTCTTTTATTGATTCTTGTTTCATCCTATTAAAACACCTCCTTTGGCGTGGGGAGTCCTATTAATAAGTCAAACTTAAAAAAAGAGAAGGAAAAAGAGAAACATGTTGGAACTGTGTTTGTGAGTCAAATGATTTGGACAGTTGTGCAATTGAAGTGCAAGTAGAATAGGATAATGGGGTAGGGGGGCCACAAGATGAGCTCTCCCGCCAAAGAACGAACTAAAAGCCAGGAAATACCAGTCTGGTTCTATCACGTGGCTATCAAGTACTTAAAAAGGTATCTCTTGGGGTACTGAAAATGTAGCCGTTGAAAGTATAAGATACGTATACATAGAGGGAGACACTGGCAAAAACAAGAGCAGATGCTACTTCCAAGAATTTCCTTAAGTTGAATACTACTACGACTTGAGTAATTGTTACTACAGTATTTGTTTTCTGTGGAGTAACAAGAGAGTAAAATGAAACGTAAGAAGGTGACATATAAAATCATCTACCCTACCTACAGTTTAATGGCCAAGCGTGATGAGGGAGGGATCTGTTATTTTGTGGGGGTGATGGATCCTTTTGAATAAGACCAGGGTGAGAGAGAGACTAAAGGAAGAAAATGATTGAGATGGTGACCCACTAATCAATTCATTTCCAACATATTGTGGGGGTGTTTTGTTTTTGTCTTTCCCAACAGCCGAGGCAGTCTTTTCCACGCCAGAGTTCATCATTTATTATATATATATAAATAACATTGACCTTATATATACAGGGTGATTTTTTGACAAAGAGGTTACCCATTTCGCCCGTGCTCTTTTCCATTGTTATTTCTTCTTTTCTTTTTTCACAATACATATGTAGCATGATGAGCAGGAGAGTTCTATTGTCCATTTGATCCCACATTGTTGTGAGTGAATAATTACAATTTACAAACCAATTTCAACTTAGCTTGGTTTTAATTTGTCTCTAGGATAAAGTAGGTATATGTTGAGGTCTTTTTTCCCCCACAAGACGGTGGACATAAAATGATTCCCCATAATAAAATATTGTAGCATGCTTGTGGTCGCACGAGGTTGAGATCTGTGTTAATCAAATTGTTATCAGTAATGAGCTGCAGTGACCGTTTGAGATCTGTTTAATCATATTATTATCAGTAATCAGCTGCAGTGACCGTTAAGGCATCATCTATTTGTTTTTATTGTATTATATTTCTTATACAGCGAAGAAGAGCCACAGCACTATCTTTTTCAATGTTGGGAGTGCTACACATTGCAATAATGTTGTAGCCTGTAAGTAAAAAATTGGATGTTTTAGCAGATAGATCCAAACTTGTCTATAAATGTGAATTTAACTTTGGGTGAAACCCATGTTGGACGATGGGGTTAAAAACTCAACAGAGACCGTGAATCGGGAGAGAAAATAAGATGAATTCAGCTTGATTATTTCCCTCAAGCTATTGGGTTTAAATAGCTAAATTTACATGTCCTAAAACAAAAGAAAATTAATACAAATCAATTTCTAATTACATAATATTCTATCCTAATTATTGAATATTATATTTACATATATGCTAGAATCTTCACAGATTCTAACACTCCCCTCAAACTGGTGCATACAAATTATATATACCAAGCTTGCTACATAAGTAACTCGTTCGGGGATCGGCTAGGGACTTGGTGAATATGTCTGCAAGTTGATCATTTGACTGCACGATCCTTATGTCTTCGAGAATACCTTCCCTGTGACAAAATAACAATTAATCTCTATGTGTTTGGTCCTCTCATGTAACACTGGATTTGATGCAATGTGAAGTGCAACTTCATTATCACACACAAGTTCCATTTTTTTAACTTCTCCAAATTTCAAATCCTTCAGTAGTTGCTTGATCCATATGAGTTCACATGCCGCTATTGTCTAGCCCGATATTCTTCTTCTCCACTAGATCTAGCAACCACATGTTGTTTCTTACTTTTCTAGGACATCAAATTTCCCCCAACGAAAACACAATATCCAGAAGTGGATCGTCTGTCAGCGGGTGACCCTGCGTAGTATGCATCTGAATAGTCACAATTTTCTCATGTCCTTGATCTTCATAGGGTATTCCTTTTCTCGGAGCAGATTTTATGTATCGAATGATGCGAATAATTGCATTTCAATGACTGTCACAAGGAGAATTCAAGAACTGACTCACAACACTAACCAGGAAGGTAATATCAGGTCGAGTCACTGTGAGATAATTCAATTTTCCTACCAGCCTTCTATATCTTTCAGGATCGCTAAGAGGCTCCCCCCTGACCTAGTAGGAGTTTAACATTTGGATCCATTGGAGAATTAATAGCCCTATAATCTGTCATCCTTGACTCCTCAAGAATATCAAGTGCATACTTCCTCTGTAAAATAACAATTCATATTTTGGATTGAGCAACCTCAATGACCAAGAAGTACCTCAATCGACCAAGATCCTTAGTCTGAAAGTGCTTAAAAAGGTGATGTTTCAATTTGGTAATTATCTCATCATCATTACATGTGATGACTATGTCATCAACGTACACCACCAAATATATGCACAAACCTGAAGCAGAATGACGATAAAACCATGAATGATCAGCTTCACTTCGTATCATGCCGAATTCCTGAATAATTATGCTAAACTTTCCAAATCATGCTCGAGGAGACTACTGCAGGCCATAAAGTGTTCGTCGTAATCTGTACACCATGTTACTAGACTCCCCCTAAATAATAAAATCAGGTGGTTGCTCCATATATACCTCATCTTCGAGATCCCCCATGAAGAACGACATTTTTTATATCCAACTGGTAAAGAGACCAATGGCGAACAACAGTCATAGAAAAAAAAGAAACTGACTGAAGCAATCTTAGCCACAGGAGAGAATGTATCACCATAGTTAAGACCAAAAATCTGTGTATAACCCTTGGCAACTAGTCGAGCCTTCAGACGATCAATATGTCTATCGGAGCCAACCTTCACTGTATATACCCAACGACAACCAACTGTAGACTTACCTGGAGGTAGAGGAACGAGCTCCCAAGTACCACTAGAGCGTAAAGCAGACATCTCCTCAATCATAGCTTGTTGCCAACCTGGATGAGAAAGAGTTTCACATATAGTCTTACGAATAGACACAGATGATACAAAAGAAGAATGGGTCAATGATAAACGATGATAGCTCAAACAAGTTTAGATAGGATGAGGGCTACGAGTAAAGCGATTACCTTTGCGAGTTGCAATGGAGGAACTTTGTGTAGACAAGTCCACAGCAGGTAAAGATTCTAGTGGCGGGCATGAGTCATCTAGACGCGGACGACGATGATAAGTCAATAGTGGTGGAGGTGCGGCTGAGGAAGATGGAGCTGTAGGAGATGATGTAGAAGGAAAGACTATGGCGAGATCCCCAAAGGATTGAACTGGTAGAACCTTAGAAATACTTAATTGTTCAGCAGAAGAGGATGTAAGTAGGACTGAACTTCAAAGAAAGTAACATAACAGACATAAGGTATTGCTGGAGGTCAGGCGAGAAGCATCGATATCCCTTTCGTACCTTTGAATACCCGAGAAAAACACATTTAAGAACACGATGAGCCAATTTGTTTTTTTCTAGAGTGAGAATGTGAATAAAGCATGTGCTCCCAAGGACACGCGGTGAAAGAGAAAATAGGGTTGACTGGGGAAACAAAACAGAGTTCGGGACCTGATTTTGAATAGTAGAGGAAGGCATACAGTTAATTAGATAACAAGAGGTGAGCACTGCATCCCCTCAAAATCGCAATGAAACATTTGCTTGTATAAGAAAGGTGCAGGCAGTCTCAACAATATGCCTATTTTTCTCTCTATGGCACCATTTTGTTATGTAGTGGTAAGGATAAGATATCTGATGAAGAATTCCATAGGAAGACATAAATTGTTGAAATTAAGATGATAAATATTCACGTGCATTATCACTACAAAAAGTGTGAATAGAAACACCAAACTGATTTTGTATTTCAACAAAAATAATTGAAATATGGAGATTAATTCAGAACGGTCTTTCATTAAGAAAATCCAAGTACACCTTGAGTAATCATCAATGAAAGTAACAAAATACTTAAAACCCAATGTAGAACTAACTCTACTAGGACCCCAAATATCATAATGAACTAAATGAAAAAGAGACTGCACGATTATTAGAACTACGTGGAAAGGTAGCTCGGGTGTGCTTCCCCAATTGACACGACTCACAATCTAACTTAGGCAATTTGGACAAGCTAGGCACCATCTTTTGATGTTTTGATAAACTAGGGTGACCCAACCGTCTATGGATTAAATTTGGAGAGTCGGAGACCGAATAAACTGTAGTGGAGGTGGGAGAATTGAGATAAATGTATAACAAAGTAGTCAATAAAGAATGAGATGAAACAATTTAAAGCCTAAGTCAAACGACTGATTGATAGAAGGTTAAACGGACAACCAGAGATGAAAAAACATTATTCAGAGTCAAAGAAAGTAAATGATTGGCTTGACCAACTCCAATTGTCATTGTCTGAGAACCATTAACTAAGTAACAGTGGGAAGGGATCGAGAAAAAGTAATATTAGACAATAAAGATTTGTTACCAGAAATGTGATCAGAAGCGCCTGAGTCCAAGACCCAAGGGCCAAGCGCGGTGGACTATAAAATACAAGCAACAGGATTACCAGTCTGAGCAACGAAAACTATTGATAAAGATGCCTACTTACTCGCCTAATACTGAAGATAATCATTGTATTGCTCCTCGGATAAAGAGAACAGTTGATTTGTTGGATTACTAGTGGATTCAGTCTGAGCAACATGAGCATTTTTTGGATTCCCATAGAGAGCGCAACACACATTCTGAGTATGGCTCAATTTATTACAATACGCACACCGTGGCCGAGATTTTCTAGAGCGACCTCCATGTTGATTTCCAGTCTGAGATGCTAGAACGGAAGAGTCTGCATGTGTCACCGAATAACTAGAGGACATAGGTGGTGCTGCCAGTCATAATAATCGAGTGAACAGGTCATCCATAGCAGGAATAGTGGGGCTAGCCAAAATTTAATCACGCACAAAGTCTAGATCGGATCGAAGTCCATCAAGTGTAACAACCAAAAACATTTTCTGACGTTGCTCCAATTATTTTTCAACACTTGGAGTAACAGGCATCAACTCATTGAATTCTTCCATAACCGCCTGAACCTGTCCAAGATAGGCAGACATATCCAAATCCTGCTTTTTAAGGTTAGTCAACTGAGAAATCACATTATAAAAGCGTGAGATGTCATTTGTATATAGTCCACGAGCCTTTTTTCCAAATTAAGAAGCAAGTTTGGAATAGTCGAAACAATGGCATCAACTTTGAGTCAATAGATTTCCACAAAAGACTACATAACTGAACATCAATCCTTTTCCATTCGCCCCTATCTTTTTCACTGATATCCTTAGCATGTTTAACCAAATAGCTCTGAACACCTTGTCTCTTGCACCATAACTGAACAGAGGAAGACTAAGATAAGTAGTGGTGATGGAGTGGTTGGGGTTATTGAAAACCATAGGTTTAGAACCAAAAATATCTGATCCGAATGACATTTTTCTCAAATACTAGGTGAAATAACTTCAAATAGGGGTAAGTCACAATTAGCAGAGAAATAAATAGTAACCCAAGTCTTAGATAGAACCAGATTACCGAAAATAATTAGTAGATTTGCTAGAAACAGTAAGTTGTCGTCGGAATCTAAAAAAAAATGGTTATTGTCACCGAAAAAGTAGATTTCTTCGTCGAAAAATGCTTGGAAACAGAAAAAAAAAATGTGGATAGGATCGGACTGGTGGGGCGACCTACTGGGAAAAAAACGTTTTCCTGGAAGTTATCGGAACAAAGCTCACGCGCCGGTGAGTGGAGTAGATCTGACTGAAATTTCTAAGATCTAATCGGCGTGTGGAGGCGCGTTAGAGGTCGAACAGCGGCAGAGCTTGCTGGGTTGGCTGGCGCTGCTCTTCCGCTTCTCGTGGTGGTGTTGGTTTGGTTACAACACCTATGAAAACGAAGTATCTCGTCGGACAACCAAGAAAGGTTGCCGATTTTTTTTTTTTTTTTTTTTTTGAATTTGAAGATTTTCTCTTCCTATGTCTTTGCACTCTGATACCATGTGAATCGGAAGAGAAAATAAGATGAACTCAACTTGATTATTCCCTCAAGCTATTGAGGTTAAAATAACTAAATTTACATGTCCTACAAAGGAAAGAAAATCAATACAAATCAATTTCTAATTACAGAATATTATATTTACATATATGCTAAAATTTTCACAGATTCTAACAAAGACAAAAGAAGCTAGGTCATTTTTCCTTATCTGCTTAAACTTTGATAAGCCGAGTTAGCCGATATATGTGTTGGTAGAAGGTACATTATTGTCTTAACTATTCGTAACAAATGTGAAGTGAAATCACATGTAGAAAGAAATATATACAAGTTAACTAAAAGAAATGGTTATGGAAGGGCGCACATAAACAGAGCATAAATAAAGTAAACAAGAGTCACGTTTGCACCCATTAGCAAAATTCAACCACAAAGTCTTAACCTTAATATCTTATTGCAAGGACTTCCACATAGGTAAGGAATAGTTAACCAAATGGAAAAATCTAACCGATGTTGTATAATCAAAGAGAAAATGATTTCAAAAAATTAATTTACTCTCCTGAGGTTCCAAACTATTAACACATACATTCATTGTGGTTTCATAATACATGAATAACACTTTCTTTAACTGCAGTTTAAAAGCCTCATCCTACCTGTGTGAGAAGATTAAGATAATAGGCCTAACCTTCATGAGCTGCTGTTGCCCACGAGTAATTGGCCTTCTGAAAACATACCCCTCTGCGTTCTTGGTTAAATTTCATCAAGGCAGCTACACGCGAAACTAAAGAAATGAATATGCCTCTAGCGCAATCATGTCAATCGCACACGTTATGTCGCCATTACAAATATGCATCTTCACACTCAAGAGCTCCACCAGTGTCCAAAACTAAACTCATGAAATGCAGCAACTTTCACAGAATTCATTAAAAATATGATTCTTGTTGAATTGCGAAGAAATGTTATCGCTGTGCTTAGTAGGAAGAGAAAACATGAAAAGAAAAAGATGTTCTCTTAGGAAACAAAATAACACAAAAGCAACCCCAATTCTGGTTGTAATACTTCTTTTACATTGCTCTTCCCGTCTTCCATGACCCACTTCACTACATCAAAACACTACATGCAATAATTAAGTTTCTTTCACTTGCACAGCTCATTTTGCTAGTTTATATAGGTAAAAGTCAAAGTCATATACAAGAAAACCCAATAACAATATAGTAAAAGCCCAGAGTTTTGCATGACTACTGCTCAGGCAGTAATAGCAATGATCAAGGTGGATTTCATATATTTAGGTGTATCAATACATTCCAACAAGAAAAATACAATTGTATCAGCATTCATGCAACAAGATGCTCCTCATTATTGCAAAATACAGTAACTGAAAAATTGAGAGAACGTTCTCTTGGTGACATACAGGGAAAAGACAGCTTCCAAATCTACAATCACCAGTGGAAAACACAATGTGCGACTGAAATGGAAAGGAAAAGATGCACCAAAAAACTAGCATCGGTTACCAAACTGCCAGCACAGTGATGCAAAAAGTTTCCATCATAAACCTGGAAATACATTATTTTCTACTCTGCTCTAGATTGGCCAGCACGGGAAGAAAGGATAATGCCAACAATCAGTCCGTACAAAGCCAATGCCTCCGCAAAAATAAGAATCAGGATCATACCAACAAAGAGTTTTGGTTGTTGTGCATTTGCTCTGGGAAAATAAAATAATGTTAGTATATAGGACTTGGAGACATTAAATACAAATTTGCATATGAGAAAACTTAAGAAGAAAATGCTGCTTTAAATAATCACTTTCGATCAAGTGATGACAGGTACTCGATCTAACAACCAAATAAAAGGTCCCCCCCTTGCTAAAAACATAAATATAGGAGCAACAAGGGGAATTACAAACAGAAAGGATTTTATTTCACAATGCTACTAAACTGTTTAGAGATTGATATTTTTCACCTTCATAAACATTTCTGAATGACACTAATAATTTGCTATGCCAAAACTGATTTAGTTGTACACTTATTTCATGATGACAGTCATATTTATACCTTGATTTCACATCAAGGATCAATACTGCACCTCTTATTTCCTTACGAAAATTACTACTAGTTCTAGAAAAAGTGGAAACAAAATAATCTGCAATTCGTTAATGGAAAGAGATCAGCATATGTGGAAAAAACAGAGTGATATCTTCCTAAAGAAAGGGCAACAAAAAACTAAGTTTTTGTTATTGTGCTAAAAATTCGTATAAAAGCAATATAAGGGTCCTCCACTTCATATCAGTTAACGATTTGCTTTTTTGCATGCTTCAATGTGATAAATTACAGCTAATATCATCTCAAGTGTAGTTGGTTAATTTTATGCTAGTTTGAGGATTTTTTTTGGTAACCGAAAATGAATATAGAAAAGATCATGCTAGTTTTAGGATTTCACACTTCAAAATTTGAAACATCCAAGTTACAGGGCTACTCCTTCTAATCTTACCAGTACAGAAAATAATATTAGATTGCAATTTGATAGAACCAGTTTATTCAGTAATGTCAAAACCACTTATCAGAAAAAGGAAAAAAAAGAAAAATTCAGAGAACAAAACTCTTTGCTTGAAATGGAAGTTCCAACTAAACTCTTTGGTGCAATAATGTGTAAAGTAGAACGATTACTATTGACTACATTCAGTAACTTTTAAAAGCGAAAAGCGGAAAAAAACGATAAGACTTTAGAGGCTTTAAGCGAGACGCGAGACGAAAGAAGGAGAAGGGAAGAGTTTACTTCTTAGAAGTAAAACACATAATTTATTTTTTTAAAATACAAAATTTACCTAACACGTGTTCCGCTGGCACCTTACATGGAACCTATAGTAAGTAGTATCAACCTTGAGTGATGGTCTGCCAGTCCTAACGCTTGGGGCAGATGAGGTCCTTATTTGAGAGATAATAGTAAAGTATGCCTTTTCCATATGGATACTAAGTAAGAAATGAGATTGATGTTTTCCTGTTGCACTATCTTGAAGTAGAAAGTTGAGTCATACTACCTTAGTTCTTTGGATGATATAATAAACAGTTCTCGTACAACAAAGTCACTATTTCTGAAATGGTAAAATTTTTGTTTAGTGCACCGGGCTGCCCTTGTTCTTCTTACAACAAAGTCACTCTTCCACAAACATGGAGGAAAAATCAGATAACATTCAAAGTTCAGACCTTTCTAAGAATCCAAGCACTTTAAGAAGCAATAACAACAAAGAGACTCTACAAAAGGTAGAGCCCCTTGACAAACATCCCCCCAAACAAGGTCAATCTACCAGGTAGTCAAATCAGATGACATTCATGTACGTTTTAAAATTCTTACATGACACAGGATGCGACAAGTCCAGTTAAGGAAGGATCCAAAGTAATTCCCTTCAGTTAGGATGAACTTACTATGAAAAAGTTTCATAATACTTCTATAATTTTGCACAAAATACATTACAAATGCATCAATTCCCAATCCATTTAGGTGCAAAACAAGTAACTTTATCTAATAAGTTGTCTATCAAGGAACCAGGAGAATGAGAAATTACCTAACACCAGCATCACCAACAATTCCAATAGCCATACCAGCAGAAAGGCCAGCAAGACCACAAGCCAGACCAGAAGAAAGGTGTGCATATCCATCAAAAAGGTAATACGATTTGGTCTTGGGGTTAATCCCTGTACTAATAATGACAGCAATAATCAAACCATAAATACCTAACACTCCAGCCATAACAACAGGCACAATTGACTTCATCACAAGCTCTGGCCTCATTACTCCCATCGACGCCACTCCCACACCGCTCTTCGCTGTTCCATAAGCAGCTCCCATACCTACAACCAATCCATAATTTTCTATTACTAGTTACAATTAATTGAATAGAATAATAAATGTAAAGTTTGGTTTTTTTTATGGTACACTTACAGGAGAAAACGAGCGCGGCAGCGGCGCCGAGGAAACCGAAGAAGGGAGCTGTTTCATCGCCACTGAAAGTTGATGTCATTGTTACACACGTGACTGATCGGAATTTTGAAGACAAGTTTGTGATCGGCGAGAGATAGTTTAGTTGTGTCCTTGTATTTTGTCTTTCGTTTCTTGTCTGGTTCTGTCTCAATCTCAATCACACGTTCGATTCACTGGACACGTCGTGCAGGAAACTTCTTCGCAGCTGCCATAATATGGGCTCTATATTCATGGGCCAGATCTATGGGTACTTATTCATTATTGGGCTTCGGAGGTTTCCCCAATCCTAAATGCGCATCCTCTTGGTACGGAAAAGAAATGCGATCAGCAATCTACTAACCCTCTATTCTAACTAGGGGTGGCCAGTGGGCCGGTTCGGGGCGGGGCGTGTCCCGGCGGGACTGGAAAAGGGTCGGGACCGGTCCTTCGGCGGGTCGGGACTGGCGGGACAAGCCGATGTCGCATCCCGTCCCTCATCCCGTCAGAAAAGGGGACCGGTGTTGGCGGGGCAGGGGCAGGGCGGGTCGGGTCGGGTCCGGGATTCCTTTTTTTTAGACACTTAATTTCAAAAAAATTATGAATATAAACACTTAAATAATTGAACAAGATAGTGTAATAAAAATATCACAATGCTATTTTTGTGCCTCTTATATTATTTAATAGAAATATAATTTTTTTGTAATACAATTTCAAAATTGCAACTTTGTGGTGTTGTTCAAAAGTTGCAAATCACATAGTAAAATTGCAATTAAAAAAAATTACATAGTTATAACCACCTTTTCTAATTTCTTCACAATGTCTTGTGGTTTTTCAGTTGAAATTGGAATTTATTGGTCAAATCGCTCGACGTCGCTTCCAGTTACGTCGGACAAGATTTCGTTGTAGTTTAAATCATCTTCTTCGTTGATCTTTGATTGATCGCACCGTCTATACTCTGCTCGTATCCAATCTCTGAATAAAACTGCAATCTTCAAGCTGTTTCCAGCTAATGAGTGTCTGTGCTCTATTATTTGAAATCTTCCGGCAGAAAAAGCACTTTCAGACGCTGTTGATGACGTTTGAATGTTCAACACATCTTGGGCCATCTTTGCTAGTATCGGAAATGTCTTCTCATTTTTCCTCCTGTATTTAAGCAAGTCTTCACGTCCTTCTTCATTGAAAACTGTTTGGTACGGTATTAACACCCTGCAAAACAAAAAAATCAAACTCGCTAACTTGATTAGTAGTGGAACCACTAAACATTCTATTTCTAAGGCTTTCAATACTAGCCGCAGAAACAACATGTCTTTTATAAGGTTGTATTGAAGAAGAAAAAGAATATGGTATAGAAGTCGGTTGGTAGCTAGCACTTTCTTGTTGGTAATGCATATATACTTTTTTGCATTCATCGTGTATGCTAGACAAAACTTCTTCTTTAGTTGGTTCCTTAGGTGGTTGTTCATTTGAGTTTTTTGGAGTTGTAGGTGGAAGTACTGCTATACAATCATAAATAGTTTTAATAAGTGATTTACAACCGTCTATTTTAATAGTCGGGTTTAATACAACACCAATAATATAAATAGTGGGAATAGGAAAAAAAATATTTTTAAAATTTGATAAACATTTTTAATATGTGCCTTATAAGATGGTTTTTCCATATATTCACTAAGTAACAAAAATATTAGAGCTATATAAAATAACATAATTGAAATAGTATGATAATATATACCAGAAAATTCTTTAGTTGCTTGAAAAATTTTCTCTAAAAATCCAATAAGTTCGGAAAAAAAATTTCAATCATTATCTACAAGCATATCAATTGGATTTCGATTATGAGTGTTAAAAAATAAAATTATAGATCTTCTATAATCGTAAGCAACAAGTAGTTCTTCAGAGAATTCCACCTAATCGCTACTTTTTCAGAAATTTTTCTAAAAGGTAATCCACAATCGTGACAAGTTTTTTTATATTCTTTTTTTCTTTGTATTCTATTACTTCTAAAAATAAAGTTTATAGCAAATTGTACTTTATTAAGAATGTCTTCAAAAGTGATAGAATTTCTAGTATGCCTATCATCAATATATCTATATGCTAAAATACATTTTTGCATTACCAATTATGATCTATCCAATGACATGTTACCACTTACCGTTAAATAATCATTATCGTTAGTATTACGGCCTATATCAGAAGTGATGATACTTTGCCAGGAAAATGATATAATGCATAACGTAAATATTGTTGATATTCATTTGCAAATTTAAAAACGTCTCTCCTAACAGTTGATCTAGAAAAACAGTTAAAAGCAGGATTATAGATTTCTCTAATGTAATGAATAAAATCAGGAGATGAATGAAATATAAAAGGCAAACCCTCCACCGCAACTAATTTTGCTATTGCTTCCCTATCTTTGTGTTTATCATATTTAGGACCTACAATTCCCCTGGCGTTGGGTTAATTTGACCATGTACTTGATCCGGGACACTATGTGAACCTTTTCCCGACTGAGAGTGCATTGGCGCACCTGACTTTGTAGCCTCGTATTCATCCCACCTAGCTTTGTGAAAGTCTTGTACATGTCTCAATAAATCTCTCGTCCCACTCTGATCTTTTTCGATTTTAAATTTATAAATATTTTTACAAATTTTGCATCTAACTACTCGATTCTCTTGATCCCTATTAAAAAAAATATCATGCAGCTGATTTTAATTTTCGTTGTGTGGGACCCGACTCATACTAGGGGAATAAGAGGCATTCCAATTTCAGTTTGAGGCTGAGACTCAGTCTGAGGTTGAGGTTGTTCAGGTGCACTGGTGGGTGTGTCATCTAGATTATCGTCTAAATTAAAGTCTGATCCAGTTGCAGGATATATCTCATCATCTAATGGTATATCATTAAAAAATCAGTTTTATCTATATGAGTGTAATCAATCAAATCATCATGACTAAGAATAGGATGACTAAAAGAAGTACATCTGCCCTTGTTACCCCTACTAGAAGAAGTACATCTGCCCTTGTTACCCCTACTAGAAGAAGCACCCTTACCCATAATCGTACGTCTAAATTCTTCTATTTTAATTATGTAAATAAATAATTAAAGATAATGAAAATAAGTGCGATAATTAAAATAAAGTAACAATAATAATTTAAAGAATTAAAACTTGGCTCGATGGAATATCCTCAAGCTACATTATTATGCAAATAAATAACCAAACGCCTACGTAACGTCGCCGTGTAATCGAGGTTGAAAATTGAAACTTTGCTCGATGGATGATCCTCAAGCTAGTTGTCAACTTCAGTCCCAATTTTTGAACTTGATACAATTATTCAAATGAGCAAATAAAATAAAATATTTAATAGGCAATGTAGAATTGTAGAGAGGGAGATTGAGATATTAGAGAGATTGTAGGAAGATTTGTGAGATAAAATGAGGTATTTATAATTGAGAAATTGGGTTAAAGTGTAAATATACTAACTTAAGGGTTAAAAATAAATATTAAGGGGGTAGGGGGCCAAAAATGGCCGTTGGAACCGTTGCACAACGGCCAAAATCTAAATCTGGCAGTTGTTGCAACGGTTAGTTTTGCAAAGGGGAGGGGGGATCAGGATCGGGATGAGATCGGGGCGGGTCGAAGCAGGACGGGCCCGGGCGGGATGAGCCCAGGTCTCGTCCCGGTTTCGAGTCCCGGCACCGTCATTTTTTTAGGGGGATGGGGTCATGGCCGGGGCGGGGTCGGGTTGGGGCAGGGTCGAAATCGGGCCGACCCGAGCAACTGGACAACCTTAATCCTAACTAGTGAATTTGATCGCGCGCTATGTGCGGTATCTTAATAAATTTAAAAATGATCTTTTATAAATTACGTCAAGATAAATGAGATAATTTGTTTTGCTTAGACCTGGATTTCTTTTCCTTATTAACAAATTATATAATTATAAGATGCAACAAAATTGAAAACAATCAGAAAGAAAGGTATACAAATAATAATCGTTGGGGTTGGTTGTGCCAAGTCAAGAAAGAAAATACAATTTCATAAAAGAGGAGAAAAAATAGCGGTAACCCTCTTATATTTCTGAAATCTAAGTGGTATTCTCTTTAATTACATACAAACATATGATGTTAAGCTTAGTATAATTGACTCTCAATTATATGTAATTAAAATTAAAATATTGGAGCACCTAAATGACTATGCTACAACACATAATTCTATATGATACAATATAGCTATTGTAAAATAAGGACTTTCTTTTTAGATGAACTTTTAAACTTGCAAAGATGAATAATGCATGGAACACATTTAAAAGATGAGGACGTCGATCTTCTTTCTTCATGTTTATCAATTGCCATGTAGAGTCTATTTTCAAATATTTTGTAGTTGTTATGCAATTTTGTGTTCACCTTCTTCTCATATAAAATTAAATATGAACGAAATGCAAGAAGACAAAAAGTTAAAAAACATGTAACGTTTAATTTATCTTTTTCATTTTGATTTTAAAAATTATTGTGTATAAACACCTTAAATAGGGAAAGAAGATCTTCTAATCATTCATTTTCTTAAACGTTTTCCTCCTTTAACATTTTTTAAATATAGCTTAATTAATCATAATTAAGAGACTTAAGAAGTGGCTTTTCAGTTTCTTTAACATATCACATATATAAATGGAGGAAAATAGAATAAATGCTAATAAAATTAAGGGAAAAATAATTATTCTTGGCCAGAGAGGGAAAAAGATCTATTATCATAGCTATTTTCCACAACTATTGGAAAAATAATAATTTATAAATCAATAATATTTTAGGAATTTCTAAATAAATTAAAGAGTATTATAAAGAGCATGAATGATAACAAAAAAGCAACAACTTTGTATTAAATGTCATTTTCGATGAAGAAGTAGAGGCTTGGCACAAGAGACAAACGTGATTTTTTTTATGGAGCACCTAAATGGAGAATTTCGAAGGTAATATTGTAAAATCTAAGGAAAATAAAATTTTATAATTCTGATCAATAAATGATGTCATGTCATATTTCCAGAAATATCACTTATTCTTATAAAAATAATTAGGACGTTCATGCTAACAATAAGATAAATAGAAATATGAATAAAGAAAAAGAGAAAAAAGATAATTGTGTTTGGCCAGAGAAAAAAATAATATATATATATATATATATATATATATATATAGAGAGAGAGAGAGAGAGAGAGAGAGAGAGAGAGAGAGAGATGGTAGTAGATTTTGCTAGAATTATTTAGCTCACCAATCAAATTTATCTAAGCAACAAAGTTTATATATTTTAATTTTCATATATTAAAGAGTATAAATATAAAAATTCTAGACTAAGCTAAAATGAATGATGACCATTGTCAATGATTTTGTGTCACGGACAAACTGAAAAATAAGATCAATAATAGAAATTCTATAACATAATAATTCAAAGGTTGAAAAAAATTAAACAT
The DNA here is from genome assembly GCA_034509755.1 of Anisodus tanguticus. NCBI lineage: Eukaryota > Viridiplantae > Streptophyta > Magnoliopsida > Solanales > Solanaceae > Anisodus > Anisodus tanguticus. The sequence continues at coordinate 12,783,419 of CM067544.1, forward strand.
TCTAAAAGATATTCATATAATAAAAATACAAAGACACTCACTCACTTGCTAAAAAAATATTTGAGTACCTGACATGAGAATTGGTCATTCTCCATCAATATTTTCTTCATTTTGTACTGATGATCTTCTCCCCAGTTCTATAATTTTGTGTTTTTGATCTCCTCATCGATTTTACAACGAACAAACCGAAAAAGAATCAATAATAGAAGTTCTATAACATAATAATTTAAATGGTGAAAAAAATTAAACATTCTAAACGATATTCATATAATAAAAGTATCAAGACACTCACTCACTTGCTAAAATAAATATTTGAGTACCTAACGTGGGAATAGTTTCTTCTTCATCTTCTTCATTTTGTGCTTTTGATCTCCTCCTTAGTTCTACAATTTTATACTGTTGATCTCCTCATCTATTCTACAATACTCTCCCTTTATTGAAATGATAATACCATGTTGGTGTGATTTAATTAGGTATCATAAATTGTACACTAAATTAGGAATTATGAAATTAATTACTAGTACTAATTAAGAGTAGAAGTTATGAAGATGAAGGGGTGTAAATAATGGAGATGACTTTTCAAATTAAAATAAAATAATTAAAAATGATATAAAAAGCCAATAAAAAGATAATCTCCTCACCTATTCTACAATACTCTCCATTTATTGGAATGAGAATACCATGTTGGTGTGATTTCAATTAGGTGTCATAACTTGTACATAATTATAAAATTAATTACTAATACTAATTAAAAGTACAAGTTATGAAGATGAAAGGGTGTGAGTTATGAAGATGATTTTTTAAATTAAAATAAAATAATATAAAATCCAAAAAAAGAAGAAAAAAGATAAATACAATCCTTGGTCATAGAAAAGTGTCACATATGATTGTCTATTCCTAGGTTTATATTATATATTGATTCTCGACCTTTACACCCTTCTATTAAGGGCCATGTCTTCAGTTGTCTATTCATAGCGTTATATTATATATTGATTCTCGACCTTCACACCCTTCTATTGAGGGTCATGCCTTCGGTAAGCTGAAGCTGTGTCAAATCCTGCCTAATCACTAAAGTAATTGAATTTGTTTCATTCCACATATTTAATTTAAAAATTGACGTAAATAACAGTTCATCCAAAAAGATATCTTACAAATTGTATATATTATGTATATTAACTAATGAATATAGTTATTTTTGACCGATAAATCAAATGTGTAACTTTCTCAATTTTAAAGAATAAGTTTGAAGGGAATTGAAAGAGTGAGTGGGTCAATTACCTGATTGATCCAAAGTTTGGTTAGGTCAAGATAAGTTGAATTAGACTGAAATAAATAATAGGTTATAATTCAACCAACTTAAATCATTTTTCATTTGTTTGTTGTTTGTTCTTTTACCCAGACTAAAGACAAAGTTTCTTTTATTTATAAAGAGAATAGGATAGCAAAATATACATTTTCTATGCTTTGACAAAGTTTTCATGGTTTGGTTTCGACTAGTTAGGTAGGCAATGCGCACGATTGCCTTATTTTAGGTGGTCTTTAATTTTTGTCTCTTAAATTGATGGTTTTAATTTTTGTTTTTTACTTAAAAAAATGATCGAAAATATTTTTGAGGTCATGAATTCGAATCTCAACAGAGTCAAAAAGAAAAAAAATTCGCTAGACAAGATTTTATTAGAAAATATATTTATTCGGTCAAAATTATATAGAAATTATGCTTTAAGAGACATAATTTCTATGTAGTTATGCCTCCAAAAATATCTCTGAGGTTGTGGGTTTTGAATCTCAGCAAAGTCAAAAAGAAAAAAATTGAAAAGCAAGATTTCATAGAAATTATGAATATTCGATCAAAGTTATATAGAGTTTATACCTTAAGGGGCATAATTTCTATGTAACTATGCTTGAAGGCAAAGTTTCATTGAAAAATTAAGATTATATCTTGTCCGACTAGTTACATAGAAACTATGCCTAAAGGGGCATAGTCTCTATATAACTTTTGCCGAATAGACATAAATTCTATGAAAATTTTGCATTGCGATTTTATTTCTTTTTTGTCTCTGCTGGAATTCGAACCCAGAATCTCTGATTTAGTATACCTGCGAATAAAGGGTACTTTGGCTCATAAATTTTTATTAAATGAGAAGTAAGAATAATTGACACAAATGCCCTTATTTTGGGTTGGCCTTTAATTTTTGCCCTTCCTATCTTATTGTATTTAAGTTAATAATAAGTAGACGAAACTACCCCTTCCATTCCACATAGCTTCTTTTTCAATTCATCTTCTTCCCCAACTTCATCCTTCTCTCTTACTTCAAATTTCAAACCTAGGAATTCCAAGTATCAATAATGGTGGATTTCAATTTTTTTTATCAACTTCTCTCTAACATCAACTTCAAATGGTTAGATTTGAAGAAAATAATTTAAGTACATGGATTAAATGAAACTGTCACCATATTGAAAAGTTGACTAACAGATAAAAGTGGAATTTGTGTGTGTGGAGGGGGCGGGGTTACGTTTAAGTTCTCTGTATTTTAAAGCAGCACATGTACGAGTGATATACTGATTGGAGTATTATAAAAATCCCAACTACACTGATTCCACTGTCCCTATTGTTTCTGTTTTTAAATTTTGGTTATTTCGGTAGGTATGTGGATTTTTGTAACACTTACATATATTTCTATTTGTCTTTTTATATAGCTTAATATATAGGTTAGTCTCTCAGCTGGGTCACATATTCCTTGGACACACCTTACGTTTACAAAAACCTTTTATACATTAAACGTTTCTCATATATATATATATATATATATATATATATATATGCATAACTTCCCATTATATGTACTTGCAAATATTACCTAATAAGGAAAACTTAACTTGATGAATTTTTACTTTTTTCATATATAATTTTTTTACTTTGTAACTATTTCGCAAAATAAGATTTCATAGAAACTATGCCTATTCGGGTGAAGTTACATAGATTCTATACCTTGTCCAGCATAGTTCTGTAGATATTAAGTTAACAAGAATAAATTATTTAGTAACTATTTCGCAAGACAAGATTTCATAGAAACTATGTCTACTGGAGCAAAGTTACATAGAACATATGTCTTGCATGACATAGTTCTGTAGAAGTTAAGTTAACAAGCATAAGTTGTGTATTAACTATTTTGCAAGACAATGTTTCATAAAAACTATGCATATTGGAACAAAGTTACATAGAACATATGTTTTATCCGGCATAGTTATGTAGGAATTAAGTTAACATATATAACTTGTAGTAATTATTTCGCAAGACAAGGTTTCATAGAAACTATGTCTATTGGAGCAAAGTTACATAGAACCTATGCTTTGTCCGGCATAGTTCTGTAGGAATTAAGTCAACAGACACAAGTTATGTAGTAACTATTTCGCAAGGCAATGTTTCATAAAAATTGTGCTTATTTGGGCAAAGTTACATAGAACATATGCCTTGTCCGACATATTTATGTAAAAATTAAGTTAATACGCTTGTGTAGTAACTATTTCGCAATGCAGGATTTCATAGAAACTATGCCTATTCGGATAAAGTTACATAGAACATATGTCTTGTCCGTCATAGTTCTTTAGAAATTAAGTTAACAGGCATAAATTGCGTAGTAATTAATTTGCAAGGCAAGGTTTCATAGAAACTATGCCTATTCAGGCAAAATTACATAGAACATATGTCTTGTCCGACATAATTTTGTAAAGATTAAGCTAACAAGCATAAGTTGTGTAGTTACTATTTCGGAAGGCAAGATTTCCTAAAAACTATGTCTATTCGGACAATATTACATAGAACTTATGCCTTATCCGACATAATTCTGTAGAAATTAAGGTAATAGACATAAGTTGTATAATAACTTAAAAGACATTGTGTGTCCTTTTTTCCTACCTTTCAATGCCATCGCGTGTCCTTCATTATCCAATCGTCTAATAAAGTAAGCATATGGATAAAATTAACCACTGAGCTATTATTTAAGGCCTAACTTGATTAATTTTGAAATATAAAGATAGGTCTTAAGACCTAACTTGACTAACTTTGGAATCTAAAGTTTCGCCTTAAGGTTAAGGCCTAACTTGACTAACTTTGGAATATAAAGTTAGGCTTTAAGGCCTAACTTGACTAACTTTAGAATCTAAAGTTATGCTTTAAGGCCTAACTTGACTAACTTGGAATATAAAGTTAGGCCTAAACTAAATTTGAAATCTAAAGTTATGCCCTAAGGCCTAACTTGACTAATTTTGGAATCTTAAGTTATGCCTTAAGTTTAAGATCTAACTTGACTAACTTTGGAATCTAAAGTTATGTCTTAAGACATAATTTGACTAACTTTAGAATATAAAGTATGTCTAACTTGACTAACTTTGGAATATAAAGTAGGTCTAACTTGACTAACTTTAGAATCTAAAGTTATGCCTTAAGACCTAACATGACTAACTTGGGAATATAAAGTATGTCTAACTTGACTAACTTTGGAATCTAAAGATATGTCTTAAGACCTTGACTAACTTTGGAATATAAAATAAGTCTTATTGACTAACTTTGAAATCTAAAGTTATATTTTAAGGCCTAACTTGATTAAATTTGGAATCTAAAGTTATTCTTTAAGGACTAACTTGATTAATTTGAAATATAAGTTTAGTCCTTAGGCCTAACTTGACTAAATTTGGAATCTAAAGTTATGTCTTAAGGCCTAAGTTGATTAACTTTGGAATCTAAAGTTATGCCTTAAGGTTAAGGTTTAACTTGACTAAATGTAGAATCTAAAGTTATGTCTTAACGCCAAAGTTGAAAAGTTATGTCTTAAGGTTAAGGCCTAATTTGACTAACTTTGAATCTAAAATTATGTCTTAAGGTTAAGGCCTAACTTGACTAACTTTGGAATTTAAAGTTATGTAAGGCCTAAGTTGACTAACTTTAGAATCTAAATTTATGACTTAAGGTTAAGCCTAACTTGATTAATTTTGGAATCTAAAATTATGCCTTGAGGCCTAACTTGACTAATTTTGGAATATAAAGTTAATCATAATAAATAAATTAAAAAAATTGGTCATAATAAATAAATAAAATTATTTAATATAAGGTCATAATAATTTTTGAGTGAATTTAACTTTTGTACAATTTTAGAATTTTTTAAACTTCATATAAATAAATGAAAGAAATTATTTATAAACTGAATTTGGCCAGTTGATTAGCTTACCAAATTTCTACTCGTACCATTTTTTTTAACCTTAAAGTCTTCCAAAAACTTTAAGTCAACCTAAAGCTTCACCTAAACATCAACATTCATTCCTAAATATATAATGAAGAGGCTATTAGCTTTCAGCTTTGCTCGTCGACTCTTCAAACCTCGTACAATACAACAACACAAACATTCCCAAGTACAGTACTAATGTCTTCTTGTTTTGTCAAATATCCTTAAAGAAATTAAGTATTATTTTTTTGAGAGCAACTAATTCGGCATTTTGATTAATTGTGTTATTGTGGGTATATGAATCAAAGGAGAGTATGGAGCAGTCACCAATTGACACCATCGGAACTCCACTTTATTCTCGTAATTGCCACCGTAGACCACCACAATCGACAGCAGTCCGACGAAAAACTCCAGTGGATTTGCCCTTTCACTAAATCAGTATTTCCTGCGAGGCGTAGGCTCCGGACAGACCGGCAACAACACCGGCGCCGGCGTCATCGAAAAATGATGGGCCTTAACAAGTGGGTGAGGATGAAGAAAAATGGAGTTCTGTTTTAGGTTGGAGGGCATATTGATCAGAAAATATTCATTAAATGAGAGGAAAACAAAAATTAAAGACCACTCATTTGAAGGGCAAATATTAAAGACCAGCTCATTTGAAGGGACTATGCAATTTTATGAAAATTAAAGACCAGCAAATTGAGGGCAAAAATTAAAGACCAGGTATGAAGGTCAATCCACCCAATTTTTTGTAATAAAAAAGCAGCAAAACGGAAAGGGGGTCAATATATATGATGGATTATTCGGAAAGAGGAATGAGAGCCCCCATGGGCTGTTTCTACTCTCTGTGTTGAACGATTTTTATTGGGCCGTCCGCTGCAAGGTGGACCTTGTTTTTCTGTTAGCTGAATGGGCTAAATTTGTTGTTGATAGCGGCCTTGGGCTGTTACTGGAATAAGTTTGTGAATAGTTGGCAAATTGTAAATAAACCGTTTTAGATATCAAAATACTTTAAATTGGTATGTTATTTTTGTACAAAATAATGATTGAAACGATAGAACTAATCATTTCAGGATGCTTTTAGGATTGGTAATGGGGAGGAGAGAGTGAACGAAAAAAATATATTAATTTGATAAATTATGAAATTAACATAACATAACATAGCAAGCCCAAAAAGAAGAAAGTTGTCGTGAGGAAGACAAATGAATTTAATCTCTTTCCTAAAATGCATGACCTATATTTATACTCCTATAAACTTTTGTCAAATCTGTTTATAAAAATGTCATTTGTTAACATATTGTTTAACTATTATAGTGAAATGTTGTTATAGAAACATATAATATAACATATACTATGAAAAATCAGTTTCAAGAACTTGACCTTTATAATGAAATGTTGTTATAAAAATATTTGACTAGAATTTGAACATCAACCAGTACTCAATGGTGGTAAACGAATGAGCAGCGAGGAATGTATGGTTAGAAACAATTGAAAACTCATCATCAATACAAATTATACTCTGCTTTATATACATGAAAACTACAATCGAGTAACACCACTTAGTTTAGCTTACTTTATTTTAACCTTTTTACAAATTACTGTATACTTACCACAACGGCAACCTATAGTTCATTAAAAAAATCACAAGCTTCGTCTTTTCAATCAGAACAAGAAGTTAGTAAATTGGACACTAGAGAATTAAAACCTTTGCTTGACATGCAAAACATTGCAGTAATTAAGTGGTGGATAAAAAAAGGTAAGGCATCCACTTAATTTATCACTTTTCATCATTAATGTATTTATTACAAAAGCTCCACCCGCACGGCCAATATGAAAAGCTTCTGTATTACTCACATTTTTCCCATTAACACGAAGATTGTAACAGCTAGCACTTGGAGGTGACTGATGATGGATATTCATATTCTCATGCAGCTTATATAAGACAACTTACCAAAATTATTTAAAATATAGCAAGAAAAGGAAGGAATTGTTGTGATCTGTTTGATATTATAGCAGAGTTATACAGAAGAAGCATCACACCCCACGTTCGACTGAGATCATGAAGTGCTTCTGAAGCCATTTTTGTGGGGGCCGATGGTAAGAAAAAGAGATTTCTCAAAGGATCTTGAGCCTAATTCAACCCCAAAAGCTAGCTTGTAGGGTGAGGATTGTCCAAGTCCATATAAAGAGTCCATGTTCCCATTCTATTTCCGATGTGGGACTCTTAACACTCCCCGCATGCCCAAACCTCTTTAACTGGAGCGTGGACAATATAATTTGGGGGCCCAACATCGACGAACAAAGAATTGGAATGGACCTGACTCTAATACCATGTAAATATATAACACATTGGATCTAACTCAACCCCAAAAGCTAGCTTGTAGGGTGAGGATTGTCCAAGTCCATATAAAGAGTTCATGTTTCCATTCCATTTTCGACGTGGAACTCTTAACAATCAGAAATAGAATCATCACTAACAAATAATTTCATCATAAATTAGATGTTTCACATATATATCTTCTGCATTCATGTATTGCAACAACAGTGGCATACATAAAATTTACGCAAACAGTGTCGGCTTATTATCACCACTAGACTAGTTCAATTCATGGTTTGAATATAAGGTTGCGGAGCATCAGGCTTCCTTCAATTTCATATTGATGTTAATTACTTTACGTTATTTTTCAAGCAACATATATGTCTATATATGTTTAAGAAAATTATATAATCATGTACATAAATACATTTAATTAAATTATTCCGTGAAGCAATGTCGGATGACAGGCCATATAATGCGTCTCCGCCACTGATTGCCGATTAAAAGTTAAGAGTACAATTGGTTAATCTAGTTTTTTAGTTTCAACTTTTTGTTAGAATTACTACTACTAGCATTTCCTCTGTAGGAATTCTTCGATACTACTAACTGAAGTTTGGTTATCAAAAATGGTCCATGAAAATGCCAGCCAATGTTTCATAAATCATGGCTAATAATACTAAAGATACCTTATCGGCCAACCTATATGTACTTGCCAAATGTAAGTAAGTAAAGATTAAGATAGAAAGTTCAGTAACCAGAAAAGATCAAGAAGGAATTGGAAAAAGTAAAAACAAAACAAAAAAGAATCATAACTATTGACAAAAAAAACAGGATAGAATAAAACATGGCTTGTCAGGGGGCAAAGGAGAAACGTATCTAGAAACCAAACAATAAAGTAAGTAAAAGAAAAGAGAAACACATTTCTGTTTGAGCAGTGCAAGAAAAAGTAGAAATAGATGTAATTAGTCAATTGGGAAGTGCTATCATTGAGGAACAATGAACAATTTGTTTTTTTGGACCCCCCACTTATAAACTTAAAAAGAAACTCTCATTAACACGGGGCAGTGTTGGAGCCATAACAATACTGTAATGAACAAGATCCATTCATCACTCCTTCACCTAAAAAAAAAAACCGAGCTATGATTTTTAGTTTATGGGTTATACATTTAAAAAAATGCTAATTTTTCTTTTATAAATATTATGTAAATTTCTAACGCAAATGATCTAGACCAAAGCTATTGAGTTTTGTCAAAGCGGTAAGCAGAAAGATTTATAGTTCTGCTCTATTTCACCCTAATTAACACCAAATTAAAAAAACGAATAGCTATCCTGTGACTATCAATGGTTTCTCAGTTTCAATTCTTTCTCAATTAGAAATGGCCCATTTCCCAACAATTTGTGGAGGGATACTTCCTCTTTAATTAATTAAATGAAGTAATTCACATAACTATAAAATTAGAGGGAATTTCAATTGTTCCTTCGAGAACATTTGATAAAAAAAAGTACATCTATTTGGCTTTATGTATATAATATATGATTTGAATAAATATATGTGTTCAATTGAATTGAAAGAACCAACACTAGATCCGCTTGTACTGTCAATTTTGTTCTTTGAATGTTCCTTTATTAATACTCACTCCCACAAATTTCCAAATTGACATGTTCCCATCTAAATATGTATATGTAACATTTCTTCTTGAAAGTGACAAGTGACACCAATCTATCTTTTAAGATTTTTCAAAATTTCCCTTGCTCCCCACATTCTACTGCTAGGTTGTACCTAGCTTTATAATCTCGTTAGTTCCCAATTAGAATTAAAAAGATTAAAGGAAAAGAAAGGAAAATTGGATGTTTGAAGTTGCTATAACTAAAATTGTAAATTATTGATAAAGGAAAAGAGAAAAACATTTTCGTGTTTGTCTTTATTTAAAAGATAGTAAAAGAAAATCAAAATAAGAATGGGCCACTTTTCTTCGAAATTCTACCAGCTTTTGCCGAATTTAATCTGAAGATCTTTCATATGGGAAAAACAATTAAACGTTAGTATTCTTCACTAATTCGCGATTTTCCAAATGCACTGAAAGTAGATAATGCTCACTTGTTAAAACCTCTTCTTTCATTTCTTGGAATTAAAAGGGCATCGAAGTGTAATATCAAAGGACTATCAAGAACCTTTTGCTTCTTCTCCTAGTGATAATATACACTTGACAACGGAAAGAAATAATCCCTTAATTATTTTTATTAATGAAAGAGAATATATACAATATATAAATTTCCATAATAGAAAATATATTTCTATTCTAATCCCAAAACCCTATTCCAGTAGTACAAGAATCCTACAATTGTGGTAAGTGTACAATACTAAGTAATACAAATATTCTACATTAATTATGCTAAAATCGGTACACTAATTCGGACCAAAGACCTGTGATATACATTATGTATGGCAAGTGTATATCACGGGGTATATACATTGTTTATCACACCCCCGCAGTCATAGCGGGCGGTCTTCGTACGCTGAGACTGTCCCTAAAATCTTCAAAAAGGACCGAGGGAAGACCTTTGGTAAAGATGTCTGCAATTTGATACTTGGAAGGGACATGGCAGACGCGCCACGAGCTACCTTTTCGAGAACAAAATGGATATCCATCTCTATATGTTTGGTGCGCTGGTGCTGAACCGGATTATCAGAAAGGTAGATGGCACTAACATTATCACAATACACCAAGGTAGATTTCTGAATAGGACAATGAAGCTCCAACAGAAGATTACGTAACCAATAGGATTCAGAGACCACATTAGCTACCCCTCTATACTCAGCCTCTGCACTAGAGAGTAACAAAGTCGACTGACGCTTTGCAGACCATGAGACCAAGTTATTACCAAGAAACATACAATAGCCAGACGTAGATCGTCTGGTGTCTGGACAGCCACCCCAATCAGCATTTGTATACGAGACAAATGTAGACATCGATGATGGATATAAATATAAGCCATAGTCAAGTGTCTCCTGGATGTATCGAATAATGCGTTAGAGCGCATTCATATGTTCAACCTTGGGATCATGCATAAACAAGCATACCTATTGTACGGCATACGTAATATCTGGTCTCATAAAAGTAAGATACTGAAGGGCTCATGTAAGACTGCGATATCGGATCGAATCCTCATACGGGGAGCCAGTCGCAGCCCCTAGCTTGGGTTTAGTATCAACTGGAGTGGAAGCGGACTTACATGATGACATACTAGCTTGTTCAATGATCTCAGCTGCATACTTCCGTTGGGACAAGAACAACTCACCTGTATGACGGGTGATAGCAATCCCCAAAAAGTAACTCAAGGACCCCAAGTCTTTCATAGCAAACTCAGACCTGAGCATTGTCATGATAGACTGGCGTAATGCATCAGAAAAGGTAGTCAAGATAATATCATCCACATATAATAGTATATAAGCCAAGGAAAAACCAGGATGATATATGAACAATGAGTTATCAGACCTGCTGTGATTGAACCCAATAGTCGAAACATAGTCTGCAAAACTCTTATACCAATCCCGTGGGGACTGCTTAAGCCAATACAAGGACTTCTTCAACAAACAGACATGATGAGGATATTTGGGATCCCTAAACCCCAATGGCTAATGCATATAGACTGTCTCCTTGAGATCACCATGTAAGAAAATATTCTTCACATCTAACTGATGAATGGGCCATGCTTTCGAAAGAGCCAAGCTGAGCATAATGCAAATGGTAGCCGGCTTGACCACCGGACTAAATGTCTCACCACAATCCACACCAACCTGCTGAGTCCTTCCATCACTTACAAGACGAGCCTTATGCCTCACAAAAGAACCGTCAGAATTGTCCTTATGAGCAAAAATCCACATAGACCGAATAATATTAACACCAGATGGACGGAGCACCAACTCCCACTTCTTACTATCAATAAGAGCATTATATTCGTCGGTCATAGCAATTTTCCAATTCGGGTCATTTAAAGTAGACATAGGATTACGGGGTAGGGGTGATTTAAGAACATTAAAATTTAAATTAAAATGTCTTTTCAATAAAAATACTCCGTTGACTACAAGTGACCGATCTATGACTCGGGGAAGAATTGGGCGAATTTTGAGAATTATCGGGACTTGTGACGAACTGGCCAGCAAGCAGTGGGCCTGTTGACCCAAATCGGCAACTGGAACAGAAATTGTGCCAACACTGGACCCGTTACCCGAAAGAGGAACTGGGCCAGAACTGGGTAGGATAGATGGCCCAGTTGCTTTGGACCTAGAACTGTATATGATGCTGTGACGGGTGGACCAGCGGGTAGTGGGCCCACTGGTGGATTTTGGGTACGGGACAGTTCTGATAAATGATGGATAATATATAGGGAGACACCGTCGTCCAAAAAATTATACGAACTAGGCACGGGACTACTCACTTTAGAAAACGAAAATTGGGGCTCATAAAATATAACATGGCGACTAATGATTATTTTATTTGACGATAAATCAAAACATTTGTAACCACGATGATTAGACGGATAACCCAAAAACACACAAGGGGTAGACGGAGTCTGAAGTTTGTTAATTGTGATGGACGGAAAGAGTGGATAACACAAGCACCCAAAGACCCTAAGATGTGAATATGAAGGAGTCTTATTATATAAAATTTGGAGAGGGGATGAATACGTCAAATCTTTGATAGGAACTATGTTAAGGAGATATGTAGTCATTTGTAGAGCATGATGCCAAAATGTAGGAGGTACGGAAGCATGAATCAATAAAGTTCGGACAATGTTATTAATGGTACGAATTTTGCGTTCGCCATTCCCATTTTGTGAAGACGTATGAGGACAAGAAAAATGAAAATTAATCTCATTATTAGCACAAAACTCCCGAAACATCTCATTATCATATTCTTTGTCATTATCACATTGAATAATTTTTATTTCCCGTTCGAATTGGGTTCTAATGAATGCTCTAAATTTTAAGAAGGTGGAAAAAACTTGAGATTTTTTCGCTATCGGAAAAGTCCATAAAAATTAGAATAATCATCCAAAAATAGAACATAATAACGATGACCCAAAGAACTGAAAACAATAGATGTCCATAAATCGCTATGAATAATATCAAATGGCATTATAGTATGAGAATTAGAGTCTACAAATGGCAACCTAACAATTTTTTCTAAAGAACAAGATTGACAATTCGAAGTACCACGCGTACCCTTACAAGAAATAAAATTATTTTTATTTAAGGAAGACAAAATTGAACACCCTGGATGACCTAGACGAGCATGCTACAAGGAAAGAGCAAGGGCTGCAAAAGTTGATGGCAAGGCTTGACTCGAGAGATCGAAACTTGTCGTGATAGGATATAGATCTCCCCTACTATCACACCTCATGAGAGGAATCCTCGTCTTGAAATCCTTCACAGAAAACCCAAACGGATCAAATTCAATAGAAACATAATTATCAATGGTGAATTAACGGACATACACCAAATTTTTAATCAATTTAGGAGGCATGAAGGATATTTTTTAAGATAAGAGGTGGATGGGGGGGTAACATTTTATGACGATAACCACGAATCAGAACTGAATTACCATTACAAACAATTATGCCACAATTGCTGCTCAAAATGGAATAAGACGAGAGAGTACCTTGATCGGATGTCATGTGGGTAGTGGCTCCGGTGTCAATGTACCAATTCGGGTCTGGCGGATTTAATCCAAGTGTGTGCATTGCGGCTTCAATGTTGGTTTGTGTGGGGGCCCACTGTATGGTGGGCCTGCGGAGGCCGAGGCCCAAGCACCCCGGCTTGCAGCCTCAGCCTATCACTGCGTCGAAAAAAACTGGGCTGTTACGAGTTAGGCCTGAAAGGCTGGCCAGCCCACTGCCCGTGCTATAGAGGTCCAGTAAAATAAGGGTTAGTGGGCCACTGCCCATGGCTGGGACCAGTTGGGTTGTGGCCCACTGTTGTTTGGGCGGGACCCACTGTCGCCGGAACCACCGCGTTTGCCCCCGCGATTGTTGCCATATTTTTCTGTCTTTTTTTTCCACCCTCTTGAGATCGGTTTTGGTTCGAATGGTCACCAAAATTCGGAGAATTAGTGGAGGACGTCATCATGACTACGGGAATAGCACTCGTAGCCGCCTTTTTAGCCAAGTAGGCTTCTTTCAAAGTAAGCATGGAGCAGACTTGATAGAACTTCGGGAGAGGATTATTTTGACGAATGAGAATTCCAACGCCACTATAGGCCTCGGATAGGCCAGCAACCATCTGTAGAACAAGATGATCTTCACTAAAGGGCGCACCAACGTTGCAGAGTTGGTTCGCCAATTCTTTCAACCTTTTGCAATATGCTGAAACGTTCGGAAAATTTTCCATATTTGACGTGGTAAAATTCCTGCTCAAGGGTAACAACCCGAGAATTCTGATTATCTTGGAATATATCACGTACTCTATCCCATGCCGCCATCGCCGTAGCGTCTGGTTCAATAATCATTTGCAAGAGGTCGGTAGTAATAGTGGAGTAAATCCACTGAAGAACAATAGCATCAAGGGTTGTCCATAACTTAGGATCATCCTCGGGTTTGGGCACCTCTGTATCCGTAGGAGCTGCGGGGATAATATGATGGAGGACTTGATGCGAGCGTGCGTGAACTTTGAACAGTTCTGTCCACGTCGCGTATTGGACGTTTTCTATTTCAAGAATGATAGGGATGTGATTCTTGATGTTAGAAACAGTGAGGGCAGGGTAAAACATGTTCTTAGCCATAATATCAATGCAAGATGTGAGGTAGGGATTGGGAAGAAAAAATTTGGGAAGAGAGGAGGGACCGTCGGCCACAAATTCCGAGAAAAAATGGCTTGGATTTTGAGGCTTAGTCGGCGGAAATTGGAAGGAATTTGGAGAGAGGATTTTAAGAGCTAGATTTCTGATACCATAAAAGAAATAATCCCTTGATTATTTTCATTAATGAAAGAGAATATATACAATATACAAATTTCCATAATAGAAAACTTATTCCTATTCTAATCCCAAAACCCTATTCTAGTAGTATAAGAATCATGCAATTATGGTAAGTGTAAAATACTAAGTAATACAAATATTCTACACTAATTACTAAAATCGGTACACTAATTCGGACCAAAGACCCGTGATATACACTATGTATGGCAAGTGTATATCACGAGTATATACACCGTTTATCAACAACATCTATATGGTTATCAATCAATCAGTCACTAACAGTAACTTGGTAGCTTTTAAATAATATTATGGTCCATTAATTAGGCACGGGAGATTGTCCACTTTAATTTAACATGATGGTCAATCATCAATATCTCATTTCTAGAGAAGGCAAGTAACTCCAAAAATAATTTCAATAATTTTTAAATCGAAATTAATTCGAGTGATGCTAAGAGTCTCTAACAATTGCTAATTATAAGGTGGTAAAAAGTGCTTAAATTTTAATCATGAGTTTTACGGTAAGATGTTATAATCGCTAAAAGTGATATGTTCAATTCTTTTGTAGAATGACATATGTAGTATTGCTACCTAGAAGAGTTGTAATCATAATGCAAATGCACCCCCACCCGCCAAAAAAAATAATCTCCTTATTGTAAAGAATCTTGTTTTTCACACCTCAAAATATAATAATGTACAAGTATAGTGAAGAGGCAAGGCAATAAAATGTAACTATGTTGGTCGTGGAAATAATGGTGAAGTTTGTTAGGACCATTGATTTAGAGACAAATAGAGTTTTTAGGAGTGTAATTTTTCTTCTTCACCAACCACCATGTAACCATAAGTCAATAATTTCACTTAACTAAAGGGTAAGCTGTTATGTTCTTAATTAGTACTACTTCACTAATTAAACCCCCATTATATTATCCTAGGGGGATTACCGACAGGGGATAGGGGGTGTTTGGAGGAAAGTCAATGTCAAATGTCTAAAATCTTGAGAGGACCCCTTCAAGGATATTCCTTTTGCTCTTTACGCTAACGGGTATTTTCGCATTTTGGCTACTCACCTTTTTATACACTTTGTATTGCTATTGAACACATGTTTGAGAGAGATACTAAAATATTTGACTATTTCATCAAAAGTTTAAGCTAGTAAAGGTACATTTTTAGTAACTTAATTATATTTTCCAGATGCCTCGTCTTGGACTGATTTTTTTTATGGGTTAACCACGTAAATTTTCCTTTTTATAATGAGTGATGATAAAATTCGAACTCAAAACCTTTGATTACTTTGATATCATTTGAAACGTGTGACTATCACATCTAAAAGTATAAACTAGTGCACACTTTTATTTAATTAATCATATTCTCGACAAAAAAGAGATAAACTTTAAGGGTCAATACATTATGCATTGTGTACAAATAATACATTCATACCTCTCTCTATAGTGTCATCCTCATATAATTGCACCTCTCTATAACAATCAAGTTTTTACGGAACAAATTTTTATGTTATATTTTATCTCTTTATAACAACTTTTTACATATAAAAGCAACAATCATCTTTATAACAATACATTCTTTGTAAAATTACCCTCTATAAGAACTATATTTTTTTGGTAATAAAATTATTAATCATCTGTATATAAATAGAATATCTAAGATTACCAATAATAGGTCTAGAGATTTTGATCAAATATTTTAATACTTTAATACACTATTTATGACAGAGAATAGTATATGAATATATTTTCATCATTAAAAGATTATCCTTCGTTATACAAAGTGTGATTAAACTTAGAATTTGACAATTAAAAATAAAAAATAGATTTTGTGCATTTTTTTTGCCTACAACATCCAAATATACTTTAATATCTATGGTGTTATATGTGTACCACAACCATTCTTTATAACAACCAAAAAAATTCGGACCCAACGATATAGTTATAGAAATATTTGACGATAGTAAAAGTTAAGATAAGAGAAAAATAATGTGACATAACAGTTAATAAAGTGAGTAAAAATATAAAAATTAAAACTACTTACTACAAAGGTAAAAGGTGCAGATTATTATTTTTTTGGCTCAAGTCTTAGTGAATATTATTTATATTGATCGATCGTGGCGAAGTTGGGGGAGGGGGGGGTAGGGACTAGGGAGATGGTGTGGACCATGGGAGTCTAAATGGGGTGAATGATGAGGTCCGCCGCATGATGGGAGGTCACAGCCGACCGCACCCTTTGACGTGAACAACCAATTAGTCCATATGCCGCCCGATCAACCAGCTTCACTTCACCTGCCGCCTTCTTTAATTTCTCCTCTCCTATTCTAAATTCCTCTCAGACTTTGTTTAGGGCCGGTTTGGAAAGTCACTCATGTAATTAAAATTGAATGTAATTGGCAGTTTGACATGTTTGACAGATTAAATAATTATATGATCAACATGTAATTGGGTGTAAAAGGGAGGGGTAATTACACTCTTCAATTCTCAAGGGAGGGGGATTGAGAATTAGGTGTAATTACGCTCTGTAATTACAAGGTTATTTTTAAATTTTTTCCTTATTCTTTTTATTTTAAATTCTTTTCTTTTTATTTTTTTATTTTTACATTTTAAATTATTTTTATTTTTTAAAATTATTTTTATTTTTTAAAATATTACGTTTTAAAATATTTTTACAGTAATATCTTTCACTTTTTTTCTCATTTTCCAACATTTACTTCTTGTGATTCCATGTAGTTGCTCATATTATATTTTAGTTTTTCTTATTTTCTTCATTTAGTGTAACTACGTTATTATTCTAGTTTTTGAAATAACACTTTCTAATATTATAAAGAATGAGTTATTAACAAACTTGACATATAACGAGTGATGTTATTAAAGTAGAATCTCATTGTTGAATGAGGTTATAGACTTATAAATATTTTCACATTCTTTTGAATTAGAATTACTTACGTTATGTTGGAATTTATTTTATCTTATGTTGAAATTTGACATAAAAGGTACATGTTAAATTATTATCTTTTGACTTTTGAATTTATGTTATATTTGTGATTTCAGTTTATTTGCTTTAGTACTATCCACTTGTTTTACATTGCATATTATTCATTTTCCACTTACAATTGGTAGATTACTTTTTTTGTCAAACATTTGAATAGTGTTATGACATTACATGTATTAATATTAATCTTTTTGTCAAACATATATACAACCCATGATGTTACAAAATGTGTGTATTTAATTTTTATAATTAATTAAATTAAAATATTATTAATTTGAAAATCTACATTACTTTTACAATATTATTTAAAAATATGTGATTATTAATTATTATTTTCAAAAAATAATACAACAACAACAACATACCCAGTGAAATCTCACAACGTGGGGTCTGAGGAGGGTATAGTGTACGCAGACCTTACCTCTACCTTGGTAGGTAGAGCGGTTGTTTTCGAGAGACCCTCGGCTCAAGACAAAGCACAAACACAAGCAAAGTAAGGCAAACAAAACGACTAAGTCATGATAGCGAATTCTGAAAAAGAAGCAATAACTAATGCAAGTAAATGCAGGTAAATAAGACAAACAAACAAAATACACATAGCATCATAAATCAAACGATAGGGAATTATAAAACAATATTGTGTCTACTAGTATTATAGGCTAAGCAGGCCTACAATAATAACGCTACAACTACCAGTTAGTAAGCGTAGGTAGGACTACGCTGAACTACTTACTACCCTAATCTATGTCCTCCATAACCCCATATCTAAGGTCATGTCCTCAGTGAGTTGCACCTGCGCCATATCTCGTCTAATCACTTCTCCCAAATACTTCTTCGGCCTACCTCTACCCCTCTTGTACCCGTCCATAGCCAACCTCCGCACTGGGGCATTTGTGTCTCTCCTTTGTACGTGCCCGAACCATCTCAACTTCGCTTCCCGCATCTTATCCTTCAACGAGGTCACTCCTACTCTATTCCGGATATCATCATTTCTAATTCTATCCCTCCTTGTATGCCCACACATCCATCTTAGCATTCTCATCTCCGCAACTTTCATCTTTTGGGTATACGAAGATGAGGATGCTAAGATGTTTGTCAATATGTATCTTAAATAATATGTTTCTTAAATACTTAATTTAATATATCATTTATAAAGGCACATATTTGTCAAACACGTATTAGTTTTTTTAAAAACTAATCTAACTGTATAATTACACATGTACAACAAAATAATATGTTTGTAATTACACTGTAATTACGTTATGACAAACAAATAAGTCCTCGTAATTACCATGCTATGTAATTACTACCCTAGCAATTACCCCAATTCCAATTATCAGATGGCTTTCCAAATAGACCCTTAGTGAACTTCAGAGTTACTAATAGCAAGAATTTCACATTAAAATTGAACGATATTTTATCTAAACTTCGAAGATGAAATTTATTGGATTGCGGGTGGTACAATAACAGTGAGTGTTTGTGACGCGGATTTATATTAGTGAAATTTACACAAATAATTATAGCTTAGGGGTTTAAAATTTGTTATAGCTATAGTTTCAATATTTACAGGGCATAACTACTTTTTACTCGCTATATTTATAAACGGCTCGTTGTATTCATAAAACGGCCTCGATGTATTCATGAATACAACGAGTAAAAATGTATTCAAAATTCTTTTCGTTGTATTCAAGTCAGATATATGCAACTCAGTTGTATTCACGTCAAAATCTATTCACTCAGTTGTATTCATTTGTAGCTACTTTTACATTGTATTCAATTTATTGTATTTAAAATCGGTTGTATTCAAACAACATAAAGACAAAAAAAAATTGTATTCAACTTATTGTATTTTAAATTCGATTGTATTCGAATAACATAAATATATAAAAAATAGATTCAACAGTAATAGATACACTAAAATACTGAATACAAAAATAGATGCACTGAAATACTGAATACAAAAATAGATACACTAAAATAATGAATACAAAAATAGATACACTAAAAATTTAACAAATACACTCAAAAACTGAATTAAAAATAATAATAAATTGAATACAATCTAAAAAATAACAAAAATAATACAATCCCTCCGCCGCAGCACTTATCATCGGAAACTGGAAGAAGCTCAGATCTAAACGATCCCTCCGCCGCACTTCTCAGTCCATTGCGCCGACGACGACAGAGAACTCAGATCTGATAGCAATGGATTTGTGGGTCATGACAGCGGCGGAGAGCTCAGATCTGATAGCAATGACAGTGGCGGAGAACTCAGACCTAAACCAGATTCATAAAATCACGACGGAGAGCTCAGACCTAAATCAGATCTGATAGCAATGACGGCGGCGGAGAGATCTGAAGTAGTTAAACCATGACAGCGGTGGGTCACGACGGCGGAGCAGAAACACCACATTGAGCACCACGTTGAGAAATCGCCAGAGCACCACGTTGAGAAAAATAGATCTGAAGAAAAATAAAGTACCTTGTATATTTATTAATAGTTGTTAATTATATTTAACATATTACTCTTCGTTATAGAATGTAATTAATTTAAACTATAGCTACTAAATATAAATATGTACTAGTAGTTAGTTATGTCATGTAAATTTTCCTTTATATTATTCAACCTAATAAATTTTGAATATATGATACTTTAAACAGATGACAATATATAATTTGTATAAATTCAATATAACTATAGTTAACCTTTCCACAACTGCGTAAATTTAATTACTATATTAAGATATACTCTAAAGAAAATGGAAAAATTTATTGATGATGCTTATTTCGAAGAGAGATTTTGTATATTTGGTAAGAGTTCTTTAGTAATAAAATAAAGAAAGAAATTACACTTTATTTTGACTCAGTTCATTTCAATTAAGCAATTTTTTGGGCAGGTTAATAGTTCATTTATTTATTAGTTAAGTCTTAACTCATTTAAATTTAGTCAAATCCATCCATTTAACACATCTAAGCTGATCAAATCCAATAAAGGTAGAGGTGACATAATCATTCTCAACCTCGGACCTCTATAGCAACCCTATCGCCGTCCTAATTAAAGGAATTTGGTGGTTTTAAAAGTGCAATTACTGATGTTTTAGCCAGAAACTCAACGTTATTGGAAGCCAGTTCATATGGTTTTTACCTTCTTCTCTACAAGTACCACAAAAAAGCAACAATATAATACTAATAACAACCCGAAAAAAGTATCTTATTTTTAGTTTACTACGCACTTTACTTGTTAACTTGTTACTTTCTAATGGAAGCTTTGGCCGACCATCTATATAGATTGATGGATGCTTATCATCCCTTATCCTAACCGTGGCAATCTATTTTACCTTTCTTGATCAAAGGTCATGGCCCTACTAATTAAAGACGGATTTAGAATTTCAAATCGGCAGTGTATGTAAAATTATTATGATATAATAAATGAAACTTAGTAAAGCATATATTATTTCAAATCGAGTACAATGCGTATGATTATACCTACGTATTGATATACTACATATGTTACTGTCATTATTACTATTAGAAATAAAGGTTTTTCCCACCGACAATCAATGAAAATTTTGTGTTATAAAACATGATTTTTCTACCTCATTTTTACTGAACCAGCTCACTGAGAAAACACATGATGAGAAATAGATTTCCATTGAAACGTTGAGATACTTCTTATTTTTTTTCGCGTGAAAACACTAATATTTTTTCCCCTCTGACTTATTCATCAAATTATCTATAAAAATACTAAACATTTTTTAATGAAAAATTTCAGTGGAAAATAGTGATTTTTAATATTAGTGTGTTCACTCTAGCATATCTTCTTGCGTTTCATTTAGTTGGGTCTTTATCACTCGAGTTTCCATCAAAATATTCTACAGAGCACCTTACTAAGTTGCTGAAAAAACAAAGACATATCAAAGATTCTCGGATTGTTTTACTTATTTCTTTTTCTATAATTAGAGTAGGATAGCAGCGTGAGGAGGTTTGTTCCCTTGTGTATTCCACGAATTAACAAACAGTTAGGCTATATTAGCTATCCTGGTTACCAAAGTCAAAAAGTTAATAAGACGAGTTAATAGATAAATTAAACGGTGGTCCCACCTATAAAAAAAGAAAACATAGAGTTATTTATAGTTTTTTGGTTGTCAATCTCAAAATGTGAATTTGGAGGATTTAACTTATGTATTACAATGTAGAATATGTAATAATTTATTTATAGGGAAATCAAATCAAATATGATTATGTCGATATTAAGTGTAAGTTCTGATATATATCTATTGATATGTAATATGTTCCACATCCACTTGCATTTTGACAAGTTTATCTGAGAAGTACACAATAAGAGAATGAACTTTTGATTTTATTGAGATTAGCTGTTGGTGTATAATTTTGTTTACATCATCATATAAAAGTTGTCTACAACAAAGATAATTGTCAGTAATAAACCTAGTGTGGTAATTAAAGAAGTCAAAAATTAATTAAAATATATTATCCGTGCGAATTTGTTAGATAGGTTGTAATATATATGAATTGGTATTGTTCCACAACGGGAGGCGAAATGAGTTTGCAGGCTTAAAAATAAAAGCCCGGGTATTCTAGGTTTTATTTAAAACATGAATTTAAATGAACGTGTATGTTCATAAACTAAGATGATTATTCAGAATAGTCATTTTCTTATAATGTAAAATTTGTCTGAGGTATAAACACGGATTTAATTTTGTAGAAATGGAGAGCTTAAGCTAGCATTAATGGAGTATACGGTTGTAGAGAGAGAAAGTAGAGTAGTGGAGTTGAAGAAGAAGCTCGGAAATTAAAATGCTTCATTAATTCAATACACAGTTGGACCATTCCTATTTATACACGTGGAATAATTATAACTAACTCTCTAACTATCAATATACAAATAGCTATTGCACACTTAACTAAGAGTACATCTATTACAAGCATAGCTATTTTCTTACTCCCCCTCAAGTTGGGTGGGGAACATGTTAACCATCCCTAACTTGCATACAAGAAAATCATGCTGACTTTTTCCAAATTCCTTTGTCAAAATATCTACAGTTTGATCCTTGCTATTCACATGTGATGTCCATATGAACCCTTGCTGAATTCTTTCTCTAATAAAGGCAGTCAATTTTTATGTGTTTTTTTCCTCTCATGATACATAGGATTTGAGGTTATTTGTAGTGCTGCTTTATTGTCACAAAATAAATCCATTGGCTTCTCAATCTATACTCCCAGCACTATCAATAAGCCAAAAAAAAAAAAATCAAAAATTCTTCTTCTTCTTATATAATTCTTATGTATATGAATGTGAATCCACTTGAACGAATATATTTTTATGGGAAAATCGCCATAAGCTCGACTAAGAGTTCCGAATCAAAAAAGTCAACTGAACTTTACTTAAGACGAAGGTAGAGTTCGGTATTCCTTTGTCGATGGCTGACCCAGCTTTTTCCTTTCACCAGTCGGTAAGTGCATCCTATTCCTTTTAAGCGGCCCTGTCATACTCCTATATTCAGCTTCAGTACTTCTTGAGACTGTTAACTATTTTTTGGACTTCCATGATATCAACGAATCTTCAAACTTCACACAATATCTTGTAACTGACCTTCTAGTCATTGAGCATGATGCCCAGTCTGTATCACAAAATACAATCACATTTATTGAGGTCTTGCTACTCATCAACAAACCAATTCCTGATTGCCCTTTTATGTACCTCACAACATGAGGAGCTACTTGCCAATGTGACTCCTTTGGTTCATGCATAAACTGACTCAAACTTTGAACAACAAAGGAAATATATGGCCTTGTCATTGCTAAGTACAATAATCTTCCTATCAGCATTTGATAACCAACATTGTCTACTAGCACCTTATCTTCAAACACCTCATCATTTTGTGTTTCCATTGACCTATCAAATTCAACACTGGTTAGTTTCTTGTTTTGCTCTAGTGGAGTAGATGTTGGCTTTGCTCCCCTTAGACCACACTCTGTTATGAGTTCCAGTGCATATTTTCTTTGGTTCATCAATATACCTCTGATTGACCTTGAAAATTCTATGCCCAAAAAGTACCTCAAATCTCCCAAATCTTTCATTTTGAAGTTGTGTGTCACGCCCCAAAATTCACCCTGGATGCAACAGGCATCCGATGCTATGAATAACACCGAAAGCACCTTATAAAATCAATAAACGTCTAATTTCTTTTAATAATATTTCAACATTTGTTTAATACAAGACGTTTAAGGCTAACTAAAATCATGTTCTCACTTATAAAATAAATCAGCGAAAGACTAATATGAATAATCAATTATAAAACGTGGCAATGCCTCAATAAGTCATACGAGACTTTCAATCTCTACCCACAATCTGATAACAATCTATGGAGCTTCTAAGATAAATAAATGAATTGACTAACTTCAGGATGCAATCTGGAAACTAAAATAAATAAATGAAGATAGAGGGGTGTCCCACGAACAAGGGTGTCAGCTCACCAATAAATCTGAAAAGCAGCAAGTTCTCCTACTCCGTACGCGTATTATGAACATGATTTTCTTCTTTACCTAACATACCATCAAAAATAACAATGGTATGACTGAGTACTGGTACTCGGTGAGTGTCTCCGGGATAATAGTTAATAGCAAAATATTAATAATAAGCAGTAAAATAATGTAAGTAAAGCAGTTCAAAATCCATAGATAAAACAGTTCACCAAACTTAGAGAAACAATTAGTGGAATTTATTAAGAGAGAATTAAATCACTTTCAATTCATTATACCATTTATCAAGATTAAGTCTTCCATTTATGAACTCAAGATCCACATCAATTCACTCATGAACAATCACAATCATGCCAATATAGTCCAAATCAATGAAACGAAGGGATAACCATTAAGGTTACCTAAAACTGCATAGAAGCACCACATCGGGATTGTCACCATTGATGACTATCCTTCCTCCCGAATAGCTAGGCAAACACCACCGGAGATATTATCCCTCGATGGCTATTCTTCCTCCTGAATAGCTAGGAAATCCCCACTTGGGCTACTGTCCCTCGATGACTATCCTTCCTCCCGAACAGCTAGGCAAACCCCACTTGGGCTATTATCCCTCGATGGCTATCTTTCCTCCCGAATGGCTAGGCAAACTACACTAGGGTTATTGTCCCTCGATGACTATCCTTCCTCTCGAATTGCTAGGCAAACCACACTAGGATCCATAGTGACTACCCTTCCTCCCGAGTAGCTAGGCGGAACACAAATAATAAAAATCATGGCAAGTTAGCTGAATCACAATTATAGCATAGAAGTCGAATCACTCACTATGGATTATGTTTATCATCCCGTTAACAAGGGTACGTCAAGTCATTAATAGGTTGATAAATCACGTTCAAGTCATTAAATAAGTTTCAACTTCAACAAAACCTATGAATATGACAAAATATGTTAAAGACCAATGCTTTAGAAACCAAGTTCAATCATCCCATAGTAGGAAAACTCGCATTTAAGATTATCACTATAGAAGTCAATTCGATCATCTCATAGCAGGGGCAAACACGTTTAAATATCAATATTTTAAAAACAAGTTTAAACCATCCCTTATAGGGTTAACGCATATTCAACAATTAATCTCTATAATTCAGTTTCAATAATCATTTGATAGGAAAAATCACAAATACATATATATAGTATGATACACCTAAGGTTCCATGAGGGTTTATCCCTCATGCACATGAAACCTTCCCCAAAGAATCACTTTAAACGTTTGAAAAGTATGTTCAGAAAAGAGACATACTTAAAAAGAAGATTTTCAAAAGAGACATACTTTGATTCCCTCTAAAAGCTAGCAAACATATTATTCCACGTTCAATAATCGCTCTACAACTGATAAGGATGATAAAGATTAGAACTTTAATTGTTTCTACGAGCTTTACTTAATTTTTAAAATCTATGGCTTTTCTAAGCCTTAAAAACTTCTTCTTGAACCTCATATAAATCACTTTTTGATTCTAATCACGTGGTATATTCTATACTAGCCTAAAAGTCATCAAAAGAATTAGGGAAACCGAAGTTCATACCTTTAGCCAATGTTGTACATGTCCCTTCTTTTCCTCTCTTGAGTTTTCAAGAATCTAGGGTTTGGAGAGATGAACTAAGGTTAATTTGATGTTAGATTGATGTAATAATGATGGAGATTGATCAATAACTTATCTTAGACATTTTGGGGAAGCCTTAGGATTTCTTCCTCTCAAAATACGGCTTAGAACGAAGTCTGGAATGTAAAGAATGACATTAAATTATCTAAGGGTTGTATATATAGGCCTGCGGATTTTAGACATTCCACCTCACTGAGCAAGGTCCATAGCGAGGTGTCATCTCGCTCTAGGCTTCGTCGGGAGAGCTCCCCTGTCTAATTTACACTTAGTTGAAATTTTACGATTTTCAACGGTATTGATAGCGTCTCGGTAAAATAGGCATAACTCCAAGCACAGAACTCCGATTGAACTACTCAATATATGGTTGGAAAGTTATTTCAAATATCTACAATTCTATTTTATGAGTTTTCTCAAATTCCCAATGGATATGCAAGTAATCAAGCTGGAAGTCAGAACTAGCGTAAACATAGTCAATTCGATCGAATTTTATGTACTTCACTATTCGTATTGATCTTAGGTCAACTATTTCTAGCAAAACTCATCGTGGTAGGACTTTATATATCTAAAATCTCACATTAACACCATTATACACATTCACACCTAACTCGAATTTACGAGATGTTACATTGTGATTGAGTGTATTCTTTGCTTCTTGAATAAGAGATGCATTACTTTTTGTGATTAAAAGGTCATCCACATATACTAAAATAATAACAATGTCAGTGCCACACTTTTTAGTAAATATGGAATAGTCCAGTTTACTTTGAGAGTAGTCAGATTGAATAAGAGCAGATGTAAGATTAAGGTTTCATTGCCTACTAGCTTGTTTCAAGACATAAAGGAATTTGTGGAGCCTACAGACCGTAGACCTTAGACTACTCCTGGCTACCAAAACCCTGAGGCAGAACCATGTAGACTTCTTCTAGAAGATCACCTTATAAAAAGGCATTCTAGACATTTATTTTGACATAAAGGCCAAGACTATTGAGCAGCTAAAGCAATAACACTTCTAACAGTAACCATTTTGACAATAGGGAAAAATGTGTCATGAAAATCTAATCCCTCATATTGAGTAAATCCCTTGGCCACTAGCCTAGCTTTATACCTTTCAATAGAACCATATGTCTTGTACTTCACCTTATACAACCACTTACAACCTATGAAAGTCTTACCGGCATGTAAATCAACTATCTCCCAAGTATTATTGTCACAAAAAACTTGAATCTCAAGCTTCATAGCCTGAATCCAATTATCATCATGGGTGCTTGAGCAAAAGTGATTCAAGAATAGAGGTTGCAGTTAAGAAGGCATTGTACTTAGGTGAAATTGATTCAGAAGAAATATAATTGGAGATGGGATAAGTGATGGAAAATTTGTGATGGTAATCTGTGAGCCATATAGGTGGTTTGATAGGTCTAGAAGATTTTCTAGATGGATTGCAGGAGTTGGTGTAGGAAGTGGATGAATGGGAGGTACAATATCAGTAGTATGAGTACTATGAGAAGGGGAGGAAGAAAGAGAATGAGGTAAATCGGGCTGGTTTAAATGTTGTTGAATCAAAGAAGATGAAGAAGGAATGGGAGGATCCTGATCATCAAATGGGGGTATGAGCCTAAAATCTAAGTGTTCTTCCCATTTCAAGAAGATGCCTATGCTTTCTTTAAGCTATATCATTCTATTGGGGTGTGTGAACACAAGAACTTTAATGAATTATGCCTAAGGAACTAAGTAACTGGTTGCATTGAGAATTGAAGAATTCTTGACCATTGTCAGTTCTTACAATTTTCATAGAGGTAGAAAATTGTATTTTTACCATTATCAAGAAATTTTTAATCAAAACAACAACATCACTTTTGAATTTCATCAAGTAAATTCAAGTCATTCTAGAAAAATAATTTACTATGGTAAGAACGTATCTATAACCATTATAGGTACATTGTATATATGGAGCCCAAACATCCATATGTACAATATCAAAAGTGGATACAATCTTCTTAACACTATGGGGAAAGGGTAATCTAATTTGCCTTGAGAGGGGACAAATTGTACAAGAAGTGGCATCCTTATTTAGGAGTTGATGCTTTATTGATGATATTTGTTGTAAAACTTAAAGTGGTGCATGACCAAGACTTTGATGTCAAATGCTAGCCATAGAATTTGTGGTAGGATGATAATAAGTAGTGGAATGAGGAGTGGAAGTTGAATTAGTTGAGGAAGACAATGCCTTGGCAGATAGTGATGATGTGATGGTGGTGTCAAGGATGTAAATATCACATTGCACTCTACCAATCTCCTTCACCTTACCATTGCAAAGGTCCTAGAAAATACAGATACCAGGGTAAATGAAGCACAATAGTTTAAATCTCTTGTTAGCTTGGAAATGGAAAGCAAATTGTATTTGAAATTAGGTATGTAAAGTACATTGTCTAATTTGAGGAATTCAGATATAATGGAAGAGCGTTATGAGTAACATGAGTGAAGTTACCATTATGGAGATGAACTTTGGTGGAGTTGGAATGAGTCACGGGTATATGGTGACTAATTAAATCCAAACTAGAAAGCTATATGATTTGTGACTCTTGTATCAACTACCCAGGATTTAGAAGTATGAACTGCAGTAAAACAATCACAAGTGCAAGTACAGTTATGAGCAAGTATACCTGCCATGTTTGAAGTCACCTCAGTCTGTTTTTAATCTTTATCAAGTCTGTGCAAGATCTCCTAATACTATTGTGGAGAAAATATAGGCACATTGTGAGGATGATAAGGATAATACTATTGTCCATAACTTGTGTCAAAATGACCATACTCAAATATCTCATCATATCTTGGTCAATAATTAACATTTGATCTCTGATCATCAAAGTTGTTTCCATAGTTGACATTTTATGCTCTAGGGTATTGTCCTGAAAAGTTTCTTACATTATTCCTTCCATATTGTGCATCACTTGTCTGTCCTCTATAGTTTTCATTGATCTTTTGTCTTGCATTCTTATCCTCTTCCTTAGGATTATAGAGTTTGTGCCCTGGTGGATAACAAACCAACCTATAGCAAATTTTATTTGTGTGTCATGTCATGTGACAATGAGTGCAATATGCATCACTATTCTTTTTATACCTACCATGTTGTGTTGATACTAAGGTTGTAGTGTCATTCAGATTCATTTGACTAATGTACTGTGAGGCATTAGAAGCCATATTAGATTACCCTCTTTGACTCATCTTTGAGCAACATGTCATAGGCTTGATTTAGAGATGGTGTTGGTATTGTCATCAAAATTTGACTGCGGGCTTGACTATAAGTCTCATTAAGCCCCATTAAGAACTACATTAGCCTTTGTTGTTCCATATGTTCAGCATATGCTTTTGACTTGTCATAACACTATGGAACTGGCAACAAGGCTGCATAGTTTTCCCAGGCAACCTTCAATTTTGAGTAAAATTCAGATATTGACATGTTTCCTTGAGTCGTGTTATAGATTTCCTGATGAACCTGGTATATCTTAGTAAGGTCTTTCTTCTCAATCTCTCTTTTAGGTCTTTCCAAATTGCAGCCGCACACGATGAATGAACAATACCATTTGCTAATTCCTTCAATATTGTGTTTATAAATCCATGCAAGCAAAAAAACATTACATATTTCCCATTCATACTTTAAATCTCCTTTAAACTGAGTTTTTGAACATTTTTCAGTAATACAATCGATTTTATTTTTCGCTAATAATGCATTAATCATAATCTTGCTCTAAATGATGTAATTCTCAATTCCAGTCAATTGTTGAGTAATTAGGACACTACATGGAGTATCAGCTGGATGTAGATATAAAATATGTCGAGGATGTATCTCAGTTGGTTTTTCTGTGATTACCACTTCAAATTGATCGAGATCTTCCATTATTGTGATGAATTGTATCAATTGAATGATATTACCGCAACAAATTGCTAGAATTCAACTCAATTGTGCGATTTTGACCTCAATTTAGGGTTTTGATATTAATCGATCAATATCGCCCTTTCTGATAAAAAAACGACGGTTATCTCCGCTTCCTTTCGTCAATTTTATCTCCTAAAGTATCTCACTCTCAGTTTCGGATTGCTGAGGAACCGTGCTCTGATACCATGTAGAAGTGGAGAGCTTGAGTTAGCATCTATGAAGTATACGGTTATAGAGAGAGAAAGTAGAGTAGTGGAGTTGAAGAAGAAGCTGGGAAATTAAAATGCTTCATTAATTCAATACGCAACTGGACCATTACTATTTATACATGTGGAATAATTATAACTAACTCTCTAACTAACAATGTACAACTAGCTACTGCACACTTAACTAAGAGTACATCTATTGCAGGCATAGCTATTTTCCACAAATTTTATTGTATCCTTAAGGAAATTATTGTATTTTCTCCAACGTGTATACGAATAATATTTCTTTAAGAAAAGACGATTCTTCACGCCTCAAAGTCATTTCTTCTTCGATTATGTTTTCCTATTTTTTTAACAGAAATTCTTTATGATATTAATGCATACAATTTAAATCCATTATTCTTTATCTATTTTTGGAGTATGTATTTATAAGAGGAAGGGGAGGTGGAGAGTGGAGGCCAACCTTTCAGCATAGTTGTTCATAAGTAAAAGCTGTTCCTGTGCATAAGATTTTTAGGAATATTATACATTATGATTTCGTATTCCTTTGTTTATCTTCTACGGAAAGTAGTAGTACGCATTCTGACGAATCGGTGATAGCCACTTTTATTTTCTCCAAAAGCCTACCTCTGCTTTGCCTTTTCCTATAGTTCCTTCCTCAAAATACTTGTCCATTTTAATCATTTGGTTACACTCGGAAAAAAAAGGCAGCTAAAATGCCCCTTGATAGTGACACCAGGCTTTGATCACCATTTGAGAGTATGTGGAGCAGTTAAGTGAGCTCAACGCGGCTGCAAAATTATTCATTAAGTGACAGATATTGAAAAGAAGTATTTCACTTTGAAAACCAACTTTATACGTTAATGGGGGTGAATATATAGGACAACGGAAAAGGCATGACGGGTTTTCTACTAGAAGCCTAATTGGTTGGCCGGTTAATCAGTTGCATCTCAATCACTTAGGAGTGAGCTCTTTCCCTTTAATGAGATTATGCCGCATGAATCTTAATTAGTCGGGTCTATTTCTTGGAATCAACATAGGCTCCCCAATGAGTGATTTGTGCCAACCAATTGCATCATATGTTGGCGAATACCCAATTTATAAACTCTTTAAAAGATAAAAATAATATTTTTTTCGTCTTAATTTATGTCATGATATTTGAATAAATCATGGTATTCAAGGAAAGAAAAAAGATTTTCTGGACTTGTAATTTAAAATAAGTTAGACATATATGTGAAGTAAAATGAAAACATTAAAATTAAAAATTATTTATAAATAAAAACGTAGAACATTATATTTTGAACAGATTAAGGAAGAGAAATGTACCACATCGGTGTGGGATGAGATCTTTGTACTTTTTATAAGGCTTGGACAATTCTCCTCCCTTTGAGCTAGTTTTTGAGATTTGAATTAGGTCAAAGGCTTAATTTAACATGGTATCAGAGTTAGATACGGGCCCGATCCGATGTGAACCCCCGGAAAAACAAGTATCATATAAATTGAGACTCAATGAGGATACGTTCATTAGAAATATGTTTTTGACAACATATATGTTGCCATTTCAACAGCTTGTAAACATAAGTACGGGTTACGTGATAAAAAGACGGAAGGAATTAACAAAGGGAAATTTATAGGGGTGAGCACGGGTACAGGGTACCCAGATACCCGACCGGAACCGACACTAACGGATAGGTTCCGGGTAGATATATTATAATAACGGGTAGGGTCCGGGTAGTAAAATTAGGAACCGATCAATGTCGGGTCCGGTTCCGGTTCCGGCAAATAGAGACAGGGTACCCAGACCTGGAACCTATAAAATATTAAATATTTTTACTTTTTTGAGAAACAGTTGGACCACTTTTAACTTTCTCCAAAATTATTTGTTGCACGCCTACACATTGATTTTTCCCACCCCAAGACGCAAATATTTCAGCTTTTTCACCCCTTTATTCTAGAATGTTTTTTTGTGCCCTAAGAGAAAACACACAAAACTCTCTCAATAGCAATGACATTTTAGCTACACCACCGAGCTTCATCATCGTCGTTGTTGAAGCTTTCTCTCAGGTACTTTCATCGTTGTCGTCGTTGAAGCTTCACCTTTACCTATTTCTCTCCCTTGGTTGTGTTCACGTCGTTCTTAAAATGCATATGGGTTCATATCTAACTCTTCAATTTCTTTTTAATATCCTATGCTTCTGTTCTATTTCAGGCGATATTCATCTTCAATTTGTATTACTTTTTGATTTGAAATGAAAATCTATTTTTAAAATTTGTGTATATTTTTGTAGCTGGTGAAGATGAAATTTAGGGATTTACTAGTATAATAAAGCTTTTCTTTTGTATCGAAGAGCTTATGAACACGAAAATAAGTTTAATTCAGATATTTCCAAATTTATTTTGAAATCAACACGTTCAATTAATTGAGTGTCAAATTTGGCTTGCAATTTTAGGTTTTGGTTACAGAATTAGCTTTTCTACAATAAATAAGTTTTCTAAAACTTCTTATAAGGGTACTAAAAACTCCGATTGCAGGCTAAAAAACTACTAGATGAAATTATTTTAGAACTCTTTTTGATTCTCATAGGCTAAAAAACTGTTGCTTAATTTGTGTTTTTATATTTACAGGGTACCTGGGAACGTATGTTCCGGGTAATGATTGCTACGGGTAGATTCCGGGTAGGGGTGAGCACGGGTACAGGGTACCCAGATACCCGATCGGAACCGACACTAACGGGTAGGTTCCGGATAGATATATTATAATAACGGGTAGGGTCCGGGTAGTAAAATTAGGAACCGATCAATGTCGGGTCCGGTTCCGGCAAATAGAGACAGGGTACCGGACCCGGAACTGATACCGGAACCTATAAAATATTAAATATTTTTACTTTTTTGAGAAACATTTGGACCACTTCTAACTTTTTCCAAAATTATTTGTTGCACGCCTACACATTGATTTTCCCCACCCCAAGACGCAAATATTTCAGCTTTTTCACCCCTTTATTCTATAATGCTTTTTGTGCCCTAAGAGAAAACATACAAAACTCTCTCAACAGCAATGGCGTTTTAGCTACACCACCGAGCTTCATCATCGTCGTTGTTGAAGCTTTCTCTCAGGTACTTTCATCGTTGTCGTCGTTGAAGCTTCACCTTTGCCTCTTTCTCTCCCTTGGTTGTGTTCACGTCGTTCCTAAAATGCATATATGGGTTCATATCTAACTCTTCAATTTCTTTTTAATATCCTATGCTTCTGTTCTATTTCAGGCGATACTCATCTTCAATTTGTATTACTTTTTTATTTGAAATGTAAATCTATTTTTAAAATTTGTGTATATTTTTGTAGCTCTGAAGATGAAATTTAGAGATTTACTAGTATAAGAAAGCTTTTCTTTTGTATCGAAGAGCCTATGAACACGAAAATAAGTTTAATTCAGATATTTCCAAATTTATTTTGAAATCAACACGTTCAATTAATTGAGTGTCAAATTTGTCTTACAATTTTAGATTTTGGTTACATAATTAGCTTTTCTACAATGAATAGGTTTTCTAAAACTTCTTATAAGGGTACTAAAAACTCCGATTGCAGGCTAAAAACTACTGGATGAAATTATTTTAGAACTCTTTTTGATTCTCATAGGCTAAAAATTGTTGCTTAATCTGTGTTTATTATTTACAGGGTACCCGGGAACCTACCCGGGTCCGGGTAGGTTCCGGGTAATGATTGCTACGGGTAGGTTCCGGGTAGTATATTTAGGAACCGATCTTTTACCGGGTAGGATCCGGATAGTTCAAAAATGTTAGGGTACCCAGACCCGTTCACCCCTAGTTCCGGATAGTAAATTTAGGAACCGATCTTTTATCGGATAGGATCCGGGTAGTTCAAAAATGTTAGAGTACCCGGATCCGCTCACCCCTAGAAATTTAGGAGGGGGGTTTTCTGAGGGAAACAATGTAATGACGTCAACAATGGGGACAACCTTCAACCCATGGGCAATTAAGCGGTCCACCCCTCCAATCACCCCAACTCCCCCCCCCCCCAACGAGTCCCTCTTCTCCTTCTCTTATAATACTTCCTTTTATTTCAATCTTTGGAACTTCACTTTTCTCCTCCAACATTCCTCCTTCAGTTTTAAAATTCATTTCTTTTTCATCTTCTACATTTGTCTTCTTCTTCTTCCAAGCTCACTCTCCATTTTCCTTAATCCAATCATTAGCTAGCGTCCCCAGATCGAGCTAAGAAAACTTGCAGGTATAATATAAGCTTACATCACTAATATATATGCATGCCATGCAAACATATGGTTCACATATATTCTAGAGAGCCCCTTCTCTTCTTTCTCTTTTCGTGTAATGTCATATTCGGACCAACTTGCTCACAGTTCAACTATATATCAGGTACCAAATCCTTTATCTTGCATCTCAAAGTCATGGTTTCCCATTTTGCGTATAATTGCCTTGAACCGATCGAGCAGAAGCAATAAACCTTGACTACTATATTTAGGAATGCATTTATGGTTTTGTATGAGAGTTCTTTCACGCCTGTTCTTGTGTTGTGTGATTTTTGTGAAACAAAGTAATTCTGGTGGTCTTGCTGTCACGATCCACTGAAATTTAGTCATTTATTGCTCTAAACATAATTTAGTTCTGCAGGAACTGTTACCCTCGCCCAGTCTCATAGTGAGATAAATAAGAACCTTATCTCTTCCAATTCCCTTACATTCCATTAGTTCTGCTGTTTCGTACTACTACTAGTAAGTTGTTGAAAATGGTCCTGCGTATGGTGCACCTACTAGAGAAATGAGTCAGAAAGGTGTCAAGTTCATTCCAGACAAACAGACAAGTGGTTCAGATTACTCCATCTTTGAGATGGTACATCATTTCACTACATTCAAACGTACAAAATTTCCACACAGTGCCTATTGGCTTTTCTTTTCCTTTTCTCTTTCTTTACATACTCTTTATGGCAGGCTTGAATATCCATTAACCCTGTATTCCTTTTTGCCTCCTACTTTTTCTCCTTTCAAACAAAAGCGTGCCTAATACTAGCATTGTTTAACGCGATCCATCCTCCCACACACCCCGTCTCATCCCTCAACCTTCTTTAGGCCAAACGAGACAACAAATACTTTTCGACTGTTTAACCACTCTTAAATTTTAAACTTTATTCCGAGTCAAGCACCTCGTATAAAATGAAACGGAGAAAGTATATAAATTATAGCTTGTTACATGCTTTTCTCAAATAAACAATTTAATTTTGACTTTCTACGACATGTATTCTTTTTTTTTTATCCTGTAATGAGGACCATTATGAGGGGGTAACGGTGGATTGTTTTTATAATATAGAGGTGAAGAGCCCGTTCTTGATCCATCATTCCGTATAATTCAACTACACAAGACACCATCATCAACTCAAACTTTTTTACTCGTTCCGTTTTCTTCAATTCTAATCAGACGTGAAAATTACCAAAGAGAGGGCTGACTCTCCATCCTCCTCGACAGCAAAGCATCATCATTTTGTTTTCTTTCCTTTCCTTTTCATCTCTTCCTCTTTAACCCCACCATTAAATTAAAATCATATCGCACACAAAAAAAATATAGTAGGTCTTACACTACTAACACGCGCTCATTTGTATAGATAAAATTCTCTTACCACCAAATGGTTTGATGGTTACATGTGAAAACTCTTGCCACCTTTCCATTTGTAGGGTTTATATTACACACTTAACTTCACTTTTTAGCTTTTCATAGATATTACACTATATGCTACTATTTGATTCATGCCCCGTGGGTTATTATTGGCTATGATTTTGGAGTAAAAGAGGTGCAATTATATATATTAATGTGTTGAAGATCTTGTCTCTTGGTGCTGAATTTTATGCAGAACTAAATTGAACAGTGATGGATACAAACGAATCATGCGTTCCACCTGGATTTCGATTTCATCCAACAGATGAAGAGCTCGTTGGATACTACCTTAGAAAGAAAATCGCATCACAAAAGATTGACCTTGATGTTATTAGAGACATTGATCTCTACAGAATTGAGCCATGGGATCTTCAAGGTATGGTCTTTTTTTTCATGTCTAGGGTTATTACACAACAAATCTTAAAGGAGAAAGAAAATCTCTTGCATTTTTCAACTATAAGGTTGGCTTTTCACTAGAAGCTCAACCCTAGAGTTGATCGACCGATTCAACCGAGCTTAAGGGTCAATTACCGAGAATCGAAAATTATTGTATTGGTTCTAAAGCGGTATTCTCCCTGTTAATATTGTTAATTGAATTAAGGAACTTTTTTGTTCACTTATGTCCAATAATAATTCATACAAAATGAGTAAATTGAGCACTAGAGTTGAGTGGACAGGTAACAAGACGAAACCTAGAGTTTCAGCATCTTAGTATAGTTTGTGGTTTCTTCTAACAATTTAAACTTTTATATAAGACTACTCCATAATGTTCAAAATATATTTTTATTATGAGCAGATAAATGCCGGATCGGATATGAAGAGCAGAACGAGTGGTATTTCTTCAGCCACAAGGATAAGAAGTATCCAACAGGGACCAGAACTAATAGGGCAACAATGGCAGGGTTTTGGAAGGCAACAGGAAGAGACAAGGCTGTGTACAGTAAATCAAAACTTATAGGCATGAGAAAAACACTTGTCTTCTATAAGGGTAGGGCACCTAATGGCCAGAAATCTGACTGGATCATGCATGAATATCGTCTCGAATCTGAAGAGAATGGTCCTCCACAGGCAAGTACTCTAATTTTTTCCTTAATTATATTTTCTCTTTTTCTTCTTATAGTAATATCTTTCCAAGGACACCTCCTGAATCTCTTGAACTGGCAATTATAAACTACACCTCTATATATCTCCTTATATTATATACATCGTCAGTGTACGAAATTTTACACCATCAGATCAACTTTACTTGTTATAACAATTAATCTATCTTATTTTCAAGATTGTAAATCTCATATTTTAAGGAGATTTACCTGTAGTTTTTTTTTTTGAGTGGCCTAACTCTCTTTGAATTAAATATCTATGAAATAGGACATTTTGAACAGCCTCTCTAGATAGAAAGCAAATTTTATAAAGTCAATCGTTAAACAATAAGGAAACTTTTCTTATAAACATTTATAAGTCAAAAACAGCAAGAAGAACCCTTTGATCTTTACATGAACACTCTTTTATTTAGCAATATTGTAGCTATACATGTAGGATGAAGATAATTTCCAACACCTTCTACTTCAAAAAGGCACCAACTTTTTGAAGCAAATTACAAGTGTGGTTTCCTTATAAGTTCCTTTTATGTGGTCGTTGAGCTTTCACTCACTCAGCCCTTCCAAAAGAGATTTTACAATTATCTTCTTACCTACAACCTCTTTGACTAACTTCGTATATATTTACCATACAATTCAGATATGCACTCCACTAAAACAAAGAAAAAGGAAAAATAAAGAAAATGCTCCTATCCCACAGTACATATACTTTAGGAACTTTCTTATTATTACCAAGTCAAAAGGAAATCACTGTGAAGGACAAATGAATGAACCATTGATCATCATTACTAAGTATAGTTAATTGAGTCTTAACTTCTATACACGGATTCAACTCACCTAAAAGTGGGACTAGTAATAGGGGGGGGGGGGAGCAGATTATGTGCTACAACATATTAAAACTTGTTCCAAATCTATGTGTCTAACTTTTTTTTTAAAATTTATTCCAAAAAGAATGTCAATTTTCATATTTAGTAACTCTTTAATTCAATCATTCCGTCGCGGCATGCTTAAAATCACAAGATTCAAGAGGTATTTTTGTACATTACTCACATTATTAATTTAAGGTTACAAGGTTCAAAAGTATCTTTTACTTTTTAAGTGTTGTGCTTAATTAACTAAGACATAAACTGAAATAGATGGAGTAGAAATATATTTTACTATTTATATATGTAAAAACCTACTAATTAATTACTTTCTTGGAATTTTGCAGGAAGAAGGATGGGTGGTTTGTAGAGCATTTAAGAAGAAAATTACAGGGCAAACAAAGACCAATATGGTTGAAGGGTGGGAGTCAAATTATTTCTATGATGAAGCAACTACTGCAGTTAGCTCAGTTGTGGATCCTCTTGAATTCATCACAAGGCCGCCGCCTCCTCCTTCAAATTTCATGGCGCAAAATAATTTACTATGCAAGCAAGAGATGCAAACAGCCGAAAATCATCTCTACTTTGCATATACAAATTCTGATTCACAATTTGTACAGCTTCCACAACTAGAAAGCCCCTCTCTACCACTCCTAAAAAGGCCAATTAGCTCCATGTCACTCGTCTCTGAGAACAATAACAATAATTATAATAATAATAATCA
Source organism: Anisodus tanguticus (assembly GCA_034509755.1). NCBI lineage: Eukaryota > Viridiplantae > Streptophyta > Magnoliopsida > Solanales > Solanaceae > Anisodus > Anisodus tanguticus. The sequence goes on from CM067544.1 coordinate 12,821,588, forward strand.
CGAAGACGATGGCAGCAAAAATGTAACGGCTGATTGGAGGGCACTTGACAAATTTGTAGCATCTCAATTGAGTCATGATAATCATCATGAAGAGAAATATGAAGATCATCACAATTGTTCCGATTTGGGAATGCTGCTATTGCTGAGTGATAGGGGAGAAGGGCCTAAGCTAAATGACATCTTGAGTTCGAGCTCTGAGGATTGTGATATTGGTGTTTGCATATTTGACAAATGATGATGGGCAGCATCAAAAAGAAGAAAAAGGAGAAAATCAATGAAACTACTATATAGATATATATATATATATCATGCAAGTAAAAATTATTATTTGTGAAATTAATGAGTGAAGAGATTGAATCCATCACACTGTGGAGTTGTGAAGGAAATGGATTTTATGAAGAAACTAGCAGCTAGGAAGAGTTACATCTACTAATAAAAAACTTTACACATGCATATGTGATGGTGAATTTGGTGTATTTAACCATATTTTTGACCTGAAACACTAATATTTTACTTAATTTACCTTGCATATTGTATTTAATTTTTTCTTGTTTTCTTCAGCTATATAATATATGTGAACATTTAGTTAGTAATATCATGCAGAGAAAGGTTAACGGTTTCATCTTCAGACCATTAAAAGGTTGATGATCATCAAATGACTGCACCTGAAAGCGTGACTTGACTTTCAGCACTTACTTCAGACATCTTAATTTCGAGTAGATCAAATCTATCTATTCATTTTCCACAATCACGTAGAAGATAATTTAATTTGAATTGAACATTAATTGAAGTAAATCTAAAAAAAGCAATGTTACAATACCAAATCTGAGAGTCCAAAATTAAGTTAAATATTTACACTATCAGGTCACATAATAATTCATGGTAAGTAGAATTAGTAACTAAGAAAATAAGAGCTTAATTTATCTACATTAACGATGTAAAGTTATTTACTCCATTAGACTAAAGTAACCTACAAGAACAATTTACTTTCTATGATAAGCCTAAACTTGTGATTTGAAAAATAAAGCAAATAATTTACTATATATATAAGTTGAAATTTATACTAGCTAGCAGTGCAAAAATTCTTTACTTTTTCAGTGCAAAATGGGTTAAATTGCACATTGCACAGATAATATAATATTTTCATACTATCAGTGTATACAAGAAAGTAAGGCATGCAATCTAGTAGTAAGTAGCAAACACTTGTATCATTTTTATATGGTGCAATTATCATGAAATTTACTATTACAAGTCTACAACGCGTTAAATAAACTGGTTACTGACCTGTTTTCCTCTTGCAGAGTTTCACTTTGACGAACCACAAACAACACAGTTACAATTTATCCAACATAAGAGACATTCTCATTTTACTCTTACACCAAATGGTACCTTTACAACAATTTACGTGATACTTAGTGTCTTTTACATCTTTCTAATTTTGCAACTCAAATTAGCTATTATAGATCGAGTTGGTTACATCTAATTTAGAATAAATCCAAATATCCATCTTGAAAAAAAGGAATTAGAGCACATAAAGTAGTGTTATTGTTCTTTTTTTCTTCTTATTTCCATGCAAAGGGATAAATGAGAAAAGAATCGAGAGGTAGGACTGAATTGGGACAGGTTTTGTAATGGTTTGTTAAAGGGAATATTAGATTGGTCATGAAAAAGAGAGAATAATAAAATAAAAGAGCAAGGCAAAGAAGAAAGAAATATGCTATGGTGGGCCAGTGTGTTGGCTAGCATGCGTTGTGTTGTGTGCACCTTCACCATGGCTTCTATTTTGGCATGCTTTGTCTCATTTCAAACTCTTAAAGTAAGCATTTGGACAATAGTTTGATTGAAATCGAAAAAGTAATATTGTAACTGAAATTAGTAATGAAAAGTTGGAATTGTGTTTGAATATGAATTTTTATTTAAGAAAAATTAAGATTTACTATGTAAAATTATTATTTCACTTAAAATATTCCTTAAACAGGTTTTTGTTTAGTATTTTAGACACCAATGCCCAAACTAATATTTGAAAATGCTGGATTTTAGTATTTATAATATTGGAGTCAAATGTCCATGGAAACACTTTGACCCTGCTTGTTTCTTGTGTTGTCCTCCTAGTACCGTACACATGTCAAGTCCAAACTTTAAATTTGGCATCTACTAGTTTGTTACCAATCAGTGTCTTCTTATCATGGAAACTGGCAAAGATTAAAACCCTTTTTATTTCGACGTGATTTCATATCATGATATAAATTAATTATTTAAAGTTATTATATAAAATTAATGATTTAAAATGATGATGATTTGAAATTGAAGTTTTGTTTAGACATACAATTTGAGTTTCTTAAATAATATTTTTTCTCATAAATAGAAAAGTCTCACAAATTGTGAAAAGCATCAAAACTTTATCAATTCTCATACAATCTTACCAAATGAACAAATCATAGTCCATAACAAAATTAATATGTTACTCGAAAGACTTTCTAAAAAATACAACATCAATTCTCACTGAAACGCCGGAAAACTTCTTAATTTTTCATGTGAAAACATTACTATTTAGATTTTTCCCACTGACATTTAGTGGTCACTGAATTATTTTCCAATGAAAAATTTAGTGGGAATATAGAAATTTTTTATTAGTGTATATAGTATGCTTTTCAAGTTTCTCGAATTGCTAAACTGGAATTGCTAATATTCCGGTTAGCTTCCTATAAATATTTACTAAATGATACTCCCTAACAAATAAACAAGTAGTAGAGATCTAGTAGCTCAGTTGGATGGCTATCTAAATTTTTAGTTTGTTGGTGAGGGTTTGAATCCCTACATTATAATTCTCTCCCTATTTCCCCTTTTCCTACCCCTTGTGTAACAAAAAATTAAAAAAAAAACAAACAAACAACAAGTACGATTCAATACTTAGCAAGTTGGAACCGATTATATAAAGAGATAATTACACCCTATGTTAATTAGGAAACTAATGCTATCAAAATTAACTCACCTTTAAAAATCTTACAAAAAATAATTCACTCCCTCCTCCTCTCTCTCCCTCTCTCCACTCACTCCCTCCTTCTCCCGCTCTTTCTCTTTTCTCCGACGCCGACGTCGGTCGGCACCATCGGAAAGGAAAGAAAGAGAGAGAGTCGGCCTTCTCTCTCTCCTCATCTCTCTCTCTCTACCACGCCTCCTCTCTCTACCGCACTTCCTCTCTTTCTTCGGCGATGACGACTTTCCGATGGCTTAGATCTGGCCTCCTCCTCCACTGCGGTGGCTCAGATTTGACTGCCTTATCCGCTGTGGTGGCTCAGATCCGATGAGAAATTACCGAGATCTAGATCTATCGAAAAACTCATCGAGGTGGCGGCGATGAAATTACCGGCGATGGGAGTCGCCGCAGGTGGTTGAGGTTGGCGATGGAGAAATCAAGAGGGGTAGGGGTAGTGGGTGTATAATATTATATATGGGGTATATATGAGTGTATATTGGTGTATATAGATGTATATGTGTGTACGGGTGTATATGAGTGTTTCTGTATATAGGTGTATAAATGTGTATACGCCTTCAAACACCTATATTGGTGGTGAGCCGAAGCTCCGGCGTTATCCGACGATTACTGATTGCAGGTGTATATGGGCGTATATGGAGCTAAAGATTTGGGTTTTGGTGGTGTATATGGATGTATATGGGAATTGGTGGTGTTGAAGTTATTTTTTTGTATAATAGTGTACATGGGTGCATATAGTGGTATATATATATATATATAATATATTTATCTTTTACATATAAGTGTATAATACTGTATAAAAGTGTTTTTGGGCTAGAGCTTGCAATGTAAATTTTGAGTTATTTTTTTGCAATGTAAATTTTGAGCAAATTGTATATTTTTAAAATTTCCTCATATATAAATCCTCACTGGCCGTGTTTCTCCGTTCAGGTACTAGATGATAGAAAAAAACAAAAGCATTACCTCTTCTTTTTTTTTGGTTTCGTCTTTCATTTGCCCTCGAGTTACATTTCAGTTAGTTATTTTTTTCTTTTTTATTCTTTTCAAATTATCACTCTTTGGGGGTGGGTGGGGGGTTAGGGGTGTTGGAGACCACAAACAGTAACATATGATAATGCCTCCTTCAACGAGGTACAAAAAGGTGTCACGCCACAAGCGAAATTGGAGAGGTCTATTTTATCATATTGTACTGATGCTCCATTTATTAATGAATGGGAGACATTTCAGCTTTTTTTTTACCTAGAAAACCGAATTGCAATCATGCGTTACCCTAATAGTATATGACTATCCAAATAACTGCGTTATCCTAAACTACCCTCACATTTGTTGAACAATAGGGGGAAAGCGTGACTTACCCCCAATTTATATCTGCACATATGTAGTTAAGTAAATTAATCGAGGATTAAGTTATCACTTCAGACAGGTGCCAGTACTTTTTATCATTAATTATTTAGTAATCTGATAATCTCATATTTTATGAGCATAATAATTTCACCATCTTCCACGCCGTCCACATTTCTACATAGCTTTCTTGCGTCTCCAAAACTGTCACAAAAATGGCTAATAAACAATTGAGAATTTGTTTAACACGTACTCAGTTTTGCCAAACGTGTGGTCCAAAAACCACCTTCAACCCTGGCAAAAAACAACGATCTTTAGTTAGGCAATAAAGCAATCACTATTATTTTGGTGCAACACATTCGTCTAAACAATTACTCTTAAAATGGCATTGTTTCAATGGCAGAGCTGTTAGGCACTGGTACTATGTATTGCAACCTAAGCGGTAATGGCCGCCCCTTAGTTGTAACCATACCTATAGATAAAATTTTGAGTAGCAACCAATGAAGTGGTACAATCTAAAACTCAAAAGGGATGAAAAGTCGGATAATTGCCTTGACTAAATAGAGAGCCGAGACAGCTATGATCGACAGAGTAGTGGCGACCCGAGAGTACTTGCGAGACGAAACAACGGTGACTCCATACGGAGATTATCAGGTGGAGATCGGTTGAAGAGGATGCTATGCAAGTGAGAGTCTACGAAAAAGCTAATGTAAAGTTTCGTTATTCTGATCGATCAACCTATCAATCAAAGTCGTGCCGTTATTGTCTGATTTTTGGTCTAAGCACAAGGATGATTGAAATTGCAGGTTCTAATTGTGAGAAACATGCATAGCGAAGTATCATGGTTGACTAAAACAATTTTGATGACACTTTTTCATGCAGGGTAAGTTTGAAAACCCAAAAAAAGGAAGAACCACTCTTATTAGCATTTCGCAGATATAATTTCTCATCTTAATACGAATATATCATATGCAGAATATATAACCAGCAATAATCATTTTGCAATATCCAAATCTGAGTTCATATTCTCGGTTTGAGTATATCAACCACAAAAAGTGAAAGCATCTTGATGTCATGACTAACATATATCCAGAAGACTTCAATCCAACTTCCATGTTGAAGCAGTAAATGATCATTCAATTAAAACTCTAGTTCATGTGGCATTTGGAGTGGGTATTCAGCATAAATAACCAAGTAGTGTCCAGGAATGATTGCTCAGGGTACACCTGGAAGCTAAATTCCTAGCACTCTAAGGTGATGAACAACATCACGGACCAGCAAAAGATGCAGCAAAATAGTCCTATCTCAAGATAATGAAAGGTCATCCAAACTAACACTAAAATCCACTGGCAAAATATAATCAACTATTTCTGTATTTTTACAACTCAAAGCTCAGCACTGGAGGCCTTTAATGTTTTCACAATTGTCAGCACGATAAAATCATCAAAGATACATGCAGCAATCAATCTAAGAATTGCAAATGAAACATGAAGAAAGTGGAAACGTGTAGTGATAATAAAAAGGAAGGTTGGCACTTGGTAAAGTGACTAGCTACAAACCATACAAAGATGCTGCAGCATAATGAGACTAATCACCATACAAAGATGCTGCAGCATAATGAGACTAATCAATGTAACTAATCCAAGTATACATTTACTGGAGAGGTTAGCACTACTGCTTCAAACTAAACAAAGCTCCATGAGAGGCAAATAGCACAACCCAGGTAAAAAATAGATAGTCTAAAGTTTAGAGTCTAAACCAATACCTGCCACAAATTCCAAAACTAATAAAGTCATCATGCCTACATTGTAGTCTGCCACAAACAGCTTATTTGTGAAAAAATCATACTATCTCCACTTCATTCCAAGCACTTAGAAACTTCACTCCAAATCATATACAAGAGTTAGAGGGGGACGGAGTTCTTACATGCTTTAGAGTCGTCCAAATAATTCTTCGATGTATTTACGAGTTTAACCCAGTTTTGGTCTGTCCCTAATATCATCAATAACATTAACCATCTAGCTTAAGGTGAGCTACAAATAGATGGCCAGGTCTGCCATCCACGTATGCAATTGGACCACTAGTGAAGAAGATCCCCTTGCACTTGAGATGTTTAGCCACATCACCAGTAGCATGTGACTTCTAGTGTCAATCAGAGTGCATAAATAGAATGAGTTCCTCTATTTAGGCACCAAACTGTTATTCCTACTTTATGTCACAAGTTGATATGTCACATAAGACTGCAAAGTACATCTTTTCTCTATGGCCGAATGAAGTACATCGACAGAAACAACAAGATGAAGACACAGAAAAAGAATACACGAACTACAGAGTAAAACTAGAGACAAACTGACAGCAAGAATAAAACGCAACATTTAAGCCTAAATAGATGACGTGACAGTGTTAACAGACATGCTAAAGCGTAAAGTACCATCACAAAAGGATCAATAAATGCTAAATTCAGCTAGCTTATATCCTAAAGAAAGACATTGATGATCCTATCAATGTATCAGATCCCTAGTAACCAAATTCATATGTTATTCTAGAGATCTTCTTTTGTTTACTTTCCTTTATCCTCTTACAGGTGGGTCTTTTCCTGTGATCTTGCTGCAAAGTTTCATACTTTAATGTTTCAATTCCAAGAACCTTAAATTTAGTGATAGCAAGCAACTACAGCTATTATCTTAGTGGTTTGCAGTCCAAGCAACTCAGATAATTTTGACTAACATGAAAATGTTGTCAGTTGCAGCAAAGCAAGAGAGGCAAGAGCTTCAGAAGCATTTAACCAATAATGCATCATTCACATAAGTTCATCAACAGTACGACAATAGTAATTCAAAAAAGAAGTTTCAAGGAGAGACATAGCCTGCACAATCTTGGGTACAAGAAGCATTACTTATTACCACCGACAATGAATTACTTTATGATGCCTCACGTGTATTTGTCAATTAACCTATCAACATGCACACATAAACTCAATAGAAATTAAAGTATCTTGTTCAGACATGAATTTTTTTATTCAGACATGATAATAATTAAGGTACCTTATCTAGACATGAGACCTAAATTCTTCCTCTTGAATCGTGTATGTCCTCCATTCCTCTCACTTGAGTCGATACGTTTCCTAGGTTCTGATAATCAGCATGAGGAAGAGAGTTATGCCTCTCTTCTTAGCAATTAAATCCAGTTGGGAATTTACACTGGCAGCCAATCTCCTTATAGGACTCCCTTCTACATTTCTTGACTTCTCCACAGTACTTAAAATAGAGCCAAGCAGCTCTCCAATAGTTTATTTTGTAAAATATCGGCTGAGATGAGCTTAAATGGAGCGACATAGACAACAACGGAATCATATAGCCGACCCCAACTTGTTTGACATCGAGGCATATTAGTTGTTGTACAAACCCTCTACCATCACATTAGCATGAAATGGAGAAAAGAATACGAAGGTAATTTTATTTGACGTGTTTTATATCTAAGAAATACTTTTTTTTTCTTTTTGGGGGAGGGGAATGGATTTTAATTTCTGTCCAATGCTGCTCTGCCATTATTTATTACAACCATCCCATATCTATAATACCATGTCCCAAGCATCCAACTCTACATTTCTTTCATTCTTCATAAGTTCATTTTTATCTATGCGCACACACATATGCATGACCCACTACCAAGTGCAGAACCCCGAGATTCGCTAATCACAATTCACAAATGACAAGAGGATTACCTACTTAAACACCAACCTAAAAGCACTGTAAGCCAGAAAACAAGCAAAACTAAAGCCTTCAACAGCAAAACACAAGCTTCGCCTGAGTTTTCGTGCAAGGTTGAATCACACTAAACACATGGAGAGACCAATAATATCCCATCGATGAGGGATGAAAGTCGGAATAAAACGACCAATTGTAGGACCCTAATAAACCATTTCCCACAGTTACAATAATAGCATGAAGTGTCATGAGCATGAACCAAATATTTATGGCCCAAAACTAATATATAAGAACAAATTGACACCACCACAATTGAGGATCATGCTAGCTCAGAAATGATTCTTGACCTTATTGAGTTCTCACTAAATTTATCAGACAAATGCATTTATCCTGCCATATGAACAAATGAGACAAGACACACCTATAATCAAATGGAAGAAAGTTATATCAAACGAGCTACAATCTCTTTGAATCCTTGCAGACTTAGCGAAAAATATATCACGATCAAATAAAAAGATCCATATAGACAACAGAAATTAGTTGGGGTTAATGCTTATTAATGTTTGTAAACTTACATTAGGTCCAACATTCAGTAGGGGTCTTTTTAATATTGTTACAAATTTCTATGTTAGAAGAAAATATAGAGGACTTCTAATGTTAGAACCTAATTCATTGAATATTGGCATAAAACAGGTTCAAATGAAGCGAAGTAGAAAATGAGGATTCATATAGCCAAATACCAACCAGCTTGGGATTGAGGTTTGGTAGTTGTTTATAAAGAAAAAGGGGAAGCATCAAAGAAACTGTGAAAACAGACCAATCAAGGGCACTAACAAATACCTTTTCAAAAAGATCAAGGGAACTAAAAGAAATCTAACATTCATATCAAAAAGAGGGCCCCAAAAAACCATATGTACATACAAAAGCTATAAAATGTACCACATATGCACCACGTGCTTGATTCAGCTCCTGAATTTTCAATAAAACAAACATTAATTGATATGTAAGCGTGAGAAAAATGAAGTCAACAATTTGATTTATTTCAGATAAATCAAGTATTACTTAAACGTATAAACTTGACAGAAATAATGAATGACATAGAACCTTACTCATCAAGGATAACCAGGATATCACCAAGATTGCGCTCTGAAATAGAACAAGTAAAGGCCTCTTTGAGACACTTGAACCGCACGAACCAATTAATGAGTAACCTCAAATCCACCAAAACACAAAAATGGAATTGAAGAACTCGCTATTGTCATCAAATTCTACAAGTAGATCATGAGAAGCTGGATGACAATGTTGAAGGGGATTAAGCAAAAAAGTTTAAAAGGACTACCATCAACACAAGTGGGTTACCTTGAAGGCTTTCACAGACCAAGCACTAAAAGTCAGCTTGAGGATCAGAAGGTTAGTGCATCATTTGAAACTATTGGGTTTTATTTACTCCTGATAGATGAATGAGGAATCGATAACTAAAAATACAGTTCCAGGACAGTAACAGAGATATCCTGATTCTGCCAGTTATTGATGCAGACTTCCTTACAGCCGAATGAACCAACAGTGATATCAAGATACAAGATCAATCTGATCAAAAGCGAACAGCGCAAATTCACAGCTCAAGTAATTAGCCAGCCACCTTAAAAACAATTTTTTGCACAGAACAATTTCACGATTTCAGTTACACCAAGTATATTGGTGGTAACATGAAAACCAGAATATTTAAACTGACCTTCATCCCAGAATTATCGTTCAGTATGATAACAGATAAAAAGCATGATCAAAATGTAATACATTGGATTACATGCAGTGATTCATTATGGAAAAACACTGCAAGAACTTCATTAACTTTGTCCACCATTTTATCGCCTTTATCGCCGAAAAGCATTGCCTTCTGAAGCTTCTGCTCTCTGTGAATAATGTGTTCGGCGACGAAAGCTTTCCTCAATTGTGGAGCTTCCTCCCTTCCCAGCACCATAAACACTTCTTTGAGCAGCGTCCAGAAAATTCCTACCACCAGACGAGCCAGCCTGTACAGCTTCCTTAGCGTCTTTTTCCTCTGCCTTCTTAAGTCTTTTCCATCTTTGCTTCTCATGCACCTCGGCATCTCTCTCCCGTAGACGGGCAGCTCTCTCTTCTTCAGAAAGCCTAACAGGCTTACGAGAGTTATGACGAGATTCGTGCCTTGGTGGATCAGATCTTGTCTGCCCACGAGAGTCATCACGCGATTCGTGCCTTGGTGGATGAGATCTTGTCTGCCCACGAGAGTTATCACGCGGTTCATGCCTTGGTAGATAAGATCTTGTCTGCCTCTCATGTTTCACAGCTTCAAGGTCACCATGCCTAATCTTAGTTTTTTCTCTGTCAATATTATTGTCTCCTTCAGGATCTTGTAAGAGAGACGATTCCCGCTCATTATACTTCTTGTCCTTGCGAGACTCTTTCTCCTGGAATCATCTTCACTCGAGTATTCATCTGGATCAGAGGTTTGTCTAGGTGAAGAATTCCTCACATGCTTTGATTTCTTGTCTCGATGTTTATGTCTGCGTTCATCCTTCTCTTTCTCGTCCTTATTTTTCATCGTTTCAACAGATTTGCGAATCATGGTCATCTGAACAGGGTTGTTCTTCACACGTGCAAGAGCTTCTTGCTCTCACTGACGAATCATAAGCAAGGGATCAGAATGGAGTTTCCTCCAAGCATCATTGGAAGATTGTGGCTTGTCCTCAAATAGAGCTCCTGGTGTAGACGCTTGGGGCTTGGCAGAAGAACTGGAGTCAGCAGTTGTTACAGCAGATATTACAGGATCAGTCGGCTTGGACAAAGATTCAAACCCACTAGAACTACCCTTGCCAACAGCTAATCCAGAATCATAAAGAAATTCCAGCCTCTTGCCTGGGAACCAAGCCAGCTTGTTCCTGGAGTTGGCGAAACTCACTGCGCTCCCGCTCCCGCTCCTCCGCGATCTGCTTGCGGAGCTCCCCCAACTTCTTCTGTTCGGCCTCATGCTTCTGCTCTGCTTTCCATACATTTTCAATGTTCCGAAGACTCCCCGTGTGCCATCCCTTCTTATTCAGAAACTTCAGAGCCATCAAAAATCCACCAAACTTACACTGATTCCAACTCCCAAAGCAGACACGCTATCAAGGACGGAGAATTTCTCTCTTGCTTACCAGTAATACCTACACATAAAAGCAACCAAATGGGAGAGTAAGTCAGAATGAAAATAACTAGAGTTTTTGGTATTTAATTGAACATAAAGCTCATCTTCTTATGTCTAACTCCATCTCATTAATTGATTTGAAACTGTTAGTTGTTCGTTGTTGTATCGAAATTGTTAGCTACAAGGATTTGGCAAATACTTAGATCTGTGACTTTCCTCTAAGTGCTGAAACTCACAACCCTAAATGAAAAAATTACACCTTTTAGCCTATTATTTTGCTTTTTTCTATGTTAAAAAATCCGCAGACAATTTATTGGTAATACTTCAAGGGAAGTTTACTACCACAATTACAACATCGGAAGCAAAAAAGAACGTAAAATTAACTTGAAAAAATCAAAAAGCACTGTATTCAGGTTTCTATTTAGATATTTACCAATTAACATAAAGATACTATTCGAATTAGGGTTTTGGAGGATATGTAGAAAAGGGAGATAGAAAGAGACTTGCTGTTCGGCCGAGAAAGAGATTGTACGTCGCCTGATGGAGAGTTGACGCCGCCGGATAATTATGGAGTATGTTTTTTTATACTTCTTTCCTTTTTCTATTCTATTTATGTTGCGAAAATTTGGCTCACAGTCACAGGCCTATTGAAGTCTCCAATTAACAAAATGGCCTTCTCCCATTTTTTTTATAAATAAATATTAAAAATGACTTAATGAATGATTGAGTTGTTATTATATATTAGCCAAACTATGGACCTATTTGTAAATATAGTAAATATAATTTCCAAACCTAATGTCATTCTTTCAAATTTCAAATTAGTGTTCTTTTCCTGTTCTCGCGCTCCCAAGCTCCTCTCTAGCTTGAATCGGTTCTTTTCTTCTTCAAATCAGCTGGTTTCTAACTTTCTTACAGGTAAACTTACTGTTTCTCCAAATTTACTGTATGTTTTTAAGATAACTAGCATCAATCTTCTTTTCTACAGAAAAAATTGTAGTTATAGATATGCAATTAAAGTTTATATAGAGTTATAATTAAATAATTCTTTTTCTTGTGGGTATTGTTTCTTGATCATTATTTGATGATAAATTTACTTGTTCTTTGTGAAGAATTCATGGTGCGAGTAGATCCTAAAAATGTTCGTCGCGAGCTCTAGGAGAATCAGGTGCACTTTCATTTTTTAGCTTTTTTAACTTAAATTTTGATGTTTGATTAGTGAGATAAAGAAATCAAATATTTTTGTTAAAATTAATTGAGTGACAGAATATAAATTGGTCTGATCAAATATCGGTCTATTTTATAAAATCATTCAAAATATCAAATATTTTATTTACCAAATCAGACGATTGATAGTAAACTAATCTAATCAATCTATAAACGGACTGCTTTTCTAAATATATAATAGGCCGACTAATAATTGATCGGATCGATTTACAATCGGTCCTTTAAAATATTGACACTAATCTTGAGTTTTCTTATTTATTTAATTAATTTTACGTTTGCTACAATATCTTCAGGAACATGATATATCTAGCAAGGGGGTTCAATCTTCTAAAACATTTAGTGATAGGGATGAGTTTTCTGGAACATCTAGTAACGTGAATGAGTCTATTGAGGAGAAAAACACATTATTGATGATAGAACGTGAAACCTCAATAGACCTCTCCTGTTATGGTTTGCGTAAGGAATTGGACGACGAAGACCACTTTGATGGAGTTGTGAGTATTTTATCAATGTGGGATGTTGTTGAATATATGCAATCTTACTAGAAGTAGGAAAAAGTGTACAACCAATTTATGAATAGTTGTTTTGATTGCTTATTAAAAGTGAATCTAGAGAATTGGAAGAAAAGGATTTGTGACCAGATTGTACACTATCTTCTACAACGTCGTGTTATAAACTCAAAAAAAAAAGAGGTTTGGTTCATAATTGATGGTAAGTCAATTCGATTTGGTATGAAGGAGTTTGCTATGGTTGTCGGACCAAATTGTGAAAAAATTCCCACCGGTGAGGCTTTATGTGATGGAGAGAAGACGAAAGATTTTTTAGATATAGTGTTGAACAATAATAGTAGTCTAACGGAAAATGATTTAAAGGAAAAAATAAAAAGTAACAGATTTGATGCATAACCAAAGTTGAATATCGTTATGGTGTTCACTCTTTTCTATGTACCAGTGATCAAAAGCGAACTGTTGATATAAAGATTATGCAAATGGTGGCAAACTTGGATTACTTTAATGCATATCCTTGGAGTAGGCATTCTTTTGAGATGACAATCGAGTTCCTCATAAATGTTAACTCGAAGAAAAAGCAGAAAGGAAGGAAAACAATTCCACATCTAAAGGTTATAACTTGCAAGATTTTCTTTGACTTTTATGATAAGTTTAAATTATTTATGGTGAGATAGATATTGAATTGGTCATGACAAATTATTTATTGATCTTGACAGATTGTGTATCGATCTTAAATTTATATACTAATTTTATTTAATACTTCTTTTTATTTTCAATACAGGTGTGGGCTTTCGAAGAATTCCTATACTAGGAGAGTCTTTTGGACAACCATTGATAGAGTCCCCTTGCCACTTCCAAGATTGCTCTGATGGTATAACAAAAAAAAAAACCCCAGATTATAAAACAGTGTTATTAACAATACAAATGAAAGAGGTGAATATTCAAGTTATTTTGGTTCAATATTTCATTTTAAAGTTTTTTTATTGTAATTTTTTTAACAATTTATTTTATGATAGGTTGTGGTGCATCTTACTCTGGTTCCTACTATTGTTGAGTCAAAAAGTCATAATTAATTAATTGGGAGGATTTGAAAGATGAGGTGGATGAGAATATAGATCGGTTGACAAAAGCAGTTAGTGGTGTGACCCTATTAGTTAACTCTCCTCTTGAAAGGCATGAGATTTTGGTTGCTATGGATCAAGACGTGCATGAAACTACTATTAGAAGACAACGATTAGAGGGAGTTACTGAAAACACTAATTTGAGTGATTCACCAGCAAACTTTCTCAACTAATTGAATTATGTAAAGAGAAGTTTGATGAGATGAACAATATGAACAAGAAGTTGATCGAAAGAATGAATGATTTCGATGGTAAAGTAGACAAGTTGAGTGGTATAGTGGGTGATTTGTGTGTTCAGGTTGAAAAATTAAGCAGAAAATAGTAAGTTGATGAAACTTTTAAGGTGGGTGTTGAACAACCATATTTGTTGGAAAAGAAAGTAATTGTTGAGGTTGAAGAGGAAGGAAGCAAAATGGTTGACAAAGATGAAGCTGTCAAATTTGCGAAAGAATGTACTACAATGGTAAAATGAACAAGAAAAACTAACCCAAAATATGATTCTCATTATGTAACAGATATTGGACAAAAGAAAATGAAGACTTATGTAAGGAGAAAGACTGGTGGTGATAGTTAGTAATTTTATTAGGATGTTTTTGGATCTGTCAAACAGAGTATGAATTGATCTGTTAATTAAAATTTATCTTTGATTGTAGTGATCTGTCCGCCAGATACATGATCTGTCTGTCATCTCATAATACATGCTCAGTTATTTGCTTTCCTACTTATACGTTCATGTTGCTCTTTAGTATGTAATATTATTATTTTTATTTTCAACAGAAAAAAAATGTAACTTCAAGTTTTCTCTCATATAATTGCTGACAAATTGAAGTTTTGTCCACCAGATACCTGATTTGTCTGTTATAATAGATGTTTTGGTCCGCTAGATGTGATATCGATCGGTCTTTATTGTCTTATTTCTTATTAGTTTTATGATGATATTTTGTATTAACTTGAAAGTCGATGAATAAGGACTAAAACTAATGAAAATTTCAAAAAATAATTAGTATGCTCGTTCGAGTTGAAACGATAAAAGGATTTATAAGAAGACTGACTATTTATTTATGCGAAAGCACATCTTGTGTATAAAATTCAATTGTTTATTTTCTTACTTGTACGTCCATGTTGCTCTTTATTATGTAATATTATTTCTTTCTTTTCAACAAAAAAAGTATGTAACATTAAGTTTGCTCTCGTATAATTGCTGACAAATTAAGGATCTGTCCGCCGAATACCTGATCTATCTGTTATAATAGATGCTTTGGTCCGCTAGATGTGATATCAAGCAATCTTTATCATCTTATTCCTTATTAGTTTTATTATGATATTTTGTATTAACTCGAGAGTCGATGAATAAGGACTAAAACTAATGAAAATTTTAAAAAATAATTAGTATGCTCGTTCTAGTTGAAACGATAAGAGGATTCATAAGAAGACTGACTATTTATTTATGCGAAAGCACATCTTATGTATATAGAATTCAATTATTTGTTTTCTTACTTGTATGTCCATGTTGCTCTTTAGTGTGTAATATTATTTCTTTCTTTTCAACAAGAAAAAGTATGTAACATCAAATTTTCTCTCGTATAATCGCTGACAAATTAAGGATCTGTCCGCCAGATACATCTTGTGCATATAGCTGACAAACTGAGGATATGTCCGCCAGATACTTGATCTGTCTGTTATAACAAATGTGGTATCTATAGTGCGAGTTAAAATAATAAGAAAATTCAACACTTGTAAGCCTTAAATTACGATAGGAAATTTTAACACTTATAGTCTTAAATTACGATAAGAGCATTAACATTTGTAGTTTTAAATTACAACAAGAAAATTTAACACTAATTACATATTTAGAGTTCAAGTATGTTTATCGGGACATGTAGTCTTCTTGTGACCCACTTGCCTGCAAAGAAAACATTTATTTCGCTTTTTAATACTTTCACCAATCGTTGGGATCCTTTTCTTACGTTTCCGATCTTTCACATGCTTCACAATGGGTGGCTTAATTATATTTTCTATGGCCCATTCCCATTGCTCTTCTGGAAGAACGAGGTTTATAATCTTTGAATAAGCCAACCGATGAAATTCTGCTGAATAACACCATAGTTTGGTAATCGTTGAGTGCTGTCAATGCATGGGCACAAGGTAATTGCTGAAGATCCCACACCTTACAAAAGCATGTTTTGGCGTTGATGTTAACTCTTGCATCCTGACCATACCCCTAAATAATAAACTCATTCACGTGAAGTTGTTGTACTATTTGCTATTTCACGTCTAGTTTCTCGCACTAAAGTATTTATCGGCAGAGCTAAATAGTTACTCGTGCACAATGTTAGACCACGGTGCTCATGGATAGGGGTGAGCGGGTCCGGATACCCTAACTTTTTTGAACTATCCGAACCCTACCCAGTAAAAGATCGGTTCCTTAATTTACTACTCGGAACCTATCCGTAGCAATCATTACCTGGAACCTACCCGGACCCTGCGGTTCCGGATAGGTTCCGGGGTACCCAGAACCGGTGTTTCTTTGTGCAAAATAATGCCTTCGTATAACAGTTTTGGTTTAGGAATAAACTCGTCTGCTTATCCTCTGAAAGCCAGTGCCACAAAACCCATAAAGAATCCTTTCGGAGCAAATATCCCAAGAATGTTTCAAAGATTTGCTTTGGTTTTCGTTTCAACTTTCTTTTTCAATAACTCAAAAGAGTACATAGTTTAAAATTTTCAGTTTTTCAATTTTCTACTGCTTTTGGCTTTTTCTCTGCTTATGATTGCCACTTTGTATTATTTGATTTATTTCTTGATGGTGAAAGTGGTTGTTCTGCATTTGGTTTTTTCCTCTTAAATAGTGTACTTTAGTATGACCTTTTTTTCTTTTTTTTATTAACTAAAAAATAATGGAATTAAAAAAGTAAAAATATTTAATATTTCATAGGTTTTGGGTATCGATTTCGGGTCTGGGTACCCTGTATCTATTTGCCTGAACCGGACCCGGACCCGACATTGATCGGTTCCTAATTTTACTATCCGGAACCTACCCGTTATTATAATATATCTACCCGAAACCTACCAGTTAGTATCGGTTCCGATCGGGTATCTAGGTACCCTGTACCCGTGCTCACCCCTACTCATGGAACCATCGACATAACATCCTTTGAATTGCATTAAATAAAGCAATGATGGGAAATTCTCTTTTAGTTACAAGTCTGCATTCACACTCTGCAATATTGGAGGTCATGACATCATACCTTTTTCCAGAAAAATGAGCTCTACTCCACCGCTTGAAACCAACATCATTCTTGACGTATTCAACAACATTATCATAACATATGCGTCGAATTTCTTCTAAATACTCATTGAACTCTTCGATTTGATATGCATTCGATGTGTCATAGTATAGACCAATAATTGAAGAACCAACATGATATTTTGTACGAATATTTTCTTCAAGGTGCCTGATACATACTCCATGATGAGCTTGATCGTAAACTGTAGCAATTGCTTTCTTTATGCTCAAACTTTTGTCGGATATGATGGATAACTCATATGTGTTTGGCACTACATTGAGTAATTGACGAAAAAATTAAGTCCAAGAAAGATCATTCTCGGAGTTAACAACAATCCAAACTATAGGATATATTTGGTTTCCACTATCTTGTCCATTTGCAATTAACATTACATTATCATATTGGCCCGTTAGAAAAATCCCATCCACCCCGAAGACATTTCTTATGTTCTTAAATCCTCTTATGCATGGCCCATAGGCACCAAAAAAATATAAAAATATGCTCTCTTGAACCTCCAAAGTCGTAAAGCTGCCTTCATTTGATTTTTCAATCTCGTAACAATATGCTTTCAATGTTGCGTATCCGTGTTCCGGTGTTCCCCATATCATATTTTGTGCAAATTGCTTAGCCTTCCAACATGTCCAGTAACTAACATCACAACCCAACTCTATACTCACAATGTTCATTATTTCCTTCGGCATATAACATTTTTCTTCTCTAATTTTCTCTTTGATAAATTCTGCAATAACGCTAGCAGAAGCATGCCTATGTCTTTCAGATATACATGTCAAGTCACAAGAGTGATTAGGCTCATACTTGGTGATACGGAAAATATGTGAGCTAATATATTTAACAACATGAACCCTCAATTTGCAACCTTTTTCAACACATGCAACACTTATCAATGATTTGTTAGACTTTTTGTAGTAAATTCGAAACTCTTTCTAATTGCGACAAGTTTCAGTTTGTTCACTACGACTCTCTTGTTCTGAAATTTATATCCTTTATGAAAATCTGAACCTTCAGAAAAAATATAGCTATGATATGTTCCAGTCATTTCATCCTCTAATTGTTCAAGCAACAAAACATCATCATCCTCGTTATCCAGTGGAACCTCTCTCTCAACTTGGCAAGGGAGAACATTTTCTATTATATGCTCATTAATTTCCATAAAAATATTTGTCTCTCCTCCTCTGTGAAAATTATCATTGTGCGTGCAAACATTTTCATTCTCAAATTGTTGATTGTTCAAACCACATGCGCTTTTCAAAGATTTTCAATCAAGAAAACCCATAAAATTGGTCTACCACCTTCACCATTTATATCATTCAAATAAATTTGGACAACTTCATCATTCTTTATTTCAATAGGTGGTGCTTTGATCCTCGAAAAAGCACCTGCATTAATCATATACTTGACACAAATAGGATCATGTCCGCAATTTAGTTCACCTCCTCTAATGATAGTTTCCATAAATTTACCAAAGATAACATTACTGCTCACAAGAATTATCCTAACAATATCAGTTTGAGAATTTCATCTCCACGATTTTTTCTCATCGACCCACTTTCCAAAATAATCAACAAGTAAGATAACTCCTATCATGATTTTGTACCTACAATAAATAACATAACATTATTAAAAACTAGTAAAATGAAACATTATTTAAAACATGAAAATCAAAACAAACATCGATGATGAATCTGTCGGACTAATTACTATGATCGGTCAGCTATTGAATAACGTAGAGGATTGATATACAATCGGTCGGATCGATGATCGATCGGTCCATGACAGACCAGATTCCATCTACATAATAACTCTAAAGATATATAGAATTTGGTCGTGTACCTTCCATTTGAGGTCTTGATACAATGTTATAACACAAGCCCAGGCTAATGCTACTCCAGAACAGATTTTGATCGGATTGAAATTGAGCTTTGCTATTTTTAAAAAACTTTAACACCACATTTCTCCAAATACAACTTGTTGAAATCAACTTCACCAAAAAGAAAAGAGATTTAGGACCTCAATAACTCACAATCATGTGTATAGAGGATACATTAAGAGCGGAAAAAGAATAGTAGAAGAAAGAAAGAGATTTTGGAAGAGTTTTCTCTTTTCTTGTTTTTTATAGTTGATTTTGGACCAATTTGTAACTATTAAAAGATGAGAACTAATCTTACATAATAATTAAATTTTAAATTACAAATAAATTAGATCATTTTACCTAATGTAAAAAGTGAGTCATTTCACTAAGAAAAAAGATTTGGGACCCTTTTAATTTGATAGAAAATTTGAATAGGTCATTTAATCAAGAGTCCCGTTATAAATACAATTTATTCCTTTAAGAAATATAATTAAAGGGTCTTGCTAATATACTCCCCATTTTTATTTTTATTTTTAAAATGCCTTTACTATTTTATAAGAGCACGTTAAAAATAGGAACTGTTCCGTCATTTTACCAAAAAGCCCCAATTCATCAATGCGATTGCCCCATTTTCAGATTCAATTTATCCCCACTTCTCATTCTATCTCTTGATTTCCAATACTAATCATGTATATAAACAGAGCAAAAAATTACGAAGCAAATAGCATTTTCAACATTCAAGCTTAAGTTCTTCCTGAATCACGTTCCTATTTGTTC
Source organism: Anisodus tanguticus (assembly GCA_034509755.1). Taxonomy (NCBI): domain Eukaryota; kingdom Viridiplantae; phylum Streptophyta; class Magnoliopsida; order Solanales; family Solanaceae; genus Anisodus; species Anisodus tanguticus. Next base: position 12,841,582 of record CM067544.1, read on the forward strand.
AAACGAAGAGAAGCTAAACAAAACCGAGACGCATACATATAGGTTATATCAACAAGTACCGGCCGGGTAACATACTTTGTTCGTATTCAACCAAGGACATTTAGCAATGACTGAAAAAGTCAAAAGTGAGAGTACATAAAAAGGTTGAAATCTTCACTGTCTAGTCAATGATAGAAGAAGACACAAAAAGCACATGGAATGTTGGAGAAGAACCATGGCAGCCCGTTTGGTCTCTTTTTCTGCTGGTACAGTGAAGGGAATTTTGGGTGATACAAGGGAGAGGAAAATGATTTGGGGCTTTTTGGTAAAATGACGAAACAGTCCCTATTTTTAATGTGCTCTTAAAATATAGTAAGGGAATTAAAGGAAATTTAAAAAAACAATGAGGAGCTTGCTAACTTACTACCTTCATGTAGTATGTTAACAAGACACTCTCCACTTATTGAATAGGGCAGTGAATCCTCTTGAAATCAAATTAACGACCAAAAATGATTTGGGTCATTAAATTCAAACATTTTTTTTATTTTGATTTTCAAAGCTTCGTTTGCTTCAAGTATTTGATACATATTCAATGAGCTAGTTACGTTTGAACAAATGATAGTTGATGTGTATTTTGTTAGCTAGTTAGTGATATTTTAGATATAAAACTTATATTTTAGGTAGAAAACTAAAAAAATATGATATTTGAGGGGTAATTTTTACTCTTATCTCAATTTTATATGTTATAGTATGAGTGTTACAAGTGATATGCTATTTCAAAACTTTGAAAAACACATGTAATCATTTTAAGCAAACGATGAATGAGAGTATTATTAGCTTTATTCATTTATGTACAATGATATATTTCATAGGGTGAATTATATTGACTAAAGTCATCAATAAACTTTCAAATTTGTTCATGTATTCTATTTACCCCCTCCAATTGAGATCCATCCCATCAGAATCCTCAAAAAGATGTTTATTGTAACAAATGTGTGCAATTCACACACAAGGACATGACAATTAAACCAATAAAAAAGGACACATAGGCATAGCTCTTAATACCAAATAATCAATTGAAGAAGCTTTTGATTTTTAAAGAAGTTTTAATCCACCCACACCCATTTTTCTTTCTTTTTCAAAATGCAGTTCCCCCATCTTTTTCCACTCACCTTTTCCGACGACTTTGTCACCTTTATCAACACACCACTGGTATCTTCCTCCATAACAGAACCTCAGAACTACCTATAAAGGAGATCCTCCTCCATTTCTCTTCCACAAACTAGGTTTTGTGACAAATAAAATTGAAAGAATCATGGAATTTCTAATACTATCTCTTTTAAAAAATGAAATTGAAAAATCATGGAATTCTCTTGCGAAAAATAATTATTGAATTTTGCGAATCTCAAAAATAAATTAAAATTAAAAAAATCGACTTCACAATAACATTTAAATGAGCGAGCACTTCTCCACGACAATGGTGATAGAGCTAACATCGTGGTTGTCGTGATGGGTATGGGTCTAATCGAATGAATGAGAAATGAGTATTTTCTAATTGACGGTAATTGCATTGGTGGGTGTTATAGATGTGGATGAAAAGACGTATATATTGGCCATATATTCTAGTCTGTTAAGCGTAACAGTGACGACAATGGAAATGGCGGCAGTCATCTACCGTAGTGGAATGACAGGTCATTTAGCAAGGAAGGTAAGGACCGTGGTGGTGGTGTGGATGCCGAGGCGGCTGTTACTGTTAAATAAGGCAATATACATTGAGCATCTCGGATTCTGCCCAGATTGGGCTCTCGGTTTTGCCTTAGTATGGTAAATAGACAATGTAAGAATATTGTATATTAGGAAAATATATGCGTAGTTTATTGTAATGTATTTGTTACCTAAATTAGAATTATACACTACCATAATTGTAGAGTTAGAATTATGGTAGAAGAATATTAGGAATAGGATTCTCCTATTTTCTAACTTGTATATATACCTATTCAATTAATGAAAATAATCAAGGGGATTATTTCTTTCATGGTATCAAGAGACTAGGTCTTACAAAAAAATTCTCTCCCAAAAATTTTGACCATTCTCGGCCGAATACCCCCCCCCCCCCCTCGGATTTCTCTTCCGAAATTAGTCTTCCGCTCTCAAAATTACTCTTACTTTTCCCAAATTTCCCCTCCTTCTTTGTTCTTTCAATATGTCTAAGAACAATTATCATCCTGCCCTCATGGTTTCTAACGCCAAGAACAGTATCCCTAATGTACTTGAGATGGAAAACGTCCAATATGCGACGTGAGCAGAGTTGTTTAAAATTCACGCTATCTCCCATCAAGCTATTCATCACATCATTCCTCCCGCTACACCTCTTCCCGCGGAGGATCCTCAGTTATGGATTACTCTTGATGCTACCGTTCTCTAGTGGATCTACTCCACTATTTCGGTTGACCTTCTACAGACGATTATTGAGCCGAATACCACGACTATGGCTGCCTGGAATAGATTGTGTGACATATTCCAAGATAACCAACATTCACGTGTCGTCACACTTGATCAGGAATTCTCTCTAGTTCGAATGGAAGAATTTCCAAACGTTTCTGCATATTGCAAGAAACTCAAGGAGTTGGCGGATCAACTCCGTAATGTTGGCGCACCTATAACAAATAATCGTCTGGTTCTACAATTGGTTGCCGGCCTTTCGAAGGCCTATAATGGTGTTGGAACTCTCCTTCGTCAAAGCAACCCTCTTCCCGACTTTTATCAAGCCCACTCCATGCTTACTTTGGAAGAAGCCGATTTGGTTAAAAAGGCGGCTACCAGAGCAAGCCCTGTCGTCATGATGGCGTCCTCCACAAGTTCTTCGGGTTTTGTTAATAATTCGGGCCAAAACCATAATCATGGTGGCGACAAAAATAATCGTAAGAATAATAACAAAAACCGCGGGGGCGAACGCGGCGGTTCCGGTGGTCAGCAAACAGGTAGTGGGGCCCGTCCAATGAACAATGACCCACAACCCCCTGGTCCCAGCAGTGGGGCCCATGGCAGTGGGTCGTGGGCCAACAACCCCTACATTCCAGGAAATACCGGCGGCCAGTGGGCTGGCAAGCCTTTCAGGCCCAACAACCAGCAGTGGCGGCCCACTGGCCAGTGGTCCAATAACGCAAGCTCCAGCAGCTACTGCCGAGTCCAGTCCCCATCCTGGAATACTTGTACCCCGACCTCCGCAAGCCCATCATGCAGCAGGCCCCACTCGGACCGATATCGAGGTCGCAATGCACACATTGAGTTTGACTCAACCGGACCCAAATTGGTATATGGACACCAGTGCCACTACCCATATGACTTTCGATTCAGGTACTCTCTCATTTTATTTCAATTTGAGCAACCCTCGGGGTATAATTGTTGGTAATGACAACTCTATTCCAATTCAGGGTTATGGTCAGAAAACGTTGTCTCCCCTAATCCACCCATTATCTTGAAAAATACTTTACATGCCCCCAAATTGATTAAAAACTTAGTGTCTATCCGAAAGTTCACCACTAACAATTCCGTTTCTGTTGAATTTGATCCGTTTGGTTTCTCTATGAAGGATTTCAAGACGGGGAGTCATCTCATGAGGTGTGATAGTAGGGGGGATATGTATCCTATCATGCCCGGTTTTAGTCCATCGAGTCAAGATTTGCCATCAGCCTTTGCAGCCATTTCTCCTTCCTTGTGGCATGCTCGCCTTGGTCATCCGGGATCCTCTATTTTATCAGCTTTAGATAAAAATAGTTTTATTTCGTGTAAGGGTACGAGTCGTACTCCAATTTGTCAATCTTGTTCGTTAGGAAAAATTGTTAAGTAATCATTTGTAGACTCCAATTCTCATACTTCAAAGCCTTTTGATATTATTCATAGCGACCTATGGACGTCTCATGTTCTTAGTTCGTTGGGTCATCGATATCTCCGTATATTACTCATCATTTTTTGGACATGTCCCGCACCCAAAATCCTCCAACGGGCCCATTGCCCGCTGGACCCACAGTTTTGTCACTGTTTCCAGTAGCTGAAACAGTTCCAACGATTGGGCCAGTCCAGCCCAATTTTGGAACTGTTCCAGTTTCAGGCTTCAGCCCTAGATTCTCGATTTGGGCCAGCAGGCCCACTGCCTGCTGGCCAGTCCGTCCCGAGCCCAGCAAATTCCCAAAATTCACTAAATTCTTCCTCGAATCATAGACCTGTCACTCGGAGTCAGCGGTGCATTTTTACACCTAAAAGACATTTTAATTTACATTCTAATGTCTCTAAATCCCCCTTGCCTCGTAATCCTATGTCCGCCTTAAACGACCCAAATTGAAAAATTGCTATGACCGATGAATATAATGCTTTTATTGATAATAAGACGTGGGAGTTGGTGCCCCGTCCATCTGGTATTAATGTTATCAGGTCTATGTGGATTTTTGCTCATAAGGAGAATTCAGATGGGTTGTTTGCTTGGCATAAGGCGAGGCTTGTGGGTGATGGTAAGACTCAGTAGGTTGGGATAGATTGTGGTGAGACGTTTAGTCCGGTGGTCAAACCGGCTACCATTCGCACTGTGCTTAGCTTGGCTCTGTCAAAGACTTGGCATATTCATCAGTTGGATGTCAAGAATGCTTTCCTACATGTTGATCTCAAAGAAACAGTCTATATGCATCAGCCGTTGGGTTTCAGGGATCCCAACCGTCCTCATCATGTCTGTTTGTTGAAGAAGTCCTTATATGGTCTTAAGCAGTCTCCACGGGCCTGGTATACGAGGTTTGCTGACTTTGTATCGACTATTGGGTTCACTCACAGCAGGTCAGATAATTCTTTGTTCATCTACCGTCGTGGTTCGTCCTTGGCCTATATTCTGTTGTATGTGGATGATATCATTTTGACTGCATCTTCCGATACCTTACGCCAGTCTATCATGGCCATGCTCAGTTATGAGTTTGTTATGAAAGACCTAGGGCCCATGAGTTATTTTTTGGGGATTGCCGTCAAGCGTCATTCAAGTGGTTTGTTTTTGTCTCAAAGAAAGTATGCGGCAGAGATCATCGAGAGGGCTAGGATGTCATCCTGTAAGTCCACGTCCACTCCGGTTGATGCAAAACCCAATCTTAGTGCCGCGGCAAGTGCACCATATGAGGACCTGACCCGCTATCGCAGTCTTACAGGGGCCCTCCAGTATCTTACCTTTACCAGACCAGATATTACGTATGTTGTTCAGCAGGTGTGTTTATTCATGCATGATCCAGAGTTGAGCACATGAATTCAATCAAACGCATCATTCGGTATATTCAGGGGACACTGGACTATGGTTTGCACTTGTATCCTTCATCTACATCCACACTTGTCTCGTACACAGATACGGATTGGGGTGGTTGTCCGGACACCAGACGGTCTACGTCAGGATATTGTATGTTCCTTGACAACAACTTGGTCTCCTGGTCTGCAAAGCGTCAGGCGACTCTGTCCCGCTAAAGTGCAGAGGCAGAATATCAAGGGGTAGCTAATGTGGTCTCATAATCATGTTGGTTACGTAATTTTCTTTTAGAACTTCATTGCCCCATTCAGAAGGCAACCTTAGTATATTGTGATAATGTTAGTGACATCTACCTCTCAGGTAATCCGGTTCAGCACCAACACACTAAGCATATCGAAATGGACATTCATTTTGTTCGTGAAAGGTTGCTCGGAGGCAGGTACGTGTATGTCATGTCCCGTCAAGATATCAAGTTGCAGACATTTTTACAAAAGGTCTTCCCATGAAAGAAATAATCCCCTTGATTATTTTCATTGATTGAATAGATATATATACAAGTTACAAAGCCTTCCTCTACCATAATTCTAACTCTACAATTATGGTAGTGTATATTCCTAATTATGGTAACCTATATATTACAATATATTACACATATATTTTCCTAATATACAAAATTCTTACCTTATCTAATATTAACAATTACCAAAAGAATTAGAGTCAAATCTGGCCAGCAAATCCGAGAGCCATAAGTCATTGCCTTATTTAACAGTTTCTTCTCCTTAACAGGCTTCTCCGTTGCCGGTGGCTGCACAACCGCCAGGTTCTCAACTTCTCCGGTTGCCGTCATCTTCTCAATTTTCACAATCCTCACAAATATATCAGATTAAATTCTGAGTGAATTACAATTTGACATGATCATCTGAAATGCAACTTACGCAATTTATATTGCGGAGTGATCCTGGTTTCGCAGATCTCTGCATTTTGATTGGTTCGTTTAGGGTGACAAGGATCGGTATTTTTCCTAAGAATTAATCAGGTGAGTACGCGTGGATGTCATCTAGACGCTTGTGAATTGGATTAAGAGCTATTATTCTTATCCAGAAAGAAATGCTGGGTGCTGTTTTTTTCCCATTCATTGTGGCCTGTGGGTGTATTAGGGTGTGTTTTCTATTTAAACTTGGGATTAAAATTTTAAGCACACAGTATGAATCTTGATATGGAACATTTTGGGGATTGCATGTATTTTGAGGTCATTAAATGAGTAGTGTATAAAGCAAGTACTAATAAACTTGTATTACATCCATTTACAAATCAAAGGCCAATTACTATTAGTAACTAGGATTGTTTAGAATGGCAAAACAAACATCCAGCGTACAATATAGATAAAAGCTGTGTGCTTAGCCTTTCGGGGGAGAAAAAGCACCAAGAAATCTTAAATCTGATAAAATATGCTTATTGAACACTTTTATAATATCCACTCTTTTAAGGTGACTTATATAATTGGAGTTGACCACAGTCAACATCAGATCATAATGACCTCGCATGATTGTTTTGAGTGCGCGAGCAAGTTCATTGCATGTTTTAGAACTGATTTGCATATTTGATTTGTATCCGAAGGTCTCAGATGAGTTTCGAGTGTTGAATCAAAGTTTGAAACTTGACTGATTTTCTGATTTCTGTGCGTCACACATGTGCTAGGTGGACCGCAGTGCGAAGATGGGTTGTGTGGGTAAGGGTCGCACCTGCAAAGGAGGTCCTGCATTTGTGAGGTCGCGCCTACAAGAAGGGTGCCGCACCTGCAGACCTGGGCCACTTAAATAGTCCTCGTAGATGCGATAACATGAAATATTTTATGTAATCGCATGAAGCATGGACAAATTCACAAGTTTAAAAGAAAAATGAACAACAAATAAAGAAAGTATATAAAACAAAAGAATGTGGAGGACATTTTTATAAACAACCAACTCTTTTTTTTACAAATTATGCAATGCATGTTATTTAACGCACCAAACAAAACAGTGGTTAAGAAAATAGTCTCAACATAACTAGTGTCATCATTACTAGGGGTGAGCGGGTCCGGGTACCCTAACATTTTTGAACTACCCGAACCCTACCCGGTAAAAGATCGGTTCCTAAATTTACTACCCGGAACCTACTCGTAGCAATCATTACCCGAAACCTACCCGGACCCGGATAGGTTCCCGGGTACCCTGTAAATAAAAAAACACAGATTAAGCAACAATTTTTTAGCCTATGAGAATCAAAAAGAGTTCTAAAATAATTTCATCCAGTAGTTTTTTAGTCTGCAATCGGAGTTTTTAGTACCCTTATAAGAAGTTTTAAAAAACTTATTCATTGTAGAAAAGCTAATTCTGTAACCAAAACCAAAAATTGTAAGCCAAATTTGACACTCAATTAATTGAACGTGTTGATTTCAAAATAAATTTGAAAATATCTGAATTAAACTTATTTTCGTGTTCATAGGCTCTTCGATACAAAAGAAAAGCTTTCTTATACTAGTAAATCTCTAAATTTCATCTTCAAAGCTACAAAAATATACACAAATTTTAAAAATAGGTTTACATTTCAAATAAAAAAGTAATACAAATTGAAGATAAGTATCGCCTGAAATAGAACAGAAGCATAGGATATTAAAAAGAAATTTAAGAGGTAGATATGAACCCATATGCATTTTAGGAACGACGTGAACACAACCAAGGGAGAAAAAGAGGTAAAGGTGAAGCTTCAACGACGACAACAATGAAAGTACCTGAGAGAAAGCTTCAACAACGACGATGATGAAGCTTGGTGGTGTAGCTAAAAGGCCATTGCTATTGAGAGAGTTTTGTGTGTTTTCTCTTAGGGCACAAAAAATATTCTAGAATAAAGGGGTGAAAAAGCTGAAATATTTGCGTCTTGGGGTGGAGAAAATCAATGTGTAGGCGTGCAACAAACAATTCTGGAGAAAGTTAAAAGTGGTCCAAATGTTTCTCAAAAAAATAAAAATATTTAATATTTTATAGGTTCAGGTACCCTGTCTCTATTTGCCGGAACCGGAACCGGACCCGACATTGATCGGTTCCTAATTTTACTACCCGGATCCTACCCATTATTATAATATATCTACCCGGAACCTACCCGTTAGTGTCGGTTTCGGTCGGGTATCTGGGTACCCTGTACCCGTGCTCACCCCTAATCATTACTAATATCAATATTACTAATACATCATATTCAATATTATTTTTATACATCCTATCAAACGACCTCTAAGTGTCTTGTATTATTTAATCCTGCTTGAATGTAAATTATGTGTTTTAGCCAAATTGACCAACTTTAATCCCCATGAAGTGATAAAAGACAATAATGTCATTTAGTTAAGTATTTTCAATTCACTAAAAAGCAATATCACAATAAGAGGGGGGGAGGGGGGAAGAGGACATTAGTGGCACACTATTGTACCTCAACATATTCATCCATGCTAGTAATAAACTACATAACCTCATATTTCCACTGATTGTACACAGCCTTAAGAAAATGCTGTACAAACATCCACATCATAATTTTCCCCTAGTCAAGTGCCAGTCAATTGATCACAATAAATGAATAAAGGAAGAAACAAAAATAGCAAGGGTACAGTGCATAATAAAGTATTGCTAAGTGGGTAAACTGTCGCAAACAATTTAGTCCGTAATTCCACGTATAAAATATTGGGATTGACGCAAGCTCATAACCGAACATGATCGGATCTAAAAACGACAGCGTTTCGATACAAATTATGAGATTGGACAGTGCATAAGCATCTTCTCTGAATGTATCAGCTGGACAAATCGGAAAAAAGAAAGAAAAAAAAAACAAAAGAGGCTTTTGGCTCTGCATCGTTTCTAATCAATTTTCTCGCTTAGCTTTTCTCCCCTCTCCCTCTGGTAAGCTTAGTTCCAATGGCTTTCCTAATTTCACGTTTCTATTGTTTGATCTCTTTTATTTCCTACTTCATTTCGCTAATTCAAACTGCTTTTTTGTTAATTATTTGCTCTGACTTGTATAAACCCCACCTTTTGATCTTATTTTGTGTATCTCATTTGATCTATGTTGTTTTAGCTTGTTTGCATCAGTGCATCACTTAGAAAGTCAAGTTCTTTTTCTGAAATATGGAGTTAAGAGGTTGATGGGGTGTGGTTGACCTCAAGGTTTAGGTTGTTTGAACTGTAAAGGGCTGTCTATATTGGTTTGATAGATGATTTACACTTTGTACATATAGTGATACAATGAAGTTTCTTGGTTAAATGGGTTATTTGTTCTCTTGCTATATTGCTCCAATTGCTTGTGGAGCCTAAGTGTTTGCTAAATCTTGCTCTTATTTCTTAGAGCCTAGACTTTGCTTTTATTCTAGAATTCAGATGCTTAGGTTCAGTCGTCAGGAGAATGATGTAATAAATGAAAATGAAACACATACAGAAAATTGATAAAAATAAGGAATGATATGAGGGGTACTATGCAAGAAAAAGATGCTTAACTAAGTAAAAGACAAGTTGTATCGAACGCTCGGAATAATAATGTTATATGAAAGTGAATATTGGGCCTACCCCATAAAAGTAGGGGTAAGGTTTGCGTACTAACTACCCTCCCCAGACCCTACTTGTGGGATTACACTGGGCATGTTGTTCTTCTTTTTGAAGTGAATATTGGGCCTGAAGGCTAAACATATCTAGAACATGGAAATTGTAAGATAGATGTGTAGTCATGAGATATTGGACAAGTTCCTAGCGTGAGGGTGCAAGTAGTACATGTGGAGGATGTAATAAGAGAAGGTCGCCTAAGATGATATGACCATGTTCTATGTAAACCTTTAAGGACACTTCTAAAGGTGTGATAGTATGAGAATTAGCATTGCTAAACAATGATGTGGTAGACCTAAAATTAAGTAGAGAAAATATGTCTAGGGCGACCTATAGTGTTTCAGAATCAATGTGAATTTAGCTAAGGACAGAACACAATTGTAAGATAGGGGATTCATATAGGCAATCCTGACCAGTTGGGATTAAGGTGTGATTATTGGTGTCATTCTTAACTTATGATTTTGACCATGAATTCTTTGATATCTCACACTTGTGAAATGAAAATTATTTATAAGCAAAGTTGTATTGGAATGATTTAGTGCCTAATAAACTGGAGTGGTCATAGCATTCAACGTATGTGTCATATGATGGAAGTGGAACTTTGGGAAAGAGTGATAGAACATAGACTTAGGTACTTTACATGGGTGTTAGGAAACCAGTTTGGATTTATGCTTGGTACATCTACAACATATGCTATATTTTTGCTATGAAGATTGATGAACATTTGTAAGGAGAGGAAGAATGATCTTCACGTGATATTTGTTGACCTAGAAATAGCATATAGGAGTAATAAAGAGTCAAGAAAAGAATGTTACTGGATGTGTTGGTGGGTGTTGGAGAGCTAAAGGATACCAGATGCACATGCCATAAACAATATGTATAAAGGAGTTGTCACAACTGTGAGAACAGTAGGAGGAGTTATAGGAATTTCTCGTAACTGACTACTATTAGTTTATGATTGAGGCATAGTTTTCATTATTTGTTGTTGGTTGTAGAGAGCCGAACTCAACTTTTTTGAATGGGGCATAATTGCTTATTATTATATCTTTCCTTTTAGTAATAAATCTGTGACTGATATTCCCAATACTAGAAAAGCATGCTAGTTCTGTTTGTCTTCTTACCTAGTTAGAGATGTAAAAAGAGAGAAAACTACTTTTGGGTTGGGGAAACCTGTGTTTGCTTCCTTGGTTTCTTCGCATAAAATTCAATCAACCTGTGTCAATCTCAAATTAGTAGGGGTTCAATATATGAGTACTCTATATCATTCCACTCCACTCAAGTCTATATGATTTACCCTCGGGGATTTCGAACCTTGCCACAGTCAAAAGCTTGGTATTTATGTGGAGAAGGATAGAGGGATGGGCCCATTATATACCAAGTTTCAATCTGTGCACCATTGGTCCTTCACCGTTGTCGGGGATTTCTCTGTTATAAAAGTAATGATTTGCTTTTTTAAGACAAATTATGAATTCTCGAAATTTCAACACTTAGCTGTACACTAATAACTGACTTAATCTCAATTTGATGGATCTTTTGTTTTCATTTCGTTCTATCCTTAGCTAAATGGCCTATAGAGTTGGGAGTTGGAGTTAACAACATGTAACATTAAATAGATAAAGTGGACTAGAAGCTTAACATTACAAGTTCATGTCTTTGGCGACTTAGATATGGAGATAAGATAAAGTTCCTGTCCCTGGGAAAGGTTGAAATCAATAAATTTTGGGTTTGTAACTAATGTGCAGCATTCATTCATCTATAACTTTGATTGCTTTGAGATCATTACATTTTTGAGATGATGCTTTGAGATCATTACGTAAAGTATTTTCTTTTGTATTTCTGCAGAAACGGCCACATTCAAGATGGGTTTCTAGCATTTGCTTTTCCCCCTTAAGGATGGTATGACACTGTACTTAAATCTTGGGATTTTGCATTTTTCTGTATCAGAAGAATCATGTTGGTGGCTTCTTTTTCATAAGAAACAGAAAAATCTACAAGTACCTTTGGTTAAGGAACTTTAAACTTAGTATATCTTAGCAGTGATTATCAGTTATTGATTTGGAATCTCTTAGACTGGGTTGCAAATTACTGAGACCTCACTGAACCTATTCTGGATAACCATCAAAAAGATAACTTGTAGAACCTACTCATGGCTCATCGTGCTGTTACTTATCTGGCAACTAAAATAATTTTCATGAACAGGCTACTGCATTAAGCTTTAATTGATTTGATTTTCTTTATGCTTAATGCTGCTTTCTTTTAATAAAGGACCACAATAACTTTACTATAAAGACTTACATGGCCATCATGGCCGAGAGGGATTCTGCCATCCGCGAACGGAATATGGCACTAGGGGAGAGAAGGAGGGCTTTTGCAGAGCGAGACATGGCAATGCTTCAGAGAGATGCAGCACTTGCAGAGCGTAATGCTTTGATTCAAGAAAGGGACGATGCCGTTGCTGCTCTTCGATTGCAGGACAGCTCTACAAATGACAACAACATGGTTCCGGATTCACCGGGAAATGGAACTGAAAGTGGTGCAAAGCACTTTTATAACCAACAGCAAATGCATAGAACCATACCTGAAGCTGCTCATGGTTCAATGGAAGATCCCGCAGCTGGCTACTTGAAAGACACAGACACTTCTGAAGCAAAGATTCCTAAAAAGGTCAGGCGACCTAAAGAGAGCAGACACAATAAGCAAGCTAAAATACCAAGAGTGGGTAAATTTGGCGCTGAAAGTTTAAATATGCAGGTCATTGCTACAACATCAGATGATTGGGTAAATCTTCAAGAGATGGATAGTGATAAGGAAGGAGAGACACAGCTCACATCATGGAAAGATAATTTGGGGTTGAATCAAATCAATTTTGATGAGTCTGCCATGCCAGTGCCAGTTTGCTCCTGTACTGGGACTCCACAGCCATGCTATAAATGGGGTCATGGTGGGTGGCAGTCAGCCTGCTGCACAACTACCATATCTATGTATCCATTACCTCAAATATCAAACAAACGCTATTCCCGGGTGGGTGGCCGAAAGATGAGTGGTGGTGCCTTCAGTAAATTGCTTAATCGTCTTGCTGCTCAAGGTTATGACCTGTCTATTCCACTTGACCTGAAGGATCATTGGGCTAAACATGGCACAAACCGCTACAGCACATTGAAATAAATTCTGTGTGCACGTTGGATTGGGACCTCACAACATGGAGAAGGCATTGTCGGGAAGTGTGTTGTGGATGAAAGAAAGTGTACTTTAAATACTGTGCAGGAGATACACCGCTAATAGCTATTCATTCACATTTTTTGAGCTCTGTCTCTGTCTCAGAGTTCCAATTCATCTTATCAGAACGGCCACATGTCATGTACTGTACTTTACTTTCGTCAAAATATGTTTAATGAATATGGTGATTTGGGTGACAAATAGCTTTGCCTAGACAGCGAAATTAGCAATTTGTGTATATCATTTATTTCCTCACATTACCATTGTTACATTGAACGTTTGTGGCTAATGTAGGCGAATTTACATACAGCCATAACAAACCTCAGTTATTGCTTCATCTACAGAAAATCAATTTATGAACAAATAGAAAAGGAGGAACAGTAAAAAAAGAAGAAGGATTTAATAACTTGTGGTTCAGCTTTAGCAATGAATTCTATCTCACTCTAGGGTAGGACTAGAAATAATTTAGAAAATTCTGTTATGAGTTTATATGTCTCTGCACGGTGACAAAAGCATTACTAGTATTAAGTGAAGTGTCTTGATTAAGAATAATAAAAGACCCACTCAGTAGTAAAGAAACAATTTCTGGAATAAATTTACCACTCAGTTAACAATGTTACTCCACATGTTTGTCTTGCTGAAACTTGTTAATTTCATCCACATTGTCAGCTTGTAGTCAGAAATTAATAATACCAATTATGAACAACTTCTTTTTGTTAGGGAATAATCTATTAAAGTACTATAATTATATTGATATTAAGTAATTTCTTCACATATTAAATGAAGAAATAATTGGCATAAAGAGTTTAATATACGAAAAATAAATAAAAGTTTTTTTTTTTAGGAACAAGAAGAGAGAGAGAGAGAGAAGAGTTAGGATATCTCTGCAGTTTTCTTTTCACCTATCGTAGCCAAATCGAGCATTTTGACCCTCACGGCACACATTTGCTTCCAAGAAAAAGATAGATTATGGGTTAGAAATTTGCGATTTTATGTTCGTCCGGCGAGAAGATTTTACTCCAATCGCTTGGGTACCCTTTCAATGGGTGCATCCGAATCACTTCTCTCCAGCTCACAAGTATTTCTTCCACTTCAACATTTTCTATGCATCTCACTTCTTTTTTCCTTTTATAATTATTTTTTTGTCATGAATGAAGAAGCCAATCGATGAGATCACCACAGTTTCTGAGCGTGTAGAAGGCGTTGATCCTGTTTTGGAGAGGCTAAAATCTCTCAAAATTGTAAGTTTTACTCTCTAATTTCAGAATATATGTTTTCATAGCTACTATTAAGCAATCACTTATTGTGTGAAATTGTCTAAATACGCTGCGTGTATTACTAGGCAGCACCAATACTGATATCGCCGCCAGCTGAGAGTAGCCTGACTGACATTCTGGTGAGAAAATCATCGTCCTCTTCGAATAAAGGTAATTTCCATCTGTTATAAACAAGTTTTGAGAATATGCGTGCCTGTTAATATTTGAAATATTCAGATGCAAGTGGACTGTGGTGTTATTACTTGGACATAGAAAGTACTTTAGACTTCCTCAAATGGACTGTGAATCAAGAGAATGGGCAGCTCGGTGTACGAAGCATCTGCGTTAGCAGGGTCTGGGGACACCCCAAGGGGTGTGAGGTAGACAGTCTAACCTAATGCAAACATTAGTGGCTGATCGAAATAACATCCTTGTACTTGTTTAATCTCACTATCTCTTGTCAAAACTTGTTGAAGATTGTCTCTAATACATTTAATTTGGTTCAAGTTTTATCCTTCATCTCTTAGTCATGCTACCGTACATAGTACTTTCTCTTCCCGCGTCCTTTACTTTTAGATGAGTCCTCATTGTACTACTATGATTCTTTTGGTTAGGGTGCTACAGATATGTGCTTCAGCTTCTAAGTCTTATGCTTCCTCCTTCATCAACTTGTCCTTAGATATTATTTGATTTTTGTATTTAAGTGTCCACCACCTAATTCTTGGTTGATGTAACTATTTTCCTTTATCATCCCACAGTCGCTTCATATCCAGGTCCACAGTCTATGTTGGGTAGTTAAGGTTTCTCTTGGTATAATTTTGCAATCTTTACATGTGGCCTTTCAACAACTTGTCTGTAAATACTTTGATTTGTGTCTTTAAGTGTCCACCACCTAATTCTTGGTTGATGTAACTATTCTCCTTTATCATTCCACTTTTTCACTTCATATCCAAGACCACACTCTCGTTGGGTGGTTAAGGTTCTCCTGGTATAACCATGAAGTCTTTATATGTGGCGTTGTCACTTCCTTTGGTAAAATGAAGTTTATTTTGTATAGTTAGTTCCACGCTTAAATGTCATCAAATATGATTCCCCTTTTCAGTTAGGTGTTAACTAAAATTAGATCATGAGCCTTGGCATTATGTAAAATAGCATTTCTGTCATCCCCATGTACTCAATCGAAATCATAATATGTTTCCCACATGTTGATTTAGATCTCCGATTAAAGTCTATCTTTCATGTAGAACTCCTTGGCAGTTACTGATACTTTGCTCAAGGAGAATCAAAATCAATGTGGAGATCGGAGAACTGGTGACATGATTATCCGATCTCCGATCTCCACATTGATTTTGTCTTTTCCCACACTATCCTAATGAGATAATCATGTCACCAGTTCTCTTCAAGAGTGGTGTAGGGATACCACTTAACCTCATCTATTCCTATTTCTGTGTATTATGCAGTACCATTATTTATGACCTATGACAGAAATGCAAGGTAAGGCTGCGTACAACAGACCCTTGTGGTCCGGCCCTTCCCCGGACCCCGCGCATAGCAGGAGCTTAGTGCACCGGGCTGCCATTTTATTGCCAATCTATCTAGTAATTGACCCTGTCCACTTAGTGTATTGTAGACAAAAAGTATCAACCAAAGTCTTCACTAATTCTGTTGACTTTGTTGTAAACGGCCTATGTCCTAATTACCTATCCGAATCAGACTCTTTCAGACTAGTTTCTTGGCCCTCATCCGTCCAGGAAGATGCTGGAGCTTTTTCCTATCTAACACCACATCCGTGAGGCAATGTGTGGAGTGAATGCTTTAGTCACGTCTCCATGGTGTGAGAACCCTTGGTTATGCTCTCTCACACCCAAGAGGCAACGTGATGGAACCTCTTGGTTAAATTAAAGCTACATCCCTGCGCTGATGTAGCATGTGCCTAGAAGACCACAACTGATCGAATTAATCTGCGGATTCATTATAATTGAACTACCTGTTACTGGCCATCAACTTTTTGCAATGTCTCCTTTCTACGGGATTTTGGGATTGATTAATGGACTATGATTTGTGCAAATATCATAAAAATGCCTGAAACTTGAACTAGCCGCCACTTTCTCCTGCATCAATCCATGATAGTGGTTTGTCTTAATTGAACTGAAGAAAACCAGACCAGAAAATGGCTTGTGGTTTAACTGGGAAATGAAGAGGAACTGAAGACACTGATTAATGATCTGATTCACCTCATTCAAGACATGAAAGATGCCAAGCTGCTTAGATCTGGCCACTGCTTCAGAATCTTTTCTTATGAGAAAGCTGTATTGATTGGCTAAACAACCTAATCATACAACCTGTAGCACCAACATCAGATGGTGCACCTGAATCTGGTAGTAAGTCCTTGATGGGGACATGCATAGGAGCTTCAAAGATGGTAATTGGAGAATCCATGCTTCCCCGTAGTCTCAAATATAACCAATTAGTTACCACGGAAGCTTCCCTTGAACCGTAATTGCTCAACAATGGAGTGTTCTTTAGATCTGGCCTAGTGCTCTTGATCAAATGTCTGGTTAGATGTCCGTCAAACTTAACATTGCAACAAAAACTGATCTAACAATGAATTTGAAGGATATCAGTGTAAAACTATGGAGATCGTGAATGAGATTAGATATACATATGTTCTGATAGAACTAGCTCCAACAAACACCGCAACAAATTTTGGAGATTAGCTATACATATGTTATGATCTCCTTATAAAAAAAAGATACATATGTTATGATCTAACTAGCTCCTTCTCAATGAGTCTAATCCACCTTTAAGCAAATCTGAATGAGTCAACTTGTTTGTAGTATGTAAAGCCACATAACTAATCATTTACTTTTTATTTTAAGTAATCACACCCACAAGGGTGAGTACGTTTAACTTATCAGAAGAAAAATAGATGGCCCTCTCCTGAAGAGATACCAAAAAGGTTAAAATTAAAATGAAACAATTCAAAAAGTTTCATCGTAGCAGTGGTAGCTTTTGACCAGCACTTCTCTAATCCCTGTTGCACTATGGTTTTCAACAATTGTCATCGGGACTAAGTAGGATATTTTCTCTTATCCTGCTAGTGAAATATTGATATTCCTTTCTTTGTTGTTGTAGGCTGCGTAGATCCAAAAGTTCTACTTGAGCTCTTCTCTGTATATCGCCAGTGGAAAGAGGAAAAGGCACAGAAGATCTGTAAAAGACAGGTTTGCTCAATTATTATCATATGCTTCTGCCTTCTGGTCACTTAATGCTTCAGTAGCCATTTTCCATTGTGGCAGTGGTTGCATCCATAAAAAATGTGTCTTGAACAGGTTTATGAAATATACCTTTGTATCAGTTTTGAGTTAGACTGTATGTAATTACACACTCACACATACAGAGAGAGGGAGAAGGGGGGAAGGAAATTATGAGAATAATGAGTATCCTTTTGAGTCAAAGCTTTGGTCTGAACTTTGTATGGAATTCTTGCAAGTAAATTAAGGTCAAATAGTTCAGATAACTACTGTTAGCCGAGGCTGGCAATGAGGTGAATTATCACCCCAAGCCTCCCAGGAAGTAAAATATAGTCGTGTTCACCGAAGAAGCGGCATGCATGCTCAAATTTGTTAAGCAAGTATTTGATCCTTTATTATGTTAACTATGTAGAAGTGGCTGACTTGATTGATTTGGGTTCTTTAAAACTTGATTCCAACTTTAATATGAGTAAAGGAGAGGCTGCCTCACTTTTTTCTTTTATCTGATTACTAGATATTCCCCAACTGTTCAAGCATAAATACTTCCTAAAGTTGGTTGCTAAAATTAAATGCCCTCTAGGTCTGTGGTAGACAATATCCTTTTAAATGAACAAGTGTACATCAATCATCATCATACTGAACTTTCAAAAGGTGGGAAAAGATAATGCAAGGTTTATTCTTGTGTTCGATTGTAACTACATGATTATTTGTTCCATTGTACCTTGGTCGAGAATTGTCTTGCCACCTCCCGCAGTATTGCTTGTATTATACAGATGGTTGTATACCATTTGTAAAGTGCTTCCTTATGGCGAGAACTTATAGCTTTTCAACACTAGGATTTTAAGTCTCTTCATTACATTTAAGTCCTATGTTCAAGGTGTTAGCCTACCTACGCTAGTTGTTGAAACTCTTCATCATGTTTACAACCTTTTGTTGTTTGTTGTGGTTCCTCTTCAAGTGAAAAGAAGAGCTTGAATATTCTTTTAAGTAGATTCCTTGGATAATTTCTGCAGGAAGAAATAGAAAACAAAATAGAAGTTGCAGATGCATTGGCAGTTAAGCTTCTTCAACGTTTCAATTACTCTGTTTCCGCAATGAAAACAACCTCACAGCATCTATCAGAAGGTATTGTTATTGCCAATTTCCGGAAGCAATAGAGAAAAGAAATGCCCCAGGGAATCACTAGGGTTCCTATAGTGTGGAGCTTTTGAATAAAGTTAAATGTTTGTCCATATGATATCTGATTCCCATAAAAAATCTAGCAAGCGAAAGCTGTTTTTAACTCGGATGTTTGAATTGCATGTAGTACATGGTTTACAGGTTGAATTTGGGGTGTTAAAAGGGAGGTTGACAGAGGTAATCAGTAATTGTGATGCATTGTGCAAGAGGATTGCTGCAGAGGGACCAGAATCGCTTCAATCATCTATCAAACCATTTACAGCAGCATCCTCTGATACAGGAAGCAACAGCAGTAGCATACGTCCTTTACAAGCTGAAACAGATGAGAAGCAAATAGTGCAGAGGCTGGGTTGGAGCTTATAAAATACTGTCCCCAGTGTACATAACTTAGTTTGAGCATCATGACCCATAGTTGTATCTTGTGTTCAACTGACCGATGGTTCAAGGGCACGCAGAAATTAATTGCACAGGAAGCATAGTCGGGAAATTAATTGCACTGGAAGCACGTGGATCTACTTCTCGGCTAGTATTGACTGCTTTATTTTTCCTTTGAGAAAATACATATTTTTACCCCTAAACTTGCACCGAAGACTTATTTTAGCAATTAAACTTTACTTTCAATTATTTACCCCCTATTCTTGTCGATAGTGTATTAAATATTCCCCTAAAGAAGAAAGTGCACTCACCTTTCAAGAAGGAAAAAAAATTAAAAACTGATAAAATAATACACATGTCACTTTTTAATGGTCAAAATATAAAATACTCTTTATATGTTTTTCTTGATTATATGAACTTTTTATTTAATATATTAATAATTTTTTAATTATATGAATTTTTTATGTTGAGACAGATAAAATTTGTGGATCTCACTTTTCCTTTTAGGTTTTTTATTTCTCTCTTTATTTATTGTCTTCTCCAAAAGGCCTTCTCCTCCATTGCCACTATCCTATCTATTCCATCATTTCCATGACCACCATTATTGGACTAAATACAACAACAACAACATACCCAGTGAAATTTCACATGGGGTCTGGGGAGGGTAGAGTGTACGCAGATTTTACATCTACATTGGAAGGTAGAGCGGCTGTTTCCAAAAGACCTTCGGCTCAAGACACAGCATAAACACAAGCAAAGCAAGAGAAACGGTCAGATTCGGATAAGAAATTTAAAGCAGTATGACAATGATGGTAACAAAAGCAGATAAGCCATGATAAATCATTCTGAAAAAAAGAAACAATAACTAACGCATGTAGATAAGATAAGCAAAGTACACGAAAGAACACACAACAGCATGAATCAAATGATAGGGGATTATAAAGCAATAATGCACCTATTAGTATGATAGGCTAACTATGTCTACAATAATACCACTACAACAGACGGTATGTAAGCGTAAGTAAGACTATGCTCAACTACCTACTATCATTCCGCCCTAATATACCTCCACAATCCCCTATGTCCTCAGTAAGTTGCACTTACGTCATATCCCATCTAATCACCTCTCCCCAAAACTTCTTCGGCCTACCTCTACCCTTCTTGAACCCGTCCATAGCCAATCTCTCACACCTCCGTACTGGGGCATTTGTGTCTCTCATCTACACATGCCCAACCACCTCAACCTCGCTTCTCGCATCTTATCCTCCACCGAGGCCACTCCCACTCTATCTCGGATATCATCATTTCTAATCCTATTCCTCCTTATATGCCCACACATCCATCTTAATATCCACATCTCCGCAACTTTCATCTTTTGAATGTGCGAAGTCTTAACTGGCAACACTCCGCCCCATACAACATAGTCAGTCTAACCACCACCCTATAGAACTTGCCTTTAAGTTTTGGTGGCACATTTTTATCGCACAATACTCCAAAAGCAAGCCTCAATTTCATCCACCCTGCACCAATACGATGTGTGACATCATCATCAATCTCTCCATTCCCTTGGATAATGGACCAGAGATACTTGAAACTTCATTTCTTTAAAATGACCTGAGTACCAAGCCTCACCTTCACGCTTATCTCAAGGTCGGTCCCTTTACTGAACTTGCACTCCAAGTATTCTGTCGTGTTCCTACTCAGCCTGAACCTTTTAGACTCCAGAGTCTGTCTCCAAACCTCTAGCTTAGCGTTCACTCCGAGCTAAGTCATAGCCAGGGGCCATCAGCTGCCAATTCAGTTGGACAACATTGTTCGCCTGCATTTTAGGGCCATTCGTTGAAACGCACGGCATAACGGGCGGTAATCCAAAGTGTCTTGGAGCCTGAACTGGTCTCAGAGCCATGTTGATCTGCCTATATTGCAGACTCACTTGGTCAAGTGGCACATTTTGCCCCGCAAGGTTCGGCAGCGATCATGTAGTGTGCTGGTTGCCAGGCGATTGGGCTTGTGTTCCTAGGTGCGCTACCGACTGCACCTGAGTAGGCACTAGCTGATGCAAATGCAGCTGAGAAACAATACCGGGAGACACGATCTCATGCTAAACATCACCGCTCGTTAGAGGGATGACAGAACTAGCCAAACATTCTTCTAGGTGCATTCGATTAGTATCCATCTCCCTCGCTTGCTGAACCTCATTATGTACCATCGATTTCACAATGTCAGCCAACTATTTAGAAACTTGCTACATAATATCGTGGATGCCCAAGTCGATCTGTTGTCTAATAAAAGACGTGATCATTATGGTTGGACCTTCAGATTGGCTAGATTCTTCCACAACTTGGGTTGATGGAGGAAGTGGATGGGTGTCAACCGGTGTAGGCATACCCGAGAAGGATGATGGTTCGTTGTTCTTTCTGGGAGGATTTTGTTTAGGATGTGGACTGGACTCGGGGTTTATTTTCTTACCGGACCTTAGGCGCATACGCCAAGAATGATCCTCACCTAGAGAATCAAACTTTGCTATTAATTCACCTATGGTCCCACTAGGCGTGCCAAATTTGTTCTCGCATCGAATTCTGTTCTTTGCCGTTTTATTGACTGATTGTATCGGGAGACAAATTGATTCCTTTACTTAAGCGATTTAGGCTAGAAACGGAACTCTGATTTCCAACAATGGGTTTCCTAACTACTCCAGAAAGCGTTAGGACGGTACCACGAGTAAACTAAGAGGTAAGAAACATGAATACAACTGAGTACAGTAAAGTAAAGGATAAAGATAGATAAAAATTGAGTTGTTTGATTGATTGGTTGTGTTTCTATATACAAAGAATGATCCTATTTATAGTACAAAAAAAGAAAAAAAATTGTACAACGTGATCCCCCCATGTTAGCCATCAAGTAACCCACTAAGTTCAATGGTCGACTATGGGGAAGGTGGTGCTAATTTTCTCGCCCTCTTCTGCTCCTCTTGCTCGGATAATGACCCTTTCTTGTAGCTGTTGTTGGTCGTTACCGCTTCTAGGGGTCCGAAAACCCTTTTGACTTGATCGTTGAAGCGTTTGCATCTGAGTGGGTCCCAGTCGTACCTCTAACTAACAACTCGACTAAGATGCCTTAGTAGCCGATGAAGTTCTTGTAGTCGAGGGCTAGGAGTAAATTCGGCTCTGGAACAGTTCGATTGTCACTGAATTCGGATAAACACTTAAATTACTTTTAAGTGTTAACATATTGTAGTGTTGACAACTTCTTTTAACAACTAGTTAAGATGAGCTATTAAAGTTTGCTTTAGCATAACCTAATTACAATGTCTAACAACTAGTCAAGATGAGAAATAGTATACTTACGTTATAGGCAAATAGACCGGTCTTTGTAAATATTATATTGTATAATAATTGCACGATCTAATTACACAGTAATTTTCAAACACAATTTACAAAAGTAATTTACATCATTTAACATATTTTCGTCGAATAGTTGAATTGTTATTATTTCCCTTTAAATATCCTTTTAATTTTAAGAAAACCCCTTGAAGGTTAGTATTTTTTTTTGAATGATTTAAGAAAGTAGCATGCTAATTCAGAGCATATTTTCTTCAATAATGATTATGAATAATATTATATTATTTTATGCGATGTCTATTGTTTAAAGTTAAGAGTGAAATTTAATTTTTAAATAAAATTGAAGTCTAAATGATTTTCACCCTTGAGCTCTATAAAAATCAGTTAAAATAAATTAAATATAAATATGAAAAATTAACTCATCATAAGATATATAAAATTATATCATGTTTATTTTTGACATTACAAAGAGATCATGAAACGGTTGCGATGAAGGATTTAAAGGTATAACGAGTAAAAAATGATCACTTAATTACTTAATAGGATTACTGGAAAGGTAAAAATTTGACGTTATTTTCCTATATGATTGTAAGTATGCAATTGATTATCATCAAAGAATGTGGTATAGCAGATGGAGTTGCTCCTCCATTAAATAGAAGTCTCTATTTCGAGCACTAAATATAAAAAAAAAATATTGGGAGGAAGCGCTTACCCCGAATGTGTCCTATGTTGCGCGAATCTGATTTGGCCGAGCTTAAAAAAATGATTCATTTTGATGTCTTGCAATAGGTTACGTTTCAATTTTAAACAATCCTACTTGTAGAGATAGTTTGATGTGTTCTTGAGTAAATAGAAATAGCTTGCTGAACTGCAATTGGGACTGTGTCCAGTAGTAGGTTCTTTTCTTTGTACTTAAACGTTCACTTTTGGTATAATATAATTATTTGTCAAAAAAAAAAAAAAAACTTACGTTCATTTACACTTTCAAGCTTAACCAAATTTTACTATTTAACAAAGAATATGTAAATGATTCCGATTTTTTTTCTATTTAGAATGCGAAACTCAATATACAACTTAATAAAGATATGATTCGTTTATTTTGTCGACAAGACAATAATATACAAAATCGGATCCGATATAATATAAGCTTGATAGATAGTGATTAATCTTGATATGGAACACATGTAAAATGAATCGCAAATTAATCTTTTAAGTACCTTTGAAATCGGTCTGGTATAGAAACTAGGTGAAGTGATCCCCGTGCTGTGTACGGCCCAAACTCAAATGAAGAAGCTAACATAAATCAAGTTAATTAATAAATTTATTTTATCTTTCTACCAATGTAGATATGATTAACAAATTTAATCTCAATGTGGATTTTCGATCTGCAGAAATATCTTTTACAAAAACAAAAAAAAAGTTAGGAAACGTAGCGTATTCTTTTTCTTTAATTTTCCTTCTTTCTTTCAAATAAATGCACCAAAAATCATTTTCATTTTTTAGTAAAACTTGCTATCTACATAGAAAACCATTTTTTTTTACAAAAATATACTTTGTAATTATAAAAGAAATACGACAACCGAAATTGCAGAAGAACATATGGACTAAGAGATTTTATATGTTCAAGTACCGGTAGTCAGTTTTGGTTATTTCAACTCTATTTTAGTTTTATTCCTAATGTTTGAATTTTCCTTGTTTTCACGAGGGATATGAAAACTGCAGTATTTTCAAAGTGATACTTATTAGATTGTAAAAGAAGATATATGTATTTAATGCAATTATCAATTTACAAAGCCTATTAAAACTTGCCTAATGATGTGCCTATTAAATAGTGAAAACGTAAAAACTGCCGCTGAAAAGGCACAGCCTGAAAGTGACAGGTGCAATGAAAGTTTTCATGGGCCCCGCATGAATAAAGCAAATGTAGCAGAATTATTTTTTCCAAAGGAAACCATTAAATACAATGACTCTAAAGTACAACCTTCCTGAAATACCAAATATACCCTCATTTTCAGCAGCTCCACTGTCTCTTCTTATATAGGAGAATGTTTTAGATATGGGTTCTCAAAATCATTATTTTATATATTTGTTTATTTAATAATCCTTTTATTTATTCTTTGCTCCTTTTAATTTCTTTTCTGATTGGCAGCTTGACACTTGCATCTATCATTTTCATATCCATCTCTCTGATACGCACACATAAAAATATGATGCATGGGGAAGCAATTCATGGCAAAAAAAAAAAAATGAATTGTGTTAATTAATAAAATGAATTAACCCAGTTATATACAATGTTACGATTGAATTTAGGTAATTTTTCATTTAAAAAGAAAACGTGCAATAGTACTAAGATATTTATAGGTCTTTTCACAGTATGAGATTCGAATTCACAAATTAAGATCCTGAAAAAATAACTAATGAAATGTCACATTTAAAAGCTCATATATTCCACAATTTAAATAAAAATAGAATTCTGATGCAGAAATCTTAGGTAGAGGCGGGTGATATTTTAATAGGTATTAACACCACAGGTCATGAAAAAAGCATCGTGTATCTCGGTAAATAGATTATTACGAGCTATGCTTGATTTTCAGATATCTACTTCAAAGGAAACTTTTATCATAATCGAATGACATTTTTGATATTTAAAAATTACATGCAATGATCAACTCATCAATTAAAAATTAAAGGGATTCACGGTCTCATTCAAGATGTGAAAGGGATATTATTTCTCTCAACTTCATTGTTAAGATAGTTATTTTGAAGCCTAAATAACTTAAATCTCCGGAGATTGGTTGCATTTTTGAATTCATCAGATGCTGTAAATTCTTGTTTTCTACAACTTAAAGTGAACCCCCTATCGATATGACTTATATTATATTAATCAAAAGGTATAAGGGAGCCACTAGATGTCCTAACAGAGTACAAGTTGATAATACCAGTAGCTATTCAAGCGCTACAGCGTAAGGAACATTTACTGGATTTACATTACAATGGTTTGTGTTTTTTTAAGATAACATGGTGTCGTGATTCCTCCCTGATCTGCTTGTAGGAGATATCTAACAAACGGAGGAAGATGCTAAAAAAATCTGATAGTGTAGAGTTAAAACGTCAGCTCTCTACATTTTGATCGTTCAACATTTTCAGTAGGCACCTGCAATCAAGGATGATAGATAGAACATTGTCAGATAAGTGAGTAATTATTTGGCATCAATGTTGATTTGCAGCTTCAAGAAGTTGTGGTGCCCATTCTTCTGTTTCCATAGCTGAGGTGCTGAGGACTGCCCCTCAAAATCTTTGTTATCCACAAATGTACCATCAATATTTAGTTTTTAAAAATCTGAATTTGGAGGCTCTCATTTCAAGTCTTTAATGGTTTAGTAGAATCAGGAGTACCCAAATGAGAATATTCAATTGCAAGTTGATAGATAGTTGTAGAATTGGGATAAACATGTTACTATACAATAACAAAAATTTAAAAGAACCTTATTCGATTATGATTCAATTAGCTAAGTAGGAAAATAAGAAAAAATATGTGTTAGTTTTATAATAATGAGGGCATCATTGATCCCAATTTTAAACGAATGGTAAAAGTAAATCATTTCGCAGATCATTAGAGGAATTCTGAACCTTTGCCTTTTAACAAATAGGAAGATGTAAATAAAATAAATATTTACTACGTTTGAAAAACAATCAATTTAGCAAACAAAATACACTTGTGGGTAAAGAGAGAAAGCTTTGCGACTGTTCTTTCTTTCCTTTTGAAAAAGGTATAGTGTGTTTTTTTTTTATTTTTCATTTGGTGTTTCATATTTGTCTTGAAACTTAATTAAATTCAAATTCATATCGAGATTTCACATTAGGCGGTCCAAAATTGTTATCCAAAAGACAGCCTGATTTAGCAAGGATTGGACTACGGCAATAACGGCAACCTCCAGTCATATAGTGAGCAGAATTACCTTTGCAATTAAATGACTTCCTCCTGATAAGAATATCCATAAATGCAATATTGATGCTTCTTTTAATCTTGCTTCGGAAGTAGCAGGAGTCAACATGCTAATTTGTGATTCTCATGAAAATTTCATTAAAGAACGCTCTAGTCGGTTAGACAAACCACACGACTCACTAATAGCCGAGGCTTTGGGTGTTCGAGAAGCACTAAACTGGTTAAATAAGCACTTTACATCAACACCGGTTATTATGAAGATTGATAGTCTTTTAAGTAAATAAACGTTAATTTTTTTTTTGCAGACAATAACTCTTATCTTGATGTGATTATTTGTGTGACATTACTTCTATTTCTTTACCATCAAATGATCAACGAACCAGTATCCATCTATTAACTCAAGCTTCTGATTTTATGTTGAATACTATAAAATAGATACTAAATTTTCATCTTTCATTCATAATGTAGCAATTTTGATTTGAACTAATCCATAAAAATTTCCTTTTTAATAAAGACGATTTCATATAAAAAAAAAATGATAAGTTGAGCACGAATAGGTCTAGGTTTCAAATTTCAGTTCACCTCACAATCCAAATATATGCTAATTCGGGAAAGTAAAAAGACGAGTATATAATGAGGTGTTAAAACCTGAAAAGACGTGTAACAATCTTTCCAGCAGCAGCCAAAATACGAATACATCACTCACCGCAGTCTCTTTTTTCTTTCACAAAACCAGGGATTCTTAGGGTTTTTGCATTCTTTATTCTCAACTCTTTCGGCACACAGCATTTTGATTTAATAATCTGGACTCTGAAGGCGAAAAAAATTCATTTTTCTTTAAAAGAATTTTGAGTGTTGTTGAATCAGATTCTGATTAAGGAATTTCATTGGATTAATGAAGAAATCAAAAAGGGTTTCGTGGGCTACTGGACGTAATCTTTGTCAGGTATACACCACATTACTTCAAATGAGTTTCTGTTTACTCTGTTTAGTGCATGAATTTGATGTTTCTTTTTATTTTTTATTCGGTCAGTTTTAGGTTGGTCTTTGTTTCTTGTATATATAGATTTGGAAGTTGTCTTATGTGTATCTGTTGCAGACAAGCACACAGATGAATTTGCTTGCAGAATTCTACTGCATTTTATTTTTTGGCTGATTGATGTTTTGTTATGTATGAGTGTCTGGAATCTTGAAAAATATAGCATCTTTGCAAGGAAAATTAAGGCTTTTGATAGAAAGGAAGGTCTGCGTACATTCTACCCTCCCGAGAACCCACGTTGTGTGATTTCACTGGTATGTTGTCTTTGATTGAAAGAAAGGGTCAACAAGACAAGGACTAAAGAGTAAAGAAAAGGATGAGGTAAAATCTGCAACTTAGGTTTGAGGGAAAGACTCAATGGCCTTGAGCTACTATTTGAGTCTTTATAGGTTCCTTGAAGTGGATGTCGACCAAAGAAACTTCTGGTTTTCCGCCAAGAAGTAATGCTTTCAACTGTTAGGGTTCGTAAGAGGCTTAGCCATCACTTATTTTTCTTTCGAGTTTTGACTTTTCTGTTTATCGTTTTGGTTGAAAGGTACCGGACTTCATCAATATTTACTAAAATTCGAAATTTTAAGTGGCATAGTGTTTTGTAATTGAGTAACACCAGAGCACGTAGTCAATAATGATTCTTGGTGCGTGGCTTCTCTATATATTGAATTATTTCTAAAAAATTGACTTTATTTCTTCGCACCAGTAACTACAAAAATTTGAGGCAAACATTCATTGTTTTTGAGATAAGTCAAAACGACATCATTGATATTCACCAAGTCAGTGTCGATATACATTTCCAAAACTCCGGAAGAAATCTCCAACTGTATATAAAAAGCGCGATATTTTTGGGGAGAGAGAGAGTTTGTGTAAAAATATATAATACTTGGAGCTGAGAATAGGTGCCAAATGAATGAACCAAACAATCATGGTACAACAACTACAACATACCCAGTGTAATGGGGAGGGTAGAGTGTAAAAAAGTAACATTCATGGTACTAAGGGAATAATGAAAGTTATTTCATTGGCTATCATAATGAAACGAATAATGCATGGTTATGGAAAGGTTGGACTTCTCAAGGAATCCATGTTGGGAAGATGAATGAGGCGATTAAAGTGTTCCTGCTTTGAATTGGTTTCTTAATATAATGGACAATGTACCTTACATCCGACTAACTTGTCAAGAGAAACTTAAATTTGTCGGAAGGAAGAATGAAATAAATAAGCTACTTAATAATATTTGATTGGACAAGGAGTTTAAGATATCAAACTTGCATGGTATATTAGTGATATCAGAGGAAATGTTGTAATGATGGTCAAAAATAAGTTTTAAAGGGAAAACATCACACCCAAGTATAGGATTTGAATAATTTATTGAATTTGAATTTGTGAGAATTGTATACGAAATGAAATGGTTTCAAGCCTTTTAGGACGTCCCCAAATGAAAAGAGTCGTATGAATTGGGACGGAGGGCGTAATATGTGGTGCAAGACGAAAGACCAACAACATTAAATGAGAGGGAGAAAGTACCGTTCAAATTCAAGATGAAGGCTGAACTTGCCTATGTTATTGTTAAGGTAAACAGTTACCGAAGCTTGTATATTACACACGCTCGGATAATGTAAAATATACATGTATTGATAGGAAATTCTAAACAAAGAATGAAATAAAGAAGTAATAACTGGTGTGACTAAAGACATCAATATAAGGTTCACATATTCAGAATTAGGAAAAAATGTAAATACTTCGTTTGTAACGCCTAAGCACCTATTTAGTGCCGGTATTTAATAAAATAATCTCTTACTGATAAAAAATACTTACAAAAGGAACCCTATATGTTTTCAAATCAATTTAAAATTAGAGAAACGCTGTCCAGCTACAAGGTGAATGTCGAACTTGTGCATACTATCATTCAGGTAAACGTTATTAGAAGCTTTATCTTTATAATCACCATACATGAGGCTTGTTGACAAAGACGCCAGCATATTTGGTACATGTGTGGGTGAACAATAAGAATTGAGATCAACACTAGGAGAGGAACAGGTTTATTTAAGTGATGTGTTTGTGCCATTTCGGCAAGCGATTCTTTAGAGTGGGATATAATACATTAAAAGAAAGATGCAGATCACACAAAATATTCATTAAAAAGTTCCCATTTGGTATCATATCAATTCCCAAAACACAAGATAGTCCTTTGACAAGGACTTCAATCAATTTTGCTCTTGGTCATATATTTGTTGGAGATATCAACAACATACCTAATAAATGGTAATGATTGGAGGAGGTAATTTGATAAATATTATTTCCGCTAACAAATTCCTTTCTTAATTTGTTATCAACTAAAAAGATTCTTTAACTAGGGCTGTGTTTTCTTAACATGTTTGACATATTAATCACAGCTGCAATATCTGTAAGCATAGTGAACATGAAGGAAAATGATGAGATTTATACTTACTACGATTTTAAAAGCCTAATTCCCTCAGTGTGGATACTGCCTTCTCCATTTAAGATCCAAAAATATGGTAATTTACATGAAAATTCTACTGCTCGAATGCTATGCAATAATCTCAAAGTTTTAAGTTGATTGCCCCAACTTCTTGATGGCTTTCCATTGTTTTGTGCCAATTTTTTTTTCTCCACCAATTCATCACACCTAAAGGATTGCTGAGAAATGTTTATCCTTAAAGTTATTACAGTGGCACAGGATCTATCTGTTTATCCTAAATGTTTATCCTAAACATGTTTCTAACTGTTAATTGCACTTTTAAACTACATCTTACTCATGCTAAGTCAAGGAAAACATATTGGGGTGAAGATTTTGGAAGTTGTGGCATTTCCATGTCAATTTAGTCATATTCAAACTTAACTTTGAAAGTTTTAGTTGCTAATTTGCCACGTTTGGAGAACTTCTGGACTTTTGATGAAAAGAAAAAGAACTATGTAAGATTTTGCCCATCAGATAAAGATGGCCTTGGTGGAAAGAACAATCTTTTGATGTTAATCTTCTGGGAAAACTTTAAATTCTATGTTCCTCATATAAGACCATATTATAAGGTAAAAATTTAACATATGCCAGATTTATACATCTAGGCTGAAACATTTTTAGTAATCGGTGCTGTCGGGGAACTTTTCCCTTGCGAAAATTACCAAAACAATTGTATAACAATATAGAGCTATATAAACAGAATAAATTGGTGTTGAATAATCAGAGAATTTACGTATGCTCTATTTACTTGATCAACTGAAAAAATCAGGTGATAAATTTGCAATTAATCTTCTTAAGCATCATTTTCTACTTAATATCCAAAAGCAAAAAAAAAATCTGCTTGAAAGGGAGGAAAAAGAGCTTATTTGAGGAAGCAAGATAAAAAGGGTAGTTATTCTGTTGTAATAATAACCTGATAAAAAAATGTTCACTTGTATAATAAATCATGAAAAGAAAATTAAAGACAGCTGCCATATGTGGCCTTTCTATAAATGAATCAGACAAAGAAGTGATCCAAAGATGTGGTAGATGAATTGCATTCTTTTGTTTCATTTTGTTGTGTAAGGAGGAATTTTTAGATGATGTAGGCTCACCTTTTAGATGTTGTAGAATCCTTGTAAGAAGAACAAGGTCTCACTTTTTCTTTCCTTTTCGAGCTGTAAATGTGGCTGCAGACCTTTATGCTGATATTTATATATCTAACCTGTTACCATTCTTCAAAAAAAAAAAAAAGTGATCCAAAGACCAAAATCAGTGGCAGGTTAGGAGAATCAAGTGCACAAAAAAAGTATGTCGAGATTCTAGTAATGGGTCAATTGCAGAGTCAAGAGCACAACAAAGTTTGTTGAGAATCACTTATATAAAAGCAAGGGAACAAAAGCAGTTATTCAAATGACTTCTATAAAAAACCACAAGCGTTCCGGGTGCTTAAGCACCCATTAACCCTGACACAAACTTTGCTTAGTTAAATAGGAAATTTAGAAACACAAATATAAGACATTAGCCAGCACCAATAAGCCAGAAAGTCACGTGGGTGCTTTGGTTCTAAGGCTGAAGTTTGAGCGAGAGGAGGCCCAACGAGGGTTCGATTCCGGTTGCGTCAACTTTTTTCTTCATATGGCAATCTGCTATTTTCCTTAATTTAATAACATTCACTCTTCTTTCCTTAATTTGATAACCTTCACTCCTCTTTATTTCTTTTCTCTGCTGACTTAGACTGCGTACAACAGACCCTTGTGTTCCGGCCCTTCCCCGGACCCGCCCATAGCGGGAGCTTAGTGCACCGGGCTGCCTTTTTTTTAACATTAATTGTAGTTTTTCATTAAATTTTTTTAACTGTCGCATTCAAATAGTTGTACACTCATATGTGATTGGTGACAATTTTATTTTAAAGAAAGTGAGCACCCACGACCTCAAAATCCTGGATCGAAAAAGCACTTGTTCAGATTCTTATCTTTCCTGTAATTAAAGACATTTCAAGATCAGATGATGCTGAACCAAAATAATGGTGATGGTGCCTGTGATGCATATCATTATACACTAAATAGTCTTTTTCTTAAAAGATTATCCCTATTCTGATCGATCAATGCCATGGTGACTTTAAAAGAACCCTGTTTGGTAAAAGTTCATCCCTTGTTCAAGGGTCACGCTTTAGTGGTCGTTGATTGCATCAAAATGTGCTATTTGAGCTTTTGAGGACCGTAGCAGTACACCACAGAAGCATTTAAATGTTTGAGTTGTTAACTGACAACTGTTTCCCACTTTCTGAAGGTAGAGCGCACGTGAAGAAGTTGATTTGTGCTGTTACTGTATGTTTTTTCCCAAGGAGATATTCTAAGTGTGTAGTATTTTGTTAAGGACATTTCAGATTGATATGCTTTCAGTTTTACTTATCAAGAACATTGATATGCTTTAGTTTTTTTCTAGTTTTCCTTAGCAAGTTTGCACATTTTACCGTTCAACAGGTAAAACATTTTCTACTAGAGGATTGTCCTTCAAAAGTCGGTAGGGGATCTCAACATCATCTTCAGTTGAAGCGGTCACATCAAAGTATTATTAGACCATCATTTGAAGGAAGAAGTTGTCTGAAGCAGTCAAAAGAGAGGCTTCCTTACATTCCTCTTGCTAAATGGAAATGCCCTCCCAAGGTAATCTAAGTTTTAGATGATAAGAGGTGGCTTTATATGCCTAGTTTCCACGTACATTGTCGTAATAACCCATTTAATATTGTTATTGGTAGTTTAATTTGAATGAGAAATGGCATGTGGTTGCTGGTGAAGAAAGCAAAGATGCAGAGGATCAGGAGCGTAGGGAAAAGAGAGTGCTTGAGGCGGTTTATCCTTCTCGGTCTGCAATTCCTCCCAAGTATGTAACTTTTGGAATCTCTTAGGTTTATAGCTTCTTTGTCTCAATTTACTTGATTGTAATCCTTTGTTTCTCCTATTGGTGTATAGTCCTCCCACCTTGTCGGATCTGGACCAATATTATGATGATAACCGAACTCCAGTGATTCGAATTATTCCCATTGAAGATGAAGCAGATGTAGAAGTTTCATCCCATTCAACACCATCCCAAAACATCAGCAGCAAATTGCCAGGCGCATGTCTTCCTAACAGTCCGTCATCATCTGTCAGTATAGTTACTTCTGAAAAGCTACCTGCTAATGGAAAATCATTTCCCCCATCTTTGTCAACCTTCCAAAATCCCAAGAAACCTCCGAGCAACTCTCCTTTTTCTGTCAGATGCCCTGCTAATGAGCAATCGGCTCCTCCATATCGTTCAAGATGTCAAAAACTGAAGGGATCTGAGCAAACTCAAGTTTCTCCTAAACCACCTGTTAGCAACAACTCTGTTCCCCATTATCTGTTGACATGTAAAATTCTCAGCACTCCAGACCAGACTGAATTTTCTCCAGACTTGCCAGCTAATCAAAATCATGCGCCCAAGTGTCAAACAGTACGTGGAAACCAGAATACTTCGCAGCTCAAGTCTCAAGTTTCTGGAATGCCACCTACTAAAGACAACCCTGTCACCCAATTCCCATGTGAAAATCCCAACATTCCTCAGCACCAGGCAAAAGTTTTGCCAAAGTCCCTAGCTAACCACAATCCTGCTACCCAGTGCAACAATCAAAATTCTCCAAAGCTACCTGCTAATGGCATCTGCGTGCCCCAATATCAATCAAATAGTGAAAATCTGGGTGTGCCACATGGTTTTGAAGGTGGTGATTTGATGGTTGCTGTAGCCACAGCTGTAGCTGCACTTGCAAAAAGTCAAGAGCAGGGTAGTCTGATTGATACTGATCTCTTGGTTAAGCTTCTCAGCAACCCAGAACAAATACAGAAGCTGATGAATGAGCACGGAATGGCTACCAATCCTAAAACTGGTCCTGCATCTGGCTCAAATCCTATTGTTCCTTCTAGCACCACCCCGAGCTCAACAGCTGATTCTCTGGATAAGCAGGTAACTGGTAATGAAAATCGCAAATGTGTCATTGCTCATTCAACTGTCTTCTCTCGGTCACTAGAGGTAAGAAATACTAATGAACAAAGAGGAACTGCTGCCATGCCTAGGACAAAACCTGATAAGGTAGTAGACAATGCCATTAATGAATACCAAGCTCCCCATGCAGGATCTGGACCAATTTTTGGGCCAAAGCCAATGGCAAAACCTGTGCCCGTGGTGATCACTAAACCTGAAACATCCGTGAAAGTTAATTTGGCTAATGAACAAGGGGCCCCTCCTCATGTAGGAAATGCAGACATTAGGAGGAATAAGTCACTAGTTCACCCCACTTCAGACCTAAATTTTGAAAAGATTAAGAAACTGATTAATGAATATGGAGCACCCAAGAATGTAGTTAATTCTGAGTTGGTTCCTTCATCTTTTCCCAAATGTGATGTTGCCTTGCAGCCTGAGCTGCAAATAAAGTCGCATTCACCAAATACTGGCCATGCATCCCCTTTCTCGTCGATGACTAGTCCTGCACTTCTTCACAAGGATATCAATTACTACAAGTCCCTGATCAAGAAACATGGAGAAAATCATGAAAATGTGGATCATGAACTCTTACAGAATACCAATCCTCGTGGCAACATATGGGGAGGACCAGAATTGTTAAAGAACGTAAAACCAAATCAGCGTAACCTGAATTTTCAGAAGCATTGTGCTTTCTTTGATAGACCAAAAGGATGCCTTAATGGCTCCTCTTGTCCCTTCCTGCACGATACCTCCAGACAAGGGAGGTCTGAGGGGATGTTGGAAGCTTCAGGTTCAAAGAGAATGAAGCTAAGTGGGGAAGTTACTGGTAGGACATGAATCAAGAGGTATAATACATTTCTTTATACAGGAAACTAGTGAAAAAGCAGGTGCACAGCTGTGTAAACATACAAACTCCGTTTTCCTTTTCCTTGGGGCAATTTTGAAGAGCAGCCCTCTTAAACTTTCGATTAAAAATTGGTTTTTATCTGAACAGTTAAGGATTTTTCTTTGAAACATCGAAGTTGGATGAACGTTTTTGCCTGAGTATTTTTTTAGTTTGATGAAACGTATTCTTCTCTAAGAAATCTCCCAATTGAAATAGTAAAATATGCTATGTTGATATCAATAAAGAATTTAAGGTGTTACTTGATTTATATAATTTAGTGGGAATTTAAAAAATGATGAAGCGTTTGATAGAGAAAAGTTGATTTAAGCTTAATTTTAAATTCTTTGAAGGTAGTGAAAGTTAATATAGAATAACATTAATAATGGGATATGATTAACATTCTAGAACTTTATTATTATAAGATGAATAGAGTAGGAGAACCCGTACTATAGTAGTAGTAGTAGTAGTAACTATATAAGTGGGGATAAAAGGTACGCGTATATAAGTTACTGTACGAGTTGGATGAAGAGAAATGTTGCGTGGTCCCACCGTTACTTTTAATGGACATAGGAAATACGAATAAATAAACTAGTAACAGGCACGATTTCCTACAATTCTGAATTAACTCGAGACTAGGTCTAAAGGCAATTTCCTCATGACAATTCAACCCTTGCCGGTTTAGAGCAAGCTGAGGATATGCATATTAGGTGTGGCCAGTGGGCCGGGATCGGGTCCATTGGGTCGGGACCAGCGGGACGGGGAGAGGCGGGATTGGGTCGGGGCCGGCGGGATCGGGACAGGCAGGATTCGCCGCCTTCCCGTACCGTTTCCGATCCCGTCGGAGTCGGGGCGGGGCGGGATCGGGATCGTTTTTTTTTCTTCCACTTAATTTAAAAAATGACATATATATAGAAAACTCAATAATTAAACAAGATAGTGTAATAAAAACATTCCAATGCTATTTTTGTGCCTCTTATATTATTTAATAGACATGATTTTTGTCAAAATTGCAACTTTGTGGTGTTGTTCAAAAGTTGCAAATTACATAGTAAAATTGCAATTAAAAAAATTATATTTTGAAAAAAACATGTTCTAGTTTCTTGATAATTTCAACTGGTTCTTCGGTTGGAATTGGTATTTGTTGGTCAAATTGCTCCACGTCGCTTCCACCACCTTCGGATAAGATTTCGTTGTAGTTTTCGTCTTCTTCTTCGTTGATCTCCGGTTGACCGCACCTTCTCCGCTCCGCTCGTATCCAATCTCTGAATAATACTACAATCTCCCAGCTATCTTCGACTTATGAGTGTCTGTGCTCTCCTATTTGATATCTGCCGGCAGGAAAAAGCGCTTTCAGACGCCGTTGATGACGCTTGAATGTTCAAAACACTCGGGCCATAATTGAAAGTGTCGGAAATGTCTTCTCATTACCCCCTCCAGTATTTCAGCAAGTCTTCACGTCCTTCTTCATTGAGAACTGCTTGGTACGGTACAGAACACTACAAAACAAAAATATCAAACTGGCTAATTTGGTTAGCAGCGGTACGGCCGCACATTATATTTCTGAGGCTTTGAATACTAGCCGCAAAAACAACATGTCTTTTGTGAGGTTGTGTTGAATAAGAAGAAGATGGTATGGAAGCCGGTAGGTTGCTAGCACTTTCTTGTTGGTAAAACCTATATACTTTTTTGCATTCGTCTTCTACGCTAGATAACACTTCTTCTTTAGTTTGTTCAATAGGTGGTGGGTGATTTGGATTTTTGGGACTTGTAGGTGGTAGTACTGCTATTGCTTTCATATCTCTATGTTTATCGTATTTAGGACCTACAATTCCCCCCATCATAGGGTTAATTTGACCTTGTACTTGGTCCGGGACAGTATGTGAACCTTGTCCCGATGGAGCGGACGTTTGCGCACCCGGTTTTGAAGCTTCGTATTGGGCATACCTAGCTGGATGAGCCCTTGATAAGTGTCTCATTAAACCCATCGTTCCACCGTGATCTTTTCCAGTTTTAAATTTTAAAATATTTTTACAAATTTTACATCTAACTACTTGATTCTCTACGCCCCTATCAAAAAATGTCAATTCATCTGATTTTAATGGTCGTTTTGCTGGAAATCGTCTCATACTAGGGGGAATAGGAGGCATTTCAGTTGAAGGTGCACTAGTGGGTGTGTTGTCATCTACATTAGTGGGTGGATCATCTAGATCATCGTCTAAATTAAAGTCTTCTTGAGTTCCAGAAAATAGCTCCTCGTCTAAATTAATGGTATTGTAGGAAAATGTTCAGTATCAACAAAATCATCCTGTGTAGGAATAAGATTCTGTCTAGAAATAGGACCCTTGCCCTTGTTGCCCCTACTAGAAGAAGCATGACCCATACCCGTAAGTATACGTTTAAATCCTTCCATTATAAATTTATACTTATACTAATAAATAATTAAAGTAAACGAAATTAAGTGCTCTAATAAAATAAACAGATAATAATAATTTAATGAAGGAACGAATGTACCAAACGTCGACGTGTAATCGAGAGGTTGAAAATTGAAACTTTGTTCAATGGAAGATCCTCAAGCTAGTTGCCAACTTCACTCCCAATTCTCAAATGAATAAATAAAATTGAATATTTAGTAGACAATGTAGACTTGTAGAGAGATATATTGAGAGATTGTAGGAAGATTTGTGAGAAAGATGAAGAGAAAATGAGGTATTTATAGTTGAAAATTGGGTTAAAGTGTAAATATAATAACTTATGAGTTAAAAATAAATATTAAGGGGATAGGGGCGTTGGGGGAAGGGGAGGCCAAAAATGGCCGTTGCACAACGACCAAAATGTAAAATAGATGTTGGTGCAACGGTTATTTTTGCAAAGGTGGGCTTCGGGCGGGATCGAGGCGGGAGCGGGACGGGACCGAGACCGGGTCGGACCTGGCGGGATTGGGGCGGGCCGGGACGGGTCGGTACGAGACCATGTCCCATCCCGGTTCTAGTTCCGATACCGCAATTATTTTTTTTTAAAAAAAAGTCGGATTCGGGACGGGATCGAGGCGGTGTCAAGGTGCCCGGCCCAATGGCCAGCCTTAATGCATATATGACTAAGAAAAGGGTTTAGATTTGTCCAGGAAAAAGTTATATTGTCTTTCATCATACGTTTTTTTATACATTTATCCTTCTCATCCTACTTTAGATATAGTTATGTATTATTATCATACATGGCGTCTACCTAGATATTTATTTCTCACGATCATAAATTAAACCCGACCCATCAAGTTTGATGGCTATATTGCATACCTCGCTGTCAATTATATTGATCGTTTTATTTCCAAACAAGTAGTTCTGGTAAATCAAATAAATATTCATGAATATGAAACTTATGAATTTGTGATATGAAATGGTTCCATTGAAATTCCCATTAGGTGGGGATTGACGATTTTGGGAGATGTTGATGCTTTGAGTTTACCAAAGACTTTCATTTTGAACAAAGATTGATTTGTAAGGAAGAACTCGATCCCATTCTTCAAATGGCTTTTATCTTATTCTCCTTATTATTGTGCTATTGCTTTCTTCGTCTTCTTTTATCATCCCCTGCTTTGTATGTTAACCAAAAAAATTGCATCGCCTTTCAATTGTTGTTTTTCGCTTTCAGAACATTCTACTGCAATTTACACAAACTACTCAATAGCTCTGAATATGAAACTTAAGAATTTGATTTACCAGAACTGCTTGTTTGGAAAGAAAACAATCAATATAATTGACTTGGTTTAATTTGTGAGAAATTAATATCCACAGCGCCACGTAGAATAAAGGTGGGATAAGGAAACTAATGGTTTAGGGGTAATTATGAACCTAAAGTAGGATGGAAATGATAAATATATCAAAAAAGTATAACAAAGGGTAAATATAACTTTTTTCCAGAGAATTAGGGCAAATCTGACCCTTTTCCGTAAAAATTAATTAGCTCATAAGTACCTGAGTCAATTGTAGAGAAGACAAGCTCAGTCCGATATTTGATCTGACACAAGGATATTTCAAGTCAATAACTGATAAGATCATCCAGGAAACTAGTAATTAGCGTACTGGAAAATATAAAACAGGTTACACTGCAACATGCAGTTGATTCAGAGCTGCATAATAGTAGCTTGGCCATGCATACTTAATGGACAAAAAACAAAGTTTACACAAAAACGTATGACCCCTTAAGAAGCTGTGTTGCCACATCATGAAACCAATGTTAAGAAACTAACATCCACCACACATTTGGGACAGGTTTTACAGGATTGCTCTTTTATAAAACCTGAACAACCATGTCAAAGATAACCAAGTATTCAGATCTGAACAATTTACCGATAGCTGGATTAAATATATCTGAAAGGAGTTCTACACTAAAGGTGGGAATAAATTAATAGTGAGGAAAGAAATAACCGCCTTGATTATTTTCATTAATGAAAGAAAATATATACAATTTACAATTTTCATAATAGGAAAATCATATTCCTATTCTAGTAGTACAAGAATCCTATAATTATGGTAAGTCTATAAGACTAATTAATGTAATGTGTATCCTAAAATATTACAACAATATACATACCAAATATACACAACCCGTGGGCTGCCTCTATGTACAAAACCGAGACCTATACCTTTTGTATATTTAACACACACCCGCAGTCATAGCGGGCGGTATCCGAAAGCTGAGACTGTCCCTAAAATCTTCAAAAAATGACAGATGGAAGGCCCTTTGTAAAAATGTCTGCAATCTGATACATGGAAGGGACATGGCAGACGCGTACTTGTCCTCGAGCTATCTTTTCTCGAACAAAGTGAATGCCCATCTCGATATGTTTAGTGCGTTGGTGCTGAATCGGATTACCAGAAAGATAGATGACACTAACATTATCACAATAAACCAAGGTAGCTTTTTGAATAGGACAATGAAACTCTAAAAGAAGATTACGTAACCAACATGATTCAGAGACCACATTGGCCACCCCTCGATACTCAGCCTCTGCACTAGAGCGTGATAAAGTCGACTGACGTTTTGTAGACCATGAGACCAAGTTATTACCAAGAAACATACAATAGCCAGACGTAGAACGTCTGGTGTCCGGACAACCACCCCAATCAGCATCCGTATACAAGACAAGTGTAGACGTCGATGAAGGATATAAGTGTAAGCCATAGTCAAGTGTCCCCTGGATATACCAAATAATACGTTTGAGCGCACTCATGTGCTCAACCCTGGGATCATGCATAAACAAACACATATGTTGTACGGCATACGTAATGTCTGGTCTCGTGAACGTAAGATACTGAAGGGCCCCTGCAAGACTGCGATAGCGTGTCGAATCCTCATAAGGTGAACCACTAGTAGCACCTAACTTGGGTTTAGTATCAACCGGAGTGGAAGTGGACTTACAGGATGACATCCCAGCCCTCTCAATGATCTCAGCGGCATACTTCCTCTGGGATAAGAACAACCCACCTGCCTGACGAGTGACATCAATCCCTAAAAAGTAACTCAAGGCCCCCAAGTCTTTCATAGCAAACTCAGACCTGAGCATTGTCATGATAGACTGACGCAATGCATCAGAAGAGGTTGTCAAGATAATATCATCCACATATAACAGTATATAAGCCAACGAAGAACCACAACTATATATGAACAATGAATTATCCGACCTGCTGTAAGAGAACTTAATAGTCGAAACATAGTCTGCAAACCTCTTATACCAATCCCGTGGATACTGCTTAAGCCTATACAAGGACTTCTTCAGCAAACAGACATGATGAGGATATTTGGGATTCCTAAACCCCAAGGGCTGATGCATATAAACTGTCTCCTTGAGATCACCATGTAAGAAATCATTCTTCACATCTAACTGATGAATGGGCCATGCTTTCGAAAGAGCCAAACTGAGCACAGTGCGAATTGTAGCCGGCTTGACCACTGGACTAAACGTCTCACCACAAGTCACACCAATCTGCTGAGTCTTACCATCACCTACAAGACGAGCCTTATACCTTGCAAAAGAACCGTCAGAATTATCCTTATGAGCAAAAATCCACATAGACCGAATAATATTAACACCAAATGGACGGGACACCAACTCCCACGTCTTATTATCAATAAGAGCATTATATTCATCGGTCATAACAATTTTTCAATTCGGGTCATTTAAAGCAGACACTGGGTTACTGGGTAGAGGGAATTTAAGAACATTTGAATTTAAATTAAAATGTCTCTTTGGTTTAAAAATACCCCATTGACTAAGAGTGACTGATCTATGACTCGGGGGAGAATTGGGCGGATTTTGGGACATTGTGGGACACGGGACGGACTGGCCAGCAGGCAGTGGGCCTGCTGGCCCAGAACTAGAACCCGAGACAGTGAAGAACGGAACTGGGCCAGAGGCTGAATCGGGGATTGGGCCATTTACCGAACTGGGCCAAAACTGGGAGGAAGCCTAGTTTTTGGACCCACGACAGTGGTGTGTCCTGGTAATGGAGAACCGGCAGGCAGTGGGCCCGCTGGCGGAGTCGAGGGGCGGGACATGTCTGATAAATGGAGGAGAATACATTGGGAGATTCCGTCATCCAAAAAATTATACGCACTAGGCACGTGACTACTTACTTTAGCAAACGGAAATTGGGACTCATAAAAAAGAACATGGCGACTAATGATGATTTTATTAGACGATAAATCAAAACATTTGTAACCATGATGATTAGACGGATAACCCAAAAATACACAAGGGGTAGAACGTGCCTGGAGTTTGTTAATTGTGATGGACGGAAAGAGTGGATAACACAAGCACCCAAAGACCCTAAGATGAGAATACGAATGAGTCTTATGATATAAAATTTGGAGAGGGGAGGAATACGTCAAGCCTTTGATAGGAAGTATGTTAAGGAAATATGTAGTCATTTGTAGAGCATGATGCCAGAAAGAAAGGGGTACGGAAGCATGAATCAATAGAGTTCGGACAATGTTATTAATGGTACGAATTTTGCATTCGGCTTTCCTATTTTGTGAAGACGTATGAGGACAAGAAAAATGAAAATTGATCTCATTATTAGCACAAAATTCCCGAAACACCCCATTATCATACTCTTTGCCATTATCACATTGAATATTTTTTATTTCCCGTTCGAATTGGGTTCTAATGAATGCTCTAAATTTTAAGAAAGTGGAAAAAACTTGAGATTTTTTCGCAATCGGAAAAGTCCATAAAAAATTAGAATAATCATCCAAAAATATAACATAATAACGATGACCCAAAGAACTTAGAACAAGAGATGCCCATAAATCGCTATGAATAATATCGAATGACATTGAAGTATGAGAATTAGAGTCTACAAATGACAACTTAACATTTTTTCCTAAAGAACAAGATTGACAATTCGAAGTACTACGCGTACCCTTACACGAAATAAAATTAGTTTTATCTAAGGAAGACAAAATTGATGACCTCGGATGACCAAGACGAGCATGCCACAAGGAAGGAGTAAGGGCTACAAAAATTGATGACAAGGCTTGACTCGAAAAACTGAAATATGGCATGATAAGATAAAGATCTCCCCTACTATCACACCTCATGAGAGGACTCCTCTTCTTGAAATCCTTCACAGAAAACCCAAATAAATCAAATTCGATAGAAACAGAATTATCAGTGGTGAATTTACGAACATACACCAAATTTTTAATCAATTTAGGAGCGTGAAAGGTATTTTTCAAAATAAGGGGTGGATGGGGGGGGGGGGGAGACAACGTTTTATGACCGTAACCATGAATTGGAATTGAATTACCATTACCAACAACTATACCACGAATTGGAATTGAATTACCATTACCAACAACTATACCACGATTGTTGCTCAAATTGGAATAAGACGAGAGAGTACATGAGTCAGATGTCATGTGAGTAGTGGCGCCGGTGTCCATGTACCAATTTGGATCCGAAGGACTTATTCCAAGCGTGTGCATCACGACTTCAATATCGGTAGGAGTGGGCCCCACAGCATGATGGGCTTGCTGCCCCGGCCGA
The DNA here is from genome assembly GCA_034509755.1 of Anisodus tanguticus. Lineage (NCBI taxonomy): Eukaryota > Viridiplantae > Streptophyta > Magnoliopsida > Solanales > Solanaceae > Anisodus > Anisodus tanguticus. The sequence goes on from CM067544.1 coordinate 12,884,442, forward strand.
GCACTGTGGCGGAAGCCACTGGACTGGTGCTAGAGTTTGGGTTGGAATGAAATGGGCCTGGAAGTCTGTCCAGCCCACTGCCCGTAAGATTGTGGCCTTGAAAAATAAGGGTTGTTGGGCCATTGCCCACTGGCCCAAGCCCACGGCTAGGGGGCCTAAGGCTGAGACCAGTTGGGTTGTGACTCACTGGTGTCGAAACTGCCTCTGTTTCCACCGCGTTTGTCCCCGCGATTTTTGCCATTATTTTTCCGACTATTTTTGCCACCCCCTTGAGATCGATTTTGGTTTGAATGGTCACCAAAATTCATAGAGTTAGTGGACGACGTCATCATGACCACATGACTAGCACTCATAGCCGCCTTTTTAGCCAGATCGACTTCTTCCAAAGTAAGCATGGAACGGGCTTGATAGAACTCCGGGAGAGGATTACTTTGACGAAAGAGAGTGCCAACGCCACTATAGGCCTCGGATAGGCCAACAACCATCTGTAGAGCAAGACAATCTTAACTAACGGGCGCACCAACGTTGCGGAGTTAGTCTGTCAATTCTTTCAACCTTTTGCAATAAGTTGAAACGTTTGGAAAATTTTCCATGTTGACGTGGGAAAATTCCTGCTCAAGGGTAACAACTCTAGAATTTCGATTATCTTGGAATATGTCACGCAACCTATCCCAAGCAGCCATCGCCGTAGCGTCTGGCTCAATAATCGTCTGCAACAGGTCGGTAGAGATAGTGGAATAAATCCATTGAAGGACGGTGGCATCAAGTGTTGTCCATAACTTAGGATCATCCTCTCTTTTAGGCACCTTCATATCCTCAGGAGTCACGAGGTTGATGTGATGAATGACTTGATGCGAGCGAGCGTGAATTTTGAACAACTCGGCACACGTCGCGTATTGGACATTTTCTATTTCAAAAATTAGAGGGATGTGATTCTTGATGTTAGAAACAACAAAGGCAGGGTGAAACATGTTCTTTGACGTAGACATAACGAAAGAACAATAGATGATAGAGGGATTTGGAAGAGAGATTTTGAGAGCGGAAAACAGATGCGGAAAATAGACGCGGAAATCGAGGAGGAGTGCTCGGATTCTGCATGGCCGAGAAGAACAAAAAAAAATTGGGAGAGAAATTTTTTATTTGACCTAGACTTCTGATATCATGAAAGAAATAATCCCCTTGATTATTTTCATTAATGAAAGAGAATATATACAATTTACAATTTCCATAATAGAAAAATCTTATTCATATTCTAATACCAAAAGAATATATACATTAATTTAATGTGTATCCTAAAATATTACAACAATATACATTCCAAATATACACAACCCGTTGGCTGCCTCTATATACAAAATCGAGACCTATTTGGTTACCATATTTAACAAGTGATAACATGGTTTGTTTATAAAAAGAAAAGAAAAAAAAGAAATAAGCATTCACCTTAATAGCCGCCCACTCAACTGCTTAAACTAAAACTAGTCTAATTTACAATTAGTGTCTAATTTATATATAATAGTCTAATTTATGTATATCGGTTATGAAAATTAAGCAATGAATTAGGTAGGTTATTTGTGTAAAGATCCCAACACGTTGCCAGAGAATAGATGAAATCTCGTATTGAAGTATCACTAACATTTTTTGGGACATATTTGATATTTCATCTCTGGCCAATGAAATCCTAACTTATACAACATTAGTTTAAGATAGGGTTGTCCAGTGGGCAGGGTTGGCCCGATATCGCCCCACCCCACCCTGATCCCCCATAAAAAAATTGTCAGTGTCGGGGTTCGAACTCGAGACGGGGCCTGGAATCGTCTTGCCCGTCCCGATCCCAATCCCGTCCCCCGTCCCTCCCCGCCAGCCCCCTCCCCCTTTTGCAAACATTCATTGCAACAACAATCAAATTTCAATTTTGGCCGTTGTGTAACGATTATAACGACCATTTTTGTCCACCCCCACTCCATAAACCCTCCTACCCTCTTAATATTTATTTTAACCCCTAAGTTATTATATTTACACTTTAACCCTATTTCTTAACTATAAATACCTCATTTTCCTCTTTATTTTTCTCACAAATCTTCCTACAATCTCTCTAATCTCTCAATTCATCTCTCTACAATTCTACATTGCCTACTAAATATTATGTTTTTTTGCTCATTTATATCAAAGTTAAAAAAATTGGGAGTGAAGTTGGCAACTAGCTTGAGGATCATCCATCGAGCAAAGTTTCAATTTTCAACCTCAATTACACGTCAACGTTACGTCGGCGTTTGGTACCTTCGTTCCTTCTTTAAATTATTATTGTTACTTTATTTTAATTATCACACTTAATTTCATTATCTTTAATTATTTATTTGCATAATTAAAATGGAAGGATTAAGAGATATGTTTAAGGGTAAGGGTGTTTCTTCTAGTAGGGGTAACAAGGGCAGGAATACTTCTTCTAGTAATCTTATTCCTACTCCCGATGATTTTATTGATTTCACTCATATAGATGAAACTGTTTTTTTAATGATATACTATTAGATGATGCGGTAGATGAACCAAACTTTAATTTAGACGATAATCTAGATGGCACACTCACTAGTGCACCTCAACCTCAGACTGAGTCTCAAACTGAAACTGGAATGCCTCCTATTCTCTCTGGTATGAGTCGAAGCCCTACACAATGAAAATTAAAATCAGCTGCATGATATTTTTTTGATAGGGACTAAGAGAATCAACTAGCTAGATGTAAAATTTGTAAAAATATTTATAAATTTAAAATCGGAAAAGATCAAGGTGGGACAGGAGGTTTATTGAGACATGTACAAGACGAGCACACAACTATGTGGAATGAATACCAGGCTAAAAAATCAGGTGTGTCAATGCCATATGAGTCGGGAAAAGGTTCACATAGTGTCCCCGATCAAGTAGGGGTCAAATTAACCCGACAAGGAGAGGAATTTTTGGTCCTAAATATGATAAAAACAAAGATAGGGAAAATATGGCAAAATTAGTTGTAGTGGAGAGTTTGCCTTTTAATTTCCTTCCTCTCCTGATTTTATTTATTACACCCGAGAAACATATAATCCTGTTTTTAATGATTTTCCTAGATCAACTGTTAGAAGAGATGTTTTTAAATTTGCAAGTGAATATCAACAATATTTACGTTATGTATTGTATCATTTTAATGACATAGTGGCTATCACTTCTGACATAGGCCGTAGTACTAACGGTAATGATTATTTGACGGTAACATGTCATTGGATAGATCAAAATTGGTCTATGCAAAAACGTATTTTAGCATATAGATATATTGATGATAGACACACTGAAAGTTTTATTGCACAAAATATTAATGAAATTTGTGATTATTATGGAATAAATTATAAAATTATGACTATTACATTAGATAATGCTACTTCTAATGATTATGCTATAATACTTTTAAAAGTTCGATTAAATCCATGTTTTCCTAATCATTTTCATATAAGATGTGCGTGCCATATTTATAACTTAGTTGTAAAGGATTGCCTAAAACTTTTTGAAAGCATTCTTGATAAAATACAATTTGCTATAAATTTTATTTTTAAAAGTAATAAAATACAATGACGCAAAGAGTATAAAAAAACTTGTCATGATTATGGATTACCTTATAGAAAAATTCCAGAAGAAGTTTCGACTAGGTGAAATTTTCTGTATGAGCAACTACTTGTTGCTTACGATTATAGACAACCTATAACTTTATTATTTAACGCCCATAATAAAAATCCAAGGAATATGCTTGTAGATAATGATTGGAATTTTTTTAGAACTTAATGGATTTCTAGAGAAAGTTTTTCAAGCTACTAAAGAATTTTTCGATATATATTATCCTATTATTTCAAATATATTATTTTATATAACTCTAATATTTTTGTTACATAATGAATATATGCAAAAACCAACTTATAAGGCAATTATTGAAAAATGTTTAAATTTTTTTTTCTATTCCCACTATTTATATTATTGGTGCGGTATTAAATCTGAATATTAAAGTAGACGGTTGTAAAACACTAATAAAAATGATTTATGATTGTATAGAAATACTTCCAATAGACCAAACTGAAGAACCAACTCACAAAACACCCATTGCACAGGAAGGCTTATGTCTAACATACACACTGAATGCAAACAAGTATATATGTATTACCAACAACAAAGTGCAAATAATCAACCAACTTCTGTACCATCTTCTACTACTTCGCTGCAACCTTATAAAAAATATGCGGTTTATGCTGCTAGTATTCAAGGCCTTAAAATAAAATGTTTAGTGGTTCAACTTCTTCACAAGTTAGCGAATTTGATGTTTATGTTTTGCAGGGTGTTGTACCGTACGAATTAATTGTCAATGATGAAGGACATGAAGACTTGCTGAAATACTAGAGGCAGAATGAGAATACATTTTCGACACTAGCAAAGATGACACGAGATGTGTTGAACATTCAAGCGTCATCAACATCGTCTGAAAGCGTTTTTTCTGCTAAAAGATTTCAAATAGAAGAGCATAGATATTCATTGGCGGAAGACACATCGGAGATTGTAGTTCTATTCAGAAATTGGATTCGAGCGGAGCGTAGAAGGTGCGGTCAACCGGAGATCAACGAAGAAGACAACAACTACAACGAAATCTTGTCCAAGGGAACAGGAAGCGACGTCGAACAATTTGACCAACAAATTTCAATTCCAACCGAGGATCCTCAAGAATTTAGAAAAAGTATGGTTAACTATGTAATTTTTTTAATTGCAATTTTACTATGTGATTTGCAACTTTTGAACAACACCATAAAGTTACAATTTTGAAATTGTATTACAAAAAATCATATTTCTATTAAATAATATAAGAAACAGAAAAACAGCCTTGAAATATTTTTATTATACTATTTTGTTCAATTATTGAAGTGTTTATATATATTATTTTTTAAAATTAAGTGACAAAAAAAAACCTCAAATCCCAGGCCCTCTTCCGACGGGATGTGGGACGGGACATGACCTCTTCCCGGCCCGCCGGAGCCCGCGTCCCAACCCTCCGTTGGACAGCGCTAGTTTAAGATAGATAAAATATACTGTAGCTTTTATTCTTAAACCCTCTGATAACTGGTCAAATCTCTTTTTTTTTTTTAAAAAAAAAACAGCTAAAGGCGGTACCTGATTATTAAAAAAAGATAGGTTATGTATTTGCAGATTGCAACTACGTGGTTGCAAAGCATACATAGAATAAAAAGTGCATACACCAACATGATGTTAAGGTTCCAACAGCCTTGTATCACAACGATGTTCAGTGTAGTCTCTAGTGCAATCAACCCTATTACCTATCCTGAAAACTCCGATTGTACAAACAAATTTGATTAATCTCCGTAAAAAGGTTTCGCTCAGTCTGGTGCAATCAACCTATCCTGACCATTCTGATTGTACAGACAAATTTGATTAATCTCCGTAAAAAAAGGTCTCTGCTCGCTATTCAGATTCTATAATGTAGGATGAATTTGCATAAGAGGGTACTATGTCATCTACAAGACATTACCTCAGCAAAGGAAACAACTCTTAGTTTCTACACCTTAACAAAGGTCTGCAGGATCTCATATACCCTTGAGATGTATACCTAAACTTCCCTGAGAATGGGCCAACCTTTCTTGATAATATCATTGATCTTTGCATCAATCCGCTTTTGGATTCTTGATGGACATAGCTCTGCTGCATAGCCATTTAGTTTTGTAGCCAGTGTTGACCTCTCAAGCTCCTCCTCAGGCAAGTTCCCCATCAATTGAAGTAGGAAAGGGTTCTGCTTAAGCTCAAATTTCTGAAAAATGGACAGTAGTGATTTGTCAATCATGTGCTTCAAATGATCATTGGAGCAATGACAATCAAATAAACAAGAATAACTCTTCCATAAACATGAAAAAAAAAGTCCACATGACACGTGAATCAATATATGATGAATCACGAAATGAAGGTGGTACTATTTCTGGGGAAGTTCCGGGTCTTCTCTTCTCAGAAAAGAAACATTTTTTCTCGTTTACTGATTTCATTCCTAAAACATAATTAGAGAAAGGATCTGAATATGATCCCAGCAACTATCATTTGGTGTATTTTGACAGAGAGGAATGGCAGATGTTTGGAATCCTACACACTCCCTGAAAGCTAGACGTTTAGTTAGCTTTTCTAGCCGGAGCACCCTAACCCCTATAAATATATTTAATATTTTTTTTGACTTCGTTAGCTCCATGGTCTTAGTTCACTCATGTAGTGAGCTAACTACTACATCTCTTTTGTACGTATTGCATCATCTTGATGCCTTACTAATGAAACCTTCTTACTTCATAAAAAAAACATCACCTTTTTTATTGGATGCTCCAAAGGGATTGCAATCATGACTTTTGATCACATTGGAAACGGACAAGGTGGGAAATTCCATGTTTTAAAGAAGAGTCGTCAAATGAAACACCAGACAGAATAATACATGATTCTTGATTCCAAATTTTGATGAAGAACCCTATGAATCACGATAAAACTTATCTACATAACATCTTTTACACACTCATTACTGATGGTGTTTTGACGTCATCTGGAAACAGCCAGTATTGATTCAACAAAGCGTTCTCCTAGCATGCAAATCTCTATGATGATTTGTCCAAGGGAGCTCAAGAATTCATCCAATTGAAAATAGCTAGTCTCCGGATGCCCCAATCCCTATTTCTGATTGGCGTTGTGACACTTTGTTGACCTAAGTTGATCGGACTCGGGTGCGGGTGTCCGATACAGATGCGGATCTAGAGGTTGGATTATTTTAAGATTCAAAGATATGCGGATCTAGAGGTTGGATTATTTTAAGATTCAAAGATATGCGGATCTAGAGGTTGGATTATTTTAAGATTCAAAGATACGGATCCAGTTATGGATACGGGTGCGGGAGTTTGGCTATAAATAATTCAAATATCTAAAAACAGAGATATAAAACCTAAATTATGAGATACTATGTGGAAAACTTGAGGAGAAAATATTCATCAAAAGGAGAATCCCGGAAGGAGATAAAAGGAAAAAGAGTGACATAGAAATTTATTCAATTTCACCTTAGCTTTTGTTTCCATTAAAGAAATCATTGAATCTGTCCGGAATTTCTCCGTCGATTTTGGCAAAGTACCCAAAGTCAGTTGACCAGATCGGATACGGATCCCATGGGTGCGGCACAGAAAGTGAAGAGTCTAAGAAACATAGCTGCTGACGGAGCAGATGTACATTTTTAGCCGTTCCATCTCAAGGGAAGTACCTCAAAAGATTCTCAAATTTCTTAGATTTGTCGGATGGAATGGAGAAGAATGAAATATAATATCTAGGAATACAAGAAAGTTTTCCTTATCGATGCTAGTCCCTTCTCAATCAGGCTGTCAAGGGGTAGAAGACCCCAAAAAAGCACTATGGTTCTTTGAATTGAGAATTCCCCTCCAATCACTAAATATAATATATCCTGTCTATTTGAGACGTATCCTACAATTCCTCCACATAAAGCTCGCCCGTGATAAGGGCAAACCAATAACATTTTGCTGGACATGAATTCTGTAAAGTCATCCATCCAATACATTTTGCGATGCTTTGGACTCCTTTCTGCAAATCTGGTAGCATTAAGATCCCATGCAGATGTTTCTATTTCCTGCTTACCTTGTATAATTCTTCCTAAAGGGACTATACATTCTTTTTAAAGGGACTATACATTCTTTTTGCAATCCTTATATACTCCAAATATAACGCTCCCAGGGTTTTGGTCTAGTGGTAAGTGTCAACTCGTGATGTGTGGATTTGGCAGACGTCACGAGTTCGAACCCTGTTACAGACAATGGTTTTATATTTAAGTGGAGATGGTAGAGAGATTGGCCCATATTCCACCGAGTTCCGAACTGTGTGCCAGCTGACTCTCGAAGATTTGTCAGTTAAACAAATATATGTGTACATATCACTCCAGATAAAACCCATTCTATTTCATCCCCTTTGCATCTGAACTGCCATGAGAGGCATTGCGTCAATGGCATCTCCCGAATCCCCATCATAAATAACTCTATGAATTTTACAGAGGTAGCTATGGCAGGAAACTTCAGTACTAAACCCCTTTTTTGGATAAAGAAAGCAAGTGTAACAAACCTTCAGTACTAAACCCCTTAGAAATTATGATAAGTAGTATCAGCATAATGTAGTTATGGATACTAGACCTGATGTTCAGGCTCTGCAGGATAAAAAGCGTCAAGCTGTTGAATTTGAGTGGTTACAATGCTGCTCTTTGACTTTGATTGTTCTCTTTCTTTGCTAACAGCGGCCAATCTGGACTCCTCAGTGCCACTTGTGAAAATAATAGACCTGCACTAGGCAAATTCATAAATTTGCTCTTCATATGTTTGTCTTCAGTCTCAAGTAAAAGGAACTCAGGTTGAAGTCAAGTATCGTACCTGTACTGGTTACCCACATCGGGACCTTGCCCAAAGACTTGCCTAGAATCATGGCTAGCCCAGAAGACCTCCAATAGTTGTCTGAAACCAATTACTCGGGGATCATATTCGACCTACACGAACCTAAATTCAGTACATTGAACAAGTTGAATAGGAGATAACTGAAACATTCAGAAACTTTAAATGAAAATGTCCAGATAAGAAAATTTTAAATTCCACTCAACCTATCAGCCGTTTATTTGAAGCAAATCGGGAACAAACCATGGAACATGTTCAGTTAGGCTAGACAAAGGACAAGTAAGCTCATTCAGAACCTAAAACATTTTTTTCAGGCAAGACCACCATGTCAACGGAATGGAAACTGTAAAACAAGATCACATCAACCACTATCCCAAATTTCGAAGAATTAGATTACAAAAGTTATACATAGCAGCAAATAAAGGCTATATAAAAATCCGACAACATGTATATGAAATCCAAAAAGGCACAAAAAGATATCATATCTACTACATGCAATGACATGGACAGAAACAGAGGAATTTCAAATAAACAACAACATACCCAGTATAACCCCACAAGTGGGGTCTGGGGAGGGTAGAGTGTACGTAAACCTTACCCCTACCTTGTCAATTTCAAATAAAGCACTTGGAAAAACATTTAAAGCTATACCTTCGTATTTCATTCAGTTAGGTAACTGGCACGCGTGTAAAATATGCTAGTATTTAACTGTAACCCTTCCATTCATATTGCATTTATATAAGACAGGACAAAAGGTCTGCAACTACAAATTAAAACGGGACTAACTGGTCATCCAGATACTAATTAAGAACATCTGGTGTTAACTCAGCCAGACAATAAAATGAGTACAACAACAACATACCAGTGAAATACCACAACGTAGAGTCTGGGGAGGGTAGAGTGTATGCAGACCTTACCTCTACCTTAGTAGGTAGAGATGTTGTTTCCGAGAGACCCTCGGCTCAAAATAAAGCATAAGCACAAACAAAGCAAGGAAAACGGTCAGACCCGGACAAGAAATTTAAAGCAGTATGAAAATGCTGGTATCAAAAGTGAATAAGCAATGCTAGCGCATTCTGAAAAAAGAAGCGGTAACTAACGCAAGTAAATAAGATAAACAAAGAACACTAAAGACCACATAGCAGCAGAAATCAAATGATACTATAAAGCAATAATGCGTCTACTAGTATGATAGGTTAAGCGGACCTACAATAAATAACACTACAACTATAGGTTTGTAAGCGTAAGTAGGACTATGCTCGACTACCTACTACCCTAATCCGTGTCCTCCACAACCCTATATCTAAGGTCATGTCCTCAGTAAGTTGCACCTGCGTCATATCCCGTCTAATCACCTCTCCCCAATACTTCTTCGGCCTACCTCTACCCCTCATGAACTCGTTCATAGCCAACCTCTCACACCTCTGCACTAGGGCATTTGTGTCTCTTCTCTGCACATGTCCGAACCATCTCAACCTCGCTTCCCGCATCTTGTCCTCCACCGAGGTCACTCCCACTCTGTCCCGGATATCATCATTTCTAATCTTATCCCTCCTTGTATGCCCACAAATACATCTCAGAATCCTCATCTCCGCAATTTTCATCTTTTGGATGTGCGAAGTCTTTACTGGCCAATACTCCGCCCTATATAACATAGTCGGTCTAACCAACACCTTATAGAACTTGCCTTTAAATTTTGGTGACACCTTTTTATCGCATAAGACTCCAGATGCAAGCCTCCATTTCATCCACCCTACCCCAATACGATGTGTGACATCGTCATCAATCTCTCAATTCCCTTGGATAATAGACCCGAGGTACTTGAAGCTTCCTTTCTTCAGAATGAACTGAGTACCAAGCCTCACCTCCACGCATGTCTCAAGGTCGCTTCCGTTACTGAACTTGCACTCCAAGTATTCTGTCTTGGTCCTACTTACTCTAAACCCTTTAGACTCTAGAGCTTGTCTCCAAACCTCCAGCTTAGCGTTCACTCCGCTGCGAGTCTGATTGATGACTTTGTCGTCTGCGAATAATATACACCATGGCACCTCCCCTTGGATTTGTCGCGTCAGTCCATCCATCACCAAGACAAATAAGAATGGACTAAGGGCAGATCTCTGGTGCAGCCCCATCGTCAATGGGAAGTGCTCTGAGTCCCCTCCTACTGTCCGTACCCTGGTCTTGGCTCCATCATACATAACCTTGATCGCCCTAATGTACGCCACAAGTACACCTCTAACCTCCAGACATCTCCATAGAAGCTCCCTAGAGACTTTGTCGTATGCCTTCTCGAGGTCGATGAAAACCATATGTAAGTCTCTCTTCCTCTCCCTATACTGCTCCACCATCCTCCTAATAAGATGAATGACTTATATAGTTGAACGCTCCGGCATGAATCCAAATTGGTTCTCGAAAATAGACACGCCTCTTCTCACCCTCATCCCCATAACCCTTTTCTAAACTTTGATAGTGTGACTTAGCAGCTTGATACCCCTATAGTTGTTGCAACTATGGATATCACATTTGTTCTTGTACAAAGGAATCATTGTACTCGTCCTCCATTTTTAGGGCATTCCCATCGTCTTAAAAGTAACGTTAACCAACTCAGTTAGCCACTTCAAACATGCCCTGCCTGCGCTTCTCCAAAATTCAACTAGGATCTCATCAGGCCCGGTCGCTCGTTCCCTGCTCATCCTACGAACAACACCCTTAACCTCTTCAACCTTAATACTTCTACATTACCCAAAATCCCGGTACCTACCAGATTGCTTCAAGTCTCCCAGCACAATGTCTCCATCTCCTTCTTCGTTAAGAGTTTATGGAAGATATGTATTAGCTGACTCTTCTAGCATATTGTTTGCATTGGATAACCCCTGATTGGAATAACACTTTCTCATCTCGCACCTTAGCTAACATCACTCCATCATCTCATAAAAAGTGTAATTTAACCTATTCACATTTTTGTCCCTTGTATACGCCTTTGCAACTAAATTTTGATCAAACTTGCTCCTGGATTCAACGCAGTTCATTGTATAACCACAAAAAGTTTATACTCCCTACAACCTAGTCGTTTCTTCAAAGATAGTCATTGGTAATCATACACAATCACTTACACAAATGCTTCCACAATACTTTTTACTACAGAAAATTAACTACTCCCTAGTATTTAGGTACATAATGAAGATACAAGGCGCTAGTTCGGTCTACCCAAAAACCTAATTGTAAATGTCAATTTTACTTTTCCCAATGTAGTCAACATACCTGAAAATGTACCAACAGATGTCATAACAAATAGTTAAGGCACAAATATGACGTGGCAATTCATTTCAGTTGTTAAACAAATATACCTGGACGCATTCAGCGTGATCGGCCATATTTCTGTACTCAGGATTAGCTTTTGAACCACCAGCATAACCGACGGTGGTTCTTACGATGCCGTTGAGGCAGCCAAATGACGCTTCTGACCTCCAGAAGCTTCCGAGAGCGAAAACAGCGGTTTGTAATGGCTGATTAGAGTCATCCTTAGGAACCTCTGGGAATCTGATGCTCAGAACTGGATTCAATGCCAGCAGAATGATCGTCAAAAGGAAATGACAATAGTTGGTCTTAGCGATTTTCATTTGTACACATGCAGGGACGGTTACGCCCACTTCCCGGCGAAATGGCTCGATGCGGAGTAGTAGTTTTGCTCGTTCTCCCCAATTTTTATGAGACGTGATGCGTGGTGTGTGTACTCCTTAGTAACCAAAAGAAACGAAAAAGGAAACCAGTCGCTCCTTAAAGAGAAATGACGAAAATGGTACCTTATGTTTGGGGTAGATTTAAAATAATCTCTTAAATATATTTTTGAGTTGTTTTGATTCTTTACAATTATCAAAAGTGAGTATTTTTAATATTTCTAAAATAGTTAACAAACATTAGTTGTTATATTTAACTCTTGAATTCATATTTGGAGATGTTGTTTTTACTGCTATTTTAGTCTACTTGTAGAGTGTGGGCAGCTTTTTGACATGCAATTTCTGTAATTTTATATTTATTTGTGGTGTCTCGTATAGTTTTTTATGTTACAACTTCTGAGATTTGATAGAACTGATCTCCTGATATTTTCTATTTTTTTGCACCATTCCCATATCTAATGGCAAGAATTTGTTAAATACATATTTGACAGAGATCAAAATTCACAAGTGCTCACTTTTGATAAATTAGAGAACAAAAAATATAATAACATATCTAATGTAATTTCACTAGAGAATAAAAAAATAATTAAAAATATATTAAGCGATTATTTTGAACCTAACCTCAAATATAAAGAACCAACTTTGTCACTTTCTCCACTTTAAGCTATTTCTATAGCGTATATAAAACGTTTCAGGATTAAAACAAAAAAGTTATCATGTAGACTTTATTCATCGAGTATCAGTTGCAATTTAGAACATATTTTGTCCCTTTTTAAAATAAATAAATGTTAAAAATATTTATTTTCAACTTTAGCAAATTATGATGACACTAGAGTAGTTATAGATCTTGGTTATAAATGAAAATAAGTCAGCTTATAACTTAATTGCAATTTAGAGTGAATTGATTTGAACTTGTAAAGACTTTGGAAAAATTAATTTGAGTGATTATAATTTGGAATGAGTTGATGAAATTTGATTACAATTTGAAGTATGTTGGTTTGTAACTTAATTACAACTTGAAGTGAGTTTGCTTGCAACTATATTAAAACTTAGAACATGTTTTTAAGTTGGAATAAATTCAAGAAATTGCATAAAGATTACAACTTTTTAGCATTTTCTTAGGTAATTCATTGTACTAAATTAATCAAGTTGTCAAGTCGTGTTAGTGAATAATCATATATTAAAATAGCTTGAATAAAAATAAAAATATCTCTCAAAGTTAAGCGAGTTTTCCATAAATATAATGAATTGAGATAAGTAATGAAATAACACATCTACTAACAAAAGAAGCTCTCAAGCAATCCATTATAAATAAAGTTATATATTTATAATGCGGCCTCCATATTTTGTTGAAGGGAAGTTAGAAGTCAACCGCCAAAGAAGAACTCTATTTGTCAAGACTATCAATGAAATTACTTGTAATATCCTAGCTAACTATGACAACTTAAATGTCCTAAGAGATATTAATAGTAGAAGTTTTAGTGGTAACAGTATTATGCTAAGACAAATTGCTCATCAGAGCAAGATTAAGGAATGTAATATTTTGCTATCTTAATATTAATATATAAGTGTCCGTATTCTCCAAAAAAAATAAACTTGAAACTTTGTAAAATTGTGAGATATTTTCTTGAGTAATTTAAGAATCAACATACATACTTGGGAAATTTGGGGGACTCATTTGCAAAGTCTTGTCAAATTTCCAGATGAAAGAAAAGCCTACATGTAACACGGGTAAACATGACCCGCTCCACTAGTCAATAACCCGGCAAAGAATTTGCCCTAAGAAGCGTTAAATCAAATTAGTCCAATTTTTGTTCACATGCTAAGCCAGCAACGTTAGTTTTTTGGAGAAATCAGCCATGAGTCGAAGCTTAGGCATACCGGTGAAGCTTCTACACGAAGCTACAGGGCATATAGTGACGGTAGAGATGAAGAGTGGAGAGGTCTACAGAGGTAGTATGGTGGAGTGCGAGGACAACTGGAATTGCCAACTCGAAAGCATCACTTACACTGCTAAAGTACGCTTACACATCTTTCTGGTTTTCGTTATACTTTGTGATCTGTGCTTTCTTTTCTCTTCTTAAACCCTAAACCCTAGATATTGTCTTGGCTGCTTATGATATTGTATGTTACTCTTGTTTGCACTTATCCTATATTCCGTTGAACATGCGCATTAGTTTGGAAACAAGCTAATTGAGTATAGTGCAATTTTAGGGTGACATTAGTAGAGATTTGTTTAACTTCCACAGTGGAGAACCAGTACAAAGAATGACATGTAATTGTTTCCTAAGTTTTAGGGATTTACACTTGTTCCATATTTTACCAGTAGAGTGTCACTTGCCCCGGTGAAGATAGTGGAAATTATGCTTATTCACATTGCTTTAAAGTAGGAAGTTCTCGATTGCCTGAGTAGCTTGATTTCTTTGAGTTTGTCCCTCAATTCGTACTATTTTGGTTAGACATTTCTCTAACTTCAAGGGTTTAATACAAATATCTTGTTAATTGCTCTATAATATATCATATATGGACTTTTAATTTCAAATTATGGTCTTTATGATTATATCGAATCTTTTCCTCAAGCTGTAAATATCAAGTCCAGTTTTATCCTGTGTCGTAACCAAGCCTATTTTTTGTCACATAGAAAGACCTATGTTTAGCTCGAGAATTGTACCTTTTGAGTAGCGTTATGAAAAGTCAGTTGCTTTGTCGTTTAAAAAGCGATGAAGTGATGCAAAGCAACGGGGTATCGTTTCATGGTGGAAGCATACATTTCAAAGAAGTGTGTGTTTCACACAATGATGCATAAAGTGATTCCGACGGGAAGTGGTTGATTCTCTTAGTCTCAACTTTATGGATTTGGCTTCGTATCAAAACTATTGTTAATGGATGCTGAAATTAGTTATTTTAGTTGAAATTTGCTTACATGGTATTTTTAAATCTTTCGCAAATTGTGTGCTTCATGTATTGCTTTTCTCTTCAAGCACCGTGGACCTTCTCATTCTTTTGGAACAACTAGGCATCTTAGACACTGGTAATGAAGAATCTGATTTTCCCTTTCATGGAAACCCATTTTGAGGCCCCACTCATGGATAGAATAAATGACCAGTAGATCTTTCTCTCTGTCTTTTTCCTTTCAATTGGAAATGAAGGATCTTTTCCTTTTCTCTTGACTGATAAAATGAGTGTTGGAGTGAGTCCCACAATCTTTACCGGGCGTTCAAAAAATCATCATAGCTCTAGAAAAACCACCTAGTCTGGCAGTCTAGTGTGCTTTGTTTGCAAATTGGGTGCTGTTCATTCACCTTTTTTTGATAAGGTAGATCGTTCTCAATCACTTTCGTGGGTTATTTTGATCATTTCATGTTCTTGCGAAATTTACTTAATGTTAATGGAGGAGCTAGTTCCAGTCATTGGAGAAATGTCTTGCCGTTTGTAGTGTTGAACTAAATTGCCCCCAAAAAGAAAGTAATGAGAAGATGAAAACTAAGAGATTTAAAAAAGGACCTCAACATTCTGAAGAATGGATAAAGGAAATGTTTCCAATTTAGCAAACCTTTATCTTCCAAGTTCTTTTTCTTTCTAATTTTGGGCTTACTTATGTCATATCAAAATGCTGAGAGTCGTAGGATTAGTAGAGATTTAGAGTTTGTGGCATTTGCCATTCTTATATTTTTACTGTGCTCCACATATTTTTTTAACTCTGTGCCTTCTTTTGGTTCCTCATTATTTTTTATTTTGCTTGGATAGGTGTATGCAGTATGAGCTATAAATTATGGAAAGAAGGAAAAACTTGTCGGGCCTACTGTTGTGCCTATCCTTGATTTTTACAACAATGTCTTTTTGTTTGGTAAAAGAAAAAAGAAACAAATTGTGGCCAAAAAGAAAATGCATCACGATACAAATTCGTGTATAGAAATGATAAAGCACATAGACCTATCCTAATTTTTAGCAAATGCTATTTTTATTGGTAATAATAACAATGACACTTCTAGGCATATTTTGCTGACACGAAAGAAGTGAGAAGTTGGATTAGCTAAAACGCAAAGTCTCTTTTTACATTGCTAATATTGATTACTGCAGGATGGGAGGGTGTCACAACTAGAGCACGTTTTCATTCGAGGCAGCAAAGTCAGGTACATGGTTAACTCCTCTGAATACAAACTATAGGCTGGTAAGGTCATTACTAAACTTTAATTTCCACCAGGTTCATGATAATTCCTGATATGCTTAAGAATGCTCCCATGTTCAAGCGGCTTGAAGCAAGAATCAAGGTTCTTTCCTCACTTGTCCTTAATTGTCATTGTTCTGTCAAGTGCTTTGCTTATGTCTTTCTCATATTTGAAGGGCAAAGGTACATCACTTGGTGTTGGTCGGGGACGTGCTATGGCTATGCGAGCTAAAGTGAGTGCTACTTCAGTTTTACTGCTTTTACTTGCAGTTGTGTTTGAAGTCAACTTCTAAGCTTACCTCATACTGATACTTGTAGACCCCAGGCTCATTGCAGTTATATTTCAAAATGGTGATGCCAACTCTATTTTTGGTTTAGAGAATGGGAGGGGAGAGGGAACTTCAGTTTAATCTGATCCACAAAAAAGAAACAAGGGAGGGGAGAGGGGTTTAAGGCTGAGCGGCTGATTGATTTACCTTTCCTGTGCCTCTCTTTATTTCGGATCTTTTTTGCTACTTATAGGGGATGTTAGATTTATGTCTCCTGCCTGCATCCAATTTTACGGAGATAGTCCTGTGACTTTTACTCTTCCTATCTTTCCCTCATTTCAACGTAACTTTATTGCCTAGGTTTCCCTGTAAGTTGAAAATTGGTATTCTTTCGACATACCATAAATGTGATTTCTTCCCAGAAATTCTATTTGGTTGTCTTCTTATTCTTTTTTTTTTGGGGTGGGGGGAGGGGGTTATTTTGGGGAAGCTCAGGCGGTATATAAGGAATTAATCGTAATTATGCTAGCGAAGTTTTACAGATTTTCTATTGGAGAAACGCGCCTGATTATAAACATCTTGCTTGCAGGCTCAGGCTGCTGGTCGTGGAGCACCACCTGGTCGAGGTGCTGTGCCACCTGTAAGAAGATGATTGCCTGATGCGGGATTTTATTTCATCTGGTTTAGCGATTGTAAATTCTGTGTAAGAATGTTCAAGTTGGTGCCGAAGGTTGGCCCTTGGTCTATTAGTCTATTCTATCTACTTTGTTACTTGCTTTTTTTACATATGACTTCTTTACCTATGATCTGAGAAGGGTGGAATGTGAGTGCTCTTCAGATTGCTGCTATGTGCTTGTACTTCACCTGTGTTGAGAAATATGGATTGGTCCAGTTCTTTACTACCACCCTGTGCGCCCCACCCCTAGTATGTCAATGGACCTCTCTTTAGTGCTGCATGTGGGCTTTTTTGAGCTCATAAAAGAAATAGTTTGTTTATGAAGGCGAGTTTTCTTTCGGTTCTTGTTGTTACTCGTCAGAGGAGATTTTTTTGCAATCTGTTGCATTTCAGAAGTCTTCTTTTGCATCGTTAAATTAATCTGTGCTTGGAACTGTACCTTTTGGCTTTGATGGACCCTAATAGAATGTTGAAAGTGCCCTTCTTTTTCTTGTTTCTTTTTTGAGGTGAGGTGAGGTAATGGGTGATGTATGCAAAACAGATTCTTTGTTGGGATAAAAAACATAGGGTTGAATTATCGATCATTACATCCGCATCTTGAGATCTGGATCTAGAGTTTCTGCTGTTCATTAAGATTTACAGGGAGGCTTTAACATTGTATACTTTGTATTAGCAGCATGCTAACTAGGAGGAGAATAAGTGAATAACCTTGGTGCACCAGTACTTCTCTAAAGGGGTTTAGAGTACTAAATCAATAATTAGTGACAGAGTTGTAATTGAACGGACAAAACAGCAAGTTATCCTCCAAAATTCATGTTGCACGTTTCATAATTCTATGTTTCTAAATTTTTAGTTTTATCGGTTTGATTAGGAAAATAAAGTTCCGCTTGCAGAAGTACCGTGTAGAAATGTTATTTTTCTTCTAAATAACTCGTCTTGGTAATTTGAAATGTACTTATAACTGTTGAAAAATAAACGTGAATTTGAACAATAATACATTTCTAAGGTTTCAAGGAGGCTATTCTAGAGTTGTCAATTAGTTATGATATACTTGTGCCATTATTCATGTATGGTCATATTACTGCATTCAAGGGTTTGACCTTGTAGTTAATGACGTGGGATAGAAATCATGGCAGATCGGGGCTTAAATTCCAGTAGACAAAACAGCCTATGTGACGGGGCTTAACAACTAAGCAATTCTTTTCATCTGTCTAAGATTTGGTGGCAGAGTTATCCGATACTTGTTACTAGTGGGAGTGGGAGGTACTAGATAGTTGGACTGTGCCCCGTGTTCAGACACCACCGTTACCCGTTTTATTAATAGAAGAAAGTAAAAATTAAAAACATTCCAGGGTGGGACAGGAGGTAGTTTGATTAGGCACTAAGCAGGTTGACAAAAGATATTAGGCAGGTCTGATTCAATTTGTGTGGTAGAAAGCTTGACAGGTCTTTGTAAGCAACCAATGATATGAGGAAAAGAGATATAAGTTGCACAAGAGTGGACATCTTAAACCCTGTGATTCTGAGGCTGAATCTCTTCTTTTCCACTAAAAAAGAATATGCACCGACACAGAGACTAGTAACGATCGTTTATTCAAAGCTTGAACAGTCTCAGCCATAAACAAATGCCAGTGGACCATTCATTAATATGCATGTCTGATGGCTGTGTGAATACTTTGAACATATCTTTTGGAGTCTTTTCTTCCCAATCTTTTAACAAGCTGGGAAAATGGTCCATCAACATATGCTGTCTTGCAAATAAATCAAAATTTTCTGTGGTTGCTAAGCCACGAGTACTGGTGATACCTGAGGGTTGTTAAGTGCATCATTGATGTTGATGTCTCCTCATATTAAATGAAAACTGACTACTGTTCTTTGTACGGTGGTACTGAATTTGTCCCGCATTCATGTGCGAATTTCAATTTCCGGTTGCTCCAAATGTCTTCTCATATTGGCATAAAATGCTTACCAATATTGAAATATTCTCTAGATTGCAGCAGATGAGCACCCCAGTAGAACATATTGGGACACCGACTTTAAATGATGTCAAGTATTGTTTTGACAAAGTCACCGTTTTGTTATGAGAAAATGTCCGTTTTAGATTGTGGAGTCTAAGGTAGGGTATCAATCAATTTTAGCTCTTTGAGTACCACCACTACTACTAGCTATTTTTCTCATGCTGGTGCCTTTACCATATAATTCTTCTCATAGCTACTCTCTTTCTTAATTTCCAAAATACCTAAATCATAAATCAAGACAAATTAATGCAGCTTCAGAACAAACTTTTAAAAAGGGAAGAAGTGAAAAGAACA
Organism: Anisodus tanguticus; assembly: GCA_034509755.1. Lineage (NCBI taxonomy): Eukaryota > Viridiplantae > Streptophyta > Magnoliopsida > Solanales > Solanaceae > Anisodus > Anisodus tanguticus. Next base: position 12,904,021 of record CM067544.1, read on the forward strand.
AAAAGGAAAAACATATCATATATTTCCATCCAGGATACGAAGAGGAAACCCTGTTTTGACAAGAAAACAAGGCAACTAACATAATAAGATGTTATTTCTTCAGAAAATGATATACAACAGAAACGTTGTGTTTACAGAAACCAAAAAAAAAGGGGTTAAAACTAGATCCAAAAATCCACATCCTCGTCAAAGAATAAACAAAACCGAAAAACAAATACTTCCTCCACTTTATATTATTTGTCTTTTAAGGTTTTTGCACCCTATTTGAGCTAAGGTCTATTGAAAACAACCTCTCTATCCAACGCAGGGGAAAGGTCTGTATACACTCTACCTCCTCAGATATCACTTTGTGGGATTACACTGGGTATGTTGTTGTTGTAAGGTTTTTGCACACCCTTTAAGGAAGATGTTTAATAGCCTTAATAAGAGTATTTATCTATCCTTAAACAAAATTTCACTTAATTAGTACACTAATGAAATTCATTATAATCTTAAACATTCTGTTTTGCAACCAAATGCCATCGAAGGAAAATTGTTCTTCCTTTGGACTTGGATAGAAGAAAATATACTTAATAATGTAAAAGCATCAAACACTTAATAAACTAATGAAAAATCCAATTTTTGAATCATTGTAATTATATATGTTTTCGTTTTGGATGGGCATGGTGAAGGCAAAATAGGAATGCTACCAAAGCAAATAGCCCCTGACATTCCTTCTATATATAATTTATTCAACAGTTAATGAGCACTGGTACTTAATTAATGATCGATAATGCAAAAACACATGACCGATTCCATTTCAGATAATTACAACAGAAAAACCGGTTAGACAAAAATCTAACCTAAGAATCTAAGGAGCTAAGGAATTATAAGTTGAGTCATCAGAACAATTTTTTTAAAAATAAATCTTACTTATAATGATAAAAGACGATGTGAGAGATCATTGCCTCTTTCGTTAATTAAACTGTTCACATGTGTACCATTGTCTCCCTTTCAATCTCACTTTGTCTTCGACTGACTCATGCGTCCCATAAAAGAAAGAAACTTGGCATTTGGACAAAAATATATTATTTGTTGTTTTACAATTCTAAAGTATTTAATTGATTGATAAGTTAGAGGAATATGCTCATAGTGGTCCTACAAGCATGTGCTCAAAAGGATGATTCTTCTGCATTATCAGATCAAAGCTTTCTTGATTATATCATTGAAACTAATTAATCTTATTCTTATAATGATTAATATAGATTAGGCTTTTCTATAAAGTAATACTCCAATAAGTTGAGGGAATAAGGTGGTTAGTGAAAGACATAGTGAACATTTAATTTGGAATTTTGACAGAGCAGTAAACATAGAAATAATACAACTCTAACTAAAGTAGCCTAAGTAAAATCTAATACAATTAAAGTCACATAAGTCAGGGAAAAACACAAGAAGAGGTGAGTATTCTCCATCTTGAAGGAGGTCAATTTTTATTTCTAAATATAATGTGACACCTTGATTGTGCCATATTAGCAAAATGTTATTGGCAGAATAGTAGTAAACGCGTTAGAAGATGGAACTGAAGCCAACATTTCCATTGCCTATCAGCTGAATGACATCTATCGATGTCAAAAATATTACAAAAGTTTTTCTAGTTTTTTCTGGAAACTATAACTTGACCAATTTCCCTTAATCTAATAATCAAACATAAGAACCTTATATTGTACTTAAACGTTTAAGTTTTATAATCTGACAGTACTGTGAATTCTTTTACACATTATCAAGTCAAATGAGGGATAATTACATGTAACCGCCTAGGAATAAATGTGAATTATAGTTATCTAAAATGTTAAGGATCATTATATCATTATGGATATGATTATTCTTAATTATCTCCATTATGTAAAATCATCAATTATGTAATTAAAGAGAATATTATGTAATTGGTGTAATAGGATGATTAGTATACTTATAGGATATTATTAGGACAGTCTTCCAACATCATAGCCATAGATTGATCCTATAGGCTTGTATATATATATATTGTATTCTTAGTATGAAATAAATCATGAAATGAACTTCCTTCATGATATCAAAAGCCACAAATTAACTTTGTCCACCCCCACCTATTCGGCCTACCCCCCCCCCCCCCCCCCCCAATTAGTCTTTTTTGGCCAACAAAAAAAGGAGTTTCTTTACAAACCCTAAAAACCTAACCCTAAACCACTCCTACTTTGGCTTATTTCTTCCTTTACTCTAAACCCTAGCCGACAACTTACCCTAAACCACTTCCGGTTTAGGGTTCTTCCACCAAATACTTTTTCTCCTTTTATTCTTGTTTTTCGTGGGTAACTATGACCGACAAACAAAAGTTCCATCCAGCTCTTGCCGTAAATAACGTCAAGAACTTTATTTCAATTACACTTGAGATGGAAAAAGGGCAATACTCCTCGTGGGCGTAGTTATTCAAAATTCATTGCCTAGCATACGAAGTAATAGACCATACCATTCCTTCCGAATCTTCATCGGACAACACTGGTGTTGACAAAAAGTTATGGTCTCGTTTGGATGCTATAGTCCTTCAATGGATTTACGGCACCATCTCTAACGACCTTTTGCATATTAGTTTGGAACCGGACTCTACGGCTTAACAAGCGTGGGAGCGTTTGCAAAATATTTTTCAAGATAATAAACTTTCTAGGGCGGTATATCTTGAAAATCAATTCACCAACGTCAAATTGGATGATTTTTCAAACGTTTCCACCTATTGTCAAGAGTTGAAAATTCTTGCCAACCAACTATCCAACGTTGGTGCGCCGGTGACAAATCAAAGGTTGGTGCTTCAATTAATTGCGGGTTTGAATGAACAATATGATGGTGTTGCAATGTTCGTTCAACAAAGTAACCCATTACCACTTTTTTATGAGTCTTGTTCGAGGTTGATTCTTGAAGAAACCCGAAAGGCTAAAAAAGTAGTGACGGGCGGCAAACAACGCCGGCACCACCCTTTTTTCCACTAACACGACGGATGAGGTTTTTGGTCCGGCAACACACCAAAATCGCAATAATAACGGACCAAAAGGGGGTCAAAACCGCAACAACAATAAAAGAAAAAATAATGGTGGAAAAAGAAGGGCCCGAAATGCTAGAAATTTTTTCGGTGGAGGGGCTGGCCGCGGGCAGAACCATCCCCACTGGGAGCCGCAGCAGCAAGGAGGCAGCGGGCAGTGGGGCCAGGTCCCGCCGTGGGCCTGGAACCAGCAACAATAGGCCCCACCGTACTCCTTTTCGATGAATCGGTGGGCCAGGCCCAACAATCAAAACAGGCAGCCCGGAATTTTAGGAAATCGACCACCGCAAGCCTTTACGGCCCATGGCCCCTCGATGTCAAGTTGTGTCCCCACGAACATCAAGCATGTGAGTCTTAATGTTCCCGATGATTCTTGGTACATGGACACGAGGGCCACATCACACATGACAGAATCTCAAGGTAGTCTCTCATCTTATTTTAATATGATCACAAATAAAACTATTGTTGTTTGCAGTAGACAGGAAATTTCGATTCGTGGTATTGACCAATCAAATCTACCACCCCACCCCCCTACATTTAAAAAATATCTTTCATGCCCCTAAACTTATTAAGAATTTGGTATATGTGCGTCGGTTTACCCCTGACAATAATGTTTCTATGAATTTTGATCCGTTTGAGTTTTCTGTGAAGGATTTTTAGATGGGAAGCCACTAATGAGATGTAATAGCATTGGGGATTTGTATCCCATCACTGCTCTCACCAACAACTAAGTCAACTCTCCATCGGCCTTTGCTGCTTTTTCACCTGATTTATGGCATAATCATTTGGGCCACCCGGGTGCACTAATGTTGGATTTTCTTAAAAGACATAATTTTTTGCTTGTAACCGTAGTGTGGACTCACATGTTTGCCGTTATTGCATTTTTGGGAAGCATGTTAACTTTCCATTTTCTTTATCTACTTCACAAACTATTAAGTCATTTGATATTATGCATTATGATGTGTGGACATTCCCGATTTTGAGTTCGACAGGTCATAAGTATTATATGCTTATCTTGGATGATTATACAAATTTTCTATGGACATTTCCCATTGGAAAAAAAATCACAAGTCCCCACTATTTTTAAACAATTTAGTATTTTCACCCAAACCCAATTTGAGAGATCCATAAAATGTTTTCAATGTGACAATGAGAGGAAATTCATAAATAACACTTTCAACGATTTTTGTCAACAAAATGGGGTGTCATTACATCTCTCATGTCCATATACTTCTCCTCTAAATGGGAAACCGAAAGGAAAATCCGAACAATCAATAATATGATTCGTACACTACTTGCACACTCGTCCACACCACCGTCTTTTTGGCATCATGCTATTCAAATGACCACCTATCTTTTGAACATTCTTCATAGCAAGTTGCTATCAAACAAATCACCCACCCAAATGTTGTACCAACGTATTTCATCATATAACCATTTAAGGGTTTTCGGGTATTTATGTTATCCCTTGTTTCCGTCCACCATCATAAACAAGCTCCAAGTCCGGTCCACTCCTTGTATTTTTTTGAGATATCCACAAAATCATCGGGGTTATAAGTGTCATGATATGTCTAATGGAAAAATTATCTTATCTCGTCATGTTATTTTTTATGAGTCCACATTCCCGTTTACTACGTCTCAAGCGGCGTCCCCACCTTCATATGAGTTCTTAGACGTAGGAATACATCCGATTTTGAACCACCATTTAAATACCAAATCCGTTAGTGCCCCAGATGGGCCGACCCAAAGTGGATAATCACCACAGCCGACCCAACACCGAGACGGCACTGGGCCAGACCGAGATTGGGAGCCCACTGCCCCTTCCTTGGCATCATCGGCCCAGTCTAGTGCTAGTCACGGCCAGACCAAACATGTTTCACCAAACAGTCCTCTAGGCCCAACTTCACAAGCCATTATTCGGCCCATCCCAATGAAATAAATCATGAAATGAACTTCCTTCCTAAAATATAAAGTAAATAACCTACTACAACAATTATATATATATATTGGAAATTTGCCTTTGGTGGGGAGGTTGCGTCCATCCATATTTAATGACTTAAACACTAGGGTTCCGCATGTTGGAGGCTTTGTCTCTTCACACGTGCATAATCTACTAAGTGAGTAGATGATCGTAGGGCCAATGATCGTCAAATTTCGTTAAGAAATGAAAGAGATATAATGTCTACGAAGTAAGGTGTTTGAGGTATGGAAAATATGGTGTGGGACAAATCTACCACATCGGTGGAAAAAGGAAGAATTGTTCTCTTTATAAGCCTCAAAATTGGATAAGGATTTGGGACCCCCAAGGGGTAACCCATGTGTTTGAAGGAGGGAGGACCTAGGTGTGCTTGGGTTTGAGGCTAGCCCCACACGCGCGCCGCCGCCGCCCGTCCCGTCTGGTCAGGGCTCGGGTCATGGGTCATGGGTCCTAAGCTTCTGGGCTTCTTCTGACATTATCTTTTGGACCCTAAATTATTTAGTATTTACAGTTTGGTCCCTGGAGTTTCAAGAAGCAGCCAGAAAGCCAACAGTTTATGACATTATGACATTAAACTTCTGAAACGTTTTGCACTTACTACAAAACATTTTTGGCCATGAATACCCATGATTACACCTCTCTTAATCACCCTATTAATCACCCCTCCTTCTCCAAAAACACTATATAAACTTCTGAAACAAATTTGAGGTAATAGATATAGAGGACGAAAAATAAGAGAAAATCAGTCCAAAAGTGAGCAACAGAAACTCTTCCTTCCATTTTTCTTTAAATCAGCAAGTCGTTTCGTGTTCGTTTTCTTCGTTAGAATCAACCTATTTATTTTGTAGTGTTGATTAGTTGTTGTTTTATCTTGGGAGACTATTGCCAAACGTAAAAGCATATATACGGGGCAATCTTGTCTTAAAGACAGAGAGTCATCTCTCGACTCAGCCACAGTTGTAACAATCCAGATTTAGTGTTTATTGATTTCAGGTTATCAAGATTCAAGACTCAACAACTTTGCGGCAGTTCTGAATATTGGTTGTTTGTTCATCCTTTCAAACACTTGTAATATTTATTTACTGTTGGAAATTAGCCTTTGTCGGGGAGATGCGTCCACCCATCTTTGATGAATTAAACACTAGTGTTCCGTATGTTGGAGACCTTGTCTCTTTACACATGCATGATCTACGAAGTGAGTAGATGACCGTAGGGCCAAGAATCGCCTAATTCCGTTGAGAAATGAAAGAGATATTGGTCCGCGAAGTAAGGTGTTTAAGGCATGGAAATGTGGTGTGGGACAAATCTACCATATCGGTGGGAATAGGAAGAATTGCTCTCTATATATGTCTCAAATTGGTAAAGGGTTTGGGACCCCAAGGGGTATCCCATGTGTTTAAAGGAGGGAAGACCTATATGTGCTTGGGTTCAAGGCTAAGCCCACACGCGCGCGCGCCGCCGCGCGCCCCCGTCCCGTCCGGTTCCGATTCCGAGTTCCGGGTTCCGACTCCGGCTCTCGGGCTCTCGGGCTCTCGGGCTCTCGGGTTCCGGGTTCACGGGTCGTGGGTCGTGGGCTGTGGGCCGTGGGTGCCGTGGGTCGTGGGACTTTCGATATTATCTTTTTGGACCGAGAGAACTCGCCAAATGTACGATTTGATCCCCGAAGTTTCATATGTACGGTTTGGACCGAATTCTTTCATATGTACGATTTGGTCCCCGAAGTTTCAATATTTACGCTTTGGTCCCCGAGTTTCGGATATTTTTCTCGCCTACCGTTGGACTGTTTTCTGGAGCATTAAACAACCATTATTTGGCTGATTAATTCCTCCATTAATGACCCATCACTTGGGCGATGAGCGACCTCTTTCAATGGCCTTAATAGCCATTACTTGGCTGTTTTAATGGCCTCCCTTAATGGCCATTACAGCCTTGTTTTTGGCAGTTGGACATCCCCTCTTGCATGCTATATATTGAGCTTCATTTGGCTCAAAACAAAAGCTGGAAACAAGCTGAAAACAGACACCAAAAATAGGTTGAAAACAGGCAGAAAACCAACCTGGAAAAACAGAAAAACAGTGACTGAAATTCAGCGAAAATCAGTGCAATTTTCGACTGAAAAACAGTGACTAAACCCTCACGTATACACAAGATATACACTACAGAGACACTATATACACAGAGACAAAAGAGAAGAGTAGAGAGAAACTCTTCCTTCCTATTCCATATCTTCAGCAAGTCGAGTCATATTTGTTTTCTTCGACAGGCTCAACCTATTGGCTTTGTAGTGTTGAGATTATAGTGTTGTTTTATCTTGGGAGACTATTGCCCGCTAACGTAAAAGCATATATACGGGGCAATCTTGTCTTAAGGATAGAGGGCTATCCTCGACTCAACACACAACGTTGTAACATCTAGATTTAGTTGTTTCTTGATTTCAGGATATCAAGATTCAAGACACAACAACCTTGCGGCAGTTCTCAACATTGGCTTTGCAAAGTGATCAAGATTCAAGACACAATACACTTGCGGCAGTTTTGAAGATTGACCATTTATTCATCCTTTCGAACATTTGTAATAGTTATTACTTCCCGTACTGCTTTATAAAGTACGATAGAGAACCAACAATTTAAGACAAGATTGTATTGTAATACTATTAGTGTTCGAAAGATGTCGGTCAAAAGTTATGTGACCAAATCTGGATATGGCAATGGTTTCTGGTAGAAGAGAGTGATGATGATGAACGTGTTCATGGTGTCACCGCTACCAAGACTGGTGGGAACAAGCGCTCTCGAGAGTCTGAGGATGTCAACTGGGAAAAGAGGAGAAGACTGAAGATGTACTTCTATCTTGCAGCAGAAGGCCTGTATCTATCCCAAACAAAAGATCCGAATAATGGTAAGAAGGAACTGGACACTCAGTTTGATGAAGTGACTGGAGTGAGCCAGAATCCGAAATTGGGATAAGTAGTTTTTTCTTACTTGTCAAGAATAAAGATTAAATGATGTCTGATTAAAAATGGATTAAAGTAAGGAGAAATATGAAAATAATTTCTATTCCTTACGCTTTAAAATCAGAAGTTTTATCTTATCTTCTTTCCCGTTTAAAGATTGGATTTGTAAATGACTTAAAAAGATCCGTTCTTTTAAGTGTAATTGATTAAAAGTGTGTAAAGTATGTTCGCACATACGAAGGAGAGAGATCCACTAACTGTGCGAAAACTGTTAACACTCCTAAGTAAGCGCCAAGAATTATCTGGGCACCAATCATAACGGAAGAAGTCTAAAAGTTAAAGACGTTGAGCCTGTCACACTATTTGGCAGAAGATCCTTCATAGGATGATATTGGACACTCAGTCATACAAAGCCTCCGGGAGACTGGAGTGGGCCAAAATTCCTTTGATATGATGATATTGGACACTCGGTCATATAAAGCCTCCGGCGATCCGTAGTGGGGCCGAAATTCATTTCATAGGAAAAGTAATGGACACCTAGTAAGGTGGGCCGAGTTTCCGGTGTCTTAAATGATCTGAAGGCCTAAAGAAAGGCAGAAAAGAAATTGGACACTCAGTCTGCCAAAGCAACTGGAGTGGGCCAAAGTATCCAGATCACATATGATCCGGTTACGCCCTAACCACGGGCAAGAGGTTGTTCATGTGAAGCAACGCCACCTCTAAAGAAGAAGGGGTTGGAGAAGTTGTCCTCAATAGGACTTCAGGGATTGGGATCACTCTAAGATGAGGTGATACATATCCCTAACTTGGTTTAAGGGGCGCTGTTGGTCAAGCTGGTTTGAGACCAGTCCAACAGGTCTGTAATAACTAAGAATGGTACAGTACGTCTGTAGCCAAATGAATGATATATTTGTAATCCGTGCATCTATGCCATCATAGATTAAGACACGTTAAATAGCAAGTCATTCAAAAGCTAACGATGTTGAGATTGTTGCCTTCTGTCGACATAAACCCTCAAAATGAATGTGAGGTAGACGAAGAGGCAAAATCACCTTTCCAAATTCCGTCAAAGGGAATAGCGAAAGAAGCACCGCTCCTCTAGAACTTAGTCACACCTACTTGGGTGATTTGAAGTTTATACAAAATAGAGGGGGGATACAAGTACGTTGTGACCTTCATTGATGATGGTACAACGTATGGAATCCTTTGTTTGTTGAAAAGCAAAGATGAAGTTGTTGAAGCGGATAAGCGCTACAAAGCAGAAGTTGAAAATCAACTAAGCCTATGGATGGCGAAATTCGTAGTGATAGAGGGGGAGAAAGTGAAGCATCGTTCATTAAACGACTGTTCATTTCTCACCTCAGTCCAACGGTGTTAGCCAAGCGCAAAGCTCGTACGCCCAAATTATGTGGGGTGGCTTGGTAAAAGTTGGAATACTGAAACAGGTCAAGTTATACCTAAGACTGTAGATTGCATATCCACTAGATCTGCAAATAACAGTAGTGTTGATCGCCTCTTGGTGTCAAAGAATGCTGAATTCTTTGAAGATAACTTTCCTTGAAAAGGGAAAAAGGAGTAATTGCTCAAGGTTAACAAGAACCCGCGAGGGCCTGACTGTCCGGAACTAGACGTTCCGTATCTACAGGACTCGAACGTTGCTAGCTATCCCGAACTTAATATTCCAGATCTGCAGAACTCAGGGATTCTAGATGTTGAACCAAGAAGGAGCAAAGAGGGGACAAAGACTTGTTCCATACCTTCTAGCTTGTATGGTTGAGAATGAACCATGGACAATTAACAAAGAATTGTCATCTCCAAAAGCACTGCTTTGGAAAGAAGCTAAAGAGAGAAATAGAACCATACGTGTGTAATGGTTGATCTTCCTCCGGGAAAAGAACCTTTGGGTTGTAAAATGTGCTCCACTGTGAGTAGCTTCACATCCAGGGCCATTGTAGTTTACGTGGCATAGATGTTGAAACAGCCTTCCCAACCGGAGAGTTGGAAGAAAAGAATCAGAGTTGATTTGCTGGACTGTTGGGCTTCTTCCTGAACTTTCATTTTGGTCCCTGAAATATTTACATTTTGGTCCTGAAAGTTTCAGATAAAACGAAACAATGAATCGACCACGAAACATTGACTCGAAGTTAGAAAGCCAACGATTGGAGAATCAACAATCGAAAGTAAAAATCATATTGAAACAAAGTCTCGATATGAAAAATATGGGTATCACGAGATGACATCTTAGGAAGCTGATTTCTAAGACATCTAACGGAGCGGTCGATAGTTGACGAGTCTCGTTGAAGCCACCAATGGATATGAATCATAGAACTGATTGGAATCATGATGCACCCATAGACAAGGAGCGATATGCTCGGGTCACGTGTAGTTCAATGTATTGTACACACTACAACCGACACAGGTATCGGTCTACAAAGCGAGATTAGTTGAACTAAGGTTCACGATGATTTCAATACATGATCGGTAAAAAGCGCTAAGTCGGATATGACGATATCTCGAATTATTCGCTTATCTACGATTATAGTATTCTCGGATGTCCGGCGGTTCTAGGAGAACACGGTGATGCAAAGCTGGACATCGGATCGAAGAACACCAAAGCCACACGCAAATGTGTATGGTGGGTCTTGGAAAATCCTCTAAGCAAACTTGCATCGGCCGATTCATGATGGAATCGGAGTTTATCGCTTTATACAAAGCATGAAAGAGGTTGAGTAACTTCACGGCTCCTTAGAGGACGTCCCTTATTGGGAGAAACCCGTGCCTTCGACGGTTCTACATCGTGGCTAGCCGGTCGGCTTCGGGAAGGACACGGATGACGGCGTCGGACATATCTGTCGGGATCGTCGGAGACATAAGACCGTATGGCGGTTGATCATCACGGGTGTCACATCCTTGTTTACTAACTAAGGGACTACCCGGAGATCAAGTGTTACTGTCTAGGGGAATTGGCTTAAAACCCAAACAATAAGAACCTTTGCGGTGGAAACCCAACCATACTGATTGGAGATCCCAAGAATGTGGTTCAATGGGAAAACTAAGCGGTAAAAGGTTCAGTTGAGCGCTTCGGTGGAAGCAAGAGCACCTCGGATGATGATTTACGTACGGAAACATGAATCCAAAGTTGTTCCGCGATAGACATTAAAGTCTTTGCTGCATGGTGGGTAAAGGTTAAGCTTCCAAACCTTTTAAAAGATCCTCAAACGGTTGAGGTTAAGGTTGTGGAACTTTTAATGATTCCTAACACTTGTGAAGTGGGGTATAGCAGGATACCTTGTAGGAGATCACCTATTTAAGTGCGAGGATGGCCGTCTCAAATGAACGCACTTAAGAATCCAAGTGTGTCCATGGCCACAACGGACAGAAACGTAAGAAGGAAAATGAATAAGAAGAGTTATTGTGTTGATATCGTTGTCTTGGCTTACACTAAACACTGACGGTTCAAGACATCACGTTCACCGCGCATAAGTAAGTCCGATGGTATTCAACTAGGGAAGGTTCAAAGCGTAAGCCACCTCTCCCGATGCAATATCTTTTCGCCGAAAGATTGCTTGAAATGTAGGCACCTTGTGTGTGCGCCACAATCTCTCTTTCATAGAGGGGATTGTTGGAAATTAGCCTTTGTCGGGGAGATGCGTCCACCCATCTTTGATGAATTAAACACTAGTGTTCCCTATGTTGGAGACCTTGTCTCTTTACACATGCATGATCTACGAAGTGAGTAGATGACCGTAGGGCCAAGAATCGCCTAATTCCGTTGAGAAATGAAAGAGATATTGGTCCGCGAAGTAAGGTGTTTAAGGCATGGAAATGTGGTGTGGGACAAATCTACCATATCGGTGGGAATAGGAAGAATTGCTCTCTATATATGTCTCAAATTGGTAAAGGGTTTGGGACCCCAAGGGGTATCCCATGTGTTTAAAGGAGGGAAGACCTATATGTGCTTGGGTTCAAGGCTAAGCCCACACGCGCGCCGCCGCCGCCCGCCCGTCCCGTCCGGTTCCGATTCCGAGTTCCGGGTTCCGGGCTCCGGGCTCTCGGGCTCTCGGGCTCTCGGGCTCTCGGGCTCTCGGGCTCTCGGGCTCTCGGGCTCTCGGGTTCCGGGTTCACGGGTCGTGGGTCGTGGGCTGTGGGCTGTGGGCTGTGGGACTTTCTGATATTATCTTTTTGGACCGAGAACTCGCCAATGTACGGTTTGATCCCGAAGTTTCATATGTACGGTTTGGACCGAAATTCTTTCATATGTACGATTTGGTCCACGAAGTTTCAATATTTACGCTTGGTCCCCGAGTTTCGGATATTTTTCTGCCTACCGTTGGACTTTGTTTTTAGGAGCATTAAACAACCATTATTTGGCTGATTAATTCCTCCATTAACAGACCCATCACTTGGGCGATGAGCGACCTCTTTCAATGGCCTTAATAGCCATTACTTGGTCATTTTAATGGCCTCCCTTAATGGCCATTACGACCTTGTTTTTGGCGATTGGACATCCCCTCTTGCATGCTATATATTGAGCTTCATTTGGCTCAAAACAAAAGCTGGAAACAAGCTGAAAACAGACACCAAAAATAGGTTGAAAACGAGGCGAGAAAACCAACACTGGAAAAACAGAAAAACGATGGATCGAAATTCAAATAAAATCGGTGCAATTTTCGACGAAAAACGGTGACTAAACCCTCACGTATACACAAGATATACACTACAGAGACACACTATATACACAGAGACAAAAGAGAAGAGTAGAGAGAAACTCTTCCTTCCTATTCCATATCTTCAGCAAGTCGAGTCATATTTGTTTTCTTCGACAGGCTCAACCTATTGGCTTTGTAGTGTTGAGATTATAGTGTTGTTTTATCTTGGGAGACTATTGCCCGCTAACGTAAAAGCATATATACGGGGCAATCTTGTCTTAAGGATAGAGGGCTATCCTCGACTCAACACACAACGTTGTAACATCTAGATTTAGTTGTTTCTTGATTTCAGGATATCAAGATTCAAGACACAACAACCTTGCGGCAGTTCTCAACATTGGCTTTGCAAAGTGATCAAGATTCAAGACACAATACACTTGCGGCAGTTTTGAAGATTGACCATTTATTCATCCTTTCGAACATTTGTAATAGTTATTACTTCCCGTACTGCTTTATAAAGTACGATAGAGAACCAACAATTACTTATGGTACTGCAATTATATCCAACAATATATACACACACTAGTAATATAAAAAATATTTACTGGATATAAGAATTAAATCGTGTAAACCTAAAAGTGAAGAAGCAAGTCGTTAGCGGTCAATCAAGGTAGTCAAGTCTATTTGTTACTTAGCCGTTGGTAGTATGTGCAAAACCAGACGTACGGGACAACTTTGCAAAAAAATAAATAAATTAAGAGTTCGAACCGTTAAGTAATCTAAATACTTAAGTCATTTACTTTTAATTTTAAAAAGAAGTGGTTGATCTGTATCGGTTTACTTTAAGTCAAGTCGAATAGGTTTTCTTTTTCTTTTTGTGGTATATCAAAATTTTGGAAACCGAAAGAAAAATGAATTATAATCTCTTTAGACTTTTTGCATGATTTGTATTTCTACCTTTGCCGCCTTAAGGAGTAATGGAATTCTAAGTGCTGATTAACAATTTTCAATCACAATGCAGTTAAAGAAAAATTAGTATAATAATCAAGTTATCTGATCCTTCCAATTTCCAGTACATTGATTACGTACTCTGTATATTAAAAATTACTGATACACATCTTTAGAAAATTATATAAAAGATACTATATAAGTTAAATGAAGTTTTAGGTGTTCAAATATTTACTCTGTATGAGAAACTATCTCGCAGTCGAAAGTAAATGTTGTTTGTCTATATAGTAACAATGTCATGATAATATGCGATGTCCAGCTAGTTATTTGTTGCATTGTAAACATTGTCAAGTTATACTTATGATTCAAAACTAGTACTGTTTACACTGCCAATGTATAATTGTATATAAGTAATCCTTCACTTGAAACAAAAAAGAATTGTGGCAGAATATTTATGAAACAATAGCAATAAGAGATTTAATTTCCACGGGTGCAGAATCCACACCACTGATGAAATGATCGAGTACATGAAACCAATATACAAACCCCCAAAAAACTCCACAAGAGTTAAGATGTGGGGTTTCCTTTTTGTCAGTTAAATAAAAACTTTTTTGAACTATTTACTTAATAACCTAACTCTCATCATAGAGGGGAAAAAAGATGAACAAGTTTTGAAGTTTTTATCTGAACATGGAAATAAGGGAGCAGAAATCATCTTCATCACAAGGAATAGTAATGCCCATCTCATGACTAAATCCAAACTCTTCTTCAGCTCTTTGAAGTAAACTTTGAAATTCAGGATATGTCAACCAAGAAATAGGAATTATGTATCTGCTCCTATTTTCTCCCACATAGACAACAAAATGTCCTTTTGGGACATCATGGGGGAACCCATTCTCATTTTTTCCAAAGCTGGAACACCTTTTGATCATTTGTTTCAAAGCTGCTGTTTGAGTGCTGTGTTTGCTTGTTTTCTTTAGGCCCATTTTTGGTTTTAGAAAGAGAGATGATCAGTTTATAATAAGAGAGAAATAGGAATTGATATTATGAGTAACTTAGTTTGAGAATAAATTGAATGTTTGGGATGTGAGGAAAAATGGGAAGGAAAGTAGGGAGTATTTATGGAGGGAGAGTTGAAAAACAAAGGCATGTAGAGTGAGTGGGGACAAAGGAACTGAATAGGTAATGGATGGTTTATCATGGGTACGTTTGTACGAGGACATTAAGGGCCTCATTGGTCTTGTTTGTACCCTACTTACATTATATTAAGCACTCTAGCTAGCCTGGATCACCCACCTCTCCTTTACCGAAATTACCATATAATTTGTACTAAAATTTTGATGATGTGCTAGGACTCCTATTTGTACTAAAGTACCGGAGTATAATAATTTGGAAGGACTTGTGACTGATTTATCCATTAGAAACTTGTTGTACTAAAGTATTCCGGGTGATCCGTCATGACAGTTTGTACTAAACTTCTGATGATTCCTATGAGTTGCATCCATCTTAACTTCTAAGGATCCGCTAACACTTTGCAGTCAAGTTCTGACCCCAAAGCTATTTTACACAATTTATTTAATTTAAACGGGGTCAAAACTTAAATAATGACGCGTAAATAACCCATTTGTACAAAAATCCAATTGAGTTGGACGGTTTCGGTTATGATCGGTGAATTAATTTGGACTGAACAACAGATCATAACCGAAACCGTCCAAACTCAATTGGATTTTTCGTCTTTCATTTCTAGATCAAACTAATAGAAGCTTTTTCATTATTTATCAAATGGACTATGTCCAAAATGATCCGCTGCTGAGCATATGTCCAACCTAACTAAGTCTAAGCGAAGTATATTTTTATGGGCTAAATTCAACCATCCCATCAAAATCCTATCCTTAAACTTAATATTTTCACCGAGGAGATTTAAGAAGAAGAAAACAGCAAAGTGGTGCTAATTGGGCTTTAAGCACATGAACTCATACAAATGTTTGAACCTCCTTAATTAACTACGGCTCTTGAGACATTCCTTGTGCCAAAATGCTTCTCATACACACACATGTAAATGAGATATAATTTACTTATCAAGAACGGTTTAACTTAAAATGGAGGATACATCAATCAGTTAATTAGTTGTAAAATAATGTAGTCTTAAAGAAATATTAAAGGGTTGACATTAATGCATAAATACAAAAATGTATATGTATGGCTGTAAAGTCGAATAATAGGGCTTCCAATGAATAGTAGTCAAGTTCTGCTGAAAATGGCCACTTTGAAAAAAACTTTGAAAAAAGTGGACATTGAAAGAAATGCTAAGTAAAGCACGAAGGAATAATAAGAACTGATAAAATGTCGGAGCCACTTTTAGTGATTCAAGTTCGTTGCACTTAAAGTCTAAAGATATATGTTTAATTACTTTCTAAGTGGAACTCTCTGGCTTTAATATCCAAACGTGTGGTTTATGCTCGAGATTAATATTATCAATTTCTAACAAGTAATCATTTTTTTCATATCATTGAGTAACCACACATAAAGTATGTCATTTTCTGTCAAATATGTATACAGTAGTATAAAGATAATTAAACATATTAGCGAATATTCTCCGAATATTCACAGTATATTTTATAATTATAATAGATGTATATTTAAGATAACTTAGGATTCTTATTGTATTAGGAATCAACAATTTAAGGTAAGTTAGGATTCTTATTGTATTAGGAATCAACCTCTGTACAATTATATATATTGTGAATAATGAAAGGAATCCCCAAGGGAAATTATTCCAATCTTACATGGTATCAAGAGCCTAACACTAACCCCTACTCTTCTTTCTCTCAAAAATCGCCGCTGACCCCCCCCCCCTCTCAATTTCTCCCTTCGGCCGACGGCACGCCTGGTTGCCACCATGTCTTCCCCCACAAATTTCGGTTCCTCCACTGGCACTTTTGACAACCCTTCTCAACGATCATCGTCTTCTTTTCACCCGGCTTTCGCCGTTAGCAACATCAAGAATTTTATCCCTATAATTCTTGACCAAGAAAACTGTCAATATTTCACGTGGACAGAACTGTTCTATATTCATGCATGTGCGTACAACGTGCTCGACCATATTGATGACTATGTTCCTCGTCCTGCCGATATTGCCGATTTGACATGGCGTAGCCTTGACGCCATCGTCAAACAGTGGATATACGGCACCATCTCAAAAGACTTGTTGTGTATTATCATGAAAACATGTGCTACGACACGTGACCTTTGGGTACGGTTGGAAGAAATCTTTCAGGATAATAAAAATACTCGGGTCGTGTATTTGGAGGAGCAATTCAACAATACGCGTCTCGAGAATTTTAACGAATATTGCAAACAACTAAAACTCATAGTCGACGAACTTTCCAAAGTCGGGACATCTGTTTCTGAAACCAAAATGGTACTTCAATTAGTTGCCGATTTACCGAAAGTTGAATACGATACACTTGCAACGATGATTCAACAGGCTGACCCACTACCAAGTTTCACCAAGGCACGATCACAACTATTGTTGGAAGAAATCCGACGTGCTAAACAAAAGGAGCATAATCAAAAGGCGTTAGCCGTTGACGGGATGGCACCACCGACGGTCATCACCACCCCCACCACCGCAAAACCACCAGCAGCAGCAGTCCCGCGGCGGAGGACGTGGCGGCAGAGGCCGCGACAATAATAACAAAGGGAAGGGTCGCGGCAAGGGCCACAAACACCAACAAACAGGCCCAAACCCAATAGCTTACTTCCAGTGGGCTGGACCGCAACCCTGGCCTAATATCGAAAACTGGGCCTCGCCTGCCTGCCCTTACCCAACAGCAAGGGCCCAGTTCCAGGCAACAGTCTTGGTCGGCCGATCTTCTAGGCTTCGCTCCAATTAACAGACAGGCCCATCAGCAGCAGCAACATGCCCACCTGGCCTCGGTCCAGCATCACCCGCAAGGCGGCAGTCTGGCCCCCACCGATTTAGGCTAGGCCTTCAGCACAGTAAACCTTCAACAGCCCGATGATAATTGGTACATGGACACGGGAGCCACATCTCACCTCACCCGATCATCAGGTAACTTATCCCAAATGATTCAGTTATAGTGTCCTCAATTTATTACTGTTGGCAATGGTCATCGCATTTCAATTGAAGGTTACAGTAACACACATACCAAACATCCCCACCCGCCTTTATCCCTAAATCATGTCCTTTACACACCCAACATCATTAAAAATTTAATCTCTATTAGAAAATTCACTCACAATAATTCGGTGTATGTCGAATTTGAGATTTTTGGTTTTTCTGTGAAGGATCTCAATACGGAGAAAATTCTTACGCGCTGCAATAATGTGGGAGACCTCTACCCCTTCACTCAATCTTCCGCTGTCAGAACTCATTCACATGTCTCCCTTGCTGCTATCTCTCCGTCAACTTGGCATAACAGACTCGGACACCCATGAGATCCTATTTTTAATATTCTTAGGACTAATAAGTGTATTCAATGTAATAATAGGAAACTTAACCAACACTGTTTTTCTTGCACACTTGGCAAACATACTCGTATTCCATTTATGTCATCCAACATTGTTACTTTTTCTCCATTTAATATTGTTCATGCTGATTTGTGGACATCTCCGATTGTCAGTTCCTTGGGTCACAAATTCTATCTAGTATTATTAGATGATTTTTCACACTTTGTATGGATCTACACACTAAAGTTCAAATTTGAAGTGTTTGCCAAGTTCTTGAATTTCAAAAATTCATTAAAATACAGTTTGAAAAATCTATAAAACCTTTTCAATGTGATAATGGACGTGAATTTAATAATTCAGCCTTTCACAATTTCTGCTCTAAACAAGGCATGGTTTTCCGTTTTTCCTATCCCTACACTTCCTCCCAAAACGGCAAAGCTGAAAGAATCATCCGTACCATCAATAACATGGTGCGTACCCTTCTCTTTCATGCTAGTCTTCCACAGTCATTCTGGGTCTACGCTGTCAAAATGGTAGAATACCTCTTAATATTTTACCAACTAGCACTCTCCAAAACAAGACCCCAACCGAAATCTTATATTGTAGGTTCCCTTCTTATGACCAACTACACATCTTCGGTTGCTTATGCTACCCTAACCTGGCCTTCACTGCATCTCACAAACTAGCCCCACGCACCACGCCATGTGTATTCGTTGGTTTCTCACCTAATCATCGGGGTTACTTGTGCTATGACATAACCACTCATAAGATCATCATCTCACGTCACGTCACATTCAACGAGGCGCACTATCAGTTTTCAAACCTTCAAAAATTCCAAACCACGGATTACACATTTCTCGATGAATCTTCTTTGTCTCCTCTAATCCAGTCGATGTGTCTCCGGCAGTTTCATGTTCCAATGCAGACTGCTCCAGCAGCTCCGTCACCACCAATGTCCGGTGTTGTTGACAACCAAACACCCTTTATCTCTCGGTCGAACCCCCACTGCTCGACCAGCCATCGACCCGAGACCAACCACTACCCCTCCAGAAATAGCAAGTTCGCAGCCCCATATCGACCTGCCACCATTGCTGCCCCCAGAACCTGTAACCCGGCAGCCCCAAACCCCAGTCCAAACTATGCTGCCTACCCACCGCATGGAGACTCGTGCCCAACACGGGATCTTCAAACCCAAGGTTCACTTCAATCTCTCCACACAAACCTTATCACCCATTCCAAAAAATCCAAAACTAGCCAAACTGGACCCTAATTGGAATGTGGCCATGTGCGAAGAGTTTAATATTTTAACCAAGCAGAACACTTGGGAGTTGGTACCTAGACCGAACGGTGTGAATATTATCCGGTGTATGTGGCTATATCGTCACAAGTTCAGAGACAGTGGTGACTTAGAACGGTACAAGGCAAGACTGGTTGCTAATGGCACTAATCAGCAGTAGGGTATTAATTGTGGTGAGACATTCAGTCCCGTTGTTAAACCGGCCACTATTCAGACTGTTTTAAGTATTGTTATGGGCATGCACTGGCCGATTCATCAGCTTGATTTCAAGAATGCATTTCTTCATGGGGATTTGAAAGAAACTGTGTACGTGCATCAACCCCCTGGCTTTGTTCATCCGACAGTCCCGCAGTTTGTATGTCGTCTCTGAAAATCATTGTATGGCTTAAAACAGGCACCCCGCGCTTGGTATGATCGCTTTGTCAGGTATCTTCTGCAGATCGGTTTTGTATGTAGCAGGTATGATAACTCTCTCTTCACTTTTCATCGAGGTAGCATCACTGCTTATTTGCTATTATATGTGGATGACATTGTCCTTACTACCTCGTCTGACGGTTTGAAGAATGAAATCATTGCTCTACTAAAAACTAAATTTGCTATGACTGTCTTGGGCAAGCTGAGTTATTTCTTGGGTATATCAGTGACCAGATTTGCAGCTACTATGTTTTTGTGTCAGCGCAAATATGCAGAAGAGATAGTGTACAGGGCTAAGATGGCAAATTGTAAAATTATGCCAACTCCGGTTGACTCGAAATCCAAGCTTAGTACCAATGAGGGTGCGCTAGTTTTTGATCCCACTCTATATCGGAGTCTTGCAGGTGCCCTTCAGTATCTTACATTCACTAGGCCTGATATTGCATATGCCGTTCAGCATGTGTGTCTGTTTATGCACGACCCTCGAGAGACCCATTTTGCAGCCCTCAAACGTATTATCATATACGTTAAGGGCACACTGGACTTTGGACTACATATCTACCCCTTTGCCCCAACCAAGTTACTCTCCTACATGGATGCAGATTGGGCAGGATGCCCGGACACACGTCGCTCCACCTCAGGCTACTGTGTATTTCTTGGGAATAATCTTATTTCATGGTCCGCCAAGCGGCAGGCCACGCTATCACGTTCGAGTGCTGAAGCAGAGTATCGCGGAGTTGCTAATGTCGTTGCTGAGATCTGTTGGCTCCAAAATCTTATTTTGGAGCTCCAGTGTCCACTGCGAAAGGCGTCTATAGTCTATTGTGACAACATATCTGCCATCTACATGTCGCACAATCCGATCCAATATCATCGGACTAAGCATATTGAGATGGATATCCACTTTGTCCGAGAGAAGGTCGCCCTTGGTCAGGTCAAAATATTACACGTGCCTTCCTCCTATCAGTATGCCGATATTTTCACAAAGGGACTACCAAGACAACTCTTCACCGACTTTCGATCCAGCCTTAGCGTTCGGCCTTCTCCCGCTCCGTCTGAGGGGGAGTATTAGCGAATATTCACAGTATATTTTGTAATTATGATAGATGTATATTTAAGGTAACTTAGGATTCTTATTGTATTAGAAATCAACCATTTAAGGTAAGTTAGGATTCTTATTGTATTAAGAATCAACCTTTGTACAACTATATATATTGTAAATAATGAAAGGAATCATGAAGGAAAATTATTCCAATCATACAAAACACAATACAATGATTAAACACGCTAGACAGATTTTTCACTAAATTAAGAACCGCGTTTTAGTATGGGCATAAGATATATTTTTTGAAATGTTTCCCTTTAAGAAAATTATTCCCTATTTGGTCAACTTAATTTGTTGGAAAACGCTCTCTAAAGAAAATATTTTTTAACCAAAAGGATGAAAATAATTTTCATAACTCAAAGGCGAAACACTCATTTTACTTTATAATATCTCAATGCTTAAAACTTTAAATATTATTACCAATCCTTAAAAATAAAAAGTACCTCCATTTTGCAGCATGCTTTCAACTACCTTTATATCCAACCAAATATATATTAGAAATCACCTAAGAATATTTTCAAACATAAAACAATTTTCACGAAAAACATTTATGTATGAAATGCACAATAGTGTGATATGTTTCTTCCGTTTCTTTTTTTCCAAAGAAAAATAAAATGATCTTACCCCTTATTGCGACTAACAGAAAGGTTGACACGGACTTCCTTAAATACAGAGAAAAGGAAGAGAAATAGTTATATTAATCTAAAAAAGGAAACAATTCTCCATATACTTCTCAATTTTTGGAGAACTTCACTACAACAACATCAACAACATCATACCCAGGGTAATGTCAACGAAGTTTTCATGGTGTTCTACGTTTGCGTAGGCTCGATCCACAATGAAAGGTTCCGCACTTGAGCCACCTTGGGGTTGAAGAAGGTCCCAAGGGTTCGATTGTTCGCCGATTCAAGTGGTACGTGAGTTACTTATCTCACCAGCCCTAGCTACCCTATGTATTCGAGGGAGAAACTGGAACTGAAAATAAAAAAGTCTTTCATCAAGAGTGAGCTTGCTATGGAGGTTTGAAATCATTTTGATCGTCTTTTACCATACGTGGAATCTGAAGAGGGAAAAATGTGTGCAGATCTTACCCCTACTATGAGAGCTTGTTTCTGATTGGAAATCTAAGACTACCTAAATATTAATTTGAAAATTATAGGGACTGTCATATGTTTCGATTAAATTTGGATCCTGCACTCAAATATGTAGAAATATTAGTCTATTAGACCGAAAAAGCTAACATTATTCGGATCACATCTAAAGTTTCTCGAGTAATATCATATCTCACATTAAATAAATCGTCAATACTTACCCTTCGAATAATGTAATATTCTTGTGAGCTATGATTAATAGCAGTTACAAAAGTCAAAATTCAAACTATATGTTGTTTTCTTTTACAAATTATTACATGTCATTTGATAGAAAATACCATTTTTAAAGTAAAAAATTAGAGACTACCATACTCCTTTTCTGTTCTGAATTATGTACTTTTTCTTCTTACATGAGTACTTCATGTAAAATACTATTATATATATTTAACGAATTTTAATCTTGTTGGAAATTTACTAAATGTAGAATTAAGTATATCCCATTATTTATGACTCAAATAATTGGGGCCCCGCACGTCGGAAACGTCGTTTCCACACACGTGCACACGTAGTGGCAAGTATCGCAAATTTCATTAGTGAAAGAAATATTGGTACGTATGTAATACGTTTGAGACATAGAATGATGGACAGTTATTGGCCAAATAACAAAGTATTCCACGTTGGTAAAAGAAGGAAGAAGTGTACGAAGTGTAAGATGAAACGTGTCGAAAATCGCCGCAAAGGGCCGCGGCGCAGCCCCATCAGAGCCGCTGCGCTAATTGGTTGGCCAGTCACTGGAGCCGCGGCGCTAATTCACAGAGCCTCGGCACTTCGGAGGCAGAATGCTGCGACGGAAAGTTGGAAAGTTCTGACTTTTGGGCTGGTCTTTTGAGCATTGATTCTCCATTACTTGGCACATGAATTCAGCTATTATTTGGCTGAATGTAACCCCTCTATTAAGTGTCATTACATGGCTATTGAAGGTCATTAGTTGGCTAATTGAGGGGTCTTCTCCTTACACTATAAATTATGGCCTTTGGCTCAATTGAAGAACACAACTCAACACTTAAAAAATACTCTAGATTTTCTGAATTCATCTTCTTCCTCTCTAGCAAAGTTACTATACTCAAAGTTCTTCAAGAGTAACATTTGAGTTTCATTTGCTCAATTGTTAAGTTGTTGTTGTATCTTGGGAGACTATTGCTCGACAACGTAAAAGGAGATATACGGGGCGATCTTGTCTTAAAGACAGAGTGTCATCACTCGACTCAGCAAATCACACAAGCAGTTTGTTAAGTTCTTGATTTCCAGTTTATTGTAATATTTAGTTTATCATTTCTTACCATTATAATAGTTACTTACTTCTCGTTCTCTACAACAATTGTATCCCAACAATTTTAAGACAAGATTTTGTTGTAAGTACCTAGAAAGATGACTGGAAGAGAACAAATTGCTTTTGATTCTGCTGCTACTGCTACTCAAGGCAATCCTTCTGCCTTCCCCACTGCTCAAGACACAACTAATGCCTTTCTGGTTGCTCAAGGCTCATCCAATGCCTTTACTGTCGCTCAAGGGAACGTTGTCGTTCTTCCACCCGCTGGATTCCACCATGAACGCCCTGAAAAGTTCATGGGCTCAAACTTCAAGAGATGGCAACAGAAGATGCTATTCTATCTGACGGTTATAGGAATGGAACGTTTCCTAACAGAAGATCCTCCACAAGCTGGAGATGAAATGCACCCTTCGCCTTCTGAAATGGCTGAAGGAGGCCTAGGTATCCATGTCATTAATGGCATGAAGATAGTTCTTGATGCATGGAGTCATAGTGATTTCATGTGTAAGAATTACATATTGAACTTCTTGTCAGACCCTCTCTACACGGTGTATTGCACCATAGGCACTGCCAAAGAGTTGTGGGAGAAACTGTAAAAAAAGTACAACGCACAAGATGCAGGTACTAAGAAATTCATCGTTGGGAAATTTCAAAAATTTCAAATGGTGGATAGTAAAACAGTGATGTCCCAAGTCGAGGAATTCCAAATGATTCTACATCACCTGGATTTGGAAGGTATGAAACCAAATGAGCAGTTTTTGGTTGCATCACTGATTGAAAAGTTACCTCCCTCGTGGAATGAGTTTATGAGTTACTTAAAACTCAAAACGAAGGAAATGACCTTTGAAGAACTTATTATCAAACTCCAAATTTAGGAAGATAATAAGAAGGCCTTACCTAGGGGTAAACAACCCGCTGAGGCAAAGGCAAATCTGTTTGAGGCCAAAGGGAACCCAAGCAAGAAGCACAAGTTCCAGAAAGACGGCAAGACCCAAGCAGCGGAGAAGTTCAAAGGAAACTGTCACCACTGCGGGAAACCTAGTCACATGATCAAGGATTGCCGCAAGATCAAGACTGAGCAGCAAGAGAAGGTCAAGGCTAAGGTCAAGGCTAAGGGCAAGGCACAGGTTAACGTTGTCAAATACAAGTTTTTGGAAGACATGATTGAGGAGTTCTCAGCAGTGGTGCTAGAAGCAAACCTTGTTGAGAATATCATGCAATGGTGGATGGACACAAGTGCTATAAGACACATTTGTTCCAATAGAGATGCCTTTTCCACTTATACACCGGTTACAAATAAGAAGTTATTCATGGGCAACAACGCTTTCTCTGACGTGCTGAGGGAAAGAAAGGTAGTCCTGAAGATGACTTCTGGAAAGGAGCTCACTCTGAAGGATGTGATGCATGTTCTTGAGATTAGAAAAAAAAAATTCAGGTCATTTATTGGTTAATGCTGGTTTTAGGCTAGTGTTTGAGTCTAATAAATTTGTAATCACTAAGAATAGAACGTTTGTGGGAAGATGATTCATTTGTGAAGGCCTCTTCAAAGTTAACGCCATGTCTGTATTACGTACAAGCAATAATATTGAAGCTTCTTCTTACTTGCTTGAATCCTCTAATTTATGGCATCATAGATTAGGACATGTCAACTACAAGTCCATCCAAAGGTTGGTAAAGTTGGAGTTGTTGTCGTCTATCGACGTAAACCCTCAACATAAGTATGAGGTGTGCGTAGAGGCAAAACTCACAAAGATTCCTTTTCGATCCGTCGAAAGGAATACCGCTCCTCTAGAACTTATTCACACAGATATATGTGATTTGAAGTTTGCACAAACGAGAGGGGGGAACAAGTACTTTGTGACATTCATTGATGATAGCACAAGGTATTGTTTCATTTACTTGTTGAAAAGTAAGGATGAAGCCTTTGAAGCGTTCCGACGTTACAAAGCAGAAGTTGAGAACCAACTAAGCATGCGGATTAAATCCATTTGTAGCGATAGAGGGGGAGAATACGTAGCGTCGTTTGAGGAATATTATGCCCAATCAGACATTGTTCATCAAAAGACGGTTCCATACTCACCCCAGTCGAATGGTGTGGCGGAACGTAAGAATCACATATTGAAGGAAATGATGAATGTCTTGCTCATCAATTCCGGTCTTTCCCAAAATATGTGGGGAGAAGTCGTCCTTACCGCTCATACGATTCTTAACAGAGTCCGACATAAGGGTAATGACAAAACTCCATATGAATCATGGAAGGAAAGAAATCCACCTATAAATATTTAAAGGTGTGGGGTTGTTTGGCAAAGGTCGAAGTACCCAAGCCAAAGAAGGTCAAGATTGGTCCTAAGACTGTAGATTGCATTTTCATTGGATATGCAAATAACAGTAGTGCTTATCGCTTCTTAGTGCATAAGTCGGATATTCCAGATATCCACGAAGGTACAATCATGGAATCAAGGAATGCTCAATTATTTGAAGATACTTTTCCTAGAAAGGAAAAAGACATAACCTCTCGCAAATAAAGTTATGAACAAAACTCTTAGGAACCGGGAGTCGTTGACGGCCCGGATCTAGATGGTTTAGATCTAGTTGACCTCGAAGTGGCTGAATATCCAGAATCTAGTGTTCCAGACTCAAGGAACTTGGAGACTCCAGAGATGGAACTAAGGCAAAGTAAAAGGGCCAGGAAGGAGAAATCCTTCGGTCCTGACTTTGTAGCTTATATGGTTGATGATGAACCAAGGACAATTGCTGAAGCATTGTCAACTCCAGAGGCACTGCTCTGGAAAGAAGCTATTGAGAGTGAAATAGACTCCATTCTGCATAACCATACTTGGGAGTTGGTTGATCTTTCTCCGGAAAATAAATTGTTGGGTTGTAAGTGGATACTCAAACGGAAGTATAAAACAGATGGATCTATAGATAAGTACAAGGCCAGGTTAGTAGTCAAGGGCTATCGGCAAAAGGAAGGCCTTGACTATTTTGACACGTACTCCTCGGTGTCTCGGATGACGTCCATACGGGTATTCATTGCGATCGCAGCGTTGTATGACTTTGAGATATATCAAATGGATGTCAAAACAGCCTTCCTAAATGGTGATTTGGAAGAAGAAATCTATATGGAACAACTCGAGGGGTATGTGGTTCCAGAGCAAGAGAAGAAAGTCTGTCGGCTTGTCAAATCTCTGTACGGGCTGAAATAAGCCCCAAAGCAATGGCACAAAAAATGTGATAGTACTCTACTAAAGAAGGGTTTCGCCATTAATGAGTGTGACAAATGTGTCTACATGAAAGGTAACTCTGACTCGTTGGTCATGATATGCATGTATGTAGACAACATGTCGATCACATGAAGCAGTCCTAGTTTGATTCTAGAGACTAAGAACATGTTGAAACAATGCTTTGACATGAAGGATATGAGTATTACATATGACATCTTAGGGATAAAAATCTCTAAGACATCTGACGGACTGGTCTTATCTCAGTCTCACTACATCGAGGATGTGTTGAGAAAGTTTGAGATGTTTGATAGTTCGCCTATAAAGCCACCACTGGATAGAAATCAAAAGCTTGATAAATATAGTGGTGCACCCATATGACAGGAGCAATACGCACAAGTGATTGGTAGTTTGACGTACATAACAAACTGCACCCGACCTGATATTGCTTATGCAGTCAACAAGTTGGCTAGGTTTACCCGTAATCTGAATAATGATCATTGGAAGGCGTTGAATCGGGTACTACAATACCTGAAATACACGCTAACTTACAGGTTGCATTATTCGAGATATCCAGTTATACTAGAGAGGTACAGTGATGCAAACCGGATATCTGATATAGAGAACACCAAGTCCACCAGTGTGTATGTATTTACAATTGGTGGTGGAGCTGTGTCTTGGAAATCCTATAAGCAAACTTGCATCGCCCGATCCACGATGGAATTGGAGTTTATCATTTTAGACAAAGCAGGAGAAGAAGCTGAGTGGCTTCACGACTTCTTAGAGGATGTTCTTTGTTGGAACAAACCCGTACCTTCTGTAATGATCCACTACGACAGCCAGTCGGCTCTAGGAAGGGCATGGAATTCTATGTACAACGGCAAGTCTCGTCATATTCGACGGAGATATAAGACCGTTAGACAGTTGATCACCACGGGTATAATATCCATTGATTGCATAAAATCAAAGGATAACATAGCTGACCCACTGACAAAGGGCTTAACCAATGATCAGATATTCTGCATGTCTAGGGGAATGGGCTTAAAACCCAAGGTATAAGGACCAATACGGTGGTAACCCAACCTTACTGACTGAAGATCTCAGGAATTGGGTTCAATGGGAAAACTAAGCTGTAAAGGTTCAATTGATCGCTCGGTGGAAGCATGAGCACTTCGGATAGTGATTTCTATAAAGAAAAACCAAATCCAAAGTCATTCCCACGATAGACTATAAGTGCTATCTGCAGTGTGGGTGAAGGTTAAGTTTCCAAAACCTTTAATGATACTCACCGGTTGAGGTTAGGTTTGGGGAAACTTTTAATGGTTCTTAACACTTGTAAAGTGGGGTATATCAGGATACCTTATAGGAGACCACCTATTTAAATGCGAGGACAGGCCGCCTCAAATGAACGCACTTAAGAATTCAAGAAGTGTCCACAGTCACAACAAACAAAATATTACGAGAAACTGAGTAAAGGAAGTTGTTGTGTTGGTACCGTTGACTTGGCTTACACTAAACACTGATGGTTCAAGACATCATGTTCACCGCGCAGTAAGTAAGTCCGATGGTATTCAACTATGGAAGGTTCAAAGCGTATGCTACCTATCCAGATACAACAACGGTCCGCTGAAAGATTGCTGGAAAAGGCACCAAGTGTGTGCGCCAAAATCTCTTTCAAGAGGGGATTGTTGGAAATTTACTAAATATGGAATTAAGTATATCCCATTATTAATGACTCAAACAATTGGGGGCCCGCACGTCGGAAACGTCGTTTCCACACACGTGCGCACGTAGTGCCAAGTATCGCAAATTTCATTAATGAAAGAGATATTGGTACGTATGTAATACGTTTGAGACATAGAACGATGGACGGTTATTGGCCAAATAACAAAGTATTCCACGTTGGTAAAAGAAGGAAGAAGTGTAAGATGAAACGTGTCAGAAATCACCGCGGAGCCGCGAAGGGCCACGGCGTAGCCCCGTCAGAGTCGCGGCGCTAATTGGTTGGCCAGTCCCTGGAGCCGCGACGCTAATTCACAGAGTCGCGGTGCTTCGGAGGCGAATGTTGCGATGGGAAGTTGGAAAGTTCTGACCTTTGGGCTGGTTTTTGGAGCATTGATTCTCCATTACTTGGCACATGAATTCAGCCATTATTTGGCTGAATGTAACCCTTTTATTAAGTGACATTACATGGCTATTGAAGGTCATTAGTTGGCTAGTTGAGGGGTCTTCTCCCTACACTATAAATTGAGGCCTTTGGCTCAATTGGAGAACACAACTCAACACTTAGAAACTACTCCGGATTTTCTGAATTCATCTTCTTCGTCTCTAGCAAAGTTACTATACTCAAAGTTCTTCAAGAGTAACATTTGAGTTTTCTTTGCTCAATTGTTAAGTTGTTGTTGTATCTTGGGAGACTATTGCTCGACAACGTAAAAGGAGATATACGGGGCAATCTTGTCTTAAAGACAGAGTGTCATCACTCGACTCAGCAAATCACACAAGCAGTTTGTTAAGTTCTTGATTTCCAGTTTATTGTAATATTTAGTTTATCCTTTCTTACCATTATAATAGTTACTTACTTCCCGTTCTGTACAACAATTGTATCCCAACAAATCTATGACGTGGATGACAATTATATTGTAATTTCTTTTCTTACTTATCTTTTAATTAATATAATAATATAAAAAGAACTTCTACTGTGTATCTAAAAATTGAACTCTTATAACAAAACATATAACTCAGATAGTATTACAATAGCATCATATTCATATGGCATCGGCACGTGTCCCTACTCGTAAATAATCAACGAACAAATAATCTTTTAAGTTTAACAAGGTTAGCGCATATGGGTTGTTGCCAATGGTGTTGGATTAAAGACAAGTCAACACCACAGTCCACACACAATATATATAGGACACTAATAAATAAATGCATTATTAAGGTTATGATTTTCAACATTTAAAACCATTTGTACATAACCCATAAGGGCCCCTGCTTTTTTCCAATTTCATTCATGTTTCAACTTATAAAAACGATGGATGGACAATAACAAAGTTTCCATACGAAGTATTGGACCACCACGTTAGATAGTCAGAAATCACCCTACAGCCAAGGACATCAATCATCAATTTTTTAAAAATAGTAAAGGAAAATAGTAAATGACATCACTATTTCATACCTCCTCCGTCCTAGAACACTTTTCATATTTTTTTAAAAAGTTAATTTGATTAAATTTTAAAATTATATTAGATTATATTAATTTAATATTTTAAAATTAAAATATAAATATTCGAAAACTATACGAAAAGTACTATAAGTTGCAATTCTTCTCATATTAATATGATGAAAAAATATAGCTCAAAATATTAGTCAAAATTCATATAATTTGACTCTTGAAAAACGTAATATGACAAATATTTTGGTACAGAGAGAGTAAGTGTTAGTCTCATTCATGGCCCTAAGTCTTAGTCAAAGGTTCGAAAAGAAGTCTCTGTTGGGGTTTTAAGGTGTTTAGATGAATGAAAAATAAAGGGGAAATATGGAGGAAAAATGAACTTTTGCATTGTTCCTTGTAGCTTTTTGGATGAAGCATTTCTCCCATATTAGTTGTGGAAAGGAAAGTTCTTGTGCTTAAATAAAGAAACATTTATTCTTGTTGTTAAAGGGTTGAGAAGAAGTCAAGCCTCGCGCCGTCGTCGTCGCTCGACTTCGGCTGATTTGGATTTGGTCAATTGATTGATTAATATTTTTGGACCAAATTTACTTAATTTGAAATTATTTAATTATTTACTAAAATCCAAATAATGATCCAATCCGATTCTGAACCATACCCGACCCAGATCCATTCCTTCCCGGATTAATTTTAATTTCCTGCCGTCCATCTGAAAGGTTGCAACATTTGAGTTGCACTTTTCTGAACCAACACTTCCATGGCTATATATAACTTGTTGATCCTCAGATATTCCTTACGAATTTATGATCTTCTCCTCTCTTCTTTTTCTTGCACATTAAAAATTTTCGTGTGATTTACAACCTTCGAGTGAGTTCGTCGTCGCCGGAGTTTGTAGTACCGCTACACGGGTGACTAAATCATTCTATCCTTGGAGGATATATTCCACAACCTCATGTACATTAGGGAATAATTTCCTTAAGGATACACTGTGTATTCAGGAGGCTCAATTTAATTCTTATATATATTTTCATATACATTACGAGGAATATATATATATATATATATATATATATATATATATATATATATATATATATATATTGTATGTATTATGTTTCGAAGATTAAACCATTTTTGGTTTTCTACTCCATTAAAATTTTTCTGGTCCGGTTTGAAGAACATAAAAACTTCGTCGGACTATTAAAGTTCATAGTTGTGAAACGATTTGAAGAAGATAAAAAATTCATCGTTAAATTGTGAAACAATTTTAAGATGCATAATCTTCATTGTTTATTGTTATGATCTTATTTGTCATTTATTAAACTGATTGTCGATTATTAACAGTAAAAAATGGCAATATTAGTGGAGACCATTGTTCCTACTATAAAAGTTGTGGAAACGACGATAACCTCATCAAGCAGATCACTACTGCCCATGCCATGCCACCGACAGATAAATCAGGGAAATTTTCTGGAATAAACTTCAAAGCTTTTGGCTAACCACTCTTGGTATGCAGAAGTTCACCAAAGAAGATCCTTTTGTGCCTGATAATCAACAGTTCATGGTCGTTGAGGTTTGGAAGCAGTCAGATTTTCTGTGTAAGGGTTACATCCTAAGTGCTTTAGAGGATGACTTGTACATTTCAAAAGAATTGTGGGATGCACTTGAGAAGAAGTATAAAACTGAAGACGCATGCTTGAAAAAATTTGTGGTTGTCAAATTTCTAGACTATAAAATGATAGACAACAAAACTGTTGGAACCCAAGTTCAAGAGCTTCAAATTATTTTCCATGACCTCATTGCTGAAGGTATGGTAATTAACGAGGTGTTTCAAGTGACTTTTGTGATTTAAAAATTGCATCATTTATGTAGAGACTTCAAAAACTACCTGAAACACAAACACAAAGAAATGAAGTTGGAAGATCTTATGATTCGTTTCAAGATCGAGGAGGATAACAAAATTGTCAAAAAAAAGTCACGTGCAAACTCGACGATAATGGGAGCCAACATCGTTGAGGAGACTGATCCAAAGAATAAGAAAAGAAAGAAGCCTTCTGGACAACGGAAGGAGCAGAACAAGAAAAAAATTCAAAGACAACTGTTATAATTGCGGGAAAGCTGAACATAAGGCTCTTGATTGTCGCGCCCCCAAGAAGGACAAAAAGAAGGAACAGGCAATCATGATGAAATAGATGATCTATGTGCTACGATCTCGGAGTGCAATTTAATTGAAAATCCAAAAGAGTGTTGGATTGACTCTGGAGCCACTCAACATGTTTGTGTCGTCAAAGAAGCGTTTGCAACATATGCTCTTGTTGGACCCTAAGAAGAGCTTTCCATGAGAAATACTACAACAACCAAGGTGGAAGGATATGTGAAGATATGTTTGAAGATGACTTCCGGCAAGGTGTTGACTCTCAACAACGTTCTCCATGTTCCTACAATTAGGAAGAACTTAGTTTCTGCCGCACTGTTCGTTAAAATGGGTTTAAGTGCGTTTTTGTTTATGAGAAAGTTGTTATTAGCAAAAATGAGATGTTTGTAGGAAAATGTTACCTCACTGACGGCCTTTTAAAACTTAATGTAATGGTTGTTGATAGTATTAATAAAATTCCAGCTTCGTCTTATGTGTTGGATTAAAATGACAAATATGTGTTGAATCTAAATTTGTTAAACATCCTTATAAGTCAATTGAAAGAAATTTCAACTTAATTCATACAAATATTTGTGATATGAAGTCAATATCATCTTGCGGTGGAAAAAAATATTTTATAACTTTTATTGACAATTGCACTCGATATTGCTATATTTATTTGCTTCATAGTAAGGATGAAGCAATTGAATCATTTAAGCAATACAATAATAAAGTTGAAAATAATGATTGAATAAAAAGATAAAAATGATAAGAAGTGATAGCGGTGGAGAATATGAATCTCCTTTTGAAGAGATATGTTTAGAATATGAAATTATTCATCAAACTACTACCCCTTACACACCACAATTCAATGGAATTGCGGAAAGGAAAAATCGAACATTAAAGGAAATTATGAATGTTTTATTAATAAGTTCTGGTTTGCCGTAGAACTTGTGAGGGGAAGCTATCCTTACAGCTAATCGAATACTCAACAGAGTGCCCCACAATAAAACACAATCTATTCCATATGAGGAATGAAAAGAAAGAAATTCCAACTTGAAATATTTTAAAGTGTGGGGGAATTTAGCTAAGGTACAAGTTCCTAAACCCAAAAGGGTCAAGATAGAATCAAAAATTGTGGATTGTGTTTTCATTGGATATGCTACCAATAGTAAAGTATATCGATTCTTGGTTCATAAATCCGAAAATTCCAAAATCCATGTTAATATGATAATTGAATCAGATAATGCTGAATTCTTTGAAAACATTTATCCGTATAAAAACGAATGTGAGTCATCTACTGAAAGATCTAAATGACCTCAGAAAGAACTAAAAGAAGATACGCCAAATAACGAAGATCCAAGGCGTAGCAAACATCAAAGGACATCGACTTCATTTGGACCGGATTTGGTGACATTTTTGCTTGAAAATGAGCCTCAAACATTTAAAGAACACATGTCTTCTTCTGATTCACCACTTTGAAAAGAGACAATCAATAGTGATATTGAATCAATATTGAACAACCATACATGAATTGGTTGATCTTCCTCCCAAAAATAAACCCTTAGGTTTGAAATGAATCTTTAAAAAGAAAATAAAAGCTGACAACATTATTAACAAATATAAGGCAAGACTTGTTGTTAAGAGTTATAGACAAGAATGCCTTGATTATTTTGACACATACTAGTCGGTAACAAGGATAACATCCATTTGGGTGTTAGCAGCACTGATGTCCATGTATGGTCTTAAAATCCATCAAATAGATGTTAAGACAACTTTCTTAAATTTAGAATTGGAGGAAGAAATTTACATGGAACAACCTGAGGGTTCGTGGTTCCTGGTAAAGAAAGGAAAGTGTGAAAACTTGTTAAGTCACTTTATGAACTAAAACAAACACTCAAATAAAGGCATGCAAAATTTGACCAAACAATATTGACAAATGGATTTAAGATCAATGAATGTGACAAATGTGTTTACATTAAAAATATTCCAAATCATGAAGTCATTGTTTGTTTATATGTTGACGACATGTTGATAATGAGTAAAGATATTGTCGATATAAATGCTACTAAGAGCATGCTGGCTAGCACATTTGATATGAAAGACTTAGCAATTGCTGATTTGATCTTAGGAATCATAATCCATAAAATTTCACAAGGTCTAGCATTATCACAGTCTCATCATATTGAAAGAGTACTTGACAAGTTCAATTATTTGAATTTCAATATTACCAAGACTCCAATAGATGTGAGTTTTGTACTTCATAATAATGAAGGTGAAATTGATTCACAATTGGACTATGCACGAGTGTTGAGAAGTTTAATTTATATCATGAATTGTACGCGATCAGATATAGCATGTGCTATTAGTAAGTTGAGTCGGTACACAAATAATCTCAATCAAACATACTGGATGGCAATGAAACGAGTTTTGGGATATTTAAAACACACCAAAAACTATGCTTTGCATTATAATAAATATCCTGTCGTAATTGAGGGATATAGTGATGCAAATTGGTTCACCGGATCATCTGAAGTTAAATTCACAAATCCACAAGTGAATATGTTTTTATCATTGGTGGTGGAGCAGTGTATTAAAAATCATCCAATCAGACGTGCATCGCCCGCTTTATGATGGAATCTGAATGTATAACTTTAGACAAGGCCGGTGAAGAAGCTGAATGGCTTCGGATTTTTTTGGAAGATATTTCATTTTGACCCAAACCGTTGGCACCTATATGCATACATTGTAATAGTCAAGCGGCAATGGAAAATCTCGTCACATACGACGGAGACACAATACCGTTAGACAACTACTTTCTAGTGGAGTTATCACTATTGACTATGTAAAGTCAAGAGATAATGTGTCTGATCCACTTACAGAAGGCCTAGCTAGAGAAGCAGTTGAAAGATCATCGAGGGAATGTGTAGCCTAAGACAAGTCATTATGATGGTAACTCTACCTAGTAGACTGGAGATTCCAAGAACTATGTTCAAAGAGATCAAACAATGTTATGAATGACGATTCAACATTCTCAAATAACTCAACCCATTATCGTGATGAAGACAATGTTCAGGAACAAGGATAAAACATTAAGACTTTTTAATGAGTTAATAAAACATTAAAGCTTTTTAATGGTTTCTAAGTTTGGTGGTCTATGACCAAATAGTGTATCGATATGATTACATGTTTAGAAATCACATATGTGAGTGTGAAGTGTAAGCTGTTTCAAGGAGAATGACAGTGAAGGCCATTCTCTATGCATTTATGAAACCAGGCGGTGTTCATGGCTGAAACGAATACAACCGTGAGAACCATAGACGGTTAAACGTTAATTGTGTGACTTATGTTGTCTAGATATACAAAAAAGCTCGATGGTTCAAAGATATCATATCTATCGATTGACCGAGTATATCCGATATAAGCTCACTACAAAAAGTTCAAAGGAAAACCTACTTATCCAGATGCAATTAATCTTTACTTGTAAATTGCACACTTATCCGTACATTCCTTTATCTTGTAGTCATTCCCATTAATATGGGGGATTGTTGGGGGGTTTTAAGGTGTTTAGATGAATGGGAAATGGAGGGGAAAATATGGAGGGAAAATGAACTTTTAAATTGTTCCTTGTTTTTTGGATGAAGCATTTCTCCAACATTGGTTGTGGAAAGGAAAGTTCTTGTGCTTAAATAAAGAAATATTCCTTCTTGTTGTTAAAGAGTTGAGAATAAGTCAAGCCTTGTGCCATCGTCGTTGCTTGCTCGACTCAGCTTCGACTTCAACTTTGAATTTGGTTTTGGTCAAATGATAGATTGATTAATTAATCTTTTTGGATCAAAATTTACTTAATTTTTATTTATTTATTTATTGAAATCCAAATAATGAACCAGTCCGTTTCTGAAACGTACCCGACCCGGATCCGTTCCTTTCAGGATTAGTTTAAATTTCTCGTTGTCCATCTGAAAGGTTGCAACCTTTGAGTTGCACCTTCTGAACCAACACTTCCATGACTATATATAACCTATTGATCCTCAGATATTCCTTACAAACTTCTGATCTTCTCCTCTCTTCTTTTTCTCGCACATTAAAATTCTCGTTTGATTTACAACTTCGAGTGAATTCGCCGTCGTCGGAGTTTGCATTACCGCTACACCGGTGAGTAAATTGTTCTATCTTGGGAGGATATATTCCACAACCTCGGGTACATTGAGAAAAATAATTTCCTTAAGGACTCACTGTGTATTTAGTGGACTCGATTTAATTCTTATATATAGATTTTCATATATTGTTCTTCTAAAAGTTCCAGATACTGGTTTTGTTGTTTTTGAAATTTCCAGTTTCTGATTTAAGTATATTTTCGGATACAGTATAATAACAGTCTCATCCTGAATTCTTTGAGGAGTTTGTTACTTCTAATACACAACTAAATTATTTCAAACGACCCATACCATAAGAATTATAGTCGTTGATTAAGTTTATAATTTTCTCTGGAGGAGCTATTTTATTCTCATAGTATTGTAAACGAACAAACAATGAGCCATAATTAAACCAAAGATGGACGAGATTGACTGTAATTTCAGGAATATATTAGCTTTCTATCATTTCCACATGTATGTCACTTAAAGTTGCGGAACAAATGAAGTTGTTCTCATCATAATGCAGATAGCCTATTACTTTTATTTTCATGTATGATTATTCAGTTTTATTTTATTTTACCATTTTTTATGAGAGGATTGAAATATTCAGTTTGGGAACACAAATTAAAAGATCGCCTAAGATTGAACATGCAACTAGGCTAAGGCTGGCCAGTGGGCCGGGTCGGTCCGGTCCCGGCCCGACACCGCCTCGGTCCCGCCATGAACCCGAGTATTTTAAAAAAAAATTGCGGTATCGGGACTCGAACTGGGACGGGACAAGTTCTCATCCCGGCTGGCCCCAGGTCGGCCAGTCCCGACCCGATCCCAATCCCGCCCCGGTCCCGACCCAATCCCGCCCCGGTCCTGCCCCAAACTCCCTTTTGCAAAAATAACCGTTGCACCAACGACCATTTTACATCTTGGGCGTTGTGCAACGGCCATTTTTGGCCTCTCCCCTCCCCCAACCCCCCCTACCCCCTTAATATTTATTTTTAACCCATAAGTTTTCATATTTACACTTTAATCCAATTTTTCAACTATAAATACCTCATTTTCTCTTCATCTTTCTCACAAATCTTCCTGCAATCTCTCAATCTATCTCTCTACAAGTCGACATTGTCTACTAAATATTCAATTTTATTTATTCATTTGGAAATTGGGAGTGAAGTTGGCAACTAGCTTGAGGATCTACCATCGAGCAAAGTTTCAATTTTCAACCTCTCGATTACACGTCGACGTTACGTCGGCGTTTGGTACATTCGTTCCTTCATTAAATTATTATTGTCTGTTTATTTTATTTAGGTCACTTAATTTCATTTACTTTAATTATTTATTAGTATAATTATAAATTTATAATGGAAGGACTTAAACGTATGCTTACGGGTAGGGGTCATGCTTCTTCTAGTAGGGGCAACAAGGGCAAGGGTCCTATTTCTAGACAGAATCTTATTCCTACACAGGATGATTTTGTTGATACTGAACATTTTCTACAATACTATTAGATTTAGACGAGGAGCAATTTTCTGGAACTCAAGAAGACTTTAATTTAGACGATGATCTAGATGATACACCCACTAATATTGTTGACAACACACCCACTAGTGCACCTTTCACTAAAATACCTCATATTCCCCCTAGTATGAGACGAGGTCCAGCAAAACGACCATTAAAATCAGATGCGTGGATATTTTTTTATAGGGACGTAGAGAATCAAGTAGCTAGATGTAAATTTTGTAAAAATGTTTTAAAATTTAAAACTGGAAAAGGTCACGGTGGGACGGGGGGGGGGGGGGGGGGGTTTAATGAGACATGTAGTAAGGGCTCATCCAGCTAGGTATGCCCAATACGAGGCTTCAAAACCGGGTGCACAAACGTCCGCTCCATCGGGGCAAGGTTCACATACTGATATTGTCCCGAATCAAGTACAGGGTCAAATTAACCCTATGACGGGGGGAATTGTAGGCCCTAAATACAATAAACATAGAGATAGGGAAGCAATAGCAAAATTAGTTGATGTGGAGGGTTTGCCTTTTTCATTTCCTTCATCTCCCGGTTTTATTCATTACATTAGAGATTTGTATAATCCTGCTTTTAACGGTTTTCCTAGATCAATTGTTAAGAGAGATGTATTTAAATTTGCACATGAATATCAACATTATTTACGTTATTCATTATATCATTTCAATGGCAAAGTGGCTATCACTTCTGATATAGGCCGTAGTACTAACGACCATGATTATTTAACAGTAACTTGTCATTGGATAGATTATAAATGGTCTATGCAAAAACGTATCTTAGCGTATAGATATATAGATGATAGGCACACCGGTACTTTTATTGGAGAAAATATTTATCAAGTGTGTGATTATTATTGAATAACATATAAAATTATGACTATTATATTAGATAACGCTTCTTCTAACAATTACACTATTACAATTTTAAAAAATAGTTTAACTCCATCTTTTCCAGATCATTTTCATATAAAATGCGTGTGTCATATATATAACTTAATTGTAAAGGATGGTCTATCACTTTTTGAAGACATTCTTAGTAAAATACAATTTGCTATAAACTTTATTTTTAAAAATAATAGAATACAACGAAGAAAAGAATATAAAAAAACTTGTCACGATCGCCAACTACCTTATAGAAAAATTTCAGAAGAAGTACCCACTAGGTGGAATTCTTTATACGAGCAAATACTTGTTGCTTATGACTATAGAAAACCTATAACTTTATTTTTTAACTCTCATAATCAAAATCCAGCTTATATGGTTGTAGATAGCGATTGGGTAAAAATTTCCAAACTTATTGTATTTTTAGAGAATTTTTTTCAAGCAACAAAAGAATTTTCCGGTATATATTATCCTACTATTTCAACTATGTTGTTTTATATAGCTCTAATATTTTTATTACTTACTGAATATATGGAAAAACCAACTTACATGGCAGCTAATAAAAAAATGTTTATCAAAATTAAAAAATATTTTATTTTTATTCTCACTATTTATATTATTGGTGTTGTATTAAATCCGACTATTAAAATAGAATGTACTAAATCACTTATTGAAACAATTTACGATTGTATAGAAGTACTACCACCTCCAAGTCCCAAAAATCCAAATCACCTATTTAACAAACTAAAGAAGAAGTGTTGTCTAGCGTAGAAGACCAATGCAAAAATGTATATAGATTTTACGAACAAGAAAGTGTTAGTAACCTACCGACTTCCATACCATCTTCTTCTTCTTCAACACAACCTCACAAAAGACATGTTGATTCTGTGGCTAGTATTGAAAGCCTCAGAAATAGAATGTGCGGTCATACCGCTACTATCCAAATTAGCGAGTTTGATTTTTTTGTTTTGCAGGGTTCTGTACCGTACCAAGCAGTTCTCAATGAAGAAGGGCGTGAAGACTTGCTGAAGTACTGGAGGGGGAATGAGAAGACATTTCCGACACTTTCAATAATGGCTCGAGATGTTTTTAACATTCAAACGTCATCAACTGCGTCTGAAAGCGCTTTTTCTGCCGTCAGATATCAAATAGGAAACCACAAACACTCATTAGCCGGAGACAGCTTGGAGATTGTAGTATTATTCAGAGATTGAATACGAGCGGAGAGGAGAAGGTGCGGTCAACCGGAGATCAACGAAGAAGAAGACGAAAACTACAACGAAATCTTATCTGAAGGTGGTGGAAGCGACGTGGATCAATTTGACCAACAAATACCAATTTCAACCGAAGAACCACAGGAAGTTATCAAGAAACTAGAACAGGTTTTTTTAAGAATGTAATTTTTTTAATTGCAATTTTATTATGTAATTTACAACTTTTGGACAACACCACAAAGTTGCAATTTCGACAATTGTATTTGTATTACAAAAAGTTCATAAGTCTATTAAATAATATAAGAGGCACAAAAACAGTCTTGGGATGTTTTTATTACACTATCTTGTCTTGTTTAATTATTGAAAGCAAGACCAGACCAGACCCGATTCCGACGGGATCGGGGCGGGACTTCGGCGATCCCGCCCTTTTCCCGTCCCGCCCCGATCCAAGCCCGACCCATCGGCCACCCCTAAACTAGGCGGTACAAAAGGTGAAAGCACTGAGTTTGAGATGACCTTTCAAAATTCAAACTAATGTACTGCAGTTTTCAACTTTGATATAGATTTGACCCTAAACTTTTTCCAACTTGTGAGATGATGTGAACCAATTTGGAGTTCTTTTATTTACCCGGGGAAGTTTGGGCACAGGACCCATTGCTAATTTTTATTAAGAATCTAGACCATAAATTTTAATTATTAATTGGCAGGATCCAATTTAGGATTAATGCTAATTAAGTGAAGATAATTAGCTGGGCGTCAAAACAAGTCCCTAAGTTTTAAGCAATATATTTCCGTCCAATGATTTAAGAAAATAATAATAAAATAAAATAATAACTATTCCAAATTTTCAAACCAGCCCCCAAGTTTTAAAAAATATATTTTTATCCAAGATAAGAAATAAAATAAAATAAAAATCTAAAAAATATATCTTTTACCTTGTAAAAAAATAAATATAAAATTATAATCCTCTCTCTCAATTCATTCTCACGTTTTTTTCCTCCTACATCTGAAATATACTTCATTGATAACCATTGTTGGAGCTTGAGCTGCAAGCTTGAAAAAATGAGTTTTCGGAAGAGTGATTCATTTTAATTGGGTGTTATTGAATTTTTTTGAGGTTTTTTTGATGAGATTAAATCTCAAATTTTAAAGAGTTTAGTGAAGATTTAAGGTGATTTTGGATTAAATTTCAGATTTGAACTTGAGGATGGCCACGGTTGGAGCTTGAGCTGCAAGCTTGAAAAAATGAGTTTTCAAAAGAGTGATTCATTTCAAGTGGGTGTTATTGAATTTTATTGGGAATTTTTTGATGAGTTTAAATCTCAAACTTTAAAGAGTTTAGAGAAGATTTAAGGCGATTTTGGATTAAATTTCAGATATGAGCTTGAGGATGACCGTTGTTGAAGCTTGAACTTCAAACTTTGAAAAATGAATTTTATAAAGAAGTGATTTATTTCAAGTGGGTGTTATTGGATTTTGTTGGAGATATTTGGAGGAGTCTAAATCTAAAATTTAAATAAGTTTGGAGAAGATTTAAGGTGTTTTTGCGTAAATTTTCATATTTGAGCTTGAGATAAAAGATGAGCATTTAATATTTGAGCTTGAGGTTGAAGATGAACATTTCAGATTTATAACTTTTAGTATAGACTAGAAAAAAATTATGTATAGACCATTGAACTATTATTAGCATAAGGCATTCATTAAAAGCAAAAATAAAATACCAACAATAAAAATACATTTACTGTTGATTATACCACCGCTTGGTCAACCTCATCTCTTTACCACAAAGAGGACATTACCCATTAAATTCTAGCAATACATTTTGACCTTTTCAAGAATTGGGGATTGGTAATAGTTGAAATTAGTTAATGAGGTGCTTTGGGATAGAATAAAAGATTCCTCAAAAGAGATATGTCACCACACTTGCATACTCGGCCTTATTAGAGACCAACTACATATTATTAAAATCTACAAGCTAACACGCTTTTGCAATCAAAAAATAATTTTAAAATAAAAATAAAACTAATTTTAAATTTTAAACTTATATTTTTTACTAAACAATATCTTATCATCATGAAATTAGTGAAACAACACTATAATAATCTAAAATAATAATAATTAACAAGTAATGTTAATAATGTGTTGAATAAAAGGTTATGATGATCATAACTATATGTTTAAACCCATCACTTGTTCTTATAATAACAAAATAATTTTAAAAAAGAAACGTGACGATCAAAATTGTAAAAACTTAAATTTGTGAATAAAAAGTATGTTAAAAGCATGAAATTGGTGTCTTAAAGTATTAACGATTTAGAATAAAGGGTGATCACACGTTAACTACAACATTAAATACACTTCAAACATTACAATATCCATTCACTAACACTTTAATAATCTAAAATAATAATAATTAATGAGTAATGTTAAATTGTTAATAATGTGTTGAAGAAAAAGTTGTGATGATCGTAGATATATGTAACAACCTGGACTTGGTGACAACTATATGTGAACATCACATATTTTTCTTAGCCATGTTGCAAATAGTTACTATACTACATATGATCTATATTGAAACTGATGACATAACTACATGTGATCAATGTGAAATGTTCTTGTCTTTATTGCAATAGGTGAAATAATTGTGCGACCAACTTGTAATGTTGAGATTAATAGCGAAAGACTTGTATTATTTCATTGATATTAGTGTTTATATCAATAATGACATTATTATTTTATTAAATATTCATTTAAGTTCCAACAACGATAAGTTTCAAGAATTAATTCATCAATTTTCAAGATAATTTCGTCTAAATCGTAGGTTGCTTACGAAAATTGTAGTCGCTTCTAATAATCAGATAAAATATTCTAGTCTAGTGGTGATGGGTGATTGTCTTCAGTTCTTAGTGGAATGACTTGTATTATTTCATTGATATTAGTATTTATATCAATAATAACGTTATCATTTTATTAAATATTCATTTAAATTCCAACAACGATAAGTTTCAAGAATTAATTCATCATTTTTTAAGATAATTTCATCAAAATCGTAGTCGCTTATAATAATCTGATAAAATATTCTGGTCTAGTGGCTATGTATGACTCTCTTAAGTTCTTAGTGGTTAAAATATTGAATTTAATAACGAACAACTTGTATTATTCATTGATATTAGTGTTTATATCAACAATGACATTATAAAAAAAATAGGGCAGCCCAATGCGCTAAGCTCTAACTATGTGCGGGATCCGGGGAAGGGCCTGACCACAACGGTCTATTGTACGCAGCCTTACCTTGCATTTTGTTAAATATTCATTTAAATGCCAACATCAATAAGTTTCAAGAATTAATTCATCAAATTTTAAGATAATTTCATCTAAACAGTAAATTGCAATGGTTCTGGTATAGTGTATTAGAATATTAATAGAGTATATTTGAAGACGCACATTTGAAAGCTCTCATGAAAAGGTGTGACTTCATGTAAATTTATTTTTTTCGAAAAAATTAGAATGGTCATTATAGTTTATTAGAATAGCAATAGTCTTGATATACTGTATTAGAATATTAATAGAGCCTATTAGAATATCAATAGAGTCTATTTGAAAATTATAATAGCTTGTTTCTGACAGTGTCGTCTTCTTCCTTTAGACGAACAACTGATGTAACTTGATCTGAAATCATGTCAAATCTTAATCAAATTGCTTTAAATTTCATATATGAACTACCCTTGTTGTTTCGGTTCTTTTGAGATACCACCCACTCGATATAAAGCTCATTTGGGGTAATCCAAACTTTGAACAATCGTCTCATTCAACCTTAAAATCTGCAATAATCAATCTAAAACCGTGTGAAATCTCAATGAAATTGCTTCAAATTTCAGATATAAATTCTCTTTGATGTTTCATTTTTTGAGGTATCACTCACTCAAAATGGAGGTCGTTTA
The DNA here is from genome assembly GCA_034509755.1 of Anisodus tanguticus. Lineage (NCBI taxonomy): Eukaryota > Viridiplantae > Streptophyta > Magnoliopsida > Solanales > Solanaceae > Anisodus > Anisodus tanguticus. Next base: position 12,947,525 of record CM067544.1, read on the forward strand.
CGGTAACCTACATTTTTGAACTCAAAACTTTGTTAATGACCGTCAATGGCTTCGAGCTCCTTCTTCACATTTTTCAGCCACCAAAATGTATATATACTTCAAGTTTAGCTACCAATGACGATTACACATAGAAATTGAAGAAATGGAAGAACTTGAGACTAAATGAATGATTTTCGGGGAAGAAGAACATGAAAGAAGAAAGAGAAAGAGAAAAGGGTTGTTTTGAATGTTTACAAACCTAATCCTAAAAAAATTTAAAATGTGTTTGCTAATCCTAACTTTAGTAATTTCTGGGACAAAAATAAATGAAAAAGAAAATGAGGGCCTGCCACTTTAAAAAAAACTTTTTGGGGTCCCCAACTAAATATATCTATTTACCATATTGTTGAATTGTGTGTATCAATGTACTGTCTAAAATTTTTCTTATTAGCAAGAAACTCATTTGTTCCATCTTATTAGTTCTATAATATATTTCCTCACAAACTGTATTGACTTTTTTTTTTTGATAACTGTGAATAATACTGACTCTTTCCTAGTACAGGCAATATATCTGAGCATTTTAACCCTAAATCTTCAATAGATGGATCAATTGAAGAATTTTTTATAAACATTGTGACGACCTTGTTATATCATATGTGCAACTTTATATAAGTCACCAACTATTTGATAGCAACGTTAACTTTAATTTGTCAAATCTAGTTCTCACCTAACTTCACGAGGCTCATCTTGTTGTGGAGGTATATAGATTGCAATATTCCTCTAGTGAAGGGATTACGAATGAAAAAAATGATGAACAAATGAAATGTGAACACACTCAATATCCAATAAAACCATATTTGTACGCCTAAGGAATTTCACTATAACCTTATACACTCTGGTCCCTCTTAGAGTAGGAACCATATAGCTGAGATGTGTTTAAATTTTAATTTAGATTTGTCTATTCTACATGACGTGTATCATGTGAATTGTTGCAGTGACTTAATCCTATGTTGGAGCAACAAGAAGAAATTTAAATTGCATATACTGAATTTGGTAGAATTTAGGAATTTTTAAAAATGCCAAGGACCCCATTGATCGTCTGCTTATTCGACATAATAACTAATCCTATAGAAAGTGTCATGCATCGGCTTATCATTTAGACTTCTCATTCAAAAGAAAAGCCAGTTTTCTGGTTCATTCAGTCTTTTGTTTTGTTTTTTTAATCGTTTTATAATGGTGGTGTCCAGGAAAGTCTCAAATATTTCATCGGATGATTGCTAGTATTTCCTACCAGCACAAGTATGGTAGATTCAACAAAGTTTAGTCAGATGAGAGAAAATCACGTTACTTTTTTTTTTTGTTTACGCTGGAGTTTAAACTCTAGTATCACATATTTTGCTATCCACTTTTTTTACTGCTAAGACACATCCTTGTACTGCCTCATTCAGTCCTTTGAAAATGAAATGTCTCAACATCATAAAACCTAGCATGTGACCCTGCAGAAGCTCATTATCAACATCTAAGCAAATAAATACAGAAACTGACATACTATTAATGTATACCCAAAAGATTAAAGGAGAAAAATGCCAAAGCAGACATGCATTCCGAAATAAATAAGAGCACAACTATTATTCAGTCTTCTATTCTGATGACAGGTTGTAAATAGTTTCATGCTTTCAGTCTTTCACATGTGCTGAGGCCCAGAAGCTGCCTTTAATTTGTCTATTAGTTTCCAACATCCGAGAGAAATAAATCATCCCATGCATATGTTACGAAATTTGTTAGAAACAAAAGTAACAACATAGGTGTTGATGCATAAACATCTTTCACACTATAGGTACAAACAAATGAAGATTCAAGGTCGAGAATATTTAACAAACTAATCCACTAGTAATACTATATTAGAACCCCCACACAGTTTTAAAACGCATTACTAGAGTTTAAAACTTGCTTGCTTATATACCCAATATCTCTTTAGTGTTATGGCGATGTAAAAAAGGTTATATAGGTCAAGAATTGCTGATCATCGGAGTGGGTTCTGCCATGAAGGAAGAATGGACAACGTAACACACGCGAGGAGAATAATCTGCTGACCGAAAGGAAGGACCATCAAACTTATTAACACAACAAACAAATAGCATTTTTTATGTGCAGATAGTGACAACATAAGACCTGAATAAGCATGTGAAGCCATGATACTCTTGTTTTTTCAAGACCTCATGTAAAGATGAAACAAGACGGAGGCTGCTACTACATCTGAGTTCTCAACTCCTACAGCAATGATAACCCTGATCTGTCCTGCGTTGCACAATTCAGAAATACGAATATCGAACATATGATTTCTTTTGTTAATTTCTTCTAGTGAAAATAAGGAAACCACACGAAATTACTAATTTAAAGAAATTGAGTAGTAATCTCAAAAAGAAAACTAGACAACCGATGATGGATACATAGAATTGAATGTGGTAAAATAAGAAATTGAAAGTTCACTGAAATTGTTAAGTTTTCTTATTGCTTTAATTTTTTAACCAGGTCTAACTGTTTTTTGCTTTGCTTGTCCTGGGCCGAAGGTCTCTCGAAAATAGCCGCTCTACCTACCAAGGTAGAGGTAAGTTCAGCGTACATTCTAACCTCCCCAGATCCCACAATTTCACTGGGTATGTTGTTAAAATTTTCATGTCCCCCTATTTAAAATTCAAGGAAATCTTAATTGATATGAGAATACGCTCTTGCATCAAACCTATACAAGGGGCTTGGGCTCGAAAGCTAGTCTCAACAGTTAAATTACTAATTTACAGAAATTATTGACAACTTAAACAATTGATAGTCCTTTTTTTATTCTTTCCCGAGTGAAGTGATTCACACAAAGCCGCCTTCAACAAAAAAAAAAATACATATGAAAACTTCTCTGGCATTTGGATCGGGGAATTTATGGAGGAAATTGGGTTTTAAATTCCTAAAAACAAATCACTCATTCTTCAATTGGGACAGGACCATGAACGACAACTCCAAGTGTCACACATCCACAACTAAGATCCTTATGCATGAAAATGATCAATTTGGTTGTTATGGTTTTGACTCTATTATGGATTTTGACCACATTATTCATAACTCTTATTTCTTCTCCAAGCTCCGTTTATGGGTAAAAGGAACCACATGGGTCTGACCACTAACCCACAAAATTTCCTCTATAACAATGATTTTTATTTTGTTGCATATATACTCAAATTGGTCAATAATACAACGTTCCAAAATGACCGTCACGCTCCAACTATTGCTTCAAGCCTGAAGCCTTGTGGAACAGCAATGACATAGTGGGTCTTGGATAATATTTAATAGGGCTGCTTATTTTCACTAGCTAATTATATATTCATAGTGAATTCATGCCGCCAAAACTGAAAAGGTACTGCTATTGCTAATTAGTTTACCTTCTTGTATAGGACAAATACGTTACAAGACTAGCAAAGAAAAAAAGACTCTTAAGGGTTGCAGGCAAGGTAAAGTACCAGGACTGAGTACAAAATGGGAAGGAAAAGGTCCTTCACTACCAGATAACAAAGACGTAAAACTCGGCAGCTAAAGATGTGTTCTATAGATACTAACGTATGTTGAATGGTTGTCAAGAACAAAAATAATTATAGTAATTGAAATGTCGTTCTTCACTTTCAACTTCAACAAGAAAATATCTAAGCATGCCTATTCAAACATTATCCGGGAAAAAGAGAATTAATCACATTCAGGCTTCTCTTTGCAAAAGGTTGATGGCGCAACTTTAAATGAAAGCGTGTGTAGAAAAATAGTAGAGTCAAAAGGACTAGTCCAAGTGCATAGTATATCACATATAGAGCCAAAGGAAACAGCTAACTGCACAGTATATGCTAGAGTCCATCTAGAAACCCCACAGATGGCGCAAAAAAACAAGGGTGTAGCTAATGAGACATGACTGGTATCGAGAAGACCTGTCACATAACTACCAATGTAAAGAGTAGCTCCAACAAAAAGAGTTGAAAATTTAAAACATGGAAAACAATAATGTGATGAGTATACCTTTGTGTAAGACCTGTCACTGAGGAGCAATTGCACCAATTCAAGTCTCATGTAACATACCCAGTAAGTCTTTTAGTCAGGAATTTTTCTTCCATTTCTTTTGACAAATGGTTTAACCATAAACCCTGGTAACATTCTTCTTTACAGAGGAACCGGACTAACACAACTATCCTAGAAGTTCAAAAAAAAATATCCTTAGATGTTATCCAGGACAGAGTACAGCCTGTACTACACAGCATAAGGAGGAGATAGAAATTGAAGGAGTGGACCGGGGGGGGGGGGGGGGGGATAGGATAAGTATAAGGGTCAGGTGGATGTGGATGGAAAAAAGAAGATAACTTCCACTGAGGTTGTCAACATGTACAAAAGAACATCACATGGTCTTTATGTGACAGACCAATCATGTACATACTCTAATCTGAATCCAGTTTGAATGTCGGGGGTAGCTCATCCATCACACTCAACTGCCTCCTCAGCTTAACAATGTGAGCTTGCACCTGTCAGCTCCAATATTCAATCAATTAGCTGATAGCAAACTACTAATGCTAAAAAAAAAGGGCAGCCCGGTGCACTAAGCTCCCGCTATGCGCGGGGTCCAGAGAAGGCCGGACCACAAGTGTCTATTGTACGCAACCTTAACTCACATTTCTGCAAGAGGTTGTTTCCATGGCAACAATTAGCTGATAGCAAACTACTAATGCTAAAAACATGGAAATTGAGTCCATAAGCTCAAAGCAGATGGCTTGGAGGAACTAAATGAGAAAATAGGCAAAGAAACAATCACGGTAAGTAGTGTTGTCAAAGGTGCGCTTAAGCCCTGAAGCGAGGCACAAAACATGTTGAGAGCTTCACGTCGCTTTATGTGCGCTTCAGTGTCATCATCAAGACTCTAAGACATACTTTTCCTTACCAATGAGCCTCTCTTGAAGAGGTGACACTAGATAATTGATAAATCACTTTATCGCAATGTTTTTACAATTTCTTTGTCCATATATTTGGTATTCATGCTTATTATGATTAGTCTTGGACTTAAACATATATATATTTTTGTATTGTTGCACCATTGCGCCTTTTCTCATTAAAACCCACACTTTATTTGCGCTTTGCGCTTAAAGCTCTAACTGACCTTAGAGCTTTTTTGCGCTTTTCGCTTTTGATAACACTGACGGTAAGAAGGCTATTGTTGCCAGCTGTAAACTTGTTCACAAAATATTTAATTTCCTTCAAAATGCAGCCTTCGCATATACTTATTCTATTTTGAGGCACTTATACACACTTCTTGCTTGAAATGTTATGAGTTCGTCTATTAGGGATTTGAATCACTTGCATAGTGTAGCTAATGCCTGAAGTTTTGAACCATTAATGTTACCATGGTGAAATTGGGTTATTTTTAATATGTAGTCATCTGCTTCTCTTCTTCTTTTTTTAGTGAAAGTCTCATCTACTTCTCTGATAAAAAAAAAAAGAACTAGGTCTCTTAAGAACCAAAGGCATTCATATGATTGAAGCTCCCGTTAAAACCCTAATGAAGCAGATAATTGACCATCTAAAGGAGAAAAAGGCACTCTCAGGTCTAGACAAAACAGTTTATCCAGATCAAAGTTGAGAATTCAATCCTAGCACTGAAAGACACAAGTTAAAGAACTAATGACTGTGTAGAGAAATTAAAGCTTAGGGGAAAATGTTGAAACATAAGTCTCACCTAACGTGTGTTGGAGAATACACTTCTGCTCTACATTTCATCCGAAAATGAAAAAGGTAAAATTCAAATTTTATATAGTGATGAAAGTAAACACTCAAGCTGAAATAATTTATGTCACCAATATAATTTTTTCTGATAATCGTGGTGTCCGGGCCAACTTGTGCACAACTCAACTAATTCCACGAATTACCTGCTACCTCCCAATAGCATATGTACCTGGTAACTCTAGCATATGTACCTGGTAACTTTAACCACAAAAGGCTTGGTCAGATAGGAAGAAATCACCTAGTGTGTTTTGTGTTTGCCTGCTGAAATTCGAACCTAAGACCTCATGGTTCTTAACCCACTTTATTGACCACTAGACCACACTCTTGGGTGCTTCTGTCACCAATATAATTCTATCAGCTTAAATAACTATATGTTGCTTCTCAGCTTCAGATATAAGAAATTAAGCGTCCAGCTTTATCTCAAGGGAGGTAGAACAGCCACACATGATTTCTACTATCTATGAGCATGAATGTTTTTTACACAAAGAAGTTTAGATGTACTGAACATGTCTGCATATATGTGTGTGTGAGAGAGAGAGAGAGATAGAGAGGTAAGTTAGGCTCACCCTCTGACGAGCTGCTGTAAGTTTTAAGAGTTCATCGGCCTCAGAGAAATTGATGAACCACTGACTAAGAGGATGGTTTTTCGTGTCACCTTTCTTCGACTCATGCAGATCCTCAATTGGTGCTAAGAAACATTAAGTAGAAAATTACAAACTGAAAGGACCAAGTTTCTCCAGTAGCAGAGCCAAACAATCTCAGAAAAGAAGATGTTTACCCGGAGGCAACTTAAATGTTGCAGGAAGCCGTGGCACGACTACTGCAGGATGGTTCTGGATACGAGAAAAGAAATCCTCAGGAGGATCAGGGAATACAACCTCATTGTAGGTTTCCACAACAACAGGTTTCTTTGTTGACTGGGGACCAGGCTCATTCTCTGAGTATAACTTCAAATGATGATACCTGCGGAAAAAAGAGCAGCGAAAGTATATCCACTCTGCCAGGCAATGTTTGAAAAGAAAAAGAAGCTAATGCACAAAGTAAAGAACTTACAAATCCAACTTCTTTTCACCTACATCATCGTGGAAGTGAAGGGATATTGCAATTTCAAATTCGCCCCAACCACATTCTGACAACTCAAAGGGTGGTGATTCTACCACTCTCACAGGGTTATTAAAGCTTGGATGCAATTGAAAAACAACTTTCTTGATAACCCCACTAATATCCTCACTTGTTGCCCCACGAACATATATAGTCCACCTATGCGACTGAGTTCTGATTGATAAACCCATATATTATTTTTGTCTCAAGAATCATGATACACTCAGCAAATAAATGCACTAAAAAGAATGTCCACTTACTCGGTGGCTTTCCTGCCGAGCCAAAACGCAATTGTTCCATAGACTATTGGGACATAAACTTCGACATCTTTCAGTCTCTTGCTTGAAGTCTGTGTAACACCAGGAATTAATTGAATTATATCTCAAGCTACGAAAGAAGACAGGTAAGGAAAATACTGGTCAATCCGCAAGTCTCAAATGTTTCTAGAATAGACATAAATATCAAGGAAGTACCATATAACACAGCAAACCGATCAAACAGATTAATTCACCAAAATTCATAAATAGAAGCAACATGAGGAAATATTATAGCATCTAGTTGAATGAAAAATGAAGAATGTACCACTATATTATCAAAACCATGGCATCTAACCAAGGGCGGATGTAGCATTATAGCACCGGTTCATCTTAACCCAGTATTTTCGGCAGCGAGTATAAATTTATGTACAAGTATTCACTAAAATTGCAGTAAATAATAGGTCTTAAACCATATTAATAAATTCAATGGTAAGAACCTTAAAGGTTGAACCCATAAAATTTAAATTCTAAATCCGCCTCAGCATCTAACCCCCATTTTTTGTTTGCAGATTAAGGGTGTGTTTGGTTAGGAGGAAAACATTTTCTTTGGATGACCATATTTTTGGAAAACATTTTTCTCTAGGAAAACAAGTTGCACAAAAATGAGGAAAATGACTTCCTTAATAGAAGTAGGGAAAACAAGTTATATAAGTGACTTTCCAAGTTCATTGTCTCCTCCCCACCCACCCAAACCCCCACTCCCCATCCCCCCCCCCCACAGTGTTTTTTCTAGATTACCTACAAATGCCCATGGGATAATATTTTTCAAACACGCCCTAAAAGTAAAATGAGTAGTACGGTATTGTCATTTATAACAGTGCTAGAGATAATATCCTAACAGACGACATTATTGAACCAAAATTCTCACAAACATAGTAGTTAGAAGCATAGGGTACACCAAAAATAAATAAATTAAAAAGTACACATACAAAATACTGAGAAGGGCTACTGATAAATTTATAAAGGTAACAAAAACGTGCCTTTTTTTCAAAACCTTCAGAAGGGTTAGTAATTTTGGTGAGTTGTGACCTTGGATCAGACTCACTGTCATTCTGCGTCATCGCAGGCGAGTTGAGAGGCATTTTACATTAAAAAACAACCTAGTTATGGAAATTGAGGTTGTTTTGACTGATTGGAAAATGGGAATTATGGTTTTGAAATTTTTGCGTGGCGGAAATCAGGTGAGTTTGGTGGGAATTGGAAACGCATGGGGTTTGGGGGTAATAAGTACTTATGTCCTAATTTGGTTTCGCGTGACCCGCCAAAATACAATCGTTGTTCCCTATGAACCATTGTGAGATTAATTCAATTACAATTACAATGATCATATTTGGACTAAGATAGTTTCACGATTTTTTAAGTATTTTAACTATTTCTTATTGGAGTAATTAATTTAATTCTAAGTGCTCCTTCCCCTCATTCCTAAATCCTATCCAAAAAGAATGAACGATTATTATTTGAAAGTCAAATTATTTTTCTTTTTAATTAGTATGATACTATTGAACTTTTTAAAAATATTTTTAACTATGACTTTATGTAATTTCTAAATATGTGCAATTGTAATTATTGATAGCTAAATACGAAACACAACTATATTTATGCCGAATACAAAATCTAGATGTTGTAATTCTTTCTTGGCATGAAGAGAGTACTTTTTTGATATTATACCTTAATTTAATCAATTATTTTAATAATCAAAATTAGATTTAAGATTAAAAATAGATAGCGTCCAAACATCAAATCTCTTTTCTTAGAGGGGGGAAAAGAAGAGCTAAAAATGGTTGAAAAAATATGCAGTGGCAACTAAATTATGAAGAAATAAAAGAAAAAGATGACAATTCATCTGGCTTTTGCACTTGGAAAAATAAGAGAATCGATGTTATCATATCTAACATATTCTCTAAATACACAAGTGTTTCACTAATTTAAGCACTGGACCAAGGCATCAGGTATTATTCTTAGAGCGCAGGCGCAACATACTTCAAAAAAGAATATACCAATGCCACTTATCAGAAAGGGAAAAAGAATAATTATCATTATATCAATAACATTGTCTGACTGCAATCCTTAATAAAGCAAAAAAGAACAGAAGCGGAATTTGTGAAAGATGTACAAGACAAGGCACCAAACATGGTGCAATCTAGTTCTTCCATTAGATTTAAGAACAAGTTGCATTATATCAATGAGACAGTACAAGACAACAAGGGGCACAAAGACTACTCTCAACGTTGCATTTACTGGATACAAGGTTTTGCAGAATTCAGTTGCTGCATTCACCTTTTTAAGCCGGAGGGCCAGGTGAGAGATCATTGAAAATTACAAAGACACAAGGAACAACGGGTCTAAACACACTGAACTAAATATTTGAAGCACTTAGTGCCATAACCTTGCACTGTTCATTCATGGCCAAAAGTTGTGCCTCTTTCTTATCAAGTAGAGAAGTCAACCTCATATTTTCTTCCATCAGTTTTTGTACTTCAGCCTCTTTCTGCATCTTCTCACTCTCCAATTGTGTTGTCTTAGCGACCAGCCTGGTTTACATAAAGCAAACTCAGCACACAATATTTCCCAGATGATGAAATATTAGCTATTCGAGTTATTCCAATTTTAACATTTCGTGCCAATTGGGATGTAACAAAATTTTGCAGTCATATTCTCACGAGGATGGATACTTCATCCAATAAATATTTACCACTCATATGGTGGTCAGAATTCTATCTTCATGCATTAATTAGATAACGAACAAGTCTTCAGACAAAAATTAATGCCGCAATTCAAAACAAAAGCAGTGGAATGGATTACCAAATCATGATTCATGACCATTTGGAAATCCAACCTAACAAAACCCCACTAAGCTAGTTGTAAGAGCAGGTAGCCTGAGCACAGCAGAAAGTAAGAGTACAGAGTTTAAAGCTTCTTTCAGCTTAAATAGATCTAGAAGCACAGACAAGTGGTGTTCTCTGGATACCAATCAGGTGAAACCTCATCCTAGTTTGTGCTCTCCTTTTATTCTGTACTAATATGTTACTTGGTCATACAACTATCAACTCTTTAAGATGATAATTGGATTGAGCAAGAGAGTAATGAAATACAGGATCTTGGTGCAAATAGGCAATATGTTAATCATTTATGAGCCTAAACAATGTGTGCCTTTGAGACCATAATTGTTCATTATAAACTATGCAATATATGTTTTATTCACTTACACAAGATGCTTGTTCACAACATCATTTCTGACCTTACACAGGTAATTCATTTGAAGTTTTGAGAAAATTATGCATATCATTCTTGAGTTTTCAACTTGTAACAATAACTCCTTATAATTTCAAACTCCATTCTTTCAGATCTTGTGTACAAAGTAATTTAACCTACAATTGCACAACTGTGTCTCCTTTGCTTCAAGTTTGATTAGTCTGCAAAACTATATCATCTAATTTTATCGGATCGGCCATCTTTTTTACTAGGTATTATTAAATCTTGAAGATAATGGTAATCTTGAATCTAATCCTATCATCTCCATTCAATTTGTTAACATAATATTTGCATACTAAAAAAGAAAAAACGGAGAAAAATAAAGTAAAAATGTTGTGAACTTAAGGAAAAAAGAACGAAAGATAAGTTAAAAAGAAAGAAGAAAAACAGTTTTCTTTTCTTACTTATTTGTAGTTTCTCATATTCGTTGTTTTTCTCATTATTGTTTATAAGGTTTCCGTGAAATTAAAGGATTAAATGTATATATCTAACAATTTAAAAAAACTATAGATTTTATATAAAGCTAAAATTTTATTAAAGTGATGGAGACCTGTATACAGAACTTTTAAGTAGAATAAAGTATTTTTGTTACACAAAATGGAAGGGAAAAAAATTAACAACTAAAGGGAAAACTTGTAATTTGAAGATTGCAATTTAGTTTTGCTTCACACAACCAAAACAAAAACCAAAGAAGTAGACCATATTCCCTAATGAAGCTGACACCAACTATTCCCTTATATTGGATTAACATAAGAGGTATTACAAACTAGCAGTAAAACCTTCTTTCTTATTTTGTGGCCTCTGTAAGACTAATTATTCTCAACTACTATTTCATTCTAGCATCATCAAGCTTTTTATACGTTGAGTCTTTGAGATTATTTAGGTTCTGGACTGATATGTAACCAGCCAGTGCACTTTCACACATATAACCAGGACTGAGCAAGATGGTTATTGAGGTGCCATTCTGCAACTCTCCGCACCCATATCCAAAAAAAATGATAACTTTCAATTTTTACCCTGTAATTTTATGAAAAATAGAGAAATTCTTTTAATTTTGTGTTCTTTGGCCCCTGTACTTCGTTGGAGGGGATGCACTTTACATAGAGTAAAGACTCTAAACTCTGCTCCTTCGACTGATTATTCTTTCTCACAAATATTTACGTTAAAAAAATGGACCTTGGGCCTAACTCAACCTAAAAACTAGCTCATGCGGTGAGAATTGTCTAAACCCTTATGAGGAGACATCAACCATAAATTAAGAGGTATTTTATTCCCTAGAATCAGTATCTTACCTTATTTAAGCTAGTAACTAGTATAAATTCTCAACCAAACTTGAGGGAATAGTCAAGGTTTTCCAATCACCTCTCAATCCTTTCCCGAAATTTCTCACTCCTTATAGAGATTTCTGATGGTATACCTGTCTTACATCTGGGAACTAGTGCAACAAAGCACACTTCAAAATAAAGTAAACATAACCCTATAAACAACAATCTGGATTTTTTTTCTTTTTGGCTCAATTATCCCTGCATCATCATGTGAATAATGCTTAAATTGTTAATTTCAAATGATCCCAGCCCTTAGCATTGAACAAATAATAAAAAGGAGAAATATGACGGCCCTGAATCATTAAAAATATCATACAGTAGTCCGGTAGCTTAAAAGAGACGTTAAACCACTAAGCTTGTCCAAGAGTCCAGCATGGTATTGATGATCTAAATCAACCACACCAAAAGAAAAAACAAAGTTTAGAACACTTAAACAACAATGAGTATCCATGCTTGCACTCCCTTTAAATCAACACCTGCCTTGAGGTGAAACACAAAAATATATTACTCCTAAAAGCAATATTTGATACACGAGAAGGGGCAAACAGCCAAACAAGACAAACAAGGTAGTAGGAGTTAACACAACATTTTTACCAAATGATACACATTGTTCTTGTGCATTTGTATCACAGTTATTATAGCAAGCTGCATGGCAAGTATTAAGATTCAGTGCTATGAAAGTGAGAGCAAAATGATATATTTAGTAGTCAACTTCATGCATCACAGACACACTGTATAGCCAGGAAATAAAGAAATAGGTCGGTCAGCATGTTGTGGTTATGGAAATTTCTTTTGACGAAAGGGGAATACTTACCGCTCAAAAAGCCTTTCAATCGTCTGGAATTGCTTTTCTGATGATAGAATTGTTTCTCTCACACTAATGAGACTACTGACATAGGATTTCAGAGACTCAAAGTCTCTCTTAACACGACAAAGCTCCTGCTCATTTTCTGCGGCTCTCTGCCTCTGTCTAGAAGTTTCTTCAACCAAATCTTCAACTCTCTGCCGCATCTCAGTCAGGATAAGATTTGTACCCAGAGCAAATCTTTCCATTTCCTCTAACTTAGTAGACATGTTTTCAATCTGGAGCACCTTCCTTTTAATCTCTTCTTCACCTACTGTTACCTTCTCTTTCTCTATAGCAGTTTCAGATTCCGCCATTATAATCCTCTTGACAAGACTTTCCATAACATCTGTAACCAATTGTGCACTTCTGAGTAATTCACTCATGTACGATCCATCTTGTTCATCAAGGTGACCGTGTTTATTTGAAAGTCTAATCCACAATTCATCATCAGCATCATCAAAAGACGAGAGATCAACATCCCTAGACCAACTGGATAATGGTATCCCATTTTTATCAACAAGACCTACTCCATCTAGTTCTTTGATACCGCATGAGGAATGGGCCAAATCTGGAACAGCCATGACTCTTGCTTTAGCTTTCAAGTACGTCATCAATGTTGTAGCAGTTCTAACTCTATGCCATAGAACATCTAACTCCCTCTTTGTATCTTCTTCTGATCCCTGAATATAAGATTTTACCTCCAACAGTTTTGCTTGCAAAGCATCCACTTGGGACTGGCTTTTCTCCATCTCTAGCCTCCAAGTAACGTCTGTTTGAGTCAATTGGGATTTTAAAGCTGAAAGATCAATATCTTCCTCACCCGCCATCACCTTATCAAGTCACTGATGTGAGTCAGGAACCTATAAAATTACAATTTTAGGAACATTGGGTAGTAGTAACTAGTAGAAGACAGTTGGTCAAATGAACCACATGTGAATCACATCAAAAGTTTAATCACCACCATGCAGTTCTCGACCTTCAGATAAAACAGGTTAATTGTACAAAGATCCTTCCAAAAGTGATTTTAATCACATTCGTGCATTAAGCAGAATATTCAGATAAAAAAGGTTAAGCTAACCTCTGTTAGAACTAGTTGGGGAATTCCCATATTGATAAAGCATATAAAAATTTAAATCCTGAATTTGCCTCTATGTAAACAACAACTATTAGAATTTCCCTTGACATCCAAACTTTACGCAGTCTAATTTCATTCATAAACTCCCCATAAAGACAACATTTTCAAATAAAGTTTATTAAGAACACTATAAAGTCATACAAATTTGTGGCAAACTGTGCATTCCCACGCCTAAAAGATGAAAGTACAAAAAAATAATTTGGTGCAGGTAATTCAGATATCACTCTAACTGTTGGTCAAAACCCAACTGTCAAAATGGCTTCTTTGACAAATCAAGATCATAAAAATCCAAGAAACAGGAACCCCATTATCCCCCCACGCCAAACACACACACAAACACACAAAAAAACACTCATGTAAAAGAATTAGAATTTCAAAGGGACAATTTTATTGCATAAATTATAGTACGAATATCATAGGATTAAACCCTTCCTAAATTCCGATCAGCATTCAAAGGAATTGGAAAGAAAATAGATACGAAATTAAGGTAATTTGTTTATCCAAACAATTCTGGACAGTTTAAACAATTTGTGCGGATAAAAACAAGGTATCGAGAATGAGGCACCTCGCTAAATTGAGGCTATGAAGAGGAGACAGATTGGCAGGTAATTATGTTGATGATGATGATGATAATGCTCTAACACGCATTATCTCATGGAAAATTATCAATGAAAAAATTCATTGAAAATCAATTTGGTAAAGGCAGCTTCTTGCTTTTGTTGTCTCTGCCTTTTCCCTGTCGAGTATATAGTGGGGACATTTGGGTCTTTCACTTGGTCCATAAAATGAAGAAAACCACCAAATGGATTTAGAGGATAAAATGAGATAAATATGATTGTGTACCTTTTTAACGAGGGTTCCAAAAAAAAATGAAAAATAAATACGCAAATAAGCCAAAAGGGTTTAACATCAACTATATATACAAAAAAAAAAATTAACTTTATATATATATATTGTATAATTGTTCACCGAGAGAGTTTAGATGAACCCTGAAACCCTGATTGTGTGTCATGTTCTATATACCAACAATTTTACTACTTACTCTCTATCAGTTTTCATGCTTCATTTTTCGAGAGTTAATTTGACTAATTTTATAAATTTAATTAGATTAAATTAACTCAATATCTTATAATTCAAATTTAGATATTAAAAAACTATACGAAAAATACTAACAACAATTTTTTCATATCAATTTGATTAAAAAAAATGCATGTTAAAATATTGGTCAAATTTTATATGATTTGACTCTTGAAAAACAAAACATACAATTAATTTGAAATGGAGGGTGTAAAATATTTTTTTGGAACTAATTCGCTACTCACTCTAAGACAAGGCACTTACAAAACACCATGAGGTTCACATGTGAAATTTTATTTTGTGAATCTTACGCCCTAGCGTTCAAATACATAAATGGTTCATATCATTTGTTTCAATTAGTCTAGAATTGAGACGTGGTTGATTGATGTACATGATCAAATCCAACTAGGTAGCAATGAAAAGGAGGCAAGTAGAATTTAAGCTTGTTGTACAACTATTTGAATTGTGACCTCCTGATTAAGGCATGTTTTCATAAAAAATGTTTTTTACCCAATTTAAGTAGTAAATTGAAAGGTAAGAGAAGTAACCTACGTGTTAAATTGCATTGATATTGTAAAAGTTTCATTACACTGTTAGTTATTACTCTAAGTTAAATCCTTGTCCATAGCTCAGGTAGACGAACAAGAACGAAATTTAGGGCATCACACTACATGCTAATCTAGTACCCAATGCAAGGACACTAGGAACCAGAAAATGCCAACTCAAAGATAAGCATGGCATGGGCAAATATAGATGCCTACAAATACAACTAAAAGGTGTCAGTGCTAGGTTGAAGGATGTTAGGAATATACATTGAGACAACTTCTTTTGTCTGATAGAGTAGTCGCTCATAGGGACATATATATCTGTATGGAATATTGTTTAGGCCACCAGCCAGGTGAGGGCTGACTGTCTGATGACAAGTAAAGGCAAACCTGCTAAGTCAACAGGGAAGACACAGTGTTGGAGTTCAGTTTTTTACAAATGACTCTACTTGTGAAGAAGAGGTGATAAGGCCTGAGATGAGTCCTACAAGAAGGGCACTGTTGTAGGTAGTTGGTTCACTTTCCTTAGTGTTGTTCCGAGAGTCTCTGTAATTATCACTAAGGGATGGTCCCCCAAAAAGAGCTCCAACTGCAACATTTGGATTAAGGTGTCTTGTATGAATCCATCACTGCAATTAGAATTAGCATCCATTGGAATTGAAGCACCCCTGTGGTGAACTTGCTGAGGATATCTACTTCCATAACCAACAAGGTAGCTCGTTTCCATTGGATTGTTTCCCAAGATATAATCCAACTGAAAACAAAAATAAGAAGTTCACTGTGACAAACAAGTTTAATGGACTTGACATGTACTGCGTCCGAAGTGACAAAATGCATGGCTTAAGAGCATCTCAAGAAAGAAGCAAATACATACGATAAAAGTTTCTTCAAGAGAAATGATTTAAAAGATATTCTTCTTAGCCCCTTAGTCTGTTTAACGGACCATTTCATCTACACAGAAAATTAGACTCCGAAGATATATGTGCTCTAGTGAGAAAATGTTCAACTGAAACTACTAAAAGGATGTTAATGACATGTTCATTTGGCCTTCAATAAAAATGACATGTTCAATTGGCTGAGCCATTTTGCTTCAGGAAAATTGAACTACAAAATAAGCAAATACACACCTGTGATATTGCAAAGTTGCGCAACCCTGTTGGTTCATATAGCTTCCCACTGCAATATAAATTTGATGTTTGGGAGCTAAGCATGTAACCACTGTAAACAACTGCCAAAAATGAAGAGGCCACAGAATACTGCAATGGATTCCACTGGTTCACCCATACAAGGCCATCTGCGACAAAATTGTAGTTTTATTACACCAACCTTTCTTTCTAAAAAGATAAAGATCATAATGATACAATGACTTGCTGAGATGTTTTTTATTTGCCAGGGAGCTAAACAACCAGTTTCCATTTTTCATTCCTCAGCTTGAGGTTTATTGTTTTGTCATAATGATGCAACGACATCGCAATACCTGTTGTTCTTTGAGAGGTTGCCATTGGGGATTCAGGTAGAACTCCACACAAAAAGGTCTCAGCAGTTTGTCTGTACGACTGGAGGGAAAGACTTTCCTCAGTTGAAATATCTTCCTTTGAACCAAAGAAATTGACCCTTGATAATAGGACCTGAATCAAAGGTAAAAATCTGCATAGTTGTTAGCTGGAGGAATCTTTCTTCTAAATAGTTAAAAACAGGTCAATACTCATAGTGTTCTTAACAGATATTGGCCTTAACCTATTCTAACAAACCTAAGTATGCATGCACTGCAAAACAGAAGCAAGATATTGTGTTCTTCATAGTGTTTCCAACTATCATATTTTTTTAGCTTCATGCTAACCGCACAAACAGATACTGTCAGTTCTAATAGCTAACGTATTGAAGCTAGAATTCCGGAATACATGGAACTTCGTGGCATGTATGTGTACAATACCTGAACTCCAGCCAGCTTATTTTCCCAAGAAAACCAAGATGGATTTCCCCAAATAGCAAACGCATTGCCATTTGTAGCCACAATGTAAGGTAAGATTTGTCTCCGGTAGCATGATAAAGCCAGGCAGCTGCCTACAAGAGTTTATCCCCAAATCCAGTAGAATTATAAAAATCCTGCACTTTGGGAATGCTGATACTGAACGAACCTCTATAAGTATCAGCAAACTTGAATAAGTGTTTGGCATGCTTTAGCAGAGTTCCTGAGTAGGCAGAGTCAGTTGACTTGAACACCAAAGATGCAGCAGCCATTGCTGCTGCACTTTCAGCTGCAACATCTGTCCCTGGATACGATGTGTTAACTTGTGTAAGAGGCCTTTTTCCTGTCATTGCCTCAGGTCTTTCCCAGCACGTGTGATCCAGCTTTGGTTCACCCACCTTGCTTGTAGAAAAACGCATAAAGACACTTCATTAAGCAACATTTTCTTTTTTTCCTTAATTAGGCAGGGGGATGCAACATGTGTATATGCTATGCTGCATGAGTTCAGCAACAAACTAGAATAATGTAATCTGAGTTGCCTAGAAAGATAATACTCCCACTGTCCCACATACTTAGAAAACCAATTACTGAGGGCCTTAGGAAGTTGAAGTTAGAGTCCAAATGGAAGTTCTATATGATTATAGTGCAAATGAAGGAACAATAATTTTACATAGGAGATATCACAGGAAGTTCAAAATTGTACTTAGGAGAAACTGAAATATTTCTTGATTGTCAAGGGGAATTAAGCTACCTGAATATACAGGACATCATCAGAAAGAGGGGCATTAATAAGGAAATCAGTGATCCACTTGAGAGATTCTTGGGCATTGTCCAACTCATTCACCATGTTCATGTGGTTTCCATATTCCAAAATAGCCTATGATAAAACAGTTGCAGCGAGCACCATTGGAAATCCAAACTTCACATGGTCTCCAGCATCATACATTCCTCTACTTAAATCCAAATTCACTTCACTTCCATCTCCCATAGCTGAATCTCCTCTCCAAGTAATCTTATTATTCACCAATTTTCCAGCTGCAGTTAATGATTCAAAAATCAAAATAAGTACTAAACTTAGGACTAATTAAGTGATCGCTGTGAATATAGCTAGTCTTACACATCTGAATGTCGAAAAATTGCATAGCTATGCTAAGAGCATTTGCATAATTGTCAACCACTTGGTGAGTATCTTCCTCTGAAGAATTAGAACGATGAAAATATTTTCGGAAACTGAATAAGACCGTAGCAAGAACGAGAGCCACGATCACCAGGATCAGCCCCCGCCAGACCCATCTTTTATCCTTGTGTGGTTCTTTCTCCATTAAATTTCAGTTCTTTTCGCCAAAAGATTTAGAATAAAATCAGACCCTCCATACGACTTTTGCCACCATGACGAATGATGAGAGACTAGATCATGATAATGAGCTAAATTATACTCCTCGTGTAGCCGCATTATATATGATATTTGGGTATCTGGACAATCACCAAAATACAGGAGATAGAGGTGAAACCGGCATATTTGAGTTTGTCTTTTTCTTTTATTGTGAAAAATGATGATAGAATATGTGAGTTTGTGACTAACTGTAGAAACCCAGTTTTTTATTGAGAAGCTGACAATCAGGTGGTGCTAAGTCAGTAATGAATGATGCCAACAATCTGATTCTTGATTTCTATACTTCGACGAACAACTCTTTGGAAGTAATTGCAATTGTAATTAACGAGAATCTTGATGCTTATTCCACTTTCTAACCTATGCCACCAATAAAAAAGCCTCCCGCTTACGAAGACCAACCAACCGGCCCCGGACTCTCCTAACCCTGGTTTACCCGCAACGCCTCTTGAGCCAGAAAATCCGATTCGGGCGGATTCTTCTCCAACTAAAGAAAATTCTTTTTTTAATTAGTTCAACTATGCTTGCTCCCTCTCGTCAAGGAAAAAATGACTACACCTTTACTCCATGAAGAAAAGGATTTAAAAAGTTATGAAAATATTACTACTTATTTTTATGCTCATTAGTCGTCTGAGGGGGGGAAAAAGGAATATTCTTTCATTGTGGGGATTATTTTTTTGGTTTGACAATTTATACTTCTGGATTACTTAAAGGGGCGTGATTTTTTCAAAAAAAAATTCAAGTAGGAAATGCAATATTTAAGTATGGACCATCCTAAATTTTCTTATATCATTGGGTGCAGAGAGGTTGACAATTTAAGTTCATACTACATAGTATATGTTAAGGGGTTGTTTGGTTCATGGAATAGTTATATAGAGATTTTATCCCATGCAAGAATTATTTACCCGGTGAATAACAATGCATAAATTATTGAATTTAGTGTAAGAATTATTATTCCACATTAAATTGCACAGAAAATTATATATAGATTTTCACATAATTTATGCGAGTATTAGTTAAATATGATACTTTTGTAGGAAAAAAAAAACCCCATATTAGAAAGTGGTCAAACACTGAATAGTTTTGAAATGCTGCCTAAAACTTAATTAGGGCGTCCAAAAAATGGTTATTCGCCAATTCCTCCCCCTCCCCCCCCCCCCCCCCCCCCCTTTTAGGCTTAGTTGGTCACGGTTGGCACACCCATTTGGACCCTTGCCACCACTCACAATGTCCTAACTCTTGGTCACGGCTAACACACATCCTGGCACTCTACCAGGCCATTGCTTTGAGTCACGGCCTCAATTGATCGATAACAATCGTCATAAGATTGAGAAGGAGAGGAAAATCCAAAAAACTAATCAATTTATTAGTGGAGAAGTTTGCTCAATCTAAAAACTCATTAGTATTTTTTTTCGCCTGATTAATGGGGGACAATTGATACACAATAAGTTGCTAACAAAAGATGTATCTTATTCAATTTAATTTGTGAAATATTAGATGTAGGGTACAGTTACACAATTAACATCTCTAAAGTAAAATGACAATTAGAAGAGAAAGATGTGAGGATCATTTAGGACTGAATGGAATCATGTTAAATCACACAATTCACATGCTAGCAAGCACTATCCCTTTTAGTGTCATGGTATGGTTCCTCTGTCTCACTCTTTTGATGTTTGGAAAAAGTGTATCAGGCCCGGCTGTTGAAATTCTGGAGAATATTGCAAGTAAATGTAGTACATTGGTAGCTAATCAGTTCTCTTCCTCAGGCTATTGACTTGTAGAACCATCATCCAGTCACCAATGTTAACTAGTCATGAGTTATTACTCCTTTTTAATTTTCCAATCTTGCTATTGCAACCAACACAAAATACTTCTATGATCACTAAACTCTGTTTCGATACAGCATCAAAATTAATAGGCCTGACAAATAGACATCATTGAGAAAATAACTGTAGTTCCAACACAGATGCGAGTAACTATTTTGGCTAGTTAAAGCAATAACGAAAGGCTATAAGACTGTATGGATTGGCATGTTTATTTGCTTAAATCTATTAACGTTCAAAGTTACATTCAAGGCTACAAAATTTGGACCAGACCAAACAGGGGGAAATTTGGAAAATTTCTTCTCCTCATCTCAAACTTGAACTTTGCAGTGATCAAGATTTCTCTCCCGAACCTTTAAACATAGATTCAGGAGCAAGAGGAGTAGGAGTTGTTAAGAGTCCCACATCGAAAATGGAATGGGAACATGAACTTCTTATATGGAATTGGACAATCCTCACCCTACAAGCTATCTTTTGGGGTTGAGTTAGACCCAAGATCCATTCTTTACATATTATCAGAGCCAGACCCATTATAATTCTTTGTTCACCGATGTTGGGCCCTCAAATTATATTATCCACGCTCCAGTTAACAAAGTCTGGGCCTGCGGGGATGAATTAGGCCCAAGATACATTCTTTACATGGTATCAGAGTCAGTCTCATTCCAATTGTTTGTTCACCGATGTTGGCCCCCAAATTATATTGTTCACGCTCCAGTTAACGAGGTCTGGGCGTGCGGAGAGTGTTAAGAGTCCACACCGAAAATGGAATGGGAACGTGAACTCTTATATGAACTTGGACAATTCTCATCCTATGAGCTAGCTTTTGGATAACTTTTGAAGTTGAGTTAGGCCCAAGATTCATTCTTTACAAGAGTATCCGGCCGGTAAAGGACAAGTGCAGGACCAACAAATCGAAAAAGTATCCAACCTCCAATAATAATAAAAATAGAAGCATAAGCAAACTTGTTGAGCCAGAACAAAAGTCTTTTTCTCCCACATACAATTCAATTGCCTTCTCAGTAAGATTCATGGATACCCAAACCTTAGGTGGAGGCTTAGCTTTAACAGCTTGTTTCCCTGTATTCATCATTTCTTCTTCCTTCTGCTTTCTTCGTCTTGACGGATGTCTACTGAATCAAATCTCCACTGTATTTGGTGGTGTAACGGGTTGTGACTCCTGGCTATTATCATTGATGCTAGTTGTGTTGTTGTTGCTATCACTGCTACTGCTGCATTTGATAAGAAAACGAAGGAGGGAATGAACATGGCGATGTTGAGATTTGGAGGAAAGTGGTATTGGGATGGTAGTGAAGTGTTCATTTGCATTGCCTTCAGAGAGACTTAGTTATAGCATCAAAGTATGAGGCCAGGAGAAGCACAAGGGTTTTAAGTGCCTCATCCTCTTTTTATCCTATTTTCCCAAATTAGACCCCATCCTAACCTTTTTTATTCATTTTTCCCTTAGAGGGTAATGTTCGGATTAGCTTACAAGTATTTTAATTATCTCATCCGTTGGCTATTATTTCTACCACTACAAATAATAAATGATTATATGTTCATCAGAACTTAGGTAAATGAAACAAATCTACTACTATTAATATTTTAGAATAAATAATTATATTCAATGAAATTCACAAAGTAGGGTCTGAAGAGTATAAAATGTACGCATATCTTATTTCTATTTTGAGAAAGGTAAAAAGACTATTTCCATTAGATACTCGACACAAATAAATAAAACAAATCATTTAATATTTTTTTAAAAAAATCATACTAGATTCTTCAGTAATGTTAACGGGATAATTTCTTACTTCACACTAGTCTTCCACTGCCTCCTTTTTTGTGCATCGAGACTGCTTGACAGTCGTATGCTAATGGAAGCTTGACTGAACTGTTCGTTCTTTTATTGGTGATGTGGTTTGATTATGTACAAAGTTTAATAGAAAAGAAATATTATTAAAATTTATGATCTAAAATATTTTAGAAATTTTAGAAAAATAATATTTAATTTTTTAATATAATATCTCAAAATATGTAGGAAAATAATTTCTAAAATTAAGTCATCTTTTGTGTTAAATATATATATGATATACAATGTATCATATGTATATTGGTTGGTCTCGGTTTGATGTACATATGGAGGACGAATTGTATATATTAGTTTAGGTAATATTTGGGTGTAATTAGTATTGTATACTTACCATAATTGTATAGTTAGTGTCCAAGTAGAATAAGGTTTTAGGAGTAGAATAGGAATATGATTCTCCTATTATGGAAAGATGTAAATTGTATATATACTCTTTCAATTAATGAAAATAATCAAGGGATTATTTCTTTCATGGTATCAAGAGTCTAGGTTAAATTTTCCTCTCCAAAATTTCTGCTTGACTGTGCACTGTTTTTCCGAGAGCTTCCTCGGGTTTCGTGCCGGATTCTTCCCCAAAATTTCTTCCAAAAATCTCTTCATCACGTCTTGCGTTGCTATTATGGCTAAGAACATGTTTTACACTGCCCTCGCTATTTCTAATATCAAGAATCACATCTCTATCGTTCTTGAGATAGAAAACGTCCAATATGAGACGTGAGTCAAACTGTTCAAAGTTCATGCACGCTCGCATCAAGTCCTCCATCATATTATCCCAGCAGCTCCTACAGATATGGAGGTGCCCAAACCCGAGGAATCCAAAATTATGGGCGACACTTGATGCTATTGTCCTTCAGTGGATTTATTCCACCATTTCTATCGACCTATTGTAGACGATTATCGAACCAGACGCCACAACGATTACGGCTTGGAATAAAGTACGTGATATATTCCAAGATAATCAAATTTTTCGTGTTGTTACCTTGGAGCAGGAATTCTCCCATGTCAACATGGAAGATTTCCCCAACGTTTCAGCATATTGCAAAAGGTTGAAGGAGTTGGCAGACCAACTCTGCAATGTTGGTGCGCCCATTACCAATGACCGTCTTGTCCTTCAGATGGTTGCAGGCCTTCCAGAGGCATATAGTAGAGTTGACACACTTCTTCATCAGAGCAGCCCTCTTCCGCAATTTTATCAGACTCATTCTATGCTTGCACTCGAAGAAGTCGGCTTTGTCAAAAAGGCGGCTATCGGTGCTAGTCCCGTCGTCATGATGACATCCTCTACTGATTCTCAGGATTTTGTTGGTCATTCTGGCCAAAATCGTACTCATGGCGGCGGCAAAAATAGTTAAAAAAATAATGGCAAAAATCGCGGGGGCAAACGTGGCGGTTCCAACAATGGTAATGGTGGCCGAAATGGTGGCGGAGGATAATATCCCGGTTACAATGGGCCACCGACCCACTGGTCCTAGTCTTAGGCCATTGGGCCATGGGCCTGGAACAGTGGGCAGTGGCCCAACAGCCCAGGTTCGCCGTCAGCTCTTGCCTAGTTCCAATGGGCTTTCCAGCAGCCTCCTCGGCCTAATACCAATTAGGCCAGTGGTTCTTCCCGAAGCAGCACTGGGTCGGGGCGGCACGCAGGGGTACTTGGGCCCCGACCTCCGCAAGCCCACCATGCAACAGGCCCCACTCAGATCGATATTGAGGCCGCGATGCACACACTTGGTTTAACTCCACCGGACCCGAATTGGTATATGGACACCGGTGCCACTACCTACATGACATCCGATTCAGGTACTCTCTCGTCTTATTCCAATTTGAGCAATCCTCGTGGCATAATTGTTGCTAATGGTAATTTTATTCCAATTCGTGGTTATGGTCATAAAACTTTATCTCCCCCTCCCCCCATCCACCCCTTATCTTGAAAAATACCTTCATGCCCCCAAATTGATTAAAAACTTAATGTATGTCCATAAATTCACCACTGACAATTCCGTGTCTATTGAATTTGATCCATTTGGTTTCTCTGTGAAGGATTTCAAGACGGGGAGTCCTCTTATGAGGTGTGATAGTAGGGGAGATCTTTATCTTATCACGCCATGTTCCGGTCTATCAAGTCAAGCCTTGCCATCATCGTTTGCAGCCCTTGCTCCTTCCTCGTGGCATGCTCGTCTTGGTCATCCGGGGTCGTCTATTTTGTCTTACTTAGTTAAAAATAATTTTATTTCATGTAAGGGTACGCGTAGTTAGGTTGCCATTTGTAGACTCTAATTCTCATACTTTAATGCCATTTGATATTATTCATAGCGACTTATGGACGTCCCCTGTTCTTAGTTCTTTGGCTCATCAGTATTATGTTTTCTTTTTGGATGATTATTCTAAGTTTTTATGGACTTTTCCGATAACGAAAAAATCTCAAGTTTTTTTTCCATCTTAAAATTTAGAGCATTCATTAGAACTCAATTAGATCGGGACATAAAAAATATTCAATGTGATAATGACAAAGAATATGACAATGGGGTGTTTCGGAATTTTTGTGCTAATAATGAGATCAATTTTCATTTTTCGTGTCCTCATACGTCTTCACAAAATGGGAAATCCGAACGCAAAATTCGTACCATTAATAACATTATCCGAACTTTATTGATTCATGCTTCCGTACCCCCTCATTTTTGGCATCATGCTCTACAAATAGCTACATATATTCTTAACATCCTTCATTTCAAAGGTTTGACGTATTCATCCCCTCTTCAAATTTTATATAATAAGACCATTTCGTATTCACATCTTAGGGTCTTTGGGTGCTTGTGTTATCCACTATTTCCGTCCACCACAATTAACAAACTTCAGGCCCGTTCTACCCCCTTGTGTGTTTTTGGGTTATCCGTCAAATCATCGTGGTTACAAATGTTTTGATTTATCATCTAATAAAATCATCATTAGTCGCCATGTAATCTTTGATGAATCCTAATTTCCGTTTGTCAATATAAATAGTCCCGTGCCTAGTTTGTATAATTTTTTGGATAATGATATATCACTGTATATTATTCACCATTTTTTGGACGTGTCTCGCACCCCAAATCCACTAGTGGGCCCACTGCCCACTGGCCCCACTGTTCCAATCACGGTAACCAGTCTCAAAACTGGACCAGTGACGAGAATTGGGCCAGATTCCCAGCCCATTATCGCCATTGTTCCAATGACGGGTTCCAGCCCAGTTCCATCACCACTTTCCAGTGTTGGGCCAGCAGGCCCACTGCCTGCTGGCCAGTCCGTCATGTATCCCGATATTTCTCAAAATCAGCCCAATTCTCTCCCGAGTCAAAGGCCAGTCACTCGTAGTCAACGGGGTATTTTTAAACCAAAAGACATTTTAATTTAAATTCTGATGTTCTTAAATCACCCTTACCCCGTAATCTTGTGTCTACTTTAAATGACCCGAATTGGAAAATTACTATGACCGATGAATATAATGCTCTTATTGATAATTAGACGTGGGAGTTGGTACCCCATCCATCTAGTGTTAATATTATTCGATTTTTGTGGATTTTTGCTCATAAGGATAATTTCGACGGTTCGTTTGCAAGGCATAAGGCTCGTCTTGTAGGTGATGGTAAGACTCAACAGGTTGGTGTGGATTGTGATGAGACTTTTAGTTCGGTGGTCAAGCCGGCTACCATTCGTACTGTGCTCAGCTTGACTCTTTCGAAAGCATGGCCCATTTATCAGTTAGATGTGAAGAATGCTTTCTTACACGGTGATCTCAAGGAGACATTCTATATGCATCAGCCCTTGGGGTTTAGGGATCCCAAATATCCTCACCATGTCTGTTTATTGAAGAAGTCCTTGTATGGACTTAAGCAGTCTCCAAGGGCTTGGTATACGAGGTTTGCAGACTATGTTTCGACTATTGGGTTCTCTCACAGCATGTCAGATAATTCATTATTCATATATCATCGTGGTTCTTCCTTGGCTTATATACTATTATACGTGGATGATATTATCTTGATTGCCTCTTCTGATGCATTACGTCAGTCTATCATGACAATGCTCAGTTCTGAGTTTGCTATGAAAGATTTAGTGCCCTTGAGTTACTTTTTGGGGATTACCGTCACTCGTCATGCAGGTGGGTTGTTCTTATCCCAGAGGAAGTATCCTGCTGAGATCATTGAGAGGGATGGGATGTCATCCTGTAAGTCCACTTCCACTCCGGTTGATACTAAACCCAAGTTAGGTGCTGCGGCTGGCTCACCTTATGAGGATTTGACCCGCTATCGTAGTCTTGTAGGGGCCCTTCAGTATCTTATGTTCACGAGACCAGATATTACGTTTTCCGTCCAGCATGCGTGTTTATTTATGCATAATCCCAGGGTTGAGCAATGAATGCGCTCAAACGCATTATTAGGTACATCCAGGGGACACCTGACTATGACTTACATTTATATCCTTCGTCGACATATACACTTGTCTCGTATACTGATGCTGATTGGGATGGATGTCCAGGCACCAGACGGTCTACGTCTGGCTATTGTATATTTCTTGGTAATAACTTGGTCTCCTGGTCTGCAACGCGTCAGTCGACGTTATCACGCTCTAGTGCCGAGACTGACTATCAAGGGGTAGCCAATGTGGTCTCTAAATCCTGTTGGTTATGTAATCTTCTATTAGAATTTCATTATCATATTCAGAAAGCTACCTTGGTTTATTGTGATAATATTAGTGTCATCTACCTTTCTGATAATCCGGTTCAGCACCAACGGACTAAACACATTGAGATGCACTTTCACTTCGCTCGCGAAACTGTAGCTCGTGGACAAGTACGCGTCTGCCATGTCCCTTCCAAGTATCAAATTGCAGCCGTCTTTACCAAAGATCTTCCGGCAGTACTCTTTGAAGATTTTAGAGACAGTCTCAGCGTACGAAGACCGTTCGCTATGACTGCAGGTGTGTGTTAAATATACATATGATATACAATATCATATGTATGTTGGTTGGTCTCGGTTTGCTGTACATATGGAGGACGAATTGTATATATTAGTTTAGGTAATATTTGAGTGTAATTAATATTGTATACTTACCATAATTGTATTACCATAATTATATAGTTAGTGTTCAAGTAGAATAAGGTTTAAGAATATGATATGAATAGTCTCCCATTATGAATTGACAAAACACCCCCTGGGTAACTAATAACACACCATATTCTCAAAGCAACTTGTCACAATTGGCGGAGCCATGTCCGAGCAGCAAGACGAACCGTTTTACAACCCGGATGAACTCCGAATCGCCTCTGAGTTCCTGTCCAATTGGCTTCCCTTTCTCTCCCGTGACCTCTGCCACAACTGCACCCACACACTTTCCGATCGCATCCGATCCCTCAATTTTAGTACTCTCTCTATCCTTTGTATTCCTTACATTAATATGTGTCAATGCAAGTGCAGTTCATATATTGATCCTCACAATTTGCATCAAGTTCCCAGCTTTTATTTGCTTTACTTGTTGTTGTTTCAGTTTTTTTTTCTCTAGAAGGAGCGTGTTATTTCGGGTTTGTTTATTTATTTGAAAATTTATAATAAAGATATTTCTTAGGTAATTGTTTAGTTATGAAGGACCTGAACAGAGTGGAATAGATACAGATAATTCATATTAATTATCCGATTTAAGTTTAGTTGGTTTATATAATTACGTAGTTATGAAGATTGTTGTAGATATTAGATAACATAAGCAAATTATAGTTTATTTGGTAGATTATGATGGGCCAAACAAACTGATTTCTGAGTTGTCTTATTTATGTTTTTGGGTTATACTTTAATATTGAAGTGTAAAGTTGTTGATTTAGTGAGTTTTCTGATCAGAGACTTTGTTGGTATGATTGTAGAAGTTGGTGGCAATGCAGAATGCTTGAAGCAACCAAAGAATACGAGTGTTTTGACTCCGAAACGTTGTGATTCGGATGGCTGTAATGGGAGTCAAGAGAATTGTGACAACAATTTGCTTGGAAGTTGGAATGATTGTGGTGACTTGAACGATAATGCAGATACAAACTCATTGGGGAGTTGGAAAGACAGGGCTGGTGGGGAGCCCTTTGAGGAGCTTTCTGTGGACAGGCATTCATCTGACAGTTGTATAGATGGTGCAGACTCCCTATCTCAACCTGTTGGAGAGGCATCTACAAGTAAAACATTCAGCTCATCCTTACCTGTGACTACCCCGAAAGTGAAGATGTCACAGGCAGATATGGCTCAGGAGGATGAACTTCAAGCTGAGGAAATGAGTGAGTCAACTGCCTTGAGTAGTCAGGTGAATGGTGTGTCTGAAGAAGAAATTACTACTCCGGAGAGTAAGCGAAAAACAGAATTGTCAAGGGAGCAGCGAGAGTACATTAGATTCTGTAATGTGAAGTGGAAAAATGATTTCATATGTTTGGAGAGGGTGAACGGGAAAATCGTGAATATACTTGATGGACTGGAGCTACATAAGGGAGTCTTTAGCGCCGCTGAGCAAATTAGAATAGTTAATTATGTGGAGAAGCTTGACCAGATGGGGAAGAACAGGGAATTGAAAGGTTTGTTTTACCCTTGATATAACTCTTAATCATTTTTTCCCTTCTCTCAAATGAATTTTATTGTCATATTGAACTTTGCAAAGCATAGTTAATCCAAGTTGGAATAAAGTGCAATAGGTTGACGGCCAACATACAATAGTCTAATTATGTGAGGGATGCGATGATATTAGCACTTATGCCCCGGGCTCGGAAATTCCTCGTGTTGCATCCCATGTTGGGCCAACTAGTTTAAAGCAGGCATAGTTGCTTGATTGATATTGCCTAGCTGTTAACGTTTAAGCTTCAAATATATTTGAAATTTAAGCAGGTGTTTCTTCAAACCAGAACACTCATTTTTTAATCCACTTTGTTGTTGTTAGACTTTTGTTAACATTACAATATTAATGGTGTTCGATGATTGGTACTAACTAGCATATTCCCTTTATTTTCCTCATTGATTTCCTTATTTGTTTTTTTACCTCTCTCAATCATCGGATGCAGTCCATGTCATTGACCAGAGGATTAGTAATCTGTATTTCTAGCATAGATGCGAGATTGTTTGTCAAATTAATATTTGTTTCCTTGTGAGTTGGTAGGGCTGGCTGAGTTTAACAGAGAAATCACATGGCACGGTCAGAAAATTCTGCTAGATTGCATGTCCAGTACACGACTGCTCGGTTCTGTAGAATGCCAGATGTACCATTATTGATTCTGATTCAGTTTGAGTTTTTCTAACAATTTAGCTGTGGAATGATGTTTTTTGATGTTACTATGGTTGTTCATGCCCTTATCTTCATTTTGGCAGATAGTCATCCAATTCCCTGTAGGTCCTATGCTATTTAGATGCCTATATCTTTCAAGTAGGGCGATTGACATGGAGTGAGTTAGTGCATTAGCTTAACTATAAGAAAAGTAAGAAAAAGAATTTGGCTTTTTGTGAGAGAGGATCAATCTATTGCATTGGATTGCACCTTTTCTACCTACCAGTATATTTACTATAAGAATCCTATGCAGGAGAACTAACCGACTACTTATTTGAGAGGATATTTGATTTGTTCAGATTCAACATTAGACTTTCTGTATCTTTCAAAGATACCTTATTTCTCTTTTTGTCTGTTATTGAGTGTTACAGTACTTGAAACATTTCATCATCGTATGTTAAAGTTAAGCTGCTTTGG
This sequence comes from Anisodus tanguticus, assembly GCA_034509755.1. Lineage (NCBI taxonomy): Eukaryota > Viridiplantae > Streptophyta > Magnoliopsida > Solanales > Solanaceae > Anisodus > Anisodus tanguticus. The sequence goes on from CM067544.1 coordinate 12,977,667, forward strand.
ACATTCAAGCCTTCAACATATTGAAATGTGGAATCTTTCCTTAGTAATGTTTATCCTAGTTTAGTTTTTTCTTAGTGATAGCACAGACTCTTCTATGTTAATTACCAGACATTGTAAAAAAGATAGAAAAAAGAGAGGGACTGAGAAAAGAAACTGGTTAATAGTTCTATGTATTAGATTAACTGTCAATTTTTTGTTTTTCAATAAATCAGATTAACTGTCAACAGGAAAGTAGATGTTGATATCTATATAAGTTGGTAATATGCGGCATGAGAAATCTTTCTTTTTTCAGAATGTAAGTTTTAAAAAATGGCTAGTGTTAATGTCAGATGTGTCTAGATTCATTGCCCATACCTAGATTAATTGTATAGGATTTCTATAGTATATGTTTAATGGTGTGCCAGAAATCGAAATCCAGTAATACGGAATCTTTCCTGAGTTAATGTGCCTAAACTAAAACAAAAAGAGCCCGTTTCTACAGTGGTAAATGTTGGAGTCCCACATCGGTGGGTCAAGCGTTACTTGGTCTCTTTATATGGTCTTGGGCAGTCCTCACTTCTTGAGCTAGCTTTTGAGGTTGAGTTAGGTTTAAGATCCATTTCTTTAATACTAAACAACCAATAGAACTAGATTTTAGCACCAAAATTTTCTTGATTCAACTTAGAAACTGCTCCCTGGTTGAAAACATTGACAAATATATCATAGAATTTTGTTGAGTATGGTATAGGAAGGAAGAAGTTGCAAAAATATAGGTTGAGGCATAACTATGAGTTTTCATTTGGAAAAATGTGCAAGTAGTTTTACAAGGGGCACATTTTTCTCCGTTTGGCTAATTTTGTGTTTTCTGTAAAAATTACACGTGCATCTTCACTTTTTGAAGATCTTCCTAAAGTAGTTCCCCAACCTTTCTTTAAAAGTTCTTCTATTCTAATTCAGTAATTTTACCCCAGTTCAGTGTCAATTTGTCTTCCTTGGTACTCACTTCATCAATTAGTTTCATCTGGTGTTGTTTCTCCTTTATACTTGTGATGATGCACTGGGATGTTGTACTTGTGATGATGGAATTGTTTTGTATTTTTTGAGCTTCCTCCTAAAGTTTCCTTTTAATATTTGTTTGTACTTAAGTTATTTCTGTCATTTTTAGTTATTTCATGGCTCTTACCTGTGTATGGCGATTGTTTAGGGAGAACTTATACTGTACCGGCAAAGTGGATGAGGGGCAAAGGACGCGTGACAATCCAATTTGGTTGTTGTTACAACTATGCACCAGTAAGTATTTTACAATCTTATCTTAATCCCTCCCGATCCACAGAGAACACACACTGTGGCTCAAAACTGTAGTTTTGAGTGCCTTATGGGCTATTAGGTGACCATAATCTGTAGGAAAGACTCCCTCCCCCTCACACACCCCTTTGGCCAGTTGACAACCTCCTTCTGTGATAGGGTTGTGGCATATGGGTTAATCACGTGTGGCATAATGACTGAATTTTCTTTATGGCAGGATAAAAGTGGCAATCCCCCAGGGATCCTCAAAAGTGCAACTGTTGATCCATTGCCTGATCTTTTGAAGGTCATGATTAGAAGGCTTGTGAGGTGGCATGTGATGCCTCCGACTTGTGTTCCAGACAGCTGTATTATCAACATTTATGAAGAGGGCGATTGCATACCACCACATATTGACAATCATGATTTTGTGCGCCCATTTTGTACTGCTTCATTCCTTAGCGAGTGCAACATTGTGTTCGGATCCAACTTGAAAATAGTGGGTCCCGGTGAATTTACTGGTGCAATTGCAATACCGTTGCCAGTGGGGTAAGTGAGTGTGTTCTTCTTCTCATAACTAGTGAAATTAGGAAGATTGGTCATTAATGACATTACATTACTCCCAGATCTGTACTGGTCTTGAATGGAAATGGAGCTGATGTAGCTAAACACTGCGTGCCAGCTGTGCCGACTAAGAGGTACACACTGAATGTTCAGAACTCTCAAGTCATAGTTAAATCTTCTATTTCATTGTGTAATGTGCTAACATCCTGTTAATCTTTACTTCACATAGGATTTCAATCACATTTAGAAGAATGGACGAATCTAAAAGGCCAACTGAATATGTTTCTGAGCATGATTTACAAGGGTTGCAGCCCTTGTCATATGAAGCAGACACACAAAAGAAATCAAGCTCCTCTAGGGCAAGGTTTTCCGCAAGAAAACAGTCAGTGAGACAAGAAGAGAGCACGGAAAGAGTAAAGATGCCAATGAGAAGGCATTCAGAGCCTTACACAGGTCGATATCGACGAGGACCTCCAAACAGGCAGTGGTTTGGGGCAAATACGGAAAATTGAAGGCACATTTTAATTACTTGTGTATATTGGTCCATCGTCATCTGCTAAAATTATCAGGGTTGTTGGAATTTGGGTATTCTCGTCTTCTTCTCGAGTTGTTGAAGTATTAAAATTGTCGGAGATTGCTTGTTTGCTACTGCATTTGATGGAGATATCTTCTAAAATAGAAGCCTATCTGATCTGCATTCGCAATATGGGAAATCAAGTATCGGATGTGAATGAGGAACACAAGCTGTAAGTGGGGAAGAGTGCTAGTATGATCTTGAGACGGGCAGATATGACAGTAGATCCGATGTATGTGTGGTCTTCCAATTTGCGGTTGTAGTGGCATGAGGCAGCTGTGCAAATAATTACTTGGAATATTGGATAAACTCTGCTGAACTGGACTTGCTCTACTTCAAAACTATAGGTTGTGAGAAATGTGTCCACCCGTGTTACCTGATTGTGTATTGGTGAAGCTTACATGGTGTATAATTCATCTTTCATTGGTTACATTTATTTGTGCATAAGATTTGGTGCTTGCTGTTTTCTCCTAGAGGTCGTATTGTTAATGGATTGGACAGGAAAACGTTGAGAACTAAGTTATCTGAGAGTGTTTTTTCTACTTGTTGGCTCAAGATTTCCATGGAATATATACGGCACCTGATACTGTTTTCTCCTTATTTGATATGTTGAGCAGTGGCCTGGAATTTATAGGTGGAATTAAGCTCAGAACAAACTGCCTGTTGATGATGTGCTTTGCTCATACACATACACGTAACTTAACAAACAAAAACATGTAAACACAACAGTGTCAGTTACTTCCTTCCCATGCATATATAAAATACCGGTATCTAGATTACTTTCACTAGAGTAGTAGCAAAAGAAAGAAAAAGCACCTGATTTTCCCAATTAGTGAAACCAGAGATGAGAGAGCAACATAACCTGCAGTGTTGCTTCCAACAACCACCCCACCCCAAAGACCTTCCCTCTATAATGTAGAGCAAATCCCATCAACAAAAGACACTAGAATTCCCACCAAACAATATTCCACTACATCAAGATATGATCCTATTTTCTGCCACCCACATCCTCTGGCAACTCCTGAAGCACATAACCATATAGAAACATTATAAGGACATTCTAAAATGTTTCAACAATTTCAAGATTGCTGTCAAAACAGATGAAAATGTTAAGAGTCCTACATCGAAAATGGAATGGGAACATGGACTCTTTATATAGACTTGAACAATCCTCACCCTACATGTAAAGAATGGATCTTGGGCCTAACTCAACCCCAAAAGCTAGCTTGTAGGGTGAGGATTGTCCAAGTCCATATAAGGATCATGTTCCCATTCCATTTCCGATGTGAGACTCTTAACAATTAATTTGTTTCTTTGCAGTATCCAATATTAATTGTCCATGCATGTGATCTTGCTCCTATTATATGTTAAATACTCATCAACCTATAAAAAGACTCGTGTTCCTTTCTGGAACGACGTCATTCCAACAATGTCAACATTCTCCGAGTTAGCTGCTATTCGATGTTTACATTAGACAAATGAGGACATGCATGACATGTTTCTTCAATATACTCTTTATCACTTAAATATGGCTAGTAAATAAGTATCCTCGCCTCATTTTACACTTAATTAACCACAAATAAATTTCATTGGTGTGATGTGAGCACCGAATGTGAGACAGTTTTTGCGAATTTGTGGTATGTATTATTGAACCCTCCATGCTGAATTTTCTGTACTTGGCCAATTATCATAGGATCAAATGGTGGTAATCCGAACTGGTTATATTGTTATATCTGGACTTTTTCCAATAAATCCAGCAGTTGGGACTTCTGTGCTCACTATATGCTTAGCATGTTGCTTAATTAATTGATTACTAGCATTTAATTTGGTATCTTTTCTTACGTGTTATGTGTATGTGTGACAGTCTTACAGTCACTTCGGTGTATTATCTCATAACCTTTGCCAGTATCTTGATGTTGTCGTTCCATACTAGGATATGCACTCACTTATGAAACAGAAATTGTAGATTATATAAAAGAAATAGTCCCACTGATTTGCCTTTTCTCTAAATGTATCTTGGGCCTAACTCAACCCCAAAAACTAAATGGATTTTGGACCTAACTCAACCCAAAAGCTAGCTTGTAGGGTGAGTATTGTCCAAGTACATATAAGGAGTCCGTGTTCACATTCCATTTCCAATGTGGACTCTTAACACCTCGTTAACTGGAGCGTGGACAATATAATTTGGGGGCCCAACATCGACAAACAAAGAATTAGAATGAGCCTGACTCTGATACCATGTAAGAATGGATCTTGCGCCTAACTCAACCCCAAAAGCTAGCTTGTAGGATGAAGATTGTCCAAGTCCATATAAGGAGTTCATGTTCCCATTTCATATCCGATATGAGACTCTTAACACTCCCCCACACGCCCAGACCTTGTTAAACGTAGATAATATAATTTGGGGACCCAACATCGGTGAACAAAGAATTGGAATGGGTCTGACTCTGATACCATGTAAAGAATGGATCTTGGGTCTAATTCAACCCCAAAAGCTAGCTTATAGGGTAAGAATTATCCAAGTCCATATAAGGAATCCATGTTTCCATTCCATATCCGATGTGGGACTCTTAACATCATACAAATCTCATCGACTTTTTTTCAAAGGAAATATTCCTATTCCTTTAATCTTGACTCTTAAATGTCCAGGGCAAGTTTGGCTGGTCCCCAAATTGGGTCAAGAGACCATAGTCATGACATATGAAATTACGAATTAATAAAAGTTGAGGTCTAGCTCAAACAATTTTAGCAAATGGTGTGCTAGATGAACATATCGTTGGAAAATTTTATACAATCGCAAGTAAATCAATGATATAATCTAGAAAATTAGTAAGAACACTTACCATGATCCATCGTATGAATCGATTGAAGGAAGTGATGATCTTCTAAGTCTCGTTACTCTCTTTATGTACACTTCTCTTAATGGGGCAGAGAAAAAAATAATTGGTAACAGACTTAGGGACCACAACTATATATATATAGTAAGGTAACCCTTCGAAAGAGACATAATTCTTCACAAGTAACCTTTCAGAAGAGGTGTAACTCTTCAGTTATGAACCCATCAATTATAACTGAAGAGTTAACTAGGTTTCTATGCATATAAATTCATACCTTATAACATAAGACATATATAGCTCATAAAAATAAAGTTTTATCTCTTGGATCATATATATTTCTGAAAATTGTACATAACCAAAAAAACTTTATAGTGCGCACAATTTGCTATCTCTAAGCAATCTGATTCATTAATCGTACTAATATGGGATCAAAGCGATTTTCATAACATATATTCGTCACTAAACCCATCAACTGTCATAATATCAGTAAAATCAATGACATAGATCAAGCATGGATGCATAACATGGAAATTGCATGTAAAATTTGTCACGACCCAAAACGGAGGGTCATGACGGGCACCTGGACCTTACTTGCCGAGTACCACTAATCATGTAATTAACATCTAACCATACTCAATCATGACCACGAGGACCGTCACCAAATATCCTGCTGACACATGAGAACAATAAATTGGGAAGGTACTGTGTAAACTCTTGCAAACGGAAGAAACCAATCTATGCATATATAGGTACCAAGGCCGACAAGGCCATAGATGACTACCATACACATGACATCTGTCTACAAGCCTCTAGAGAGTACGTAACATCAGAGGGTCGGGACAAGGCCCCGCCATACCCCTATGCATATCAAATATCATACCACAACTAGACTGCAACTCTGTAACAAATAGAGCGCTCCAATATCAGTTGAACCAGCAACCTACTAGTGCGAACCGTCAGCCTCTTTACCTTAGCCTGCGGGCATGAAACGCAGCGTCCCCCGACAAAAGGGACGTCAGTACGACTGATGTACCGAGTATGTCAGGCATGAAGAACAACATAATAGAAACCTGAAAGTAACATGAGACAAGAAACAACCAACCAATGGAGAATGCCTCTGAGGCCATAATATGCCTAAGTACCATGTCTATGCAGAATGACTCTGAGGACCATAATATGCATAAGTATCATGTCTGTGTAGAATGCCTTTGAGGGCCATAATATGCCTAAATGTCATGCACAATGTGGTCATGCACATATGCGTATATAACGCCATCAAGCCTCTGTGGGCATCCCATCATATCATATCGGCCTCTGTGGGCATAATCATTATCGTGTATATCTGTACCAGCTGTAGGTGGTGCGCGTATATAACGCCTTCCCTTTCCCCATATCCCATACATATATATAATGCATACATATAGTAGAGTATATAACTCTTTTTGAGGTCAAGGTATGTACATGAGTGTAATACATGAATGATATGACAATAAGACATTATAAGTTCATCGGAGTGATGTAATATCGCTTTGCCTCCGACTAACATTATGAACATTAACATATTTCTCATATACCTCAATAAGGATTTAGGAACATATTTAGACATGCTTTGACAATAGGAATGAATAACATGAACACCCATAACTACTGAGAGTAGAATAATTTATGGACAATATTACGTTTATGTTTCGTTACATGGAACATGCCAAAAGAAGAAAATATTTACCTTAACATACCTTTAGATGTAGATCCTTCAACCGCCCCTCAAATAGTCTATACAACACACGTTATGGATGAAAAGAACTAAGCTCTTTACACCTTACTTTACTGTGAAGAAATTTCCAATTTTCTATCCCCGGTGAAAACCAACGTGGGTAAAAGCTCTATGTCGTTCTTCAGAAACAGAAAATTTCCCTCTCTACACGTTGATGACCTTTTCTTCACACGTTGAGAACGGAACATATACATATATCTTCTCTTAATTAACCAAGAGTTGTTGCTAACATTTTCTTCACTCCTAAAACGTTAGTTCTTCAACCACAAAATGAAAATAAAGTTGCTGAAATATTTTGGTCTTTTCAAGATCAATTTCTCCTTAGTAAACAAATTGTTGGACTTATTTGACCTCAATTACTTGCTAGAAAGATACGTTTCCACTAGACACCACCTGGATTCATTATAAGCTTTACATGTGCCAAAATGTTAATACACCTAGTTGTGAACCAAACACTTATCTTAATCCATTAATATCTACTTATGTGACCAATGTATTATGGGCCCCACATATGAATGTTGTCCCCTTAAATTGCCCATATTAGTATTTTAACTTATTCCTTATCTCCCAATACACCCCAAAAGTAACTAACTAATTTTTTTATTCCACTTCATTTTAATATTAACCAATTTTAACACATTTCATACACCCATTGTCGTAGTTATGTGATATAGCACTAGTCCATAACCTCCTTTAGAACACACAAAATATTATTATTAATCCCCGTCGTCACACTTGTTAAATCCTAAATTGTTTTGGGACTTTGCCCCTTTATCCAATGAGCTCTTTATCCTATGATCAAAATTCTATACGGTCCTTATAACTTGTTCCATGTTCTGAAATTTGACGAAACTTATTCCTCTAATTCGTTTAACCTCTAATCCCCGCGTAACCTCTTCAACATTGATATAAATCTTCTATAACTTCATGAATGCCCTCTATTTCATTAAACACATGTGTGCTTACCTCGATGTATCCTGAAGCTAAAGTGCGGGGTGTTACATCATCTCCCCCTTAGAAACATTCGTCCTTGAATGAGAAGTATACATAAGGGACCAATTAATCCTCAAGATTTTCCAAAATTTTATTTAACCGAATTTCCCCTTGTAAATGGGATTACCCGAACCCTGTGAATGAGTAGAAGATACCCAAACTTGCCTCGAACGACCATACGTCAACATATACACATCACACGGCTTCATGTGGCTGTCAAACATCAAACATGACTATCTAAAGTGGGAACCTACCTCATGTATCCATACATCAGTTCTTGGTCAGGTTATGCTTTGCTCGGAGCATCGTCTTTAGTCTTAAATAAGTGGGGATACTTATACTTCATATCCTATTCCGCTTCCCACGTCATCTCTTTTACATTCTTATTTCGCCATAGAACCTTCACGGAGGCTACTTCTTTAGTCCTCAACTTGTGGACTTGACGATCTAGGATAGCAATAGGAACCTCTTCATATGATAGCTCCTCTGTAACCTTCACATCGTCAATCGGTACAATTCGGGAAGGATTTCCAATACGCGCTCCTAACATAGAAACATGGAAAATCGGATGAACAAACTTTAACTCCGGGGCGAGTCCAATTCGTAAGCCACTTAGCCGACTCATCAAATTATAAGATATGGAAAAATACACAAGCTCGTAGCATGTACTTGAGCGTTTGAATCGTACACTCGGCCTGCCCGTCTGTTTGAGGGTGAAAGGTTGTGCTAAGATTAACTTGAGTGTCCAAATCTTTTGAAATGATTTCCAGAATTTAGCTGTGAACTGCGCACCTTGGTAAGATATAATAGGAATAGGCATACCATGAAGGCGAACAATCTCTTTTACGTATAACTTTACATAGTCCTCGGCTGTGTATATAGTTTTGACCGTCAGAAATTGAGCTGATTTGGTCAGTCTATCAACAATCACCCAAATAGAATCAAACTTATGATAAGGGTGAGGTAAACCCATAATGAAATCCATATTAATCATTTCCCATTTCCACATCGGGACCTCAATGTTCTAAGTCACTCCGTCAGGCTTTTGGTGCTCTACTTTTACTTATAGGAGTGGACAAAAAACCCGGAGAATCTCATTTTTTTTTTAAAAAATCAATTTTTTGAAAAACCGAACCGAATCAGGATTTAGTGATCCGGTTCGGTTTTTTAATTTTGGATACGAACCGAACCGAAAAACCAAATTAAATATATAATTTTTTATTTTTTTATTTTAGGCTACTACTATCTCTTGAATCATAGCTATTGGAGTCAATCTATGAAGCTTTTATCGAAGTCGCATGCGACATGAACTTGATTAACATATCACGGAAGCATTGACATAAAATGTAGGGAGAGAAAGTAGTTGTAAATTGGTAAAAAAGTTTAAATGGTCATAACTCTGCGCTCGGATGTCCGTTTTACCCGATTTTTTTTATTTTGCGTATTTTTTCGAGACGGTGCCGGTCAAACCGCACAACCAATTTTTAGAAATACGTTCATTTTTCCAATCAATTTGTGTTTTCCCCCAAATCAATTTCTAATTTTCCTTTTTCTTTATTAAACATCTCACGATACACTATAGATTTCAACGTCGAAATTTCATGATAGTGTAGGTGTGAATGTCAATTTCAGTTTTGGAAATTCAATTTTTTTAAAAAAAAAAATTCTCCAACCCGACACACTAGAAAAAACGGATATAAACCGAACATATCGGGTTTTTTAAAAAAAAAGTTGTATTCACTTTTTTTTTTTTAAAATAATTTTTATTCGGATACAAAAAACCGAACCGAACCGAACCGATATACGCCCACCCCTATTTACTTACTGACAATTAAGACACTGCACTATACCTCCACAATGTTCCTCTTTATATCGTTCCACCAATGCATACCTTTGAGATCATGATACATCTTTGTAGATCCAGGGTGAATGGAATATTGTGAGCAATGGACCTCTCTCATAATCCTGCTACACTGGGAATACACAAATGGAGCTTCCACCTAGGGTCCCTCTCCCATTATACTCACAGGTTGCGGTTCTCTTTTGTTAAATATTCTTCCCGATCTTCTCTAAAAATGGGATCTTCATCATGACGTTTTTTTTCCCAGTATGAGACATGACCCTCTTTATTCTGAGTCATAGGGCTATCACTATTTGAATCCTCTAATCGGACTCACACTTAGCTAACTGATGTGTTCCCTCATGTCAACTTCCCTCCTTAGTCCTCACATTAGTCAAGCCGTTTGTGGGGAATGATTCTATTGTCAACTTAGCTTTGTTTACTAATTGGTGTGCTGAAAACTCTTATATTTGTAGCATCTCAATCGTGAACACTTTATGGACAATTTCATCGAATCAGAAGTACACATATCATCGTAGTTAACTCTCATTCATGGTCTGAAAGGAAATTTTTTTCGTACTTTCTCACTACTCGTAATTATAACAACTTCATTTCTTACTTATGTTGACACTTGTTCACTCATTTTCTTACTTGTCATACTCGCCTTAATTCTAAACTATTATGGTATACATACATACTCCCAAACATTGCTCCTGATTCCTATCCTTGGCGTTACTATCCCTTAAGGGATGATTTGTTAACTTATTCCCTTATTCTATACGTGGAAGATTCTGGAGAATTTGCATTACATGACGTTGGCCTACTATATCCAAGCATGGTCATTATACTTAGATTCGAATTCCTTCACTTGCCTCATGGCTAAGACTTTCTGTCAATGGCGCTTTGGGAAAAGATTTCATTGATCTCGTTAAGCTGTAAATTCATTACTTTATCTATCTCGTAGAACCTTTGGTCAATTCAAAAATACTCATAGACACATGTATTTGCCTGACATTTTATCCTCATTATAATATCATTATCTCTTGACATATATCTTTAATGTCTACCTTGTATCCATATGCGTCATTGGCCCCTTTTCACCTGTTTAGGTGCTGATCTCGAGCTTTACTCACTGTTACTTCCGTTTACATACTTTCTGAGAGGTATGACTGCATATGTTATAGAACCGATGCTTCGTATGTTTAGATCCAATTCATGGTGTCACATGATCCCATGACTTGTCAAGCTTTCTTGTCTTATCATTATTAAATCTCCTATCGACCGAGTGCTCATTCGTCTTACCTTTACATTTCCATTTTAAGTTGCTTTGGGGGGTCTCTTATCTCAAAGTATTTCTCATACTATCTTCCTGAACATCAGAGTTTCGTCACCTTTGGCCGAAGAGTTCTTACTGTCTCACATCTACCGTTGGTCCTCATGCTGTCCTGGAGTAATCATACCTTTGTGAAACATGCATAACTATAATCTCACTCACTTTTATCCTTCTTGTTGTAATCCTCTATTCTACTCGTCATTAAACAAAAAAAAACATTTATGCCTTGATACTTGATCATACCATTCCATTCATACTTATTAATTATTTTCATATTTCTTACAACCATTCTTCGATTGTTCCATATTTCTTACAACCATTCATACTTATTAATTGTTTTCATATTTCTTACAACCATTCTTCAATTCTTCAATTCTTCAATAGAGAGCATATTGTTCGCATTTGCACTCAATCTCCCTACTAATCATAGCCTTATTGGAAAAAGGCATTGTTGTAATCATAAACATGATAAGATTTACAAAGAGAATTCTTACAACTCAGCGCTATAGCACGATTCTAGATCAAGAAGGAAGGTAACCATTATCCTAAATACCATGTAGCCTACTGTCTATAAGTGTGGTGCACAACACAACCATAAACAAGACTCTACTAGACACGACTTCTAGACTCCCTAGGACATACCTGCTTTGATACCAAGTTTGTCACGACCCAACTCGGATGGTCATGACAGGCACCCGGACCTTACTTGTCGAGTACCACTAATCATGTAATTAAAATCTAACCATACTCAATCATGGCCATAAGGACCGTCACCAAATATGCTGCTGACACATGAGAATAATAAACTGGGAATGTATTGTGTAAACTCTTGCAAACGGAAGAAACCAATCTATGCATATATAGGTACCAAGGCCGATAAGGCCATACATGACTACCATACACATGACATCTGTCTACAAGCCTCTAGAGAGTACGTAACATCATAAGGTCGGGACAAGGCCCCGCCATACCCTTATGCATATAAAAAATATCATACCACGACTAGACTGCAACTTTGGAACAAATAGAACGCTCCAATATCAGCAGAACCAACAACCTACTAGTGCGAACCGTCACCCTCTTTACCTGAGCATGCGGGCATGAAACACAGCGTCACCAGATAAAAGGGACGTCAATACGACTGATGTACCGAGTATGTCAGGCATGAAAAACAACATAATAGAAACCTGAAAGTAACATGAGACAAGAAACAACCAACCAGTGGAGAATGCCTTTGAGGCCATAATATGCCTAAGTACCATGTCTATGCAGAATGCCTCTGAGGGCCATAATATGCATAAGTATCATGTCTGTGTAGAATGCCTCTGAGGGCCATAATATGCCTAAATGTCATGCACAATGCGGTCATGCACATATGTGTATATAATGTCATCAAGCCTCTATGGGCATCCCATCATATCATATCAGCCTCTGTGGACATAATCATTATCGTGTATATCTGTACTAGCTGTAGGTGGTGCGCGTATATAACGCCTTCCCTTTTCCCATATCCCATACATATATATAATGCATACATATAGTAGAGTATATAACTCTTTTTGAGGTCAAGGTATGTACATGAGTGTAATACATGAATGATATGACAATAAGACATTATAAGTTCATCGGAGTGATGTAATATCGCTTTGCCTCCGACTAACATTATGAACATTAACATATTTCTCATATACCTCAATAAGGATTTAGGAACATATTTAGACATGCTTTGACAATAGGAATGAATAACATGAACACCCATAACTACTGAGAGTAGAATAATTTATGGACAATATTACGTTTATGTTTCGTTACATGGAACATGCCAAAAGAAGAAAATATTTGCCTTAACATACCTTTAGATGTAGATCCTTCAACAGCCCCTCGAATAGTCTATACAACACACGTTATGGATGAAAAGAACTAAGCTCTTTACACCTTACTTTACTGTGAAGAAATTTTCAATTTTCTATCCCCGGTGAAAACCAACGTGGGTAAAAGCTCTATGTCGTTCTTTGTGTTTTTCTTCCGAAACAGAAAATTTCCCCCCTTTACACGTTGATGGCTTTTTCTTCACACGTTGAGAACGGAACATATACATATATCTTCTCTTAATTAACCAAGAGTTGCTGCTAATGTTTTCTTCACTCCTAAAACGTTACTTCTTCAACCACAAAATGAAAATAAAGTTGCTGAAAATATTTTGGTCCTTTCAAGATCAATTTCTCCTAAGTAAACAAATTGTCGGACTTATTTGGTCTCAAATACTTGCTAGAAAGACACGTTTCCACTAGACACCACCTGGACTCATTATAAGCTTTACATGTGACAAAATGTTAATACACCTAGATGTGAACCAAACACTTATCTTAATTCACTAATATCTACATATGTGACCAATATATTATGGGCCCCACATCTGAATGTTGTCCCCCTAAATTGCCCATATTAGTATTTTAACTTATTCCTTATCTCCCACTACACCCCAAAAGTAACTAACTAATTTTCTTATTCCACTTCATTTAAATATTAATCAATTTTAACACATTTTATACCCTCATTGTCGTAGTTATGTGATATAGCACTAGTTCATAACCTCCTTTAGAACACACAAAATATTATTATTAATCCCCGTCGTCATACTTGTTAAATCCTAAATTATTTTGGGACTTTGCCATTTATCCAATGAGCTCTTGATCCTATGACCAAAATTCTATACGGTCCTTATAACTTGTTCCATATTCTGAACTTTGACGAAACTTATTCCTCTAATTCGTTTAACCACTAATCCCCGTGTAACCTCTTCAACATTGATATAAATCTTCTATAACTTCATGAATGACCTCAATTTCATTAAACTCATGTATGTTTATCTCGATGTATCCTGAAGCTAAAGTACGGGGTGTTACAAAATTAATCTCAGTCATGCCTATTGCCAATTGATCCTACTTTATGACTTTAAATAGTCCACAATCACTTTCTTACACTTTATGCAGAACCGCAATAGAAAGTCAATAACTTTATTTTCAGAGTTTTCAATAATCATTCAAAATTCATAAATTTCAAAAAACTTTAATATGTACAGAAAATATACTTAAACATGTCAAAAACATGAATAAAACAATAAACTCCCATTCAAGTGACTCATCATAGAGTCCAACGACATCCATATAAGCTACAAGCTCATAAAAAAGCTTTAGGTTGCAACTTTTCATGAGCGGATCCGCAATAATGAAGTTTGTACTAATATGCTCTATTGACACAAGAAGACTCTGAACTTTTTCCTTCACACAATTAAAATTTTTATGTGTATATGTTCTAATTTAGACAAACTTCATATATACGTATTTCAAACACATATATATCTAAAAGTGTTCGTCTCAAGATATCTAACACAATATTATTATTTAGTCTTTGGACATAAATAATAATTTGTAAGTGGTACCTTTATACATAGTTCATGAACATTGACTACTCAATCGGCCTAGCAATTTGCCTTTTTTTGGACCGACAAATTACTAGCATGACATTACTAATGTGTCACATATTCATGACTATCCATTCTCTGGTCAAAATAGTCTTCCTTTGGGATGATTATTCTGCATAGCGAAAACATGCTCACATGTCCAAAGCAAATAAATTTTATCTAATAGAGGTTACTTTGGCAATTAGACTAATCTATTCCATTTGAAACAAGAAGCACACATGGTATAATTCCATTCCCAGTACAAATAATTATTTCTTTTATGCGCAACGAAAAAATAGCAAAAAAGACATCCCCAAATGCAACTGAAAAAATGCAGATCGATATTCGCTTTATGCAAAATTGCTTTAGAAAATTTGAAAAGCACAACAAAAATCTACATAAAGTTTTGCAGAATAAAGCAGAAACGAACTGCAAAAAATTACAAAAAAAAATTATGCGAAAAAATGCACAAAAATTAATGTTATACACCGTATGAAATTTTTTAAACTTAATATTTTATGGTCTTAGAATGATTTGGCTACTCCTGAAACCTAATTAAATTTGAAAAAAAAATTATGACACTAAATTGTCCTCCAAATTATTTTGGTTAGCTCTTTAATCTCAACGTAACCATCAAGTAAAGATTAATAACTTAAACCAAAATAACACTTTAAAATTGTATAAACTTAAAATATATATATACAAAATTGGATATGCACAAAGGAGGACCAAACTGCATCTATTGCCCAACATAGAAATCAAATTATAAAATATTATAATTTATTTCAAATTGGATACGCAATATAATTTTTTAAGAATGATATAATTTCCTTAATGCATGGTGGCAAAATCAAATAAATAAGGCATAACTTAATGAGCACCAAAATTCAATGGTAAATGAAAAATAGTTTGATCAACCAAGTTTTTGTTTGGTGAACAAATGACATTTTATTAATACTAAACAGTAACATTAGTAGAGATATTGTTAGTAGTAGCAGATACTAGACCATCAGTAGCAGTTACATAGAGATTTCCAAAGGTTGCCAAATTATTACACAGAGACATAGATACTAACTTATTCATACTAATTCCTAATTTATCCTTTTGGACAACACTGTGTGCTGCAACTGGAGAGGTTGATTGACTACATAGTAAGTTAAACAATGACAACTTGGATCCTAACTTCGCCAAAATATGAGCACTTCTATTTCCTTCTCTGAAATTATGCCTGACCACTGGACTCCTCAACTTCCTCAATAGGTATCTGCATTCATGGACAAGAGGGTAATAGCTAGCATCTATTTGGAGGAGTTGCAAAAGTTCAATTGAGTCTGTTTAAATTTCAATAGGGAGATAAGGGTGTTGCTCAAGGATTTTAAGGCCAAGGTACAAGGATATTATGTCACCCGATAAGTTCGGAATGTTTTATTGTCATTCATGCATTATATTCATGTATTACCCTGAACCCACATGTGTTATATACACTACTATATGGTATGCATTATATATATGTAGGGGATGGGAAAAGGGAATGTCGTTATATACGCAACATCACCTGCAGCTGGTACAAATATCACGAAAAGGAAGATGCTCAATGAGGCCAATATGATAATGACTATGCCCATAGAGGCCAAAATGATATGATGCCCACAAAGGCTGTTATGGGAAGGAAGATGCCCGATGAGGCCAATATATATATGTATACTGCATTTGCATATTATGGGGAGGAAGATGCCCGATGAGGCCAATATATATATGTATACCGCATTGTGCATGATATTCAGGCATATTATGGCCCCCAGAGGCATTTACTACTGGTCGGTTGTTGTTGTCAGTTGTTTCTGTTTCAGTTTATTGTTATATCCCTGTTATGCTACTATTTATGACATACTCGGTACATCAGTCGTACTGACGTCACTTTTGTCGGGGGGACGCTGCGTTTCATGCCTGCAGGTTCACGTAGACAGAGCGACAATCCACGTTAGTAGGTTGCTGACTCAGCGGATTTTGGAGCAACTCTCCTTGTTTCGGAGTGTCAGTCTAATCTTGGTACGGTATATTTTTGCATGTATATATATGGGTATGGCGGGGCCCTGTCCCGACATTATGATGTAGTGTACTCTTTTACAGGCTTGTAGACGGTGTCCTGTGTATAGCAGTCAAATATGGCCTTGTCGGCCTTAGTTTGTATATATGTATGGGTTGAGTCCTGCCGTTTGTAAGATATTACATGACTTCCTTCTAGTCTATGATTTATTTGTGTCGGCAGGGTACCGGGTGACGGCCTTGTGACCCGTGTTTAATTATGATTAGACGTTGACTATATGATTAGTGGTACTAGGCAGGTAAGGTTCGGGTGTCCGTCATGACCCTCTGGTTTGTGTCGTAACAGTTAGTTACTGCTTTTTTTCAAGAATGTTTTATCATGGCATGTTCGCTTTTGTTACTCTCATTTTCATACTGCTTTAAATTTCTTATCCGGGTGTGATCGTTTATCTTAGTTTTGCTTGTGCTTATGTTTTTTCTTGAGCCGATAGTCTTTCGAAAACAACCTCTCTACCTACCAAGGTAGAGGTAAGGTCTGCATACACTATAACCTCTCTAGACCCCACATTGTGTTATTTCACTGGGTATGTTGTTGTTGTTAATTGTTGTAGCTTTTACTTGTGTCCCTCTTATGACCATGGTCATCCTACTTGTTATTAAATTCATTTTTCTTACCAAAGAGATCTCTCTGCCCTTAGCTTCTTCTGCAGAGACTCAGCCATTTATGCAGCCATAGATTAAGAAAAACAAATGCAATGAGATTGCCTTCTCTGAATATGTTGACGAAATTGGACTGACCCTCTGTTTTCATGGTTTGTAGTTGGTCAATCTCTTCCCGGATAAGTCTTGATTTTGTTGATCCTCCATTAATCATTTGAAGAATTCAACAGAGATATTTAAGAAATCATTGTCTGTGCATCATCTTAAACGAATATTGAGAGTCAGTATTTCTGCCATGTTATTGTGTTGCAATGTTCGAACAAAGACAGTGAAATTTATGATCAAGTTGTCTTGGTGATATACTGATATTTAAGGATGCCTCCTCCTCCTGCACTTTCTGGATTTCATTTGCTGCAACCATCCACATTGAGATTGTACTCATTGAGAGATGATTTAATTTATCTCACCATTTTCGTATCCAGCTTAGGTCTCATCTTGTTCTCCTGTTAAAAATGTTAGGCATGATATAGTAACAATTTCATGAGAAAAGTTACTCTATATATAACCATGTTAGCATTAGGCTTGATATCTTCATGTTTATGGGAGTACCTAAATATTTAGAGTTTTCATAAAAGGATAAAAGGAAGACATTGCAAAATAAAATAAAGAACATTGTTATTAAGATTTGTTATCCACCATTACGAGATAATAGATCTGATGTTACCAAGGGCAAAAAGAATTTCACAGGAGTTAGAAAATAAGGTTCAATAGCCTTAACATAAAGAAAGAGACTTTGAAGAGAATTTTGTAATTTTGTTATTCCAAATCTTTTTACTAATGGAAGTTGGTGTTGTTGGCTTTCTTGAAAGTAAGCCTGGCAGACTTGGTGGGGAAATTGCCACTATTATCAGGATTACAGATAGGGTATTGATTTCCTCTCATTAATTCCTCTTAAATTGCATTAATTTATCCTAAAGATTTCATTTCAATTGAAATTTGGTTATTCACCATGTACGAGGATCCCCGTTAAGCATCCATGGCTCACACAAAATAGTTGTACTAACACAACACATATTTTGAGAGTTGATACGAAAATGTCATGCGAAAACTAAAAAAGTTGCAAGAAATTACTGCCAATAAGAAATGGTTGTGAAGTGTGAAACCTACCACAGTAAGTATGATGCTAAATAATGTTTCGATATAAGATTTAACAATTTTGAAGTGTCGTAAAGTTCAGTCACAATAAAAAACCAAGAGAACTCAATATGAGAAAGCCAATTCAACTCAATTATCATGTACTAATTAAGTAAGACACGAATAGGTGGAACATGAAGCATATCCATGAATAAAAAAATAAAGTCACTAGTTGAGATAATAGCTAACCAATAGTTGACTTGTCTACTCTACTGAATTAGTTAACACTATTATTGAGAATAATCAACACAAGTGCCCTCTTGAACGGGTGCATGAGTATACTGTTATTATCTATGTTCGGAACAATAATTTAAAAAACAGTTTCTGTTTTTCTAATCAGGAAAACAGAAAGCGCTTAAACAGAAATTTAGAAGGAGCAGAAAAGTACTCCAAGCCCACAAGTTGCTTAGGTGTCCTCAGGAATTATAACTCCCTTACTATTGTCAAGTATTTGAGTTACTTCCTCTCAGGATAGGACGAAAAAATATTCATATAACAGCAGTAATGCAAATTACAGAACTCGGATGAACTCAAATGAAGAAGCAAATCACGCGACACATTTATGTTGAAAAAATGATGTACATAAGAAGAGAAGAAGTTTTTCAGATTTTCAGTGTGTGAAATGAGATGAAGCCTCTGAAAATTTATAGCCACTAGTTGAAAAATCAACGGGTGCATAAATGCTTGTTCGTGAAACGGCAGTGTCTGTTCGGCTTGGTCATGAATTTCAAACGGCCACAAATTTTAAATTAAAATTTCCATTGGGAAATATCAGAAAAAGGAAAATTAAATAACGGAAAAAGAAAATAAATTTGGTCCAAAAAATATATCAATAAATCATATCCAAATCTGAAGCCTAGCTGGGCGACAACGGAGAGAGGGGAGACTCTCCTCTCAAATATTTAAGAGCTGGAAGAAGTGCTTCTATATATAAGCACACTAGTCTTGTTTTCCCTCACCAATGAGGGACAACGTGCCTTTTCAAAAATGAACTTTGTTTAAATTTTATTTTCGTTTATTACCCTGTTCACACTACACCTCAATTTTCTACACTTTAAACCCAATAATTCCCCACATGAATGGTAATGGATATATGATGAAAGAATTATGTGATTCGCAAGTAAGGATTAATCACATCTTGATAAGTAAGTTTCTCTTTGAACTTGAACATATATCATATATACTCGGTCAATCGATAGATTTGATATTTGAACCGTTGAGCTTTGGGATATATCTAGACAATATATGTCACACAATTAAACTGTAATGACTTTAGTTCTCATTGTTGTGTCCGTTTAAGCTATGAACACCGCATAATTTCATAAGTGCGTAGAGAATTGGCTTTACAAAATTCTCCTTGAAGCATTTTACATTTTTTTTTTTGGTAACTAAAGGCTTTTATTAATCACCAAAATTATAATTACAAACCAGAGACATAGCTATACACAACTTGCCTATCAAACCTTAACTAAACTGAGCGACAGAATCAAAAAACTAAAAAGAAAAACTATGAATAACATGCCTAATTCGGGGTGGGCCTCGGACACATATAACATTAGCAATCTCATTTGCAACTGTATTCCATTCTCGGCTTCTCTTCTAAAAAATTCTCAAATTTCTCTCCCTCCATATGCATTGCACAATCTCTGAATACAACATTCTGAACATTTGTGCTCTTTGAGTGTTTCCTCGAGCATTAGCAATCATCCAGTCAGTATGCTGCTCCCATGTAATAACAGAACAAGATTGAAATGGCATCCAGTTCAGCATCTTATCTCATATCCTTTTCGTATAATCACAATGAACATACAGCTGTTCCCTGGATTCAGTAAAAGTATGACACAAAACACATTACGGGTCCACTTGCATACCCCACTTAAGGAGTCTATCAGTAGTTAGCATAGCATCAGTGTTAAATATACATCCGATATACACAGTGAATAGTGGTTCTCGGGTTACTGTAGCGAAGCCCACGGTTGGGCAGTTTTTGTATATAAAGTTTATATGTCTTGTACCTTAATTAGTCTTGTACACTTACCATAATTGTATAATTAGTCTCCAAATAGAATAAGGTTTTAGAAGTAGAATAGGAATATGATTTTTCTATTATGGAAATATGTAAAGTGTATATATTCTCTTTCAATTAATGAAAATAATCAAGGGATTATTTCTTTCATGGTATCAGAAGTCTAGGTTATTTTTTCTCCTAAATTTTCCGTCCACCTTGCTCATCGGAGTCCGGCTTCCCTTCCCCGGTATTCCTTGTCGTCGGTGGTCCTTCTTTTGAGCTTTGTGTTTTCTTCTCAAAACACCTATTGTTCTTTTGTTATGTCGACGACAAAGAACTCGTTTCATCATGTCCTGGTTGTTTCTAACATCAAGAATCACATTTCTCTTATTCTTGAAATAGAAAACGTTCAATACGCGACGTGGGCCGAGTTGGTCAAAATTCACGCTCGCTCACATCAAGTCATCCATCACATAATCCCCGCAGCTCTTGAGGATACGGAGGTGCCTAAACGCGAGGATGATCCTAAGTTATGGACAACACTTGATGCCACTGTTCTTCAGTGGATTTACTCCACTATCTCTATTGAGCTGTTGTAGACGATTATTGAGCCAGACGCTACGACGATGGCCGCTTGGGATAGGTTGCGTGACATATTCCAATATAATCAAAATTTCAGAGTTGTTACCCTTGAGCAGGAATTTTCCCACATACACATAGAAAATTTCTCGAATGTTTCAGCTTATTGCAAAAAGGTTGAAGGAATTAGCGGACCAACTCCGTAATGTTGGTGCGCCCTTTAGCGAAGATCGTCACGTTCTGCAGATGGTTGCTGGCCTATTTGAGCCCTATAGTGGCGTTGGAACTCTACTTCGTCAAATCAATCCTCTCCCAAAATTCTATATAGCCTGCTTCATGCTTACTTTGGAAGAAGTCGGTTTGGATAAAAAGGCGGCTACCGGGGCTAGTCCCATCGTCATGATGACGTCCTCCACCAATTCTTCAGGTTTTATTGATAATTTGGGCCAAAATCGTGCTTACGGTGGCGGCAAGAATAATAGGAAAAATAATGGGAAAAACCGCGGTGGTACCGGCGGCAGTGGGTCCCACCCCAACAGCAGTAGGCTACAATCCAACTGGTCCAAGCCTTGGAGCCCCTGGCCGTGGGCCTGGGCCAGTAGGAAGTGGCCCAACAGTCCCGGTTTTCCAGCCCCTGCAGCCCACGGCAATTGGACCCAGCTCCAGCCACAATTTCGGCCCAGCTATCCGAGCCCAGCTTCTGTCCAGAGGTCCAGTGTTGGCCCGGGTCAGTAGGGAGGTAGGCCTGCCCCACCAGGCCCATCATGCAATGGGCCCCATTCCTACCGACATTGAAGCTGCGATGCACACGCTTGGAATAAATCCTTCGGAACCAAATTGGTATAATGACACCAGTGCCAGTACTCACATGACGTCTGACTCAGGTACTCTCTCGTCTTATTCCAATTTGAGCAACAATCGTGGTATAATTGTTGGTAATGGTAATTCAATTCTAATTCGTGGTTACGGTCATAAAACGTTGCCTCCCCCCATCCACCCCTTATTTTGAAAAATACCCTTCACGCTCCTAAATTGATTAAAATTTTGTTGTCAGTCCGTAAATTCACCACTGATAATTCTGTTTCTATCAAATTTGATCCGTTTGGGTTTTATGTGAAGGATTTCAAGACGGGGAGTCCTCTCATGAGGTGTGATAGTAGGGGAGATCTTTATCCTATCACGCCAAGTTCCGGTTTCTCGAGTCAAGCCTTGCCATCATCTTTTGCAGCTCTTGCTCCTTCCGTGTGTAATGCTCGTCTAGGTTATCAGGGGTCGTCTATTTTATCTTCCTTAGATAAAAACAATTTTATTTCTTGTAAGGGTACGCGTCGTACTCCGAATTGTCAATCTTGTTCTTTAGAAAAAATTGTTAACTTGCTATTTGTAGACTCCAATTCTCATACTTTAATGTCATTCGATATTATTCATAGTGATTTATGGACATCTCCCGTTCTTAGTTCTTTGGGTCAGCGGTATTATGTTCTATTTCTGGATGATTATTCTAAGTTTTTATGGACTTTTTCGATAGCGAACAAATCTCAAGTTTTTTCCATTTTCTTAAAATTTAGAGCATTCATTAGAACCCAATTCGAACGGAAAAATTAAAAATATTCAATATGATAATGACAAAGAATATGATAATGGGGTGTTTCGGGAGTTTTGTGCTAATAATGGGATTAATTTTCATTTTTCTTGCCCTCATACGTCGCCACAAAATGGGAAAGCTGAACGCAAAATTCATACCATTAATAACGTTGTCCGAACTTTATTGATTCATGCTTCCGTACCCCCTTCTTTTTGGCATCATGCTCTACAAATTGCTACATATCTTCTTAACATTCTTCCTTCCAAATATTTGACATATTCATCCCCCCTTCAAATTTTATATAATAAGACTCCTTTGTATTTCCATCTTAAGGTCTTTGGGTGTTTGTGTTATCCACTCTTTCCGTCCACCATAATTAACAAACTTTAGGCCCGGTCTACCTCGTGTGTTTTTTTGGGTTATCCGTTAAATCATTGTGGTTACAAACATTTTGATTTATCATCTAATAAAACCATCATTAGTCGTCATGTAATTTTTTATGAATCCCAATTTCCGTTTGCTAAGGTTAGTAATCATGTGCCTAGTTCGTATAATTTTTTGGATGATGGTATATCCTAGTATATTATTCACCATTTTTCGGACGTGTCCCGCACCCCAAATTCGCCAGCGGGCCCACTTCCTGCTGGTCCTCCCCAAAAAGTCGTCGTCTACAGTGTCCGGATCCAAAGAATCGAGCCATCTATCCTACCCGCCCGCCGGCCCGCTTCGAGTTAATATTTCCGGGTCCAATGTTGGCCCGGTTCTCGTGTCCGGCTCCGGTTCCCATTACTGAATATCGCCCGCCGCCGATCCGTTACAAGTCCCGATAATTCCCAAAATCTGCCTAATTCTCCCCCGAGTCATAGACCGGTCACTCATAGTCAACGAGGTATTGTTAAACAAAAAAGACATTTTAATTTATATTTTAATGTTATTAAATTCCCTCTACCCCGTAACCCTGTGTCTGCCTTAAATGACCCGAATTGGAAAATTGCTATGACCGACGAATATAGTGCTCTTATTGATAATAAGACATGGGAGTTGGTGCCTCATCCATCTGATGTTAATATTATTCGGTCTATGTGGATTTTTGCTCATAAGGACAATTCTGACAGTTCGTTTGCGAGGCATAAGGCTCGTCTTGTAGGTGATGGTAAGACTCAGCAGATTGGTGTGGATTGTGGTGAGACATTTAGTTCGGTGGTCTAGCCGGCTACCATTCACAATGTGTTCAGCTTGACTCTTTCGAAAGCATGGCCCATTCGTCAGTTAGATGTGAAGAATGCTTTCTTACATGGTGATCTCAAGGAGACAATCTATATATATCAACCCGTGGGGTTTAGGGATCCCAAATATCCTCATCATGTCTGTTTGTTGAAGAAGTCCTTGTACGTGCTTAAGCAGTCTCCACGGGCTTGGTATAAGAGGTTTGCAGACTATGTTTCGACTATTCGGTTCTCTCATAGCAGGTCGGATAATTCATTGGTCATATATCGTTATGGTTCTTCTTTGGCGTATATACTATTATATGTAGATGATATTATCTTGACTGCCTCTTCTGATGCATTACGCCGTCTATCATGACAGTGCTCACTTCTGAGTTTGCTATGAAAGACTTGGGTCCCTTGAGTTACTTTTCGGGGATTGTTGTCACTCGTCATGCAGGTGGGTTGTTCTTATCCCAGAGGAAGTATACAACTGAGATCATTGAGAGGACTGGGATGTCATCCTGTAAGTCCACTTCCACTCCGGTTGACACTAAACCCAAGTTGGGTGCTGCGGCTGGCTCACCATATGAGGATTCGACCGGCTATCACAGTCTTGCAGGGGCCTTTCAGTATCTTACGTTCACGAGACCAGATATTACATATGTTGTACAACATGTGTGTTTGTTTATGCATGATCCCACGGTTGAGCACATGAATGCGCTCAAACGCATTCTTCGGTACGTCCAAGGGACACTTGACTATGACTTGCATTTATATCCGTCATCGGCGTCTACGCTTGTCTCGTATACTGATGCTTATTGGGGTGGCTGTCCGGACACCAGACGCTCTATGTCTGGCTATTGTATATTTTTTGGTAATAACTTGGTCTCGTGGTCTGTGAAACGTCAGTCGACTTTGTCCCGCGCCAATGCAGAGGCCGAGTATCGAGGGGTAGCCAATGTGGTCTCTGAGTCATATTGGCTACGTAATCTTCTTTTAGAGCTACAGTGTCTTATTCAGAAAGCTACCTTGGTTTATTGTGATAATATTAGTGCCATCTACCTGTCTGGTAATCCGGTTCAGCACCAGCGCACTAAACATATCGAGATGGACATTCACTTTGTTCGTGAAAAGGTAGCTCGTGGACAAGTACACATCTGCCATGTCCCTTCCAGGTATCAAATTGCAGACATCTTTACAAAGGGTCTTCCCTCGGTCCTTTTTGAAGATTTTTGGGACCGTCTCAGTGTTCGTAGACCGCCCGCTTTGACTGCGGGGTGTGTTAAATATACATCCGATATACACAATATACACGTGTATATCGGATGAATAGTGGTTCTCGGGTTACTGTTGCAAAGCTCACGGCTGGGCAGTTTTGTATATAAGGTGTATGTGTCTTATACCTTAATTAGTCTTGTACACTTACCATAATTGTATAGTTAGTCTCCAAATAGAATAAGATTTTAGAAGTAGAATAGGAATAGGATTTTCCTATTATGAAAATATGTAAAGTGTATATATTCTCTTTCAATTAATGAAAATAATCAAGGGATTATTTCTTCAACAACTATGTTGTAAATCTTGCTTTGGGTCTTGCTGCATTCTTGAACATAATAGCCTTCCAAGACACTCAAGGTTGGGGAGTCAAGACCTGGTAGTATATCTGTCTGATGATACTCTTCACATGATTGATGTTTTGCAGTTGCGTGATTACATATCTTGCCTCAAATATCTTCCTAATCAACCAGCAGGCCTGCTTTGGCACTTGAACCTCTTCCAACTGTTGGTCCTTGATATAGTATGTGTGTATCCATCGAATCCATAATTTATCTTACAGTATAATGTGTTTTACATATCACAGTTATAATATGTGATTCCTAAACATGTTATCATGTAGATATACTATTTGATAATCCCATATCAAACTTATAAATCATTAAAAAAAATTAGCGTTTTATCCTTGTTACTAAATATTGTCTCCATTACGAAAATGGACCAAAATATTTTTGTTTGACAATGTTGAACCGTCAAACATAATTTTGTTTGATCTCGTTGAACCTAGATTTTGAAATTTCAAATCTTCTAGGTAGAGTTACCACCATGATATAGATTAACGACAGATATTTGTTGATTTTTTTTGTCAATAATTGTTATAGTATTTTAGTATGCACATGCAAACAATATCTCCAAATTCCCATGAAAGTTTCATTTATGTTTGAAACCACTCCTTTCCGTCCAACTTTAACAAAATGAAGTTTGTCAAATAACTATAAGTTGGTTGTCCTCGATCGTGGTCTCATTTCCTGTGATAATATCTCAACCGCCTCTTTAGCTGGATCATAAATTTGAGAGAATGACATCTTGCCTAAATTTTAACTTTAAGCCCATTGACAAAGCCGGATATACCAATTCAATTCAATAAAGTTAGATTTTGGTCGAAAGGAAACAAAAACATAATTAACATAGAACATGTGCTAAGTAGAAAAAAATAGATGCCAAAACGGACTGGCCTAGCACTATTCAGCCTCCCAAATCTAAAAGGGCCTTTAAAATACTCGCCAAACTCGGCCTTAAGTTGGTTGCGGTGAACCTTGCAAATTTTATTTTTGCAAGAATTTATGGGACATATATTTTTCGAAGGAGAAAAAACTTTTAAATGTTAGATGTGAATAACTTTTGTTATTATTTTTTTATTTGTTAAAGATTAAAGAATAAAATGTGTGAAAACTTATATGGGTAATTGTTACTTTCATTTGAAGAGCTAAAGTCGTCATATTTCTCTCTAAAGATTCATAGTTATACTATGTATTGAAATTTTTGATGATGTATCAACTTCAGTATTTTTTTAGTGTATGTGCAAAGAAAGAACGTAACTTTCTTGAATTCATCATAATATTGATTAATGAATTGACTTTCGTGTCGCTATATATTTCTAGTTTGCCCAAACAATATATATGAACAAATCTGCATTAGTTGCATGTATCCAGACTTCAAGATAAGAAACGCGAATGGGGTCAAATAAGAGGCCTGAAGTCCGAATACATGACTAGCCAATAAATTAAAGTCTTAAAATAGAACAGTTTGATTCTAAAAGAACCTCTAACCTTGTTACGGTCAGTTATGAAAAATCTTTTTTTTAGTTCTCCCTGATCTTCTTTTATTTTTTATACTTTGTGTTAAATCTAAATTAATTATTTTACTTCAAGGGCCAGCCAGGCCCAGCTTCATGAGGCCGGGGGACTAACTGGCATTGGGCTTAATAGCCTCACGTTTAAAATGGGCTGAAAATTATTACCCCAACTTCATTCATTCAGTAGGTTGGATTGGACTGATTTCGTGGATCAAGCCCATTTTAGCGACTCCATATGATAATGAAATAAGTATATAGGATGAATAATTCGAAAATGATAAGATACCATTAACTAATGGGATAGGACCTAACTAATCAATACCCTTTCAAGATCTGTATCTCTCAAAATCCTTCTTCAAAAAATATTGAATTTTGTCCCAAACTAAAGATTTGGATGAGAACTAAAAATGTGAATGTATCCATTTACATAGTTAAAGGTGTTAAATTTCTCCTTCAAATTTTCCGGAATTCACGAATCGAGTTTTAGATTTTTTGTAGAGGGCACTAGAATTTGATAAGATATTCTGCACTCCAATTTCTATAATGAGTGATTTTTTATCCGCCATCTTCCATCACTGGTCGAGCATGATTTTCCTCTTATTATATAGTTCTTTGATATATTTTCCTGCTATAAATATGAATAGCTTATATATCACTTTCTAACATTTTATAAGTTGTGGCAATTGGAGACTAAATTTATTTTCCTGTAGTTCAGTAAATTTTTATTTCTCGTTTGTGCAATATTCGTGGATGGTTAAAGTTTTTATTCTACTTCTACGTACCTTAATTAAGTACTATTATTGAGATTATCTTTTTATTTTAATTAAATAAAATTATCCCAAACTTTTAATTAAACCGAAATAAAACTCATACGGACAAAAATGAGATAAGTGTGATGGCGTAGTGTATAAATTGAAAGACAAAAATAATTCATGTGAATTAGCTTTCTTGATGTTGTCATGTAAATAAACGGTTGTCCGCTTGGGCAGCTCAATTGGTTATCAGGGGGATATTTGGAAAATGTAAATAAATTGTTCTGCTGGAATAATATCTATAGTAAAAAAAAAAATAGCTGGAAATGATTTTCTCATTTTTCTTATGAGGTATTTAAGTTCTCTCAAAAATTCATATACTGCCACTTAGACAAACTAAAAATGTGTACTATTATTCATAACTTTGAGAGATTGTCATCTTGCCCAAAATTTAATTTTAATAAATACTTAGACAAAGCTTAATAGCCCAATTCAATTTAATATAGCTAGATTTTGGTCAAAATGAGAAAAGGTAAACATAATTAACATATAAGTAATAGGTACTAAGTATGAAAAACAAGTTAAATTTATAACTCAACTTATTCACCTGACGTGTTATCAACGAAAATAAAGAAGATTATATTAAAAAGAAGTGCTTTCAAAATCTCCAAAATCTCCTTTCCATAGATTCATCAATCACCTGTATACAGAGGAAGAACATACAAAAACCTTATATAACTCTAAATAATATACTCCTTAGCTTGAATACTGCAAAAGCAAATTGAAAATGAGGTGCCTAAACAATTCAGATGTTCTGAAATTATGGCTCATCCAACAACACAACAGCTGAGTGTTGGAAATTTCAATAAATGTTGATTCGTAATTTCAAAAACATAATTAAAAAAAAAAAGCATTCCGTGTTAGCAGTCCCATCCGGATAATACAGAGCATGCAACATGAACGACAGCGTAAGACATAAGAGAAAAAGACACAAGGGCTACAATGACTAAGCTTGCTCTAAATACAAGTGCTTTGTCAGGACGAAATATATTCATCATAACAAGAAAACTTGAAATGGCTGCAGCTACCAGGTAGAGGCTTGTTCTAAGTGGTTAAGAGTATATGGAATGTAAACATGTACTTCTTATATGGACTTGGACAATCCTCACCCTACAAGCTAGCTTTTGGGGTTGAGTTAGGCCCAAAATCCATTATTTACATGGTATCAGAGTCAGACTCATTCTAATTCTTTGTTCACCGATGTTGGACCCCTAAATTATACCACGCTCCAGTTAACAACGTCTGGGCGAGCGGGGAAGTGTTAAAAGTATCATATCGGATATGAAATGGGAACATGGACTCCTTATATGGACTTGGACAATCCTCATCCTACAAGCTAGCTTTTGGGGTTGATTTAGGCCCAAAATTCATTCTTTACATAACTAGTAGTATATGTTTTATGTTGGAAATTAGGGAATTTTCTGTTGTTACCATCTTCTTCATAGCTCTGTCTTCTGAATGTAAACAAAAAGATGCTACAATTGTCAAAGAACTAGTCTGGCAATATGCACCAAAGGTTTTCCAATTTGACCCAATCATCATTCTTCTTTTCTTTTCTTTTCCTTTCCTTGCTAAAGAGCAAATGACATAACTTCAAATATAAAAAGATAACTAATGCAAAAGTCCTAGATAATTGCTCTATACTCGAAATACACTAACTTGTCCGAGTCTCCAGGAGAAATTCATTGCAAAGTTAGTCTCACAGTCCGAGTCTCCAAACGAAATTCATGTTGTTGAGGATTGATTACTTTAGAGCATTAAAAGGGCCAGCCCAATCCAGCTAAGCCTTATTTCAATGGACTGAGTCCTGCATATTGAAGTGCCTACAAATTAAGGATTTTGATCCCTTTTAATAATATACTATTCATCTTGTTTTCATCATTATACTAAAATTGTGAGTTTTTCATTCCAAAACTCAGTCGTATCTTTTATCATTATACTAAAACAAGATTAGACTTCAAGATTTCATCCTTTTTTTTTTTAAAGAGATAAATTGAATTTAAAAATATTTAAATTGTTCAAAAAAACGATCTTATCTTCGTTTTTGGATCACTTTCTATTTAGATAAATAAGACTTCAACTCTAAAAATGAGAGATTTTTACACGATTCATCAGGTTTAATAAAATTGTTAACATAAATAACATAAAATTTAACATCTTTCAGAAGTAGCAGTTTAAAACACTTATAACATATTTTTTGAAAAAATAATTAAAAATTTAAGAATTAATCTCCTCTTTCTCTCTCCTCTTAAATAAAAAATTTAAGAATTAATCACCTCTTTCTCTCCCTCTTAAATATATATTTTTTAGAATTAATCCCCCTTTCTCTCTCCTCTTAAATATAATTTATTCATCTCTTCTTTTAACCCTATAGCTGCAAATCTCCAATTCCTACTGCTTCATATTTGATATAGGTGTATAATACAAAATTTATTTCTAGTTATAAGAGTAATAAGCATGACTTTTTTCTTCTTGGAGTTCCTTTTTCACTATGTATCTTTTACAAATTTTTTATATTTATCAAATATATGTATAATATTTTTTCATATATTTTCTCTATGTGTATATATTAATATTCTAGTGTGTGTGTATATATATATATATATATAGGATTCTAGTGATGATTTTTTTTAATGGAAATCATCCGCTCCAATATTTTCCTTATTTGTAGGATTCTTAATCATTATTCCCTATATTAATAAATGTTAGATGAACTACATTAATTAGAAATACCTTTTTGGTCACTAATAGGGGTTAAGATAATATTGTGCACGATTTTAGGTTTTAATAGTAGTTATGTTAATATGATAATATTTATTTGGCTATAATAGATATAATTTATGCTAATAATGAGTAATGTCAATTTTAAAATTGCTACTTGCGTAACTTCCTCTAAAAATTATGCCGAAACCAACTGGGTATCTATTTAGAACGGACGGAGTGTTTTCAATCACCTAAGAATTAGTACACATTTAACCATACAAGTACCCAACGCAATACATAAATTAAAACAAAACTTCATAATATTAATTAATATGTTGATCATGTAAATACAAAATTATTGTAGCAGATAATCAGGTTAGTATAGTGTTACTTATTATAAACGATTACGGCCGGACTTTATGATTTTTTTTTTCATGGTATCGAAATTAAACTCTCTGATAAATCACTCGTTGCATAGTAAAAGAGATACTCCCTTCGGTCCATATTACATGGTGTTTTTAGTTTGGGCACGCTACTTAATAAATTTACTCGCTCTTGCCCCCTAGAAAGCAGTATTTTAAAAGACGGGGGCGTAAGGCAAGACGTTTTACATATACCTCGGCGAGGCGTAAGCTCCGAGGCACGGAGCGTAATCCACATGGGTATTTAATTTTTAGTATTTCATAAAATAATGTAATTATAATAAATATTTTTAAATAGGTAAAATTACATAAAAATAAAAAATGTAAATAAATGAAATATAAATATATGTGTGTGTGCGCACGCGCACGCGCTTCATCTTCACAAAAAACTAATCAAAGCTATTCATTATACGTCACTTACAATTTGTAAGTATAACATAATTTTACAATTATAAACTATACAATGAAATAAAATGTATTATGAGATGCAAATCAAATCTAACATATTAACTTTCAAACAATGAAAATCACAACTCTTAAACCAATATTACTATCATAATATTCATTTTATCTCCCTATAAGCAAATAATCAATAAACTTTATCAGTATTATAATTAAAATGTAACTCTTTTATTATTAATAATAAAATTACTTTCAAATAGCAAAATAATAAAATATGATAATTTTGTTACATAGGACAAAAGACCAATGACAAGTGAAAATGTACAATTTTCACACTATTACGGATATGAAAATAATGGTCAAAATCGGATTCAATTGTCAACTGCCCGTATCGTGGGCTATGTACTTTTAAAAGAAATATTAAGTGATTAACCCTCACGATATTCTCAAATAGTAAATATGCATTACTACGACTTGTTATTTGAGCTACATTCAATCTTCTTATTTTTATAGATGAAAAACTATTAAGTATCATTCATTTGTTAAAGAATTATGAGGGTCAATGATCTTAATTAAGAAATTTAACATATAATTTGTGTAAGAACTGTTAGGGGAGCCCGGACATTGGGTGTTAGACGTGTTTAGGGCGTACAGTCGGGCGCTTAGAGTGTAAGCCTTACAAGAACTAAGCCCCGTACCTGAGCCCCGGGGGTTTTCCATTGCCCTGCCCCGAGGCGAGCGTCGGGACGAGTCCTGAAACTACCTTTTAAAACATTGCTAGAAAGTAAGAGGTATTTTCATTAAATTACTTTTAATTAAATGATGCTATTTAATAGGATTCTTGATTATATATAAAAAATCACTCATCTAAATAAAGGTTAAATTTTAAAAATAATATTAATTAATATCTTCTCGATTAAATAAAAAGTAATTTATCTTGAACTAAATATAAAAGTAAAAAAAACACCATATAATATGAAGCGGAGATATATGGAACAAATGTCACGTGGTCCTCTGTTACAAGAAGTTCTAGTCAACTTAAAGCATTAATTAGAACAACATATATAAATGGTAAATTCTTCTAGAACTAAAAGAAAGAATCATATTTGGTTGTGGTCCAAACTCCAACTGCAGATCTGGGTTCTATATAATAGTAAGTAATACTACATGGGTTTGTAAGTTAGTAAAACTTTAGAGTGCATTAAACTCTAGCCACCTACCTAGAACACTCTACAGTAAATCTCAACAAAAAGTGAAAACTTTAAGAAAAAAGTATATCAAAAGCAACCATTTCCATCAAATATTTCTCCTTCAATGGACCACTATATATGCCCATATATTATACGTGCGAATATCTAATCTTAGTAAGTTTACTTCCTTCACGCGCATCAAAATTTATAGTGCTCCAATATTTTTATTTTTTTAAAAGAAAAATAAACAAAGTCAAACAGTGAATTTAAAGTTAGCGGCTAGGTTTTTTTTTTTTCCTGCATTTGGTTTGGTAGTCTTTTTTCTAGGAATTAATTGACAAGAAAGTCAGAAAGAAAATTGAGACTTGTAGCATAATAGTAATATGTAGAAAAAAAAAGGTAGATAGAGATCTGAAGAGATATTGCGAAAGCTAGCTATGGCAAAATTATAGTATATTTAATTTATCTACTAATACTAGGATACATTATGATTACCCGCAAGAAAAGGGAATGTACGTACTTGTCAAGAATTGTTCATGAATGCTAGTGATGAGGTAAGAGGCGTTGATTTATTTAAAAATAATAATTTAAAAGGGAAAGATCAATAAGTACTGATTTTGAGCTTTACTAGCAAATCAATGTCCTATAGACTTCGAAAGAAAACCTGGCCAAAGGAATAGGCATCACGAGGATTTACGTTGGTTTAAGTAATTCATCTAAAATTAAGAAAAATGAACCATTTAACTTTTTAACTAGTATATGTTAAGTAGTGGGAATAAAAATATGAATTTTCTGCAATTTGAACCAGAACTTGAATAAGAAAACAAGTGGACATACCCGTAAACAAATTCATCTCAAAACTAGTGATTTGCCTAAAACCTCCCTTGTTATCTTGTTTGTGATTAAAATAAAAGAAAATTATGTATACAAATATTAAGCAACTCATCAAAACAAACTTTAAATGTTTATTAAACGTTTGCCGGAGACGAAATATATTATGCATAGTCTTTCGAAGATATTATTAATCTACTATTGTAAATTGTATATTGTTTCTGTTGGGAGATTTTTCTCTTTATGGTACTTTATAAAGCAGTACGGGAAGTATTTAACTATTACAAGTATTCGAAAGGATAAACAAAGATTCCAATAATTCAACATGAAATTTGAAATTACAATCGTTACACAAGTAAAAACTGAAAATTCCAGTTTTGTAGAAAACGGAAAAATGTAAATTGTTTTTGCTGAGTCGAGTGTAGCACTCTGTCCTTAAGACAATATTGCCCCGTATGTATCCTTTATACGTCCTGGACAATTTGTCTCCCAAGATAAAACAGCAATGGAACCCTTGAGCAAAGGAAACTCAAGAGCTACCGTGAAGAATATTGAGTAACGAAATGATGCTTGGAAGTTGTAGGAAGAAAACTATTTGGTTGTGTATTTTCGTGCACCGTTTTGCCGCTCTCTCTTTACTTGTTAACTCTTGTTCTCAACAATGGTGTAAGGGGGTGTTTATATAGGTGAGGGAGGGGCTGAAAAACGCCTGAAAACTCGCCTCCATAATAGCCAAATAATGGCCATTATGGAGGTAGTAAAGTCACCAACATAAATGGGAGAAAGACCAACTGTTTTGGCCATTATAGGAGGAGTAATTCAGCCAAAATAAATGGCTGAATTGAGTGCTTGGCATTTCTGTTTTTGACCGTCGAAATTCGATTTTCCGGAAACTTCGGGGACCAAACTCGTACATCTTGAAACTTCGGGACCAAACCGCACATCCGAAAAAATTCTGGTCCAAACTCGTATATCTGAAACTTCTGGGATCAAACTGTACTTCTGGCAAAGTTTTCTGGCCCAAAAAGATAATATCAGAAGACCCACAGCCCACGACCCGTGACCCACGACCCACGACACGTGACTCGAAACCGGACGGGACGGGACGGGCGGGCGGCGGCGGCGCGCGTGTGGTCTTTCCTCGAACCGAAGCACATCTAGGTCCTCCCTCCTTTAAACACATGGGATACCCCTTGGGGTCCCAAACCCCAAACCAATTTCGAATCTTATATACACAACAATTATTTCTTCCTCTACCGATGAGGGAGAATTACACACAATACCACACTTTCCATGCTTCAAACACCTTACTTCGTGAACCAATATCTCTTTCATTTCTCAATGAAATTTGACGATTCTTGGCCCTACGGTTATCTACGTACTTAGTAGATCATGCATGTGTGAAGAACCGGATTCTCCAACATACGTTACACTAGTGTTTAAGCCGTTAAAGTTGGTCGGTCGCAACTCCCGCCAAAGGCAAATTTCCAACAATCCCCTCTTGAAAGAGATTTTGGCACACTCACATGGTGTCTTTTCATTTCCAACAATATTTCAAATGGACCGATGTTGCATAAGGAGAGGTAGCCTCGGCTTTGAACCTTCCATAGTTGAATACCATCGGACTTACTTACTGCGCGGTGAACGTGATGTCTTGAACCGTTAGTGTTTAGTGTAAGCCAAGACAACGGTACCAACACAACAAATTCCCTTACTCTCTTCTTCGTAATGTTTTGTCCGTTTTGGCCATGGACAACGTCTTGGATTCTTAAGTGCGTTCAATTTGAGGCGGCCCGTCCTCGCACTTAAATAGGTGGTCTCCTACAAGGTATCCTGCTATACCCCACTTCACAAGTGTTAGGAACCATTAAAAGTTTCCCAAAGACCTAACCTCAACCGTTGAGGATCATTACGAGTTTTGAAAACTTAACCTTTACCCATACTTGCAGATAGCACTTAACGTCTATCGCGGGAACGGCTTTGGATTTGGTGTTTCTTTTCGAAATCATTATCCGAAGTGCTCATGCTTCCACCGAAGCGATCAACCGAACCTTTACAACTTAGTTTTCCCATTGAACCAAATTACGGGATCTCCAGTTCGTAAGGTTGGGTTTCCACCGTATTGGTCCGTATATTTTGGGTTTTAAGCCCATTCCCCTAGACAGCAGCGAACGCTTGATCTCCGGGTAGTCCCTTAGTTTGTAAACAAGGAAGTGACACCCGTGATGATCAACTCCATACGGTCTTATGTCTCCGACGGATCCCGACGGATATGTCCGGACGCCGTCATCCGTGTCCTTCCCGAAGCCGACCGGCTAGCCACGATGTGTATAACCGCTGAAGGTACGGGTTTCTCCCAATAAGGGACGTCCTCTAAGGAGCCGTGAAGTTACTTAACTTCTTTCATGCTTTGTATAAAGCGATAAACTCCGATTCCATCATGAATCGGCCGATGCAAGTTTGCTTAGAGGATTTTATAAGAACCACCATATACATTTACTTGTGGCTTTGGTGTTCTTCAGATCTGATGTCCAATTTGCATCACAGTGTTCTCTCAGAACCGCTGGACATCCAGAATACTATAATCCGTAGATAAGCGAATAATTCAGATATCGTCATATCTGACTTAACGCCTTCTATTGATCATGTATTAAGATCATCAGTGAACCTTAGTTCAACTGATCTGTTTGTAGG
This sequence comes from Anisodus tanguticus, assembly GCA_034509755.1. Lineage (NCBI taxonomy): Eukaryota > Viridiplantae > Streptophyta > Magnoliopsida > Solanales > Solanaceae > Anisodus > Anisodus tanguticus. Next base: position 13,013,772 of record CM067544.1, read on the forward strand.
ACGATCATGTATCATGCATTTATACACTAGTGTTTAAGCCGTTAAAGTTGGTCGGTCGCAACTCCCGCTAAAGGCAAATTTCCAACAGTTTCTTAGATGGAAACTTGTTGTATAGATTAATTAGTCCCTTCTCATTCTTTTTTTTTTCATTCTTTAATTTCATTAGAGGTGAAAGACGGAGAGAGACGATTGAAAGAGTATATAAATGCATGATAAGGAAAGGAAAACGTAAAGATGGTACTTGGTAGCGTCAAAATCAGGAAAAAGAAAAATATATATACAGTGCAATCTCAAAAGTTGAACTTTTAATAATAGTGAGAGTTTGTTACTCCCCCGTTTCATTATAGTGGTGCTTTATTTTTTTATTTTATTTTAAAATAAATAGTGTTTCATAAAATCAATAAGGCATTTTTTTACTTACCAATTTTTCTCTTATTTAAATAAATAAAATTTTACATAACTAAAAAGATCAGTAAAGAGATATTTCTTGTTTTTTTAAGTAAATCAAAGACTTCTTTCCATTTATTAACTTAGGGCATTGTCCAGTATAGTATTCTGGTCATAGTCAAAAGAAGAATTAGCAAATACAAGTTCATCCGGGGCATTGCTCCGGGAATGTCTAACAATAATATTTGCAGTTATACTATGCAGGTTAGAAACAGATATATTAAAAGAAGTTCCTCCCATGTCAAACTTGCAACTGTACATGGGAGGAACTTTCAAAATCTTGTTAGCACTAAAAATTGCTCCTTTACTTCTTACTTGGCTAGAGCATCAACGACTAAATTCTGCTCCCTGTAGATATGCCTTACTGATGGTCTCCCCAACCTTCCATCAAGCATCTGCATTCAAAGATTAAAGGATTATAAGTATCATGCCATGTTCAAGTATAGTAATTACCTCACTTGAGTCACATTCTGTCACACCCCAACCTTGGAAGGTGTGGCCGACACCCGGTGTTCTAAGGCCCGAGCGTACCAACCTTGATACCTATGACATTCTCACAACACGCATGCCGACAAGTCTCTGATAAAAGATTCTCTAAACGAAGACGCAATTCCCTGCAAACATAAAAGGCTCAATCTATACCTATATATACAACAAAGTAGACAAGGCCATACAACGCTATAATATACAACATGACTATCTACAAGCCTCTAAAAAGTATAACGACAACATCTGGTCGGAACAGGGCCCCGCCATACCCAACTATATACATATATACACCCATCATACCTATTAGCTCAGTAGACAGCTCCGGAAGATAGGAGCGTGACAACAGCTGAGTCAAGTCACCTACTGAGAGGAATCATCTGCATCTCTATATGCACCTACAGGCATGAAATGCAGTGTCCCCGAAAAGGGACATCAGTACGAAAGATGTACTGAATATGTAAGGCTGAAACGATAAATAAGTACAACATTGTAGATAAAGCATAAGTGAAACTGTAACTGAATGCCTAACTGTAAGATAGGGTAATGGAAAGATAATTGTACTCTAAGTGCCTGTGGGGTTAGAATATGCAAAATGAAATATAATCATGTATATAATATCATAGGCCTTTGTGGGTTGTGTTGTAAGTATCATATTGGTATAAACTGCGCACTAACGTTATAGGCCTATGGGGAAAATATCATTAATCGAATATCTGTATAATCGTGTATATAACGTCATAGGCCTCTGAGGGCAATATGAATATATAATGCATGTATATGATGACCTCTTTGAGGATTACTGAATACTTTTTGAACTCGTCAGAGTGATCGTAGGGGTGGCCAGTGGGCCGGGCTCGGGTCTGGCGGGGTCGGGGCGGGACGGGCGAAGGGGGCGGGGTCGGGTCTGGCGGGGTCTGGCGGGGTCGGGTTTGGCGGGACTTGCTCCAGTCCCGTCCCGATCCCGATCCCATCGGAATCGGGGCGGGGCGGGGTCGGGGCGGGTTCCGGCGGGTTTTCCTTTTTTAATAACATATGTATAAAAAAAACTCAATAAACAAGACAAGATAGTGTAATAAAAACATCTCAATGCTATTTTTGTGCCTCTTATATTATTTAATAGACATATAATTTTTTTGTAATACAAATACAATTTCTAAATTGCAACTTTGTGGTGTTGTCCAAAAGTTGCAAATTACATAATAAAATTGCAATTAAAAAAATTACATTCTCAAAAAAAACGGTTCTAATTGCTTGATAATTTTCTGTGGTTCTTCGGTTGGAATTGGTATTTGTTGGTCAAATTGATCCACGTCGCTTCCACCACCTTCGGATAAGAATTCGTTGTAGTTTTCGTCTTCTTCTTCTTCATTGATCTCCGGTTGACCGCACCTTCTCCGCTCCGCTCGTATCCAATCTCTGAATAATACTGCAATTTCCAAGCTGTCTCCGGCTAATGAGTGTCTATGGTCTCCTATTTGATATCTGCCGGCAGAAAAAATGCTTTCAGACGCAGTTGATGACGCTTGAATGTTCATAACATCTCGGGCCATCAATGAAAGTGTCAGAAAGGTCTTCTCATTCCCCTCCAAAGATTTCAAAAAGTCTTCATGTCCATCTTCATTGATAACTTCTTGGTACGGTACAGAACCCTGCAAAACAAAAATATCCAACTCGCTAATTTGGTTAGTAGTAGAGGTACGGCCGCACATTCTATTTCTGAGGCTTTCAATACTAGCCGCAGAAACAACATGTCTTTTGTGAGGTTGTGTTGAAGATGAAGAAGATGGTATGGAAGCCGGTAAGTTATTAGCATTTTCTTGTTGGTAAAACCTATATATTTTTTTGCATTGGTCTTCTACGCTAGACAACACTTCTTCTTTAGTTTGTTCAATAGGTGGTGGGTGATTTAGATTTTTTGGACTTGGAGGTGGTAGTACTTCTATACAATCGTAAACAGTTTCAATAAGTGATTTAGTACCGTCTATTTTAATAGTCGGATTTAATACAGCACCAATAATATAAATAGTGGGAATAGGAATAATTTTTTTATTTTATTTTGATAAACATTTTTTTAATAGCTGCCATATAAGCTGGTTTTTCCATATATTCACTAAATAATAAAAACATTAGAGTTATATAAAACAACATAGTTGAAATAGTAGGATAATATATACCGGAAAATTCTTTTGTTGCTTGAAAAAATTTCTCTAAAAATACAATAAGTTCGGAAATTTTTACCCAATCACTATCTACAATCATATCAGCTGGATTTTGATTATGAGAGTTAAAAAATAAAGTTATAGGTTTTCTATAGTCATAAGCAACAAGTAGTTGCTCGTATAAAGAATTCCACCTAGTGGATACTTCTTGTGGAATTTTTCTATAAGGTAGTCCACAATCGTGACAAGTTTTTTTATATTCTTTTCTTCGTTGTACTTTATTACTTTTAAAAATAAAGTTTATAGCAAATTGTATTTTACTAAGAATGTCTTCAAAAAGTGATAGACCATCCTTTACAATTAAGTTATATGTATGGCACGCGCATTTTATATGAAAATGATCTGGAAATGATGGAGTTAAACTATTTTTTAAAAATTGTAATAGCATAATTGTTAGAAGAAGCGTTATCTAATGTAATAGTCATAATTTTATCAGTTATTCCGTAATAATGGCACACTTGATAAATATTTTCTGCAATAAAAGTACCAGTGTGCCTATCATCTATATATCTATACACTAAGATACGTTTTTGCATAGACCATTTATAATCTATCCAATGACAAGTTACCGTTAAATAATCATGGCCGTTAGTACTACGACCTATATCAGACGTGATAGATACTTTGCCATTAAAATGATATAATGAATAACGTAAATATTGTTGATATTCATGTGCGAATTTAAATACATCTCTCTTAACAGTTGATCTAGGAAAACCGTTAAAAGCAGGATTATATATATCTCTAATGTAATTAATAAAACCGGGAGATGAAGGAAATGAAAACGGCAAACCCTCCACAACAACTAATTTTGATATTGCTTCCATATCTCTATGTTTATTGTATTTAGGGCCAACAATTCCCCCCGTCATAGGGTTAATTTGACCCTGTACTTGGTCCGGAACAGTATCAGTATGTGAACCTTGTCCCGATGGAGCGGGTGTTTGCGCATCCGGGTTTGAAGCCTGATATTGGGCATACCTAGCTGGATGAGCACTTACTACGTGTCTAATTAAAAACCCCGTCCCACCGTGGCCTTTTCCAGTTTTAAATTTAAAACATTTTTACAAATTTTACATCTAGCTACTTGATTCTCTACGTCCCTATCAAAAAATATCCATGCATCTGATTTTAATGGTCGTTTTGCTGGACCTCATCTCATACTAGGGGCAATAGGAGGCATTTCAGTTGAAGGTGCACTAGTGGGTGTGTTGTCATCAATATTAGTGGGTGTATCATCTAGATCATCATCTAAATTAAAGTCTTCTTGAGTTTAACAAAAAATAGCTCATCATCTAAATCTAATGGTATTGTAGGAAAATGTTGAGTATCAACAAAATCATCCTGTGTAGGAATAGGATGACTAGAAGAAGTACCCTTGCCCTGGTTGCCCCTACTAGAAGAAGCACCCTTACCCTTAAACATACCTCTTAATCCTTCCATTTTAATTATGATAATAAATAATTAAAGATAATAATATTAAGTGCGCTAAATAAAATAATAAACATACAATAATAATTTAATGAAGGAACGAATGTACCAAACGCCGACGTAACGTCGACGTGTAATCGAGAGGTTGAAAATTAAAACTTTGCTCGATGGAAGATCCTCAAGCTAGTTGCCAACTTCACTCCCAATTCCCAAATGAATAAATAAAATTGAATATTTAGTAAACAATGTAGACTTGTATAGAGATATATTGAGAGATTAGAGAGATTGTAGGAAGATTTGTGAGAAAGATGAAGAGAAAATGAGTTATTTATAGTTGGAAAATTGGGTTAAAGTGTAAATATAATAACTTATGGGTTAAAAATAAATATTAAGGGGGTAGGGGGTTGGGGGAGGCAAAAAATGGCAGTTGCCAAACGGCCAAAATCTAAAATGGTCGTTGGTGCAACAGTTATATTTGCAAAGGGGGGGCTTTCGGGCGGGATCGGGGCGGGCTCGGGTTTGGCGGGCTCGGGACGGGTCGGGACGAGACATTGTCCCGTCCCGCTACCATTTTTTTTTACTCGGGGTCGGGGCGGTGTCGGGGCGGGCTCGGGACGGGATCGGGTCGGGGTCGAGCCATCCCGGCCCACTGGCCAGCCTGCACCTCCGACTCCCTTATGAGTGTTAACACATCATTTGTTGTTCTTTCACTAACTCTATAGGGACTATAAATCACATTGTAAGCTTAACTTTTATGAAATAATAAGGAGTCGACCTTTATAGACATCAAAAGGATACTTTGACATGAGAATGTAATCTTGACCGAGTATGGTAATACACAACAACACACTTATAGGAAAATCATCAGTGCCTTCGTAAGAATTTTAGAATAGAGTTCTTATCGAATATCTTTCCATAATAATCGTTTTAATATGATCATGCCAAAAAGAAGAAAGCGAGCCTTACATACCTTTGTTGCTTGAACAATGCTAGCTTGAAATTCTCCGGTCATCCTTCGAATGATATCCTACGTATTAAAGATGGTTCGGATCAATCATGATTCAAGTTCAGTATATCTCATCCCTATTCATCACCACCAAGCTATCCATGCATTTACGACTTCATTCAATATCTTAAATCTTGCCAAATCAATCCCGCATAAGTTAATATCAACAAGACAACCTTTACATATTTTCTAGCCGTTTATCCTTCTAGCTTGAAACTCCATTATTAAGATCAACACCTTAGACAAGCCCCACAATGGAATTTACAATATAATCAAGTTACATCTCATAATTTCTAGTCACAACAAGTCATATGGTTAGCCTCCAACAATCCAAAACCAAGACAACAACATCATTTATTTTTTAGGGTTCTAAATTGTCGATTCTTTATCCAAATACTTAATTAACACATGAATATGCTTAAGTACAAGAAAGGGAGTGTGATTCTTACCTTACACAACAAATATAATTTTCTACCAAGTCTCTTCATCTACCAAAACAGCCCTCAAGTGCCCCCACAACTTCATAGAAGTACCCTTCTTCATTTACTCTAACGGTGAGGGTCCACATTTTACGGGTCATACAAATTGTGTGGTCCGTCCTTTTGGGCCGTAAAAATGAGATTCTACAGATTTTCGTCGAAACGTATTTTCTTCGATCCTTTTAACTTTCATATACTCCGATACTTCCATAGACAACCTATAAACTTTCCTTATCCTTTCATAGGGTTACATCCTATCCCGGAACGCCGGTATCAATCGACGACGCAACGAAGCGTAAAACTACGAGGCGTAACACATTCAACTTCCAATGGCATCAGACTTTGATCATAGGCTAAAGACAGTCCTTGCAGCAGAGTTGTTAGTTCAGAAAGAATGCAAGATAAATTGGGTAAACCTTAGTGAAGCCAATGATCCAGTTTCGACTACTGTTTCTGATTGAGATACTTCTTTTTCAAGACATTTGATTAAGGGTAAGTTAGTAAAAATATTTTTTATTTTTGTGAGTGAATAATATTCTTAAGGAAATATCAAAAGTACCTTTCGCAACAACAAAAAATGTTGCATGTCGTTGCAATAACCTCCGATGCAAAAAGTTTTCACATGTTATTGTCATTTACATTTTTTAGCAATAATGTAGTGAGTAGCATTCGGAATTGAAGGAAATATCACTGCAACACGATGAATTCAAGGTGAGTATATATTCGCTCCCTATATATATTACACCCTATCTAAGAGTTTTTTTTTTTTGTGAAAAGTTTAATGTAATTTAATTTCCTCTAAATTTCGGAATTCGTAAGGAATATCCTGAAATATCAGCGTCTATATGCCGTTGGCCTTCTTTAATTCGTATATGTTCCCCACATTACGTTATTGAAAAATTAATATTTGAACTACTTCGAACTTTTAAAAAAGGTCAATTTTTCTTTGCAATTTTTTTACGAAACAAGTAGTTTTTAAAACAAATATTTATTTGAGAAATTCTCTTTTAATAAAAACTCCAAACTATCATCCAAACATCGTACAATATTTTTAAAAAAAAAAAAGCAAAACGAGAGAAAAGACAAAATTTGTGGAGACGAAAGGAGTAATACCAAAAGAAAAAGTTGGAGTAGTCTTATACAAAGTAAGATTAGTTTATTTATTCCGATACTTATACAAAACCACGTCAATTTATCATAATTAAATGATTTAATAAAGAAAAATATACATTAGTTAATTATTGTTGAGTCAAATAAATTTATGTTCCAACACATGTAGTGCATCTATTGAATTTGAAAGTATATTTATATTCTAGAGACAAACTGTATTAGGACAAATGTACTTTATACACATTCGTATTATTATTAATGGAGATTAATATTTTGGCATTTACAATTATTGAATTATTAGTTGATTGTTTATAATATTTTATAATATGCATCCCTAGAGGTTACGTTGTTATTAATAATGTGAGATATTAATATTATAACGTAACTCTTAAAATAGCCTCGACTAATGATCATCAAGAATGAGATATCGATGATATGTGATAAGTCGACATGTGGTCTGCATCACTTCCTTAGAGGATGTAGTATGTCTCACCTGCTACGAGTAATGGCTACTCGTGATGGACACATGGATACTTTGGAAGTATTGGTATACCTGTTGATATATTGTTTGTTATACATGTCTAAAGTATGCTCAGCGTGTGAAAGATAGAAGTCCTTAGACTTGAGGTCAATACACACCTTGTCTACATAGTAATATACTTTGATCTTGTCCTAAGCTCAAATGCCTTATAGGTTGAGATACGACTTGTATTGGGTACATTACGATGTGAATTAAAGGTGGTAGTTGAGTCAAGATTAGGATTCATTCCTCGAATGTATATTCGAGAGAACACTCAGCTTCTCATTGATATTGGGTTGACTATGTCGTTGGCCAACGCAATAGACATATCTAGAATATGGTCTTGTTGTCAACCAATATAGATGAGATATAATGATCAAGCCATTTGGATAGACACTTGGCAAATCCTAAGCTTGATCGAGTGTATCGTGAATGAAAGGATTTTATCTTACCACATAGATGTTAAGTTTACTGGATTCATGTAAACGTACTTCACATATTGAGTTCGTCTTGCGGCGCCGTCTAGGAGTTCCGCGTAGACCTTAATTTGATTAGTGTCGATATGAGAAGACATGTAGGGTCACACTATGTCGATTGTCCTTTCGATCTAAGGATGTATTGAAAGAGTATTAAATATTCAATTTAGAATCGAGATATTTAAATGAATGATGATTGTTTTAATTAAGTCAAAATTGGATTTTAGATTTCAATTGACCTAAGTTTTCACCTATAAATACAGACATACACTTCATTATTCATTACACTTGATTTTCATATCATTATTCTAAGTCTTAGAGACTCAGAATCAAAACACTCTCTCGAACCTCTGCCGGATTTCCTAGCTTTCCAAAGGAGGAATACATTGAAGCTTGGAGCTTGCAATCAAAAGGGCATTCGCGTGCGCAACCACAGTTGATAAAGATTTCAGATATTGTAAACATGTAAGTACCATTCAAGTCTTATGTTTACGGTTTTAAATTACCCTATAGTCAAACAGTTCTACGTTTGTTGGGTTTGAAACAAGTTTTCAATATCCGCTGCGTACAACAACCCAACAAAAACCTTACATCTATTAGTTTTAGAGAGTATTGGATAGTAAGACAAAGTTTTCATAATTGTGATTTATTCAAATTGTTTTTAAATTTTTTGAATTAACTGTGATTACAAATAGTATTTTTTCACTAAGTATTTAAACATGGAAAATTTACTTCATTAAATTGAAAGATATTTCTTAAGCCTGAAAATCACATAAAGAGATTATCCTTTTTGCTATTACCAATTTGTCTATAGAATTAAAAGTTCTTTAATTCCCTGCATTTTCTCCTCAAAATTTACTCTGCTCCTCCATTTCTCTTGCTTCGTCAATTTCATATATAGTTAACCTAAAGCACTTTTTTTCTGGACTTCGTTATGAATGAGTCGGAGCCAGTCTAATTGTGGACACGTATTACAGAATGCTAGTAGTAACCGAATATAGTATTAACTTAATGGATATAAAGTTAATTGGATAGATTAAACAGTAAGCAGAAAAATAAATTAGATATGTTAAATGAGTTTGAGTTTTGGAAAAAAATGTAGAAGTCCTATAAAATAGAGAAATTTTATTTTTTGAGTAATATAACCAACGAGACTATTATTTTACTTGACAAGGGGACACTTACTTATTTTAACCATAAAACACAAAAGGCAATGTCAAAATTAATATTTTCCTTCCCATTTACTTTTTTACTTGTCCACTATACTAAAAATAAATTTTCACTTTAATTTATTTGTCCACTTTAGCATATCAAGAGGACACTATTTATTTTCTTATATTACTCTTAACATTAACTATGTACTCATTCCCTAAATTATTTTTCAAGTTCATTGAGACTATATATTTATTATTAGGAGTAGTTCTTAAGAGAGTGATTCTGTCAAGTAAAAGTGAACAGAGGTGTAGCAATCTATATCTATAATGTTTTAAAAACATGAATATAAATGTTGATTGACCAAAATATCCTTTAAATATTGAACGACTTTTATATCTTTTTAAGTTAATTTTTTTCTATAATATAATTTTATATTGGATAAAACTATAATATTAATTTTTTTTCTAATATCTTAGGACTTCGAATTCAACTGAGAATAAAAATCCTAAAACTAACGTACCACTCCCACTATTTCCTTTTCTTTTTTCTAATTTTGAGTTAGTAGGAGAAAAGGAGTCCTACTAATTACTCATTAACTAAAATAATTATGTATTTCTTTAGTTTGGATTTTTTTATGTCGTGTTTCGTTTTTGATTTCTTTAAGTTTTTAACATGACATGTTTTATTTCAATAAATATTTAAATATAAATATATTACTAATTATTTATTGATATAATATGAGATATCATCCTATTTTGACAAACAACGCTATAAGATATGTACGAACATAATTAATTAATTTACAAAGGAAAAACATAACAACAAAAGGATGAAAAAATTTCTTTACCTCGACTATTGGAATTAGTGTTTATTTTTGTACCTCATAAAATAAATATAATGTAATTACAAATAATATTACTTAATATTTATTTTTTGGTATACCTCATAGGGAATAACATGCAACACATGTTTGTAGAGACTAGTTATATTAAAAGCACGAAGGGCCTTAGAAATGTTAATTGAACTTTTTGCCTTTCATTAAAAGATTACAATAGACGAAATTGTCATTTACTATTTTTTCTCAAAATATTATGTAATTATTTTAATAATATTAATTGTCATGTGTTTTAGTACAAGTAAGATTATATTTGGCAAAATAAACCGCATGCGTCCTTTTTTGGTTGTAACTACCGTTATTTTTGGTAAAACTGCCGGTGCTTTCTTTGTTCTAACAGTAATAATTACTTTGACATTCCATATATATCATTTCAAAATTTTAAAATCAGCAAAAAGAGAAAAGAAGAGGGGAAAATGGTGTTTAATTAGTTCCCATCTAAGACTCCTACTCCTATAATTATGTTGGCTGGCAAGGTGAAGCTTGCTAGCACTTCTACAACGTGAAGGAAGGGTCACAAAAAAGCTATTATTATTTTCTTAAAAATCATATTAGGATTAGAAAAGTGCATCTATATATCTATAAAAGAATTTTATTAATTGATAAAAAAACAGGAAAAAGACCTCCTTAAGATCATATTTCACAGCCTTTTCTTTTGAAATTAGATCTTTTTCAATTATGCAATCTTTTATATTTTACATGGGTTAAGATTGCATGTGATCGATAGATGTGTGATTAATGATCTGATTATTTTTCTTATTTTTCATAGATTGGTTGATTCATGTTATATTCTATTGGTCCGGCCTGTTGATTACTTCTATCTTGCTATTAAGCTCGAAGGAAAAAAGGTTAGAGTTATTATTTTATTTTAATCGTTAAAAGTCTATTAGCATTCATATTTTCACTTGTGTATACATACTTTTATATATATATATATATATTACATAAGCTCAACTAGCGAATGTTGATTGTGCTATTAGTATATGCTTTTCTACGAGTATAGGGTAACCATACATGTGGCCGGATAATAGGCGATGACACCGTATAAAAAAATTTAACATAAAAATACAATTAATATAACCAAAACAGTATATTGATGATTAACTACTATAGTGAAAGCTTTATATATATATATACATATATATATATATATATATATATATTATTCCTATATATCTATATATTATTGTATAATTCGTTTATATTGATTTTTCCGTTTATTGACTCTTTGCCTTGATTTTTCCGATGACTCTATTTAAGAATTTAAACATACGTACTCTTTCAGAATTCTAAAAGAATTCCTTTTTACTATGGATGTACTTTTAGTAGCTGGAAGTTTTTGAATAATATATTTTACCTGTAAAAATAGGCTTGACGTCCTATAAATTAAATAGGATCAACAATTTTTTATGATATGAGCATCTGAGAGTGAAAAGCCCAAAGGGTTCTTTATCTTCCTAAAATTAGCTAAGACTTTGGCTGACCTCATATCAGTTGGTGTTGACTATTGGGAGGAGTAAGTCGGAATTACGTTTATGCAGTTAGATTTTGTATTACTTTAATTTATGTCATAGTTCAATTAGATATTTGTGAATCAATTTAGGTAAATTATTACTATTTCTTACTAATTATCAATTTTATAATGTTTACAGACTTTTATGTCCTTCAAATTCATTTTAATTTTCACACATTAACATTTGTGCACACTATTAATTGTAGACAAGAGGAAGGAGCAGATATCAAGACGGAGGAGATGTTCGAAATTGAAAAGAAAGTGGAAAACTACACCATAAAAACGGGAATATCCCCAACAACTATTCCTAAAGCATGATGGTGAAAATATTGTATCACCAATAAAGAAACAGGTTAGCGTCAAGATCAATTATTTCGAAGCATTTAGATAAAGAAATAGGTTAGCGTCACCAATAAGTAAAGTACCGTGTGGATATGGTCCGATTTGGACTCAATAAAATGTAATTCATGTATAATTGTAATTATGGTATTAGTCTTGTACTAGAAAAATGCATTAAAATTAGAATAGAAAAATGCATTAGAATTCAAAAATTATAATTCAAAATTACATGTTTAAAAGAAAAGGAAAATCTAAATACTTATTAAATGTAATTCAACAACGAAGTCACTGTAATAATATTATTTTTTCATTTGAATGAACGTGACATGTATTTTAACATCTATTGCTATTTTACATAATTCATTCTTTCCGTATCGAATTTAATTTATTGACACGTGCAACGCACGCTAAAACTAATATTATATTAGAAGTGAAATGGTTTCAAATATATCGGGAGTTGGAACATGCGGAAAAAAAGAATTTTTATCTTTTGCAAAATAAAAGGAATGTCCCACAAAGTACAAACCGAGAACAACAAAATTCTTATGAGATTTAAATATCAACTCCGAGAAACAATTTCCATGATAAACATGTTATACAACAAAACCTCAGTTACATTTTATATAAGTGTATTTATGTGGACATCTTTTTATAATATGTTAAATTTAATTATATCATATATTAGTAGTAGTGAAGAAATGTTAAAGTAATATAGTCTAAAATTTATTTTGCTAAAAAGAATATGACATCATACTGTAAAATTCAATGTCAAATATTGTAAAGCAAAAAAAAAAGAGAGAGAGAAAGGGTGATACGGCTTATGTGGCTAAAAAGAAAATGAGAATAACCTGCTATTTATAGACTCCAATTAATGGGAGAAAGAAGTTCGGAGTCTAGTTACAGTCTATTGGTGAACTGGACATATTTTAATTAAAATGCGGCGATAGAGGTGGGGGCATAAAAACCGGAGAACAGAAAAAAACGAATTTGAATCATTTCCTATCTAGACATAGTTCTTTTTTATTATTAGATTATGTGTATAGATACGCGATAGAGTTTGAGTTATGAACTAGTTCTAGAGTCCAATGAACTAGTAGTTTGTAATTCTTATACTTGGTTGAAATAAAAAATTTCCCTTTCGACCAAAATAAAAAGTATAGCAGAGGTGAAATTGAAACAATAAGTGAACGAAACTGAAATCTGGCCAAATTGCAAGTATGTTAGTAAGTGAAAACTGATGCAGGCTCTTGCCTCATCTTACTCGTAAAGGACATTACGTACAAGTGGATTCAAAAAGTTTTAAAGATCATTCTGGATCCACAAGTAAATCTCCAAGTATCCATGAACTAGGAATAGAAGCATTGTCCATAATTTCCTCATTGGCTCTGTTTTTCTCCAAACACATGCTCAGTAGACGTTCAAGAGGACAGTGCTCCAAAGGGAATGAGGGTCATCAAAACCAGTAAAGCATGAGAAACTTGTCAAACCATATTTGGGAAAGCATCCCACCAAAATCTTTGTGATTGGGACTGGCTTCATAATTATTGAGAGAAAAAAAGCTTTTGAAGGCAGTGGGGGCCAAGGGAGATGGAAGAAAATTCACTACAACGTGAATGAAGTGTTATATGTTGGTTACAAAGATGCAGGAAAAGGAAATTATAAGTAACTACTAAGTATTACAAGGACTGAAATTACAATTGAACAATAAACTCAAATTACAAAGAACTTGAAGAATAAACTGAAACAGTTTTTGGTATGCTGAGTCGAGTGTTTGCACTCTGTCTTTAAGACAATATTGCTCCGTATGTATCCTTTCTACGTCCTGGACAATTGTCTCCCAAGATAACAAATGAACAAATGAGCAAAGAAAACTCAAGTGCTACCGTGAAGAATTTTAAGTAATGAAATGATGCTAAAAGGTAGTAGGAAGACTGATTTCGTTTCTGTTTATGTGTGTCTGCTTATGTGTTTTTTTCGTAGCTCAACAATGGTGACAAAGGATCCTTTATATAGTTGAAGGAGAGGCTTACCAACTGCCCACATAAGTGTCATTACTGGCCAAGTAATGGCAATTATGGAGGTAGTAATTCACCAAAATAAATGGTGAATTTGATGTGCAACGGATGGCATTTAGGAAGAGTAATTCAGCCAAAATAAATGGCTGAATTGAGTGCTGGTTGACGTTCTGTTCTCTGCCCAATCTGACTTTCTTGAAACTTCAAGGACCAAACTGTACATCTGTACATATTGAAACTTCAGGGACCAAACTGTACATATGAAAGAATTCTGATCCAAAAAGATAATATCAGAAGAAGCACGACCCGTGAACCCGGACCGGACGGGCGGCGGCGCGCGTGTGGGCTTTCCTCGAACCGAAGTACATCTAGGTCCTCCCTCCTTTAAACACATGGGATACCCCTTGGGGTCCCAAACCCCAAGCCAACTTTGAGACTTATAAACAAAATAATTCTTTCTTCCTCCACCGATGAGGGAGAATTGATCTCAATACCACACTTTTCCATGTTTCAAACACCTCACTTCGTGGACCAATATCTCTTTCATTTCTCAATGGAATTTGACGATTCTTGGCTCTACGGTCATCTATTTACTTAGTAGATTATGCACGTGTGAAGAACCGGATTCTCCAACTTGCGGAACACTAGTGTTTAAGCCGTTAAAGTTGGTCGGATGCAACTCCCGCCAAAGGCAAATTTCCAACATTATATGTGCCTCATAACTGGCCTGCACTAGGAGTGGGCATAAAAACCGGAGAACCTAAAAAACTGAACCGAATCGATGGTTCGGTTCGGTTCTTTAGAATTTCTTATGAACCGAACCGAAAACCGGGGAAAATTTATAATTAACCATAGCCGGTATAAATTAAAATTGAAAGCTTTGAAACCCTAAAATCCTAAATCGTTTTCATTTTGGATGTGCTGCCGATGTGCAACAATCCACCATTAACCCAGCATGACCTTTTTCATCTTCTTTTCGGGTTTGGTAGTATTCGTGTTCGTATTATCGCTTTTCCACCTATTTCTTAGTCTTTTTTACTCCTACTATGTAATTGGATTTTACTGTTTTTCGATTTCTATTTTCTGATGTTAGCGAATAATCGATTTGGAAGTAAGGATTATTGGTAGAGTAGCTTTTGAATTTCTTTTTCTTAACTTGGGTTTCATATTTTTGCTTGTGTCTAGTGGTTTATGCCTCTTTATATGCCTAATTAATTCAGCTTTTTTGTCGTAAAGATTATGATGGGCATAAACCAGTAGATGGGCATGAAAGAAATCTAACAACTTCAGTTTCTATTTTGCTTGTGTCTACTGGTTTAACGCCGCTACAGCACCAGATCTATTTTGCAGGGGGAATTGAAGTGGAAAGATGAGGGGTAGGGCGGAAGAATGGAAGACATTTTGAATGATGGAACAGAAGAGGTGAAACAAACCGATGAGGGAAACTTGAGATCAAAAGTTTGGAATTTTCTTACTAAGCTACTTGGAGGAAATAAAGCCAAATGTCATTTTTACCGTAAAGATTATGCTTGTGATAGATCGTTAGTTGGGACAACTAATTTAAGGAATCACTTGGGTAGATGTAAAGTGTACAAGAAATTGAAGCTTGAAGATGATAAGAATAAAAAAGTATTAACTCGTGATAAGGGTAAGAACAATGGTAAAATTGTATTTGTGGGGTTTAATAAAGATGCTTGTAAATGTGCTTGATCCTCGGTGTAAATTTGAATTTATAAACTGATGTTTTGGAAGTATATTTGATAGTAGGAAGGTTGGTGAAATTAAAGCTGATATCAAAGACTTGTTGTACGGTTATTTGAAAGTCATAATGATGATGGCCCAAATAGTGGTGTGGGTAGTAGTTCATATGTTTAGTTAAGTGAAGTTTGTGATAGTGGCAACAATAGAAAAGAATCAATTGACCCTTTTCAACAGTTTAAAAAGATGACAGCAAGTGAAAATGATGATTTTAGGGGGAAGAATGATGTTGAGAAATATTTGTCAGAGCGGGATGAAAGTCCTAATGATCCGAATTTTGATCTTTTGGATTGGTGGAAGATGTATTCGTCTAGGTATCCGACTTTGTCAAAGATTACCAAAGATATTTTGAAGTGCAACTCTAATGCGAGATGCTTTGTGCAATGAGTTATCATTTAGGACCAAACATAAACAAAACCCTTAATAATAAGTATATTACTTGTTTACATAATTTTAACTACATATAATGCTTACAAAAAGTAAATGAATACAAGATATATTTAAATGAAATTTACGAAAATCATTGATTAATTGCGTGAGATCAAAATCATAGAGGACTAAGGTTCAAATTTATAAGTCATGCGTTCGAGCAGTGGATGCATTCACTAATGTTTGCATTAGGTTAGGCTATCTACCGTCACATTTTTTGAAGTGTGACTCTTCGACGAACCCTGCTAACGCGAAATGCTTTGTGCACTGAGTTGTCATTTAGGACCAAACATAAACAAAACCCTTAATAATAAGTATTTTACTTATTTACATAATTTTAACTACATATAATGCGTACAAAAAGTAAATGAATACAAGATATATTTAAATGAAATTTACGAAATTCATTGATTAATTGCGTGAGATCAAGATCATAGAGGACTAATGTTCAAATTTAATAATAATAAAGACGAAAATCACATGGTGTTTTGTTTTCTATTTGCAAAAGCTTAGTTAGTCAAAATTATCATATACATGTAAAATAGCAGGTACTTAATGAAAAATTAAACTTTATTATAGTATTTAGTTATGGTTAAATTATATATATTGACTTTTTTAAAAATAAATATTACTCTAGCTATGTGTCCCAATTTATGCGATTGACTTTAATTAGGCAAGAATTATAAAAAATGTGGTGTAAAATAATGATTTTAGTATGAATATAAATTATTTCATTAGGGGTAAAATAAGAAGTTTAAAGAGATATTATTTTTAAATACTTAATATATCATTCTTTTTAGTACAAACTAAAAATAAAAATATATCACCGAGATTGTTAGATTATTTGGTGCATATACACTTGGATCTCGCCATGTACCCTTTCTCTTTTTTCTGTTTGTTTTTCAGTCTGTGTTCGGAACTCATTTCAGAGCTCTCACCATTTTGAATTCACACCGTGCAAGATTTATTAAAAGGGAAGGGAAAAAGGTGCAAATATATCTCTCAAGAACAGATATATTCCTTATTAAAAATGTGGTGTATATATACCCGTCGTTACATGTAAATGTATCTTTTTATTGGCAGACTTTTATAAAGAAATCATTTGGCTTATTTTTTTTAATTAAATATATGTGACAACGTCTTTAAAAATAAGTCTACTTATTTTTTTTTGGTAGATTAAATTTTTTAAGACACATGACAATTTTTTTCTAATGAATTGCTTGATTCATCAAAAAAGATATCTCTGTGGATTTAAAAAGTATAATTTTATCTATTTTTTTAACAAACCAGACCCGACGCATCAGAAAAATAAAATTATCATGGCTCTAAAAAAAATAAGTATACTAAAAAATTGGGTAGACTTAATTTTTTAAAGCAACATGACATATTTCTAATTAAAAATAAGCTAAATAATTTTTTTAAAATTCTGTCAGGAAAAAAGAATTTATTTACGTCATTTGTGTAACGACAAGAGTATGCACTATTTTTTAATGAGATATTTGAGGGGTATTTTGCACCTTTTCCCAAAGGGGAAACATTTTCAATCTAAGATTTTTTCTAATCTCATCTTTTATGAAGAAAAAAATAACTTATTCAACTCATCGTAACCCTTGATTACTTACCTTTGCGCAGAAGTAGCATATATATAAATGTTTCGCAATTAATATTGGATAGCGTGCTCTACTGTTCCGTAGCTGCAGATTATGAATTATGTAGACGTGATATATGCCATGTCTTTCAATGTTCTCTTTCTGTCATCATTTCACTTCTAATTCCATTCTCTTTCCACCTCTTTCACCCTCTTTCTGTTACTACTACCTTTAATTTGTACTTGTTCTTTCCCTAAAAAGTTCATCAATATATACACTGGCTGGTATTTTCGTAACCTATTTATTATCTTGAATAAGGATCAATGATGATATATATTTCTTCAGAAAAAAGAAAAATAATGATGATATATGTGGTATATAAATGTAAAAAAATAATTTATTGTAAAACAATTTATCGTGCATGCTTACATAATGACGATGTCACACATCGTATTGGGACAGAGCGAATGAAATGGATGCTCGCATCTAGAATCTTGCGCGATAAAAAGGCACCACCAAAACTTAAAGGCAAGTTCTCTAGGGTGATGGTTAGACCGACTATGTTGTATGGGCGGAGTGTTGGCCAGTTAAGACTTCGCACACCCAAAAGATGAAAGTTGCGGAGATGAGGATGATAAAATGGATGTGTGGGCATACAAGGAGGAATAGAATTAGAAATAATAATATCCGAGACAGAGTGGGAGTGACCTCGATGGAGAATAAGATGCGGGAAGCGAGGTTGAGATGGTTCGGACACGTGCAGAGGATAGACACAAATGTCCCAGTGCGGAGGTGTGAGAGGTTGACTATGGACGGGTACAAGAGGGGTAGAGGTAGGCCGAGGAAGTATTGGGGAGAGGTGATTAGACGGGACATGGCGCAAGTGCAACTCACTGAGGACATGACCTTAGATAGGCGGTTATGGAGGACACGTATTAGGGTATAAGGGTAGTAGGTAGCTGAGCGTAGTCCTGACTACGCTTACAAACTGGTAATTGTAATATTATAAGTGTAGGCTCGCTTAACCTATCATACTAGTAGGCACAATATTGCCTTATAGTCACTTGTCGTTTGATTTATGATGCTATGTGTATTTTGTTTGTCTTATTTACTTGCATTATTTTTTTCTTCTTTTTCTCTTTCAGAATTCGCGATCATGACTTACTCTCTTTGTTTGTCTTACTTTGCTTAGGCGTGTGCTTTGTCTTGAGCTGAGAGTATCTCGAAAACAACCGCTCTACCTACCAAGGTAGAGGTAAAATCTGTGTACACTCTACCCTCCCCAAATCTCACATTGTGAGATTTCACCGGGTATATTGTTGTTGTTGTTACATAGGTCCTATCCAAATGAGAGAAAGGAAAACCACAAAGCTTTTTTATTAGTCAATCCATCGACCCAGGGTTTTACCTTCCGTGGTAATAGGGGTTTTTGAGTATGACACATATATAATACTAATACGTTCATGATACTTAAAACATCGAATTACTTTTTTTGTCATAACATGAATGGTGATTGAGTTAGTTTACGCACATCTTAATTATTTCGCAGGATATCAAGTGCTATATAATTCTATTCATTAAAGCTTAAGCATATAAAAATAGGTTACTTCCCTAGTATTTGGTCTCTCTAGTTAATTTGAACTCTAGTCTCATAATCTCATTTACTGAGCGGCCACCTTTTTTTAGAGAAAAATTACAGTACTACGTATGGTACATTTTAGTAGCTCTTGTATAGGATCTCTTTTGGCGCAGTACGTACCGATGGGTAAATGGGAAGTTTATTTGCTCAATTTCTTAGAAGATGCACTAAAATATCGTGAGTACTTGATTTCAAAATAGAGAAGAAAAGAAGGCAAAAACTTAAAAATGGGGGAGATATATATATATTCATATTGCTGAAGAAGTTCACTAATTAATGATCTGTTGGATATTTGCAAGTGCTTCAACTAGCAGAAAACTCTGACATTAATGCTACTTCTGAGAATGTGGCTTTAATAATAGCCTCCCAATAGCAGCTGCATTTATATGCAAATGACCACACATCATTTGCAAATTAGTAAGCTTTTTGAATCTTTTCTCTGTATATATAAATGGGAATATTTGTTTTCCTCCTCCTTCAGCTTTTAATTATCTGCATACACATTTACAACTTTACCCTAGTAACCTTTTTGTAAGTAGCAACTAGAGTACAAAGAATATCCTAAATTTCTGGCATAATTTAACCAGAGACAAAGAGGCCATATATCTCCACATAAAGAAGAATTCCCCTAAATGAAAGTCTAAAATCACAAGAAAATATTATACATTCATTCATTCATTGACAAGAAGCTCTAATACTCTCTTCTGTCTTCTCATAAAGCACATTTGTTTCTTTCCAACTTAATAATCATCATAACTTATTGTCATTGCCTTTTCATCCAAACAAACTCCTCTGAATCCTACCTTTTCCTAGTCCCTCTTTTGTCCCATACTTTTTTCTTTCCTTCTTACCCTTTGCTCTGTCAATTTCAGTCCTTCTCTCCCAGATATCCCTCTGATTTCCTCTCTTTATCACCCTCCATGTGCCCCCTCCCCACCCACCCCCCAAACTTCCAAAACACTCTCTTTATAATTCTCTCATTCCCTCCATGTAACTCAGTCCTCGGTCTTCACCTACCTAACCTAATAGCCACATTCTTCACTTTTTATCTGTTTTTTGTCTACATCCCTTTGTTCTCTTGTTGTTTTAGTACTACTAGTAGCTCTATCTATCATGGAACAACAAAACCAACAACACTATCTTCATGTGACAAACAACATAGAAGATGGTGGCAGCAAAAACAACAACAACAGCAGCAGCAGCAGCAGCAGTTTCATGTGCAGGCAAAGCAGTACTAGGTGGACACCAACAAGTGACCAGATAAGAATATTGAAGGATCTTTACTACAACAATGGAGTTAGGTCTCCAACTGCTGAGCAGATTCAGAGGATCTCTGCTAAGTTGAGACAGTACGGTAAGATTGAAGGCAAGAATGTGTTTTATTGGTTTCAGAACCATAAAGCTCGTGAAAGGCAAAAGAAAAGGCTCATTGCTGCTGCCTCTGCCACTGATAATAATATCCCCATGCAAATGAGACCTCATGTTTGGAGATCAACTGCTGATGACCCCATTCACCACAAGTATAACAGCAACACTACTCCAGGTATTGGTCATCAACATATGTCAAAACCACAAAAAAAACTTACGTTTAACATTAAAATACACTGATAGTCGAAGTATATAAGTTAAACTTTTGTAATATTGTGGATGATTCTAAGGACATGTTTCATATACAGGTATTCACTGTCCATCAGCTTCTTCTCATGGTGTACTATCAGTTGGACAGACTGGAAACTATGGTTATGGAGCTTTGGCTATGGAGAAGAGCTTTAGGGTAAGTTTGGTGTAAATTCTTTTGTCAATAACCTAAACAGGAAAATAATTTAGTCCCTTAAAATAAGAAGAAAAGAGAAAAAAACAAATCTTTTTGAACTAGTTCCAACCTATCATGACAATCCACCAATCTTGAGTAAATAGTCTCTGTTGCTTATGTCTGCTCTTCTGTTTTTCGTTATTGTACACATGAAATGAAGAAAAAATAGGACATAGTCCCATAATCAAGACAACCTTTTCCCCAAACTTGTGAGTTCCTTCTATAAATTAGGGAGTATAATAAAAAACCATATACCCTTATCTTTACTTCCTTAAACCAAGTCTAATGTTAACACAAATGTAAGACATGTTTCAAGTAGGACTAATAACATCTTTTTGACATACAAACACACATACAAAGAAAAAAAAAAGAAATTAAACTATTTTTCCGGATGTTCGAAAACTCTGAGCTTGTCATATGGAAATTTTTATTTATTCTACATAAAAGATTAAGAAATTAGATTCTAATTATTCTTGGTGGTTCAAACAGGACTGTTCAATATCACCAGACGGATCAATGAGTCATCAAAATTTTACATGGGTTGGGGTTGATCCGTACATGACATCTTGTCAAGCAGCTTACCCTTTTCTTGAAAAGAAACATTATGAAGAAACCCTAGATGATGACCAAGAAGAAAATTATCAAAGGGGTGGCTCTGCTTTAGAAACTCTGCCACTATTTCCCATGCATGAAGACAACATGATCTCAAGTTTGTGTAGCAGCAGCATCAACCATGATGGAGGATTCTACACTGAATGGTACCACCGTTCAGATGATCATCATAATAACTTGGCTGCTCTTGAACTCAGTCTCAACTCTTTCATTGGCACGTCTCCTAATGCCCCCTAAATTAGGATCACTAATATATTTGGTTTCTTTAATTTAGTCTTATGTTAATAGTAGTACTAATTTGGTATGCTTAGCTATGGACCGTATGGTAATGTTAATTATTAATCTAATTAAGGTACTTTCTTTGTACTAATGTTATTAATTAAAGTACGGAAAAGTTTATGTATGTGATTCCAAGTTCTCGGCACCAACTTGCAATTATTTATGAGTTTTTGCTGTTACTATGGATGGAGGAATTTTAGTTTTGATAGGGCCTAGTTAGTACTAGCAGACAGTACGAAGGAAATACTGTACTGTTTGTACCTACACCTACGACAATATAGAACCAACATGCCCTGGGTTTCTAGGCTTTATGGTACCCACATATTTCTAAGGCTAAACATTAATTGAGTGTGAATTCAAGACGACCAATAATAGAAGAATTATGTTTTGTGCACTATTAAAAATATTTTTACACCATCAGTCAATTTATTTTTACACTCTTTGTTAGAAAATTACTCCCTTCGTCCCAAAAAAAAATGGTATAGTGTGACTTGAAGTTTAAGAAATAAGGAAAATTTTTTAAAATTTGTGGTCCAAAATAAATCTTAGATATTCGTGTAGCTGTAAATGATCTCATAAAGTTAATTGTATCTAAATATAGAAAAATGTCAATTATTTTTTAATAAACTAATTGGACAGAGGGAGTATTAAAGATCAAAATTATTTTTCATATATATAGTAGATAATAATGAATCTTCTTGGCTCCTTCACGTATTTATTTTTTTATATTTTAAATTTTTTTAGTGAAAATTCTGACTTTGCCAATACAATTACAATATCATGTAATTGTTTATGTTAAGTTTATTGTGAAAAACCTAGAAACTAAATTAAGTAACCTATCATATCATTTTAAAATACAATAATAGTATAAAAGTTCCTTGTACTGTCAAGGTATGAATGTTAAACTTATAACAGAAATATATAATATTAATTAATGTCTTAGTGACCGCACAGTCAAGGCTCAAGCCAGCTCACCATTTATTTGATTAATGATAGAAAGTATCCATAGTTATTTTTCTTTTAAAATTTGGTAGCTCATGGAGTGAAATGTTGATAAACAATCCTAATTCCTAGACACTTACCAATAAATACCCTAACTAGTGGTACTTTCAACATTAAGTACCAAGTAGCTGATTGTACCTAATTGGATTTGGTCATCCATAGTCTTAAGGAGGAAGAGGAGAATAATAGGACAGAATGAATCGAGCTTGAAAAAGATCTTTGGAGAAGAATTACTTATGATAGCGGATAATTAAATCATTCAATATCATAAGAATAAGAAGTAATATATGTGCAAGTATTGGCTATCACCACATGTATCATATAACTGATTATAGAATTGTCTTATTAAGATTTATTGCTCTTAGAATTTTGGTCAACAAAGTGTCTATATCATTGAAGTAATCATTTCATGCGTGCCTTGAACATGTCTGTTTTACATCTCTCTCACGTGGAATAATAGATTGTGGTGTTCTTTTCTGAAATAACTTTAGTAGTAGTCAATAATCTATATTAGGGATTTTGATCTTTGCCTTGGCTGGATGACCAATTGACCATTGCACTTCAAATTAAAGTGGATCATCCTTTCTATTTTTAACTAACTTTAATTAATATTGGGTTATGGTAATGGGGAGTCTGACATAGAACCTACGTCCTAAATCAAAATCCAAGCACAAGTTACGTTAATTAGAAAAATATATGTTGGGATTACTTGGGAATATCTCTCCAACTTGATCATCACTTAGGTACTTCAATTCGTTTAGTAGACTTAAAGCAAGGAAAAAAACTTGTTTATTAGATCACCTGTTAATACAGAATATTGATCTGAATGACAAGAATCCCATTTTACCACCCTTTTGAAGAGCTATATTGATTAACAACTTTATAGATTCCGTTTTACTTGTTAATTACTTGCAAATAACTTTTAGACACCCTATCGCGAGTAGTTCATGATGTTTAAAGCGATCAATTTTCTTAAATGTGATATAGAATTTTTGACTCAGCTGTGCTAAAATACAGGATTATGACAAAATGGCGTCGAAGATAAGTGTGGAGGAAGATTACATCAAACACCAGAAAGAAAAAACTCAAATTTAGCAGCAATTGGACATAACGTTCAAGAGACTTTGAAATGACTTTTCCGAACTTTAGTTTACCAATAGTAGTCTTTCCTTTCCCTTTCCTAAAAGATTTGCCATGATGTTTACTAATTGGACAAGTCGTACGACTACTTTTTCTGTTTCATTTCGTTCCGTTTTATATGACATGAGTATATTTTTTTTACATTCTATAAAGATAAAACACCTTTTTTATAGTTAAAACTTCTTTTTAATCTGGTTTGAAATACAAGAAAATTGGATGTAAGTACAGAAATATTATCCGAACGACATGAATTTGGGTTTTAATATATAAAATCTGCATAACTAATAACATGGTCTCTGTATAATTAAACACTACGTATTTTTGTTAATGGTATTAAACTCTCTATAATTTAGCCGAAACTAATACTGAAATCAATAAGAAGCACAAGTCCTTCCATGTACACCGGCGTACAAGGTGAGAGGCATGCTATCAATTTAGCGTTTCTACTCTCTCCGCGCCAGGGTATGTTAGTTATTCAAAAACACACGAGCACGCTCAGGGGAGCCGAAGCAACCAACTGCACCGCTCCCTATAGTGGTAAAACAAGTTTATGTGTTGTTCAAATTTGCGGATTTCGGCAATGATCTTTCTACATGTTCACCTACAAAAACTTTGCTACGCCTTCTACTTCCTTTAAGATAAGGTTCAATGGATTTCTCATGACGTTGCGGGAGCAAATCTTCCTTGTTGTCACTATCCGAACACTTCACCGACCATCTATAAGTAAAGCACAAATACATGGTCAACGCATACTGATAACCCGCCTTGCTAAAAATTCCTCGTTGAAGACAAACACTTTCAACAATCTATCCAATTATGATAAAATTTTAAAGATTACTCAGACATGTTAGTGAAGACTATAAACTAATTGAATACGCTAGTATACCGCGTGTATAGCCCAAAGCATCTAAGGGAATCCCAAACTTCTTATTATCTCAAACTTCTTCAGCCTAAAAGATCATTGTACTACTTATTCATGTAGGAAATTGATTCCCTGCCTTTATTTCATAATCAAGATTACAATATATAAAACTTCAATAATCAAGTCTTGCTATCTATAAGAACATACTAATTAATGTTATTGTTCTAATTAATCTTAATTGATGACACTAATTTACAATTGATTGATTCTAGAATATTTTTGATTCATTATGGAGATAATTATGGAATTGACCCATAATTATTTACATAAATTACATAATTCTAAAATGGAAACCGGGAATTGAATTCATTATAAGATCTATTTATCCTTTTTAGAAAATTACAATTCATGAAAATAGACGCATTATTTTATACAAAATAAAATATGAATAAGAATATACATATTGTTATCCATAAATGGATAAAAGTATCTAATGCAAAAAGTTCTTTAAAACGAGCAATTCCAACATAATAATATTTTATATATCATTAACACTATATTATAATTCATCACATAACAATATTTTAATACTATTATTTATTGACCGTAAACCAAACGACCTCTTACATTTAATATGACGTGTGTTCACAAAAAAATTAGTTTGGTAGAACTATAACTTTATGATACTATCACGTAAAATAAAATACTCCTTTCGTCCCATAATAAGTGTAACTTTAGTAAAAATAAATTGTCCCAAAATAAGTGTTATTTTAGAAATTCAAGACATAAATTGATTACTTTTTTCTAGTGTACCCTTAGACAAAAACCTCAAGCTATGTATTCAAGAAACATTTATTGTCAAGTTCTTTATTCAAGACATAAATGATTATTATTCAACAACAACAACAATAACATATCCAGTGAAATTCCACAACGTGGAGTCTGGAGAGGGTAAAGTGTACGCAGAACTTACCTATAACTTAGTAGGTAGAGTACGAAAGATACATCAGTTCAAGACAAAGCACACACAAGCAAAACAAGAGAAACGATCAGACCCGGACAAGAAATTTAAAACAGTATAACAATGATGATAACAAAAGCGAATGAGTAATGATAAAATATTCTAGAAAAAAAACAATAACTAACGTAGGTAAATAATGCGATATGAGCCATGATTATTATTCTTATATATTTTAATCAAAAGGGAAAAGTAATCAATTGTTATAAAATAGGGGTAATTTGGTAAACTTTTCATTATATTATTGATTTTTTAATATGTGTGTTTTTTTGCTAAAATGACAGAGATAGAGGAAGTAGTGTAATGGAATGAATTTTTGTTTTCTGGTTCGCCCACAGACAAGGAAGAGCGCGTGAAAGCAGTGATCTTCAAGGATTTTTACAGGCGACAGACCCAACCCCCTAAGGGGGGCAGGGCGGTGCCCTAGCTCTGAAATCCTAAGTGCTAATGGGGCTATAGAGTTAAAAGGCAGTCAGTGACAGTGAGTGAATTAGTCGGGGCTTGTTGATATCCAATCCAAATAGTACACTTTTTAAAAGATTTTCCAATGATCATGATTTAAGAAGACTGCCGAACTGCAATGGCAAAATGATGAGCTTTGAGAAAAATTTGTGATTTTGAGTGACACTATAATGCTGCCGTTATTTTGGAGTAGAAAGGAAAAAAAGAAGAGTGACTAGTACTAGTAGTATATTTTTTGAGGTTTGAACCCCCCCTACTAGTATATTTTTTTCATCGTAAATATCATCAGAAAATTCTTTGCACGTCTTTTCATACATATATGTTCCTTCTCACTCTCTACTATAGCTATGTTTTCCAATGCCAGCATCCTCCACAGTTATTCTTCCCCCTTTTTTTTCCATAGGAAATAGTTTACGGGAAAAAGAAAATTCAATTGAATTGTGACTACTGAAATTCGAAATGTTGCAGTTCAGTACAATATATAATAAATGGTGATATGAGCTATCCGCTTGACAACTGAGCTCGGATAATGCAAGTGTTCTACTCTACCTTACAAATGTATCAATTGTATAACTTTCACCATCAGAAAATAAAAGCATACAAAAAAAGAAATCAGTAATTGGGTATGTTAAAATGTTAACAACTCACCCATCAAATGATTCATCAAAGAATCAAAGTAATTCTGTAATTCGATATCCCTTCTCATTGTGAAAGACTGAGAACCCGAGTGGACAACTCAAGGGTGAATCGTTATTGACGGTTGGACAACAAAAAAATAATTACTACGTGTAGTCTTCGTTTTAGAGGTATTAGGTTCAGGCAATAAAGCCTACCACTTAAAAATGCAAAATGTCTAAAGTATTATCTCATAAAAGAATAGATAACCAGTTGTGAGCTCTCAGCAAGAAACTGATTTTTGGATGCTAGCTGTTTAGTGGCCTACGCCTCTCGGAAGGAAAAGTTTTAGCATACATGTGGAAAAAATTATAGAGTTAAACATTTCTATAACAACATCATTTAACTGGATTTTTTTTTTATTTCTATAGCGAAATATTGTTACAAAGAATGTATATTATAGCATGACATGTGTATACAGTGAAAATCGGCATGACACGTGGCATGATTTGGAGATGAAAATGGAAGGAAGTGACAATGTTTTCCACCGGATGTGGGTTGTACTGGTGGTGAGTTTGGATGTCATAACAAGACCGGTTGACGGCCGAATCAGGTGACACCAAATAGCGACCGGACCGGGTGACATCGGGTGGAAGATCAAAGGAGCTCAGCGCCTAACCGTTCCGGATATGGCGCCAGCAGTTACTTTTTGCTCATTAAGTGACCGTTTTCATCATTTAATTGCATTATGAGGTAGTAATTCTTGGGCACAAATGTCTTGTATTACAACAACAATGACATACCCAATGCAATCCCACAAAGTGGGGTCTGGGGAGGATAGAGTGTTCGCAGACCTTACATCTACCTTGGCCGGTAGAGCAAAAAAGAGCCCAACCTTCATGTTGGAAGGGCATCTCATTCTCATTACTGATACTCGCATAATTTATAAAGTACTCTTGTTTGCTCTCGTTAGAGACTCGGACCCTAGGCAATTCAGCTAAGGATCAGACCAAACTCTCAAATCAATTTTAATCAAGATCACAGCATTCCAGGCAAATTACTTGCTTATTATTTTCATTTACTTATTTATTGTTAATTGTTTATCACACTTATCTGCAAATCAATCCACGTATCCTTAAAATCACTTACAAATTCAACTGTACCTTTTTGGGGATAAACAATTTGACATCCACCGTGGGGCTAAGGATAATAGTAGTGATTTGATTCAAACTCAAATTTCACTTGTTTCTTTCGAGAGTTTGTGATTACAGGTCAATACTAAGTACTTACAGTATGGCTAGTGAAATCAACGTTGAGGTTAGCAACAACGGTGACAATGATGCTCGCAACAACAATAACAACAACGGTGTTCCACCCGTCGGCTCAATCAATGGAGTGCCGCCCGTTGATTCACAGAATGACGTTCCGCCCGTTGCTCCACCGAAATGCGTTATGCTCGCTGATCCAATGAATAATAACAATTTTGTGATTTCACCTCGGTCGTCTAGAAGATCACGTCAGAAGACACCGAATGATGATGAAATAA
Organism: Anisodus tanguticus; assembly: GCA_034509755.1. NCBI lineage: Eukaryota > Viridiplantae > Streptophyta > Magnoliopsida > Solanales > Solanaceae > Anisodus > Anisodus tanguticus. The sequence continues at coordinate 13,042,630 of CM067544.1, forward strand.
ATTTGGCTCGAATCTTTTATATGCTAAAGGAGCAACAAGATGCTATAACTCAGCTGCAAAAAAAGTAGCAGAGCAAGTGCGGTAGATGAAGGTCGTTCTGTCCGCAATGATGAACCAGGTCGGGAAGATGATCGAGTCGACGAGAATGCCAATGGCTCTGGGACTAAGTCTTCGGAGGTCTTGAAAATGCTTGAAGCCTTAACTAAACGAATTGACACCAATGAAAAGAAGGTTGAAACCTACAATTCACGGGTAGACCAGATTCCTAGGGCACCTCCGATCTTGAAGGGGCCAGACTCGAAGAGATACATCCAATTGTCGTTCCTACCAACTGCATCACCGAAGTTTATACCGAAAAAGTTTAAAATGCCTGACCTCCTGAAGTACGATGGGACAACGAATCCACATGAGCATGTAACATCATATACTTGTGCAATAAAGGACAATAACATGCATCCGGATGAGATTAAATCGGTGTTGCTGAAGAAATTCGACAAAACATTTTCCAACAGAGCAATGACATGGTCATTGTATTCTATGTTGCCTGAACATTCTATTAATTCGTTTGAAATACTTGCAGATGCTTTTATAAAGACGCATGTTAGAGCTCAAAAGGTTCAAGCAAGAAAAGCAGATATATTTAAAATTGCTCAAAAAGATACGCAGTTGCTGCGGGAGTTCGTGACAAGGTTTTAAAATGAGCGGATGCTTCTTCCCCGGGTACGGAATGAATGGGCAGCTGAAGCTTTCACCAAGGGGCTCAATTGAACGAGCTCCAATGCCTCGTTCAAATTAATGGAGAGCCTATAAGAATTACAGGCAGTAACATGGGCAGATGTGCATAACATGTACGAGTCCAAAATCAGGGTGGAGGATGATCAGCTTGAACTTCCACCGAGGTTAGCATGACAGAATAAGAACTTTGATAAAACACAGAGGGTAGTCGAATTGGAGCCGAAATCTGCAAAGAATAGATATCAACCATACGGGCCACCGGAGAGGTCAAATTTCAGATCGGATCGGGGTCGCAACAATCGCAATTTCCCATCGAACAGAAGAGATAGGCGTAATAATCGAGGGTCTATCGGTAAGAGTTTGCAATTTAAAAATGATACATGTGGATCTTATTCTAACATTGTGGAAAGCCCGAGGTTGTCCGAATACAATTTCAACGTTGATGCGACTGAGCTCGTTTCGGCCATTGGACATATAAAGGAGATAAGGTGGCCAAGATCGCTTCGAACAGACCCGGTTCAAAGAGATCCAAACTTTGATTTGTGATTACCATGGAACTCATGGTCATCAAACAGAAAATTATCGCCAGTTAAGGGATGAAGTGGCTCGGTTATTGAAAAATGGCCATCTATGTGAGTTCTTAAGTGATCGTGCAAGGGGAAACTACATAAATAGAGAAGCAAACAAGCAGACGAAACTAAGGGTGGCCAGTGGGCCGGGCTCGGGTCTGGCGGGCCGGGTCTGGCGGGGTCGGGGTCGGGGCGGGACGATCCGGGGGGTCGGGATCGGGCCTAGCGGGGTCGGGTCCGGGCGGGACTGCTCCGGTCCCGTCCCGATCCCGATCCCGTCGGTATCGGGCGGGCGGGCTCGGGCTCGGGTCGGGGCGGGGCGAGCTCGGGTTTTCGTTTTTTTTTTTTTTTAAATAACATATGTATAAAAAAAAACTCAATAAATAAAACAAGATAGTGTAATAAAAACATCCCAAGGTCGTTTTTTGTGCCTCTTATATTATTTAATAGACATATGATTTTTTTGTAATACAAATACAATTGTCTAAAATCTAAATTGCAACTTTATGGTGTTGTCCAAAAGTTGCAAATTACATAATAAAATTGCAATTAAAAAAATTACATTTTCAAAAAAATCGTTCTAATTGCTTGATGATTTCATGTGGTTCTTCGGTTGGAATAGGTATTTGTTGGTCAAATTGATCCACGTCGCTTCCACTACCTTCGGTTAAGATCTCGTTGTAGTTTTCATCATCTTCTTCGTTGATCTCCGGTTGACCGCACCTTCTCCGCTCCGCTCGTATCCAATCTCTCGAATAATACCGCAATTTCCAAGTCGTCTCCGCCAATGAGTGTCTCGTGGTCTCCTATTTGATATCTCGCTCGCGTAAAAAGCGCTTTCCGACGCAGCTTGACGACGCTTGAATGTTCAAAACATCTCGAGCCATCATTGAAAGTGTCGGAAAGGTCTTCTCATTCCCCTCCAAGATTTCAAAGAAGTCTTCTTGTCCATCTTCATTGATAACTTCTTGATACGGTACGAACCCCGCAAAACAAAAATATCCAACTCGCTAATTTGGTTAGTAGAGGTACGGCCGCACATTCTATTTCGAGGCTTTCAATACTAGCCGCGAAACAAGATGTCTTTTGTGAGGTTGTGTTGAAGATGAAGAAGATGGTATGGTAGCCGGTACGTTACTAGCATTTTCTTGTTGATAAAATCTATATATATTTTTGCAAAGTGGTGTTCTACGCTATTCAACACTTCTTCTTTAGTTTGTTCAATAGGTGGTGGGTGATTTAGATTTTTGGGACTTGGAGGTGGTAGTACTTCTATACAATCGTAAATAGTTTCAATTAGTGATTTAGTACCGTCTATTTTAATAGTAGGATTTAATACGAACCAATAATATAAATAGAAGGAATAGGAATAAAATATTTTTTTATTTTGACAAACATTTTTTTAATAGTCGCCCTTATAAGCCGGTTTTTCCATATATTCACTAAGTAATAAAAATATTAGAGTTATATAAAATAACATAGTTGAAATAGTAGGATAATATATACCGGAAAATTCTTTTGTTGCTTGAAAAAATTTCTCTAAAAATACAATAAGTTCGGAAATTTTTTCCCAATCACTATCTAAAATCATATCACTTTGGCTTTTTATTATGAGAGTTAAAAAATAAAGTTATAGGTAATTTATAGTCATAAGCAACAAGTAGTTGCTCGTATAAAGAATTCCACCTAGTGGATACTTCTTGTGGAATTCTTCTAAAAGGTAGTCCACAATCATGACAAATTTTTTTATATTCTTTTCTACGTTGTACTTTATTACTTTTAGAAATAAAGTTTATAGCAAATTGTATTTTACTAAGAATGTCTTCAAAAAGTGATAGACCATCCTTTACAATTAAGTTATATATATGGCACGCGCATTTTATATGAAAATGGTCCGGAAAAGATGGAGCTAAACTATTTTTTAACATTGTAATTGCGTAATTGTTATTAGAAGCGTTATCTAATGTAATAGTCATAATTTTATCGGTAATTCCGTAATAATCGCACACTTGATAAATATTTTCTGCAATAAAAGTACCAAAGGTGTGCCTATCATCTATATATCTATACGCTAAAATACGTTTTTGCATAGACCATTTATAATCTATCCAATGACAAGTTACAAGCTTAAATAATCATGGCCGTTAGTACTACGACCTATATCGACGTGATAGATACTTTGCCATTAAAATGATATAATGAAAAACGTAAATATTGTTGATATTCATGCGCAAATTTAAATACATCTCTCTTAACAGCTTGACCTAGGAAAACCGTTAAAAGCAGGATTATATATATCTCTAATGTAATGAATAAAACCGGAGATGAAGGAAATGAAAAAGGCAAACCCTCCACAAAGAACTAATTTTGATATTGCTTCCCTATCTCTATGTTTGTTGTATTTAGAGCCTACAATTCCCCCCGTCATAGGGTTAATTTGACCACGTACTTGGTCCGGGACAGATGATCGTATGTGAACCTTGTCCCGATGGAGCGCCGTTTGCGCACCCGGTTTTGAAGCCTGGTATTGGGCATACCTAGCTGGATGAGCACTTACTACATGTCTAATTAAACCCCCGTCCCACCGTGACCTTTTCCGCTTTTAAATTTTAAAACATTTTTACAAATTTTACATATGGCTACTTGATTCTCTACGTCCCTATCAAAAAATGTCCATGCATCTGATTTTAATGGTCGTTTTGCCGGACCTCGTCTCATACTAGGGGGAATAGGAGGTATTTCACGGTTGAAGGTGCACTAGTGGGCGTGTTGTCATCAATATTAGTGGGTGTATCGTCTAGATCATCGTCTAAATTAAAGTCTTCTTGAGTTCCGTAAAATAACTCCTCGTCTAAATCTAATGGTATTGTAGGAAAATGTTGAGTATCAACAAAATCATCATGTGTAGGAATAAGATGACTAAAGAAGTACCCTTGCCCCGATTGCCCCTACTAGAAGAAGTCTTACCCTTACCCTTAAACATACCTCTAATTCCTTCCATTTTAATTATATGCTAACAAATAATTAAAGTAAATGAAATTAAGTGCGCTAAATAAAATAAACAGACAATAATAATTTAATGAAGGAACGAATGTACCAAACGCCGACGTAACGTCGACGTGTAATCGAGAGGTTGAAAATTGAAACTTTGCTCGATGGAAGATCCTCAAGCTAGTTGCCAACTTCACTCCCAATTCCCAAATGAATTAATAAAATTGAATATTTAGCAAACAATGTAGAGAGATATATTGAGAAATTAGAGAGATTGTAGGAAGATTTGTGAGAAAGATGAAGAGAAAATGAGTTATTTATAGTTGAAAAATTGGGTTAAAGTGTAAATATAATAACTTATGGGTTAAAAATAAATATTAAGGGGTAGGGGGGGTTGGGGGAGGGGGGGGCCTAAAATGGCCGTTGGCCAACGGCCATAATCTAAAATGGCCGTTGGTGCAACGGCTATTTTTGCAAAGGTAAGGTCGGGGTCGGGGTCGGGGTCGGGACGGTCTCGGGCGGGCTCGGGTCCGGCGGGCCTCGGGCGGGCTCGGGTCTGGCGGGACGAGACATCGTCCCGTCCCGAGTTCGAGTCCCGCCCCCGTTAATTTTTTTTTTTTTTTTTAGAGCGGGGTCGGGTCGGGACCGGGGCGGGGTCGGGACGGGGTCGGGCCGGGGTCGGGTCGTCCCGGCCCACTGGCCAGCCCTAGACGAAACCAGTTAAACCCCCAACATGTCATAAATATGATTATCGGGGGGATGGATGTTCTGAAGTGAGTTATCATGACCGCAAAGAAGACGAAAGTGTCAATAACTCGAGAGAAAAGATCCAGAAATTATGAACCGGAGGAATCAATATCTTTCAATGTTGAAGACGCGGATGGCATCATTCAACCTCACAATGATGCACTGGTAATTTTTGTCTTCATTAATAAATTTAAGATTAAGCGAATTTTAATTGATCCAAGTAGCTCGGCCAACTTTTCTTGAGAAAATTTTTTGATTTCGTAGAGAGGGGTAGATTAGTTTAGATTCGATGGAAGGTGGTGGAGCAGTTGGGGTTGTTGGACCAAATTGTACCGGCAACCCGAATTCTAAATGGTTTTAACATGACAAGTGGGAACACAAAAGGGAATATCGTTCTTCTAGTCAATGTAGCCGGGACAATTCAACAAACGAAGTTTTATGTCATAGAAGGATAAATGAGGTACCACGCTCTATTCGGCAGGTCTTGGATACATGACATGAAAGTTGTACCTTCAACGTTACACATGATGCTGAAATTTCCAACACCGAAAGGAATCAAGACAATCCGAGGGGAGCAACCGGCAGCAAGAGAGATGTTTGCGGTGGAAGAATCGGTACAAACACCGAAAGAAATGAAGGACGTGGATAAAGGCAAGAAATTGAAATAACAATCACAAGGTTTGAGATCGTTGAGTCCGAAAAAGTAAGAGTAAGAAAAGACAAATTACGAGGATAAAGAAGATTACTTTTGCATTCTGAGGTCATTTGTGCTGCTAGATGATTTAGATGCCACGAAGTCGACTATAGAGGAGCTAGAGCATCTTATTCGTGCATATACAGGATAGAAAGGTATACCTAGGCATCACATTTACTCCAGAGCTCAGGCTTAGACATGATAGGTATCCCACCGAAGATTACGACTCACAAATTGAGTTTGGACTTGAGCTTCCTCGGTAAAGCAAAAAATGAGGCATATGGCCGACTTCAAACATATGTTCGTCAAGGAGGAGGTAACAAAGCTTTTAAATATATGTTTCATCCGAGAGGTAGAATATTCGAATTGGATAGCAAATGTAGTGGTCGTACCTAAAAAGGCAATAAACTGAGAATGTACATATATTTTAAACATTTGAATAAAGTATGCCCAAGAAATTCTTTTTTTGCCGCATATTGATCGAATGATTGATACTACGGCATGGCATAAGATGTTGAGTTTCCTTGACGCTTACTCTGGGTACAACCAAATTAGGATGAACCCGGAGGATCAAGAGAAAATCTCTTTTATAACTAGATACGAGACATGTTGCAATAATGTAATGCCATTTGGTTTAAAAGACGTCGGAGCAACAAACAATGCCTAGTTAATCGCATGTTCGAGGACCAAATATGTAACACAATAGAGGTTTATATTGATGATATGTTAGTTAAGTCCCGGAAAGCAGAGAACCATTTAAAGCATTTGCAAGAAATATTTGACATACTCCTAAAATACAACATGAAGCTGAATCCAGAAAAATGTGCCTTTGGAGTTGGCTCGGGCAAGTTCTTGAGATTCTTGGTTTCAAACCGAGGAATTGAGATCAATCCAGATAAGATCAAAGCTATTGAGGAGATTCCATAGATACTTGAAGACGTGAAGGCGATACAAAAACTCACCAGGAGAATAGTCGTTTTAAGCAGATTTATCTCTCGGTCATTGGAGAAAAGTCGTCGGTTCTTCTCTTTATTAAAAAAGAAGAATGACTTCGAGTGGACAGCGGAATGTCAGCAAGCTTTGAGGGATTTGAAGAAGCACTTGTCTAGTGGCAGTTGTTCCTGTATCTAGCGGTGTTCGAAGTAGATGTGAGTGCAGTTTTAGTTCGATAAGAGAAAGGTACACAATTTCCTATTTACTATGTGAGTAGAACACTAGCTAGTGTGAAAACTAGATATCCTCATTTAGAAAAATTGGCATTGGCTTTAATAACGACTGCTAGAAAACTGAGACCATATTTTTAATGTCACCCTATATGCGTAGTAACAACTTACCCGTTAAAAAATGTAATGCATAAATCGGAATTGTCCGGTAGGTTAGCCAAATGGGCAGTGGAAATTAGTGGGTATGACATAGAATATAAACCAAGAACCGCTATAAAGTCTCAGATTTTAGCAGAATTTACATCCGAAATAATTCCAGGAGTGGAAAGAGAACTTTTATTAACCTCAAAAAAAAAATTGGGGGTCTATACCTTGTACACGAACGGAGCTTCGAACGTGAAGGGGTCCGGACTCGGGGTAGTGCTTAAGGCGCTTGCAGGAGATATTATTAGATAGTCAATAAGAACTGTGAAATTAACTAACAATGAAGCCGGGTATGAGGTTATGATTGCAGGTCTAGAGTTGGCACGAAGTCTGATAGCAGAAGTTATCGAAGCAAAATGTGATTCACTCATGGTTGTTAATCAAGTGAACGGGGTGTTCAAAGTGAAGGATGCAGAAATATTTAGAAAATATTCAACTGATATTGCATCGGTTCAAAGAATGGACCATGAAACACGTATCTCGGGAACAAAACAATGAGGCGGATGCCTTGGCTAATTTGGCGTTTCTTAGGTCTTTTTGCATCCATGGCTGAATGGTTAAAGCGCCCAACTCATAATTGGCGAATTCGTAGGTTCAATTCCTACTGGATGCACGCCAATGGGACCCTCCAATAAGTCTATTGGAATTGGCTCTGTATCAATGGAATCTCATCATCCATACATAACGAATTGATGTGGTATATTCATATCATAATGAACATTAAGAACTAGCATTCTTATTGAGACTTTGGAAGCGGAGGAATTTAATTTGAAAATAGTTGTGCAGCTGCTTAATTCCGCGATTGATGATGGTCATGCCGAAGTAAATACAACAAGCTTTGACTTGGGATTGGTGCAATAAATACATCGACTACCTTCGGGATGGAAAGTTACCTACGGATCCGAATGAGTTGAGGGCCTTTTGTACTAAAGAGTTAGATTTTATTTGGTTGATAGTCAATTGTACCGAAGATCTTTTTATGGTCCTTTAGAAATGTGCTTAGGACCCGGGAAAACAAATTATGTGATGCGCTACGTTCACGAGAGGACTTGTGAGAATCATTCAGGAGTAAAATTATTGGTCCAAAAATTAATTAGAGTCGGGTACTATTGGTCTCAGATGGAGGAAGACACAGAGAATTTCATCCGAAAATGTGATGAATGTCAAAGGCACGCACCAATGATTCATCAACTAGCAGAGTTAATGCATCAGGTTCTATCGTCATGGACATTCATGAAATGGGGGATGGATATCATGGGTCGTTCCTATGGGCACCCGAAAAGGTACGTTTTATTTTGTTTATGACTGACTATTTTTCTATGTGGGTTGAAGCAAAGGTATTTAAGAAGGTTAAAGAAAAACAAGTCATTAATTTTATTTGGGACCGCATCATATGTAGGTTCGGCATATCAACGGAGCTCACTTGCGATAATGATCGTCAGTTCGTTGGGAAGAAAGTGAATGACTTCCTTGAAGGGTTGAAAATTAAGTAGATAGTATCGACTCTGTACCACCCGAGTGCAAACGGACAAGCAGAGTCAAAAACCAAAACAATTACTCATAACCTGAGGAAGAGACTAAAAGAGTCAAAAGGCAAGTGGAAAGAGATTTTACCGGAGGTGTTGTGGGTATACAGAATAATGCCAAAGTTCAGCATCGTTGAAACACCATTTTCTTTGATTTACGGTGCAGAAACACTAATCCCGGTGGAAGTTGGTAAGCTGAGCTTAAGATTTGGCCTAGCAACCGAAGAATCAAACAATGAAGCTATGGTTGTCAAGCTCGACTTAACGGATGAACATCGTAAGTTAGCATTTCTACGGTTAGTGGCCCAAAAACAAAGGATGGGAAGGTACTACAACCGAAGGGCAAATCTTAGGCACTTTCAAGTAAGGGACTTGGTTCTAAGGAAGGTAACCCTCAACACAGAAAATTCCAACAAAGGGAAATTGGGCCAAATTGGGAAGGTCCCTATAAAGTGTTAGGACTAACCGGTAAAGGCTCGTACCAGCCAAAAGTCAAAGACGGTCAAAAGTTGTCAAACAATTAGAACGTTGCACACTTGAAGCGATATTACTATTAAGGTATGTGTTTAGTTAATTATTAAAACTTTATTTGCTTCGATGTGTCTAACCTGGCAGGAAGAAAAGTCGGAGTCATCACTGAAATATCGGACAGAGTTATAATTAGGTTTGAAAACACGTGTTACACTATTTTTCCCTTAGCACGGTTTTTATCCCGAAAAAGATTTTTTCGGCAAGGTTTTTAATGAGTCAACAATGTAAATTGTGTTACTAAGTAATTGAAGATGAACACTGAGGACTACCCAGTATTAAAACAACAAATAATGTTTGAATTATCATGCTTTAACTACAAACATTAGGGGACTGCCATACCTTCGGTAAAGAAGTTCAGAAGGAAGAAATTCAGAGAGTCGAAGCTATGAAGAAATTTGAAGGCTTTTTAAGTTTTTATGGTTATGAACATTTGTAAGGGCTAAAAAGTCGAATGAATCTTGCCCAAGTAGTGTTTGTGTTAAGGCAAGTCTTGTAAATGCTAAAAGATAGAATTAATTTTGTCCAGTTGTTTGACAAAATCCAATTTGAATGAAATTGCATTTTATTCGAGCTAACAAAATTGCCTCGAAAAGTTATTTGCATATACTAATTGAGAAAATTATTAGGCTTACGAGCTAACAAAATTGTTAAGTCCTTAACTGGGGACTGACGTCATAAGAGTATTCGGAACAAAATTAAGTAATGCTCCAAAAAGCATGTTTCTAAGACACCGGATCAATGAGTCTAGCCTATTTTTAAAGACACTTGGGTTGTCTAAAAGTTGAAAATAAACAAAGCTCCAACGTTCATGCCCGAAATGAATAAAAGACGTCTTATTCATAAGAATAAAAATAAGGTCCTTATATTCAGCCATTAAATGGCCCAAAGCGGAAGAAATTGCCCGGTATGAAGCAAACTAAAATAAAGGTTTGTATTCCAAATTGACCAAGTCATTTTTAAGAGTGAAAGAACTTTCATTCGGCTCAATGCAAACTAAGTGATGGTTTGTTTAAGTGAAACTCCGAAGTCGAAGGCAGTTAGTACAAAGGCATGCAAGCCTGAAGTTCAGTCGAACTCGATTTCAGAGTCCTCTAGGTCATCCTCAGAACTGTCACTGTTCAACTTGCGGTAGGCTCTGAGCTCGATCTCCTTCGCCTCCTTAATTATGTCATCAATCTCTGAGATCCCGTCTCGAGCCTACTCTAAAGTGTACCTACGGACGTTCCATTTTATATGCTTGATTTTTAGTACTGTCCAGGCCACCTCGGCCTCCACATCGGCTAGAGCCTAATCTCATTCAGCCGAGACTTGAGCAAGTTGGGCCAAGATTTCAGTATTGTTTTGGGCAAAGGCCTTGAGCCCAATTCGTAGCCCTTCAATGGTCTGAGCTTGTTGGTTGGCATGATCCTGAGCCACCTTCAAAGCAGCATGTTCAGCAGTTTGCTTTGTATTAACCTCAGCAAACTCGATGTTGAGGCGATCGATCTCGGAGTTAAGGAAATCCTTTTGATCTTCGAGCTCTAAGGTTAAGGCCTGGACATTGTCGTAGAGTTCCTCATTTTCCTCGTCTAAGACCTTCTCTTCGTTGGCAAGCTTGAGGTTATTTACAGCTCGGAGGTAGTCTCCTTTGACTCGGTCCAATTCTGCCTTGATAGCAGACAACTCACTGGTTTGATGCAACTAAGCCTCCTTTTGTTGCAAAAGCCCTTTGAGGTGCTGGATCTCTCTATCTTTGGCGTCCAATTGCCCTTTGAGGTGCTCATTTTCATCCATGAATTAGATGAGCCCTCACCGACTAGATCGGATGACTGTAGAATTAGAAACCAGGAAAAGGTTAGAAATGAAAATAACAACAAGTAGAAGCTTAAGTAAGCAAGAAAGATGATTACACGGTTGGAGGCATGCATACCCTCGTTAAAGAGGCACTGCCTTCATTTTTTCCCTATCGGACTCCAATATTAGAAGCCTCAAGTAGTTGGAAACCCCAACAGGCCGGGACAAGAAATTGGTTTCCTCGGGGAAGGAAATAGTGGCAGATCGCACTTTCCTTGGGTTTGCACTTGGGGTCGGGAAGAAGCTCACGAGTTTGGACCAGGAGCTGGCATGGTTCCTCGGAGTTCGAGTAGACTTGGTCAATTTCTGAGGTATGACCATGTGAGCAAATTCGGAGGTGTTCGCCCACTCGATCAGGTTAGCTGAGGTTCTGATTTCCGCGAAGAAGCGTTCAAAGTCTTTTTGCCCAAAGCTTTGGGCCGATTGTGATGATGGAGGAGGAGTTGAAGTGAAAGTTGTGGTTTTCTTAGCCAACGGCTCCACGTCTGTGGCTTCATCGTCATCCTCGGTGATGACTACCTCGGAGGCCGGTGGAGTGGTAACAGGAGTAGTTGCGGCATTGGTTGGGAGCAGAATTGGTTCGACTGCTTCAGTAGCATTCTCTTCTATAACTTCGGCATGAGTATCCTCCGCCAGAGTGGTGGTGGTGGTGACCTTTCTCACCCAAACATCTTCTGGTGAGATGTCGGTGTCTTGACTTCTGGAAGGGCCACCTGCTTCCGAATCTGTTTTTCTCTTTGAGCCAACCAACGGTGATTTCAGAGGCTTCGAGGATTTGGGTTTGGACGATTTCTTTTTCTTTGGTACTTCGGTGATACACTAAATTGATGCGGCCGGATTAAATATCGAATCGGGGACAGCTGGAGCAGTAGAAGGTTGGACCTTGGGGTCGAGGTGCCATTCGGTAGATCTGTAAGTTTGAAAATTGGAAGAAATAGAAAAGTGCACAATGTTGTTATTAAAGCTAAAATAATGAGTTAGGCGAATATTAACCGTGGTTTCGGCTACCCATCGTTTGTTAGAAAGTTCTTTTCATGTCCGCTTCTTATGAGGATAAGTGTTGATTATTTTCTCGACCCATGTATGGAGATTATCCACGTGAGCCGGAATCCATTGGACGATTGAAAAGATAGAAAAAGGGAAGATTTAAAGACAAGTTATCTTAAATTGAAAGAAAAAGAGTTTTAGTACTTACGGTGCATGTTTCATTCCTCCAGGAAAGGCATGTACCTAGCTAGGATAATTTTGGCGGTAGGAACCGCGACAAAGTGTTTCATCCAAACTCGATCTCGATTCTCATCGACACTAGCGAGGATGGGAAATTTGCCTCTGGAGAGTTGGACGATACCACCATGAAAGATTGAGGCACGTATAAACGGATCAGATGATCCAAAGTGAAACATTCATCGATCAAGTTGGCCAAGAATCGGAGGTAAGTTACGATCCTTCAAACAGACGGACCAATTTGTGTATATCCGACACATCTCGAGGATCACATTGTCAATCGGAGAAACAACCTTGAAATTAAATGGATAAGTGTATACGTTGGAATACCCAGACCTGAAGGTGGTAATATCTTCGTCCGGACCGAGCACAATAATCTCGGAGAGGTCGGTCCAACCGCAATTGTTTTGGACTGTCTCAAGGTCAGAGGCACTGAAGACTGATGGCTAATTTTTAACTTCCTCTCCCGGTCGAATTTTTAGAGGCCATTTGAACGGAGAATTCACTCTCGAAGTGAAAAGTGGACGGGAGTATGTCGAAGGTTGTAGGCTCAGTGGCAGCCTGAGCCTTAGAAGATTCAACGGCGCCGGTTTGTTCGGCGGTGGAGAAGTGGCCGGAGAAGATTGTTTGGAAGAAGGTCGGAAAGACTTTTTCATGGTAAATATGAAGATTTAAAGGTATTGAAGTTTTTACGAAGCTATGAAGGTTTGAAGATACAAAGGTTTGAAGATAAAGTTTTGAAGATTTAAAGATTTGATGTTTTGAAGATTTGAAGTAGGTATGAAGATTTGAACAAGTTGAATGTTCGAAGGATTAAGGGAGATTTACCATAAGGTAAAATTTGTGAAAAGGAAAAAGTAAGGGTTTTATAGGGACGTGGCCATCATTACGAAACGCTTCGATTCATGAACAGAAGTGATGGTTCAATCAGAGGGTCACATGTCTAAAGTCACAAAGTGATTAGACGTGTGTTATCATTTTCCCGTCTGTTTCAAAGTAATTTGAAAGGAAGCTTGGAAGAGAAGACATCGAATAAATCATCTCCAATTCATGTCACTTCGGTAAACTATGTTTTGGGAAGTGTGAGGACTATCTATATACGGTGGAAACTGACACGACATGTGGCATGATTTAGGAATGGAAATCGAAGGAAGTGACAATGTTTTGCACCAAATGTGGGTTGTACCAATGGTGAGTTTGGATGTCGTAACAAGACCGATTGACAACCGAACCAGGTGACACCAAATAGCGACCCAGTGACATCGGGTGGAAGATCGAATGAGCTCAGCGCCTACCCGTTCCAGATATAGTGTCAGCCGTTACTATTTATTCATTAAGTGACCGTTTTCATCATTTAATTGCATTTAATGAGGGAATAATTCTTGAACATAAATGTCTTGTATTGTTAGTTATAAAAAGAGCCCAACATTCATGTTGAAAGGGCATCTCATTCTCATTACTCATAATCGCATAATTTACATAGTACTCTTGTTTGCTCTCACTATAGGCTCGGACCCGAGGCAATTTAGCTAAGGATCAGACCAAACTCTCAAATCAATTTTAATCAAGATCACAGCATTTCAGGTTAATTACTTGCTTATTATTTTCATTTACTTATTATTTTCATTTACTTAAAACCACTTACAAATTTAATTGTACCTTTTTTGGGTAAACAACATGAAAAATCAAGTTCAAATATAACTAAACCATTATATTAAAATATTATTATAAAAATGATTATTATAAAGTTCAAGTCGGGCTGTATAACATATAGTATCTCAATTAATATCTCATCGTTCACTAACTTTAGATCTTGAATCCATCTTTTACCACTTTAATATGTCCTTCAGTTGCAAAAAACAAGAGAGAATATCCACCCCCACTTTTTTTTTTATTTATGTATTTTTTTTCCCTAGTATTTAAATGAAATTACTCGTAAACTCAATCCCACGCAAGCAACCCTGGTCCGACCCCGAAAAAATGGAGATAATTATGAGTGACAGCTATAGAAAATGACTCATGAAGAAGCAAGTCACCAGACTCGAAAGAAAAACAGACAAAGCTATCCAACTGACATGTGGGCCACTGACGTCGATGGTCCAGGCCAGTTATGAGGCACATATAACACTTCATTCACATTGTAGTGAATTTTCTTCCATCTCCCTTGGCCCCCACTGCCTTCAAAAGCTTTTTTTTCTCTCAATAATTATGAAGCCAGTCCCAATCACAAAGATTTTGGTGGGATGCTTTCCCAAATATGGTTTGACAAGTTTCTCATGCTTTACTGGTTTTGATGACCCTCATTCCCTTTGGAGCACTGTCCTCTTGAACGTCTACTGAGCATGTGTTTGGAGAAAAACGGAGCCAATGAGGAAATTATGGACAATGCTTCTATTCCTAGTTCATGGATACTTGGAGATTTACTTGTGGATCCAGAATGATCTTTAAAACTTTTTGAATCCACTTGTACGTGTAAGATGAGGCAAGAGCCTGCATCAGTTTTCACTTACTAACATACTTGCAATTTGGCCAGATTTCAGTTTCGTTCACTTATTGTTTCAATTTCACCTCTGCTATACTTTTTTTTTTGGTCGAAAGGGAAATTTTTTATTTCAACCAAGTATAAGAACTACAAACTATTAGTTCATTGGACTCTAGAACTAGTTCATAACTCAATCTCTATCGCGTATCTATACACATAATCTAATAATAAAAAAGAACCATGTCTAGATAGGAAATGAATTCAAACTGTCCAATAACCTCTGATATACTTCATCAAGTACGGAACTACCATGGCCGATCGCATACCAACTCTAAGCCAATCAACAACCGTCTTGAAATAATTCAAACTCACTAACATGGTCGGTCAATTTCCACACAAAGAAATTGACCTAACAAGAAGTATTCATCCTAAGAAATTAGCATTACATAACAGGACATTCCAAACAAAAATATCACAGACCATAGAAACTTTGATAAGCTTCTCCTGTATTACAGCAAACTGAAATGTCAGTGAACAAAGCTATTGCAACTCACAATAGAGCAGGGAAGCAGTAAACCCCAAGTATAGGCACAGAACATCAGGAAAATAGTCGGATCAAATAACTTACAAGAAGCAAATATGGAAATACCATCTAATTTATCTACAGCACTATACCTGATATCGATAACATCAATCTCCTCTTCTCTTTTCCTTTTATCTCATAATGGTAGAGAGTAGTCAGCTAAAGCAATTGGGGGTAAGCATCAGAACATCTCTGCAGATGCTGCATGCATCTCCAGACACAGCAGGATGAATCGAGACTTACTAGGAGGTGGAGCACCCAAAAGTGCAATCTCATTAATCATATGAGAGCACTCAAAGTGTTAGAAGTTCCATTCGTGACAAAACACTATGTGGTCTTCAAACAATCAAACAGTGTTTCATGATAAATCAATTAAAATAATAGGACTATACCAACCACAGTTCTCAGCTTGACCAATTCTTCGACATCCCAACTACTGGTTTTTCTTGTAGCCGACTGCAATTATGTTATAGACAGAACATCAGTAAAATGTAGAAGTCAATGATATCAACTAGGATATATTTTTCGACAAGCTATTTTCATATTTATACTATTACAGAACCAAGACACTATGCAGCATTCATAAGGGGACTTTTATTCTCTGAGTTGCATCATTCAGCAAAATAAGGAGGTATCTTCATCTTTCACGAGCCTGCCTTGAGGAGAGAAAGATTTTCACGAGCCTGCCTTGGGGAGAGAAAGATAAGGATGAGCTTAAACAAACTATTGTCAATATGGTACTATGATAGAACCAGGACATTATACAGCATTCACAAGCGGACTTGTTAGCAAAAGAAAGGAAAAAAATGGAGCCGTTAGCTCTCTGACCTTTGAACTACTGCAGTGCTTGTTAATGTTCTATAGTCATGGTATCTTGCCAGTTCCTGAACTAATTGCACAAACAATTTCTTTTTGGATGATGGTGGTGTCCAGGTTATCTTGTGCGTACCTCGACTATTCGACCAGGTACCGGTTAACTCTGACCACCAAGACTTGGACAGACCTAGGTAGATTAGAAGAAATCACTTAGTGTTTTTTGCCTTTGCTGCGATTTGAAATTGAGACCTTATGCCTCTTCTCCCACTTCATTGATCACTAGGTTACAACCTTGGATAATAGCACACAGACATATTATAGCTAAGTGCTTAAGAACAAACTAACCAAAAGCTGCCTACCTTCTATGGAATCTAGACTACCCAATTTGCTTTATAAACTACAGATTCCAATGACATAGGCTCCTTGCTTAGATGAGCCAAGGGTTCTACCCTTCATCCAGATAAAGTTATCATGATCAGGCTAAAGTATTGCTCAAACTCGAGAACTTTTCTGAAGCACCTAAAGACTTTACCATTTGCCCAGTCAGGCTACTAACTGGGTCAAGTGTTCTTAACAGATTTCATTTTCTTTCCCCAGTATTATACAATCATTTCCTCTCTACCTTACACAAGGTAGGGGTAAGGTCTGCATATACTCTACCCTCCCCAAACCAACTGGGTATGTTGTTGTAGTTGTAGTATTATACAACCATTTCATTCGACAACTATGGACACCAAAAAGTCTATATAGGCTGCAATAGCATGTTTCAGAGAATGACAGGGTAGAAAAGAGATAGAGAGAGGGGTCCTGACAGAAATTCATCACCATAATGACGAACTTATCACAACTACTTAGAGCAGAGATATCATCCATAATTTTCGCCAGCGTATAGCACTGAGCAATTTCTTGTCAAGCAAGTTTGTTCATATTTTGGAGGTATGGTTATGGCTCAGAGCATGTAGCATACATTTTCAAACCACCACCTAATGCTATAAAAACACAACTGGGGGCAATACTCATGCCACTATATAGAAGACCAAATATAGAGGATTGGATTATCAGGCAACAATGTCTTTAAGCAGTAAGAACCAGTGGCATCAGTATATGGAAGTGCCTCAATATAAAACAATTTACCACGTGCAACAACTATCTTGTGGAAAACTAGACATAGAAAAGAAATTTTGAGCTCTACATAAAGAACATTTGAGTACCTGATCGTCCAGTGTTCTACTTCAGAAAGCACTCTGAGAAACCTGCATTATGATCTGCCAAAAACCCTAACGTCATGCAGACAATGCTCAGGAGGCACAATCCAACAGGTTTTGGTGGCTTTGTTCTATCACTTCCCAACACATGGACAACAGTATGAGATTCCTCTATTTTCTTCCCACAAAAGATGCCAATTTTGACAAGTCTGGGATCCAAAATGAAAGCTCAGAAGAGCCGGTCACAAACATTAAGCTTCCTGGAGCCCACTTGATCATAGGTGGTTCAGTATCTGTACTCATCCAACTGGCTACCTGAGAGATGCAAATAGAAGAATTAGATTAGTCAATACAAGCAAAATTAAACAATATACATTCTCCCTTACACTAATAGCTATGAATCTCCACTTATTTTCACATCATTTTTGCTCTCTCAAGCTATTTATCACTGATAATTAACAATTGATTCAACTTAAAAACTTATTTTAACAACATATTTGTCATCCCATTTCGCAACTGTGGCATGATACCAAGAGAAGTGAACTTACTGATTGTAAGCTGGAAACACACACAGGCAAGAGAAGCAATAGAGAAGTGAGGGGTGAGGAAAGGAGACGGTGCTCATTAGCACAAAGAAAAAACTGGTCCACATAAGCATTATATTTCCTTCTGAAGAGACTCCTTTTCTTATTTACAAGTTACAACTAAAGTTTCCAGCAAGAGAATACACCATTAACCTCCTCTAAGATTACAGATCGTGAGTCTCCCTCGGAAATAATTAAACTATTTTAGCTATACACTTCTTATCGCATGCAATAATAAAGCTTTTGATAGTAGCAGAATAAGGTTATGTTCATACTTCTTTGCCACTCCGGACACTCCAAGCATAGACACTACCATCACCTGATCCTGCAAAATAATTCAAAGCAACATGTTATATTTCGAATTTTACCTTCTCTTCTTTTGGGAGGAGAATGGCATAAACATGTAAATTTGCTTGGAAAAAACAATTCTCTAATTATACAACCCTAACATGACCTCGTTTCATTAAGATATGCATCTGAGGATAAAATAAAGAAAAATGAGCCTAATTGGCTATAGACAAACTGACCTTATTCATCTAAAGCATATATGGGACAAAGGAATCTGATATCCATATACCCTTCTGCATTTGGAACTCATTGGTTTCAGATTAACTAGCTTCACGATTTCACAGGTTATATAATATATCATGTGATTCTTGCCGTTAGACTACTTTCCCAACCAAAAGACAAGTTGCTAACTAAATCAATAAATGAATAACCACATATTTTTGCACCGCAACAGCTAGCCTTTGGTATTTTTTATATTCTATGCTTGGACTCCAATGGGTAATTCCTTTCAACATCAAAGATGCCTATACTAGCTTGGATACTTTGGAGAATATACAAATCCGACAAAAGGATATGGAGAATAATCCCAGCAGTAATTGTTTGGACCCTATGGAAGGAGAGAAACAGTAGATGCTTTGATGGAATCTCAACTCATATTTCCACTCTAAAGTCTAGGTGTTTAGTTAGTCTTTTCAGTTGGCACTTTTTTTCCCCTGTAAACAGTGTGGATAACTTTCTGGATTTTGTTAACTCCTTGTCTCTAGCACAATAGAGATGCAGGGATTTCTTTAGACTGTTTTACAGGTTTTGTTTAGTCTGCATCATGTTTTGTTTGAAGCAGCTTTCTGCTCAGCTGTAACCTTGTATCTTCTTGATGCTTTTCTAATGACATTTTATTACTTTACCAAAAAAAAAATGAAGTTCTTCTAGAAAGACTTAACTAATTTCCTAGTTGAGGCTTAAGATCATCTCACACTAACTACTGAGCACAAAATTTCCGTTATTTTTAGTGCACCACTTCGATTAGGGGTACTTTCTATGAATGTACTTGTGAAGAGACTCATTAATGTACAAACCTAGCCTGAAAGATACAAGATAAAGGTGGTCTTAGTTTAATGCAGGAAAAGAGGAGGAAATTTTTTAAGCAAATGCATATGATCTGCCAGTAAGAACTCAGTACATGCAAGTCAACAAACATTCACAGTTTTGTCAATCAATCAAATAAGGCACAATCACAAATCTGTTGGTGTATGCGACACATATCCCTCCCAATAGTTGTATCGCCTATATGGATCCTTTGCTGCTATTATATTCTGCTCTTAGCTAAATTTGAAGTGGTTCTCGGAGATTTTAGGTCTTTTGAGACAACTACCTTTCATGTGATTTTAGGTCTATCAACCATTTCAAAAAAACAAAATGATTTTAGGTCTATCAAACGCACTTTTATCACCTTCAATCGTCACATTGGTAGGCTTAGGACTACTGCATTTGAGGTCTACATATAGTATACTTGAGGACTATGGAGGACATAACCATTTTAAGCGATTTTTTCTCATTATATCCTATGCATGCTGAAGTGGAGCCTTGGAGTAACTGGTAAAGTTAATGCCATGTGACCAAAAGGTCATGGGTTCAAGCCGTGGAAACAGCCTCTCGCAGAAATGTGAGGTAAGGCTGCGTACAATAGACCCTTGTTGTCCGGCCCTTCCCCAGACCCCGCGCATAGCGGGAGCTTAGTGCACTGGGCTACCCTTTCTTTTATATCCTATGCATGCTACTTGCTCCCTCTGTTGAATAAGATCCCTCCTAATATTATCCATCTTGCATGAAAAATGTTGAATTATGTTTCCACCTCATCAAAAAATTAAGCTGTAAGAGAGGGGATACTTCTATTTATATATTTTAGGCATGCAACACGTCATTCTTTTTCTTTGGTCAAACATTCAGGAAAAAAATTCTTAACGATTGGCAATGAGACTTGAACACATAACCTCTTTCTACTCTTGTCCATGTTGGCTTATGGAACAACCTCATCTAAAAGCTTAAACTATTGGAAAGGGGGCAATTATATTTGTTTATTTTTAAGTCTGCAACACACAATGTTAACTCTTATTATAGGAGATCTCCAGATATCAACCAAGCAGCCAGTTAAATTCAAGCAATATTTTTCAATTTAAGCAACCCCAGCCATGCGGACCCACCACTTACAAACAGAGCGACACCCTATAGAAACAAAGCTTATTATCAAGACCCAACGGTAGTACAAAAAATTGCATTCCCACTAATATAAGAATGACCGATACACCAAATATTTGGAAAGTTCAAAAAGAACAAGCCAGAGAAGTGTTTGACTAGGGAGCCCGGCATGAATATCATGACGAAACTATTACCTGATATAACAAACATTCCTTCTGGACTGAAAGACGCTTCCAGCGTTGAACTACTTGAAACAGGTTGTACATTATACGTTGATAACTGCAGGAAATATCAGAGTAAATACACAGCCTATCTAGTCACAACACTATTGAACAAATCCAAATGCTTTTGGAACTTAAGGATGGAACAACTCACGAGTGTGCCGCGAAACGAATCAAGCACATGAATATGCCCATCCATAGTTGTCAAAAGAACAAGTCTCCCATCATTACTGAACTTAACGGTGTTAGCATCAGATACATCTCCACCAACAGAGAAAATTTCAAAAGGTCCCTTCAAAGAGTTAACTTTCGACAAATTAATGAAAGCTAAAGATAAAAAAAGGGCAGCCCGGTGCACTAAGCTCCCGCTATGCGCGGGGTTCGGGGAAGGCCGGACCACAAGGGTCTATTGTACGCAACCTTACCTCACATTTCTGCAAGAGGTTGTTTCCACGGCTTAAACTCATGACCTCCCGATCACATGGCATCAACTTTACCAGTTACTTCAAGGCTCCCCTTCTGAAAGCTAAAGATGCAATTGACAAATATTATGCATATCAAACCACTAATTCATTTTCATGTATCAAATGCAACACCTTCTCATAATAGCGTATGTCAAACATCCTTATATATCCTCCAAAGGCAATAGCAAACACAAGGCCTTGCTCATCATAAGCAGTAGCTGGTCTTCCTTGCACTCGAAGAAGGCCCTAAGAACAGTGAACTTATCAATCAATCAGATAAATGAAGAAAACATTTGGTAAGGATAAATAATGTCAATGAGGTCTTTACCTGGCATTTCTCAGCTCTTTGATCCCAAAGTAGAACAGTTCGATCAAGCGAGCCAGAGATGAAATACTCTTTTCTAGAGCATAAGCTAAGAGAGACGACCCTGCAAGAAAAATACAGACTTCATACTGAGGATTGATATTCATTGAAAGTCAGACAAAAGTTGATACTGTTTAGAACTGTGCCTGTCACGATGACCCTTGAAATACCGCAAGTACTTGTTGTCATGCAATGAAAGAAGTCGCAGAGATTCTGAAACAGTCCATTAGACAAATTAGTAATTCACTTGTTCTGCTTTGCAACGATTATGCACAGGAATTTATCATCTTAAAATAAGGTGCATACCATCCCACCCATTCTTGGAGGAGTATATCACAGTTGTAGGATGAGAAGTGAAGCTAACCAGATCGACTCCGTACTTTTTGCTATTAATAGTCTTCAAACATCTGCAGTGACGGATAAATTACATACCATCTCCATCAACATTGGAAGAAGGAAACAGCATGATGACATTTTACACAAAGAATACATATTCAACAAAAAAGAAAAAAAACATGGAAAGAGAAGAGACAGCAGAAGAGCATTTTGCCCAAGTTCCCCAGAGAAGCCCTTTTTCCAACAAGAAATTCCTATGAGAAGACACCTCGGTTATTAACTTAAAAGGGCAGCCCGGTGCACTAAGTTTCTGTTATGCACGGGGTCCGGAGAAGGGCCGGACCACAAGGGTCTATTGTACGCAGCCTTACCTCACATTTATGTAAGAGGCTGTTTCCACGGCTTGAACCCATGACCTCCTGATCACATGGCAGCAACTTTACCTCGGTTATTAACTTATAATGATAAAATGTATAACTAAATTTTTATGAGCCCAGACAATCCAACAAATGATGAATGAGAAGGCAATAAGGATCTTAGCTCATATCTGTAAATAGTAAAAAGGGATGACTTCAAGCCCCAAATGGAAATGATTAATAGATGTGAAAGGAATTTAAATGGTTACTGGGTGCAGCAGCACATCATTTTTTGACAACCAATACGCCATTTTTATTAAACATTGCTCTTTTTGGGAAGGGAAGGAATATAAGAATATTTGTAAGTTGACTCTTGAAAGAGAAAACTTTTAACTTTTATAATGTATCACTTATTCAGATACTAAAAGAACTGTAGCACATCCTGCCAAAAGAACCAAGAAACAACGACATAGAAAGTATGAACATTTAAGTATATATACTGCCAACAAAGTAAAAGCAAATATGCTTACGTTGCATTTGCAACATCATATAGACGTATGGACTCATCATCACTGGCCGTCACCAGATAATTTGATGTCTTATGGAAATCCATTGAACTGATTCTACCACTCTGCATGTAAGCAAAATCTATGTCAATATTAAATGCTTACACAGCCTAGACACTCTAGCAAAGAAGAACAGCAGCTGGTTTAGCAAACAGAATTTTCTCAGTCACGAATCCAACAAAAAAGAGATAATAAATTTGTAGGCAGCTGTAAATACTTCATACGGATTCTAACTAGAAAAAGTTGCAAGTTGATCACACCATAGCTCTTGATAGTTAGTCCATAATACCGTAACTCTACCTCTCTAAACACAAGGTATTGACCAGAATATACATTAATTAACAAAGGATCATATGACTACAATATTCTATTAGGGCTCGTTCTATTTGTCATATAAAAAACAAATAATCACCGGTACAATTCTAAACTACTAGTACAATGATCGGTTTTTAGTATAGAACTTTGTATTACTGATACAACTCTAAATTGCTAATACAGTATTCAGTTTCTGGAATAAAACTATGTATAGCTAACATTTACACAATTTATATGGGAACACACATGACAATCCTATATTATAATCACTGCATAACTTGTCCATGAACCAAACGACCCTCAATGTAAGAATTGAAAGGCTCTTAGAACTCTAACCAAATAGAAGCAAACATTTGTGCATCTATAATCATGCCTATGAATATTTCTCTTTTTTACCAGCAAGTTCTCCTACTTTAACAGCCACAAATGCAAAACTTTATATTAGAAGGTGTATACTGCTGCTATGTATTAGTACTCATCAAAATCATAAATGATGATCACACAACTGTTTTAAATCAATTAAAACTAAAATGTAGCTTAGAGAAACAGGATTCGCACTTAGGCTAGGGTTGTCCTATTGGATTTGGCAGTTACATAACACATATTGCAAGCTGCACCTTCTAGACCTAATATCATCTTTGAAGTAATCAACGAGTTCCAATATGAACAATAATACAAAGGAAGGGACAATTTTTCAGTTTTTTTAAAATTCATTTTCCTGTAAATTGTCTACATCACACCCTAGGTGCGGCCCTTCCCCAGACCCTGCTAACACGGGATGCTTTATGCACCGGGCGGCCCCTTTCCTTCTCCTGTAGCCTATGATTTATGAATAGTTAAACAAAGAGTTATGCAAATTCCAAAACTTACATAGTCGCGAAATGTCATGCCGACTTCCATGCTCTGTACTATTTCTTCAGTGGTTTCTAGTGAGACCTTGTCTTCTCTCTCAGTTTGTCCACCTAAAAATAAATTGACATCGTCAATAAGCAACAGAAAATGGTCAACTAACTCAAAGAGAACTCAATTTGCTTCACAATTTCTAGTGTACCTGCCATGGTGCTCTTCGATAACTAGTGAGTTGCAGATTTTCTTTGTATTGTGCACCACCGACAAGAGAACTCGAGCGGGGAGATGTCGTGCTTTTCTCGATAAGAAACTCCGGGGCCGTTAGAATTGGGCCGTTCGGATTTGATCTCAAAATTTTGACCCAACTAGGGGTTAAACTTTTGAAAAATGAACCCGATAACCACTTATTTAACCGCTTAAATTAAAAATAGCTGACCAATATATTAATCTATACTTATTTTATAGTATATATCGACTAAAAAAAAAACAGTAAAATTCAGCGGGCTAAACCTTTTTTCTTTAACATTCAGGCTGCATTTAGACATAAAATAAATACTTCTCACATCTGACATGTAAAATTGGTAATACTTCTTTGAATTTCTTTAGCTGTGAATGAAATAAAATGTTCATAATTAGAATAAATTTAAATTTTATCCACCAACAAACATTTAAATGTTTATAGTAAGAGTATTTGTTCCCCTCCGAAGTGTTTGTCGTTTTATCGACTGACGAAATTGGATGACAAATTGATTCCTTAACTAAGCGATTTGGACCTGAAGCGGAACTCTAACTTCCAGCAATGGGTTTCCCAACTACTCCAGAAAGCGTTAGAATGGTGATTGAGTAAACTGAGTGGTAAGAAACATAAATACAACTAGAGTGCAATAAAGGCGATAAAGATAGAACGAAGATATGTAAAAATCAGATTTTTTGATTGATTGTGTTCCTCTCTTATGTACAAATGATTCCTATATTTATAGTACAAGAAAAATAAATGTGACCACCTATGTTAGCCACCGAACTATCCACTAAATCCACTAGCCAACTATGAGGAGTTGGTGCCGATTTTTTCGCCTGGACCTCTAGCACGATCGACGGCACTCCCTTCTGGCTGTTGCTGGTTGCTCCCTTTTCTAGAATGTCCTTTGACTTGGTCTTCGAGGCGTCCGAGTATGTGTGGGTCTCGGTCGTTCCTCGAAATTATGACTCGGCCAGACTACTGTAATAGCCGATGATGTTTTTCTAGCCGAGGGTAAGGACTAACGGATTCGGCTATGATTTCGCTCAGTTACCGACTTAGAATCCTTTTCCACCTTCGGCTGTCACTTGATTCGGCTAAACATTTTTTAGTGTTAACAATTGCCCCCTACATTAACTCAAGTGCGGCTGTCGAGTTGATGTATTCCAAAATGGTCGTCATTTCGTGTGGCAGCCGTAGCTGTCATTTCAATCACTTTTGCCTTAAATGCATGCAATGATGGTCTTTAAAAGTTCTTTTTTCCTTCCACAGAAACATCTCAGCTTCCACAATTAATTTCAGACGGATTATTAGCCGCACGTTTTGGACGAAAAGACTCCCAACAGAGTGTCAATCATATCTCCAAGAAAAAGGAAATACTTAGGAGAGACATCCCCCCCCCCCACCAAAAGGTTTCTCATTCAATCTTCTCGGTCATTCCCAAATTTCTCGCCATTATTTCTTCATCAGAAAAAGAAAAACCATGTTTGCATCTTCTTCTCTATCTCTGGGATCGAATAGCACTGGTTTGGCTGCTAATGACCTAATCCCCACTTTTGCCTTCATAGATGAGCAACTGGTTCTTCCCCCTTTTGGTACATCTGAACAAGGTGACCTCCTTCTTTCTCAGCATCTAAGCCCGGTGAACTACGACCTTCAGATTACTTGTGACTGGTTCATCGGCAACCGTTGTCCGGCTAGTCTGCGTACCTTGCCGACCAAGATTACCAACTATTTTGTTTGGTTTGACCGAGTGATGTCCGCCAAAGAAATCGAATGGAGGCGCACGGGTCTCCACAACGTCATTATGTTATCGGAGTTTGACTCCTACTGCAATATCGGTCTTATATATGCCTTTCTTGGTTACTGGTCGACCGCTGCCAATGCCTTTGTTTTCCCTTGGGGAATGATAACCCTCACATTGCTTGATGTGACGGCGATACTTGGCCTTCTGATTCCGGAAGCCGAGGCGCATGTCCTAAGCGATATAGATGTTGCCGATTTAGGCATTAAAGTCTCAAAGACTTCTTCAGGCTATGACCAGTTTATAACCAACAACTGTCGAATATCGCCTATTCCAGTCGATGATGCCGGGTATCATGCTTTTCTATTTTTTTAGTTTAGCTGATACTTTGTCTGTGCGGGCTCTTTTGCAGTTGTGAAAGAGCTGGAAATTTATGCGGCGTTAGCCATTTCGGGGAGGGATGTCAGCTGGGCATCTCTCTTCTTGACCTATCTTTTACATGGCTCTGGTGATGCCCATGTGAGGTTAAGGGATTCTAGAAACCTGGATACCTTAGTCGGTCCCCTGTGGTTCCTTCAGTTGTGGATCACCTTCTATTTTCCTGAGTTTATCCCCGAGAAATTTGATGACCGCCGCTTTCCGTTAAACCCGACAGTGTTAACCGATACTCTTCGGAGAACACTCCTTATGCCCCAGGATGCTTTTGCCGCAGTCTTCACCCTGCATGGTCTGTTTAGAGACCATTACACAAATTTGCAACCGGTCCTAGAGAGATGGGCCACCCCTGATTGGGTCTGTCAAGTAGTCGATGAGGACTTTACTTTCTCTCATCTAAGGACTATGGTTCTCATATGGGGGCGGATTCTCATGGCCATGGACTTGTTGGGTGGTTTGAATCCCACTTCTAGGAATAATAAATTGGTCGTGGAGCCTTATCGGCCAAACTTTGTAGCAAGGCAATTCGGCCTTACTCAACACGTGTCGTGGCCCCACCGCAGTATTGTCAGTTCAACCCAACGCTGCATTCTTAATGCAGAACAAGCAAAGAAGTTAGCCGATCATAATCTTGACAGGCTCGCCCTGTTTGACTGGCAGATGTTTCCCCTAAGAGCGAACACTATCGTCGTTTTTGATGATTGGTAGGATATGGCTAAGGAGAAGTTTTTTCAATCTCCTTTAGATGTCTATTGTGATCGGTTGATTCTGTTGAGAAAAAAAAGAATCCGGATACCTCTAAACCGTGGCCAAAAGTAGCCATTCTGAAAGCCGTTTCCTCTAAATCGGCTAGGCCTATTGCCTTAAGGTCTTCCGTCCGGTTGCGGCAGATGAAGAGAAAAGGTAAATTGTATTCTACATATGTGTGGGCCAGATTATTCTTATGAATTTTTGGCTAACATCTCTTATGTATCTTTCAGCAACCCCATCTCATCCAGTGTTTGTTGATCTGGAGACCACTTTTGACATTGAGTCCCCATCACCTAGGAAATCAGTGCCCAAGCAACCCCGACGAAGTGGACGGGTTGTCATTTGAGATTATATTGTGGAAGGCCCCCACAAACCCGAAGTTCCTGTTCCTACTGAGGAAGAGGAGGAAATCAAGGTATACTACTTGGCTGGCTAAAACACATTCGCATCGGCTACTAATATTTATGTTTTCTATTTTCCCTCCAGGGACCACAACTGATAAGGCGCAGATGTCTGCATAAAGCGTATGATGCTCCCCTTCATATTGGCGGATCATCTTCCCTGGCTCATGCTCCCGTGCATTCGCAGGACCCATCATCGGCTGCCCTCAAAGCCACAGTTTCTCATGCCAAGGCAGCCGAGGCTTCCTATGGTGGGGCAGCCGTAGAGGTATACCTTTTTTCTTATGCTTTGTCTTTCACTGCCTCCTGGCTCTTGCCTCTATACTGAACATGTCCTTTCTATACAGGAGACCGTTGGAGATAATCCTTCGGCTGAAGCCCACCCAACTGATAACTCAGAGGTACCACCCAAAATCATTCCGGAATATGTGCTTTTGCGCTACTTTGGCTCAATCGACATTGTATCTCCACCAGCTTCGCCTGTTGGAATCCATCGAGAGCGAGTCGATGAGTCTCTCGCCAGGGGAGTTCCAACCAACAAAGAAGAGATCCATGCTCCGAGGGCCTCTTTGCTCCGATAGTCAAAAGAAACAACGGATTCCCCGGTTCTGGCAACCACTTACAATGACATGGCTTTGGCTCTGAATGATTTATTTGTTTTACATAAAATGGCTAAATATAGCCATGATGAGGTTGTCGCTGCTCTACAACACTTGGGGTCTCTTCGGCAGGAGAAAAACCGCATTCAGTCTTCTTTCAATAAAGTGAATGCAGAAAGGAAACAAAAAGTCAGCCGAAGAAATGACTTGCAGGAGCAGTTGTCTAAACTGCGACGGAGATAGGGGCTATTACTCCGGTCATAGGCGCCTTAGACACGGCTATTAGTGCCCACGACTCCTCCCGTTCTTCTTTGTTTTGGCAGAGCCTTCAATTGGATAACAAAATTCGGGAACTCGGTAACCAACAGGTAGTTTGGGAACTGGATCAGAAAGCGGGTAGCGAATGACTGGCCAAACTGGAGAATGAATGGACTGCGTGGAAGGCCGTCTAATTCAAGCAATGCCAATAATCACTACTTCATTGCCAGCTGTTCTTGTTGCTTAGTTGTCAGTTGATACCCTTATGGACTTACAATCTGAAGCCATTATTGCTTCTGTTTTTTAAGAGGTATCGGCCTATACTCAGGCTTTTACCGAGGCCCCATCGACTGTAGTGGTTGAGCCTTTGCTGGGTGCTGAAAGGGAGGTCCAAAAAGGAGTGGGAGTGGTTTAGGTAGTAGTCGTTGTTACAACTGAGAGAGAAAGGGAGATTGCGGGTACCCAAGATGCCCAAGCAGTCGTGGACTCGGCTAATCCTGAGACTTCTGTTACTGGTGATATATTACAACCTTTAGCTGGTGGAATGCCGACCAACTTGGCTCCCTAGCTTTATTGACCCCAGATCGAATGGTCTGTTTCTGTGATTAAGCATCCGGTTTATGGTTGTTGTTTACTCTTGTCTTCCCCAAATCGAAGGGAAGTACTTTTCATGTGACTGTGACCATGCCATTTCTTGACCCCAAATCGAAGGGTCTATTTTTTTTACTACGCAGCTGGTATGTGGATGTTGTTTACTTTTGCATACCCCAAATCGATGGGTAGTATCTCTTTAAGTATTTACTGTTTATATTTCTATCAAGCTCTTCATCATTCATGTCTATCAGTTGATACGCGTTGCCAGCAATCTGTTGGCTTACTACGAAGGGTCCTTCCCAGTTTGGCGACTATTTACCGAATTTACGATCTTTCATTCCAAGTGGCAACACGGTTTTCCAAACCAGGTCTCCTTCAGCGAACCTCTTAGGCTTAACATGTTTGTTGTATGCTTTGGCCATTTTTCATTTGCCGGCTCCAATTCTTTCCAGGGTCATCAGTCGATCTTCATCTAGCTGATCTAACTTCATTAGCATGGCATGTTGATATTCGTCTAAGCTTAAAGAATTCTGTTTGGCCACCCGTAATGACTTAACATTAATCTCCAAGGGCAACACTGCATCTTGGCCATAGGTGAGACGATAAGGTGTTGTCCCAGTAGATGTAGACTTAGAGTTCCTGATTGCCCAAATAGCTTTATCCAGAGTGAGATGCCATACTACCAGTTTATCCTCCACGTTTTTACTGATTATGTCCACAATAAGCTTGTTAGTTGCATCGGCTTGCCCATTCGCCTGTGCGTAATAAGGCGATGATGTGATCATTTTGATCCCAAATTTCTCAGGCTGGCACCTTAGAACCAGTGAACACCGTCCCTTGATCAGTTATAATCATTTCAGGGATGCCGTATCTATATATGATCTAGTGTTGGATAAACTGAATGACATATGTCTAATGAACTCTTTTCATCGGCTGTTCTACCAATTTAGTGAAGTAATCGGTAGCCACAATAATGAAATTATGTCTCTTAGCCGATTGTGGGTGAATCTTGCTGATGAGGTCTATAGCCCATCCTCTAGAAGGCCAGGGTTTCACGATCGGGTGCAACAACTCGGCTGGTACCCGTTGGATTGGTCCATGTCTCTGACACTCTTCACAACCTTTTGCATATTGAAAGCAATCAGCTGTGATGGTAGGCCAATAATAGCCATAGCAATAAATCAACCACTTCATCGTTGGCCCGGCCCTTTGCGATTCAAAGATTCCTTAATAAATTTTTCTCATGACTCTTTAAGGCTTCTGTGTTATCGATGCACTTGAGTAGCACCCCATTTACACCATTTTTGTAAAGATCATTATCAATGAGCACATACTTCAAGACTCTCCTCTTGACCTTAAGGTCCTCACACGTGGAAGGATCTTTTAAGTAACCGATTAACACATACTTCCACGAGTCGGACTGGTTTATGGATAACACTTCAGCTGTCATTTCATCATACTTCAAAGTGAGTAGAGACTTTCTAAAGCCTGAAGCTTCTTGCGCTAAGTCGTTAGCCTCAACATTCATGCCCCTAGGAACATGACTTAATGTAGATGATGTGAGCCTACTAAGTAACCTGCTAGCCGTTTCGTAACGGGCCAACAAATTTGGATCCTTGCAGTCATATTCCCCGGCCAGTTGCTTGATAACCAACTTAGAGTCTCCGCGAATCTTGATGTACTTTGCTTTCATAGAGACTAAGAGTTTAAGTCCTATGATGAGAGCATTGTATTCAGCTTGGTTATTTGTCAAGTCAGAAACTAACCGATAAGAGAACCTCCACGTTTCATCTCTAGGATCGGTTATCGTTATCCCGGCTCTGACTCCCTTCTAGGTTCTTGACCCATCAAAAGTCAGCGTTTAAGGGACGATGTCCATACATGCAGTAGAGGGGGCGCATGGGTCCTCCACATCTACACAAGGGTGGTCTGTCAAGTAATCGGCTACTGCCTGACCTTTGACAGTCTTGAGTGGCCTATACTCGAGAGAAAACGCAGTGAGCTTGATTGTCCATTTCATTAGTCGTCCTTGCAAAACAGGTCTATTCAATAAGTACTGGACGATGTCAATCTTGCATAAAATGTGAACCACATGTGGTATTAAATAATGTTTAAGTTTTGTACAAGCATATAATAAGGACAAATAAAACTTCTCTACAGGAGTATATCTAGTTTCAGCTTCATTGAGCATTCGACTGAGATAGTAAACTGCCTTTTCAGTTTCATCATTGGCATCCTGTGCTAACAGGCAGCCGATAGACATATTGTAGCCGAGATGTACAATTATGACTTCCTTGGCATGAGAGGTACCAGCACAGAAGGAGTTGCTAGAGCCTTTTTAATTTGGTCAAATGCCTTTTGCTGTTCCAGGCCCTAAGGTGAGAAAGCCTTCATTTTGCCAGCTGAATTAGATATGAACCGTCTTAGGAAGTTGATCTTCCCTAGCAGGCTTTGTAACTCATTATTTATTCTGGGTGGTGTCGACTCCATTACTGCCTGGGCTTTGTTATGATCTATCTCAATACCTTTCTTATGTACCAAAAAGCCAAAGAAGTTGCCAGTCGATACTCCGAACATGCACTTGGCTGGATTCATTTTAAGATTATGAATCCTCATTCTTTTTAGTGCTTGTTCCAGATCGGCTAAATCATCTTTGAAGTCCTTATATCTCACCTTCACATTATCGATGTAGACCTCCACAATCTTACCGATCAGATCATGGAAGATGGTGTTCATTGCCCTTTGATAAGTAGCACCAGCATTTTTCAGACTGAACGGCATGACTACCCACTCGTAAATGCCCAAGGGTCCAGGACACCTAAAGGCGGTCTTGTGAATATCATCATCGGTTACTGCTATCTGATTATATCCAGAATATCCATCCATGAATGTCAGCACCCCGTTAGCGGACGCCGAATCGACTAGCATATCGGCTATAGGCATGATGTATTCATCTTTAGATGTGGCAAGATTTAGGTTCCTGTAATCAACACATACCCGAACCTTGCCATTCTTCTTCTTGACTGACACGATGTTTGCCAACCATTCCACATACCTAGCCGTTCTGATGAACCCGACCTTCAGCAGTCGTTCAATCTCCGCTTTAATTTGAGGTATAAACTGAGGGTGATATCTTTGGGTGGCTATTTATGAGGTATGAAACCCTCCTTAATTGGCAATCTGTGCTCTACCAAAGTATGTGCCAGCCCAGACATCTCATGATAATCCCACGCGAAGCAGTCCTTATACTGTAGTAGAAGAGCTGCCATGCTTTGTTTATCCTACTCCGTCAGCAAACCACTAATATGTGTTAGCCGGGGGACTTCCTCAGTACCCAAGTTGATATCTTCCAAGGGATCCTAAGACTCGAAACTAGGCATAGCCCTTCTTATGGGCGATTCAAGTTCCATTGGCAACTCAATTTCATAGGTCACCAGTGTTGGCTCTTTGTTGTAGTCCTCTACCTGTGATGCCTCGGCTATCCTTGCTTAAGAATTTAAAGCAGTCAGTCGATGCCACAGATCACGTATGATTTGGGTCTCCTCAATCATTTAACTCTTCCAAGGTAAGCCGTGGTTCGACTAATTATTTTATTTCAAAACCTTGTGAAGTAAGATTGAAGAATTCCCAAGATCTTTCTTCGTACTGCTCCGCAACAGCTATAGGAGCCACATAGGGTGAATATAAGACAACCTCCATGTTTTTCACCCCTGCTTGAAATGGGTTATCGTCGTCTGGGATGATTTCTATCTTGTCTCTTTCCCAGAAAATGAGCTTTTGATGCATGGTGGAAGGAAGGCATCAGCTGGTGTGAATCCAGTATCTACCCAACAAGATGGCATAGGACGGTTTATCGTCTATCACAAAAAGGCAGATCGGACCGTCTTAGGACCTATGGTGATTTCTGCTACTGAGATCCCCAAAGCTTCAGAGGCTTTTCTCATAAAGCTAGCCATTTTCATGTTAGTTAGGATGAGATCATCCCTGGTTTTGTTGAGGCTTTTCAAAGTAAGCATCGGCATCACATTCAACACAACCCCATTGTCGACGAACACTCGGCTAAAAGCTTTGTCGTTAATGTAAGCCTTAATATAGAGGGGTTTGAAGTGTTTGACCATCTCCTCCGTAGGTGCACCAAATACAGTGCTCAAAGCGTCCCTAGCTGTGGTATCGGCTAATGTGGCCCATTTAGTGTCTTCCACACACACATCGCCTTCTAGGCTGTCCAGTTTAGAGTTGTCGGCCCAAAACTCGCATGGAATCAGGATGACCATTTCAATGGTTGTTCAAATCTCATCGACTGAATCTTGCTTAAATAAATCAAGGATGGAGTCTCCTACCTCATCCAATTCGGCTGACGAGAAGTTAATATCTTCCATCTCCTGGAAACATATAGGAACCGGCTCGGGCTCTAAAGCCTTGATCCTTTGTGTGACCCGTGGAACCATCTCGGCTAGGGATTCCTTCAGAATATTAGTCTCCAGTCGAGGTTCCCCTGTCGGGTTGTTATCAGGCTGTATATTCAATTCTGGTTGGTCCAAAACTTTGCCTTCGTGCAACACTGTCTCTGAAGAGGTTGAGTCGAATGCCCGCTTGATAGCCTCAGCTACGGCAGACTCAGAAATTTCCTGCTTATCGGGTGCCTTAGCTCTGGATATCATGTGCAACGTTAGCTTCATCTTGCGCAAAGCTTTGGCACGTTGCATCATTCTTTTCTGCGTCCTGGACATAACGCCCGACGATATCTCTTTCTTCCCAGAAACCTGATTGACGAACCACTTTGCTTCATCTATATTGGCGATTGGCTTAATCATCCCCCGGGATCTCAGCTGACATTCATCCCTCACTGTGATACACAAGGAAGAAACGCATTTCTTCACGTTGCCACCCTCTATTTAGCCATGGGTAGTGGTTCCTCGCCTATCTGGGGCACGCTCGACTTCTCATAGATTGGAGGCCATGCTTGCCCCCCAAGCCTGCCCCCCAAGCCTGCTCCTAAGGTCTGCTGGGTCCCTTTTGAATATCGGGTATTATTTATGAGGTTCTCGAGCCATGTGCTTTGGTTTATAAGGATGGTCATGAAAACTGCTTCTAATTGGTTGCCTATCCATGTCCTCATAGATGTCACGCAAGCTGCCTAGCCGATCAAACACGGAGGTTCTGGTGACCCCCTCCTTACCAGTGGGCTTCTTTAGGACCCATATGGTTTTCATCAGTTGTTTCCACTTGATGCCCTTTTGAATTGACTTTCTGAAGACCACATAATTAGAAGTAGCATGGCTATATGAATTGTGTCACTTACAATACTTCTTATCATTGAGTTCTTCGGCAGACGGAATCCTATGGCCATCAAACAGCTGAATCTGTTTATTTTTAAGTAGATGATCAAAGATCTGATCTGCCTTTGTAATGTCAAACGAGTAACTGACCCCGTCATCAGTCAAACTCGTCTCCTTTCCCTCCGTAGCTTTCAGGGCTGGGCAAGAGTAAACCTTGCCCCTGAAGATCTCGGCTACCATTGCGTCTGCCGTGTAATCGGCTGATTCTGAGTCAGACTCATCTGCCTCAATAATGGATACCAAATGGGAACCTCAGTTTCGGTTAGCTCTTCTTTTCTCCTTCTCCTGGATATGCTGCTCTATTTGGCTAGCCATCTCGGCTAACTAGCTTAAGTCAGAGCAGGATTGTCCCACAAGTTTCTCCTTTAGCTGAGGATGCATGATGTTGATTATTATGTGGGCACATTATGATTCAGGGAAATGTACAGTGCATTTTCCATTCCTTCTAAATCTCTCGATATAATCGATAGTCGACTCATCGACATGTTGCTTGAGATTCGTCAAGTCAGTTACAGTGACTTGAGGTTGGGGCCAATAAAATCTATCATGGAAACAACGCTCCATGTCAGCCAACTCCGCACGGAGTCAGGGGCCTAGGATGAGTACTAAGCAAATGTCGTTTCGATTGGAGAAATGGGGAATAACTACAACTTGTGATACTTATTCTGGCCAACTTCGCCACATTGGGAGGTAAATCTGCCGATGCGCTTAATGGTAGATTTGCCGTAAGGATCTTTACTTGTTTATTTAATTTACGATTAACATTTTTTTATTTAACAAGGAACTTACATCACCCGAGAAGGTGGCGAAATCAGGCGTTTTGAAGCCTCTTGCCAATGGTGCTATCCGATCTATCTAATCGGGGTAGGGCTTCCTATAGACAAACATGTCCAAGGGTTTCAGTTGGATGCCAAAGTACCTCCTCATGGTATTCGCAATGGTTTCAGGGTTCATCAGTTGTGGCGTCCCCTGCCAATTCTCAACTAGAACCTGTTGGTAGGCGTTCTGAATTGGAGGCCTATATTTTGCCCCTTGTTGAACAAGGTTTTGAAAGTTGTAGGTATTCTTCTGGCCATTACTATGGCTGGCCAGTGGGCCGGTTCGGCCCGGTCCCAACCCGACACCGCCCCGGTCCCTCCCCGAACCCGACCGTTTTTAAAAAAAATGCAGTATCGGGACTTGAACCGAGATGGGACATGGTCTCGTCCTGACCCGGCCCGCCCCGATCCCGCCAGGCCCGACCCGATCCCACCTGAAACCCCTCCTTTTACAAATAGGCGTTGCACCAACGACCATTTTACATTTTGGCCGTTGTGCAACGACCATTTTTGGCCTCCCCCTCCCCCAACCCCCCTACCCCCTTAATATTTATTTTTAACCCATAAGTTATTATAATTACACTTTAACCCAATTTCCCAACTATAAATACGTCATTTTCTCTTTATTTTTTCACAAATCTTCCTACAATCTCTCTAATCTATCTCTCTACAAGTCTATATTTTCTACTAAATATTCAATTTTCTTTATTCATTTGGGAGTGAAGTTGGCAACTAGTTTGAGGATCTTCCATCAAGCAAAGTTTTAATTTTCAACCTCTCGATTACACGTCAACGTTACGTTGGCGTTTGGTACATTCGTTCCTTTCATTAAATTATTATTGTCTATTTATTTTATTTAGCGCACTTAATTTCATTTACTTTAATTATTTATTAGTATAATTATAAATTTATAATGGAATGATTTAAATGTATGCTTACGGGTAGGGGCCATGCTTCTTCTAGTAGGGGCAACAAGGGCAAGGGTACTTCTTCTAGTCATCCTATTTCTTGACAGAATCATATTCCTACACAGGATGATTTTGTTGATACTGAACATTTTTCCTACAATACCATTAGATTTAGACAATGAGCTATTTTCTGAAACTCAAGAAGACTTTAATTTAGACGGTGATCTAGATGATACACCCACTAATGTAGATGACAACACACCCACTAGTGCACCTTCAACTGAAATATTAATAAATAAATATTATATTTTATTATTATCGCATCATTTTATTTTGTCTAGCATACAAGATGAATGGAAAAAAAATATAGGCATTACCAACAAGAAAGTGCTAGCAACCAACCAGCTTCCATACCATCTTCTTCTTTTTTCAACACAACCTCAAAAAAGACGTGTTGTTTCTGCGGCTATTATTGAAAGCCTTAGACATAGAATGTTTAGTGGTACCACTACTAATCAAGTTAGCGAGTTTGATATTTTTATTTTGCAGGGTGTTGTACCGTACAAAGCAGTTCTCAATGAAGGACGTGAAAACTTGCTGAAATAATGGAGGGAGAATGAGACGTGGCATAGAGAACCAAATATTTGGCAAATAGTGAAATACACGTGTTGTCACGTGTAATTTCATATTTTTTTAATTTTTTATAAAAAATTGTTTTATTTTCTTTCCTTTTCTTTTCTTTTTAATCCCGAAATGTAATGGAAATATTATTTTATATTTAAAAAAATGAAAAGGACAATTATTTTTATATGAACTTAAAAAAATTATTAGAGGTGTTAAGTATATTCGAATGTTGTTGATGTTTTAAAGTTGAGATTCAAGTGCTAAATTCTTTATAAACCCTTAGTTGTTGATGAGATTCGAAAATGAAAAAAGAATTTCGAATTCACCATTGTTGAACCTTGAAAAAGCCTGAAGAACAAAAATGAGTTTTGTCGAAATTCGTGGTTGTTGGCCAAATTGATTATTGGAGTATGGTGATGATGTTGTGAAGTTGTAGTTGAAATTTGAGTTTGATTTGTGTGAATTTATCTGAGTTTTTTGTTGAATTTTGACACCAAAAATTAGGCTTGGAGCTCCTAAAAATGGATGATAAAATGGTGATGAAGAACTCTTGAAAATCAACTTTGGAAGTTGGAACTGACACACGTGCCCATTTCGTATAGGTTAGAGCCATTTTTTAAAGTTCTCACGCGCTTGAAGGAGGTGTTCTCACACAGTACTACACGTCAATAATAAAGGTGCAAAGAATTACTTTTAAAAAGTTTAGAGGGGTAATAAGGATCCCCGCAAAGATAAGATGTGTCGCAACAACTTTAGGTATAATTCAGGGAGGTAATAGTGTCTTATCCCTATTTAAATTATTAATATGGAACTTATAGTAATTTTTACGTAGTTTCTAAATATGTAAATTTTATTTTAAAATATTTAAAGATTTTATGTTCTAATACACTGTCAAAATTAGAAAATTTTACTCTCAAAATGCGAAAAGTGTCAATCTTTTCGGGACGAAGGAAGTAATTTAATTTGTTAGTATACCAAGTTGCTTAACTTATTCAGTGAATAACACATAAACATGCCCTTTAACTTGGTGCGAGCTGGCAACTATGACCTCAAATTTTATCAGTGCACAAGTAGGCACTTAAACTTGCCAAAAGTCGAACAAGCATACACACGCGTCATACATGGCAAACTGAGTGAGATACACTCGAAAACAGGAGAGTTGATGCTCAATATCGCATGTATATACTTGTTCGACTTTTGGCAAGTTTAAGTGCCTTCTTGTGCACTACCAAAGTTTGAGGTCAAAGTTGTCAACTCACGCCAAGTTAAAGGACATGTTTATGTATTTTTCTTTAATTTACCTTTTTCATTTTTTCTTTTTTTTTATGTCCAATCTACGTGTAAATTAGTTGACAGTCTCTGATTGGGCATTAATCCACGCGGGAGCAATTGCACTTCACGCTAGTGACCTGTCAGAAATTTGTGTATGCATGTTCGACTTTTGACAAGTTTAAGTGACTACTTGTGTACTAGCAAAGTTTGAGGTCATAGTTGTCGGGTCGCGCAAGTTAAAGGGCTTGTTTGTGTGTTCAAAAAATACTGTAAGTGATGGTATACGTAAAAATTATTTTAAAACCCCATATGCAGCCAAAATATGATATCCTTAAATACTCTATCCATTTATTTTTACTTATTCATTAAGCTAAAAAAATTATTTTAACTTGTTCTCTTTAATATATTTTGAAAAAGTTATTTTATTTTATTTTTATCATTGATTATTCATTTCTCAAATTATTTCTCAAATTTATTGAAATTATACATAAATTAATATAATTATTGTGAAAAATAGACTTTCATTTATTATTTTTCAAAAAACAATATAACGTAGATTATGAATAAGTAAAAATAAATGAAAAGAGTAGTATTTAAAAGATATCAGATCTGTCTTTGGTTTGTGTGCAATCTTGTGCAGATAAATTATGACATCCATGTCTATTGAAAATATTGTAGATATCGAATCTGCTCTTTGGTTCGCGTGCAAACTTATGCAGAAATATGACATCATTGACTATATAACAAAGTTGCAATTTTGACAATTGTATTTGTATTACAAAAAAAATCATATGTCTATTAAATAATATAAGAAGCACAAAAACAACCTTGGGATGTTTTTATTACACTATCTTGTTTAATTATTGAGTTTTTTTATATATATGTTATTTTTTAAATTAAGTGCAAAAAATAAAAATAAAATAAAAAACCCGTCCCAGATCCCGATCCCGCCTAGACCCGATTCCGACAAGATCGAGATCAGGACGGTACTTCGGCAAATCCCGCCTATCCCGATCCCGCCTAACCCGACCCAACTCGATCCCGCCTAACCCGACCCAACTCGATCCCGCCCCTTTCCCCCGTCCCGCCCCGACCCGATCCCGCCAAAACTGGCCCGACCGTCCCGAGCCTGGCCCACTGGCCACCATTAGCCATTACCAATAGGTGGGGTATATCCCCATTGCTGTTGTTGGTCATATCCACCAAAGCCTGCAACTTGAGCTCCTAGAACAACCGATGGAACTTAAGAATGAGGTGGAACAGTGTTCCATGTCTGCTCTCCTTGGACATCAGTCATTTTTGGAAAGTTTGCGCTTCCTGGATGGTATGGATTGGATACCGGCTGTGACTATTGGAATGGTATCCCGCTGTAGACAGCGTCACCAGATAGCCTAGCAAGGTCATAGCTAGGGGCCATCGGCTGCCAATTCGGCTGGCCAACATTGGTCGTCTGTACTGTAGGGCCGTTTGCATAAGCGTACGACATAACGGGTGGCAAACCAAGATGTCTAGATGCCTGAACTGGTCTCCGAGCCATGTTGATCTGTCCATACTGCAGATTCTCTTGGTCGAGTGGCATAGTTTGCCCCCCAGCGTTTGGTGGCAACCATACAGTAGACTGGTTACCAAGTGACTATGTTTGTGCTCCTAGGTGTGCTATCGGCTGCACAGCGCCACTCGTCAGAGGGATGGCAGAACTAGCCGAACCTTCTCCTGGATCCAGTCGATTGACTTCTAATTCTTTCGCATGCTGAACCTCATTATGCACTATTGGCTTGACAATGTCAGCCAATTGTTTGGAAACCTGGTACATAATGTCGTGGATGCCTAAGTCAATCTGTTGTCTAATGAAAGACGTGGTCACAACAGTTGGACCTTCAGGTTGACTAAGTTCACCCACAGCTTGGGTTGACGGAGGAAGTGGAGGGGTATCAACCGATGTAGGCATACTCGAAGAAGATGGTGGCTCGTTATTCCTCCTAGGAGGATTCTGTTTAGGATGTGGACTTGACTCTGGGTTCATTTTCTTACCAGACCTTAGGCGCATACGCCAAGTGTGATCCTGACTTGGAGAATCAAACTTCGCTATGAGATCACCTATGGTCCCATTGGGTGTGCCAAATTTGTTCTCCTCCGAAGTGTTTGCCGTTTTATCGGCTGACGAAATCGGATGACAAATTGATTCCTTAACTAAGCGATTTGAGCCGAAGCGGAACTCTAACTTCTAGCAATGGGTTCCCCAACTACTCCAGAAAGCGTTAGGATGGTGATTGAGTAAACTAAGTGGTAAGAAACATAAATACAACTAGAGTGCAATAAAGGCGATAAAGATAGAATGAAGATATGTAAAAATCATTTTTTTTGATTGATTGTGCTCCTCTCTTCTGTACAAATGATTTCAATATTTATAGTACAAGAAAAATTAACGTGACCCCCTATGTTAGCCACTGAACTACCCACTAAATCCACTAGCCAACTATGAGGAGGTGATGCCGATTTTTTCGCCTGGACCTCTAGCACAATCGACGGCACTCCATTCTTGTTGTTGCTGGTTGCTCCCTTTTCTAGAAGGTCTTTTGACTTGGTCTTCGAGGCGTCCGAGTATGTGTGAGTCTCAACCGTTACTGGAAATTATGACTCGGCCAGACTACTGTAATAGCCGATGATGCTTTTCTAGTCGAGGGTAAGGACTAACGGATTCGACTATGATTACGCTCAGTTACTGACTTAGAATCATTTTTCACCTTCGACTGTCACTTGATTCGGCTAAACATTTTTTAGTGTTAACAATATTTCACCAGCTTTTTAATTAATAATCTCGTGCTTACGTAGAATTTTACTTGTTAGTTGGATTTCAAATAATATGATTGTGTAAAAAAACTAAAAGTATTCATAGATAGAACTTAAACTCCTTAGATATTTGCTCAGAAGAAATATCACATATTTATATTTGTATGGTAAATTAAACTTTTATTTCGTAAGAATTGATAAAAAAGTTTCTTATTTTATTTGTTTTGTAAGTGTTTAAACCACAGGAGAAAAAAGTCATGATGGACTTCCTCCATGGCTTAAAAGAAAAAAGGAAAAGAAGAAGAAGAACAAAATGATCCCTACATTTCTCTCTGTATCTTTCCATTACACAATATTTTACAATTTATGTCCAAATCAAGCCTCCAACCATT
Source organism: Anisodus tanguticus (assembly GCA_034509755.1). NCBI lineage: Eukaryota > Viridiplantae > Streptophyta > Magnoliopsida > Solanales > Solanaceae > Anisodus > Anisodus tanguticus. Next base: position 13,083,634 of record CM067544.1, read on the forward strand.
CAAATACAAACCAAAAAGAAACTGTTCAAAGGAAAAGGAAAAGAAAAAAGAATCCTAATTGATACAGTAACAGAAATTTTCTTCACATAACTGGCACAGGAAAGACAACCTCCGAGGAGTCACCGTCATCATTGGTGGCGGACTTTTTAATGAACTCTATACAGTCAGCAACAGCTTCACTGTGATGATGTTCATGTGAATAATAAGACCTATGTGAAATAGGCGATGAATTAGATGGTTGTTCTTGTTGTGTGGCCTTTGACATAGCAGATAACATGATCAATCGGAAAACGGCTTGCCGGAATCGATCCAGCAATGATATCGGCGATAGCCGGTTACTTTTTCTTGTGCAGTTATTGCCTCTAAGTTTTGGCATGCAAAATGGATTCTTCATTCTTCTTCTTCCATTTGATTTCTCCATTAAAATGAATAAAGATCAAGGCTTATTGGTGTTATATATATATATATATATATATATATATATATAGCAATGTTTCAAGCACATGCTGTTGAGTAATATATAGTACGTAGCAAGAATGGGCTGGTGCTAAAGTTGGAGCTGCTTAAATTAAAGATGAAAATTTAAAAATAAGAAAAGAAGAATCTTTCTGTTTTGTATTTAAATTATTGTTAAGGCAAGTTTTGAAGTTTGGCTAATGGGCACGTACCGCATCATTATGAAGAGAACGATGATTGGTTAGTTTAAAAAGAGTGTGAATATGAAATTGTGGTTAACATGATTGTTCGTTCTTTTTGCTTTTCCAAGACATGATTGTTCAATTAATTAGCACAAAATTAGTGGTACCTAATTTGCAAAATGCGCTTTGCTTCACGACAAAGTTGCATAATCATTAAGGCGCAGCCACCAAGTGTAATAACTGCTCAAACTTTTATTAATGCAAAGGCAATAATCTCAAAGATTTTTCTTCATTTTCACGATGGCACAAAACAAAATGATAAATACTTGCAGTATATAGTAAAATCTAGCGTGGCACGTGACAAGCATAGGTATACAGTCCGAAGTAAGAAATAACATTCATGAGTTTGGTTATAAAATTACTTAACTGTAGCTAAGAAATAAATGTATGTATATACAAAACACATGTCTTATGTTCATTAGTCTAGTGTTAGAACTCTTAAAATATATGGTGAAGGAATTATTACGTGGCATGACAGACCAACAAAATTCTATCTAAAAATGGAGGTAGTTGGACAAATTTAAATTTTCATAAACGTGAAAAAATCACAAAAATATAAACGGCAATGTATGTATTGTCACTAGAGATGGCAGTAGATCCTGGACCCGGTCCGGATTCGATGGATCCAGATCCGTTTTATAGGATATGGATATTCAAAATTTGGACCCGACGGATCCGGATCGGACCCGGATCCATTTCTGACGGATCGGATCTGGATCTTGTATTTGAGATACGTATCCGGTCCAGATCCGACCCGTGGATCCGTTTTTTATTAAATATATTCACAACCTAGAATGTAATTTTATAAGTATTTTCTTAAAATTGTTAAGCACATCCTAACAAGTTTAATTTATCCCCGCATTAACTCAAAAATCAAAAAATAAAGAGGTAACTTCGATAATAAAATCAATGTTATATTAGTGAATGACTAACATCTCCATAGACAAGTATTAAAAATTATATTCACTTCATTTGTGAAGATTCCAAGCACATGCACGTTCTCAATTGTGAAAATACTAGCAAGCATTTTCCACAACTATTGTCATTGTCCAACGTTTTCAATTAATAGCTCACAATCAAAACGAGACAACGAACAAAATATCTCATATGAACATTTTAAAATTGAAACACAGTAAACTGTTAGCCAAGTAAAAATCGTTTGTCAGTTCAAAAAAAAAATCTTAGCCAGGTTACATTTTTAGCAAGGCAAAAAATTTTACATGTGGATCCAGATCCGATCCGTGGACCCGGCGGATCCGATGGATCCGGATTTGGATATGATTTTTATGGACCCGATGGATCTGGATCCGGATCTGGATTCAGGTATGAAAAATGGATCTGGATCTGAATCTAGTAGGATCCGGTCCAGATCCGATCTGTTGCCATCTCTAATTGTCACATAAAGTTGACCTTATTTCCTTCATTATTTCTATCACAAATTGAAATACTGCTTGATACTTAGATAGTACTACTGATTATTAATATCTCAAGAGAGTATAGTTAATGTACTAACAATATATTCCCTCTCATAACTACATTAATTTTGACCAATATTCTAAGATATATTTTTCCATCATATTGATATGAAAAAAATTGAAACATATATTTTTTTCATATAGTTTTTGAATATCTAAATTGTAATTTTAAAATATTAAACTAATCTAATCCAATTTAACTTAAAAAATTAGTAAAATTGATTCTCGATAACCGAAACATGAAAACTAATAAATTAAAACATATCCAATAGATTACTATGTTTTTCAGGTCATCAACTCAATTGTAGTGTCAACACTGCTGATGGGTTCTAATAAATTGTTTAATATATTAAATATTCTTACATAAGAAGCGTAAAAAGAACAATCTTATATGAAAATTTGTGAAGAAAAAAAAACGGGTAATAGAATATATATGCAAGGTCCAATATTAAGGCCGAAAACCTTGCTGGAAATGCTGAAATTAAATTGAAGTCAACAGTCAAAGCCAGAGGCTACTCCAGAAATCTAGCTACTTAAATTTTAATTGTGTAGAATTTATTAGCGAAACCTGGGAAATGACAACTATTTAAACTAATGGTCTCCTCACTCATTGACTAATTAGAGAAATGCCTTATGCCCGTATTGAGTAGATAAATATATTCGCGAAAAAATAAAAAATTCAAATTGTTTCATGGTTTAAAAAACTGAGGCAGGAATGGGAGCTAATAAAATCCTTGTCTTGTGTGGAAGAGTTTCACATGCATACATGTGAGCCTATTTTGATCAGAGAATAATAGGAGTAATATAGTAGAATCAACAATAGAAATCTTTTCTTATAAATGAAAATAAATATTCATGTCTTTACCATTACGTTCATATTCAATTCAGTATGTATAAGTTATAACCGACTTATCGACCATGTAACACTATTCTCTTGGCTTTTGTCCCATCCATCACTAACTGACATTCAATGTTCTTCTCCCATTCCAAAATGATGACCAAAAAGAACAAAATTCTAAGGATTAGATTAGATTACTAATGGGTGGGTCTTGGAAAATGAGAATTTGAAAATTACACAAGATTTGTACACCAAAGAACGAAGATCTTCATTTGTTTCTGAATTGGATTTTCTTTGTCGGACTTCTACAATAATTAATTGCAGTACATGTTCTCGCACAGAGACAGGAGTGATTAGTCCCGAGACTATAGATAAAACTGGGATAATTTAGAAGTTGCAGCTTTACCTTTTGTGTTTTACTTTGAAACATTCATGAACATGGAAAATTGTTGCTCTGAATCAAGAAAGTGTCAGTGTTTTGTGAGATCAAAACAAAGATATGACATAAAATCTTCCAGATATCGTATATGTCAATTGCACTATCAAATCATGCACGTTCAGGGTTCCTAAATATTGTTGGAAATTTGCCTTTGGCGGGAGTTGCGACCGACCAACTTTAACGGCTTAAACACTAGTGTAACGTATGTTGGAGAATCCGGTTCTTCACACATGCATGATCTACTAAGTACGTAGATAACCGTAGGGCCAAGAATCGTCAAATTTCATTAAGAAATGAAAGAGATATTGGTTCACGAAGTAAGGTGTTTGAAGCATGAAAAGTGTGGTATTGTGTGTAATTCTCCCTCATCGGTAGAGGAAGAAAGAATTGTTGTGTATATAAGATTCGAAATTGGTTTGGGGTTTGGGACCCCAAGGGGTATCCCATGTGTTTAAAGGAGGGAGGACCTAGATGTGCTTCGGTTCGAGGAAAGACCACACGCGCGCCGCCGCCCGTCCCGTTCCGGGTCACGGGTCACGGGATATTATCTTTTTGGGCCAGAAAACTTTGCCTGAAGTACAGGTTGCATAATGGCCAAATCCGTTGGTCTTTCTCCCATTTATGTTGGTGACTTTACTACCTCCATAATGGCCATTATTTGGCTATAATCAGCCCCCTCCCTCACCTATTTAAACACCCCCTTACACCATTGTTGAGCACAAAGAATGACAAAAGAGAACACCAAAAACAGTGCACGAAAATACACAACCAGAAAATCAGTTCTTCCTACAACTTCCAAGCATCATTTCATTACTCAATATTCTTCACGGTAGCTCTTGAGCTTCCTTTGCTCAAGGGTTCCATTGCTGTTTTATCTTGGGAGACAAATTGTCCACGACGTATAAAGGATACACTCGACTCAGCAAAAAAAACAATTTCCATCTTTCCATCTTCTACAAAACTGGAATTTCCAGTTTTCTTGTGTAACTATTGTAATTTTCAGATTTCTAGATGAATTATTGAATCTTTGTTTATCCTTTCGAATACTTGTAATAGTTATATACTTCCCGTACTGCTTTATAAAGTACCACAGAGCAAAATCTCCGAACAACTTAAGACAATATTGTATAGTATTACTATTAGTGTTCGAAAGGTGTCGGTCAAAAGTTGTGTGACCAAATCTGGATATGGAAATGGTTTTCTGGTAGAAGAGAGTGATGATGATGAACGTGTTCATGGGGTCACCGCTACCAAGACTGGGTGGAAACAAGCGCTCTCGAGAGCCGGAGGATGTCAACGGGGACAAGCGGAGAAGACGGAAGATGTTATTCTATCTTGTAGCAGAAGGCCTATATCTGTCCCAGACAAAAGAACCGAATAATGGTGAGAAGGAAATGGACACTCAGTCTAATGAAGTGACTGAAGTGAGCCAGAATCCGAAATTGGGATAAGTAGTTTTTCTTGCTTGTCAAGAATAAAGATTAAATTATGTCTGATTAAAAATGGATTAAAGTAAGGAGGAATATGAAAATAATTTATATTCCTTATGCTTTAACAAATCAGAAGTTTAATCTCATCTTCTTTTCCGTTTAAAGATTGGATTTTGTAAACGACTTAAGAAGATCCGTTCTTTTAAGTGTAATTACTAAAGTGTGTAGAGTATGTCACACATACAATGGAGAAAGATCCACTAACTGTGCGAAAACTCTTACCACTCTTAAGTAAGCGCCAAGAATTATCTGGGCACCAATCATAATGGAAGAAGTCTAAAAATTAATGACGTTGAGCCTGTCATATTATTTGGCAGAAGATCCTTCATAGGATGATATTGGACACTCGGTCATACAAAGCCTCCGGCGGCCGGGTGGGCCAAAATTCCTTTGATATGATGATATTGGACACTCGGTCATACAAAGCCTCCGGCGACCGGGAGTGGGCCAAAATTTCTTTGATATGATGATATTGGACACTCGGTCATATAAAGCCTCCGGCGACGGGAGTGGGGCCGAGAATTCATTTCATAGGAAAAGTAATGGACACCTAGTAAGGTGGGCCGAGTTTCCAGTGTCTGAATGATCCGAAGGCCTAAAGAAAGGCGAAAAAGAAATTGGACACTCGGTCCGCAAAGCAACCGGAGTAGGCCGAGTATCTAGATCACATATGATCCGGTTACGCCCTAACCACGGGCAAGAGGTTGTTCATGTGAAGCAACGCCACCTCTAAAGTAGAAGGGGTTGGAGAGGTTGTCCTCAATAGGACTTCATGGATTGTGATCACTCTAAGATGAGGTGATACATATTCCTAACTTGGTTTAAGGGACGCTGTTGGTCAAGATGGTTTGAGATTAGTCCAAAAGGTCTGTAATAACTAAGAATGGTACAGTATGTCTGTAGCCAAATGAATGATATATTTGTAATCCGGTTCCGTGTTCCGTGTTCCGGGTTCCGGGTTCTCGGGTTCACGCGTTCACGGGTTCACGGGTCACACGGGTCGTGGGTCGTGGGTCTTCTGATATTATCTTTTTGGGCCAGAAAACTTTGCCAGAAGTACATGTTGATCCCAAAAGTTTCATATATACAATTTGGACCAGAATTCTTTCAGATGTACAGTTTGGTCCCTGAAGTTTCAAGATGTACAGTTTGGTCCCTGAAGTTTCCAGAACATCAGAATTTCGACGGTCAAAAACAGAAATGCCAAGCACTCAATTCAGCCATTTATTTTGGCTGAATTACTCCTCCTATAATGGCCAAATCCGTTGGTCTTTCTCCCATTTATGTTGGTGACTTTACTACCTCCATAATGGCCATTATTTGGCTATTATGGAGGCAGTTTTCAGGCAGTAATCAGCCCCCTTCCTCACCTATTTAAACACCCCCTTACACCATTGTTGAGCACAAAGAATGACAAAAGAGAACACCAAAAACAGTGCACGAAAATACACAACCGAAAATAGTTTTCTTCCTACAACTTCCAAGCATCATTTCGTTACTCAATATTCTTCACGGTAGCTCTTGAGTTTCCTTTGCTCAAGGGTTCCATTGCTGTTTTATCTTGGGAGACAAATTGTCCAGGACGTATAAAGGATACATACGGGGCAATATTGTCTTAAGGACAAAGTGCTACACTCGACTCAACAAAAAAACAATTTCCATCTTTCCATCTTCTACAAAACTGGAATTTCCAGTTTTCTTGTGTAACTATTGTAATTTTCAGATTTCTAGATGAATTATTGAATCTTTGTTTATCCTTTCGAATACTTGTAATAGTTATATACTTTCCGTACTGCTTTATAAAGTACCACAGAGCAAAATCTCCGAACAAATATATATACATGAATGTCTAGGTCTAGCACAATGTCAAGAAATCAAACACGAATATATAGGATTTTCAGACTTTGCATCTCAACAACCAGTGGCGGAGCTAGTAAGGGCCGAGGGGATTATCCAACCCCCCTTTGGCAAAAAATTACACTGCATATATGATATTAAAATTATTTTTTATGTATATTTAGTAGTCGTTGAACCCCTTAGCTTCTTCGTATGTTACTTATTTATATTTTTGAACCCTTTAGGTAAAAATTCTGGTTCCGCCACTGTCAACAACCACAAGATTATCAACTCAAATGAAAATTTAGTATTTTTAGTCGGGTCTGTGAAATACATTACATCACATATTGATTCCATATTGAGTTATTGACAGTTACATAAATTAAGAATTAATTGAACGCAACAAACTACGAACATAAATTAAGAATTAATTGAACGCAACAAATTACTGTTGGAAATTTGCCTTTGGCGGGGAGGTGCGTCCACCCATATTTAATGAATTAAACACTAGTGTTCCGCATGTTGGAGGCGTTGTCTCTTCACACATGCATAATCTACTAAGTGAATAGATGACTGTAGGGTCAAGAATCGTCAAATTTCGTTGAGAAATGAAAGAGATATTGGTCTACGAAGTAAGATGTTTCAGGCATGGAAATATGGTGTGGGACAAATCTACCACATCGGTGGGAAAAGGAAGAAATTGCTCTCTTTATAAGTCTTTAAAGTGGTAAAGGGTTTGGGACCCCAAGGGGTATCGCATGTGTTTAAAGGAGGGAGGACCTAGATGTGCTTGGGTTCAAGGCTAAGCCCACACGCGCGCCGCCGCCGCCCGTCCCGTCCGTGCTGGGGGCTGGGGTTTCTGGAAAGTTGAATTTGGAACAACGGAAGGCAGAAGCTCCTCCATAATCAGCCCTCACTAATGGCTATTAACAGCCTTATTTGTAGCAGTTGATGAGTCCCTCCTCCATGCTATATATTGATGACTTTTGGCTCAATTGTGTTAAACAGAAAGTGATGAAATACAGTGCACATACAGTGACGAAAAACAGTGAGCAAAGACACACATATACACAACAGAGACACACTATATACACAGAGACAAAACATAAGAGAAAGTCAGTCCAAAAACGCTGGACGAAAACAGAAACTCTTCCTTCCTTTTCCATTTCTTCAGCAAGTCGATTCGTATTTGTTTTCTTCGTCAGACTCAACCTATTTGCTTTGTAGTGTTGAGATTAAAGTGTTGTTTTATCTTGGGAGACTATTGCCCGCTAACGTAAAAGCATATATACGTGGCAATCTTGTCTTAAGGACAGAGTGCAATCACTTGACTCAAAGACACAAATTGTAACCATCCAGATTTAGTGTTTCTTGATTTCAGGTCATCAAGATTCAAGACTCAACAACTTTGCGGCAGCTTTGAAGATTGGCTATTTGTTTATCCTTTCGAACACTTGTAATATTTATTTACTTCCCGTACTGCTTTACAATTGTACCCAGCAATTACGAGTCAGTTTGATTGGGCTCGGTCAGTCTCAACCTTATTTGGGTGAAAATGAGGATGAAGTAGTTGCTAACAATGTACTAGGCTTGGCCCATTCAAGATCACTTTAGGGACTTCTGGGATTGACAGCCCAAAAATGAAAAAAACAGAGCCCGTTATTTTTTTAGAGCCTCGATTGATATAGTATAAGATGTCTTCGGCCAATTTTGTAGTCAACAAGAGCAAGTTAATTTTGCATATGTATGCTCCTTGCACTCTAGTCTCATGTTTTTGAAGATGGCAAAGCTGAAAGGAACTGCAAATTAAATCTATGAACCCAGAACCAAAAGAATGAACAAGATCATATGATTCCTTGGAATCCTGTGACCAGCTTCTCACTTATATCAAGTTCATAAGATACTATATACGTATGTAAGTCCTGTTGGTTACAAAGGTGCAGGAAACGAAAATTACAAGTAACTGCTAAGTAATAGAAGAACTGAAATTACAATTCAACAACAAACTGAAATTATAATTATGTTGAACAAGAAACTGGAAACTGTTTTTGTGTATGCTGAGTCGAGTGTTGCACTCTGTCTTTAAGACAATATTGCCCCGTATGTATCCTTTATACGTCCTGTACAATTGTCTCCCAAGATAAAACAGCAATGGAACAATTGAGCAAAGGAAACTCAAGTGCTACCGTGAAGAATTTTGAGTAATGAAATGATGCTTGGAAGTTGTAGGAAGAACTGAAATCTGTTTCTATTTTCGTGTGTTTTGTGTACCTCAACAATGGTGACAAGGGGGTCTTTATATAGGTGAAGGGGAGGCTCATGAACTGCCTCCATAAGTGTCATTACTGGCCAAGTAATGGTCATTATGGAGGTAGTAATTCCTCCAAAATAAATGGAGAAGATGTGCAACGGATTGGCCATTTAAGAAGAGTAATTCAGCCAAAATAAATGGCTGAATTGAGTGATGTTGACGTTTCTGATCTCTCTGCCCAATTCTGACTTTCTGGAAACTTCAGGGACCAAACTGTACATATGAAAGAATTTTGGTCCAAACTGTACATATGAAACTTCAGGGATCAAACTGTACATCTGGCAAAGTTCTCTGGTCCAAAAAGATAATATCAGAAGAAGCACAACCCACAACCCGTTAACCGGAACCGGACGGGCGGCGCGCGTGTGGGCTTTCCTCGAACCGAAGTACATCTAGGTCCTCCCTCCTTTAAACACATAGGATACCCCTTGGGGTCCCAAACCCCAAGCCAACTTTTAGTCTTATAAACAAAACAATTCTTTGTTCCTCCACCGATGAGGGAGAATTGATCCATACCACACTTTTCCATGCTTCAAACAACTCACTTCGTGGATCAATATCTCTTTCATTTCTCAACGAAATTTGACGATTCTTGGCCCTATGGTTATCTACTTACTTAGTAGATCATGCACGTGTGAAGAACCGGATTCTCCAACATGCGTAACACAAGTGTTTAAGCCGTTAAAGTTGATCGGTCGCAACTCCCGCCAAAGGAAAATTTCCAACAAGTCCACCGAAAGTCAGTAACCTTCATCATCGTCAACATTTGTTACTCTCTCGATAGTTTCAATAGTTCACTGAAAGCTTTTGGCGCACGGACCGTACTCGAGCTTTGGATCAATGTCCCCAGAAACAAAGAGTATGCCTCCTCCGTGTTTTAATGAGAACATTGAAAAATCTAATTCAGAGCCAAAGTATGGTTGAGCAATCGACATGATATATTTGCTCACATTCCGGGCGAAACGGAAGAATTGGAAACAAACTCGAAAACATAACCCTTTCTCTAGCGGCCTCTTGGCTTCTTTCTTTACAATCAGTCCAGGCCCGTAGTTGTTCCTGGCTTTTGGACCGCTAAAGCATCGACGAATAGAGCGAGAAAATAGTCAACATGGCGTTGATCGCTTCTAGATTGAACGAATAAGTCAAAAAAATTGACTAATAAAGAGGAAACACCATTGAGTAACAGGTTAACAGCTAAGAAATAAATGGTACTTATAAATCTTTTATTTAAGACCTCTACCATTTTTCTTATTCAAAACAATGCCAGAAGCCGAATTTTACTGGTAGGCGCTAGAGTAACATAGCTATAGTTTCCTATCACTGCACCGCATATTTAGAGGGAATTTTAAGATTAATTTTCCTGATTTCCTTTCTTCTTGGAGAACAATGCACCAATTAAAGGGATTAAAGGCTTCCTCTTCAATTTCTTCTTGAGCTGTGAAGGACTTTTCTCACCTTCTTTCTTAACATCTTCATTGCTGGCAATGACCTTAGTAAGCAGTGGGGGACTAGCAAATTTGACTGACCTCTTCTTCTCGAACTCGATCTCATCATCATCATCATCTTCGGTTTGTGTTTTGACTTCAACTTTTGATGATCGTTGCTCGATGAATTTTAGCTCTTCAATCTCATCAGGATCCGCTAATGGTACTTTCTGTTGGGCGGGTTCTCTTGTCTTCAACTGTTGTATCTCTCTTCTAGTCAGTTCCAGCTCTTCTTTAAGAGATTGAAGGCAATGCGCCATAAAATCTCCTTCTTCTTTAGCTTTCTGGAGGCTTTGCTTTGTCTCTTCAAGCTCAACTCTTGCTGCTCCAAATTTATGCTGCTTTTGTCCATCACTTGCCTTGGTCTGAACCGGATGCTGATGAACCAAGCACAACAACACCTTAATTACGTAGTACTACTATAAAATTAAAAACTGAGATATTGCTAAAATGCAAAGAGCAAAAGCTTTGCTTGATATGCAGCCAAAAGTACCGTGGGAGACAATTCCATGCAAAATACAGTTGCTGCAATTTTAGTGCCTCTAGTGTTATACATGGTTTCAATTTTAGTCTTTCTGTCCCAATTTAATTATGTATAGTATTTAATTTGACCATACAAAAAGTTTAATATGCAAAGAAAGACTTTTTAACACATAAGCGAAGTAGTATCAAAATTACCTTTACTATCAACATGCAATAAAATAAAAATATATAGGTATGATGAAAGTTTCAGTGTTCTTTGATATGATCTCTTCGTAAAAAAAAAGGTAAACCTTTTATATAAAGTGAGTTTTAACAATTCATGTCACTAAAAGTAAAATAAGAATAGAATGATAAAATTACACATTTTTTTAATATATAATTGTGACAATTCTTTTTTAAAAAAAGCTGTCACATAAGATGAAAAGGAGAGAGTAATACCCAACAAAATTATTAGAAAAAAAAAAGTGTGAGGTCTGTAGGTAATTAAAGCCTCAAAATACTTGGTAATTAAAGCATCATAGGAGTACTAAAAGTCCATAAGCAGATGGACTGTTCGTGAATCATGAAGGTTCCTTAAAGCTCAAAGACCAAAAAAATGCTTTAGAAAAAGGAGAAAAAACCTCTTTAAGCTGTTTGGCATGAATTTCTCCAGCCAAAATCTTTTCCCCAAACAACATGACTGCTTCCTTCACTGACCGAAATGGCTGCCGCATGTCAATCTCCACACGTCCCCGCACCACCACTCCTTCCCTTTCCATTTTCCAATTGTCACAATGCAAGAAAAAGAGCTTAACTTCTTCTCCCTATTATATATATTTGTGAAGTAATTAATGATCCAAAGGACTGCATTAATGAAGTTGACGACAATATTTTGTCTTATGATCACATTTTGGTTTGTCCAATTTGGACTTATATATGAGACTACGAAGGAAGAGGTTGTTTGTTACAAATTGGTAGGATAATTCTAGGATTACCTAATAAAGAATGTCATGAAAATCATTTTTAGGAATGAACTAAGGGTGTTATTGGAGCTAGGTGGGGTGAATTCATTTCTTCGCGTTCACTTCACTAGAAGATATATATGAAAATCATTGTTTTGTTATTTGATGGTGATATTTACTGTTTATTTGGTCTGCTTGGTAGTTGAACCATCCCATTTCAACTGCTATTAATTTAATATTAGAGCAATAACAATTTCCCAAAACAAAGAGATACGTATTGAAAAAGGAAAAAAACAATGTATTGTATAGTTGTGAAAGAGATTTTGCAAGTCTTGGTGCCGCCACACTCACCAAAAGTGGGCCTTTAAAGGGACACAAACTTCGTTGTTTTGAAATGGACCTCCCTCCTGATTCATTTCAGGAGAGCCCACTTCAATACATGTATTTTTCTGTCTTTTTTCCTGTATAACTACGTAGTAGTAGATAGATCACTTTGACAGAAGAATGCACACACGTTGGTCGATTTTCATATTAAATTCGATCAAAATTATAGGAGTTTACGGAAGCTTGATGCAATATTGAAAGCGGAAGAAACAACAAGAAATTAAAGATAGAAGGCATAAAAATTGGAATCAAAATCAACTAAAAGTTATACTAAAGCTTAAGACCTCAAATTGAATTAACCAAAACAAACACCTAAACCTATAAATTGGACCTCAAGGGAATTGTAATAAATCCCTTGCAACCCCCTTTTTCAAAACAAGATTCATAAAAAACCTTCACCAAGATTCTCTCAAGTCTTTCTCTAGAGAACAACATTATATTCATATTTATCAAAATCTACCTAATGAAATAATCAAGTATAGGATTTATAGTAACTAGGCTAAGAAGAATAATATAACTTATTATAAAAACACCCTTAATGAAATAAGGGTCTTCTTAAAGGATGATGACTTGTATTTATAGAATAGCTTCCTTTGCATGCATAGTCACCTTCTTGTTTCTTCCAAATGGAGTCTTGTACTTTCACTTTAACACATTCTCCAGCTTTGAATCTTCATTACAAGCATCCTCTAAGTCTCTAAAGTAGTGATTCTTAGCTCGGCTTGATTTGCATGATCTTGCTAAAGCTCAGCTTGCATCAAAGCTCATGCTAAGGAAGATCAAGAAAAATCTAAAATTATATATTGGTTGTACGAATTAATTTGATTAGAATGAAAACAATCTTATCGTCTTGAAATAGAAGTGTCTAATTATCAAGAAAATAAGGGTCGAAAACGTATTATTCCTATCGTGTAAAAAAATATAGACATTCATGCCAAGGGGCAGGTTTTCTTTCATTAGAAAATCAAAAGAAAATGAAACAAATAAAAAGGAACCAGTGCAGGCCAGAGGGTCAAGCTACTCAAGCGGGGGCTTTAGGCCCCAAAATTTTAGGGGCTTCAATTTTTTTTATCCGGTGTTTGATATTTGTATTGAATTTTTCGATTAATTTGATTTCGAGACACGTAAGGTCGATTAAAGAGAGAAGCCTTCCCTATCAAGATTTTTTTTCATTCTGAGGCTCATATTAGGGGTGCTTATCGGGTGGTTCTGCTTGATTTTGAATGTTATAGGTTCGGTTTAGTGGTTATCGGTTTGTAGATATGCTAAACCGTTACAGAATTATTTCAAATAAAAATATATATGTTTTTTTATTAATAAAAATAAGGCCCTATGAAAGTTTGACTTTAGGCTACCGATCTTATTGAGCCGCCCCCGAAAGGAATAATATATCTCCTATACCTATGTACATTCTTCTTGACTCTAATCTATTTCTCTTTAACATTTTATTTGTCGAAACGTTTAGAAGTAAGAGAGGGTTGGTCAAATGGTAAGCGCCCTCCTCTTTCAATCCGAAGGTTGCGAGTTCGAGTCACCAATGGAACAAAGGAAAAGCTTCTAGGGGGTTAAAGATAAAAAAAATTGGGTTTATAAAGACACTAACACTTTCGTAAATTAAGAATAAAATGAAACTGGTTACGAGTTTCATATATCCTTTTGTGTTAGTCTTTTGAGCATTTTAATATTATAAATAATATATTAAAGTGGCTCAAATTAATGTGTCCATTTTGTTGCCTAATTACTCTTTCTTGTTAGTGGCCATTAGATGGCAGAATGTGGCTTTAGCTTTTTCTTCTTCCCACTAACTCATTTATTCATTTACATTCTTCTTCACTATGTCCTGTAACTTATGTCATAATTCTTGATTTCTTTCATTATCTGTCCACATTATTACCCCATTTTCATTCAATTCAATTCAAGAATGAATTGATTCACCTATAAATAGAAATCATTCTTACTTTGTGGGGTAGAGAAAAAGATAAGTGCATGAAAAAATAAGTTAAAATAGAGTTTTTATTTAGTTGAATGAGGTGTTCGTTTGGTAGAGCTTTGGACTCAACATCTTGTCATGAAGTTGTTGAGTTGTACGACGTTGTCGGACTGTTGTATTCTGAATGAGACAAGTCGGAATGATTATTGTTGGACCGGTAAATATTTCTTGCAGTGGACTTGAGTCTTCTTAAGAAGAACGAGATATATGCGTCTCAGTCTAAAGATACTTTATTTTCTTCCTTTTTATTTTTCAATTGTGTATTTTCTCCAAATACTTTTCCTAAGCCAAATCTTATCAAGATTAACCTACATTAAATCTAGTTTATTCTCCAAGTAATTCTAATCAAATTTGTTAATCTTGTCTACTCTTTAGATTGAATTAGTTGACACTATTATTATCAACACAAGTCCTCTTGAGCTGTTGAGCATATATATGATGTGATTATTACGTTCACTAGAAGCTTCATCCTCCATGTCCTCATTGTTAAAAAAAATCTACCAATATGTTAGGATAAAATCATAACTTAATCATCTTGAATTGCATAATGTTTCGCCCAGGTAAAATTAGACACAGAATTTTCAGTGTTGCGATACTTTAGTCTTCTTCTCATGGATTACAGAAATATCGACAAGAACGAGGTTTTCAAGTCACCTGGCGGCAATTTGGAGGGATTATGAGAAGAGAAACGGCAAGCTTCATGCATATTTAAATTAATGGCCTGGGCTTTCTTGATTTTGTTGGTTTTATTCAAGAAATTTTTACATTGTATAATTGTCCATCAAAATAATAACCGATAAATGTGTATTTATGTAGATTAAAGTAATATATAAAAATATACATATTTTATATATAATATATATATTTTTTGTATATTTGACTAGTGGATGTAATTATTTTTTACTGTCAATTATGTAAGTTCCCCTATATTCAAATACTTCATTTATCTTTGTATTTTTCTTTCGATTTTTCCCCCACTTGTACTTATTTCTCGTAATAGTGAACATGAGAGACTTCAATTGGTTTAATTTCATTGTGTGAAGTTTTAATAATTTCTCTCTCCAATTGTTTAGTACAATTAGAAGTAAAAGGGATAAAAAGATATTTCAAACTGGAAAGGGGTTGAAAACGACGCCTAATGAAATGAGAACATGACTCCTTATATGGACTTGAACAATTTTCACTCTACAAACTAACTTTTGGGGTTGAGTTAAGCCCAAGATCCATTCTTTATATGGTATCAGAGACAGACTCATTCCAACTCTTTGTTCGTCGATGTTGGGCCTCCAAATTATATTGTCCACGCTCCAGTTAACGAAGTCTGGGCGTGCGGGGGAGTGTTAAGAGTCCCACATCGGAAATGGAATGGGAACATGGACTTCTTATGTGAACTTGAACAATCCTCACCCTACAAGGTAGCTTTTGGGGATCTTTACATGGTATCAGAGTCAGACACATTCTAACTCTTTGTTCGTCAATGTTGGGCCCCCAAATTATATTGTCTACGCTCCAGTTAACGAGGTGTGAGCGTGCGGGGGAGTTTTAAGAGTCCCACATCGGAAATGGAATGCGAACATGGACTCCTTATATGGACTTGGACAATCCTCACCCTACAAGCTAGTTTTGAGGTTGAGTTAGACACAATATTCATTCTTTACATGATATCGAAGTCATATAAGGAGTCTATATTCCCATTCTATTTACCTCGCTGGGTATGTCGATGTGCTGCCGTTACCAATTATTCATAAAACTAATACGGTGTTTCGAGTTTCAACGTATATAAGCGGCAGAAATGAGTTTTTTTTTTCATTTTTTGTAAGCGGCATAAAATGATGATTACCGTTTCTGAACAACGAAGCTTCCAACACAATCGTCAGTTATAATGACATATTCTCATTTGATTGTTAAAGGAACTCACAAGGTTGCAATTGAAATTTATACCTCAAAAAAATTAAAGAAGTGTATCACGATTGTTTCTAGTATGAACGCTATAAAGGCGTGAACTTCTCATGACTGATTGTATATACTTTATGTAGCAGCATAGAGAAACATGCATGTAATCATTTTCTCACTTTTTCTGCAACCAAATTAATTGACATAAGCTGAATCTATTGCATTATTCTTTTACTAAGACGAAACAGATCTCTAATCAACACTACCAAATATAAGAAGAAGAACTTAACTGAAGAATTAGAAGAAGCACAAGAAAATAAGAACGAACATAATTAAGCTTTGTTATTAAATAATAACTATAAGAGCAGATTCACTACATGCTGACCATATCCATATCAATATAAGAGCATAAGGGTTTACATGTGCTCCCCCTACCTTCAAAGTTTCTTCGGACTTCGTGCGTCCCTAGTTCTCAATAAATATATCTCCTACATTGTCATTGAATTAACTTCTTCCTCTCATACAATTGTCGGTTCTCCATGCACATGATTTAATGGTTTGATAGGTTTTGGATTAGCAAGGTTCGAATTTGTAGTTGGTTTAAGAATATTGACATATGATTGCTTAACTGGGGGTGGTTCACTCCCGGTAAGAGCGGGCTAGCCATTGATGGCCGTAGCCATTGCCGGAAAAGCCGCCACCAGTAGTTAGGGTTTGCTAGCTTTAGGGTTTTGATCCAGAGTGCTTTTTAAGAATTTGATTTCCCCTATGTTACTATTAGTAAATTTATATCTAAAGACAACAAACTTATAACATACATAATTTAAAACGGGAGATGTCCATAAATCGCTATGAATAATATCAAATGACATTAAAGTACGAGAAGTAGAGGCTACAAATAGTAATCTAACATGTTTTCCTAAAGGACAGGATTGACAAATTGGAGTACTACGCGTACCCTTAAAAGAAATAAAATTATTTTTATGTAAGGAAGAAATAATGGACGACCCAGGGTAACCCAAACGTGCATGCCACAAGGAAGGAGCTACAGCTGCAAAAGTAGATGGCAAGGCTTGACTCGAGAGACTGGATGCGGGCGTGATAGGATAAAGATCTCCCATACTATCACATCTCATGAGAGGTATCCCCGTCTTGAAATCCTTCACATAAAACCCAAAAGGATTAAAATCAATAGAAACTCAATTATCAGTGGTGAATTTACGGACTACATAAATTTTTAATTAAGTTAGGGGCATGGAGGGCATTTTAAGACAAGAGATGGATGGGGGGGGGGGGGGGAGATAAAGTTTTATGACCGTAACCACGAATTAGAATTGAGTTGCCATTACCAACAATTATGCCACAATTTTTGCTCAAATTGGAATAAGACGAGAGTACCTTGGTCGGACATCATGTGAGAAGTGGTGCTGGTGTCCATGTACCAATTCGCGTATGGAGGATTCAATCCAAATGTATGTATATCGGCTTCAATATCTATAGGTGTCGGAATCGGATTGGGGCCCGTAGTATGGAAAGCCTGCGGGGGCCGAGGCCCAAGCAGGCCTCCTTGCTGTCCAGGCCCAGAACTGTGGCGGAACCCACTGGACAGATGAAATAAGTTGGTCCTGAAGGGCTGCTGGGTGGCCCACTGTCCAGGGACCGGAGAAGCTGGAAAATAAGAGCCATTGGCCACCGGCCAAGCCCACTGCCAAGAGGGCAATGGCTGGGACCAGTTGGCCTACGGCCCACTGCCACTGTTTTGGCCACCACCACCACCACCGGAACCACCACGATTGCCACCGCGATTTTTGCCATTATTTTTTTGATTTTTCTTGCTTCCACCGTGAGCACGGTTTTAGCCCGAATTATCAACAAAACCTTGGGAATTATTGGATGAAGTCATCATGACCACGGGATTAGCGCCGTTAGCCGCCTTTTTGGCCAAATCGGCTTCTTCTAACGTAAGCATCGAACGAGCTTGATAAAAAGGTGGAAGTGGATTACTTTGACGGAGGAAAGTCCCCGCGCCATTACAGGCCTTAGATAGGCCTGCAACCATTTGGAGAACAAGAAGATTATTGGTAACAGGCGCGCCAACGTTACGGAGTTAGTCCGCCAATTCCTTGAGCCGTTTACAATAAGCCGAAACATTCGGGAAATCATCCATGCTGACTTGGAAAAATTCCTTCTCAAGGGTGACAACGCGGGAATGTTGGTTGTCCTGGAATATATCACGCAATCTATTTCAGGTAGCCATAGCCGTAGTGTCTGGTTCAATGATCGTTTGTAAAAGGTCAGTAGAAATAATGGAGTAAATCTACTGAAGGACGGTAGCATCAAGAGTGATCCATAACTGAGGATCCTCCGTAGGAAGAGGGATAGCGGGAGGAATTATGTGATGGAGGACTTGATGTGAGATAGAGTGAATTTTAAACAACTCTGTCCACATCGCATATTGGACGTTTTCCATCTTAAGAACAATAGAGATGTTGTTCTTGATGTTAGAAACAGTAAGGGCAGGATGAAACATGCTCTTTGACGTCGACATAACGAAAGACCAAAGGGTGATTGAGGGATTTGGAATAAAATTTGGGAAGAGAGGAGGTAAAAACTAGCTCGGAAATCGAGGAAGGGCTCGGAATTCGAATCAGCCGAGAGAAGCAGAAGCTTTTGGAGAAGGAGGTACGTGAGACATAGACTTCTGATACCATGAAAGAAATAATCCCCTTGATTATTTTTATTAATTAATGAGTATATATACAATTATAATGTTCCATAATATGGAAAATTCTATTCCTATTATACTCTCAAAACCCTATTCTATTTGTACAAGAATTCTACAATTATGGTAAGTGTACAATTCTAATTAATTACAAATAATATGGTACAAAATACTCTCCAAACCGTGATATACTTACCATGTATATCACGGACAGTTTGGTAAGTATATCACGGACAGTGGCCTTGTGTTTCCGTGATATACACGGTATACACAAGGCATTGTATATGTCGTGTATATCGTGTATACAACAGTATACTTTCAGGAAATGCAGCACCTTCAACTTTTTGTACTTCTGATTTCATATCCTCTTCTACTTCCTTTAACATGATGAAATCATTTAATAGATTCTTGTTATCCTCATCAACTTCCTTTAACATGTTATTATACTCATTGCGAGCAAATTTTATCAGACCTAACCTTGAAGCAGACTGCATTGTGATCTCAGATTGAGAAATGAAACTTGGTGGAGGAGATTCTAAAGAAAAAATCAAGAGTTCAATGGCTCCAGTTAGGGGACTCTATAAATTCAGCTTGATCCCATGCTTGTATGAAAACTACGATAACACACAATTATATAAGTTGCTATATTAATTAAAAATATAATTTTAATTGTTCTTAGCCTTAATTTTAGTTTTTTCAAATGTCGAAACATAAAATTAGAAAAGACAAATAAAAGGAGGAAACTCTTTTTTCTTTATTTATTTCTTACTAGAGTGCTTGGTGAAGATTATTTTCCCCCACAGAAATATCGATCCAAATCAGTTAATGACGTTTATAGGAGTATAGTTCATTGAAAAGATAACCATGGAACAGTTTCTGAACATAAAATTTAGGCTACGATGCTAGTTTCCATGTACAACATAAAATGATGTTAGTTTCTTTGTATCTGTAAATAATAAACTACTAAAAAAATCATTAAAGTAAGGAGCAAGCTAAACTGGAGATGAGTGAGTTGTATACCTAAGTGAAATGAAGAAGAGTGTTGAAGGATGAGAATGAAAAGGGTATGTGTATATATAGTCTCTATGTAGTAGTTGTTGTAAGTAGGCCTGTCCAGGCCAGTTCCGCTACCGGCCCCGCCCCGTCCCGATCCCCTAAAAAAATTTTGTCGGGGATCGAACTTGGGGCCGGGGATCGTCCCGCCCGTCCCGATCCCGACCCGACCCGCCCCATCCCGATCCCCTCCCGCCCCATCCCAACCCCGTCCCGCCCCGCCAGCCCCCTCTCCCTTTGCAAAAATAATTGTTGTAACAACGGCCAACTTCCGATTTTGGCCATTGTGCAACGGCTATAATGACCATTTTTGGCCCCCACCCCATAAACCCCCTACTCCCTTAATATTTATTTTTAACCCCTAAGTTAATATATCTACACTTTAACCCTATTTCTCAACTATAAATACCTCATTTTCCTATTTATTTTTCTCACAAATCTTTCTACCATCTCTCTAATCTCTCAAATTTATCTCTCTACAATTTACAAATCTTCCTACTATTAAATAGGGACCAAGAGAATCAACCAGCTAGATGTAAAATTTGTAAAAATGTTTATAAATTTAAAATCGGAAAAGGTCAAGGTGGGACGGGAGGTTTATTGAGACATGTACAAGGCGAGCAGACGGCTAGGTGGAATGAATACCAGGCTAAAAAATCGGGTGTGCTAATGCCATCTGAGTCGAGATAAGGTTCACATAGTGTCCCCGACCTAGTACAGGGTCAAATTAACCCAACGACAGGGGGAATTTTTGGTCCTAAATATGATAAAAACAAAGATAGGGAAAATATGGCAAATTTAGTTGCGGTGGAGGGTTTGCCATAGGGAAAATATGGCAAAATATGGCCTAAAACTTTTTAAAAGCATTCTTGAAAAAATATAATTTGCTATAAATTTTATTTTTAAAGGTAATAAAATACAAAGACGCAAAGAATATAAAAAAAATTGTCATGATTGTGGATTACCTTATAGAAAAATTTCAGAAGAAGTTTCGACTAGGTGAAATTCTCTGTATAAACAACTACTTGTTGCTTACGATTATAGACAACCTATAACTTTATTATTTCACGCCCATAATAAAAATCCAAGGGATATGCTTGTAGATAATGATTGGGAATTTTTTTTAGAACTTAATGGATTTCTAGAGAAATTTTTTCAAGCTACTAAAGAATTTTCCGGTATTTATTATCTTACTATTTCAAATATGTTATTTTATATAGCTCTAATATTTTTGTTACTTAATGAATATATGCAAAAACTAACTTATAAGGCATCTATTGAAAAAATGGTGACAAAATTAAAAAAATAATTTTTTCCTATTCCCACTATTTATATTATTGGTGCGGTAGTAAATCCGACTATTAAAGTAGATGGTTGTAAAACACTAATAGAAACGATTTATGATTGTATAGAAGTAATTCCAACAGACCTAACTGAAGAACCAACTCACAAACCAACTAAAGAAGAAGTTACGTCTAGCATACACACTGAATGCAAACAAGTATATATGTATTACCAACAACAAAGTGCAAATAAGCAACCGACTTTTGTACCATCTTTTACTACTTCGCTGCAACCTTATAAAAACACATGCGGTTTCTGCTGCTAGTATTCAAGGCCTTAGAAATAAAATATTTAGTGGTTCAACTTCTTCACAAGTTAGCGAATTTAATGTTTATGTTTTGAAGGGTGTTGTACCGTACGAATTAATTGTTAATGATGAAGGACATAAAGACTTGCTGAAATACTGGAGGCAGAATGGGAATACATTTCCGACACTAGCAAAGATGGCCCGAGATGTTTTGAACATTCAAGCGTCATCAACAACGTCTAGAAGTGCTTTTTTTGCTGGAAAAATTCAAATAGGAGAGCACATACATTCATTGGCGGGAGACGCATTGGAGATTGCAGTTCTTTTCAGAGATTGGATTCGAGCGGAGCGTAGAAGGTGCGGTCAACCGGAGATCATCGAAGAAGAAAATAACAACTACAACGAAATCTTGTCCGAGGGAACAGGAAGCGACGTCGAACAATTTGACCGACATTCCAATTCCAACTGAAGATCTTCAAGACATTGTGAGGAAATTAGAAAAAGTATTGTTAAATAAGTAATTTTTTTAATTGCAATTTTACTATATGATTTGCAACTTTTGAACAAAATCACAAAGTTGCAATTTTAAAATTGTATTATCAAAAAATTATATTTCTATTAAATAATATAAGAGGCACAAAAACAGCCTTACGATATTTTTATTACATTATCTTACTCAATTATTGAATTATTTATATATATATATATATATATATATATATAAGATCAAATTCCGATCCCGACCTGTCCCCCCAAATCCCGCCCCCTCTACCGTCGGGATGTGGGACGGGATGGGACCTCTACCGTCGGCATCAGGTAGTGCCGATCCTCTTTTTATTGAATGTGTATTTATAAGATTAAAAAATAGTTAAAATATAGAATAAAATTTTATCACATATCGGAAAGCTAGGTTTTCCGGCAATTGTGACTTTTATATTAGTAATGTAAAAATTTTGTGAATTTTCTATTAGAAAATATAGTTATGTGACTTTGGTGAAAAAATCATAGTTGCGTGATCATTTATGGATATTCTAAATTGGAATGTAGGAGATAGTATATTTATCATCTTATATTGTTGGTTGATCAATTTTTTATCTATGATAAAAATTTGAGAAAAATAATAAATGATAATATTGTATATTGTAGAATCTTTTAATGAAGGGTAAAAAGTTAAATAAACATTTCTAAGATTTTTCGTGCTTTTAATATAACTAGTCTCTATGAACATGTCTCGTAAGTTATCTCCTATCAATCATAACAAATGTTAGGTATTACTCCATCTGTTCACTTTTACTTGTCCAATATTAACTTTGCACACCCCTTAAGAAATAATAAATGAAGTGCATAATTTATCATGATGTCCATATTAATTGATGCATAATTTTAATGGATTTGAAAAATGATTTGAAATGAATAGTTAATAATAAGGGTAAAAAAGAAAAAAAGAAATTATCTTCTCTTGATATGCTAAAAGTGACAGTAATTAAGAATTCATAGTCTATTTCACTTTACCAAGTGATACACAAAAAGCTAGATCCACGTATATGAGCAAAACCAAATAATAAGAAATGGGATATATATTTCGATAAGATTTATATTACTCTAACAAATTGAAAAATTTAAAACCAAAAAACTTCTTAAAACAGTGGGAATCAATAATTAGGAAGTGAACAACTTAAATAGGCCTAAAGAGTTAGCTTGGAAGATACATACCAATGATGTGAAAGAATATATAAATGTAGTAGCACTAAGTATAATAAAATCATCACCAAGAAGTAATTTAGTAAGAGAATAAATTAAAGAAAAAAATGCAATATCTCAAATTAAAGTTTAACGAAGTACTCACTTCCCAGTCTTCGTGTGTTCCCCTATATGCTCATGCCGACACTTTAGAACGGGATTAGGTTGGAACTAAATATAAGGAAAATTATGAAATACAACTCCACATTCCTTATCTAGTGTTATTGTTCAAGTGAAATTAGTAAGGCAGTGACTTTTCACGTTTCATTACTAATTTAAAAAATATAATTTTAATTGAATTCAGAATCCTATATATTAAATGAAGTCTTTAGTATTACAATTCTATTCAATATAAAACATTTGTCATTAAATATTAAGCTTTTAATATTTGTGTTTTTGTAATAATATAAAATTATATGTAAATTTATAAATATTGGAGATGATTAGAACAGGAGTCCTAATATGTTTAAAATATGTTAATTTGTCAGCTAGGAAGTGAAGAGTACCACAAGAATTCAAATTACATAAAGAATGTCAATACTCTATAAAGAGATTCTATCATGTTCGTTCATTTACTAATTTAAGTCCGAAAAGAATTCTATTTCACAATTTTTTTCCTATAAATTAGTTGACCTAAAATTGCGGTTACATTAGTTTTGGATTATTTTTTTTTTGACAAATAACAAATTTAAATGCTAAACTTTCAACATATTACCTAAAACATTTGTAAAGTGGATTCCCTAATCTGGATAGCAAGACAATAAATTCACAGTTAGGAATTGTTACAGTCAGTTAACAAAGCAGTCAAGTCAAGGGGAGATTTCCTGGATAACCTTTGCGAGTCTTCAAGCAAAATTGATAACAATTAACAGTTGTTGATGATGGACCAGATATTTAATTTGCTTCGATAGTTGGGCAACCAAGGGCTGATTTCAACTGCTTCAGATAATTGGAGCAACTGACATATTCTCAGAGGCATATGACTTAATTCTCTCATACGTAACCGCTCCAGTGGCTACGTAGCCTCCTTAACCTTTCTGAAAGAAATAATTTCCTGATTATTTTCATAAATTGAAAGACTATATATACATTTTACATATGTCCATAATAGGATAATTATATTCCTATTCTACTCCCAAAACATTATTCTATTTGGAGAATAACTATACAATTATGGTAAGAATACAAGACTAATTAAGGTACACTACAACTATACAAACTTGTGTACAATTAGGACATAGCAGCCGAGAAGGACAAAGAAGTCGAGACCAAATATACATAGGATATACACGTGCATACCGTGTATATCGTATGTATATTTGGTATATTTAACACACACCCGCAGTCATAGCGGGCAGTTTTCGAACGCTGAGACTGTCCCTAAAATCTTCAAAAAGAATCGAGGGAAGACCCTTTGTAAAGATGTCGGCAATTTGATACCTTGACGGTACATGGCAGACGCAGACCTAACCACGAGCAACCTTTTCGCGGACAAAGTGAATGTCCATCTCGATATTTTTAGTGCGCTAGTGCTGGACCGGATTACCAGAAAGGTAGCTGACACTAACATTATCACAATACACCAATGTCGCTTTCTGAATAAGACAATGAAGCTCCAATAGCAAATTATGTATCCAACATGATTCCGAGACCACATTAGCTACCCCTCGATACTCGGCCTCGGCACTGGATCGGGACAATGTCGACTGACGTTTCGCAGACCATGAGACCAGGTTATTGCCAAGAAACATACAATATCCAGATGTAGACCGTCTGGCATCTGGACAACCACCCCAATCAGCATTCGTGTACGAGACCAGTGTGGATGTCGAGGAAGAATATAACTGCAAACCATAGTCAAGGGTACCCTGAATATACCGAATGGTGTGTTTGAGTGCATTTATGTGCTCTACTCTGTGATCATGCATAAACAAACACACCCGCTGGACGGCATACGTAATAACTGATCTCGTGAATGTAAGATATTGAAGGGCCCCTGCAAGACTGCGATAGCGGGTCGGATCCTCGTATGGTACGCCGGTCGCGGCACTAAGCTTGGGCTTAGTATCAACCGGAGTGGAAGTGGACTTACAGGATGACATCACATCCCTCTCAATGATCTCAGCTGCATACTTCCGTTGAGATAAGAACAACCCACCATCATGACGAGTGACAGCAATCCCCAAAAAATAGCTTAAGGCCCCCAAGTCTTTCATAGCAAACTCAGAGCTGAGCATTGTCATGATAGACTGGCGTAAGACATCAGAAGAGGTAGTCAGAATAATATCATCCACATATAACAGAATATAGGCCAAGGACGAACCACGACGATAGATGAACAAGTATCTGACCTGCTGTGAGTGAACCCAATAGTGGAAACATAGTTGGCAAACCGCGTATACCAGGCCCGTGGAGACTGCTTAAGCCCATATAAGGACTTCTTCCACAAACAAACATGATGAGGATGTTTGGGATCCCTAAATCCCAAAGGCTGATGCATATAGATTGTTTCCTTGAGATCACCATGTAAGAAAACATTCTTTACATCTAACTGATGAATAGGCCATGCTTTCGAAAGAGCTAAGCTGAGCACAATGCGAATGGTAGTCGGATTGACCACCGGACTAAATGTCTCACCACAATCCACACCAACTTGTTGAGTCTTACCATCGCCCACAAGCCGCGCCTTATGTCGAGCAAATGAACCATCTGAATTTTCATTATGAGCAAAAAATCACATAGACCTAATAATATTAATACCAGATGGACGGGGCACCAACTCCCATGTCTTATTATCAATAAGAGCATTATATTCATCGGTCATAGCAATTTTTCAATTCGGGTCATTTAATGCAGACACATGATTACAGGGTAAGGGTGATTTAAGAACATTAGAATGCAAATTAAAATGTCTTTTTGGTTTAAAAATCCCCCGTTGACTACGGGTGACTGGTCTATGACTTGGGGCAGAGGCGAGTGGATTTTGGAAATTTTCGACACTCGGGACGGACTGGCGAGCAGGCAGTGGGCATGTTGGCCCAAATCGGGAACTGAAACCGGGAACTAGGCCAATACTCGGGACCCGAAACGATGCATCTGAACCGGGCCATAACTGGGTAGAACGGATGGCCCAGTTGCTGGACAAATTTGAAGACGACATTGTTTGGGGAGTACCAGCGGGCAGTGGGCCCGCTGGCGGAGTTGGGTGCGGGACACGTCCGAAAAATAGTGAATAAGTTTCGGGGAAAGACCATCATCCAAAATATTAGATGAACTAGGCCCGGGATTACTAACCTTAGCAAAAGGAAACTGGGATTCATAAAAAAATGACATTGCGATTAATGATGATTTTATTAGAGGATAAATCAAAATATTTATAACCACGATGATTAGACGAAAAACCCAAAAACACACATAGAGTAGACCGAGCCTGAAGTTTGTTAATTGTGGTGAACGGAAATAATGGATAACATAAGCATCCAAAGACTAGAGATGGCAACGGATCCTAGACCCGGTCCGGATCCGGTGGATCCAGATCCGTTTTATAGGATATGGATCTTCAAAATTTGGACCCGATGGATCCGGATCGGACCCGGATCCGTTTATGACGGATCAGATCTGGATATGGATCTTGTCTTTGAGATCTGTATTCGGTCCAGATCCGACCTGTGGATCCATTTTTTGTTAAATACATTATACATCCATATGTAAGACCAGTCCATAACCTAGAACTTCTTTTATTTTTCCAGGCCAGGCCCAAGTCCTTTAAGGACCGAAGCCCTGCCCATCTGCATGTCTTTAAGCCAACGAAAGGACAAAGACCTCCTCATTCATTTCGTTTCCTTCTGTAACACAAATCCTAGCCGTCGTCTCTACTTGTCGTCCCTACACAACGAAAGGTGAGTTCGATTTTTGTTTTTTGGCTCTTTTAACTTCTGTTGTTTTCATAATCTACACAAAAAAAATATAACTAAAAGAAGATTGGTTAACCATTTATTTTAGACGAAGTTGTTTGGTCTGGGTTATAGCATCTCTTTAATACATCTTTCTTGTTTAAGGATTTTGTTCGAGTATGAACACATTCAAAAGTTAAGTAGTCTTGGTATTGTGATGGTTTATCAAGACTGTCCTGGATACATCTGTTAAAGTTAAGGTTTGTTGAATGTCAAGAAATTTGCTAGAAATGTGGATTTTAGAAAATTGTAGCTAGTAAAAGTAAAATAAATGGAATATCATTTATTGCATGTATTTGCTTGAGAAGAAAAGGAAAGCTTAAAATCAAGAGTAAATCAGTTTTCTAAATTAGTCCTGCAAATACTTAATATGGAGGAAAGTTCATATTAATAGTTTTTCATTTATATAATATTTGATGTTTTGGGTTTTTGAAAGATATATTAACAGTCAAACACAAACAGAAAAAGAAAATACGTGTACGATTTTATCAATCCAACAAAAGCAGAGAACAAAGACTAATTTTTGCTTACAAATTTCTGCAGCAAACTGATGCGTCGATACAATTCATATTTGCACACACATCTATTATTTATGAGAAAAAGAACTTTCCAGTATCTCAATTTTGAAATTGGAAACTGGAAAATGAATGCATTGGATATGAATGTTGTTGTGTTTTGTTGATTCAGTATCTGAATGCACTGGAAATTGAATGCATTGGAACTTTCCAGTTTGCTAGTTACTGGAAATTGAATGCATTGGCTTTAATATTAGATATGAATATTGTTGTATTTTGTTGATTCAATATCGTACTATCCTGGAATGGTTATATGTTGAATGTTGGAATATTATTTAAGTAAAAAAAAATTACGTGTGGATCCAGGTCCGATCCGTGGATCCAATGGATCTAGATTTGGATATGATTTTTATGGACCCGATGGATCTGGATCCGGATCTGAATACAAATATGAAAAATGGATCTAGATCTGAATCTAGTAGTATCCGGTCCAGATCTTATCAATTGTCATCCCTACCAAAGACCCTAAGATGGGAATACGAAGGTGTTTTATTATATAGAATTTGTAGGGGGAAGAATACGTCAAACCTTTGGAAGGAAGAATGTTAAGGAGATATGTAGTCATTTGTAGAGCATAATGCCAAAAAGACGGGGGTACGGAAGCATGAAGCAATAAAGTCCGGACAATGTTATTTAAGGTACGAATTTTGCATTCGGCTTTCCCATTTTGTGAAGACGTATGAGGACAAGAAAAATGAAAATTGATCCCATTATTAGCATAGAATTCCCGAAACACCCCATTGTCATATTCTTTGCCATTATCACACTGAATATTTTTTATTTCCCGTTCGAATTGAGTTATGATGAATGCTCTAAATTTTAAGAAGATGGAAAAACTTGAGATTTTTTCGCTATTGGAAAAGTCCATAAAAACTTAGAATAATCATTCAAAAAAGGACATAATACCGATGACCCAAAGAACTAAGAACAGGAGACGTCCATAAGTCGCTATGAATAATATCAAATGACATTAAAGTATGAGATTTTGAGTCTACAAATGGCAACCTAACAATTTTTCCTAAAGAACAAGACTGACAATTTGGAGTACTACGTGTACCCTTACATGAAATAAAATTAGTTTTATCTAATGACGACAAAATAGATGACCCCGGATGACCAAGACGAGCATGCCACAAGGAAGAAGAAAGGGTTGCAAATGCTGATGGCAAGGCTAGACTCGATGGACCGGAACTGAGTGTGATAGGATAAATATCTCTCCTACTATCACACCTCGTGAGAGGACTCCCCGTCTTGAAATCCTTCACAGAGAAACCAAATGGATCAAATTCAATAGACACGGAATTGTCAGTAGTGAATTTACGGACAAACACTAAGTTTTTAATCAATTTGGGGGTATGTAGGGTGTTTTTCAAGATAAGGGGTGAATGAGGGGAAGACAACGTTTTATGACCATAACTACGAATTGGAACATAATTACCATTACCAATAATTATTCCACGAGGGTTGCTCAAATTGGAATAAGACGAGAGAGTACCTGAATCGGATGTCATATGGGTAGTGGCACCAGTGTCCATATACCAATTCAGGTACAGTGGAGTCAAACCAAGTGTGTGCATCGCGGCCTCAATATCGGTCTGAGTGGGGCCTGCTGCGTGGTGGGCTTCCGAAGGCCGGGGCCCAAGAACCCCTACGTGCTGGCCCGACCCGTGACTGCTGCTGGAACTACTGGCCCAGTGGGCAGTGGGCCGTCGAGGCTGCTGGGAAGCCCACTGGCCAGTGGCTGGAAAATTCTGTGGAGCTGGGCACCACTATCCATTGGTCCAAGCCCATGGCCCAGAGGCCCAAAGCTGAGACCAGTGGGTCCGTGGCCCACTGTAACCGGGATGGGGTCCACCGCCACTGTTTAGGCCACCGCGACTGCTGTCGGATCTGCCGCGTTTGCCCCCATGATTTTTTCCATTATTTTCCGGCCATTTTTGCCCCCCCGTGAGATTGGTTTTGGTTTGAATTGTCATCAAAATTTTGAGGATTAGTGGAGGATGTCATCGTGACCACGAGACTAGCATTAGTAGCCGCCTTTTTAGCCAAACCGGCTTCTTTCAAGGTAAGCATGGATCGGGCTAGATAGAACCTCGGAAGAGGATTACTTTGACGAAGGAGAGTTCCAATGCCCCTATAGGCCTTAGATAGGCCATCAACCATCTGTAAAACAAGACGATATTCACTAACTGGCGCACCAACGTTGCGGAGTTGGTCCGTCAATTCTTTCAACCTTTTGCAATATGTTGAAACGTTCGGAAAATTTTCCATGTTGACGTGGGGAAAATCCTGTTCAAGGGTAACAACTCTGAAATTTTGATTATCCTGAAATATGTCACGCAATCTATCCCATGCAGCCATCGTCCTGGCGTCTGGCTCAATAATCGTCTGCAATAGGTCGGTAGAGATAGTAGAATAAATCCACTGAAGGACAGTGGCATCAAGTGTTGTCCATAACTTAGGATCATCCTCGCGTGTAGGCACCTTTGTATCATCAGGAGCCGCGGGGATTATGTGATGGATGACTTGATGCGAACGAGCGTGAATTTTAAACAACTCGGCCCACATCGCGTATTGGTCATTTTTTCTATTTCAAGAATTAGACGGATATGATTTTTGATGTTAGAAACAACAAGGGCAGGGTGAAACGTGTTCTTTGACGTAGACATAACGAAAGAACAATAGGTGATAGAGGGATTTGGAAGAGAGATTTTGAGAGCGGAAAAATGGCAAACCCGAGGAGGAGGGTTCGGTAGAGGCTTGACCGAAGAACAAGAATTTGTGGGAGAGAAATTGTTGTTTGACCTAGACTTCTGATACCATGAAAGAAATAATTCCCTATTTATTTTCATAAATTGAAAGACTATATATACATTTTACATATGTCAATAATAGGAGAATCATATTCCTATTCTACTCCTAAAACCTTATTATATTTGGAGAGTAACTATACAATTATGGTAAGAGTACAAGACTAATTAAGGTACACTACAACTATACAAACTTGTGTACAATTAGGACAAAGCAGCCGAGAAGGACAAAGAAGCCGAGACCAAATATACATAGGATATACACGTGCATACCGTGTATATCGTATGTATATTTGGTATATTTAACACTTTACATAAGCAAAGTATTCAGTTTTCATGAAATTCCAAAATCGAAGAATTTGTTCCTTCAGACAATGACATGTAATGCGAAATCAAATCACTATCAACATCTTATTATAAATCTATTTTCGCTTACAGTGCTCCTTCCGTTGCTTCCAGAGCTCCTCACATTGCTTCTAGTGCTCCTTTCATTGCTTGGTTCTAAATTCCAACTTCTCCTTCAACGTTGTTCCACTACTCCAAAAGGAGTATGCGTGTGTGGTTCGAACCATACCAGAGACGTTGCCGCCGTGTGTGGTGAGAGTGGTTCGAACCATATTAGAGACGTCGCCGCCGTGTGTGGCGTGAGTGGTTTGAACTATACCAGAGACGCTGACGTTGTGTGTGGCGTGAGTGGTTTGCACCATATCAGAGATGTTGCCGCCATGTGTGGCGTGAGTGGTTCGAACCATACCAGAGACTCTTCGGCCGTGTGTGGCGTGAGTTGTTCGAACCATACCAGAGACGTCGATGCCGTGTGTGGCGTGAGTTGTTCGAACCATACCAGAGACGTCGACGCCGTGTGTGGCGTGAGTGGTTCGAACCATACCAATGACGACGACGCCATGTCTGACGTGACTAGTTCGAACACTACCAACCACCCCTGAAAGAAAGTATTCAAAGTCTTTGAAGTGGACAAATGCGGTTAGTAAAGACGTCGCCACCGTGTGTTCGAAGGGTTATTTTTGGATTTTGCTAATCATACTTTAAACAAAGGGCAAACTGAATAGATCACGAAAAATATAAAGTCATATCCTATCACGGAAAATTGTACATCTTTATAAAATAGAGGCAGAAAGTTATAATTTTTAATTTATGAGCTTTGAACCATAATTATTTTATTTACTGAATTTTTGATATATTATTTAGCTTTCCTGAAAGGGATATAAAAACAAGTCAATAGCTTATAGACTTGCCAACGCATTATCTATATCAAATGAATTTATTTAACATAAATAAAATTTAAATCTAAGGTTCTGAATTTTACCGAACTCATATTTGAAGAGATGGCTCTGCCCCTGATTTAACATGCAACTTTTCATACAATAACCATGAATAGTATAGCATAGCATAAGATTCATGCAAAAAAATCAAAATTTATTTAAACATAGAAGATCTATTAAAAAAATCAATCTCACAACTACAACCTTCTAGAAAAAAAAACACAAAATAGAGTGGATTACAATTTTTTTCTAAAAGATATCTAATTCTAACAACAATGCTGACAATACTTATGCAGAAAAGAAAATCAGACAACAAAGTCAAATTGAAACCTCATCAATCGCATGCACATAAGATGATAAAAAAATTAGAGAAAAAAAAAAGTAACGGCGAAGAAAAAAATACAATTGAGAATTGATAATACTGAATATTCTGTAATTATTATTTTAGTGTAATTAGGTAATATATTAATACCTAATAATTTTGTCGAATATTATGAACCTCTCTCTGTAGCACCACACCATAAATTAATACTCTAAAAATTGTGATGAAGAATGTTGAATAGTGGCCTTTTTTTTTTTTTTTTTTTTTTTATGTATCCTCCTCCTACATAATTTAGTTATAAAATTCTCGTTTTCGCAAGTATACCAACAAAAAAATTATGTTTACTTTAGATCCCATTGATACTCTAGTTTCTCACGAAGAAAGCTTCGCGCCCAACTGCTTGTATATTGATCGGAAAGAAGCAGTTTGTCTAAATCTGTTTAAATTCAGCAAATATTCTTAACCAATCGATTAGTTTGGAAATCAAAACTCGGAATTATAATTGATTTAAAACTCTATTATAGAGTAGTATTTGTTTTAAACTCTATTTTTACTGTGATGTTTTTTTATATACCAAAATAGCTATTAGAAATATGATAAAATTATACTAAAAGGGTATAAAAGTCGTTTAATTTTAAAGTATATTTTTGTTAACCAAAATTTATATTCATGTTTTTATAATAATATAGATACAGATTGATGTAGGATAGTGTCGTAATTATGCACTTTTAACGTTATTATCTTTTTGTTTCCTTTGATACGTGAATGTGGCGAATCAATTGATTTTGTAGCCTTTAACATATTTCATTTTAGTTTTATATCTTTAATAAGTTAACTTGATTTGGGCGAAGAAAATTGAAAACACCATTGTTGGTTCTTTTTCGTAAGAAGACAAAATGAGTATTGTTTAAAGGTTTAAGTTGAATCCAAACCTATTAGAAAGTTGCATATTAAATTTGAAATCACTTGGAGTTGATTTGGAATAATTTTAAAGCAAGATATGTTGGTGAATTTCTAAATAAATAAAAAAATCTACACAATATATTATGATGATCACCGGGAACTCTTGATGGATGGCCAAATCCTGACTTTAGCCACAAAATTTGAAAGAAATTATAGTTATCTGTTAGGATTTGATTAGAAGTACTGATGAATTATCATAACTTGTTGTTAGGATAAATTTTGTCCAGTATTAAATAAGAAACCCTGGCAAATCATCATAAGTCATCTGGACAACTATCATGAGTGTGCTTTAGTTCAATGTGAATGTGATTTACCAAGAATTTTCTTAACTGAGTCAAAATTAAAGCGATGACACCGAAATATCATATTTGTGCAAATTACCCTAAATTATAGAGTTGAGGTAATTCAAAAATGGAAGAAATAATATACAAGACTTGAGAAAATAAATAAATAAATAAATAAGCTCAGAAACTTCATATACCGGGAGTTTTTTTTTGAAAGAAAAATTAGCCCTTGAACACTTGTGTTGCACGTGTATTCCATGCTAATCAATATAAAAGCATAGAAAATTCAAAGAAAAAATGAAAGTTCGAGGAAGAGAACTGTAATGCTGAGTCTGTATGATTATGAAGGGAAAAAAATAAAATGGACACTATTTCATACCAAAAAATAGTAGATGGTGATTGTTAATAATTTTTTGCAGAAACAATAATATACAATTTCATAAATACTCATGGAAAGTAAGAAAGGATAAAATGAACTTATTTGTCAAGTCTCTAATTTAAATGCTTTCCTCTGCTATTTCTCCTTTTTGTTATGCATGACCTAATTTACTAAGTCGCGAATGCACCAATTCCCACCAAGTCAGTAAGCTATTCACTATTCATTAAAGTCAATTAATTAATAAAATTAGTGCCGAATAAGCAAACAAGTCATCTTTAAAAGTCATATAATCATAAAAATACGAGATAAATATTAAAATCCCCAAAACATGGTGTCACTAGTACAAGAATCACCAAGAAACTGATATAATCTAAGATAAGCACTACTACATAGTATGAAACAAAAGGACAGGAATAACTAAATAAATAAAAAAGAATTTGGTGCCACAGATACGTGGGTAGCTCACCCTGAATGGCCTCCTCAACGGCCGATGAAGTCTCGAGATCCGCTCGTGCTAAGAATTAACCAAAACCTATAGACTGAATTAGGAGAGCAGAGGTTTAATTCAAGACCAGGAAAGCAAGTTATATCGAAGCCCAATGCCAAGCAAAGCCCTAGACTACAAGTGAATAAGTTGGGTTCAACTAAGCCCTTAACCTAGGATGAGGTGGAGCCTTAACCCGACACAAGAGGGGCCTTGTAGGATAGTGG
Source organism: Anisodus tanguticus (assembly GCA_034509755.1). Classification (NCBI taxonomy): domain Eukaryota; kingdom Viridiplantae; phylum Streptophyta; class Magnoliopsida; order Solanales; family Solanaceae; genus Anisodus; species Anisodus tanguticus. The sequence goes on from CM067544.1 coordinate 13,118,282, forward strand.
GCTTAATAAGCCCAACATAGGTTGTTAACCAAAAAGGAGAAGTTCCCGTGAAAACAGAAAAGACCTCCCCATTAACCCCCTTATTTGGCAGATTCACAATCTGCACACAAAAATGTGCAACAAGTGTAGAATGCGATGAAGAAACAATGTGTACTTACCAACATCGTCAACCGACCCTAATTAAAACGGAGACAATGGTTGGTCCTTCGATTACTACTTCCACACTTTAACCGCGGTTAGTCCATCATAGTATGATAATAATAATAATAATAAGTTTCAAGCCTAAAGATAAAAAGCCTCTAAGTCCTAAAGTCCGTTCAAGTAGTCAAATAACCAAGTAAGAATGATTCAATCAACAATTTAGGAAAAAAACCCAAGCAAGATATGAATAAGATGACATGATACGCAATACTATGCAATGCAAGACCTTTCCATCACCAGTACACACACGTTCGAACATTAACGAATCGTGACCCATGGAGGACTCGTGAAGTCCATATACCACCCGAAATCATTTTTTTCGAGTTCCTTTGCCATTATTAGGATCACAATACATGCCTCTAGCGACTCGGGATTATGTCAACGCATCATTCCATCCGGAATCATTTCTCCTTGAACCCACATATGTATCCTAAATAAATAATGCATGATATATCATATGAAGCATGAATATGACATGTACAATAACAAGAAGCCAAGATGTACAGTAAAAATTCAATTTTTAATCAACATAATCCATAAAGGCCCGACCTTTAACCAATTTCTCAATAAAGTTACAATCTTTAGTAGTTATTCACTTTTTAATGAGTATTTAGGAGTGATGAGTAATATAATATCGTATAAAATAGACACGTAATCATAAATACAGAAAGTACGAGCTTCATACCCCAATGATAGGATCGTATTATCCATCAGCTAGTGCCCCAATCATGACATTCAGATCGGACTATACAATTTAATTAGCGTAAATATCAATAATATGTCACCGATACCTGATACAAATGACAATCACCTCACAAGTATCATGACCCTCTTATTATCCCTATTACACCCTCTTACGTAGTTTATTTGACTAACCATAGTGCTTTAAATAAGGTTCGAGATCTCGATTTGCTTGAAATGAAAGTTCAATAGTCACAACGAATCGAGCCCCAATCATGACATTCAGATTTTCGCAATTGCGACTACCAATATTGCAATAAGATGTCGCATTTGCTACCAAAGGCCCGCATTTGCGACCACACCATAAACCAATGACAATTGTCCGCACTAAAATGAGCATATCCTCATACAATGTCAAAATTCGATGATTATTTTTACTATGGTTATGTGATTACGATATGGATCCAATGGTTCAATCGAAACACAAATCAAAGGTCATTTTCTCAATATGGTACCTTTTATGGCTATAGAAACAACTTTGAAACTTCAAACACAAGTGCGACACAACCCATCTAAAACTCATCGGAATCTCACCAAAACTTGTGGACAACTTCAAAATCATCATACGGACCTGCTCAGACCCTTAAAACACCCAAACGAGGCATCATCTGTAACAAGAATGGGCATTGGAAGAAGGACCGCACTGCACCAAGAGGAGGAAAAGCACCAGGTGCTTCTACCTCTGGTGGACAAGGTATGTACGTCATTAAAATAAATATGTCTATAACTAACTCTTATTCCTAGGTATTGGATGTGGCTCACACATTTGTACCAATGTGTAGGGGCTAACTAACAGCAGGAAGGTTGGACCAAGAGAGGTGAACCTACGCGTTGGAAATGGAGCACGAGTGGATGCCGAGCGCGTAGGAACTTATAGATTAAATTTGGCTTCTTTCTATTGTCTAGTGTTAAATGATTGTTACTATGTACCCTCGTTAACGAGGAATATCATTTATATCCCTGTTTTGGACATGGAGGGTTTTTCCTCATATATTTATAATGGCTGTCAAGTACTGTCTTTTGATAATGTTATATATGGAACTGCTCCTCTTGTGGATGAATTATAAACACTAAACTGTAGTTGAGAAATATTCAATGTACAAAATAAATGAGCTAATATAAGTAATAGAAACTCTACCTACCTATGGCATTGTAGACTTGGTCATATCAACCAAACAAGGATAGCAAGGTTGAGGAAGCTTGACTACTTCGAACCATTTGACTTGGAGTCTCATGGTAACTGTGAATCTTGTTTGAAAGGTAAGATGACAAACAAGCCATTTTCTGGGAAGGGTGTGCGAGCCAAGGAGGTGCTTGAGTTGGTACATACTGATGTATGTGGACCATTCTTGACTCAAGCTAAGGGAGGTTTCCCTTACTTCATTACTTTTACTGACGACTTCACAAGGTATGGATATGTGTATCTTATGAAACACAAATCTGAGGCCTTCGAAAGGTTCAAGGAGTACAAGTCTGAAGTAGAGAAATAACTCGCAACGAGTATCAAGACCCTTCGATCTGATCGATGAGGTGAGTACTTAAGCAATGAGTTTCTAGATTACTTAAAGCTACATGGAGTCCAATCAGAATGGACACCTCATGGAACACCACAGATGAATGGTGTTACCGAAAGGAGAAACCGAATCTTATTAGATATGGTTCGATCCATGATGAGTTTCTCAGCTCTACCGACATACCTTTGGGGACATGTTATACAAACCTCAATATATGTTCTGAACAGGGTTCCTTCCAAATCAGTAGAAAAGACACCCTATGAGATATGGTGTGGCAAGAAGCCAGCTCTTAAACATGTGAGACCCTAGGGGTGCCCTGCATATGTTAAGAAGATGCTCACTGACAAGTTGAAATCCAAAAGTAAGAAATGTTACTTCGTGAGGTATCCAAAAGAAACTAAGGGATACTACTTCCATCTTCCTCGAGAACATAAGGTCATTGTTTCCAGGAATGCAACTTTTCTTGAAGAAGAATATGTCTACAAGAAACAGAGTTGCACAGAGATAGAAATTCAAGAACCGCAAGATAATATAGAGGTTGAATCCTTGCCGAATGACCAAGGCAAGAATTCAGTGGGAGTATTTGGCGAAGATTGGGTACTTCAAGTACGCCATTCGGCTAGTGGGAGTGTTAAGAGGAACAATGCAAAAATGCAAGATCCTCTTGCACAGCCTTTGAGAGTAGATGTAATGGTTGCACCTCCTCCCATTCAGGAAATACATGAAAATGATATTCATGAAAGCTCTCAAGTTAGTGGATTATCCAACACACAAGAACCCCCTCACAGTCAGAACATACCAAGCACTGAACTGCAAAACAATCAACTCTATAGGTCTACTAGGACTCATCGTCCTCCTGAAAAACTAAATCTACTTGTGAAAACACACAATGAGATAGATATTCCCGATAACGATGAGCCTACAACCTATAGCGAAGCAATGTTGGACATTGATTCGAAGAGATGGCAAGAAGCCATGAAATCCGAGATGGAATCTATGTGCATCAATCAAGTGTGGAACTTGGTTGATTTGCCAGCTGGGGTTAAATCCATAGGATGCAAATGGGTCTTCAAGAAGAATATCGATGCATTTGGCAATGTACGAACTTATAAAGCAAGGTTGGTGGCTAAAGGTTATAATCAATGACCTGGGGTCGATTATGATGAAACCTTTTCACCCGTTGCTGAGATTAAGTTCATTCGGATTTTGCTTGCAATAGCTGCATATTATGACTATGACATTTGGCATATGGACGTCAAAATAGCTTTCCTCAATGGTAATCTAGTTGAGGAAGTGTATATGAAACAATCTGAGGGTTTTTCGTCTGAGTCCAAACCAAATATTGTATGCAAGCTATAAAAGTCCATTTATGGACTTAAGCAAGCCTCAAGGAGTTGGAACATTTGCTTTGACAAGGCTATCAAGTCATTTGATTTCGTCAGAAGCAAAGAGGATCCCTGCGTTTATAATAAGCGCAATGATGGGAGTATTGTCTTCATTGTTATATATGTAGATGACATATTAATAATGGGAGACAACAAGACTCTCCTGCAGTCAGTCAAAAAGTTGTTTCAATATAACTTTCACTCTCAGACTGTTGGTTTTCCAATTGTTGGCTTTCTAGCTTCAGATTCAATGTTTCTGTTGTCAGATTCATTATTTCTATTTTATCTAAAACTTCCAGGACCAAAATGTAAACATTTCAGGGACCAAAACAAAAGTTCATGAAGAAGCCCAACAGTCCAACAAACCAACTATGATCCTCCCCTTTTAACTTTCCGATTAGGAATGCGGCATCAACATCCATGTCACGCAAGACTGCAATGGCCCTAGATGTTAAGCTATTCACAGGGGAGCACATGTCCAAGTAGCCGATGCCTTATACTCGTCAGTAGATCCATCTACTTTGTACTCAGTTTTGAGTATCCACTTTTACAACCCAAATGTTATTTTCCCGGAGGAAGGTCAACCATTACACAAGTATGGTTCTATATGATGGAATCTATTTCTCTCTCTGTAGCTTCTTTCCAAAGCAGCGCTTCTGGAGATGACAATTCTCTGTTAATTGTCCATGGTTCATTCTCAACCACACAAGCTAGAAGGCATGGAACAAGTCTTTATCCCCTCTTTGCTCTGTCTCGGTTCAACATCTAGAATCCATGAGTTCTGTAGATCTGGAATATTAAGTTTTGGATAGTCAGCAACTTCTGAGTCCTGTATATACGGAACGTCTAGTTCCGAATAGTCAAGCACTCGCGGGTTCTTGTTAACCTAAAGCAATTACTTCTTTTTCCTTCTCAAGAAAAGTTATCCTCAAAGAATTCAACATTCTTTGACACCAAGAGACGATAAGTACTACTGTTATTTGCAGATCCATTGGATATGTAATCTACAGTCTTAGGTCCAACTTGACCTGTTTCGGTATTCTAACCTCTACCATGCCACCCCACATCACAACATTTGTATGTGGGATCATTTCTATATTTCACACGGAGGGTTATCCTTATCCTTATGCGTAGTTCTGTTGAGAATTACATTAGCGGTAAGGATCGCCTTGCCCCACATGTTTTGGGCGTACGGCTTTGCGCTTGGCTAACACCGTTAGACTAAAGTGAGTAATGAGCAGTCGTTTGATGAATGATGCTTCACATTCTCCCCCTCTATCACTACGAATTCCTCAATCCGTAGGCTTAGTTGATTTTAAACTTCTGCTTTGTAGCGCTTATCCGGTTCAACAACTTCATCTTTGCTTTTTAACAAACAAAGGATGTAATACATTGTACCATCATAAATGAAGGTCACAAAGTACTTGTCTCTTCTCTCTATTTTGTATAAACTTCAAATCACCCATACAGGTGTGACTAAGTTCTAGAGGAGTAGTGCTTCTTTCGCTATTCCTTTGATGGAACGGAAAGGTGATTTTGCCTCTTCGCCTACCTCACATTCATTTTGAGGGTTTATGTCGACAAAAGGCAACAATCTCAACTTCGTTAGCTTTTGAATGACTTTATATTTAACGTGTCTTAATCTATGATGTCATAAATGCAAGGATTAAAAATATATCATTTATTTAGCTACAGACATACTGTACTATTCTTAATTATTATAGACCTGTTGGACTAGTCTCAAACCAGCTTGACCAACAGTGTCCCTTAAACAAAGTTTGGGACATGTATCAGCTCCTTTTAGAGTGATCCTATTCCTTGAAGTCCTATTGAGAACAACCTCTCCAACCCCTTCTACTTTAGAGGTGGCGTTGCTTCACATGAACAACCTCTTGCCCGTGGTTAGGGCGTAACTGGATCATATGTGATCTGGATACTCTGGCCCACTCCAGTTGCTTTGGCAGACTGAGTGTTCAATTTCTTTTCTGCCTTTCTTTAGGCCTTCAGATCATTTAAGACCTTGAAACTCTGGCCCACCTCATTAGGTGTCCATTACTTTTTTGCCTTTCTTTCAGATCATTTAAGACCTGGAAACTCTGGCCCACCTCACTAGGCGTCCATTACTTTTCTGTCAAATAAATTCTGGCCCCACTCCAGTCGCCCATAGGCTTTGTATGACTGAGTGTCCAGTATCATCCTTATCAAATAAGTTCTGGCCCATCCAGTCGCCCGTATGCTTTGTACGACTGAGTGTCCAATATCATCCTATCAATTGAAGGATCTTCTGTCAGATAGGTGACAGGTTCAACGTCTTAAGATAAACCATTATCTCTTTGTCTTCTTCTCTTGTGATTGATGCCCAGGGAAATCCCTGGCGCTTACTTAAGAGTGGTAACAGTTTTCGTATAGTCAGTGGAACTCTCTCCATCGTATGTGCGAACATACTTTACACACTAGTCATAATTACACTAAAAAAGAACATATCTTTCAAGTTTTGTTTACAATAGTCTAATCTTTATAAGGGAAGGAAGAAAATTCAATATCTGATTTTAGAGTGAAGGGAATATAAGTTTTTAATGAAAACACTTTCATATTCCCAGCCTTGCTTTACACACTTTTATTCAGATATTAACTAAACACATTATAGATAAGGAAGGATAATAACTTAGACCTTTTGGATTATGGCCCACTTCAGTTAGACTGAGTGTCCACATCCTCCTTACCATAATTATGATCCTTTGTTTGGGACAGATATAGGCCTTTTGCTACATGATAGAACATCACCTTCAGCCTTCTCCTCTTGTTCCAGTTGACATCCTCAGCCTCTCGTGGGCGCTTGTTTCTACCACACTCGGGAGCGGTGACACCAACTTGTTCTTGATCTTTAGCCGTACTAGTATGACTATCAGTAGTATCTTGAAGCTCAGCATCAGATCCAGAGATCCCACCTTTGACGGAAACAGACTTGTAACTGTCGTCAAAGAGAGAACCATAACTAGGACCAGTTTTGAAAGCACGATTGTTGTTTGAACTGTTAGAAAAACTGTCAACAAAACTGTTTTCAAGAAGAAAACCACAGCCAGATTTGGTCACACACTTGTTGACCAACATCTTTCGAATCACTAACACAAATCTTGTCTTAAAATTGTCGGAATATGTGAAGCAACAACGGGAATAGTAAATAACTATTACAGTGATCGAAAAGATAAACAACAATGAGGACAACAACAAGTTGTCAATATCTTGATCTTGAATTGAAACTTCAAATATGGATCTTGTATTCGGGAATACAAGAACATGAACTACTACACTTGTGACTTGTAGATCCGCTAAGAATACGAACGGTTAGAATCCATCGTCTGTTAAGTTAACACCTGAAACACTTAGAAACCAATTAGATAAACATAACACCACCGGCTGAGTCGAGAGATGGCTCTCTGTCTTTAAGACAAGATTACCCCCATATATAGGCTTTACAGAAGTGTGGACAATAGTCTCCCAAGATGAAACAACAAACTATCAAGTGTGCAAAGCCTACACAAATGACCTCAGCGAATAACACGAACAATAAAGATTGCTAAGAGAAGGATTGCTTATCAGGAAATTTTGATCTATTTGTGATGTTGTATACTTGTATGTATATTGTCTTCTTCATTCTATAGAATTGAGCCAAATGCCTTAATTTATAGGTGTGCAAGATGATCCCTTCAAGTGCCCATGTAATGGTCATTTAAATGCCATGTAATGGCTCTTTAAACCACCAAATAATGGCTGAGTTATGGAGGAAAAACTGCCAAGTTAATGCTCCAAAACCTCTCCATAATCAGACAAACTTTTCGACTTCCGTCGAGTACTCACTGCCTGGGAAGCGCCGCGGCTCCAGAAGCCAAAATTGGAATTAGCGCCGCGGCGCTGCGGCCCAGTCCGGGAGGCGCCGCAGCCCTTCTCGACTCCGCGACCCTTTCCGACCCGTTCCATCTTACACTTCGCACAATCCTTCATTCGTTTACCAACGTGGAGCACTTGTTATTTATCCAATAACCATCCATCATTATATGTCTCAAATATTTAACTTACGTACCAATATCTCTTTCATTAACGAAATTTACGATACTTGGCACTAAGATTGCACGTGTGTGGAAATGATATTTTCGACGTGCGGGGCTCAATTATTCGAGTCATAAATAATGGGATAAACTTAATTCACATTAGTAAATTTCCAACATGACATTCAATTGCCATGTAATGGATGACATTTAACCCCCAAGTAATGCAACAACATAATGGTCCAAGTAACGACTATTATTGGGTGGATTCAATGCCATTGAAACCACCTTAACAACCAAACTTTTGGGAATCCGTCGAGCAAACACTGATTGGGAAGCGCCGCGGCGCTGCAACATTAGCGCCGCGGCTCCAGAATGCCAAACATGCAATTAGCGCCGCGACTCAGCTTGGGGGCGCCGCGGCCCAGTTCCGACCCGTACCATCTTACACTTCGCACAATCCTTCCTTCGTTTACCGACGTGGAACACTTGTTATTTAGCCAATAACCGTCCATCATTCTATGTCTCAAACATTTCACTTACATACCAATATCTCTTTCATTAACGAAATATACGATACTTGGCACTAAGATTGCACGTGTGTGGAAATGACATTTCCGACGTGCGGGGCCCCAATTGTCCGAATCATAAATAATGGGATAAACTTAATTCCACATTAGTAATTTTTCAACAAATATTCAGGAAAATATACTTTCTTTTGCTTTTTTCTTTGTTTGTTTGTTAAATAGCTGCAAACATATGGTTACATTTATTAATCTTTTTTAATTGAAGTAAACCAATTTTTACTCTTCAAATCTATCATTTTTAATAGTATATATATAATTATTTTGTAAAAGAACATAAAACAAAAACAGATACATCTGAACCGTTAAAAAATCAAGAAACCAAATGGCTTTAATTTGGCACCCTATTGACATTTAATGGAGCATTTTAAACTGGAGCAGATCAACTCCCTACATACATAACATCCGGATATATTAAATTTTTCATGCTACAAATTTACTTTGTTTTTTTTACAAATGGAAACATTAAATTTTTTATTATTTGATGATAATTTTTTGTGATATAATATAAATAGAGTGGAATATTTTTACAATTGAATACCTTAACTTTTTGTGCTATAAATTTACTCTTTTTTTTTTTAGAACGGATACATTAAATATTTTGTAAATTTGATGATAAATGTTTTGTGATATAACACAAACAACGTGGAATATTTTTACAACCGTATACATTGAATTATTAATAAAATTTGTTATTTGATTATTTCACTAGTTATATGGAGATTGTGGAGGGTATTTTTATAAACAAATATTTTTTTTAAAAATCATACAATGCTTTAATACACCAAACCAAACAATGAATAAGAGATAACACATCATAACTAATGCAAGCATAACTAATGTCAACATTACTAATACACTCTATTCGACGTTATTCTTATGCAACCTACCAAACTACCCCTTAATAATAACAGTACTATTGATAGAAATCAACAAAATAGATGACACAGTGAATTGCTTGTCTATACTTGCTCATGGGAAGTCAGATTAGAGAATAAGAGTCCGTTTGAATGAGCTATACGACTTTTGATTTATAAGCCAAAAATCATAAGTTTTGGTTTATTTTAATTATTCTAGCTTAAAAATAAGTGTTTAAAATCATTTTTTTATTTTATTTAAACACTATAAAAGTGCTTAAAAACATTTAAAATAATCCAATCCAAACAGGCTCTAAGAAGAAGTTAACCACATAAAAAGAATTATAATCGTAGTTAAGTTCAATTATGAAAGACATTAGGGGATGATCTGCAATTATGACAAACACCCGGGGCGTTGGGGGTGTGTCACGAAAAAAATACTAGTCTTGCACGTTAAATAGCCCGTCCACCGCGAACCGGGCGGAGCAACACCCTCCATTCTGGGAGAGGGAAACTGCATAGTAATTTACTTCCCCAATCAATTAAACCCCAAAATCCTAGTCTAAATTCCCCTTTAGTAATTCACTACAAATTCATCTATAAAACCAGCAATTTCACTCCTACAAGCATACAACTGCGAATTCTTAAAATAATCACTGTAAAAAAGCTTCTCAATTTCTTAAACCCTAGTTCAAGTCCGTTTACTTCAAAGCTTATTAATTTTAGGGTTTATACAACATGAGTCCCATTCAGAACTTCGATCAGCATTCTCGGCACCTTCTCGAACCTGACCTCTGTACTTCACTTACCTTTACACTTCACTGTTTTTTTTTAACTATGTATAAAAATATGATTTTTTTTAACTATATGTGTAATACCATTACAGTGGGGTTTGGGGAGGGTTTCATAAAGAGGTTGTTTCTGATAAACAGGGCTTAAAAGAACAGTCAATGCAAAAATTCAAGAAAAATAAGACAGCAAGATAACAATAAAAAATAAATAAAGCAACACATAGGAATAGTCACATAAAATCTGTTTTTTTTTTAAAACTTTATGTGTATAAAAATCTGTTTTTTAAAACAATGTGTATAAAAATTTGTTTTTTTAACTCTGTGTATAAATAACTTTTTTTTTTTGTTGTGTAACAGCAATTCAAACAAGATTACAGATGGCAATGGAGGTGCGGGATAGTTTGGAGATAACGCACACTGGGGAGTATTTGAATTTCCTTAAATGTTATTTTCGTTCGTTTTCGGGTGTTTTATATCAAATTACTAAGCCACAGTTCTCGGATAATCCGGAACATAAGCTGAGGAACATTGTGGTTGAGATACTGAATAGGCTTCCTCATAGTGAAGTGTTGAGACCATTTGTACAGGAGCTCTTGAAGGTGGCAATGCATGTTCTTACAACGGATAACGAAGAGAATGGCTTGATTTGCATTCGTATTATCTTTGATTTGCTCAGGAACTTTAGGCCTACTTTAGAAAACGAAGTTCAACCCTTTTTGGACTTTGTTTGTAAAATATACCAGAATTTTAGAGCTACTGTAAGTTATTTCTTTGAGAGTGGGGCAATGGCGGTGCCTCCACCGCCCATGCCCACGTCGTCTGTGTCATCTTTGGGTGACTCAGATGTGAAGCCAATGGATGTGTCAGATCAAATGAGTACTTCTAATGGATATTTTGGTGCTGGTCAGTTTAATCCCAGTACGAGATCATTTAAGATAGTTACTGAGAGTCCGTTGGTAGTGATGTTCCTGTTTCAGTTATATAGCCGCCTGGTTCAGACAAATATTCCCCATTTGTTGCCCTTGATGGTTTCTGCCATATCAGTTCCAGGTCCTGAAAAGGTGCCTCCTCATTTGAAGACTCACTTTATTGAACTGAAGGGTGCGCAGGTCAAGGTATGATTTTGATCTCTTGAAAATACTCTTTTTTCACTTGAGCTCTTTAGTTTTTGTGCATATTGGTACAAGTCACCTCCTTTTAGGCGAATTATGATAATCAAGTTGTTTGACAATTGATCATGATAGTTCTCTGTGTTTGCCCATGGAGAAAAGAAGCTAATTTTATTTTTACTCTTTATCCTTTGCCTTTAGTTTACTTGACATTACCTACTTGTGTTCATTTTTGGAGAACTTAGTTTTCTGTACATTCTGCTATGCCATGTCTAGTGGGTTTTCTTCTGCCTGTTAGGTTGTCCCTACTCCCTGGCAAGGAGTAGAATGCGTGGACCATTTCACTCTTTGTTATTGTAATGGAGAGTGTTAACCCATCAACTCTTGAAGTAGTTCATGCTACAATTGTCCCTAAGATGACCATTATTGTAAGATTCCTGGTCAGCGATGTGCTATTTTATCATAGGCATATTTGGATATATAGCTACCTTTTCTTTTCCTGAGGAAGAATATAGGTGAAAGAGAAAGAATAAGCTTATTTTGTAGTCCTCATTTTTCATCACCATTGTTCCTAAACCTTATTTTGTGTCTCTTGAGCTGGATAAGCTTATGATCATGTCTTGTTGCTTTCTTGCATTTTTGCCGATTCATGTTTTTCTCCCTAATATGCCCATTTGTGCTTTTTTAGCTGCCCGAGTGCCCGTACATGTGTTCCCTCTTGAGTCAAATCAGATAACTCAGTTGAGTACAAGACACATGTAGAAATGAAAGTTAAAAAAGCCTAACTTGATTCATTGGACTTATTGTAACTACTACAACAACTACAACCATCGCGCCTCAGTTCCATTCTGTGTAAATAACTTCAAATTCTGTTACAACTTAATGAAGACGAAACATAAATTGAGGATAAACACAGAGGCAAAATAGTGAGGATAGGAGGTGGGGAGTGTGAATCATTGAGAAAAAAGTACTTGATCAATAGAATGACCTTCTTAACCTCCTTTATTCTTGTTAGTTTGTGGTTATAAAGGTAATATTGGGCGCAACTTGTGAAAGTTTTAACCATCACACTACAACCACTTTCTCCCATTTATTATTGGCACAAACAATATTTGAAGTGTCCAAGGATGGTTTTATTAAAGGCGAATCAAGACGAGATAACCAACAGGAAAAGAAATTAAAAGGTATAACAGAAGTCCATCCACCAACCAAAACAATTTTAAAAGAGTTCGGTGGATCCTGTTCGTGATTTCTAATAGTGTCCAAGCGTAAACACCCCGAAAGAAGTGGCCTAGCGGTTGAAGAGTTGGAGTGACAACCATGGTACCAAGGTTCGAATGCCATCAGAGTGATGCTAGGTGAAGTTTTCCCATCTGTCTAAGCTTTGGTTTGTAGAAAATTCGGTACGTGCACTAGCGGGAGGCTGGAGGTACTTGATGATTAGTTGAGGTACACACAAGTTGGCATGAATACTATGGTTATTAACTAAAATTTTGTCCAAGCAAAAGCGGTTATGTTTGAGGGAATATCCCAGATTCTTATTAATTACTTCACCAAAAAAGTGATGTCCAAGATTTTTTAATATTATTTTACCTCCATTGTCGATAAATTGGAAGATAGGTTCGTTTGTGCTTATTTGTTGTTTCCTGTTCACCTTTATCTACTTTTCTAGATAACTTACCTTTTCCCTTTCATTTTGAGGGTGAAGACTAAGTAGACTTCTTTTGTTCAAATCTGCAGACAGTTTCTTTCTTGACTTACCTGTTGAAGAGTTTTGCTGACTACATTAAGCCACATGAAGAGAGTATATGTAAAAGCATTGTGAATCTGCTTGTCACATGTTCAGACTCGGTGTCTATCCGAAAGGTGAACTCCTTGAGATGCTCCTTGCGAACTTTATCGTATCTTTGCTTTTGCATATAGTTAAAACTGAAGTTTGTTGTTTCAGGAACTGCTGGTGGCCCTGAAACATGTTCTTGGGACAGATTTCAAGAGGGGTTTGTTCCCCCTTATTGACACGCTTTTGGAAGAGAGGTAAACTTTCAATCAGAAGTTGGCTCAAAACAATTATTTGGTTATGCTATTTTGGGATTTGCTTTAACCGAAGCTATTGCCTTGTTTTCCTTAGTGATGGCCTTCTTAATCCTCCTTGGGAGAGAAACTCATGCTTTCTTGTGACTGCAGAAATTTAGTTTCTTGTATGAGGTTGATAAAAACTGCTTTGCATTCTAAGTGATAAAAGCTGTTTGTGAAGTGTTCCCTCATTCACCATTACCTGTAAAAGTGTCCCTGCATTTGCCTTGTCCTGGATTAGTACCACTTTACTGGCCTTTTGACCCAATCTGGCATTTCTGGGAATATATTCCTGGTTAGGAAGTTTCTGAACTGCAACAACAACATACCCAGTGTAATCCCACTAGGTGGGGTCTGGGGAGGGTAGAGTGTACGCAGACCTTACCCCTACCTTGGGAGGTAGGGAGGCTGTTTCCGAAAGACCATCGGCTCAAGTTTCAGAACTGCATTGCGTACAATCTAATTTGTGGATTGCAGTGGGGATTATGGGTAGCTTTTGGAACTAAGTTTATTGAAGTGTGCTTACAGCACTGTGCCTTTTGCTGGCAGACAATTGAAAAGGATAGATAGGAAACAAGATTAGGAGAATAAACAATATTAAATGAACTTTGTTGCCGTTAGCATCCCTGCAAGAAAACGATCCACTAAGTCGGCATTAAAGTATGTATATGCGTTTGAGTAACTTCTTGGTGCATGCTATTTGCAATTGTGGATTGTACTTTTATCTTGTTTTTGTCTTTGGAAATTCAGGAATGAATAAGGATTAGTCAATTAAGTCTCTCTTGGTTAGATGTTGCAATTTGATGTTTGAGATAATCTCCATCAGGGTCCTTGTTGGAACTGGCCGTGCATGCTTTGAGACATTGAGGCCTTTGGCTTACAGCCTATTGGCGGAGATTGTTCACCACGTCAGGGGGGATCTTTCTTTGTCCCAGGTATTGCATACTTTGATACTTTTGTCCTTTTCTGTAAGAAGATGTTGATTGCCGTGGTAGTCTGCTGTTCTTATTGCCTCCTTAGAGATAGTTCTTGGTGAATTGATTAATGTGAACGAATGCCTTTGCACCTCCTCTTAGTTCCTCAACATAGTGGAAGGTTGTATGATTTTGATTCTGTTATAAATACAGCAGTTGTTTTCTTTGGATAAAGGCCTTACCAAGGAAAATACTTTAATGGATAAACGGGAGTAGTTGAGTCCCGTTCTTTACAAAGAAGCTTAAGATAAGGAAGGAAAGGGGTTGAATTGCCTGATTGATAGTTGCTTCTTTCGATTAATTAATGCTTGAAATGTTGTCGTTGAGCAAATGAACATTAGTAGTTGGATTTTTGTCATTCTTCCCCTTGTCTAATATTTACTTATCAAATTTCTTCTGTGATTTATATTTTCTCCCCATCTTTGGACTGATGATGCCGTCTGCATATGTTTTCTTTTCCTCCGTTACTACTGAAAAGGGTATATCTTGATTTCTTTGTGTGCAGTTATCACGGATTATTTACCTTTTCTCAAGCAACATGCATGATTCTTCTTTGTCGCTCAGCATCCACACCACGTGCGCTCGTCTGATGTTAAATCTGGTAAGGATCGTATTGTCTCCTTGAAAGCGTTATATATCCGCTCCTCGGTCATTGCAGCTGTAGTGTAACTAGATGTTTTGGACCTTTAGATGGTGTCTAGGAATCAATGTTCAATTTGACAGATATCTTCATCTTCCTTTGACAGGTGGAACCGATTTTCGAGAAAGGTGTCGACCAACAATCCGTGGATGAAGCAAGGATTTTGTTGGTCTGGATTACTATTGCATATTTCAAGACTTTATTTGTTTCTTGGAAAACCACACTTTTCCCCCCAGATATTTGTGTACTAGAACTCATGTCATTATATTTGTGTTAGGGTCGGATTTTGGACGCTTTTGTCGGCAAATTCAATATGCTTAAGCGTACAATTCCGCAGGTAATCAATCGAATTCAACTTTCAGTTAGATGATGTGGAATTCTTTAGGGTATTTGGGCTTCCTGTAACTCTATTAACTTGTCTTTTTTAGAAAGATCATTATCTCTATTAACTTATCAAGTTTAGGTGTTTGGATGCAGAACAAAGCTTATATTAAACACCATACAACTTATCCCTCATTTGTTTTCTATATACAACGTAGCATTGAACTTTGTTGCAGTCGATTGTTTGATATTTTGTAAAGCTTCATGGTTGTAAGTTGGAGATTATTAAACTCACAAATAATACTATTTCCCATTTATCTCTCCCTTCTTGTTATCCCAATTTCCACCAGTATCGATTGTTCAATCTAACCAGATCGTATCCAATTTTTAATCTGTGTTATCATTCCATTTCCAAACAACTCATCAGAAACTTAAATATGAGGGTGTTTGGATTGACTTATTTTAAGTGCTTATTGACTTTTAAGCTCTTTTCTACGGTTTGTGGTGTTTGGGAAAGACAAAAAGTTCTTTTAAGCACTTACTTTTAGCCCAAAAAAGTACAAAAATAAGCCAAAAGCCAAAAGTTGGGTATTACCAACTTATGGCTTTTAGCTTTTAGCTTATAAGCTACTTTTAAAAAGCCTATCCAAACACCCTCTATATCAAAGTGTGCAAATAGAAAACAATACTAAAAAGAATAGGTTTTGACATTGTTGTGTAATGATGTCCAAGAACGCCGTAGTTCTTATTTTGCTGGATATTTTGGATTCCTTTCGCTTTATGCAATCTAAGTCCAGTTTAATCTCTGTAATGCTGTAGTAGGTACCAGCTTGATACTGCCTGTTATTTAATTAAAAAATGTGCAAGACAACCTATAAGGTAGGAGTATTAGGTTATGCACAATATTGTAAATATATATTTTTTACTTCTAATTACAACAACAACATACCTAGTGAAATCTCACAAGTGGAGTCTGGGAGGGGTGGGTGGACGTAGATCTTACCCCTACCTTTGCGGGTTATAAAGGCAGTTTCAGGCCCTCAACTCAAGAAAAGCGCTTTTCAAAACAGGTTAGAGAAAAATACGAGTAAAAAGCTAAGATGAAAATATTAAAGAAAGGAAGAGTATTGACAACAAAAATAGTAAAGATAACCTGTTACCATTCTCAAAAAAATAAATAGTAAAGATAGCCAAAGTAAAAGAAATAGCACTAGTAATAAAGTTGTAAAATAAGGTAATGGTAGTTTTTAATATTAATTTTTAAGGAGAAGAGGAGCAAATAAAGTGCTCTATCCTAAACCATACTCTCCCCAGAAAAGGGAGAAATCGCTCGACTACCTACTAACCTTCTATTCTAATCCTTTTCCATGCTTTCCTATCTAAGGTTATGTCCTCAGTGAGCTGGAGATGTGTCATGTTCTGTCTAATCACCTCTTCCTGATTCTTTCTTGGTCTACCTCTACCTCTCTATAGACCTATCACTGCCAACCTCTCACACCTCCTTCACAGGAGCATATGCGCTCATCCTCTACGCATGCCCAAACCATCTCAACCTTGCTTCCGGCATCTTGTCCACCATTGGGGCTACTCGTACTTGGCCCTGTGTATCCTCATTCCTAATCTTGTCCCTCTTAGTTTGTCCACACATCCATCTAAGTATTCTTATTTCTGCTACATTCATTTTTTGGACGTGTGAAATCTTGACTGGTCAACACTTTACCCCGTAAAACATAGTCGGTCTAACAATCACTCTATAAAACTTACTTTTAAGTCTTGGTGGCACCTTCGTATCTCATAAACAACGGATGCGAGTCTCCATTTCATCCATTCTGTTGCAATACGATGTGTGACATCATCATCAATCTCCCCATACCTTGGATTATTTACCCAAGATACTTAAATTTCCTCTATTAGGGATGACTTGAGTATGAATCCTCATTTTTGCATCCACCTCATGCGTCGCGTCGCGTCACTGAACTTGCATCCATGTACTCTGTCTTGGTTCTGCTCAACTTGAGGCCTTTAGACTCTAGGGTTTGTCTCCCAACCTCCTATTTATCATTAACTCCGCCGCGTGTCTCGTCAATCAATAATATGTCATTGTAAATAACATACACCATGGTATCTCCTTTTGAATATGCTTTGTCAATTCACACCAAGACAAATAAAAATGGGCTAAGAATTGTTTCCTGGTGCAACCCCATCACGATAGGAAAAAACTTCGAGTCTCTTCCCACTGTTCTCACTTGGATATTGGCTCCATCGTACATGTCCATGTATGCCACATGTACACCTTCAGACTCCAAGCATCTCCATAAAACCTCCATTGGACTTTGTCGTATGCCTTTTCAAGGTCAATTAAAGGCATATCTAAGTCTTTTTTTTCCTATTCCTATACTATAACAATCTCCCCAAAAGATGAATGACCTCCGTAGTTGGTCGCCCCGACATGAATCCAATTGATTCTCGGGAATAGACATATCCCTCCTCATCCTCATCTCTGTCATGCTCTCCCAAACTTTGATGGTGTGCCTTAGTAGTATGATATCCCTATAGTTGTTACATTTTTGAATATCACCCTTGTTTTTCTACAGTTCTTCGACGTCCAAAAAATGACAGTGAACAATCCAATTAGCCACTCCATACGTACTTTCCCCGCACTCGGCCAAAACACCAGAATCTTGTCTGGCTCCTCCTCTCATCTTAAGAATTGACCCCTTAACCTCCTCAAACTTTATACACCTATAATACCCAAAAACCCGGCGGCTGTCTGCGTGCTCTAAATCACCCAGCTCAATATTCCTACACCCCCGCCCCCCTGCAATTTAAGAGATTATGGAAGTAAGCCTGCCATCTTCTTGGCTTTCACTTTCCCTTGGACCTCACCATTCCTCCACCCGTCCCCTTCACGCCCACCAAAGTAGCCTTTTGAAACCCCTAACACCTGCTTCCCTAATACAATTAGGTGTCCTAGTCTACATTCTATTTTTTTTGATAAGTCCACATTCTATCTACGCCTCCATACTCACCCAAACCCCATAGTGATCAACTTCTCCCTCAACTCCTGAATTTTGTCATAAGAGTTACCCCCCCCCCCCCCCCCCCCACACACACACACATTAATCCTTGGTATAACCCTTAAAGTTCTCACATAAACCTCTATCCCTCCTCCCAAGAGTGGGTAATCAATTTGAGTCTTTGCATTCTTTACTTCTAATTAAGTAATTAAATATTCTCTTCCTAAAAAAGTAATTAAATAGTCTACAAATACAAAATATTCTATGTTTCCTTGGGAATATTATGAGATATTCTCTAATATAGTCCTACGAATTTCGTTTATACATGTGTATTGTGCACAATGACATTCACAGTAACTTCTTGAATACAATGGCATCAAATGTGCTCACTTGTTGGATATTCCCAGCTTTTCCCGTTTATAAACCAATCAGTTATGTTCAGACTAATACTTCTCTGTATATTTGGACTGTAGCTACTAGAAGAGGGGGAGGATGTGAAGGGTCGATCTACATTGAGATCAAAACTAGAACTTCCAGTGCAGGTAATTTTGGTGAATATTTTTGCTTTCCTCAATTCAGTGCTTTCCTGAGTTGTTAAGCTCTTTTTGAGCCCCCTTGGTATAATTTGAAGCACTAGTGGCTCCAAATTGAGGTGTTTATGTGACTCTTCTAGTTCTAATGTTTTTTTTATATGTATTGATAATTTGCATATTCAATAGCACAAGGTGAATAAATTGTTTAAACACAATAGTTATAATCACATTATTGTTTGATTTGTTAATCCACTTTCCTGATAAGTAAGAATTATTTTTATATGTGAGATTGTTGGGAGCCGTAAGTAGAATAAAATAAGTCTCTTTCCACCATAATTATTAACAATAAGCTTCTTACTGCCAAAAACTCTTATATGTGCATGAACTTTGTATTTTTAATTATAACTTCTTCCTGACTCTTGAGTGGGGGCATTGTCTTTCTAGTGCGTATTAGATCATTGACTAGAGGTGAAGTTTGAATGCCGGAAAGTTTACTTTAGTAGTATTATTCTGTGGTGAAATTTCATTGTTGTATTTGGTCTTCTCTCTTGACTGTGAATCGTATTCTTCTAGGCGGTACTCAATTTGCAAGTCCCTGTGGAGCACTCTAAGGAAGTCAGTGATTGCAAGCATCTGATTAAAACTTTGGTTATGGGTAGCAATTCACTAACATTACCCTGTTCATCATGGCCAATACATGAACCGTCTTGCCCTATTTTAGTCTGCTCTTTTTCTTTGTAACTAGTTACCTTTATGTCTTTCAGGAATGAAAACCATAATATGGAGCATCACCCATGCACATTTGCCCCGATCACAGGTATATAAAATTAACTGTTCCAGGAATTCCACCTTCATATTTCTGCTTTTCCTTATGTGGTCGAGCTGGTTTTAGGTTTCGGGTTCCACCCAGGGGACGCCTCCTCAAGTTCTTGCCTCAGCCTCAACTAGTTCATCAGTACCTCAACCTTTTAAAGGAATGAGAGAAGATGAGGTATTATGCTAATGCAGCATTTGATCTTGCCTAGTCGCCTCAATTGCATCACTTAAATCTTTGTTTAGGGGATGCCTGTGGCTGAGGAATGTTAATTCACTCAATATTTAACTGTTGGTAGGTTTGGAAAGCTTCTGGTGTACTTAAAAGTGGTGTCCACTGTTTGGCATTATTCAAGGAGAAGGACGAAGAGAGAGAAATGATCCACCTTTTCTCCCAGATTTTGGCTATTATGGAACCACGGGATTTAATGGACATGTTCTCCTTGTGCATGCCTGAATTGTTTGAGTGCATGATTTCTAACACGCAGTTAGTCCACATCTTTTCCACCCTATTGCAAGCACCAAAGGTCTTTAGACCATTTGCAGATGTCCTGGTTAACTTCCTCGTAAGCAGCAAACTTGATGTCCTTAAGCATCCAGATTCCCCTGCAGCAAAGCTGGTTTTGCATCTTTTTCGGTTTTTGTTTGGTGCTGTTGCAAAAGCTCCTTCAGACTGTGATCGCATTCTGCAGCCTCATGTGCATGTTATTATGGAAACTTGCATGAAAAATGCAACTGAGGTTGAAAAACCCATTGGTTATTTGCAACTCCTTCGTACAATGTTCCGTGCCCTTGCTGGAGGAAAATTTGAACTTCTATTGCGCGACTTGATTCCTATGCTGCAACCCTGTTTGAGTATGCTATTGGCTTTGCTTGAGGGACCTAATGGTGAAGATATGAGGGAGCTTCTGCTGGAGCTTTGCTTGACACTGCCTGCACGATTAAGTTCACTGTTACCTCACCTTCCTCGACTGATGAAGCCTCTTGTTATGTGTCTCAAAGGAAGTGATGACCTAGTGAGTCTTGGTTTAAGAACACTTGAGTTCTGGATTGATAGTCTGAATCCTGATTTTTTGGAACCAAGCATGGCAAATGTCATGTCTGAGGTGATTTTAGCATTATGGTCTTATTTGAGGCCTGCACCTTATCCTTGGGGTGGGAAGTCTCTGCAGCTCCTTGGCAAGTTAGGTGGGCGTAATAGGCGTTTTCTCAGAGAACCTCTTGCTCTTGAATGCAAGGAAAATCCTGAGCATGGGCTTCGTTTGATCCTTACATTTGAACCATCCACCCCATTTTTGGTGCCTTTAGATCGTTGTGTAAATCTTGTGGTGGCTGCTGTCATGCAAAGAAGCGTTGTTGTGGATGCTTTCTACAGAAAACAAGCTCTGAAATTTCTTCGTGTATGCTTGTCGTCTCAACTTAATCTTCCAGGTAGTGCTACTGATGATGGATTGACTTCTAGGATGCTATCGACACTGTTAATTTCCTCAGTTGATCCATCTTGGAGAAGATCAGAGACATCTGATATAAAGGTTTGTGATATAACTTAGTTGTTGTGTTTATTCCTAAAAACCCGCTGATTCCTTCATTGGTGGTAATTCCTTTATCTTGTGTTGCTGGCTACAGCAGTATCATATATTTATTTGATCTAGTAGTTGCTGAGTCTGAGATTTCAGTTTAACCTCTTATCTTATTTCCATTTTGATTCAAATAGTATTGATTGAAACTGCCATGCTTCTAGGCTGACCTGGGTGTCAAGACAAAGACTCAACTGCTTGCTGAAAGATCTGTTTTCAAAATTCTCCTTATGACCATCATCGCGGCAAGTGCTGAACCGGATCTGCATGATTCCAAGGATGAGTATGTCATCAGCGTCTGTCGACATTTTGCCATCATATTTCATATAGAAAGCTCTGCTGCCCATGGTACTCTTTCATCCGCTCCAGTTGGTGCTTCTGTGCTTTCATCTAGCACCAGCATTAGTGCAAAGTCAAGATATAGTACTTCTTCCAACCTGAAAGAGTTGGACCCTCTTATCTTTTTGGATGCTTTAGTGGATGTCCTGGCAGATGAAAATAGACTGCATGCCAAGGCAGCTTTAAATGCACTAAATGTTTTTGCTGAGACACTTCTATTTCTTGCTCGTTCAAAACATTCAGATGTATTGATGTCAAGAGGAGGTCCTGCCACACCTATGATGGTCTCTAGCCCATCAATGAGCCCTGTGTATTCTCCACCTCCTAGTGTTCGTGTCCCTGTTTTTGAGCAGCTTCTGCCCCGTCTTCTGCATTGTTGCTTTGGATGTACATGGAAATCACAAATGGGGGGAGTCATGGGGCTTGGTGCTTTGGTTGGGAAAGTCACTGTTGAAACTCTGTGTGCTTTTCAAGTGCGTATTGTGCGTGGACTTGTTTTTGTTCTCAAAAGACTTTCTGTTTATGCCGCTAAAGAGCAGGAGGAGACCAGCCAGGTGCTTACACAAGTTCTTCGTGTGGTGAATAATGTTGATGAAGCAAATAGTGAAGCGCGAAGGCAAAGCTTCCAAGGAGTAGTTGAATACTTCGCATCAGAATTGTTTAATCCCAATGTGTCTATTAATGTGAGGAAGATTGTGCAGTCTTGTTTAGCACTTTTGGCAAGCAGGACTGGTAGTGAGGTTTCTGAGTTGCTTGAACCCCTATACCAGCCTTTGCTTCAGCCTCTTATACTGCGTCCATTACGGTCAAAAACTGTTGATCAACAGGTAAAAGTTTGTTGCTAGAGTTGTTTTTATGATTTTCTTGCATCTGAACTAATTATGTCTATCTTCAGGTGGGGACTGTTACAGCTTTGAACTTTTGCTTGGCCTTGAGACCTCCACTTCTAAAGTTGACTCAGGAGCTAATCAATTTCCTGCAAGAAGCATTGCAAATAGCTGAGGCTGATGAAACGGTATGGGCTATGAAATTTATGAATCCCAAGATTGCAACCTCGTTGAACAAACTGCGCACAGCCTGCATTGAATTACTCTGTACTGCTATGGCGTGGGCCGATTTTAAAATCCAAAATCAATCTGAACTGCGCTCAAAAATTATTTCGATGTTCTTCAAGTCTCTGACTAGCAGAAATTCAGAAATTGTAGCTGTTGCAAAGGAAGGGTTGCGACAGGTTGGTTTTAGCTCTCTGACATCAGGATTTTTTCATTCCATCATCATTATTGATTTTGTCTACTCTTACATGCTTATGGCTTATTGTATCTACTTAGAAATGTGATTTGGTTACAGTTGTGTTCCTTTGAACATTTCTTTACTGGTGGGGTTGGGAGAAAAATAACTTGTTTTAGTTTGCGGGACTATAAGTACAAATTGACAAAAAGGGAATGCAGTTAGGCCCGACAGAGAATCAATTGTTGTGTGCTAACGTAGAACATCAGGTGTTGTATTTAAAGGCATTTTCGAGCATGTGTTAACATTAGGCTCTCATCTTCTTCTCCCTAAGGCATACAAATGATTTGGATAATGTACACATGCTTACCTGGATGCTTGTTTTTCTGTTGCATGCTATAACTTTCAGTCAATTCTTTGCTTCATTAATTTTAATTTCTTCTTTCCTTCATGGTGTCTTTGTTATGTAGGTCATACAACAGCAAAGGATGCCAAAAGAACTTCTACAATGTAGTCTTAGGCCTATATTGGTCAACTTGGCCCACACTAAAAATCTCAACATGCCTCTTCTTCAAGGTTTGGCCCGCCTGCTTGAACTACTGTCCAATTGGTTTAACGTGACCTTAGGTGGCAAGTTACTGGAGCATCTTAGGAAATGGTTGGAACCTGAAAAGCTAGCACAGTGTCAGAAGGCGTGGAAGGCTGGAGAGGAACCAAAAATAGCTGCTGGTAGGATACAGTTTGCTCCTAATAATCACATGGGGTATCTTCTATGTGGATATACTTTTATTTTTGACACGTATTTTTCCTTGCGATTGCAGCTATTATCGAACTCTTCCACCTGCTTCCCGTTGCGGCTGGGAAGTTTCTGGATGAGCTTGTGACATTGACTATCGATTTGGAAGCAGCCCTTCCACCTGGGCAATTTTACAGTGAGATTAACAGTCCATATAGGCTGCCCTTGACCAAGTTCCTGAATCGATATCCAACTGCTGCTGTAGATTACTTTCTTGCTCGGCTTTGTCAACCTAATTTTTTCAGGCGGTAAGCAGTATGCTTGTTGAAATTGTGTTCCCTGGGTTGCATTATGAGCAGTTACGTTGCTTTTTTGCTTCCACTGCTTTATGATATGCTTAGTATATTTGCAGCTTTATGTACATCATAAGGTCAGATGCTGGGCAGCCTTTAAGAGAAGAACTTGCAAAATCACCGGAAAAGATAATTGCAAGTGCTTTTCCTGAATTTATTCCCAAATCTGATGCATCTGCTGGACAAGAATCTTTGAGTCGGCCAAGCACTTCAGCTGGCGACGAAGGCCTTGGTACTCCTCAAGCCGAGGCTTCTATTCCTTCAGCTTCAACGAATGTAGCACCTCAAGATGCTTATTTCCAGGGTCTTGCCTTAGTGAAAACTTTGGTCAAGTTGATGCCCAACTGGTTACAGAACAACCGTGTTATCTTTGATACTCTGGTACTGATGTGGAAGTCACCAGCAAGAATCTCCCGTTTGCAGAATGAACAGGAATTAAACTTAGTTCAGGTAAGTTACGTTGCATTTTCGTTCAAACGTGCTTGTTCCACATACATGAAAGCTTTACCTCTTTGATGGCTTCATAGTATTGTAACCTATTAATCTGTGAATTCTGTTTTTGATAGTTGAGATCCTTGTATGCAACTTGGACTGTTTTTACCTGTCTATGGTCTTTTTTTATTCCGCCTCATGCTGTTTTTGATGAATTAATAATTAGTTTCCTCAGTCTATTGGGGAAAGGATGATGGTTTTCTGAGGTTCCAAAAGTATTGCTTTTCGTCATTATATTGCCAAGCTGTTGTACTGATGCTATTGGTTTTTGATTTTTCTTTATCACATGAATTTCCTGCCAACTTACGGAATACAAATTTACAGGTCAAAGAGAGCAAATGGCTTGTCAAATGCTTCCTGAATTATTTGCGACATGATAAAGCTGAAATCAATGTTCTGTTTGATATCCTTTCCATCTTCCTCTTTCGAACTCGTATAGATTTTACCTTCTTGAAGGAGTTCTATATTATTGAGGTATGTTTCTTTAGCTGCTATCTGTCTGTCAAGTTTTTCCTCTAGATGGAAATGTCTTAGTTTTGATAACCCATTGTTTGCTTGCCATTAAGGTTGCTGAAGGCTATCCACCCAACATGAAGAGAACCCTGCTCCTGCATTTTTTGAACCTTTTCCAATCGAGACAACTTGGTCACGATCATTTGGTGGTTGTAATGCAAATGCTTATTCTTCCAATGCTAGCTCATGCATTTCAGAATGGTCAGACTTGGGATGTAGTTGACTCTGCGATAATTAAGACTATTGTTGACAAGCTTCTTGACCCTCCAGAAGAGGTAAATGATTGCATCTCTGTATGTTCGTATGGAGTTCAGTTTCTTTTACTGTTAATCTCGTGCTGATTTTGGATATATTTCATTTTCTTCCCTGATTTATCTTTGTAGGTCTCTGCTGATTATGACGAGCCTTTGAGGATAGAGCTTCTGCAACTTGCTACTCTGCTTCTCAAGTATCTGCAGACAGACCTTGTCCATCATCGGAAGGAACTTATAAAGTTTGGTTGGAATCATCTTAAACGTGAAGATAGTGCTAGTAAACAGTGGGCATTTGTTAACGTCTGCCATTTCTTGGAGGCTTATCAAGCGCCAGAGAAAATTATACTTCAGGTACCACTATTTGTGGTGGTGGTTCCACAATGGCATCTGCATGCAATGTCATTGGTGTAAAGTTCTATGTATTATATATTTCACTTAATCCATAAAAGCTCTCTCAGTGGTTTTACACTGATGGTTGATGCAAGATTTTTTGCTCCTTATTTGATCATGTCCTTTAGACATTTTTTCTATACCTCATTGCGAGGATAATGGAAAAAAATATGGTTTTTATTATTGATGTTTGATGCAACGTATTTTCCTCCTTATTTAATCACTTCCTTTAGTCCTCGAATTTGGTTCCCACAACTTAAATTCTTCTCTGCTATTTTCTTAGTGCAATCTAATCTTAGAGGGAATTAGTTGCTGCAGGTATTTGTCGCCCTCCTCAGGACTTGCCAGCCAGAGAATAAAATGTTGGTTAAACAAGCACTTGATATACTCATGCCAGCACTTCCAAGAAGGTTACCTCTTGGTGATTCCCGTATGCCTATCTGGATTCGTTACACCAAAAAGATTCTCGTTGAGGAGGGTCATTCCGTCCCTAATCTCATCCACATATTCCAGCTCATAGTTCGCCATTCAGATCTATTCTACAGTTGTAGAGCACAGTTTGTACCTCAGATGGTGAACTCTCTGAGTCGCCTTGGATTGCCATATAATACTACAGCTGAAAATAGACGACTTGCAATTGAACTTGCTGGGTTGGTTGTGAAATGGGAACGGCAAAGACAAAGCGAAATGAAGATAGTACCTGCTAATGATGGGACTGGTCAAAATGCTGATGGACTGAGTCATGCTTCTGCTGGTAGTGTTGATCCCAAGCATCCAACAGATGGATCTTCATTCTCGGAAGACCCTAGTAAGCGTGTGAAGGTTGAACCTGGTCTTCAATCTCTCTGTGTTATGTCACCTGGCGGTGCTTCATCAATTCCTAATATTGAAACTCCTGGATCTGGCGGGCAACCTGATGAAGAGTTTAAGCCGAATGCAGCTATGGAGGAAATGATTATTAATTTTCTCATCAGAGTATGGCTTTCTCCTGAATTTGCTTGTGAAACTCTAGGCCGGAGCATACTTCATTCTATTTTATCCTGTCTTTGCCTGCTTTTTCTATTTGGTGAACATGGAATTGGCTATTGTACTTGTTGGTATGTAAGTTAAATTTGTTAAATGCTTGTGTGGGTCTTCAAGCTAAGTTTCCTGAGATGCTTCTTTTCCAAATCTTTGAAGCAGTCTGTTCTGTCTGCACTTTCTTTATTCACTTTCCTCGAAAGAACTCAGTACATGATACAACATTTATTGTGTGAAGCTACAGTTTAATGTTCACATTCAAATTTTGAGCATGTGGGAGTGTTTCTTTTTACAATACCATTCTAATGGAAGTTTCTTTTCATGATTTGAGGTTTCTTTGTTCTTGGATGCTAACTTGTTTGAGGTCTGGCATTAGGTCGCATTAGTGATAGAGCCCAAAGATAAGGAAGCAGGTTTGATGTACAAACAAGCTTTGTACCTGTTATCACAAGCTTTGGAGGTGTGGCCAAATGCTAATGTCAAATTTAATTATTTGGAGAAGCTGCTCAGCAGTATACCACCTTCTCAGTCAAAGGACCCTTCCACAGCACTGGCCCAGGGTCTAGATGTGATGAACAAGGTTTTGGAGAAGCAACCTCATCTGTTCATCCGCAACAATATCAACCAGATATCTCAGGTATGTCCCTAGGCAGAACCATTTACTATAATCCTTCTTCCAATCAGTGCACCATATCTCAAATATACATTTTTTTTAAAGATTCTAGAACCGTGCTTCAAGTACAAAGTGCTGGATGCTGGGAAGTCAATGTGCTCCCTCTTGAAAATGGTTTCCCTTGCTTTTCCGCCTGAAGCAGCTAATACAACACAAGATGTGAAGATGTTGTATCAAAAGGTAGAAGAGCTTATACAGAAGCACCTTGCTGCTGTTGCAACTCCTCAGACTTCTGGAGAAGACAATTCAGGTAGCATGGTGAGCTTTTTGCTTTATGTAATCAAAACCTTGGCAGAGGTGCACAAAAACTTTATTGAGCCAGCAAATCTGGTCCGTCTTCTTCAGCGCCTGGCTCGAGATATGGGGTCATCCATTGGTTCCCATGTGCGGCAGGTATTGCATAATGTTTCCGGATGATTTAGTTTCTGCTGTTTCACATGTGAGAGTATGAGATGTATTTATTTAGTAATTCTCGAGTGTCTTTTGGTATAAGCTAGAGTTGATGTTATACATTTTCTTGAGTTTGAGTTTGCCCAATTCTTCTCTAAACTGTGAGGCAGGATTCTTTTAAAGTAGTGCATCTTGTTGACAACAAATCATGGTATACTCTCACTTACAGGGTCAGAGGTCAGATCCCGATTCTGCCGTCACTTCTTCTCGTCAAGGTGCTGATGTTGGAGTTGTCATTGCCAACCTGAAATCTGTGTTGGGCCTTATTAACGAAAGGGTCATGGCCATTCCAGATTGTAAACGATCTGTAACCCAAATACTCAACTCCCTGCTTTCTGAGAAGGGTACTGACCCTTCTGTCTGGCTTAGCATACTAGATGTAACAAAGGGATGGGTTGAAGAGGACATGACAAAACCTGGAGTTGCTATTGCATCTAGTACCTTTCTTTCTCCAAAAGATGTTGTTTCTTTCCTCCAGAGGCTTTCGCAAGTGGATAAACAGAACTTCACGCCCAGTGCTGCAGAAGAGTGGGACAAAAAGTATCTTGAGCTTCTCTATGGTCTTTGTGCAGATTCAAATAAGTAAGCCATTTTTTCCTTTTACTCATTTATTTTTGAATTTGAGAGGGAAGTCAGCTTGCTTTAACCATAGCATGGGATGGAACGACCTTATTCATTTCCAGGTATTCTCTTTCTTTGCGTCAAGAAGTTTTCCAGAAGGTAGAGAGGCAATATTTGCTTGGTTTACGGGCAAAAGATCCTGAAATGAGAATGAATTTTTTTTCTCTTTATCATGAATCCCTTGGGAGATCGTTGTTCACAAGATTGCAGTACATCATCCAAATTCAGGACTGGGAGGCTTTGAGTGATGTATTTTGGCTGAAGCAAGGGCTTGATCTTCTTTTAGCTATTTTGGTTGAGGATAAGTCCATAATGCTGGCTCCAAATTCTGCCAAGGTGCCTCCACTTGTGGTGTCAGGTTCTGTTGGTGATTCTACAGGGCCACAACCAATAGTCTTGGATGTTCCAGAAGGTTCGGAAGAGGCTCCTCTGACGTTTGATAGTTTTGTAGCAAAACATGCGCAGTTTTTGAATGAAATGAGCAAGCTCCAGGTAATGGCATGTTTTTTTAGCTTTGTCTCGATTCTTCCATGAGAGATAACCTTATACCTATAAGGCTGTCACTGGCGCAAGCACTCATGATCATGATTACAGTCGGTGTTTTGTCTCAGGTCCTTATTTATTGTTCTTTTATTTCTTTGATAACCATTTTTGGTCGAATTCTGTTATTCCATACTTCTGTAACTGGGTTTTAATCTTTTCTACCCACATTGCTTGAAACTCGGCTATCCTATTGTTGGGCAGAATTCCCTTTTAGATTTGTTTATGCATTTATAGTCATGTACACTTAACAGACTAGGTCATTTGTTCTAATATGGTGATTGTGGACTCTTCTTACAGTAATTTTAACACATCATGATGTCTGCATTACATTTTTTATCTTTAGTCTTTATTGCATATTGAGATTTCGCTTTTATTTAAGGTTGCTGATCTTGTCATTCCACTAAGAGAACTGGCACACACGGATGCAAATGTTGCGTATCACCTCTGGGTTTTGGTGTTTCCTATTGTATGGGTAACTTTGCACAAGGAAGAACAGGTAGCCCTTGCAAAGCCAATGATAACTCTGTTATCAAAGGACTATCATAAGAAGCAGGCACATCATCGGCCAAATATTGTGCAAGCTCTTCTGGAAGGACTTCAGCTGAGTCATCCTCAACCTAGAATGCCTAGTGAACTGGTCAAGTACATTGGGAAGACTTATAATGCATGGCACATAGCATTAGCCCTGCTGGAAAGTCATGTTATGCTTTTTTTGAATGACACAAAATGCTTGGAGTCTCTGGCCGAGCTTTACCGATTACTCAATGAAGAAGATATGAGGTGTGGATTGTGGAAGAAACGGTCAATTACTGCTGAGACACGGGCTGGACTTTCACTGGTTCAGCATGGCTATTGGCAGCGGGCTCAAAGTCTCTTCTACCAAGCCATGGTTAAAGCAACCCAGGGCACTTATAACAATACAGTACCAAAAGCTGAAATGTGTCTCTGGGAGGAGCAGTGGCTATGTTGTGCTAGCCAACTTAGTCAATGGGATGTATTGGTCGACTTTGGCAAGATGGTTGAAAATTATGAGATATTGCTTGATAGTCTGTGGAAACAGCCTGATTGGGCATATTTGAAAGACCATGTTATCCCAAAGGCTCAAGTGGAGGATTCTCCAAAGCTTCGTATTATTCAAGCCTATTTTTCCCTTCATGAGAAGAGTACAAATGGCGTGGCAGAGGCTGAAAACACTGTTGGAAAAGGTGTTGATCTTGCTTTGGAACAGTGGTGGCAGTTACCTGAAATGTCCGTTCATTCCAGAATTCCCCTTCTACAGCAATTTCAACAGCTAGTTGAAGTTCAAGAATCAGCTAGGATAATTGTGGACATTGCCAATGGAAATAAACTTTCTGGAAATTCTGTTGTTGGGGTTCATGGTGGCCTATATGCGGATCTTAAGGACATCCTTGAGACATGGAGGCTAAGGATACCAAATGAGTGGGATAGTTCGTCTGTTTGGTATGATTTGCTTCAATGGAGGAATGAAATGTATAATGCTGTGATTGATGCTTTTAAGGATTTTGGTAGCACAAATTCACAGTTGCATCACCTTGGATATCGTGACAAGGCTTGGAATGTCAATAAGCTTGCTCATATTGCTCGCAAGCAGGGACTTTATGAGGTGTGTGTGTCTGTATTGGAGAAAATGTATGGACATTCGACCATGGAAGTTCAGGTACTACGCACTCTCCATTATGTCTACTTTGGGTCTTTTCCTACAACTCTAAATGCTTACGCCCCTTCCAAACACTCCCGAAAAGAAGACAAAAAATTGAACCCCCCTCCAACAAAAAAGGGGAAAAAAGAGGCAAATTTGAATAGTTTGATATGCTGTATGGTTTGATGTACTTTCTTTCTTATGTTTGCAGGAAGCTTTTGTGAAAATAAGAGAACAAGCAAAGGCTTATTTAGAAATGAAGGGAGAGCTGACTAGTGGCCTTAATTTGATAAACAGTACTAATCTGGAGTATTTTTCTGTTAAACACAAAGCTGAAATCTTTCGCCTCAAGGGAGACTTTCTGTTGAAGCTTAATGATTGTGAAGGGGCTAATCTTGCTTATTCAAATGCCATCAGCTTTTTCAAAAATCTGCCGAAGGGGTGGATTAGTTGGGGAAACTATTGTGACATGGTATGTATTTGCTTATTGCAGGTTCGTTTCTTTGGTTCAATTTTTTTTCTTGAAGATGCTATAAATTTGGCCCGTGACAGGCTTATAAGGAAACACACGAAGAGATTTGGTTAGAGTACGCTGTTAGCTGCTTCTTACAAGGCATCAAATTTGGTATTCCTAATTCGAGAAGCCACCTCGCACGGGTTCTATATCTTCTCAGTTTTGATACTCCAAATGAACCCGTAGGGAGAGCATTTGATAAGTACCTGGAACAGATACCCCACTGGGTTTGGCTTTCTTGGATTCCGCAGTTATTACTTTCCTTGCAGAGGACAGAAGCTCCACATTGCAAGCTTGTGCTATTGAAAGTTGCTACTGTCTACCCACAGGTAATGTTGTGTTTGTTGGTGTTTTGTGGTTTTGATATGCCTAGTGACCTTTAGATCTGATCCATCTTGAATGTAATTGTAGGCATTGTATTACTGGTTGCGAACATATTTGCTTGAGCGCCGTGATGTCGCAAATAAGTCTGAATATGGTAGAATGGCAATGGCACAGCAAAGAATGCAGCAAAATGTTTCTGGTGCCAATGCAGCTGGACCTATGGGCCTTGCTGATGGGAATGCTAGAATGGCTGGCCAGAGTGGGGGATCATCAGCTGCTGACAATCATATTCCCCAGGGAGCTCAGTCTGGTGGAGGTGTTGGGTCACATGATGGAAGTAGTTCTCAAATTCAAGAACCTGAAAGGCCAGACAGTAGTATGCCCTCTGGTAATGACCAGTCCTTACACCAGCGTTCATCAGGCAGTGATGGTGGTCAAGCTGCATTACGTCGTAATAGTGCTCTGAGACTGGTTGCATCTGCTGCCAGTGCTTTTGATGCAGCCAAAGATATAATGGAAACTTTACGCAGCAAACACTCTAATTTGGCCAGTGAACTTGAGGTGGGTGGCCGGTATTGTTTATTTTTTCACAAATAAATGTCTGGTTAGATGATACACTCAATTTTCACTTAATATGGTTGTGAAACATTAATACTGTAGCTAGGATTGGATGTTATATCCATTATCAGATACGGAAAAGGATGGCTATTACATTTTCTCAGAACGTTTAACTTGTGCACTTTTTTACTGATACCATATGAAAGAAAAACGAATTCTGGTTCATCTTGTAAAGGTGATGAAGGACAGCATTCTGTGTATTTTGGATTATATGGAGAGAATGAAGATTAAAAAACAAAGTATTTGGAGGTGTTCAGAGTTAAAGACTTATCTTTTGTCTGTATTGTACTAATAGTGAAAACAGAAATTACCAGACTTATATGGATGATTGGTTTAATTCTTGGGAGGCTTAATAAATACTACTCGCATTACATAAAGATCACCAACTTGGATAGTATCAATAAATATTTTGATTTATCGAAGAGGATAATATTGTAAATCTATTTTTTCATTTAGGCATAAGTAGGGTTGCTAATGCGTCTTCTGATAAATATGTCAGATCTTGCTCACTGAGATTGGATCCAGATTTGTCACTTTGCCAGAGGAGAGACTGTTGGCAGTTGTTAATGCTCTACTTCACCGTTGCTACAAGTACCCGACTGCAACTACAGCCGAAGTTCCTCAGTCTCTGAAGAAGGAGCTTTCTGGTGTGTGTAGAGCATGTTTCTCAGCAGATGCAGTGAACAAACATGTTGATTTTGTAAGAGAATACAAGCAAGATTTTGAACGTGATCTTGATCCTGACAGTGCTGCAACGTTTCCGGCCACTCTTTCTGAACTTACTGAAAGACTGAAGCATTGGAAAAATGTCCTGCAAAGCAATGTGGAGGACCGGTTTCCAGCTGTGCTTAAGTTGGAAGACGAAAGTAGGGTGCTGAGAGATTTTCATGTTGTTGATGTGGAAGTTCCAGGACAATATTTCACTGATCAGGCAAGTATCTTAGTCTATTCCTTTCCAAATGTAAGTAGAATGTGAAGACAAAAGTGATCCAATAAAAGCCCATGGCCGAATTGGAACATGAATTTCCAGGTGCTAAATGTCTTCACGAGGCTTTAGTTATATAACTGACAAAATTGACTTGTGATAATCAATGGGACTGGTTTCTTGGTTTCCCTTGTTCTTCTGTTTCTTGCTTTAGCAGATATCGTAGTGCTTTTCCCTGATCTATTGTCTTTCCTTCAGGAAGTTGCGCCAGATCATACTGTGAAGTTAGACAGGGTTGCAGCTGATATTCCAATAGTGCGGAGGCATGGTAGCAGCTTCCGACGTTTGACGCTGATTGGATCAGATGGTTCTCAGC
Source organism: Anisodus tanguticus (assembly GCA_034509755.1). Taxonomy (NCBI): domain Eukaryota; kingdom Viridiplantae; phylum Streptophyta; class Magnoliopsida; order Solanales; family Solanaceae; genus Anisodus; species Anisodus tanguticus. The sequence goes on from CM067544.1 coordinate 13,151,486, forward strand.
GCCATTTTATTGTTCAGACATCTTTAACACCAAATGCCAGAAGTGATGAGCGGATCCTACAGCTTTTCCGTGTGATGAATCGGATGTTTGACAAGCACAAGGAATCACGACGGCGGCACATCTGCATTCACACCCCTATTATTATACCCGTATGGTCGCAGGTAATTACTAATCCTCTTCACCTCATAAATTAGTGTTACGTTTTACCCTTTCTGCTCTATTAGCCAGAAATAAGGCAGCCATGTTTTAAGGCAATCATGTTTTATTGAGTTGTAGTATAATTGCTGTAGTGATGCAAATTGCGTTCTTCACTGAAACTGTTTTTATGTCTTAGTTGTACATATTTGATTCTCACAACTTTTCAGCATTGAGCTTTTTCCTTTGGAATAACTCATGTGAATTCTTGAATTAGGTTCGCATGGTAGAGGATGATCTGATGTACAGCACTTTCCTTGAAGTTTATGAGAACCATTGTGCAAGAAATGACCGAGAAGCGGACTTACCAATCACATTTTTCAAGGAGCAACTCAACCAAGCAATATCTGGCCAGATTTCACCAGATGCTGTTGTTGATCTCCGTCTTCAAGCATATAATGAGATTACAAAAAGTTTTGTCACAGAAAGCATTTTCTCACAGTATATGTACAAAACACTCTTGAGTGGCAATCACATGTGGGCTTTCAAGAAGCAGTTTGCTATCCAGTTGGCTCTTTCTAGTTTTATGTCATTCATGCTCCAAATTGGAGGAAGGTCCCCAAACAAGATATTATTTGCTAAGAACACTGGAAAGATTTTCCAGACTGATTTTCATCCTGCTTATGATGCAAATGGAATGATTGAATTTAATGAACCGGTGCCCTTCCGCTTGACGAGAAATTTGCAAGCGTTTTTCTCTCATTTTGGAGTAGAAGGCTTAGTTGTTTCTGCCATGTGTGCAGCTGCCCAGGCTGTGGTCTCTCCTAAAGTAAGATTTATTTCTGCACACATCATATTTTCTACTTTGTTTAATTCCTCAATGCTGATGACTTCACTTAAATTCCCATCTGCAGCAAAGCCAGCACTTATGGTATCATCTGGCTATGTTTTTCCGAGATGAGTTGTTATCTTGGTCTTGGAGAAGACCTCTTGGGGTGCCTCTGGCCCCTGTTGTAGGGGCAGGTAGTCTGAACCCTGTGGACTTTAAACAAAAAGTCGCTACAAATGTTGAGAATGTCATTGGGCGGATCAATGGAATAGCCCCACAATACATCTCAGAAGAGGTATCCACTTATTTGCTTTTTGGTGGTACTATTTATATAGCTTTTGAATTCCTCACCTAGTAATGGCAACCTCTTTCATGTTTCAATAAAATTGGGGCATTAGCTATCTCCTGTGTATTTTGTACAAGTTATGTTCCCACATATCTGTGTGAGTGAAATCATAGGCTTAGATAAGTTTAGGCTTCAGTTAATATCTAACTATTGTGACATTTTGGTATGTCTGCTTTCTACTTGTATAGGAGGAGAATGACACGGATCCGCCACAATCTGTGCAGAGGGGTGTAGCGGAGTTAGTTGAAGCTGCCCTTACTCCAAGGAACTTGTGCATGATGGATCCGACGTGGCATCCTTGGTTCTGATTTATTTTGTCTATTTTTTTTTATGCGAAGTTTTAGGGGTTTAGTAGTAATCTGACTCTAATTAGTGACTGTATGGTCTCTTGTATTTACCTTTAGGTGATGCAAGCTAGATAGTACTGTAAATATTATTGCTAATTGCTCGTGTATATAAATGACCCCTTTTGCTGCCGATGCTTTCCTGCTGCTTATAGAGGCAAAGTCCCTTGGTCAATAGTGAAATTAGTTTACTCATAGTGCAGCTGAATGTGTCATTTAGGCTAACCGATTCGGTTTTGGCCGTCATTGGGTTGAAAATTTGAACTTTGATTTTCTACAATTCTCAACCAAACTTTTATCAATTCTAGGTCCATCTTTTATTTCGGGTTGGTTACACAAATTGTTCGATTGTTTGGTTTCGAAATTTAAACAAGCAACTATTTTCATTTCAGCTTTAGAGCAAACATAACCAAAAGTAATGAAATTTTATATTCCTTATAACCAAATTAACAATCCATCTCTTGCTCTCAGGTGTAAATTGTGGTAGGTATATAGAGATGCATCATCTAATTGCTTAAAGTTTAAGATGGCAATTGAAGATCCCAATATCATAAGTTCTATGCCCGTTGGCTGTGAAAACTCCTTTTATTTCATTGAATTCAAACTCATAATTCATAAAACAAGAACCTTTTGAAATTTGGATTGATGGGTATCCATTCCTTGAATAAAAAAAAACTGAATAAAGCTCAGAAAAATAATAATACACAATCACGCATCAAGTTTCAATCATTTACCACAATCCAGTACTAGTCAATGAGGTACACAAAGGGTAACAAATGGTAAGTTCTAATCATTAAACATCTAATTCGATTTGTTTGGCCGGTTTGATTAAAATTATGTCAATCGGACCTGAGTCGAGAATTCGATATTTCACACTTAGCCGTTCGTAAATCAAATTGGAATCAAATTGAATTGAGTTGGAATCTCGAACCAATCCATACAGTGCACGGGCCTAGTGTTATTATTTTGAGCTACTTTAGGAGTTTGATCAGTGCGTATTACTGTAGCAGTTTGTGATTGTCTCTTTTGATGATAATTCTGTGATCGTTCTAGCTCAAAGGAACTGCATAAGTTAATTTAAATAAGAATTGTATTTGGTAAAATCAATTTAGGTTATTATGATGTCAGCTGTGATCTCTCGTTATGTACGATTTCTTATCCATTACTATATTGATTGATATTGCTCAACTTTCACAGACCTCTTGTTCTTACTTGTACTTTCTTGGCTACTATCTGGACATTTGAATGTCTTCAAAATCAAATTCTTATCCATATTTGACTTTTGTTATATTTCTTGGCTTTTGTTATATCTGGACATTTTACTCTCCCAAGGAAAATCAACCCTTTCATTGTTCTAAATCTTGTCTTGTCCAAACAATTGCTATTCTTTTTCATCCTACATTTTCTTTGTTCAGTCCTTAGCTATGGTTTTTAATAACACTAAATGAGACCAATCCTACTTTGCCACATATGCCAAAAGCTCAAAAACATAATCAACAAATAATCAAATAATATCATAGAAAACTGTGCCAAGTAAATGTAGAAACAGCAACAGAGTACTTTCAGAGACTTTGGAAAGACAATTTTGAATTACTTCAATTTAACAGCGAACTTTCAATGGTCCAAATCAGATATGAACCAAAAGAATACAATATAGTAGCAGCAATAGAGAAATGAACTGAATGGACAAAACATTCATGAGTAGTAAGTATAACACCACAGAGCAGGTAGGTGTCTGTCAGGAACCAAAACATAAATATAAAAGCTACAAATTTCTTCATTCAATGTTCTTCAGTTTCCACAGGGAAGCGAAGATGCTTCCCTTTTGGAGTTGGCAAGCCCTTCAAATGCAAGACACCTGGTGATGATGATTCAGCCTCCTCAACACTTCTCTCTTCAGCTCCTTCTAGCTCATCATCACTATTGTACACAAAACGTGTGTGCTTGCCTTCAAATTTTGCCATCACTTTGTTATGTCCTTCATTTACATCAATCTTGTTAATTGCTTCACACAATTCATCAACTAAATCCCCTCCATCCTCTTCAATTGCATCATAGTTGTCATCATATTCTTCAACTTCTTCTTCGAGTCCTCCTTCCTCAAAATCTTCTTCTTCTTCTTTAGTACCTGCATTCACTTGAATCGACCATATAGACGCGTTGTCATCATCTGAGGGACTCTTCTCTTTGCTATCAATCTCACCTCCTTGGTATGTCAGCACAGAGGAACACACTGATGATGATTCTGACCCTTCTGACTTCTCATAAAAATCCAATAGCAGAGATCTTGTTACACAACTCTTCTCAGATTCAAGATTCCCTTGCTTTTCCCCTTCAAACATCTCATCGATTATCTGTAACAGAAAATCAAGACATTCAATAAAAACAATTAAAATCAAGAAAGGATCTTTTTTTTTTGTTGAAAAAATTGATATGGGCAGTGATATTTATACCTGAGGAATGACAAACTTGTCTTCAACTGGGGAAGCAGTGACAACAGGCAACTCATTAACAGAGAAATCCATAAGATTAACAATTCCTTTGAGATGAAGGAAAGGTCTATTTTCCAGTGAAATTTTCGAGAGCACGGCTTCTTCTTCAACTTTTTGCAATAAAGTCTTAACTTGGCCTCTCAATAATGCCTCCCCAGATCCAGGAGTATTCAAGTGTTTTCCATGTCCATTTTTCCTTTTCTTGGACATTTCTGAAGATGGGGTTTCCAAATTTCCCATAGCAAGACCAACAATGGGGGAATCATTTGTTATATCGATCAATGTTGATTGTTTCCCAGTTCTTTGTCTTGATTTTGCCACTGTTTTCTTTTCAGTTTCTTCAATTTTCTCTGAACAAGATAAGAGAAATAGAAAAATGAATGTTGGTTTAAGGAGAAATTAAATGAAATATGAAAGGGTAGTAGAAAAGTACTTACTTCTTGTTGAGAGAGGGATCTTGTTTGCACTGTTAGCAGTAGCCAAGGCTTGTGATCTTGTTACTCTTCTTGTTGATGATGGAGTCTCCATTTGAACAAGGATCAAGAAAATTTGTAGTAAGTTTGATTTTTGGATCGCTTGGGAATTTTAATTACCTATTAAGATCAAGATATGTAGAGAGAAGGAAACTAGCCGTTAGGATTTGAAGCAAGGATTTTGAGCTTCTTATCTGCGTTTCAAGCCCATTTGTCCTCTATTGGACTAGGCCTGGGGGATCAGCCCGGTTTGAAAGCTCTCATTGGCCCAAGCCCCTGTTTTATTCGTGAGATGAAGGCAACTTGTCTAGGCTATAAGGGTCGTTTGGTTTCAGAATTAGGATTATCCCACTATAAAATTTTGCTATTAAATTTGTCTAGTATTTGTTTGTGGGTATTAGGTAAAACAAGGATAAAACTTATACCAAAATCATGAGATCATCTATCACATATAGATGTTGCTTAATCTATCATGGTTATAATCCCAGGATTATAATCCTGAGATAACATCATTTTGAACCAAACGACTCTTGATAGTTTCGTATTCAACGTTTGCATGGCTTGGTTATACTATCCAAGTAATTGCACTGCTATTTAGAAAAATGTTTACCTATTAATTATTATTTCATCATCCACTATTTATACTTTTTTTTTCTTTTTGAGACTTGCCTTGAATTTCATTGAAGAAATGATTGCGACATTCATTTCCATTAATCAGCATATCGATCAATTCTTTGGAGTTTGACTTGGTGACTAAAGGATGAGGATTGTTATTGAATGCATTGTGATTTCGGCTAGCCATAAACGCCTTATGATAAGAGGAAATTATTCACTCCATGAAAGAAAATTATCATTCATATTTTTCCTGAAGGATTGTTCTCTTAACCGAGAGTAACTTAGAAGGGCAGATCTACTGTTCAAGTTATAGGCTCGGTAGAACTCAATAGCGTTGACCTAAATCATATACTATATTTATGTTAAGAAATTCACTTAATATATATACTAGTTTATCCATAATTCATAAATTTAGTATTCTAATTCGCCATAAAGTATAAGTCAGTAAAGATATATATATATATATATATATATATATATATATATATATATATAGAATAGTCTAATTCTCCTTGTTTGGAGTCTTCTCATTAATACAATATATATAGGTGTTTACAATTGTAATCCTAATCGAATGAGGATATCTACTTTACATAATTACACCAGAATAATAATTACAGAATATATGGAGAATATTTATGTATTCTCTATCACACCCCCGCAGTCGGAGCGGGAGGAGGCCGTACGCTCAGATTGGATCTGAAGTCGAGGAACAACTGTCAAGGAAGTCCCTTAGTAAATATATATGCGTACTGATATGAAGAAGGAACATGTAACACCCGAACATGGCCCATGGCAACTTTCTCACGAACAAAATGAATATCCATCTCAATATTTCGCTGATGCTGAATCGAGTTATGAGACAAGTAGACAACATATATGTTATCACAATAAACAATAGATGCCATACGTAAGGGACAATGGAGCTCTAGAAGGAGGTTTCTGAGCCAACAAATCTCAGCAACAATGTTTGCAACGCCTCTATATTCTGCTTCTGCACTCGAACGAGAAAGAGTGAATTGCCGTTTAACAGACCACGAGATGAGATTATCACCCGAAAATACACAATAACCGGAAGTAGATCTACGTGTGTCTAGACAGCTACCCCAATCGGCGTCTGTATACGATATCAGCCTGATCGGTTCAGATGGATAAAGATCTAACCCATAGTCAATAGTGCCCTTAACGTAACGAATGATACGTTTAAGAGCTGTGAAGTGAGGCTCCCTTGGAGCATGCATGAACATACACACTTGCTGAACAACGTAGGCAATATCGGGCCTGATGAAAGTAAGATACTTAAGTGCACCAGCGAGACTCCTATAAAGAGAAGGATCAAGCACCGGATTTCCGTCATCGGCATTAAGTTTCGATTTGGAGTCGATTGGAGTGGGCATGATCTTGCAATTAGCCATTTTAGCCCTGTAAAAAATCTCTTCGGCATACTTACGCTAACACAGGAACATGGCATTCTCGGATCTAGTCACAAAAATCCCCAAGAAATAACTCAACTTACCCAAGTATGTCATGACAAATTCGGATTTGAGCATGATAATGATCTAGTTTTTCAGCACATCTAAGGAGGCAGTCAGGACACTATCATCCATATAGAGCAAAAGGTATGCAGTGCCATTACCTCGATGAAAAATAAAAAGTGAGTTATCACTTTTGCTGCATATGAACCCAATCTGCAAGATGTAAGTGGCAAAGCAAGCCATAAAGTGACTTTCAAAGCTGGTAGACATACTGAGGAGCCGTAAGATGCACAAAGCCAGGTGGTTGATGTATATATATGGTTTCTTTCAAATCTCCATGTATGAACACATTTTTCACATCAAGCTGATGAATCGGCCAATTCTTTCCCATAGCAATGCTCAAAATAGTGTGAATGGTGGTTGGTTTAACCACTGGACTAAAGGTCTCACCACAATCAACTCCTTCTTGTTGCCCTATGCCATTTTCCATAAGTCTTGCCTTATGGCGTTCAAACTCACCACTATCTCTGAATTTATGACGATAAAGCAACATGCAACGAATCACATTCACCCCCTCTGGTTTCGGGATAAGATCCCAAGTGTACTAAGTAGTGAGCGCATCAAATTCCTCACGCATGTCAGCATTCCAATTTGGGTCAAGCTTGGCTAATTTTGGGATTTTAGGTAGATGTGAGATAGTCTGAATGGATAGGTTAAAGTGGACTTTCAGTTTGAAAATCCTGTGCTGGGCACGAGTTTCCATACGGTGGATCGAGATTGGGATTGAGGGTAGTGGGGTCGTTTGGGTGGCGGGAACTGAGGGCATTGGGTTGGGCTGGGAAATGGGGTTGTCGGGGGGATGGGGGGAGGACGGGGCTGACATCATGGGATTTGGGCAGTGAGGCAGTGACGTCATGAGATTTGGGCTGGAAGGCAATGACGTCACGGGATTCGGGAATAGTGGGGTCATGACGGGAGCAGTGGGTAGGGGTGGTCGACGAGATGTTGGGGGTGGTCGATGGGTTGTGGGGTAGTGGCGGGACAGCTGACAGGGGTGATGAATTTTTAGCCGGAATACTAGTACTATGTATTTCGTTTCTAATGAGAGGTGATGTGTCCGGATCATCAAGAAAGTCGTAATCAGTGACTTGAAATTTTTGAACGTTTGTAAATGGGAAAACATCACCTCGAATGTGACATGGTGAGAGACTATGATTTTATTTGTGGACGGATCGTAGCATAAGTACCCCATATGGTTCGACGGGAAACGTAAAAAAATACAGGGAGTAGTCCTGGGTGCTAATTTGTGAGGGGATGTGGAGACGAGATTTGGGTAGCATAGACAACCAAAAATCCGAAGGTGATCATAAGAGGGGATCCGATGGAAGAGAATTTCAGTTGGAATTTTATTTTGAAGGGTTCATGTTGGTAATATATTAAGGAGGTAAGCTACCATGTGTAGTGCATAAACTCAAAATGAAGGGGGATGGAAGCATGGAAGAGCATAGTGCGGATCTTATTGTTGATAGTGCGTAGGATTCTTTCGGCTTTACCATTTTGAGGTGAGGTATGAGGGCAAGAGAATCGAAAAACCATGCCATTTTCCGCACAAAATTTATGAAAACGGGAATTATCGAATTCACGACCATTATCACATTGAAATATTTTGATGTTTTTCTCAAACTGAGTTTTAACATAAGCCTGAAATTCTAGAAAAGTGGAGTAAACTTGGGACTTATATTTTAGAGGATAAACCCAAAGAAATTGAGAGAAGTTATCCAAAAGCACCAAATAATATTTATGACCCAAATTGCTAGTAATAGGAGTTGTTCATAAATCCACATGAATGATATCAAAAGAAGAAAAAGTTACATTCAATGAGGCTGTAAAAGCCAGTCTAACATGCTTTCCTTGAGGACAAGAGTAGCAGTTGCGGGTATAGCTCCTTTTATTACATTGAATTAAATTTTGACTTCTAAGAAAATTAAAAATTGGTGCCTTTGGGTGCCCAAGTCTACCATGCCAAGTTGATGGAGAGATTGTGGTTAGAGAGGTTTGTTGAGTGACACTTGCATCGGAAGTGGATGAGAAATGATAGAGGTCCCCTATACCATTGCATCTCGTAAGAGTTGTCCCCGTACGTAGGTCCTTCACAGAAAAACCAAACGGGTCAAACTCAATAGATACAGAATTGTCACTAGCAAATTTTCTAATAGAGATTAAGTTTTTAATAATATTAGGAGCATATAAGACGTTTTTGAGGGAAAATGAAAGGTGAGGTGGTGGAGTTTGAGTGATGCCATAACCTTGATTGAAATGCGATTGCCATTGCCGATCATAATAAATTGAGGATTGTTCAAATTAAACAGTTGAGAAAGATTACCGGAGAACGAGTGAGGTGGGATGTGGCGCCCATATCCATATACCATGCATCATCGGGTTGCTGTAGATTCATGGTGTTGCAGTCCTGACCTAGTTCGATAGGTGTAAGCAGGCCGTATGGTTGCTGCTGCTGTTGGGCCGCTGAGAAGTGGGCTTGCTGTGGTTGGGCCATCGGACGTGGGCCTGGAGGGGGCCCTAGAATGCTGGGCTGCTGCCACTGGCCCGTGGTTTGGGCTGAGATGGTCGGGTATGGGCATTGGGCCGAAGCCCAATTCCTGGAAATAGTCCAAGGTAGTGGGCTGGCCCACTGAGATGGGAAATGGGCATGCTGGACTTGTCTGCCGGTATTGGTGCCTTAGCCGCGACCTCTACCTCTTCCGCTGCGTCCGCCGCCACGACCCCTTCCTTTGCCGTCGCTTCGGCAACCCCGCGGATTTTGACTGTCCGTGTGTGGCGGCTGTCCGGTTGGTGTTGTGGCGGTCACTGGTGCATCAACCACCAATACCTTCTGATTATGTTCGTCCTGTTTGGCACGCCTAGTTTCCTCCAATAGTAATTATGATCGGGCCTTGTTGAAACTAGGGATGGGATCATCCTATTGGATCATCGTCACAAGCGTATCGTACTCACCTTTCGGCAAGCCATTGATAAGTGTTAAGACCATCTTTATTTCAGAAATCGGAGTGCCAACATTAGACAATTGATCGACAACCAATTTTAGTTGTTTACAATAGTCTGACATGTTGGCAAAGTTCTCAAGACGAGTGTTATTGAATTGTTCCTCCAAATAGACTGCACGAGTGTGTTTTTTGTCTTGAAAGATTTCCTCTAGTCTTGTCCATAGTTTATGAGCCGAAGCACCTGCACCTGCTTTCATAATAGTATGAAGTAGATCTTTGGATATGGTGCCATATATCCATTGCTTGATGATGGCATCAAGCCTATTCCACGTTGTGTTGTCAACGTTTGGCGGTCGAGGTATGTTGGTATCGATGTGATCAAGAACGTTGTAGGCACAAGCATGAATGTGAAATAATTTTACCCACGAAGAGTATTGTCCATCCTCTTGATCAAGAACCAAAGGGATAAAGTTCTTGATATTTGTTACGGCGAATGCTGGATGAAAGGAGTTGGTAGAGGAGGAGGGAGGAGGAGGAATCAGGAGAACCCATGTTGCCGCCGGAAGTTTGGAAAGAGAGGGGGCAAAAATTTGTAGGGTTTTGGGGGGGGGGGGGGGGAGAGAAGAAAAAGAATTTTAGGGTGTTAGGGTTTGACTCTTGATACCATGTAGAATAGTGTAATTCTCTTTGTTTGGAATCTTCTTATTAATACAATATATATATATATATATATATATATATATATATAGGTATGTATATATATATATATAGGTATGTATATATATATATATATAGGTATGTATATATATATATATATAGGTATGTATATATATATATATATATAGGTATTTACAATTGTAATCCTAATCGAATGTGGATATCTACTTTACATAATTACACTATAATAATAATTACAAAATATATAAAAAATATTTACCTATTCTCTATCAATATAAAAGAGTCAGTAAGGATATATTGCACATGACCTGTTGAGCTTAACGGATAGGATTCTTGCATATTCCTAGTGAAAAAAACATATGAGAAATTACTAAAGGGTCAAATATAGTTTGGACCCAGAATGACCCATCAAAGTTTTGGAGTTGTGTAAAGACAGTGACCATCAAGATGATTTTTCATCTACTGTTTGAGTTTCTACATTAAACTACTCAATTATAAGCTACTCAATTGTCTAACTAAAATATTAAAAATAGAGAATGAAACATAATGACAAATTCTGGGCTAATTGTAACAAGAAATTGTACTAGTCTTACGGTAGATGACTTATGCTTTTACTCACAACACAACACAACACAACACATATGTTATCTAATTCATGTTTTAGTCATGGATTGCACTTTAACTAAACTTGAATTGACTGTAGAATCTGGACCCGACTGATTTCTTAGAGATAGAATGAGGAACTTAATTAATTTGTGGGTCACTGGAGCTACAATTGTCAATTAAAGTTTCCAGTTGGTTCATGCATGTACATGGAGTATGAATTATGACGAGCTAGTTGGTATACCGCACTTTCATAGTTTCACTTGGTTTTGAGTAGTTTTTGCTGGAGGAGAGCTCACTTTATTAAAAACAAGAAAGAGTTTAAATATTATACACTGATTGAACCTAGGTATTTTACCTTATCAACCTATAATAGTATATGTAATTTTCATAATAGTTTTGATATGATAATATGAAAAATATAGTAATTATATTTAACTTTAAATTACACTAATAATTATATTTAACTTTAAATTACACTAATAATTAAAAAAATTCTTACTTGTATATATAGTTTAAACCCGTTAAAGAAAAGCACCGCCGTTACAAAGCAGCCAGCCAGCTGTGGGTGAGTAGGCTTTGATCTGTAGTTGCACAAAGCAATCAAGTAGGTTCAATACTATGCATTGATTGGAGTAACCACAACTTGGATACTGTCCCTCACCTAACTCACATTATTACTATGAAGCTAATTGCTTTGACTTATCAAGATTCTCTCTTTCAGCAACTTGTTCCATTTTTCTTTTCTAAAATCCATCAATAATTGTCTCCCAAAGATATTCAAATGTGAGGAGTACGGACTAGATTGGATATAGAGTTATAAAAAGGAAATTAAGGCTTTTAGAACTTGTGATATCAAATATGTCATAACATTTGCATAATTATAATACTTTTAAAATTTGTGAATCTTAAATATGTCATAGTATTTGTGTGTTTGTAAAAAAAATTCAATAAATGAGAAGTTTAAATAAAATTATTCCCAGATATGAAAAGAAAATATTCTCTCTAAAATAAATTAAAATAAAAATAAGTCTACATAATTGAAATAGAGGAAGTAAATATCCAAAAATGATTTACGTCCTGGCTTTGTTTGAGTGCTTGTACAGCAAGGGACATATGTGGTTGGCATTCGTCGGCTTTACTTCATTCCAAATTCTCGAGGAAAATGATGTCTTAACTTTACTAATCTCTCTTCCCTGTCATCTTTATAGGCAAAAGAATATTTCTGTGAAGCTTTTGGTTGTTGTAAATTACATTTTTGGGTTATAAATACTGATAATTTATAAAAATACTTCACATCAACATTAAAACTACTTCTTGAACGTGAATTGGTAAAATGGTAAGTAAAGCTATACAAATTGTACTATTGTACATCTAGAACGACTTGCCTTGTTTTGTAGGAGTAATAAAGTTTTCAATGACTTTTTTTTGTTTTTGCTTTCTACACAAAAAAAAATTTAAAAGACATAAATGTTCTATTTCAATCAAAATTTGATCCTCTTTGCTTCACTTTATCAAATCTGAACTTCAAGACTCCATCTGTTTCTTAATAAGAATAAAGATCAAGTACCAACATGAAACTTTTTCAGGTAATTAACTAGTAGCCTTTATGAATATAAGCTCAGTAACAATTAAGAGGGAGTTACTTTGAATTAGGTTAAGCCACAAAAAAAGAGAGAAAATAAATAGTATTCAAATTTTGTGCATTGTCCATATATAGATTTTTACATCATCAGGTTACTTTTGTGACTTGTAAGTAAATCTTAATTAATAACAAACCGGATATAATAATTTAAAACCTAGAAAAGTAACATGTTACAAAAGGTTAAAATTACCTGATGATGCATAATCTCTTTAATGTAAAAGGTAATAAAAGTGGGGAATACTTACTGTCCATTTCGAGTATGTTTTGCACATTATAAGTATGTAGTTTGCCTTAAGAAATCTTTTATATCCTTTGTATTGGGTGAAAACGCCCCCGGGATATTTGATGCATTCGGGAACTTCAACGACCCTGAGTCTCTATACAACTGTTTTCCACTCCAATAACCCCCATCACATCAGCCCTCCTAGAACAGAGCGCCACAACGCACATGGCCACAGTGACATCGGCACGCTCACGTCATCATAACTTTAGGAGGGCATAATAGTCTAGGTTTGTCTTATATATACAAGACTTAGAAGAGAAGGAAGACACATTGTATTTTCTTTAAGCTTACTTGTGTAACTAAGATCTCGATCTCTAAGCAATATACCACTCCAAGCGCTTATTCTTACTTTATTCATTGTCCATTTTGAATCTTGCTTATTTACTCATTTTACCTGCTTATCTCGTACTTGTTTACCTTTTATTCTCAATACCCATAACCTAACTAGTGAGTCCGGGTTCACTAAAGAGGGTCTCTTAATCGGATACAACCTACTTGTCTTTAAACCCTAGAATACAAATCTCTAACTGTGTTTTTGGTTAGAATCATTTTCACCGGAAAACAGTTTGGTGGCATCTGTGGGGATGGGACTGTTGTGGTGTTGTCTCAATCTATATCTGATATTCTTGAAAAACCTAAACGGAAACACTCCACTCAGAAAGAAAGAAACATGTTAGGACAGAACAACATTGCTCACGGATCGCAAGAATCCAGAGAGGAGCAGGTACCCATCGAACACCGGGACCTAGTGGACCATTCAGAAACACTACGAACGGAGTCAGACCATTCATAAACGCTGCGAACAGAGTCGGAGGAAATGACAGCCCCCTAAAAGTAAACCCTAACAAACCCTTAGATGAGAAGGACGTTCAAAGCCACTCGACGGAAAGCCATGAAGCACAGCCAAATGAACGATACCCCAAGAAGAGAAAAAGACACCAACACTCCAAAGTGGAGGGGATGTTCAAAGAAGAGAGCACCCACTTGGAAGATGCCTTAGCTACGGTCTTGGAAGAAAATAACGCCATAATAGAGCGCATGGAAAAGTTTTTGAACTCTTTATCCGGAGCAGCGGTGGATAGTCATCTGGCAGACGATGCGGAAGCCACTGGAGCACCCAGGGCATCTTCGGCAAACGTGGAGAGAACGAAGCTTACATCGCTAGAGACAAACATGGCAAGACTCGCTTTTCTAGAAAAAGGAGCTCTATGAGCGAATGAGCCAGATACCAAGGCCCTCCATGTGTTGAAAGGGGTCGGGGCGAGAAAATATGGGAAGATACCGTATAGGGAGGTAGCGACTCCGAAGCCTATCCCAAAGAAGTTCAGAATGCCTAATATACTCAAGTATGATGGCACCACAGATCCGGACGAGTATATCGTGACCTTTGAGGGTGCAGTCACTGGGCACTACTTGCACCAACACCAGATTGAATCTGTTATGCTAAAAAAATTCAGCCAAACACTCACAAATGGAGCACTTTCTTGGTATTCTCTCTTACCTAAAAACTCTATTGATTTATTTTCTACTCTTGCAGATGCATTCGTAAAAGCCCATGATGGGGTTCGGAGGGTCAAAATCCACAAGGAGGATATTTTCACCGTAAAGCAAAGAAAAGACGAGCTACTCCGCAGTTTTGTGGAACATTTTCAATGGGAGAGGATACTATTACCAGTATTTTTTGAGGGTTGGGCTGCCGCAATATTTACTAACTGCATGAACGGCAATTGTTCGGCCGCGTCAAGAAAATTAAAGAAAAGTTTGAGAGAGTTCCCGCCAAGTCTTGGAATAAAGTAAACAACATATATACCATCAAAATGAGGATATAGGCTGATCATGGGGCCTACACAAGAGTCAGAGGAGGATAATTGGGGAAATCTTGAAGCACTTCCTCATACAGACAAATAGACCTGAAAGGTTGGTACAAACCTTTATCGACTCGACCACCACCCAGACATGAAGGCCGACCGAATAAACTGAGGTATGATCAGGGTCTACCTAGGAAATAAAGAGAGATGAAGCAAAAAAAATCCACGAATGACTCGGGGCCGCCGAGCGTGGCCTCCTACAACTTTAACATAGAGGTCGTGGATCTGGTACTGGAAATGAAGGATATGAAGGAAGTCCGATTCCAAGTGGCAGTTTGGTCCAACCTAAACGAATGGGGTGCGGACATAGAGCTATAATGTGAGTTCCATGGGATCTCGGGCCACTAAACGGAGGATTGCAAATACTTAAGATACTAGGTAGCAGACTTGCTGCGAAAGGGGAATTGAAAGAGTTCTTTAGTAGTCGATCTAATTACGCCAGGGAAAAAAGGACTTGGACTTCATGGGAATGCCTAGCGCAGCAGGAAATGATCAACATGATCGCTGAAGGAAGAATACTAAAGGCAGTGTCTCAGATGCAACATCACGAGAGGCCACCCCCGTCCAGAAAAAGAATGAGGGATTAGCCCCAAGACCCCATCATTTTCAGCAAAGTGGAAAAGGAAAGCATCGAGACCCCGTGCGCCGATGCTCAGGTAATTTCTATCTAAATATTTTAATTTAACATTAAGCATGCACTTGTTGACCCAGGTAGAGCCATAAATATTGTGCAACTCCGCGTAATCAAGGAGATGTAGCTGACCGAGCAAATGATTCCGGTGGTAAAGGTTTTGATCGACTTCAACTTGTCCAGCAAATGACCCGGGGACAGATCAAGCTGGTCACACACGTAAAAGGGGTTCCGATGAAAGCTTTGTTTGATGTTCTCGAAGGAGGAATGCCTTAAAATCTGGTGAATGAAAGACTATGGCTACTGCCATGAGTGCCGCCCTATCTACCTGTCATTAAGTAATGAAATTCCCAATGCCTTGGGGAACAACTATTGTATAAGGAGACGTCGAAACTGATTAGGTAGAGATCATTTTGGTTGATAAGAACTGATCCTTCACAAGCTGAATGTTGACCCAGATTGTCAACCCACTAAGCAAAACAGACGTCCGGTGTCAGCAGAGCTGAGTCAATTCGCCAAAGAAAAAGTGGTCTGACTCATTTAGTTAGGAGCAGTTCGAAAAGTAAAATACCCATACTGGATGGCAAACGTGGTGGTACTTCCTAAGAAACCTGAAACATTTCAAATGTTTTTAGATTTAAAAGACTTAAACAAAGCATGTTTGAGGAGCTCGTATCCTATGCCTCTCCTAGATCATGTTGTCGATTCGGTGGCCGGACATGAGCTGCTCAATTTCTTGGACGTATCTATAAGGTTTGACCAAATACTATTGGACCCATTGGACTAAGAAAATACTTCATTCATAATGGAGCACATAACTTACTATTATACTATCATACCGTTTGGCTTAAAAATATAGGGACCACTTTCCACCAACTAACCCAGCGGATGTTCCAACATCAGTTGGGTCGGAGTGTGGAGATTTACTTAGATGACATAATTGTTAAGTCCCTATAAATAGAGGAACATATTAGACATTTGTAGGAAGTATTTGAGATTCTCCACAAGTACAACCTTAAGCTTAATCCAAAAAGGTGCGCTTTTAGAGTAGGCTCGGGAAAGTTCCTGGGGTTCGTGGTGTCAAACAGGGGCATTGAGACCAACCCAGATCATATCCGGGAAATCGAGCAAATACCAGAGGTACTCAATAATGCTTGAGAGGTGCAACGCCTAACTGGGAGGATAACGATATCAGGGAGATTCATACCAAGGTTGTCTGAGCAATGTCAGAAATTCTTCAGCCTGTTGAAGAAAAAGAAAGACTTCTAATGGACCCCAAAATGCCAGCAAGTGCTGAAGGATCTGAAGAGATACCTGACAAACCCACCCCTGCTCGTAAAACTGGATGAAAGAGAACTCCTGCTGATTTATCTTGCCTTATTCGAAGCCACTGTAAGTGCTGTGCTCATTTGGAAAGAAAAAGGTATGCAATATCATATTTACTATACAAGTAAGACTTTAACCGAGGCCGAAGTCCGCTACCCTCACCTCGAGAAGTTGGATTTGGCCCTGGTAGTTGCGTCTCGTAAGCTGAGACTGCATTTTTGATGTCACCCCATATGTGTGGTCACCACTCTCTTTGAGGAATATATTGCACAAACCCGAACTCTCGGGTAGGCTAGCAAGTTGGTTGATCAAAATCTGCTGGTACGATATCACCTATCGACCCCGGACCACTATTAAGTATCAGGCCTTAGCCGACTTCGTGGCTGATTACAGTCCAAGCATGATGCCTCGGGTTCATACGGAGGTAGTTTAGGAAACCAAAATGGTATCTAGGGAATGGGTCATATATACGGACGGGGCCACAAGCATGAAGGGTACTGGGCTGGAGATTGTCCTGATTGCTCCGTCAGGGACTATTATCAGGCAAACCATTAAATATATTTCTTTAACTAACAATGAGGCTGACTATGAGGTCGCAATTGTAGTTTTGGAGCTGGCCCGGGGACTCAGCCAAAAATATCAAACTCAAAAGTGATTCGCAGTTGATTATTAATCAAATACTGGGCAAATATGAGGCCAAAAATAGACGAATACAAGAATACTTGAGTAAAACAACCGTTATATTGGCTTGGTTTAGGAAGTAAAAAGTGATGCAAATCCCTCGAGAAATGAACTTTGAAGCTGACGCTTTGGCTAACCTAGGCTCATCATCTGGGGCAACTAAGGGAGAGCCGGAGTCCATAGTCCATATCTTATGCTCCGTCCTAGACTCTGGGCATACATGAAGTAAGTTCTACCAACCTGACTTGGGACTGGCGTAAGGACATTATCAATTATCTACAGAAAGGGACTCTCCCAGAAGATAGTGAGGACGCTCGGGCGTTGAGAACCAAGACGACCATATATTACATGCACGAAGAAGAATTGTATAGAAGATCCAACCTCGGGCCCTTGGCTAAATGCTTAGGACCCATGAAAGCCGAATACGTGATGAAGGAGGTACATGAGGGAAATTGCGGAAATTATTCTGGGTATAACTCATTGGTAAAGAAGATAATGAGGGCTAGTTACTACTAGTCTCGGGTAGAAGAAGATTCCAAAGCCTATGTTCGGAAATGTGAGAAGTGTCAGCAGCACTCCCCTATGATACACCAACCTGCCGAACAACATCACTCGGTGGTGGTCCTATGGTCATTCAAAAAATAGGGAATGGATAACGTGGGCCCATTGTCGGGAGCTGTGGGAGAGGTAAGGTTCTTGTTGATCTTGACAGACTATTTCTCAAAGCGAGTGGAGGCTAAAGCATACAAAAACGTTCACGAAAGGCAGGTCATAAACTTCATTTGAGATCACATAATTTGTCGGTTCGGGATACCAAAAGAGATCGCATATGACAATAGTCAGTAAATCGTAGGAAAGAAAGTTACCAAATTTTGAAGGGGTTGAACATCAAAAGAGTCACATCATCACCTTATCATCCGTGAGCAAATGTACAAGATGAGTCGACTAAAAAAACCATCATCCAAAGCATCAAGAAGAGGCTATAAAGATAAAAAGAAAAGTGGCCAGAAGAGTTACTAGGGGTGTTGTGGGCCTACATGATAATGACCAAAACAAGCACCGAGGAAACCACTTTTTCCATGGTCTACAGAGCCGAAGCCTTGGTTTTCGATGCACCTAGACCACCGAAGAATCTAATAAATAAGCTATGATGGTGGGACTGGAGTTATTGGAGGAGCGCAAAGAGTTGGATTTTGTGCGTTGGCTGCGCAGAAGCAAAGCGTAGAAAGATACTTGAACAGAAAGACAAATTTGAGATATTTTAAAATCGGGGACCACATCCTCCGAAAAGTCACCATCATAATGAAGGATCTGAACGCGGGTAAGCTGTAAGCAAATTGGGAAGGACTGTATCAAATACCTAGAATCGTGAGAAAAGAATCCTACCGGATCAAAGATGAGTCCAGAAAAGAACTAAAGAACAGCTGGAACTTCAGTCACCTGAAAAGATTCTACCTTTGAAAAGTGACATGTATGTTTTTTCTTCAGAAAGCCTTTATTGTTGGTTAATTACCTCTTTTATTGACATGGATTGCTCATGAAACCAAAATCCCCCTCCAGAGCTGATGGACACGCATTGCACTCTTTTTCTTGGCCGAGGTTTTATCCCTATCGGGTTTTCCTAATAAGGTTTTTAATGAGCCAACCATTTAAAAGCATGTCGAGCTTAGCGTGTCACTTCTTGAAACCCGACTCCTCGGGACCTAACACTTGAGTTTCAGCGGGAGAGGACGGATATGCATACTCGCAAAGAGATCTCTTCAAGGACAGATTCACTCAAATTAGGACTACTGGCAATCACTGCACTCGCCCCGTTTCTTTTCTTTTTGTAAATCTTACAAAATCCCCGAAAAAGAATCAAGTACTTACAGGACAAATTGTCCCTCGTAATCTTGAAGAACGAAATAAAAAAGCCTTCATTCATTCTGCGTTTAAGTTGTACAGTGAAAAAACTTTAGGGGCAAACCAAACTCGAAAGCCATACGACAAAAACTGCTTCAAACAACACAACATGGCTATAGAGCCTCCGCGTGTGCAGGTCATTTGAACCTTTGTACCTATACATGGGGTTGAGACGTCTTCCATATCAACACCGAAAATAAAGTATCTTTCTTTATTTCAAAATTGGATGTTTTAAATCCCAATGCCATGCTAACGTTCCCGGATGTGACATCCCTGGATTGGGTCAAGGTAAGATGACCTCAAACACAAAATGCAAAAATTACATAAGCGTGCATTGGTCGTCAAACCTTGGGTTAAACAACAAATGCTCGAATATTAGCATAGTTCCATTAGACGAGCGCAACAGTCATGCCTCGATGGTTAAGTGCAAATTAAAAAGCCAACGGGTCATTATATGATCACAATTGTTGTAGAAAACAAAGCGAATGTCAAAGCGTAAAAAGCAGAATAGAAGGCTAACTATCAATTATCATTTACGCTAGGGGAGCGTGAAACACCCACACAAAAACATTAAGGGGGCATTCAGGCCCCAAAGATCTCAAGACAGAGCGCAAATACTAAATACTAAAAATAGCAAAGGGCACAGAGGCTCGGTAATACCCATCACATGGCGCACAGGCCAAAACAACAACAAAAAATATTCACCCTAGGACATGCAGACCCGTCACAAAAAACATTCATAGAGTACGCATGCCCATTGTTGACACCCAATTTTGTCCTATCTTTTCTGATTTTATTTGTAATTTTAAATATTTTTGACACCTCAAAACAATTTTAATATATAGGCATATATATGTATATATATATATATATATATATATATATATATATTATTGTCAATATCATTATTTATCATCATTATTATTATTATTTGCATTTTTACTGTCATTTGCATTTTAATATCATAATCATACTTTTTTTATTGTTGTATATTTATTTTCGCAAAACGGCATCACATTTTTATTTTTTATTTAAGCATCAAACATTTCACAAATATTATATTTTTTTTATCATATTGTCATCTTTACAATTTATAATTTTTGCAAAGCTTTTATATATATATATATATATATATATATATATATATATATATATATATATATAATAATAATAATAATAAAACCCCTTTTTATATTTTAAACCCATAACCCATTTATTTCTCAACCCAAAACAAACACCCATTTTAAAAGGGACAACCCATTTGGCCATCCCATTTTCAGACCCAACTGGCCAGCCCACATCGCCCTAGCCCAAAACTCCCAAGCCCAAGCCCTTCTTTATTTCCCCCCTTTAAACCAAACAAACCCTAATCCTTAAAAATAAAAAAACAAACACTCTTCTCTTTCCCTCTCAACCAAACACACCCAATCGGCCGACACACCCATGCACCGACCCCACACCACCGTCGGTCACCCCACCGACACCACCGCATCGCCAGCAAACAAGAACAACGCACACAACTCCATCACCTCAAACCCCACTGCTCCGGTGAGGAGCTTCTAGCTCCGATGAACCAGAGCAAACCACTACCATCATCACTGCTAGCCCATCACCGTGGGAACTACGATGATACTTGGTTTTTGTTGTGCTCTTCGCTTTTTCCAGATCTGAACGGAGGTCGAACTCTGGCGACACTACAGTCGTTTCTATTTCTCTTGTGGTTATATTGTTGTGTGTTTTGTTGGACTGATTTAATCTCATTTTGACATACTCCGGCGAGTATGTTTTTCGGCGTGCTGACTTATTTTGGACTTTCCTTAATATTTTGCTAATTTGTTATAGTTTCTAACCGGATAATTACTCTGGCATTTGCCTCTATTTGATCCGTTGATTATTGCTCCTTTTTGGGACTTTGCTATGTTTTTGGTTATTTTCGCCACTGTTTTACCATGGTTGTGGTCCACTGCCGTCTGCCTATTTTGGTTTCGGGTCACTGCTTCGGGTGCATATCTCGGGTCGGGTCGACTCGAAATCTGGGTCATCTATCCGAGTCTTTTTTTCAGAACTGGGTCGATTACCTAATTTTCTTTACTGTTTCATCGTCTATTCTGGTCGGATTTTCAGAAATGCTCCAGATCCTGTTTCGATTCCAAAAATCTAGAATTCGGGTCGGTCTTTTAATTGCGGACTGTTGGTTTATTTTGGCATTTGAACATCCGTTACACAGCTATCTTGCTATTTTACTAATTTGGACAAATACTGCATTTAGGCCAATGAAATTAAATTTGAGGCCATGTCCCTTCGGAAATTGTTTTCTCAGTTTCTGTTTTCTTTACTATTTTACTGATTTGAATAAATACTGCACTCTGGCCAATGAAAAAATATCCGTCGATTTTTGAGTCCTCCACAATTGGAAAGATGGAAATATAACTTCTGACCAAGGATGAAAGTTAAACATTTTTCCATCCGAGAGACCAACATGTTCGGTAGGCAAGTCAACTAAAATGACCAACGAGTCATATGTTCGCAGCAATGATGGGATTGGAATGATCTTTTCAAAATTTAAGTCTGAGCCCTCTGAAATCAAAACATTTAGTGTTTTGGATACAGATATGAAGTTATTTATATTCAACTGTTTCTAACCGTTTGTTCTTGACAGCTTGCAAGACATATTTATGAAAGATAAAGAAGACAAGATACCTCTCGGAGATGATTTATTTTATTGTTGTTTTTACTTTATTTAATTCAGCTTTATTTCATTATGTATTGTAATATTATTGTACTCGTGAAATTATTGAAATGTTTAGAATAGGTAGACTTAGAATTAATTAATAGGGTAGTCTAAATCTGGAAACCCATCGCTAGTTTATTTATTTTTAGGCTCGGTAAGTTATAAAATAGGAAATCGCTAGTTTATCTATTTTTAGGCCCGTCGCCCATAAAAAATCACCATGCATATATTTTTATCAATTTTCATACAAATGCATACTTGTACAAAATGCATCATTTTATTAACTACTTGCAACATTATTTTTATACTTGTAAAAACATGCATTTTTCTTAGCATAATAATTAACCTGAGTTTGACTGGATAACCACAAGTTAGCGGATCTTAAAGGATGTCTAACCCCTTCCCTTTAGGATAATAAATAACTCTTACCTAGAATCTCATTAGTTTTGCAGATTACAAAATTGGAGTTATTTTGCAGCTTTTAGTTAGCATTTAGGTGCCCTAATTCACCTTAGAATAATTAGGCGATGACTCCTCAAAGCAAGCATTTTTTATCCAATCCAGAGGGAATCAACCCATCACGTCGCGAGCCGCGGGTAAAAAATGGGTGCGACACCCATCACATAAACTTTCATTAAAAAGGGCACATAGACCCATCACCGAATCACTAGAGCTGAAAAAACTGGCACCAACCACCGACATCACTGCTGATCATCGCTGCAGGAACAGACCCTTGGAAGGCCTCCAGACCAATGATTAAGGGATCAAGACATACAAAGCTTAGCTGGGGGGGGGGGAGCATCCTCACTATCAGAAGATCCAATAGAAGCATTTGAGGAGGGAGGCATCTCTTCGCGTAATTCATCCAAGTCTGTCTCGGCCGCTCTCAAGTCTACCTCTGCATCTACAAGGGTCGAGAAGATATCAGTCACTACTATATCCACCTCTTGCAGGACCTCAAACTAGGTTTGGATACCAACATGGTCCCGAAGTAAGATAATCCTCTGCTGATCAGCTTCCCGGTGAAACATCATTCGTTGATTCTGGGCTCGAAGATGGGAATGGGAAGCCTCAAGCGCTTGCACCCGCGTACGAGCAGCATCACAATCAAGCTTTGCCTGAACCAACCTCTCCCCCATCAACTGGCGTGCCTAAGTTATGGCTCGGAAGGTCTCCTCCCGAGTTGCCAAAGCCTGCTTGGCCTCTTCCCACTGATCTTCCAAGGTAGTCCTTCATTCCAGAAGATTAACATACTCAGACCGAAGCTGGGCAATCTTATCCATGAGGCACCAGTTTTCTCCGTCAACCTCTCCACGTCCTTAGAAGACAAAAATATGCCTTTAAAAAGTTCGATGGTGGAGAAGACGATGGCATGCCCCTGAAAGAAGATTAGATAGAGCAAATTTAGCTTATGCACTCACTCTAAAGATAGATGGTGCAAGGAAAAAAGACTCGGGTTACCTGATGAAAGATGCCCATAAGGTGGGACATGGAGGCTTCCCAATTCGGGTCAGAGCTAGTAGCGGGAGAGAGAGGGATCGAAGCGCCGGCACCCGTGTCACCACCCTTTGTGCTTCTAGGCTACCCTTCACTGACTCTTGCCCCCCTAGTGGCTCCGGCAGAAGGCATATTTGTGCCCTCGAGATCGCCTGCTTCCCCTTCATCGTCTTCCACGTAGATCACCCATTGTATTTCCTCCCTTCAGAACTTATTGAATCGGCATCACATTCTAAAACGCGAGCCAATTTCGAAGAATGATACACTGGCCTCATCCAGGAGTGCCCGTTTCCAACTCTCTCTGGCCTCCTCAGCAGCCCTAGTGCTATGGGCCCGAGCCTCGCCTTTAGAAGGCACCCTCCGGGCAAAACCCCATCGGGCGGGAAGACCTTCAAGAAAAAGACCAGATAAAGAATTTAAGATGGCATATCAACGCACAGTCGACAAAAGTATGGAACCAGCAAAAGAAGACTCACCATGACTTTTACCTTTTCGTTCGTTAACGAAAATGGCTTTCCATATCTGCTCAGCGCCATGAGAGGTGCAAAATAGACCCATCACCCAACCAAAGATATTAGGCAGGGGCTCGGGGACCACTGGGGTCGCTGAAAGAACAAAAAACAAAGTGATTTGAGGGAGTATTTGTTGGAAATTAGCCTTTGGCGGGAGTTGCGACCGACCAACTTTAACGGCTTAAACACTAGTGTTACGTATGTTGGAGAATCCGGTTCTTCACACATGCATGATGTACTAAGTACGTAGATAACCGTAGGGCCAAGAATCGTCAAATTTCATTGAGAAATGAAAGAGATATTGGTTCACGAAGTAAGGTGTTTGAAGCATGGAAAAGTGTGGTGTGTGATCAATTCTCCCTCATCGGTAGAGGAAGAAAGAATTGTTGTGTATATAAGACTCGAAGTTGGTTTGGGGTTTGGGACCCCAAGGGGTATCCCATGTGTTTAAAGGAGGGAATACCTAGATGTGCTTCGGTTCGAGGAAAGACCACACGCGCGCGCCGCCGCCCGCCCGTCCGTCCCGGCCGTGTTCTCGGGTTCGCGGGGCGTGGGGGCGTGGGTGTGGGCCTTCGATATTATCTTTTTGGGCCGAAAAACTTTGCCGTAAAGTACGCTTTGATCCCGAAGTTTCGATGTGCGCTTTGGACCGAAATTCTTTCGGATGTACGGCTCGGTCCCCGAAGTTTCAAGATGTACGCTTTGGTCCCCGAAAATTTTCGAAAGGCGAATTTCGACGGTCCCGAAACGAAACGTCCGGCACTCAATTCACCATTTATTTTGGCCGAATTACACCTCCTATAATGGCCAATCCGTTGGCAATTTTCTCCATTTATGTGGTGGCTTTACTACCTCCTTTAAGGTCATTATTTGGCCAATAATGGTCATTATGGAGGCGATCAAACAGATCCCTCTTCCTCCTATATAAACACCCCCTACACCATTGTTGAGGCACACTTGATATACACGAAATTACCCAAAGCAGAACGCAAAGCAGTTTCTTCCTAAATCTTCCAAGCATCATTTCGTTATTCAATATTCTTCACGGTAGCTTTTGAGTTTCTTTACTCAATAGTTCCATTGCTGTTTTATCTTGGGAGACGAATTGTCCAGGACGTATAAAGGATACATACGGGGCAATATTGTCTTAAGGACAGAGTGCCACACTCGACTCAAAGAAAAACAAGTTTTCAGTTTTTCGTGTTCAACAAAATAGTAATTTCAGTTTTGTTGTTACATTGGCATTTTCAGTTTTTCTAGTTGACTTGTAATTTCAATTCTTACATAAGCAGTTACTTGTAATTTTCGTTTCCTGCAAATCCTTATAAACGCCAACAATATTTATAAAGGGAAACATTTTCCACCAATAGTGCCAAGCTATTTCACCCTTTAGGTAGAAAATAGGAAGTAGTCCTCGTTGGTCGAGATTGTTTACTACTAGACAAATAAAGTACTCCTATATTGTATACGGTATAAAGCATATATTCTCCCTCTTTTTACTGGTTCACTTTAGCTTATTCAAAGAAAGATAAACTTTTTTTTATCTTTAATATTAATTATTCAATTCTAAATTATTTTTAAAGTTTATTGGACTATATACCAATTAACATAGATATTATAGTAAAATATTATATATTTTATTTATTAATTTTTAAAAGAAATACAAAATAAAAAATGGACAAATAAAAGTTAGCGCTAAAAAATATCTCTGTTTTGGAACTCGGAACCATAGTCCATATACTGTGATATATTATCTGTAACAACTTTTTCAAAGAATAACCCACGTAATTCTGTGTACAGTAAAAGGGATGACCAGAGTCAATAATAGCAGATCAATCAAAATACTCTTTTTTTCCTTAAATTTTTACTTGTCATTGTCATGTTTCGCTTTTTAAGAGTCAATTTAATTAATTTTTAAAACTAAATTAAATTATATTAATTTAATATTTTAAAATTAAAATTTAGATATTCTAAAACTACACAAAAAATACTATAAATTATAATTTTTCTCATAGTAATATGATATAAAAATACATCTTAAAATGTTGATCAAAATGTATATAGTTTGAATCTCGAGAAACGAAACGTGACAAGTAAAAGTGAACAGAGAGAGTAATAATATCCATTAATATCACATTAAAAACTCTCAACCTTCAATCTTACACGGAGTAAAATTGAATTAAATTTCAAAATCAACAGCTAGCATACTTATCCGTACATAACAAATTCAATAAGCGTTACATTCAATTTGCATAACAACAAAATATGAAAAACATAAGCCGACAATTAATTAAGGACATTTGCGGGTGTTGTTGTGAGTAGTAAGGTTGAAATAGCAAGGACATGCTTCGTAATTTCCAGAAGTCCCTGGTGGCACGCAGTGGCAGGTACGGCAGCAACTTCCACAAGCTCGGTTGCATAGATTTGGCCTAGACGATGCGCTGCACCTCGTTTTACAAGCTCCTTCACATACTGTAATAGATGCGAATTAGAATTTAGAGTTAGTAAGTTCAGATTAATTTTATTGACATGGAGAAAATTAAATATGTAAAATGTTACCGCACCTTGGAGGTTGAGGGCTTGGTGCTGGTGGCGTGCTTTTAATTCCCTGCACCAACATACATTTAAAAATCAAACATTATTTCAAGATGAAAGAGATTATAACTAATTAACATGATTAATTTACTTGTGTTTTGAGCTTAGAAAAAGAGGAACCTCTTGAAGGGCATAAGTGAAATGGACAAGCACAAGTGATGCAATGAGCAAAGCTGCAAATGCCATTCTTTTAGAAACAAATGGGGTAGGAAGGAGAAAGCTGAGAATTCTGAAATGTGAACTGGTTTTCACTATGGATGTGAAGCAGAAGCAGAGTGATGTGGTATTTATAGCACAAGAAAAGAAGCCTCCCATCCAACCCACGTTTTTTTGGGGTGTCGACATCATTGCGTTAAGGCAAAGGCATAATTAATATTTCTATTTTGTTTTTTTCTTCGTATTTGATATTCGATATTTATTTTGAGATTTGATTAATTTAAATTCATAATTAATTTATTTTGAGAGTCCTGTTGATTATAACTTGACAAAAAATGTTTAACAATTTCATTAACAGATGGTTACGAGTGAATGAGAAGTAAGTCATTTGTTTCTTTATTTCTTTTATTTTCATTTTCTCTTTTGTGTCATAAATCATGATATTTTTGCATACCTGTTTATTCAAACAATGTCATTAAGCTTTTAAAGGATTTTGACTTGGTCCGAACAAAAGAATGGTTCTTCCCACTTGTATATGCAGGCGAAGCACTAACTGATCAGTAAGTCAGATATGCTAAGATTGTGTTTACGTTCTGGATAGGATTAAATTAAGTGTTTTGGTAACATGATGCCCAGACTTGTAGACCTTGGCCTTTAGGATAGTATTCAACTCCTTTTGCTTCAAAGCATGACCTCTTCTAATATATGGCTAGCTAAAACATGTGGTGGGTGGGGGAATATGAAGTTAGTTGATTTATGATGCATCTGCCAATTTGTTTTGCCTCTTCCTGATGTTACTATGGGGATAATGGGGTATGAGATTTGGTATTTTCCAGCATATCACCATGTATATCACATGTCAACCTGTCCTGTTTAGCTCTATCCAGTAATGAAATTTTGATCAAAGCATATAGTCCTTTCTATTGTTAGAAGGTGTTGTTATCTATTGGTCTATACACGTCGAAGTGTGAAAGGTAGGACATAGGACCAGAATAAGCATTGGTTAAACAATTTGCCAGAGGAGAATGTGTTCAGTGTTTTCTTGAGTATGATTGCAACTGACATAGTGACATTCATCACTTTGCAGAATGTTTCTACGCTATAAGAGGGAAGTTATAGGAAATAGTTGATTTTTACTGTCTAGCAAATTTTCATAGATTCAGTTGAAGTTTTTGAATATATGTGTTATCAGTGTTTCAGATGAAATTGTTAGAGATTGGAAAATGTAATTCTGTTCTAGTATTAAGTCCAGATTCCCCCTAACCCCACCCTACCCCCATTTGACAGGTTCCAAAGCCTCGTAGGTACTTTTTAGCTATTTTTTGCCAGTCAATCAAGTACACCAAAGGTTACAGCAAAACCAAGCTCGCATCAATACACGAAGTTATTTGAACCCAACATGGAATACGATAGATAAAAGACTCGTGTCATATCCACCAACATATTTGTCTAGCTCCTTTTGTAAGTTCGAATAATTAAAATTATTTTTGTCCTCGATCTTTAGGCTTAGTTTTTTTAGTACCATCAGCATTCTCAGATTTTGGTAATATGCTATTGAAGTTGTGCAAATTTATTCATATTAGTTGAAGGCATCATGTTTAGGACAGTCTACTTAGCATATTAGGTATTTTGCCTTGGCCAACTTTTATGTCCAGATTTTCTCCTAGAGGTCTTAATACCTCTATTGTGTATAAAATTCAATTATTTGCATTTGTTTTAAACTCCCAAGCTTCTAGTGGTATAATGTCTTTGCCATGAATGCTAGGTAGTGAATTGTTTGCATCCATGTGTGTGTCATATTGTGTCTGTCTGTTTGTAATGACCTTTTTTTATACCTGATGTATTCTTCCTTTATAAAACTACAAGGTATAATAACATATATAAACTGTATCCTTTCTTTTTTCCCACATTTCTTTGACTATATGTGTTTATTCTTCATCATATTGATGTGATCTTTTACTATCTGAGGAAGAAAGGAAAAATATGAAAATGGTGATGATTCTGTGAAATTCACAACTAGCGACTGTTAGTTTAACTGTGTGATACAGAATCTCCATAAAAAGTTTTTTGAATAAAAATAGAGATGTCGAGCTTATTACTGAAGAAGATCCAATTACTGAGTATATTTCTTGGGCATTTTATGAGGTGCAATGTTTCTTGGTGCAGTGTGGACGATGTTTTCTTTCCTATAAATCTTGCTGAGAAATGACATTGGTTATTGGGGAGGTTTCTCCTTTAAAGACGGATGCGTTTATGTATATGATTCAATGAGCGGTGCACGACAAAATGTTGCAGTTAAGAAAACAATTGAAGCGTACTCCGAGTTGATTCCACATTTTCTTTCTCGTATTGACTTTTGGGGTAGTAGAAGTGATGGATTGCCCGCGGTTGATTTCTTTGAGATTTGTATGGTTGATGGATTGCCAACCAAAGCTAACACGTAAGTTATTACTGAATTTGTTTTTGCATTCTATTTTTTTCTTTTCTGGAGATTGTACTAACTTTGAGAGCTGTTATGTCAGACTTTTTGTGTGCAGGGACTGGGGTGTTTTTGCTGTTGCATTTGCTGAGTACATGATTGAAGGCAGTGACATTCCTAACGTCATAAAAGATATTGATGCTATCAGGAGCAGATATGGTACATTGCTATGAGATTATGGAAAGAAGAAACAAAAAAAGAACGCAGTTAGTGATGACGAGTCTAGTGGTAGATTAAGAAGATGGTGATTAGTTTTAGGATAGTATAAGTGCAGTAGGTGACATTTATGTAAATACAGATACAATTCCATAGTTGCATAGTTTTTGGTGTGTTTTTGAAGAATCTTTTTTAGAAGTTACCTATGTTGAATTGTCAGAAAACTCATTGCCTGAATATTATTGACTTATTTTTCTCTGTAGTGTTTCATACGTGTCAATGCTTTTTTTTTTGATAACTCAGGTCTCGAGGCGACTTGTGCCTCCATATCGCTAGTCGGAAATCGCCACGGAGCCGTGAAGGGCCGCGGCACCACACCGTCGGAGTCGCGGCGCCGGAGCGCCTCCCAGGCTGCGCCGCGGCGCTTCGGAGGCAGAATGCTGCGACGGGAAGTTGAAAAAATCTGACGTTTGGGCTGGTTTTGGAGCATTGATTCTCCATTACTTGCCACATGAATTCAGCCATTATTTGGTTGAATGTAACCCCTCAATCAAGTGCAATTACATGGCTATTGAAGGTCATTAGTTGGCTAGTTGTGGGGTCTTCTACTTACACTATAAATTGAGGCCTTTGGCTCAATTGAAACACCTTACACTCAACACTTAGAAAATTCTCCAGATTTTCTGATTTCATATTCTTCCTCTCTAGCAAAGTCACTATACCCAAAGTTCTTCAAGAGTAACACTTGAGTTTCCTTTGCTTACTTGTTAAAGTTGCTGTTGTATCTTGAGAGACTATTGCTCAATACCGTAAAAAGAGATATACGGGGCAATCTTGTCTTAAAGACAGAGTGCCATCACTCGACTCAATAAATCACACAAGCAGTTTGTTAAGGTTTTGATTTCCAATTTTATTGTAATAGTTTGTTTATCCTTTCTATTATTGTAATATTTACTTACTTCTCGTTCCCTACAACAATTGTATCCCAACAATTTTAAGACAAGATTGTGTTGTAAGTAACTAAGTTAGAAAAATGACTGATATAAATCAAACTGCTTCTGATTCTGCTGCTGCTGCTCAAGACAATCCCTCTGCCTTCCCCACTGCTCAAGGCACTCCTAATGCCTTTCCGGTTGTTCAAGGCTCATCCAACGCCTTTGCTTCCGCTCAAGGGAATGTTGTCGCTCCTCGACCCGTTGGATTTCACCATGAACGCCCTGAAAAGTTCATGGGGTCAAACTTCAAAAGATGGCAACAAAAGATGCTCTTCTATCTGACTGTTATGGGAATGACAGGTTTCCTAACAGAAGATCCTCCACAAGTTGGAGATGAAATGGACCCTTCGCCTTCTGAAAAGGGTGAAGGGGACCTAGGTATCCATGTCATTAATGGCATGAAGATAGTTCTTGATGCATGGAGTCATAGTGATTTCATGTGTAAGAATTACATATTGAACTGCTTGTCAGACCCTCTCTACACGGTGTATTGCATTGTTGGCACTACCAAAGAGTTGTGGGAGAAGCTACAAAATAAGTACAACGCACAAGATGCAGGTACTAGGAAATTCATCGTTGGGAAATTTCTGAAATTTTAAATGGTGGATAGTAAGACAGTGATGTCCCAAGTCCAAGAATTCCAAATGATTTTACATCACATGGATTTGGAAGGTATAACGCCAAACGAGCAGTTTTTGGTTGCATCACTGATTGAAAAGCTACCTCCTTCGTGGAATGAGTTTATGAGCTATTTAAAGCTCAAGACAAAGGAGATGACCTTTGAAGAACTTATTATCAAACTCCAAATTCAGGAAGATAATAAGAAAGCCTTGTCTAGGGGTAAACAACCCGCTGAGGCAAAGGCAAATCTGGCTGAGGCCAAATGGAACCTAAGCAAGAAGCGCAAGTTCCAGAAAGACAGCAAGACCCAAACAACGGAGAAGTTCAAAGGAAACTGTCACCACTGTGGAAAACCTGGTCATATGATCAAGGACTGCCGCAAGCTCAAGATTGAGCAACAAGAGAAGGCCAAGGCTAAGGGCAAGGCTCAGGTTAACATTGTCAAGGACCAGTTTCTGGACGACATGATTGAGGAGTTCTCAGCGGTGGTGCTAGAAGCAAACCTGATTGAGAATCCTATGCAATGGTGGATGGACACAAGTGCTACAAGACACATCTGTTCCAACAGAGATGCCTTCTCCACTTATACACCGGTTACAAACAAGAAGCTGTTCATGGGCAACAACGCTTCCTCAGACTTAGACGAATTTAAGAACTTTAGGAACTCCCGTATTTGGTTTGACTTCAAAACAACTATCTATCACTCGAATTCATCCCGAAGGGATTCACATAACTAAAATACGATATGTCAACACTCATTTAATTCATTCACACCTAACCCGAATTTACAGAATGTTACAATCTGACTTCCTTTGTAGCATGTTAGTTATTATGAGAGAATCACATTCGATGATTTCCTTTGAATCTTGTGGTCTAAAACAAGCCAAAGATATTTGTGTGGTTATATATCATCTCGTTAAGCGTAAAATGTAAAGTTTAAAGTTGATTTGTTGTCAAATAAAAAAATATGTCATTCTTTTTGGGACTGACTAAAAAGGAAAGCGTGTCATATAAATTGGGACAAAGGGAGTAATAATAACTTATTCAAGCACATTATAGTTGTAGTCTTCGTCAATTTTGAACCACAGAAATTTAATAATCAGAATAGAGATCTCCTATTTTGATATTAACTAACAAAATAGAAGAGAAAGATATAATATATGATCAAGGAAGAAAATATATGGAAATAGAATTGAAGAGAGGCAACAGGTAAGATAGGCAACCTTGAAAGTATTGTGAGGGTATTAGCAGTACATTTGAGTATCACAGTGGGTAACATGCAACGCACAGAAACTATACAGAGGTAATGGGGATGTAATGACTTCTTCAGACATGATTGTGGAGCCAACTAATTGCTAATATGATAACAATAATAATAACAGTCGAAGTACGTAATAAATAAATAAAAAATGACAGTTCATTTTTGTATTTTCCTCTTATATATCATGTTAATTTGCGTGCAAATTCTCCATCCTACCTCATGAGAGTAGTGACTTTATGCTATATTATTTTCATCTGTGTTAACTTAATTCTTAACTGGGGTACATTACTCTTTGTCCAAATAAATTTGACTCATTTACTACCAATCTGAAGAGCTAAAAAACATTTTCAAAAATTTCTAAAATAAATTTCTAGCTCGTTTTGTGATTAACAATATCTTCTATTTATACCTAAATCTGAACACATATTTTTATCAATAAGTACATCAATGTTCAACATGAAATTCAAATTACTCCTCGTAGGTCAAGATCCCCTTAAATGAATTAAATAACTTGGTTGTATGGAGTAATACAATAGGTACACAGGGTATATTATGCTCCACTACCTATGTTCCTACCTTTCTTGCAGCATTATTTTTGAGAAACTGTTAGTATAACTCTGAGTTGGAACTTGGAATCAGTCCATAGACAATGATATAATTAGTAACTTTCTCAAAAGCTGACGTCATGCATTATGCAAAACCTTCATATAAAATGCAGCAAAAAGTAACGTCAATTGTATATTAATAAAATTTGTTGCAACCATCATCTAAGTCCACATGCCTTTTTCTTTCATTCAACCGCATATCCAAACTCGCCAAACTCCACTTCTATATTACATACAAATTATTACTCGTACGACATACTATAAAGATTAGCAATATGCTTTAATTTGTATTCGATCGATACCAAGGATTACAAAAACTATAACCAAATTGGTGGTGTATTTAGTAGGAATGAAGTCATTTTTCATGAATTTTTTTTTTGATGTTTGGTTGGTGAGTTAAAGTTTAATATATATATAGTTGTAATGAAAATGATGACTTCCGCACATAAGTGATCAAGGGAAGTCATTTTGTTCCTTTGATGAAAAATGTTCATTTCCCCTCATACTAAACACAAATTGAGCATCAAAATTACGCCATTGTTAGAAAGTACTAACAGACTGGTGGGATCTTTAGATCCAGTGACATATATTGGTTCAATTAAATTGCGGAGGATTTTATGATGTATATATATGCAAGATCTGGTTTGAGAATTATCAGGACCTGTGTTTATAATTTCTATTGACTCATGGTTTGTATCAGAGTCTAAAAGATTCCAGCTTGCACCAATTTAAATTACATTTCCTCACATTATTGTACGTATTGACATTATGAATGTCATTATATATAGGAGGTTACAACAACAAAAAACAAGAATAAGGCTACTGATATGCTAAGCTAAAATTGCCATCATCTGATAATGCTGATCGGCAAACTATAGTGAAGACAAAAAAGAACAAAAGTGATATTAGACATATTCGAACTAGAAACATGATGACTCCAAAGTACGAGGATATATCCATTTCAAAGAGAAAGGGGTGGAAAAACTAGTACATGCATATATGAAAACATGCTCATGCCATATTTACAAGTTTGAGTGGGTTAATAACCCGTAAATTTATTTATTCACATTTTGACAAGCTATATTTCAACTCAATATGCACACATCCCTAATATAGAGTAATTAAGCTAAGTAGCAATGAATAGGTTCAAAGAAATTATCTTATGTGTTCAAAGGAAACAAAATACCACTCAACTTAAATAGGTATGATTAGTTCGGACTTCTGAACCGATACTTGTTATATTCCAAAGTACGATGATAGATATCAGCGAAGATGCATGATTTCTTAAAAGCTGATAGCGCTATACTGCTATTGGATTATGTTACATTCCACACTTATAAAAAACATCTCTTTTTGCTCCTAAATTTTTGATGCTGCTAGGTACCACCAAATTAAGGTGCTCTAGGTGTGGAGGCCCCAATCCCATAGTGTTAAAATTACTTGGAGAACCACTAGTTGAAGTTCACAGAAGAGGAACTCAAATTATTGGTAGTTCATGAAAGTTATTAGTACGGAGTGATAGAATAATAATTATTAATGTTGTTATTAATAATAATTATTATTATAATTAAATAGTATCTTGTATATATGGTAGGAGGTAAAATATTTATTAGCATTATCTTGTCATTAGAAAGATTATCTTATCATTAGGAAGATTAGCTTTATCTTTAGGGAGATAATTAGGCATAATCTTCTCCTTGTCATCTACTAATTTCTAGCATGTATAGTTGTATATTAACCACATTTGTGAAAGGAGAATGATGAGGAAAATATTCTACTTGCTCTAAGTATTCTTACATGTTATCAAGAGAATAGGAAAAGATCCTACCATAACCCCTCCCAATCGGCCAACCCCCCACCCCTTAGCCGAATTTTGTGTTTTCTTATTCATTTTTTTCATCTCCATTATTGTTCAGATTTTTTTGTCTTCCAATCAACAATGTCTGACTCCAAAAACAACTTTCATCCAACCCTTACCATTTCAAATATCAAAACACATGTTTCCATCACTTTTGAGATGGAAAATGTTCACTATGCAACTTGGGCAGAACTTTTTAAGATTTGTTGTCGTTCTCACCGGGTTATTCATTACATAATCCTGCCGGAGAATGGCAAAGGGAAGGAGTTACAGACCGATGATGAAAAAGAACTATGGGAAACTCTGGATGCCAGAGTTCTCTCATGAATTTATGCAACAATCTCTTCTGATTTGTTACACACAATAATGGAACCCAATTCTACATCAATGGAGGCTTGGAATCGGTTGCAGGACATTTTCAAGACAACAAAAATTCTCGCGCCGTCACTTTAGAACAAGAATTCTCCACCATTGATATGACGGATTTTCCATAAGCGTCGGCATATTGTCAACGCCTTAAGGTCGTGTCGGATCAACTTAAAAATGTTGGTTCACCAGTTACCAACAATCGCTTAGTCTTACAAATGGTTGCCGGTCTTTCCGACGCCTATAACGGTGTGGGAACACTCATCCGACAAAGCAATTCTTTACCATTTTTTTACCAAGCACGTTCGATGCTTATACTTGAAGAGGCGGGTTTCACCAAAAATGCTGCCACCGTTACCAATTCAACCATAATTGCTACCCCCATGAATGACAGTACTACCTACTTTGAACCTTCACAACAAAATCGGGGACAAAAATGACGGAATGGTGGTAAAAATAAAGGTGGAAAGTGCGGCAATAATAAGAGTGGAGGCCACCGAAATTCCGGTGGCGGAGGAAATTCCGGTGGCAGTGGTGGTGGGAACTCACAGAACAGTAACACGAGAACCCAAAATTGGAAGCCCCGCGGTCCACCCCAGTGGGCCTGACAGTGGGTTTGGACTTTGCCACCGTACCTCATCCCGACTGGAAACTGGGCCAGCCCAGCCCCCAGGCCCACTGGATATTATCCCAATTCTTTTGGGCCATCACACACCGGGCAGAGAAGCATCAATGTGGCAGTGAATTATGGGCCACTACCGACCCAGTGGCAGGAGGCACGGTAGTGGCCCACCCGACGGATATTGAGTCCGCCATGCACACTCTTGGACTTAATCCACCCAATGAAAATTGGTACATGGACTCTGGAGAGATGTCTCACATGACGTCCTCCCTTGGTAATCTCTCGTCCTATTTTAATTTGAGCAAAAATAATGGTATAATTATCGAAAATGGACATTCTATTCCAATTCGGGGTTATGGTTCTACTACTTTGTCACCACCAAACCCACCAATGGTCTTAAAAAATGTCTTTCATGTTCCACAATTAATCAAAAACTTGGTATCTGTTAGAAAGTTTACTACTAACAATTGGGTGTCTGTTGTTTTTTACCCTTTGGGATTTTCTGTGAAGGATTTTCAGACGGGGAGCCTTCTCATGAGATGTGATAGCCAAAGTGAGCTATATCCAATAACATCACCTATCCAACAGTTCAAGTTACCATTTTATTTTACAGGAGTAGCCTCTTCTTTATGGCATGAACGATTGGGTCATCCGGGGGCACCAATTTTAGCCTCCCTTAAGCAAAATAAGTTCATTTCATGTACTCAATCCCCAACGTTAAATAAATGTCATTCATGCACACTTGGTAAACAAGTTAAATTGCCATTTGTTTCCTCTAGTTCATGCACTCTTATGCCATTTGATATTATCCACTGTGATATTTGAACTTCTCCCGTTTTGAGCTATTCGGGCCATAGATATTACTTGCTTCTTTTAGATGATTACTCTAATTTTTTGTGGACATCCCTTGTCTAAAAAATCACAAGTTTTTTCCACTTTTCTAAAGTTTAGAGCTTTCATAAAAAATCAATTGTAATGGAAAATAAAAAATATTCAATGTGATAATGGCAGGGAGTTTGATAATAGACATTTTGGGAGTTTTGCAATTCTCATGGTTTAAACTTCCGCCTTTCATGTCCCCATACATCCTCCCAGAATGGGAAGACTGAACGCAAAATACGAACCATCAACAATATTGTTCGCACATCCCTTGCTCATGCCACACTTGCCTCCTCATTTTGGCACCATGCACTACAAATGACCACATACTTATTAAACATACTCCCTCAAAAGAACTTGTCCTACCAAGCTCCACTAAAAAACCTATACCTACGGGACCCTTCTTACTCCCATTTACGGGTATTCGGGTGCTTATGCTATCCTCTTTTTCCATCAACTACCATCAACAAACTTCAACCCCGGTCACTCCGTGTGTGTTCTTGGGATATCCATCTAATCATCGAGGTTACAAATGTTACGATTTATCCTCAAATAAAATAATTATAAGTTGTCATGTAATTTTTGATGAAACAAATTTTCCATTTACCAAAATACACAAGTTTGGACCCCACACCTATGATTTTCTAGATGATAGTTGACCCCCATACTTAACCCAATTTTTTACTCTCATGAGCCCACTGTTTTAGGTGACCCAACTGATTTGGGCCAACTAGGCCCAGAAACAGTGGCCCAACCGCAGGAAAATATAGTTCAGTGGACTGGGCCTTCATTCCTAAGGCCCAGTGCTCCAAATCTGGATACACCACTCCCTGCTGCCAGGCCCACTGTTATATACCAGCCCAATTCCACTGTCACGCATTCTGGCAGTGACTTGGGCCGAGACCCAACAACCTCCCGCATGTCAAACAGTGTTATCCCCTCGGCCCAAACTCACTCAACCGACCCATTATCCGAAGTCAACACGGTATTGTCAAAACCAACACCAAATATAGCCTACACACTCAACTATCAAAATCACCATTACCCCGTAATTCTGTGACTGCTCTTCATGACCCAAATTGGAAAATGGCCATGGATGATGAATTTAATGCTCTTATTAAAAATAGGACGTGGGAATTGGTACCTCGTCCACCTCATGCTAATATAATTCGGTCTATGTGGATATTTAGTCACAAAGAAAACTCTGATGGTTCTTTTGAGCGGCATAAAGCCCGTCTTGTAGGTGATGGAAAAACGCAATGTGTTGGCGTGGATTGCGGTGAGACGTTCAGTCCGGTGGTCAAACTAGTGACTATCCAAACAATACTTAGTTTGGCTCTCTCAAAGGGTTGGCCACTTCATCAATTGGATGTCAAAAATGCCTTCCTCCATGGACACCTAAATGAAACGGTATACATGTACCAACCTTTGGGGTACAGGGACTCCAAATACCCCAATCATGTGTGCCTTCTCAAAAAAATCATTATATGGACTAAAGCAAGCTCCCAGGACATGGTATAAGCGGTTTGTGGATTTTGTTTCACATATTATTTTTTCTAACAGTCGTTCCGATCACACTCTGTTTATTTATCATCACGGTAATAATATTGCTTATCTTCTTTTATATGTGGACGATATTATATTAACTACCTCATCAGATGCTCTTCGAAAGTCCATCATGTCATAGCTTGGCTCTGAATTTGCAATAAAGGACCTGGGCCCACTACACTATTTTTTGGGCATCGTAATGACACGACATGCAGGTGGTTTATTTCTCTCCCAAAAGAAGTATGCAGCAGAGATTATGGAACGAGTTGCTATGTCCTCCTGTAAACCCTTAGCAACTCCAGTGGACACTAAATCCAAATTGAGTGCCTCTTCCAGTAAGCCTTTTGTCAACCCGACACTTTACCGCAGCCTGGCAAGAGCCCTGCAATATCTAACCTTCACCAGATCGGATATCTCTTATGCTATACAACAAGAGTGCCTTTTCATGCATAATCTGATGGATGGTCATATGCATGCTCTAAAACGCATTGTGCGATATATACATGGTACTCTTGAATATGAATTGCACTTATATCCATCATCCACGTCCACACTTGTCTCCTACACATATGCAAACTAGGGAAGCTGCTCAGACACCAGGCGTTCCACCTCAGGTTATGGTATATTTCTTGGTGATAACTTGGTTTCTTAGTCCTTGAAAAGACGAGCCACATTATCAAGATCCAGTGCTGAAGAAGAATACTGAGGTGTTGCCAATATTGTGTCTGAATCATGTTGGCTTCACAATCTTCTTCTTGAGCTACACTGTCCGATTCTGAAAGCCACTTTGGTATATTGTGAAAATATTAGTGCTATCTACCTGTCCGACAATCCAATCAATCATCAACGCACAAAACATATTGAGCTGGATATCCACTTTGTCCGTAAAAAAATGTTATGCGGTAAGGTGCGGGTGCTAAATGTCCCGTCGCGCCATCAAATTGCCGATATCTTCACTAAAGGTCTTTCGCTGGTGTTATTTGAAGATTTTCGGGACAGCCTCAGCATCCGTTTGCCTCCCGCTTTGACTGCGGAGAGTGATAGAATAATAATTATTAATGTTGTTATTAATAATTATTATTATTGTAATTAAATAGTATCTTGTATATATGGTAGGAGGTAAAATATTTATTAGCATTATCTTGTCATTAGGAAGATTATCTTATCATTAGGAAGATTAGCTTTATCTTAAGGAGATAATTAGGCATAATCGTCTCCTTATCATCTACTAATTTCTAGCATGTATAGTTGTATATTAATCACATTTATGGAAGGAGAATGATGAGAAAAATATTCTACTTACTCTAAGTATTCTTACACGGAGTAGTAATTGTTTGTAATGCAACGACAAATTAAAGATGTCATTCACGCAGATGATTAGTATTCAACTCTATCTGAATCGTTCCTGGATGTTCCAATTGAAAGAAATAATCCCCTTGATTATTTTCATTACTTGAAAGGCTATATATACAAGTTACAAAATAGGAGAATCCTATTCCTATTCTATTCTAAAAACCTTATTCTATACATTTATGGTAATACACTACTAATTATATTACAATATTACCTAAATACTAAATATTTACCATAAATTACTTTACATAAACAACCAAAACCGAGAGCTATTATTGGGACCAAATCCGAGATTTAATATACACAATATACACATGTATATTGTGTGTATATTGTGTATATTTAACACACCCCCGCAGTCATAGCGGACGATTTTCGAACGCTGAGACTGTCCCTAAAATCTTCAAAAAAGGACCGAGGGAAGACCCTTTGTAAAGATGTCTGCAATCTGATATCTTGACGGGACATGACATACGCGAACGTGACCTCGAGCAACCTTTTCACGGACAAGGTGAATGTCCATTTCGATATGTTTAGTGCGTTGGTGCTGAACCGGATTACCTGAAAGGTAGATGACACTAATATTATCGCAATAAACCAATGTTGCCTTTTGAATCGGACAATGAAGCTCTAAAAGCAAATTACATAACCAACATGATTCTGAGACCACATTGGCTACCCCTCGATATTCAGCCTCGGCACTTGAGCGGGATAGAGTCGCCTGACGCTTCACAGACCAGGAGACCAAGTTGCGCCAAGGAACATACAAAAGAGCGACATAGACCGTCTGGTGTCTGGACAACCACCCCAATCTGCATCAGTGTATGAGACAAGTGTGGATGTCGATGAAGGATACAAATGCAAACCATAGTCCAGTGTACCCTGAATATACCGGATGATGCGTTTGATTGCATTCATGTGCTCAACTCTGGGATCATGCATGAATAAACACACATGCTGAACAGCATACGTAATATCCGGTCTGGTAAAGGTAAGATACTGGAAGAGCCCCTGCAAAATTGCGATAGCGGGTCGGATCCTCGTAAGGGATGCTGGCGGTGGCACCAAGTTTGGGCTTAGTATCAACTGGAGTGGAAGTGGACTTACAGGATGACATCCCAGCCCTCTCGATGATCTCAGCCGCATACTTTCTTTGAGACAAAAACAAACCATCTGAATGACGCTTGACGGCAATCCCCAAAAAGTAACTCAAGGGCCCTAAGTTCTTCATAGCAAACTCAGAGCTGATCATGGACATGATAGACTGACGTAATGCATCGGAAGAGGCAGTCAAAATAATATCATCCACATATAACAGAATGGAGGCCAAGGATGAACCACGACGGTAGATGAACAAGGAATTATCTGACCTACTGTGAGTGAACCCAATAGTCAAAACATAGTCAGCAAACCTTGTATACCAGGCCCGTGGAGACTGCTTAAGCCCATATAAGGACTTCTTCAACAAACAGACATGATGAGGAAGATTAGGATCTCTGAACCCCAACGGATGATGCATAGATACTGTTTCCTTGAGATCACCATGTAGAAAAACATTCTTGACATCCAACTGATGAATAGGCCATGTCTTTGAAAGAGCCAAGCTAAGCACAGTACGAATAGTAGCCGGCTTGACCACCGGGCTAAACGTCTCCCCATAATTTATCCCAACCTGCTGAGTCTTACCATCACCCACTAGCCGCGCCTTATGTCGAGCAAATGACCCATCCGAATTCTCCTTATGAGCAAAAATCGAGATAGACCTGATAACATTAATACCATATGGATGGGGCACCAACTCCCACGTCTTATTATCAATAAGAGCATTATATTCATCAGTCATAGCAATTTTCCAATTAGGGTCATTTAAGACGGACACCGGATTACGGGGCAAGGGAGATTTAGAGACATCAGAATGTAAATTAAAATGTCTTTTAGGTGTAAAAATACCCCGCTGACTACGAGTGACCGGTCTATGACTCGAGGAAGAATTGAGTGAATTTTGGGAATTTGCTGGGCTCGGGACGGATCGGCTGGCAAGCGGTGGGCTCCGCCGGCCCAAATCGGTAATCTGGAGCGACCATCGGAACAGCCTGACCAATGGGCCGGACCGGCCCAATTGCCGGGACCGATCCAAGAATCGGAACGTGGGATGGTACAGTGGGGCCAGCGGGCAGTGGGCCCGCTGGAGAGTTTTGGGTGCGTGAGATGTCCGAAAAATGCCGAATAATATACGGGGATATTTGGTCATCCAAAAAATTATACGACCTAGGCTCGGGAGTATGAACTTTCGTAAAAGGAAATTGGGTTTCATAAAAAATTACATGGCGATTAATTATGATTTTCTTGAAGGATAAATCAAAGCATTCATAACCACGATGATTAGACGGATAACCCAAAAACACACACGGAGTAGACCGAGCCTGAAGTTTGTTAATTGTGGTGGATGAGAATAACGGATAACACAAGCACCCAAAAATCGAAGATGAGAATAAGAAGGGTTCTTATTATATAGGATTTGGAGGGGGGAAGAATATGTCAGACCTTTGGACGGAATTATGTTAAGGAGATATGTTGCCATTTGCAGAGCATGATGCCAAAAATATGGGGGTACGGAAGCATGAAGTAAGAGAGTGCGGACAATGTTATTTATGAAACGAATTTTGCGTTCGGCTTTCCCATTTTGAGAAGATGTATGAGGGAACGAAAAACGAAAATTGATCCCATTATTATCACAGAACTCCCGAAACACCCTATTGTCATACTCTTTCCCATTATCACACTGAATATTTTTTATTTCTCTTTTGAATTATGTTCTAATGAATGCTCTAAATTTTATGAAGACAGAAAACACTTGAGATTTATTGGCAATTGGAAACGTCCACAAAAATTTAGAATAATCATCCAAAAAATAACATAATATCGATGACCTAACGAACTTAGAACAGGAGACTTCTATAGGTCGCTATGAATAATATCAAATGGCTTTGAAGTATGAGAATTTGAGTCCACAAATGACAACTTAAATTTTTTTACTAACGAACAAGATTGACAAATTTGAGTACGACTCGTACCCTTACAAGAAATAAAGCTATTTTTATCTAAAACTGATAAAATAGACGATCCCGGATGACCAAGGCGAGCATGCCACAAGGAAAGAGAAATGACTGCAAAAGCTGATGGCAAGGCTTGACTCGATGGACTGAAACCGGGCATGATAGGATAAAGATCCCCCCTACTATCACACCTCATGAGATGACTCCCGTCTTGATATCCTTTACAGAGAAACCAAAAGGATCAAATTCAACAGAAACAGAATTGTCAGTGGTGAACTTTCGGACATACACTAAGTTTTTAATCAAATTGGGTGCATGTAAAGTATTTTTCAAGATAAGGGGTGGATTGTGGGGAGACAACGTTTTCTGACCATAACCCTGAATTGGAATAGAGTTGCCATTACCAACAATTATACCCCGAGGGTTGCTCAAATTGGAATAAGATGAGAGAGTACCTGAATCGGAAGTCATGTGAGTAGTGGCACCGGTGTCCATATACCACTTTGGGTCCGGTTGAGTCAAACCCAATGTGTGCAACGCGGCCTCGATATCTGTCTGAGTGGGGCATGCTGCGTGGTGAGCTTGCGGAGGTCGGGGCCCAAGTATTCCAGGATTGGGCTGCACTGTACCGTAGCTGCTGGCTGTTGCGTTACTGGGCCAGTGGCCAGTGGGCCGCCACTGTTGATTATTGGGCCTGAAAGGCTGTATATACAAGTTACAAAATAGGAGAATCATATTCCTATTCTATTCTAAAAATCTTATTCTATACATTTATGATAATACACTAATTATGGTAATACACTACTAATTATATTATAATATTATCTAAACTAGGATACTAAATATTTACCATAAATTACTTTACATAAACAACCAAAACCGAGAGCTATTATTGAGACCAAATCCGAGATTTACATGTATATTGTGTATATTTAACACCAATATCTGTAAGATCCAAATTTAGCATACAAATATAATTAAGAACTTTAGGTTCTATCCTCTAGTTCTTTTCCAAACAAATTTTTAACTATTTGGTTATGTTGATTATTCGTGCAAATATAATTCACCTTACTAGCACTATTTTCAATAGCAAAATGATTTGGAAGTAGTTGTGCTCCTTTTTGAAGACATTATATTACTATGTAATATTATGGACATCTTAGCCTAATTCCCTACAAATGTATCTGTTGGGTTTTTAGGAGGTGTAAAAGAAAAATGAATAGTTGTAACTTTTATGATAAGACACAATATTATTTGTTTATACTGTCTTTTGTTGGCTATAAATATTTTTCATTCCATAAAAAATTTTCATACGAAAGTGTTGATTATCATCTTCCGCATTGTTTGGAAAAAATAATAATCCCACCCAGGAATAATATCCCCGATAAATAGCAAGAATAAGAGAGTAATAACGACACCAAATATTTTACCGGAAATAAAATATAATACCCAAATAAAGTAATATAATATCACTTATTACAATTTGGTAATGTCAAGAGACTACTACACCTTCATAAGAAATAACACTCTTTATTTTACACAACTCACTAAAATATTACTACACCTTCATAAGAAATAACACTCTTTATTTTACACAACTCACTAAAATATTACTCCACTCTATTGTCTCACACTATATATAAATTTTCTCTAGATTGTGAATTACTCTCTATTCATTCAATTGCTCTCTGCTATTTTGGTGTGTTCAAATGGATGAACGAGTGGTGCTATTTATAGGAAAACTTGTCTTCAAACCAACCACTCAGAATTAAGATTGGTGAACAACATTTCAACATTCCACTAATGTTTTAGCCGGCCAACTCTAGCCTCCCACTTTCATTCATTTTACTTTGCCTTGTTTTCAAATGTCAGGCGCCTACCATTTTTGTTTTCTTTTTATTTCATATTTCATGTTATATTTATTTTATTTGGATCCCATAAATCTCTCCCTTAATTAAGATTTTTCTTCTTCATTCCGAGATTTGATTTCAATCTCTGAAAGCTTTTAAACTTGAGAGGCTTTGTAAAGATATCTGCAACTTGATCGTGAGATTTCACATACTTGAGTTCTACCTCCTTCTTGGCAATGCATTCTCTGATGAAGTGATACCTTGTGTCAATATGCTTGCTTTGAT
Source organism: Anisodus tanguticus (assembly GCA_034509755.1). Lineage (NCBI taxonomy): Eukaryota > Viridiplantae > Streptophyta > Magnoliopsida > Solanales > Solanaceae > Anisodus > Anisodus tanguticus. The sequence continues at coordinate 13,196,239 of CM067544.1, forward strand.
CATGATACACCGGATTCTTAGCAAGTGCTTGCGCGAATTTGTTGTCAACACAAATCGTTGTGGCCTTAATTTGTGGCAAATTGAGCTCCTTCAATAATCTTCTCAGTCAAATTGCATGAAACATACATGATGTTGTTGCCACATATTCGACTTTACAAGTTGAGAGAGTAACAATGGATTATTTCTTTGAACTCCAAGAAATAACACAATCACCCAAGAAAAACACAAACCAATTGTGATTTTTCTATCATCAATATCTCCCGCATAATCACTATCACAAAATTCCACAAGGTTAAAGTCATTAGAAGAAGAATAAAATAGCCCAAGGTCTATTGTATCTTTTAGGTAATGAAGAATTCTTCTAGCGACCTTCAAGTGAGTGGAGGTAGGAGCTTCCATGAAGCGACTTACTACTCCAATTGCAAAGAGTATACCTGGCCTCGTGCAGGTCACGTACCTCAAACTTCCATGAGACTTTTGAATAGAGTGGGATCCGCCTTTTCTCCATCATCAAATTTTGATAATTTTGTTCCGCTCTCCATTAGGGTGTTTATGGGGTTGCAATCGAACATGTTGAACTTCTTCAAAATCTCATTTGCATAGCTTTCTTGAGATATGAAGATGCCTTCTTCCATTTGATTCACTTCTAGGTCCAAATAATATGACATAAGCCCTATGTCCGTCATCTTGAACTCAAGGGACATAGCTTTCTCGGAAGCTTCAAACAAACTTGGATTATTACCTGTCAGAATAAGATCATCAACATAAAGACAAACAAGCAGACTATCTCCATTAATATGAACTTTAATGTAAAGAGCATATTCATGGAGACAACGAGTAAATTCATTGTCTTGAAAATACTTGTCGATGTGATTATTTCACGCTCGTGTAGCTTGCTTTAATCCATATAAAGTTTTCTTCAGCCTCAACACCTTATCTTTATGATTTTGGACCACAAAGCCCAATGATATCTCAACATAGACTTCCTCTTCAAGATATCCATTCAAGAATGCCGACTTGACATCTAGTTGATGGATTTTTTACTTTATTTGTATCGCCAAAGAAATCAGCAAATGGATTGTCTCCATTCGGGCAATAGGTGCATAGACTTCCTCATAGTCAATGACTTGCCTTTGCTTGTAACCTTTAGCCACAAGTCTTGCCTTGTATCTCTCCACCTTTCCATGGGCATTCTTCTTTGCTTTGTATACACATTTGACACCAATTTCTTGATGACCCTTGGGAAGAGTTGTTAATTCCTAAGTGTTGTTCTTCTCTATTTTCTTGATCTCCTCCTCTATGGCTTGTCTCCACCTTTTGTCTGTAATAGTTTCATCAAAATTCATTGGTTCTCTATCAGCAAAGAGACAATAAAAAAAAATCAAAATTAGAAACTTCTTTTGTATCATCATAGAGCTCTTGGATGCTCCTCATCCTCTGTGACCTTTCACTTGAACCTTATTGAGAATAAAGTGATTCAACATTTGTTGGAGAAGGAGGTAAGGTTGCATCATGTGCAGGTGTCATCGTCTCATGTTCTTCTCATCTCCAAACTATGGAAGAAAGTCATATGTCCTTTCTTCCTGAGCCTCCCAATTCAATGTTGCTTTTTCATCAAATTCAACATCACGACTCACCATTATTTTATTGTTGTTTGGATTGTATAACTTGTAGCCTTTTGAACTTGTGTCATAGCTAACAAATACATATTTGACACTACGATCGTCAAGTTTCGGTCTATTTTGCTGTGGCACATGAGCATAGGCTATGCTCCCAAAAATTCTCAAGTGCTTGACACTTGGCTTTCTTCAAGAAATACACCTAAGTCTTTCTACTGAAATCATCAATAAAGAGCAAAAAGTATTTACTTTTACTATAAGAAGGTGGATTGATTGGACCACACCCATCAATGTGAAAAAGCTGGAGTGGCTTGGTTGCTCTTGACATGGCCTCCTTCGGAAAACTCTTCCTTGCATATTTTTCAAGCAGACAAGCTTCACACAACTGATTGGGATGGTTGATTAAAGGAATCTCATGTACCATGTTCTTTTCTCCCATTGATTTGAGTGCTTCGAAATTCAAGTTCCCAAATCGCATGTGCCAACACCATGATTCATCTTGCACATTAGCCTTCAAATACTTTGCATCAATTGTCCTAAGATTAAAAAAAAAAAATCTATTCTTTGCCATACACTTGCGATTAAATTTCCACTTGAATCTCTAAGCCAAAGATGCATATTTTTCATATGAATATCATATTATTTTTCAAGAAGTTGGCCCAAATTCAAAATATTATTTTTAAATTTTAGCACATAATAAACATCTTGAATTAACTTCTGGTCACCATCTTTACAGGAGATTAGAATTGTACCTTTTCTTTCAATTTGTACCTTTGAAGTGTCTCCAAAGGATACATTTTCTGTCACCTTCTTAGTGAGCTCCACAAACTTATCTTGCATCCACACATGTGGTTGCTTGCTCCATTATCAAGATATCATGAACTACAATCATCATTATCTTCTTCTTTGAGTGCCATTAACAATGTTGATTCATCTTCTTCTTTCTTGTCGTCAACAAGGTTAACTTTCTCTTCAACATTACTATGACATTTCCAAGAGTAATGTGCAAATTTATAGCAGTTGTAGCACTTAATTTTTGATTTATCATACCTCGCTTTGTTGGTATACTGATAATAGCCATACTCTCTTCCTCTTCTTTGTCCACGACCATGACCTCTGAATGGTTGTTGGCTTCTCCCTTCATTGTTGAAGTTGTTGCCAATGCTCTTTCCTCTTCCACGAGTGCCACGACTTCTTCCTCATCTATTTCCTCTATAACTCTTTTCACCTACAAAATATTTGAAGGATGCCTGAGTTTTCAAAAGTTGATCCAGTGGCTCTTCTTGTCTCTTTTTTATCTTTTCTTCGTGGACTTATAATGAAATTGATTTTAGGTGTTAAAGAGCCGAGGATCTTTTCTACCACATGCACATCATCTACTTCCTCCCCGTATCTTCTTAGTTAATTCACAACAACAAATCACTCTTGAAAAGAAATCCGAGATGGATTCAGATTCTTTCATTTTTAAAACTTCAAAATCGGCCCTTAGAGTTTAAAGTTTTATCTTCTTTACTTTATCTACTCCTTGAAGAGAATTTTGTAAAATCACCCAACCTTCTTTTGATGTGGTTGCATCGGCCACCTTCTCGAACATGTGATAATCCAAACATTGGTGGATGAGAGTGAGGGCTTGTTGACATTTCTTCCTTATCTTTGTCAAGACATCTTTTTTCGTTTGAGACAGAGTTTCCTCATTAGTTGGTTTTGTATATTCTTTGTATACAATTTCCCAAACATTTTGAGAGCCAAGAATGACTTTCATTCGTAGACACCATTTTTCATAATTTTCTTTTATAAGACGGGTGTACTTAAAAGATAGTTGATCATTGTTTGTCATGACTCTGATACCACGTTGTTGGAAAAAAGTAATTTCACCCAGGAATAATATCCCCGATAAATAGCAAGAATAAGAGAGTAACAACGATACCAAATATTTTACCGGGAATAAAATATAATACCCAAACAAAATAATATAATATTACTTATTACAGCTTGATAGTATCAAAAGACTACTACACATTCACAAAAAATAACACTCTTTATTTTACACAACTCACTAAAATATAACTTCACTCTATTATCTTACGGACTATAAAAATAGACTGTGAATTACTCTCTCTATTTTGGTGTGTTCAAATGAATGAACGCGTGCTGTTATTTATAGAAAAACTTGTCTTCAAACCAACCAATCAGAATTAAGATTGCATTTCAACGTTCCCCGCCCACCTCTGGCCGCCCACTTTCATTCATTTTACTTTGCCTTGTTTTCAAATGTCAGGCGCCTACCATCTTTGTTTTTTTTCATTTTATATTTTATGTTATATTTATTTTTTTTGGGTTCCACATGCATTTCAAATATATTTGGTGTGATTTGCTGTCGCATGTTGCGTTCGTTGTTTATTGGGGTTTGAAATACCGTTACGCTAGTGAGTTAATTCGTTATATCCTGTGAGGATATATTCTTTAATCTCGAATACTTGAGGGGAATAATTTTCTTAAAAAAACACTGTGAATTCAATGAGCTTGAATTATTTCTTTTATAATTATTTTTCATATTCCGTTCAAGTTAGTATCAAATACAGATGAACAACAATCTTAAGGAACTTATTATTTATTTTTTGTGTTCGTTTTAACATTTGTTTGTTGGAGACAAAACGAGAAAGAGAATTATTTTATCTGTTGATAAGATGTTGGGGGTGAACAGTACGGTGGTTTTCTGTTACTGATCCAAACATCTCACTTCAACTTATACTGCGTACGTGGCAAATGGTTTCACACTTTGTGAAGTGTGATTTCCAGTTTAAGAGGGGAAAAAACGGCAGAGGATAGCGGTGTTCTGCGATGGAACAGTTACTGTGAGAAGGAATTGCAAAATACATTGCCTTTTCCATGTTTCATAGACTACTGGAAAAGGTATCATTTAAATTAAATTTGCATCTTAAAGTCAAATAACTTCAATAGGTTTATGTCTTAAGATGTGGGAGCAAATCTGATATGGAAAAAGGAGTGCTTGGATGGAATAATCTTTCACTTGTTGTTCGGCCAACGATTAAAAAAGAAAATTGTTTGTTGTCCAAACACAACTGTGGAGTACTGTTCAGATGCAATTCAAAGAGAAAGTGATTAATTTTCTCATATTTGATCCAAAAGAAGCGATGGATTGTAGTATTTTCTCAAACATTAATTGAGAAGATGAAGAAATGATTTTGTTGTCAAGCCCGAAAATATAATCGCTGAAATGGCATGAGTACAAGCGCGAGCGCGGTTTCTGTATTCATTGATATATTCCAATCTTGAAATATATATACAAGTATATAATGCTAATATTAAGAAAGCTCTATCTAATTATCCTAAATAATATGATACTAATTTACAATCATATGCTAATTATTCTAAATTATGTGATTACAATTTATATAATTGATGGTGATTTGAGATAATTATGGGATGACTCCATAATTATCCTAACAGTCCCCCACAGTCTTTGCGGGAGGTTCTCGTATGCTGAGACTGTCCCTGAAATCATCAAATAGTACGCGCGGAAGACCTTTGGTGAAAATGTCGGCAATTTGATAACGAGACGGTACATGGAGAACACAGACTTGTCCACGTGCAACCTTTTCTCAGACAAATAATATATCAATTTCTATGTGTTTTGTGCGTTGATGCTAGACAGGATTACCGGATAAGTATATCGCACTCACATTATCACAATAAACAACAATTGCTTTTTCAATCGGACAATGAAGCTCTAGAAGAAGATTATGGAGCCAACATGATTCAACAACCACATTGGCTACCCCTCGGTATTCTGCTTCAGCGCTCGACCAAGACATCATTAGCTGTCGTTTGGACGACCATGAAATGATTTTGTCTCCCAAAAACACACAATAACCGGAGGTGGAATGTCGTGTGTCCGGGCAGCCACCCCAATCTGCATCTGTATAAGATGAGAGACTCGTAATAAAGGACTTATATAGATGCAATCCAAAATGAAGAGTACCCTTAACATATCGCAGAATTCGCTTGAGAGCCCTCATATGCTCTTCTTTCGGATCATGCATATGTAAGCATACTTGCTGAACCGCATAGGAGATATCAGGTCTCGTGAAAGTAAGATAATGCAGGGCCTGTGCCATACTGCGGTAATGTGTTGGATCATTGTATGAAGTACCTGTAGAGTTACTCAATTTGGCCTTTGTATCAACCGGTGTATGAGACGGTTTGCACGAGGACATCCCGATTGTGTCAATGATCTTCTCAACATATTTCTTTTGATTGAGAAACATACCACCTACATATTGAGTTACAACAATGGCTAAAAAATAATTTAAAGGACCCAAATCCTTAAATTCTATTTTGAATGTCGTGAGAATGATGTCATCTACATATTGAAGGATATATGTCATGTCATTTCCATTCTTATAAATGAACAAGGGCTGATCGGACTTGCTGTGTGAGAAACTCGGTGTGGATACAAACCTTGCAAACCTGTTATACCATGCCCGGGGAGCCTGTTTCAAACCATATAAAGATTTTTTCAACAGACAACCATAATCCGGATATGTAGGATCTTGGATACCCAAAGGCTGGTGCATTTAAACTGTCTCTTGTAAATGGTCATGTAAAAATGCATTTTTGACATCCAACTGATGAATGGACCATGATTTTGCTAGTGTCAGGCTAAGAACAGTCATGATAGTTGCTGACTTAACCACCGGACTGAATGTTTCACCACAATTCACGCCAACCTCCTAAGACCTGCCATTACCAACAAGACGAGCTTTGTATCTCACAAAGGAGCCATCAGAATTCTTTTTATGACAGAAAACCAACATAGACCTGATTATGTTCACATTAGATGGACGAGGCACTAACTCCCACGTCTTATTCTTAATAAGAGCATCAATTTCGTCTAACATGACAGCTTTTCGATTTCGGTCTGATAGGGCTGCTTTGGGATTTTTCGGAATAGGTGATGGTTGGACCGAAGATGATAGGTCAAAATAATATTTGGGCAGAAAAATCCCGTGCATGGCACGTGTTTCAATGGTCCTAGGTTGGGCTAAACTGACGGCTGAAGAGTAGGGCTATCTGGTATGGTATTAGGCCGAATGGATGTTGGATTTTGGGCCAAGGCAGACGGTTGGTTATTTCGGTTTTCTATCGGGTTATTGGGCCGAGAGGGATTGGAATTATGGGCTTGAAAATATGGGTCTGGATGCTGGGGTGGGTCACGAGTGAGGGAACAGTGAGCTCCCTCATTTGGGCCTTCCAGCTACGAGAAGTGGACTAGGCCGAGGCCGACGGTAAAGTGGCAGTGACATCCACACCTCGGACTGGCCCAGTCCCATTTTGTGGTTGGACTGGTACGGTTTAGGGATTATCTTGGGCCGGTCCCATCTGATTTTGGGTATTGAGACGGTGATATAAAATTGGATGTATTCTGTTATCCAAAAAATCATATGAAGGTGGGGATGCCACATGAGAATTAGCAAACGGGAATGTAGACTCGTCAAAAATTACGTGACGAGAAATAATGATTTTCCCATTCTTCATATCATAACATTTATATACCCTATGATTTTGTGGGTATCCCAAAAACACACAAGGAGTGGAACGGGCCTGAAGTTTGTTAATGGTTGTGGACGGAAACAAGGGATAACACAAACACATAAAAACTAGCAAATTTGTAAAAGACCGGACACGATGGTAAAACATTTGTGTAGGTGATATGTTGGAGAGTAGTTTGCTAGGAAGAATGTTTAAAATATATGTGGCCATTTGAAGTGCATGATGCCAGAAAACCGGTGGTGTGGATGAATGCACAAGAAGTGTGCAGATTATATTGTTAATTGTTTGAATTTTTCTTTCGGCTTTCCCATTTTGAGGTGATATATATGGGGATATGAAAGGCGCAAAGACATCCCATTTTGGTGACAAAAATCATTAAATTTGGCATTTATGAATTCCATCCAATTGTCACATTGAAAATATTTAATGAATTTGTCAAATTGGGTTTTGATAAAAACACTAAATTATTTAAAAATGATGAAGGCTTGCGATTTCTTCCCTAATGGAAATGTCCACAGAAAATTTGAATAATCATCCAAAATAAACATATAATATTTATGACATGCAGAACTCAAAACCAGTGATGTCCACAAATCACAATGCATAAGATCAAATGGCATAAGCGTATGTGAAGTAGATAATGAAAAAGGAAGTTTAAAATGCTTACCAAACACACAAGTTTGGCAAACAGAAGAGTCCAAAAGTTTGTTACAAGAAACAAAATTATTCTTCCTAAGAGTATTAAACACCGGTGCTCCCGATTGTCCCAACCGATTATGCCATAGGATAGGAGAAATAGCTGCAAAGGTCGATGGTTTGGTCACGTGGTTGTTGGAAGTGGTAGTGATGGTATATAAGTCCCCCATGCTATTACATCGCATTAGTGGCATCCCCGTCTGAAAATCCTTCATAGAAAACCCAAACGGATCAAAATTCACAGAAATATTATTATCAGTTGTAAAACGTCTACACATATTAAGTTTTAATCAGTTTCGGTGCATGTAAGACGTTTTTCAAATATAATGGTGGGTGAGGTGGGGGGAGTTTTACTTTACCAATACCACGAATTGGATTTTCTTGTCCACTGCCGACAATAATATATTTATTACTGCTCCTATTAAAATAAGATGAGAGATTACCTTGATATGTCATCATATGTGACGTAGGCCCTGTGTCCATGTACCACAAATCATCTGGAACATTCAGATTCATGTTGTTCATGGCTTGTTCGATATCAGTTGGAGCATAACTTACGGAAGATGGTACATGGGCTGCAAAAGCTTGTTGCGGACGAGAACATGGAAGTTCAGGCTGTTAGTTTGAAGATGATGGCCTGGCCCACGACGAGGTGGGGTATCGACATGGAGGTGAATCCCATTGTGGTGTCTAAGCCCACGGCGGGTACTGCCCCCACTGGCCTCCGCCGGATTGGGCTTGCGGTTGCCACCCCTACCACGTCCCTTTCTGCCATTATTTTTTCCTTTGTTATTATTGCGATTTGACTCCCATTTTTTACCATTGTTGTTGCAATTTCCGATTCCTCCCGAACTGGAATTTGGTGTCGCAAAATCCGCAGAATATGAATTGGTGGAGACAAGGGATGTTCCGGCGGTGGCTGCCCCGAAGGCTTTCTGCTTTGCCTTGGGGGTTTCTTCGAGAATCAATATCGAACGAGCCTCATAAAATGGAGGCAACGGATTACTCTGCTGAGTGAATGTAGCAACCCCATCATAATGTTCATTCAACCCCGCAATCAATTGAAGAACCAACCTTTAATTTGTCACTGCTGCACCAACGTTGGATAGTTGGTCGGCAAACATCTTCAACTTTTTACAATAAGTGGAAACGTTTAAGAAGCCATCCAATTTGACATTGGTGAATTGGTTTTCAAGATATACCGCCCTAGAAAGTTTATTATCTTGAATTTTTTTTTGCAAATGTTCCCACGCTTGTTGAGTCGTAGAGTCCGGTTCCAATATGGTATACAAAAGGTCATTAGATATGGTGGGATAAATCCATTGAAAGACCATATCATCTAAACAAGACCATAACTTTTTGTCAATACCAGTGGTGTCCGATGAAGACTCGTAAGGGATGATATGGTCTATTACTTTGTATGTGCGGCAATGTATTTTGAATAACTCTTCCCAAGAGGAGTATTGCCCTTTTTCCATCTCAAGTGTAATTGAGATAAAGTTCTTGATGTTGTTTACGGCAAGAGCTGAATGAAATTTTTGTTTGTCGGTCATAGTTTCCCACGAAAAACAAAACAAGAATAAGAGAAGGAAAAAAATATTTTGTGATTGGTGAAATTTGGTGGAGTAACCCTAATGGTGTCGGCTAGGGTTGGGAAAAGAAGAAAAAACAAAACCCAAAAGAGGGGTTGTTTTAGGGTAGCCGACGGGTGGGGTGGGTAGTGGATTAGGGTTAGGGTTTTAATTTTAGGTTTAGGGTTTGTAGAAAACCCTAGGTATTGTTTTGGTTGGGGGCCGAAAAAAGATAGTTTCTGGCTTAAGAGTGAGGCCGACGAGGGGGGGGGGGGAGGTTTAGGGCAAAAAGATTGTGGCTCTTGATACCATGAAGGAAATCAATCCCATGAGTTATTTCATTCTAATCCTGAAATATATATACAAGTGTATAATGCTAATATTAAGGAAGACCTATCTAATTATCCTAAATAATATGATACTAATTTACAATCATATCATAATCATCCTAAATTATGTGATTACAATTTATATGATTGATGGTGATTCGAGATAATTATGGGACGACCCCATAATTATCCTAACAGTTTTCTATTTTTTTACTCCAATATAATATTCGATTTGAAGATATAAAAACTTTACCGGCTTTGTCTACTAGAAATGAAAGTTATTCTTTTCAGAGAAAAGAAAGTTACTTTTTCAGTGAAAAGAAAGTTACTCTTTCTGGAGACTGAAATCCTAGTGATTTTCTACTCCAAGTTACTACTCGGTTTAAAGAATATAAAAACTTTACCAATTTAGTGATTTTTGTTGGCTTGAAGATATAAAATCTTCGCTAGTTCTCATTGTTGTTTATTCGATTTGAAGAAGATAAAAACTTCATCAATTTATAAAATATGTTTGTTTTATATTCGGTTTGAACAAATAAAAACTTCGCCGTTTATTAAACTGAGCAATATTCTGAGAGAGTCGTTTTTCTGGCTAATATTGAAATTGGTGGTGGTCATGAAAGACCCTCGCAAGTTGTGAATTATGGTACAAAGGATCCTTCTACATTGTGTATTTACACTATAAGAATGGATATCACTCAACTTTTCTACCACGCACAGAAAAAGGGCAATTGTTCGAAGGATATAAGTATATCCAGAATCATGTGACAACGGATCAAATTGTTGCTGCATTAAAGATGGTATTAGCAAAGGTAGACAGTGATTAATCTTCATTTAATTGCAAAAGACACTTCGAGATTCAATGCTTGCATGGCCGTGCATATGGATTGAATAATCGCTAAAATCTGGTCCATCTAAATTTACCAGCTGACATGTGTCCAAAATCAAAATGGGCACTGGACAAACTGGAGAAAAGAGGCATTGGAGGGGAGCCGAGTCCATGAATTTGACCTACTGTGATACTTAAAATATTCTTGAGACCATAAAATATGTATATATTATTTTGGGTCAATAAAGATATACTTATGTAAGTTTGATAAAAACAAGACATCAAGTAACTCGAGAACTTGTAGGGGAAAAGTCATTTTCACAAATTAGTGAGTTTGATGTTTATGTTTTGCAGGGTGTTGTACCGTTCGAATCAATTGCTAATGAAAATGGACGTGATGACATGCTGAAATACTGGAGGGAGAATCAAAAGACATTTCTGAGTCTATCAAAGATGACCCGAGATGTGTTGAATATTCAAACGTCATCTACAGCTTCTGAAAGTGATTTTTGTATTGGAAGGTTTCAAATAGGAGAGAGCATAGACACTCATTGGCGGGAGGCAGTGTAAAGACCCAGAAAAAAGATTTTTTTTAAAACACTCTCTTATTTGAACTAGAAGAGCTATATCTAACTTAGACTTCTACTAGACCTAGATATTCCTCTAGGTCTTCCTTACTTAGAGGTTTTGTAAGACTCAAACACTCAACTTTTCACTATATCTTCAAAAGCCAAAAACTTCAAAGGAAAACCTCTCCTCTCCCCTCACCTTCTTGGAGAGCAAGGTTGGGAAAACAAAAAACAAGCGTCATCTACAACTTTTCACTATGTCTTCCATTTTGGTGAAGTTTTTGTCTCCCTTTTTTTTGGTTTTCCAAAAGCAAGGTTGGGAAAAGATCAAGTGTGCAAAAAGGAGAATAGTGGCAGTGGAATAAATTTTTTAAAGAAATAAAGGTGAGTTCTCTCACTCACAAATTCTTACTAAAATCCTATGATTTTGAGTTACAATGCATGTTAAAACATAATATGGATGTTGGAAGAGAAATCATGCAAAAAGGGGTGTAGTATAACTTGTGATGAATTATTGATATAGTATTATCTTGTAACAAGTTTGACTCATGGTGATTGCGGATTATTTTCGCTGAGTTATCCTTGTTAGAATGGGATGAAATTTTCCAAGGTTGTATATCTCTCCTTCATGGCAGATTGAGTCCAAACATGGCCAAAAATGATATACGGTTTGAGAGTTATAGCTGTTTAAAGTTTCTGCCTCGGATCGATTGAAATCCGGAGGGGCAGTGAAATAATGTACATATTAGTAATGAATCTGAAAGTTTGTGCTAAATAAAAGTTCTAGTTTTCTATGTTCTTGACAGTTTTAGACCTTACGGAGATCTATCCGACTTACGGATTAGAGTTATGACTGTTTTAATATTGTGTCTTATTTTACAAAAATAATCTGGCGAGACAGTTTTCATAGGGTTGTTTCTTTCGTGAATTTGTACTAGTTAAACTAAGTATTTTAGAAGAAACTGGATATAGTGATAGGTTACCGTGTTACCTTCGATTCGGCGCAAGAAACGCCTTATTTGGGGTTATGGTTTGAGAGTTATAACCCTTGCAAGTGAGAAAAGAAAAGAGTTGAAAGAATGAAATATTAATCGAATCTTCTGGAAATATGACTAAGTATGGAAGTCTATTATTGTGATATGTATGACTTCGTGATCTTATGTTCCTAGCATTGTAATCATATATGATGTGATTTTGTTGACATTGAAAGCTTCCTTACAATAAAGATTCCCTAGGGTGAGCTGGAGAAGACCAGAAGTATAACTTCCCTCCTCAGTAAAGATTCCCGAAGGTGAGCTGGGGAGGAGATTATGCATGATGTGAGTATTGTAGACTTGGAGGCTTCTTTCCAGTAAAGATTCCCTAGGGTGAGCTGGGTGGATTAGAAGTATAGCTTCCTTTTCCGGTAAGGATTCCTGCGGGTGAGCCGGGAGGGCCAAAAGTGGTTTTCCTCTCCAGTAAAGATTCTGGAAGGTGAGCTGGGGATGAGATTTTTGAGTGAATAATTATTATTGGCTTATACATTGAAGGTGTTGTAATATGGTTTCATAATGTTCTTATTATGTTTATAGTATGATTGTACTTAGAACATTGCGAGGTTGCTTTGAATTTGTAAGGCCAGGTTCTTACTCAGCCCCGGATGGTAGGGTTGACTCTTTTTATCTAACATATTTCAGGAAAGCATGACAAAGGGAAATCTCCGTAACAGGGCTAATGATCTTTCCGCAGCCTCACTGTTCCACCAATCTATTGCTTTGGATTTGGTGAATGTTATCCTTGAATGAGTCTGTCTGAGGGACTAAGTTTTGTTATCTCAGAGAATTCCCACATGAGATTGTTTTCTTTTAGTTTCGAACTTCTCATTCTATATCTAAAACTTTCATTGAGTCTAGATAGAAATTTTGGTTGCACGAGTATGGGCTTGCGCGTTCAACAAAGCAATACAAAATGGAGCTAACATGATTATATTATTTTCGCACTTAGATACATGCTTAATGTAGAAAGAATAGATTTTAATGGTTCGCCTGGGAAATGATAGTTGCCCAGGTGCCATCACGCTCTAACAGAAGACTTGAGATAAGTCGGGGCATGACCAGTTGGTATCAAAGAGCAACCAGGTTAGGAGATTTTAGGAAACTTCTTTGAGTTGGGTGTTGAACGGTTACTTATTGCGACGGTGTGCGCGCCACCTTAGTAATAAGTGAACGGGATAACATCCTAAAAGGTTTCTCTTCTTTCATAATCTCCCCGTGCCTATCTTGAGTCTTTTCAAAGACTTGGTTCTCATACTACCTCCTTCAAAGGATTATGAAAGGGGATTGTGCATCGGTAAACTAACTAGCAGTTATTTTTGTAGATATGGTTACAATACTAGTTCCAACCAAGAGGGAAGTGATTATTGAAACGAAAATGATAATGCGAGCTCATGATGAGTTCATGGACCATATGATGGACTCAGGAGACGATTTTGGTGCGTATATGGATGACACAATCGCACGTTGTACAGATTTTCTTAAGGATAATCGGAAGAGACGTTCATTTGACCTGACCTTTTTCAATTATCTGATTGGAGTCATACTACAAATAATAGTCAACTTCATCCCGGGAGATTTACACTCCTCATTTAGAAGAGCAAAGATGCTATGCGGAGATAGTAAAAAAGGCTCCTTGCCCAAATTTCTACATCAAGTGAAGAAAGTCTGGAAGATGAAGGAAAGAATGGACGATAGGGAAAGGGAGGCAAGGAACAAGGTTCACAAGGAGATGAATGCCAACCTGTGGAATAGGCGAGTCACGCGGTTAAGCCCTTTAACAGGTGTTGTAGTAAATGCAAGTTTGAGTTGGAGATCTACAATGGGTGACGGAGAATTATCTGATAAGATTTAGTATAATGTTATGTCATTTGAGAGTATGATATAATGAAGTGTTATCAATGCAAGAAAGAAATAATATTGTTATTTTTCTTTATTTTTCTTGTGGTGTTACATGCTTATAAAGTAAAAGAAAATTTTGGGGAGTTAAAATAGACGTCTTGTCTTCTAAAATATAGGCGCGCTTGCCTTTACAGAAAATGGTAGACTCACAAGTATCGGTGGTGCAAAGGTCGATCAGAACTACCCGGGGAAGAGTGAGGGGACAATATCAACCGCCAAAAGTTTCGGCACAGGAACTGAGGGCTCAAGAAGAGGTTCACCATGAAGATCCTAAACCTTCGGTTGAAAAAGCAGTGTCTCAAGATAGCGTGGAAAATGTTGAAAAAAATGAGGGTCAAGCGGCCCAGGAAATGGTGGGACAAAAGTTGGATAGACTCATAGAGTTGATGACAGTTGTAGCCCCACACCTGGTTCAGCCAGTATTGGCCCCGATCCATAATTCGCGGGCCCAGGAACCACCACTGGCAAAAAATGTAGGAGCTCAGTAGGTACCGGATAGACTATGGGCAAATTTTATGAGAAGGGAACCTATCTTCACTGGGAAGGACTCCAAGTCCGATCCGATAATATTTCTCGATGAGGTGGAAGACCTACTATTTACCATGGGATGTGTAGAAATGCATGGCATCAATTTGGTAGGCATATGTCTAGTGGACGATGCGGGGTGTGGTAGAGAAATATTAGAAAGAATCGTCCCTCGATGTCATCATCGATGACGTAGGGGGAGTTTAGAGTCATATTCGTTGAAAAGTACATGCCTAACACCCAAAAAGATGCGCTCAGACGTGAGTTTGAACAGTTGAAACAAGAAGACAGCAATGTGCAAGAATATGATACCAAGTTCGTGTGATTGTCGGCATACAACGCACACATTATTCCTATGGAAAGGGAAAATGTCAAAAGATTTATCGAGGGTTAGAATCCGAACTTGGCAGAGAAGGTAGTGGCATTAGCCAATGATCAGACTTACCTTCAGATCATTGACATGGCAATGAGTGTAGAAAGTTTTGCTAAAGCTAAAAGAGAATATTCGCAGAAGAGGTTTCGATCGTCGGGATCCTTTAATCAAAATCAAAACCAGAGGCAAGAAGGTAGTAAGGGTTCTTCAAAGCCGAGCCAATCGGTAGACCAGTCTCATCGTGGGTCCCAAGGAAAGAAAGGGTTTAATCATCAAGGAAGCAATGTCAAGGCCACCAACCCTAATGTGGAAAGTGATAGATCGGTCTGTAAGGTATGTCAAAAGAAATATTTTGGGGAATGCAGGTTCTCAGAGAGAGATTGTTACAACTGTGGAAAACCAGACCACTATGCCAGGGATTGCAAGAAGAGAACCCAAACTCAGTTTTCTCATGGGAGGTCAGAAACGACCACAACTACCCACAAGGGAAATCAGGGCCACCGGTCCCGACAGAGTCAGGGAGGTCAACAGTCCAACAATCCTAACCGACTCAATTCTTTGCCTAGAGGAATAAGGCAGAGGCATCTAATATTGTGGTCACATGTATTTTGTTGGTCTCAAGTATTTCTGCATTTGTATTATATGATCCTCGCTCTACATTTTCGTATGTGTCGATGGGTTTTGGTAAGAATCTACATGTGGAACCTTCCTGTTTAAGTGAACCTTTGAGATCATGATGCTAGTGGGGCCTCAATTTGGGCCTCTCGGGTAATTAAAAATTTTCCATTAGAAGTAAATGGTAGAGGAACAATAGCAGACTTAGTATTACTTGATATGGTAGACTTTGACATTCTTTTGGTTATGATTGGCTGACAGCATGTTATGTCACGTTGGATTTCTGGCAAAAGGTTGTAAAATTATTTTTTCCCAAGGAACCAGGAGTTTTTATAAGGGGTACAATTAGGACACCCACTAGTCGACTTATTTCCTATCTTAGGGCTCAAAAGTTATTAAGAAGTCATGAAGTGGAATACTCTTACCTGGCTAATATAATGGATACCCAAAAAGAGTCCCCCGAATTACATACTGTCTCTATTGTTCGTAATTTTCTGGAGGTTTTCCCTGAAAATCTTCAAGGCCTTCCTCTGGA
Organism: Anisodus tanguticus; assembly: GCA_034509755.1. Taxonomy (NCBI): domain Eukaryota; kingdom Viridiplantae; phylum Streptophyta; class Magnoliopsida; order Solanales; family Solanaceae; genus Anisodus; species Anisodus tanguticus. Next base: position 13,212,407 of record CM067544.1, read on the forward strand.
TAGAGAAGTGGAGTTCGCTATAAAGTTAATTCCAGGTACAAGACCCATTTCTATTCCTCCGTATCGAATGGCCCCAACTGAATTGAGAGAGTTAAAAGAACAGTTGAAGGATCTTCTGGATAAATGTTTTATAAGGCCTAGTGTTCCCCCTTAGGGTGCACCAGTCCTTTTTGTGAAGAAGAAAGACGGTTCGCTCCGAATGTGCATCGATTATCGACAACTCAATAAGGTCACGATCAAGAACCGATACCCATTACCAAGAATCGATGATCTTTTTACCAACTTCAAGGAGCCAACTATTTTTCCAAGATTGACCTCCGTTCGGGATATCATCAGCTGAAAATAAATCCGGATGATATATCCAAAACATCCTTTAGAACCTGATATGGCCATTATGAGTTCTTGGTCATATCTTTCGGGTTAACCAATGCCCTTGCAGCATCTCCTTCTTAGATTTGTTCGTAATTGTATTCATCGATGATATTCTAATTTATAGCAAGAGTGCTGAAGAACCTGAAGAGCATCTAAGGGTAGTGCTTCAAATCTTAAGACAAGAGAAACTTTATGCTAAATTTTCAAAGTGTGAATTTTGGTTGGAAAAGGTGGCTTTCTTAGGCCATGTTGTGTCAAGAGATGGAGTTATGGTAGACCCCCAAAAGATAAAATCCGTGAAGAGCTAGCCAAGGCCTACCACTCCGACAGAAATTAGGAGTTTCTTGAATTTGGCTGGGTATTATAGAAGATTTGTAGAAGGTTTCTAGTCTTGTTTCTCCTTTGATCCAATTGACTTTGAAATCAATTAAGTACCAGTGGTCAGAGGCGTGCAAGGAAATTTTTCAGCATTTGAAGGAGTTATTGACTACTGCGCCAGTCCTAACCTTACCATAGGGACAAGAAGGGTTCACAGTCTATTGTGATGCCTCTAAAGTTGGGTTATGGCGTGTCTTGATGCAGTTTGGAAAAGTTATTGCGTATGCATATCGACAATTGAAGATGCATGAGAAGAATTACCCAACTCATGACTTGGAATTAGCCGCGGTAGTGTTTGCCTTACGAATATGGAGACACTATTTATATGGGGTGCATGTAGATATATTTACCTATCACAAGAGTTTACAGTACATAACCACACAAAAGGATTTGAATCTCCGACAAAGGAGATGGTTAGAGTTGCTTAAGAATTATGACCTTAGCATTCTCTACCATCCTAAAAAAGCTAATGTGGTGGCTGACGCACCCAGTAGGAGATCAATGGGCAACTTGACCCACTTGGCAATACAAAAGAGAGATATTGTTCATGAGGTACAAAAATTGGGAACTTCGGGGTTAGCTTAACTGAGGTCGGCGAAGGCAGGGTGGTGGTGCATGATACCTCTCGGTCTGCCTTAGCTTCGGAAATAAAAGAAAGTCAGTTTGAGGATATGTAGTTTGTTGGGTTTCAGGAGAAGATACAACGAGGAAAACCTTCACAGTTTACATTAGGGGACAATGACCGTACCCTTCGATATAAGGGTAGGTTATGTGTTCCTACGGTGAGGGAACTAAGAAAGAAGATCTTGAATGAGGGTCACATCACTAGGTATTCCATTCATCTAGGATCAAGATATCTTACGTGTCAACAAGTAAAAGTCGAACATCAAAAACCCGACGGATTACTTCAGGACATTGGTATCCCCGTGTGGAAATATGAGGTGATTCATATAGATTTTGTGACTGGCCTACCGAAAACTTGAGAAGGCTATGATTCTATCTGGGTGATTGTAGATCGACTTACAAAGTCAGCCCATTTCCTACCGGTCAAGACTACGTATCGGGAGCCGCAGTATGTGCAGATTTATTTGAAAGAAATAGTGAGGTTACACGGGATTCCATTACAAATTATTTCGGATAGGGGTTCCCAATTCACCTCACACTTTTGGCAACGTTTTTAGCAAGGCCTCGGGACAAAGGTTAAGTTGAGCACGGATTTCCATCCGCAAACAGATGGATAAGTCGAACGAACAATTCAAACATTGGAGGACATGTTGCGGTCTTGTGTGCTGGACTTTTGGGGTAACTGGTTGGACCATCTATGTCTAATTGAGTTTTCCTACAACAACAGTTTCCATGCTAGTATACAGATGGCTATGGTCGAAGCATTGTATGGGCGAAAATGTAAATCTCCACTTGGGTGGTTCGAGGTGGGCAAGGCGCAACTGTTCGGACCCGAAGTCATACAAGAAACGAATGACAAAGTGCAGATAATTCGGGAGTTGATCAAAGGGACTTATAGCCTCCATAAGTCTTATACGGATCATCACAAAAGAGATCTCGGATTTTAAGAAGGGGAGAAAGTGCTTTTAAAAGTCTCTCCAATAAAGGGGTGATGTTATTTTGCAAGAAAGGGAAGTCGAGCTCAAGGTTTATTGGACCATATGAGATCTTACGAAGAGTGGGGAATGTGGCTTATGAACCAGCACTTCCATAAGAGTAAGCAGCGGTGCATCCGGTATTCCATGTGTCAATGTTACAAAAATACTTACACGATTCAAGTCACGTCATCCGACCCCAAGATATAGTCTTGAACGAAGAGCTTCAATATGAAGAAATTTCGATGGAAATACTGGATAGACAGATTAAGCGCCTTAGGAATAAAGATATTTCTTCCGTGAAAGTCCTATGGAAAAATCACTCCACAGAAGAAGCAATGAAAGTAAAATATCCATCCCTGTTTGAGTAAGATAATAAGATGTGTTTCATGTGTGTGCAGTTTGTGTGTCTATGTGCGTGTGTTACGACCTTATTCACATTCGAGGACGAATGTTGCTTAAGGAGGGGAGAATGTAAAGACCCGGAAAAAAAATATTTTTTAAAAACACTCTCTTATTTGAACTAGAAGAGCTATATCCAACTTAGACTTCTACTAGACCTAGATATCCCTATAGGTCTTTCTTACTTAAGGGTTTTGTAAGACTCAAACACTCAACTTTTCACTATATTTTCAAAAGCCAAAAACTTCAAAGGAAAACCTCTCCTCTCCCCTCACCTTCTTGGACGAAAATTTGCCTTTTTGGTGAAGTTTTTTGTCTCCTTTTTTTCTGGTTTTCCAAGAGCAAGGTTAGGAAAATATCAAGTGTGCAAGAAGGAAAATAGTTGCAGTGGAATAAAAATTTTAAAGAAATAAAAGTGAGTTCTCTCACTCACAAATTCTTAGTAAAATCCTTTGATTTTGAGTTACAATGCATGTTAAAACATAAAATGGATGTTTGAATAGAAATCATGAAAAAAATGGTGTAGTATAACTTGTGATGAATTATTGATATAGTATTATCTTGTAACAAGTTTGAGTCATGGTGATTTTGGATTATTTTCGCTTAGTTATCCTTGTTGAATGGGACGAAATTTTCCAGGGTTATATATGTCTCCTGCACGGTTAGATTGAGTCCAAACGGGGCTAAAACCAATATACGGTTTGAGAGTTATCGCTGTTTAAAGTTTCTGCCTTGGATCGATTGAAATCTGGATGGGCAGAAGGTAGAATGAAAAACTGTACAAATAGGTAATGAATCTGAAAGTTTGTACTTAATAAAAGTTCTAGTTTTCTCTGTTCTTGAAAGTTTGAGACCTTACAGAGATCGATCCGACTTACAGATAAAAAGTATGACTGTTTTAATATTGTGTCTTATTTTACAAAAATAATCTGGCGAGACAGTTTTCATAGGGTTGTTTTTTCATGAATTTGTACTAGTTAAACTAAGTATATTCAGACAAAACTGGATATAGTGATAGTTTACCATATTACCTTCGATTCAGCGCAAGAAGCGCCTTATTTGTGGTTACGGTTTGAGGGTTATGACCCTTGCAAGTGAAAAAAGAAAAGAGTTGAAAGAATGAAATATTAATCGAATTTTCTGGAAATATGACTAAGTATGGAAGTCTATTATCGTGATATGCATGACTTCGTTATCTTATGTTCCCAGCATTCTAATCATGTATGATGTGATTTTATTGACATTGAAAGCTTCCTTCCAGTAAAGATTCCCTAGGGTGTGCTGGGGAAGACCAGAAGTATAACTTCCCTCCTCGGTAAAGATTCCCGAAGGTGAGTTGGGGAGGAGATTATGCCTGATGCGAGTATTGTAGACTTGAAGGCTTCTTTCCAGTAAATATTCCCTAGGGTGAGCTGGGAGGATTAGAAGTATAACTTCCTTTCCCGGTAAAGATTCCTACGGGTGAGCCGGGAGGGCCAAAAGTGGTTTTTCTCTCCAGTAAAGATTCCCGAAGGTGAGCTGGGGGAGGAGATTTGTGAGTGAATAATTATTATTGTCCTATACATTGAAGGTGTTGTAAGATGGTTTCATAACGTGCTTATTGTGTTTGTAGTATGATTGTACTTAGAACATTGCGAGGTTGCTTTGAATTTGTAAGGTGAGGTTCTCACTCAGTCCCGGATCGTAGGACTGACTCTTTTTATCTAACATGTTTCAGAAAAGTATGACAAAGGGAAAGCTCCGCAACATGGCTAGCGATCGTTCCGCAGCCTCACTGTTCCACCAATCCATTGCTTCATATTTGGTGAATGTTACCCTTGAATGAGTCTATCTGAGGGACTAAATTTTGTTATCTCGGGGAATGCCCCACATGAGATTGTTTTCTTTTAGTTTTGAACTTTTCATTCAATATCTAAAACTTTCATTGAGTCTAGATAGAAATTTTGGTTGCACGAGTATGGGCTTGCACGTTCATTAAAGAACTACAAAGATGGAGCTAACATGTTCCGTACTTAGAAACATGCTTAATTTAGAAAGAATAGATTTTTAATGGTTCTCCTGGGAAAGGATAGTTGCCCAGGTGCCATCATGCCCTAAGGGAAGACTTGAGATAAGTCGGGGCGTGACAGACAGTTTGGGGATTGCAGTTTTATTTAGAGATTGGATTAGAGCGGAGCGTAGAAGGTGCGGTCAACTAGAGATAAATGTAAAAGATGACTATAATTATAACAAAATCTTATCCGAGGGAGCAGAAAGTGACGTTGAACAATTTGACCAACAAATTCCAATTCCAGTAGAAGATCCTCAAGAGATTGTTAGAAAATTAGAAAAAAGTATGGTTGCATATGTAATTTTTTTAGTGCCAATTTTACTATGTGATTTGCAACTTTTGAACTACGAAACAAAGTTGCAATTTTGAAATTGTATTAGAAAAAAAATCATATTTCTATTAAATAATATAAGAGAAAAATTAACCTTGATGCCATCCGATAGTAGGCAACCGGTTTATCAAAAACACAGAAGTGCAAATAGCTTCTTCCCAAAAATAAAGAGGTACAGAGGATGCAATCATTAACATATGGCCCCTCTTTTTTGCTTTCCGCCGCACGCCCCACTATCATCTTAATCTCCTCTTCGAGTGCCAACATCCTAGCCTTCTCCCCTGCTGAGAATATATTTTTTTTAAATTAAGTGTCTAGAAAAAAGTTTTTAAAAGTCCTCCCAAATATCCCTCTCGTCCCATCCCGCCCCCCCAAATATCGTTCCCTCTGATAGTGGGATGTGGGATGGGATGGGACCACTTCCTATCCCCCTAATCCCGATCCCAACCCACTCCACCATCCCCAAATCCCCGTCCCCCTAATCCCGTCCCATCACGTCTCATTGGTCAGCCCTACAAAATACTCAATCGAGTGCCCCATAGCAAAACGCATTTAGTTCCATACAAAAAATGGAAAGTAAGAAAATTCAAATTTGAATTACTTCAAAATGTGGGGGTGTTTGGCTAAAGTGCAAGTTCCTAAATCGGAAGGGTAAAAGATACGACTAAAAACTGTTGAAAGGATATCGGTTTTTGATAGTATCAGAAAATGTTGATTTATGGATATTATTATATTATGTCATCCGCATGTTATATGTCCTTGATGGATATTGATATGGTAGTTAGTGAAATATTCACATAACTCGTTTCGTCTTGGTAAGGACTAGTTGATTGAACTACTAATTTGGTGTGGTTGATCATATGCTTTTCATTAAAGGTAATATTCATTAATTTCGTGAATGGACGTCACTTGAAAGGTTTTGACTTTTCACGGTAAAATGTGTTTGTTGAAAGACAACACAAGACGGTTCATTCAATGTATAAGTTCATTGGTCTATATAATGAAGAACTAATTGATGATAATGATAAAAATTGACAATAGCTTGGATATTTGAAGAAGTGGACTTACAAGAAGTGGAATGGTTGAGAAATATGCATAGTGTTAAAAGGTTGTGGCCACAACTGATGTCAACAATCCATGAGTATTTGTATAAAGATGTCACTTTAAGTGTAGTCATCAGTCTGCGATATATCTTATTTTATTAGTTTTGTTTTGCATTATATTAAATATCTCGTGGTTATTGAGGGGTATAATGATGCAAATTGGATCACCGAATTAACAAAATTTAATCCAAAAATAGATATATTCTACCATTGGTGGATGAGCAGTGTCTTGAAAATCATCCAAACAAATTGTATCGACCTCTCTATAATAGAGTCTAAGTTCATAACTTTAGACATGATCGGGGAAGAAGTTGAATGGCACAAAAATTTCTTGAAAGATATTTCATTCTGGCCCAAACCACTAGCACCAATATGCATGCATTGCGATAGCCAAGCGACAATAGGCAGGGGAATGAGCGTTATGTATAACGAAAAATCTCATCATATACGACGAAGACACACTACCGCTAGACAACTACTCTCTAGTGGAGTTATCACTATTGACTATGTAAAGTCAGGAGATAGCGTGTTTAATCCACTTACAAAAGGCTTAACTAGAGAGACAGTTGAACGATCATCGATGAGAATGAGTATAAGGCCTAGGACAAGACATAATGGTGGTAACTCTACCTAGTAGACTGGAGATCCCAAGAGCTAGGTTCAAAGAGATCAAACAAAGTTATGAATGACGGTTCAACATGTCAAATAACTCAACTCATTCTTGTGATGAAGACAATGTTCAGAAACAAGGATAAAGCGCCAAGGATTTTTAATGGTTTCTAAGTTTGATCAGGGGTATATCAAATAGTGTATCTACGGGATGACACATTTAGAAATCATCTTTGTGAGTGAAGTGTAAGCCGCTTCAAGGAAAATGTTAGGTAAAGACCCATTTTATACGCACTCATGAAATCAGGCGGTGTTCATGGCTGAAACGAACACAATAGTGGAAACCAAAGACGGTTAAGGGTTAATTGTGTGACATATGGTTGTCTAGGTATATACCGAGTATATCCGACATACGTTCACTACGGAAAGTTCAAAGGAAAACCTACTTATCTAGATGCAATTAATCTTTACTTGCAGATCACACACTTGTCTGTGCATTTCTTTATCATATAGTCATTCCCCATTCATGTGGTGGATTGTTGAGTTTTAAAGATGTGTGAATGGAAAATGAATAGTTGTGACTTTTCTGATAAGACACAATAGCACTTGTTCACATTGCCCTTTGTTGGCGATAAATACTTGTCATTTCATCAATTTTTCCCATGCGAAAATTATGGTTATTATCTTCCTTATTGAATTGAAAACAAATAAGCTACACTTGCTCTTTGAAAATAAGCTACACTTGCTCTTTGAATAGAAAACAAATAAGTATTGAATTGAATCCCAAAATGAACAGCTGGCTTGCTTAAATTATTCAGACACAACGTAGCTTCAAAGCTACACTTGCTCTTTGAAAATCGACTCCCTTTGCAGAAGAAAAAACTAGAAAATCGTTAACACGATGATCATTAATTAAGGACATTTGCGAGTGTTGTTATGAGTAGTAAGGTTGAAATAGCAAGGGCATGCTTCATAATTTCCAGAGGTCCCTGGTGGGACGCAGTGGCATCTATGGCAGCAGCTTCCACATGCTCTGTTGCAAAGATTTGGCCTAGACGATTTGCTGCACCTATATTTACAAGCTCCTATGCAATCTGTACAATCATTTGTTAGGAGTTTCATCACAAAAGAAAAATATATGGACCGATATATACAAATAAAATAATTACAAATACTAGCTCCATAGTAGAAAAAATTAATTAATTTGTAATTTGTTGTGGAGGAAATATGTAAATGTTGAATTACCTAGTGGCTGTGGAGCTTGAGGGGCTGGAGCTGGTGGCTTACTGTAGTCAACCTGCGACAACATTCCAAAATCAAATGTTATTTCAAGATGAAAGAGTGAGTTAAAACATGATGTGCGGGACATGGTGATGTTTAGGAAAGACTAAAGAAGAGTAGTGTTTAAACTTTAAAATGAAAAAAAAAGGAACCTTTTGGGCATTAGCGAAATGGACAAGCAGAAAGGATGCAATAAGCAAAACAGCAAATGCCTTTTGGAAAGTCATTGTTTTAGTAACAAAAAAGAAATGGTGTATGAAGGAGAAAATCGAGAGCTCTGAAGAACTGAGCAGACCTTCTGTTTGGATGTGAAGCAAAAAAGAATATCATGCATTTATAACACAAGAAAAGAACCCCCCCCCCCCCCCCCCCCCCCTCCCAAAACTCCTAACTCACAACGTTTTTTGCTTACTCGGTTAATTATACTCCCAACATATTAAGCAGTAACAGATATAATCCGGTTCTATTTGAGGAGGGTGTACTGACGGGCAAATAGCATTTAAGTTATATACGCAGAAAATTTATATATATTTTCACTATTGATGCAATTTAACTTAAGATAGTAAATTAGTTACTATTTTTATAAGTTAATCTGATTATATAAATAAGAAGTACAAGATTAACTTAAACTAGACTTAACAAGGCAAAACTGGGGGAACATGCCTACTTGTCTCAGTAATGAAGCTGGCAAGAAATGGGAAAAGCTCATAAAGCCACACTGCCAGCCTAACTTCACAGTACACTAGAGTTTAGAAAACAGAGTTTCATTAGAATATTAGTTAGTCTTAGAAAAGCATCAACCTTGGACGACTAATAAGATTTGATACTCCGAACTAAGATTACAAACACATAATTTTACAAGTTGCACTAAATTATCAAGGGAACCCCGTAAATTTTGCAGAATGAGTACATGTTTATTCACTCTTATGAAATTTTAAACTTAAATTTTGTGATATGATTGTCCTTTGAATTGTTATTTGACTACTTGCTGGCAACTTGTCCAACACCGATTTATTTATTTTTGATAAATATAAATAATATTGATACGGAACCTACACGAAGGACAATAATAAGCACTAAGTTTTAACATCACCTAAAAGTTAAATGTCTACTTTTCTTTTTGTCAGTTTCAAAATAATGTCCACTATCTTACTAGATAAATGTTTAAAACGAGTTATATATCGTACTCCGGACGCAACCAAATAGAGATGTCATTTTTGGTGATTTAACACGTCATAAAAATAATTGTAAAAGTACGGTTAATCTCTCCACTTTACAACAACTACTAAAAAAAATGGATCAGATTCCTCTCCATATTCCTTTACTCCATTTTCCCCAAGTTCTTTCTTGGATTGGGGACACACATAGTTCTAAATTAATGGCTGCGATTTAATTAACTAAACTAAATCCCTAATCATAGTTAAAATAATTAATTACTTTCATATTTATATTACCTCTCAAAATATTTTTACAATCCCACAATTCTAGATCTACATTTATCTTTCCTAAATATATTAAAAACTTTTCTTTATTGCCTTGGTTAAATGTTTTTTCTCCATTTTACTAGTATGATGTTTAGCTGTAAATTTTCAAAATCTTTTTTTTTAACATCGAAGATATTTTATATATTACTCAGTAGCATTCAAAATATTACACAACATAGAAGCAGACTTGAGGACACAGGTTCCCATACTAACAAGCCTATTACAGATCATAGCATCTAGATATTTACATACACAGATGTTTCCATCTTTATCATTAGTAACTGCTTGGATGACAAAAGAGGGTTGAGTAGCATAACATTTAGTAATAATAGGGTTGGACTGCTTGGAAACTGCTTTTGCTAACTGATGTGCAACCTTGTTGCCTTGTCGAAAATTATGTCGTGTCAATATCTGCTTCTGCTGGAGCATTAGCCATCTGCAAGACACAATTAGATCAGTGTTAGTAATATTTCCTTGGGAGATGGCAAAGGATAACCTCCGTGGAGTCAGTCTCAACTTCTAGTGGAAAGAAATTATGGTCGCTGTAAGATGTGGTCCTTTCTTAAGAGCTAATAATTCTGCATGTAAGGGAGAGTTAGTAGCAACATGTTTATTAAAACCAACAATCCAGTCACATTCCAATCCCTAAATACACCACCAATTCTTCCTGTGATTGTGTCTGACCTAAACGACTCATCTATATTCAGTTTATACCATCCATGAGGGTGGTATACCATTTAATAAGGATACAAACCCTAGGGTTGTGGAAGATTTCATTCGTTGAGAGAAGATAATACTCGACTTCCTTGCTGACTATGGTGTTATAATTAATGGAGTGAGTAATGTTGTTATGGTTGTTATGATTCCTGTTAATCCAAATATGCCATATAATAAATGGAAAGAGGATGTCCAATGAAGGAATATGAGTGGGGAGGAGAGGGGTATGATTTCTAATATAGTCTAGCCAGTGTTGGTTTAGTGGGAGGTTATAAGAAAGCCCTAAAGATACCCAAACATGCCTAGTGACAGAACATTCTAGGAAGATATATAAAGTGGTCTCTTTGTCCTGTCTACACATAGGATATTGATCATCAATATTGATGCCCATATGGTGTAATCTAGTTCGACTAGAGACTCGATCATGGTTGTCACACCCCAACCTTAGGGGTGTGGCCGGCATCCGGCATCCGGCGCCCTTAGGCCCGAGCGTATCGATCCTAATATTTGTGACATGTATACTAACTAAGGGGCCGACGAAGCCTCTAACATATACTTAACTGAATAAGGAGAAATCACTTGCACTCAAAAAAGGCCCAAACCATACATTTACATATAAGGCTAACATGAGAATAATAAATCTACTGAAGAGGCCGACGAGACCACACACGATTATCACACATACACAACTGTCTACGAGCCTCTAAGGAATATACAGACAAAAACTGGTCGTGACAGGGCCCACCATACCCAACTATATACATATGCACAATGGTCATACCTATCAACTCACTACACGGCTCCGGAAGAAAGAAGCGTGAAAACTCCAGCTGAGTCAAGTCCTACTATGTGGGAAGCATCTGTATCCCAATCGGTACCTGCGGGCATGAAACGCATTGTCCCCGGAAAGAGACATCAGTACGAAAGATATACTGAATATGTAAGACAGATAATCAATATAAATAGTAGGTACAACATATGAGATGAGGGTACAAAAGTCAACTTGAAACTCATAACAAGCCTCTGAGAGCCTACCCGTCATAATCATGGAGGTGTATATGTATGTGTGTCAGTAAAAATCTAGCCGCTCCGTGGGGCAATATAATGTAATGTCCAGCCTCACTGTGGAGTAATTCATTTCATAATACACACACACACACACACACACATATATATATATATATATATATATCATACCCGGCCTCGAGAAGGACTTGATCGTACCCGACCAAAATGTGGGACTCAATAATATCAAAACCAACTGCAGCTGGGTACACATCTACGTGTCGTACCCGGTCGACTATAGCGTGCTCGGTATGAAAATAGCTACATATATATAAATGCAATGCAAGAGAGACTCTGAAGGACCTTATGAAACCGTCCTTTGATTCTCAATTGTTGTGGGATGATCTTTCGAAGCTCTTTAACTTCATGTCTTCCATAAGCAAACTTAGTGACTCCAGGTCGTTATCTTCCGATTATTATTATGTAACTGCGTCTATATTACTAACTGAGATTCATTAATGATCATAAGAAACATAAGATTTAATAGATTATCAAGTCGGAAAAATGTTTCGGGAATAGAACAACAAGAGTTATAAATGGCAACAATATGATACAAAAGTAATCGCCAGCTTTAAATTTAAGAGTAGAACTCTTTTTCAAGGGACGTCGTTGTGGTTACACTTATTTGTCGATCATGTCAAAAAAATAAAAGAGTATGCCTTAACATACCTTGTCCTTGACGCAACAACTGTCCTACAAGTCTTCACACCTCGTACGGGTGATTATCTATGTCACGTAAAAATCAATATTAATATTGAATATAAATTTCATAGAAAAACTCATATAAATATCTTATCGACAACTTCGAATACCTTGGATTCATAAATTCTTTTACAAGGAACTCTCTTGTAATTCAATCTCACGGTTCCAATAAAAAATACAATTTCCACAGAAATTCATTTAGGCGTTCTTCGACAATTTTAGCATATATAATCCCCTTAAGCTTTTCTTATACGGAAAAAAAATCTAATGTGATTCAACTTCACAATCCTCCAAACCAAAATTTTCTTAATCCATAACATACACAATCAATTCCATCATCCAATCCAACTCATATTTAGAGTAAATCAGCTCAACAATTCATTTTGCGAAGTCTTGATCATGAAAACTTTTTTCATAACTTTCCCCAATTCAACAATTGCTCATAAATATAAGTAGAGGAGGACAAAACATACCTTAACACATAATAATCCTCACAAAATAGTAGAGTATTTGATTCCCAAGGGTTTCCAAAACCGATTCAATTCAGATATGATAGTTTCTACGATTATCACGGAAATTTTCACGCTAATCTTTTGTAATTTTCCTTGGAATTGATCTTGGGCATTAGGGATTCACTATAGACGATTTAGGATGTGTTCTTGGTCTGATTGGGGTGAAAAATGAAGTCCAAAACGACATAACCCGCTTTATACCCTACTGCAATTTTCCATCGCCGCAACTTGACGGTGGGTTTGACGGTTTGTCAAACATGTTGATGCCCCGTCAACCTGGACCATCAAGTTGCCTCCTGAGACCTGAAAATTTCATGGAAATTTGACGGCTCAACCTGCATTTTGACAGTCCGTCAAAATACACAGTTTCTCAATTTTGTCGAAACATATTTTCTTTGATCCATTTAGCTACCAAATACTCCGGAACTTCCGTACTCAATCCGTAAACCTTTATTACCCTTCCGTAAAGCCGTACCTCATCTCAGAACATCAGTATCCTATCATCGTCATGACGGAACGCAAAACTACGGGGTGTAACATCCTTCCCCCTTAGGAACATTCGTTAGCAAATGTTGAAAATATTCTAACTCCCAAGTTTTCCAGAAATCTTGGCAGTGTTTCCTTCGTAAACATGACTATCCAGAACCTGTCAAGCAACCCAAACATATATCCAATGCCACATAGGGCAACATAATATCAAAATAACATCAATCGACCTCACACGACCGCTTTTGCTCATAAAGATTAAAGGGAGTTCACTCATAACTTACCTTAATATCATTTTCCTAACATCTGAGTTGTACCAGATACACTTGCTCCAATATAAAATATACATGATCTATATTCGATAAACTAAATAAGAATAGAGAGGTTATATCGCATGAATACTAATGGGAAATCTGAATCATTTTAGTAGGGTAATTTCTTAGGTTCCGTGACCTTTCTTGATTGAGTTCTTGCGGATTAAGGACTATCTCGCCCTATCGTTGATCAAATTACATTGTTATGCATTGTTGATACAATGTTAACCTCTCATTCATACCATTATCTGACGGTTGTACTTTGTCTAAGTCGTTGTATTTTGACATTTGGGCTGCATTCTTCTTTTCCGTAGTATAATGTTCATCTTATAATAAAGTTTAGATATTTGAGTTCATAGGAACGAAGCACAAGATGATGATGAAAGGTTGTGGCACGATAATCATCAAAGTCGGGGATGTAAAAGTAGTAGAGTCATTCGAATTCACTTTTCTTCTCTTCTTCTGACCTCCTCGATAGTGTCCTTATACGGTACATAAGTTTTAAGCAGCCTTCTAGTCTAAAAACTTCCTTCGTCAAAACATCATCTTTTTCCTTTTTATTTTGGAGTACCTCCTGAATAAATGTCTCCAATTGAGACGAGGTTCTGCTTGTTGGTTACCACCTTTCCCAACTGAGTTCAGTATTATGATCTCGAGGAGAGTTCTATTCTTTTGCCATGTATAATCTCCTTTATTCGCTGATCTGGCCATATATCTCTCACTAGTCATCAATCCTTAGTTCAAATTTCTCCCAAACTCTATACGTTCACCCTCAGCTTGGGTCCGATAGTCTGACTTGAAATCTTCATTCAGGACGGGACAATGGAAATTCGAAAAACTCAGGGCTTCTTTTAAACTGGTCCTCTGATTAGTTGGTAGTGTTTATGAGCAATTGTATAATGGCTTGAGATAGTCTTCAAAATAAACCTTTTGACCAAACTTTTATTGTATAACTAGACTTAATCGTTACTGTTCATACTGACGAGTCACTTTGATATTAATTTTTTTGATTACATAATGATTCTTAAAGAACCTCGGTTTGCTCAATAATTCACACATAATATCTCCACTTCAAAAGCAATTCTTCTTGAGATGTTGCTATTGATACTCTTAATCCTTGGACCTTGATAGTGTTCCCGTTATTATCCTTACTCCCCCTCGTGATTTTTTTTCCTAAAGGGCTATAGATAGAATGTTTTGTCATGAGGCTTCTTGATTCCCAATATAACAAAGAATTCATTTACCTATAGCTCTAAGGGGGTATCACCCGATTTGTATTACGGTTGGCCACCCGTCACTTTTTTGGGTGATTTTTCACTATAACTCACTTAGTGACTCCCATTGTTCAATGGTACATGACCCCATGGTCCATTATTTTCCCTCTATTTACCTTTTATCTTCTTGCTTCTCACAATGTCTCGAGTTCGTATACTTATTTAGCGACGTTAGGTATTCCAAGGTAGACTCATTGTTCCATAATTATACTCAATATTTGTTCGATTATCCTTTCTCAACTTGTATCATCTTCTGATTAATTTCTTTATCCTCCTTTTCCCCTTAAATACTGAAAGCAAGACGTTCTTTCCTTTCATCATAATTTCTTCTTTTGTCAACTTTATTTCTTGAGGACCTGCCATATTTATTGTCTCCTGACTTGTGATCTTTTATAATTAACATTCCCTTTATGCTACGAGCGCATACTTAAGGTTTTACTTTTGCAAGGTGTTCATCCATCGGGTTCCCCTCGTACTTACTGTATTTTAGACAACGTTGTCATCTTTATTCCTCGATTTTTCTTCTTTTGTACTGATGTCCTTAACTTTATGATCATAGTATTATTCTTCTTGTGAGGTCCCCAATTCATTCGGCAATCAAAGTGTTGTCATCACCTATTCGTTCATTTGTTGCTTCCTTGTTCTTATACTTTAGCTCTTTTCATTACTGCTTGTCTTAGGCTATTCTTAATTTCCTCATCATATACTCACATTGAATTCAGTCCATCCTTACTTTCACTCATATGTCTGTAGATGTCTTATCGATATTCGTAGAGGAACTAATGTTGACGTGTTCAAATTTGAATCGTGACTGGACTCAATACTTATTACTGATTCAGATTTCCTCCCTTATATTGGTATTAGAATTTTTCTCTATTCGACATGCATTCAACTAGCTTAGATATTAGCGATTGGAATTTCTTCAAAGATTCCTCATCTTAGCGCACTCTTGGTATCATCGTTTGCGGACGTCATAACTTAGATCTTTAGATCTGGAAGTTTAAATGCCACTCCTTTACTTATACCCTTATCCTTTACTGGTATTTTTGTTACCTAGAAGTCTCACTCCAACTCCTTTATTGTCGTCCTTACTATTTTCGGTTTTCTCCTAATCTATTTGGGTGAGATATATTCTTCGACTTTATTAAGTTGTCATAACGCTTTTACTTGTGTGCACCAGACATCCATTTATCAGTGTCGTCGTTTCTCTGTTAGTCATACTTTCATCGCAAATTATTTCCACTTAATGTCGAGACTCCTGCCATCTTTCCTAATGAAGAAAGTATATTGCTTGTCTTTAATTAAAAATTCTCCTTCCGTTTGACGGTTCTTTCTACATGATTTATCAATGTGGAGAGATTGGGATTACTAACTTATGTATAGCTTTCTGCATCCTTTTTCTTTCTTCAACTACCTTCTGAACAACGTTGCAAGTAACTTATTCCTGGAAATCCATTTTCCTTATTACTCTTTTGGGGTTTCCCTAAATACTTTGGACTCGTGAATTCCTCCTTTTTAAGTCACACGTTCATTTACTCTCTGAATCTCAGTATTGTTCACGCTACAAGATCTAAGGGTGCTAGGTACATATATAGTTAATAACTGGGTAATTCCTATATCATTTTTCTTAGAACCTTGAATATAACGATTTCACTTATCACCTTCCATTCCTATCATCGATTTACGGTCTACATATGCCTTGTATGACATACTTGCTATATCAAAATAATTGACCGATCATAGGTATAAACACAACTATTCTTAATAAAATTATCAACAAACCTGATTGATTGCATTATTCTAAGTAACATCGGGATAGACTAGTCTTCCTGACTCAACCTCGGACATCTACACACTCAATGACTCATGCTCCCACACCAGTAACATCCCTCAAGATCACCGGGGCATGGCCTATAATGCACATGTCCACACTGATGGCACAACGACTGAAATCTCTCGGGACATTCTTTGACCCTATGGTCTAAAGCTCCACACCTCGAACATAACTTGATTTCAGATAAACATGCCCCATCATAACTCTATCCACATTGCTGACAGCGTGGTCTACTTCTTCTGACATCTTCTGGTGTTTGTCTGATTGCTATCCATAAGCTTTAATCTGATGCCTCCCTCAATATTAATTCTTCAGCATCTGTGTTCATTCCAAACCTTCTGGTCTATCTACTGGTCACTTCCTACTCGCTTCTACTTGTCAGGGGCGAACCTTAGTTGACTGACTTCCATGATATTGGTCTTCTTAGTCTCTCAAAAGGTCTATCATATGGGGATATTTGAACATTACCCTGCTCTGGGATGATAATTGGGGGTGATGTTGCATACACAGGACCACTCACACCCAACCCAAATGGAAATGACCATTGCGCTGATGGCCTCTATATTGTACGGGCTTTCCTATAATCTGGCACTACCACTGGAATCGGTGGCACTTGGAAGGGTGATTTCTCTTAAATCTCAGATGGTTCATCTTCCATAGATGAATCCTCGGATGGATCATCCTCCACAGACAGTTCCTCGTCCATGGACGTGTCTTCCTCTATTGAATAACTTACATTCCTGTCTGGTGACCTTATATTCCTCGGATTCATACTGGCGGGTGGTTGTCGGCTAGTACCTTCTCCCGCATTCCTAACCCATTTCCTGCTATCAGAACATTCTCTAGATCTCGACATTACTGAAAAGAAAGATCAAGATGGGATTTAGTAACTTATGACTTCACTTCTATCGTACGATCTAGATTTTCAAGAAATGTAACATCCTAAATGCCTTGTAGCTTCCTGTTTATAAGTGTGTCACGCAACACACCCATAATCATGACTCTACTACACACAACTTGTAGACACCCCTAGGACTGACCTGCTCTGATATCACTTTGTCACACCCCAACCTTAAGGGGTGGCCAGCACCCGACGTCCTAAGGCCCGAGCATACCGATCATGATACATGTGACATGTATACTAACTCAGGGGTCGACGAGGCCTCTAATATATACTTAACTAAATAAGGACAAATTGTCTGCACTCATAAAAGGCCCAAACCATACATATACATAACAAGGTCGATATGAACATAATAAATCTACTAAAGAGACCGACGAGGCCACACGAGACTATCACACATACACAACTTTCTACAAGCCTCTAAGGAATATAAGGACAAAAATTGGTCGGGACAGGACCCCGCCATACCCAATTATATACATATACACAACACTCATACCTATCAACTCACTACATGACTCAGGAAGAAAGGAGCGTGACAACTCCAGTTGAGTCAAGTCCTACTATGTGCATGAAACGTAGTGTCCCCGGAAAAAGGCATCAGTACGAAAGATGTACTGAATATGTAAGGCAGATAACCAATATAAACATAAGGCACAATATATGAGATGAGGGTACAGAAGTCAACCTGAAACTCATAACAAGCCTCTGAGAGCCTACTCGTTTTAATCATAGAAGTGTATATGCATGCGTGTCTGTAAAAATCTAGCCACTCAGTGGGGCCATATAATGTAATATCCAGCCTCATTGTGGGGTAATTCATATATATATATATATATATATATATATATATATATATATATATATATATATATATATATATACCTAGCCTCAATGAGGACTCGATCGTATCCAACCCAAAAGTGGGACTCAATAATATCAACCAATTGTAGCTGGGTGCATATCTACGTGCAGTACCCGGCCGACTATAGTACAGCTCGGTATGAAAATAGCTACATATATATAAATGCAATGCAAGACAGATTCTGAAGGGCCTTATGAAACCAATCGGAGTGACTCGAGTTCGTTATCTTTCAATTATTGTTATGTAACTGTGTCTGTATTACTAACTGAGATTCATTAATGGTCATAATAAACATAAGGTTAAAGAGATTATAAAGTCGGGAAAATGCTACGGGAATAGAACAACAATAGTTATAAATGGCAACAATATGATACAAAAGTAATCGCCAACCTTAAATTTAAGAGTAGAGCCCCTTTTGAAGGGACGTCGTTGTGGTTATACTTATTCATCGATCATGCCAAAAGAATAAAAGAGTATGCCTTACCATACCTTGTCCTTGATGTAACAACCGTCCTACGAGTCTTCACACCTCGTACAGGTGATTATCTATGTCACGTAAAAATTGATATCAATATTGAATCCAAATTCCATAGAAAGACTCATATATATATATATATATTATCGACAACCTCGAATACCTCAGATTCTTAAATTCTTTTACAAGGAACTCTCTTATAATTCAATCTCACGATTCCAATGAAAAATACAATTTCCACATAAATTCATTTAAGCGTTCTTCGACAAATTTAGCATATCTAATCCCCTTAAGCTTTTCTTATACGAAAAAAATCTAATGTGATTCAACTTCACAATCCTCCAAATCGAATATTCCTTAGTCCATAACATACACAATCAATTCCATCATCCAATCCAACTCATATTTAGAGCAAATCAGCTCAATAATTCATATTACAAAGATTTCATGATTTTGCGAAGTTCTAATCATGAAAACTTTTTCATAACTATTCCCAATTCAACAATTGCTCATAAATATAAGTAGAGGAGGAGAAAACATACCTTAACACATCATAATCCTCACAAAACAGTAGAGTATTTGATTCCCAAGGATTTCCAAAACCGATTCAATCCGGAGAGGAGAGTTTCTACGATTATCGCGGGAATTTTCACGTTAATATTTCATAATTTGCCTTGGAATATCCCTACTGGAGAGGATTTAGGAGGTGTTCTTGGTCTGACTGGGGTGAAAAATGAAGTCCAAATCGACATAACCCGCTTTATATTCGACTGTAATTTTCCACCGCCGCAACTTGACGGTGGGTTTGACGGTCCGTCAACCTGGACCATCAAGTCGCCTTATGAGACCTGAAAATCTCAGGGAAATTTGACGGTTCAACCTGCATTTTGACGGTCCGTCAAAATACACACTTTTTCGATTTCGTCAAAGCATATTTCCTTTGATCTATTTAGCTTTCAAACACTCTGGAACTTCCACACTCAAGCCATAAATCTTCATCACCCTTTCGTAAGGCCGTACCTCATCCCGAAACATCAATATCCTATCAATGTCACGGCGGAATGCAAAACTACGGAGGGTAACAATGGTAATGTATCCCGAGAGAATTTGATCTTATTGGGGATTGAGAGGGACCAAATCCATTTAAAATCTTTGTTACTAATAGAGATAGGATCAATAAGCTCATAACAGGAGTTAGTAGAGAAATGACTTATTTTATTATTAGGGCACCAAAGAGGGATATCATGAGTAGTATTTCTTAGAGGAAGGGGGATGCAGTTGATTTTATTAGCAAGAGTACTAGGAATATCAAAAGATACGCCAGTGAGGTCCCATTTATTATTGGTATATAGATCACGGATGGATAGATGGAGGTCGGAATAATTAAGCGGACCCTCAATACAATTTCTAAGCGTAGAACCATTAAGAATCCACCTTGTATTCCAAATATCAACCTTAGAATTATTGGAAGGGATCCAAAGCATACCTTTGGAGCATATTTCCCACCCTCTAAGAATAGATTTCCAAATAAAGGAGGAGTTTCTCCTAGATGCAATAGTAGAGTACTTGTGAGAGATAATTTGTGCCCAGAGGGATTGGGGACAATGAAGAATATCCAGGTAAGACCACTTAGAAGTGTTAGATTCTTAGACCTAGCCTTCCGAATGCCCAAGCCTCCCATATTCTTAGGAGTAGTAATGGTATCCCAATTAATAAGATGCAATTTTTTCTTGCAATCAGTGGTATTCCAAATAAAGTTACGCATTAATTTGTCAATTTGATTTAGAACTTTTTGGGGAAGGGGAAAGTATTGCATACAATGAGTGGGGATAGCACTAAGAGTAGCTTGAGTGAGTGCAACTCTTCCTGCCATGTTTAAAAACTTAATCTTCCAATTTGCCAAGCGGTTTCTCATGTTATCAATGATAAATTGATAGTCACTAGGCTTAGGATGATGGTCTAACACGGAAAAACCAAGATACTTTCCAAAGGTCTTACTACTATTGATACCAAAAAGAAGAGAAGTTTTATTAATAATTTTCAAAGGACAGTTATTGGAGAAAATGAGTTTAGACTTTGTAAAATTATTAATAAGCTGTCCTGAAAGGGAGCAGAAAAGTTCTAACATGGACTTTATCACTGAACAACTCTTGTCATTCATTTGGGAGAGCAAAGTGAGATCATCCGCGAAAAAAAGATGTGAAATTTTAGGTCCTTTACTACAAATTCTAATTGGACTCCAGTTACACACATCAACCTGATAATTAATATTGATAGAAAACATTTCCATGCATAGTGACGAATACCTCTACTTGGAGAGAAATATTCCGTAAGAACCCCATTTACATTGATAGCGATACTACTAGTAGTAATACAACTCATAATTAACTTGGTAATACCAGAAGGAAATTTAAAATATCTTAGCGTTCTATAAATAAAAGACCACTCTAACCTATCAAATACTTTTCCAAGATCTATCTTTAAAATCATCTCATATCTTTTCCCTTTCTTTTTCTTGAAATAAGAAATCACCTCTTGGATAACAATAGCATCATCACTAGCTCTCCTTTTAGAAATAAAACTAGATTATTGAGGGCTAATGAGAGACGGGAGTAAAGGCTCGAGTCTATTAGCAATAATCTTAGTAATTCAAATATACTTACCTTCGGGCTACTCAAATATACTTGCCTTCGGGGCTATTCAAATACACTTGCCTTCGGGGCTATTCAAACACACTTGCCTTCGGCTATAATTGAAATGCATTGGATAAGGTTGCACACACCACAACAAATATATATATAATATGTGATATGAGATAAGGTAGGTGTACTGATTAACTAAGTATTCTCTGGGACGAGTTGGGAGGAGATTTTGTGTGTGTGAATATGTATGGGCTTGTACATCGACAATGTTGAAACCTGTTTTCATGAAATGCTTATTATGTTCATAATATGAATGTACTTAAAATATTGTGAGGTTGCTTTGAATTGTAGGGCGAGGTTATCACTCAGCCCCGGATGGTAGGGCTGACTATTTTACTCTTTTATTTAAGATAGTTTCAGGAAAGTGCGATATAGGAAAAGCTCAGTAACAGGGCTAACGATCGTCCCGCAGTCTTGTTGTCCCACCAATCCATTACTTCGGATTTTGTGAAAGTTGTTCTAGATTAAGTAGGTTTGAAGAACCAAGTTTTCGTTATCTCGGGGATTGTCCTACATGAGACTGTTTTCTTTTGAGATTCGAATGTTTTTATTCTATATTTGAGTATAGAAAAATTGGGGATGCTAGAGTATGGGTTTGTGCTTTCATTAAAGAAGTACATGATTATATTAATTTCGCACCTAGATATATGTATAATTTAGGATGAAAAGAATGAAAATGGTTCGCCTGGAAAGGGATGATCGTCAGGGAAGACTTGAGAAAAGTCGGGCATGATAGTTTTTCAAGTTATTGGTATTGCGAATTTTAGGGATCAAGCAGATTATAGTATTATTTATATTGGAGGGGATAGAAAAAGAGTTGAAGATATCTTGACAATAATTTATAATGGAATCCCCTACTATTTTTCAGTACCGTTGGTAAGAAAAGGGTGAATTCCATCTGAACCCCGGAGCCTTATAAGGGTGAAAGGAAAAAATGGCCTGAGTGATTTCCTTCTTTTGTAACTGGGTGTCTAAAATATCTAAGCTCCAGGTGGAAAACGTAGTAGGTTGGTGCTTGATCTCTCTTAAATTGGTGTGGCTATGAGAGGAAGTAAACATCTTTCTAAAATTGCCAACAGTATGATCTAGGATCATTAATCCAATCACCTGCATCATTTTCAAAGAAAATTTTATTTCGTCGTTTCCTATTTGAGGCAGTTAGATGAAAAAAATGAGTATTTGCATCCCCTTCATTCATAATATTCTAGATCTAATTTTCCAAAAATCCTCCTCTTGTCCTAAAATACCATTATATTCTGAGATAAGGTCAGCTTCTAATTGCTGAAGGAAATTACTATAGGGATGGTGAGGAGAATTTTGGAGACCATTAAGACGAGCAAGGATCTTTTTTTTCTTTTTGAAAATATCCCCAAATGTAGCATCCTTCCACGTGATAACTCTTGTTTTGAAACAGGCAGAAGCACTAGGGAAGTCAGAATTTTTCCAACAATCATTGACAATGTTTATGAAGTCAGGATGTCTGCACCAAAGAGTTTCAAGCCTAAACGGACGGGGTGTGTCGAAGAGATGCTTTGGCCAATATTTCAAGAAGAATAGAGTTATGATCTGAGTGAGTTTTAGGAGGATGGATAATAGAGGCATTAGGAAAAACATCTAACCATTTGGTGATTACCAAAAATTCTATCCAGACGCTCCATAATCGTCCATTATTGATTTGCCTATGATTTGACCAAGTAAATTTACTTCCTTTGAAGCCTAAGTCTATTAAGTTGCATTGATTAATTTTTTACCATAGATTGTTAGCACGATTCTTATTCAAAGTTCTTCCCCCAAATTTGTCATTGGCATATAAACCAACAATACAAGGCCATTTATTGTCCAATTTCCATATAAGAAATCCATGTTTCATATCCGATGTGAGACTCTTAACACTCCTCACATGTCCAAATCTTGTTAACTGAAGCGTGGATAATATAATTTTGGGGTCCAACAATCGATGAACAAAGAATTGCAATGGGTCTGACACTAATATCATGTAAAGAATGAAATTTGGACTTAATGTAAAGAATGAAATTTGGGTCTAATGTAAAGAATGAATTTTTGGTCTAACTCAACCTCAAAAGCTAGCTTATAGGATGAGAATTGTCAAAGTTCATATAAGGAATAAGGTTATCCTAAAGCACACCTCTTTGTTTTTTTATCGTTACTAGCATAAACGGAAGAGAAAATCCAAGTAATTTTAGTGGGGATTACCTCGATCATGGCACTAATTTCTTGTTCACATCTCAGAAAGCTATGCAGTCACATGATTGTGATCCCAAAGAATTGTCATACCTCTTACTTGCCCGACCGCTGGACTTCTATCATTTTAGAGAAACAAACTCATCTAAAAGAGGAAGATGGTTGTCCATTCTAGTTTCTAGGAGGGTACCCATGCAAGGTTTATGAGTAGCTAATAGTTCCCTAAAATTAGTTCTAAAATTTTCATTATTCCCTCCCCTAATGTTCCAAACAATGAAATTTGTAGCTCTATTCATATTTTCCTGATTGGGAAGGTAACCATTCTCTATCCCCTCCCGGGGCATAATGTTTCTCCTCAGACGAGGTACTAAGATCATTGCATGTTTGCCCACTGTAGGCTCCTGTGGTGGACGTATGTCCAGAGTACACTTGTATAGAGTTGGTGGACAATGAAGGATCTGCCTCTGGTCCTGCATCTGTGAGAATAGGAAGACTTTCACCTCGTCCAGGATCGATGTTTCTGTCACTACTTCCGGAATAGGGATGATATCCTCCTCTCCTGGAACTTCCATTGGATTCTCAACTGGATTTAGATTTTCTTCTACGTTTGGAGGAGGTTGGGGAATTGGGTTCACTACTGGCCCTTGGATTCTCGGCATTGTCGAGACCGCTTTGATAAATGGAAGATATCAAAGATGGATTTTGTTTACTTGGGAAATGAGGAGTAATAATGGGATGAGCTTTTTGCATGTCAAGAGAGTGGATAAGCGTCTGTTTTGTAGTATCCTCTGAAGATTTGGCTTGAGTAACGTGTCCATCATCGACGGACATCTGTTCATGCAAAGTATCGTCCAACTGGAGTAAGGGTGGGTCATTAGGAGAGGAGATTATCATTGGGTCATCAGGAGTAGGAGTGTTAAGTGAGTTGTTTATGTTAATGGGAGTATAAAAAATAGGAGAAATTGGGGCGGTAGGATAATTAGTAGTATTAGTGTGTATAGGATTATCATTAATCTTCTGCATGTCAATTGATTTGTCAGTTTTGTGGGTCTCCACGTTACTAGAGGACGTGTCATTAGCTACTACAGTGGTGGAATTCTGAAAATTAATTTAATTAGAAATTATTGAAAGAAATAATCCCCTTGATTATTTTCATTAATTGAATAGATATATATACAAGTTACATATTTCCATAATAGGAAAATTCTTTTCCTATTCTACTTCTAAATCCTTATTCTACCATAATTCTAACTATACAATTATGGTAAGTGTATAACACTAATTAAGGTATCCTTTTCATTACAATATACTACAATATACATTCCTAATATACCATATATACTTCTACCTGTGATGGGCTGTTTGCACACTGCCGAGATGGGCTTCTGCCCGTGATGGGTTGGGCTGTTTTAACACACCCCCGCAGTCATAGCGGGCGCTCTTCGAACGCTGAGAATGCCCCTAAAATCTTCAAAAAGTACCGCGGGTATACCCTTGGTAAAAATGTCTGCAATTTGATAACGAGACGGGACATGGCATACGCGAACTTGACCTTTAGCAACCTTTTCACGGACAAAGTGAATGTCCATTTCGATATGCTTGGTGCGTTGGTGTTGAACCGGGTTACCTGAAAGGTAGATGGCACTAATGTTATCGCAATATACCAAGGTTGCCTTCTGAATGGGACAATGAAGCTCCAAAAGCAAATTACGTAGCCAACATGATTCGAGACCACATTCGCCACCCCTCGATATTCTTGCCTCTGCACTTGAGCGTGATAGAGTTGCCTGACGCTTTGCCGACCAGGAGACCAAGTTGTTGCCAAGGAACATACATGTAGCCGAAGTCGACCTTCGGTGTCGGGACAACCACCCCAATCAGCATCCGTGTAGGAGACAAGTGTGGATGTAGATGAGGGATACAAGTGCAAACCATAATCCAGGTGTCCCCCGAATATACCGAATGATGCGTTTGATTGCATTCATGTGCTCAACTCTGGGATCATGCATGAATAAACACACCTGCTGAACCGCATATGTAATATTCGGTCTGGTAAAGGTAAGATACTGGAGGGCCCCTGCAAGACTGCGATAGCGGGTCGGGTCCTCGTATGGTGCACCCGCCGTGGTACTTAGCTTTGGGTTTGCATCAATCGGCGTGGAAGTGGACTTACGGGATGACATCCCGGCCCTCTCGATAATCTCGGCGAGAAGATACTTCCGTTGAGACAGAAACAACCCACCCGAATGACGTTTGACGGCAATCCCCAAAAAATAACTCAAAGGCCCTAAGTCTTTCATAGCAAATTCGAATCGAGCATGGCCATGATAGACGGCGCAAAGCATCGGAGGAAGCGATCAAGATGATATCATCCACATATAACGAGAATATAGGCCAATGACGAACCACGGCGGTAGATGAACAAGGAATTATCTCGACTGCTGTGAGTGAACCAATTGTCGAAACAAAGTCGCAAATCGTGTATACCAGGCCCGTGGAGACCGCTTAAGGCCGTATAATGATTTCTTCAACAAACAGACATGATTAGGGCGGTTGGGATCCCTGAAACCCAACGGCTGATGCATATAGACTGTTTCCTTAAGGTCACCATGTAGAAAAGCATTCTTGACATCCAACTGATGAATTAGCCAAGTCTTTGAAAGAGCCAAGCTAAGCACAGTGCGAATGGTAGCCGGTTTGACCACCGGACTAAACGTCTCACCACAATCAATTCCAACCTGCTGAGTCTTACCATCACCAACAAGTCGCGCCTTATGTCGAGCAAAGGACCCATCTGAATTCTCTTTGTGAGCAAAAATCCACATAGACCTGATAACATTAATACCATATGGACGGGGCACAAACTCCCATGTCTTATTAGCAATAAGAGCATTATATTCATCAGTCATAGCAATTTTCCAATTAGGGTCATTTAATGCGGACACAGGATTGCGGGGCAAGGGGGATTTAAAGACATCCGAATGTAAATTAAAATGTCTTTTAGGTGTAAAAATACCCCGCTGACTACGAGTGACCGATCTATGACTCGAGGAAGAATTGAGTGAATTTTGGGAATTTTCTCGGGTTCGGACGACCGACCGGCAAGGCGCAGATGGGCCCGCCGGCCCAAATCGGTAAAAAACGGGCTCGGTTTTCGGACCGGTTCCGAATTGGGCTGGACCGGCCCAATAGCCGGAACTATTCCGGTGGGCCGGAACAAAGGGTGCGACGATCGTGGGACCAGCGGGCAGTGGGCCCGCTGGAGGATTTTGGGTACGGGAGTTGTCCAAAAAATTCCGAATAATATACGGGGATATTTGGTCATCCAAAAAATTATACGACTTAGGTTCGGGAGTATGAACTTTCGTAAACGGGAATTGAGTTTCATCGAAAATGACATGGCGATTGATTATGATTTTCTTGGAGGATAAATCAAAACACTTATAACCACGATGATTTGACGGATAACCCAAAAACACACACGGGGTAGACCGAGCCTGGAGTTTGTTAATTGTGGTGGATGGGAATAACGGATAACACAAGCACCCAAAAATCCGAAGATGAGAATACGAAGGATCCTTCTTATATAGGATTTTGAGGGGGGAGGAATATGTCAGACCTTTGGAAGGAAGTATGTTAAGAAGATATGTGGTCATTTGTATAGCATGATGCCAAAAATATGGAGGTATGGAGGCATGAATTAAGAGAGTTCGGACAATGTTATTGATGGAACGAATTTTGCGTTCGGCCTTACCATTTTGTGGAGATGTATGAGGACACGAAAAACTAAAATTGATCCCATTATTAGCACAGAAATCCCGAAACTCCCTATTGTCATATTCTTTCCCATTATCACATTGAATATTTTTTATGTCTCTTTCGAATTGAGTACGAATAAACGCTCTAAATTTGATGAAGATGGAAAATACTTGTGATTTATTTGCAATTGGAAACGTCCACAAAAATCTAGTATAATCATCTAAAAAGAGAACATAATATCGATGACCCACCGAACTTAGAACAGAGACGTCCATAAGTCACTATGAATAATGTCAAATGGCATAGAAGTATGAGAATTGGAGTCTACAAATGGCAACTTAACAATTTTTCCTAATGAACATGACTGACAAATTGGAGTACGACTCGTACCCTTACAAGAAACAAAGCTATTTTTATCTAAAGCTGATAAAATAGAAGATCCCGGATGACCCGTACGAGCATGCCACATGGAAGGAGAGATGGTCGCAAAAGCCGACGGCAAGGCCGGGACTCGATGAACCGAAACCGGCATGATAGGATACGATCCCCCCTACTATCACACCTCATGAGATGACTCCCCGTCTTGAAATCCTTCACGAGAAAACCGAAAGGATCAAATTCAACGAAATAGAATTGTCATTTGTGAACTTTCGGACAGACACTAAATTTTTAATCAATTTAGGAGCATGTAAAGTATTTTTCAAGAGGAGTGGTGGATTGGGGGGAGACAATGTTTTCTGACCATACCCTAGAATTGGAATAGAACTGCCATTACCAACAATTATCCCCCTAGGGGTGCTCAAATTGGAATAAGATGAGAGAGTACCTGATTCGGAAGTCATGTGAGTAGTGGCCCCGGTGTCCATTACCAATTTGGGTCCGGGTTTGGGTCAACCCCAACGTGTGCATCGCGGCCTCGATATCAGTATGAGTGGGCCATGTTGTATGATGGGCTTGCGGAGGATGGGGCCCAAGGACTCCATTCCGTGATGCTGATGGGCCGTAGGTGCTTTGAGGTGCTTCTTGTTGGGCCACCGGCCGCCGGGCCGCCACTTCGGGCCGGGCGCCGGGCTCGGACCGTCGCCACCCCACCGGCCGCCGGAAACCGCCGCCGGCTTGTGGATGGTACGGGTTCCACTGCCATTGGCCCCACTGCTGGGCCCATGGCGGTGGTGGGCCACTGTACCGTGGCTGGGACCCACCGCCTGTTTGTTGACCACCGGAACCGCCACCTGTACCGTGCGTTTGCCCCGCGATTTTTGTTATTATTTTTGCGATTATTCTTACCGCCACCATTATTATGGTTTTGGCCTGAATTATTCACAAAACCTGAAGAACTAGGGGAGGACGCCACCATGACAACTGGGCTTGCTCCGGTAGCCGCCTTTTTAGCCAAACCTGCTTCTTCCAACGTAACCATTGAGCGGGCTTGATGAAAGTCCGGAAGAGGGTTGCTTTGGCGAAGGAGAGTTCCAACACCATTATAGGCCTCCGAAAGACCGGCAACCAACTGTAGAACTAGACGATTATTTGTTACTGGGGCGCCAACATTACGGAGTTGATCCGCCAACTCCTTTAGTTTCTTGCAATATGCAGAAACATTTGGAAATTCGTCCATTCGAACGAGAGAGAATTCCTGCTCGAGTGTGACGACACGTGAATGTTGGTTGTCTTGGAATATGTCACACAATCTATTCCATGCAGCCATAGCCGTGGTATCCGGCTCCATAATCGTCTGTAGGAGATCCAACGAAATAGTGGCGTATATCCACCGAAGAATGGTAGCATCAAGTGTAATCCATACCTCAGGATCCTCCGCAGGAAGGGGTCTAGCGGGAGGAATGATGTGATGAAGAACTTGATAAGATATAGCGTGAATTTTAAACAACTCTGCCCACGTTGCATATTGAACGTTTTCCATCTCAAGAACAATAGGGATACTTAGCTTGATATTGGAAACCGTGAGGGCAGAGTGAAAATTGTTCTTAGACATATTGTAAGAACAAAGGAGGGGAAATTTAAGAGAGATTTTTTGAGAGCGGAAGACGAAATTTTGGAAGAGAAAAATAATCTCCTTGATTATTTTCATTGATTGAATAGATATATATACAAGTTACATATTTCCATAATAGGAAAATCTTTTTCCTATTCTACTTCTAAATCCTTATTCTACCATAATTCTAACTATACAATTATGGTAAGTGTATAACACTAATTAAGGTATCCTTTTCATTACAATATACTACAATATACATTCCTAATATACCATATATACTTCTGCCCGTGATGGGCTGTTTGCACACTGCCGAGATGGGCTTCTGCCCGTGATGGGTTGGGCTGTTTTAACAATTATTTTGAATTTTTCATAATTAGCGGTATTACCTAAAGGCTAAAACCGGGTGCTCCTCTACCAATGCAGAAAAGTGATTTTGGGTGGGTAAAGGTTCAACCGGTGGTTTAGGATTTTCTACCAGCTTTTTGCTAGCAGGTTTAGGAACATAATTTTTACTTTTGTCTGATAATTTCTGGGTGTTAAGGTACTTACCTGTAGCGGCGTCAAATATTTTTACATTGATACCTGGAGCCGTCGTGGCAGCATGAACTGGTTTCTGCCATTGTGGGAATGAGGCAGTGGTCCATTCATTGTGCTCTTCTTTGGTCCCCGAAGAAGTTGCAGTTTCTTTTTCCTTTGGAATGTTGTGCTCCTTATTCACTTTAGGTACAGAGCATTGCCCTAATGTGTGTCCTAATCTTCCACATGAAACCCACAAGATCTTCTCTTTAAAAATCTCACGGATATGAAATGAAAATATACTCCTTATATGAACTTGAACAATCTTCACTCTACGAGTTAGTTTTTTTGTTGAGTTAGGCTAAAGATCCATTCTTTAAATGGTATCAGAGTCAGACACATTTCAATTCTTTGTTCATCGATGTTAGGCCTTAAATTATATCTTGGATAATCTTCACCCTACAAACTAGTTTTTGGATTGAGTTAGTCAACTTCATAATGTATTCGTTGTTTATGTGAGCCAATATAAATGTGTGATTTAACAGGGACATTTAATGGTAGTTCAACGCGGAGTCGAGCATATCTTCCTCGTAGTGTAGAAGATGTACATGCATCAATTTTCAATAGCCTCCCAATAGAACTTCCTATTTTTTCTAGCATGATGCGATCATAGAACTCAGTAGGTAATTATGGTAGTCGAATCCATATAGCTGTTAAAAGAGGTTTAGCCTCTGCAGCAACAAAGTTCGGTTCCCATCTCTGAACGAATAAAAAGTGACCATCTATAACTTCTTCTGTTGAGGATTGCAATAGTTTTTCTTGGAAGTGGGGGGAGGTGAAATATGTGAAAAGATTGTAGAGGCATGTGAAGATTGGGGCATTTTCCAGGTAATTGATCATGGGGTTGATGCTGAATTAATCCAACAAATGACAACACTGGCTAAAGAATTCTTCGCCTTGCCTCCTGAAGAAAAGCTCCACTTGGTGGCAAGAAAGGTGGCTTCATTGTCTCTAGCCATCTACAGGAGTACAGGTAACCAACATGCACGTTTAACTACTTTTTACACGTACCAAAAGTATTTTTAGAACTTATTATTTTAGACATGTCACAATTTTTTTTATGGTTTTCTGCTCTTATTACAAGAGCATGTCATTAAATGAAAATTTAGAGTTAAGTTTCTAAATATAAGAAGAAATATATATTTTTTCAATTATACTAAAGAGAAAAAAGGGCAGAGTATCGCAAAAGTTGAAATTTAATACTGTATCAATCAGTAAATTAATTTGACTTTTAGAAAGTAGAAAGTACTCCAATTAATATTTACTTTGTCCCAATTTATATGATAAGTTAAAATTTCGAGATTCAAACTTTTAAATTTAATTATTAAAAAATATTATAAATCATAATAATTAACAACTTTAAAAATTTAAAAGACATTTTTAAAAAATCTGACAAAAAAGACTTGATTAACTCTCCTAAGAGACATAAATTGGAACAAAAAGGAGTATTATGGAACGGAATGGTAAGAGCATTAAATTGTTAATGAATCTTGTTTTGTAGGGTGAAGTGGTCCAAGACTGGCGTGAAATAGTGACCTATTTCACATACCCAATTTGGGCTAGAGACTACTCTAGATTGCCAGACAAACCACAAGGGTGGATACCTGTAACTCGGAATTACAGTGAAAAGTTAATGGAGTTGGCTTGCAAATTATTGGAAGTACTGTCAGAGGTAATGGGCTTAGAGAAAGAGGCCTTAACCAAGGCATGCGTCTATATGAACAGAAAAAAATAATTTTTTAATTATTTTCACTAATTGAAAGAATATATATACAATTTACATATTTTCATAATAGAAAAATCATATTCCTATTCTACTCCAAAAACTTTATTCCACCTGGACACTAACTATACAATTATGATAATACAAATATTATGCTAAGTGTACAATACTAATTACACCACAACATTACCTAAATTAGGAGACTAAAATATTACCTAAAATCTAGACCATATACACGGTCATATATACAAAACCGAGGCTCAATATACATAGGATATACACGTGTATATCATGTATATCCTATGGATATATAACACACCCCCGCAGTCATAGCGGGCGGTCTTCGTACGCTGAGGCTGTCCCTAAAATCTTCAAAAAGAACCTAGGGAAGACCCTTTGTAAAGACGTCTGCAATTTGATACCTGGAAGGGACATGGCAGGCGCGTACTTGTCCACGAGATATCTTTTCGCGAACAAAGTGAATGTCCATATCGATATGTTTAGTGTGCTGGTGCTGAACCGAATTACCACAAAGGTAGATGGCACTAACATTATCACAATAAACCAATGTTGCTTTCTGAATAGGACAATGAAGCTCCAACAACAAATTACGTAACCAACATGATTCAAAGACCACATTAGCTACCCCTCGATACTCGGCCTCTGCACTGGAGCGGGACAATGTCGACTGACGTTTCGCAGACCATGAGACCAAGTTATTACCAAGAAACATACAATAGTCAGACATAGACCGTCTGGTGTTCGGACAGCCACCCTAATCAGCATCTGTATACGAGACAAATGTGGACGTCAATGAAAGATATAAATGCAAGCCATAGTCAAGTGTCCCCTGAATATATCGAATGATGCATTTGAGCGCTTTCATGTGCTCAACCATGGGATCATGCATAAACAAACACACCTGCTATACGACATACGTAATAACTGGTCTCGTGAATGTAAGATATTAAAGGGCCCTTGTAAGACTGTGATAGCGGGTCAGATCCTCGTATGATGCGCCGGCCGCAGCACCAAGCTTGGGCTTAGTATCAACTGGAGTGGAAATAGACTTACAGGATGGCATCCCAGCCCTCTCATTGATCTCATCTGCATATTTCTTTTGGGATAAGAACAGCCTACCTGCATGGCAAGTGACAGCAATCCCCAAAAAATAACTCAAGGGCCCCAAGTCTTTCATACCAAACTCAGAACTGAGCATTGTCATGATAGACTGGCATAAAGTATCGGACGAGGCAGTCAAGATAATATCATCCACATATAATAGTATATAAGCCAGGCAAGAACCACGACGATATATGAACAAGGAATTATCCGACATGCTGTGAGTGAACCCAATAGTCGAAACATAGTCGGCAAACCTCTTATACCAGACCCGTGGAGACTGCTTAAGCCCATATAAGAACTTTTTCAACAAATAGACATGATGAGGATTCCCATAAACCCCAAAGGCTGATGCATATAGACTGTTTCCTTGAGATCACCATGTAAGAAAGCATTCTTCACATCTAACTGATGAATGGGTCATGTTTTCAAAAGAGCCAAGCTGAGCACAGTGTGAATAGTAGCCGACTTGACCACCGGACTAAACGTCTCACCACAATCCACACCAACCTGCTGAGTCTTACCATCACCCACAAGCCGAGTCTTATGCCTTGCATAGACCTAATAATATTAACACCAGATGGACGGGGCACCAACTCCCATGTCTTATTATCAATAAGAGCATTATATTCATCGGTCATAGCAATTTTCTAATTTGGGTCATTTAACGCAGACACAGAATTACGGGGTAAATGTGATTTAAGAACATTAGAATGTAAATTAAAATATCTTTTTGGTTTAAAAATACCCCGTTGACTATGAGTGACCAGTCGATGACTCGGGGGAGAATTGAGTGAATTTTGGGAAATATCGGGACACGTGATAGACGGGCCAGCAGGCAGTGGACCTGCTGGCCCAAAACTGGGAACGGTAGCACTGCCTGAAGCCGAAACTAAACCAGTTTCCGGATTGGGCTGGGCAACTGGCCCAATTACGGAAACTGGAACAGATGATGGCCCAAATACGGTACTTGAAACAGTGGGGGAGACGAGAATGCAGGTCCAGCGGGTAGTGGGCCCGCTGGTGGATTTAGGGTACGGGACACGTCCAAAAAATGGTGAATAATAAACGGGGATATATTATTATCAAAAAAATTATACGAACTAGGCACGGGATTACTAACCGTAGCAAACGGAAATTGGGATTCATAAAAAATGACATGGCGACTAATGATAATTTTATTAGATGATAAATCAAAACATTTGTAACCACAATGATTTGACGAAAAACCCAAAAACACACAAGGAGTAGACCGGGCCTGAAGTTTGTTAATTGTGGTGGACGGAAAGAGTGGATAACACAAGCACACAAAGACCCTAAGATGGGAATACGAATGAGTCTTATTAGATAAAATTTGAAGAGGGGACGAATATGTCAAACCTTTGGAAGGAAGAACGTTAAGAAGATATGTAGCCATTTGTAGAGCATGATGCCAACAATAAGGGGGTATGAAAGCATGAATCAATAGAGTTCGACAATATTGTTAATGGTACGAATTTTTCGTTCGGCTTTCCCATTTTGTGAAGACGTATGAGGGCACGAAAAATAAAAATTAATCACATTATTAGCACAAAATTCCCGAAATACCCCATTATCATATTCTTTGCCATTATCACATTGGATATTCTTAATTTTCCATTCGAATTGGGTTTTAATGAATGCTCTAAATTTTTAAGAAGGTGGAAAAAACTTGAGATTTTTTCGCTATTGGAAAAGTCCATAAAAATTAGAATAATCATCCAAAAAGAGAATATAATAACGATGACCCAAAGAATTGAGAACAGGAGACGTCCATAGATCGCTATGAATAATATCGAATGGCATTAGAGTATGCGAATTAGAGTCTACAAAAGGCAATCTAACAATTTTCCCTAAATAACAAGATTGACAATTCGGAGTACGATGCATACCCTTACAAGAAATGAATTTATTTTTATCTAAGGAATACAAAATAGACAACCCCGGATGACCTAGACGCGCATGCCACAAGGAAGGAGCAAGGGCGGCAAACGTAGATGACAAGACTTGACTTGAAATACCGAAACTTGGTATGATCGGATAAAGATATCCCCTACTATCACACCTCATGAGAGGACTCCCCATCTTGAAATCCTTCACAGAAAACCCAAACGGATCAAATTCAACAGAAACAAAATTATCAGTTGTGAATTTACGGACATACACTAAATTTTTAATCAATTTAGGGGCATGGAGGGTATTTTTCATGATAAGTGGTGGATAGGGTGGGGAAAAAAATTATAACCATAACCGTGAATCGGAATAGAATTACCATTACCAACAATTATACCCCGGGGTTGCTCAAATTGAAATAAGACGAGAGAGTACTTTGGTCGGATGTCATGTGGGTAGTGGCTCTGGTGTCCATGTACCAATTTGGGTCCGGAGGATTTAATCCAAGCGTGTGCATTGCGGCTTCGATGTCGGTAGAAGTGAGGGCCACCACGTAATGGGCCTGCGGGGGTTGAGGCCCAAGCACCCCTACTTGCTGCCTCGGTCTAGAGGGATTACTGAAATTGAGCCACTACATGTTGGGCCGAGACTGGGGCTGGCCAGCCCACTGCCAGTGAGCTGGAAACGCTGGACTATTACTGTTTGGCCCAAACTGGGGCCCATTGCCACTGCACAGGGGCCCAAAACTATTGTTGCTGCTACTGCTGACCGCCCTGAGGGCCACCACCACCACCACTACTGTTCCGGTTGCCGCCAGTGTTGCCGCCGCGATTCTTGCCATTATTTTTCTTATTTTGTTCTTTTTTGCCGCCACCCTTATTGCGGTTTTGTCCCGAGTGGTTGGAACCGGTAGGATGAAAAGTGGACTCGGTCATCATGACTACAGGACTAGCACCGGTAGCCGCCTTTTTAGCCATGCGTGCTTCTTCGAGTGTAAGCATAGAACAAACCTGATAAAATTGCGGAACAGGATTGCTTTGACGAAGAAGCGTGCCAACACCACTATAGGCCTCGGAGAGGCCTGAAACCATTTGAAGGACCAAACAATCATTCGAAACCGGCGCGCCAACGTTGTGGAGTTGGTCCGCCAATTCCTTCAATCTTTTGCAATAAGCTGAAACGTTAGGGAAATCTTTCATGTTGACGTGAGAGAATTCCTGCTCAAGAGTAACAGCTCTAAAATTTTGATTATCTTGGAATATATCACATAGTCTATCCCAAGTTTCCTGCGCCGTAGCGTCAGGCTCAATAATCGTTTGCAAAAGGTCGGTAGAAATCATGGAGTATATCCGCTGAAGGATAGTGGCATCAAGAGTCATCCACAACTTAGGATCATCCTCACGTTTTGGCACCTCCGTATCCTCAGGAGCCACGGAGATTATGTGATGGATGACTTGATGCGAGCGTGCGTGAATTTTGAACAGTTAGGCCTACGTCGCATATTGGACGTTTTCTATTTCAAGAACAAGAGGGATGATATTCTTGATGTTAGAAACTGCAAGGGCAGGATGAAACGTGTTCTTTGATGTAGACATACTGATAGAACAATATGTGATTGAGGGATTTGAAAAAAAATTAGGAGAAATGATGAACCGTCGGCACAAAACCCGAGAAGAAGGGCTCGGTTTTTTAGGCTTATGATGGACGAAATTGCAAGAAATTTGGAGAGGATTTTAAGACCTAGACTTCTGATACTATGAAAAAAATAATCCCTTGATTATTTTCATTAATTGAAAGAGTATATATACAATTTACATATTTTCATAATAGGAAAATCTTATTCATATTCTACTCCTAAAACCTTATTCAACTTGGACACTAACTATACAATTATGATAATACAAATATTATGGTAAGTGTACAATACTAATTACACCACAACATTACCTAAACTAGGAGACTAAAACATTACCTAAAATCTAGACCATATACACGGTCATATATACAAAACCGAGGCCCAATATACATAGGATATACACGTGTGTATCGTGTCTATCCTATGGATATTTAACATGGACCAAAAAGTGGTTGTCAATTTTTACCCAAAATTCCACAACCCGACCTTACCCTTGGGCTGAAACGACACACGGATCCAGGAACCATCACCCTTTTGTTACAAGACCAAGTTGGTGGGCTACAAGCCCCTAAAGATAATGGCAAAACTTGGATCACTGTTCAGCCTGTTGAAGGCGCTTTTGTTGTCAATCTTGGTGACCATGGTCACGTAAGTTCTACACTAAGTATACTGTATTCTGGTAAAATTCACATATAGCCACTTTTCAATTCTTGTAATTGAAAAGTAGTCACTGTCATGAGGTTCAAGATATTGATACGGAGCTTTACTTGTTGAATTTGAAATTCTATGATAGTGGTTTAAAAAAAAATGGGCCGAGAGCAGAGGAGAAGCCAGGATTCGAAGCTCGTAGGTTCGGGATTTTAACTCGTTAAGTTATTAGGTTCTAAATTAACAATTTATACATATTCAATAATTTTTTCAAGATATATACAAGGTTTAGATCAAAGTTACTGGGTTCGGTCGAACCCGCAAATTATATGCTAGCTCCGCCCCTAACCGAGAGTGGTTAGTGGAGCTACTTTTACATACATATCCCTCATCTATGTTGCGTGAATCCTCCATAATTATATATTTTGATGATCCGATATGGATTCCACTGAATTTTTGGAGGATCCAAACAACATAGTTTCTTAGACCCTATAATAGTTTTTTATTCAACGTCTTGAAATAATACAAATTGGACAGTTTTTAAGCAATGGGAGGTTCAAGAACGCTGATCATCAAGCAGTGGTGAACTCGAATAGCAGCAGATTATCGATAGCCACATTTCAGAATCCGGCACCGGAGGCAAGAGTGTATCCATTAAAAATTAGGGAAGGAGAGAAGGCAGTAATGGATGAGCCCATAACATTTGCAGAAATGTACAGGAGGAAAATTAGTAAGGACCTTGAGCTTGCTAGGCTCAAGAAGTTGGCCAAGGAGCAGCAGATACAAGCTGAAGAGGCTACTGAAAAGTCCAAGTTGGAATCCAAGCCCATTGAGGAAATTCTTGCTTAAGTTTTACAATTTTAGCAGTTATATTGGATATTGAAAAAAGATGCTACTCTTTTAATTTCTTTTATAACTACTTTCTTGAATAACCATAACTCTTGTTGTCGTGGAGTCAAAATAGTTTCATTACTCGCATGTTACTTTCACTGATTCACTTATACACAACGATTTAATTGGTTTTAGATAGAGGCACTGTCACTTGTTAAATACTGATGGTATAGGAATACACTCGGACAATTCCTAAGTTGATTCAATTTATTAGATTATTGGTTTGTAAAAAGATAAATCTGATAACGGGACCAAAAATGTATGTTCATTTAGATATTCCCTACCTCAATTCAAATTCTATTTGAGTAAAATTAGAAGAAATGTGCCGCTTAGAGGGAAATCGGACCTCTCATATAAGAACCACATATATATCATTGGGCCCAATTATTTACCGGTCCAGTTTCACTCAGCCCATTACCATTCAGCGCAATCTTTTGGGAAGATGGAGTCTATTGGGAGTCCAATTTCCCAAGTTAGGATTGTAAAAATGACGTTGCTAAATCTTTTAGACATATGATATCCTTGATGAAGTAGTTAATCTTTTTGTTGAAAAGAAAATGAACATATCGGTTTATTTCGATTTTTTTTGTTAGTTTGATTTAATTTTTCGATTTTTTGTAGGACACGCCAAATCACAAAAGTTGACTCCATCTTCCAAAGTTACATCATATGATCATAGTTGTTTAATGACCCGCAGATGTAGATGGATTTGTATTTCCGTGTGATTAATAAACAAAGTGAAAGTGGACGGAGAAGATCAAATATATTGTCCTTTCTGTTGATGCAAGTTGCATCACGTTTTCTTGAAGTTAGAAAACCACTTAAAATAGTTTTGTAAAAAAATTAAATTTAAAAATCCAGGAGGGGGAGAGGAGATTTTATGTTTTATCTCGTGCTGTAGTATGAACTACTTCCACTTTGTAATTGAAGTTATTTTTGGTGACTGAAAAATATGTCCGTAATCATGTCACTTAAAAGAAAATTAAAGTTAACTATATATATTTAATAAGCATTAATTTGTAACTTAAAATAAATGGAAAAGATCATGCATAACCAGTTAATGTACATTGCTGATCGATATGAAATTTCTTTACATTGTTCATGTATACAACTTAAATTCAAAAGAGATATGGTGAAATCATAATCCAGAATATCCGATTTGCTAAAAGATCTAGTATTTCTTATCTTTTCTACGTTTGAACTGGCAATAATCCTGCATACAAGCCGGGGATATATGTGTTGTATGCAGTGGCGGATTTACATGGAGGTGAGGTGTTTCGAACACCCTCGGCAAAAAAATTACAGTGTATATATAGGGTAGATTTTATGTGTTTATGCATATACATTAACTTTTGAACACCTTGAGCAAATACAAAATGTTAGCTCAAATGGTCCAGGGTGTTCAAAATTGTCTCCGGCATGCTAGGTTTGATTATTAGAGACAACATAATTTTTATACTTAGATTTTGTTATTTTTTTCGAACATCCTGGGTGAAAATTTTTGGATCCGCCACTTGGTATATGTGGAGAGAATTACAAAATAATCTGAAAAACTTGTAGAACTCCATGTATATGACAGCTAGTTTACAACAGAAATCCAGAAATCTGGTAATAACCTCTACAGAGAGCATTAGAGCAGACGCGTGAACCTTTCTTGCAAGAAACACGATTGGCCTTTTTGCTGTCTCGCTTTGGAAAGCTAGTGGATGTTTCTCATTTATATATTTGTTTATTCATTTTGGATAGTAGTTTCCGGCGAGCTTGATTACACATCAACTATTTCACTGGATGTCCGTTATTTCTAGGTGTCAAAATTAGCCTAAATTCAAATTATCCGCTCAAGGTTTGATGGGTTTGTGCCAGAGTGATTTTTTTTATGGGTTGATTTGGGCTAGCTCAAATTGACCCATCATAAATCAACAGCCCAAATGAATCTATGATGATGTTCAAACTTGATCCACGAAAATGTTCAATCTTAACCATTAGAGCTTCACTCTATATTAAGATTTTTATTTATAAATAATTATTTTAAATTTCCTTTATTATTTCGGAACAATAAAAATACATCAACGCACCACAAACCACCCACCACACTATACATCCACCCTACCACCACCCCACACCCACCCCAACACTGAACCACAATCATATCCCTGCCCCTACCTTGCCTACTCCACCCCATCCTCTACCTCCCTACCTACCCCACCCCCACTTACCCCCTCCCGCCCTACCCCCAACCTACCACCCCGCCGCCACCTACCCCTCCCGCCCTAACCTACCACCCCACCCCCACCTACCCCCACTTACCCCTAACCTACCACCCCACCCCCACTTTCCCTACCTCATCCTCAAATTTCTATTTCATATTTTTTTACTTTTATTAAAAAAATTTAAAAATATGAAAATTTTCCTTACTCCCCCTGTCTCGACTCTCGACCCCTCTACCCCATGGCCCTACCCCCATCCTCAAATTTCTATTTCATATTTTTTTACTTTTATAAAAAAATTATTTAAAATATGAATTTTTTTCTTCCCCCTTACCCCCGCCCTACTCCTCCCCCCCCCCCCCCCCCCCCCCCCCCGAATTTTTAACTTTATATAGTTATTTATACATGATCTTATCCAACTTTGAATAACAAAGCTTGTGCTTATGCTTTGTCTTGAGTCGAGGGTCTCTAAAAAACATTCACTCTACCTACCAAGATATAGGTAAGATTTGCGTACACTCTACCCTCCCAGACCCCCACGTTGTGGGATTTCACTGGGTATGTTATTGTTGTTGTAGTTATTTTACTTATATAAAAAATGGAAAAATTTTCTTACCTCATCACCCAATCCCTCCCCCGACGCCCCCTTGCCCTCCCACACCACCTCAAAGTTTTTACTTTATATATTTATTTTACTTATAAAAAATGAGAAATTTTTCTTACCCCATCACCCCCTCACCCCCACCCTCCCACCTACCCCCAAATTTTCTATTTTATATATTTATTTTATTTTAGTCAAATTTTTATAAAAAATGAAAAAAAAATTGCTTACATCATCACCCAACACCCCCTCCTCACCCCATCACCCTCGAAGTTTAATTTATATATTTATTTTACTTATATAAAATTCTTACAAAAAATGAGAAACTTTTCTTATCCCCCAACCCCACTAGCCCCTGCCCTCCCACCCACTATTTTATATATTTATTTTGCTTTTATAAAAAATGATTTTTTTTTTTAAAATACTATTCTTATTTTTAAAATAAAAATATGTGAATCAAAAATCATACAAAATAAAACATCATGGAATGTAGGTTTGAAATTTGTAAAAGTAACGTATCAAGTTGGGTAAGTTGGTTAAGTTGGGTTATGACCCATCATTTAGTCCATCTTAATCCGTCTATCTTAGCCCAAATAAGCTTTGGACGGGGTTAGACATTTGTCCATCTATTGATTCAGCCCATCTTGACTCGCCCAACTTCAGCTCAAACGATCCATCTGACGCCCTAATTATTTCTCACCAGCAAAGATATCAGAAAATATATTCTGCCAAGTACCGATCAAAGCATCGATAGATTAGAAAAAAATATCTAACATTTTGTTTATGGCCGAGGTACCTTGGTTCCCTATTACTTTTGTTTATTGATCAAGACTTTTGGATTTTTTGTCGGAGTAAAATTAGAAAATGGATTAAACTAGTTCAAACTGCTGTAGCAATTTCAGCTATCTGTCTTGACATTGTTCTCTTCTAGTTAGTTTATATACATCATCACATGCTTGGGATACTCTATTGTGTTAGGCAGTGGACGTTTAGCTCCTTTAGAAACACCGACAGCACCCCAATGTTTGGACCACATGTCCGTAGTGGGGCACGTTTCTTTCTTTTTTAACCCTCAATTATGTATCTTGCGTTCATATTTGGGGTACATATAACTACCCCCACCAACAGATAAATAAAGAAGAAGAAAAGGGAAAAGAGGCTCTAAAGGCAGCTTTTGTTGCCCAGGAAGTGAGAAGGGTTGAATAATAAAGGGGGATGGGTGCGTAAGGCATTACAATATGTCGAACAACTCGGAACAAATCCTAAAAAGAAAAGAGTTTATAAGTTATATACATTATTAGTATGGGTAAGAAACTTTTATAATATCCAGTCATAGACTCATCTTAATTTTAGAATTACATATCTTACATTTCAAAGAGACTTATCTATAGATATTCTTTATGTACCACCAAGAAAACAAAAAAGAAGAAAGAAAAATGTAGAACTGAACTACCCAACTCATAAAATGATAACTTCCCACTCTTTTGCTGTGTGAAATGGACGTAAATTAAATAAAGAAGTGTGAAAAAAGAATGGAGAGATTTGGATGGACATTAAAATGTTTAATTAGAGTCGACTCAATTTAATTAGAAAGTGTATCATGCTGGAAGAGTTTATTTCATCAAGCTCTACAGAAAGTTGGAAAGGTCTCAACCTTTAAAATGATCAAAGCTATACATTTTCTAGATAATAAAATTTATATTTAACATAGGTGAAACCACGACTCAAATTCAAAATGTTTGACTGGTCTATATTATATTTAATTGTATATATTATCTCATCTAAAAGTTATAAGTGCAAATTCTGCAGTCCCTAAGATGGTCAAACAACGCGCTGTTGTGTAATTGGAAGCAAAAAACTGCAAGATTTGGTCTTCTTCTGCGTTTCTATAGATGATAAAAAAAAAGTCCGGTGCGCTAAGCTCCCGCTATGCGTGAGGTTCGGAAAAGGATCAGACCACAATGGTCTATTATACGCAGTCTTACTTCACATTTCTGCAAGAGGTTGTTTCCACTGCTTAAACCCATGACTTCCTGGTCACATGGCAGCAACTTTCTATAGATGACAGTGATATAAATTTTTATTTTCACCGTCATTTATTTTATATTATCATCTAAAGATAAACATAAAAATAAAGGGGCAAATGTGTATCAAGTGTGTGCAGTCAAGTCCAGTCTACTAGTTA
The DNA here is from genome assembly GCA_034509755.1 of Anisodus tanguticus. Lineage (NCBI taxonomy): Eukaryota > Viridiplantae > Streptophyta > Magnoliopsida > Solanales > Solanaceae > Anisodus > Anisodus tanguticus. The sequence continues at coordinate 13,255,322 of CM067544.1, forward strand.
TTTTGTCATTCAAGAGGTCTTTTTGGTTAACTTTGAATTTTGAGGAATAAATCCAAATAACCAAAGGCTTTGGAATGTTATGGCAGAAAGTGCTATTTTCTGCAATTTTACATTATTCTAAGTGTGAACAACTCTTCGATTAAGTAAGATCCCATGGTATGTAGCTTGAGATTAGTGAAAACATACTCTGACTTAAAAACTCGATTTTGTTTTATTAGCTCATTCATTGTACTAATATTTCTAAAACTATTACTGCTATGTCTACTCTTGTCTGCTTCTCACAATTTAAATATGGCTAACGTCCATTGATACTCCAAATTCATGTATTTAATTTGTTCACACGTATGCAACACAAGTTCCATATTTAAATCTACATTTTTTAGAGACTATTATAATTACTTTTCGCAAAGAGCATCTTATCTTATGTGGCCCAGGATAGAGAAGCAATATATGAAATACACTACTATTTTGTTAGCCAAAACGACAGTACAGTACATAACAATACCTACTCATATAGAAGCAGCTCTAACAAACAAGGATCAGCTTCTTACTTCTCGAGCGATAGTTCCACGATCCCGACCAGCAACTACTCTATCGTAACTCAAGTCTCACTCCAGGCTTACTGTAGTTTTCACGACCAGGTCTTTTAGCATCTACTAGAATGGTCATCCAATTAATCAGAATATTGAAGTTAATTACTTGTATAGTTCAACTTTGAAAGTTTATAAAAGGAGATGACTTGTACTTGTGGAAATTTTAACTTTTCCAAATGACTAAGTCAATACTAGTGCTAAAGACAAGGGACTTTGATGCATGACTCACTCTCAACTTTGATCATATATACACTCATAATGTGGGCAAGTTGGATTGCCCCTCAGGCCTCATCCATCCACTATTTTTTAAAAAAAAATAATTAGCAACGAACAAATTTTCTAGCTAAATAACAAAATTCGTCGTTATTCTTATTAAGCGATAAATTATTAGAGAATTATGTTAGTTACATGCAATTTAAGGACGGAATAGGGACGAAGTTCATAGTTAATTTTTTCTATAATGGTCATGTATTGTAAGTTTCAATTCAATTTGACGGTGACTTACACAATTCAATCACTATAGTAGAGTTCTATATTGAGTAGTCTGATTTCAACTATTCAATAATTAGGATATTTGATCACCCAGGCCCCATATTCAATAATTAGGATATTTGATCACCCAGGCCCCATATTCAATAATTAGGATATTTGATCATTGAACCCTAAGAGAGCCCTGTTGATAGTTCTTTACCGTGTTGGGGGATTAAAGGACAATTACGAGATGTTTGAATATTTGACGAATAACTGAATAAAATCCCTAGCTGCTGTATAATTTAATTTATTTTCTTGTTTAGTAGATGGTATTTCACTTTCAGCTAATTAAAGAGGTTGTTAAACCACTTCAATCACCTTTATTTAAATCGCTAACATTTCATTACCATACATCCCATATCTACCTCTTTTTGATAGGCTCTATAATTGAACAATGGACATTTTTTATTGTCTTTTCTCACCATGTGTACAGAGGGTGTTTGCTTATAAGAGCTTGGTTAACTAATTAAGTATACCACATACTTAGTTAATTACTTCTCCGTTCCACGATAAGTGATTGTTTAAGCCTTCAATTTTTTTAAAAATAAGTGGTTCGTTTTTGAATTTCAAGAATATTTTGGACAGAAAGGAAAAATTGCCCTTGTTTAAATAATTAATATTCATTAATTATATTTTCTTTTTCTAGGCATTGATTAGGGATAAATTAATAAAAGTACTTTTAATTTTTTAAGAGTAAACACTTTCTTAAAAGGTGTGCACAAGTTAAAAAACCATTTATTATGGGACGGAGTAAGTATCATTATTGTGGCAAACTTCTTTACATACTGACTCTCTCTCTTCCTCCTTTTTCAAATAAGTAACTAGAGGTAGATCTCTCTTCCTCCTTTTTCAAATAAGTAACTAGAGTTAGATTTAAGGTGGTTAGTACTGAATTCATTATATTTTATAATTATGAATTTGAAATTTTAATAATTGTTAAAATTTTAATAATGTTGGTTAAAATTTTAAAAATATTTGATTCAATTGAACCATAGAGCAAAGTTCCATATTCTACCTCTGTATTTGTTGTATCGACGGCTTCTACTAGCGCCATTATGATTAATTTAAAAATTTATTGTATGACTGTCAACGTTTTTATTTCTTTTCTATTATTCCGCTGGTGCACCGCGAGGCATTTTCCAACTATGTACTCTGTAAAATGCTTATTAAATGATGTTTTTAAACTTTATTTTATTCACCATGAGTTTTTTCTTGATTCTGATGCATAAATGTGGTAATACTGTTGTCCTTAGATAATAAAACTCATCTTAAGTTGGTGGCTAAAACTGCACTTCTAACTAATTTACAGTTATTTTCTTTCCTAGGAATTAGGATGGTTACTATGTTCTATTGTTGTATTTGAGGCAGCTATGTGCATTATGGTGTTTCACTACGTCATCAGCAAGAAAAAAAAGGATTGGATTAGCCATTTCATTTTCATCTGTTTCTATTATTTAGATTTATGTATATATAGATTTATGTATATATTAGTGTATACGCCCGCGCTTCGCGCGATCATAAAGAAAACCAAAACATGACTGAATATGAAGACTATAGGGATGCATTCTCCCTCCATAAATATGGAATTTGAAAAGTTGCAATAATAACCTATAAGTAATGGAATATGAAAGGTTAAAGATAACAATAATTCTTGAAATATATAGCGATATTACTCCAATAGATCGTGGTAACTATAGCTAAACCATAACTTAGAGAATTGTTTTTTAAATAAATATTCCCGGAACATCTGAGTTTCATTCAACATTGAGAAAGATACACCAAAAGGTGGATCTACTTATACACCTACAGTAAGCAAAAATACAAAGGTATAGTCCTGCTTATATTTACAACAGAGAAACCTCACAAAAAACTGTAGGTCTTGTGTTTATATTGGAAAGAGGCCATCTGGATTAAATCAAGTGTATATAATCCCCTAGCCCTTTGAGGCAGATCGTCGCTGGAATATAATGGAGAATTAGATTCGAGTTGTCAATACTCCACTTGGCCAAAGCTTCTGCTACTTGATTGACTTCTCTATAACAATGTTGTATTGTACAGCTAGCCATATTAGTAAGGTCTTGAATCTGAGCAATATTTTTTCCTCAAATGCCATGGTGGAGTACTACTTCCCTTAATATGTTGACGTTCAAAAGAGAATCACTTCCAATAATGATGTTGTGAAAATCACTATGTAAACACTATTTTAGCCCAATAAAAATTGCTCTAGCTTCAGCCATATTGCTACTGCACCTATTAAGAGGAGAAGCAATTAAACGCCATGATCATATATAGTTTCATTCTCGTCCCTGCATATGCCTCCGGCAGTAGCTGTACCTTCCTTATTTTTGTAACCTTGTGAAACATAAAGATGTCAGTAGTATTAAGAGCAAGAAAATCAATATACGATAAATTAGGTTTAATGCAAAAACACAGGGACATAAGCCTTAAGGAGAGTTGTGTGTGTGGGTGGGGGGGCGATTTCGGAAAAATAAACAACCGAAGGAGAGGAGGAAAGCAGCGAGAGGCAACGTACAGGCAAATGTAAATTATCAATAGAAGGTCAAAATGTATCAACTCTATTCAAACACACACACACAACAACAAAAAAAAAAAAAAAAAAAAAAAAAAGAGGAACAGGAACAGGAAGGCATTCATGTGTTGTTGAAGAGTAACGATTAAGAGTTTGGATAAAATCTTCAACCTCTAATTAAAGCAGATTAAATTCCAATAAATTTCGGCTCTTTCCTTTCGAAGAACATGATGCAACCTCAAGCAAAGTAAAAATAGAATTTGCAATTGGCGATATTAGGTAAGCTTTGTAAGTATTAATTAAAAGAAAGGTAAATAACCAACTACTCAAGAACTGCTGAAATTAAAGCTATTATTATATTAATAGGAACTTTACTTTCTGATTTGCTATAGGCCTCCTTTACATCCATTTTCAAGAGATTTGCATTATGGCATAATGCAAACTGAATACTACTGAAAGGATTTTTTCGCATCAAAATCCATAGTACATCCTATAATGTAGCAGTAAAATAGGTGTCAAAAAAAGCAGAGACAGATAAAAAAAGATGTGATATGAAGAGAGAATGGAAGCAGCAAGGTGCATCACTGATTATATTTTATTAGAAAGCAAAAAATACATAAAAGTGAGTATCGAGAGGGAGAGTGTTTAATTACCCATGCACCTTGAGAGTTCAAGAAATTCAGAGACCTCACCTTTTTAGAAAGATGCAGGCCTTACTATTAATAGAGACGTACTCGAAAAATATCTAAATCACGACGAATACAAGTATTCATTCCACTATATGAAAACTTATTTATACCAATACGCACAGAGAAAAAAAAATAAAAGTAAAGTGGACAGAAATTTTTACCTTCATTATATTGAAATGTTTCTACGAAAGAACGGAAAGCATACAAATTAAATATGAGATTGTCACATAACAGAGACTAAAACTTAGAAACAACATAATAAAAATAAAAGCCAGAATTTTAGAACATCAACATTTTGATAATACATCGTTAAACAAATTCACACATGACTATAATCAAATTAAAAGATAAAATTCAATGAACAAAAATTAATTACACAAATTACCTCATCTTTTAAATTTTGTGGCCAACTGATAGGGTGTTGTTTTAACCATTGTAATTGAACTGGTGGCATGTTTTACATGGTGGACAGATGGTTGTTTTGTGGAGGGCTTCAGATGATCGAAATGAGAGCAAATTTGAAGGTTTAACAGAATAGGTGGTTGGAAATTTGCCTTTGGCGGGAGTTGCGACCGACCAACTTTAACGGCTTAAACACTAGTGTAACGTATGTTGGAGAATCCGGTTCTTCACACATGCATGATCTACTAAGTACGTAGATAACCGTAGGGCCAAGAATCGTCAAATTTCATTGAGAAATGAAAGAGATATTGGTTCACGAAGTAAGGTGTTTGAAGCATGGAAAGTGTGGTATTGTGTGTAATTCTCCCTCATCGGTAGAGGAAGAAAGAATTGTTGTGTATATAAGATTCGAAATTGGTTTGGGGTTTGGGACCCCAAGGGGTATCCCATGTGTTTAAAGGAGGGAGGACCTAGATGTGCTTCGGTTCGAGGAAAGACCACACGCGCGCCGCCGCCGCCCGTCCCGTCGGGTTCCGGGTTCACGGGTTCACGGGTTCACGGGTCTTCTGATATTATCTTTTTGGACCAGAATTCTTTCAGATGTGCAGTTTGGTCCCTGAAGTTTCAAGATGTACAGTTTGGTCCCTGAAGTTTCAAGATGTACAGTTTGGTCCCTGAAGTTCAGAATTTCAACGGTCAAGACAGAAAAGCCAAGCACTCAATTCAGCCATTTATTTTGGCTGAATTACTCCTATAATGGCCAAATCCGTTGGTCTTTCACCAGAAAAGCCAAGCACTCAATTCAGCCATTTATTTTGGCTGAATTACTCCTATAATGGCCAAATCCGTTGGTCTTTCACCATTTATGTTGGTGACTTTACTACCTCCATAATGGCCATTATTTGGCTATTATGGAGGCGTTTTCAGCAAGAAATGTGACCCCTCCCTCTCCTATATAAACACCCCATTACACCATTGTTGAGCACTAACAAGAAGCTAACAGAAACAGTAGAGGCAACACGCATCATTTCGTTACTCAATATTCTTCACGGTAGCTCTTGAGTTTCCTTTGCTCAAGGGTTCCATTGCTGTTTTATCTTGGGAGACAAATTGTCCAGGACGTATAAAGGATACATACGGGGCAATATTGTCTTAAGGACAGAGTGCTACACTCGACTCAACAAAAACAATTTACATTTTTCCGTCTTCTACAAAACTGGAATTTCCAGTTTTTACTTATGTAACGATTGTAATTTCAGATTCCATGTTGAGTTATTGAAATCTTTGTTTATCCTTTCGAATACTTGTAATAGTTAAATACTTCCCGTACTGCTTTATAAAGTACCATAGAGGAAATCTCCCAACAACTTAAGACAATATTTGTATTGTATTACTATTAGTGTTCGAAAGATGTCGGTCAAAAGTTGTGTGACCAAATCTGGATATGGCAATGGTTTTTTGGTAGAAGAGAGTGATGATGATGAACGTGTTCATGGTGTCACCGCCACCAAGACTGGTGGAAACAAATGCTCTCGAGAGCCTGAGGATGTCAACTGGGACAAGAGGAGAAGAGTGAAGATGTTATTCTATCTTGTAGCGAAGGCCTATTTCTGTCCCCGACAAAAGGATCCGAATAATGGTGAGAAGGAAATGGACACTCAGTCTGATGAAGTGACTGAAGTGAGCCAGAATCCGAAATTGGGATAAGTATTTTTCTTACTTGTCAAGAATAAGGATTAAATGATAAGTATTTTTCTTACTTGTCAAGAATAAGGATTAAATGATAAGTATTTTTCTTACTTGTCAAGAATAAAGATTAAATTATGTCTGATTAAAAATGGATTAAAGTAAGGAGGAATATGAAAATAATTTATATTCCTTATGCTTTAACAAATCAGAAGTTTAATCTCATCTTCTTTTCCGTTTAAAGATTGGATTTTGTAAACGACTTAAGAAGATCCGTTCTTTTAAGTGTAATTACTAAAGTGTGTAAAGTATGTTCGCACATACGAGGGAGTAAGATCCACTGACGGTGCGAAAACTGTTACCACTCTTAAGTAAGCGCCAAGAATTATCTGAGCACCAATCTTAACGAAAGGAGTCTAAAAGCTAAAGACGTTGAACATGTCATACTATTTGGCAGAAGATCCTTCATAGGATGATATTGGACACTCAGTCACATAAAGCCTCCGGGCGACTGGAGTGGGCCAAAATTCCTTTGATAGGATGATATTTGACACTCAAATACAAAGCCTCCGGCGACCGGAGTGGGCCAAAATTTCTTTGATATGATGATATTGGACACTCAGTCATATAAAGCCTCCGGGCGACTGGAGTGGGGCCAAAATTCATTTCATAGGAAAAGCAATGGACACCTAATAAGGTGGGCCAGAGTTTCCAGGTCCTGAATGATCTGAAGGCCTCAAGAAAGGCAGTAAAGAAATTGGACACTCAGTCTGCCAAAGCAACTGGAGTAGGCCGAGTATCTAGATCACATATGATCCGGTTACGCCCCTAACCACGGGCAAGAGGTTGTTCATGTGAAGCAACGCCACCTCTAAAGTAGAAGGGGTTGGAGAGGTTGTCCTCAATAGGACTTCATGGATTGTGATCACTCTAAGATGAGGTGATACATATTCCAAACTTGGTTAAGGGACGCTGTTGGTCAAACCTGGTTTGAGACTAGTCCAACAGGTCTGTGATAACTAAGAATGGTACAGTATGTCTGTAGCCAAATGAATGATATATTTGTAATCCGTGCGTCTATGCCATCATAGATTAAGACACGTTAAATAGTAAGTCATTCAAAAGCTAACGATGTTGAGATTGTTGCCTTCTTCGACATAAATCCTCAAATAAATGCGAGGTAGATGAAGAGGCAAAATCACCTTTCCAAATTTCGTCAAGGGAATAGCGAAAGAAGCACTGCTCCTCTAGAACTTAGTCACACCTACTTGGGTGATTTGAAGTTTATACAAAATAGAGGGGGGAGACAAGTACGTTATGACCTTTATTGATAATGGTACAACGTATTGTATCCTTTGTTTATTGAAAAGCAAAGATGAAGTTGTTGAAGCGGATAAGCGCTACAAAACAGAAGTTGAAAATCAACTAAGCCTACGGATTGAGAAATTCATAGTGATAGAGGGGGAGAAAGTGAAGCATCGTTTATTAAACGATCGCTCATTTCTCACCTCGCCCAACGGTGTTAGCCAAGCGCTAAGCCGTACGCCCAAATTATGTGGGGCACGTCGATCCTTACCGCTAATGCGATTCTCAATAGAACTCCGCATAAGGATAAGGGTAACCCTCCGTGTGATACATGGAAAGGATCTCACATACAAATGTTGTGATGTGGGGTGGTTTCATACCTAAGACCGTAGATTGCATATTCACCGGATCCGCAAATAACGAGTGTTCATCGCCTCTTCGCGTCAAAGAATGTCTTGAATTCTTTGGAGATAACTTTCCTTGGAAAAGGAAAAAGAGTAATTGCTCAAGGTTAACAAGAACCCGCGAGGGCTCGACCGTCCGAACTAGACGTTCCGTATCTACGGACTCGAAAGTTAATGGCTGTCCGAACTTAATATTCCGATCCGCAGAACTCGTAGATTCTAGATGTTGAACCGAGACAGAGCAAAGAAGGGGACAAAGACTTGTTCCAGGTCCTTCTAGCTTGTATGGTTAATAATGAACCATGAACAAATAACAAATAATTGTTATCTCCAAAAACGCCGCTTTGGAAAGAAGCTAAAGGGAGAAATAGATTCTATATATAGAACCATACTTGTGTAATGGTTAATCTTCCTCCGGAAAAGAACCTTTGGGTTGTAAAAAGTGCTCCCCCGTGAGTAGCTTCACATCCAGGGCCATTGTAATCTTACATGGCATGGGTGTTGAAACACCTTCCCAATCGAGAGTTGGAAGAAGAGGATCGAATTGGTTTGCTTTGAACTGTTGGGCTTCTTCCCGAACTTTCATTTTGGTCCCCGAAATGTTAACATTTTGGTCCCGAAAGTCTCGTATAAAACAAAACAATGAATCCGATCACGAAACATTGACTCGAAGTTAGAAAGCCAACAGTTGGGAAAACCAACGGTCTTAGAGTGAAAATCATATTGAAACAAAGTCTCGATATGAAAGATATGAGTATCACAGATGACATCTTAGGAATTGGATTTCTAAGACATCTAACGGATCGGTCGATAGTTGACATGTCTCGTTGAAGCCACCAATAGATATGAACCATAGAACTGATTGGAATCATGGTGCACCCATAGACAAGGAGCGATATGCTCGTGTCACGTGTAGTTCAATGTATTGTACACACTACAACCGACTCGGTATCGTCCAAAAATGATCGGTTGAACTAAGGTTCACCGATGATCTTAATACATGATCAATAGAAGGCGTTAAGTCGGATATGACGATATCCGAATTATTCGCTTATCTACGGATTATAGTATTCGGATGTCCAATGGTTCGAGAGAACACAAATGCAAAGCGGACATCGATCGAAGAACACCAAAGCCACAAGTAAATGTGTATGGTGGTTCTTGGAAAATCCTCTAAGCAAACTTGCATCGACCGATTCATGATGGTATCGGAGTTTATCGCTTTATACAAAGCATGAAAGAAGTTGAGTAACTTCACGACTCATTAGAGGACGTCCCTTATTGGGAGAAACCCATGCCTTCAGCAGCTATACACCGTGGCTAGCCGATCGGCTTTAGGAAGGACACGGATGACGGCGTCGGACATATCTGTCGGGATCTGTCGGAGACATAAGACCGTATGGCGCTTGATCATCATGGGTGTCACTTCCTTGTTTACAAACTAAGGGACTACCCGTGAGATCAAGCGTTCGCTGTCTAGGGGAATGGGCTTTAAACCCAAAATATACGGACCAATACAAATGGAAACCCAACCTTACGAACCGGAGATCCCGGTAATTTGGTTCAATGGGAAAACTAAGTTGTAAAGGTTCGGTTGATCGCTTCGGTGGAAGCATGAGCACTTCGGATAGTGATTTCGAAAAGAAACACCAAATCCAAAGCCGTTCCCGCGATAGACGTTAAGTGCTATCTGCAGATGGGTAAAGGTTAAGTTTTCAAAACTCCGTAATGATCCTCAACAATTGAGGTTAGGTCTTTGGGAAACTTTTAATGGTTCCTAACACTTGTGAAGTGGGGTATAGCAGATACCTTGTAGGAGACCACCTATGTAAGTGCGAGGACGGGCCGCCTCAAATTGAACGCACTTAAGAATCCAAGACGTTGTCCATGGCCAAAACGGACAAAACATTACGAAGAAGAGAGTAAGGGAATTTGTTGTGTTGGTACCGTTGTCTTGGCTTACACTAAACACTGACGGTTCAAGACATCACGTTCACCGCGCAGTAAGTAAGTCCGATGGTATTCAACTATGGAAGGTTCAAAGCCGAGGCTACCTCTCCTTATGCAACATCGGTCCGCCGAAATATTGCTTTGAAATGAAAAGACACCATGTGAGTGCGCCAAAATCTCTTTCAAGAGGGGATTGTTGGAAATTTGCCTTTGGCGGGAGTTGCGACCGACCAACTTTAACGGCTTAAACACTAGTGTAACGTATGTTGGAGAATCCGGTTCTTCACACATGCATGATCTACTAAGTACGTAGATAACCGTAGGGCCAAGAATCATCAAATTTCATTGAGAAATGAAAGAGATATTGGTTCACGAAGTAAGGTGTTTGAAGCATGGAAAGTGTGGTATTGTGTGTAATTCTCCCTCATCGGTAGAGGAAGAAAGAATTGTTGTGTATATAAGATTCGAAATTGGTTTGGGGTTTGGGACCCCAAGGGGTATCCCATGTGTTTAAAGGAGGGAGGACCTAGATGTGCTTCGGTTCGAGGAAAGACCACACGCGCGCCGCCGCCGCCCGCCCGTCCGGTCCGGTCCGGCTTCGGCTCCGGTTCCGGTTCACGGGCCGTGGGCCGTGGGTCTTCGATATTATCTTTTTGGGCCGAAAACTTTGCCGTACGCTTTGATCCCGTGTTTTAGATATACGCTTTGGACCGAATTCTTTCGATGTGCGCTTTGGTCCCCGAAGTTTCAAGATGTACAGCTTTGGTCCCCGAAGTTCGAAATTTCGACGGTCAAGACAGAAAAGCCAAGCACTCAATTCAGCCATTTATTTTGGCTGAATTACTCCTATAATGGCCAAATCCGTTGGTCTTTCACCATTTATGTTGGTGACTTTACTACCTCCATAATGGCCATTATTTGGCTATTATGGAGGCGATTTTCAGCAAGAAATGCCCCTCCCTCTCCTATATAAACACCCCATTACACCATTGTTGAGCACTAACAAGAAGCTAACGAAACAAAGATAGAGGCAACACACGAAAATACACAAGCGAAATTTCTTCTTCCTACAACTTCCAAGCATCATTTCGTTACTCAATATTCTTCACGGTAGCTCTTGAGTTTCCTTTGCTCAAGGGTTCCATTGTCTTTGTTTTATCTTGGGAGACAAATTGTCCAGGACGTATAAAGGATACATACGGGGCAATATTGTCTTAAGGACAGAGTGCTACACTCGACTCAGCAAAAACAATTTACATTTTTCCGTCTTCTACAAAACTGGAATTTTCAATTTTTACTTATGTAACGATTGTAATTTCAGATTCCATGTTGAGTTATTGAAATCTTTGTTTATCCTTTCGAATACTTGTAATAGTTAAATACTTCCCGTACTGCTTTATAAAGTACCATAGAGGAAATCTCCCAACATAGGTAACCAAAATTTTTAGACTTGAACTATTCCTGATTGCCTGTTGGTGGCACATACGGCTCTTTTCTCCATCATGAGATGACAAATGGAACCATTTTACTTTTTCCTCCTATTTACTATTACTTTCTTACGATTTTAGAATGGAATAAATTAATGATTTAGATGTCGGGTTTCAGACTAAAAAGTCCTAATTCTGACCTGAAAGAAATGCCAATTGGTAAATCAAAAGGGAAAAAGAACATGAAAAGGATAACAATGATAGAATAAGTTAAATATTATTTACTGCACTATTTACTTTTTGATGCATGTTCCCAGATTTTCTCTGGAGTAAGCTAGAAGTAATAAGCAGTTAACAACTCCAAATCATTTTCATATTATATTTTAAATACTTGATGGAGATTGTGAACAAAAAAGACCAAAAAACATTTTTTTTAAAAAAAGAAATAATACCATATGGCATACCTGCTTTCTGACGTACATAGGATTTCTTCTTCTGATTGTCTAGAAATTTTCATTGGTGTCCCGAATATATCATTACCCTATCAGTCTAACAAAAAGATTATATGTAGATCACAAACAATAAGGAGAAATGAATCAAAGTCTTTCTGATTAATTATAAAAAAATCAAACAACCACTCATACTAAAGTGATGTAAGAGACGGGATAATAGTATGACGAACCTTCATTTTATGAATAATTGACTTTGAGATAATTTCTCTTAAATATATATTACTGAATGAGGGGAACATAAATGGAAGAAGTCTGACGTTACTGAACACAATTCCATGGTCATCTTACGTGAAGCTGAAACATTAACACCTATGTTATGATAGGCATTAATTTGTTGTGACAAAATTGTAGATCATCATAACTTTTATGGACCCAAACTTTCAATTTTCTAGACAAAAAAACTGTCATATACATAGCGCATACACAAAGTGCATTGAATTGCTAGTTTTAAAAAATAATTGCATAAACAATGATTGAATTTGAACTGAATAAGACATTCTTACCTTTTTCATGAAAAATGTAGGTAAGGAATATCATAAAAGAACTGAAAGGGGAAATAAAGGAGCAGTGTTGTCTCCCATTGTTATCTTCGTCTCGGCTAATCTGCAAAAAAAATTGAAGTGTTAACGACTTATCATATAAACCTGAAAGACATTTTCTTTTCTATTTCTTTGAATATTCCTCTTAACTTTTATCTTCTCCCTGGATTGACGTAGATAACACTTTATTTAGAATTACCGTTTGGCTGTTGTTTAGAAGTGGATAAATATCAAGCACAAGCATATCCCCATAGATAGACAACAAAGAAATATTTTGTGCTATCATTTCAGATCAAAGACATGAGAAAAAAAAACAAAGAGAGATGTTCCATTCATAAAAAAATAAATTCATTACTCTTGGTAATAGTTGAAAATGTTTTACTGGATTAAATTTGATTCAACTATGGTGATTATGATGGCTTTGTCTCAAATGCTCAAAAGACACATTATAAGAAAAATGGAGAAAAGATAACTATAGGCCCTGTAAAGGAAAAAATTATAGAGAGCAAGAAGTAGGAGAAGAGAACTGATTTAGAGGTTAAGGAAATTAAGAATAGACAGAGAAAAATCTTTACGCTTTTGAAGGCAACATTTTAGAAGAGATATTCCTCACATTTGAGAGAGTAATTAATGCTTACAGAGTAAAAGAACAAATCCTAAATTTTGGTATTCAATCGCCGGAGTAAATTAGGTAAGAATCTGACATGACACTCTGACAAAGATGGTGAATTCAATTTCGACAAAGTCAGATAATAAAAAGGGAGTTAAGAACCGAAAACCTTATTTAGGAGCGGAGTAATGCCTGCCTTGTTCTTTTCTTCATATATGATGTAATTAGAAGACAATTATCTTGAGCAAGCAGCTTGAATTTTACAAAAAATACCATAAGAAATTGATAGCGATTGCAGGAAAATTAAATGTCATATCGATAATCTATGTTTCAATTCACTTAGGTAATGTAGGAGCTAGGAAATAATGATTTTGTTTAAAATTACTATATTAATCTTCTGCTCTATAATATTTATACTACTGATCAGTTTTCAAACATCCTCATCAAGTCCTACACTAAATTCATTGAATAGCGGATCGGGTTAGTGGGGCGGATCACTAACCTACTATAAGGATTTAACTTTTAAAAAATGTCACGTCAACAAAAGTTTATTAAAATGAATTGAATGACTTTTGTGTTACAAAAATGAAGTTGAGTGACTTTTCAGTTACAAAACAAAGTTAAATGACTTTTGTGTTACAAAGATAAAAGTTGAATGACTTTTTAGTTACAAAACAAAATTAAATAATTTTTGTGTTATAATGACGATAGTTGAGTGAACTTCTGAGAAATTAACTCAATAAAACATATTGAAATAAGGGTTCAATTTGAGATGAATTTTTACTGTATGTCATATATTTAACTTACCAAGAAAAGCACCCAACAACTCTTTTTTTCTTAAGCATGCTCTACAAATTAAGCTGTACTCTTGTCCTTTTTTTTATGCGAAAATTAAACTTCGTAGAAGTCCTAATTAAAGTTATTTTCACAGCTAACAAACAGAATAACGAGTTAAGTTAATTGTCTATTTCGTAATAATTCAATTAGATCTCTCAATATTCTATTTAATTCTTACATAATTTGATTGTATATGATAATATGAAGCTTTAAGATGTGAATTTGATTTGTGTATTGCTAAATGAACGTCTTAAAGATATTAAGTTTGTAAGAAAATTATATAAATAATATAGTATTAGCTGATGTCAAATATTTAAATATTTAAAAAATGTCTAATGTGCTCCACGGCCATTTATCTTGGTGCGAGAAAATCCTCGCACCAACCAAAATGCATTCTATCAAATGGATGAGGCTTAAGTCATTTTACTGGCTGTCAATTTTTGGTTCATAACCAACATGCTAAATGTTTTATACCCAACTTTTTCGAATGTTGACAAGTTAATATACCCACTTTGTATTGCGATGTTTTCAGCACATCTTTTAGGATTAGACGTACTACAAGGGGCCATTTGGTTGGTGGGAGGGATAGATATGAAAATTTGATGAAATTAGTTATTCTAACTTTCAATATGAGATGATTCATTCGATCATTTTAATACAATGATGAAAGAAATAATTTTTAAATTAATACTCTCTTTGTCTCAAAAAAATTGACACATTTTTATATTTAGAAATAATTTAACTTTATGAAATGATTTACAACCACATAAATAGCTAATGTTTGTTGGACTACACATTTCAAAAGTATTCCTCTATTCTTAAACTCAATGGCAAGTCAAACTAAGACAATTTTGGGACGGAGGGAATAGATGAATATTACTTATTGAAAGAAATAATCCCCTTGATTATTTTCATTAATGAATGAGTATATATACAATTTACAATATCCATAATATGAAAAATCTTATTCCTATTCTATTCCCAAAACCCTATTCTATTTGTACAAGAATTCTACAATTATGGTAAGTGTACAATGCTAATTAAATACAACAACCTTACCTAAAATCAGCCTCCCAAACCGTGATATACACGGTTATATGTACCATGTATATCAAGGTCCAAATAAGTCAAATATGGTATTTATCACTTATAATCTAGTATTTTATGGTGAAATTATTATCCTTGTCCCACCAATCGAACAACCCACCTGCATGACGAGTGACATCAATCCCCAAAAAGTAACTCAAGGGCCCCAAGTCTTTCATAGCAAACTCAGAACTGAGCATTGTCATGATAGACTTGCGCAAAGTATCAAAAGAGGCAGTCAAGATAATATCATCCACATATAATAGAATATAAGTCAGGGAAGTACCACGACGATATATGAATAATGAATTATCAGACCTGCTGTGAGAAAACCCAATAGACGAAACATCGTCTGCAAATCTCTTATACCAAGCCTGTGGGGCCTGCTTAAGCCTATACAAGGACTTCTTCAATAAACAGACATGATGAGGATATTTGGGGTCTCGAAAACCCAAAGGTTGATGCATATAAACGATTTCCTTAAGATCACCATGTAAGAAAATATTTTTCACATCTAATTGATGAATGGGTCATGCCTTTGAAAGAGACAAACTGAGAACAATACGAATGGTAGCCGGTTTGACCACCAGACTAAATGTCTCACTATAATCCACGCCAACCTATTGAGTTTTACCTCTCCTACAAGACGAGTCTTATGTCTCGCAAAATAGCCATCAGAGTTATCTTTATGAGTAAAAATCCACATAGACTGAATAATATTAACACCAGAAGAACGGGGGACCAATTCCCATGTCTTATTTTCAATAAGAGCATTATATTCGTCATTCATAGCCAATTTCCAATTCGGGTAATTTAAGGCAGACACTGGGTTACGTGGTAGAGGGGATTTAGAGACATTAGAATTGAGATTAAACTGTCGTTTTGGTTTAAAAATACCCCTTTGACTACGAGTGACTGGCCCATGACTCGAGGAGGAAGCGAGTGGATTTTGGGCAGTGGGTGGGCTGGTCTCGGACTGGCCAGCAGGCAATGGGCCTGCTGGCCCAATGACAGAAATAAGGGCTGGATCGGTGATTGGAACAGTGGGTTGGACCACTGGAACAGTACCGAGATCGATACTGGACCGAGTGTCTGGCCCACTGGGCAAATTGGACGAAACAGCGGGTCCATCGGGAAGTGGGCCCGATGGCGGAAAGTGGGTACGGGACAAGTCCGATAAATGGTGGATAATATACGGAGAGACCTCGTCATCTAAAAAATTATACGAACTAGGCCCGGGACTACCTACTTTAGCAAACAAAAATTGAGTTTCAATAAAAATAACATGGCGACTAATTATGATTTTATTAAACGATAAATCAAAATATTTGTAACTATGATGATTAGATTGATAACCCAACAACACACACGGGATAGAATGGGCTTGAAATTTGTTAATTGTAGTTGACGTAAATAGTGTATAACATAAGCACTCAAAGACCCTAAGATGTGAATACGAAGGAGTCTTATTATAGAGGAATTTAAGAGGGGATGAATATGTCAATCCTTTGGTAGGAAGTATGTTAAGAAGATAAGAGTCATTTGTAGAGCATGATGCCAAAAGGAAGGGGGTACAAAAGCATGGACCAATAAAGTTCGGACAATATTATTAATGGTATGAATTTTTCGTATGGCTTTCCCATTTTGTGAGGACATATGAGGACAAGAGAAATGAAAAATGATGCCATTAGTGGCACAAAATTCTCGAAACAACACATTATCATATTCTTTGTCATTATCACATTGAATATTTTTTATTTCCCGTTCGAATTGGGTACGGATGAATGCACGAAAAGTTAAGAATGTGGAAAAAACTTGAGATTTTTTCGCTAATGGAAAGGTCCATAAAAAATTCAAATAATCATCCAAAAATAGAACATAATAACGATGGCCCACATAACTTAAAATGGGAGATGTCCATAAATCGCTATGAATAATATCAAATGGCATTAAAGTACAAGAAGTAAAGGCTACAAATGACAATCTAGCATGTTTTCCTAAAGGACATGAATGACAAATTGGAGTACTACGCATAACCTTACAAGAAATAAAATTATTTTTATGCAAGGAGGAAACAATGGACGACCCAGGATGACCCAAACGTGCATGCCACAAGGAAGGAGCTAGAGCTGTAAAAGTAGATGGCAAGGCTTGACTCGAGAGACTGGATGCGGGCGTGATAGGATAAAGATCTTCCCTACTATTACATCTCATGAGAGGTATTCCCATCTTGAAATCCTTCAAAGAAAATCCAAAAGGATCAAATAACAGAAACTCAATTATCAGTGGTGAATTTACGAACATACACCAATTTTTTAATTAAGTTAGGGGCATGAATGTCGTTTTTCAAGAGAAGATGTGGATGGGGAGGGAGACAAAGTTATATGTCCGTAACCACGAATTGGAATTGAGTTGTCATTACCAATAATTATGCCACAATTTTTGCTCAAATTGGAATAAGACGAGAGAGTACACTGGTCGGACGTCATGTGAGAAGTGACACCGGTGTTCATGTATCAATTTGCGTCTGGAGGATTTAATCCAAGTGTATGCATGGCGGCCTCAATATTAGTCGGAGCCGATGTGGGCCCACTGCCTGAAAAATGTGCGGAGGACGAGGCCCAAGCACACATGCTTGCGATCCTGGCCCAGATTGAAATCTGCCAGTAGGTGGATTGGGCCTGGACTGGTGATGCGGGGTCCAGTGACTCGGGTAAGGGCTGGGCTGAAGATAGTGGTTGTTGGGCCAAGGGCCACTGGCCTAGTTCCATGGCCAAGGAGCCCAAGGCTGGGACAAGGCGGCATGTGGCCCACTGCCGCTGTTTCGGCCACCACCGTTGTTGCCTCCATGATTTTTGCCATTATTTTTACGGTTCTAACCCTTCTTGCCACCACCGTTGTTGTGGTTTTGGCCCGAGTTATCAACAAACCCGTGAGAATTATCGGAGGACGTCATCATCACTACGGAAATGGTGCCGGTAGACGCCTTTTTTGTTAAGCCGGCTTCTTCCAAGGTGAGCATCGAACGGGTTTGATAAAAAAGGAGAAGCAGATTACTTTGTCGGAGTAGAGTTCCAACGCCATTATAGGCCTCAGATAGTCATGCAACCATTTGGAGAACAAGACGATTATTGGTAATAGGAGCGCCAACGTTACGGAGTTGGTCCGCCAATTCCTTGAGTCATTTACAATAAGCTGAAATCTTCGAGAAATCTTTCATACAGACGTGGGAAAATTACTGTTCAAGGGTGACAATGCAGAAATGTTGGTTATCCTGGAATAAATTACGCAATCTATTCCAGGTAGTCATAGCTGTAGTGTCCGGTTCAATGATCGTTTGTAAAAGGTCGGTAGAAATAGTGGAGTAAATCCACTAAAGGACGGTAGCATCAAGAGTGATCCATAATTGAGGATCCTCCGCAGGAAAAGGAATAGCGGGAGGAATTATGTGATGGAGGACTTGATGTGAGATTGCGTGAATTTTAAACAACTTTGCGCATGTCGCATATTGGACGTTTTCCATCTCAAGAACAATATGGATGTTGTTTTTTATGTTAGAAACAGTAAGGGCAGGATAAAAGAGGTTCTTTGACGTCGACATAATGAAAGACCAAAGGGACTGGGAAGAAAATTTGGGAAGAGATGAGGTAAACTGACACGAAATTCGAAAAGGGGCACGGATTTCGAGGCAGTTTCGACCGAGAAGGGATCAGAAATTATGAAGAAATTTGGGAGAGGAGCAGAAGCAATTTATTCCTAGACTTCTGATACCATGAAAGAAATAATCCCCTTGATTATTTTCATTAATGAATGAGTATATATACAATTTATAATATCAATAATATGAAAAATCCTATTCCTATTCTATTCCCAAAATCCTATTCTATTTGTATAAGAATTCTACAATTATGGTAAGTGTAAAATGCTAATTAAATACAACAACCTTACCTAAAATAAGCCTCCAAACCGTGATATACACGGTTATATGTACCAGATTTATCACGGTCCAAATAAGCCAAATATGATATTTATCACTTACAATCTTGTATTTTATGGTGAAATTATTATTCTTGTCCCACCAATCAAATCGACCCCTAACACATTATTTTTACAGTTCAGCTTGCCTTTTCTAGTAGTCCGAGTCCGAAACTTAAATGACCCAAAAAGTAAGGAGATGAAACAAAATACCCCCAAAAAATTGTGATAAAAGTACCTTTTGCGCAGTAAATTATTGCGCAAAAGGGGTAGTATTTTTTTTGGTTAACTTTTTTATTTTTCAACACTTAGTCATATTTTTTTCATACTTTGACCAAAGATTAGTCATGTGTCAAGACTCCGAAACGTCAATATTTTATATAGAACCTCATATTTTTTTTCTGCAACAATAATGTAGGCACAATACATCAAGGATACCTAAACGTTCGGATTGTCGTTTTAGGGGTTGTAAAGTGTCTGAAGTACGTTTTGTTTGGAAAGTAAGTGTTTTTTTTAAGGTTTTGATTTAAGCGTGTTATTTTTTAGTCGAGGCATAACTTTATTCTGAATATGTCGAGAAAATTATTGAAGTGGCAACCTTCTTTTAAGAGTATTCAACTTCCAACACGTCTACTCAACACTTAGTGTCATGTACTTACTTTTCATGCTCAAACATACTTGTATACAACATTTGTAGCCGATATCTTGTTTTGTTTATATACCTCTTATGGATTAGTACGTTAAATATATTGATAATATGCTTACAGTACTGTATAACGACGCCACAAAACATATTGTTGAGAAGATCAATCTTCCTACATTAGTTTAGTCCATGCTTGAATTAAATTGATGACTTTCTTTTTATTACATGAGTAGGATACACGAATTGATATTTTGATAAACTATTGTGATGTTTAATGACACATTTGTCTTTGACAGTATGAAGCTTTGATTTAAACAATGTGAGATGAAAATTAATTGATATATAATGGAAACTTTGACATAAGTAGGTATATAAATCTAATTCAATTAGAAAAAAACATAAATAAAAAATAAGGAGCATAGGGAGAGAAACTAGTTGTAAATTGGTTAAACTTTAAATTGTCATAATTTTGCGCTCGGATGTCCGTTTTATGCGATTTTTTTTATTTTACGTATTTTATCAAGATCTAGCTTGTTTGGCGTGGACAATTTCTAGAAAAATACCTATTTTCCCATTCAATTTAAATTTTCCCCCAAATTAGTTTTTAATTTTTAATTTTATTTATTAAAGATCTAATGATATACAATAGATTTCAAGGTCAAAATTCCGTGGTAATGTATGTTTGAATGTCAGTTTCAATATTGAAAATTCAATTTTCGAAAACGAAGGTAGCCACTTTAATAATTTTCTCGACATATTCAAAATAAAGCTATGTCTTGACTAAAAAATAACACGCTTAAATTAAAACCTTAAAAATAAAACACTTCAACTTTTCAAACAAAACTTACTTCGGGCACTTTACAACCCCTAAAACGACAATACGAATATTTAGGTACTCTTGATGTATTGAGCCTACATTATTGTTCGCGGAAAAAAATATCTAATTTTATATAAAATATTGACGTTTCAAAGTCTTGACACATGATTAATCGTTGGTCAAAGTATGAAAAAAGAACAGAACTAAGTGTTGAAAAATAAAAAAGTTGACAAAAAAAATACTATGCAGTAAATTACTCCAAAATAGGACTTAGTCGCGCCATTAAGATTAAGTCCTATTACGTAGTAATTTAGTGTGCAATTATTTCTTTTTTTTGGTACTTTTGTTCAACTCGTTATTTTTTAGGTAATTTAAGTTCCGAACTAGTAGTCCTCGTACCAATTTTCCCCACGTGCGTGTGAAATACGTACCTAAGGAGGGGAACAGACCGGTAATTCCAGAAGGAAAACACCAAAAACCTCATGTATATTTTCCTAAAAGAAAGGTAGAAAGAGAAAAATGTAATGTTAGATACAGAATATCAAAAGTGTAAATTATCAGTTTTGTCCCTCCATTCTCCCAAACCGAAATAAGTAATTTAAGAGGGGTTATGGTTCTTCACAGAAAGTCTAACCATGGTCCATCTCCATCACCTCCCCTCTCCTTCTTCCTTTCTTCCTCCTCTGTCTCTTTCTCTCTTTCTCTCTTTCTCTCTTTCATTCTTCCCCATTTAATTCCATCCTTCTCCCTATATTATCTATAATCTAAAAAACTTGCATAGGATTTTATATATTCGTATACCAATATGGGAAATATTTGTTTTTCTAGCTCAAAAGTTAGTGGTTCTAACAGCAACACCCCCTCCACCACCACCACCACCGTGAATGTCCACCACAACCGGAGGACCTCAGCCAATCAACCTTCTACAACCAGAGTTGCATCAAGAAAACAAGAAGGGTCTCATTATAATAAACAAAAAGCTAAAGATAACCACAAACAACCTAGGAATTCTCAACAACATGTTAAGAATAATTCAAGAAGGCAAAGTGGGGTTATTCCTTGTGGGAAAAGAACAGATTTTGGGTATGATAAAGATTTTGATAAGAGGTTTACAATTGGCAAGTTATTGGGTCATGGCCAATTTGGATACACATATGTTGCCACAAACAAGTCTAATGGAGATCGCGTGGCTGTCAAGAAAATTGAGAAGAAAAAGGTTCTTTTTTTTCTTTTATATCAAATTCTTGACTTTCTTTAAATTTTCCTCCTTCAAATTTTAAGTTTTAATGGAGTTATGTAGTGCATTAAATTGGGAATATTGTCTAACATGTATGTCAGGGTTGTGAATGTTTCTGCTCAATCCTAATTATAGGTTCAAGTCTTTTTTGTGAATCATTTTTAAATGTCTTGATTGACTTTGGTTGACTGATGCTTTGGAGTTATATTGTGGATTCTAACAGAGATGCTCAAAATGGGTTAAGCCAGAATATCCATATACCACTAAAGTGAAAGGGTTTCAAATGCTTTTTTCCTTTTAAGTTCATGTCTCTGTTTATTTGGTTCAATTAGTGTATTTTTATAGCTTTTGTGCTTACAAAGGGCTATCTTCTGCTAAACTACTTGAACTTCTCAAATTACCTTTTCCCAAATTCCCTGTCACGACATCTGCCTAAGGTAAGCTGTAGTTCATTTTTATAGATTGCTAACGGGTGAAGCTAAGCTTTTCATATCTCGAAAACTATAGGTTTATGGAAGCTGTTTGAATAATAATGGTGGTTGTGGTTCTGAAAATGACATATATTAAACACCTACAACACTGGACCCATACCTTCCATAGAATTAATGCTCCTGTTGTTATTATGTGCAATTTAATGGAAATTGCCTTCGGTGACCTGGTTTAGAGAGAGCTGGTTTCTAGTCAATAGGCACTGGTAGCTTCTTTGGTTTCTGATGGACTTGTCTTTGACTAAATGCACAAGTCTTGGTTATTATGCATGATGCAACAAATTTTTTCTCTGTTGGCTTTTGTGGAGCAAAACTTTTCTTTTGGCGGAAGGTTCCTCCAGCTTTGTCTCCCCTATAATCTCTTCACACCAGCTAATTAAGATGTGAAGACCCTTCTGAAATAATGGGGTTATTCATGCAAATTTGAATACTTGCATATGTTTCTCTTTTAGAAGCTTATTAAGTTTTAATACTATTGCATGATCAATTACCTTGTCTTGAACTTCTTGTTGTTCCAATTTATTACAGTACAACTATACCATAACTCTAATGAATTGTTGCAGATGGTCGTTCCAATTGCAGTTGAGGATGTAAAACGAGAAGTCAAGATATTGAAGGCCTTAGCCGGTCATGAGAATGTGGTCGAATTCTATAATGCATTTGAGGATGATAACTGTGTTTACATTGTAATGGAGTAAGTTTTGTTATTAAGAGCTCTGATTGGATTTATCAGGTCCTTGTTCTTTCCCTACAATTGATTATGCTATCTAATGGTAAGTTAATAGATTACAAATTTGTTTTCCTCTAGATTATGTGAGGGCGGAGAACTCTTGGACCGCATTTTGGCCAAGTAAGTAGTATGATTCAGGTTTAGTTAATCAGTCATGGGCTGAAGTCCCTGCTGTATAGTTTATTTCTTGTTAAGAAGAATATTTATATGAGTTACCAATAATTTCCTTTGATCAGAAAGGAGAGCCGTTATACCGAGAAAGATGCAGCAATAGTTGTACGTCAGATGCTAAAAGTTGCCGCTCAATGTCATTTACATGGCTTGGTACATCGTGATATGAAACCTGAGGTCTGCGAGAAGTTATATCCTTCCTTTGGCTCATTCATGCTGCTTGATGTTGCTTTTCTTACACGTTTCTTTCTTGTAGAATTTTCTCTTTAAATCTCCAAAGGAGGATTCACCTTTGAAGGCCACAGATTTTGGTCTTTCAGACTTCATAAGACCAGGTGATTGGATGTACACAAACATACTCAATGACACATTTTAATTTAAACTCATTTAGCTATGGTGTACGAAGTTCAATTCTTCAGAAATCTGTTAAAAGTCGTCAATGATATTAGTGAATTTATGGTTCTTTCTCAGATAGTAAAAACTCATAACTAAGAATTAATAAATGCAGGGAAGAATTTCAAAGATATAGTTGGAAGTGCATATTACGTAGCCCCTGAGGTATTAAAGCGTAGATCAGGACCTGAATCAGATGTGTGGAGCATTGGTGTAATTACATTCATTTTGCTCTGTGGCCGTCGGCCCTTCTGGGATAAAACAGAGGATGGCATATTCAAGGAGGTGAGCTGCTAACATTTTTAGTCTTATATCTGCAGCTGGGTAACATATTAAATTGTGTTTTTTCTTGGAAAATTTTGGAAAGGAGTTATGATATTTAAGCTCTACTAGGAAATAAACTTTATATTCTGTCGAGGTGACATGTTTACCATTGTTGACTTTGCATGATATGTTTCATCTTTACTTGCCTGCCTTTGGAAGACTGAAATTTCTCATTCTGATTAGCCACCTTTGCATTTGATATTTCAGAATTCCATTCACGATTTGGTACTGGTGACGAATCTCCTGTATAGTTTTGCTTTCTTTATTTTCATTCTTGAGTAACTTGGTCTGCAGTCTACAGTCAGTATCAAATTTTCTAGAATATGAAATTTTCTTGTTCTCTTTTGAGTCCATTGAAGCTATTGCGTCATCTTTGAATAAGTTTTGTCTTGGTTGATGTTTCTTTAGATAAAGTCTTATTAAAAAGTGTCATTTTATTCCTTTGAGAGGTTTAACTTGTTCTTTTTCATGCCTGGTAAATTCTTTGTGCTTTAGCTGATTTACTATTGTTTCTAACTTGGGTTCTACTATGCTAAGGTCCTAAGAAACAAGCCTGATTTTCGTCGCAAGCCATGGCCAACTATAAGCAACAGCGCTAAAGATTTTGTTAAGAAATTATTGGTGAAAGATCCTCGTGCTAGACTAACTGCTGCCCAGGCCCTATGTAAGTAAATATTATTCTGATTTAGTACAATTTTTGTAAGTGATGTTTATTTTACAATGACCAAGCATGATTCATCAGAGAAGTAGCTCAAGGTCCAAAAGATTCATACACTGAATTTTGTCAATTTTGAGTCACCTACTTCATTAGCTATGTTTGGCGTTGGATGTCCATTAAAGCTATCAGTTTTGGTTAAATAGCTTCCATGTTTTCTGATAACTTATTGGACACCTTTCATATATGCCTATTCTCATCACCTTTAAATTGTTGATACAATGAACTATGTTTTTCAAACTGATATATTCGAACATTTCAGCGCACCCATGGGTCCGCGAAGGAGGTGATGCATCTGAGATTCCTCTGGACATTTCCGTTTTGTCCAACATGCGGCAATTTGTCAAATACAGTCGATTAAAACAATTTGCTTTGCGGGTAACTTCATATCTTTCTTATTTTCTTAGACTGTTCTGTGGCTAAGTCAAAATAAAATGTACAGAATATTAACTTCATGCAATTTCATTATCTGGCAGGCATTGGCTAGCACACTTGATGAGGAGGAGCTGGCAGATGCCCGGGATCAGTTTTCTGCGATTGATGTGGATAAAAATGGTGTCATTAGCCTCGAAGAAATGAGACAGGTATTGCCTATCTTTCATGGTCTAGTTAGTTTCTTCCTGTACAGCTCTAAGTTTCTGGCTAACATCACGAGCACTTATATTCCTGTCTTGCAACAAAACATTGTGTGATATGTTATGGCTTATGACATCCAATTTTATTCAGGCCCTTGCCAAGGATCTCCCCTGGAAGATGAAAGAATCGCGGGTTCTTGAAATTCTTCAAGCGGTAAGCTCATTTATCTAGGAATGAAGTATAGCGCTGTAATATGACATGTGATAAATGATTAAGTTATTGCTATGTAATACCTGCTATGGCTTCAACCTGGAGCTTGTTTGTGACCAATTTAGTCCTTACTCCTCTGAAAGGGAATAATAAGGAAAGAAAAGGACAAACGCACCAAACAGCCATCCAGAAAAAGGGGAAAAAATGCTGAAGGAATATGATGTTACATGGTAGTCCTGTAAATCTGGCTCATGATTCAAGTGATGATCTGAGGGATTACTCAACAATTGTCAATATTCTTTTTCTGTACACACTGCATTTCCTACAGTATGGTTTCTTCTGCAGTTCAAAATCCTGAAGCATTTTGTTCTTTGATTGGCAGATTGATAGTAACACAGACGGGCTTGTTGATTTCCCAGAGTTTGTTGCAGCGACTCTACATGTCCATCAGTTAGAGGAGCATAATTCTACAAAATGGCAGCAAAGATCGCAAGCCGCTTTTGATAAATTTGATGTTGATAAAGATGGATTCATAACTCCAGAAGAACTTAGAATGGTTAGTATGACATATTTTCTGCTTTAATTTAATAAGTGACCTACACAACTATTTGTATATTCATGCTTCTTTCGAAACTAGGTTTCATAGCAGTTTTGATCCTACCCTGTTCCCCAACCCTTCAAGATAAATCGAAAAGGCGAGAAGAGAAGAAATACTTACTAAGAGTTGCTAAGCTACATGGTTATACTGTACTAATTAAGAACATAAATCTTTCATTAATAAATGAAATTTTGTATCGATCCTCCATATAGACAACTATTCTGCCGAAAATATGCTAGCCCCAACATTGTAATAATTCTCATATCTGGCTTCGACTTACATGCAGCATACCGGCTTAAAAGGCTCCATAGACCCACTTCTAGAAGAAGCAGATATCGACAGAGATGGAAAGATAAGCTTGTCAGAATTTCGTAGGCTTCTAAGAACTGCAAGTATAAGTTCACAAATGGTGACTAGTCCAACCGTCAGAGGCTCTCGGAGAAGTTAGCTTCATAAAGATATATGCATAGAAGTGAGTGTTTGGAAATGTGAAAGTTCTCCATGAGAAAATTTTGTTGGAAAACCATGTTCGTTTACGTGTTCTCGTGTGCTATTCCTCTGCTGCAATTCTCTATATGAATGGAAGTCTCTAAAATGAATGGAATTTTAGAGTCCTTTGTATTAGCGAATATGATCATATATTCGCCATATATTTTGTAATTAATAGTAGTATATAATTATGGTAAATATAGGATCCTTATTCAATTAGTATTCAACATTGCACACACTATATTGTCCCAAAATGAGATTAATACAATCTTACATAGTATCAAAATATTTCAATTCAAGTCTGAAGTTTTTGTCAAGTTTCTTGAATTTCGTATTTATATCAAAACACAATTTGAAAAAGTCATCAAATCATTTCAATGTGATAATGGTCGTGAGTTTAATAATTCAACATTTCACAAATTTTGCACAAATAATGGCATGATTTTTTGCTTTTTGTGTCCCCGTACCTCCTCCAAAATGGTAAAGCCGAACGAATCATCCGCACTATCAATAACATGGTTCGGTACAATCCTTTTTCATGCCTCTCTCCCCCTCCCTCCTTTTTTTGGGTCTATGCAGTCAAAATGGTAGAATATATTCTCAATATCTTACGTACCATTATTCTTCCTAATAAGACCCCCACCGAAATTCTATACCGACGGATCCCCTCCTATGATCACCTTCGGATTTTCGGTTACCTTTGCTACCTAAATCTTGCCTCCACGGCTCCTCATAAATTAGCACTCGCACCACTCCATGTGTCTTCTTAGGTTTCCCGTCTAATCATAGGGGCTATTTGTGCTTTGACTTGTCTACACGTGAAATCCTCGTCTCTCGTCATGTCATATTTGACGAAACAATCTTTCCATTGCGAACATTCAAAAATTCTGAAACACGGATTACATCTTTCTAGACGAGTCTGACACATCCCCTATTGTCCACCATGCCCTCCATCGTACCGCCACTGTTCCAGTGATTACTCACACCGCCACTGCATATACCAACCCGTCGAGGCTCCCCCCACTATCAACGTTACCCTCACCCAACAATCCTCGGAACCGAATCGTCCCCGTCAGCCAACAACCCATCAATCACAGTCACCATTTACCCACCCCATCGCCGAACACCTAAGCTCACTGTCAACCCATTACACGACCCCGCAAACCAACCCGACAGAACCTACCCACCGACACGGGTCACCGAAACCAAATCCAACTCCTCTAAATCCCGTTGATTCATCCAACCCGTCACCTACTGTCCCGCCATCGACCACTGCCCAACTAGCCCCTATCCCCACTCACAAAATGGAAACCCGTACTCAGCACATGATTTTCAAACCCAAAGTGCACTTTAACCTATCCACCCAAATCATATCCCCAATTCCCAAAAACCAAAAATTAGCCAAATTTGACCTGAATTGGAATGCGGCAATGCATGAGGAATTTAATTCTTTAACGAAACAACACACTTGGGATCTGGTTCCGAGGCCAGATTGGGCTAATATGATTAGATGTATATGGCTATTTCGTCACAAATTCAAAGACAATGGTGATCTTGAGCACCATAAGGCGAGACTTGTGGCTAATGGTACCGGTCAGCAAAAGGGTATTGATTATGGTGAGACATTTAGTCCGGTGGTTAAACCAACAACCATTCACACGGTTTTGAGCATCGCTATGGGTAAGCACTGACCGATTCGTCAGCGTGATGTAAAGAATGCATTCTTACATGGGGATTTGAAAGAAACTGTTTACATACACCAGCCGCCAGGTTTTGTCCATCCGGAGGCTCCTCATTATGTCTGTTGTCTTCGTAAGTCACTGTATGGTTTGAAACAGGCCCCCATGGCGTGGTATGAGCATTTTTCTACTTACATTATGCAGACTGAGTTCGTATGCAGCAAGTGTGATTATTCTCTATTTATCTTTCATCGAGGTTATAACATTGCATACTTGTTATTATATGTGGATGATATTGTTATGATTGCCTCTCCTGATGTGTTGAAAAATGAGATCAATGCTCTGCTCAAATTCGAATTTGCTATGACAGACTTGGGAAAGTTAAGTTATTTCTTGGGGATTTCTGTGACTAGATCTGCAGATACTATATTCATGTGTCAACGTAAGTATGCAAAAGAGATTGTGTACATGCTTAAAATGGCAAACTGCAAAATCATGCCTACTCTGGTCGACTCGAAGTCGAAACTCAGTGTTGTTGATGGTGATCCAATGTCTGATCCCACCCTTTATAGGAGCCTCGCAGGTGCGCTTCAGTAACTTACATTCACAAGGTCTGATATTGCTTATGTTGTTCAACATGTGTGTCTATTTATGCATGCCCCCATGAAGCCTCACTTTACATCTCTTAAACGTATCATTTGATACATTAAGGGAACTCTTGGTTATGGATTGCATCTTTACCCCCTCTGCACCGACCAAGTTGCTATCATATACGGACGCCGATTGGATAGGATGTCCGGACACGCGGCGTTCCACCTCCGGCTACTGTGTGTTCTTAGGAGATAATCTTATTCGTGGTCTGCCAAGAGACAAGCCACCCTATCCCGATCGAGTGTAAAAGCAGAGTATATAGGCATTGCAAACGATGTTGCTGAGATCTGCTAGCTCTGAAACCTTCTCTTAGAGCTTCATTTTCCCTTGTGTACGACGTCTATGGTTTACTATGATAATATCTGCGATCTACTTATCTCATAACCCGGTTCAGCATCAGAGAACCAAACACATTGAGATGGATATACATTTTGTTAATGAGAAAGTTGTTATAGGTTATATGAAGGTGTTGCATGTGCCTTCTTCGTATCAGTATGCAGATATCTTCACTAATGGACTTCCTATATAGCTATTCCTAGACTTCAGATCCAGTCTCAGCGTCCGATCTCCTCCCGCTCCGACTGAGGGGGTGTATTAGCGAATATTACCATATATTCATCATATATTTTGTAATTAATAGTTGTATATAATTATAATAAATATAGGATCCTTATTCAATTAGGATTCAACATTGTACACACTATATATATTTGTATTAATGAGAAAGACTCCCCAAGAAAGATTAATACGATCTTACATTGTTAAATATCCATAGGATATACACGATATACACGTGTATATCCTATGTATATTGGTCTCAGTTTTTGTATATAATTTAAGTAATATTTTAGTCTCCGAGTTTAGGTAATGTTGTGGTGTAATTCGTATTGTACACTTACCATAATATTTGTATTACCATAATTGTATAGTTAGTGTCCAAGTAGAATAAGGTTTTATGAGTAGATTAGGAATAAGATTCTCCTATTATGGAAATATGTAAATTGTATATATACTCTTTCAATTAATGAAAATAATGAAGGGATCATTTCTTTCATGGTATCAGAAGTCTAGATTTTAATTCCACTCTCCAAAATTTCCGTTGGCCTCCTCCCATTTCCAGTGATCTGCCTCGATTTCTGAGCCCTCTTTCTCGGATTTCATGCCCGACGGTCTCTCATCTCTTCCCAAAATTTTCTTCCAAATCCCTCAATCATTTATTGTTCTATCAATTTGTCTACATCACGGAACACATTTCATCATGCCCTTACAGTTTCTAACATCAAGAATAATATCCTTCTTGTTCTTGAAATAGAAAATATCCAAAATTCACGCACGCTCGCATCAAGTCATCCATCACATAATCCCCGCAGCTCCTGAGGATACGGAGGTGACACGACGCGAGGATGATCCTAAGTTATGGATGACTCTTGATGTCACCATCCTTCAGTTGATATATTCCACAATTTCTGTCCACCTTTTGCAAACGATTATTGAACCCGACGCTACGGCGCAGGCGACTTAGGATAGACTACGTGATATATTCCAAGATAATCAAAATTCTAGGGCTGTTACACTTGAGCAGGATTTCTCCCACGTCAATTTGGGAGATTTCCCTAACGTTTCGGCTTATTGCAAAAGATTGAAGGAATTGGCAGACCAGCTCCGCAACGTTGGTGAGCCGGTTTCGAATGATCATTTGGTCCTCCAAATGGTTTCAGGCCTCTCCGAGGTCTATAGTGGTGTTGGCACGCTTCTTTGTCAAAGCAATCCTCTTCCGCAATTTTATCAGGCTTGTTCTATGCTTACACTCGAAGAAGCAGGCATGGCTAAAAAGGCGACTACCGGTGCTAGTTCCGTGGTCATGATGACCGAGTCCACTATTCATCCTACCGGTTCCAACAACTCGGGCCAAAACCGCCACAACGGTGGCGGCAAAAAGGGAGGAAATAAGAAAAATAATGGCAAGAATCGCGGCGGCAACAATGGCGGCAATCGGAACAGTGGTGGTGGCGGTGGTGCCCCTCGGGGTAGTCAGCAGCAACATCAGTTTTTGGCCCCTATGCAGTGGCTGTGGGCCCCACAGTTTGGGCCAAACAGTGGCGCCCAGCAATGCAGCCTCACTGGCAGTGGGCTGGCCAGCAGCAGCAAAGGCCCAACATGCAGTGGCTCACTTTCGGTAATCTCTCTGGGCCGAGGCAGCAAGCAGGGGTACTTCGGCCTCGGTCCCCGCAGGCCCATCACGCAGTGGCCCCCACTTCTACCGACATCGAAGCCGCAATGCACACGCTTGGTTTAAATCCTTCGGACCCAAATTGGTATATGGACATCGATGCCACTACCCACATGACATCCGATTCAGGTACGATCTCGTCTTATTCCAATTTGAGCAACCCTCGTGGCATAATTGTTGGTAATGGTAATTCTATTCCAATTCGTGGTTATGGTCATAAAACTGTCTCCCCCCAATCCACCCCTTATCTTGAAAAATACCCTACATGCCCCCAAATTGATTAAAAACTTAGTGTCTATCCGTAAATTCACCACTGATAATTCTGTTTCTATTGAATTTGATCAATTTGGTTTCTCTGTGAAGGATTTCAAGACAGGGAGTCCTCTCATGAGGTGTGATAGTAGGGGAGATCTTTATCCTATCACACCAAGTTCATGTCTATCGAGTCAAGCCTTGTCGTCAGCACATGCAGCCCTTGCTCCTTCCTTGTGGCATGCTCGTCTTGGTCATCCGGGGTCGTCTATTTTGTCTTCCTTAGATAAAAATAAATTTATTTCATGTAAGGGTACGCGTAGTACTCCAAATTTTCATTCTTTTTCTTGAGGAAAAATTGTTAGGTTGCCGTTTGTAGACTCTAATTCTCATACTTTAATGTCATTTGATATTATTCATAGCGACTTATGGACATCTCATGTTCTTAGTTCTTTGGGTCATCGATATTATGTTCTCTTTTTGGATGATTATTCTAAATTTTTATGGACTTTTCCGATAGCGAAAAAATCTTAAGTTTTTTCCATCTTAAAATTTAGAGCTTTCATTAGAACCCAATTCGAACGAGAAATAAAAAATATTCAATGTGATAATGGCAGAGAATATGACAACGGGGTATTTCGGGAATTTTGTGCAACTAATGGGATCATTTTTTGTTTTTCTTGCCCTCGTACGTCTTCACAAAATGGGAAAGCCGAACGCAAAATTCGTACCATTAATAACATTGTCCGCACTTTATTGATTCATGCTTCCGTACCCCCTTCTTTTTGGCATCATGCTCTACAAATGACTACATATCTCCTAAACATTCTTCCTTCCAAAGGTTTGACATATTCCTCCCCCCTTCAAATTTTATATAATAAGATTACTTCGTATTCACATCTTAGGGTCTTTGGGTGCTTATGTTATCCGTTATTTCCGTCCACCACAATTAACAAACTTCAGGCCCGGTCTACTCTGTGTGTGTTTTTGGAATTTCCGTCTAATCATCGTGGTTACAAATGTTTTGATTTATCCTCTAATAAAATCATCATTAGTCGCCATGTAATTTTTTATGAATCCCAGTTTCCGTTTTCTAAGGTTAGTAATCCCGTGCCCAGTTCGTATAATTTTTTGGATGATGGTATACCCCCGTATATTATTCACCATTTTTCGGACATATCCCACACCCCAAATCCTCCAGCGGGCCCACTGCCCGCTGGTCCCACTGGTCCGTCACGACCCTCTCTCGTGCCCGGTTTCGTCGGGCTGGGCCGAGTCCGGCCCAATCTTTGGAACCGGTCCGATTCATGCTTCCGCCACTATTTCTGCTTACCGAGTTGGGCTAGCAGGCCCACTACCTGCTGGGCCAGTCTGCTCCGAGTCCAGAAAATTCCCAAAATTCGCCCAATCCTTTGCCCAGTCATAGACCAGTCACTCGTAGTCAACAGGGTATATTTAAACCAAAAAGTCATTTTAATTTACATTCTAATGCTCTTAAATCACCCTTACCCCGTAATCATGTGTCTGCATTAAATGACCCAAATTGGAAAATTGTTATGACCCATGAATATAATGCTCTCATTGATAATAAGACGTGGGAGTTGGTGCCCTGTCTATCTGGTGTTAATATTATTAGGTCTATGTGGATTTTTGCTCATAAGGACAATTCAGACGATTCATTTGCAAGGCATAAGGCGTGGCTTGTAGGTGATGGTAAGACTCAGCAAGTTGGTGTGGATTATGGAGAGATGTTTAGTACGGTGGTCAAACCGGCTACCATTTGCACTATGCTCAGCTTGACTCTTTCGAAAGCATGGCTCATTCATCAGTTAGATATGAAGAATGTTTTCTTACATGGTGATCTCAAGAAAACAGTCTATATGCATCAGCCCTTGGGGTTTAGGGATCCCCAATATCCTCATAATGTCTGTTTGTTGAAAAAGTCCTTATATGGGCTTAAGTAGTATCCACGGGCTTGGTATATGAGATTTGCCAACTATGTTTCGACTATTGGGTTCACTCACAGCATGTCGGATAATTCCTTATTCATATATCGTCGTGGTTCTTCCTTGGCTTATATAATATTATATGTGGATGATATTATCTTAACTGTCTCTTCCGATGCATTACGCCAGTCTATCATGGCAATGCTCAGTTCTGAGTTTTCTATGAAAGACTTGGGGCCCTTGAGTTATTTTTTGGGGATTACTATCACTCGTCATGCAGGTAGGTTGTTCTTATCTCAAAGGAAATATGCAGCTGAGATCATTGAGAGGGTTGGGATGTCATCCTGTAAGTTCACTTCCACTCCAGTTGATACTAAGCCCAAGATTAGTGTCGCGGCCGGTGCCCCATACGAGGATCTGACCCGCTATCGTAGTCTTGCAGGGGCCCTTTAGTATCTTACATTCACGAGACCAGATATTACGTATGCTATCCAGCAGATGTGTTTGTTTATGCATGATCCCAGAGTTGAGAACATGAATGCACTCAAACGCATCATTCGGTATATTCAGGGTACACTTGATTATGACTTGCATTTATATCCATCTTCAACGTCCACACTTGTCTCATATACGGATGTTGATTGGGGAGGCTATCCGGACACCAGATGGTCTACGTCTGGCTATTGTATGTTTCTTGGTAATAACTTGGTCTCATGGTCTGCAAGGCGTCAGTCGACTTTATCTCATTCCAGTGCA
Source organism: Anisodus tanguticus (assembly GCA_034509755.1). Lineage (NCBI taxonomy): Eukaryota > Viridiplantae > Streptophyta > Magnoliopsida > Solanales > Solanaceae > Anisodus > Anisodus tanguticus. The sequence goes on from CM067544.1 coordinate 13,289,303, forward strand.
GATGCCGAGTATTGAGGGGTGGATAATGTGGTCTCTGAATCATGTTGGTTACGTAATTTGTTGTTAGAGCTTCATTGTCCTATTCAGAAAGCAGCATTGGTCTATTGTGATAATGTTAGTGCCATCTACTTTTTTGGTAATCCAGTTCAGCACCAACGCACTAAACATATCGAGATGGACATTCACTTTGTTTGCGAAAAGGTTGCTCGTGTGCAAGTACGCGTCTGCCATGTCCTTTTCAGGTATCAAATTGCAGACATCTTTACAAAGGGTCTTCCCTCTGTCCTTTTTGAAGATTTTAGGGACAGTCTCAGCGTTCGAAGACCGCCCGATATGACTGCGGGGGTATGTTAAACATCCATAGGATATACACGATATACACGTGTATATCCTATGTATATTGGTCTCGGTTTTTGTATATAATTTAGGTAATATTTTAGTCTCCTAGTTTATGTAATGTTGTGGTGTAATTAGTATTGTACACTTACCATAATATTTGTATTATCATAATTGTATAGTTAGTGTCCAAGTAGAATAAGGTTTTAAGAGTAGAATAGGAATAAGATTCTCCTATTATGAAAATATGTAAATTATATATATATACTCTTTCAATTAATGAAAATAATGAAGGGATTATTTCTTTCATACACTTTGATCCCATGGCCTTGTGTAGCCAGCGGCAGCATGCCAAGTACAGTTCCTGCAGAGTTTGCCAGAAAGGAGTATTTGGCATAAAGTTGCTTTCTCCTAAACAACCAGCGGCAATGTATGTAATCTGATCGTTTAAGTGTACATTCTTTGAGAGTTTTTCTGGGCTTCCCTTTTCAGTATGTAATACTATGTCATTATAGATTATATCATCAATGGTAAAATATGTATCACCAGGACTAAAAGTTATAGGTCAGTTGGTAGCCCCCTTTTACAAGTGTGTCAATACTTCCCAATCAGCTCGTCATACAATTAGAAAAATTGTTCTTTTTTGAGAAATCAATATCTTAATACATGACTGACGGAACCATAATCTGAAGGAAAAATGGGTTCAATATAATTTTGTAACGTACTCGTGGAAACAATTTACTTATATAAAGTTGATTTTGTCTGAATACATTCAAGAGCGGAGGGCTTGTAGCATCTCATACCATTGTGAACCTTGCTGCAATTCCCTGAAATAATAGAAAGCCAGTCCTCTAGTTTTAAATGGCCACCTTGTTTACACGGTCAATTCTCGACTCTTCTAATATTACTTTTTTATATAGTATTTGACCACGAGCACGACATCGCTTCTTGTTATTGAACTTCTTATTTTAGCATAGAAGTACTTTCTACCTAGATTCAAATATTAGATATTCTGGAAGTGTTTTCCTTTGGCCTATTAGAAGTTGAAATTTCAAGTTAATCAATGAAAATCAGATTATCAATTTACCTTGGAGTTAGATGTTGTAAGTAATTAGCAAGAAAATTTCTCTCTAGGAAATACTAGTAGCACTTAATGAGATGCTTATACAACATGATGAAATTTTATTTCGAAAGCACTATAAAAGAAATCAAAAGTACTCAAAAGTAAACAAGGATTTCATATTGATACTCTAATAACATCTCGTTTAGCGGCAGCTTATACATAATATTTTTGATTAATCTGTTTGTACGTAGTTGGCACAGATTATACGTAGTATGTATTTGGTTGGGGCATTAGAGAAATGAAGTCCACCGATTCTAACAAAGTGAGATTGGTTCTCCACCAATTCTATACGCTACGCAAGTAAACATTGCCCAAATAGAGAAGCTAAGTACTACTACTCTATAGTTGTTAGCCATGGTTCGCAATTCAATGTGATTTTTTGTGTCTTTGGCAATGATTTAAACGTTTTAAACTTACCAGGAAAGATCATAGATGACTTGACTGATCATTTCTCATTCCACTTGTAATTCAGTTAAAGCAATTAAGATTTGCACCGTGATGGTTTTCTTTTCCCATCGTTCTTTAAAGCATAGCCACTGTAGGTATTGAATTTCCACGTAAGAAAGCAAATGAAGAACATATTATCATAAAGATGTATGGCGAGTCCATGCTTTTGTTTTCAGCCAAAAAGAAGAAATTACAAGGTTTGCTAAATATGAATATATCTTTAAACAGCCAAAAACAATCCCCTCCTTACCAAACCCACGGCAAAACAAGGTCAGGGAACTACTAAAACTCAAACCTTGAGTCTGGAACTGGAAGAGGGAAAATTTATTGGCACATGCAGGTCTCCAACATGCGACCTTCGTATTATTAGCATGACGCTCTAGCCAACTGAGCTAATGGGCCATTTTCTTGTTGGAGCAAACAGAATTTATATATTATAAAACAACAGAATTTGTATCCGTACTCTTCCAATACAACATAACATATCGACAAGAAAGAAACAAAAGGATACAATTAATCTTGTACTAGTTTTGACAACCGTCTGAAATGTATAGTCCCATGAATATGATCATTTATTATCAGATGGTGAGGATATTTTAACCCAAGTAAAGGCGTACCTGTGTGATGTTGAAAGATTAACTTTATACACCAACATTTTATAGAAGCATAAGTTTTGCTTTACATGCTCCTCACAATCCCTTTATCTTAGGTAATTTAAATTTTTGTATTTTAATTTTATTTTTATTATATATATTTTTGATTAGTCCATGATCGGCTAAATCTCTTGTGTTGAACCTATGTTGCACTAGACTACTTGGAATCATGGTACTAATGCTATAATATAGCTAATGATTCATGTGAGAAGGTACTAAGATTGGGCAGAGGACAGCCCAGACGGAATGTCTTAAACTCAGGCTGATGATCCTGTTGTAACCCGCTGAGCCATGGTGGCGTTAGGGTGTTTTGGATTTGTTCTGAGTCAAGATGGCCCTGCCAGGACTGTCAACCCGTAAATAATACCTCTTAAGGTGCCTCTCTGTGATCACCTCTCCTCGATTTGGTATCAGAGTCATGTGTACAAGTAGTAATAGGTAACAAAGTTCAACACTTTCTCTAAAATTGATGAATATCATCACGAACAAGAATACTGTTAAAAAGAGTAAAAAAGAGGAATATGATATACCTCAACATTTAGATCTTCTTAATAAGTGGACTTTTCCAAAAATCCAACCCACATTAATACACCAGATGGGTACTTTTGAAAAATTAGGATTTAAACAAGTAATCAAAACTACTGAGGAAACTATCACTATAGATAGCGATCATGCTACTTTTAAATTATTAAATGACAGTGATATTGCCCCTTATAGGGAAACCCATCGTTTTATGCATATTGGGTTAGTACAGGTTGCCTTTAAGCCAATTACTTTAAGAGGCTTACCAGAAAGCTTTATAGCAGCTTTAAGGGATGACAGAAACCAGAACTGAAAAAATCCCTAATAGGGACAGTACAGACCAGTTTGGCATATGGTCCTGTTTATTTTAATGTTTATCCTAACTTGCAGGTATCTTTGCAAGATGAAAACTCTTTGAATGCTTTAATTCTGAGCATTAAGTTACATGGTTATGATTATATGCCTGAAACTGAAGTAATATGTATTTGTCATAGAATCTATTTTAAGTCTTTATACACTATGAATCCAATGTGCAAAATCATGGATTTTAAAAATGAGACTAATTTTGGTAAATCAAAAATTACCACTAGGAGGCCAATTAAATGGGATGAAATTGATTTTCCCACAGAATGAGTCATAGAGGGAGTTGCACCTCCCAAGAGTAATTGCAATAATGATATTACCCATATTGAACAAGCCCCTGATGGAACTATCAAGTTAAAATTTTCTAAACCTGCCTACTTGACAAATGATTTGGGTTCTAGATCTAATAGAGCGGATGCTTCAAATCGTTCTTATATTTCTCCAGCTGATTATATTGTTAAGTCTCCGTCACGAGCTTCTAGATCTCGTATTCCGAATTTTATACATCCTCATATGTCTGATAATACTGATAATAATAGAGTCAATAGAATTATAATTGGTACTGATAATATTGCTAGAAGTGTTAATGAAGACCCAGAAATAACTGAGTCAGATATGGATTATCCAAGTATTTAATGGATCAAAGTCAAAAAATTGATTTTAGCCGGGGATCACCCGCACGAAAAAAGATCAGTAAAGACTTTTATAAATCCAGATGGGAACCTTTTAAAAAATGGGTTTTTGATGCTTTTGATAACAATGAGCGTGTAGCGCTGCAAGAGGAATTTTATAAAGATATTTCTCAAGCTAACAAAATCATATCTTTTGTTCCTTGGTTTATGGTCAAATATGTGGGAGATTATATCTCTGTTCTAGAAAGAGAGTACAAATTCTCTAACGGAGGTGTTGCTCATACTGTTTTCCCTTCTCAACAGCCTTTTCAGATTGAAAAAGATAATAAAGTTCTCGATTTTGCTGCCTTTTCAAATCTTATTGAAAATAATACTGCTTTAGTTACTACTTCGCAGATTAATATCATGCTTAAATAAAATAATTACACCAATGTTTATATAAATGTTTGGGTGAACAAATTGTTCTATTACATAATAGAATAGAAAAGTTGACTTCAAAAATCATGAGGTCAATCCCTTCTTCTTCTCTTAATCTTCATACTTCGGCAGCTACTCCTAGTGTGAAGCCTCCACCTGAAATTAAAGATTTCAAGTTAAGAGCATACTCAGAACTTGAACAGTTACTAGATGACAAGTTTAAAGATTTGCGAATCAGCTCTTTAACAACAGATTATGAGTTGGACCTTTCTGGAGGTGATTATAAACAGAAGATGTCTGACGAAATTAATAACCTAGAAAAATATGCTAGGAAACCAGTAGAAAGGATGTACTACTATCCTAAGCCCATTCCTCAAGATGTTTTGTTTGAGGAACAAGAAATTGTTGATAACAATAGCTATAGTGGAAAAAATATCTATGAATGAAACATATATGGTTATACAGAAAGATAAATTTAAACAACAGTTCATAGAATGCTCATGTATAGCACGATCTGCAAAGCTAACAGTAACACAGACAAAACTGTGGCAGAAATGATCATATCAGGATTCACTGGCCAGTTGAAAGGTTGGTGGGATCATTATTTAACCCCCGAACAGCGTAATAGTATTATTGGGGCTGTAAAAACTGAAGCAGGGGTTGACCCGGCACAGAATGTTGTTTATACCTTAGAAATTATTATTATAGAGCACTTTACTGGAAGATGGTCAGATGATTCTGAAAATATCAGAACCTTACTCCAGAACTTAAGATGCAAAACCCTCACCACATTTAGATGGTATAAGGATGTTTTCCTTAGCAGGGTCATGAAGCTACCAGAATGTAATAGTTCTCACTGGAAGTCCAAATTTATAGATGGATTACCAGCCCTTTTTGCGAAAGAGTTAGAAAATCTCTTAGAAAAGGAAGAATTACAATCAATTATGATATTTATACCTATGGTAGTCTAATAGGCACATGCATACAAGAAGGGTTAGCGTTATGTAATGAGATCAATCTGAACCAGCAGATAAAAATTCAGAACCTCAATGAAAGACAATAATTGGGAGAGTTCTGTGGCCAATTTGGTATGGATATACCCAAAGCCAAGGTGTCTCATAGACGAAAAGCTAAGAACCAGGAAAGCTTTCAAAAATGGAAAACAAAACGCCTGGATAAAAAGGTGAGAAGAAAAAAAAGTTTAAAACTCGCAAGAATTTTATAAATTCCAAGAACCCCAAGGCATGTTGGAAATGTGGCAGGACAGACCACTGTTATAAGGATTGCAGAGTTAAGGAAAAAATTAAAGCCCTTAACATTGGAGATTATCTTAAGGAATCATTATCAAAACTATTGCTCAACTAGGAACCAGAGGACTTAGGTTTTGAAACTGACGAAGCAAAGGATTCCTCCTCAGATGAGAAAATTCAGGTTCTTAATAAAGAAGATTATATTCCTTCAGAAGAAGAATGTCTACCATGTCAAATAGGACAGCCTTGTTCCAGCAAATAGAATAAGGAGGACGACGAGTTCTATAATATTTTTGCTCAATTTCAAGACATGAACATTAATGTTCTCAAAGGTGATAACCTTGTGGAATTGCTAAAATTAATCAAAGATCCAAATATGAGATCACATATTATAGATCAGCTCCAGGATACTCCAGAACCTTCACAAGGAAGGAAGACCCTGGAACGATCAAGTGCTTATACTATGTCTGAATTAAAGAAACAAATTAGGGAGAAACAAGGTATTACTAGTACTCCCAGAGATTTGGAAAAAGAGATTAATAATCTCAAGCAAGAGATATTGGCATTAAAAAGGAGTAATGATATACTCGATGCCCGAATTACCAATATTGAAGGTAAAGGAAAAGAGAAGATCATAGATTCAGCAACAGTGGATGATATCTCCGACTTAGATAATCTTCTGATAACGAGTGCCACTGATGAAACAAAAAACTTTTTACAAACCCTTGAATTAATCACTTCTCAAAAGTTTTATATAAAGATTAGTCTTTTGATTGATTATAATTTCAAAAAAGATTTCACTGCTCTTGTTGATAGCGGGGCAGATGTAAATTGTATACAGGAATGTGTTATTCCTTCTACATATTTTCATAAAACCACTCATAGTGTTCGATCTGCTAATGGGTAGAAATTACAAATTACTTTTAAATTACCAAAAGCTTATATTTGCAATAATAAAACTTGTATAGCAGAAAGTTTTATTTTGGTAAAAGATATTTTCAGCCAAATCATTTTAGGCACACCTTTTATACAAAAGATTTTCCCAATTACTAAAATTGATAAAAAAAAAAAAACAAAAGGTATCATAGGAACCTTTGACGGAAAACCCATTATTTTCCAGTTTATAACTGAACCTTTTTCAAGGATGTTAAATGAGCTCAAACATCGTTTGGTTCATAAACACCAACAAATTAGTTTCTTAAAACAAGAGATTTATATTTCTATTATTGAAGAACTGTTAGGAAACCCCAAGCTACGACAAAAAAATGATTTTATACAAAACCAGTTTTCAATACAGGTTTGTAGTGACCTTCCCAATGCTTTTTGGGATAGGAAAAAACATATTGTCTCCCTTCCCTATGAGGATGATTTCAAAGAGGGTAATATCCCCACAAACCTAGGTCATGCTAGATGAATTTCGAATATCTGGAATTATGCAAAAAAGAGATTGTTTCTTTATTATAGAAAGGTTTGATAAAACCCACAAAATCCCCATGGTCTTGTACGGCCTTTTATGTCAATAAACATGCTGAGCAGGAAAGGGGAGTTCCCCGACTTGTTATTAATTATAAACTGCTTAATAAAGCTCTGAAGTGGATTAGGTATGCTATCCCCAACAAAAAAGATTTACTTGATAGGCTTAATAGCGCTATTATATTTTCTAACTTCAATTAAAAATTCGGATACTAGCAGATCCAGATTAAGGAAGCAGATAGATACAAAACTGCTTTTAATGTTCCTATGGGACAATACGAATGGAATGTGATGCCATTCGGATTAAAAAATGCTCCTTCTGAATTTCAAAATATTATGAACGATATTTTTATGCCTTATAGCAATTTCATCATCGTTTATATAGATAATATTTTAGTATTTTCTAATAATATTGAAACTCATTTCAATCATCTTGATTTATTTTTAAAAAATTATTATACAGAATGGTTTAGTCATATCAAAACCTAAAATCACCCTTTTCCAAACTACTGTGAGATTTTTGGGTCATAACATCGAAAAGGGAAAAATCATTTCTATTAATAGAAGTATTGAATTCACTTCAAAATTTCCGGATATTATAACCGACAAGACCCAACTCCAGAGATTTTTGGGCAGCCTGAATTATATCAGTCATTTTATAAAGGATTTGGCAAAAGATACAGCCATCTTATATGAAAGGCTGAAAAAAGTTCCTATACCTTGGACAGATAATCATACCCAAGCTGTCAAGAGAATTAAGGTTAAGGTTCATAACCTTCCTTGTCTCACTCTAGCCAATCCTACTTGGCCAAAAATTATAGAAACATATGCCTCAGATATCGGTTATGGGGGTATACTGAAGCGGCACTCTCCAGTTGATAAACATGAGTATCTAATACAATTTTACTCCGGCAAATGGAATCTCAGCCAGAAAAATTATTCTATAGCTGCAAAAGAAATTCTAGCAATTGTAAAAAGTGTTTTAAAATTTCAAGGGGACTTATACAATCAAAAGTTTATTATAAATAATGATTGTTAGTCAACGAAATTTATGTTTAATAAAGATTGTAAACATGATGTTTCTAAACAGATGTTTGCAAGATGGCAGGCTTTATTGGCACCATTTGATTTTGAGATCCATTATAAAAAAGGACAGATAATAGTCTGCCTGATTTCTTGACCAAAGAATATTTAAGTTCATAAATTAATAATTTTGTCATACGGGATGATGAGGCCTAATTGGCAAGGCGGCGACTCCAATTATAGAGGATGCGGCGGAAGAGGTAGAGGAACTGGACGAGGTAATACTATTGTCCAACAGGGAAACAAGAAGCTTATAGCACAAACAAGGACTTCAGCCATTGATAAAGAAAGTCCATTATACCAACAGTTCATGGATTTCATCAAATCCAAATAAAACAATGACAATCCACAACCATCATCACAACCATCATATCTAGAAGTTGCTCATGAAGAGCAGGATGATAATGAGGGTTATGAAAAATATAAGAAGAAAGATGTCATACTCCTTCTCAATTATAAAGATCTGTAATGGAAAGAGGAGCCATGGAAGCTCATGGAAAGGTATTTGGAAACTTGGTCATACTCCTTCTCAATTGTAAAGATCTGTAATGGAAAGAGGAGCCATGGAAGCTCATGGAAAGGTATTTGAAAACTTGGTCATAACCCATTTTGACTTATAAATCAAGAATGCATTATGAGACCATACTCACAACCACGGGATCAGCTGAAAATCAGCACTATTTCCCGATGCATACTAAGAAAGTTTATAACTTTTCTAAAATCATTATAAAAAAATCTTTACTCCAGAAGACTGGGGATTTAGCACTTTAAAAGAACGGGAACATTTCCATCCTGAACAAAGAATTCAGGTAAAGTTTAATTATTGGGATTATATAGATAGTTTTTATAAAACCTTTTTATATAAAAACCCAAAAAAAAGCATTCGTGATTTATAAAACTATGTTCTCATGTTTATAAACAAGACATACCTAATTGGTTTTGTCATTGGTGGATAAAATATGGTCCATCTGTTAATATCTTGCCACAAACATTCAAAGGTTTATATACCGAATGGATTGATGTTTCTCCTAAAATTATAAAATTAGAAGATCATAATACAATTATAAATGGCATTGCTAATATGCATTTCTTCATCGAATTTTCCATTCCATGGATCATGAGATGGTCAGTAAAAGTGGGTTATACCCCAGAACAAATTCCTTGTCTACAACGAGCCTATTATATAAGGTTCTGGAAAAAGTTATTACAAAAGACCAATGAAGGTGTTTTGAATGGACAAGAACTCATAGATCAGATAACCTCAGCAATTGAAGGTTATATCAAATTAAAAGAAGATCAACCTCAGTCAGAGATTAATAGCCCGTTTCAACACATAGCCAGAAAACTCCAGCTTAAAAAGGGGGTAATATCAAAAGCAGAAATTATAGCATCTTATATGGAAGAAGTAAAAAAGGATTTAATGAAAAATCTGGATGAGGAATTCCCCTCAAACACTTCTATGGCATCCATTCATACAGAGGAGGAAGATATTCATGACTCCCAAGACCCCTATGATGTAGACTTTGACATCCACGAGTATGTTTCGAAGTTTCAAGATAAAATGAAGGCATCCTCCAACACAGGAAAAGACAAAGGGAAAGAAAAAGTGTAATACACAAGAAAGTAGCCGGTGGACCCATCATAAAAGCCACCGAACAGATGGAATCTACTTTAATAAAGTAGATGAATTATTATACTTTAGTAGGGCCCATAAATTTTGGCCGTTTTTACTTTATTACATTTTATCTTTTAGGTTTGTCGGCCACTTGTTAGGCCACTTTTTACTTTTGGGATTGTCGGCCACATAGTAGGCAACTTTATTCGTAAGGATCCATTATAAAAGGATCTAGAGGTTGAAGGTAGAAGACATGCTTTTGGCCAATTACTCTCTCAGCTCTTTGTAAAATCTCTCTACAATAAAAGCACAAGTTTTGCTTTACATCCTCCTGTACTGAGCACAATCTCTTCATCTTAGGTAATTTAATTTTTTTTATTTTAATTTTATTATATATATTTTGGATTAGCCCATGATCGGCTAAATTCCTTGTGTTGAACGTATATTGCACTAGACTACTTGGAAATCATGGTACTAATGCTATAATATAGCTAATGATTCATGTGAGAAGGTACTAAGGTTGGGCAGAGGACAGCCCAGGCGGAATGTCTTAAACTCAGGCTGATGATCCTGTTGTAACCCGCTGAGCCATGATGGCGTTAGGGTATTTTGGATCTGTTCTGAGTCAAGACTGCCCTGCCAGGACTGTCAACCCGTAAATAATACCTCTTAAGGTGCCTCTCTGTGATCACCTCCGCTCGATTTTTCCATATTATATTCTCACTACAAGAAAGTATAGAATTGGTAATAAAATTTTAGCAACAAAAAATATATTGTTGCTAAAAAACGTAAATGGCAATAAATTTAATATGTTATTGTTGTGAATTTTTTTGCATCGGAAGTTATTGAAACGGCATGCAACAATTTTGTTGTTGCGAAAAGTACTTTTTGCAACAACATCCAACATATGACAACAAAAATATTATTGGCAAATGACTTTTTTCTTATAGTGTCTTTAGGTAATTAATTAGCTCACACTTATTATAGATTATCGAAAATAGTCTTTCTATCTCCCTATCTAGGGGTAAGGTCGTATGTGTACACTCTAACCTCCCCAGACCTCACATGTGGGATTATACTGGATATGTTATTATTGTTTGTACACTTACTAGATTCACCCACTTGTAATTGATTCTTAAACAATCTATTGGAAATTTGCCTTTGGCGGGAGTTGCGTCCAACCATCTTTAATGACTTAAACACTAGTGTTCCACATATTGGAAACTTCGGTTCTTCACACGTGCATAATCTACTAAGTAAGTAGATGACCGTAGGGCCAAGGATCATCAAATTTTGTTGAGAAATGAAAGAGATATTGGTTCACGAAGTGAGGTGTTTGAAGCATGGAAAAAGGTGGTAAAGACCAATCCTCCCTCATCGGTGGGGGAAGAAAGATTTGTTTAGTTTCTAAGTCTCAAGATTGACTTGGGGTTTGGGACCCCAAGGGGTATCCCATGTGTTTAAAGGAGGGAGGACCTAGATGTGCTTCGGTTCGAGGATAAGCCCACACGCGCGCCGCCGCCGCCCGCCCGTCCAGTCCGGTCTCGGGTCACGGGTCACGGGCTTCTTCTGGTATTATCTTTTTGGACCCAAATTGCTTCATATTTACAGTTTGGTCCCTGAAGTTTTTGGTAAGTTAAATTGAGCAGAGAACTTGTGTTTTTGCTTGCTGTTGGTATTTGGAACGTTAACCAGTCTTCATATGCACTCAATTCGGTCATTTATTTTGGCTGAATAACTCTCCCTAAAAGCTAATCCGTTGCACATCAATTCACCATTTATTTTGGTGAATTACTACCTCCATAATTGTCATTACTTGGCCAGTAACAGCAATTATGTGGGCAGTTGGTAAGTCCTCTCCTTCAACTATATAATGGAGCCTTTGCACAATTGTTGAGACACACAGAACATACAAATGAAATCAGATTCTTCCTACAACTTCCTAGCATCATTTCATTACTCAAAAATCTTCAAAGTAATACTTGAGTTTCCTTTGCTCATTTGTTGAGTTGCTATTTTATCTTGGGAGACTATTGTCCAGAACGTAGAAAGGATATATACGGGGAAATCTTGTCTTAAAGACAGAGTGTCATCACTCGACTCAGCATATCAAACCCGTTCCAGTTTCTTGTTCCAGTTCATTGAAATTTCAGTTTGTTGTAATTTCATTGTGTTAGTAATACTTAGCAGTTACTTATTTCTGTTTCCTGCACCATTGTAACCAACACAATCTAGTAAATAACATGTTATAATATTGGTTAGAATACATTTAGATAGTATAAAACAATTTATGCGCTTTCTTTGAGCAGAGAATATTTTCAATAAGAACTTAAATGAAATAAGTATTGAAAGAAGTATAGTACATAAAAAGAAACAGATATTACAATGGAGTGGGCCAAATTATTATATTAGTTATTAGTACTACAGATAAACACAAGTCTAGTATGTCAGGCTGGAAACTCTAGATATAAGAAAACAATGATCAGTGGATGCCTCACCAAGTAATGTATTTTAAAAAAAAGAGGAAGCTATCTAATTGTGTCCGAGTAAGGTCTTTGTCATCAAATGACTCTTGGGATGTCGTAAAGCATATTAATGGAGCTGATATTGACCTTAATTTATTCCGGATGACTTATTATTTATGCTTTCACCGTAACTCACCAATAGTTGATATGCAATTGGCAACAATAAGTCCTTTAATATATTAGAAAATGGTCTATTTTCACTGTAAGTTGTTTCATCAATTTGGCCAATTGTCACTGCAAACTGTATGACTTTTGTGTGTGTGTGTCCATGGATTCTAGAACCTTTTTCCCTTAAGCTGATTTGGCATGTTTTCTGGAAACAAATGGTTTGTCATGCATGCATAAAAAATGAATGTTCTTTTTTTCTTCCTTTAATATGTGGTTTCTGTCTCGTTTGATTTATTCAAACTGTAGCCTTTAAGTATGTCACTGAAGAAAAAGTCTTGGGCTCGTGAATCAGCGGACACTAGACGACTATCTAATAAGAACTGTCCATCATGGTTTGGAATATTAAATTGATAGGGATATGTATTGATCTTATCAATAAACAAATTTCTAATTAAGTGGGCGTTCCGTTTGGGGAATATGATCTTATCATTATTAATACAGATAAGAATAGAAAATAACATCAGTGATGATTTGTTTGTTGATCACGACCAATTGGAGCTTCAATAACCATATAATCATGTGTTCAGAAGAATTGCCCTTTTTAGGGCAAAGCTGAGGAGTTTAAAATTTTGGCTCACAAATGCAATAGATAGGATAAAAAATGGTGTAACATACTCACATTGACATAATCCCAAAATATGACATTTGGAAAGGCAAAATACTCCTATGTTTGTTGTGGGCTAGGCGTACTTGGGCTGTTTGATGAGACCAGCCTATACCGTAATCTGTCTTTTCAGGACAGGAAAATAAAAAAGAAACTTCGCACTTGTTAAGGATCTTAACAAAATGATTTTAGTGTTTATCTAATAAAAAATGAGGGTTTAAGATGAATTTAAAATAAAAGAAAAAGAAGATACAATGGCTCATGCGCGTCCTGATATAATAATGGATCTTACACAGTGTATACCTAATTAGTGATGGAGTTATGATTTTCACTAGAAGCAATCAACATATAAAAAAGTAATTACAAAAAAAAATCAAAAAAATCAACATATAGTAAATAAAAATTTACCTATCTACGCAAAGTAAGTTTTCAACAAAAGGGACCAGATACGCTTGAATAAGGATGGTTCCACCACTACATAAACCATCACGAAAAAAATATACATTTTCTTATAACGTATGTATAATATAAAGGTAGGAATAGATAATTCTATGTGACACATCTATGGCCAAGAGATTCTATCTATCTTTTTTTCTCATTTTTTACTTTTTCTCTCATTTTTCTAATTATTTTTAACAAATTTCACATCTATAACTCATACCTCTTCATCTTCATAACTTCTACTCTTAATTAGTATTAATATCCATAACTTCAAAGCTTTTCATGTTTATAACCCTAATTATTTAATAAATAAATTTATGACACCTTAAAATCACACCTAAACTTTATTCCTATTTAAATGAGAAAATGAATTAGCTGTATTACATTGGTCTATGCTATACTTTTATAGTGCAATAGCATAGCCACTGATAAGAGTATTGGTTTGGCTTCCTCGATGCATCAAAAGTAGACCTGTCCAAATGTCGGATCGGGCCGGGTCAGAGTCGGATCGGGTGACTTTTTTTTTTTGCTTGACCGACCCTGACCCTTCGGGGACCCTACTGGTCACGGGTCGGTCCTAACCCGTCGAATTTTTTTGGCGGGCCAGTGACGGGTCGGGCCGGGCCGAGGATTTTTTTTAAAAAAAAATTGAATTTCCAAAACTGAAATTAGCATTCACCCCTACATTACCACGAAATTTCGACGTTGAAATGTATTGTATATCGTGAGATCTTGACTAAAGAAAAAGAAAATTAGAAATCGATTTGGGGAAAAACACAAATTGATTGGGAAAACGGACGTTTTTCTAAAAATTGGTTGTTCCAAACCGCATGTGGCTGTTTGACCGGCCATGTCTCGAAACAATACGCAAAATAAAAAAAATCGGGTAAAACAGACATCCCAGCGCAGAGTTATGACCATTTAAAGTTTCACCAATTTACAACTACTTTCTCTCCCTACATTATGCTTCCGTGATATTAACAGAACGACTAATAATATAAATATATAATTAATAATCAACTATCGTTTTTATCTTATTTTATGTCGAGCTCAATATAGATTAGAGCAATACATATATTATATAAACATGCATTATATCACTTATTAATGACAAAAATATATATAAGTACAAAATAAATATTAATGAAGGAAAATAATATAAATTATATTAAAAAAATATGCGGGTCGGGGTCGAGCCGGGTCAGACGGGTAAAATTTTCTGACCCTGACCCTGACCCTGATTGGGTCCCCGCTTTTTCGGGTCGAGTGGCTCGCGGGTCGGGGTCGGGTCGGGCCTTGGTTTTTTCGGGTCAGGTCGGGCGGGCAGGTCTAATCAAAAGAAAAATTCTTTAAAATGTGATTTCAATTTTTGTCTTTCTTTCTCTTCATTGTTGAAATAATTAGATCACATCATGTTGCAATATATGTAGTTCATCTTTTTCCGTCAATTCATAATTATTGTATTCTTTCAAATTTAGTTTACTTAGTTAATTTCTTTCTTCTATTTTATTTTCTTCATTGGTGAGCTTAACTTTTTGTGTCTCCAGTAGAGTGTTTTTTGAAAGGGAAAACAGGTCGGGAAAGGAAACAAACGCATACATGCATGCTGCTTAAGAAAGTAAGTTTCCTTCCGTAGTTATGTAAATCAACTTTTAATAAGTCTATGATAGAATATGAGAATTTAAAATTAGTTTGTAACTTTTAGAATACAGTTTAATTCCTCAATTTTTTCATCTTTTGTTATAATAAAAGTCCTCAATTTTTAGATTTTCATAGATCATTACAACTGTTTATTGGTCTAAACCCTTCAAAATTACTACTTGAAGAAAAAAATCAAAGATGTTGGGTTAGTTAAAAAAATTTAGTTAAGTTGTTTATTTTTCTCTACTCACTTTCTTCCCCAAGAGAGAAATTTTTGTTCTTCTCTATGTCCAGATTCATATTTACTTTTCCATCATTAATACTTTGGCGTAAACATGCGGTACAAATAAATTTATCTACTCTTAACAATATATAAAATATGCACTTTCTAGTCCGCTTGAGCAGCTCAATTGGTTATCAAGGGGGATATTTGGAAAATATGTACTTTCTTATATTTTAGTCATTAATGCAATACTTAATATGGACAGTTATTTGTAAAGTGACTTTTCATATATAATCTGAGTAGATAATGTGCTATGAATTAGGATTATAAATTAAATAAAAAATAATTGTCTATGGTTAGAATATAAATCCAATATTATAGAAAAGAGAATCAGACTACATAATAGAGAAACAATAAGAAATTAATCAAACACAAGTTTTGCATATCAGGCTGGAGAGTCTAGAAGAAAACGATCCCTCAGTAATTCAAGAAACGCGAAACTCTTTGTCATGTGACTCTTGGAAACTCGTAAAGCATATTACTACCTTTAGTAAGTTTCATTATTTATACTTTTAATTTAGGCTCGTTATTTGGTTTATCGAACTAATAGATATAATCCTAACATGATTAAAGTTAATAAGTACTTATGGTTTGTTGGTAAAACATAATCATCGCATAATTTAATATTATATTTTATTTAGTTTATAACACTTTGTATTGCTAATAGCCGCATATGTTATGTGAAACATATGTATAATTTTGTGTACAATTGTATGTAGGATAAAAATATGTATATTAATAATATAAAAATAAAAATAACTCAATACAAAAAAGTTTGTAAAGTAATCAATCTCCAAGTATTGAATAGTTTGGGAATAATAACATCTCAAGTTGAAGTTGAAAAATATTATTTAAAAGTTTAAATTATGTTTGAACATACTCCTCTCTTAAAAAAGAATTGATATTTTGTGAGCCGAGAAAAAATTGTAATCAAACATTGTTTTAAAATAATTATGTTCAAACGGACCCTACTCTCCTGATCCGCCATAAACTCTCCAATCCAAGTTGATCGACAGTTTGCCAGAAGTCCTTTAAATATTACTCTCTCCGTTCTATAAAGATGATCATACTTTTCTTATTAATTTTTTAAAAAAATATTAGCTTTTTTTATATTTAAAAATAGTTTATTATAAGATTACTTATAACCACGTAAATATCTAAGATTTATTTTAAATCACATATTTTTTAAAAAAAAAAAAAAATTGTGTCAAGTTAAACTAGATCATTTTTTTTAGAACGGAAGAAGTGTAGTGGTCTATTTTCATTGGAAGTTGCATCATCAATTAGCCAATAGTCGCAGTCGCAGCATAGTATGACTTTTTTATTCTTATTTTTTGGTGCTTGTGTGTTGTCCATTTCTAGAACGATTTTTTGTTAAGCTGATGTGACAGGTTTTCTGGAAACAAACGGTGAGTTGGTGACAAATGCATGCATAAATAATTGATAGTTCAAAATTTGTTCTTTCTTAATTTTGTGGTTTCTGTCTTGTTTGATTTGTTCAAAGATATTTATTATTTTAATTAATAGTATATCGTTAAAGATTATGAATCAACATACGCTCGACAACAATCGAATAGTCCATGTCCACTGTGGTTTGAATTTTGATAGGGATATCGATCTCTCTTATCTTTAAACAAAATCTTAAGTGGCGGTTCGTTTGGGGAACGATTTAATATTATTTTTTAGATAATACTGAAACCATTTATTGGTCGATCATAATGAAGCTCCAATAAGTCAATAGCCATATGATCATGTGTTGAGAAGCTACTAATTCAAATTATATACACGAATAGCACACAATTTAATAATTCTAAAATTTAATACTCCAATAGATTAGTTGTCATTTTGATCAAATTACTAATTATAATGTTTATCAAAAACTTATATATAATAAATTATACATAACTTGATTGTATAACTAATTTTACATCATCGACACATATAAAATTTAAACTCATAATGCATGCAAGGTTGTGACACAAGATTAAGAAATTTTACGACTTATCCAAATTATGGAGCATATAACGGAAGAATTTTCAGTATTGAATTTGTCTAATTCACCAATTATCACTATCATTTCACGTCGTTTTTCGAAAAAAAAAAACTATTTTTATTTCTAAGATCTCATTGAATATTCATCCATGCGTTGTACTCCCTTAATTAAATTTATAGACGATTTTAGAATTTGAACATAATGAATTTGAGTTCGTAATTTTACCACTGATCAACCCATTTAACTTACTATTCGAAATATATTCTTTATGCTTATTTAATAAATTCTTAAAACATACTTTTTTTGTTCTAATTTATGTGTCACCATTTTCTTTTTAGTATGTCCCAAAAGAATGTTACATTTCTATATTTAGAAACAATTTAATTTTATTGGATGATTTAAAGGCACACAAATATCTAAGACTTATTTTGAACCACAAATTTTAAAAGTTTTCCCTTTTTTCTTAAATTCCATATCAAATCAAATGATGACACATAAATTGAGACGGATGGAATATAATATATGTCATATATACAGATCTAATCTGAACTGAAACTAGTGTATTAGAATGAACTCATTAACACTACCATCATATTCGCCCTTGCCTGAGTCGGTAAGAAGATACTTCCTCCGTTCACTTTTATTTGTCAACTATTTTAAAAATAGATTTTCACTTTTACTTGTTACTTTTTATATATCAAGGAAAAATAATCTTTTTTTTTCTATTTTATCCTTAATTTATTTACTACCAAGACTTATTGAAATTATAAGTTAATTTTAGCTAACCAATACTTATATTGGGATTGACACACAACTCTTCATTAAAGAGATGAATAAATTGTAAAGTGCTATTAATATCTACAAAAACTTAATGTTGAACCTTGGAGCTTCATACTAGCTCTAATAATTACCTATAGATATTTGGTTTCAATTATTGATTTTTTTTATTAATTAATAGGGGTATTGTGATAAAATGTCTATATCCATCATTGTTTCTTAAGGGTGCATGAAAAATCAAAGTGACAAGTAAAAGTGAAAAGAGAAAGTAATTTTTTTATGTCCTTGAATTTCCATAAAAATCATTTACATAAGAACCGAATGAAAAATTTACTAATAGAGGAATATATTTTAAACAAAAGAAAAAACATTTTAAAAAGTGAAGAAGAATTGCAGAAAATGGTACTTACGATGGATTAATTGATATATTGATGTGAACGGCGGTGGAATATGATACTACTAATATATTGTGGTCAGCTTTCATTCAATCGAAATCAGTTGGATAAGAGGGGTTGCTTAAATGGCAAGTGTCATTCACTTTCCATCGAAAGGTTATGAGTTAGTCACTAAGGGAGCAAATGAGGGGTTAAAAAAGATCAATCGAAAGCAGTTGCCCCCCGTTTTTAATTTCAACGGTTTACAACCATTCCAATTTTAAGCTTTAATATATGTTTTTCTTTTATATATCTTTCACTTTCTTGTTTGATGACACTCACAAGCAGAATTAGTTTAATAACCCCGTTTGGCAAATAAAAGAAAATACGCTTTTTAAATATCAAATCACATTTTCATGAAGCAGAAAACAATCTTAGAGCTATCTTTTGATTAAAACAACAATATATAAATTAAAGTAATTATTTTCATGTATTATCTTCAATTGTTACTCCAAAAAGTATTTCAAACATAGACCAAGCAACTAAGCTTCATCAAAGCAAAGCGCATTTACATACATAAGTACATAAGGAGGTACATATTCTTAACATGGTCGAGTTATAGTAATCAGGGTTTATTTCACATATAATCACTAAATTTTACAAATTGTACAGTGAAGTCATAAATTATTTATTTTGTCCAATTTCAAAACTCAACACTTTATCTTTTAAGACAAAGTAAATGTTCACATAAGATGAAGAATCTCTAAATCTCACACTTATTCCTAAAGTATATTACAAATCTTTAACCAAACTAAAAGGACTTGATGTCAATATCGAAGCTGATTAAGCGGTGCGTTTTGTAGCCGGTTAAAGTTATGCATGTAGTATTAGTTATGAGGGAAATTATATATTATTTTATATAGAGATTAGTTATGCATGATTTATTTATTCATGTATTAGTTATTCCACCTTATATCATATATAAAATAATAGTAAATGAATTCTCTCATAACTATTAGTACATGAATTAATTATGCGGGTTTTCAAATTGCAAACCAAACACCTTAAATTTTATACATGAATAATTTACCTTCTAATTAACCAGCTATCAAACATGATTTATTACTTATGCTAATACCAACATAAGTCACTTCCAAACCAGCTACCAAACGACTCTCAAGTGCAATTAGAAGTTAATAATGCATAAACCCGGCCCCATTCCCCAATGCCCTTGGCGAATCCATGATTTTAAGAGGATGTGTGCACCACCAGAGGCTGAAAGGTGTTCACCCGAACTCCCGAGATAAAAAATTACACACTATATATATGGTAATATTTTTATTTTTATGCACATATATAAATTTTGAATCCCATAAGGCCAAGATTAGAAGTTGGTTCAATAGTCTAGGGAGATCAAAATTTACCTTGAGGTTCCCAAGTTCAAATTCCAAGTACTGCATTTTTTTTTACATTAGAAGAAGGGAAATGAAGAAATAAAAGGAAAAGAACATGCAACAAAAAGTCAGGGATTCGATCCCTTGAGCACTTGTGACTGTCTACATTCAATCTAGTTTAATCATGTTTCTTCAGTTAATATTAAACATAATTGAAAGAAATAATCCCCTTAATTATTTTCATAAATTGAAAGGTATTTATACAAGTTACAAAATAGGAGAATCCTATTCCTATTCTATTCCTAAAACCTTATTCTACCATAATTCTAACTATACAATTATGGTAAGTGTATAACACTAATTAAGGTAATCTTTACACTACAATATACTACAAATATATATATACCATATATACAAGATTGCATTCTCTACAATCTGTCCGAGAATGGGCTTGTTGATTATCTGCTGGGCCACTGCCGAGAGCCCACCGCCGGTCCGATCCTTTCGTATTCTGTGATATACACTTCTGTATATTCAGTGTATATCACAGGAATATTTCCTTCCTTAACACCCCCCCCCCCCGCAGTCATAGCGGGCGGTCTTCGAACGCTGAGACTGTCCCTAAAATCTTCAAAAAGGACCGCTGGTAGACCCTTTGTAAAGATGTCTGCAATTTGATAACGAGACGGGACATGGCATACGCGAACGTGACCCTTTGCAACCTTTTCACGGACAAAGTGAATGTCCATTTCGATATGCTTGGTGCGTTGGTGTTGAACCGGGTTACCTGAAAGGTAGATGGCACTAATATTATCGCAATATACCAAGGTTGCCTTCTGAATGGGACAATGAAGCTCCAAAAGCAAATTACGTAGCCAACATGATTCGGAGACCACATTCGCTACCCCTCGATATTCTGCCTCTACACTTGAGCGGGATAGAGTTGCTTGACGCTTTGCCGACCAGGAGACCAAGTTGTTGCCAAGGAACATACAGTAGCCAGACGTCGACCGTCTGGTGTTGGGACAACCACCCCAATCAGCATCCGTGTAAGAGACAAGTGTGGATGTAGATGAAGGATACAAATGCAAATCGTAGTCCAGTGTCCCCTCAATATACCGAATGATGTGTTTGATTGCATTCATGTGCTCAACTCTAGGATCATGCATGAATAAACACACCTGCTGAACCGCATACGTAATATCCAGTCTGGTAAAGGTAAGATACTGGAGGGCCCCTGCAAGACTGCGATAGCGGGTCGGGTCCTCGTATGGTGCACCTGCCGCAGCACTAAGCTTGGGTTTTGCATCAACCGGAGTAGAAATGGACTTACAGGATGACATCCCAGCCCGCTCGATGATCTCTGCCGCATACTTTCTTTGAGACAAAAACAAAACATCTGAATGACACTTGACAGCAATCCCCAAAAAGTAACTCAAGGGCCCTAAGTCTTTCATAGAAAACTCAGAACTGAGCATGGCCATGATAGACTGGCGTAAGGCATCGGAAGAGGCAGTCAAAATGATATCATCCACATACAACAGAATGTAGGCCAAGGATGAACCACGACGGTAGATGAACAAGGAATTATCTAACCTGCTGTGAGTGAACACAAGTGTCAAAACATAGTCAGCAAACCTCGTATACCAGGCCCGTGGAGACTGCTTAAGCCCATATAAGGACTTTTTCAACAAACAGACATGATGAGGACGGTTAGGATCCCTGAACCCCAACGGCTGATGCATATATATTGTTTCCTTGAGATCACCATGTAGGAAAGCATTCTTGACATCCAACTGATGAATAGGCCAGGCCTTTGAAAGAGCCAAGCTGAGCACAGTGCGAATGGTAGCCGGCTTGACCACCGGACTAAACGTCTCACCACAATCTATCCCAACCTGTTGAGTCTTACCATCACCCACAAGTCATGCCTTATGTCGTGCGAAAGAACCATCCGAATTTTCCTTATGAGCAAAAATCCACATAGACCTGATAACATTAATACCAGATGGACGGGGCACCAACTCCCACGTCTTATTATCAATAAGAGCTTTATATTCATCAGTCATAGCAATTTTCCAATTCGGGTCGTTTAAGGCAGACACGGGATTACGGGGCAATGGGGATTTAGAGACATTCGAATGTAAATTAAAATGTCATTTTGGTGTAAAAATACCCCGTTGACTACGAATGACTGGTCTAAGACTCGAGGAAGAGGTGGGCGGATTTTGGGAATTTTCTGAGCTCGGAAAGGACTGTCCAGCAGGCAGTGGGCCTGCTGGCCCAATTCTGGAAATGGACCCATCGACGGAAACAGAGACTGGAGCTAGACCAGTTCCAGTGATGGGCTGGACCGGCCCAATCACTGAAATTGGCCCAGTGTGACTACTGGGCAGTACCGACCGAGACGTTCATATGGGGCCAACGGGCAGTGGGATCGCTAGAGCGTTTTGGGTGCGGGAGATGTCCGAAAAATGCCGAATAATAAACAGGGATATTTAGTCATCCAAAAAATTATACGAACTAGGCTCGGGAGTATGAACTTTCGTAAAAGGAAATTGGGTTTCATCAAAAATAACATGGCGATTAATTATGATTTTCTTGGAGGATAAATCAAAGCATTTGTACCCACGATGATTAGACGAATAACCCTAAAATACAAACGGAGTAGACCGAGCCTGAAGTTTGTTAATTGTGGTGGATGGGAACAACGGATAACACAAGCACCCAAAAACCCGAAGATGAGAATAAGACGGGTTCTTATTATATAGGATGTAGAGGGGAGAAGAATATGTCAGACCTTTGGACGGAATTATGTTAAGGAGATATGTGGCCATTTGTAGAGCATGATGCCAAAAATATGGAGGTATGGAAGCATGAATTAAGAGAGTTCGGACAATGTTATTTATGGAACGAATTTTGCATTCGGCCTTTCCATTTTGTGAAGATGTATGAGGACACGAAAAATGAAAATTGATCCCATTATTAGCACAGAACTCCCGAAACTCCTTATTGTCATTCTCTTTCCCATTATCACATTGAATATTTTTTATTTCTCTTTCAAATTGGGTACAATGAACGCTCTAAATTTGATGAAGACGGAAAACACTTGTGATTTATTCGCAATTGGAAACATCCACAAAAATTTAGAATAATCATCCAAAAAGAGAACATAATATCGATGACCCAACGAACTAAGAACATGAGACATCCATAGGTCGCTATGAATAATATCAAATGGCATTGAAGTATGAGAATTGGAGTCTACAAATGGCAACTTAACAATTTTTCCTAATGAACAAGATTGACAAAGTGGAGTACGACTCGTACCCTTACAAGAAATAAAACTATTTTTATCTAAAACTGATAAAATAGAGGATCCCGGATGACCAAGGAAAGCATGCCACAAGGAGGGAGAAATGGTTGTAAAGTCGGATGGCAAGGCTTGACTCGATGGACCGACACGGGGCGTGATAGGATACAAATCTCCCCTACTATCACACCTCATGAGAGGACTCCCCGTCTTGAAATCCTTCACAGAGAAACCAAAAGGATCAAATTCAACAGACACATAATTGTCAATGGTGAACTTACGGATAAACACTAAGTTTTTAATCAATTTGGGAGCATGTAAAGTATTTTTCAAGATAAGGGGTGGATTGGAGGGAGACAACGTTTTTTGACCATAACCCTGAATTGGAATAAAGTTGCCATTACCGACAATTATACCGCAAGGGTTGCTCAAATTGGAATAAGATGAGAGAGTACCTGAATCGAATGTCATGTGAGTGGTGGCACTGGTATCCATATACCAATTTGGGTCCGGTTATTTCAACCCTATTGTGTGCATTGCGGCCTCGATATCTGTCTGAGTGGGACCTGCTGCATGGTGAGCTTGCGGAGGCCGAGGCCCAAGTGTACCGAATTGGGCTGTTGCCGTGGGCTAAAGTTGCTGGAATGGCTGCCGCTACTGGGCCAGTAGGCAGTGGGCCGTCTGGGGCTGCTGGAAAGCCCAATGGTTAGTGGGTGTAAAAGGTGCTGGAGCTGGGCCGTAGGGCCACTGCCCACTGGTCCAAGCCCACGGCCCAGAGGCCCAAGCCTGAGACCAGAGGTCCGGTGGCCCACTAGAACCTGGAAGGGGCCCACTGCCACTGCTTTGGCCACCGTGACTGCCGCCTGAACCGCCGCGTTTGCCCCAACGATTTTTATTTTTCCGGCCATTCTTATTGCCCCCGTGGGATTGGTTTTTGTTCGAATTATTGCCATAATTTTGAAGACTTGGGGAGGAAGTCATCATGACCACGAGACTAGCATTAGCCAAATCGGCTTCTTCCAAGGTAAGCATGGATTGTGCTTGATAAAACCTTGGAAGAGGATTACTTTGGTGAAGGAGAGTCCCAACGCCACTATAGGCCTCGGATAGGCCAGCGACCATCTGTAAAACAAGACGATCTTCACTAACAGGCGCACCAACGTTGCGGAGTTGGTCCGCCAATTCCTTCAACCTTTAGCAATATGCTAAAACGTTCGAGAAATTTTCCATGTTGACATGGGAAAAATCATGTTCAAGGGTAACAGCTCTAGAATTCTGATTATCCTGGAATATGTTACGCAGTATATCGCATGCGGCCATCGCCGTAGTGTCTGACTCGATAATCGTCTGCAATAGGTCGGTGAAGATAGTAGAATATATCCACTGAAGGACAGTGGCATCAAGCGTTGTCCATAATTTAGGATCATCCTCTTGTTTAGGCACCTCTGTATCATCAATAGCCGCGGGAATGATGTAATGGATGACTTGATGCGAACGAGCGTGAATTTTGAATAACTCGGCCCACGTCACATATTGGACGTTTTCTATTTCAAGAATTAACGGGATATGATTCTTGATGTTAGAAACAACAAGGGCAGGGTGAAACGAGTTCTTTGATGTAGACATACCGAAAGAACAAGAGGTGAAAGAGGGATTAGTAAGAGAGATTTTGAGAGCGGAAGACAAAATTTGGTAAAACCCGAGGGGGGTGGGGTCTCGGCCGAGAGGGAAGGCAAATAGTTGGAGAGAAAAATTTTGTGTGACCTAGACTTTTGATACCATGAAAGAAATAATCCCCTTGATTATTTTCATAAATTGAAAGGTATTTATACAAGTTACAAAATAGGAGAATCCTATTCCTATTCTATTCCTAAAACCTTATTCTACCATAATTCTAACTATACAATTATGGTAAGTGTATAACGCTAATTAAGGTAACCTTTACACTACAATATACTACAAATATATATACCATATATACAAGATTGCATTCTCTACAATCTGTCCGAGAATGGGCTTGTTGGTGATCTGTTGGGCCACTGCCGAGAGCCCACTGCCAGTCCAGTCCACTGTATTCCTGTGATATAATTTCTGTATATTCAGTGTATATCACAGGAATATTTCCTTGTTTAACAATAATTATAAAAATTATACAAATAATATATCGAGTTTAGTCAAGTGATTATGGATTCACGTGACCCATTTTGTACACATAAATTTGCCCCTATCCCAAGTGCTAAGTATCATCTACATTTAGATTGATTGCTTTCGTTGCGTTCTTATCAACTAAGTTGCATAGACTCAAATGAGATTAATATGGTCATTTGCGACAATTCCATTATTCCAAGCATTTGATTTTAAATCTATGCAATGTACATTGTCCTTTTTTTACCAATATATTGTATCTATGGACTAGTTTCCAACTTATATTTCATTTATGACATTTTGATATTTTTTACACTTATTTCCTTGTTTAGTTTGTTGATTTAAATATTTAATAAATCAACTTAATTAGTGATAGGATTTGAGAAATAGGGCATCAATAATGTACAATATATATAGTAGTACAAGAATTTCTACTTTGCTACAAACTAGGTAACTAATCAATCTAATTACAATATGAATATAATTCTACCTAAAATAGGAGATATACAAAGATAATCCTAATAACCCCTCAAGTTGGAGCATGCAAGTCACAAATGCCCAACTTGCGGAGTAAATATACAAATTGACGCTTGCCTAATGCTTTTGTGAAAATATCGGCAAGCTGCTCATTCGTAGACACACGACTCGTAGTAATTACACCTTCCTGGATCGCATCACGAACATAGTGACAATCAACCTCAATATGTTTCATTCGTTCGTGGAAAACAGAATTATAGGCTATATGCAGTGCAGACTTACTGTCACAAAATAAAGTCATAGCACGAGGATGATCCACCTCGAGACTGCCTAATAGTGCTTTCAGGCACTTCAACTCCAAAGTGATCGCCGCCATCGAGCGATACTCGGCTTCCACAGATGATTTGGAAACCGTGTGTTGCTTTTTAGTTTTCCAGGAAATTGGGGAACAACCTAGGAAAACCAGTCATCCTGTAATAGAGCGCCTAGTCAACAGACAACTTGCCCAATCAGAATCACACCAACCTGTTAATAACATATCACTATCAGCCCGTAGCAAAATACCTTGACCTGGAATTCCTTTCAGTATCGAACAACTCGGATAGCCGCATCCCAGTGGCTCTTGCATAAACTGGCCAGAATATGAACTGCATAGGCTAAGTCAGGACGAGTGAATAAAAGATAAATCAGACGACCAACTAACCGACGATAGCACTCCGGATCAGCAAGTAACGCCCTATTAGCTGAGGCCAGAGTATGATTCTGCCCGATAGGGAAGCCGACGAGCTTTGCACCTAGAAGTTCGGCGTTTGCTATGATGTCGAGGGTGTACTTTCGTTGGAACAAAAAAAATCCCACTGAACTCCGGGCTACTTTAATACCCATAAAATATTTTAACAGGCCCACCCTTCATATGAAAGCACACACCCAAATATTTCTTACATGCAGCTATAATGGAAGAATCATTGCCAGAGATAATCAAGTCATCCACATATACGAGTACATTAAGTTGTACTATTCCCTGACACAAAGTAAATAACTAATAATCAGAGTAAGAATGTTGGAAACCGTACCTCTTTAAATAAGATGCCAACTTAGCAAACCAACACCTCATTGCCTGTTTTAAACCATATATGGACTTCTTCAGGCGACAAACCATGCCGGATTTGTCAACTGTAAAGCTAGGAGGTAATTTCATGTAAACTTCCTTATCTAAATCGCCGTGAAGAAAGGCATTATGCACATCCATCTGATGCAATTCCCAATTCTTAGCAGCCGCAACCACAACCGCAAGAAAGGCATGAATCGTCACCATTTTAGCCACCAGAGCAAAGGTTTCGTTGTAATCAATCCCCTAAACATAATGATTACCAAAAATGACGAGTCGAGCTTTCAATCACTCAATGTTTCAATCTGCATGATATATGATTTTGTACACCCATTTGCATCCGAGTGCCTTTTTCCTGGGAGGTAACTCGTCCATCACCCCAAGTCCCATTATCATTCAGTGCACTAATTTATTTTTGCTAATCTTCTCTCCAACCAACATATTTTATTGCCTCGTGAAAATTACGGGGCTCAAGTCCTGCAATCACAACTACAAGAAATATACGATTTCTCAAAGAAAAATTATCAGAATTCACAAAGTGTGCTATAGGATAAGGAGTACCTGAAGAACCATGCCAATCCGATGAACCTTGAGAAGGACTATTTTTCGTACAGTGGGATCAACAAAATCACGCAACAAGACCGAAGGGCGTTTATCCCTTAACCCTCGGCCCAATTTATTCTCTACCTTGGTAGTTAATGGCTCTGCTTGTGGGCTGGTCGGGTGAGGGGATGTGGTGTACCGCTGGGCTGGGTCGTAGGGACCCGAGTGGGCTGGGTCGTAGGGACCCGAGTGGGCTGGGCAGTAACGTCCCCCACTAGCTGGGCAGCAACGCCCCCACTAGCTGGGCAGCAACGCCCCCACTACCCGATCGACGCCCCCACTGCCCCGTCTATCGTCTCATCACTATTACCCCCCGATGGTTCCGACAACAACCCCTTTGTCTACAACCGACTCTAAATCACCCAAAAAATCCACATCTACGCCTATATTTGTCGTAGTATTATGCGATGACAAACTATAATTTTCGGGTTCAAATGGGAATTCATTCTCATGGAATTTAACATCACGTGACAAATATATCCCCACTATCCAGATCATACAACTTTCACCCTTTTTTCCCATTCGAATAGGGACAAATATACACTTTCTACTACACATAGCGAATTTATTTCCTTTCACTTTATGATTGTGAGCAAAGCACATCCACCCAAAAACTCTTAGCTCAACAAAGGTAGGTGGTTTTCCAAAAAGAACATCATACGGAGTCTTATTTTCAAGCAAGAACGAAGGGGTTCGGTTAATTAAGTACATAGTTGCAAGCACATATTTCCCCAAAAAGTTATTTGGTAAATTAGCCTAAAACATCAATGCTCGACCCACATTTAATATATGTTGATGTTTCCTTTCCACCCGTCCATTTTGTTGAGGGGTACCCACACATGATGTTTGAAAGAGAATTCCATTTGTATTGCAATAGTCTAACATGAATTTAAATTCTGTTTCATTATCACTCTGCATAATTTTAATTGTTGTATCAAATTGGCACTCAACCATTGCAATAAAAGAACAAAAAGTTGTATAAACTTCCGTCTTATTACGCAATAAATATACCCAAACTACTCTTGAATAATCATCAACTAATGTCAAGAAGTAAATTGCATCACACAAAGAGGGTGTACCATTTGGCCCCCACAAATCACAATGTACTCAAATATTCTACTAGCTTTATTCTCACTAACAGGAAAGCTATCACGTGTTTGTTTTGCTTGGGAGCAAATTACGCATGCTTTATTCAAATGTTTTCTAGCACTACTAGAGCTAATTGCTGGAACTAACTTGACAACTTTGTCCGAAGGGTGACTGTTGACACCCAATTTGTCCCATCTTTTCCGATATTTATTTATAATTTTAAATATTTTAACACCTCATAACAATTTTAATATATATATATATATATATATATATATATATATATATATATAAGGATTTTAGTATCGTTGCTTATTCACATTTTTTTTACTATCATTTGCCTTTTAATATCCTAATCATAGTTTTTATCCTAATGTTCTATGCTATTTTATTTTTCGCAAAAAATGGCATCGCATTTTTATTTGTAAGCAATAAACATTTCGCAAATATTATGTTTTATTATTATCACATCGTTATTTTTATCTTTATAATTTATTTATTTTTGCAAAGCATCTTTTAATTTTAAATCCCTTTTTATATTTTAAACCACAACCTTTTTTCCTTAACCCAAATAAACATTCCACCCAATCCACCCCAAAAAAAGGGGCCCAATCGGCCAAACTCAGCCCCCAACCCTTCACTAACCCATAGCCCAACCGGAGGCCCACTCGACCAGCCCCGTCGGCCCATCTCCCTCACCCATAACCCAACCTTTTTAACCCCTAAAAAACAAACCCTAAAACAAAAAAAACAAAAAAACTAACCCCCTAACCCATACCGCTGCACACCCCATACCCATAACCCCCACGTCGCCGACACCAACCCTGCCACCACCAACCCCCTGACACCGCCGACACTGCCACCTGACAATGCCACACCCTACCCCCATCATTTCACACCTACCCTATCCCCTAAAATCCGTCTCAAAAATTAGATTTTTTGCCCTTTTAATTTCAAAATTCAAACTTGAACGTTTGGGGGGAAATCATCTATAAACCCCCCTCCCTTTTGTTCACTGTTTCGGGGGTCGATTTTTAGAGGTCCTAAGTTCGAAAAATCAAAAGAGGAATCGAAGGAAAAGAGTTTTTTTAGGGGTTTTGGGTCCGAAATTAGCAGCCAACGGAGTAAAAAATCAGAAAGAAAAGGCATAAGTTTTGTTCGATTTCTTATGTATATATTTCATATTCCGTCACTAATCCTTTTCTTTTATTTGCATAAAATACATCGGGAGCAACGAAGAGTCTTGTTACGAGATTCATCATGACTTTTGTCAAAACGAAGACCCGCATTCCACGTTCATTGCATCCTCCAGCCTCTGAATTTCTAAACAAATAGGGCGGGATGACATCGTCATCCGCCTAACCGCTGTCTTTAAATTCTTTAATCCCGTCATTTTATTTTGGGTTGTAACTTAATTATTTAAATTTGTACGGTCATCGGAACACTTAGAATAATAAGGCCTTGAACGGATGATTAATAGGGTAGTTTAAAATTGGATACCCGCCGCTAGTTTATTTATTTTAGACTCGGCAGTTAAAAATCGAAAACCCGCCGCTAGTTTATTTATTTTAAGCTCGTCATGCATGTTTCAAACTTTCAAAATAACTTGGTCATCTTTTATCTGCGTTATTAATCATGCAAATAAGGTTTTGTTTTACGCAATTTGCGATTTAAAATAACTGCCATATAAATTATTTCTTTGCATTATAAATAATTTACTTTCCTCCTTTATTATCAAATTGCAAAAAAAAATGTACTTTATAAAATGCCATACAAAATCCATGCCTTTTATCCAAAAAAAAAAAAGACAAATCAGCTTTGCATGTATATTTTCAACTTTCCTTTTATCCAAAGAATCAACTCTGCATGTATTTTATCAATTTACATACAAATGCATATTTTTATTCAAAAATTAACTTTACATGTACTTTATAAACAATGCCATACAAATGCATGTCTTTTCTCTAAAAAAATCAATTTTGTATATAGTTGTATAAAAATACCATGCATATTCTTTCCGGATTTTATGTCGGAATTTATTTCTCAAAACCGCAATCACCTTTGCGAGCCTCTTCAAAAGAATAAATGGTAGAATCTTTACATTGTCCAAAAAATGCATCTTTTTATTAACTACTTACATCATCCTTTTAATTAGCATTATACTTTTAAACATGCATTTTTCCCTTAGCATAATAATTAACCTGAGTTTGACCGGATAACCGCGAGTTAGCGGATCTTAAAGGATGTCTAACCCCTTCCCTTTAGGATAATAAAGAACTCTTACCTAGAATCTCATAGTTTAGCAGATCATTAATCGGAGTTCACTTTGCAGCATTTAGTTAACATTTAGGTGTCCTAATTCACCGTAGAATAATTAGGTGGCGACTCATTAAGCAGCTTAATCAATTCAGAAAATGCCCGTGCGTCACGACCGTTGGTAAAAAACGGGCGCGTACAGTGACCCAATCGTCAATGTCACAACTCAAATTTTGTCAAACCAGTAACCGACACTGCTTGCACTGTAGGAGTCCCTCAGAAAAAGTAGAGTTTGTCCCGACGTTCACCTGCTCCAATCAGGTTCCCCGAATGTTGGTCCTGTATAACACACAAAGAATTAGTGAATCGGATATTACAATTAGAATCATCAATCAATTGTGACACTAATATTAAATTGCAGTTATGTTTGGGAACAAATAAAATATTTTCAAGAGTCAAATCCCTTAAAAGAACCACACAATCTGTCATCATCGCAATGACACGTTTGCCATCAGGAAGGCCTATCGGCAACTCAGAAATTCGTTGTGCATTAATGAGGCATGACAGACTCCTCGTTACATAATGTGATGCCCCTGTATCAATAAATCAAGGCATACTAGGAGACTTACCCATCATCCGATCATTCGATTGTCTTTTAGTATTTATCAAATTCAAACGAATTTGAACCTAATCCAGGTTCAAATCATAAATGATGGTCATCACATTAGCACGAGTTGCCGACCCATTACCACTACCAGCGATAGATGAGGAAGCCAGCGTGCCTGCTACTATCGGAACAGTCCCAAACGAGGCAGTAGCAGTGCCGCGACCAAAATTTATCTGAGGGCCGCGAGGACGGTCCTCCTACCAGTTTGGGTAGCTGTGTAACTTGAAACATGTTCCATTGTCATACCCTTTTTGCTTGCAGTGAGAACAATGGAGCTTCGATTTGTCCGGCTTATCATACCCATCTCTAGGACGACTGGCTGGTTGGAGAGCAAAATATGAGTCTCTTCCGTAAGAGCCTTTCCCCTGGCAATATTTCTCGATCTCTCCTCTTGAATAAAAATTTGATAGGATGAATCAATAGAATGACGAGGATTCTGAGAAAGAATATTTGACCAGACAGTGGCATACAAGTCATCATCAATGATAATTAGGAATGGGTGGAATTTTTCCTCCTCGCGATCCATAGAAAAAATTTCAGTCACATCGCACGTGCAGTTCCCACAATTACAGTAATGCATCGGTTTTAGGCGTGCAAGCTCGTCAAAGTAACCCATCAACGGAGTATAGTACTCTTCGATGGTCATCGATTTCGATTGTTTGCAGGCAATGATGTTTGCGCGAATCTGTTGGATGCGTGGACCATTAGCGACATCGAATCGCTTTTCCAAGTAGTTCCATAAACATTTGGCTTCGTCATGATAAGGAATAGACACAACCACTTTAGGATCCATGCTTCGTAATATCCATGAGACGAGCATGGAATTAACTGTGTCCCTATCAAGGAACTTCTTCTTGTTTGTCGGTTTAGTGACTATGCCGTCAATAAACATGAATTTTTGATGAGATTTCAAGGCCAACGTCATGGCTCGAGATCACACGATATAGTTGTCGCCGATAAGAATGATGTGGGTAATCACATTACCCGGTTGATCCCCAGAACTGAGAAATAAGGGAGAGTTTGGGTCGATTTTGCCTTCAATATCTGACATGGTAACGTCGACAAGATAGGGACATCAGGCGTCGAAGAGGCTGCCGAGAAAAAAATAAATTGTCGTCGGCTGCCGGAAAAACAGTTCTGATGGCGACTGATTTTTTTTAGGGTTTGCTAGTTGGCTAGCACTGATACCGTGATAGGAATAGAGAAATAGGTTTCCTTTTATTTTATTCATCAATAATGTACAATATGTATAGTAGTACAAGAATATTTACTTTGCTACAAACTACGTAACTAATCAACCTAATTACAATAAGAATATACTTATTCCTAAAATAGGAGATAAACAAAGATAATCTTAATAGTTAGTTTAATTTTGAAAGACATAAACAAATCTAACTGAGAGCTCACACTCATTGAGGAATAGGATAAGTAGAGTGCTGACTCATCAAATAGAACGGATAAGCCTTCCTTTCATAACTTCTTTGTCATCCAATTCCCCATAATTATACATTGGCCCCCCAACTATTTAGTTTTGTTTTGGTCCCCCCAACTATCCACATTTCAGTTTTTAACTATCTCACTGTTTATCTTTTAGCCCCCCATTCTTATAAATAACACTTCTTTATGCCTCCTCTCTTTAACTCATTATTACACTTCACAAAAACCATACCCATGATTTCCACTTCAACCCATTCGTTTCTTCAAATCCCGCCGCCGCCGATGAATATATTTTCCTCCGGCGACAATCCTGTTCTATCACCGTCTTCCGTCAGATTCCGGCAGTCTGGTGACTTCACGATCGCCGCCGCGGCGACCTGTGCTTCCGTCGAAACCGAATCTACCACGTCATCGGCTTCAAGGTACTTGACGCTGCCTACTAACATGGTCCATGCTTCTCCGGCGTCTTTTTATGAAATTCTTGGTATTCCGATGGGCGCTACTATACAGGAGATCAAGGCAGCTTACCGGAGATTAGCTAGAGTTTGCCATCCCGATGTGGCGGTGATTGATGAGAAAGGCACGTCGGCAGATGATTTCATGAAGATTCATGCTGCCTATTCCACTCTATCGGATCCGGACAAACGTGCCGATTATGATCGCCGCCTTTCCCGGCGACGCTGCCGCAGCGTCAATATGTATTCCGGTGGGTGTTCTCCTTCAGCAATGTCGGGTTTCACCGGATATACTACCCGGAACTGGGAGACAGATCAGTGTTGGTAGCGAAATAAAAGGAATAAATCTTTTGACCTAACTTACGCCCAAAAATTTAGCTCAGCCAAGATCTATGAGTTTATGACGTGATTTTACCCCCGAAAATTTTGTAGATTATATTACTCCTTTTCTCATTTTTGCTTTGCTTGTGATTATCTAAGTCCATATAAAAAATTAATTACCTGTTTTATATCCGAGGTGTCATTCTTAACTATTAATTTATTTTACATTTTGTGAGGCACATAGGGAAAAGGAGATTAAAAGGGAGGAAAATTAGTTAGATTTTCTATAGTAAGTG
Source organism: Anisodus tanguticus (assembly GCA_034509755.1). Taxonomy (NCBI): domain Eukaryota; kingdom Viridiplantae; phylum Streptophyta; class Magnoliopsida; order Solanales; family Solanaceae; genus Anisodus; species Anisodus tanguticus. The sequence continues at coordinate 13,323,584 of CM067544.1, forward strand.
TATCTGATTAGGGTTTCCACCTTGTATATACTGATTATTAGTATAACTGAATGCTAACATGAATTTCAATTCTCAGAATTCCAGTGGTCTACAAGTATCTCTGTTCAATGCATGTGGTTCTCTTTTCTTCTTCAATTTTTATTTTTTTTCTTTCTTTTGACTACGAGATAATACTTCCAAAAAATAAAATAAAGAGTGGCCACAGGCCTTTACTACTTCCAATAGTTAAAATTGTTAAGACTTTAATTTTTATATTTTGGATTTAAAAAAATCATTTTTTAAAATTACTCCATTCAAACTTGTTAACTTGATTACTCAGAGAGGCGTTTCTTCCTAATTGGTACGCAGAAAGCATACCAATTTTACGAGGAGTTTAATGATCTTTGGATCCTTCAGAAGCAAAAAGTTAAATCACACTTTTAAAATTACTATCTAAATTACAGAAAGAAAGACACTGCAAAAGTATTTTTAAGTTATATTTTACCAGTTTACAGTGAAAAGAGGGATCTAACTAAAAAATACGTTTCTGTAATTAGAGGGAAAAAACTTTATGAGTTCCTATTCATAAGTTTACCCCTATCGTTAAATTTATTGCGTTCAGAATATATTATTTTTACATATTTATTAAACTTTTTAACACATTTATATAACTTAAGTCAAAACCTATGGATTAGATGAACGCATAGCTTGTTCATTACATACGCCCAGTGTAATGATAAAAATTTGTATAGATCATAAAACCGATCTCTTTTTGGAGGCTCGAGCATAAGTTGGGCTAAATCATTTTGTGTATTCTAAAAGAATTTAAACAAAAATATCAGTATTCTAAACCAACTATTTAAGAGAATATATTTTCAAATCATAGTGTTTTATTATATTTTTAGTAGGACATATCCAATTGAGTTTTATGTACTTCGCTGTAAACTAACAAAAACAAACAGATAAACAAATCGAATAATGCAAAGCTGCTTCCTGCCACTAAGTTTTGTCACTTGTAATGTAGTGGAGCAACCGCTGAAAATTAATTATATTTGTGCTTTGGAAAAATAAAGTCATCTATTGAGATAATAATTTTATTATCGACATGTTCGCAGTAACGGATTGCACTCAAAGCTGTTGTTACTGGAGGATGCAAGTCATTGTTTCTTGCAAGTAACTAAAAAGTAGGCTAAGTGCCTGACTTTTACACACACACTATAGATGGAGCTAGCAATAGGTGTGAGGGACAAAATAAGATTTTTTACTACTAATAAGACGTGTTACAACAACGTACCTAATGAAATTTCACAATGTGGGGTTTGGGGAGGGTAGAGTGTACGCATACCTTACCTCTATCTTGGCAAGTAGAGAGGTTGTTTCCGAAAGACCCTCGTCTCAAGCAAAAGCAAAAGCAAGAGATATGATCAGACCCAGACAAGAAATTTAAAGCCGTATAAAAATGAGAGTAATAAAAGCGAACAGGCCATGATAAATCATTCTTGAAAAAAGGAGCAGTAACTACCGAATAAGATAAATAAAGTACACGAAAGAACATACAGCAGCAGAAATCAAAGGACATGGAACTATAAAACAATACTGCGTCTACTAGTAAGATAGGCTAGGCAGAGCTATAATCATAACACTACAACTATCAGTATGTAAGCGTAAGTACGACTACGCTCAACTATCTACTACCTTTCTACCCTAATATGTGTCATCCACAACCGCCTATCTAAGGTCATGTCCTCATTAAGTTGCATCTGCGCCATATCCCGTTTAATCACCTCTCCCCAATACTTCTTCGGCCTATCTCTACCCCTTCTGAACACGTCCATAGCCAACCTCTCACACCTCCGCAATAGGGCGTTTGTGCCTTTCCTATGCACATGCCCGCACTACAACAAATAGCTTCAGAAAGGGCGAGCAAAGTCACCCTCTTTGGGTAGAAAATCGCTCTCTTAGATCAAAGGGGGCGATTGTAAGTCGCCTTTCACCCCGCCTCATTATGTTTGTTGTCTTAGATCAAGAAGGGTGATTTTTTATGTCGCCTCCTTTGATAAGGACCAAATAGGGCGACAACGGTCGCCTTTTTAGTGTGCGCCAAATAAGACGACTTCACCCGCCTTAGTTGATATGGTTCAAATAGGGCAATTGCGATTGCCTTTTTTTAGATGGACAAAATAGGGCGACTTTACTTGCCTTATTTGATATAGTTCAAATAGGGCGACTGCACTCGCCTTTTTTGAAAATGGACCAAATATGACAACCTAACTCGCCTTATTTGATATGGTTCAAATAGGGCAACTAAACTCACCTTTTTTTATTGGATAACTCTAAAAGAATTGCCATAGTAGATATTGCATCAAATCACCTGCCAACTTTGATGTATCAACTAGGGAAACTTGATCCCCTTACTTGATCATATAATCGTCCTTCTTGTTCCAATACAATGCAATATATCGTCAATTTTTCGTATCTTTTGGATCACCAATAAAAATATTTACAAAAAAGATAATATTGTATTAAAACATTGATGTCATTGATAATTCAAATTTTTTACAAAATTATCACAATCTGTTTTATTTACGACAACCTCAAAATATGTGGCTTTATCATAAAAAAAAAAAGGACAGCCACTGAAACTCCAAAAAAAGTTCTCTAAAAAGGTACATTTTGGAGAAGCTTCCCATTACAATGACTTCCAAGATCGAAGCATCTAAAAAAGGCCTGCACTTTGTTTCCTGCAACAATCAAATATGAAAAGGGAATATCTAGTCAATACAACAAACACAAAATGGTAGCAACATTGGCGAGTAAAAATATAACAAATGCTCTAAATGCCCAAAATAAAATAGAGTAATACCTACTAAAGCTTTGGCATGATAAAGTCAGGTACATTTCTACTAACCTACATTAAGAAATGATGAAGTCAAGTACTTTTCTAAGCTATATTGCTAAGCTACATAAAAAAGTTAGACATAAAAAAATACATGATCCTTGTGTTTTAGCCCAATCAGGAGTTCCTCCATATGAAGCAAACTGTGAATATAAAAGCAGGTAAATATATTGAAATATCAATATAAAAGGGACAAACACAAAAAGGATAGCCTTCTTACCAGTTTATTTTGCAAGTCGTCTATAAAGGCATCCATCTTCTTTTGGCATTCAACATTAATTTCTGCACGAATGTGATCTTCCCTCTGCTTCATCTCCACTTCCCTTTGTTTCTCCCTTTCTCTTGCTTCATTAGCTTCGGCTTCTAACCTTTCTAAAGTTTGCAAAAGCTCGGTTTCACGGTTTTGAAGTTGTTGCACATCAACTTCTATAGATGCCACTTTCTTCTTTCCTTTAGGAATCACCGGGGCCCTTTTTCCCAATCCTCTTGCATAGCCAGGACGATAGCCAAGTACATCTGTGAAGGCTTCTTGATTTGACAACTTATCAGCCCCTTTTTCTTGAATCTCCTTCTCATGTAGCTCTTGGAATTTATGAAGCTTAACTTTAGTCTCATCATCTAGTTTCCCATCTACGTGCCTGTCTAGGAATATTGTTAGTTAATTCATCAAAGTAAAGTTGTTAGGAGATGCTCCTAAGATGGATGTTCCAGAGCTTATATGGAATAGATTCATCTTATGACAAAAGTGAGAATGGCTGAAATATGAATTGGCAGACAATATGAGACTAGTGTTATGTGTTCTCAAAGTGAGCACAACATGTTGGATGTTCCTAAGATGGATATTTATAGCTAATAGGAGATGCTCCAAAGATGGATGTTGCAGAGCTTATATGAAATAGGAATTGGTAGAGAAGGACACATCAGATAAATGAGCAACGTGAGCATTTAATCATTGAATAGGAAGAAACATGCATGTTCCGGGTTAAGGCGGATGAGACAAGATGAGGTTGAGATGCTCTAGAAAATTTCTTATTTCAACTACAATATAGTACCTCTTTAGCTTATTCCACGCTGTTATATACAAAGGTTATGTTGTACTTATTCCATCCCCTGTGTTACTTTCCATTTCAACACCAAGTTGTGTATCAAGTTTCTTTTGTGCTTCAATCTCCATCTCCATTTCACATTCCTGCATATATACATAATATATATATACTAGTAAATAAGAATAGTAATAATATTTTTGTGTCAATTAGTGACACATGAATATGAATATAAACATAATATGCCAACATGGTTCGTGTGTTCGTGTGCAATAGAAAATAAAAATACTAAAATTACATAGTTACGGTACGGAAGTAAGTTAATAGCAATTGCATAAGTAGTAAAACTTCTTGTACCAAGTCATATAGGACTCGAGCATTAGATTTGGCTCCACAAGCTGATTTGATCTTGTTAGCCTTTGCTTAATATTGGTTTCACTCGTTCTCTACAAATTCATAAAGATAGCATGAACACAGTTATAAGTAATAGGAATTATTTCTATGCTAATCAGAAAACATCAATGTTAACGGTATCTACTCACTTTATGGTTGTCCGAATTCCAATGATGACAAAGCCATTTCCATTGATCAGGATTCACATTTGATGGAGGATTAGACATTGTTGTATTAAGTGCTTTCCCCTTAAAACGCTTGTTCTTTAACCTTTCCCTCCAATGCCTAAATAAGCTCATGCATTGGACCTCTAATACTTGATCAATATGATCACCAAGGGGCAAGTCATAATTTTCTTACAGGACACCAGGTGTTGCTTCTGAAAATTGCAAGATAAGTGCTAAATTGACCAAATAAAATAGAAAATGCAGGAAAAATCATGCATTAGATGCTATATGGATCTTACATCATGTGCATTGCAAGTTTATGAATGGTGCCAACTGTAACCACGGAGAAATTTAAACTACTCTTTTTTGGGAATGTTAACTTCTACAGTAGATAATAACTGCAACAATAGTGAGTACCTTTATCATTGCATAAAGACGATCTAATACATCATCATACATGTAGTTCCAAGACACGACATCAAGGCGACAAAACATCTTCACCCAGTCAGAACATTCTGCCACAAATTTATTGGCTCTATCCCCAACAACAACACCTACTTCTTTCGGAATGCTAATTTTCAACATGCGTGGTTGATGGATTCACAATATTTTTTACTTCTTAGCTCTACTAGGACTGCAAAACGGACCTATCACAAATTGGAAACTACTTTTATTGTGTTGCTAGAAGGATTAAAAATAATTGAGCTCATAACACTCTTTGTCTACATAAGATTACATTATTACCGTTTCTTGGCCTCCTTTGCATCTGATGCTGGATATCCAATCTATCACAATCTTCTGCTGCTTGTGTTTTTGAGTCCATGTTCTGAAATTCGGAAGTAAATTATATGCACAACAAAGAATTATCTAAGTAACAAAATACAATTAGTTATAGGATGAGAGCAATTAGTCTTCGCATCTGAATTCGGAATGATGTCCTTAAAAGCAAACTCAAGGAACTCTTCAATGCCATTTTTATATTCTTCTTTTTGCCTATTAAATAGGCCTCTAATATGCATCCAACTCCTATCACTATCCATCTCAACAACTCATATTCCAAAAGACCTAAATAAAACTTAGGATTCAACAATTTTGTTAACATAACAAACCAAACCAAACATCTAAGAGAGTTATATTATGTTACAGAACCGAAAATTAAGTCTAAAAATAAAAACAGTGTACAAACCCTAACAATTATAAAACCCATAAAATTTGAGAATTTTTTCACAATTACTATAATTCTACGCATACTTTACTCAGTTTACTGGGTAGAATATGAAAGCAATTACTCAGTTTGGGAATTTTTTCGCAATCACAATTACTAAGTTTATTGGGAATTTTTTCACAATTACTTGAAGATGAAAGCAAGTAGAAACATAGGCTACCTTTACTGGCCTTTGTCTGCAAGTCGTCAATTGATGTAAGAGAGTTAGAGGACTCCGGGTAGCAGAAGGGATGAGAGTGATGAAGAAGAAGGGTTGGCAGGAAAGAGAAACAAAATGAGTCTTTTGTTTTGGGAAATAAGAATAGGGAGGGAGATTGGAAATATTTCAAAAGTACCGCGGTTTTTTGTGGGACTTACGGAGGGCGAGTGAAAATATGTCGTTCTATTTGAGTTTTCAACCACGCCGAAATATTATACCCGCCCTAGTTGGTGAAATTAAAAAGGGCGACTTTATATTGCCCTTTCTGGTCCTAACTACAACGGCATTATATAATCGCTATTTTTGGCATTAGTTAGTCACCCTTTTTGAAGCTATTTGTTGTAGTGTCGAACCATCTCAACCTCGCTTTCCGTATCTTATCCTCCACCGAGGTCACTTTCACTCTGTCCCGAATATCATCATTTCTAATCTTATCCCTCCTTGTATGCTCACACAACCATCTCATCATTGTTTGGCCAACGTGAAGATAGGTATACACAAAGGTATTAAAGAGATTTTTTTTGTGTTTTTTCCTTCATTTTAAGGAGGCAAAAGATTGAAGTTTCAAGGAATTTCGGATTCACTCCACGTAAGTCTCACTAAAATAAATAAGTGATCTCTAAGGAGTTCCTGTATTTCCCAAAATCAAATTTGAAATTTCTAGTTAAAATAAAAAAAATATTTATCGATCTCACCACACCACTAAGGATTGAATTTTATGTCGGCTATTTCAAATTTGTAAATCTGATAAATGAGAAAGAAGTATATTTATTGCACTTCTATTTTAGTTGCATCAAACAATTAGAAGTAAATGACTCGATAAGTTTCTTTTCTCTATACTAGCTGATAGTATTGTGTAAATTTTTCAAAGCAGATACTATTATGTTAATTTTTCAATAGCATTGGTTTCTTTTAATCACATCTCAATTCTCCTTGCTTTCTTTTAATCACATCTCAATTCTCCTTGCTCAAAAGGGATGTTATAATGTTATTGGTACTCCTGATTAGTTTAGTTGCTATGGTGTAGGAATTTTAATGCAAATCCTAAGTATATTGTTATATACCCGTGATATACACGGTATATACATTGCCTTGTGTATACTGTGTATATCACGGATTGACAAGCTAAACCGTGTATACCCATAATTGTAATATGTTAGTTGTAATTAATTAAGCATTGTACACTTACCCTAATTATAGTATTCTTGTACAAATAGAATAGGGTTTTGGAAATAGAATAGGAATAGGATTTTCTATATTATGGAAAGTGTAAATTGTATATATACTCATTCATTAATGAAAATAATCAAGGGATTATTTCTTTCATGGTATCAGAAGTCTATGTCTAAATTACTTTCGCAATTTCTCTCTGTTTTCCGCCTCTTCCTTTCTCGGCCGAGCTACATTAGAATCTGTGCCCCTCATCGGATTTCGTGCCACTTTTACCTCCTCTCTTCCCAAATTTTCATCCCAATCCCTTTGTTCTTTTGTTATGTCTAAGAACGTATTTCATCTTGCCCTTACTGTTTCCAATATCAAGAACCACATCCCTATTGTTCTTGAGATGGAAAACGTCCTATATGCGACGTGGGCGGAATTGTTCAAAATTCACGCAATCTATCATCAAGTCCTCCATCACATAATTCCTCCCACTATCCCTCCTCCCGCGGAGGATCCTCAGTTATGGATTACTCTTGATGCTACCGTCCTTCAGTGGATTTACTCCACTATTTCTATCGACCTTTTACAGACGATCGTTGAACCAGACACTACGGCTATGGCTACCTAGAATAGATTGTGTGATATATTCCAGGATAACCAACACTCTCGTACTGTCACCCTTGAGCAGGAATTTTCCCAAGTCGGCATGGAAGATTTTCCGAATGTTTCGGCTTATTGTAAACGACTCAAGGAATTAGCAGACCAACTCCGTAATGTCGGAGCTCTTGTTACCAATAATCGTCTTATTTTACAAATGGTTGCAGGCTTATCCGAGGCCTAAAATGGCTTGGGACTCTCCTCCGTCAAAGTAATCCACTTCCACCTTTTCAAGCCCATTCAATGCTCACGTTAGAAGAAGTCGACTTGGAAAAAAAGGCGGCTACCGGCGCTAATCCCGTGATGATGATGACGTCCTCCAATAGTTCTCAAGGTTTTGTTGATAATTCGGGCCAAAACCGTACTCACGGTGGAGGCAAGAAGAATCGAAAAAATAATGGCAAAAATTGCGGTGGCAATTGTGGTAGTACCGGCGGTGGTGGAGGTGGACACAATAGTGGCGGTGGGCCTCGGCACGGTGGGGGTGGGCCACATCCCAACTGGTCCTAGTCATGGGCCCCTTGCCAGTGGGCAGTGGCCCAATATCCCCTATTTTTCTGCTTCAGCGTACCAAGGGCAGTGGGTTTCTCAGCCGCCCTTCAGGCCCAATGTTTCATAACCCAGTGGATTTCAGCACACTGCTGGGCCTGGACACCGGGAAGGCCTACTTGGGCCTCGGCCCCCGCAGGCTTTCCATGCTACGATCCGAATCCGATCTCGACAAAAAAGTTGGTGATACTTCAGGTAGGAAATTCAAATACCTAATAATTCAAGTAGAAAACTCACAAAAAAGTGATACTTGATGTGTTTTTACCATTATTTCTAAGGGTCTGTTTGGAAAGTCACCCATGTAATTGGAATTGAGTATAATTGGATGTAATTACATGTTTTAACATGTTTGTCATACCAAGTAATTACATGGTCAACATGTAATTAGGTGTAATTGGGAGAGGTAATTACACTCCCCAATTCTTGGGGGGGGGGGGGGGGGATGCTTTAGAATTGGGTGTAATTACACCCTTTAATTACAAGATTACTTTTTATTTTTATTTTAAATTCTTTTCTTTTTAATTTATTTTTATTTTAAAAAATATTTCTAATTTTATTTTTATGTTTATATTTAAAATTAAAATTATTTTTATTTTGTAAAATATTCTTATATAATATCTTTCATTTTATTTCTTCTCATTTCTCAACTTTTTCTTCTTGTGATTCCATGTAATTGCTCGTAATTTTTTATTTCTTATTTTCTTCATTTAGCGTAACTACGTTATTATTCTAGTTTTTAAATTATACTTCTAATATTAGAAAGAATGAGTCATTAACAAACTTGACATATAACGAGTGATGTTATTAAAATAGAATTTCATTGTTGAATGAGGTTATAGACTTATAAATGTTTTCACTTTCTTTTGAATTATATTTACTTAAGTTATGTTGGAACTTATTTTATGTTATGTAAGAATTTGACATAAAAGTATCATGTTATGATATTATTTTTTGAATTATGAATTTAGGTTATATTTGCGATTTCAGTTTATTTGCGTTAGTATTATTCACTTGTTGTTTTACATTGCATATTATTCATTTTCACTTATAATTGATAGATTATTTTTTCCTCAAATATTTGAATAGTTTTATGACATTATATGTATTATAATCTTTTTGTCAAACATATATGCAACCCATGACGTTCTTACAAAATGTATGTTGTTAATTTTTATAATTAAATAAATTTATGCATTATTAATTTGAAAATATACTATTACTTTTTCAATATTATTTACAAATATGTGATTATTAATTAATATATTTTCAAGAAATAATATGTATATAATTTATAAAGGCACATATTTGTCAAGTATTGATTTTTAGACTAATCTAAATTTTTAATTACACATGTGCAACTAAACAGTACCATTGTAATTACACTGTAATTATATTATGACAAACAAACAGACCCTTGTAATTACTATGTTGTGTAATTACTAGGGTGTGTAATTAACACCAATTCCAATTACCAGATGGCTTTCCAAACAGACCCTAAATGATATTTATAGTTTTCCCTCTATTTTTGAAAAGTAAATCAAACAAATATATTGGCCCAAACATTTTCCTTTTCACTAAGCCCAAGTAGCATGCCTATTTTAATTGTCAATTTATAAGCCCAAGTCACCGTAAACTCCCTCTCTCATTCTACCCGCAACACTAGTGAATCATGGTTCAGTTAGTAGAAGCTTAAGTATAAAGAAAAGTTACATAATATATACACCTGCAAGGGTAAAATTCTCAGAAAATAGCTTCAGTTTGCATGAAGTTTACCTGCATTCAATAATTACCCTAACTTATATTATAAATGAATATATAATGTGTCTTCACATCAGTCAAAATTTTCATATAGGGGGTTCAAAATCTGAAAAAATAAATATACGAAAAAGTCAAGGAGGTCCAACATCTGACGTATATACATAACACAATAATTTTAATCTTGTAAATATAGTGTAAGATTTGCTACCTAAAACTCGATGAGGTTAGAGATAACCAGTTGAAGTTATGAACGCATAAATTTTAATCTTGTAAAAGTCATGAATGCATAAATTATAAGTTAGATTCGCTACCTGAAACTCGATGAGGTTATTTTTCCTTAATTCGCCCACTTAGGTAACTAACATTAAAGATAACCAGTTGAAGTTACTAAATAAAAACTAGTAACTAAATCTGAAGCAATTTTGACACCCAAGTAGCTAATTTAAAGTAGAATCTAGTCTGCCCTTATACCGTTACGGTAAAAAATGGATTTTGGGCTTAACTCAACCACAAAAGCTAGTTTGTAAGGTGATGATTGTACTAGTCCATATAAGGTTATTTTTTCTTAATTCACCTACTTAGGTAACTAACATTAAAGATAACCAGTTGAAGTTACTAAATAGAAACTAGTAACTAAATCTGAAGCAATTTTGACACCCAAGTAGCTAATTTAATGTAGAATCTAGTCTGCCCTTATACCGTTACATCTAAATATCAAAAATCATTTCAGATCTTTTGACTTTGAGCATTATCCTGTGCCTCTATATAATGAATGCCTTTGCAATTTCATATTTCATCTATAAATATTTCATCAGTTTTCTATAATCACATATAGTTGTAGGTTTACAGTGGTCTATTTGATTTATCTTTAAATAATTTTGTGTCTTGAGTGCACCCACATAAGTATCAGCGTTTGTTAATTCAGTGGTAAGTTGATGCTAATGGTTTCAGTACTCTAGCCGTGCAATTGCTATACTATTGATGAGATATATTAGTCCCTTAGCATTTTTTTTAAAATAAAGCTCAATAATAAACCTTTGTATTTTTTTCTGTGCATTTTTCTTTATTAAACCAATAATCTGCTTTAATGGGTTTTTTTTCAAATTTTTGTGGGGTGGGAGAATAGAGGCGGATCTATGATTTAAATTTGATGGGTTCAACTTTTAAAATTTTCAACATTAAACTCATTGTAATATTAAAATTATGGATTCAAATCAAATATTTGTTGAGATTTTAGTAATTTTAAGTCGAAAGTCATGAATTCAGATAAACCGGTACCCAAAAGGCTCTGTCTATCTCTGTGGGGAACCTGGGTAAGGGAAAGGGGGAGCCAAATTTGGCACTTTAGGATGGTTCGACACTAAGGTTGTGCTCAGTACGAAAGGAGGAAAAACGTTTTCAACAAAAAAAAATTGTTTAATTAACATCTTTAACTATTTCAAATGGATTAACATAGCGAAAAAATAAGCTAAGGTCGTTTTTGTGAAAATATTTTTAATGAAGTTTTGTTGTCCGAAAACGACCTACTCTGAGTACCAAACACATCCTAAATTAGCATTCAATTCTCTAGTTTGTATTTTTTATTTCTCTAATTTTTTTTCTTAAATGTAGAAAAAGATCGAGATGGAAGGCAAAGAAGTGGGAATTTTCACAATTATGCTGATGTTATGGTGGAGTGCAGGGAATTGTTTGACTTTCGATTCAAGAGTTGCAAAAGATGGTTCAGGCAACTACAAAACCATCACTGAAGCTGTACATGCAGCTCCGAAACAAAGTAAAAAACCATACTATATACACGTCAAAGCAGGAATTTACAATGAGAACGTCACCGTTCCCACTGATAAAACGAATATTGCCCTTATTGGTGATGGTATAGGAGTCACAATAATTACAGCAAGTAAATGCGAGACAAAAAAAATTGCAACACCTAACACAGCCACATTAGGTAAGTATCTCTCTCTCACAAGTTTCATCAATTATACCTATTAGTCATTTTGATAAACTGAATTTATTTAAAATATTTAATAATTTATAAAGAAAAGCTTAGTAATTATTATTATTTTTTCAATTATATTATTACTGTTCTAATTAATGAAGTGTTATTACGCTAGATGTTTGAGAGGAAGTACAAGCTAGTTTGGACTAATACTATTTTTTGAATGGTGTCTAAAATTTACAAAGGACAGTTAATATATAGACCAAATGAAAGATAACAGAATTTAGGAACAGCCTCTCTACCATTACAATTTACATGGTAGGGGGTAAGGTTTTAGACCCCACGTGATAAAATTATACTGAGCATGTTCTTGTTGTTGATATTTTTTTATTTGTCTTACAATTTATGAACCTATTAGATCACGGTCTAAAAATCTTTTTTGAACAAATTATAATATTTATGAGAAATCATTAGACCACAGTTTATATATTTTATAAATTATTATTGTTAAGAGTCCTACATCGGAAATGGAATAAGAACATTGATTCCTTATATGAACTTGGACAATCCTCACCTTACAAGCTAAGCTTTTGGGGTTGGGTTAGGTCCAAAATCCATTCTCTACATGTTATTAGAGCCAGACCCATTCCAATTCTTTGTTCACCGATGTTGGGCCCCAAAATTATATTATCCACGCTCCAGTTAACGAGGTCTGGGCGTGCGGGGGAGTGTTAAGAGTCGCACATCGAAAATGGAATGGGAACATGGACTCCTTATATGCACTTAGACAATCTTCATCCTACAAGTTAGCTTTTGAGGTTGAGTTAGTTCCAAGATCCATTCTCTACAATTATAAATATTAAATAACAGTCTAATATTTTATTTGTAAGGCGTCCTTCATAAGAAAATAAATCAGCCTAAAAGAAAAAGGAAAACAAAGATGATGCTTAACATATAGACTTCAACTATCTATTATTTCGAAGATTAAGTGAGATTTTGTGAGGAAATATAGAATGAATAAGGCTATTATGATAAAATAAACGAAGACTTATGTTTATTCTTATGATTAAGGCTATTATTAGACTAACTTATGAGCTTCAACTATCTATTATTTCAAAGATTAATTAAGATGGTTACATTTTTAAATTTGATTGAACAGAAGTTTACGGCAGCGGTTTCATTGGAATGAGAATGACAATCAGAAATACTGCTGGAGCAATAGGTGGTCAAGCGGCTGCATTAACCAGTGCAACTCTTTTTAACGGTTTCGCTTCATATTATCAATGTAGTTTTGAGGGTTTTCAGGATACAATTTTTGCGCAAATAGGATCGGCATTTTTCAGAGAATGTAAAGTTTTTGGCACCATAGATTTTATCGCTGGTGATGGAAAAGCCGTTTTTCAAAATAGTGCAATTTATGCAAGAACACCAATGCATGGACAAGGAATCAGAATACTTGCTCCAGGTGTAGACGACTTTACTCGGAATCCAGGGCTAGTACTTCAGAATTGTTCAATATTCCCTGCACCAGGTTTTAAAAAGTCATCGGTGATAAGTTTCTTAGGCTGGCCGTGGAAAAATCAAGGGAAGGGAGTAATTATGTCAAGTTATATTAATGACTTTATTGATCCGCAAGGCTGGGCTCAAAACCCGAAAGTGAAGATCATCTATTTCGCGGAGTATAATAATAGAGGACCAGGATCCAGTACTAAAGGTAGAGTAAAATGGTCGAAAATCATCGGTAAAACAGAAGCCTTTAAGTTCACAGTGCGCAACTTTATACACGGTGATAAATGGATACCTAACATAATCCCACATTATTTAGATCTTTGATGGTGCTGAGGGTTTTGTTTAGGAATGAATGAATGTTTAGACATGTTTGCTTCTTATTCTTCGACTTATTTATGTCATTTGAAGTATTGATTCGACAAAATGCTATAAGTCAATAACGGATGTCTCATCATAGTAACAAAGAGCAGTTGTCTTCCTATATATATGCTATTCAATTTCCTACTCTTACAATTATTAGACCAAAATGTTGATGCTTGTATGTTGCTTTTATCTCAGATAAGTAAATAATGGGAGTGCCCATAGTTGTCGTAACCAGGCTTTGGGCTTGACATTCATCTCGCATCTTTACTTGTAGAATGCAAGTTTTGACGAATATTATAATGAGATTGTGGACTGTTGATCGAATAATTTCAGGTGCATTTGATCAGAAGAATTGTTTTCTTCTGTGGAAATTATTTGTGTACTGTTGGTGTGCAAATCTTCTTAATTATTATTTATCTTCAACATTTAATAGTTTAGTCCTGTAATCTTCCATTAGTAAAGATTTGTATAACCTTTTCATATTCTTTGTCACTATATAAATGTAGATGACATAATATTAAATTACGTTGTCACTATATCCTTTTTCTCTTGATTTTGTCAGAAGTTCTCTTCAAATCACTTTATCTTCTTGTTTGTGGGTGTTTTTCTCAGCCGAAGGTAAAACTATTCCTTTTTCCTGTTAGCAAGTTCAATTTGTGCTTTCTTCTTGCTGTTTAGGGGGTTGTATTTACGGAATAATGTATAAATATAGTAATTCTTCTGTTTCGATTTATATGTTTTATTTTCCCCGTAATGAGATGATTTATTCAAATAGGCTTATTGTTCATCAATTTGAGCTTGTATTTTTCCTCTTCGGAATTTTGACTGATCATTACACACATGTTTGAATATGTATATAGGATATGAGCAAAAGCTATAGATTACAAGTTAGATTCGTGTCTGAAACTCAACGAGTTTTTTTTTTAATTCGCCTACTAAGGTAAATTAATATTAAAAATTATCAATTGAAGTTACTACAAAAAAAATTAGAATCTAAATCTGAAGCAAATTTGACATCTAAGTCGTTAATTTAATGTAGAATCTAATATGCCTTTATTCCGTTACATCTAAATACCAAAGATCATTTCAGATCTATTGACTTTGACTACCACTTGTTCCCCTATATAATGGAGGCCTTTGCAATTTCATATTTCACCTACAAATGTTTCATCAGTTTTCTATAATAACAATTATAGTTGTAGGTTCAAAATGTATTAGTTTTTGATTTATAATTAAATAATCATTTTTGTGTCTTTAGTACACCCACAGAAGTAACAAAGTATGGTTTCAGTATCCTAGCTAGTCGTGCAATTGATCTAATATTGTTGAGATATATTAGTCCCTTAGCATATATTTAGTAGTGCCTAATGATAAATCTTTGAATCTTTTCTGCGCATTTTTTTTTATTAAACCAGTTATCTACTTTAATGTTTTTTCAATTTTTTGGGGGGTGGGAGATGGAAGCCTGGGTAAGGGAAATGATAAGTGCAAAACCTCTTAAGAATCAAATTTGGCACTTAAGGATGGATGATAGCAATTCTACAGAACGAAAGAAAATATTTTTCGGAAAACGAATTTAGGACATTTTTTAAAACTATTTTAAATGGATTAAAATATCAAGAAACAAAATAAACCAAAAAATTATTTTCCCCCTTAATGAAAAATATTTTTGATGGTGTTCTATTGCCACAAAACGACTTGTTTTTTTGGATGTTTATTTCGGTCATACCCAAACACATCCTAAATTAGCACTGAATTCTCTACTTTGTATTCTTTTTGGATCTTAATCTTTGTTTTATTAATGTAGGAAAAATCGAGATGGAAGGCAAAGAAGTGGTAATTTTACAATTGTGCTAATGTTGTGGTGGAGTGCAGGGAATTGTGTGATATTTAATTCAACAGTTGCAAAAGATGGTTCACGCAAATACAAAACCATCACTGAAGTCGTTCTAACATTGGTTTGTTATAAACACAATCATTTTTTTAAAATTCACTCGTATTATTCTAATTAGTGGAGTGTTAATCAAGTAAGACGTTTGAGAGGAGGTAAAGGGTAGTTTAGACAATTACAATGCTATCAAATATGTTTCTTAAGTGATGTACACAAATAATTGAGAGACATATAAGATTTGATCAAATGGAGGCTGTAATTAGTAAAGTGTTAGTTAAGTAAGACTTTTGAGAGGTGTAAAGATAGTTTGTGAAAATATTTTTATGAATAAGGGTATCAAATGATATTAAAATACAAATAAAATTGATCAAAGGGAAGTTCTAATTAGTGGACACCAAGTGCAAGGGGTTGAGAGCTAACACATGCACTTGGTAAGCTTCCTGATTTTAATGTTGAGTGTGAGCTCCCTCACAACATATGTTTTTAACTTATGGGCTTCAACTATCTATTATTCTTACAATTGATTGAGATGGTTATTACATTATTAAATTTTATTGAGCAGAAATTTAAGGCACTGGTTTTATTGGAATGAAGATGGCAATCAGAAATACCGCTGGAGCAGAAGGTGGTCAAGCGGCTGCATTGGCCAATGCTCCTTGGCACGGTTTCGCTTCATATTATCCTTTGGTAGAGGTTGGCATTGGACATGTCATCAGTCTATCTATTCATTCTGCGTCGTGAAATCCTTAAAGGTCATTCACTAGATCTTCCCCCAATTAAAACGACTTTTACACCATACGAACGGACAAAGGCGCAAGCTCAAGTCAAGACAAGAAAGCGAGATCCACAATGCTAATTTGAGGGTTTCCAGGATACAATATTTGCGCAAGTAGGGTCCGCATTTTTCAGAGAATGCAAAGTTTATGGCACTATCGATTTTATCACTGGTGATGGACAAGCCATTTTTTCAAAATAGTGTAGTTTATGCAAGAACACCAATACATGGACAAGAGATCATAATAGTGCCCCTGGCCAAGACACTGTAACTCAGAGTCCAGGGCTAGTTCTTCAAAATTGTACAATACCCCCTGCATCAGGTTTTAATAAATCTGCAGTGACAAGTTACTTAGGTAGGCCATGGAAAAATCAAGGGAAAGGAGTAATTATGTTAGAGTCATAATGAAGATCTTACTGACCCGCAAGGTTGGCTTCCAAAATCAAATGTGACAAATATATATTTGGCAGAGTATAATAATAGAGGACTAGGGTCGAGCACGAAAGACAGAGTAAAATGGTCGACAATCATCGATAAAATAGAAGCATCTAAGTTCACAATCCGCAACTTTATGCAAGGTGATAAATGGATCCCCGATATAATCCCACACTATCTAGATCTTGATGGTGCTGCTGAGGATTCTGTTTAGGAATTCATGAATGTTTAGACATGTGTGCTTTTGATTCTTCAAAGTATTAATGCCATTTGAAGTATTGATTTAAATGCTATAAATCGGGGAAGGATGTCTCATCACAATAAAGAGCACTTGTCTTCCTATATGCTGTTCAATTTCCCAATATTAGAATTATTAGCAGGGCCGGCCTAAGGGTAAGGCAATTGAAGCCTTTGCCTTAGGCCCCCAAATATTTAGGGCCCCAAAATTACTAAAAATACTAAGTACTATATTATTATATATAACACAAAATTCTTTCCCTATACACTCATTTTTCTTTCATGTTTTTAATGATTTCACTTTCGAATTTCAATTCTGATTTTTCAAAATAAGCTATTTATTTTGTCATATTTGAGTCATGCATCAGAAATCAAGTACATTTATGTGTTTATCTTTTTTAACCGAGAGCTTATCTAAAGCAAGTGATGCAAAGTTAGAAACTTGATGAATAATAGGCCCATTTTTCTACCTTTCTACACTTAATGACCATGTTTTGCCTACGGCAGAGTTCAAAACTGTGATATGTGTGCTCTTACCACTAGATCAAAAATCTGGCAGTTCTTTTGTGTCTTATTATAAATTATAATATGAATTTTATGAAATAAGTTTAAGGTCCTTTTAATACATTTTGACTTTAGGCCTCCAACATCATTGAGTTGCCCCTGATTATTAGACCAAAATGTTGATCATTGATTGTATGGTTACTTTTATCTTATTCCTTGTGCTGCTTTGAGATTCTTGTTTCCTTTTCTCTTAGGGATCAGATAGTCAACAATGGGAGTCCTCATGGTTGTCGTAACTGGGCTGGACACTCATCGCGCATCTTTACTTACAGATTGCTAGTTTTGGTAAATAATGAAATTAACAAATACTTTTGGAATTGCTTGCTTGAATAACTTCTCCTAATGCTAATAATATAACCATCTTTCATTGTTTGTAACAAACTAAGTACCTCCAGGTTATAAGTAGATAAAACTAAATGGATCTTTTAGGTGACCAGTGCTACATAATCAAGTTGGAGAATTGAATAGGTATGAGAAGTGGAACTCCAATTTCAGCATGACAAGTTATTTCAAGACTATGATAAGGAAATGAATGTTGGACCTAACTTCTCAAAAGTCAGCTCATGGGTTGAGGATTGTCTAAGATCATATAAATAAATAACAACTTATTCCCTCAACTAATATGGGACCATCTAACGCTCTCATGCACGGTCAAGATGATTGATATTTGGAGCATGAACAACATAACATAGAAGTTCAACATTGGCTAAATCAAGAACATGGATGAGTATGACTCAATATCACAATAAGAGGATCAATTTGGAGCCTATTGAGAATCGCCTAAGACAATATAGTGAGACAACACAATAATCTATTCTCTCAACTGACGTGAGAGTATTGAAGTGGTCACGTGTTGTGCATGTGGGTGTTTAGTGAATTAGTTAGAATGTAGTTAGATAGGGTGGTTAAAGGTGACCCCACATTAATTAATAGGCAGTTAGTTTGTTATAGGGTTTGTTAGAATAGCACAATGTATATATGATCTTGTACTCATTCTCATTTTTCAGTTCAATGATATACCATACAGAAAAATCCCAATTCTTCCTCTCAATTCGTACATGATATCAAAGCGGGTAACGAAACCCTAAATTGATGGTTATTGAAGTTTCATCGAGTGAAGTAGTGACTATAGATCATAGACATCCTTTGTATGTGCAACCATCAGACATATTAGGATGTGTATTGGCGCTGGTGAAGCTCACCGGATTGTGTTAGGAGTCCCACATCGGTAATTGAATGGGAACATGGACTTCTTATATGGAACATGCACAAATGAGTCATTTGATGAATCTCTTCATGAACAATGAAAGACAGTTAATGCGATTGTTCTCTCGTGGATCATGAACACAATATCAGAGAATCTATCAAGTGGTTTAGTATATGCATCAGATGCGCATTTGGTTTGGGAAGACTTGAAGGAGAGTTTTAATAAGGTGAATCGTGTGAGAATTTTCCAAGTGCATAGAGCAATTGCAACCCTAAAATAGGGGACTAATCCAGTATCAGTATATTTCTCGAATCTAAAGAAATTATGGAGTGAATCTGATGTGTTAGCACCATCTCCAAATTATGGTTGTGCGAAGTCAAATGATTACATTGAATATCTATAGGAACGGAGATTGATGTAGTTTTTGAGTGGTATAAATGAATTGTATGATCAAGCTAAGAGGCAAATTTTGATGAAATCTAATGCGTCAACCATAAATCAGGCCTATGCCTTGATTGTACAAGATGAGAGTCAACAAGCCAATGCTGAGAAATCAAATTCGGTGGCAATGTTAGTTAAGAGGAACATTAATCACAAAAGAGAAGGTTTCATGTATTGTGATAAGTATCACATGAAAAATCATACAAATGAAGAATGCTATAGGATCATATGATATCCATCAGAAAGGGATAACAGACCTAACAAGAAGGGATAAGGTAACTATGAAGGATGGAGAAAGGATAACCAACATGAATGTTGAAGAAAGTATAGGTACAGAAGAGACAATAATGAGGGATAGATAAAAGAGTCACATGATGTGGTTAACAATGCAGATATGGAGGCAAGGAAATATGCTGATGAAACTGACACCAGAGGCAATATGCTGAGAATGAAAGAAAAGGTGACAACATAAATGGTCATTACACTTCAGATGATCAATACAAGCAGCACACCAACACGTTTGGAAATGGTTTTGAAGAATATCAGGCTCATATGACAGTTATTGTGGCTTGTCTGATGTCTCAATTATCCAAATGCGAGTGGATAGTTAATTTTGGTGCATCACATCATGTGATTGCTAATGAGAAGTTGTTAAAGAACATACATAGTATACCTGCTAGTAAAGGATTAAAAATGCATTTACCAAATAGAAGTGCAATTCCAATCATACATACAGAAAGTACTGAATTGTTTGGAAAGGAAATGATAACTAATGTGTTGTTTGTACCTGACTTTAAGTAACCTACTGTTAGTGTCAAAATTGACCAAGAAACTATGTTGCTTAGTCAACTTTTTCCCTGATCACAATATAATTCAGGATCTATACAATGGTAGGATGAAGGGGATTGGTAGACTACAAGGAGGATTGTACATTTTTCAAGTAACAGATGAAGACACTACAGAACAAAGAGGAGAATTGAAGTAAGTTTACTTAGCAGATGCTGATGAAAGATGTAGTTTGTGGCATAGAAGGCCAGGGCACCCTTCCCGTTCAACTATGAAGAACATGGTAGAGTTCAAGAATAAGATTGATAATAATGTTCATAACAATTGTAGGATTTGTCCACTAACAAAACATACTATAATGCAATTTTCTTTAAGTACTTCTAAAGCTAATAAGTCTTTTGAGTTGATTCATCTAGATCTATGGGGTCCCTATAAGACTTCTACATTTGATTAGAAGAACTACTTTCAAACTATTGTTGATGATCACACAAGGTATATTTGGGTTTATTTGTTGCAATTAAAGACATAAGTGATTGTAGTTCTCAAACAGTTTATTGTCTATGTTAGCACTCAGTTTAATTGCAAGATTAAAACTTTTAGATTTGACAATGGAACTAAATTATTTAATTCACAATGCAATGAGTTGTTACATAACATAGGCATAGTGCACAAGAGTATTTTCCCTTACACACCCCAACAAAATGGGGTGGTTGCAAGAAAATATAGAAATATCTTGGAAATGGCCAGGACTTTCAAGTTCCAGGCCAACATTCCTACTAAATATTGGGGGTTTTATGTGAAATCAACAGTGTATCTTATGAATAGACTTCCATCAACCATTTTGAGAGGAAAGGCTCCTTATGAATTGCTATTTCACAAGAAGGTCTTACTGGATCATTTAAGAGTGATTGGTTGTTTGTGTTTTGTCACCACCTTGCCTAGAATAGACAAGTTTGTTGTTATAGCCAAAGAAGTTGTATTCATGGGATTCTCAGAGACACAAAATGCTATATTATTCTTGATTTATCTACTAATTAGTTTCTTGTGAGAAAGGATGTGGTGTTTAGAGAAACTAAGTTTCATTTCAGCAACAAATCAAACTTAGGTGATGACACTTTCCTTTAACTCTCACTAGCACAAGATTCTTATGCTTCACAGGATCATGTAGCTCCTATACACATTTCTCAATCACCAACAACAGAAGTAGGGGAGCCACACTTACCTGCAAATAGACTAGAGAAAGAGCCTATTGTTGTTCCTATACCTACAATAGATATTCAAGATCCTATACTTGCAACAGATGTTCAAGAAGCAGTGGTTGAACCACTTGAGGTTGTTCTTGATCCTAGAGTACTAGAAGTGATGTAATTAGTGCCAGTGCAGGATATTCCTTCTCATGTTGCTGCTCTGAAAGACCATCTAGGATAATCAAGAAATCTGAATAGTTGAATGACTACATTACTAATACTAGTCATGATGGTGCTAGTGCTTATCCCATGAGCAAGTATTTGTCATATGCTGAAACATCAAAACAATACATAAGCTACTTGGCTAAGTTCTCTACTCTAGCTGAGCCTAAGAGTTTTAAAGAATCCTCAAAGGACAAAAAGTGGATAGAAGCCATAAAACAAGAAGTCAAGGCACTAGAGTACAATACACATGGAGAATTGTGGACCGAACAAATAGGAAGAATGTATTGGGTTCCAAGTGAGTATACAAGATAAAGTATAAAGCTAATGGTGATGTGGAAAGATTCAAGGCAAGATTGGTAACAAAAGAATATAGTCAAAAGAAGGGCCTTTATTACTATGAGACATTTTCTCCAGTAGCCAAAATGATTACTGTGAAATCAGTGATAGCACTAGCAACATCAAAAAAGTGGAATCTTCATCAAAAGGATGTGTATAATGCATTCTTGCAATGAGATCTTTATGAAAAAGTGTACATAGAGTTACCAGAAGGGTTCAAAAGACAAGGGGAGACAAAGGTGTGCAAGTTACTCAAATCCTTATATGGTTTGAAGTAGACATCAAAGCAGTGGGACATACAGTTAACTTATGCCTTGGTAGTTACAGGATTCACACAGAGTCCACATGATTACTTATTGTTTTCAAAGAAAATTGGTGTCAATATTGTGATAGTATTCATATATGTAGATGACTTACTTATTACTGGGAATAACAATGTTTTTATAGATGAGGCCAAACAAATTATGCATTATGAGTTCAGAGTCAAGGACTTGGGTGAACTTAAATACTTCATTGGGGTAGAAGTGTTGAGGTCACAGTCTGGTATTGCCAATCAAAGAAAATACATCTTGAAGCTTATATCAGAGATGGGATTGACTGGCACAAAACCAGTTATTACACTACTAGAAGTTGGGCAGAAGTTGACTATTGTGGATTATGATAGAGTTGTTGGAGTCAAGGGTGATGAACTCTTGGAAGATGCTTCAATGTACCAAAGGGTTGTGGGAAAACTCTAGTATGTTACTATCACAAGACCAGATGTTAGCTATGCAGTTCAGACACTGAGTCAGTTTATGCAAGAACCCAAAGTATCACATTGGGAAGCAACTATTAAAGTAGTCAAGTACCTCAAGAATGCACCAGGTCAGGGTCTCATATTCAGAGCACAACCTACACAAGTTTTAACTTGTTGGTGTAACTCAGACTGGGCAACATGTCCAAATACAATGAGGTCTATTACATGCTATGCAGTGAAGTTTGGTGATTCCTTGATCTCCTGGAAATCAAAAAAGCAAAAAACAGTGTCCAAGAGCTCAGCTGAGGCTGAATATATGAATATGACAACAATTGTAGCAGAGGTCACTTAGTTACTTGGGTTATTCAAGGAGCTGGGAGTACAGACACATCAACCAGTGACAGTATGGAGTGATAGCAAAGCAGTCATTCAACTAGCAACAAATCCAGTTTATTATGAGTGTACTAAGCACATAGAAATTGATTGTCACTTCATAAGAGAGAAGATTAAAGATGGTACAATCAAGACTGAGTTTATAGACACATGTGATCAACAGGCAGACTTATTGACAAAAGGATTAAGCAGGCAACAACACTTGCATTTGATGAACAAGTTAGGAGTGCTTGATATTTTGCACCCTCCAACTTGAGGAGAAGTATTGAAGTGGTCACGTGTTGTGCATGTGGGTGTTTAGTGAATTAGTTAGAGTGTAGTTAGATAAGGTGGTTAAAGGTGACCCCACATTAATTAATAGGCGGTTAGTTTGTTATAGGGTAAGTTAGAATAGCACAGTGTATATATGATATTGTACTCATTCTCATTTTTCAGCTCAATGATATACCATACAGAAAATTCCCAATTCTTCCACTCAATTCGTACAGGCACCCTAACATGCTAACAAGGAAATAGGGAATTCTAATTTGTTATGGTTCAAATGCAGAGAAATATTGTCACGGCCTCACAGGATCTTGTACGGTGGTCCTAGTTCTTGAAAGAATGTGATCAGGCAAAAAAGAAGGAAAAGAAAGGCAACTGAACTTTAATTGAGAATAATAATAGGTATATAATGTTCTAAGAACACAAATTTCTTGCCAGTAACAAAGGGTTCATAGTTTTTTCTAGTTTTTTTTTCTTTTATTCATGGTAGAATTTGTTATTCTTTACCCTGCTTCAATTGTGTTCAAAAGATGTAATTTCCATAGCTTAATTAACTCTGCTTCAGCTTGAAGGTGCCCTTTCAATGCTTGAATGGCCCTTCTGCAGCATTCGAGTATTTCTGTTGGATATGTAAAGCAGTACGGGAAGTAAATAAATATTACAAGTGTTCGAAAGGATAAACAAATAACCAATATTCAGAACTGCCGCAAGCTTGTTGAGTCTTGTATCTTGATAACCTGAAATCAAGAAACACTAAATCTGGATTGTTACAACTGTGACTGAATCGAGAGATGGCTCTCTGTCTTTAAGACAAGATTGCCTTGTATATATGCTTTTACGTTAACGGGCAATAGTCTCCCAAGATAAAACAACAACTAATCAACACTACAAAGCAAATAGGTTGATTCTGACCAATAAAACAAACACGAAACGACTTGCTGAAGGATGGAAAAAGAAGGAAGAGTTTCTTTTTCGTCCACTGTTTCTGCTCACGTTTTGGACAGATAGTTTCTCTCTTCTGTTTCTCTGTGTTGTATATAGTGTAGTCTCTACAATTAAGGCAAAAGGCTTCAATATATAGCATAAGAGGAGACTTCTCAACTGCCAAGTAATGGCTGTTTTATGGCCATTAGTGAGGGAGTTAATCAGCCAAGTAATGGTTGTTTTATGGCCATTAGTGAAGGAGTTAATCAGTCAAGTAATGATTATTTATGGCCATTAGTGAGGGAGTTAATCAGCCAAGTAATGGCTGAGTTAATATGCAACGTTCCAAAAACTAACCCAAACTGTAGGCAGAAACTTTCCGCCTTCCGTCGTTCCCAATTTCATCTTTCCAGAAACTCCAGGGACCAAACTGTAAATATTAAATAATTTGGGGGTCTATCATAAGAAGCCCAAGCCCAAGATCCACGACCCGAGCCCGGACTAGACGGGCGGGCGGGCGGTGGCGCGCGTGTGGGCTTAGCCTCGAACCCAAGCACACCTAGGTCCTCCCTCCTTCAAACACATGGGTTATCCCTTAGGGTCCCAAACCCTTAGCCAATTTTGAGACTTATAAAGAGGGCAATTCTTTCTTTTCCCACCAATGTGGTAGATTTGTCCCACACCATATTTCCATGCTTCAAACACCTTACTTCGTGGACCAATATCTCTTTCATTTCTCAACGAAATTTGACGATTCTTGGCTCTACGGTCATCTACTCACTTAGTAGATTATGAACGTGTGAAGAGACAAAGCCTCCAACATGCGGAACCCTAGTGTTTAAGTCATTAAATATGGGTGGACGCACCTCTCCACCAAAGGCAAATTTCCAACAATTTCATGCTTGTATAATGTATATATCAATATATGCCATTGCTTGTAATGCTTCTTGGAAAGATCGGAAGCTGAATGATGTCAAAATTGTACTATTCCCAATTGGAAGTACTACAATAAGTATTTGCGAAATCGAACACAATTTTCATGAGCATAGACTAGTTTTTCATCCCACAAAATTTCAACTAACAAAGTCCTTATCTATATACAATAACAAATGTGGTGGTGGCTATACTCTCTTATCACGTATCAATTTTTCTAGAAGAGAATTGCAGAATCTGATGACACCAATTTTTTCTTTTACTTTTTCCCAGAGTCCAAAGAAGATTTTGGGTATAGAGCATAACCAAAAATGTGTAAAGAACAGACAAAAGTAATTTACACTTCATCTCGCTTTTTCAGTCTCCTTCCTTCTTTGTTGCTTAGCCTAATATGAATACTGTCTTTTGTTTGATTTATGCGTTTCAGAATGGACCATATTTGTACTACCTGCCAGTCGGCCATTGTTTTTGTTGCATATGCCTCGTGAAAGGAATCTTAGGATATGTCACGGTGTCTATGTAATGTTTAACTATTTTTCTCAATGCCTTCACACACCTTCCATTCTCCATATTAGCAATATTTGTCATTAATCGGGACAAATGGAATCCCTATATATCATGTACAATTATTGCATTTTGTATCGCCAAATGTTTCATCACTCCTTGTTAAAAAGAAAATATATTAGACGAGGTCTCATGAGGCTACAATATTGTTCATCATATAGATAGAGAAAAGAAAAATAGTTGAAGAGAACTATTTATATGAGAGAGGACACATTAATAACCTAACGGTGACAAAATTAGCCCAAACCCAAATGACCCGCCCAAGGTTTCATGGGTTTGGGCAAGAGGGATTTTGATGATGGGTTGGTTTGGGCTAACCCAAGTTGACTCATCATAAATCAGCAGCCCAAATGAACGCATGATGATGCCCAAACTTGACCCACGAAAATGTTTAATCTTAACGATTAGAGCTCCACTCTAGATTAAGATTTTTGTTTATAAATAATTATTTAAAAATCCTTTATTATTTTGGAACAATAAAAATATACCAACGCACCCCAACCACCCACCACACTATCCATCCATCCTACCCCTCCCCTACATCAACCCCCACCCAAGCACTGAACCACATTCACATCTCTGCTCCTACCTTGCCTACTCCACCCCACCCCTACCTCCATACCACCTCTACCCCACCTACACCATCTACCCTCACTTCCCGCCCTACCCTAACCCCCACTTGCCCCACCCCATTTTCAAATTTTTATTTTATATTTTTATTACTTTTATAAATAATTTATGAAAAATATGAAATTTAGATCTTATGGTTTTAAATTAAACTTGTCAAAACTTACTAAATATAAAAAGATGTGCTTTTTTTGGGACAAACAAAAAAGGAAAGTAAAACACTTAAATTGGGATAGATGGAGTAATATTTTTCAGTAGTTATTGTTGAAATTATTTTGTTTTAACTAAAATCGTTTTAGAATTAAATAAAACATTTTCGAACAGGTTCTAAATTAGATGATTATAGGGGTTTAAAAATTTTTTAGAAAAGAATTGTCGATTAATTGTAACAAGACATGAAAAGATATTATAAATACATGTTTCTCTTCAAGAGAAAAAGCTAGAAAATTCGATCTTCTTCTCTCTTAATGCTCTCTACAAATCACAACTTTTATTCTTATGCAAGATTCGAAGTTATTGCCAAAAATTTGAATTTTCTCGACTTTGTAAAATTTAAGAGTAATTGTGTCACAATCCCAGCAACAACGAAATAAAAGACTTAATTTTCCTAAGGATAGTGAATACATTATCAAAGCCAATTGACTATTTCTCCAATTTTCTATTTTTTTTCATCCTACAATAATATTCGTTGGAGCTACCACAATAATGCTATTATCATATCTCAATTAAGTAGTGCACAAGTCATCATTTGGCGCAATTATGCATGCAACAAGTCATCATTTAACGCGATATACCAGAGATTCGCGTTAAATTCGTTGATTAAGCTTATTTCGCAAGATAAGTTTATATTTATTACTCCATCCGGACCAAAAAAATGTTGACTTAGTCATTTGCACATTCCTTAAGAAAATATTAACTTTTAGGTAAAAATAGATAATTTGATTAAAATGTCCCTAATTAAATAGGTATTGAGATTTGATCACCTAACACCTAATAAGGAAAAATTTGAAAAGGTGAGATTATTTCTTTTTTGATTTGATAAGTGAACACTTTTTTTTACTCAAAAAATAAAGACTAAGTAAATATTGTTTTTTATCCGGAAAGAATAATTAGTTTGATTCAATCATTGGATGCGAGTACCTTTTTCCATTTTCATGTAAGATTTTCTCTTTCTTTCTGTGTATGTTGACTATGGTTTATGTACCGAAAAAAGAGAGTTATGGTTTGCTAGCATCTGGTCATTATTTCTGTCACTGAAAAGTTACTACAGCTGATAT
The DNA here is from genome assembly GCA_034509755.1 of Anisodus tanguticus. Classification (NCBI taxonomy): domain Eukaryota; kingdom Viridiplantae; phylum Streptophyta; class Magnoliopsida; order Solanales; family Solanaceae; genus Anisodus; species Anisodus tanguticus. Next base: position 13,351,221 of record CM067544.1, read on the forward strand.
GGAACCTAAGGTTACTTTAGTATTGATATTTCATTTTTTTTTATTTTTTTTTATAATCCAGGTTTCCAGGCTTGCGCCTGACTACTTCACTGGTATTACCCAGACGTCCTGGAGGTAATGGCACCGGTCCTTCAATACTATTACCAGGTAAATCGCGGAATGTGCTCCGGTGACCAGTTTTATGGGAGCGTACAACTGATCAATGAGATAAGGTCAAATTCCCCAACATGCAGAGTTTCTTCGTGCTTGCGGGGAATCGAACCCACGCTGTCCCATGCCAGAGCGCCTTATAGCGCCCAGGCTTTGCCACTGGACTATGCCCCGGAGGACATTGATATTTCATCTTTGATAGTTGGAAGAAGAAGAGAGTATCGAATTGAGAGAGGATATTTATTGATCATGAATGAAATGTTTACATCAAACAGATATTTATATGCATTGCTCCATTAATTAACAAATGACAGTTGTAACTAGTTGTCACTCGACTGCATCTACCACTACTAACTAACATTCTATTATAACTAATTATGACACCTAATCTAACTGCTTAACTAATTCTCATTAGTTACATGCTATTTCAATACTCCCCCTCAAGCTAGAGGATGAGAAAGCATTAAGCATCCCTAGCTTGGATAATAAGAGAGCATGTTGTGCTGAATCAATTCCTTTGATAAGTAAATCTGCAAGTTGTTCCTTGGTGTTGTTAAATGTTGTCTGCACAATACCACTCTTGATTTTTTTCTCTCACAAAATGACAGTCAATATCTATATGTTTGGTCCTTTCATGAAAGATTGGATTAGCTGCAATTTGTATTGCAACATTGCTATCACAATAGAGACTTATTGGGATAAGTCTTCTTCATTGAGCTCTTTCAACAATTCTAGCAACCAGATAATTTCTAAGACTGCCCCTGCCATGCTTCTATATTCAACTTCTGCTGAACTCCTGCTTATTGTGTGTTGTTTCTTTGATTTTTAAGAGATTAGAGAGTCATCTAGTTTGATCACGTACCTTGTGACTGATCTTCTTGTATTAGGACACACATCCTAGTCTGAATCACAATAGGTTATCAATTGATTTTTTTCATTATTAGATAATATAATTCCCAATCTTGGTGATCCTTTAAGATACCTGACTAATCTTACAGCAACCTCCCATGAGATAACTTTGGTTGCTATATAATTAGCTTAGGACGTGGACTACAAAACTGATGTTAAGTTTGGTAATAGTCAAGTACAAAAGCCTACCAATAAGTATCTGATAAGCACCAATGTCATGATAGTGAGGATCATTAGTTTTTCCTTCATGTTCATCATAGGTCACAGTTGTGAGTTTCACATTTGACTCTAGTGGAGCATTAACAAGTTTTGATCCACTTAGACCAGTTTCTGAAGTCAGTTCAAGAGTATATTTTCTTTGGTTGAGAAAAATACCATGCTTTGATCTGAGCACCTCAATGCCTAGGAAGTATTAGAGATCACCAAGATCATTCATCTTTAAATTCTAGTGTAAAAACCTTTTTGCCTCACTAAGTAGCATGTTGTTGTTTCCTGTGATGAGTAGGTCATCTACATAAATTAAAATGATATCAATTTTTGTCCCCTCCTTCTTGGTGAATAAAGAATGATCATAAACACTTTGAGAGTAGCATGCATGTAGAAATGCCTCTATAAGTTTGAGGTTCCATTTCTTGAAAGCTTATTTCAAATCATAGAGGGACTTAATCAGCTTACACACCTTATACTCCCTATGTCTTTGAAACCCTGCGGTAAGTTTATATAGACTTCTTTATGTAAGTCACCTTGGAAAAAAGAATTATCTACATCCATTTAGTATAGGGGCCAGTTATGTGATGCTGCCACAATAATAACAGTTCTCATAGTGATCATTTCGGCCACTGGTGAGAATGTTTCATGACAATCTAAGCCCTCATGTTGGTTGTAACATTTACCAACCAACCTTGCCTTATATATTTTTACCTCACCATTATCTTTGAACTTCACTTTGTACACCCACTTAGACCCTAAGGCCTTCTTCCCAGTAGACAAGTTCATAATTTCTCAAGTCTTGTTTTGCTCCAAGGCATCCACTTCAGCCTTCATAACATCAATCCAATGATGATCCTTAAAAGCTTTTTTAAAACATCAAGGCTCAGTAACAAATGAGATAACACACAAGTAAGTTTAACAAGAAGTAGACAATCCTGAATAAGAAACTTCTCAATAGGTTATAAACATGCAACATTGGACTTCTTGGTGGTGACATAATCACTATGCCAAATAGGAGGCTCAGTGACTCTAAATGTCTTTTTGGTTGGCACAAGAGTGTCTGAGGTGGATGGTATTACTATAGCAGGTGTTGTATCAACATGTGATTCAATTTCCTCCTTAATAGGTATAATTGTTGTATCAATCATTTCTCCTATTGGGAGTGATGTTCGTATTCTAGACTCTTCAACAGTTGTAGTATCTATCATAGAATCAACATCCATTTCATTAGCAGGTTATTCAGAAATTTGAACATCTTCAATAACATGTGTGTCTGCATATCGGTTCACAGTGACTTCAACAGTCTTAGTCATAAACAAGTCTTCAATTTCATCATATCCTGCCTTGAAGGGAAATACATCTTCCCTAAAGTTGACATCTCTACTCACAAAGAATGTTCTAGTTTATATATATCAAAAAGTCTATAACCCTTTCATGTCTCTGAATAGCCCATTAAGACTGCTTTTCTTTCCCTTGGTGCAAATTTATCTGCTATTGGTAAAATGGCAGCAAAAACCAAACAATCAAACACTCTCAAGTGATATATTTTGGACACCTTGTTATGCAACCTCTCATATGGAGATTTCCATTGTAAAACTGCAGTAGGTAACTTATTTATGAGATAGGCTGCGGTTCTTACAGAGTCTCCCAAAAACCTTATGGGTATGGAACCTTAAAACCTTAAGGATCTTGCTACTTTAAGAATATGCATGTGTTTCCTTTTCACAACCCCATTTTGTTGGGGTGTGTATGCATATCTACTTTGATGAATAATATCAAGGGATGAGAATAACTCATTACACTTAGGATTGAAAAATTATGTCCTATTATCTATTCTAAAAATCTATATTTTGCTATCAAATTGAGTTCTTATCATTGCTGTGAAATCTTTCAGTATAATTAACACTTCAGTCTTATATTGAATCAAGAAAATCCAAGTAAATTTGCTATAGTCATCTACTATTGTAACAAAGTATTGCTTCTTATCATATGTTGGTGTTCTATAGGCCCCCATACATCTAAGTGCACAATCTGAAATACATGATCCGTCTTATTTGAACTAGTTGAAAATTAAAGTCTAGTCTATTTAGCTAGAGGACATATCTGACAAGGGTGGTAATTACCAAAGTCTACTTGATCCCTCAAATCTTGTATATGCTGCATGACCTTTTCAAATGGATGACCAAGCCTCAAATGTCATAGCTCACTGGATGTCTTATTCTTGTGTGCTACACTAACAATAGCTTGTAACACATCTTTTAGGAGATACAAACCATTAACATGTCTACCAATCCCCATCATCATTTTCATTGTGATGCAAGACAAACTCCATCAAGAACTTGCACACAAAGTCGAGCTAGGGAGTTCATGGACTTTTCATCAAGTCATTACTTTGGAAGTTTGAAGGGTGCATGGAAACACAATTCATGGAGCATTATCATGAAGATGAGGTCTTTAAAGATTATAATGGCCTTCAAGATATTGGAGATAGCTTGGATGAGAGGCTTCAAGACCATCACATTTAAGATATGGAAGATATCTTGGGAGGTTATTTGTGCAAAGTAGATACGTATACCAAAAATGGGACATTCTTAAATGCAACCCTTCCATCTCTTGAGAAGAATACCAAACAAGGCCCTTACTTTATTAAGACTAGAATTGTAATAGTCATATAGTAGTCTTCCTATTCTAGTTAGTATAAATACTACTGTTGACACCCAATTTTATCCCCTATTTTTTTATATTTATTTACAATTTTAATTATATTTATATTTATATATATATATATATATATATATATATATATATATATATATATATGAGGCCTCTTAATATCATTATTATTATTATTCGCATTTTTTACTATCATTTACATTTAAAATCATAATCATAGTTTTTACCCTAATATTCTATGTTATTTTTTAGCAAAATGGCATCGCATTTCTATTTTTAATCGAGCATTAAACATTTCGCAAATATTATATTTTATTATTATCACATCGTTATCTTTATAATTTATATTTTTGCAAAGCATCTTTTTAATAATAAACCCTTTTTTATTTATTTTTATTCAAACCCATTTCACCCAATAGTCATTTTTATCCCTAACCCTCAAACAAAACAAACCCAAATCAACCCACCAAAATCCGCAGCCCAAACCCGACTAGCCCAACACCATTTCAGCCCAATTCCCATCTCAACTACCCAACCCCTTTTATTTCCCCAAACTAACCTAACACACAAAACCTAAAAAAACCTAACACCCATCTTCTCTTTCACACCAAAAAACAGTCGCAGCCCACACCCAACCGACCCGACGCCACCACCAATCTCCCTCAGTCATCCCTGCCACCAAATCCATCACCCATCACCTGCTCCATACCATATCCCCAAAAACCCGCAATTTCAACCCTTAAAATCCGCTTCCAAAATCAGATTTTTTACCCCTTTAATTCAAATTTCAAACTCGAGTTTGAAGGGGGTAGGGAGGTGAACGTTGGGGGGAACCATCTATAAAAAGAACCCCTTTGTTCTCCATTTAAGGGGGGGGGGGATTTGAAGGAAGTCTTAAGTCCGAAAATACAAATCAAAAAGAAGTTGAAAGGTTCTTTTTTCGGGTCTCAAAAACAGAAATCGAGGTCTATTTTTCAGGTTCGAAAGGTCCAAAAGAAATCGAAAAAAAAACAAAGGGGAAAAATCCGAATCCAAATGGTTTGATTTGTTCCAAATGCCAAATGCCAAGACATGGTTTAATCAACTTCCCCCTTTGCCCATGCATAGTAGTATACTGTGATCTTGTGTTTGTTTTGATAAAGGGGTAATGGTTTGAGATCTACATTGATACTATGCCTAGCCTATTTGTACCCTCTAGACCCTAATATGCAAGCCTCCCATTTTCCTTGTTCCCTTTTCCTTTCTTGTTATCTATGTTGGGTATCAAACCCGAGGCACAACAACATGTTATTTTTCATGAATTATTTATTTATATTTTTTATGTATATATTTTTATGTTCCGTATACTAATTCTTTTTTTATTATTTATTTACATGAAATGCATCGGAAGCAACGAAAAGTCTCGTTATGACTATTGTCAAATGAAGACCTGCATTCACATTCACTGCATCCTTCGGCCTCGAAATTTTTAAACAAATAGGGCGGGATGACATCGTCATCCACCTAGTCGCAATCTTTAAATTCTTTAATCCCGTCATTTTATTTTTGGGTTATAATTTAATTATTTAATTTGTACAGTCATTAGAATAATTAGGCCTTGAATGGATAGATTAATAGGGTGGTCTATAAAGGAAACTCTCTGCTAGTTATTTATTTTAGGATAATAGATAACCCTTATCTAGAATCTCATAGTTTTGCAAACCATTAATCAGAATTATTTTGCAGTATTTAGTTAACATTTAGGTGTCCTAATTCACCGTAAAAATAATTAGGTGGCGACTCCTTAACATCATTGAATCAACACCAAGGAAAACGTCCGTGCGTCACGACCGTGTTAAAAATGGGTCCGACACTTTAGTTATTTCATTTAGGAGCTTTTGATGAATTATGAATATTGTTATTTTCTCTAGAGAGAGACTTGAGATGTTTTGGATAAGCTTTTGTTGAATCTTGTTTAGGAAAAGGGGGTTGCTTGAGATTGCTAGCAATTCCCTTGAGGTTCATTTCATAGGTTTAGGTGCTTTCGTTTGGTTAATTCAATTGAGGTCCTTAGTTTCATATATTTTGGGTTGCTTTTGATTCCAACTCTTTTGGCTACCTCTTTATCTTTCAATTTATTGTTGTTTCCTTTTATCTTCTGCAATTTGGTATGCACCAATTAGTATCAGAGCTTGATTAAATGATTATTTTTACCATCCTTATCTTGGGTTTTGTTACTACAAAAAAATTAAACTTGAAAATCAAAAATTATTTTGAATCCTTGCTTGTTTGTTGTTTTTACCCTAGATTTGCATTTTCTAGTGTTATTTGAGTCTAGATCCAAAGTTTCAAGTTATTTGGAGTTGATTTGAGTCATCCACCATTGTTGAGTTGAAGAACTTGAAAAAACTTGAAGTTGGGTCTTGAAGAATTCGTGGTTGTTTAAGCTTAAAAAATATTGGGGTTTGTTCCCTAACTTGAGAGGAAGACACATCCAAAATTTGGACCCATTTCAAATTGTTTTGAAGGATCCGCCATTGTTGAGTTTGAAGGTTTGAAGAACTTAAAGAACAAGTTAGTAGGTGTTGGAGATTGAGTTAAAATTGAAGGCTCAAACCTATTGGCCTTGTTTTTCTAGTAATAGAGGCTCAAGATCCGAAGTTTGAAGGCGAACGAAATTGAATTGAAGCATCTAGAAATTTAAAATTTCAAGGTGTTCTTGAGGATCTTCGTATCTTCTTGGTAAGAAGAAGCAAAAAGTACAAGTTTGATCCAAAATTCTTGGTGAAAACTTGGGTAAAAGTGTTATAAGACCCGAAAGAGGGTGTTTCTAGGATAATTGGGCCAAAGAAATCTCAAAATGAAAAAAAAAAACACAAAAATCGAAGAGGAATTAAATTTTCGGAAAGGGTTGCACGCATAACTTAAGATTGTGATGTGGGTAAACTGGATTATTTGCGGGAGGTGAGACAACCGCCCAATGGTCCTCACGGTGCTCCTCTATATCTTAGTGAGTGGACGAAATGCGTAAGTCGAGGGCTGCAAATCGCCGAACACTTGCGACACGATCAACCCTATCGACTACTATGGTTGAGTGAAAGAGGAGCCTTGGATGTTACAAGGCAAGTGTGGATAAACTTCGGTGTTGGGAAGTATAGTGATAAGGTTCTTTCTGATGTAGTACCCATGAAAGGTTGCGTTTTTCTTCTTGGGAAGCCAGGGTTCATAGAAAGAATAGTTAAATGCGATTTGAGGACTAACAAGTTTTCTATAAAGATGAATGACCAAAGGTTTCTACTTTCCCCCTTACCTCAAGAGAAAGTCTTGAACGCCTACACAGAGTTGTTAGAGTTAACAAGAATGGGAAGAGCCATGAACTCTACCCTTTCAAAAAGGAATTCTTAGAGATCAACCTAACTTCCCCAAAAATGAGAGAGAAAAGAAAGAGAAAAGTGATAGAGTGCAAAGTGGCAACTTAAGAGTGGAAAAAGGAGAGGATGTGTGGAGTGAAGTGATGAAGTTGTCACAAAATCCATCTAACTTTTTTACTTCTTCATTTTGTTGTGAAAATTCTTGTGTATGTACTCAAAGAATCATACTGTTAAAGGAGTCTTTATGTGAAGAACTCTCATGCGTGAAAGAAAGAATGGAGGCCAACACCATCTCTTCAATTGGTCAAGTGAGCTTACCATTCGTAGCTCAAGGTAAAGAAGATATTTTGAATGAACATTGAGGTAAAATAACTCATCCTAATACTCTTACTCATTTGAATGAACTTAATGTCAATTTGAGTATGAAAGATAGTTTACCTTGCATTGAGCTTAATTATTCTTTATCCTTTATTGATGATGTCATTGTTAAGAGTGTTCATACACTAGTTGATCCTTTTGACCGAATTGATCCTTCTTGCAAGGTCGATTTGTGTCCACTTGGTGTTGACAATTGTGATTTGAATGATAGTGCATTGTCAATTGATAACAGTGCTCATACACTAGTTGATCATTTTGATGACCGAATTGATTCTTCTTGCAAGATCAACTTGTGTTCACCTAGTGTTGACACTTGTAATTTGAGTGGTAGTACATTGTTATATGGTAATCATGTTAGTAATCTTGTGAACTTGATATGCTACGAACTAGTGTTGATCAACTTGCTTGTAATGTTAATTCACTACTTGAGAAATCTTATGATGTGCTTAATGAACCTCTAGTTAGTGATGATGTTGATGATATCGGTCATTTGAAAGAATGTGACACCTCACTTTATTTGTTTCATGTCAAAATGAGTCTCTTGATCTTGCTTTAGTGCCATGTGATAAGACTCAAGATTGTAATGGTAATGTGTGTCTTGTGGATAGTCATGTGAATAAAAGTGATTTGAAGGGTGAATTTGTGTTTTTGAGAATGCAATTGCATGCTTTGACTCCTCATTGTTCATTGATCCTTCTCCCTTTAAAGATAATGCCTTGTTTAATGGTCACATGGCTATTGAAAGTGTGTCTAGTGGGATGTATTGTAATGTTGAAAGTGTAGTCACTTTTGGGGACTACAAAGTGTTTGAAAACTCACTATGGAGTGATGACACTCTTCCCTATGATAGAGATCTTCCATTGGGGGATGATAACACATTTATGGGGAAGAAATGCTTTAAAAAAGAAGGCGATGTCTGTTTGCTAACTGATACTTGTTCTTGGCGTCGTTCAAACCTTAACCTTGAGCTTGAAGGTGCTCTTGAATGCAATACATGTGAGGATGCCATTGATCAAGTTATAGCGACATATTTCTTTACTATTTATTTGCTTATGACGAGGAGAGTTATCTTGGTGATATGAACATGTTGTCATCTTATAGTATCCTTATGTCAATATTTGAGTTTGAATTCGATGTTGTGAATGATTTTGATGACTTATACTATATTGATGATATTACTTTGATAGATACATTCCTTGCCAAATTATTTTCTTGTGAAGTCTCATGTTTTTGTGAGGAGGCACATATCTTCAATGAGGATTTTCTACTTGATTATACATTAAGGGACACTTTCCTCTACTATTTGTTTGCTTATGATGACACTCATGCTTGTGTTAGGAGTGCATCTTATGTTGGGAGGAGTTCTAATAGGGTATATAGTTATTTTTTTACCATGATATGTGGATATTCTTCCCTTTTGACCCCGATGATGTTTTAAATTTGTATGACTTGGTCATAGTACTACCTTTGGGGTGGTATCACTTTGAAATTGAGGATTGTTTGTGTGTCATGTCTATTAGAACCAAGGTGATATTGCCTACTTGGTATTTTATAACCATTGGTTCCTCTATGATATCTTCATTTCATGTTCTTTGGGATAGCCAAGTTCTTAGTGTTATATGTGAGAGCTTGTTATTCATAATAATGGTTGATACTTGGTTATATGACAAGTGTGTGCATACTTGGCATGTTAGTAGAGTAGGCTACTCTAACACTAACCATCACCCTTTGAGGACCTTGTTGTTGTTTGTCTTCCATATAGTTTTACAAGGTTTAGATTTGAGGAAGAATCATTTTCAAGAAGGGGAGAATGATGCAAGCCAAACTCCATCAAGAACTTGCACACAAAGTCGAGCTAGGGAGTTCATAGACTTTTCATCAAGTCATTACTTTGGATGCTTGGAGGGTGCATGGAAACACAATTCACGGAGCATTATCATGAAGATGGAGTCTTTAAATATCATGACGGCCTTCAAGATATAGGAGATAGATTGGATGGGAGGCTTCAAGACCATCACATTCAAGATATTGAAGATAGATTGGGAGGATATTTGTGCAAAGTGATTACGTAGGTCAAATGGGGTCATTCCTTAAATTCAACCCTTCCATCTTTTGAGAAGACTACCAAATAAGGCACTTACTTCATTAATGGTAGTATTGTAATAGTCATATTAGTCTTCCTATTCTAGTTAGTATAAATACTACTTTAGTTATTTCATTTAGGAGCTTTTGATGAATTATGAATATTGTTGTTTTCTCTAGGAGAGAACTTTGAGAGGCTTTGGATAAGCTTTTGTTGAATCTTGTTAAGGAAAAGGGGGTTTCTTGGGATTGCTTGCAATTGCCTTGAGGTCCACTTTATAGGCTTAGGTGCTTTTGTTTGGTTAATTCAATTGAGGTCCTTAGTTTCATATACTTTGGGTTGCTTTTGATTCTAACTCTTGTGTCTACCTCTTTATCTTTCAATTTTATTGTTGTTTCCTTTTTATAGAATTAATAGAATATTTTGTCTTAATTATTGGTACATAGTATATTTTGTATGAGGAGACACGAAGCACTTTTCAGTAATGATTGGGCGGCACTAGGGGTCAGCTCTTAGCCCATTCCTATTTATCTTGGTGATGGATGAACTAAGGCGACAAATCCAATGAGAAGTTCCATGGTATATGTTATTTGCAGACGACATAGTCTTGATTGATGAAACTCGCAGCGGAGTGAATGCTATGCTGGAGGTTTGGAAACAGACTTTGGAATCTAAATGATTTAGGCTAAGCAGGACTAAGACAGAATACTTGGAGTGCAAGTTCAGTAACGGGAGCGACCTTGTGACAGACGTGGAGGTGAGGCTTGGTACTCAGGTCATCCCAAAGAAAGAAAGCTTCAAGTGCCTCGGGTCTATTATCCAAGGGAATAGAGAGATTGATGATGATATCACACATCGTATTGGGGCATCGTGGATGAAATGGAGGCTCGCATCTGGAGTCTTATGCAATAAAAATGTGCCACCAAAACTTAAAGGCAGGTTCTATAGGGCGGTGGTTAGATCGACTATGTTGTATGGAGCGGAGTGTTGGTCAATCAAGACTTCGCACATCTAAAAAGTGAAAGTTGTGGAGATGAGGATGCTGAGATGGATGTGTGGACATACAAGGAGGGATATGATTAGAAATGATGTTATCTGGGATAGAGTGGGAGTGGCCTCAGTGGATGATAATATGCGAAAGCGAGGTTGAGATGATTTGGGCATGTGCAAAGGAGAGACACAAATGCCCCAGTGCAGAGGTGTGAGAGGTTGGCTATGGACGGGTTCAGGAGGGGTAGAGGTAGGTCAAAGAAGTATTGGGGAGAGGTTATTAGATGGGATATGGCGCAAGTGCAACTTACTGAGGACATGACCTTAGATAGGGGGTGATTGAGGACATGGATTAGGGTAGAAGGGTGTAGGTAGTCGAGCGTAGTCCTACTTACGCTTGCAAACTAGTAGTGGTAATATTAGTATTGTAGGCCTGCTTAGCCTATCATACAAATAGACACATTATGGCTTTATAGTAACCTGTAGCTGGTTTTCTGCTGATATGTATCATTTAGTGTACTTTGTTTAGCTTATTTACGTGCGCTAGTTAATACTTACTTTTTAAAATGCATTATCATGGCGTATATGCTTTGATACAAGCATGTTCATACTGCTTTAAATTTTTAAATGTTTCCCAAACCATTACTCTTGCTTGCTTTACTTTTGATTTGCTTGTGCATATGCTCTGTCTTGAGCCGAGGGTCTCTCGGAAACAGCCGCTCTACCTACCAAGGTAGAGGTAAGGTCTGCGTACACTATACCTTCCCGCATTGTGAGATTTCACTGGATATGTTATTGTTGTAGTATATTTTGTATATGGTAGGTGTATATTTAGTCATTTAATACCTTAATTCTAGCCTAGGATTAGACTTGTATTATAAGTATATTTATAACATGTAAGAAATATATTCCTTGATTATTTCAATCCAAAAGGGGTAGTAAATATACCCATAATACAAGCATCATCCTAGGCTAGAATTAATGTATTAAATGACTAAATATACACCTATCATATACAAAATATACTATATACTAATAATCATGACAAAATATTCTATTAATTCTCACTTTTATCTTCCACAATTTAGTATGCATCACATCGTAAATACCCTGCAATATAAAAAGTTAGGGAAGAAGCTGACACTACACAATAGTTCCCTGGTAAGATTGGAGACCGAGAGTAAGTTGAACTTGAAGTCAGGTACATGGAGCACATTCTTGACTTGATGTGTTCCGATGAGAAAACAATTTCTTGTATCTGCTATATGTATTTGGTTACCAATTGGTAATTGTATGGTGTTATTATTCTGATCTCTCAGACACTTTAAAACATGCAATAACTCTTTGCAAGAAGTTATGTGATATGCTGCTTCAAAATCAACAATTCATTCATACTCACAAGGTTCAGACAGTAATGAAACATTATCTCTGAAATTTGCCTTGCATTCAGTTCCATTTGAATTGTGCAACAACTGCTTCACGTGAGCCTGCTCCTCTGGAGTGAGATTGAATCCTTGTCCATGGTATCCAATTGTTGCAGCATTAACATATGGCTTAAAATTATTGTTACCCCTTGCCTTATTATAATCATATGGCTTGAAATTACTATTGCTTGCTTCTCCTTGATTGTATGCATTTTGTCCTGCCTGATTTGGCTTATTTTTTATCTTAAAATCAAGTGGATAACCCACAATCCTATAAAAAAAAATCATCTCTCACATGTCCCTTGTGACCACACTCTTCACAAAGAACACATGTTTGTTCATACTGTACATGTTTTTTTCCTTTGAAGTTATGTCATTTTCCTACCAACATAGTTAAGGCCTCCCTATTTAAATCAACCATACCTACTTTTCTCTGACTTTCTTCCTAAACAACTACTGCATATGCTTGATTTATACTTGGCATATTTGTCTTAAGCAATATTGTCACACCCCAACCTTGGTGGAGCTGACGTCACCTAGTGCCACACTTATGCGAGCGACATACTCTGTAACATAAATATCTTACTATACTCAATTACCTGCAAAAAGAATGTCTCTAAATAAGTATATAGACATATGAGTCGATGCCTTAACTGTATAACACTTTACCCACATAGCCCTACTGACCACAGGTATACGTACGTCTACAAAACCTCTAAGAGTGTCTGGTAAAATAACTTGATCGGGACAGGGGCCCGACCTACCCAGATAGCATGTACAACTATACAAGTGTCTAGACTCGGCTACTCTAGAAGAAAGTGGAGCTCACCAAACCCTGCTGATTAACTGGGACGTCTACTAGAAGGCTGCCCACCTGAGAACCTAGACATGCAACATGACATGCAGTGTCCCCGGCAAAAGAGATGTCAGTACAAAATAATGCACAGAGTATGTAAGGCAGGTAAACATAACAACAAGTACTGAAACTTCTGTTAGGAACAAGTAAAAAATAGCTACAAATAGAACGGAACATATCGTTTACCAGTGAGTTGTACTCTACTTGAGAATCTACTAACTATACCAAATAAGATGTCACAATGGATTCAAGTTACGTCTACAAGAACAACTAATCTCTGTCTCGCAAATACGTTATGCTTGAGAAACAAATAGGCCTTGGAAGACTAGCAAGTAGGCCTCAGAGGCCGCCAAATAAGCCTCGATAGCTAGCAAATAAGCTCAAAGGCTGACCAATAAGTCGTAAGGGCCAGCAAGTCGGATCGTTCAACGCAACTAAGATTTATGTATGTTAACTCATCCAACTAAAGTTTCCCCCTTCTAAGGGTACATCATACTATACATATAATTTTTTACAAGTAATGCAACTAAGGAAGTAATACTACTAATGCAACCCGCACGGACAATTATACGACTAACAAGTGTGTGATCCAACTCTTACAACATATCCCCTCTTGGGGCTCTTCTTTAGGAAGACAACTAATGGTTCCAAACACTTTAGAGGATCATATCAAGTAATACCACATATACTGAAGATCCAATACTTAAAAGGGAATCAAGTAAGCAAGTGTAACTATCAACATAGTATATAAGATCTCTTCTATTTTTTTGTATTTCCCCTCATTTCCTTTTCTATTTGTATTTATTTATCATTGCTTCCATTGAATTCCGTCTTTCTTTTAGGAGAGATCCCACCCCTTTCTTTAGCGCTTGTTCGTTGGTCAAGGATGAGGACGTATGTGAGAGAATTATGTGGAGCCAAAATGTCTTCAAAGGTCGGCTTGAAAAGTAAGTCAAACTCTTATTCCGCCTTTCCTCTTCTGAGCCTTTAACCCTTACTATCTGCCAACAACAATTATACACCATCGAAATTCCAAGACAAAAGTGTTGATACCTCTAACAAATTGGTTTATTTACTATTTATAAGTCTATTGCAACGAACCAAGTAAACGCTAATGAACTTAGGAACAGACTTACAAATCACAAAACTTTCAACTCAACTATACGCCTCTCAATTTCGAGGTAGCAAGAATGTCAACTACAAGAGTAGAGTACTTATCACAAATTGCTCTTCGTAAATTTCCTAGTCGAGTATACTTCTAATGTGGCATGCCAAATTAAGGAAGAGATAGCCATTACATATCTTTTGTCATCTAACCGACACAGTCCGCAACGTACTCAAGTTATATAATATTTTAATCTTGTATGCCAAAGAACTACACTTCTTCCACCTTACTTCACTTCAAAGAAAGGCCGGATTCAACAATGCGACAAAAATGGAACAGCGAGATTGAATTAATGAGCAAAACTCGTATATTATCAAAGAGAAGAAACACACGTTGCTTTCTTTAAATGGATATCACGTTGTTGCTTCATTGCTTGAGAAATAAGATGATTATCTAATCTAAAATTTTTCTAAACACTATGTTGTTATACGTTTTCTTAGATCTAATTGAGAATGTCTAAATTTGGAAACAACAAGAAGTTTCTGCATTGTTTTCCTTAAGAAAAAGATATAAAATGAAAGGAGAACGTCTAATTATGGAAATAACAAGAAGTTGCTGTATGCATCACTATATAAATTCACTTTGATTTGCTACATACTAAACGAATGTTGCTGCTCCCATTTTCCATTTCTTATAAATTCTCAACAAAGTGGTGTCAAAGATCTAATTGACACATTTCCTTTTGTGTATTACACGTGTCACTCAATGCCACATACATTCATACTAATCAACAAATATTACCACCTCCACTTTATATAATTGCTAGTCACTAATTAATTTGCCATGTGTCATGTGAGGCTATCCACCTTATTACTTATCAACATAAATACTTATCCACCTAATTCTAATTAATATCATAATTAATTTCTTACTCTCCCATTTTATTTCAATATTTAACTAATTACACATATAATAAATATCTTAATCTAAATTCACTTAAATAATAATTATTTTAAACATATTTCCTATACCCAATATCATAATCATATGATATAACACTAGTCCATAGCTTCCTTTGCCACACAAAAATATTATTTTCAATCATCATCATCCCACTTGTTAAGTCCTAAATTATTTTGGTACTTCATCATTTTAAAATTTCATGCGATCCATATAACTTGTTCAAAATACCGAACTTCAGTGAAACTTTATCTCTTCGATTCGTTTAACTTGTAGTCCTTATAATACTTACCAATCTGATCATAAGACTTTATAGATTTAGGATGAACATGTTTAACCGCTTATAACATCAAAGAAAATCTCACTCCCTAGCTTGTGTCGACTTACTTACGACACAACTTAACGTATGAAGATACGAGATGTAACAAATATATCACTCCTCACATGAGCAAATGTCTCATTCATCCCCATTAAAAAATCAATAGTCTTTATTGTTGCAGGTGTTCTACATAAGACCTAGATTCTTCACAATCACATGAAAGAGATGACACTATAACATCTAGTTCATCCCATAGATCTCTCACTTTTAAAAGGTAATCTGTAACAGCATATGTACCTTGCTTTAATGTTGCTACTTCAGTCCATAACTGGTAAATCCTTGTGAAATTCGATTTGTCGTATCTCTCCTTGAAATCATCCCAAACTCGTTTAACATTAGATTCATAGACGATTGTTGTTACCAATCATTGATCAACAATGCTACTTATCCACGAAAGTACCACTGCATTACACCTTTCCCATTGAATTTCTAATTCACCTTTGTACGCACTTTGCACACAGGTTCTATCCACAAAGCCTAGTTTATTCTTCACCAACAAGGCTATTCTCATCGATCTACTCCACAATGCATAGTTCTTTGGCCCTGTGAGCTTGATTCCTATCAGTGCTACTCCTGATGTATCTGATGGTTGTATATACAATGGATGATTGTGCTCCAGTTCTGCGACTGTATGTGTTGCTTCTACTGCCATGGTGAAGCTTTGATTTTGAGTTAATAATGGCGAAATTGATGAAGCTAATTGTTTCAGCTATCGTTGCTCTGATACCATGAAAAGTTACTACACAACTGATATTGGTTCAGCTGATATAGAACCTAAGGTTCCTTTAGTATTAAAATTTCATCTATTATTGTTAGAAGAAGAAGAGAGTATCCAATTGAGAGAGGATAAGAATATATTTTTATTGATCATGAATGAAATGTTTACATCAAACATATATTTATATACACCGCTCCATTACTTCACAAATGACAATTATAACTAGCTGTCACTCGACTGCATCTACCACTATTAACTAATATTCTATTATAACTGACCATGATACCTAATTTAACTGCTTAACTAATTCTCGTTAATCACCTGCTATTCCAATAGTCACAATATAACTCTGAAACTTATTATTTTTCCTCTTCATTTTTCCTTTGTAGAAAAAATAATTAAAACTTCAACTCCAAAAGGGCCTTCATTTGTACAAAAGGCTAGTTCTTTATTTATTGGGTTAAAAAAGCAAAAAGTAAAAAGTAAAATAAATTGCCATATGTCACGCAGTCACGGCCGGCTGATGGGGATGCATGGTTGTCATCTCAGCACTGTAAAATAAAATGAGGATAGAGATAGAACAACTCTTCCAAATTTTCATTACTAAGTTGACCATTTCACTTCATTTATTAGAAGTTCAACATATATATTCGCTCCTTCGTGCTTGCAACATCCAATTTATGGTTTGCCAACTAATTAATAGGAGTAATTAAGATTCACCAACTAATTAATAGGTAATTTTAAACGCATATGTTCTTTAGATTTTAATTCTTTATTCGTATAATTAGTCACAATACAACTAATAATGAATTTATTGGTAATTATTAGTCTTTTTATTTTTTAATTAATGATATATGAAAATCAATTGAGGTTTTAAAATTAACAAGTATATTATTTTCGTTTATAACATAAAAAATACAGAAAAATATTTTTTTGCGTACTTTTGTTTATAACAGCTAAATGAGATCTAAACATCAAATGTCAGTATACATATATAACATCATTTCACTATAACAACCATTAAATATTTGAACAAATACTGTCATTATAGAGGGATTTGACTATATTATTAATCCCCTCCTGTTTACCCAATAAAGGAAAGGAAAATTCCAACAGGAGACAACTCAAACATTTCAGTTTAATTCTTTTAACATGTGGAATTT
The DNA here is from genome assembly GCA_034509755.1 of Anisodus tanguticus. Classification (NCBI taxonomy): domain Eukaryota; kingdom Viridiplantae; phylum Streptophyta; class Magnoliopsida; order Solanales; family Solanaceae; genus Anisodus; species Anisodus tanguticus. The sequence goes on from CM067544.1 coordinate 13,368,569, forward strand.
TGACTGATTTTGGATTAACAGACTAAAAAAGCACATCAATTGAAATAATAGGAGTTCGAATCGGCAACTCTTCAACATATTGGGAATTTCTAGGATAAATTAGTTCTAGTATCCATCTACTCTTGTAATTTAAAGGAGTAGATAAAATTGCCGTCAATCCTTTAGTTATATGCCAATTGTCCCTACGATTTCTGACCAATTTTGCCAAGAATGATTATAATAACAACTATAAAATGCAAGTAGAATGTCAATACTTGATGGACTACCTAAAATGATGATGGTGTTGTTGGTTGCTATACTATTGTAAAGCAGTACGGGAAGTAAATAACTATTACAAGTGTTCGAAAGGATGAACAAACATTCAATATTCAGAAATTGAATCTTGTTGAACAAATAGGCCAATGTTGATAACTGCCGCAAACTTGTTGTGTCTTGAATCTTGATAACCTGAAATCAAGAAATAACTAAATCTGGATGGCTACAACGTTGTGTGTTGAGTCGAGTGATTGCACTCTGTCCTTAAGACAAGATTTCTCCGTATATATGCTTTTACGTTAGCGGGCAATAGTCTCCTAAGATAAAACAACACTTTAATCTCAACGCTACAAAGCAAATAGGTTGAGTCTAACGAAGAAAACAAATACGAATCGACTTGCTGAAGATATGGAAAAGGAAGGAAGAGTTTCTGTTTTTGTCCAACGTTATTGGACTGACTTTCGCTTCTGTTTTGTCTCTGTGTATATAGTGTGTCTCTGGTGTGTATATCTCGTGTATATCACATTGTATTTCGTCACTGTTTTTGGATATTTTCGTGTGTTTTTCTCACTGTTAGTGCACTGTTTTTCGTTGCTGAAATGTGCTGCTATTTTCGTGTATATATCTGTCACGTTATTGAGCCAAAAAGACATCAATATATAGCATGGAGGAGGCTGCTCAACTGCCACAAACAAGGCTGTTAATAGCCATTAGTGAGGGCTGTTAATGGCGGTTTAAGGCCTTTAGTGTGGCAGGTTTAAGGCCATTAGTGAGGTTGTTCATGGCCATTGAAGAGGGGCTGATTTATGGTCATGAAGGATGGCTGTTTATGGAGGAGTTAACAGCCAAGTAATGGCTGGTTAATGCTCTAAAAATCAGCCCAAACGGTAGGCAAAAAGTTTATGCCTTCCGTCTTTCCCAAAATCAACTTTCCAAAAACTCTAGGGACCAAACTATAAATATTAAGCAATTTGGGGTCCAAAAAGATAATATCAGAAAGTCTCCACAGCCCACAACCCACAGCCCACGACCCGTGACCGGACGGGACGGGCGGGCTTAGCCTTGAACCCAAACACATCTAGGTCCTCCCTCCGTTAAATACATGGGATACCCCTTGGGGTCCCAAACCCTTTACCACTTTAGAGACTTATAAAGAGAGCAATTCTTCCTTTTCCCACCGATGTGGTAGATTTGTCCCACACCATATTTTCATGCCTCAAACACCTTACTTCGTGGACCAATATCTCTTTCATTTCTCAACGAAATTTGACGATTCTTGGCCCTACGGTCATCTACTCACTTAGTAGAATATGCATGTGAGAAGAGACAAAGCCTCCAACATGCGGAACACTAGTGTTTAATTCATTAAATATGGATGGACGCACCTCCTCTCCAAAGGCAAATTTCCAACACGTGTTTCATTGCTATTAATCAAACAGAAAGCTTGATACTTTCCATTTTAAGTTAATACAATGAATAAGCTTGATACTTTCCATTTTAAGTTAATACAATGAATATTGTTCCTTCTATGTGAAGTCTTTCTCGGATTGAATTTTTTATGTATAAATAGTCACTCAACTTTTATTTTATCGCATTAAAGTTACTATATTATCTTTTTTTAATGAAAAAATCACTCAATTTTATTAATGATTTTTTGATAATAAAAAAATAATTTAATTTTATCTAAATATCACATAAAATCATGAGGAAACATAAGAGATATTTTATAGTGTGATGGTTAGACATATTTGAATGACTTGAAAAATTAGTTGATGACATGTTGTGATACATAGCTAAGCTCCTGCTAAAATATAGATTCTTCTAATATTTTATAATAAATTTTACATATTAGAAAATTACATACAAAGTATTATAAGTTTGTGTAATTAATAATTTATAATAGATAAAAAAAGTTGAAGAAATTATAATCAAAGAAAAGGTTATTTGACTTTCTAAGGTCAATCCTCGTATAAATTGAGACGAAGAGAGTACTAGATTATTAAGTTTGACAACTAACCACCATCTGTTGATTCATTAATATAGGGCGGTGTTACACAGTTTCAAATGTCATTTCTTAAAAATCTTTTATACTATTCCACAATTTATACCCAAATATTTGGCTGGTTAATTTATTACAGTATGTTACAAATTACAACTAATTGTTTTTGTGTTTATTTAACTTTTGAAAATCTGATTTTTTTTCCGCAAATGGTAATTAATTAAACAAAACTCCCATAATTTCTTTTTAGTAGTATATAAAAACAATAAAAACTCGAGTAAAATAGGAATTCAGACAGCTAATGACATAGGCCAACATTATAAAAGTAAGTCGAAAAGGAAAACAAATATAGAAGTAATAAAACACGCGTTTGACCTCGTAAAAAAAAACGTAAGACTGTCCAAGTCAGTCACCCAACACCAACTCCTCCATTGTCAAACCTTCAAGACCAGTTCACCTTTTCACATTTCAATGTAAACTAAACAATCCCTTTTAAACCCACAAACCCAATACCAAACTCTCCTTTTTTTTATTCCTTTTCTCATTCACTTCTCAATAAAACAAAAAGTTCTTCAACACCCACTTTTATAACTTCTCAGGTCATTGATTTTTTCAAGATTTTTAGGTGGGGTTATTGAAGACTTCTGATCTACTGTTTTGTCGTAGTTCAGAGGTGTTTGATTTTGTGGGATTTTATGGCTGACCTAGTTAAGCAGATCTTGACAAAGCCGATCCAGTTAGCAGACCAGGTGATAAAGGCTGCCGATGAGGCAAGTTCATTCAAGCAAGAATGCACTGATCTCAGGTCCAAAACGGAGAAACTTGTAGCCCTTCTCCGTCAAGCTGCACGCGCGGGCAACGACCTTTACGAACGTCCCACGCGCCGGATCATTGACGATACTGAACAAGTCCTTGAAAAAGCTTTAGCCCTTGTGTTAAAGTGCAGAGCCCATGGGCTTATTAAGCGTGTTTTCACCATCATCCCTGCTGCCCAATTCCGTAAAATGTCATCCCAGTTGGAAAACTCTATTGGTGACGTGTCGTGGCTTCTACGCGTATCTGCTTCAGCTGATGAACGGGCCGACGACTGTTTGGGCCTACCTCCTATTGCTGCTAATGAGCCCATTTTATATCTTATATGGGAGCAGATCGCGATTTTGTATACGGGTAGTGTTGATGACAGATCAGACTCGGCTAATTCACTTGTTTCATTAGCTAGAGATAATGACAGGTACGGGAAATTGATTATTGAAGAAGGTGGTGTTGGGCCGTTATTGAAATTGTTGAAAGAAGGGAAATCAGAGGGTCAAGAAAATGCTGCTAGGGCAATTGGGCTTCTTGGGCGTGACCCAGAAAGCGTTGAACACATGATACATGCTGGGGTTTGCTCAGTGTTTGCGAAAATACTCAAAGAAGGTCCTATGAAGGTTCAAGCTGTTGTAGCTTGGGCTGTATCTGAACTTGCTGCACATTATCCCAAATGTCAAGATCTTTTCCACCAACATAATACAATTCGGTTACTGGTTAGTCATCTTGCTTTTGAAACAGTTCAGGAGCATAGTAAGTATGCTATTGTTAGTAAAGCAACATCAATTCACCACGCTGTTGTCTTGGCTAGTAATAATACTAATGTTAATGTTGCTAATACTGTGAATAATAAGATTATTGAGGATGAAGACAAAAGTCATATTCCACATCCTCTTGGGAGTAAGAAGCCTAATTATATGCATAGTGTGGTTGCTACGGCGATGAAAGGTCAAATAGTCAATGGTTTAAACCAGACAAATCAGGCAAAGGTTAATGGGAATAGTAACAGTGTGAAGGGAAATCAAGTGCACCACCACAATCAGCATAGTCTTTCTTCGTCTGGGCTGAGTAGTAATAAAGGGAGAGAACTAGAGGACCCTGCTACAAAGGCTTATATGAAGGCAATGTCTGCAAGGGCATTATGGAAACTTGCTAAGGGAAATTCGCCTATTTGTCGTAGTATAACTGAATCGAGAGCATTGCTTTGCTTTGCAGTACTGTTAGGGAAAGGACCTGAGGATGTTCAGTACAATTCTGCTATGGCGGTAATGGAAATAACATCTGTGGCAGAAGTTGATGCTGAGTTGAGAAGGTCGGCCTTCAATCCTAATTCCCTTGCCTGCAAAGCTGTTGTTGATCAATTGCTGAGAATCATCGAACAAGCTGATTCAGATCTTCTTGTTCCATGTGTTAAAGCTATCGGGAGTTTGGCTAGGACTTTTCGAGCTACAGAGACAAGGATGATTACTCCATTAGTAAAGCTGCTCGATGAGCGTGAAGCAGAGATTTCTAAGGAAGCAGCAATTGCCCTCACGAAATTCGCTAACTCGGTTAATTACCTTCACCTTAATCATTCCAAAGCAATCATAAGCGCTGGAGGGGCAAAACATTTGATCCAACTTGTTTACTTTGGTGAACAAATAGTTCAGAGTTCTGCATTGCTTTTGCTATGCTACATTGCATTGCACGTCCCTGATAGCGAAGAGCTTGCTCAAGCTGAGGTGCTTACAGTTCTTGAATGGGCATCAAAGCAGTCATATTTGATTCAAGATGAAGATGTGGAGGCCTTACTGCAGGAAGCTAAAAGCAAGCTGGAACTCTATCAATCCAGAGGATCAAGGGGATTCCATTGATTGTATCTGCAAAACTCAATGTGCAGAATTTGTAAGTTGTTAGATGGAAATTTCTATTTATATTTACAATTTTCTCAGTTTACTATGGTCTTGGGAGTGTATATAAGATAGGTCTTTTTGCTTGCCCTAATGATATAGTGGAACACCCTCTTCACCCCCTACATAAAATCAAATCAATGTTGCTCCATTGTAATATTTTTCAGTTCCACAAGGTGTATTGTTGTTGTATCTAGGACACAGAATTCCTTATTCTTTGGTTATATTGATATTCATTTTCTCAACTTTCCGGTTTTTAAGTTCATGATGCTTAAGGGCGTTTCTCATTTCAGCAAGGGTAACTCTGGCTTCACTTGGCATTGGATAGACTCCTTGCTAACATATATTTTCCTTTGTAGTGTAGATATTGTTGACTTACTCAAAAAATTACAAGGTAAGATTAAGACAAAGGTGTTATTTGTTGAAAGAGAAATTTGAAGAGTAAATATGATTACTGCAAGTTAGGATCACTGAATTTCAAGTAGAGAAACTTTTTATGGGTGATATGGAAGTAAAAGTAAGTCTAGTATGCTAACCTAGGTGAATTATACTCAAGACATTGCCTCTAATTTAACAAAAAGAATGGATACTGCTTTCTGGTTTGGCAAATATAGTATACCTCACTTCTAGTTTGATGTTTATTGCATAAATCTCTCTTATCCTTGGTAGAAACTTAGAAGCATTGATGTCATCTATATGCTTTTCATTCCAATCTTGCGCTCCAACTTTTTTTGTTTTTTGTTTTTTGTTTTTTGCGTAAGGACTAAAGTAAACAAATGTAAAATAGAACAGGGATAAGTTATGTGTTTATTTTAGTTCACTATTGCAAGAGAAATACAGATGAACTTTTGAGATCAATGAGTTTCGGTCAGTACTTATAGTTCATTTTTCTATTTTGATCTAGTTGTTTCTTGAAAATATTTGGGGAAAGTAGCCTGCATGTCTTTGTATGAAGAAAGTGGTTTGCTCTGTCAACACTTGCCAACATTCATACTGGTAATTCTCATATTAGAGGAGATCAATAGTTTCACCATGGCAGAGAGGAGGTGGTCCAAGTAATACACAATAACCCTTGGGGATTTCTGGGTTATAAGAAAGAAAAAAATAAAGGGAACGGGGGTCTAGGTCATCGACCCCTTGATGTATTGAAACTAATATATTAGGTCAAATTTTAACATATTTGTTACAATATATCCATGGATCTCTAATACTATCTAATTATTTGATGGATTTAGCATTTTGTTCTGAATTGAGGTATATAGCAGCTCACAGGGGTCGGGTTGTTGCAGATACCTAAAATATAATTGCACAGAATAATTGTTATTCCTTACCACAACAACACACCTAGTGTAATCCCACAAGAAAAGACGGTTAAAAAAAGGCGGTTATATGTCACCCGGGGCATAGTTGGATGGCAAAGGAGAAAAACTTAAAATCCAGCAGGAGGCCTGTAGCTTGGGTTCGAACCCTGGTGGGAGCAATTTGCTCTCTTCTGGAGTAGGACCTTGTAGGTGATATCAGTTGTTCTGTTCTCAAACTTTGGTCATTCAGGCACATCCCACGATTTACTGGCAGTAGTGCTGAGGGACCGGTACTACTAATCTTTCGAAATAGTCTGACGTAAGTCGGGAAACTGGATATCAAAAAAAAAAAAAGTTGTTATATAACAGCTCATTCCGAGTGGCAAATATGAGCAGAGACTTTTCATTGAAAAGGCTGATTTGGTTGAAGCCCACCTCCTTTCTTAACCGTTAAGGTGATTGGCCCAGCCAAAATACCCCTGAATTTGAGGATTACAGACAAATGGAAGACTGATTCCAACCAAGAAACAGCATTCTTGACCAATGAAATTTAAAAAAGAAATGGCAGCCTTTTCACAATGAGACTTTTTTCTATTCTTTCTAGACTAGACTAGACTAGACTAGACTAGATCCCAGCGAATAGGGACGAATGAGCAATGCATGGACTTGTTAGTTCATAGTTGTTACAGCAGATTGAATTCTTTCTTCTTTTTTTCGAAAGCAGAGTGAATTCTTTCATCATAATGAGAAATGGAAGTGGGCGCCACAGGCCCCAGGCTGGATACTGGACGTTTTCAATCTGACTTATGAATATACAGTTTGTTTTAGGTTGGTGACTGCCTACTTTATAAAAAGGGAACTAAAGCCAGCTTTCACAAACTTAATTTGTAACTGAAAACAATGTTGAGGATCCACCTCATCTAAGTACTTGAGAAACTTTTAAGGTTCCAAGTTCTGAGGCAATTATGGGAAATTTAAGGAACAGAAAACTTAAATGATGTGTCTATACATCAGTGATATTTGTGTGACTGTCCACGTTTATATACTCATATCCTACAGAGAATAGTATTTGTTTACAGCTACCCATTGTGAGTATATTTATTCCAAAACTTTTTGAAATAATTCCAGATTATGTCCCGAAGTTTCAATCGAGAAAACTAGTCATGTACCTTTCAAAGACGAGGAGGAAACAGAAACAGAATTGACTCTGAGAGGCAGAGGAAGTGAACAGATTTTTTTTTTGAAAGTTCTCATTCAGTTAACTTACTGATTAGATCCCATTCATAACCACGAAAAGAGAACATCTATAGATAAAATACCTCTCGTCCTAATTAGCGTTAGCTAGTTACTAGATCCAGCCATTGCTTGTGATTTTAGCTTTAAAAATGCTAAGTTGCAAAGAAAATAAGTGCCACTCTTGGAAAAATGTGAATAGACATGTGATGGATCTTGCAACAAAGGGAATCATAACTTGTAAGAGTAAGCCTCTGGTGTTGGGCCAAAATGGAGTCAGAACAAACTCATCAAAATTTATTCTATTTCTTTTTCGAGAATCACATGTTTCATGTTCGTTATCCGCAGCCTGTGTGACCTGCCCAACCCATCTAAATTTGAATGGGTTGGGTTACTACTCTTTCCTCTTCCAATGCATTTTCGTCCTTTAATCTTTCACCTTGATTATTTTTCATCCAAAGTTCCGTTGCTGGCGCAGACAAGTTAAAGTTTTGTTCTTAACGTTTGTCTCTACTATTAAAGAATCCTGGTGCAGAAAATTTGTGTTCTAACAAAGAATTTATCGTCTTAGCAAAGAGTCGCCTTTTCAGGAAACAAAAAAAAACAATTAAGGATCACTCCTCTAGTATTCTTGTTATACTCTACAACTCGCAGGTTGAGATCTTTTAATGTGTTTCCCTAGAACTCCAAATCATATTCATGGCCTTATGAGTCATAATTTTTTGCTCAATATCAACCATGCTTAAAAGATATTTTTCAAGTCTCTTTCGACAAGTCAGACTCAACAAATAACACATTGAATTGGTGAACTAATTCAAAATGGTCTTAAACCTGCTAACACCAAAAAAGGAACTAATTTTTACTAGATTTTAATTCTTAATTAATTCAAACTAGTTTAAGTCGCAATCCCTTTTAAGTTCTAAATAAACAGAGATTTCATTTTCTCTGAGTTCAATATATACAAAGTTAAAAGAGAACACATACTACTAGCACGAAGAGTTTCATGTAATTCAATGTTTGATTTTACTTCCATTTACTTCTTACCTAAAGAAGTGAAACGGGGGTCATCCATATTGTATTGGGTGAGAACGACTCCGGGTGGATTTGGGTGTCCGGAGTAATGGCTCCGAGGCTTTCAACAGCTGTCTTCCACTCCAATAACTTCTATCAAATCAACCCTCCTACTCCTAGATCAGAGCGCTGCGGCGCGCGCGGGTACGGTGACATCAGCACGCTCACGTCGTCATAACTTTAGAGGGATACAATAGTCTATTTTTGTCTTATATATGTTAAACTTAGAAGGGAAGGAATCCTATCTTATATTATCTTGCCCACATTTGTAACCTAAGCTCTTTTCTCTCTCTGAAAGGGGTATACTGAAGAAGCATTTGTCCATTATTTTTCATTACTAGTTCTAAATCAAAGCTTTCTTGTTCATAGTATTTTATTATTTATTTACTTATAAGTCTTTTAACTGATAACAACAGACTCATTGAGGGGTTCTCTGAATCGAATACAACTCACTTGTCTTTAAACCCTAAAATACAAATCTCTAATTATATTTCTGGTTAGAACCGATTTCACCGAAAAATAGTTTGATTCCGTCTGTGGGGATAGACAGTTATGGTGTTGTTCTGATTCGTTGCTCAAAACTATCAGACGCACAAACAGAGTCAGTTTATCGCGCAAACTCCCGGCAATGGTTAATCAAACCAGCAGTATATCGGGAAGTAGTGCCCTATCCAAAACCAAGGACCCCCAAGGGACGCAACCAACAGATTTACGAAGCTCTAACAGGGAAACCACCCAGAGTCGGAGGCACAAAAACAAAGAAATGAGGCAATAGCACTCCTAGAAGAAGTCCTCAACAAACCCTTGGTTAGAAAGGACGAGCGAACCCATTCGGCAGAAAGCAAGGAGGCACGACCTAAAGAGCGTTACCCCCTAGAAGAGAAAGAGAAACTCGCATTCTAAGGTGGAAGGTATGTTCAAAGGAGAAGGGTCTTCTTCGGAGGTGGCCCTGGCTGTAGTCTTGGCATCGAATAGCGCCATAATAGAGCACATAGAAAAATTCTTGAACTCTCTATCCAAGGCAGCGCCGGGTAGCCACCCGGTAGACAACCCAGAAGCCGTCGAGGCACCCAGGACTTCTGCAGCAGACACAGAGAAAATATATAAGGAGTTTCATAAGCGAATGAGTCAGATACCAGGAGCCTCCATGTGTTGAAAAGGGCCGGGGTGAGAAAGTAGGGGAAGATACCTTATAGGGAAGACGCGGCTCCCGAGCACATCCCGAAGAAGTTAAAAATGCCTGACATACCTAAGTATGATGGCACAACAGATCCGAACGAGCATATCATGACCTTCGAGGCAGCTGTCACCGGACATGACTACAACAGCACCAGATTGAATCAGTCTTGGTGAAGAAATTCAGCCAAATGCTCACAAATGGAGCAATCTCTTGGTATACTCTTTTACCTGAAAAGTCTATTAATTCTTTTGTTACTCTTGCAGATGCGTTTGTGAAAGCCCATATGGGGACTCGAAGGGTCGAAACCCATAAGGATGGCATCTTCAACGTGAAGCAGAGGAAAGATAAGCTACTCCGTAGTTTTTTGGAATGATTTCAGCTTGAGAGAATGTTGTTTCCCATTATTCCTGAAGATTGGGTTACCATGGCATTTACTGATGGCCTGAATGTCAACAGTTCAGATGTCTCGAAGAAGTTGAAGGAAAGTTTAAGGGAGTTCCCAGTTAAATCCTGGAATGAAGTAAATAATAGATATAATGCAAAAATGAGGATAAAGGACGACCACAAGGCCGACGCCTAAACGAAAGTCAGGAGAGGACAACAGAGGAAATCTCAGAACCTTCCCCATATAGACAAAGGGACCCAAGGGTTGTACGAACCCTATTTGACTTGACCACTATCGAGAAATGAAGGGAGGTAGAATAGGTTGAGGTATGATCAGGGTCAACCCAGAAGAGACAGGAAAGTGCCATAAAAAAACCCACGAATGACTTGGGACCACCAAGCGTGGCATCTTACAACTTTAACGTAGATGTCGTGGTGCTGGTTGTGGAAATGAAGAACATGAAGGAAGCTCGATTTCCGGTGGTAACATGGTCCAACCCGAATAAATGGTGTGCGGATGTAAAGCTTTGACGTGAATTCCACGGGATTCTTGGGCATTCTACATAGGACTGCAAACACTTGCGATATGAGGTGGCAGACCTAATAAGAAGGGGGAACCTGAAAGAATTTTTAGTAGTCGATCCAAGTATACCCGAGAGAAAGGAACTAGGACTTTTCGAGAACGTCCAAACAATCGGGGATGGTAAACATAATCATCGAAGGAGAAATAGTTGGGGCAACGTCCCAAAGGCGGCAGAATGAAAAACTATCCCCATCCATAAAAAGGAAAATGGACGAGTCTGAAGACCTCATCACATTCAACGAAATTGAAAAGAAAAGCATCGAGGACCCATACGCCGATAATATCTGTTCAAATCTTTTAATTTAACATTAAGTGTGTGATTGCAATCCAGGTAGCATTGTAAAAGCAATACAACTCCACGTAATCAAGGAGATGTAGTTGACTGGGCAAATGATCCCGGTAATAAAAATCCTGACCGGGTTTAACCTATCTAGTGAAACAATCTAAGGGTAACTCGAGTTGATCACCCACGTAAAGGGAGTTTTGCGAAAAGTCTTGTTAGACGTACTCGAAGGAGGAATGTCTTACAATCTGCTAATTGGGAGGCCTTGGTTGCATGCCATGAAGGCGGTCTCGTCCACTTTTCACCAGGTTATGAAATTCCTGACACTATGGGGGATAGTCGAAGTACAAGGAGATGCAAAACCTGATCAAGCGGAAGTGACTTCAGTTACTGGGAAAGATGGATCGGTTGAGAGCAGCAACTAGCAATCACAGACGCTCGACTCCAGGACCAATTAAGAAGTCTAATGTAAATAAGAATCGGAAAAAAGCTTCTATCCGGAGGATTTGTCGGATCGGATACCCCAAGGATTTATTACGCTAGAAGAATCAGATGTAGGGAGATCCACGGGTGAAGATCTTGAGCTGACCTCCTGTTATCCGGACCACCCCAAAGAACATGTATAGATGGGCTCGCGTCTAAACCCCGAATTATAGGAAAAATTAGTCAAACTTTTAACTTACAACATGAGTAACTTTACTTGGTCGGGGTCAAATATTACAGGTGTGCCCCTGGAGTTGGTCATCCACAAGTTGAGCGTCAACCCTGATTGTTAACTCATCAAACATAAAAGGCGTCCGGTGTCAGCGGAATGAAGCCAATTTGTTAAAGAAGAAGTGGCTTGACTTGTCAAAAATGGAGCAGTTCGGGAGGTAAAATATCCTGACTGGCTAGAAAACGTGATAGTATTTCTTAAAAACCTGATATTTTTCAAATGTTCTTGGATTTAAAGGTTAAAGAAGGCATGCTTAAGGAACTCGTACCCCATGCCTCGTCTGGATAACACTATCGACACGGTGGCTGAGCATGTGTTGCTCAGCTTCCTGGATGTCTCCTCAGGGTTCGACCAAATACGGTTGGATCTGGCGGACCAAGAAAAGACTTTGTTCATAACTGAGCATGAGACTTACTGTTATAATGTCACTCCATTTGACTTAGAGAATGCAAGGAACACTTTCCATCAATTGACTCAATAGATGTTCCAACATCAGTTGGGTCGAAGCGTGGAGGTTTATTTGGATGATATAATTGTTAAGTCCCTAGAAACAGAGGAACACATTAGACACTTGCAGAAAATATTTGATATTCTCCGCAACTACAACCTCAAGCTAATCCCAGAGAAATGCTCATTTGGAGTAGGCTCGGGGAAATTCTTGGATTTCGTAGTATCGAACAGGGGCATCGAGGCCAATTCGGATCATATTCGAGCGATCAAATAAATACTGTATATGCCCGACATTGCTCAAGAAGTGCAACGATTGACTGGGAGAATATCCGCATTTGGGAGATTCATATCGAGGTTGTTAGAACGATGTCAAAAATTCTTTAACGTGCTGAAGAAAAAGAAAGACTTCAAATGGACCTCGGAGTGGAAATATGCGCTGAAGGACCTAAAAAGATATCTGACAAACCGGCCCCTGCTCACAAGACTAGAGGTGGGGGAACCTTTATTGATTTATCTTGCTGTCTCTGAAACCTCGGTAAGTGTTATGCTCATTAAAAAAGAAAAGATACGCAATCCCCCCATTTATTATACTAGCAAGGCCTTGACTCAGGCCGAAACCCGCTAAACCTACCTCGAAAAAATAGATTTTGCCCTGGTGGTTGCGTCTCGCAAACTAAGGCCATACTTTCAATGTCACCTATATGTGTGATCCTAACATTTATTTTAAGACACATTTTGCAGAAACCCGAACTCTCGGGCAGGATAGCGAACTGGTCGATCAAAATCTGCGGGTACGATATTACTTATCTACCTCGGACTACTATCAAGTCTCAAGCCTTGACTGACTTCGTGGCTAACTACAGTCCGGACATGATGGCTCATGCTCATACAGAGGTAATTTTGGAAATCAAGATTGCATCTGTGGGAATGGGTCTTGTACACAGACGGAGCCACAAGCGTGAAGGGCACCGAGCTGGGAATCATCTTGATTACCCCGTCAGGGGCAGCGATCATATAAGCTATTAAATGTATGTCTTTAACTAAAAATGAGGTCGAGCATGAGGCCGCAATTGCAGGTTTAGAATTGGCTCGAGTTCTCGGAGCTGAAAACATAGAGCTTAAAATTGATTCCCAATAGATCATCAATCAAATACTGAGCAAACACGAGGCCAAAGACAGCCAGATGCAGGAATACTTGAACAAGGCCACCGTTCTGCTGACCCGCTTCAGAAAGTGGTAAGTGGCGCAAATCCCTCAAGAAATGAATGTCGAAGCTGACTCCTTGGCTAACCTGGGTTCTTCGTCCGGTACGACTAAGGGAGAGTCAGAATCTATAGTCCACCTCCTGCATTCTGTCCTAGATACTGGCATGTATGAAGTAAATTTTACAAGTCTGACATGGAACTGGAAGAACGACATCATCAACTATTTACATACCGAGACTCTTTCAGAGGACCGTAAGGTTGCACGGGCCTTAAGGGTCAAGACGGCCAGATATTGCATGTACGAGGGTGAGTTATACAGAAGATCTTATCTTGGTCCCCTGGCCAAGTGTTTGGGACCAACAGAGGTTGAGTACGTGATGAATGAAATATATGAAGGCAGTTGCGGAAATCATTCCGAATATGACTCATTGGTGAAAAAAATAGTGAGGGTTGAATATTATTGGTCTCGGATAGAGGATGATGCCTAGGCCTATGTTAAAAATATGAGAAATGGCAGCAGCACTCCCCTATGATACATCAGCCCGCTGAACTACTCCACTCGGTAGTGGACCCATAGTCATTCCTAAAATAGGGGATGGACATTGTGGGGCCATTATCGGAAGCTATTTGAAAGGTTAGGTTCTTGCTGATCTTGACATATTATTTCTCAAAATGGGTGGAGGCTAAAGCATATAAAAAGGTCTGGGAGAAGCAGGTCATAGATTTTATCTGGGACCATATCATTTGCCGATTCGTGATACCAAATGAGATCTCATGTGACAACGGTCGACAATTCATGGGGAAAAGGTCATTGAGTTCCTGAAGGGGCTGAACATCAAAAGAGTCAGTTCGTTACCTTATCATCCGTGCGCAAATAGACAAGCAGAATCGACCAACAAAACTATAATCTAAAACATCAAGAAAAGGTTAGAAGACGCCAAAGGTAAATGACCGGAAGAGTTATCGAGGGTGATGTGGGCTTACAAGACCACGACCACGACAAGCACCGGGGAAACCCTATTTTTCTTAGTATACGGAGTTGAGGCCCTGATACCCGTGAAAGATGGGGAACCCAGCTTTCGATACACCCAGGCCACCGAAGAATCTAACAACAAGGTCATGACGGTAGGTATAGAATTATTATAGGAGCGCAGAGAGCTGGATCTCATACGTTTGGCGGCACAAAAGCAAAGAGTTGAATGATACTTTAACAGGAAAACAAATTTGAGGCATTTTAAATTCGGGGACCACGACCTTCGAAAGGTCACTCTTGCAACCAGGGATTCACGTGCGAGTAAGCTTGCAGCAAACTGGGAAGGACCATACCAGGTGGTAGGAATCGCAAGAAAGGGATCCTACCGGATCAAAAACAAATCCAGAAATGAAGTGAAAATCAGTTGGACCGTCAATCACTTAAAGAGATTATATCTTTAAAAGAATGACATATATGTCTCTTATCTTCAGAAAAATTTCCATTTTCGGTTAACTGACTTTTTCTCGTTGATAGGGACTGCCTCGAAATCGAGACCTCTGCATCACCCGAGGAGAAGGGTATGGATACATGTTACACTCCTTTCTTTGATGAAGCAACAACTCAAAAGCGCACCAGGCATTGAATACCTGTTCATATCTCAAAACTTGGCTTCTCGAAGACCTCACACCCGAGTATCGGGTGGAGAAGAGTAGACCTACACATTTAAAACATGAGATCTCTCTAGGGACAGATTCATACAAACTGGGACTGCTGGCAATCAGTTCACTTACTCAGTTTCTTTTTGTCATTTATAAAACCCCCGAAGGGGGATCATGTATTTACAGGATGAGTAGTCCTTCATAATGTCAAGAACGAAATAAAAGTCTTCACTTATCTTTGAGTGATTTGTTAGCAAGGCACCCTTCGCCTAACATTAAAAAATGTTTTGGGCCAAAATCGAACTCGGAAGCCACACGGCCCCGTAAACTGCTTCTAACACACTACATGACCGTAGAGCCTATGAGCGTGCATGTTATGAACCTTTGTGCCATTAAATAGGGTTAAGACGTCTTCCCTATCAGGGCTGAATATCGAGGGACCTTATTTATTTCGAATTAGATATTTTAATCCTCAATATCACGAAAGGCTTTTTCGGAAGTGACATTCCTAGGTTGGGTTAATGAAGTGATGACCTCAAACACAAAATGCAAAAACAATATAAGCGTGCACCGATCATCATACCTTAACTTAAACAACAAACGCTCAAATATTAGCGTAGTCCTGATAGACGGGCATAACGGTCATGCCTCGATTGTTAAGTGCAAATTAAAAACCCAACATGTCATTTTATGATCAAATTGTTGCAAAAATAAAGCACATGTCAAAGCGTAAGAAAACAATGTGGAAGGAAAACTAATAGTTGTCCTTAAGCCCCACCGCCAGAGCCTGCCTGGCCTCTTCCCATCTAAGCCACATAGTGGTCCTTAAGTCCTGAAGATCTCTATTTTCTGACCGGAGCTGGGCAATATCATCTCGGAGATGCCGATTTTCATTTGTTAACTTATTTACATCCTGAGAGGGTGAAGGCTACTCTTGTAAAGCTCAATGGCGGAGGAAGCTGCAGCATGGCCCTGAAAAAAGGTCAAACGAAACAAACTTAGCACTTACTGTTCGCGCTATGAACAAATGATATGGGGTAAAAAGATTCACACTACCTGAAGAAAATGCTCGCCAGATGGACTAGGGAAGCCTCCAAACTAGGGTCTGAACAGGTAGTAGGAAGCGCTGAAACCGAAGGGCTAGCACCCGCATCACCACCCCTATGCTCCTCGTTCGCCCTAAGACGGCCTCAATAGAAGGGAACCTCGAGCCCTCGACCTCTACGGCCTCTCCCTTATCGTCTTCCGCATAGACCAGCCTTTGCATCTCTTCTTTCCAGTACTTATTGAATCAGCGACGCATTCTTACACGTGAACCAATTCTAGAGGAGGACGTCCCAGTATGATCTAGAAGCATGTAGTTCCTACTCTTCCTCTCTTCTACAGCTGCCTAGGCAATCCGTTCATGAGCTTCATCCTGAAAGGGTACTTTTCTAGCTGTGCCCTCTCGAGCAGGGAGACCTAGTAGAAGGAAAAGAAGTCAAAATGATGGCTCAATATTTAATTGATAAAAAGACAAGAACAAGGGAAAAGACTTTATCATGGTTCTTCCCTTTCCACATATTGGCATAAATGGCTCTCCAAGTCCACTTAACACCTTCGGAGCTACGAAGCAAGCCCATCACCCAGCCAAAAATGTTAGGCAGGGGTTCGGATACCACCGGGCCGCTAAAAGTACAAGAAAGATGTGTTAGTCAAGGAAAGAAATGGAAAAGATACGAGAAGTAAAAGCATGGATACTTACGGGCGTTATTCCACTACTTCGATAGAGTGCCCAAGTCGACATCGTGAAGGCAGCTGGTATGGATCATCAAGAACTTATCACACCATCCTCGGTGGTGGTCATTTTCAGCATTGGTGATAAGGGCTCTAGAGCCCCAGAAAGCCAAGTTTATCATTCCCCCGTGAAGAACTCAGGGGGCATAGATATGGATCAGGTAATCCAAAATAAAGGAGAGACAGGTGAGATTCACCAAATACTGCTGGCAATGAACTATCTAAGTTTGAGGGGCCAGCTGCCTTAGGCAGGTGACGTACCGATGGCAGAAGGCCTCAATAACCTGATGAATCGAGAGGTCGAATCCGATAGTAAAGGAGTAAGCATAGATCATAGGCATTCCTAGGATGTACTAGGTGATGCTTGCGTTGGCAGGAGGTAGAAATATATCTACATCAAGGCCTCATCAATAGTCGATGCGGACCTGGGGAATGATGGAGTGATCAATCAAAGAGAATATACCCTCCACAGACTCGTAATGATGGTTGACATGAAAATCCCTTTAAAAATTAAAATTAGAGGGAATAATCTTAGAGGCAGAAAAACCCAAGTCGATAGTCTATGTGATGGTAAAAGGCGAGGGACGGCGGCAGAAGAAGACCGCCAAAATAGCATCGAGTTCCTCTCGCATTTTAACTAGGCTAAGATCATATAAGGAGGATGTGGAATTCGAATAAGAAGACATGATAAAGATAGAGTTTGATTAGGAAAGAAGCTACGCTTGTTTGAAAGTATGAAACAATAGTGAGAATGGAAAAAGGTGATCGGGGTCATCCGTTTAAATAACTTGTTGGGATAATGATTAGCCTTGCAAAATGAAGCAGTTTGTCCTGTCAATAAGTGTCAATTAGTGTCTCTGAAAGGGCGTTGTCAAATGAGTGACTGAACGCATTAAAGGCCAACCCAATGAAATGTCTGATTGTGGGAAAATAGGCGACATTTTGATTCCCATGACAAGTTTTGAAAATGTGTAGACTCTTCCACTACCTGGGCTCATGAAATGAAAGGCTCGAAAATGGCGGACTATATGTATTCGGTGAGAAAGCCTCCGAGTGGATTAGGGTTTCCGGAATTTCAAACGACTCTGAGGCTTCCAACAATTGTCTTCCACTCCCAACAACTTCTGTTAAATCAACCCTCTTATATCAGAGTGTTGTGGTGCATATGGGTATGATGACATCATCACACTCACATCGTCATAAATTTAGAGGGGTACAATAGTCTAGTTTTGTCTTATATATGTAAAACTTAGAAGGGAATGAACCATATCTTATATTCTCTTACCCACACTTGTAACTTAAGCTCTTTTCTCTCTCTGAAAGGGATATACTGAACGAAGCACTCGTGCATTATTTTTCATTACTAGTCCTAAATCAAAGCTTTCTTGTTCATAATATTTTATTATTTATTTACTTATTCGTCTTTTAACTGATAACACCGGACTTAATGAGCAACAACTTCCTATAGTTTTGAGAGCTATTTTAATATGATTTTTCATGTTAAGATAGCGATTTTATATGGTGATGTTGACCTAAGTCATGATATCTTGCGTGTAGGTGGAGATGAACCCTTATTGAAGAACGAAATGGACGTGACAAAAAAAATGAGCAAGAAATTAGCAGTTGGAGGTACGCGATCCCGCAGCTGGAATCAAGAGTGAGCGCAAGAACGCACACCAATGGCAGTTAACTGTGTCACCCGCATGATCTGTGCGTGATCTCGCAGTGGTGATTTCAATAGCTTTAAGTCGGGGATAATTCGAATATTTTACAGACGATCCTTGGATGCTATATAACATTTTAACACACCTAAATCAGGTTATCTTGGATTTTTGAAGGAAAAAAGGCTTGGAGTAGTCACTATATTCGCACTTTCTTTCATCGATTCAATACGGAAGTTTGGATCAAAATTGATTGGAATGAATTCTAGTTTGCTTTCTTCTTCTCTACTTCTTTTTGCTACATTTATGGAGTAGATTACCTTAGGGTTTTAACGGACATGGTGTCTTGAGAATTATGTATTGATTAACGTAGTTCTTTGCTTGAATTATAGGATGAAGTTTTGAAATTTAAGCATATGTATTCCTTATTTTAGTTTAATCGAAAGAGGAACTATATAATTGAATATTTATGCGAGCTTGTTGTGGTTGAATTGCAATTCTTTTTAGTAATCGTAAGAGCTTTCTTGAATTGTGTTTGACTAAAGATTGGAAGATATTCAAAAGAAGTTTTCTATTTATTTAAATTCATTCGATAGTTTAAGTATATGTTCTTGAGTTTAATTTAGTGTATTCTTGACGATAGTTAGTTCATTCGAAAGAAGAATTAAGTATCATAGGTAGACTAATCATTCGTTGAAATCCAAAGAGTCAACGAAACATATGTAAAGAACCGTGAGCGTATTTCTCTTGCACTAGTCTCGTCATTGCCCTTATTTCTCTTATTGATAATAATCCTTGATCAATTACTATCCAGAGTTAGAGAAATCGTTGCGCCTACTAAGGAAAAAACTACTAGAAAGGGTATATGGGCAGCTATCGAATCGAGTCATCATGCATGGTGATTTAAGAAATGCTGGTTTAGAAGACCCACTCAACCCAAATCGTATCAATGAAACACCACCTGCTAATAGGGATGGTGTTGCTGAAGGGGTTGGGAACCGGAGAAATCTTTACCCTCCAGTTGAAGAAGTCGATCAAAATAATGGAAGAGCGGGGAGATTGCTTTGAGATTATGCTAGGCCGAACTACAACGGGATGCAATCCAGTGTAAGATGTCCACCTATTGCGGACAACAATTTTGAAATTAAGCACAGTGTTCTTGAGGAAATTCAAAATAATTGTGTGTTTAGAGGAAAAATGAATGAAGATCCAAACAACCATTTGATGGATTTTGATGAAATCATGAACACTTTTCACTACAATGGGCATTAGACGATGCAATCTACTTGCGGGAATTCCCCTTCTCTCTAAAAGGCGATGCAAAAATTTGGTTGGGAAGTTTACCGTCGAGATCAATTCGCACCTGGGAGGAGATGACAACTAAGTTCCTTGAGAAATATTTTTCACCACCCAGAACAACAAGAATGAGAAAGAAAATTAGCAACTTTGGAAAGCTGAATTCTGAAACTTTGTTTGAAGCTTGGGAAAAGTTCAAAGAATTGCTGAGAAGATGCATTCAAAACAGAATAGAGCCTTGGATGCAATTGACAAATTTCTGGGAAGGATTGACACCTGCCTCTCGAAGAATTCTTAACAATACAGTAAGAGGTCCTCTAATGAAGAAAATGCATGATGAGGCCATTGAAATATTGAATGAACTATCGGAGGGTGCAAATTAATGGTTTACAGATGGGACCGATAGAAATAAGACAACTGGAGTACATCAGGTAGAGGCATACACTACATTGCAGGCTTAGATTGCTTCTATTGCCAAAGATGTTAAGCAGCTAACCATAGCTCAGGCGCAACCTGAACTACCAATTATTTGTGACTTTTGTAGAATGGGACACCCAACTCATGAATGTCAACAGGGGCCAATGTCAGAAGAAGAAATTAATTCTATAGGAAATTTTAGTAGAGGAAATTACCAAGGGGAACAATTTCAACTCAATGGGACAGAAACATCCCGGATTTTCTTGGAGTTCGCCAGTGGTAGTACTAATGCATGGAAAAATAATAATAGAGGTCAAGGGCAAGCACAATCAGGATATCATAACCAGAGGAAACAATATCAGCCACAACAGTCGAATCAGTCCAGTCTGGAAGATTTAATGAAGACGTTCGTATATAAGACGTATGAGAGGTTTGATATTCAAAATTCGGCCATTTAGAATTTGGAGAAACAGGTGGGGCAAATAGCTACTATGTTATCCGAGATAACTCAAGAGACATTTTCTAGCGACACAGAGAAGAATTCGAAGGAAGTGAAAGTCGTTACTTTGCGATGTGGAAATACATTGAAAGATTCTAGCACTGAAGAGACTTAAGAATCAAGAGGAGACACGTGATGAGCAGAAAGTCCCAAGTGAGCCAATTAAAGAAAAGGAAGGGTCATAACCAGAAGCTAGTAAACATATGGCAACACTACCTTTCCCTCAAAAAATGAAAAGGGAAAAACTGGATAAATGTTTCGGTAAATTCCTTGACATTCTAAAACAATTGCATGGGAACATCCCGTTCATAGAGGTGTTAACTCAGATTCCTGCATATGCAAAATTCTTGAAGGAGATCTTGTCAAGTAAGAGGAAATTTGAAGAAATATCAGTGGTAAAGTTGAATGCTCAATGCAGTGATATCCTTCAGAACAAACTCCCTCAGAAATGTGGGATCCTGAGTGTTTTACCATCCCGTGTTTGTTAAGAAACACCAAGTTTGATAAAGCTTTGGCTGATTCGGGTGCTCGATAAATCTCATGCCTTTGTCTATTTTTAGAAAAATGGAAGGAAAACTTGGGATGATAAAATCCATACTAGTGTCATTATAATTGGCAGATCAGACTACTATCATCCCTAAAGGTATAATAGAAGATGTTCTAGTTCGGGTGGATAAGTTTATATTCCTCGTGGATTTTATTGTGGTAGACATGGTGGAGAACAATGAGGTGCCAATGATCCTTAGAAGACCATTCTTAGCAACTGGCAAAGCAATTCTTGATGTTTATGAAGGACAACTAATACTGAGAGTGGGGGGAATAAAAAGTGGTATTCAACAATAATAAGATGATGAAGTTTCCCAAATATGAGGAAAATATATATTTTTGTTTTAAGGTAAACGTTCTGGGTGAGCTGGCATAGTAGTATAGTGGATCAAGAAAAATCACAAGTTCCATTCCAACAGCTTGACAACTGACGAGAAACTTTGGTTGCACATAATAAACAATAGGCTCACACCTTCAGGCAACACTACAGAGGTGAATGGTCCCCGAGCAGCTCTCGTTTTCTGCTTCATGAATGAGAATGACTTTGACCCTGTATTGATCATACATAATGAGATATTGGAAAAATCCACAATACGACAATATGGGTTCTTTTTCCCTTCTCTGGTCACACGATTATGCTACATAGCCGGCGTTCCAAAGAAGAGTTCTGATGTTTTCTCAGAGGCAAAACCAAAATTGCAACCTGACACGATGTCTGTTGGCAAGTAGGCGATGAAGGAAGATATATTAGGTGAGTCGGGCAGCGATGGGGCAGATGATTCGAATGAGGAAAATGCTACGAACATTGGTGTAGCTACTAAAGTGCCACCCCAATAATGTGTGGAAGAGCCCTCGAGCAACACGTTAGAGGAGAGAGTTACTAGGCTCGAAGGAGAGATGTCGACGATGCAGACCTCCATGAATGGGATACACACCAAGATGGATGAGTTCATAGTTCAGAACAAAAAGTCTGAAAAGACAATCATGGCATGGTTGCATGCACTTGGTCGGGCCTGTAAAATAGACCCAGCACCATTTCTGACTCAGAGTGACCCTTTCATGGGAGTTTTCTCTCATATCTTGCATTTTATTTATGTCATGGGGATATGCCTTAATTCAGTGTGGGGGTGGGGCTTGTATATATTTATTTTGCTTATGTTAATTGCTTTTATTTACGCACTTTATTTTTTTAAAAATAGATTAAAACAACAACAAAAAAATAGTGTTAGCTTAACTTTTTGAGACTTAGAGGCGGATTTAACTGTTTCCGACCTATATGATGTATGCCCACTGTTGTATGAAAGTTAAATAACCTTGTTGGAAATCGAAGTTGAGTCGTATCAATCCTTGACAATTGTGTGGTAAGGAAGCTTAGTTTGTAATCATGCTCTGAGAGAATCTAGAACTTTGCTTGGTAGTGACTCGAGGCGAAATTCTTAGGACACTTTTAAGTAGGGAAAGGATTGTAGACTTTCTTTGTGTATCCCTTTTAGCTTAAATAAACCGATCATTTATTGTGATTATCCCTAGTCAACCCCTTTGTGCCTAATGATAATTTCCTAATTCTTTGATAGCCAAATAATTACCCTGGACCTTTCTGCAAAACCTTGAGATTACATTCGTCTTGTCCCCTCCGTGGCACTCAATTTGAACGTTATTGCAAGAAATAAGTATGGGGGTGTTCATTGTGAAAAGAGAATAAAAGGGTTTATTATTAGTGTTATTAGTAGAAGGAGAAAAAATCGATAAGTAAGGTCTCCAAGCGAATTGTGAAACAAAAAAGGTAAATTCTGCAAAAAGTTGGTTTGTTGGTAGAGTAATGAAAAAAGAGAACAAAAAGAAGGAAAAAATTGGGAGTTACAAATGATGGGTTGGTTGTTTTGGTTGAAAGAAAGATAAAGAATTGGTGTTGATGTGCTAGTAACTCAAGAAGTGTAGTGTCATGAGGGGATTAAGTCACTTTTATCCATTTGTACCTTACCTATCCCTTATCCTACATTACAACTAAATGCAAGTCCTACAAGATCCCAACTTGAGAGTTCATACATTAGTGGAGAGTCACTCGATTGCCAAGCTTATGGTATTCTTGAAGAGTATGTTTTACTTCTTTGTGAGTGTGAGTGCACTTAAATATAATGACATGCTGAGAGCGTTCCTAATATCATTCTAGTCACGGAGGCATTTTTATGTTTGGTGAGACATGTCGATGATTGGTTTTTACTTAACTTCAGTTGTCAATAGGGTGGAAAGGCTAAGGAGGAGTGTTGCAAACTTTGAAAGGGTGTGGTTGAGTTGATCTTTATCTCTAATGTCTTGTAAATATGTGTTTAATGAGATTTTGTTTTTCGTTTTAGTTTGCTCGGGATGGGAAAAAACTTAAGTGTGGGGTATTTGATGAGCAACAATTTCCTCTAGTTTTGAGAGTTATTTTATGTGATTTTTCATGTTAAGATAGCAATTTTATAAGGTGATGTTGTTAATTCATGTTGTCTTGCGTCTAGGTGGAGATGGACCCTTATTGAAGAACGAAATGGATGTGACGAAGGAAAAACTAGCGAGAAATTGGTTGTTGGAGGTGCGCGATCGCGCGGATGAAATCAAGAGCGCGCGCAAGAACGCACACCAATGGCAGTTCACTGTGTCACCCGCATGATCTGTGAGCGATCTGTGCGCGATCGAGCTACAATGATTTTGGCAACTTTAAGACGAGGCTAGTTCAGACATTTTACGGACGACCCTTCGATGCTATATAACATTTTAACATACCTAAATTAGGTTATCTTGGATTTTTGAAGGAAAAAAGGCTTGGAGTATTCACTATTTTCTCACTTCCTTTCATCGATTCAATACTGAAGTTTGGATCGAAATAAATTGGAATGAATTTTAGTTCTCTTTCTTCTTCTCTACTTCTATTTGCTACAATTATGGAGTAGATTACCTTAGGATTTTGACGGACATGGTGTCTTGAGAATTATGTGTTAATTAACGTCGTTCTTTGCTTGAATTATCGGATGGAGTATTGAACTTTAAGCATATGTATTCCTTATTTTAGTTTAATCGAAAGTGGAACTATATAATTGAATATTTATGCGAGCTTGTTGTGGTTGAATTGCAATTCTTTTTAATAATCGTAAGAGCTTTCTTGAATTGTGTGTGACTAAAGATTGGAAGATATTCTAAAGAAGTTTTCCATCTATCTAAATTCATTCGATAGTTTAAGCATATGTTCTTGAGTTTAATTTAGTCTGTTCTTGACGATAGTTAGTTCATTCGAAAGAAGAATTAAGTATCATAGGTAGACTAATCAATCCTTGAAATCGAAAGAGTCAACGAAACATATGTAAAGAATCGTGAGCGATTAATAATCATACGTATTTTTCTTGTACTAGTCTCATCATTGCCCTTATTTCTCTTATTGATAATAATCCTTGATCAATTACTAGATTTTCATTATTCTATAATAGTAAAATTTGTTACTCGTTGTTTACACAACAAAACTTTAAAGATTGGATTTCTTGAATAATACTGAGTAAGACCTTGTTAAATCATTAATTAAACTAATCCCTGTGGAGACGATCTTAACTATACTATTTTTGGCTAGTGAAGCGCTACAACTCACTTGTCTTTAAACGCTAAAATACAAATCTCTAATTATGTTTCTGGTTAGAACCAATTTCACCGGAAAACACATATGTTATGATAGCTTCTTTCATCTTAACATCATGTTCTTGCCAAAGGGAATTCAATTTCAAAGCCTTAAATGCTTAGCCCATATTCTTGAATACAAATTCCCTAGCTGCATGTCCATATATTAATTATTATGAGTTGGCGTTCTTGTTTTGACCGTGTAAAAAGTATTTATACAATCAGGTTATTTAAATGCATGTAATATTGATTCGATAATAGTAAAAAATTGACAAGTGACATAGTTTAACAAATTAAATTATCCAAAATAGTGTAAGTCTTTTTAGTGTCATATTGTGAGCATATAACTTAAAAGTTCAATTCTTACAAATATCGCGTTTAGTACGAATCAATAAATATCAAGCACGTCGTTGTTGGCCACAAATTACTTTCAAACTCAGTGCCAAAAGACCTGAGGCTGAGGCTGTAGAATCATACACTTCTCTTATCCTCACATCTGCCACTGCCTTTGCTCTTCCAATCTCCTCCACCCAATCCTTCATCCACTAATCTCTCTAAAAAGATCCCAACTCCCCTTCTCCTTATTTTCCTTCTTTGCCATTCCCTTATTATCATAATTTTCTCTGTATCATATCATAAACATGTCTACTGCAGTAAGTGCTGCAGTTTCTCTTCCTTCATCCAAGTCCACCTCTTTTTCTACCAGAACCTCCATCACCCCCCCAGAAAAGATCAACTTTAACAAGGTAACATTCATTTATTTTCAAGTTTTTCTTTTCCTTGAAAAAATGTGATACATATAGTACTGACCATGGATTTTGTCATGACAGGTGCCTTTGTACTACAGAAATGTGTCAGGTGGTAGCAGAGTGGTTTCTATCAGAGCCCAAGTGATCACTGAGGCTCCTGCTAAAGTTGAGAAGATTTCAAAGAAACAGGATGAGGGTGTTGTTGTTAACAAGTTCAGGCCAAAGGAACCTTACATTGGTAGATGTCTACTCAACACTAAGATCACTGGTGATGATGCACCTGGTGAAACCTGGCACATGGTCTTTACCACTGAGGGTATATATTGGTCTTTTTTTGTTTTTAGTATAAATTGATGAGCTTTGTTGGAGCTGAATTATGTTAGTTGGGTTGATCAGGAGAGGTCCCATATAGAGAAGGCCAATCTATTGGTGTGATTGCTGATGGTGAAGATGCCAATGGGAAGCCTCACAAACTCAGATTGTACTCCATTGCTAGCAGTGCCCTTGGTGACTTCGGTGACTCCAAAACCGTAAGCTTTTAATTCCTATTTATTCAAAAAATAATTCCATATATTACAGTTGACTCTTAACTGATTGATAAACATATGCCTAGAGTGTGATTAGTATTGGCAATTATCATTTCTACCAACAAGTATAGGTGATATACATTATACGAATTCCAGAAATACTCATAGTTGTATACGGGCTTGCAAGTTAAGTGTCTGATTTGAGGTTTTATACAGGTTTCTCTGTGTGTCAAAAGGCTTGTGTACACCAATGACAAAGGGGAAGAAGTTAAAGGAGTTTGCTCAAACTTCTTATGTAAGTATCAACGACTCCCTAATTCTCTTGATGATGTTAACATTTATCTGTTTTATCCTAGTTTTCCAGTACAGACTCAATTTAAGTGACTGTTCATAATGCATAGTACAAGAATATGCTTGGCCCTGCTTACTTATGTAACTTCAAATATTTCATATTTCAGGTGACTTGAAGCCTGGAGCAGAGGTCAAGATTACTGGACCTGTTGGCAAAGAAATGCTCATGCCAAAAGATCCAAATGCCACCATTATAATGGTGAAATTTACTTTAGCAACTTTATTGTTATCTAAGACATTTCTGCTGCCTTTCAGCTTGACTATGCATTTTTTCTAATTTGAATTTGTCTCTCAGCTTGCCACTGGAACTGGAATTGCTCCTTTCCGTTCATTCTTGTGGAAAATGTTCTTTGAGAAGCATGAGGATTACAAGGTACACAAAACAACCATTTGTTTTATCGTTTCTCTTCGTTCATAATTTGATTGGCTTCCGCACATGCTAGAGAAATAAAAAGAACTAGTAAAAGAAGAAAATTGTTAGTATGGACTAAAGATCAAGAAATTAGAGGCCAACCTGATGAGTCATTCCAGTGTTCCTATCTAATTGAGGTCAAGTTAGGCACAAAAGTTTGAGTTTTAGATGGACAAAATGGTGAACTATTAAGTGTAATTTGAATCAAGGGTGAATGGTTATTAAACATTTAAAATATCCAACCTTAGTTTATTGAAAGGCTTTGAACTACAGACACAGCTAACAACAAATAGGAAACAACCTTTCTACCTCCCAAGTTATAGGTAAGGTCTGCGTACACTCTACCCTCCACAAACGTCACTGTGTGGGATTACACTGGGTATGTTGTTGTTGTACACAACTAACAACAAAATTTCATCGTAGTCATATGACTCGATTTCTATGGCATCCTATCTTCTTATTAGTAATTCGTTGAATGACATGATTTTCTGTCATACAGTTCAACGGTTTGGCATGGCTTTTCTTGGGAGTTCCTACCAGCAGCTCACTACTTTACAAGGAGGTAATTTTTTTATCATACTGATACTTCTTGATTCTACACTGTTCACTCTGCTGAATCAAAGTATTTCTAGCAAAGTTGATTAATTAGATTTTAAACGTGGAAATTTTCATGTTGCTACGTTGTAGGAATTCGAGAAAATGAAGGAGAAGAACCCAGATAACTTCAGATTGGACTTTGCTGTGAGCAGAGAGCAGAAGAACGAAAAGGGTGAAAAGATGTACATCCAAACCAGAATGGCTCAATATGCTGAAGAACTATGGACTTTGCTCCAGAAAGAAAACACCTTCATCTACATGTGTGGACTCAAGGGCATGGAACAGGGAATTGATGAAATTATGTCTTCACTTGCTGAAAGAGATGGTAAGATATGTCCAAACTATGTCGTCATTTTTTCCACTCATATACACACACTGATAAAATCCTCATACTTTTCTCATCCACTATAAATACGGATTCTCCCGAGACCCTTGTGAGATTTCACTGAGTATGTTGTTGTTATAAATATGGATTCATTGGACAGTGGGAACTCATAGAACCGGCCCCAACTTACTGTAGTATAAATATGGATCCTCCTCTTTTTTTATACTAGTTTCCTGCTAGGAGTCCCTAGAGTCAAATAAATCGGATCACCTATTTTTGAATATATCTTTAAATCATGTACATGTATTTGCTTTGATCTGAGTCTTACAATTGCCTGCCCTTTTGAAGGTATTGTCTGGGCGGACTACAAGAAGCAATTGAAGAAGGCAGAGCAATGGAATGTGGAAGTCTACTAAATATTTTTACTTCTCTTTGTACAAATATGAGCCAACTTTATGCTTCTCTACCCTGCATCCATGTAGATAGGTAAAATTTTCCTTTGAAATTTATTTTTCATATTTTTTGGATTTTCCCTTTTTTATAATTTCATATGTATCTCTTAATGAATCAGTGTATTGGCATTGCCCCTCTAAAAGTTGAATTTTGAGGGCTTGGATCTATAACATATAGCTGAATCAACCTCACAGTTTCTTTATCTCACATATAGTTTCTTATGAACCTGAATTTTCATTTACTCATTACTATAACATATTGGATAACCAAGTCCCACTACCTAACTCTGCTTTCTGATTTAATGGGATAGACATATGATGCATAATCGACTGATGTCCCGGATTGGCGGGATTGGCGGGCCGGGAAGAGGTCCCGTCCTGTCCAACATCCCGCCGGAAGAGGGGACGGGTCGGGTCGGGTTGGGTAGGGGGATTTTGGGGGATATTAATTTTTTTTAGACACTTAATTTTAAAAAATATATATTTAAACACTTGAATAATTGAACAAGATTGTGAATAAAAACATCTCAATGCTGTTTTTGTGCCTCTTATAGTATTTAATAGAAATATGATTTATTTTGTAATACAATTTTAAAATTGCAACTTTGTTTCGTAGTTCAAAAGTTGCAAATCACATAGTAAAGTTGTCATTAAAAAAATTACATAGTCAACCATACTCTTTCTAATTTCTTCCCAATCTCTTGAGGATCTTCTGTTGGAATTGGAAGTTGTTGGTCAAATTGTTCGACGTCGCTTCCTGCTCCCTCGGATAAGATTTCGTTGTAGTTATAGTCGTCTTCTTCGTTGATCTCTGGTTGACAGCACATTCTACGCTCCGCTCTAATTCAATCTCTGAAAAAAATTGCAATCTCCAAGTTGTCTCCCGCCAATGAGTGTATGTGCTCTCCTATTTGAAACCTTCCAGCAAAAAAATGGTTTCAGAAGCTGTTGATGACGCTTGAATATTCAACACATCTCGGGCCATCTTTGATAGTGTCGGAAATGTCTTCTCATTCTCCCTCTAGTATTTCAGCAAGTCTTCATGTCCATCTTCATTGACAATTGATTCGTACAGTATAACACCCTGCAAAACATAAACATCAAACTCGCTAATTTGGGAAGAACGTGGATACATTCTATTTCTAAGGCCTTGAATATTAGAAGCAGAAATAACATGTCTTTTATATATTGCATTCAGTGTGTATGCTAGACTTAACTTCTTCTTTAGTTGGTTCTTCAGTTGGGTTTGTTGGAAGTATTTCTAAGCTTTCATAAATCGTTTCAACAAGTGTTTTACAACAGTCTACTTTAATAGTATGATTTAATACAACACCAATAAAATAAATATAGGGAATAGGAAAAAAGTATTTTTAAATTTTTTTAAATATTTTTAATAGCTGGCTTGTAAGTTAGTTTTTGCATATATTCATTAATTAACAAAAATATTAGAGCTATATAAAATAACATAGATGAAATAGTGGCATAATAAATTCGAGAAAATTCCTTAGTAGCTAGAAAAAATTTCTCTAAACTGTGATAAATTCCATAATTTTATACCAATCATCATCTACAAGCATATCTGTTGGATTTTGATTATGAGCGTTAAATAATAATGTTATAGATCTTCTATATTCGTGAGCAACAAGTAGTTGCTCATACAGAGAATTTCATCTAGCCGAAACTTCATCTGAAATTTTTCTATAAGGTAATCCACAATCATGACAAGTTTTTTTATACTCTTTGCGTCTTTGTATTTTATTACCTTTTAAAATAAAGTTTATAGCAAATTGTATTTTATCAAGGATGATTTTAGAATGTTTTAGGTCATCCTTTACAACTAAGTTATAAATATGACATGCACATCTAACATGAAAAAAATCGGAAAAAGATGGAGTAAATCAAGTTTTTAAAATGTTTACGGCAAGAAGCATTATCTAATGTAATAGTCATAATTTTATTAGTAATTCCATAATATTCACAAATTTCATGAATATTTCTTGAAATAAAAGCTTCAGTGTGCCTTTCATCAATATATCTATATGTTAATATACGTTTTCGCATAGACCAATTCTGATCTATCCAATGACATGTGACATTTAAATAATCATTATCATTAGTACTACGGCCTATATTAGAAGTGATAGTCACTTTTCCATTAAAATGATATTATGCATAACGTAAATATTGTTGATATTTATGGGCAAATTTAAAAATATCTCTTCTAACAGTTGATCTAAAAAAATTGTTAAAAGCAGGATTATATGTTTATCTAATGTAATAAATAAAACCAAGAGAGGAAGTATGAAAAAGGCAAACGCTTTACAACAACTAATTTTGCTAAATTTTTCCCATCTATGTGTTTATCATATTTAGGACTTATAATTCCCCCCGTCATCGGGTTAATTCGACCATGTACTTGGTCGGGGACACTATGTGAACCTTGTCCCAGCTCAGAAGGCATTTGCACACCCGATTCAGCCAGGTATTGGTTATACCTTGCTTTGTGAGAGTTTTCTACATGTCTCATTAAACCTCCCGTCCCACCTTGACCTTTTTCAGTTTTAAATTTATAAACTTCTCGACAAATTTTACATATAGCTAGTTGATTATCAATGTTCCTATAAAAAATCTCATGTAGCCGATTTTAATTTTCGTTGTTTTTGGCCTCGACTCATACTAGGGGGAATAAGAGTTATTCTAGTTCCAGTTTCAAGTTGAGACTCAGTCTGAGCCTGAGGTGGAGGTGCACTAGTGGGTGTGTTATCTAAATTATCTTCTAATTTATTTTCTAAATTAAAGTCTGGTTCAGATGTAGAATATACCTCATGATCTAATGGTATATTAATATTAACATTAATAAAATCAGTTTCATATAAATGAGTGAAATCATCGTAATTAGGATTATTAGAAGATGCACCCTTACCCCTATTACCCCTAGTACATCTACCAGAAAAACGTCTAATTCGTTCCATTATAATTATGCAAATAAATAATTAAAGATAATGAAATTAAGCACGATAATTAAAATTAAGTAACAATAATAATTTAAAGAAGGAACGAAGGTACCAAACGCCGACGTATAATCGAGGTTGAAAATTGAAACTTTGCTCGATGATTCTCAAGCTAGTTGCCAACTTCACTCCCAATTTTTAAACTTTGATAGAAATTAGCAAATAAAATATAATATTTAGTAGGCAATGTAGACTTGTAGAGAGAGATTTTAGAGATGGTAGGAAAATTTGTGAGAAAATGAGATATTTATAGTTGAAAATAGGGTTAAAGTGTAAATATACTAACTTAGGGGTTAAATTAAATATTATGAGGGCTAGAGAAGCATAATGACCGTTATAGCCGTTGCCAACAACTAAAATTGAAATTGAGTTGTTGTGCAACGACTATTTCTGCAAAGGGGACGGGGCGAGGCGGGACTGACGGGATTGGGATGGGCGGGACGAGCCCTAGTCCCGTCCCGAGTTCGATCCCCGACACCGTCATTTTCCATCCCATTTTTTTAAAAAAGGGCCAAGGCGGGTCGGGATCGGGCCAACCCGGCCCACTGAACACCCGAATTTTATTGTAGTAGTAGTAATACTTTTGACTAGTTCCTTCTATAGTAAATATTTTGTTTTGAAACTTTATTTTAACAATCTTAACCGTTTTACCAACATTTCGCAGTATTGATTCACTATTTCTTATGTTATCCACCGACCACCTTCACATAAAAATAAATGATATAGATAGGCAAGACTCTTGGCTATGCATTACTTTTGAAAAGAAATGGCCAAATCCCAAAAGAATTATTCAAAGGATTTAACTGTTTGAGGAAAGAAATTTAGTGAGCAACAATTCCTTTATAATATATTTTGAAACATAAATCTAAATCCTTCAAAATCAGTGACATTGAAAATATTAGCCCAAACTACAACTATATTAGCTTGATGTTTGTTTTAAATTCATCTCAATTAATATTGAAATCATATCTTATCTATTTTACTTTCATTCTGGGCGTATCAGTATCCCAACAGACCAAAATGAATTTGAAAAATCTTTTTAGTACTTTTCCTTATTTTTCATACTCTGGTTAAAAATACACAAGATGTAACAAGGGGTAGACTATAATACAAAATAAACAAATTCAATCCCGAACGCCGCCCTTTAAAAACGCATTAGGCGCGGAAACTCTTCTTAGGGTTTCCCCTATAAAAATCTCTCCTAGAATTACAACATTCTCAAGGGTTTGATCAATCCATCGGTTAACAATGGCGGTGGAGGCGTCGAGAATGAGTGGTACAGTTTCCAAGTTCAATAACCAAAAAGGCTACGGGTTCATTAAGCCTGATGATGGATCTGAGGATCTATTCGTTCATCAATCGGAGATCAAATCTGACGGCTACCGTTCTCTCTACGAAGGCCAGAAAGTTGAGTTCACTATGTCTGTGAAGGGAGATAAGTACCAGGCTATTGATGTCTCTGGGCCTAATGGTGCTAATCTCGATAGTTGCCGTAATGGTAGGGGAAACAATAACATCCGTGAGGGTGGTTATGGTGGGTATCGTAGTGCTGGTGATTGTTATACCTGTGGGAGGACGGGACATTTATCTAGGGATTGTGATCGCAACAGTGGAGGCGGTGCTGGTGGTGGAAGAGGTGGGTGTTATAACTGTGGTGCTGTTGGACATTTAGCTAGGGATTGTGACCGTAGTGTTGGTGGTGGCGGTGGAGGAAGTGGGGGTGGTTGTTACACTTGTGGTGGGTATGGGCACATGGCTCGAGATTGTCCCAGTGGTGGACGTCTAGGTGGCCGTGGTGGTGGAGATAGTGGGGCTTGTTATACGTGTGGTGTACAAGGACACTTGGCACGAGATTGTCCCGGTGAGGGAGGTGGTGGTGGTAGTTATGGGAGATATGGTGGTGGTGGTGGTGGTAGTTATGGGAGATATGGTGGTGGTGGTGGTGGTAGTGGAGGAGGCAAGTGTTACAACTGTGGAGTGGCGGGACACTTTGCTAGGGAATGCACTAGCCAATCCGTGAAGTGATCATGTACATGATCTTAACCTTTTTTACTCTTATCCTATTAGTATTCCATTTTTCTTAGCAGAGGTCATGTTTTTTCCAGTTGTTTTTTGGTTAGCTATATGACTGGATATTCTTTTGGAATAGCTGTTCAATTTGATGTTTCTCGGATGCAAAGTTTTGGTATAGTATATAAAAATGCTGGAGGTTCAATTTTTTCACTTTAAGCAAATCTTTTATGCTTACAATAATATAATGCACTATATACAATACACACATATTTGTGCTTCACTGGAGAAATTTGAGAATCCACACTATGCATGATGCTGATCATGTGACAAGACTTCAGTTGTGAGCCTGATAGTAAGCTTATCCTACAATATGTACTCTATTAGGAATCTTTGTGATTTCTGCTTGTGTTTATATTTCTATTTTGTACTGATTTGTTTGTTGTTAGTATGCTGGTTTGTTGGCTCCTCTTATCAATCATTTAAATATCCAAACTAGTGTTTCTATTTAGATGCTAAGTAGAAATTCTTTAATTACCTATTAAGCATATCCCATCACATTCCAAATTAAACAC
Organism: Anisodus tanguticus; assembly: GCA_034509755.1. Lineage (NCBI taxonomy): Eukaryota > Viridiplantae > Streptophyta > Magnoliopsida > Solanales > Solanaceae > Anisodus > Anisodus tanguticus. Next base: position 13,402,405 of record CM067544.1, read on the forward strand.
TAGTTTAATTTTCAAATTAGCATTTTCATTGGCATCTACCATGTTACTTTAGCAAAAATGTGTTTTCATTTTATAAAACAGTTGTGTCTTTAAACAGGTAATCTAGCAAAGCATTCCTAAGCTAACAGTTCTGTTCTTGTTGAAGTTAGGATCTTTTCAAAAAATTGTTTTCCTTTAGATCTACCTTTAATAGAAAGATGCCATGAGTCCCACTCCATCCTCCCTAACAGCAGACTCTGTTCCCAAACACCTCTCTCCACTTGACACATATCACCTATTCAACACAACCCTCTTATGTAAACATAATTTGCACTATCCATATACTTCAATTATTTACTTTAGCTACTCCAACTTTAAGTGCACCCGAGTTCTTAATGGAATTAGAAGCTGTTCATGTTAGTGCCATCTTCTTCTGAAAAAAGTTAGCGTGCTGAATAAACAAACAAGTAAAAAGGATTGAAATGGAAAGATGAGGTATTATAATGAAACAATCGAAAGGATGCTCAATTGGCTGAGCATGGGGCTTCCATAATGGAGGTCTCAGGTTCGAAAACCCCTGCCTATGATAGCAGGGGATTTGCCTTCTGGGTGGAGCTCATCGCACGGGGATTGCCTAGTACGGGTTATCTCTCCTATGTGGTTTGCGGGCTATTGCAAAGGAGCGGGATTTACCATGTGCGCACTCGAAGAGTAACGGCTGCGGGTTCCTTTGTCATAAAAAAAGGTAATATAATGAAACACATGACTAAGAATGGGCAACACGGGAGCTGTGGAAGAAAAGATTTGGTCTAGTGTTGGCAGGTAGGGCAGGAGATGCTTGTTAGGGGAGGGCACCCTGTTTTTTTTTTTTGGGGTGGGGGGTGGGGGTATGGGAATGCTGAGAAGTCGGTTCTAGAAAAGATTGGAGTATCCCTTTTCTTTAATTTATCCTATATTAGTTTCTGGCGCATATTAGGGTCCAGTTGAAGTGTTAGCTTGGTAATCAAATTTAGTAGCTTGAGAATATATTGCCGCGAATGTTAGTTCTGGTATAACATCCGAGTATAGTTTATTGACTCCCTGATATATAACCATGCTTCTCATTTAGACTTTTAATAACTTGATCTTGTGAGAGAGACTGGTGATGGTGGACTGCATAAAAAGGTGTGGTTGCTTTTTCTATTGGGAGACTGGAATTGGGGGAGTTCAGCTGAGATTAGGCAATTGCTATTTTCTTCTATTGTTCTTCATTTAGTTGTGCTACTTAGCTGAGACTACAACTTGTGGTTCCATAACATTCGTTTCGGTGTTGAATATTTTGGTCTTCCAAATCCTATAGTAGCGGGTGTCACATAACTCTGTGGTCATGGTGTCTCATGAATAACAGGAGAAAGTTCATACTAATAATCTGTCTGTTTTTCAATTGTCTTATTTAGGTTTGTTCTTTTTTTTCTTGCTTTTGCACATTTTCTAAAATCATCTGAAAATGGATGTGTGGTTCAAGCACATTTGGGCTAGGTCTGTAATCTTGTCCTTGAAGGATTTCACAGACCACCTTTTTGTAGGTTGTTTAAGATCTGTCTGTTCGTGGTACGGACATCTAGTCTTTATGTTGTCTGTGGAAGAAGCAATTTGGATCCTCTAATAAACTGTTGAATTGCTAGTGGATTAGTGAGTTAGAAATTAGCTATACTAAAACCGATCAGGCTTCTTTGAACGAAGTTTTACTTTGCTTAGAGATGAACTGCTAGCTGAATTTGGGTCTAATGCCAAGCATTAAATCCGGAGCTTGCAAATCTACTCCCATAAAATTCCCAATTGGAAAATGGTATCTGGTGCCTTTTACTCCACTGTGATAGTCTATTTGATCGCTGTCTCTTGAGGATATGTGGAGCCCTTTTTGTTCTGGCTAAACTCTCCCAAGTGCCTCTCAGTGATCTACTCCAATGTGAGCCTTTCCTGTTATGTTTTTTAAACCAAGTTATGCTCCTAATTGTGGAGGCGACTGACAACTTGGATCCTCGAATCGTCCTATTATTTGTCTGGTGCATCCATCCTTGAAATACTTCCCGCCCAAGGTCAAAGAATGGCGGGATGGTGGTCTTGGAATTCTGTGAAGGGTAAAAACTATAGCAGACAGGGATTTCAACCTTTGGCTTCTAGCTTATTCGGTAATTCAGTTCATTTCTTGTTCAAGTTTCTCACGGAAAGTATGGCTTTGAGCTAATAATTGAACTGATTTACATTACCTTTTGTTCAACTGGGAGAGAGCTGACGCTGAAAGTCTTGCACGTTAACGTTTGTTCTGTTTTTAGATGTCAAGAAGAGTTCGCTATTCATTTTAGACTAACATTGAATCACCCGAACAATGTATACGTTTGACTATTTGGTTGGAACATTTTTATTGCCAAGTTAAAGAGGGAGTATTTCGGCCCAAGCTAATGCAACTTGGGTTCTATTAGGGCTGGCTAGTGGGCAGGGTCGGCCCTGTCCCGCCTCCGCCCCGAACCCGGGACGGGACCTGACCTCTTCCCGCCCGGGCCCGATCCCCCTCCCCTTTGCAAAAAATGGTCGTTGCACAATAACTATTTTATATTTTGACCGTTGTGCAATGATCATTTTTGGCCTCCCCCTACCCCCTTAATATTTATTTTTAATCCCTAAGTTAATATATTTACACTTTAACTCAATTTTTAAGTTATAAATACCTCATTTTTCCGTCATCTTTCTCACAAATCTTCCTACAATCTCTTAATCTACTTCGTTACAAGTCTATATTGTCTACTAAATATTATATTTTATTTGTTCATTTGTATAATTGTATCAAAGTTCAAAAATTGGGACTGACGTTTTCAACTAGCTTGACGATCATTCATCGAGCAAAGTTTCAAATTTCAATATCGATTACACGTCGACGTTACGTCGGCATTTGGTACTTCCGTTTCTTCTTGAAATTATTATTGTTACTTTATTTTAATTATCGCACTTAATTTAATTATCTTTAATTATTTATTAGCATAATTAAAATGGAAGGATTAAGAGGTATGTTTAAGAATAATGATGCTTCTTCTACTAGGGGTAACAAGGGCAGGGTACTTCTTTTAGTCATCCTATTCCTAGACACGATGATTTGATTGATTACACTTATATAGATTAAACTAAATTTTTTAATGATATACCATTAGACGATGAGTTTTTTTCCTGCAACTCAACCAGACTTTAATTTAGGAGATAATTTAGATGACACACCCACTAATCTAGATGACACCCACTAGTGCACCTCAAACTGGAACACCTTCTATTCCCTCTACTATGAGACGATATCCCACACAACGAAAATTAAAATCTGTTGCATGCGATTTTTTTTATAGGGATCAAGAGAATCAAGTAGTTAGATGCCAAATTTGTAAAAAATGTTCATAAATTTAAAATGGGAAAAAGTCAGAATGAGACAGAGGTTTATTGAAACATGTACGGAGCTTCTCTTCTTCCTATGTAATAATAATACATGTTATTTGTTAGATATATTGGTGTTCCAAGACAGAAAATTTTGAAAGTAACGTCACATTCGTAAGAACGGAAATTGAAATGTAGTAATAGGGAAACTACATGACAGAAAGGCATTCTAATTGGTACTTGAAGCGATCTCAAAACATCCGCATAGAGAGAAAGCCTTTTGGTATTGCATTCTTTTTATCCCATATATATTACCATCAATCAATAAATTAAGTATACAATTGATGTAATAAGTGTCACTTTGAACTTCATCATAATTATTCAAAGAGTAATTTTTAGGTTGCTTTGACGACTACGACGTACTATTATTATGTATGACCGTATAGATGGACTTGATATTTTGTAGAAAGATGTGGGACCAGCTGTGGAATAACTTAAAGCTTTAATTAATTGTAATTAGGAGATAATTACGGTTAGTTAGTGAAGGTTAATTAGTTATTTAGTTCTAATCCTAGCTAAGTCGGTTAGATGTAATATATACAGTATTGTTACATTGGATCAATGAGAAGATATTTTCATTTCCATTTCTTCTCTCTATCATTCTCCCCTCTTCGATTCTCTCACTTCTTTCCATGGCTGAGTAATCTTAACATATTTAGGTATTTACTTTTAAAAAATAATTTGTCAAGAGATTCCTAGCTAGAATTAGTGAACTTAATAAAAAAAAATAAGAAATAGATTTATAGTCACTAAAATGTATGTTTCCTAAGGTAAAAATAGCAAATTAAGTAAAATAGAAATGCTTAAGTTAATTATTGCACTTATATTACTATGGCGAAGGATTTAGAAATAAGCTAAATTTCGCCATTAAAATTTGTCCGATTTTTTTTTTTTGCAGATTAATTTAATCCATTAAAGTTAACGGGAACCTTATTTGAATAGTGAGCTCAATAAGTCATTCATGCAAATGCGATATTCATGTCTTCAAAAGGAAGACCATGTGCTTCTTTAAACTTCTTAATTAGATAATCTGATAAGGAAATAGTTTTGCATAAAAGTAGTAGATAACTCAGAGAAAATAATAAAACTGGTCCTTTATGTTTTAGAATAGGTTTAAAGTAATTCCTTAAATGTATTCTTGAATAATTTTGGTCCTTTAAGTATATCAAGAACTCTTAATCTCATAGATATTTAATACATTGTACGTCTATTTGATTTGAGGGAATTGTGGGAAAATATTTAACTAGAAATATCAGAAATATCCAAACAAAACTTATTCGACTAGACACCAAAAATAGATTAAAAACAACATAGGTGGCACCTTAAAAAGGTACACCAAAACACTAAAAAGGAAAAAGAATAGCAAAAACTACAAAAATAAAATAAAATACACCTCCAAATTTATCATCAAATCTAGCAAACATAATTGTTAAATATTTAACATAGATAAAAAGGCTTACTTTTGACAAATTCAAAAGACAAACTATTCAAGAATATACTTAAGAAATTACTATGAACATACCCAAATATGAGACTATTTTTGTTAATTTTTCTCAGATAACTAGCTAGCTAGCATGTAACTAGTAAAATATGTGCTCCCCCATTCCGTCCATGTTTATTTGTTCATATTTAACTTGACACATATCTTAAAATAATAAATAAAATTATAATTTATTATATCATCATTAATTATATATGTCGAGAAATGAATTGAAAATAATTATACAGTATTTAATAATAAAAATAAAATATATATAAAATGATAAATTATCTCTTGATTTTAAATTAACAAATAAAGTTGAAAAATCTATTTTTAGAATAATACATACGTAAAAGTGGATGCAGGAAATAATTAATTAGTCAATTTTAAATGACCCAAAATGAAACATATATCCTATTCATTTGGTTGCTTGAGGTTGAGGTGTGGTACAGCAAAATAAGCTTATTAGAATTTTTTTTTTTTAAAAGGAAAGAGAGAAAACCAAAATAGGAGTATTGTGTTGAGTAATACGGAATGCTAAAAATAGAAATAACGTAAAGGAGAAATATACGTTTGTCGGTGAGTAGTAGCACCGGTGGAGATCAACGTCATCATCGTTAGAAGAACGATTTTAGCTGACACACTCCCATCACAAGGGGGGGCTTCCCACTATTTTTTAATGAACACGTGTCCTGCCTCGTATTCTCAACACTACTGCAATCTACCGCGAAAATCCTCCAACGGTAAAAAATGGATATTGGATCTAACTCAACCTCAAAAGTTAGCTTGTAAGGTGAAGATTGTCTAAGTACATATAATGAGTCCATGTTCCCATTCTATTTCCGGTGTGAGACTCTTAACACTCCCGACAAGTCCAAACCTCGTTAACTGGAGCGTTGACAATATAATTTGGGGGCACAACATCCACAAACAAATAATTGAAATGAGCCGGGCTCTGATACCATGTAAAGAATAAATCTTAGGCCTAATTCAACCCCAAAAACTAGCTTGTGGGGTGAGGATTGTCCAAATACATATAAGTAGTCTATGTTCTCATTATTTCCGATGTGAGACTCTTAACACTCACTTCCACAGTCCAATCCCGATTACCTAAGCTATATTTGCTTGATTGAGATACAACAACATTTTAATTTTTAAATGTAACAATAAGCCTTAAAATTACTCCATTTATATATGTCGTATTACTCCATCTGGTTTATAATAAGTGCATGTCCACCTAAATACTTTTATTTTGATTTGAAATAAGTATACATTTACTATATAATTAAAAAAATTAACTTTATTTTTTTAATATATCTTTTCTTATTAAATGCTTTCTACAACGCTTAGCTAATGCAGGCTATATCGTCTTCTTTCGCCTTTGATGTCTATATAGAGGAAGACCCAAAATTTAAAAATTGGAGGGACATCATTATCTTAACATGTGCTAACTAAACTATCAATGACAACTGAATAATAATAATAATCATGTCGACTGACAATCGATGGCATGAGCAATGTCGAAAGTACAAGTATATGAATCAAATATGGGTTGTAGCTCAAGTTATTGAAACAAGTTAAGGGTATCAGCTCAGTGGTCAATGTTGAGTAAAATATATGAAAGGTTACCGGATTGAACCCTCGGTAATCACAATAGCTTATAAGGATTATTTACGTGTTTGGTAAATATTAGAAATGCTTATTAATCAAAATCAATCAAGTTATAAATTGGTCATCTCTAACTTAAAATTTTATAGTTTATAGTAACTACTTTCGCTTAAACAAAATTTTATACGATTTTATCACTTGTATCTTTGTAATCTCATAAATACTATTTCTAAAACATAGCTTTTAATTATTTCTTTATTCTATTTTCGTCATTCTTTTTTTTTTTTTTTTTTTTTTTACATATTATTACAGTTATGTGTTTTTTTTTATAAATAGCTTTAACTACATTTCATCATCTTAACAAAAAGGTGTTTATCAATACTTCTTTTATCAAATATATTAATTGTTTATTATCATTTTTGACATTTATATCCAAATACCGAGTTATTTATAAAATTAATTTTAGCACCTAAAAATACTTTCAAACACTTGACGTTTAGCCGTTATTATAATCAAAGGATAATTTCAGAGACCTCCCCTGAGGTTTGACTCCGTAACACTCACATCCTTGTGGTTTATGATTTTACACTTACCTACCTTATATTGATTTACTTGTAACAAATCTTTTAACATATTTTTATTAATGTAAAAAATTATAATTTGACTAATTTGCCTCTTTTCTAATATACGGTTTTATTTAATGAATTTTGTAAACATCTTAACATATTAAATAAACTACAAGAAATGAATATAAACTACTAAATATGGAAAGTCAGGAAACAATTTCAGGGTTGAAAAATGTCATATAAAATTCGATCACTTCGGACTGGTCCTTTGGTGTCATATAAAATTCGATGCCTTTAGATTTTTCAATCATATAGTTACAAGAAGTTTGATCTAGATTTGCTTATGTGAAATAAGCAAATCTAGAACTTTTATTTGTTAGATTTTTCACATATCAGCAAACAAGATTTGTCGATCATAAACTCTTGACAGTAGTTTGGATTAACAATCATTGAAGATAAGATTTTATTATTACAGTATATATATATTACTTACAATACTTCAACTTTGTAAAAATGTACTTTGGATTGGGAATGATTGTGAAATATAGTTTGAAAAATCACTCAATGTTCCTAAGAATTTTATAAGAAGATTGGTCCAGTGTTACAATTAACAAAAGGATTTCCACTGTGTTTGCTCAAGTACTTTGAATTCATGGATAGTTATGTGAAAGCTTCATCGAGGCTTCAAATCTCAGAAGAGATTAATTAATTGGAGCCTCATTTTTCATCCTTGTATTTTAATGAGAAAAGGAATCTGAGAAATCCATACGAGTTAATATCGTTTGTTAATGCGTAAACTATTTATAAGATTAATTAAATAAAGGAGTATATTAGAAAAGGGGCAAATTAGTTAAAATATAATTTTTTTACATTAATAAAAATATGTACAAAGAATTATTACGAATAAATCAAAATAAGGGAGCTAAGCGTAATATTATAAACCATAAAGGAGATGAGTGTTACGAAGTCAAACCTGAGGGAAGGTCTTTGAAATTATTCATATAATCCGGTAGACACAATGTAATCCCAGCACTAAAATGGATTGAAATATTTTCCCGAAAGCTAGACATGTCACTGTTTTTCTGCCTTTGCCGGCAGTTGGCAAGTGTTTTAAAGTTCCTGTCGTTTTGGGATCCTAACTCTAATAATCGTCTCATCTTTACGCATCTCACCTTATCTATGCATGCATTGCTTGTCCTAGATCAAAAGTTATGTACCCTCTTCCCCAAACAGGCAATTTCTTTTGGAAATGTCATCTAGGATTTCCACAATTAATTAGAACTTCATAACAGATTTACTTTACTAGAAGTTGCACATACTGTTGGGGAAGTTCACCTATCCTTTTCTATGTGTCTCCGTCCACTTCCCTTTTTCATATTTGACAAATTAAAGTAACCCCGTAAAAGCAAAATACTGTTGTAGTAATTTTGTCTCTAACATCCACAAATATTTTTTGTGGATATTATTAACTCGTAGAAGTAATGATCTTTTAGACTGTGATCTCTTTTCCAAAAAAAAAAAAAAAGGTGGAACTCCCACCCCAGGAGCCCCACACCCCAATCCGACAGGTTTATAAAGGAGGTAAATCATGGTGACTCAATTGATTTCAAAAGTTAGACAAGTCACTATCACGCATTGCACAAGGGGTCCTCCTTTATTTCAAGAAGTAACCCCCACACTGCCGCTGACGGGATTCGATAAGGACATATAGTTGATCATAATTTGGTCTGCAGTATGCTGAAATGTTTAATCTTAAGGAGTAATCACTGACATAATTGCAAACTGCATTGTGTAAACAAATAACAGGTCAAATTATCGAATACTCCTATGTTTGTTTCTTAATAAGTTGGTGCATCATGCAAGGTACCAACCAATCCAAAACAAAATAGAAATGTCTTTGCTATGTAGCCTGTCTTAGTAGAAACATATATCGACGATCTATATTTTCAGCCACGTTTTATATTAAAAGAACGAAAATGTAAAGGAGAACGAAATAGGAGGAAAGGGATAAGCATTGACGACTAAATAACTCACTATGGGCTGTCGCTATATATATCCAGCAATTGGAGTTTGCTTCAGTTGAATTATATTTAATTTCATGTTAACTGAATAATTACTTCGCCGGACAAACAGAGTCGGATCCAAATTTAAGTTTTTATACTATCGACCTTTAAATTTTTAGTATTGGTCTTATTGTATTCTTAAATTATGAATTCATACCTAATATTTTTACAATTTAAATGAAATTTTATACATAAATTTATTATCCGCATTAAAATAGTGAGTTCGTGCAGCTATATAATTGCATCCGCTCTTGCAGACAAACAACCCAAACTATATAATTAAATCTACTTAACCCTAAATTCAATTATAAGGTGTCCTTCTAAACAAACTCTTGATCGTTTGTAGCAAACTATTTAGCTAATTAACTTAATTTTATATGTATTTGCAAGAGTTTAAAAATTTACAAGGTCACTAAAATGCATTCCAATTGGTGAAAGTAATCGCCCCACCACGCACCCATCAAATACCCCTCTCTGCCGACTTTCGTTGTTTATATTAGGAGTGGCCAGTGGGCCGGGCTCGGGTCTGGCGGGCCGGGTCTGGCGGGGTCGGGGTCGGGGCGGGACGGGAGAAGGGGCGGGGTCGGGTCTGGCGGGACTGGAGCAAGTCCCGTCCAGATCCCGATCCCGTCGGGCTCGGGTCGGGGCGGGGTCGGGCTCGGGGCGGGATACGGCGGGTTTTCATTTTTTTTTTTTTTTAAATAACATATGTATAAAAAAAACTCAATAAACAAAATAAGATAGTGTAATAAAAACATCCTAAGGCTGTTTTTGTGCCTCTTATATTATTTAATAGACATATGATTTTTTTGTAATACAAATACAATTGTCTAAAATCTAAATTGCAACTTTGTGGTGTTGTCCAAAAGTTACAAATTACATAATAAAATTACAATTAAAAAAATTACATTCTCAAAAAAACCTGTTCTAATTGCTTGATGATTTCATGTGGTTCTTCGGTTGGAATTGGTATTTGTTGGTCAAATTGATCCACGTCGCTTCCACTACCTTCGGTTAAGATTTCGTTGTAGTTTTCATCATCTTCTTCGTTGATCTCCGGTTGACCGCACCTTCTCCGCTCCGCTCGTATCCAATCTCTCGAATAATACGCAATTTTCAAGTCGTCTCCGGCTAATGAGTGTCTCGTGGTCTCCTATTTGATATCTCGCATGCGAGAAAAAGCGCTTTCGACGCAGATTGACGACGCTTGAATGTTCAAAACATCTCGAGCCATCAATGAAAGTGTCGGAAAGGTCTTCTCATTCCCCCCTCCGGTATTTCGAAGCAAGTCTTCATGTCCATCTTCATTGATAACTTCTTGATACGGTATGCGAACCCCGTAAAACAAAAATATCCAACTCGCTAATTTGGTTAGTAGTAGAGGTACGACCGCACATTCTATTTCGAGGCTTTCAATACTAGCCGCGAAAACAACATGTCTTTTGTGAGGTTGTGTTGAAGATGAAGAAGATGGTATGGAAGTTTTGGTAAGTTACTAGCATTTTCTTGTTGATAAAATATATATATATTTTTGCATTGGTGTTCTACGCTAGACAATACTTCTTCTTTAGTTTGTTCAATAGGTGGTGGGTGATTTAGATTTTTGGGACTTGGCGGTGGTAGTACTTCTATACAATCGTAAATAGTTTCAATTAGTGATTTAGTACCGTCTATTTTAATAGTAGGATTTAATACGTAAACCAATAATATAAATAGAGGGAATAGGAATAATTTTTTATTTTATTTTGAGAAACATTTTTTTAATAGCTGCCTTATAAGCTGGTTTTTCCATATATTCACTAAGTAATAAAAATATTAGAGTTATATAAAATAACATAGTTGAAATAGTAGGATAATATATACCGGAAAATTCTTTTGTTGCTTGAAAAAATATCTCTAAAAATACAATAAGTTCGGAGATTTTTTCCCAATCACTATCTAAAATCATATCACCGGCTTTTTATTATGAGAGTTAAAAAATAAAGTTATAGGTAATTTATAGTCATAAGCAACAAGTAGTTGCTCGTATAAAGAATTCCACCTAGTGGATACTTCTTGTGGAATTTTTCTAAAAGGTAGTCCACAATCATGATAAATTTTTTTATATTCTTTTCTACGTTGTACTTTATTACTTTTAAAAATAAAGTTTATAGCAAATTGTATTTTACTAAGAATGTCTTCAAAAAGTGATAGACAATCCTTTACAATTAAGTTATATATATGGCACGCACATTTTATATGAAAATGGTCTGGAAAAGAAGGAGTTAAACTATTTTTTAAAATTGTAATTGCGTAATTGTTATTAGAAGCGTTATCTAATGTAATAGTCATAATTTTATCGGTAATTCCGTAATAATCGCACACTTGATAAATATTTTCTCGCAATAAAAGTACCAAAGTGTGCCTATCATCTATATATCTATACGCTAAAATACGTTTTTGCATAGACCATTTATAATTTATCCAATGACAAGTTACGATTAAATAATCATGGCCGTTAGTACTACGACCTATATCGGACGTGATGGATACTTTGCCATTAAAATGATATAATGAAAAACGTAAATATTGTTGATATTCATGCGCGAATTTAAATACATCTCTCTTAACAGTTGATCTAGGAAAACCGTTAAAAGCGAGGATTATATATATCTCTAATGTAATGAATAAAATCGGGAGATGAAGGAAATGAAAAAGGCAAACCCTCCACAAAGAACTAATTTTGATATTGCTTCCCTATCTCTATGTTTATTGTATTTAGAGCCTACAATTCCCCCCGTCATAGGGTTAATTTGACCTCATACTTGGTCGGGACGATATCGGTATGTGAACCTTGTCCCGATGGAGCGGCCGTTTGCGCACCCGGTTTTGAAGCCCGATATTGGGCATACCTAGCTGGATGAGCACTTACTACGTGTCTAATTAAACCCCCGTCCCACCGTGACCTTTTCCGCTTTTAAATTTTAAAACATTTTTACAAATTTTACATATGGCTACTTGATTCTCTACGTCCCTATCAAAAAATGTCCATGCATCCGATTTTAATGGTCGTTTTTTGGACCTCGTCTCATACTAGGGGGAATAGGAGGTATTTCGGTTGAAGGTGCACTAGTGGGTGTGTTGTCATCAACATTAGTGGGTATATCATCTAGATCATCGTCTAAATTAAAGTCTTCTTGAGTTCCGAGAAAATAGCTCCTGGTCTAAATCTAATGGTATTGTAGGAAAATGTTGAGTATCAACAAAATCATCCCGTGTAGGAATAAGATGACTAGAAGAAGTACCCTTGCCCTGGTTGCCCCTACTAGAAGAAGCACCCTTACCCTTACCCTTAAACATACCTTTTAATCCTTCCATTTTAATTATGATAATAAATAAATAAATAAATAATTAAAGACAATAAAATTAAGTGATCTAAACTAAATAAACAGAAAATAATAATTTAATGAATGAACGAATGTACCAAACGCCGACGTAACGTCGACGTGTAATCGAGAGGTTGAAAATTGAAACTTTGCTCGATGGAAGATCCTCAAGCTAGTTGCCAACTTCACTACCAATTCCCAAATGAATAAATAAAATTGAATATTTAGCAAACAATGTAGACTTGTAGAGAGATATATTGAGAAATTAGAGAGATTGTAGGAAGATTTGTGAGAAAGATGAAGAGAAAATGAGTTATTTATAGTTGAAAAATTGGGTTAAAGTGTAAATATAATAACTTATGGGTTAATAATAAATATTAAGGAGTATGGGGTTGGGGGAGGGGGGGGGGCTAAAATGGCCGTTGGTCAACGGCCATAATCTAAAATGGCCGTTGGTGCAACGGTCATTTTTGCAAAGGGGCGGGGTCGGGGCGGGCTCGGGTCTCGCGGGACGAGACATCGTCCCGTCCCGAGTTCGAGTCCCGCCCCCGTAATTTTTTTTTTTTTGGCGGGGTCGGGGCGGGACCGGGGCGGGCTCGGGTCGGGGTCGGGCTGTCCCGGCCCACTGGCCAGCCCTAGTTTATATATACAAGTAATACAACCCCATTGACCCCCGGCACAAGCAAGTTGGTAAGTGGCAAGGTGATTAGAGTACAATCACTCCGACGTCGCGGATTCGAATCCGTGTGGTGACAGTCTTTGCTGAAATATTGTAAGGGTTGTTGCTGGGTTCGTGTCCCGTTGGTCCTCTCCCTTGCAGGGCTGCCACTCGCGCATATCCCTCGATTTACATCTCACCTGACCAAGGGACCTCTGATACAGGTGGGGTTTCGCCCGGGACTTTCCCCTTCACAAAGTAATACAACCCCATTTCTTATCTTTCAAAGATTCCTCCTTACACACACACACAACTGATCACTCTACCACCCACCTCCTTAATTTCCCAATTCATATACAGTGTCACCCTTTCTTGGGTGGTCGTCATTCCTTCTTTCTTTTGCATTTCTTTCAATTACTACTACATTTCACATCTTAGCCAATCACTACTACTTATAACCCACCATCCAAACGAACCACTATCACCATAAACCATTGGCTCTTCTTTCTCCATATATAGTTACTAAGCTAATTTATTAAGAAAATTATTCCTAAAAAATAAGAGATACAGAGACGTTACCAATTATGAGAATCTCTACTTCTTTGATGATTCTTAGCCTTCTTGTGCTTACCTTCTGTGAAGGTAACTAAGGAATGCTCTGTAACACACATTTCTGAATTTGTTTTTTCTTGGATTCATATCATAATATATTGGCATTAATGACGGAGTTTCACCAAAAATAAAAAGCTTTCTCCATAAAAATCCAATCTTTAATTATTCAAAAAATTATCTATGAATTGTTTATTTACATTGGTTTTTAATTCCATTTTTCCTTATGTAGGTATATTGGGGGCTACGTTTACATTTGTGAACAAGTGTGACCATACTGTGTGGCCTGGAATACTTGGAACTCCAAAACTTGACAGCACTGGTTTCGAGCTAACCAAAGGCACTTCTCGTTCATTTCAAGCACCGACCGGCTGGTCCGGCAGGTTCTGGGGCCGAGCCGGCTGCAATTTCGACGACTCGGGAAGCGGTTCATGTGCCACAGCCGACTGCGGTTCCGGACAAATGGAGTGCAACGGCGGAGGAGCAGCACCTCCGGCGACACTAGCAGAGTTCACACTCGGGTCAGGTTCACAGGACTTCTATGATGTGAGCTTAGTGGACGGGTACAACTTGCCCATGATGGTGGAAGTGAGTGGCGGGTCGGGTCCCTGTGCATCCACGGGTTGCAACGTGGACTTGAACCTGAAATGCCCGACGGAGCTGAGGGTGGAAGGCGGCGGCGCTTGTATGAGCGCGTGTGATGCTTTCAAGACTCCACAGTATTGTTGTGCAGGGGCTTATGCTTCACCGGCGACGTGCTCGCCGTCGGTGTACTCGCAGATGTTCAAGTCGGCATGTCCTAAATCTTATAGCTATGCTTATGACGATGCGACAAGTACATTCACTTGTTCTAATGCCAATTACATCATCACATTTTGTCCCTCGTCTCTGCCAAGGTAAATAAAATCTCTTGAATTTAGGAACTGTTTGGCTATGATAAATTATTCAATTGTTTTTTCACTTTATTTAAAAATTATCATTTGAAAAATACCTCGAATTATGTTTTTATTTTTTCACTTTTGATATATTCAAATAATTAAATATTCTTTGTAAAAATTATAACCAAACATAATTCTATCTTCAACTCTAACTCCAAAACATCCAAATAAAATAAAAAAATATTTATTTTTTATGGCCAAACACCTACTTAGATCGTGTATATTGAAAAGGGTTGGTAATTTTACTTGATGTTATTATATCAATCTCATTATCTAACAATTAGCTTTGGTTAACTTAACATAATGGTGTAAAAAAATTATAATAGTGTTAGAGCAATAAATAGAATCTATCAGTCAAAAGGAAAAACGAGTAGAGTATTAAGAGTTAGTATAATTCATGATTTACAATTTAAATTCATTTCGAAGTACATTACTATTTAAAATGATTTTGATCAAAGATAATACTCCGTTAGCTCTAATGCTTATATTTCCCTTTTGTGCAGTAAAAAATCAAAATCAGACGGATCAACAAATGAGTCAGGAACTGAATCAGGTTCTGGATCATTTTCAGGTTCTGAATCAGGGTCAGATTTCGGATCGTTACCAGATTCTGAATCAGGATCAAGGTCAGGGTCAATGGATCAGGCAATGTTAGCGAATGGATCTTGGTTAGCAAATTTGGCTACAGGGAGCTCGGCTAGTAATCAACCTTCAAGAGTTATTCAATTTATACCACTAATAGTGGCTTTTGTATTTTTTATAGGTTCACTTTTGAAATTATAGAGTTTATAATTATTAAATTTCATTGAGTAGAGTAGATAAGCTTGTTAAATGTTAATTTTTAAAATAAAAGGAATAAAAGGAGGTATAAAGAGTCCGCAACTTAAGTAACTCACTTTGTGGGATTTGAAACATAAATACCCACTAAAAAAGCTATAATACTATCTTTTACACAGGAAATTCCTGCGCAATAGGATTTAACAGTAAAGTCATTGTTAAGTCCTATTGCGCAGGAATTTGTTGCGCAATAGGGGTTAATATAAACCCTAAAGACTTGGTCATTTTCAAGTCAGTCTTTACCTTCTTCATTTTCACTCTTTTATCATACTTTAAAATCATGTCTCAAAGCTCCGAAACGTCAAATTTTGCCATAGAACCCGATGTTAGTGAATGCGGTTATTATTGTAAGCTAAGAACATCAAGGACCCAAGATAATCCGGGTCGTCATTTTTGGCGTTGTAAAGTGCATGAAGTAAGTGTTTTTACAAGTTTTTAGAGTTTAGAATTTTTTCACATTATCTACATATTTTACTTTCAAAAATTGATTTTCTTGTAATGCTTATAGGATATGAATGGTTGAAAAAACAATCGATGGGAAGATGACATTCCCGTGGATAAAACGGTGATGACGAAGTTTAAAAAGCTTCTTGTTGATAGAGATACTGCAACTTCATGTATCACTAGAGATACCGTGAAGTTTGACTTGCAGTTTAGACTTATGGAAGCTCAAGAAAAAATTAACCTTCTGGAAGACTTGCTAAAAGAATCCGAAGAAAAATAAAGTTTTTTAAAGAATAACCTTAGAGACACTCAACAAGAGAAAAATGCTTTGAAAGAAAAAATAAAATTTTGGAAGATTATTTGTGCTATCTTGTTATTTTTTATTATTCTTTGTATTTTGTTTATTAAGTTTGTTATTTCTATGTATTTTTTTATTATGTATTTTCGATTTAGTTTGTTATTTTTATGTATTTTATTTTTACTAGTTGCACATTTTCATGTATTATGTATTTTGTATAATGTAATTGACACCTTTTATGTACTAATTTATTTGTGTTTTCATTAAAATTGTGAATTGTTGAACTTTTTATGTATTATTAACTCTAAGAAGCTTATATAAATTAATAATAGACCATAACAATCAAAGCAAATTAAAACATAGCAATTTTCTTCAAATTGATGACTTCATCATAAATTAAAAATAAAAATTAAATCATGAGCCCTGAACTTAAATGACCCAAAAATTAAGCAAGTGAACCAAAATAATCTCTAATCATCATCAGAATAGAAGTCCTCAATATCGTCCTCAGAATAATATTTTGGGTTTCTAAAGACACATCTTCTTTCTATAGATGTTAGTTCTCTACCAGTTGATGATGCTTGTTCTTCGGCCAACTTTAGCATGTAAATCTACAACGTCTTGCTAGCATTTTGTTGTTTTCTTTTCTAATCCTTTATACGGAAACCTCGTAAGAGTGTGGACTAGTTCGAGGCATGTTCATTAAGAACCTTGTTGGAATTTGATCGTTGAGATTTTCCAAGTCACGAACAAGACGTTCTGATTCGGCATGCCGATATGCCCATTCTCGACGTAACCTGCAATAATATTCTCGTGGATCTGAATATTTCACATTGCAAAAATCATCATTACGTTCTATAAGAAGGTGGGATTTCAAATTGTCTATCTTGAATTTATTATTATCAAGAAAACTCGAATCAACGGAATAGCTGCTATGATTTGAGCTACCATCACCACTGTTATTCAAATCATTTGGAAGAAATACCGACCAATCAACATTTCTACTACTCGACAATGAATATGTTGTAGTTTAATAACAAATGAAAGACTACTTATATAGTGTTAAATATACCCGTGATATACATGGGTTTGAACATGTATATCACGGTTTCACAAGGCAACTTTACCATATATGAAACTGTGGTATACACGGTATACAAGCCCGTGTATATCACGGTTTTGGAGCATTATTTTGATGTAAATCTTATATTAAATTAGGCGTGTACACTTACCATAATTATAAGATTCTTGTACAACTAGAATAGGGTTTTGGGAGTAGAATAGGAATATGATTTTCCTATTATGGAAAATTGTAAATTGTATATATACTCTTTCATTAATGAAAATAATCAAGGGATTATTTCTATCATGGTATCAGAAGTCTAGGTCAAATATTTCCTCTCGTGCATCGAATTCCGAGAACTTCACCTCGGTTTCCGTGCGTCTTTGCTCCCTTCTCTCTTCCAAAAATTTCTTCTCAATCTCTACATCACGTCTTACGTTGCTATTATGGCTAAGAAAACGTTTCACCCTGCCCTTACTGTTTCTAACATCAAGAATCACATCCCTATCATTCTTGAAATAGAAAACGTCCAATACGCGACGTGGGCCGAACTGTTCAAAATTCACGCTCGCTCACCTCAAGTCCTCCATCATGTTATCCCCGTGGCTCCAGCGGATACCGAGGTGACAAAACCCGAGGATGATCCTAAGTTATGGACAATCATTAATGCTACCGTTCTTCAGTGAATTTACTCCACTATTTGTACCGACCTCTTGCAAATGATTATCGAACCATACGCTACGGCGATGGATGCTTGGAATAGAGTGCGTGATATATTCCAAGATAATCAAAATTCTCATGTTGTTACCCTTGAACATGAATTCTCTCACGTCAATATGGAAGATTTCCCCAACGTTTCAGCATACTGCAAAAAGGTTAAAAGAATTGGCGGATCAACTCCGCAACGTTGGTGCGCCCGTTACCAACGATCGTCTGGTTCTTCAGATGGTTGTAGTACTTTCTGAGGCCTATAGTAGCGTCGGTACGCTTCTCCATCAAAGCAGTCATCTGCTGCAGTTTTATCAGGCCCGTTCTATACTCATGCTCGAAGAAGCCGGCTTGGCTAAGAAAGCGGCCACTGGGGCTCCGTCCGTCGTCATGATGACCGAGTCTAATTTTTCTCCATCCGTCTCAAACAATTCCGGCCAAAACCGCAACAACGGTGGCGGTCAAAAGGGTCAGAATAGCAAAAATAATGGCAAAAATTGTGGCGGACACCGATGTGGCAATAAAGGGGGTGGCACTGGCCTCGGGGAAGTGGGCTGCAAGACAACTTGCCACATCCCTGGGGCCTATGGCCTTGGAACTGGGCCTGGGCCTAACAACCCTTATTTTCCGTCATACACTGCCCACCCGCACTGGGCCCAGTTTTAGCAGCCAAGCAGGCCCAATTTTTCCAGCCCATAGTGGCACCCGAGAAGCAATTCTGGGTCGGGGCAACAATCCGGCGTTCTTGGGCCTCGACCCCACCAGTCTACTATGCAGCGGGCCCCACCCCAATTGACATTGAAGCCGCGATGCACGCACTTTGATTAAATCATTCGGACGGGAATTTGTACATGGACACCGGTGCCACTACCCATTTGACATCCGACCAAGGTACTCTCTCGTCTTATTCCAATTATAGCACTAATCGTGGCATAATTGTTGGTAATGAAAATTCGATTCCAATTTGTGGTTACAGTCATAAAACTTTATCTCCTCCCCATCCACCACTTGTCTTGAAAAATGCCCTTCATGCCCCTAACTTGATTAAAAATTTGGTGCATGTTCGTAAATTCACCAATGATAATTGGGTTTCTGTTGATTTTGATCCTTTTGGGTTTTCTTTGAAGGATTTCAAGACGGAATCCGGTATCTCGAGTCAAGACTTGCCGTCTACTTTTGTAGCTCTAGCTCCATCCTTATGACATGCACGTTTGGGTCACCCTGGGTCATCTATTGTTTCTTCCTTACATAAAAATAATTTTATTTCTTGTAAGGGTACGAGTAGTACTCCAATTTGTCAATCATGTCCTTTAGGAAAACTTGTTAGATTACCATTTGTAGCCTCTACTTCCCGTACTTTAATGTCATTTGATATTATTCATAGTGATTTATGGACATCTACCGTTTTAAGTTTTGTGGGTCATCGTTACTATGTTATATTTTTGGATGATTATTCTAATTTTTTATGGACTTTTCCGTTAGCAAAAAAATCTCAAGTTTTTTCCACCTTCTTGAAATTTAGAGCATTCGTCCGTACCCAATTCGAGCGCGAAATAAAGAACATTCAATGTGATAATGACAAGGAATATGATAATGGGATGTTTCAGGATTTTTGTGCAACTAATGACATTATGTTTCATTTTTCTTGTCCTCATACGTCTTCACAAAATGGGAAAGCCGAATGAAAAATTCGTACCATTACTAATATTATCCGAACTTTGTTGGTCCATGCTTCTGTACCCCCTTCTTTTTGGCATCACGCTCTACAAATGACTACTTCTCTTCTTAACATACTTCCTACCAAAGGTTTGGCATATTCCTCCATTCTTCAAATCTTATATAATAAGACTCCTTCGTATTCACATCTTAGGGTCTTTGGGTGCTTATGTTATCCGCTCTTTCCGTCAACTACAATTAACAAACTTCAAGCCTGTTCTACTCATTGTGTGTTTTTGAGTTATCCCTCTAATCATCGTGGTTATAAGTATTTTGATTTATCGTATAATAAAATCATCATTAGTCATTATGTTATTTTTTATGAAACACAATTTCCGTTTGCAAAGGTTAATAGTCTCGGGCCAAGTTCGTATAATTTTTTAGATGATGATATCTCCCTATATATTATCCACCATTTATCGGACATGTCCCGCACCCAAAATCCGCCAGCGGGCCCACTGCCCAATGGTTCTCTAGTACCTTCACAATCAATCGTCATGGGTCCAGCAACTGGGCCGCCTCTCCAGCCCAGTTCTGGCCCAGTTTTTGTTTCTACCATCAGTCCCAGTTCTTGTATTGGCCAGCAGGCCCACTGCCTGTTGGCCAGTCTGTCACCTGTCCCGGTATTTTCCAAAATCCACTAAATTCTCCCCCGAGTCACAGACCGGTCACTCATAGTCAATGGGGTATTTTTAAATCGAAAAGACATTTTAATTTAAATTCTATTGTTCTTAAATCTCCTCTACCCCGTAACCCAGTGTTCGCGTTAAATGACCCGATTGGAAATTGGCTATGACTGATGAATATGATGCTCTTATTGATAATAAGACATGGGAGTTGGTACCCCGTCCTTATGATGTTAATATTATTCGGTTTATGTGGATTTTTACTCATAAGGATAATTCTGACGGTACGTTTGCGAGGCATAAGGCTAGTCTTGTAGGTGATGGTAAGACTCAGAAGTTTGGCATGGATTGTGGTGAGACGTTTAGTTTGGTGGTCAAAATGACTACCATTCGTACTGTTCTCAGTCTAGCTCTTTCCAAAGCATGGCCCATTCATCAGTTAGATGTGAAGAATGCTTTCTTACATAGTGATTTTAAGGAGACCGTTTATATGCATGTTGCCTTGGGTTTTCGAGACCCCAAATATCCTCATCATGTATGTTTATTGAAGAAGTCCTTGTATGAGCTTAATCAGTCCCCACGAGCTTGGTATAAGAGATTTGCAGACTATGTTTCGTCTATTGGGTTTTCGCACAGCAGGTCTGATAATTCATTGTTCATATATCGTCGTGGTTCTTATCTGGCTTATATTTTATTATAAGTGGATGATATTATCTTGACTGCTTCCACTGATGCTTTGTGCAAGTCTATCATGACCATGCTCAGTTCTGAGTTTGCTATGAAAGACTTGGGGCCCTTGACTTATTTTTTGGGGATTGTTGTTTCTCGTCATGCAGGTGGGTTGTTCTTATCCCAACGAAAGTATGCAACTGAGATTATTGAGCGTGCTGGAATGTCCTTGTGCAAGTCTACTTCCACTCTCGTCGATACTAAGCCCAAGCTGAGTGCTGCGGCTGGCTCACCTTAAGAGGATCCGACCCGCTATCGTAGTCTTGCATGGGCTCTTCGGTATCTTACTTTCACGAGACCAGATATTACGTATGACGTACAACAGGTGTGCTTGTTTATTCATGATCCCAGGGTTGAACACATGAATGCGTTCAAACGCATTATTCGCTATATCCAGGGGACACTTGACTGTTGCTTACATTTATATCCTTCATCGACATCTACATTTGTCTCGTATACAGATGTTGATTGGGGTGGTTGTCCAGATACCAGACGTTACATGTCCGGCTATTGTATGTTTCTTGGTAATAACTTGGTCTCATGGTCTGCGAAGCGTCAGTCTACATTATCACGCTCTAGTGCAGAGGCTGAGTATCGAGAGGTGGCCAACGTGGTCTCTGAATCATATTGGTTAGGTAATCTTCTTTTAGAGCTTCATTGTCCTATTCAGAAAGCTACCTTGGTTTATTGTGATAATGTTAGTGTCATCTACCTTTCTGGTAATCCCGTTCAACACTAAGACACTAAACACATCGAGATGGATATTCACTTTGTTCGCGAAAAGGTAGCTCGTGGACAAGTACGCGTCTGCCATGTCCGTTCCAGGTATCAAATTACAGACATCTTTACAAAGGGTCTTCCCTCGGTCATTTTTGAAAATTTTAGGGACAGTCTCAGCATATGAAGACCGTCCGCTATGACTTCGGGTGTGTGTTAAATATACCCGTGATATACATGAGTTTGTATACCATGTATATCACGGTTTCACAAGGCAACTTTACTATATGTGAAACTGTGGTATACACGGTATACAGGCCCATGTATATCACGGTTTTGGAGCATTATTTTGATGTAAATATTGTATTAAATTAGGCTTGTACACTTACCATAATTATAGGATTCTTGTACAACTAGAATAGGGTTTTGGGAGTAGAATAGGAATAGGATTTTCCTATTATGAAAAATTATAAATTGTATATATACTCTTTCATTAATGAAAATAATCAATAAGTTATTTCTATCATATAGTTGCAAACCCCTAAGTACTCTTGGGGTCGTCATGACCCTACCTACCTACTTTATTATAAAAAATATTAATAGGATCACAGAGATTTATCTTCATCGGATATCTCACAATCCGAATTCCACTTGAATCTGAATCTGACGTAATCAAATTGGTTCCAAAATGACATAATAACTCATTTTAATGTGAATGCTAGTTGTTCGTCATTCATGTTATATACTACTCCTTGATTTGACAACACTATGCTCGCTTTTGACCGCTTTATATGACACTTATATTGCACAAGTTTTACATGCGCAAAATATGAGTTTTCGGAATGACATCCTTGATTTGACAACACTATGCTCGCTTTTAACAGCTTTATATGACACATTTATATTGCGCAACTTTTACATGCTCAAAATATGAGTTTTTGAAATGACATCATTGATTTGAAAATATTATGCTCTCTTTTGACCGCTTTATTTGACATACTTATAATGCGCAATTTTTACATGCGCAAACTATGAGTTTTCGGAATGACATCCTTGATTTGACAACACTATGCTCGCTTTTGACCGCTTTATGACACACTTATATTGCGCAATTTTTACATGCGCAAAATATGACATACTTATATAATGGAGCTTTTATATAACTCGTTTGGTTAAAAACTTTTATATAACTCATTCGATTAAAAAAACTCACATTTTAAAAATGTCTAGAAAACTTACATTTAATAGTTGGTTCAAAAATAGACAAAAAGGCGAGGGTAGCTCAAGAAGGCCTCATGGTAGGATAGAAACAAACACAAACACAATTGAATCATGTTTTGAAAAAGAGATATTAGGATGTCATATGGATTTATCTGATGAAAAATGGTATGGTGTTCTTCATCCCTTTAAAAATCAATCAATTTTTTTCAATGTTGATTTAAAAGTTGTTGGACACATAATTGAGGGTGACACACTCTCCTTAAAAATCGAAGGAGCTATAATTTTGGGTGAAAATTTTCAATGGGTTCAACTATATTCGAGAAGGTGTGATCATTGGAAATGACTCTTTTGGCCAATAAGCCTGATCACCAAGTGGGTAGAAATTACCGACATATGATTTACAATAACTTTTGACGCTGTATTCCGATGCCACATAATTTGATACCATTTTGTCAATTGCCTCAAAACACTTGATGGCATGAGAACACGACATGTGGAATGATTGTCACTTACCACAACTACACGTTCTCGTCATCTCATAAATGATATGAATGTTTCCTCCTAAACCTTGGTAAGAACCTGTCCTGACTTCAAACACAAATTCAGCATGGTTATACTCTACCATCTTGTGCACCTCACATTTTTTCCTATGACGCTCGAACATTTTTGCAAGATTTGGCATCCATTTCCCACCATTTGCTAATATGGATTTGGCTTGTCTTGTCCTAACCACAAATCGCTACACAACTTGCTTGTAAGTCATTCTCACCATTGCAGTAACAGACATTTAGGAAACTTTTTTTCTTGATGCTCTATTGCAACCGCCCACATCAATTTGTTTAGTGTGTTGTTTCTATAGGCCGTTTGTTAAATTTATCTTTATGTACCTTAAACAAAAGCGATGGTAAAGCAAAGAGAGGCTTCCACCCCACCAAATAAAATATATTTTTCAATATGCCATGATGTTTATCAGATAGCACACATATGCCCATACGATTCTTAATAACATATCGCCACAAATGTGTCAAAAACTTCCCCCATGTCACGTTTCTCTCATTAGTGGCAATGGCTAAAACAAGAGGGAATATCGACTCATTGGCATTCATTCCTACTGCAATCAGTATCTTGATGTCGTATATCCTATACACATGCATGCCATCTATGGATATGACTGGCCGTCAATGAGCAAAACCATCAATGCATGGTTTGAATGTCCAAAACAAAAAATTAAAAATATTACCGACCATACCATATTGGATGTCGAGCTTCCACTCTACAACAGTACCATGATTGATTTTTTGTAGATCTGCCATATACCTCGGCAACTGCTGGAAAGATCCATCCTAGGTACCGTAAATCATCTCAAAAGTGTGTCTACGCCCGAGATATCTCTTTATCTTGCTTACCATTTTACGATATACTCTCTTAACGTTTCTAATGCAATTTTTGATGGGAAATCTGGACAAGTTTAAACAAATAACATTTAGCAATGATAATTTAATTGATGTTAAAATTATAATGAACTTGGTTGAATATGGTACCTTGGGATTTCGGCAATGTCAGCAAGTAACACTTAAGCAATCATATTTGTATCTAAATTAAAATGATCTGCTCGATTCTCTTCCATATCACTAGTGTGATGCGGGTGAAATTTTGTGATAGTCCACATACTATCATAAGTAACAATGCCCCGAAGCATCCATTGACAACCTTAATGTTGTCGTCTGTAAATCAGCCTCCGCATATTTCAGGTTGAATTATCAACCCTAAACTCCATCATTTCCTTGAAGCTATAAATTTTAACGGCCCATTGTAATGCCTTTTTGGATTCGAACATCATGTCTTTTGCAAGGTGAACTTTATCATTTACAAGATCGACCGGTTCTTTCCACATTTTTTGATGAATTGGATCATCTTCTCTGGTGAAGACAAATGCATCTGCACGACCTTGAAGATTGTCAAGATATGAAATCACGTCAGAATGTCACTGAATTGGGCTTTCTACCATCGGTTCGTGCTGGTGAATTGGGCTTTCTGCCAGCGGTTCTTGCTGGTGTGGCCGACTTTGCATCACTTCTACTAAATGTTGTTCCTGCCTATGAGGATGAACATCAACCTCATTATCTGATATATTTACGTCATCATCATCAGATACCTTTGCATTCGGTATATCATCGCGATCACTAGATGGTGTTTCTATATGATTTGGATAATCATCACCATCTAGTAAAGGCCTCTTCCTACACGAAAAATAGGTAACATATTTTAAATACCAACATCAAAATATATATGAATTATTTAATATCAAGGTAATGAACCTACCGATAATGAACAATATTGTCAAGGTTTGAAGAAAGATCAATTGCACCGAAATCAACAATTGGTACCACTGACGAGTTTTGTGAATAATTTTCACTACAGAGGCAGTTCAAATATTGCAAATACTAAACATCAGAACACTTTATATTATTTAATTAATAAAAAGTATACCTACCGATAATAATCAATTGCACCTAACTGAGAGGATTGCCCAATATTACTCATATCAGGTGTATAACCCCTAAAAAGATACAAAAAATTATTACCATGCATATAATAAACATGTGCTACTACACAAAATAATAATTAAAAATAGATATTTATCAATTTTCCCGTAATTTTGATTAAATTGCTGGCTTAGAGTTTTCAGCAGCACTTGACCTCTCAAAATGTCTATATAAGAACTTAATTCCGTGTAAGTGTTACCATGAGTAGGCTGGACATGAGAGACTTCCTGACGAGTCCTGACCAAGACTTCACTATGGCTGTGAGGTATTTTTTAACATACATTTCAAGAACATTGAGGTTGATTAACACCTTATATTCTTCCGGCGCCCTCAAATATTTTCTCAAAGACTCATCATCAATGTTATTCCACTCCCCATAAAGCACTAAACCTTGCGGTGTAATGATATTGAATATCTGCCTGTTACAGATAATTTATACTCACGATTACTTTTCATTCTTTTGAGTATGGCATTGAGTAATGTTTCATAATCCAAAGTAGTTGAAAACTTAACATGGTATTGTGGTTTGATACTATAACGAACAGCACTAGTATCATGAAAAATCTCTCCATCCCAAAATAAAGAAACCTTAACAGTTGAAGGAGGTGCCATTTTTTATGAACTTTGGAGTTTTTTTTTTTTTTCAAGAACTTGTAAAAAGATGACTTAAACTTATGAAATTGATAAGTCTTTACCTTATCCAAAATTCATATTAAATAGAAAAAATGGATGAGTTGTCATAGTGTCATGTCAAATCAAGTACAAATGAGTAGATAAATAATTGATTTTAAACACAATAATTTATTGTATAATTGAACTAAAAGTGAACATTTTAAAAATGGGGCTGCTAGTAAAATAACCGCGCCGTTAACGATTAAGTCATTTTGCGCAGAAAATTCGTGCGCAAAAGGTAGTATTGTAATTTTTATTTAGTGGATATTTTGAATCAAAATCTCATTTTCTGGGTCAATTAAGTTGGGGACTCGAGGTATAAAGCACCAGCTTCTGTTAGGCTCACACTGCTCCACATTGTAAACGATTCCATCAATTACATTTTCACGAAGTTCATCTTTTAATTAAATAAATAGTACTACGCATCAAAATAACGGAATATTCCTTTGTCTATGCTTTAGAGCCAAACAAAAAGATAAGAATATAAAAAAGAAGACATAAATAATTATGGGAAAAAGATTGTTAGATTGAGAATGAAACAAGTCGGATTTAAATTTACATAATGAGACAATCGGAATTTAAATTTACTTTAGGAAAAAAGCTAAATATACCCTTGAACTTTATATATACAATGTATATTATTGTATACTTATATATACACATTTTTGGAAAGTTCAGGGTATATTTGACCTTTTATTCTTTTTTTTATATGGTACCGTACACTTATAGTATAGATTATTTTTTTTAGAATTTTAAAATGACGAGGGTGGGGGTAGGGGCATAAAATATGCAACTTTTGGTAGTCTCTGTATTCTATCCAGAAACCTTATACTCCAAAACAAAATACTCTGTGCAAGTAGTCCTTTTCCAATAAGACCAAAAAGATGAGAGAAACCGTTCGATATTTTTTGGTGCTCTTTATGATCTTTTCACAAAGGTCAAAATGTAATAAGTATCAACTTCCTCTCTCGTTGGTTCATTATTTTATCAGTGTTTGTCCTATGATTGGAACTCCACTAGAACCTACCTGTAAGGAAAATGCTTATTCACTGGTGCTTCTAATTTTAATCTTTACTGAAATATAATGTTCTCTATGAAAAAAAACAAGGAGTAATCAAGTAATCAATCAATTCTATCGAAGGAATTTGTGGTATAAGTTTTTAACGTATATTCTGATCTTTTCTCCGATTTCATCAGCTAGCGAGGATCAGTGAGAACAAATGGATGCAAAAAATTAACTGACCTGCAACACATCAAACATTATTACTCACTTCGTCTCGTTTCATATTGTTTTCCTTCGAAGTGTTTTCCGTTTTATCGGCTGACGAAATCGGATGACAAATTGATTCATTAACTAAGCAATTTGGACAGAAAGCGGAACTCTAACTTCCAGCAATGGGTTCACCAACTACTCCAGAAAGAGTTAGGATGGTGATTAAGTAAACTACGTGGTAAGAAACATAAATACAGCTACAGTGCAATAAAGACGATAAAGATAGAATGAAGATATGTAAGAATCAGATTTTTGATTGATTGTGGTGTGTTGTTTATGTACAAATGATTCCTATATTTATAGTACAAGAAAAATAAACGTGACCCCCTATGTTAGCCACCGAACTACCTACTAAATCCACTAGCCAACTATGAGGAGGTGGTGTCAATTTTTTCGCTTGGACCTCTAGCACGATCAACGACACTCTCTTCTGGTCTCTACCTTTTCTAGAAGGTCCTTTGACTTGGTCTTCGAGGTGTCCGAGCATGTGTGGGTCTCAGCCGTTCCTCGGAATTATGACTCGGCCAGACTACTGCAATAGCCAATGATGCTTTTCTAGCCGAGGGTAAGGACTAACAGATTTGGCTATGATTCCGCTCAGTTTCCGACTTAGAATCATTTTTCACCTTCAGCTGTCACTTGATTCGGCTAAACACTTTTGAGTGTTAACAATTGCCCCCTACATTAACTCGAGTGCGGCTGTCGAGTTGATGTATTCCAAAATGGCCGTCGTTTCGTGTGGCAGTCGTATGTGTCATTTCAATCACTTTTGCCTTAAATGCATGCAATGATGGTCTTTAAAAAGTTCTTTTTTCATTCCACAGAAACGTCTCGGCTTCCACAATTAATTTCTGACGGATTTTTAGCCACACGTTTTGGACGAAAAGACTCCCAACAGAGTGTCAATCATATCTCCAAGAAAAAGGAAAAACTTATGAGAGACATCCTCCCACCAAAAGGTTTCTCATTCAATCTTCTCGGTCATTCCCAAATTTCTCGCCTTCTTCAGAAAACCCTATTTCTTCATCAGAAAAAGAAAACACATATCTTCATCTTCTTCTCTATCTCTGGGATCGGATAGCACCGGTTTGGCTGTTGATTACCTAATCCCCACTTTTGCCTTCATAGATGAACAACTGGTTCTCGCCTCTTTTGGTACATCTGAACAAGGTGACCTCCTTCTTTCTCAACACCTAAGCCCGGCGAACTACGACCTTCCGATTACCTATGACTAGTTCACCGGCGATCGTTGTCCTCCTAGTCTGCGTACCCGGCCGACCAAGATTACCAACTATTCTATCTGGTTGGACCGAGTGAAGTCGACCAAAGAAGCCGAATGGAGGCACACAGGTCTCTACGACGCCATTGTGCTGTCGGAGTTTGACTCCTCCTGCACATCAGTCTTATATATGCCTTTCTTGGTTACTAGTCGACCGTTGTCAATGCCTTTGTTTTCCCTTGGGGAATGATAACCCACACACTGCTTGATGTGATGGCGATACTTGGTCTTTCGATTCCGGGAGCCGAGGCTCCTATCCTAAGTGATATAGATATTGCCGATTTAGGAATCAAAGTCTCAAAGACTTCTTCAGGCTACGGCCAGTTTATAACCAACAACCGCCGAATATCGCCTCTTCCGGTCGATGATGCCGAGCATCATGTTTTTCTGCTTTTTTGGTTTAACCGATACTTTATCTGTGCGGGCTCTTGTGCAACTGTGAAAGAGCTAGAAATTTATACGGCGTTAGCCGTTTCGAGGAGGGATGTCAGTTGAGCTTCTCTTTTCTTGACATATCTTTACATGGCTCTGGGTGATACCCAGGCGAGGTTAAGGGATTCCAGAAACCTGGATACCTTAGCCGGTCCCCTGTGGTTCCTTCAGTTGTGGATCACCCTCTATTTTTCTGAGTTTATCCCCGACAAATTTGATGACTGCCGCTTTCCGTTAAACCCGTCAGTATTATCCGATACTCTTCGGAGAACACCCCTTGTGCACCAGGATGTTTTTACCGCAGTTTCCACCCTGCATGGTCTATCTAGAGACCATTATACAAATTGGAAATCGGTCCTAAAGAGATGGGCCACCCCTAATTGGGTCCGTCAAGTAGCCTATGAGGACCTTACTTTCTCCCAGCGGATGACTATGGTTCTCATATGGGGGCGGGATCTCACGGCCAGGGACTTGTTGGGTGGTTTGAAGCCCACTTCTAGGAATAATAAATTGACCGCGGAGCCATATCGACCAAACTTTGCAGCAAGGCAATTCGGCCTTACTCAGCACGTGTCGTGGCCCCACCGTAATATTGTCAGTTCAACCCAACGCTGTATTCTTGATGCAGAACAAGCAAAGAAGTTAGTCGATCATAATCTTGACGGGCTCGTCCTGTTTGACTAGCAGTCGTTTCCCCTGAGAGCGAATACTACCATCACTTTTGATGATTGGTGGGATACGACTAAGGAGAAGTTTTTTCAATCTCCTTTAGATGTCTATTGTGATCGGCTGATTCTGTCGAAAAAAAAAAAAGAAGAACCTGAAAACCTCTAAACCGTGGCCAAAAGAAGCCACTCTGAAAGCTGCTTCCTCTAAATCGGTTAGGCCTGTTTCCTCAAGGTCTTCCATCCGGTTGAGGCAGACGAAGAGAAAAGGTAAATTGTGTTCTACATATGTGTCGGTCAGATTGTTCTTGTGAATTTTCGGCTAACATCTCCTATGTATCTTCCAGCAATCCCATCTCCTCTAGTGTTTGTTGATCTGGAGACCACTTTTGACACTGAGTCCCCATCACCCAGGAAACCAGTGCCCGAGCAACCCCGACGAAGTGAAGGGGTTGTCATTTGAAATTATAGTGAGAAAGGCCCCCATAGACCTGGAGTTCCTGTTCTTGCTGAGAAAGAGGAGGAAATCGAGGTATACTACTCGGCTGGCTAAAACACCTTCGCATCGGCTACCAATATTTATGTTTTCTGTTTGCCCTCTAGGGACCACAACTGATAAGACGCAGACGACTGCATAAAGCTCTGATGCTCCCCTTCATATTGGCGGATCGTATTCCCTGGCTCATGATCCCGTGCATTCGCATGAGAAGTGGCTCCGGTGTCCATGTACCAATTTGCGTCCAGGGGATTTAAGCCAAGTGTATGCGTTGAGGCCTTAATATCTGTAGGTGTCGGAATCGGATTAGGGCATGTAGAATGGAAAGCCTGCGGGGGTGGAGGCCCAAACATGCCCCCTCCTGCCCCGGCCCATAACTGGATCGCTGGACACTGTTGGGGACCGAAACATTAGGCCTGTAATTTTGTTGAGACTGGGCCCAAGTAACGGGATATGCAGACGCCGGAAAATAGGGGTTGTTGGGCCAATGGCCACTGACCCAGCCACATTGCCAGGGGGCCAAGGTTGTGGCCAGGTGGCCTGCGGCCCACTGCCCCGAGGCCCGTTGTTGTTGCCACTGTTCCGGCCTCCCCCACCGCTGTTTTTACTACCGCGATTGCCACCACGGTTTTTGCTATTATTTTTACGGTTGTGACTCTTTTTGCCGCCACCGTGATTACGGTTTTGGCCTGAATTTTCGGAGAATGTGTGAGGGTCGTCTGATGTGTTCATCATTGCGACGGAATGTGTTTCGGTAGCTGTCTTTTTAGCCAAACCGGCCTCTTTTAATGTGAGCATGGAACGAGCCTGATAGAATGATGGCAGATGATTACATTGATGAAGTAGTGTGCCAACGTTATTATATGCCTTAGAAAGACCTGCAACCATTTGAAGAACAAGATGATCATTGGTAACAGGCGCACCAACATTACGGAGTTGGTCCGCCAATTCTTTCAGCCTTTTACAATAGGCCGATATGTTAGGAAAATCTTCCATGTGGACATGGAAAAATTCCGGTTCAAGAGTGACAGCACGAAAATTTTTGTTATCTTGGAATATATCACACACCCTATTCCAAATATTCATCGTCGTAGCATCGGGTTCAATAATCATCTATAAGAGGTCTGTAGAGATTGTGGAATAAATCTGATGGAGAACGGTAGCATCAAGGGTTTCCATAATGTAGGATCATCCTCGGGGGTAGGCACCTTCGCCCCGCCAGGTGCCCTAGGGATGATGTGATGGAGGAATTGATGCCAGCGTGCGTGAACTTTGAATAATTCTGCCACGTCGCGTATTGGACGTATTCCATTTCAAGAACAGTAGGGATGTGTTTCTTGATGTTGGAAACTGTAAGGGCATGATGAAACATGTTCTTTGACGTAGACATAACGAAAGAACAATAGTTGAATGAGGGATTTGGAAGAAAATTTGGGGGAAAAGGAGAAAAAATGGTGCACGGGAATCGAGAAGAACTCATGGAAACCGAGGCAGCAGAAGGAATATTTTGGGAGAAGTATTTGAGACCTAGACTTCTGATACCATGAAAGAAATAATTACTTCATTATTCTTATTGAATGAATATGTATATATACAAGTTACAATATCCAAATATGAAAAATCTTATTCCTATTAAACTTCTAATATCATAATTTACTTGTACAAGAATTCTACAATTATGATAATTATACAACATAATTAACTACTTCTATTTTTGGTACACTAATTGCGAAAACAGTGTATATCAGTGAGATATACACGATATATTCTATCATATACTAAATTTTATATAGCAAAATATTTCTTAATGTCATTGGTAGTCGGTAGAAATAGACGAGTAGACTTTCATTCAAAATATATTACCCAAAGAAAAAAAGATCTAGTAAAAGTACTTTAATTACTAGTATTTTCCAAAAAGGTGGAACTCCCATCTCAGGAGTTCCCACACTCCGGTCCGACATGTCTGTGAAGGAGGTAAATCATGGTGACTCAATTGATTTCAAAGGTTAGACCAGTAACACGCTGCGCACAAAGGGCCCTCCTTTATTTCAAGAAGTAACCCCCACACTGCCGCTGACGAAATTCGATCATTGGCCATTTTTCAAATATCCCCCTTGATAACCAATTGAGCTGCCCAAGTTGGGGGAATCTCCAATTTTTTTAGTGGGAATGTTTTTTCGGCTTCGAGGTTTTGCCTTTCTCGCTTTACTTTTTTACCTTTGTGCAATTATTTCCTACCAACGGCCAATTGAAAGAGCAATATTCTTCTGTGTTCGTCATTCTTCCATTGAAAACATTAAACAAACTTATTAGGAGTATGAGATAGGCAAATAATTAGTGGACTCTGTATTTTTTTCTGAACCATTTTGGTGAACATAATTATTACTATGCGGTAGGCCAATTGAAAGGGCAATATTCTCTGCCTGGCGCATAAACTTTGTGGGAGCATTGTTATTTTCTTTTATGTAAGCAAAAGGGAAAATATCATGAGAAGAAGATATTTTTATTTTCAAAACTTTTTTGACTAATCAAAGAAAGTAAATCAAATTGCTCGGTTAACTTTTCAAAGATATTTTCATCTTTTCACATTAATTAATTTTCTACTAGTTAGATTTTTTGTTGCTACAGGCTAGCAGTTACAGTTTTTGTTGAAATGACATTTAAAACAGAGAATGTAGAGATCTTTTCTTTTCCAAGATTTTTTCCAGCCTCACAATACAGTTGGAGAAAAACAAGAGGTCAGTCGATATGAATGTATTTCTTTCAGCTACAAATAAATAGCAATTCAGATTTATCATGGGTCGAATCTCTGGATATCCTGGTCCGAAAATCTTCATTTGTTTGGAGGCATCTAAAGGTTCACACGGCACAATTATCAATCGAGCCAAGCCCAACAATTACAATTATGAGACACGTGAGCGTGAGATTAGGCTGTTTAGCCAATATTCTGAACTTGTTTGTGTTGGTTACAAAGGTGCAGAAAACGGAAATTACAAATAACTGCTAAGTAATACAAGAACTGAAATTACAATTCAACAACAAACTGAAATTACAATGATGATGAACAAGAAACTGGAACTGTTTTGTGTATGCTGAGTCGAGTGTGACACTCTGTTTTTAGACAATATTGCCCCGTATGTATCATTTATACGTCCTGGACAATTGTCTCCCAATATAAAACAACAATGGAACAATTGAGCAAAGGAAACTCAAGTGCTACCGTGAAGAATTTTGAATAACGAAATGATGCTTGGAAGATTGTAGGAAGAAGAATTCTGTTTTCTGTTTTTCGTCTAGTGTAAAATGTGCTCAACAATGGTGTCTTTATATAGTAGAAGGAGGGGCTGAAGAACTGCCTCCATAAGTGCCATTACTGGCCAAGTAATGGCCATTATGGAGGTAGTAATACCACCAAAATAAATGGTGAAGATGTGCAACAGATTGTCCATTATAGGAGGAGTAATTCAGCCAAAATAAATGACTGAATTGAGTGCTGTGACGTTTCTGATCTCTCTGGCCAATTCTGACTTTCGGGAAACTTCAGGGACCAAACTGTACATCTTGAAACTTCAGGGACCAAACTGTACATATGAAAGAATTCTGGTCCAAACTGTACATCTGGCCCAAAAATAATATCAGAAGCCCCACAGCCCCCGAGAACCGGAAGGGCGGGCGGCGACGCGCGTGTGGGCTTTCCTTGAACCGAAGCACATCTAGGTCTTCCCTCCTTTAAACACATGGGATACCCCTTGGGGTCCCAAACCCCAAACCAATTTTGAGTCTTAAAAACACAACAATTATTTCTTCCTCCACCGATGAGGGAGAATTGATCCCAAACCACACTTTTCCATGCTTCAAATACCTCACTTCGTGGACCAATATCTCTTTCATTTCTCAACAAAATTTGACGATTCTTTGCTTTACGGTTATCTACGTACTTAGTAGATCATGCATGTGTGAAGAACCAGATTCTCCAACATGCGTAACACTAGTGTTTAAGCCGTTAAATTTGGTCGGTCGCAACTCCCGCCAAAGGTAAATTTCCAACAGTTTGTGCTAATGATAGTTTAGTGGATGGAACAATAGAAAGAAAAGTAAAAAAGTAATTACAAAAGGAGAGTACACCTGACACTTGAATAAAAAAATCAGGATTTGTTTCTGCTAAGCGAGGTGTTTGTACTCTATAGTACTTTATAAAGCAGTACGGGAAGTAATTAACTATTACAAGTATTCGAAAGGATAAACAAATATTCAATATTCAGAAATTGAATCTTGTTGAACAAATAGGTCAATCTTCAAAACTGCCGCAAGCTTGTTGTGTCTTGAATCTTGATAACCTGAAATCAAAAAACAACTAAATCTGGATGGTTACAACGTTGTGTGTTGAGTCGAGTGATTGTCATCTGTCCTTAAGACAAGATTGCCCCGTATATATGCTTTTACGTTAGCGGGCAATAGTCTCCCAAGATAAAACAACACTTTAATCTCAACGCTACAAGGCCAATAGGTTGAGCCTGACGAAGAAAACAAATATGAATCGACTTGCTGAAGATATGAAAAAGGAAGGAAGAGTTTCTGTTTACTCTTCTCTTTTGTCTATGTGTATATAGTGTGTCTCTGTTGTGTATATCTTGTGTATATGAGGGTGTTAACTCACTGTTTTTCGTCACAGTTTTGCTCACTGTTTTGAGCTGTGTTTTGTGCTATTTTCTGACTGTTTTTCTCATTGTTTTGTGCTGAATTTCAGTCACGTATATCACTTCACAATTGAGCCAAAAAAACTCAATATATAGCATCACAAGAGGGATGTTCAACTGCCCAAAACACAGCTGTAAATAGCCATTAGGAGAGCTGTAAATGGCATTAGAGAGGTTGTTAATGGCCATCAAGAGAGGCTGAATTATGGACATGAAGGAGGGTGATAATGGAGGAGTTAATCAGCCAAATAATGGTTGGTTAATGCTCCAGAAAATAGTCCAACGGTAGGCAAAAAGTTCTCTGTCTTCCGTCACCCCAAAATCAAATTTCCAGAAACTCTATGGACCAAACTGTAAATATTAAGCAATTTCAGAAAGTCTCCGCAGCCCGCAGCCCGCGACCCAATTTCAGAAACTCTATTGATCATTTATTAAGATCATCAGTGAACCTTAGTTCAACTGATCTGCTTTGTAGGCCGATACCAGGTCAGTTGTAGTGTGTACAATACATTGAACTACACGTGACCTGTGCATATCGCTCCTTGTCTATGGGTGCACCATGATTTTAATCAGTTATATGATTCATATCCATTGGTGGCTTCAACGAGACTGTCAACTATCGACCAGCCCGTCAGATGTCTTAGAAATCCAATTCCTAAGATGTCATCTGTGATACCCATATCTTTCATATCGAGACTTTGTTTCAATATGGTTTTCACTCTCAGACTGTTGGTTTTCCAACTGTTGGCTTTCTAACTTCAAAGTCAATGTTTCTGTGGTCAGATTCATTGTTTCTATTTTATCTGAAACTTCCAGGACCAAAATGAAAGTTCAGGAAAAAGCTCAACAGTCCAGCAAACCAACTCTGATCCTCTTCTTCCAACTCTCCGGTTGGGAAGGCTGTTTCAACATCCATGCCACGCAAGACTGCAATGGCCCAGGATGTTAAGCTACTCGCAGGGGAGCACTTGTACAAGTAACCGAGGCTTTATACTCGTCAGTAGATCCATCTACTTTGTACTCACATTTGAGTATCCATTTTCACAACCCAAATGTTATTTTCCCGGATGAAGATCAACCATTATGCAAGTATGGTTCTATATGATGGAATCTATTTCTCTCTTTGTAGATTCTTTCCAAAGCAGCACTGTTGGAGATGACAATTATTTGTTAATTATCCATGGTTCATTCTCAACCATACACGCTAGAAGGACTGGAACAAGTCTTTGTCCCCTTCTTTGCTCCGTCTCGGTTCAACATCTAGAATTTTTGAGTTCTGCAGATCTGGAATATTAAGTTCCAGATAGCCAGCAACTTTCGAGTCCTGTAGATACGGCACGTCTAGTTCCGGACAGTCAGGCCCTCGTGGGTTCTTGTTAACCTTGAGCAATTACTTCTTTTTCCTTTTCAAGGAAAGTTATCTTCAAAGAATTCAGCATTCTTTGACACCAAGAGGCGATCAACACTACTGTTATTTGCAGATCCAGTGGATATGCAATCTACAGTCTTAGGTACAACTTGACCTGTTTCAGTATTCCAACTTTTACTAAGCCACCCCACATAATTTGGGCGTACGACTTTGCGCTTGGCTAACACCGTTGGACTGAGGTGAGAAATGAACAGTCGTTTAATGAACGATGCTTCACATTCTCCCCCTCTATCACTACGAATTTCGCAATCCATAGGCTTAGTTGATTTCCAACTTCTGCTTTGTAGCGCTTATCCGCTTCAACAACTTCGTCTTTGCTTTTCAACAAAACAAAGGATACAATATGTTGCACCATCATCAATGAAGGTCACAACGTACTTGTCTCCCCCCTCTATTTTGTATAAACTTCAAATCACCCAAGTAGGTGTGACTAAGTTCTAGAGGAGCGGTGCTTCTTTCACTATTCCCTTGACGGAATTTGGAAAGGTGATTTTGCCTCTTCGTCTACCTCACATTCATTTTGAGGGTTTATGTTGACAGAAGGCAACAATCTCAACATCGTTAGCTTTTGAATGACTTGCTATTTAACGTGTCTTAATCTATGATCGCATAGATGCACGGATTACAAATATATCATTCATTTGGTTACAGACATACTGTACCATTCTTAGTTATTACAGACATGTTGGACTAGTCTCAAACCAGCTTGACCAACAACGTCCCTTAAACCAAGTTTGGGACATGTATCACCTCATCTTAGAGTGATCCCATTCCCTGAAGTCCTATTGAGGACAACCTATCCAACCCCTTCTACTTTAGAGGCGGGGTTGCTTCACATGAACAACCTCTTGCTCGTGGTTAGGGAGTAACCGGATCATATGTGATCTGGATACTCTGGCCTACTCCAGTTGCTTTGGCAGACTGGGTGTCCAATTTCTTTTCTGCCTTTCTTTAGGCCTTCAGATCATTTAAGACCTGGAAACTCTGGCCCACCTTACTAGGTGTCCATTACTTTTCCTATGAAATGAATTTTGGCCCCACTCCAGTCGCCCGGAGGCTTTATATGACTGAGAGCCCAATATTATCATATCAAAGGAATTTTGGCCAACTCCAGTCGCCCGGAGGCTTTGTATGACTGAATGTCCAATATCATCCTATGAAGGATCTTCTGCCAAATAGTGTGACAGGCTCAACGTCTTTAACTTTTAGACTTCTTCCGTTATGATTGGTGCCCAGATAATTCTTGGCGCTTACTTAAGAGTGGTAACAGTTTTCGCACAGTCAGTGGATCTTTCTCCCTCGTATGTGCGAACATACTTTACACACTTTTAATCATTACACTTAAAAGAACGGATCTTTTTAAGTCGTTTACAAAATCCAATCTTTAAACGGGAAAGAAGAAGAGATTAAACTTCTGATTTTTAAAGCGTAAGGAATATAAATTATTTCAGAAAATATTTTCATATTCCTCCTTACTTTAAGCCATTTTAAATCAGACATCTTTTAATCTTTATTCTTGACAAGGAAGAAAATAACTTATCCCAATTTCGGATTCTGGCCCACTGAGTGTCCATTTCCTCCTTACCTTAATTCGGATCCTTTGTCTGGGACAGATATAAGCCTTCTGCTGTAAGATAGAACCACATCTTCAGCCTTCTCCTCTTGTTCTAGTTGACATCCTCAGCCTCTCGTGAGCGCTTGTTCCCACCACTCTCGGGAGCGGTGACACCATGAACATGTTGAACTTCAACAATATCGGCATCACGGTCTTCAAGCAGATAACCACAGCCATATCCAGATTTGGTCACACAATTTTTGACCGACATCTTTCGAACACTAATAGTAATACAATACAATCTTGTCTTAAATTGTTGGTACTCTATTGTACTTTATAAAGCAGTACGGAAAGTAAATAACTATTACAAGTATTCGAAAGGATAAATAAATATTCAATATTCAGAAATTGAATCTTGTTGAACAAATAGGCCAATCTTCAAAACTGCCGCAAGCTTGTTGTGTCTTGAATCTTGATAACTTGAAATCAAGAAACAACTAAATCTGGATGGTTACAACGTTGTGTGTTGAGTCGAGTGATTGCCCTCTGTCCTTAAGACAAGATTGCCCCGTATATATGCTTTTACGTTAGCGGGCAATAGTCTCCCAAGATAAAACAACACTTTAATCTCAACGCTACAAAGCCAATAGGTTGAGCCTGATGAAGAAAACAAACATGAATCGACTTGCTGAAGTTATGAAAAAGGAAGGAAGAGTTTCTGTTTACTCTTCTCTTTTGTCTCTGTGTATATAGTGTGTCTCTGTTGTGTATATCTTGTGTATATGAGGGTGTTAACTCACTGTTTTTCGTCACAGTTTTGCTCACTGTTTTGAGCTGTGTTTTGTGCTATTTTCTGACTGTTTTGCTCACTGTTTTGTGCTGAATTTCAGCCATGTATATCACTTCACAATTGAGCTAAAACAACTCAATATATAGTATCGCAAGAGGGCTATTCAACTCCCCAAAACACAGCTGTAAATAGCCATTAGGATGGCTGTAAATGGCATTAGAGAGGTTGTTAATGGCCATCAAGAGAGGCTGAATTATGGACATGAAGGAGGGTGATAATGGAGGAGTTAATCAGCCAAATAATGGCTGGTTAATGCTCCAGAAAATAGTCCAACGGTAGGCAAAAAATTCTCTGCCTTCCGTCACCCCAAAATCAACTTTCCAGAAACTCTATGGACCAAACCAAACTGTAAATATTAAGCAATTTCAGAAAGTCCCCGCAGCCCGCGGCCCGCGACCCAAGACCGAGACCGGACGGGCGGCGGCGACGCGTGTGTGGGCTTAGCCTTGAACCCAAGCACATCTAGGTCTTCCCTCCTTTAAACACATGGGATACCCCTTGGGGTCCCAAACCCTTTACCACATTAGAGACTTATATAGAGAGCAATTCTTCCTATTCCCACCGATGTGGTAGATTTGTCCCACATCATATTTCCATGCCTCAAACACCATACTTCGTGGACCAATATCTCTTTCATTTCTCAACGAAATTTGACGATTCTTGGCCCTACGGTCATGTACTCACTTCGTAGATCATGCATGTGAGAAGAGACAAAGCCTCCAACATGCGGAACACTAGTGTTTAATTCATCAAAGATGGGTGGACGCATCTCCCCGCCAAAGACAAATTTCCAACACGAGGAACTTCAAATGTTAGAAAGTAACGCTATTTATAAATACTACTCCCTCCGTCCTAATCTATATGTTATAGTTTGAATGAGTGCGAAGTTTAAGAAATAAAATAAATTTTTTGAATCTTGTGGTCTAAAACAAGCCAAAGACATTTGTGTGGTCACATATTATCTCATTAAGCGTAAAATTTAAAATTTAAAGTTAAATTATTATCAAATAAGAATATATATTATTATTTTTTAGATTGACTAAAAAAAAATATGTCATAGTAAGTAACAAGATTTGGGCTGAGTTGCCTGAGATCAGGGTTTAGAGACAGATTTTAAGTTACAGGAAAGGAGGTATGATTACATCCACTGTTCCTTTACCATAATAAGGCCCAACTTAAATATTTATAATACAGAAA
Organism: Anisodus tanguticus; assembly: GCA_034509755.1. Classification (NCBI taxonomy): domain Eukaryota; kingdom Viridiplantae; phylum Streptophyta; class Magnoliopsida; order Solanales; family Solanaceae; genus Anisodus; species Anisodus tanguticus. The sequence continues at coordinate 13,442,577 of CM067544.1, forward strand.
TTTTCAACTATATAAATACAGTAAAGGCAGTGGTTGAAACTTGAAACTAGTGTCTATCAATACTATGCATGCATCCAAAGTGTAATACATTACAATACGCCATAATAAATGGTTATAACAACTTTTCATAGTGTTCATAAAAGCAAATGGCATCGTGTAGATTTGGAAGGAAATCCTATGGAATCTATACATCATTGTTACTCTATACAATTATACAAAACATTATTTAAGAAATTTATTGCACATTTAGACAATTCAATTGCTTCTGAATATGTTTCCATCATTTCACTTCGGTACATTAACGACCAAGATATTCCATCCATCCTGATTTATGTATTTCATCTGTCCCATTTCGTGAGAAGTGTTATTGTACGAGGACTCAAATAATTTTTTTCTTAACTAAAATTTTCTTAATTTTTTAAAATATATTTTAAATCATTACATATGTTGACTTACCGAACACCCCTGTATTTCACAGTTAATGTTTTTGTTTACCTAATAAAGCTGCCTGGATAAGCTTAGTTAATTCATCCGCCAATGGAAAAATCTAGAATTTTGGCCATCTGTTCCATAATTTTCACAAAATAATGCATTTTTCGACAGGTAACAATCATCAACATTTCAATGTCTGAAAGTCATTTGTTTCTGAAACACGAGGGCCATTAATTAAAGTACTACTCCAATTCATATCAACCTGACCTCTGCTCCACCCCACCCCACCCCAAAACTAAAAAGATTGTGCGGCTGCTCTTCTTTCAACACACACATGTATAGTCACATTGCACAAGAGTATTAGGCACTAAAAAACAACAATGATTATCATTTAGAATCTTAAATATTGAGGCTCAACAATTTCAAGAAAACAGAAAGTGGTAATCTTTCTTTCTTTCTTTTTTTTGGGGGGGGGGGGGGGGTAGAAAGTGGTCATCTTTTTTATTAAGATAAGGACCTAGCAATCTGTAGTAGCTTCTTCACTCATTTTCAGTGGTACCACACATTTCAGCTTTTCTATACATTCCCATCCCACCATCCAAATCTTTTGTCTGTTCAATATAATTAAAATAAGATGGCTTCAGAATTGTGGAAAACGCTCTCAAAGTCATTTATCAATTTTTTTTCTATCTAATTCTTGCTCTGAAGCCAGCCACACATTCATTAGCATTTAGCAAGATTCAGAACAACAATAAAATGACAAAGATGTTTATAATTCAAAATGTTAAACTCCTCTGCATATAGTAACCAATATCCAACAACTAGCCACCTTAACAAACAATTGAGTTGATGAACTGAAGATACAAAAGATTTAATCTGCAATTCCATGAATGGTAGTAATATATAGAACAGGCTAGAGAACTATGACCAACTATTTACTGGGGGAAAAAAGGAACTTGCTGAACTAAAGCGACCCATTCTTTATAAATCTAAGAACCTGAGTAATGATTGTATTTAAGTTAAGATGTGAAGTTCAGTTGTCCTTCAATTCGAATCCAAAGATTCTTCCCGAGTTAAAGCTTTTAGTTCAATCAACATTGGAAGAGCACCTCTAGTAAGCAACTTAGCTCTGCTCCAATTTTGGCAGTTATGATGGAATACATGCATAACCACCAGAATCAAATAGTCAGGATCAAACTCGCACATAATATAGACAACACATAATCACATATTTCAATCAAATATAAATTCGATAATCTCTTGAAGCGTGGCTGCGATTAAGAATTGAATCTTCAATCACTTCACAAATCATCCACGACTAGTTTCATGATCTGCAGTCTTCTGCTATGTAACCTAATTAGCCTTGCAGGTATTATGGCTCGGAAAAAAAGTTCCGTCTTAGAGCTAAAAAACATTCTATTTATAACCACGTTTTTAGGGTGTAAACCCTAGTCCAAAATTGTGGGCTTGCTCCCCCACCCACCTCCCCACCCCACCCCACCCCACCCCAATAATATTATTTTCCAAATTCAAGAATAATTAGGCATAACAAGAACCACATATTTAATAATGAGGCTTTCAATTGTAGTATTAATTCGAAATATGAATGAATTAGGTGTTGTGCATCTTACGAAAGAATGGACATAATGTATACCTTGTGGTCATGAAATAATTATAAAATGAAAATGGAAATCAGAATCAATTTATTTTAATCCTAAATATACCTAAAACGGATATCTTCCGAACTTGGTCATAGTTTTAGAGATCAAGAATTTTATGATCTTTGATTGACCTTTGTATTAGTTTTATTTATGTTGAAATCTGGAACATGATTATGTATGATGATTCAACATGAATTGATATGTGATAAAGATATAGATCAGATTTTTTTTCTTGAATCGCTTGAATACGTTATTTTTCGAATTTGGTCATAGATTTAGGGATTTGGAATTTTACGAACTCTGATTGATCTGAAATTCGGTAGGTTCATCGCAAACGGCCCAGTAAGAAATACTCACTGTTACACAGTGAATCATGTCGTTTTCAGTGATATGGGGTTGTTTAGATGGTGTTTTGGGCAATTTTTCGTTTTCTAAAAAATTCAGTTTTTTTTTTTTAAAGATATCAGCTATGATCTAGTGGTGATAGAAATTAATCTCTATAATTTTTATGACTAAATGCTAGTGAAATAATAAATTTATGTGTTGACTTTAGGTCTTCCTCCATATTGGATAGATTTATTATGGGTTGTCACTAGTAGGGATGGCAACGGATAGGATCTGGACCGGATACTACTAGATCCAGATCCAGATCCATTTTTCAGACCTGTATCTAGATCCATCGGGTCCATAAAAATCATATCCAAATCCAGATTCATCGGATCCACGGATCGGGCCTGGATCCACATATAAATTTTTTTGACTTGAATAATATTCCAACATTCAACATTCAACATACAACTATTCCAGGATAGTACAATACTGAATCAACAAAACACAACAACATTCATATCTAATGTTAAAGCCAATGCATTCAGTTTCCAGTAACTAGCAAACTGGAAAGTTCTAATGCATTCAATTTCCAGTGCATTCAGATACTGAATCAACAAAACACAACAACATTCATATCCAATGCATTCAGTTTCCAGTTTCCAATTTCAAAATTGAGATACTGGAAAGTTCTTTTTCTCATAAATAATAGATGTGTGTGCAAATATGAATTGTATCGACGCTTCAATTTGCTGCAGAAATTTGTAAGCAAAAATTAGTCTTTGTTCTCTGCTCTTGTTGGATTGATAAAATCGTACACGTATTTTCTTTTTCTGTTTGTGTTTGACTGTTAATATATCTTTCAAAATCCCAAAACATCAAATATTATATAAATGAAAAACTGTTAATATGGACTTTCTTCCATATTAAGTATTTGCAGGACTAATTTAGAAAACTGATTTACTCTTGATTTTAAGCTTTCCTTTTCTTCTCAAGCAAATACATGCAACAAATGATATTCCATTTATTTTACTTTTACTAGCTACAATTTTCTAAAATCCACATTTCTAGCAAATTTCTTGACATTCATCAAACCTTAACTTTAACAGATGTATCCAGGACAGTCTTGATAAACCATTACAATACCAAGACTACTAAACTTTTGAATGTGTCCACACTCGAACAAAATCCTTAAACAAAAAAGATGTATTAAAGAGATGCCAGAACCCAGACCAAACAACTTCGTCTAAAATAAATGGTTAACCAATCTTCTTTTAGTTATATTCTTTTTGTGTGTGTGTGTAGATTATGAAAACAACAGAAGTTAAAAGAGCCAAAAAATAAAAATCGAACTCACCTTTCGTTGTGTAGGGATGACAAGTAGAGACGACGACTAGGGTTTGTCATACAGAAGGAAACGAAATGAATGAGGAGGTATTTTCCCTTTCGTTGGCTTAAAGACAGACAGATGGGCTGGGCATCGGTCCTTAAAGGACTTGGGCCTGACCGAGAAAAATAAAAGAAGTTCTAGGTTATGGACTGGTCTTACTTATGGATGTATAAATGTTTAATGTATTTAATAAAAATGGATCCACGGGTCAGATTTGAACCGGATACGGATCTCAAAGATAAAATCCATATCCATATCCGATCCGTCATAAATGGATCCGGGTCCGATCCGGATCCATCAGGTCCAAATTTTGAAAATCCATATCCTATAAAAACGGATCTGGATCCACCGGGTCCAGGATCCGTTGCCATCTCTAGTCACTAGGTATAATCACTAGTTATTGATAAGTTGTATTAACTTTACATCTGATTTACATGTTGGATCAATGAAACTGGAGATAATGATAATGATATTCACTTGGTTTAAATTAACAGCATATTGAATAGATTTATTATGGGTTGTCACTAGGTATAATCACTAGTTATTGATAAGTTGTATTAACTTTACATCTGATTTACATGTTGGATCAATGAAACTAGAGCTAATGATAATGATATTCACTTGGTTTAAATTAACAGCATACTCTCCATCTGAGTTAGCTCTGATTTTTATTTAATGGAGTGAATATCGGACATCACATATATATGTTGCATGAATTGTTCTTTTCTATTGAAATTCGTTGTTCAAGATTCATGAATATCTATGTGGTGTGTCTTGAATTTTACATTTAATTATTATAGAAACATGTTGATCTTCAGAAAACAGTACCGAGATTATGTAAATATAGTTTAAAAGTTCATTCGTTGTTCTTGATTCATGTGTATTAGTACGCTAACGATGATATGTGATAAGAATTACTAAACAAATGTACATATTTTCTAAACCCTATTTTGGCTAAAAAAAATTGTCCGAATTGGTCATGGATTTTTATCCGAATTGGTCATGGTTTCAAAATTCTGATTTTTGACGAACTCTGATTGACCGGAAATTTAGTAGGTTCATCCGAACGACTCACTGAGCAATATAACGAGCTTTGCTCGTGACCATGGCTTTTTTTTTTGCCCCATCCAGGATCATTTAGATGGATTTTTTGGCATTTTTTTTGTTTTTTGAAGAAAAAAAATATTAAGTAAAAAAAATTATTTCACCAAACAGTGGTGGTAGGGTTCATTCTCTATGATCTCCATTGTATATAACAGTGATATGATGAGTTTATATATTGACATAGGTCTTATTTCCCATCGGATAGATTCATTATGGTTAATTACTGTGCTTTAGTCTCTAGTTAATTAATAGGTTGTCTTGACTCTCCAACTGAGTTACACGTTGGTTCAATGAACTAAGGTTCATTAAAAGTGATATTTACCTCACTTAAATTAGCAGTTTATTCTCCATCTGAGTTGGTCCTATTTTAATTTATGGGGTAAATTATCTGGCATGACTCATATAGTTTGCATGAATAGTTAAGTTTCCCTATTGAATCTAGTTATTCAGTATGCATGGTTGTATGTGTGATGTGTGTATTGAATTTTATTATTCTTACTACATAATTAATGATCTATTTAATGGTATATCTCAAATTAGACTTCATCCATCCCACTTACTAATCAAGAATTTCTTCTGATAGAGTTAAGACATTAATTTAAAGAATGCATTGTATGTACCTTCAGTTAGAAATAATTTATTTTTAGTATCTAAATAACAAGAGATGTATAATTAGTTTATTTTTATTGAAACTCTTGTGTTATTGAGTTTGATAAATATTTTATCTCTTGTGGTACATTGATGCATTGACACTTTATAATGAACTTGTCTGTGGCACTTTTGTCTAGGTCATTTTAATTTGGATAGGATTTTGAAGTTGGTCAAAGAATGAAGTTTTAAGGTTCATGAAAAGTGAAGGCACTACCAACTTGTTAGTCCTGTTTAGAAGGAAAATTGACTAAGAGACATTTCCCCTTGATGCATTGACACTTTATAATGAACTTGTCTGTGGCACTTTTGTCTAGGTCATTTTAATTTGGATAGGATTTTGAAGTTGGTCAAAGAATGAAGTTTTAAGGTTCATGAAAAGTGAAGGCACTACCAACTTGTTAGTCCTGTTTAGAAGGAAAATTGACTAAGAGACATTTCCCCTTAAAAGGAAATGGAGCTAATGATAAATTAAGTTAATTCATTCTGATTTGTGTGGTATAATGAACTTCAAGGCAAGAGGCGATTTTGAGTATTTTGTGACATTCAGAGAATATAAATCATGATATTAATATATTTATTTAATGCTCTATAAGTCCGAATGTTTTGAAAAACTCAAGGTATTTAAGTCAAAAATGAAAAATATCATGAAAAATATATTAAGTCGCTGCGATTTGATCATAGTGGCGAGTACATCTTTGCAGAGTTCATTAGTTACTTATCATATAGCTGGATTGCATGTCAATTGTCTACACCAAGTATTCTATAATAAATTGGTGTAGAAGAGAAAAGAAACATAACTCTTATGAAGGTGGTAAGATTAACGATTGACTTATTCGTATTTTCTTTTTTGTTTTCGGACATGCCTTAGAAACTACAAATTACATTCTTAATTTAATTCCTTCTAAGTTAGTACCTTTGATACTCATAGAACATGAAATTGGATGTAAGTCAAATCTCCAATATGTCCGTATATGAGGTTGTCTAGCACATGTTTTCAAAGAAAAAATAGATAAGTGGGAATCAAGAATGGATGTACTCATGTTTATTAGATATCCAAAGGAAACAAAATGAGGTTTATTTTATTGTCCTAAAAAAAATAAGGCAATTATTAACACAAATGTCAGGTTTATAGGAGAGGACTATTTGATAAAGCGTGTTCCTAGAAGTAAACTAGTTTTACATGAATTGAGCAAGAAAATAACAAATAAGTCTGATAATTCAGAAGTTCAAGAACATCTAATCGACAAGTCAGGATTGACGTTCCATTGCATTTAAGTAGTAGGAGAAACGTTAATAGAGCAAGGAAACACACTACCTCTAAGTAGTGGGAGTGCTGTTGAGAAAAGAAAAGAAAAGGCAATGAATAAAATATTAAGACTCATGAACATGATAGTGTGACTATAATAGTAGTAGTACTTAGTCGTAGTGGGAGAATAATAACCAATATCGATTCGATGTATACTATTGGTAGAGTTTCATGATAGGATCTCTGAAAATACTTTTGGGAGAGTTTTATGATAGGATCCCCGAAGATCTTAGTACAAAACCGATCAATTACGAAGAAGCACTACTAAACGAAGTTGCATCAGAAAATAACTTGACAAGGTTTATGTTTTGCAAAGAGCTTATTGGCTAAGATTTTTGATAGTCGTGCAAAAGGAATACATGTAAAAGTTGTAGATGCATGGTTAAGAGTCTAAGTGGGAAATTGTTAGGGTATATACTGTCGCACCCGTTTTTAACCGCGGTTCGCGACGTAATGGGTCGATTCCCTGGCGTTGATTCAAATGCTATGCTTAAGGAGTCGTCACCTAATTATTCTACGGTGAATTAGGACACCTAAATGACATATATGCTAAAAATGAACTCCGGTTAAGGTCTGCGAAACTATGAGATTCTAAGTAAGGGTTCTTTATTATCCTAAAGGGAAGGGGTTAGGCATCCTTTAAGATCCGCTAACTTACGGTTGTCCGATCAAAGTCAGGTTAATTATTATGCTAATGAAAATGCATGTTTAAAATATAAGGTGAAAAGGATGTTGCAAGTAATTTAAAAGAATGCATTTTGACAATGTAAGGATTTTATCATTTATTGTTTTGAATAGTCTCGTGAAGGTGATTGCGGTTTTGAGAAATAAATTCCGACATACGATCCGGAAAAAATATGCATGACATTTTTATACAACTATATATAAAATTGATTTTTTTTTAGAGAAAAGTATGTATTTGTATGACATTGTTTATAAAATACATGTAAAGTTGATTTTTAGAATAAAAACATGCATTTGTATAGCATTATTCATTAAATATATGTAAAATTGATTTTTGGATAAAAGTATACATTTGTATAGCATTGTTTACAAAATATATGAAAAATTGATTTGTTGGTAAAGTATGCATTGCATGGCATGATTTATAAAATATAACGTGAAATTGAGTTTTTGATAAAAGCATGCATGGTTTATAGAATATAGGTAAATTTGAATTTTTGACAAAAGTATGCACTTGTATGGCATTATTTATAAAATATATAGAAAGTTGATTTTTTGGACAAAATTGCATTTGCATGGCATTATATATAAAAACACATAATTTGCATTTTTGATAGTAAAGGAATAAAGTAAATTATTTATAATGCAAGGAAGTATTTTTTTATGAAAGTCATTTTAAGTTGCAATTTGAGTAAAATGAAACCTTATTTGCATGATTAATAACGCGAGTAAAAGATGATCAAATTGTTTTGAAAGTTTTAAGTAAGCATGTCGAGCCTAAAATAATAAGCTAGCGGCAAGTTTCCAATTTTTAAACTACCCGAGCCTAAAATAAATAATCTAGCGACGGGTTGTGCATTTTAAAATTACCCTATTAATCTATCCATTCAAGGCCTAATTATTCTAAGCATTCCTATGATCGCGTAAAATTAAATAATTAAGTTACAACCCAAAATAATAAGAAAAAAAAAGGGAGGGGGGATAAGAGAATTAAAAAGCAGCGACTAGGGCGGATGACGATATCATCCCGGCCCTATTTGTTTAGAAATTCTGAGGCCGGAGAATGCAATGAATGTGGATGCGGGTCTTCGTTTGACAATAGTCATGGTGAGTCTCATAACGAGACTCTTCGTTACTCCTGATGTGTTTCATGTAAATGAAAGAAAAGAAAATGATTAGTAGACGGAACATGAAAATATATATGCATTGTAAAAGTAAATAAAGTAATATATTGTTGGGCCTCAGGGAACTATCAACATGCAGAAATAGAAAGCAGGCCCAAACATATAATTTTCAAACTTGAAGGAGAGGTATCCTAAGTATGCAGGACCATAGACATTAAGGACATGCATAATCATAGGTTAAGTTGTAATTGCACGTAATGATACTTTAAATTAGGCATGACATAACTAACGTGGTATTTAGACAGACTCTGAACCATCATACCACAACAAAATAGATCCAATACATGATGAACTAAACTCAAGATCGCAGCAGGGACAAACAAGTTTTTTTTTTTAAAAAAAAATACTTAGCATCTCCCTAGTCAATGTCATTCAAGAATCAATCAGACATATACAAAATTCATGTTAGTTATTTCAAATTCTTTTCATATTTGTCTACACTACCAGATGTTCAGAGTAAGCGCATTTAAACTATATTATTCCTAAATCGCGGAAGGATATGAGACAGTTCAGGACAACACACACTTAAACTCATATAGAGTGAAAATGCTTTTATCATTGCTTAACAGAGGACTCAAGTAGATAAAGGATCACAAAAAAAAGTATCCAGAATATGGCATTTCATAATATAACCTCTAATGTAAGAGCAAACTTCATACTAGTTCTTCTTACCATAGATTTCACTATCATGAACATATAATACATGTAAGCTGAGTTTAGACCCTATCACATTTGATCATATGATTAAATCACTAAACAAACCAACTGTCATACCATTAACCATATCATAATTTAAAACAAAGAGGGGAGCATGCCAGAATTTAAGCTAAAAAGGGTTCTTATTAAACAGACACCAAAACAATGTTCAAATCACACCAACTGTCATACCATTTTCTTTTAGTTTCGAATTCTCATTCTATATCTGAAACTTCAATTGAGTCTAGATAGAAATTGTGGTGGCACGAGTATGGGCTCGCATTCATTAAGAAATACAAAGATGGAGCTAACATGATTATATTATTTCCGCACTTAGATACATGCTTAATTTAGAAAGAAAAGATTTTTAATGGTTCGCCTGGGAAGGGATAGTTGCCCAGGTGCCATCACGCCCTAAGGGAAGACTTGAGATAAGTTGGGGCGCGACAGACATCATTATCATTACATGACTCTATTAACTTACAAACCTTGAATAAACTTTCCGGAAGCGATATTGTATAATCATAAAACAACAAAGAGACCTCTAGATGTCAAGAATGGATTTATTATGGAGTAACGTCGCATTTACATCATGTTTATATGGATCATGCCAAAAGAGGAAAGGAAAGCCCTACATACCTTATCGATGAAGTTAGCCATATCCCGTGAAGCCTCGCACCCCTTACGGATGGTTATCTATATCATATAAAGAGTCGATATTAAGGTCGAGTCCATATTCAATAAGGAAACGTTGTTTAAGCGTCTTATCCAAATCTTAACACAAAGGGTTCTTAGATTCCTCAACAAAAGATGCTTAGATATTTTGATCTTACGATCCTCCGAAACATTCTTCCTTAGGTTTACAACACCCAAAACCAACATATAATTAATTTCAATCCATATCATGATCAAAACAACCCACAAGTCTATATACAATGGTTTTATAGGTTTACGGGTTTTGATTACGAAATCTCTTCACAACTTACTCTGAACTATTACTTAATCATAATTTAGATAGAGGAGGGTGAATTTTACCGCAATGCATCAAGGCCATTTCCAAACAGCAACTTATCTAATAGCAAGGTTTCCAAAACCGAACCAATCCGAAAAAGATAGTTTCTATGATTTCTGCGGGGATTATCACGTGAATCTTACATGATTTGCCTTATATTTAACCTTGGGGGTGTTAGGATATACTTGAAAGGCTTTTGAGAGAGTTTAGGAACTGAATTTGGGGGGAAATAAGAGTTATGTTGACTAAACCCGCTTTTAACCCAAAAAAATTTTCCACTGCACTAATTTGACGGTGGGATTGACGGACCGTCAAACATTCGACGGTGGGATTGACGGACCGTCAAACATTCGACGGTCTATCAATCTTCCTATCAAATTGCCTGAAAGATTGATGGCTCAGAATGAGAATTCTCACGGCCCGTCAATCTACAAATTTCCTAATTTCCTATTTTCATCGATCCGTTTAACTCCCTAATACTCTAGAAGTTCCATAAACAAGTAGTAAAACTCCATTACATTTTTGTAAAGTCGTACCTCTTCTTGGGACATCGGTATTTATCAAAGACATGATGGAATGCGAGCTACGGGGTGTAACAAAAGTGAGCCAACCTATCTATCTGTACCTGCGGGAATGAAAACAGTGCCCTAGAAAAGGGCATCAGTACGAAGAATGTACTACTGAATATGTAAGGCGGACAACATATATAAAACAGAATGTAATACGAGAGATGAATGTACAGAAATCAACCTGGAACTTATAAAAAGGCCTCACAGGGCACACAACTGGTACTACCATGAATATATGCATGTAAGTAAAAATTGGGCCACTCTATGGGGCCATATAGTGTAGTATCATATCAAATCTCTCTATGGGGTAAGCTCATAATAAACTGCTCGGCCATATAGGACGCAGTGGTACCTGCCTAACTGATCAATGATGTGCACATATAAAGGCATGCCCGACCGACTATAGCGCGGCGCAGTGTGGTAAAATAGATACATATATATATATATATACACACACGTTCAATGCAAGACAGACTCCAAAGGACATCACAAGCAGAGCCGGAGTGACCTATCATCGTTATCCTTCGACTATTGTTATTGGAGCTACGTTCTTTAACCTTCATATAATCATCCTGAGGTGTATCGGATACGAAAAATGTTGATGAGGATGAATATACAAGGAATATGATCACTTTTGTCAAAAGAAGTATACGGTTATTCAATTTAACAAATCGAGAATCCATTCAAAGAAGTAGTTTCATCAAGTCATGCCAAGAGAAATTAGCCTTACATACCTTATTGATGAAGTTATCTACATCTCACAAGCTCTCACACGTTCTACGGATGATTATCTACATTATACGAAGAGTTTGTGTCAATTTCGGATTCATAACTTGTAAGAAACTTCGTTAAGACATTTCGTCGAGCAACTTGTGTGCGTAAGTTCATGAGATCATTTATAGCTGAAATTCTATTCATAATGTCACAACAAATCTTCATACTACTTCTACTAATCACCATAATCCCATCCATAACTCCACAACTCCGTATAACACCTTCAAATTATATAAAACAACCCACAACAACAAGATACACTTCAAGACTTCACAAGCACTTGTTATTTAGGAAACCTTCTACAACCCTATATTAACCACTTGTAGAACCTTAAGAAGATCATATAGAAGATGAAACTTACCTTAGGGTACAAGAAACCCTCTGAAACAGAGCTTACTTCACGGCTAAGAAGTCTCCAAGGATTGCTATATCGACGAAGAAAACGATTCTACGATATCTACAACAACAACAACAACATACCCAGTGAAATCCCACAATCTGGGGGTCTGGAGAGGGTAGAGTGTACACAGACCTTACCAAGGTAGGCAGAGCGGTTGTTTCCGAGAGACCCTCGGCTCAAGACAAAGCACAAGACCAAGCAAAGTACCACAAACAAAGTGATTCTACGATATCTACGAGTTCCTTATATCGATCTTGTGTAATTTACCTTTGAATTTGGCACCGAAGTGTTAGGAAACCTTTGAGAGGGTGTGAGAGGTGTTCTAGGGTTTGCTTTGGTCGAGATATGAAGAAAAAGGACGAAACCGTTGATTAAATAATTCAAAAGGTCAGCCACCGCCTCCATTCTGTGGCATGTTCTGCGGTCCACAGAATGGTCCATAGAATGGGGCGCAGAATTACCCAAAAAGTTCAATTTTCTGTTCATTTTTGCGCCCTACAGTACGGTCCGCAATCCCATTCTACAGTCCGAAGAATGCTCCACAGAAATCTCTTTTTGTTGATTTTCGTCGAAACTTATTTTCTTCGACCCGATTAGTCTTAAACATTTTCGAAACTTACGTAATATATCCGTAAACCTTTATAAACTGCATGGAGAGGTTTTACCATCTCTGAGCCTATGTAGACTACGCTATGATACCGATGACGTACGAAAACATGAGGTGTAACATATATAGCCAGTCCTTAGAGGAGCATGTGAATCACTTGTCTATTATTTTTTTTAAAACACTAAGGGAACAATCACTGTATGCCAAGAGGTCTAAGTGCTCTTTTGGTCAAGCCAAGGTTGAATATCTAGGGCATGTTATCACTGCTCAAGGTGTGTCCACTGACCCTAGTAAGATCCTAGCTATGGTCAATTGGCCCAAACCTACTACACTCAAGGCACTTAGAGGGTTTTTGGGTTTAACAGGTTACTATAGGAAATATGTAGCTAATTATGGAGCTATTCGCAGACCCCTGATTGATTTACTCAAAAAAGACAGTTTTAAATGGAATCATGAGGCTGATACAACATTCTTTGCTCTTAAAGAGGCCCTGTGTTAGATTTACCTTATTATCCTCGAGAGTTTGTTATTGAAACTGATGCATATCATTCTGGCATAGGAATTATGCTTATGCAGAATAGTAGACCTGTAGCTTATTTTAGCAAAGTTTTAGCTTTTAAGCATAGGGACAAATCTATATATGAGGAGTATATGGCATTGCTTAGTGCCATTGATAAATGGAGACACTATCTACAATTCAAACACTTTGTGGTAAGGACTGATCATCACAGTTTGGAATACTTACTAGAACAAAAGGTCACCTCTGCTATACAACAAAATGGACTCACTAAACTACTTGGGCTTGATTATGAGGTTCAATATAAAAGAGGGGCTGAGAATAGGGTTGCAGATGCTTTGTCAAGACAATTTGAAAGGCAACATAACTCAACTGTTAGTACCAGCAGTGGGCACCTTCAAGCCATCAGCTTATCAATTCCTACTTGGGTGTTAGAGATCAGTACCAGTTATGAAGGAGATGCCTTAGCCACAGAAATGATTGCTCAGTTATCAGTAGACTTACAAGGATCTCAGTTGTGTCACTACAACTCTGGTATACTCAGAAGGAAGGGCAAAATTTATGTGGGAATCCATGGTAATCTGAGGCCACAACTGGTTCAAACTTTCCATGATTCTTCATTAGGCGGTCATTTAGGGCAAATGGGGACAATCAAGAGACTAGGGCAACATTTCTATTGGCCTCTTATGAAACAGATGGTGATCCAGCATGTCAATGAGTGTCATATTTGCCAAATAAACAAAGAAGAGTATGTGGCATATCCTGAACTATTACAACCCCTTCCTATCCCAGATCAAGCATAGAGACACATAAGTATGAACTTTAAAAAATGATTGCCTAAGTTTAAGGACAAGGATGTCATATTGATGGTGATGGACAGACTGGCCAAATTAGCCCATTTCATGACCTTGTCTCGTCCCTTTACTACAGTAGATGTGGTTAATAAGTTTTGGAAGAAGATTCACACATTACACGGTAGTCTTGAGACAATTGTGACTGACAGAGACAAGATTTTTCTTTGTAATTTTTGGCAAGCATTGTTCAAACTGAAGGGAATTCAATATTGTATAGTTCAGCTTATCATCCCCAAACAGATGGGCAGACAGGGAGGGTGAATAGATGCATTAAAAACTACTGGAGATGTATGCTAATATGTTTTGGAAGAAGATTCACACATTACATGGTAGTCTTGAGACAATTGTGGCTGACAGAGACAGGATTTTTCTTAGTGATTTTTGGCAAGCATTGTTCAAACTGAAGGAAATTCAATATTGTATAGTTCAGGTTATCGTCCCCAAACAGATGGACAGACAGTGAGGGTGTTGAGATGTATGACTAGCAATAGGCCTCAACACTGGAAGAACTGTTGTGCTTGGCTGAATGGTGGTACAATGCAAACTTTCACATTTGAGGCTCTTTATGGATTCTCACCTCCACAGTTGTCCTTAGGCCCTCTACTGGATATTACTGTACCTGCTGCTACTGAAGTTATTATGCAGGGACAACAAATGGTACGACTGCTCAAGGACAATTTATTCAAGGCTCAAGAAAGGATGAAACTGTATGCTGATGAGAGGAGAACTGAGAGGGAATTTTTGGTTGGAGATATGGTTTACCTTAAGCTTCAACCCTACAGACAAACTTTCCTTAGCCTTAAGGAAGAATCTCAAGCTCAGCTCTATATACTATGGTCCTTACCAGGTGATTGCTAAGATTGGTCAAATGGCTTACAAACTT
Source organism: Anisodus tanguticus (assembly GCA_034509755.1). Classification (NCBI taxonomy): domain Eukaryota; kingdom Viridiplantae; phylum Streptophyta; class Magnoliopsida; order Solanales; family Solanaceae; genus Anisodus; species Anisodus tanguticus. Next base: position 13,457,628 of record CM067544.1, read on the forward strand.
CTTCTACCCCTAACTTCTAAGGTTCATCCAGTCTTTCATGTTTCATTGCTTAAGAAGAAGTTAGGTAAGAAAGTGGTACAAACAAATCCTTCCAATGACTAATGATGAAGGTCAGTTCTTGGTGAAGCCAGTCTCCATACTCCAAAGGCAAATGATCCAAAAAGGGAATTCAGCTGCTTTTAAGGTCTTAATCCAGTGGTCTAATCTACCCCTGAGGATGCTACTTGGGAAAACTATAACTATATCAAATCCAAGTTTTCAGGGTTTGATTCTAATCCTTGAGGACAAGGATTATTTTGAGGGGCAGGGGGTATGTTATGATCATAGCCTTGAGCTGAATAATTAGAAGTAATTAGAAGAATAAGAATATATTGATGTAGTTGTGAGGGATTGAAGTCGGGTCTGTAGCTGAGCTCATTTCGTGAATTAGAATGGACGGCCAAGATTTAAAAGGGATTAATGAAAAGCAACGAAGCAGATCATGCCATCTCAGCCAGTTGGTTATATACAGTGACAAAGGACACAACGACTTTATTATTGAATACCCGAAATTTGTGTGTTTCATTTTATAAATTCAGAAAATCAAATTAAATAGCTGGATCGTGACAAATTTATAACATAGCAGTCTGTATGGAGCGTATCTAAAAAGAGGACATAGCTACCAATAAGTAATTTAAGATACTAGATGAACTAACTTCACTATAAAAAAAGCTTTACCTTCCAGATATGATAAATTTACACAATAACCAAAAACAGGAAAAAGGAAAAAAGGTTAGATTTGGTAGATACTTACAGACAAGCCCAGTGTTGTCAATATTATATTTGCTACAGACCTCAAAGTCACTGAATCTGCAAGATTATCCCCTCTCTGACTGCATCAAGTTCTAAGCGTTATAAACCATGAGAACAGATCCATAATCAACCAGCTTGTTGTAAATTGTAACCATTTAATGAACCAATTATTGTTTATCTTCGGTTGTTTCTTCTTTGCAAGGGTGAAAGAGACCACAACATTCCTACCAAGAAATAAAATGGGTACAGCCTCAATGTACTTATCAGTAATAAAGCATGGAGTAGTATCTAATCAAATTCTTAAAGGGGCTTGCATGAGAATGAAACATAACCCAGAAACATTGAAACTGATAATTCACTGGAGAAGAAGTCGAGGAGCAGTAGCAACAGGCAATGTGTAGCAGAAAACAGCATTTTGTGAGCCGTGCAGCTGGTTCTCCTCCGATAAAGAACCCAAGATTTCTTCAGGGAAATCTTTCATCAAATGGCATGCTATCAAATTGAAGCTGCGAGTCGCCTTTCTTGATATTTGCTTTTCAGATTGATTATCTGAAGCACACCCAATTGATCAGTTCAGATGATCAAAGATTACAACTTTGACAACATGGGCTCGTGTGTATACACATGTTTTGCTACACCTATGAAGGGCCACCAAGATTAGCACGTTTAAGAATCTTCCATTGAAGAGATGATGCATTTTCTGTTGAATTCGAGCTATTTGCTTCCATATTCACAATCCTTAGCCTGCTTTTTCACCTTTAGCACTTCTCAGTTCTTTTACCGACTTCTGATAATTCGGATATTTCAATGATATTACTGCGTTGTAACCTATGATTTCCCAGACCCATGTTTCACCAAACTATGAAAAACAATGGTACTACTTTAGTGTAGTAAAATGTTATCAAACAATTAAATTTTTGTTAAAGCGACTAAGAACATTCTATATTACCAGTTAAATTTCAAGCTTTTGACCTTCAAAATCAATTTAATTTACACTAGTTATCGATCTCTACTCATTTCCTTGTTCAAATTGCAGAGAGAAGAAAATAAATTAAAAAATTGACGAAAGTAGGCAAGTTCATATATATAGTTTTCTTTTTTCGGACTTGCGGAGATTCATCCAACAATGAAAATATTATACAAAGAGATTTACAATATTGATTGTTGTCCCAGAAGCACTTTTCACAGTTTTCAGTTTCATCACAGGAGGTGGAGGAACAGCGGAAACAATCCAAGTTTTTGTTTTCACAGAGTATTTTCTTGAGTCGTGATTTTCTGGCAGAAGTTTGTGACATCTTGTTCTCATAAAACTTGACATAGAGTTCTCTTATTCTTGCTGCCAATGATCACAAACAAGTGTCTTCTAACAATGTTGTCTAATGCATATTTGTCACCTTCTTGTGAGCTCATTGACATCATACAAGTTACCAGCAAGCAGGCTGTAAAAGAGGAAAGAACCCAATGGAAGATTGAGAATTATAATGGTATACAAAAGACCACAACTTTTAAGACCAAATAGCTCAGATACAATGGGGACAGTACAACATATTTCAATCAAAACGGAACCTATGCAGAGGGAATCATGGCCATCACCACATTTAGAAAATTAGGCATCCGTCAACCATAATCCCTTTCGCAGTTGGACAAGAAGCCAAAGGACATATATCTGTATGACTTCCCCACCACTGAAGGGTAACATGCTCCTGTCTGAAAGAAATAATCCCCTTGATCAACCCCAATGTGTGCATCGCGGCCTCGATATCGGTCTGAGTGGGGCCTGCTGCGTGGTGGGCTTGCGGAGGTCGGGGCCCAAGTATTCCAGGACGTGACTGAGCTGGGCCGTAGCTGCTGGAACTGGCGCTGCTGGGCCACTGGCCAGTGGGCCGCCACTGCTGGTTGCTGGGCCTGAATTGCTGGCCAGCCCACTGGCTGCTGGAATTCGCTGCTGGAGTATAAGGGCTGCTGGCCCACGGCCCACTGCCCCAGCCCCACTGCCATGGGCCCCACTGCTGGGACCAGTAGGGTGGTGGGCCACTGTTCACTGGACGGGGCCCACTGCCTGCTTGCTGACCACCGGAACCGCCGCGTTTGCCCCCGCGGTTTTTGTTATTATTCTTCCGATTATTTTTGCCGCCACCATGATTACGGTTTTAGCCCGAATTATCAATAAAACCTGAAGAACTTGGGGAGGACGCCATCATGACGACGGGGCTTGCTCCGGTAGCCGCCTTTTTAGCCAAACCGGCTTCTTCCAAAGTAAGCATGGAGCGGGCTTGATAAAAGGCGGGAAGAGGGTTGCTTTGACGAAGGAGAGTTCCAACGCCATTATAGGCCTCCGAAAGGCCGGCAACCAATTGTAGAACCAGACGATTATTGGTTACAGGTGCGCCAACATTACGGAGTTGATCCGCCAACTCCTTGAGTTTCTTGCAATATGCCGATACGTTTGGAAAGTCTTCCATGCGAACTAGAGAGAATTCATGTTCAAGTGTGACGGCACGTGAATGTTGGTTATCTTGGAATATGTCACGCAATCTATTCCAGGTAGCCATAGCCGTGGTATCCGACTCAATAATCGTCTGTAAAAGGTCAACCGAAATAATAGAATAGATCCACTGGAGAACGGTAGCATCAAGCGTAATCTATAATTGAGGATCCTCCGCGGGAAGAGGTGTAGTGGGAGGAATTATGTGATGGATAACTTGATGGGAGATAGCGTGTATTTTAAACAATTCTGCCCACGTCGCATATTGGACGTTTTCCATTTCAAGGACAATAGGGATATTGTTCTTGACGTTAGAAACTATGAGGACATGATGATAATTGTTCTTAGACATATTGAAAGAACAAAGAAGGAGGGGAAATTTAAGAGAGGTTTTTGAGAGCGGAAGACGAAATTTGGGAGAGAAACCCGAGGGGGGGGGGGTCTCGGCCGAGAGAGGGCAAAAGTTGGGAGAGAAAACTTTTGTTTAGACCTAGTCTCTTGATACCATGAAAGAAATAATCCCCTTGATTATTTTCATTAATTGAATAGGTATTTATACAAGTTACAAAATAGAAGAATCCTATTCCTATTCTATTCCTAAAATCTTATTCTACCATAATTCTAACTATACAATTATGGTAAGTGTATAATCCTAATTTAGGTAACAAATACATTACAATATACATCAAATATATATATCATATATACAAGATATCAATCTTGTACCAATCCCGTGATGGGCTCCCGAGATTGGGCCTCGTGATCCTGCTGGACGAAGGCTGGGCAGTAACCGAAAACTGGGCCAGGCAATATACCAGTGATATATACTTCTGTATATTCAGTGTATATCACTGGTATATTACCTTGTTTAACACTGTCCTAAGCACAAGTACGACAATACACCCATGAATGCTAATCCGGCATCTAATGCTCCAGATAGAACATAATTGTGACGACTCCACCAACTCTTGTAATATCTATATACAACAAATCCTGAAATAAAGGCAATGATGATCCAACTGTTGTAGTTGACAGCAGTAGCAGGTGGCATTTTAATTATTCCAGCTAATACCACAGGCACTGAAATCAATCTAATCCACTGATGCTTTGGAAAAGCTTTCTGCAATAGCCAAACAAATACAGGAACTACAGCGCCAATTAGGAAAAACCAATTTGTGGCAGAGTAATAGCCAAGACTTCCAAAAATCCTCTTTGTCCCAATCAGACCCCAGATCCCCTGAGGCATCATAAAATACGTGATCCATTGGGCATGTCCATGGACTGTTTTGAGGAAGTAAAGCCCTGTCACAAATATTTGGGACAGTGTCCATTAGCCACAATGCTGTTCCCAGATGCACAAACGCTGATACTAAAGTTCCAACTACCTGAATCCACAGCAGAAAAAACAGATTTGGGACAGATCTTTATAGTTTATACACCTAAAACTAGCTAGGATAACAGTTTTGAAGACCAGGCTTTTCAATTTGCTGAATTCTGTTACTTCTTTTTGCCAAAAGACGTAAAAACTAACCTGAGCCATGAACATTGCTCTAGGAGGAATCTTCATATAGTGTCCAAGTTTTAAGTCTTGCAGGAATGTTAAAACCTTGCTTCATACTTATATAACCATACACCTTGAAGCACATATTAGCAACTGGATATCCTGGATACAAGTATCCCATTATGTACTCCGTGATCACATTCAAACCAGGTGTCTGAGCAACAAAAGATTTGGGACATCAGATTTACCAAAGGAAGAAAACAATAAATTCACGACACTGAAACCAGGCTATTATTTAACCTAATTTTACCTAATCATGCATTACAGTAGCAGTAGGTATTGATGATTTCAAGCAGCTATTTCAGTGAATTAGTAAACATGGGCTTACTTGGTTTGTGGTAGCAGTAATGACTCCAATTGGGATGGTGAAAAAGAAGCAAGACCACATGCTAGCAAGACACCCCACCATGGTAACTGAAGCTGGTTTAATATTCACATACAAATACAGTTGCTGCAATATTTGTTAGTAGAATAATCGTGAACCGCCATTCAGGAACTTGCTTGTATTTTCTCATGAGCTTTGTGTGCACGTCCATTTTCTTCTCCTGTAAAGAAGACTTGCTGAGCTGCCATAGTTCCCTGCACCACTATAACTAGTCAACTGGTGTTTCCATTCTATACATCGAGGCGGATTAATTTCACGTATGGTTGCTAAACTTTACCCACTATAACTTTCTAGTAGGAAAACTATTTTGTCACATTAAAATACTGAATTTTACCCACTATAACAGTAAAGTGTGCAGCTTACCGTCCATGAAAGAGGAAGACATGAACAACTGTGGCAGTGAGGCAGGCAAAGCTGAATGCATATGTCAGTGAAAGGAAAATGCTGAGATATAGGCGACCCTCGTGCTCATACTTCTCTAAATCCATGTGAAAGTTTGGGTCTATGATGGCAGAAATATTGTATTCTTGGCCATTTTCTTTAAACAAGCCATCCGAGAATATTGGGAAGTTCTTGGCCTTGTAAACATTGAACCAGTACATAAGAGGTGTAACAACATACATAATGAGAAAATAACCAACAGCAATGTTTGCAGTAGCAAACCATGGGCTAGCTAGTGGGCTTCCAAGATAAGAGGATATACTGGACCAATCGAGTGCAATGGCGCCTATTCCAAGGCCATGAAGCCCTGAACCCAACTGTTGGACTAAGACAGAGGAAGGGAACAACCAACACAGCCAAAAAAGGGAACTTAGCATTGGGAAAAGGTAACCTGGAAAGACATAGTAAGCAAAGCTGCAGACAAAGGCAATGAGGAAGAATTGGTTTCTTGACAATCCATTCTTGGCTCTCTCTTCTTTATCACGAGGGACCCTGCCATTGGATGGGAAAACCTTAAAGCAGTGTGACATGTTGGAGGTTAACAAAATATCACAAATCAAAAGTTAAAAGAGTCCACATCGGAAATAGAATCGGAACATGAACTCCTTATATGGACTTGGACAATCCTCACCCTACAAGCTAGTTTTTGGGGTTGATTATGGCCAAGATCTATTCTTTACATGGTATCAGAGTTAGACACATTCCAATTCTTTGTTCGTCAATATTAGGCCCCCAAATTATATTATTCACGCTCCAGTTAACGAGGTCTGGGCGTGTCCAAATTATATTGTCCACGCTCCAGTTAATGAGGTCCAGGCGTGCGGGGAAGCTAACTTTTGAGGTTGAGTTAGGCCCAAGATACATTCTTTACTATCCAAGCCAAGCACATTACAATTCTTTGTTTACCAATGTTGGGTCCCCAAATTATATTATTCATGCTCTAGTTAATAAGATCTAGGCATGCGGAAAGTGTTAAGAGTACACATCGGATATGGAATGAGAACATGACAGAAAGTAGCATGTCCAATATGAGTTCAACAAATATTAAATTCCAATACCATAATTCCAAAAATGCAACAGGTTCAATGGTAAATCCCAAACTACCAAGTTTAAATCTCGAATCTGTCTCTAAATTAAACTAAAAGTCAAATCAATCTGGTGTATAAAACTGACATGTACCTTGGTTTGTTCAATTTGGTATTAATTTTTTTCCTCTCAACCTCTCTTTGTAATGGTATCTCATATTCTTGATAATTAGAGTGTGTGTTTGAAACCAACATGGTCCAAATCGCAAACGCCTCCAGTGACATCTAAAAACTGTTTCACAGCACGAGCTAGTTTAGAATTCTTGTAAAGAAAGGCCTTGATTTTTATGATAAATATTGTAGTACTCTAATGGGCGTATATCAGTATGTCACTATTGTCTTTGACTCCATTGTGGAAAACTTTACTACTCCTATATCTTGCTGCAATAGATTAGAATATTATTTTTTCTAATGGAATGTCTTTTGGCAAAATGTTAGTATTCATTCAAGACAAGACAAAAGATGTCGGCCAATAGCATTTAGTAATATATTACCTCTATCCCTAAAATGAATGCTGCAATCAAAAGAATGAGCTGTTGAGCTTGCTTGCTTTTTTTTTTTTTTTTTTGAATGAGTCATTACATTTGATACCTAAAATTTAAGGAAGTTGTAACAAAATAATTTTGTATAAATCATTATAGGATCAAAATTTCAATAGGATAATTTTTCTTTCATTCGAATGGTAATGTAGAGAACTTGTAAATTTTGTGATCTTAAATTAAAAGTATGTATAACGTATACAAAATATATATTTAAATATTATAATTTTAAATATATATTATGATATTTCTTATTCAAGAGGGTGTCATTAAGGATAAAATAAGAATATTGAAATTTAAGCCTTATTAAATATAGAAATGTGACTGTTTTTACTACGTAGCCTAAAAAAAGAGTAAGAGACTAAAATTGAAATGAATGGAGTAACTAATTACTTGATTAAGTAATAAATTGATGTAAAAATGTTATCGACTGACAATAGCAAAAAATATGTATTTATTATACTGATATAAACTTTAGGGTGTGTTTGGTATGAAGGAAAATATTTTCCATGCAAAATGTTTTCTTAAAAATTATTTTTTTGGAAAACAAGTGGGTTTTCTTACTTATTTTTTAGTATTTGGTATGTAAGCAAAAAAAAAAAAAAAATTCTAAGAGCATTTATATGTAATATATCGAAATACTATGGCGGTGAGATGAGTTGGGAGTAGGTGTTTGGGGTGGTGGGGTGGGATAGTCAAGGGGGTGGGGATTGGGTGCATTGGGTGGGTGGAGATAAGACAATAAACTTGGAATATCACTTATGAACTTATTTTCCCTACTTCTATTAGGTAAGTAATTTTCCTCATTTTTAATAAACTTATTTTCTTAGAGAAAAAAAATTTCAAGACATTTTAACCAACCAAATATGAAAAAATTGGAAAACATTTATTCATACCAAACACATCCTTAGTATGAATAAATTTTCTTGAAAAGACTTGCAAGCATTAATTGTGCCGAGTATTTTTTTGCTTCAGGGACTGCTGGAGTAGTTATTATCCTATCGCACTTCCTTTTCAAAAAAATTATTTCATTAAGAGCTATTTTAATTTAGAATAATTTTAATTTTAATATACTCACATAATATTTATAATTTATTTTAGATCATAAATATCAAAAAATATATACAATTTTTCATCACGCAATTAAACCTGCCACATAAACTGGGAGTACTTATTCTATTTTGTTGGTACGTAGAATCATTGTCTTTTTGGTCCAATAGTGGCCATACCTGAATAGGGACACTTGAACAAGATTTTGGGGCCACCACATGCCTGCCGGCTCCACCAAATACCGCCGGAATATCCCAGCCCAACCAAACCCCCAACACTTGCGTTGTAATAACAACGATCAACGCCACCCAATAACTCAACTTCTTCTTGTAGAACAATTTCACTGCACTAACCACGTGAATAGCGTATGGGTTCCCGGCCCCGGAGTTAGCGAATATAGTGATAAGCACGTGCTCTTTCACGTTGAATGGGCCAAGATTCAGTGTGAACTCCCACTTACTTCCTTTGAAGAAAACTCTGTCCGTAATGGTCTTGGCCATGAGGTGGCCTAACGGAACCACCGCGATTTGGGCTGAGATGGAGGTGATAGTGAGTGGTTCACGTCGGTACCAGAAGAATTGGTTGAGGAATGAGAGGAGGAAACAAGCGATAGTGCCGAGAATCCACATGCGGAAAGTGATGACCGGAAAAGTTGGATCGTCGGTGATGGGAACGGTGAGTGCCACTTGTTCAACCGGTGAGTTTTCATCATTAGTACTGTTGCTGCTGAAACCATCACAATGGAGGAGTTGATCTCTTTGAACTGCAAATTGATGTGAATAATGAAAAAAATAGTTGGGATATTAATTGCAAAAGAAAATTGAGACAAATATATTCACTCACAATCCATATGTCTTAGATTCGAGTCATGTTACAGGTCCTCCAAAATAGGGAATAAAAAATAAAGAAATGGAGGGAAAGGAATTAATGCTTACGAAGTGGAGCTGATATTTCTGAGTTTTGCTCAGTGTCGTTCATCTGGCGACTTGGACCCTTTCAGTTTTCTTTACCAAATTTGCATAATATCTTAGAGTTACATTGAATGAATAAAGTGGGACGATGAAACTAATTGTCAATCTATGACAATACATGTACTATATAGTATCTGCGAAAGGTAAATGTAGCGAATGAAAATGACTAAATATTAAAATAATCCTTTTTAATGAAATTGGAATGTGTGATTTCCATCCAATTTCATTGGCTTTTGGCTTTTGGCTTTAGTGTCCATTTTTCACTTGACATATGTATTATTGTATGTATAGTCAAATTTGATTCTCCCTAAAAAAGAATTACACCAGTGTCTTGGTTAAGTTATTAAGAAGTACTCTAAAACAGTTCTCAACGTTGACACTTCTCTATAAGGAAGATGAGACTGCACTTCTTCTTTTGACTTTTTGTTAAATTTATACATTTTGGCATCCTTCAATAGAAGGACGTTTCACCAATTTAAATATCTACTTCAATAATTGATACTTCAATTCAAGCTTGCTTGACCTTTCTGCTTAAAGACAATTTTAAGTTTGTCTACAGCTATATACAAGCTACAAAATGGGCCAATTTGTGCTTCAGCAAGTAAAGAGCCCAGTGAAATTTTTCTGGGACCACTATTTAAAAAATGATGCTATTTTTATTTCTCTTCCAACTTATAGACTTTTTTGACAACGCTCTAAAGATTTATTTTGAGTAAACTGAAAATCTTATAAGACATTAGTCATAGTCTAAATTTTTGTAAGTTTTGCAAACATTAAATGAATACCTAATGATTTTGAAAGAAATAATCTCTTGATTATTTTCATTAATTGAAAGACTATATATACACTTTACATATTTCCATAATAGGAGAATCATATTCCTATTTTACTCCTAAAACCTTATTCTACTTGGACACTAACTATACAATTATGGTAATACAATTATTATGGTAAGTGTATAATACTACTTACACCACAATATTACATAAACTAGGAGATTAAGATATTACCTAAATTATCTACATAATACACGGTAATACATGTAGCAACCGAGAGCCAATATACATAATATACACATGTACATTGTGTGTATATTATGTATATTTAACAGATTTGTCTATAATATTGAGCAATGTATGAGCAAACGTAAGACCCGAGTCTAACGATGTCCGGGAGATTAATTTGTCATGGCTATATTTGCATAATTCTTTTCAAAATAGAGGGAAAATCTAAATGATGACCTAAATATGGAACATTTGCGCAAATCAGCCAAGAGCACACTGATACAGGCTTATAGCCCGCTTACATTCTGGGCTTCAGACGATATCCCAATATGAGCTATAGACACTTGATTATCCGACGAGGAAACCGGCCCAGATTAAGGCATTTGTATAGTTGCACCACTTATACGTCTTAAATTTCTTCAAATTATAATAGAAATTAAGTAAATTTAGCAGAAACTTTTCTTTATCTAACTTTGATTCCACTTAATTTAGAGAAAAGAAAAAAATTTCACTAAGGGTGTGCTCAGTAGGGAGGAAAATATTTTTCATGAAATCTTTTTTTTTTTAAATGAGTTATTAGAAAACAAGTGAATTTTTTACTCATTTTCTCATGTTGGTTAGTGAAAAATAAGTGAATTTCTTACTTACTTTCTAATGTTCGGTTGATTAGTAGAAAATATTTTTTCGAAAAATAGTCACCTAAGCCTCATCCAATCCCACCACCCACCCCAAGCACCCACCATCCACCACCCACACCCACCCCTTGCACCCTCCCCCACAACCACAAACCATCCACACCAAATTTATTTTTATTTTTTTGGGGGAGGGGGGTAGGGGGTTCACAGCAGCGGTGAGGGGAGTGACGTTGAAAATTGAAAAACAAATTATAAATTCTAGGGGTAGGGTGTAGGGTGTGGGGTGGGGGTTGTGGGGGATGGGGGGTTGGGGTGCATAGGGTGGTGGGAGTGGTTGGGTGATTGGGGGTGGGTTGAATGGTGGTGGGGTTGTTGGTTGAATGTCACTTGTGAAACATGTTTTCCCTACTTTTAGAAAAGTCATTGTTTTTATTTTTGAGGAACTTATTTTTCTAAAGAAAATATTTTTCAAATTTTTTTACCAAATGAACATAAGAAAATTAAAAAATATTTTCCTTCGTACCGAACATATCCTAAATTTTACTCCAATAAATGCAAAAACGCGGAAAAATAACATAGCACACATAAATTTGTCGTTCTAGACAGTAGGCACTACATAAAGCTTGTCTTATATATTTGGGCAACTAAAAATTCAGTTTGAATTTAACAAAGTGAGGTCTCAATTTTTAAGAGATGGAGGAATTGCCTATTTTGGATAAAATACTTCATTGAGTTTTTTTCATCACCGTGTTCGATATCAATCTTTAGTTAGTTAGGAGTAAATATATAACGAACTATAAGTAGTATAATGTTGATTGGGGTGGCTGTCAGCGTTTGCCGCCCTTGCTCCTTCCTTATGGCATGCTCGTCTTGGTCATCCGGAGTCTTCTATTTTGTCGTCATTAGATAAAAATAATTTTATTTCGTGTAAGGGTACGCGTAGTACTCCAAATTGTCAATCTTGTTCTTTAGGAAAAATTGTTAAGTTGTCATTTGTAGACTCCAGATCTCATACTTTAATGTCATTTGATATTATTCATAGCGACTTATGGACATCTCCTATTCTTAGTTTTGTGGGTCATCGGTATTATGTTCTTTTTTTGGATGATTATTTTAAGTTTTTATGGACGTTTCCGATAGCGAAAAAATCTCAAGTTTTTTCCATCTTCCTAAAATTTAGAGCATTCATCAGAACCCAATTCGAGCGAGAAATAAAAAATATTCAGTGTGATAATGGCAAAGAATATGACAATGAGGTGTTTCGGGAATTCTGTGTTAATAATGGGATAAATTTTTGTTTCTCTTGTCCTCATACATCTTCACAAAATGGGAAAGCCGAACGCAAAATTCGTTCCATAAATAACATTGTCCGAACATTATTGATTCATGCTTCCGTACCCCCTTTTTTTGGCATCATGCTCTTCAAATGGCTACATATCTCCTTAACATAATTCCTTCCAAAGGTCTGACATATTATTCCCCTCTTCAAGTTTTATATAATAAAACTCCTTCTTATTCTCATCTTCGGGTTTTTGGGTGCTTGTGTTATCCGTAGTTTCCATCCATCACAATTAACAAACTTCAGGCCCGGTCTACTCCGTATGTGTTTTTGGATTTTCCGTCTAATCATCGTGGTTACAAATGCTTTGATTTATCCTCCAACAAAATCATCATTAATCGCCATGTAATTTTTTATGAAACCCAATTTCCATATGCTAAAGTTAATACTCTCGTGCCTAGTTCGTATAATTTTTTAGATGATAGTATATCCCCGTATATTACTCACCATTTGTCGGACATGTCCCGCACCCCAACTCCTCCAGCGGGCCCATTGCCGAGTCTAGATTGGGGCCAGCAGGGCTACTGCCTGCTGGCCGGTCCTTCTCGAGTCCAGAAAATTCACACAGTCCGCCCATGTCTTCCCCAAGTCATAGACCAGTCACTCGTAGTCAACAGATATTTATAAACCAAAGAAACATTTTAATTTATTTTCTAATGTCCCTAAATCACTATTACCCCGTAATCCTGTGTCTGCGCTCATTGACCCGAATTGGAAAATTATTATGACCGATGAATATAATGCTCTTATTGATAATAAGACGTGGGAGTTGGTACCCCGTCCATATGGTATTAATATTATCAGGTCTATGTGGATCTTTGCTCACAAGGAAAATTCAGATGGTTCATCTGCAAGACATAAGGCTCGGCTTGTGGGTGATGGTAAGACTCAGCAGGTTGATATAGATTGTGGTGAGACGTTCAGTCCGGTGGTCAAGTCGACTACCATCTGCACTATGCTAAAGCATGGCCTATTCATCAGTTAGATGTCAAGAATGTTTTCCTACATGGTGATCTCAAGGAAACAGTCTATATGCATCAACCTTTGGGATTCAGGGATCCCAAACATCCTCATCATGTCTGTTTATTGAAGAAGTCCTTATATGAGCTTAAGTAGTCTCCCAGGGCCTGGTATACAAGGTTTGCTGACTATGTTTCGACTATTGGGTTCACTCATAACATATCAGATAATTCCTTGTTCATCTACCGTCGTGGTTCGTCCTTGGCCTACATTATGTTGTATGTGGATGATATCATTTTGACTGCCTCTTCCGATGCCTTACTCCAGTCTATCATGATCATGCTCAGCTTTGAGTTTTCTATGAAAGACTTAGGGCCCTTGAGTTACTTTTTTGGGATTGCCGTCACTCGTCATTCCGATAGATTATTCTTGTCTCAACGGAAGTATGCAACTGAGTTCATCGAGAGGGCTGGGATGTCATCCTGTAAGTCCACTTCCACTCCAGTTGATACGAAGCCCAAGCTTAGTGCCGCAACCGGCGTACCCTACGAGGACCCGACCCGCTATCGCAGTCTTGCAGGGCCCTTCAGTATCTTACCTTTACGAGACCGGATATTACATATGTTGTCCAGCAGGTGTGCGTACATTATCCCAGAATTGAGCCCATGAATGCACTCAAACGCATCATTCGGTATATTCATGGTACACTGGACTATGGTTTGCATTTATATCATTCCTCGACATCCACACTTGTCTCGTACGGATGTTGATTGGGGTGGCTGTCCAGACACCAGACGATCTACGTCTGGCAATTGTATGTTCCTTGGCAACAACTTGGTCTCCTGGTCTGCGAAGCTCCAGTCAACTCTATCCCGCTCAAGTGCCGAAGCTGAATATCGAGGGGTAGCTAATGTGGTCTCGGAATCATGTTGGTTACGTAATTTGCTTTTGGAGCTTCATTGTCCCATTCAGAAGGCAACCTTGGTTTATTGCGATAATATTAGTGTCATCTACCTTTCTGGTAATCCGGTTCAGCACCAACGCACTAAGCATATCGAGATGGACATTCACTTTGTCCGCGAAAAGGTTTCTCGGGGTCAGGTACGCGTCTGTCATGTCTCGTCAAGATATCAGATTGCAGACATCTTTACAAAGGGTCTTCTCTCGGTCCTTTTTGAAGATTTTAGGGACAGTCTCAGCGTTCGAAGACCGCCCGCTATGAATGCGGGGGTGTGTTAAATATACACAATATACATGTATATTGTGTCTCGGATTCAGTCCCCTTTGTACCGTGTATATGGGTAAATATTTAGTATCCTAGTTTAGGTAATATTGTAATGTAATTAGTATTGTACACTTACCATAACAATTGTATTACCATAAATGTATAGTTAGTATCCAAGTAGAATAAGGTTTTAGGAATAGAATAGTAATAGGATTCTCCTATTATGAAAATATGTAACTTGTATAAATAGTCTTTCAATTAACGAAAATAATCAAGGGATTATTTCTTTCAATTTGGTTGTAATTGAAAAAAATATTTGAAGTTAAAATTTTATTCGTGAAAATTATTATTTCACTCAAAAATACTCCACAAATAATCTTTTCAATCGTTAAATATATTGGAATATGATATTTTCCATAGTCAAACTACAACTTGTATTTGACTTCAATTTTTGTTAGTAACGTTATGACTAAAACTCCCCAGTTTGAGTCGTTCCTCCAATAACTATCATGTAGATTGAGCATGAGTTAATCTTTGGACTTGGGGCTCTAGAAAATACTTTCCGAAAGAATAAGTCCTTTCGAGGTAAATTTATTCTCTATAAAATGTTTAAATGTGATGTTTGGTTTGTGAGAAGTTATTAGAGACTGATAATAACATTAGCAAATCGAATAATGTTTTAATGAAGTTTTGAGAATTAAAGATATTTGTAGTATGTTTGACCAAGCTTCTAAAATTTGCTTATTTTGAAAAGTATTTTTAAAAAAAATACTTTTAGTGAGAAATAGTTAGTATTTGGTCAATTAAATTAAAAAATAATAATAATGTTGAGTAGCAATAAGTGTTTGGCCAAACTTATAAAAAGTGCTTCTAAATATATATTAAAGTATTTTTTTAGAAAGTGTTTCTGGGTAAAAACTATTATTTTTAGCTTCTGAAAAACCGCTTCTGTTACTCCTCAAAAATATTTATTTTCTCTCAAAAACTTGATCAAACACCTTAATTTTTTAAAATAAATATTTTTAATAAAAAATAAACACTTTTGGAAAAAAAAATTTCTTCAAAACATGCAATTAGTAATCTCCAAATATTGACATAAACTGTGGTACTCCTATGGGTTACGAGTTGAGACAACTTATTATAAAGAAAATTGATTTTCGTCTGTAAATGAGAGAACTCACTTCTCTCTTCAGGCAAATATTATTTTTCTAATAACCAAACACTAAACGATGACTTATTTAACAAAAAAAATATATATGCTTCCGTCATATCAAATACATAAATTAGGAGAATTATTGGTTTTGGGTCATTGTCAAAGTTGGAACTTTGGCATACCCAACGTGGAAGACTTTGGCTGGGTTCTACACCTAACACCATGGCCCATTTGGTCATGCTCAATACTACTCCCTCCGTCCCATTTTAAATGGTATTTTTCTCTTTTACACGCTTTTTAAAAAATCATAAATAATAAGAATATTTTTATTATATTAATATTATGTTTTTTCAATTAATTACACTATAATTAATATTAATTACTTTAAAAAATAATTAATGTCAAGAATAAAGTAAGAAAAATTTCATTAATTCTATCTTGTTTTTAAAAAATGATCAAATAATTTAGGACAAATATTTTTAGTAATGTGGCCAAGTAATATGAGACGAAGAAAAAAGTAAGTACAGTAGTAAATTTCTCTTAATTCTTGCGCCCGTAAGTCAGGGACTTCATTTTTTTGTGTGGATTTTATCTTTACTACTCGTTTAATGAAAATTTGTAGGTCAAAGTAACCTTATTCATTGGAAAGATTTTGAGTTCGATCTCCAATATAGTAAAAAATAATATTTTCCCTATCCCATTTTCTATGAATGTCTTTGACTTTGTATGGAGTTTAAGAAATAAAAGAAGACTTTTGAATATTGTGGTATAAAATAGGCTAAAGATATTTGTGTGACTATAGATGATCTCGTTAAGCGCAAAATGTAAAGTTTAAAGTTAAATTATTATCGAAATGTGTCAATTTTTTTGGTACTGACTAAAAAGGAAAATGCGTCATATAAATTGGGACAAAAGGACTAATAATTTCGCAAGGCATAGATTTCTGAACCTATGACTATTCGCTATGTAGTTACATAGAAACTATATCTTAAGAAATAGTTATATCGGATAATGCACATTCTACGGAACTATGCCTTAAAGCATAGTTTTTTATGTAGTTTTACGTGAATAAACAGAGTTTTTATGAAATCTTTGTTTTGCAAATTTAGTATTTTTTTTTTACTCTGCCTGGTTTGAACCCAAAATTTAATTTAATTTTTTTTTTTTTTTGATGTCAGAGATGTTTTGGGCCACTTTAAAATACCGAAAAACAAAATTTAAGAATAGCCATTTGGGGGGCAAAAATTAAAGACTATCCGAAATAACCAGCGACTTTACAGCCTACACGCACGAATCGTGGTGCTAATCCGGTGCGGTAAACAACAGACGGCGCAAAGAAAACATCCTCATCACACAAAATCCACTGGTTTTACTCTTCCAGCCAATTTGTCATTCTCAAAACAATCGAACCGCCAATAGATCTCCTCTGACCAGCAGCAACTTTTGAAGTCAAAGTTTCACTTTCCAAGAATTCTTATACTGTAAGTACAACTTCCATTTATTGTCATGGCCAGTCAACTTTAAACTCACAATTTGTAGTACTCTATTGACAAACATACGTTCTAGATTGTTCAATTAATTATGGGTACTGTTTTCTGGAATAGTATTATTTCTTTTCTTCTTGTTCTGCTTCTGTTTTGTAGCTCAGGAGCAGAGGTAGTTACTGTAGATGTTCATGCAACTCATCATCTCCTCCGTTCAGGCTACCGTTATCTTGATGTTAGGTAAAATATTACGTAAATTCTTTTTTCATTCAATATGCACTTTAATTAGTCTTCATACTTAGATTTCTGATCTGAGTTTCATGCACTTTGAGCAGGACAGAAGAAGAATTCAAGAAAGGACATGTACACAACTCTTTGAATATTCCCTATATGTTTAATACTCCCCAAGGTATCTCTTTTCCAGTTTTCCTAATCCCTTCTGTGTTTAGTATTTGACATGGGTGTTAATTAATTTCCTGTATTAATTACGTAATACTCCCTCCGTCCCAATTTATATTATATAGTTTGACTGTTTATAGTATTTTAAAAAATAAAAGAATATTTTTTAATCTTATTTTTAAAATAAATCAAAAATATTTGTAAGATTATAGATTTATCTCGTTAAGTGTAAATAAAAAAAAATTTAAAATTAAATTTTTAATAAAAAAAAAATATGTCATTACTTTTAGGATTGATTAAAAGGAAAGTGGACAGAGGGAATAAGGATATTTCGATTTTTGGTAATTTTAGGTAGGGTGAAGAATCCAAAATTCATGGAGCAGGTATCTTCAGCATGCGACAAGGAAAAAAAGCTAATTGTGGTAAATCCCGGAATACAGCTCTTTCGGATTCTTGATTTTTAATTTTTAATTTCCACATAAACAACGTAACGTGTTGATTTAGAATTTAATTTCTCTTGGAATTTGATAAAAAAGGCTTTGTTAGTTAATTTGATGGGTAAACTTTCTGTTGTGTAGGGATGTCTAAGTGGTGTGAGGTCCCTGTATGCAACTACTGATCTTCTTGCTGCTGTAAGTTGAACTCTCTCTTTAATTACCAGCATATTTCCGGAATGGAATCTTGATTTGGTAAATGATTTAACTTATATCCTATGATATGTATAATTTTAAGGCGTTGTAGCAGGTTAATCACACTTTTTTAGGTTACAATTCTACGCTTACTAGATAATTACATGGTTTCTAGATAACCTGAAATTATAAAAATTTATTAAACTGGTAATGTATTAGAATTAATCCTGATGCTTATAAGTTTTTTGCTATTGTCTTTATGCTTAAGAACATATTTTTGTTCTTCTTTCTAGTAAGAGAAAAGCGAAACTTGACATGATGAACTTGGCAGGAATTCAAGCATGTAAGGAACATGGGAGGAGGCTATCAGGCTTGGGTGGAGAATGGATTTGCTGTAAACAAACCACAAGATGAACTTTGATCACCTCATTCTTCTCTTGTTGTGCTAGCTAGGAAGAAGAGAAGTGTAAATATTCAATTTCTTAGCCACGAAATAATTTTTTTCATTAGAATCAAACGTATATTCTCTGTACTTGTCACTCAATGTTATGACTACGAGCAGTGTTTTAAAAGGCGGGGATGTGAGGCGAGTCGTTTTGCTTAGCACGAGGCGTAAGTTCATAATCTTTAAATTTTTAATTTATTTGAGCCTTTTTCATTAAAACATTATGAGGTTTAATAGTGTTAATTATGAAATTTGACATATAATTTGTGCAAGAATTTTAAGGCGAGTTCCAAGCTTGGGTGTTAGTGTGCTTAGGGCGAACAATCAGACGCTTAGGACGTAAGTCTCACAGAATTAAACCCCCGCATGTAAGTCCCAAGGGGAATCCCAAAATTGCCTTTTAAAACACTAATTCTTGAGTTTACCTTTTCCCTTGTACAAAGAGGTTCGAATTTGTCACCTCCCGTGATAATTTTGGAACATTGAATGCAAAATCAATTGATAAAACTCTTTGCAAATTTCTATTTATGCTGTGTTAACCAGTGGTTTTTTTACATCTTTGGATGTGACCAAATAATTGCGATTAAGTCTGCCATTTTGGAATCTGTAGTTTTTGTTTTTGCTCTTTTGCGGTATTAACTCGGTTTTTTTAAAGGGGAAAAAACAAAGAAGCTTTCGTACTCCTACATATATAATAATTAAAATAAAAATAGGAACAAAGCTGAACGGGTAGCTAGGAGGTCGGTGGATGTTAATACTCAATTCAATAAGAAAATTTTCATCAAATCAGTACTCCAACTACTGAGCTTTCAGCCACCTTTCTAGAAATTCTCAACTGTCAAATGGGCCCCTAGAACAATAGTGTCGCAGGCTCGCAGCCATACCTAATCAATTTATCAAGTACTTGCTTCTTTAGTTTTAATTTATAAGTTTGGTCCGGCCCTTCTAAATCCCGCTCATAGCGGAAGCTTAGTGCACCCGCTAAGATTTGAACTAGTAACCATCCGCTAAGATTTGAACTAGTAATCAGTGGTGGAGTCTAGATTTTCATCTAGGGAATTAAAAAATATGAAAAAGTAAATACGAAGAAGTCAAGGGGGTTCAACATCTGCTACATATACATAAAAAAAAATTAACCTTGTATATATGGTGTAATTTTTCATCGAGGGGTGATGAACTCCTCGAGCCTACCTAGATCCGTCCACTCTGCCCGTTGTTATGGCTTTTGCCTTTATTTTCTTATCATATTTGAGTTTTACTTTTCTTTTCAAGAAAAGTTAAAGCATTACCATAATTGCTTTTATTTTTTTCTTCTTAAAGAAAAATATAATTCTCTTCAATATTTGGCTATTTCTTGTTTTGGAGGAAAAAATTGGACATCTATAAATAGAAGATATGCTTTCCACAACTACAACACACATAAAAAATATCTATAATGTAGTCATTTAGATAATTTTGTTTATGGGGAGATAAAAATCATTTTGTGATATCATAAAATAAAGTCTTTTTATAGTTTTTGCCATGTCATCTGATTTATCTTCGCTACCAAAATTTGCAATTATAGCTTTCGTATGACGTCCTGTTATTTTGAACCCAACATCCGTGACTTCCAGATCATATGACATCAACTTTACCAGTTACTTCAAGCTCCCTTCAAACATAATATTACATGAAACTGAAATGGAGGGAGTACTTGTTATTTCTCACCTACTTCCAGATCTCATCTCACGCAGTGAGATTTCACTTGGTATATTGTTGTTGTATATAAATAATGAGTAACTTTGTTCATCAAAACCTAAGCAAAGGAGGAGAAATCTATTGTTATCGTATTTTTTATCTTTGCTGGAATTGGGTTAAAGCTTAAAATTAACTTCCAGAACAAAAATAAACATTTCGGTGACAGAACCAGCAAGACCAGCCCCCACAATTAGGCCTGATGAGCATGTGGGAAATTAAGATAGTATATCACAATTCTAAATTGACAGAGGCAAATATAAACAGATTGACACGATAAAACTTAAGTAGCCAAGCCATATTTACAGCAATACCGACAATAATGCCAAAGAACATTTCTTGTTTTCTTGTTCACTTACGGATGAAAATTTACATCTTACACAAATTTAAGCTCTAAATAAAGTGATGCTGGGATTAGCATGTACTCTGTTTAAATGGTTAATATCTAGGCTCCACTTATATGTTTTTAAAAAATAGGTCGTTTTAAAATTTTAGACTATCGGTCAATCGAGTGAGATAAAAATCAATAAGAGAATAGGGTTCAAATTTCAAGGAGATAAAAATCATTTTGTGATATTGGAAGGTATTGGGAGTTGATTTTTCAGAAGGTCACTTGATTATCCTCGTTATATGATGGGATGCCCATAGATGGGATGCCCATAGATGGGATGCCCATAGATGGGATGCCAATATGATATGATGGGATGCCCATAGAGGTTGGATTGAGTGTAAATGCGAGTAGTATGCTCTCTATTTAGACAAATCCGTTAGAGGATATGAGTAAGTTGCTTTCCCAAGCACGACTTCAGCCTAGAGCATCTGATAGAGATAGGCCCTTGAGGGGTCAGGGAGATTATAACCTAGGGAGTTTATTAGTCAGGGATCACCGATATGTAAAGGGTTCAAATATGCTAATATCTCAGGGTCAAAGTGGTAAAGGTCGAGTGAGACCGCACCGACTATCTTGTAGTCAGTATGGTCGAGCGCATGCCGAATTATGCCGCAAAGGTACATGGGGTTGTTTAGTGTGACAACCATGGCCACAACGTTACGAAGTGTTCCAAATTGATGCGCAAAGGTAAGGATAGAATGATTGTAAGTTGTACAGATGAAAGGCAGAAGACATCATTGTAAGGTTTAGTAGGTTATGGAAATCTACATGTTTTACAATAACTCTTGCTGATTAGAATGAGGGAATATGTTATGTTCATGCGACCTAAATTGTAATGTCTAACTTAGAATAGATTGGGAATTGTCCCAGGATATCATTAACGAGAATGGATTGCCACAATCGAATCGTGTGAAGAATGACCATTAGTAAATTTAAGAAGATCACATAAAGTGATGTACTCAGAATAGTGAGCTCAAGTCACATATAAGGATCGAGTTATCCATGGTAGTGGAAGGGGACATAAGCCTCTCGTCCGTGGTAAAGGGCCATACCGCGTATTATTGAGAATTACATGTATCAATGTTAGAAAGTTAAGGCATGATATATGTATTGGACTGGTAAGGTTTTCGGCTTCATTATGCAGCATGTTACAATTCTAAATAACCTCTGGATAATAATAGTTTATTGGGGCAATTGAGGACGAGAAATATGGGACAATCGAAGAATGGTTGTAAGAAATATGAAAACAGATAATAAGTATGAATGGAATGGTATGATCAAGTATCAATGCAATAATGTTTTTCGTTTAATGACAAGTAGAAGGGAGGGTTACGACAAGAAAGATAAATGTGAATGAGATTATAAGTTATGCAGGTTTCACAAAGGTATGATTACTTCATAACAGCGTACGGACCAACGGTAGAGGAAGGACAGTAAGAACTCTTCGGTCAAAGGTGACGAACCTCTGGTGTTCTGGAAGATAGTATGAGAAATACTTTGAGATAAGATACCCCCCAAGGCAACTTGAAATGGAAATGTAAAAGTAAGACGAATGAGCACTCGGTCGATGAGAGATCTAATAATGACAAGACAAGAAATCTTAAAGTCATGTGATCATGTAACACCGTAAATTGGATCTAAATATACGAAGCATCGGTTCCACAACATATGCAGTCATACCTATCAGAAGGTATGAAAACGGAAGTAACAATGAGTAAAGTTCGAGATTAGCACCTAAACGGGTGAAAAGGGACAATGACGCCTATGGATATAAGGAAGACATTAAAGATATATGTCAAGAGATAATGACATTATAATGAAGATATAATATCAAGATAAATACATATGTTTATGAGTATTTTTGAACTGACCAAAGGTTCTACGAGATAGATAAAGTAATGGGTTTACAGCTTAACAAGGAAATCTTCTCCCAAAGCATCGTTGACAAAAAGTGTTAGACATGAGGCAAGTGAAGGAATTCAAATCTAAGTATAGTGACCAGGTTTGGATATGGTAGTCTAACGTCATATAATGCAAATTATTCAGAATGTTCCACGTATACAAGTAGGGAAATGAGTGAACAAGTGTCAAGAGAAGTAAAGAAAAGAAGTTGTTATAATTACGAGTAGTGAGAAAGTACAAAAAAAAAAGAAGTTGTTATAATTACGAGTAGTGAGAAAGTACAAAAAAATTCTTTTCAGACCATGAATGAGAGTTAACTGCGATGATACGCGCTTCAGAATCGATGACATTGTCTATAAAATGTTCACAATTGGAATACTACAAATATAAGAGTTTTCAGCATACCAGTATTAAACAAATCTGAGTTGATAATAGAATCATTCACACATAAGCGGCTTGACTAATGTGAGGACTAAGGAGAGAAATTTACTTGAGGGAACTCATCAGTTAGTTAAGTGGGAGTCCGATTGGAGGATTCAGATAGTGATAGCCCTACGACTCAGAATACGCGTAGGGTCATCCCTCATACTAGGTCGAAAAGGAACGTCATGATGAAGATCTCATTTTTAGAGAATATTGGGGAAATATTTAACAAAAAGAGAATCGTAACCTTCGAGCATAATGGGAGAGGGACCCCCAGGTGAAAGGTCAATTTGATGTATTCCCAATGTAGCAGGATTACGATACAAGATTATGATAGAGGTCCATTGCTTACGATATTCCATTTAACATGGATCTACTAAGATATATCACGATCTCAAAGATATGTATTGGTGGAACGATAAGAAGAGGAACATTGCGGAGTTTGTAAGTAAAAGTAGAGCACCAAGGGCCCGACGGCGTGACTCAGAACATTGAGGTCTCGATGTGGAAATGAGAAATGATTAATATGGATTTTATTATGGGTATACCTCGCCTTATCATAAGTTGATTCTATTTGGGTGACTGTTGATAGACGGACTAAATCAACTCAATTCATAACGGTCAAAACTACCCACACAGCCGAGGACTACGCAAAGTTGTACGTTAAGGAGATTGTTCGCTTTCATGGTGTGCCTATATCTATTATATCTGACCGAGGTGCACAGTTCACAACTAACTTTTGAAAATAATTCTAAAAAGGTTTAGGCACCCACAGAGGCCAATATGATATGATGGGATGCCCACAGAGGCCAATATGATATGATGGGATGCCCATAGAGGCTTGATGGAGTAGTATACACATATGTATATGAAAGACCGCATTTGCATTGTGCATGACATTTAGGCATATTATGGCCCTCAGAGGCATTCTACACAGACATAATACTTATGCATATTATGGCCCACAGAGGCATTCTGCACAGACATGGTACTTAGGCATATTATGGCCCTCAGAGGCTTTCTCTACTGGTTGGTTGTTTCTTGTCTCATGTTACCTTCAGGTCTCTATTATGCTATTTTTCATGCCTGACATACTTGGTACATCAGTCGTACTAACGTCTCTTTTATCGGGGTATGCTGTGTTTCATGCCCGCAGGCTCAGGTAGACAGGGTGACGGTCTGCACCAGTAGGCTGCTGGTTCAACTGATATTGGAGCACTCTACTTGTTCCAGAGGTGCAGTCAAGTCATGGTATGATATTTTTGATATATATAAGGGTATGGCGGGGCCCTATCCCGACCTCATAATGTCACGTACTCTTTAGAGGCTTGTAGACAGATGTCCTGTATATAGTAGTCATGTATGGCCTTGTCGGCCTTGGTATGTAGAAGTATATATGATTAGTGGTACTCGACATGTAAGGTCTGGGTGCCCGTTATGGCCCTCCGATTTGGGTCGTGACAGTGTGTGCGTTCCTCGTGTTGGTGGTTTGATTCGTTTGATATTGGAGGAGGCTCATAGTTCCAGATATTCCATTCATCCAGGTGCTACTAAAATGTATCGTAATTTAAAGCAACATTACTGGTGGGGCCGGATAAAGAGAGATATTATAGATTTCGTTGCCCAGTGTGGAATTGTCAACAGTCAAGTATGAGCACTAGAGACCTGGTGGTGTACTACAGAGGATGCCCATTCCCGAGTGAAAGTGGGAGAGGATTGCCATGGATATCGTTGTAGGTCTTCCGATGACCTTGGGTAAGTTTGATTCAGTTTGGGTTACTATGGGTATGCTAACCAAGTCTATGCACTTCATTCCGGTTCAGGTTACATATAATATAGAGAAGTTGGCCAGGATTTAGATTCGTGAGATTGTGCGATTATACGGGGTTACTATTTCTATCATCTCCGATCGAGGTCCTTAGTTTACTTCCTATTTTTGGCGGACGTTGCAGCCAGAGTTGGGTACTCAATTGGATCTTAGTACCGCTTTTCATCCCCAGACTGATGGACAGTCCGAGAGGACTATTCAGGTGCTTGAAAATATATTGAGAGCATGTGTCATTGATTTTGATGGTCATTGAGACCAATTCTTACCCTTGGTAGAGTTCGCGTACAATAATAGCTATCATTCTAGCATTGATATGGCGACGTTCGAGGCTTTATATGGTATGAGGTGTCGTTCTCTTATTGGATGGTTTGATGCTTTTGAGGTTCGACCGTGGGCTACAAATTTGTTGAGGAGTTTTTGGACAAGGTGAAGCTTATTCATGAAAAGCTTCGGGCAGCTCAGAGTCGGCAAAAGATGTATGCGAACCGAAAGGTCCGAGATCTA
Source organism: Anisodus tanguticus (assembly GCA_034509755.1). Classification (NCBI taxonomy): domain Eukaryota; kingdom Viridiplantae; phylum Streptophyta; class Magnoliopsida; order Solanales; family Solanaceae; genus Anisodus; species Anisodus tanguticus. The sequence goes on from CM067544.1 coordinate 13,482,992, forward strand.
GAGTTTATGGAGGGTAAGCAGGTTCTTCTGAAGATATCACCCATGAAGGTGTGATGCGATTTGGAAAGAGGGGCAAGTTGAGCCCGAGGTATATTGGTCCATTTGAGATTCTCCGTCGTGTTGGAGTTGTTGGTTATGAGTTGGATTTGTCACCAGGCCTGTCGGGTGTTAATATGATTTTACATATTTCTATGTTGAAGAGGTACCATTCAGACGGGTCTTATATCATACGTTGGGATTATGTATTGCTTGATGAGAATCTATCCTATGAGGAGGAGCCTATAGTGATCTTAGATAGGCATGTTAGGAAGTTGATAAATAAGGAGATATTTTCCGTAAAGGTTCTGGAGCCTATAGTCGGATGTCTCTCTTTAATTGGTGAGAATATGGGAGATATTTTCCGTAAAGGTTCGCGGAAGAAGCATCCCGTCGAGGTGATCTTAGATAGGCATGTTAGGAAGTTGATAAATAAGGAGATAGTTTCCGTAAAGGTTCAGTGGAAGAAGCGTCCTGTTGATGAGGCTATGTGGGAGACCAAGTCCGATATGCGTGCCAGATATCCTCAGTTATTTGCTGATTCAGGTATTGCTCTGCCCTATTCCTTTCATTGTCGCTCGAGGACGAGCGATTATTTAATTGATATCTGATGTAACGACATGTTCAGTAGTCCGGATGTCTCTCTTTAATTGGTGAGCATATGGATGGATCCGCAGTCCGGATGTCTCTCTTTATCTACTTGTCTTATTTCGCTATTCCGAGACAGTATTCAGACTATGTATTCGTATTCAGATTTGTAGTTATGTAGTAGTGGCTCTTGTACAACCTTAAATCAGATTCCTTGGAATTGTTGTATTACTTCCACACTATTTTCTTATCTATCCTAGACTTATTATGTATATTTGATGGTTGGGTTCTACTTTGCTATTGATTAAGTAGTGATTAAGGGACGGTTCACCTATCGGGTGGGAAAAAGGTAGGTGTCCGCGCGTTCCCGAATTTGGGACGTGACAACACCTAAGTCCAAACTATAGTCTAACGGGGGCGAAAAACTATGGAAGAGCGACTCTCGACAACAAATATCTGACTCTTACATCGATGAAGACGTAGCAAATGCTATACTTGGATTGCAAAATTTCGTGAAACATAAAGTCTTGAACGCAAACTATGCCAGACTCATTATATTGAGGACTGGGTGTCACTCATCGCATAAAAAAGAAACTATGAAAGGTACTTAGGATTCAAATTTCAATATTGCAAAAAAAAAAAATCATATAAATAAATTTTTCTCATCTATTTAGACCTAACAGAGAATAAAGTAAAATAATTGAGAGGTTTTCAGCAAACTGGTTAACATCACCAATTTTTTTTAAAAAAGAAAACGCAACTACCACAACATAGGTGGGCGAGCATTTAGAGCAGAGCAAGGATGGTCATATTGCCAATTGGTTATACAACATACTGACAAAAGATTTGCGTCAGGCATTTCACATGGGACCATTATGTTTTCCTTGTTTGTAACACCCCATGGTCCAAGTTAATGTTCGTGCCTATGAACTTGTCAACCAAATTCAGCTACCGAATATTAATGTCAGTCATTGCTCATTGCTGAAGCCTCTGCACTTGAAAAAAATTCTATCTTTCTGCAGCACATTTCTTCTGTTTCAAGAAGAAGATGATGTGAATTAAGGTTTATGCAGTCTTTTTAAGGTTGTTGAATATTTGTCAAGATGGGGAATTTGGAAGGAGCATCGTTTGCTGAAACACCTACATGGGCCGTGGCCACAGTCGTCACTGTTTTGGTGAGCACTGGTTTCTTGATCCATGGCAGTTTGAAGAAGTTTGGAAAGGTAAGAAAAAAGACCATTCACTATTATTCTATTTTTGAGCTCTGTTAAATCTTTCTTGACAGTGGAAATTTTTCTGTTCGTTATGTTGAACTCTATGGATTTGTTTATTTCATAATGAATTCCCTGCTTTCTGTATTTTGTTCTGATAGTGGTTGCATAGGACAAAAAGGGAACCTCTTTATGCTGCACTAGAGAAAATCAAGGAAGGTAAGCCCACCTATTATCTGTATATTGAGCCTTTCATGATCACTGGCAGTGACGGATATAGAATGTTCCTGCGGTTATTTGTTACTTGACCTTGAATATACTATATGAAAATAAGTAAAATTAGAGTTACAATATATGTTCCAAACTTAAGCTTAACTCAGAACACACGTCGTCTAAATCCTAAATCAATGGTTTTGATTCTTCTAGACACTGCTGACATTTTTTAGCGTAATGTATAGGAATTAGTATCATATTAGTAAATAGTGTGCTACTTATTTTCCATTTAAGGTTGCTTGATGAACTCTTTTGTTTTCCTTTTTCTCTTCCTCTTCCTCCTCTTTTGGCTGCAAGCAGAGCTTATGGTTTTTGGACTGCTATCACTGTTGATGGGTCATTGGATCATTTATGTTGCAAAGATTTGTGTCAAATCATCAGCCGTGAGCAGCCACTTTTATCCATGTTCTCCGCCAAGAAATAAGAGGGAGTCAGCAATTACAAAATTTGTTTTATCAGGTTCTTCATACTCGAATTTATCTACTTCAAGGCTTCTATTAAGCAGCGGAAATGGAGATTTTTGTCCTGAGGTAACCCATTAATGAATGTTCTACAGTTCTACTCAAATTTAATTTGACATTTACTCTAACATATGGTTGGGTCCGAATCATGTTTTGTATAATTTTGGTCGATCCTTCAAGGCTATCATCTACTGAGGATATCTTTAAGCAACTCCGGAATCTCTAGTCTATTGTTGAAAGCTAAAAGTTATCACATGATAATTAGAGAGTAACTACTATATGTAAGTCCTAAATGTAGCATAATTAATATTCAAATGTTTTCATTCATAGAAGTTCCATGATATTACTGCTTCTAATGCTTATCAGTTAGAAGATTGGTCGAGTTAAGAAGCAATTCTTTTTTGGAAGTTTAAGTTGCCTTGAACTTGAAAATAGGACCTGTTTCTAATAAAGACTCCTTAGGACTACCTAGCTCAGACAACAAGTGAAGCTTGTCTTGATGAAGGAATAAGGAAGTTCTCTCACATTTTCCCAGCTTCATTTAATTCTCTTTGCAAGTTTTAAATTGTTTTAGTTGTTGGCTTTAATTTAAGTGGCCAGTGCTAATACTGGATTCACATGAGCAGAGAAAACTTATGTTGGTTTTACCAGGGTCTCCAATCGTTTGCTTCAAAGGAGAGTCTGGAACAGCTCCATCGTTTTTTGCTTGTCCTCGGTGTTAGCCATGTGTCTTATAGCTTTTTCGCCATTGCCCTGGCAATGATCAAGGTTGGCTATCTTCTTCATGATTAACTTCTTATTACATCACAAAACTTTCTTCCTGAATCCATCAAGAAACATGAATTTACCATGCAGATATATAGCTGGAGAACATGGGAAAACTATGCCAAGTCAATGGCTGTTCAAAGACTGGAAGGTGCTAAAATTTCCAGCATACTACTATTCTTCATACTCCATTTATCATTTCCAGGACACTTACTTGCAAGTTTAACCTTAGGTTCTGAAGAAGCTGCTCCAAACAACACGAGGATGGGGCGTCTATCAACTTTTACTTTTCACCACACCACTCATCCATGGAGCCAGCACAGAGCTCTTGTTTGGCTGGTATTTTCACAACAAATCTTGTGTATCTGGTTGAATGAATCCTTGTTATGTGCAATGCTTCTGCTATCTCAATTTAAGGGGAATTATCTTAGCCCAAATGATGAGGTGGCTCTGGCTCAGTAGTGGTAAATACAAGATGTCTATTTGAAAGATAGCACACCTGTGTTCATTTGTTCTGGACAATGGTGTGGCATGAAAAAGTGTTAACATGCACACAATAAGAAGATACCAAAACTAAAAAGTAATAGAGGATAGCAAATTCAGGTGCCTTTTGCAGCTAAAACTATGATTTACTTCGCCTAACAACACGACGCTTGTATTGCTCTCCCACAACCCCGTTCTGTGATACTAATCTACAATGTCATTTCGTTCATTCTATGACTATGCAAACTATCATTGTTCACATAGGTCCAAGTCAAAAGTCTTAACGATACTGTAGAATTTAGGTTTTATCATTTGTTGTTACTTTAATTCACATATTCAGGTTGAATTATTGTAAACCAGTGCATCAAAGCATAATCCTAGTTATGTCCTGCTTGTATTGGCATCAATCAAATTTAACAACTTTCTCTTATCATTATGTACTTCTGATGAAATTTTAACCTTCATACTTCAATCTTCCCAACCTCATGAGTCTTGACATGTGCTGCAATGAGTCCAGCGATTCAAGATATTTAATTCAATATTCCCTTTTTAGCTTTGTTTCAGCCGCCAGTTCTGGAGTTCTATAAATGAAGCTGACTACATGGCTTTGCGCTTGGGTTTTATTACTGTAAGTCATGTATTGTTATGCTCCACGACTGCAAATATTTTACTCTATCATCATTAAAAATGGAGGTGAAGACTGTCTGACTTTCTATGGCGGATTTCATGCTTCCCCATTAGATGTTATTTTCATTTAATTTTAACAGTATAAATCAGATCATTATCATATTTGGATTTTGTTTGATTTATGAAAATTACTTTTTAAGCTAATAACCACTTAATACAATATTCACTTATGTAGATGATGTGAATGAATTCATAATAAATACCAAGTAGGCCCTATTTTAGGTACTTCACTAATTAAGTTCTTGTCAATGCATTGCTGAGGGATATCACTGCTTACACCTCTATGTATCCCCTAGACAGAAAAACAATTCCATGTCTTTATATTGCTGTTGTGTTCTTGCAGACTCATCAGCTTCCATTAACATATGATTTCCACAAGTATATGCTTCGAAGCATGGAGGAAGAATTTCGTGATATTGTTGGCATAAGGTACAGTGGCATATCCATTTGAAGGTTTAGGTTCCCTTTTGAACATAACTGTTGTGTCACAGTGTAATATTCGATACTAGATCTTCCACATTATGAATCATACTATAGGATGGCAGAGCAAAAATAACTTCCATTTTTTTCTTTATCGCACAATACTACTATGGATCCAGTCATCTAAGACACTCCTTTTCTTTTTCTTGTTGCAGTGTTCCACTATGGATTTTCGTCATACTTTGTGTATTTTTAAGCTTTCATGGTAATATTTATCTACCAGAACTTCTGCCACAGCATGCTTTAATCACTATATTTTGACAATGGATTTAGTTATTTTAGTTCTTTCAGAAAGATGATGGATAATTTTGATGATCATTGTCCAGGCACAAATATCTACTTTTGGATCTCTTTCTTTCCAGCTATTGTAAGTCCTTGTTATTTTCTGTTTTTTTTTTCTTTTTGATTCAGAAAAATAAATCACTCATATTTCTGACTTTTTCAAAAATTATTATTGGAAGTTAATCCTTTTGGTCGGTACCAAGCTTCATCGTGTGGTGGTCAAGTTGGCAGTTGAAATCATGGACAGTAGTCCATTGGAAGGATTTCATCAGCTTAACCTCAGAGATGAACTCTTCTGGTTTGGGAAGCCTAGGTTTCTGCTGCGGATAATACAATTTATATCATTCCAGGTATGACCAATAACATAAATTTTATCCTCAAATTCAAACTTCAAAGGGTAACAAGAAGAGTATTACAAGTAATTTTAGCTCAATGATATAGCGTCCTCGAATATGCCTTACTGATTTCTCTTCTCGGTGAATCATATACAGAATGCATTTGAGATGGCAACATACATATGGTCACTGGTAAGAACTTGAAAATTTAGTGTTCTGATAGAGGTTTTGCTTTGCCTGTATTCTTCCTTTTCTGGTAGAAGTTCTAAATTCTTAACCCATGTCATGTTAGATCCTTTATACCTGGCCACATGGAATCGGCATTGTGTCTGTTTTATGTTTTTACCTAATCCTTAGAGGAGGCAACGTGAATGAAAGAAATAATCCCTTGATTATTTTCATTAATTGAAAGACTATATATACAATTTACATATTTCCATAATAGGAGAATCCTATTCCTATTCTACTCCTAAAACCTTATTCTATTTGGAGATTAACTATACAATTATGGTAAGAGTACAAGACTAATTAAGGTACACTACAACTATACAAAACTGTGTACAATAAGGCATAAAAATCGTGACCAACCGATACCAAATATACATAGGATATACACGTGCATACCGTGTACATCTTATGTATATTTGGTATATTTAACACACACCTGCAGTCATAGCGGACGGTTTTCGAACGCTGAGACTGTCCCTAAAATCTTCAAAAAGGACCGAGGGAAGACTCTTTGTAAAGATGTCGGCAATTTGATACCTTGACGGGACATGACATACGCGTACCTGACCACGAGCAACCTTTTCGCGGACAAAGTGAATGTCCATCTCGATATGTTTAGTGCGCTGGTGTTGAACCGGATTACCAGAAGATGGCACTAACATTATCGCAATAAACCAATGTTGTTTTCTGAATAGGACAATGAAGCTCCAATAGCAAATTACGTAACCAACATGATTCTAAGACCACATTAGCTACCCCTCGATACTCGGCCTCGGCACTAGATCGGGACAATGTCGACTGACGTTTCGCAGACCAGGAGACCTGGTTATTGCCAAGAAACATACAATAGCCAGATGTAGACCGTATGGTGTCCGGACAGCCACCCCAATCAGCATCCGTATACGAGATAAGTGTGGATATCGAGGAAGGATATAAATGCAAACCATAGTCAAGTGTACCCTGAATATACCGAATGATGCATTTGAGTGCATTCATGTGCTCAACTCTGGGATCATGCATAAATAAACACACCTGTTGGACATCATACGTAATAACTGGTCTCGTGAATGTAAGTTACTGAAGGGCCCCTGCAGGACTGCGATAGCGGTTCGGATCCTCGTATGGTACGCCGGCCGCGGCACTAAGCTTGGGCTTAGTATCAACTGGAATGGAAGTGGACTTAGAGGATGACATCCCAGCCCGCTCAATGATCTCAGATGCATACTTTCTTTGAGATAAGAACAACCCACCTGTATGACGAGTGACAGCAATCCCCAAAAAATAACTCAAGGGCCCCAAGTCTTTCATAGCAAACTTAGAGCTGAGCATTGTTATGATAGACTGGTGTACGGCATCGGAAGAGGCAGTCAGAATAATATTATCCACATACAACAGAATATAGGCCAAGGACGAACCACGACGATAGATGAATAATGAATTATCCGACCTGCTGTGAGTGAACCCAATAGTCGAAACATAGTCGGCAAGCCGCGTATACCAGGCCCGTGGAGACTGCTTAAGCCCATATAAGGACTTCTTCAACAAACAAACATGATGGGGATGTTTGGGATCCCTAAATCCCAAATGCTGATGCATATAGACTGTTTCCTTGAGATCACTATGTAGGAAAGCATTCTTTACATCTAACTGATGAATAGACTATGATTTCGAAAGAGCCAAGCTAAGCACAATGCGAATGGTAGCCGGCTTGACCACCGGACTAAACGTCTCACCACAATCCACACCAACCTGCTGAGTCTTACCATCACCCACAAGCCGCGCCTTATGTCGTGCAAATGAACCATCTGAATTCTCCTTATGAGCAAAAATTCACATAGACCTAATAATATTAATACCAGATGGACGGGGCACCAACTCCCACGTCTTATTATCAATAAGAGCATTATATTCATCGGTCATAGCAATTTTTCAATTCAGGTCATTTAACGCAGACACATGATTACGGGGTAAGAGTGATTTAAGAACATTAGCATTTAAATTAAAATGTCTCTTTGATTTAAAAACACCTCGTTGACTACGAGTGACCGTTTATGACTCGAGGAAAAATTGGACAGATTTTGGGAATTTTCTGGACTCGGGACGGACTGGTGGCCCAACACGGTAAACTGACGCCGGAACTGGACTAGTTCCAGAATTGGGCTGGACTGGCCCAATTGCTGAAACTGGCCGAGTGACTGTAGTGTGTGACAGACTAGTGGGGCCAGCGGGCAGTGGGTCCGCTGGAGAATTTTGGGTGCGGGACATGTCCGAAAAATGGTGAATAATATACGGAGATATACCATCATTCAAAAAATTATACGAACTAGGCACGGGATTACTCACCTTAGCAAACGGAAATTGGGATTCATAAAAAATGACATGGCGACTAATGATGATTTTATTAGAGGATAAATCAAAGCATTTGTAACCACGATGATTAGATGGAAAACCCAAAAACACACACGGAGTAGACCGGACCTAAAGTTTGTTAATTGTGGAGGATGGGAATAACAGATAACACAAACACCCAAAAATCCGAAGATGTGAATACGAAAGAGTCTTATTATATAAAATTTGAAGGGGGAAGAATATGTCAAACCTTTGGAAGGAATTATGTTAAGGAGATATGTAGCCATTTGTAGAGCATGATGCCAAAAAGACGAGGGTACGAAAGCATGAACCAATAAAGTTCGGACAATGTTATTTATGGTACGAATTTTGCGTTCGGCTTTCCCATTTTTCGAAGACGTATGGGGACAAGAAAAATGAAATTTGATCCCATTATTAGCACAGAATTCCCGAAACACCCCATTGTCATATTCTTTGCCATTATCACACTGAATATTTTTTATTTCCCGTTCGAACTGGGTTCTAATGAATGTTCTAAATTTTACGAAGATGGAAAAAACTTGAGATTTTTTCGCTATTGGAAAAATCCATAAAACTTAGAATAATCATCCAAAAAGAGAACATAATACCGATGACTCAAAGAACTAAGAACAGGAGACGTCCATAAGTCGATATGAATAATATCAAATGACATTAAAGTATGAAAATTTGAGTATACAAATGGCAACCTAACAATGTTCCCTAAAGAACAAGACTGACAATTTGGAATACTACGCGTATTTTTACATGAAATAAAATTATTTTTATCTAATGACGACAAAATAGATGAGCCCGGATGACCAAGACAAGCATGCCACAAGGAAGGAGAAAGGGCTGCAAATGCGGATGGCAATGCTTGACTCGATGTACCGGAACTGAGTGTGATAGGATAAAAATCTCTCATACTATCACACCTCATGAGAGGACTCTCCGTCTTGAAATCCTTCACAGAGAAACCAAATGGATCAAATTCAATAGAAACGAATTGTCAGTAGTGAATTTACGGACAAACACTAAGTTTTTAATCAATTTGGGAGCATGTACGGTGTTTTTCAAGATAAGAGATGGATGAGGGGGAGACAAAGTTTTATGACCATAACCACGAATTGGAATAGAATTACCATTACCAACAATTATGCCGCGAGGGTTGCTCAAATTGGAATAAGGCGAGAGCGTACCTGAATCGGATGTCATGTGGGTAGTGGCACCGGTATCCATATACCAATTTGGGTCCGGAGGATTTAAACCAAGCGCGTGCATTGCGGCTTCGATGTCGGTAGACGTGGGTGCCGCGGCGTGATGGGCCTGCGGGGGTCGAGGCCCAAGTACCCCTGCTTGCTGCCTCGGCCTAGAAGACTAACTGTAAGTGGACCAGGTCGTGGTGGGCCTGGACTGCTGCTGGGCAGCCCACTGCCAGTGGGGCGAAAAATGGCTTGGCCCAAACTGTGACTGTGGGGCCACTGCATAGGGGCCCACTGTGGGCCCCAAAACTTCTCCTGCTGCTGCTGGCCACCGCGAGGGCCACCACTACCACCACCATTGTGCCGGTTGCCGCCGCAGTTCTTGCCATTATTTTTCTTATTTTCACCCTTTTTGCCGCCACCGTTGTTGCGGTTTTGGCCCGAGTTGTTGGATCCTGTAGGATAAACCGTGGACTCGGTCATCATGACTACGGACTAGCACCGGTAGCCGCCCTTTTTTCCATGCCCGCTTCTTCGAGTGTAAGTATAGAACGAGCCTGATAAAAATGCGGAAGTGGATTGCTTTGCCGAAGAAGCGTGCCAACACCATTATAGGCCTCGGAGAGGCCAAAAACCATTTGGAGGACCAAACGATCATTCGAAACTGGCGCGCCAACGTTGCGAAGTTGGTCCGCCAATTCCTTTAATCTTTTGCAATAAGCCGAAACGTTAGGGAAATCTTTCATATTGACGTGGGAGAAATCTTGCTCAAGTGTAACAGCCCTAGAATTTTGATTATCTTGGGATATATCACATAATCTATCCCAAGTGGCCTGCGCCGTAGTGTCAGGTTCAATAATCGTTTGCAAAAGGTCGGTAGAAATTGTGGAATATATCCACGTTGGCATCAAGAGTCGTCCACAACTTAGGGTCATCTTCGCGTTTTGGCACCTCCGTATCCTCAGGAGCCGCAGGGATTATGTGATGGATGACTTGATGCAAGCGTGCGTGAATTTTGAACAGTTCGGCCCACGTCGCATATTTGATGTTTTCTATTTCAAGAACAAGAGGGATGTTATTCTTGATGTTAGAAACTGTAAGGGCAGGATGAAACGTGTTCCGTCATGTAGACATATTGATAGAACAAAATGTGATTGAGGGATATGGAAGAAAAATTTGGGAGAAGGGGGATCTCGTCGGCACGAAAAACCGAGAGCAAGGGCCTTGGAAATTCAAGGGAGGTCGACGGAAAACGTAGGAGAATTTGGGAGAGGAGATTAACACCTAGACTTCTGATACCATGAAAGAAATAATCCCTTGATTATTTTTATTAATTGAAAGACTATATATACAATTTACATATTTCCATAATAGGAGAATCATATTCCTATTCTACTCCTAAAACCTTATTCTATTTGGAGATTAACTATACAATTATGGTAAGAGTACAAGATTAATTAAGGTACACTACAACTATACAAAACTGTGTACAATGAGGCATAAAATTCGTGACCAACCGATACCAAATATACATAGGATATACTCATATACACGTGCATACCGTGTATATCTTATGTATATTTGGTATATTAAACAGTGAAAACTTGTGTTACTTCATGAATACAAAATGTTGTCCTACATGGGGTTGATCACTGATTTCCTTTCCTGGTGCAGTGGGAAATTAAGGGATCTTCATGTTTCACAGAAAATTACACATTTCTTGTGATTCGCTTGTCATTTGGGTACCTATCTTTGTCTCACTTCCTTGTTAACTTGCTGCTGAATACACTCATTTTTGCATGACCCGAGTTAACTTGCTCCTGCAGGGTTATTTCTCAATTCTGGTGTAGCTTTGTCACATTTCCACTCTATGTTATTGTTGCTCAGGTAACCAAAAACACAATCTAACCTCTTTTTTTTCCCTTGGTAATCCTTCTGCAAATTTCTTTGTAAGTTAGTGATCGATGTTTAAGCAGATGGGTTCGAAATACAAGAAGACTATTGTTTCAGAGAATGTTAGGAAATCGCTACATGGATGGCGACACAAGGTGAAAACCAAACTAGAAGGTTCAGTTGTTTCTCCAGATACATTATTAGCGACCGCGTCATTAGACTCCATGGAGGATGAAGCAGATCACACTCATACCATTGATACTATCAGCGCAGAAGTGTTTGAGAGTACCATTGTGTCGGACCAACAAGTCCCTCTTGAACAAAGTTGCACCAATGAAATCTCAGAATGTGATGAGTTACATATTCCAGTTTCTCCTCGAAATTGAGGAAAGGTTTGGTCAGAAATATGATGATGGATCAAAACAATAACTAGCCAATTCAGTTTTGCGCCTTATACTACCGGAACCACAACCTTAGACCTAGTAATCTTGTTCATCTTGCTTTTGTCCAAATTTTCCCAGCTATAGATGCATCTAATTTTGTTGTCCATCCAGTTTTGACTATCTATTTAAGAAGATCTCTGTATGAACAATTATAGATCTATAAGGGGAAAAAAGAAGCCAAACAAACAGACAGACTTGTTTTGGAAAGTTTTAACCAGTGAAGTTGAAACTTCAGTATGCTAAATGAATCCTCTCCTGGAAACACCTTTCCCTGTTAGGGGATAGGAACCTGTTATTCAACTTATTTTACTACTCACACGGTTTTAATTTAAGTATCTTAGTTTGATTAAGCACGAAGTTAAAGAAAATTTTTAAAAAATTAAATTTTGTGGTCTTAAACTAAAGATTGTGTAATCATATTATACTAAAAGTGGGAAGGTTTTTAAGGCAAGGTTGAATTACCAAAATGTCCATCAAAATTGAAGGACCATTTTATCCTTTACTTGAAAATTATTCATATAATATTTTTATACTAAAACGTAAATGCACCTTTCAATAACTAATAAAGTAAATAGTATAATTTAAAAGATGAATTAAATTCATTACTATTAAAATCTGAAGAATGTGAAGAGTTAACGTTGCATTAAAAACACAATAAAAGATCATATTCATCTATTAAACCAAATTTATACATAAATATGATGAGAATGAAGGGATAGGGAAGTAAGGAAGAGAAAAAGCCAAGAATATTGTGGATTAGCTACGTGGAGCAGTAGGTGGATGCCGGAGGATCAATGATTCTTGTCCTCTTGAATGATATATTAACTACTTATTTATTAAGTTAATTACTGTACATTATTTCATATATACTAAACATGAAAAGTTCAAATAAATCTACACTATTTTAAAAGTGAATCTATAAAGTTGAAAGTTGAATTACCAAATATTCATCAAATATTACTCAATTTAATTCCTAAAGGATTGGTACAAATGTGAGTAAATTAAGTAGGGAAAAAAAGTAATTGCCCCTTGAAGACAAGAAAGTAGATACATGTGTTTATCTTCCAAAGTTAATGTTCATGCTATAACTTTATGGTCTTTGCTTTCAGACTTTTATGTGACTTTTCATATTCAAGTCTGCAAATTTTGCTCTATAAATTGAACTCTTCCAAAACTATTTACATAGAAAGATTTTTATGTGCTTCATTTCTTTTGTGTAGAAGACTAGAGGAGCTCTAAATCAGTGAAACAGTGTCACAGTTTGTGGCGAAAATTGTGAAGTCTGCTAATGTGGTCATGGGGATATATTTGTTGGAGTTGTATATAGTTTAGTTTAGTACTCATTTATATATTTGTTCGTTTATCAGTGTCTATAATAATTGTTTAATTAGGTGAATTTCACTTTGATTGTTTTCAGTACTATTGTAATGAAGTTCTAAATAGGATGGTATTCCAGTATATTTTGAGGTAGAATTTTTCATTTTTTGTCAGAAATCCAGACGTCAAAACTCTAGCTTGATCATATACCGTCTTCTTAAAGCTTTTATTTTAAATATGTCTCTCTACTCATTGCATAGTTGTGGTTCTTAAAATAACGAGTTTTTAACGGTAATCACACACATTCTAATATAATGTGTATCATTATAAAATATTTATACTAATTAGCATGATATATACGTGCAACACACGTATTCAAGAACTAGTTTATAAAAATGTCCTTTGAATTTTATGGTGTTAAACAAGCGATATAGAATATTAGAATTAGAGAGTTATCAAATATAGAGAGAATTTTTTTTAAAAAAAAAAATCAAAAAGGGAAGTAAAATAATTAAATTAAAACGGGAGAATTATAAATTGAGGTACTTATATGATGGATGACCTATACAAATAACACCACATTGAAGATCTCTATCTAGAACAAACATGGAACAATAAGATTAATGACCTTTTTGCTTTTGTTTCTTTGCTGATAATGACTGCTATATTCCCTTCATCAACTTAAACTATTTGGAGTACATGTTATGGCATTTTAATTACCAATTTCTCTCTGACTCTTGTCGGTTTAAACTCAAACAAAGTTAGGTGAATTACTTCATTAACGTGTCAATGCAATGATTTTAGTAGAAAATGTTAGTTTTTTCATAAATCTGAAAACTACAGGAAAAACGTCAAACTATTGTATATTACTTGAAAGTACTTCCAAGTATCTATTTTGAGACTCAACAATAATTATACGAGAAAGCAAAGTGATCAATAAGCAAATAATGTGACCCATTCATTTTAGCTACAAATTTTAAAATAGAAAAACTCATTTAGTTTGATTTGACTTATATATCTAATAAAGCAATTTAGTCTATTTGGTTTTGAATTTTGACAAGCAAAAAGTAACTCAAATGTTCATTCCTCTACCTACTTGCATGTCTGGGTAACCGAAATTTTTCGCCAGTACTCATTTATGAGACAATTATTTAGTAAAGGACCTTTTTATTATTTTTGCGACCCATGAACGTTTAGACCATAATCTATAGATTCCTTTTAAAAATTAGAAATCTTGTTAAAAATATTTGACCAAGATTTATGTTTGCTTGACTTTTAAAATTAGAGATAAAATTTAAGTGGTGACCTAAAAGAACATTTGTGCAAATCAACCGGGAAATAATATAGAAGAAATTGCACGATTTTTCCTTAACATAACTTGTGAAATATTATAATGTAAAAATATAAAGTTATGTTATTTGTATTTAGAGGGGGGACAAAATTAAAAACCATCACAAAATAGGAAAGAGTGCAAATGATCCAACAGTATATAAAAGATTGGCGGTCTCTTAATTGGGCCCTAGAAACCTACAGTTGTCCCTAGAAAATCAATTTTTTTTTGGCATGAATTGTCCTTCAAGAGGATTGGTCTTTAATTTTTGGCCCTCCTATATCAAGTGTTTAATTTTTTCCCTTGCTCTCATTTAATGAAAACTTATAGATCGGAATACCCTTACCCATCGGACCCTGTCTTCTGTTTCTTTTTTCACGTTAAACAATATCGACAATTTTGTTGTCAACGGCGGCGAATTTGTGGAGCTCAGAGTCCTCAACTCTTAAATCGGCGATTTGTGCTTGACTAGAGATCGCATAATTCAAAGTCATTGTAGGCGAGACATTAATTTGATTCCGTTCGAGATTGGAAATGAAGACTCTCCGGCTATTATCTGTTACTTTGTTGTGGATTATTTCTCCGAATATCGAGGTCTCAAATGGGACAAGATTCTTAGAGTCACTCCGACAAAGGAAATCGGGTTTTCCAGTCATCCAAGTTCCGATGTCGGGATAAAAATTTGATATGGAATGGGAGAATTAAGAAAGACGAGAGTCAGTGGTGGAATTTTGGGTCTTTAATTGCTGATTCGAGATATTCGTGCTTGGGAGGATCAAACAATTTCTGTGTACAGTTCAGTTTGGTGGCTAGTCCAGTTATAGAAATTGTTGTGTCATAAGAGAAAAAGGTGTATGATGTGGTATTGAAGCATGCATCTTTAGTGAAGAGGCAACTGAGATATACCGATGATTTAGAAGTGAAGTCGGATATTGTTATTTCATGGAATTTAGGCTAGTGAAGAATATGATCGTTGTGGCAAAGTATGTGAAGAGTATGCAAAGACATTTTACTTAGTTCAGTCATAACTTTTTTCTTATTAATTTGTTACTTCAGTTCTTGGTTAATGTACCAGTTGATGAGGAAAAATTGATCTTTGTTTGGTTCTTATTCAGGAACAATGTTAATGACTTCAGACAGAAGAAGAGCTATCTGGATATTGTTATTCCAGGAACAATATATGGTGATGTTTCAACTTTCAAGACATATAGTATATATTTCTTCAAACTCAGTGTAGGATATACAACATTCTTCTGCAGCTTTCAGGTGCAATAGGTTTAATTCTGAAGTGAACCATTATATATACCCTATGATGATCTTATCTAACAACTTCAAAATTCCTCAAACACATGTTGCCTGATTACAAAGCCGGATAGAATGCCTTTGTAAGTGTATTTGATGGGAGGTTTTCTCTAGAGTCAAAATTAGTTGAGTTTTATATTTTAAAAAATAGAACTTATGCCTTGTCCGGCATAAGTTATGCATGTTAACTTAATTTTAACAGAATTATGTCATACAAGGCATAAGTTCTATGCAACTTTGCTCAAATAGGCATAATTTCTATGAAACCTTACCTTGAGAAATAGTTACTACACAACTTATGTTTGTTAACTTAATTTCCAAAGAACTATGCCGAATAGGCCTAGGTTCTATGTAACTTTGTCCAAATAGGCATCATTTCTATGAAACATTGCCTTGCGAAATAATTACTACACAACTTATGCATGTTAACTTAATTTCTACATAACTATGCCGGACAAGACATAGGAATTCTAAGTAACTTTTCCCTAATAGGCATAATTTCTATGAAACCTTGCCTTATGAAATAGTTACTACACAATTTATGCCTATTAACTTAGTTTCTACAGAACTATGCCGGACAAGGCATATGTTCTATGTAACTTTGCCCGAATAGGCATAGTTTTTGTGAAACTTGCCTTGCGAAATAGTTATCACACAACTATGCATGTTAACTTAATTTCTACAGAACTATGCCGGACAAGGCATATGTTCTATATAACTTTGCCCGAATAGACATAGTTTCTATGAAAATTTTGCCTTGCAAAATAGTTACTACATAACTTATGCATGTTAACATAATTTCTACAGAACTAGGTCCGACAAGGTATAGGTTCTATTTAATTTTGCCCGAATACGCCTAATTTCTATGAAACATTGCCTCGAGGCAAAACTAGTTGAATTTCTATATAGAAAAAATAAATTAAATAAGCATAGAAGAAGCTTGCATTTTTCAACTTCACTCTAAATGTGCATTAAAGGAAGGTCACACTCAATAACCAACTAAGTTTGTCCACAATGAGAAATCGACCAAGCAATCTACCCCAACTAGCTCAACCATGTCAACGTGTTGTTTTAATTACATAATTCTCTCACTTGATTTATTACTAATCTCTAGTTAAAATGATGTCTTTTGATCTTGATCAATTACTGACATGGTCAATGTTAAAATGTTCTTAGATTTAAATGTGGCTGATTAGAAGGGAATGAAGGTGCAAGTTAACTGTGGCTGATCAAAAGCTAAGTTTGCGTTATCGAGCAAAACTTGTAAGTGTATATAATGAGAAGTTATGCCTAAAGGTAAAATAATTTGAATTTTTCTATAAAAAAAATAAATTAAATGAGCATCAAACTAAGTTTATCTTATTGGGTAAACCTTGTAAGTATATATAATGGGAAGTTTTGCTTCGAGAAAAAACTATTTGAATTTTTCTATAAAAAATAAATTAAATAAGCATCAAGCTAAGTTTGTCTTATTGGACAAAACTTGTAAGTGTATATAATGGGAAGTTATGCCTCAAGACAAAATTATTTGACTTTTTTTTATAAAAATAACTAAATAAGCATCAAGATAAGTTTGCCTTATTGGGCAAAACTTGTAAGTGTATATAATGGGAAGTTATGCCTCGAGGCAAAACTATTTGAATTTTTCTATAAAAAAATAAATTAAATAAGCATCAAGCTATGTTTGCTTTATTGGGCAAAACTTGTAAGTGTATATAATGGAAAGTTATGACTCGAGACAATTTTTTGCCCAATAAGACAATTTTTTTCCTATATAAACATTCAACCTCCCTGAACTATACCCGAAATTTCTACGACACACCTTACCTTTACTGTAACACGTATTTTAACTATTTTACCCCTATCGACTCTATTTTCGAAGATATCGGACTATTCTAGTAGAAGTTGAGAAATTAGAACCTTAAATAGCGTAAATGTTGACCTATAGTTGATTTTTGTGTAAATGAACCTTTTCTAAATTCCGTCGATTCCATGAGGTCCGGCGAGTCAATTAGGACTTTGTGGGATAGTTGGTACGGTTCCCGAGACACTTAGGATCATTTTTTCCATTGAGTTGGAAAGTTAGTTTCGACCGTTGGGGTTGACTCGGTAAAATAGACTTCCGATGGAAATTCTGAGATCACAAGTGAGTTTGTAGCGTGTTTTTACGTGTGGTTGCATATTTGGTTTGTGTTATTTGGCTTCCGAATGATTTTCGAGGGTTGAATCAAAGTTAGGAGAAAACAAGAAAATATGATTTCAACTGTTCTATTTCCTTCTTCGCGTTCGCGAAGGAGGGACCACGATCGCGAGCATTGGTGGAACCAGGCTCTTGTGATGGCCTTGGCCGCTGTCACGTGGGCACGCGTCTAGGGGAGGGCGAGCCGTCGTGCTTCGCGGTCGCGTAGTCTCTTCCGCGATCACAAAGTGTATTTCTGGGTTGGATCAGATTAACCCTTCACGATCACGAGCTGGGTCTCGCGAACGCGAAGGAGGCACTCTAACGAACAGTGATAAAAGCCTTAGTGCGAATCCCTTTGTCCCCATTTTCATTTTCCAATTTCTTAGCTCATTTTTTGGGAGATTCAAGGTGTTAATTCAAGGCTCTTCACCTAGGTAATTCTTAAATTCTAAACCTAGTTATTTTCATTAGTATACTCTTTTATTTTAGACTTTAAACCATGTTTTGGGGAGTGGGAAACATGATTTGGTTTGTTGAGAATAAGAGGGCTTAAATTGGGAAATTGGGGGTTGTGAATTGGATTTTGACATTTGATATTGTATATTAATGATGTAATGGACTAGTACATGTTAATTTATTGACCAATTTCATGCCTAAACCTTTTTGGAGATTTGGGGGAAATTCTAGGGTTTATTCTAATTGGGAGTTTTGGCTTGATTAATGTAATTAACCTATTATTGATATAATTTGGCAATTGAAGAGTAGAATTGAATTTCTAGAATAGTAGTTTATCAATTTCACTCTTAAATTACTTCTTTACCCTCCTGACCCCATTTCCCCTATTTTCTCATAGTTGGTTGGATTCGAGGAATATTATAGTGTTATGGGTATTATTGGTTTCTGTTCTAACTTGGATTTCCCTAATGAATAGACTTCGAGTATTACCGAGACCCGCAGAGAGATAAGGCTCCCTTGTGATCATACGTGGTTTCGGCTTGGCATCCAACTAGGTTACGGCTTACCTTCTGGTTAGACTTCGGTTAGCGAAGCGTATGTGTAGTTAGATGTTGTTGGAGAAAGCATGTAAGCCTTCGGGTACGGAGTTGGGACGGATTACTTAGGTTGGTTACTGCTGACTGATTGTGACTTATTGCCTCTTTGTGGTTACGGGACTTGTACGTAATGTCATCTCGTATTTATGATGTAGTTGTATTTCACTTATCTTGGCATGTTCATGAACATAGGAAAAGAGTTAATATGATACTGATGATGTGATATGTGTCCATGTGTGGCACATTTGGAGATTCATATGATACACTTGATATTGTCATTGCATTGCATTCATACTCATTTCCATGATATACTCATACTCATTTCCAAAACTGATTTTCAAGAATTCTTCATCCCCATTTTATCACCCATTTTTAAGAGCTCCAAATCTAATTTTTGATGTCAAAATTTAACAAAACTCGGCTAAATCTCCACCAATAAGCTCAAATTTCAACTACAACATCATCACCATACCCCATTAATCAATTTGGCCAACAACGAATAATTTCAACAAACCCATTTTTGGGTTCTTCAAGCTTTTTTCAAAGTTCAACAATGGTGGATTCGAAATTCTTTTTTTTTATTTTCAAATCTCATCAACAACTAAGGATTTAGAATGAGTTTAGCACTTGAATCTCAACTTTAAAAACTTCAACAACCTTTGAATATGCTCAACAACTCTAATTTTATACAAAAATAATTGTCTTTTTCATTTTTCTAAATACAAAATAATATTTCCATCACATTTTGGAATTAAAAAGAAAAGAAAAAGGAAGAAAATACAATAGATTTTAAAAAATATGAAATTACACGTCGCAGCGTGTGTATTTCACTGCATGCCAAATGTTTGATTCTCTATGACACGTCAGCAATAAATGTGCAAAGAATTGCACTTTAAAAAAGTTTAGGGGTAATAGGACTTTTGCAAAAATAAGATGTGTCATAACAACTTCAAATATAATGGTAATAGTGTCTAATCCCTTGAATTTTTATAAATCTTGATTTATCTCTACTCTCTTGTTTCTATCTATAAGTACATATTTACATAACAACAACAACAACAACAACAACATATCCAGTAAATCCCACAACGTGGTCTGAGAAAGGTATAATGTACGCAACCTTAACTCCATCTTGGTAGGTAGAGAGACTGTTTCCGGTAGGTACTCGGCTCAAAACAAAGCATAATCACATGGAAAGCAAGCAAAGCAAGAGAAACAGTCAGACTCAGACAAGAAATTAAGGCAGTATGAACATGGTGATAATAAGATCGAATATGCCATGGTAGCGCATTCTAACAAAAGAAAACATCAGCTAACACAACTAAATAAAATAAACAAAATGCACTAAAGAACACATAACAGCAGAAATCAAACTACAAGTGACTATAAAGCAATACGACGCCTATAAATGTGATAGGCTAATCGGGCCTACAGTTATAACACTCTAACTATCATTTTATTAGCTCATATTTTGCCCCCTATGCGATACCTTTATTTTATCTTATTTCTTCACATGAACAAACACATCTGACGGTAGCTAACATAACAATAGCTAGAACTCATACACCTGTGGATGACTTGTATACTATTGAGAGGTAAGTTGTGTTTATCAATAGCTGAAGAAATCCAACAAAGATTATCTTCTCCGAATCCGGAATCCAAATTTTATATGCTAAAATAAGAACAATTGAAAAAAAACAATCCAATTTGTACATCTGAAATAAGAATCGTTGATAGATTATTTCATCCAATTGAAAAAAAAAAGTAGGTCCTACTTACATGATTTCATCTCAATTGAGTTTATATAGTTAATTTTAAAATTTACCACTTGAACTTGAAGCTTTTGAGTTTGAAATTTGGAAAGGGGAGAGTTAACATGGGAAAGAAGATGAATTGAAGAGAAGCGTAAGATTGGGAAAATGAATTGGATAGTTTCGTCTTAATATTATTAATTTAAAATAGTAAAAAACAAAAATTAAAATATTCTGAGGGGCAAAAATTAAAGACGAACCCATAATAAGGACACTTGTGGAAAATCAACCCGGCCCACGTTACGCCGCTAGAGAACTCTCCAATTCTAATCAAGACTTTTTGTCCTTTTAACATGAACTCCCTCTCCAAGTAAACCAAAATTCCTTTTCAAGTTTCATACACAACACACCTAGAGAGAGACGAAGCGATTTCTCAGTTTAATCTTCTACTTGGCTCTTCCTTCAATCGTTAACCATGGTGCTCGAGGTCAGCATATTGCTCTTCGATTTCAATTTCAGTTCTATCTTTACAATGTTATATAGCAAATTCGGGTTAATTAATATCAACATTTTTATTATTTAGGCGACGATGATCTGCATCGACAATTCTGAATGGATGCGAAACGGTGATTACTCGCCTAATAGGTTCCAAGCCCTAGCTGATGCTGTTAATCTAATCTGTGGTGCCAAAACTCAGGTATTCTATTTTTTTTTATTAAAGTTATGGTCTTTCCTAGGGTTTGTAATATATCTGGATGTTCTCTTAAACTAATTGGGCTATATTTATACTGTTCCTTTATTTTTTCCAGTCTAATCCCGAGAATACAGTTGGAATTTTGACCATGGCTGGTAAAGGGGTTCGAGTGTTAGTCACCCCGACTAGCGATCTGGGAAAAATCTTAGCTTGTATGCACGGTAAGCTTGGTTTCATGATTTGTATTTTTTTTTTGGTGATAGTTTTTTGCATTGTAGAGGATAGTTATTATGACTTATCTAGCCTTTGAGATTTTGTTGCCTTGTCATGGAATATATTGGGACACTAGGTTTATTCATGTTGTCATGCTATCTTTAGTATTTTGCCTTGGTTTCTTCACTCCCGTTATCTGTTTTCCCCAACTGCTTTTTAAATGTTTTTCCTAGCTGAGGGTCTATTGGAGGCATCATCCCTACCTCCCAGGTAGGGGTAGGGGTAGGGGTAAGGTCTGCTTGCAGACTACCCTCCCCAGACCCCACTTATGTGATTACACTGGATATGTTGTTGTTGTTAGGTTTATTTACGTAACTAGAAGAGAGAGATGGAGATAATTTTTTTAAAGGAGTCTCTTAAAGGGCTCAGATTGTTGCTGTAATTAATTGTTTCCATGGACTTTGTTTTGGGGTGTAACATATCATATCACTTTTTGATAACCGTGATGTCTGGACCAGCTTGCGCACATTTCGACTAATTTCATGGGATACCTGCTAGGCTAGAATAGATGGTAAGAAATCACATAGTTTGTCTCTGCGGGGAATAGGAATTGAACCTGAGACCTTATGGTGCTCAACCCACTTCATTGACCACTAGGCCACACCCTTGGGTGCAAAATTAGATTAAAAATTCAAGGCCCAACCGGGTTCGAACTGGTGACCTCTTGATCTGCAGTCAAATGCTCTACCACTAAGCTATGGACCTAGGTCGGTAACATATCATATCTTGAAGAGGTGTGACTAGTTTGGATTATGATAATCTATCATTAGAGGGGGCTAGAATTGTTCCATAAAGTATTTTTTGGTGTGCCATGGGAAGAAATTGTACTATGTTTTGATGGTATCTCTACGCCAAACCACTCCATGAAAGCTAGTTGTCTTATGAGTCTATTTTGCTGCTAAGTGTAATCCCACAAAGTGGGGTCTTGGGGAGGGTAGATGTACACAGACCTTACCTCTACCTTGGCAGGTAGAGAGGTTGTTTCCGATAGACCCTCAACTCAGGTAACACATAAGCAACATTAGAATAGCAAGAAAACTAAAGCAGAAAGGACAACAAGTATCAATAGAAAACTAAGAATAAGAGATGCGAATGCCAAAATAAAATATAAGAAAATGCCGGAAATAATACTGGCCCGCCAGAAAGGAAGTTGCTACTAATCCTACTCCTCCACACCTTCCTATCTAGGTCATGTCCTCGCTAAGCTGAAGGCAGATAACTGCTGCAAATTGTCCCTTGTAAATAACATTGACATTTTTAAAGATTTTGTAAGCTCCCAGTATTAGCTTAATCCCCATGTAATGGAGCTATCAGATCACTTTTGTATTCTATGCATCTTCTTGATGCCATCAATGACTATATTTACGTCATAAAAAAGATAGTACCAAACCCGTTTGGTGCTTCAGTTCTATGCTACTGCATGATAGTAGTATCTTTTAAAATCTTAGGGTGTTCAATAAATTCTTGTCTTATAAGCTTTTTTAGTTGCTGAGCGGGCCTTAGATAGAGAGTTGTGGAGGACACGAATTAGGGTAGTAGGTAGTTGAGCGTAGCCCTACTTACGCTTACAAACTGGTAGTTGTAGTGTTATTATTATAGGCTCACTTAGACTATCATACTAGTAGGCGCAATAATATTTTATAGTAGCGTTTGATTTCTACTGCTATGTGTTCTTTAATGTACTTTATTTATCTTATGTACCTGCATTAGTTACTGTTTCTTTTTCAGAATGCGTTAACATGACTTATTTTCTTGCTTTGCTTGGGCTTATGCTTTGTTTTGAGCCGAGGGTCTCTCGGAAACAGCCGCTCTACCTATCAAGGTAGATGTAAGTTCAGCGTACACTCTACCCTCCTCCCAGACCCACATTGTGGGACTTCACTGGGTATGTTGTTGTTGTAGTTGCTGAGTGGGCCTTGTCTTCCCTCATTCAGGATTAGAGATAAGCGGTGAGATGAATTTGGCTGCTGGAATCCAGGTAGCCCAGTTAGCTTTGAAGCATCGTCAAAACAAGAAGCAACAACAAAGGATCATTGTTTTTGCTGGCAGGTGATGTCCCGATGCTTTTCTCTGTATTGTCTTTGCTGCTGCAACTTTTGATCCTTCTATTAACATTTCACTTGTTTCAGCCCTGTTAAATATGACAAGAAGGTCTTGGAGATGATTGGGAGAAAGTTGAAGAAGAATAGTGTAGCTCTTGATGTCGTTAATTTTGGTGAAGACGATGAAGGGAAAGCTGAGAAGTTAGAGGCACTAGTTGCTGCGGTTAATAACAACGAGAGTAGTCACATTATTCATGTTCCTCCTGGTCCTAATGCTCTCTCTGATGTGCTTATAAGGTGACCGGTGATATGACCATCTTCTTATCATTAACCATCTTGTTATTATAACTAAATAAGATTTCATAGCTTGTACTTGTGAAAAACATTTCATTAATAAGTTGTATCCCTCATCTGGCATTGGCAGTACTCCTATTTTCACTGGTGATGGTGAGGGTGGTGGAAGTGGATTTGCTGCTGCGGCTGCAGCGGCTGCCGCTGGTGGAGTATCTGGATATGAATTTGGTGTAGATCCTAATTTGGATCCTGAACTTGCTCTCGCACTCCGAGTTTCAATGGAGGAGGAAAGGGCAAGGCAAGAAGCAGCCGCAAAGAAGGCTGCAGAAGAAGCTGGTAAACAAAAGAAAGGAGAAAGTCAGTCTACTTCCCAGGATGTTGCTATAGCTGAAAATGTCAATGCAGCAACCCCTGAACCCGAAAATAAAGCAACTGATCTAATGGTTCGTATCTTAATCTGTTTTTTTCATATCTGATACCTGTGAGTAAAAGCTGGAAAAAAAGAGAAAAATATTCTTCTTTCTAATGTTGTTGAATGTAGTTAAATATGTTATTTCCTATCCGTTGAGAATCTAATCAAATATTAAAAGTGTGCTCTCTAACCCTTAAGCTTTTAGATGAGATGGTCACACTTCAACATGGTATCAGAGCCGGCAAAGATCCTGGATCGAATCTCGCCGTCACCTATTATCAAAAAGAATTTCCATGTGCTTGGACCATAAAATAAATCAGGCCAACATGTGAGGGGGCGTATTGAGAATATAATCAAATATTAAAAGTGTGCTCTCTCTTGCTTTAGGTTTTAGATGAGATGGTCACACACTTCAACATTATCAACTGTCTAAGGTTGAGATTGTTTTAGTTTATTGGCACTTTCCTCCTTTTCCAGTGGAGAAGGAGGAACGGAAGAAACCATTCGTACTCTCATAACTCAAGTTGGATAACTTTCAAACAGTTCAAAGGAAAATCTTTCGGCAATTTCATTTAAATGATTTCTAATTTTTTTTCAAAATAAATAGAATCAGGAGGTCTTTATTTTCATTTCCCCCCTTAGTGATTTAGAATAGAACAAGTAATCAAATAGAAGAGAATGTATAGGAATTTCCATGTTTGAAAAGGTGAAATCTTTGATGATTCCATTATCTATGATTGAGTTGTGAAAACTTCTAATGAATCAAGACAGTCGTTTGTTCCGGGATCTTCTATAATTTCGCACGTGAGGGGTTATTTCTTGGTTTCGTCCAGTCATTAATAACTTGATTATTTTTAGACAATAGTATATAGAAACAATGCTTTGTGTATAAAAAAATGGTTAGCCAAACCATCGATAGCTACACATTGGTTTTCTAGAATCGCATGAATCCTCCTTTTTATGATCTTTCTTCTGATAAGTTTTATTGAGCCTTCTTAAATACCTTTGTAAGATTTGTTGCGACATTGCACTTTACCTTGTTCACATCTATGTGAGAGGATATTGTTTACTGTAATTTGTATAGGTTGAAATCTTTTTTTGAAATTGTATAGGTTGAAATCTTTTTTAATAAAAACGGGTGTTGGCTTGAAGTTTTTGTGATGTCTGGCCTTTTGTAAGCCAATATGAAGTAACACCTTAATCATAATTGGATCCCTTACAGGAAGATGAGAATGCCTTGTTACAGCAAGCCCTTGCAATGTCGATGGATGATTCTTCCTCTAATGTTGCTACACGAGACACTGATATGTCAGAAGCAGCTTCTGAAGATCAAGACTTGGCGCTTGGTACGTTACGATCGCTGCGGTCTTAGCAATAGTTTTAAGTGTTACAAACATCCCTAACATTGTTTAGTTGATGTCACAATATTTACTCTCTGTTTTCTTGCATTTCTCAGCATTTTCTAGTATTTGGTCGATTTATAGACAATATGTCGAGTAGAATGTGCCTAAGAAATCCTGCATTATTGTATGTATTTCTAAGAATCCCCTGAACAACTATTCCCTCCGTCTCAATTATGTTTATGTGGCGTGGGTGACTGGCACAATTTTAAGAAAGAAAGAAAGACTTTTAAAAACTCGTGGTTTGAAACAATCATAGACATTTGTGTGGCTATAAATCATCTCATTAAGCATGTAATGAGAAGTTTAAAGTTAAATTGTTTCTAGACGTAGAAAAGTGTCATTCTTTTTGGACAAATTTAATGGAAAGTGTGCCAAATAAAATTGTACACTTCTGATTTGTCCTTCTGGTGCTTGCAGCTCTTCAATTGTCTGTGCAGGACAGTGCAAATGATCAGTCAAATCAGACAGATATGAGCAAGCTGTTGGCAGATCAATCATTTGTGTCATCAATCCTTGCCTCAGTAAGTTTTCTGTACGCAAAACTCTATTATATCACAGCAGAAAGTATGTGTTTTCCTAAGGATCTCATTTCATATCTTCTTTGACTTCTACTTAATTTTTCATTTAATTTACAGCTTCCAGGTGTTGATCCAAACGATCCTTCCGTTAAAGATTTGCTAGCTTCCATGCAAGGCCAGTCGTCTGAGGTGAGCTAATTAGTTTTTTGATTACTATGATTTTATCGAAGAACATGTTGGGTAAGTTCGGGTTTAGTGTCACTTATAATCGTTTTTCTGTTTACGCATCTGTATTTGTAAGTTTCTTCTCCTTCGATTTCTGATACTATCTATAATTTCTTGTTTTTCACTTAGCGTACTGTTGTGTTGTTACTTTTTCCTTTTTGACATACTTTGTTTTTGCTTTATCTTGAGCCGAGGGTCTATAGGAAACGACCTCTCTACCTCTAAGGTAGGAGTAAGGTCTGCGTACACTCTATTCTCCCCGGATCCCACTTGTGGGATTATACTGGGTGTGTTGCATCTGTATTTGTACATTTGATGGTCATTTTGTTCATTAAACCCTTGCATGTGCATACAATCTTCTTCAATGTTGTGCAATAGTAGTGTTGTCAGAGAGTCACTTGAGGTACACAATTAATCCCTGGAGCCAGGTGCAACGTAGGCCTTCTGTTTCACATTGCTTAGGTGATTTTTACACCTAGCTTAGGTGGATTTTCAACGTAGACACTAAGGCGCTGAAGCTGTGTTATTAAAAACCTTTCTCTTCGTTGCTTACTGATGAATCAATGTGAAGCGATAGGTTATCACTTAATGAATGAAGCCGTGCACACAAAGAGGTGCGTGCTTCAGACAAGAGGTGCAAAGCTGACCACACCTACTAAATAGGTTTTACATTTTTGGAGACCTCCATCCTAACAGATCCTAAGGGGTTTATATAGTCTTTCCAAGTAAATGGAAGAAGCCAGGGCTAGGGGACAAAACGTATCAAAAAGAGGAGAATTCTTCTGTATCTGCAATCATGTTATTCTTGATGCTGCTTTCTCTCCTCCCCTTCATGTCCTGTTTCTTGATCCAAATACCCTTTGTTTTTTTGTCAATGGTTATATCTTCCTAAGTGGATTGAGGAAGCCGGAGATAGGGTCATCCTTTTACCAAAATAACATGTTCTGTTGTTTTTTTAAAAAAATCTTAAGTTGAAAGATCTAATTTGTCCTTGCAGAAGAAGGACGAGGACACTGATAAGGAACAGAAAGAGGATAAGAAGTAGAGATGCGTACAACTATGTGCAGCTCAGGTATACAACTTTTTTAACTTTTTTGTTTGTGAAGAAAACCGCATCTCTCAGAGATTCTCTGCATTTTTTCCACGTTTTATATACTTCCACTATGCTGCTTATATATATATGAATTTTACTGTTGATCTTTGCAGGCAGAGTTCAGACGGTAATCAAGTATCAGTGCTGCTGAAATTGCTAATTGGAATGGGGCTTATTATGTCTGTTGGAAAGGACTGTATCTTGTTACACTCGAGGGACTAATTGAATCGTTCTTTAAAATATAATGTTTTAAGATTATGAAACTCTTCAGCTAGCTTGATTTGTGGCTTCCAGATGATTTATATCTCTCAAAGATGGTGTTTATCTTTGATTCATAGAAGGCCTAACCTTCAATCCCACAGCCTTTTCTTTTCTTTTGTGAAAAATTATGCGTGGCCAAACGTCTACGAAGTCATAAAAGTAAAAAATTAGGTGTCGTAAACATTTTATTCAGCCTATTGTTAATGTATTTTATTCTCTCTGAAAAGGAGAGTCCAGAGTACTTCTAGGGCATCGCTAGTCGGTCTTATATTAGGTTTTAAAGGTATGAATAGATGAACGGTCAGTAATTGTGCAAAATGTAAGTCCCATACTAGCATCAGGCTCACTGTTTTTTCTTTAATATAAAAAATGAAGAGATTTAACATTAATGAAGTTAGTTCAGATTTAGGGTGGCTACTTGTCATTAGCTCTTTTAGTGCAGATCTCGGGTTGTAATAAGCCTTCTATGCTCGCTCTTGTAAGTGTTATCTTTAGTTAGAATACCTGAGAATTTTAGCATGTTCTGTCATCTAGATGGATACTAGATTATCCCAACGAAGCTTCTGCACATTGTTTCTGGTAAAGTAGTTAAGTTTCTGCAAAGGAGAACAGAAAAGGGGGAATTGCTAGTGTCAGATTATTGATTTGTTGCTTTTCAAATTTATAACATAACGGATGCCCAGAAACATGGAAGAATGAGTGACAGGTGAAAGTAAAACCTAAATTCTGATAAAATTGACATCTTTAGAAATTTGAAAACATAAATAGTACCTCCCGATTTTCTTTGTTCACATTTCTGATTTTGTATACCAAGAGTTCTCTTCGTGGGAAGTACTGCTACTGCTAGGGAATAGAAATAGGGTTGGAGAGGTCCAATATTGTTTTCAGTTAATCATTTTAAGTCTAGAATATGAGGACGTCCTTGTTATACTCAATTGAAAAGGCATCAACTGTAGTACCAAGGAATAGGACTTTAGTCTTCTTCTTTGCACAAAATGTTAATATCAATGAGTTGGTATGGGGACCCGTTCTCATAAATGGGTCAATGTACATTGAATATTTCGAACTACTAACTACTAGCATCAAAGGAGAAAGATGAACATGCTGCTTAACTCGAATTGATTGTTGAAAAATGGTAGAAATTCATCACTTGCTGGTTGTTTTGTAGTTCGATTTTATTCGCATGCTTAAAATGTTAAAAGGAGAAAAAACATACATCATTTTCACTAACAGCAACTAAATTCTTTGTGAATTTATATCAAATTTTGACGTCTCTCGTCACGTCTTTATCTTGTCATCAATAATTGTACTATGATGTTTGGAACGCATTGAAACTGAATTATGTGCTTAAAAATGATGTTAAACCTTTTGCAGGGCCGGCTAGAGGGTAAAGCCATTGCTTTAAGCCCCCAAATTTTGGGGGCTCCATTTTTTAAATATAGTATGTGTAGATGTTATTTTTTTTTTTTTTAAAAAAATAATTAAAATATATAGTGTAGAAAATATGAAATATTTACTCCTTCCATTCCTAAATAATTGATATCTTTCACTTCCCAAAGGTCAATTTGATTAATATTCGAAGCTAAATTAGATTTGATTAATTCAATATACTAAAAGTTAGATATTTAAAAGCTATACGAAAAGTACTGTAAGTTGAATTTTTTTCTCATATCAATATGATTAAAAAATACATCTTAAAAATGTATACGATTTGATTCTTTAGAAACGACATATGACAAGTATGTTGAGATAGAACGAGTATAAAAAGATTTTTTTTTAAAATTATGATTGATATTAGTGTTGAAAAAGAACTCATTTAAATTTTTACATTACCTCTGAATATAGATCTTTTTGGGTCATCTACATTTGTCATTGAAATAAATGACACAAAATAAATTAAGGCCTCGTATTGCCGTGTAGCTTTAGGCCACCAAATTTGTTGAGCCGCATTATAATTAAGACTGAGTATGACTATATTCAACTCAAATCATGAGGTACTGGACGAAATAATCCAATCCCTTAAAGACGTTTGGATACCCTTATATACAGTATGCTCAATCTGCAACCTTATATACGTCAAACAGCTATAAGTACTACTACAAAATGTGGAGCTCACGACTTTGAACAATGATAAAAGTGGAGGTCTATGTCAGGGGTGGACATAGTTTGGATAAATATGAAATTTGAACATTTTGGACTTATATTTTGAAATTTTCAGATTCTGGATTGAGTTTTGGATTTACTTTTTAAATTTTTTGGATTTTGGATCGGATTTCAGATTTGAAACTTAAGATTTTTGGATATCCGAAAATCGAATTTCTTATATCTTATGTTTAGGCTACCCGACTATCCATTAATATATTAGTGTATTACATATATGTCCAATCTAATAAGTCAAATATATCCTACTCATTACATATCAACTCCTATATTAAAAAAATTATTAAGTTCAAATATGTTTGCATTTGTTAATTATAAAGATGACTACTTTTTAGATTTTTTTTTGTATTTATTGTCAGTATATATTCTATGTATGAGATGATTTTACTAAATTGAACTTGTTAATTTGTAGGACTAGTGTTTCTGTTGCATCCTTGACAATGATTTTATTGTTTGCATATGTACTTTATTTATATGATTGTGATAACAACGAGCTGGAACTATATATTAAGGCAATTTGGTATAAATATTTTATTTGGCTGTTCATTTTGTAAGAAGGAGAAGAAGAAGCAATTCAACTTATAAGCCGAACCGAAAATTAGTATTATCAAAATCGATTTATCCAATATCGAACTTAAAAGATCCGATCCAATCCGAACGTATTTGAATCGTTGCGAAATTCAAAAACTGAAATTATACTATGAAATGTGCTAAACCCGATCTGATCCGACCTGATCGATGAACAGGCCTAGTCACTATGACTATATTATATTGTTGTCGACTCTTGTTCCCTTTGTGCATGTTGAATTGTTTATGAATGATTTTCTTGCGGTAAGAAAATGGATGTAGCGCCTAATTCACCCTCGAAAATTAATTATCATGGGACGAGGATTATATGAGATTATATAAAAATATAACAATCGTCCATTACCCATGACATGTGGGAAGAGGTTTATAAAAGTGACAAGCTTGGTGGAAAGCTCTTATCTTAGGAGGAAAAGCTAAGTATGCTCGAGTAGTCTTGATATTGGTTGGTTTGAGGTTTCATTCTCTCTTTTTCAATATTGATTGTAACTGAAATTGCTTGATTTGTTTCCTTCTTTTATTCTTTTCAATATCTTTGATTGACTGCGCAATTGTAACTACTTGATCTTGTTTCCACTATAGAAAGAAAGATATTTGCTGTTATTTTATAAGAATGAATCAATGCTATTGTATTGTTCTTGAAGAAGATACACAATGTATGAAGTATTATATATATATAAGATTTGTATTGATATTAAATTAACTAACTAAACCATCATTAGCTACTAAGCTTGCAACCAACTACCTTCTAACCTTCCAAATTACAGTTAAAAGGAAGGCCAGAAATGACCTTTCTGTCCTTCTGTATTTTTAATATTTCTACACTCCCCCTCAAACAAGGTATGGGGTACTTCAAAGATATTCAACATACTTAGCTTGGAACTCAAATATTCATGTTGAACTCTTGTAAGACCTTTTGTCAAAATGTCAGCTGGTTGTTCCAAAGTTGAAATTTGTTGCTACCATTCCTTGTAGTATCTTTTTCCTTATAAAATGACAATCTATCTCAACGTGTTTGGTCCTTTCATGGCAGACAGGATGAGCTGCAATCTGTATAGCAACCCTACTGTCACTATGAATCTTAATTGGTTTTTGATGATCCACTCCCAGTTCCTTTAACAATCCAAGCAACAAAATTATTTCAGAAATTGTTGATGCAACGCTTCTATACTCGATTCTGCTGAGCTCATTGACACAGTTGTTTATTTTTTTATTTTCAAGTAATCAGTGAGTCACCTAGATTCACAAGTTAGCACATGACTAATCTTCTAGATATAGGACATGAGGCCCAATCTGCATCACAAAATGCACTCAAAACTTTATTGTTTTTACTTAAAAGAAGTATGCCTTGATCAGGCTGTTTCTTCAAATATCTTACAATACTGAGAGTTGCTTCCATGTAAGATTGTTTAGGCTGTTGTAGGAATTGAGGGGTATATGCACAACTAGTCTAGTGAATAATGCCCATAGGTTTAAACAACTTATCACATGTGGAGTTTGTTACAGTTTACTTTTACGCGGGGCATAAAAGCTACTGGATAACTTATCGACTCTTGAGATTATATTATTTTTTAGAGTCGCCACCTATTTTATAAGAGAAAATAGAAAAAAACGTTTTAAAGGTTTTTTCAAATCGAGAAAAATCTAATTTTAAACCAGAGTTCGGTAAGGGTTCAAACGATCACCCGAGAAATTTGTTAGACACCCCGGTATTAAGAATCCGTAGGATACGATTGACATCGGATCTTATATAATATAATATTATTTTAAAATGCTTATGTGTTTAAAATATTACAAATAGTTGTCATTGTTAAATATACACAATTATGTGTAATTTATGGTAAATATTTAGTATCCTAGTTTAGGTAAGGTTGTAATATAATTAGTATTGTATTACCATAAATGTATAGAATAAGGTTTTAGGAATAGAATAGGAATAGGATTCTCCTATTATGTAACTTGTATATATAGCCTTTCAATTAATGAAAATAATCAAGGGAATATTTCTTTCATGGTATCAAGAGTCTAGGTCTTAAAATCCTCTCTCTACTCTCCTAAATTTTCCATCGACTTCCCTCCACTACTGAGACGTTTTGCTCTCGGTTTGTGTGACGACGGGACCTCTTTTCTTCCCAAAATTTCCTCCCTAATCCCTCAATCACATATTGTTCTATCAATATGTCTACATCCCGGAGCATGTTTCATCCGGCCTTACAGTTTCTAACATCAAGAATAACATCCCTCTCGTTCTTGAAATAGAAAACGTCCAATATGCGACGTGGGCCGAACTGTTCAAAATTCATGCACGATCGCATCAAGTCATCCATCACATAATCCCCGTGGCTCCTGAGGATACGGAGGTGCCAAAACGCGAGGATGATCCTAAGTTGTGGACGACTATTGATGCTACCGTCCTTCAGTGGATATATTCCATAACATCTACCGACCTTTTGCAAATAATTATTGAGCCTGACGCTACGGCACAGGCGACTTAGGATAGACTGCGTGATATATTCCAAGATAATCAAAATTCTAGAGCCGTTACCCTTGAGCAAGATTTCTCCCATGTCAATATGGAAGATTTCCCTAATGTTTCGGCTTATTGCAAAAGATTAAAGGAATTGGCGGACCAACTTCGCAACGTTGGCGCACCGGTTTCGAACGATCGTTTGGTCCTCCAAATGGTTTCCGGCCTCTCCGAGGCCTATAGTGGTGTGGGAACGCTTCTTCGGTAAACCGCTTCCGCAATTTTATCAGACGCGTTCTATGCCTACACTAGAAGAAGCAGACATAGCGAAACGAGCGGCTACCGGTACTAGTCCCGTAGTCATGATGACCGAGTCCACGGTATATCCTACCGGTTCCAACAACTCGAGCCAAAACCGCAACAACGGTGGCGGCAAAAAGGGTGGAAATAAGAAAAATGGCAAAAACCGCAGCGGCAGCCGGCAGAATGATGGTGGCAGTGGGGGTCCTCGCGATGGTCAGCAACAACAACAATAGTTTTGGGGCCCACAGTGGGCCCCTATGTAGTGGCAGTGGGCCCCACAACAACAGTTTGGGCCCAACCAGTTTACCTTCCAAATGATCGTGTGCCGGCCCGGCAGCCGAGTCCGTGCCCAATTCGGCCTGGTCCAGTTATGGCCAACAACAGGCTGGGCCGAGACCGCAAGCAGGGGTGCTTGGGCCTCGGCCCCCGCAAGCCCATCACGCAGCAGGCCCCAATCGGACAGATATCGAGGCCGCGATGCACACACTGGGTTTGACTCAATCGGATCCGAATTAGTATATGGACACCGATGCCACTACCCACATGGCATCCGATTCAGGTACTCTCTCATCTTATTCCAATTTGAGCAACCCTCACGGTATAATTGTTGGTAATGGTAATTATGTTCTAATTCGTGGTTATGGTCATAAAACATTGTCTCCCCCTCATCCCCCTCTTATCTTGAAAAACACCCTACACGCCCCAAATTGATTAAAAACTTAGTCTCTGTCCGTAAATTCACTACTGACAATTTCGTTTCTATTGAATTTGATCCATTTGGTTTCTCTATAAAGGATTTCAAGACGGGGAGTCCTCTCATGAGGTGTGATAGTAGGAGAGATTTTTATCCTATCACACCCAGTTCCGGTTCATCGAGGCAAACCCTGCCATCAGTTTTTGCAACCATCTCTCCTTCCTTGTGGCATGCTCGTCTTGGTCATCCGGGTCGTCTATTTTGTCAGCTTTAGATAAAAATAGTTTTATTTCATGTAAGGGTACGAGTCGTATTCCAATTTGTCAATCTTGTTCTTTAGGAAAAATTGTTAAGTTGCCATTTGTAGACTCAAAATTTCATACTTTAATGCCATTTGATATTATTCATAGCGACTTATGAACGTCTCATGTTCCTAGTTCTATGGGTCATCGGTATTATGTTCTTTTTTTGGATGATTATTCTAAATTTTTATGGACATTTCCAATAGCGAAGAAATCTCAAGTTTTTTCCATCTTCCTAAAATTTAGAGCATTTATCAGAACCCAATTCGACCGTGAAATAAAAAATATTCAGTGTGATAATGGAAAAGAGTATGACAATGGGGTATTTCGGGAATTCTGTGCTACTAATGGGATAAATTTTCGTTTTTCTTGTCCCCATACATCTTCACAAAATGGGAAAGCCGAACGTAAAATTCGTTCCATAAATAACATTATCCGCACTCTATTAATTCATGCTTCCGTACCCCAATATTTTTGGCATCACGCTCTTCAAATGGCTACATATCTACTTAACATAACTCCTTCCAAAGGTTTGACATATTCTTCCCCTCTTGAGATTTTATATAATAAATCTCCTTATTCTCATCTTCGAGTTTTTGGGTGTTTATGTTATCCGTTATTTCCATCCACCATAATTAACAAACTTCAGGCCCGATCTACTCCATGTGTGTTTTTGGGTTTTCCTTCAAATCATCGTGGCTACAAATGCTTTGATTTATCCTCCAATAAAATCATCATTAGTCGCCATGTAATTTTTGATGAATCCTAATTTCCATTTGCTAAAAGTCATTCTCCCGTGCCTAGTTCGTATAATTTTTTGGATGAACAAATATCCCCGTATATTATTCAGCATTTTTCGGACATCTCCCGCACCCAAAATTCTCAAGCGGGCCCACTGCCCGCTGGTCCCACTGGCCTGTCACGGTCCTCTCTTCCCCATTTTGTCACTGGGCCAGTTTCAGCAATTGGGCCTGTCCAGCCCAATACTGGAACTGGTCCAGTTTCTATTTCCGCCACTGGTACTGCTTCCCGAGTTGGGCCGCAGGCCCACTGCCTGCTGGCCAGTCCGTCCCGAGCCCAGCAAATTCCCAACATCCACTCAATTCTTCCTCGAGTCATAGACCAGTCACTCGTAGTCAGCGGGGTATTGTTACACCTAAAAGACATTTTAATTTACATTCTAATGTCTCTAAATCCCCCTTGCCCCGTAATCCTGTGTCTACCTTAAACGACCCGAATTGGAAAATTGCTATGACTCATGAATATAATGCTCTTATTGATAATAATACATGAGAGTTGGTGCCCCGTCCATATGGTATTAATGTTATTAGGTCTATGTGGATTTTTGCTCATTAGGAGAATTCAGATGGTTCATTTGTTCGACATAAGGCGCGACTTGTGGGTGATGGTAAGACTCAGCAGGTTGGTATAGATTGTGGGGAGACGTTTAGTCCGGTGGTCAAGCCGGCTACCATTCGCATTGTGCTTAGCTTGGCTCTTTCTAAGACACGGCCTATTTATCAGTTGAATGCCAAAAATGCTTTCCTACTTGGTGATCTCAAGAAAACTGTCTATATGCATCAGTCGATGGAATTCAGGGATCCCAACCATCCTCATCGTGTCTGTCTGTTGAAGAAGTCCTTATATGGGATGATATTATCTTGACTGCCTCTTCCGATGCCTTGCGCCAGTCCATCATGACCATTCTCAGCTCCGAGTTTGCTATGAAAGACTTGGGGCCCTTGAGTTATTTTTTAGGATTGCTGTCACTCGTCATTCCGATGGGTTGTTCTTGTCACAACGGAAGTATGCCGCCGAGATCATCGAGAGGGCTGAGATGTCATCCTGTAAGTCCGCTTCCACTCCAGTTGATACCAAGCCCAAGCTTGGTGCCGAGGCCGGAGTCCCTTACGAGGATCCGACCCTCTATCGCAGTCTTGTAGGGGCCCTTCGGTATCTTACATTTATCAGACCGGATATTACGTATGCTGTCCAGCAGGTGTGTTTATTCATGCATGATCCCCGAATTGAGCACATGAATGCACACAAACGCATCATCCGGTATATTCAGAGTACATTGGACTATGGGTTGCATTTGTATCCTTCATCGACATCCACACTTGTCTCATACACATATGCTGATTGGGGTAGGTGTCCAGACACCAGACGGTCTACGTCTGGCTACTGTATGTTCATTGGCAATAACTTGGTCTCCTGGTCTACGAAGCGTCAGGCGACTCTATCTCGCTCAAGTGCCGAGGCTGAATATAGAGGGGTAGCCAATGTGGTCTCAGAATCATGTTGGTTACGTAATTTGCTTTTGGAGCTTCATTGTCCCATTCAGAAGGCAACCTTGGTATATTGCGATAATATTAGTGCCATCTACCTTTCTGATAATCCGGTTCAACACCAACGCACTAAACATATCGAGATGGACATTCACTTTGTCCGTGAAAAGGTTGCCCGTGGTCAAGTTCGCGTATGCCATGTCCCGTCGAGATATCAAATTGCCGACATATTTACAAAGGGTCTTCCCTCGGTCCTTTTTGAAGATTTTAGGGACAGTCTTAGCGTTCGAAGACCGCCCGCTATGACTGCGGGGGTGTGTTAAATATACACAATTATGTGTAATTTATGGTAAATAGTTAGTATCCTAGTTTAGGTAAGGTTGTAATATAATTAGTATTGTATTACCATAATTAGTGTATTACCATAAATGTATAGAATAAGGTTTTAGGAATAGAATAGGAATATGATTATTCTATTATGTAACTTGTATATATAACATTTCAATTAATAAAAATAATCAAGGAATTATTTCTTTCAGTCATTCAAATCATTTTCCGCCAAAAACTTTTACACACACTTTTAGAGATTGATGCACAAAGATTCCTTTTTTGCAAAAATCCTTTTTAAAAAAGTACTTTCCGTTGTTTTCTTTTTCCACCGAAGAGATAGTAAGCACTTGTTTCCTTTTTGTAAAATAGAGAATTAAGATATAACTTCACTGAAATAAAATCTTTATTATTTTAAAAATAAAAGAGGTCAACCAAGAGGGATTTGTTTCCTTTAACCCGAACTTTAGTTAATAAAGGAAATTTTACTTTTTATTTTTTAAAGGCAATTAATTACTAATTCCATTAAACCTATTAATTCAAAACTTGATTTTAAACTTATGCCAATTTTGAGAAAACAAAAATCATTTTTTTTAAAAAAAAAATTCAAACCAAGATATTCTCTTTTATTAGCAAAGATTTAAGAGAATGTGATTACATAGCCGTAAAGAAATCAATTTTTCAGTAGTTTTCCAAAATGAACATTTTTATTTATTAAAGACGTAAGAATATCAACTTTACCTAATTAGGTTCTACTTTTAAGGTTTCAATAATATTTAAGTTTTACAATTAGCAAATAACAAACATAAATACAAAGCGAACGGGTTGGCAGGTATACCGGTCTACCAAACACCGTTTATAAAAATACAGAATTTTTTTTTATTGTCTAGACCATTTTTACCCATGGTTGAAACCTTTTACCGTTTTTACTCATGGGTGGGCCTTCAGACTCACGGACTCGATGAAGAATGATATTATTGAGCTCGTAGGCCCCACAGCTCGAATGTTGTGCAGGAAGGAAGATATGTGGACCTAGTGAGCCCATGATCATGCAAAGAGAGGGGGAAAACAAATGTATAAGTTAGTAAAGTACCTAATAACTTATCATATAAATAAAAGGATAATCATAAATGAAAGGAAACTAAATTTAAGCCCACACACAGATATCATCTACAATTCGCATGAACTAAGGACAAAGCTCAAACACACTGCCCCTCAGTTAAAACCATTTTTTAGATAGTATAGTCACCCTTAACCAAATCATGGATATTACATGGAGCAATAATGGCCAGAGTATTAAAATAAGTAAGGAGAACATGTAGGAATTAAGCTTAGGAAAACATGTAAGAGGTAGGGATGTAAGGACTAGTCCAAGTTATGCAAAAATAATATTCGAGCAGGTGAAAATGGATCTGTATGTCCTCCATGGGCATATATTCAGGCGAAAGCTTAAACAGAATAGATAACTAGTCGACAGGTTTAAATCATGTCACTCATTCAAACATTAATTCAAAAACAGGTTAGGTTCTTATAAGGTTTAATCATACAAGACACTCAAAACAAGACACACATCAGTCAACATGAGCAAGGAACATATATGATCAAGGCAGAGATAATAACATGACTTCCATTATGGAGATATGCCTAGCTTACTTCAGTGCCTAGTTACACCTTAGACTTCCATTACAGAATGTATGATTATGGGTCAAATATGAAATGCAAGACAAAGGCTATATCTTAATATGACACAAGATAGTTTAGAAGGTATAACATGATAAACATGGGTGCATTTTTCAGACCAAACAAATGTGGCCAATTCAGTAGACATGTGATCATTTTGGACATGAGGTGTAGATTCGAAGCACACAAACACTGTTCTTCAAACACTAATGAAATTGACCAGATAAAATTAAAGATGCAGGACTCCATCCAATTCCTTAATTAGAAATGATGACGATAAACAAGTGAGATAATCTCAAAACCAAATCAGCAATCATAGGACCACAGGTTTGGATTTCCGTCGAGCAAACACTGCCTGCGCTTCCCAGGCAGTGTTTGCTCGACGGAAATCCAAAAGTTTGGCTGATTATGGAGTGATTTTGGAGCATTAACTTGGCAGTTTTTCCTCCATAACTCAGCCATTATTTGGCTGCATTAGTTGGTGGTTTAAAGAGCCATTACATGGGCACTTGAATGGCCATTACATAGGCACTTGAAGAGGCCATCTTACACACCTATAAATTGAGGCCTTTGGCTCAATTCTATAGGAGAAGATAGATGAACAGAAAAACAAGTTCACAACACCACAAAGAGATCAGATTTTCATGATAAGCAATCCTTCTCTTAGCAATCTTCATTATTCGTGTTCTTCGTTGAGATCATTTGTGTAGGCTTTGCACACTTGATAGTTTGCTTCTTGATAAGCAATCCTTCTCTTAGCAATCTTCATTATTCGTGTTCTTCGTTGAGATCATTTCTGTAGGCTTTGCATACTTGATAGTTTGTTGTTTCATCTTGGGAGACTATTGTCCACACTTCCGTAAAGATACGGGGGAAATCTTGTCTTAAAGACAGAGAGTCATCTCTCGACTCAGCCGGTGGTATTGTGGTTTATCTAATCGGTTGCTAAGTGTTTCAGGTGTCAACTTATCAGGCGAAGGACTCTAACCGTTCGTATTCTTAGCGGATCTACAAGCCACAAGTGTAGCAGTTCATGTTCTTGTATTTCCGAATACAAGTTCCATATTTGAAGTTTCAATTAAAGATCAAGAGATTGACAACTTGTTGTTGTAATCTTAGTTGTTTATCCTTTCGATCACTGTAATAGTTATTTACTATTCCCGTTGTTGCTTTACATATTCCAACAGGATCATCCCCAGTCATAGCTGCAAGATCAGTGAGTAACCTTTTCTCCCTTTGATTCCTGTTATTTAACAACTAAAAATGATTAGAGCATCTGTGCTTCTACATCTCTTCCTCAAAAATCAATTACTCGTGGTTCTTATTTTACTGAAGTTTTGATTAGCATCTGTTATACACCCTCTAGTTTTCTTCATAGCAGAAACTAATATGATGGAGCCGTGGGGATAATATGATGGATGACTTGATGCGAGCGTGCATGAACTTTGAACAGTTCGGCTCACGTCGCGTATTGGACGTTTTCAATTTCAAAATGATAGGGATGTGATTCTTGATATTTGAAACAGCAAGGGCAGGGTGAATCGTGTTCTTAGCCATAATAGCAATGCAAGACGTGATTTAGAGATTGGAAAGAAAATTTTAGGAAGAGAGGAGAGACTGTCGGCACGAATTCTGAGGAGAATGGGCTCGGAAAACGAGGCAGGGTGACGGAAAATATGAAGGAATTTGAGAGAGGATTTTAAGACCTAGACTTCTGATACCATGAAAGAAATAATCCCTTGATTATTTTCATTAATTGAAAAAGTATAAATACAATTTACATATTTCCATAATAGGAAAATCTTATTCATATTCTACTCCTAAAACCTTATTCTACTTGGACACTAACTATACAATTATGGTAATACAAATATTATGGTCAGTGTACAATAATAATTACACCACAACATTACCTAAACTAGGAGACTAAAACCTTACCTAAAGCCGAGACTATATACACGGCCATATACACTAAACCGAGACTGAATATACATACGATATACACGTGTATATTGTGTATATCGTATGTATATTTGACAGTTTTTTTTTCAATTTGCTTATAAACATATTTTGCTTAATCTAATTGTCGGCTTACAAAGGTAATGGATTTTATATTTAACCAGGCGCTTGCTATGATGATGGTAGAGGAGTGGGTGAATCCCTTGATGAGACTGTCTGTGTGGAGAGGCTTAAATGTGAAGGACTCACGGTATGTTTAATACACCATTCCAAATTAGGTGTATGCCTAGTTCACAGTTGACTTTCCTGAGATGCTAATTAGGGAAATGTCCTTCAAAAATATATAATGTAGCAATCTCTGACTTGAATGCTTCTTTTTGAACTGATCTGTTCTCATTTCACATAGCCAGGTTCGAGGTAATTACTATCTGGGAATTCATAAAAATGGTGATGGTTCACGTTGGCGCAGAACAACTGGCCAAGAAATTTATTCACCTCTAGTTTTAGCTTTTGGACATGAGGTAATTTGGACATATTATGAAGAGGTCCAAATACTGCAGGCCCTCCACACCTTATTAATGTTCCGTTATTTTAAATGGTCAAATTATTGCTTAATATCGGGAAATTATATTACTTGATCTTGCAGAATCAGGAAGAGTGGAAAGCTTCGCATATAACCAAAGCAACCATCACGAATCCCAATTACAGTTTACCTCCTAATGTTGCACTGATTACTCTCCAGGTTATTGTATAGATCATGCAGTTATTAGAGTGTGATCCATTTCCTTTGATGAATTAGTGAAGTCATTTCTTTTTTTTTTTTGTCTCCAGGAGTTGGATAATGGAGGTGTACTTCTCCGTTTAGCTCATCTATATGAGGTAAAAATAAACTAGTTGTTATTAAACTGACACAAGCATATAAATTATGGATGAATTAGAAGTTGATGAAATTGTTGGGTACTATTGTAAAGCAGTACGGGAAGTAAATAAATATTATAAGTGTTCGAAAGGATAAACGAATTGCCAATATTCTGAAATGCCGCAAAGTTGTTGAGTCTTGAATCTTGATAACCTGAAATCAAGAAACACTAAATCTGTATTGTTACAACTGTGTGCTTTGAGTCGAGTGATTGCACTCTGTCCTTAAGACAAGATTGCCCGGTATATATGCTTTTACGTTAACGGGCAATAGTCTCCCAAGATAAAACAACACTTTAATCTCAACACTACAAAGCTAATAGGTTGAGTCTGACGAAGAAAACAAATACGAATTGACTTGCTGAAGAAATGGAAAAGGAAGGAAGAGTTTCTGTTTTTCGTCCCAACGTTACTGCTCACGTTTTGGACTGTGTTTTACTCTTCTGTTTGTCTCTGTGTATATATTTCTGTCTCGTTTTTGCTTCTGTTTGTGTTTTTCGTCACTGTTTTTGTCCATATGTTGTCCACACAATTCAGCCCAAAAGGCTCCAATATATAGCATAAGGGGGGACTTCTCAACTACCAAGAAAATGGTTGTTTAAGGCCATTGAAGGAGGGAGTAAGCTGCCAAGTAATGGCTGTTTATGGCCTTGAATGAGGGAGTAAACTGCCAAGTAATGGCTGCTTATGGCCTTGAAGGAGGGTTGTTAATGGCAGGTTTATGGCCAATAAAGGAGGGCTGTTTATGGAGGAGTTAACAGCCAAGTAATGGCTGGTTAATGCTCCAAAAAACAGTCCAAACGGTAGGCTGCCTTCCGTTGTTGCCAAATTCGCCTTTCCAGAAACTCCAGGGACCAAACTGTAAATATTAAGCAATTTGGGGGTCCAAGAAGATAATATCAGAAAGTCCCACAACCTGTGACCCGTGACCTGTGACACGAGCCCGAACGGGCGGGCGGCGGCGGCGCGCGTGTGGGCTTAGCCTTGAACCCAAGTACATCTAGGTCCTCCCTCCTTTAAATACATGGGTTACCCCTTGGGGTCCCAAACCCTTAGCTAATTATAAATAAAGAGAGCAATTCTTCCTTTTCCCACTGATGTGGTAGATTTGTCCCACACCATATTTTCATGTCTCAAACACCTTACTTCGTGGACCAATATCTCTTTCATTTCTCAAAGAAATTTGACGATTCTTGGCCCTACGGTCATCTACTCACTTAGTAGATTATGCATGTGTGAAGAGACAAAGCCTCCAACATGCGGAACACTAATGTTTAATTCATTAAATATGGGTGGACGCACCTCACCGCCAAAGGCAAATTTCCAACAGAAATATCATTTTTAGCTGCTTGTATTTGGCTGAATTCTGTAACAGAAAATGTAACATTAAGAGAGTGATACACTACATCATTAGAGGTTGGACCTATGATTGTGCCTTGTTAACTGATATCACCACTAACCCTTGTGGTTTTTATGTGTTGTGGGTGTGGATAGGCTGGTGAAGACGCTGATTATTCGACAATAGCCAAAGTTCAACTGAAGGAGATGTTTGCTGGAAAAAGGGTAAAACAGCTTTAAATTCTTGCTGATATTGGGGGCTTCTCTCTGTCTGTTGATAAACTAATGCACATTAAGATACTAACCTGGACAGTCTGCTGATCTAGTTAGAGGTCATTGACACATGTTTGCATTGTATACAGATAAAGGCAATCAAGGAAACAAGCTTATCGGCAAATCAAGGCAAGAATGAGATGAAGAAGATGAATTGGAATATAGAACATGACAGTGGCGGTGAGTCTGCACCAATTAGAGGGGGTCCAGTAGACATGTCTAGTCTTGTAGTCGAACTTGGTCCAATAGAAATACGTACTTTTGTTGTTAAATTTTGAAAAGGAAATTGCTTATTTTCTACCCAAGAAGTTAAAAAGAACTGGTTCATGGAGCCATTAACAGTTCTTTTTAGTCAATTTCTTCATAAATTTGATGTCTGCTGAATAAAGAAAATCTGTGTTCTGAATAATTGGAGGAAAACGTTTTCCTCTTCTATAGAAGGTGATCAAATGGATCATATGCAAAACTTTGATCTCCTCTGTATCAATTCTATATTGTTCTCTTCAGTCAGCTAGCTATTTATAAGTTTAGCGAAAATGGTCAAAT
Source organism: Anisodus tanguticus (assembly GCA_034509755.1). NCBI lineage: Eukaryota > Viridiplantae > Streptophyta > Magnoliopsida > Solanales > Solanaceae > Anisodus > Anisodus tanguticus. Next base: position 13,526,715 of record CM067544.1, read on the forward strand.
TTGCCCTCCAACTATGCTTTGTAGTTTAACATTGTCCTCCATTAGCAAACTTATTAAATTTGCCCTCAGCTAGACGAATTTCTGACTTGGACTCCACGTCGGATCCACGTAGACGCCACATAGGCTCACCCAATTCTTTTAACCCGTAACCCGTACACGTTACCCATCATTTAAATTGTTTCAACCCGGTCCATGAAGAAGAGGTAACCGATAACCTGGTCGGGGAGAGAGAATTTTTAGCGAGGAGCTTTTAGCTCCGGTGAACCGGAGCAGTCACCACCTAGACCGCCGCCGCCGTCTCCGGCGAAGTCAGTGACGAAACACAACTACTGGTGATGACCAATCGGTGAACTGAAGCAGTCACCACCTAGACCACCACCGCCTCTTCGGCGAAGTCGGTGACGAAACATAACCACTGGTGATGACCAACCGGTGAACCGGAGCAGTCACCACTTATACCACCACTGCAGTCACCACCTAGACCACCACCGCCATCTCCGGCGAAGTCGGTGACGAAACACAACCACTGGTGATGACCAAACACAACCACCGGTGAGCTCCAAAATACCCAGATCCGAACACCGCCGGTGACCACACCGCCAACAACATCAACCCAGGGCCGTCTTTGGGCCCGTGCGAGCTGTGCTACTGCACAGGGCCCCCGAAAAATGAAAAATTTTAGGGGCCCTTTTTTTTCATTTTTTATTAAGTAGTATTAGCCAGAATTTACTGTAAAGGCCCATAATTCACCGGTCTTAGCCCAATCAAAGTAAAGTGATTCAGTTACAGTGGCGTGCGCATGTGGAGGCCCAATTTTTAATTATTGAAATCGTATATTTACTTATATTAAGAGCCCACTTTTACGAATTAGAACAGGGCCCCCAAAATGTTTGAGATGACCCTGCATCAACCCCTCACTGCCTCATCACTATATCGGCTGACCACCACCGCCGGAGCTCCAAACTCCGACGATCTCGCCAGACCACTAGCCACCCAACGCCTTCCCTTGCTCCTCCCTTCTTTTCCATCGCCACCACTGCCCCGTCAACAACAGAAACCTCCGCGAACCACCCAACTCAGTCAACAACCACAAACTGTCTCAACACCATTGCCAAATGATACCATCAAGCTCACTATTTCGGCGAAACACCGGCGACAAATCAACTCACCTTATGCTATTTTTTGATTGGTCGGAACCACTGTGTTGATGGGGTAACGGAACCACTACTTCTTCTTCTAAAATGGACCAGATTGAAATAATTTAAATGATAGAGTAACGGCTACGGGTTAAAAGAATTGGGTGAGCCTATGTGGCGTCTACGTGGATCCGACGTGGAGTCCAAGTCAGAAATATGTTTAGGTGAGGGCAAATTTAATAAGTTTGCTAACGGGAAGGGTAAATTTGATCTCAAAGTTTGACGGAGGACAATGTTAAACTATAAAGTATAGTTGGAGGGCAAATTTAACCATTTTCCCATAACTTTATTTGCCAATAAGAAATACCCCATTCTTTGCTAGAAAGATAATAAGTGTTAAAATCAAATGGAAATGAAGATTGTAGAAATTTAATAGTTCAGTTAGTTAATTATCTAAACTTTCCCCTTTCTCTATGTAATAGAAAATGAAGATATACTTTTTTTTATAGGATGTCCAGGAAGGGACAAAAAAGGAAAAGATTACTTCGTCCTTATTACTCCATAGATATCATTGCTATTTGAAATATAAACATTTTATTGTTATTATGCTTTTTAAAATATATTTCTAAAAAGAAAAGAAAATCCAAATAGACTTGCGCGGGAAATTCCTGACAGTTATATCAGTTATTCATGAAAACAGCCCTTCCACGTGTGTCTCTATGTTCGCCTCCTATTCCTCCAAAAAAAATCCATTTTTGTCTTCTCTCTTCATCCATCCTCAACATTTTTTCCTGGCTCTTCAATGGCTTCTCAGAACCCTAATCTCCATAAAGCCCCATTGTATCCACAGGTCATTCACAATGATCCAAATGTCCAATCCACCTCTTCTTCTCGTCCAAAACTTTATCCAACCATAGACGAAAAGGACCTCGCCACCGAAAAACTCATCCCCGACAATTACGATATAATCCCTTCTGCCCCTCCTGAGTCCCACGAGGAAACCCTTCTTGTTATCCCTGGTGTCCTCATCCATTTGATCGATAAACATTACTCTGTCGAGCTAGCCACCGGTGATTTATCTCTGTCTCGTCTCCTCCAAGATAAAAATACTGTTGCTATCCTTGCTCGTGTGGGGGAAGAGATCCAATGGCCGATAACTAAGGACTTGACTGCGGTTAAATTGGATGATTCACATTATTTCTTCTCATTTCAAGCTTTGAAAGAGGATGATTCGGATTCCAGTGATGATGAGAAAGAAAAGGGTAAAAAAGAGAAAGATAAAGGACCGATGGATGATACGTTGAATTATGGGTTGACGATTGCTTCAAAAGGTCAGGAGAAATTGTTGAAGGAGTTAGATGTTATTTTGAAAAGTTACAGCAGATTTTCTGTTCAGAAGGTGGAGGAAAAGGCGGCAATGGCAATGGGAGGAACAGTGGCAAGGGAGTTGTCGCCAGATGACTTGAAATCGGAGAAGAAGAAAGAAGTGTTAGAAGAGCGGTGTGCTCAATACTGGACCACGTTAGCGCCTAATGTGGAGGAGTATAGTGGGTCAGCTGCAAAATTAGTTGCTCAAGGATCAGGGCAGCTGATCAAGGGGATTTTGTGGTGTGGAGATGTGTCAGTAGAACGATTGAAGCGCGGAAATGATGTTTTAAAGCAAAGGATGGCTACAGGGACGAAGGCCGAGATTAGTCCTGAGACATTGAAGAGGATCAAAAGGTATGATGCCCTTTAATATTTGATGGTAATTTGTATTGTTGGGATATTGTAAAGCAGTACGGGAAATAAATAAATATTACAAGTGTTCGAAAGGGTAAACAAATAGGCCAATGTTCAGAACTGCCGCAAACTTGTTGTGTCTTGAATCTTGATAACCTGAAATCAAGAAATGCTAAATCTGGACGGTTACAACTATGTGCTAAGTCGAGTGATTGCACTCTGTCCTTAAGACAAGATTGCCCCGTATATATGCTTTTACGTTAACGGGCAATAGTCTCCCAAGATAAAACAACACTTTAATCTCAACACTACAAAGCAAATAGGTTGAGTCTGACGAAGAAAACAAATACGAATCGACTTGCTGAAGAAATGGAAAAGGAAGGAAGAGTCCCAACGTTACTGCTCACGTTGAGGACTGTGTTTTACTCTTCTGTTTGTCTCTATGTATATATTTCTGTCTCGTTTTTGTTGTGTATATGTTCTGTGTTTTTCGTCACTGTATGTGCAACATAATTGAGCCAAAAGGCATCAATATATAGCATAAGGGAGGTTGCTCAACTGCCCAAGACATGACTGTTAATGGCCATTGAATGAGGGAATTAAACAGCCAAGTAATGGCTGTTTATGGCCATTGAAGGAGGCTGCTCAACTGCCCAAGTAATGGCTGTTAATGGAGGAGTTAATAGCCAAGTAATGGCTGGTTAATGCTCCAAAAATCAACTCCAACGATAGGCAGAAACTTTCCAGAAACTCTAGGGACCAAATTGTAAATATTAAACAATTTGGGGGTCCAACTAGATAATATCAGAAAGTCCCACGACCGGACGTGACGGGACGGGCGGGCGGCGGCGCGCGTGTGGGCTTAGCCTTGAACCCAAGCACATCTAAGTCCTCCCTCCTTTTAACACATGGGATACCCCTTGGGGTCCCAAACACTTAGCCAATTAAGAGACTTATAAAGAGAGAAATTCTTTCTTTTCCCACCGATGTGGTAGATTTGTCCCACACCAATATCTCTTTCATTTCTCAACGAAATTTGACGATTCTTGGCCCTACGGTCATCTACTCACTCAGTAGATTATGCATGTGAGAAGAGACAAAGCCTCCAACATGCGGAACACTAGTGTTTAATTCATTAAATATGGGTGGACGCACCTCCCCGCCAAAGGCAAATTTCCAACAATTTGCTTGCTTCTCAATTATCAAGACTATGTTGACTCTTCGATTATTATCTATGTTTTGCTGTTATTGTTGTTCAAGTTACCTTTTCTCTAGAAAGTCTCTATATATTGTTTTAAATCCATAAATTGAGCTAAATTTTTTGAAGGTGTACAATGACTAGTTGGATACCAGGGCACTTCTGAAGTTTGTTAAACTGATTACCGCGTAAATATCATGATTCTTTCACATGTTATTCGAGTTAGGCATTGAACAAATATAAAAGGATAAATGGTTGTATATTACTGAAAGAGTAAAAGAAAGGGAAATCTTTTTGTCAACTATTACTACAAATGCTTGCAGTGTCTTTTGAGATATTGCAGATGATCCCTAATGAACTATCTGACTATGAAAATTGAGATATCATTTAACAGATTTTGCTAAAAGTGGATTGGAATTGCTTCTCAGTTTTGAAATGTTGATGGATCTTCCTTGTTGTCCATTTTCCTTACCTGCATAATTTGGTTCCCCTCGGTGTGATTACCTACTCATATGCCTAGCCGTAAATCATCTAAGAGAAGAATAAAGTTTTTACTCAAGTTGGGCCTTGTTTTCAGGGTTAAGAAAGTAACAAAGATGACTGAGAAAGTGGCACTTGGAGTCCTTTCTGGAGTTCTTCAGGTTTCAGGATTCTTCACTAGTTCAGTTGTGAATTCTATAGCAGGAAAGAAGTTCTTCAAGATGCTGCCGGGGGAGATGGTCCTTGCTACTCTGGATGGATTTTGTAAGTCAAAAAGTCTTCCCTCTTTTAATGACTCAGTTTGTAGCCTTCTGGAGTCTGTTATCTGTATGGCTATATGTTTTGCAGTTTAGTTATTTCTTTCTGTTAAACTCAGCTTCAAGACAGAATGAATTGATTTTTTTCACATTCACAGACACATGTATCACTAGAAGTAATCATTTTATTCACACTGCCAATGATAGATCTGTATGTTTCTAAATTTTAGTAGTTAGGACCATGCATGATGGTTTATGCAATGTCAGAAGGACAAAACATGCTGTATAAATTGTTGCTACAACGGAAATTAAGTTACTATTTTTTATTGTTTAATGACTTGATTTGTCCTGCATAAGGACTGTCAAAGAACACTTTAACTTTGAGAGTAGTTCCCATTTTTCGAGTTCAGGAGAAGCCCTAAAATTAATTCCTGATTTCAGATAAGAGGTTCCTGCTTCTGACCACCCAGACACCAAAGATGATATTTCAGTGCTTTTTGCACTGCATTTGACATTTGCATTTTCTAGAGAAAATAGCAATCAGTATGCTGTCTACATGTATAATTTATCTTTCAAGAGGAGCCTAATATTTGTCTTAATCTGTTATAGGCAGAATATGTGACGCTGTTGAAGTAGCTGGAAAGAATGTGATGTCAACATCATCCACCGTGACAACTGAACTTGTTCAGCAGAAGTAAAGCTCAGTCTGATGAATTCTCATGGCTATATCCTTATTTATGAAGTCTAGTCTTGCCATTGAAATACATTTCAACTTGTTACCTCGCGTTTCATCTTGTGAAAATTAGCCAAGTATCTTAGACAGACTCAACTAATTGAACGCACACTATGTTTGTTAGGCAATACATTAAGATGAAGACATGCTGCGTAAAGCTTTTGAAATTAACTTAGAAGTGAATTTGGGTTTTGTAGGTACGGAGAAGAGGCAGCAAAAGTGACAAGCGAAGGGCTTGATGCAGCAGGACATGCTGTTGGGACTGCCTGGACTGTGTTTAAGATTAGAAAGGCGCTTAACCCCAAAAGCTCCTTTAATCGCGCCACCCAACTCAAATCTAGTGCTAAAGCTGCTACTGTAAAGAAGGCCAAGAGCTCAAAGTACTGACCTTGTTTGTCTTTTCACTGGTGGAGCTGTCAATTGAGGCCTTTTTAAAATTTTCCAATGTCATACATGTTAATATATGTTATTATAATAAATTTGATAAGAATTTTAGTCTTTGTAGAAGATCAAATTTTCCACCAATCCACCTCAATTTCTATTTTTCACCCTCTAGCAAATGTTAGTTTTCTGGGAAGAGGGAATAGACACTAGCAAACAATTCTTGTTCTGATAGTAGCTTTAATCATTGACTAAAACACGTGTAATCTGTAATTTACTGTATATTTGATCATGGATATAAGGTTATTCTAACAGGGAATTCTCCCTTCTTTGTTCCTTTCTGTACAATTTTGTTACTGCTGCTGTTATTCAGATTTATCACCAGTGAGAATATTGTTCTGAAAGCAGGATACATTCATATGATAGTAACAGAATGTGGGCGGTGGTATACACACTTGTGTAGTCTTTTCGTGAATGGTGATAGCTTCGAATAATATGGATTAACAATAGCATTGACCTTTTAGTAAGAATTAACAAGTGGTATGGGAAGTGACTTATGCCCATTAAAGGACATAAGTAGCTTTCACCTGTTTGAAGAAAACAAAAAGATTCAAGACATTCATATGTTGAATAAATCACGGAAGTTATTGTAAATTATGTTAGGAAATGTACTAATGTGGAATTAAGTTTATCCCATTATTTATGACTTGAACAATTGGGGCCAATTGGGGCCTCGCACGTCGGAAACGTCATTTCCACACACGTGCACACGTAGTGCCAAGTATCACAAATTTCATTATTGAAAGAGATATTGGTACGTAAGTAATACGTTTGAGACATAGAATGATGGACGGTTATTGGCCAAATGACAAAGTATTCCACATTGGTAAACGAAGAAAGAAGTGTACAAAGTGTAAGATGAAACGAGTCCGAAATCGCCGCGAAGGGCCGCGACGCCTCCCTGGCAACGCCGCGACGCTAATTGGGTGTTCAGTCAGTGGATCCGCGGCGCTAATTCACAGAGCCGCGACGCTTCGGAGGCAGAATGCTGCGACGGGAAGATGGAAAATTCTGACTTTTGGGCTGGTTTTGGAGCATTGATTCTCCATTATTTGGCACATGAATTCAGCCATTATTTGGCTGAATGTAACCCCTCAATAAGTGTCATTACATGGCTATTGAAGGCCATTAGTTGACTAGTTGAGGGGTCATCTCCTTACATTATAAATTGAGGCCTTTGGCTCAATTGTTGAACACTAAGAAAACACTCACATAAATTTCTGAAATCTTCTTCTTCCTTTTTAGCAAGTTTACTATACTCAAAGTTCTTCAAGAGTAACACTTGAGTTTTCTTTGCTCATTTGTTAAGTTGTTGTTGTATCTTGGGAGACTATTGCCCGACAACGTAAAAGCATATATACGGGGCAATCTTGTCTTAAAGACAGAGTATCATCACTCGACTCAACAAATCACAAGGAGTTTGTAACGTACTTGATTCCAGTTTGTTGTAATTTTTAGTTTATCCTTTCTAGCAATTTATAATATTTAATTACTTCCCGTTTCCTGCAATTGTTGTAACCCACAAGTTTAAGACAAGATTGTTGTAAGTTCTTAGAAAAATGACTGGAAAAGAACAACTCGCTTCTGATTCTGCTGCTGCCGCTACTCAAGGCAACCCCTCTGCCTTCCCCACTGCTGCTCAAGGCATACCTAATGCCTTCACTACTGCTCAAGGCTCATTCAACGCCTTTCCTGCTGCTCAAGGGAACGTTACAGTTCCTCCACCCTCCGGGTTCCATCATGAACGCCCAAAAAAGTTCATGGGCTCCAACTTCAAGAGATGACAGCAGAAAATGTTGTTTTATCTGACTGTTATGGGAATGACTCATTTCCTAACATAAGATCCTCCACAAGCTGGAGATGAAGTGGACCCTCAGCCTAATGAAACGGTTGAATGGGGCCAAGGTATCCATGTCATTAATGGCATGAAGATGGTTCTTGATGCATGGAGTCATAGTGATTCATGTGTAAAAACTATATTTTGAACTGCCTGTCAGACCTACTCTACACGGTGTATTGCACCGTAGGCACCGCCAAAGAGTTATGGAAAAAGCTGCAGAAGAAGTACAACGCACAAGATGCAGGTACGAAGAAATTCATCGTTGGAAAATTTCTGAAATTTCAAATGGTGGATAGCAAAACTGTGATGTCCCAAGTCCAGGAATTCCAAATGATTCTACATCACCTGGATTTGGAAGGTATGAAACCAAATGAGCAGTTTTTGGTTGCATCACTTATTGAGAAGTTACCTCCCTCGTGGAATGAGTTTATGAGTTACTTAAAACTCAAGACAAAGGAAATAACCTTTGAGGAACTTATTATCAAACTCCAGATTCAAGAAGTTAATAAGAAGGCATTGCCTAGGGGAAAACAACCCGCTGAGGCAAAGGCAAATCTGGCTGAGGCCAAGGGGAACCCAAGCAAGAAGTGCAAGTTCCAGAAAGACGGCAAGTGGCGGAGAAGTTCAAGGGGAACTGTCACCACTGTGGGAAACCTGGTCACATGATCAAGGATTGCCACAAGCTCAAGACTGAGCAACAAGAGAAGGCTAAGGCCAAAGGCAAGGCACAGGCTAACGTCGTCAAAGACATACTTCTTGATGACATGATTGAGGAGTTCTCAGCAGTGGTGCTTGAAGCAAACCTTGTTGAGAATCCCATGCAATGGTGGATGGACACGAGTGCTACCAAGCACATCTATGCATTCTCCACATATACACCAGTTACAAACAAGAAGTTGTTCATGGGTAACAACGCTTCCTCTGACGTGCTGGGGGTAGGAAAGGTAGTCCTGAAGATGACTTCTGGAAATGAGCTCACTCTGAAGGAGGTGATGCATGTCCCTGAGATTATGATGAATTTAATTTCAGGTCATTTATTGGTTAATGCTGGTTTTAGGCTAGTATTTGAGCCCAATAAGTTTGTAATCACCAAGAATGGAACTTTTGTGGGAAGAGGCTTCGTCTGTGAAGGCCTCTTCAATGTTAACGCCATGTCTGTAATACGTACAAGCAATAATATTGAAGCTTCTTCTTCTTACTTACTTGAGTCCTCTAATTTATGGCATCATAGATTAGGACATATTAACTACAAGTCCATCCAAAGGTTGGTTAAGTTGGAGTTATTGCCGTCTATCGATGTAAACCCTCAACATAAGTGTGAGGTGTGTGTAGAGGCAAAACTCACAAAGATTCCTTTTTGATCCGTCGAAAGGAATACTGCTCCTGTAGAACTTATTCACACAGATATATGTGATTTGAAATTTGCACAAACTAGGGGGAATAAGTACTTTGTGACATTCATTGATGATAGCACAAGGTATTGTTACCTTTACTTGCTGAAAAGTAAAGATGAAGCCTTTGAAGCGTTCCGACGTTACAAAGCTGAAGTTGAAAACCAACTAAGCATGCGAATTAAATCCATTCGTAGCGATAGAGGGGGAGAAATACGTAGCGCCATTTGAGGAATATTGTGCCGAATCGGGCATTGTTCATCAAACGACGACTCCATACTCACCTCAGTCGAACGGTGTTGCGGAACGCAAGAACCGCACATTGAAGGAAATGATGAATGCATTGCTCATCAATTCTGGTCTTCCCCCAAAATATGTGGGGAGAAGCCGTCCTTACCGCTAATACGATTCTTAACAGAGTCCCACATAAGGTAAGGACAAAACTCCATATGAATCATGAAAGGGAAAAAAACCCACCTATAAATATTTAAAGGTGTGCGGTTGTTTGCCAAAGGTCGAAGTGCCCAAGCCAAAGCAGGTCAATATTGGACCTAAGACTGTAGATTGCATTTTCATCGGATATGCAAATAATAGTAGTGCTTATCGCTTCTTAGTGCATAAGTCAGATATTCCAGATATCCACGGGGGTACAATCATGGAATCAAGGAATGCTCAATTCTTTGAGGATACTTTTTCCAGAAAGGAAAAAGACATAACCTCTCGCAAACGAAGTTATGAGCAAAGATCTCAGGAACCGGGAGTCGTTGACTGCCCGGATGTAGATGGTTCAGATCTAGTGGACTTTGAAGTGGCTGAATATCTGGAATCTAGTGTTCCAGATTCTCAGAACTTGGAGACTCCAGAGATGGAACCGAGGCGAAGTAAAAGGGCCAGGAAGGATAAATCATTCGGTCCTGACTTTGTAGCTTATATGGTTGATCACGAACCAAGGACAATTGCTGAAGCATTGTCAACTCCAGAGGCACCGCTCTGGAAAGAAACTATTGAGAGTGAAATAGACTCCATCCTGTATAACCATACTTGGGAGTTGGTTGATCTTCCTCTGGGAAATAAACCGTTGGGTAGTAAATGGATACTCAAACGGAAGTATAAAGCAGATGGATCTATAGATAAGTACAAGGCCAGGTTGGTAGTCAAGGGCTATCGACAGAAGAAAGGCCTTGACTATTTTGACACGTACTCCACGGTGTCTAGGATGACGTTCATATGAGTATTCATTGCGATTGCAGCGTTGCGTGACCTTGAGATATATCAAATGGATGTCAAGACGACCTTTCTAAATGGTGATTTGGAAGAAGAAATTTATATGGAACAACCCGAGGGGTATGTGGTTCCAGGGCAAGAGAAAAAAGTATGTCGACTTGTCAAATCTATGTACGGGCTGAAACAAGCCTCGAAACAATGGCACAAAAAATTTGATAGTACTCTACTATCGAAGGGTTTCTCCATTAATGAGTGTGACAAATGTGTTTACACGAAAGGTAACTCTGACTCGTTCATTATGATATGCATGTACGTAGATAACATGTTCTTCGCCTGCTTCTTATTATGGCAGCTATGTTTTCATGGCGAAAATGAATGAAAAGCGAGATGAGCGTGCTATTTTTAAATCGATTGATAGATAGCCTGGTGATCACAGGGAGCAATCCTAGCTTGATCCTAGAGACTAAGAATATGTTGAAACAATGCTTCGACATGAAGGATATGGGTATCACAGATGTCATCTTAGGGATAAAGATCTCTAAGACGTCTGACAGACTGGTCCTATCTCAGTCTCACTATATTGAGGATGTGTTGAGAAAGTTTGAGATGTTTGACAGTTCGTCTATGAAGTCACCACTGGATAGAAATCAAAAACTTGATAAAAATCGTGGTGCACCCGTATGCCAGGAGCAATATGCACAGATGATTGGGAGTTTGATGTACATAACAAATTGCACCCGACCTAATATTGCTTATGCAGTCAACAAGTTGGCTAGGTTTACCCGTAATCTGAGTAATGATCATTGGAAGGCGTTGAATCGGGTACTGCGATACCTGAAATACACGTTAACTTTGGGGTTGCATTATTCGAGATATTCAGCTGTACTAGAGGGGTATAGTGATGCAAACTGGATATCTGATATAGATAACACCAAGTCTACCAGTGGGTATGTATTTACAATTGGTGGTGGGGCTGTGTCTTGGAAATCCTCTATGCAAACTTGCATCGCCCGATCCACGATGGAATTAGAGTTTATTGTTTTAGACAAAGCAGGAGAAGAAGCTGAGTGGCTTCACGACTTTTTAGAGGATGTCCTTTGTTAGGACAAACCCGTACCTTCTGTAATGATCCACTGCGACATTCAGTCGGCTCTAGGAAGGGCATAGAATTCTATGTACAATGGCAAGTCTCATCATATTCGACGGAGACATAAGACCGTTAGGCAGCTGATCACCACGTGTATAATATCCATTGATTACATAAAATCAAAGGATAACATAGCGAACCCACAGACAAAGGGATTACCCAAGGATCAGATGTTTTTCCTGTCTAGGGGAATGGGCTTAAAACCCAAGCTATAAGGACCAATACAGTGGTAACCCAACCTTACTGACTAGAGATCACAGGAATTAGGTTCAATGGGAAAAACTAAGCTGTAAAGGTTCAGTTGAGCTCTTCTGTGGAAGCATGAGCACTTCGGATAGTGATTTCTTTAAAGAAACATCAATCCAAAGTCATTTCCACGATATACGTTAAGTGTTATCTCCAGTGTGGGTAAAGGTTAAGTTTCTAAAACCTTTAATGATCCTCAACAGTTGAGGTTAGGTTTGGAGAAACTTTTAATGGTTCCTAACACTTGTAAAGTGGGGTATATCAAGATACCTTGTAGGAGACCACTTATTTAAGTGTGAGGACATGCCGCCTCAAATAAACGCACTTAAGAATCCAAGAAGTGTCCACGGCCACAACGAACAAAACATTATGAAGAACAGAGTAAGAGAAGTTGTTATGTTGGTACCGTTGACTTGGCTTACACAAACACTGACGGTTCAAGACATCACGTTCACCGCGCAGTAAGTAAGTCCGATGGTATTCAACTATGGAAGGTTCAAAGCGGAAGCTACCTATCCAGATGCAACATCTATCCGCTAAAAGATTGCTGGAAATAGGCACCTTGTGAGTGCGCCAAAATCTCTTTCAAGAGGGGATTGTTGGAAAATTACTAATGTGGAATTAAGTTTATCCCATTATTTATGACTCAAACAATTGGGGCCCCGCACGTCGGAAACGTCGTTTCCACACACGTAGTGTCAAGTATCGCAAATTTCATTATTGAAAGAGATATTGGTACGTAAGTAATACGTTTGAGACATAGAATGATGGACGGTTATTGGCCAAATGACAAAGTATTCCACGAAGTACGAAGTGTAAGATGAAACGAATCAGAAATCGCCGCAAAGGGCCGCGGCGCCTCCCTGGCAGCGCCGCGGTGCTAATTGGGTGTTCAGTCACTGGATCCGCGGCGCTAATTCGCAGAGCCGCGACGCTTCGGAGGAAGAATGCTGCAACGAGAAGATGGAAAGTTCTGACTTTTGGGCTGGTTTTGGAGCATTGATTTTCCATTATTTGGCACATGAATTCAACCATTATTTGGCTGAATGTAATCCCTCAATAAGTGTCATTACATGGCTATTGAAGGTCATTAGTTGGCTAGTTGAGGGGTCATCTCCTTACACTATAAATTGAGGCATTTGGCTCAATTGATGAACACTAAGAAAACACTCACAGAAATTTCTGAAATCTTCTTCTTCCTCTGTAGCAAGTTTACTATACTCAAAGTTCTTCAAGAGTAACATTTGAGTTTCCTTTGCTCATTTGTTAAGTTGTTGTTGTATCTTGGGAGACTATTGCCCGACAACGTAAAAGGATATATACGGGGCAATCTTGTCTTAAAGACAGAGTGTCATTACTCGACTCAGCAAATCACAAGGAGTTTGTAACGTTCTTGATTCCAGTTTGTTGTAATTTTTAGTTTATCATTTCTAGCAATTTGTAATATTTACTTACTTCTCATTTCCTGCAATTGTTGTGACCCACAAATTCATACCAAACACACCCTAAAAGAAGAAACAAATAATAAGTGGGCTTATTTCCACAGAAGATTTTGCTAATTTCTAGCTGTCCAGTTTTATGCTGCATATTTAATTTGCTATGCCTAACTCTGAAAATTGCCCGGTGTTGATTTTATTCAGTGGTATGAGAAAAACAACTTGCTATTAACAAGTTCTTACTAGATTGATTTCTTATTCACCATGGTTCTCATATTCATAGGCTTAAAACTAAGCATTTGAATATTTGCACCATCACATAATGTTAAAACTACTTTACTGCGTTCTATCTCCAATTTAATTAGTATTAGCTTTAGTGCGATTTTGAAGATTTGTGGTTATCTAATGTCTGTATTACGCAAAGTAAGATTACTTTTTATTAACATAAGAGCACCTAAGAATATATAATCACAACTATACTTGTTCCTTAGCGTCCTATTGATTATTAGCTTATCTGGCTATCACAATATGCCTGGATATTATGTCACATATCACTCTCCTTTTGAAGGCTCATCAGTTTGGTAAACATCATATTCCGTTTCGTGATTTAGAAACTTCTTGACATGTGGGTACGAAGATAATATGAAATTGTATGATATAGTGCCCCATTTGATGTTACTTAATGGATTAAATCGAGCACATCAATGTTATTAGATTGTTTTCCACATTATCATTCGGATCTGACGACAATGTTATCTTTCGGTCACCATATAGGAGTACTATTTTTGTGTGGATTGTTGGAAACATGACACTATTTGATTTTTTAATGAAGAAGCCAGTACGGTTAATCTGTAAAATGACTCAAACTTTGATGAGGATCTGATCACCAAATTCGGTCATTGTCTCCCCTCTCTATCTTGTCAAAAATAGTGGTGCAAATGTTGGTATGATATCAAATGTTTTTTTTTTTTTTTGGAAAATATTTGTTTTTTGAAAAAATATATATATATATTTTTGTGTTTGGTTGTCAGGATCAACTTTTTTCACTTGTGCACGAATGTCCTTTTTCTTTACAGTTTTCTCAATTCTTAATATCATATTACTAATCCAATCAATACTTAGATGTTATTTTCAATCTTTTAAGGCTCAAAAAATTTTAGAACACTATCGGATGCACTGAAGTAATATATTATCAGTCTTTAAGAGATTCTTTTACTCGCTAGCCAAACATTAAAATTAATTTTTAGAAAATATGTCTTTTTAATAAATAAATAAAATAACTTTCGTTGTACCAAATAAGGGTAAGTAGTAAATGGTGGAGAGAAGTAACTAGTAAGTACCTCTTAGTGATGGCCATTGGGCAATGCGAACAGAAAAGGCAGTCATTAATTTATTAGTACCATCTTTCTTTCTAGATAGTGCGGGTACCAACTCATGACCAGTAGTAAAATGCATGGAATTTTAAGTTTCCACTCCTTTTATATTAGTACCACTAGCTAAGCTCCCAATGGCCACAAAAAAGAAATTATACTTTATCAAACTACTAAAGTAGCAAATAAAATACTCAATTAGTGTAAACAATTGACATTGACAATGTTGCCAAACTTTGTTGTCGGTTTTGAAGCTTCCTTCTGGCCATATTCTATGCTAGATTCATTCATCAGTTCGCGAGTTTAACTAGTTTAACTGAATTCAATATATTCATTCGAATTATATGTATAACATTTAATAGATATATATTTCCAAACCTATTTTTTCAATTTAGAACCCATAATATATTAATCCTGAATTTGTCAATGTTTCCCATATCTTTCAAAATCTCAAACTCTTGTTACACCTCGCCAGTTGCAGAGCTAAGGACGTAAGAGGTGTATTCAAACCTATTTCCCTTGAAAATTACACCATTATCTTTTATGCATATACAATCAACATCCCTACATATAACAATATTTTTTGTTCCCAAATTTTTGGATGTAATAACGATTGTTTGTCATACATTCTATAACAACATTTGACATTTAAACAATAATGGATTGTTATAATCAACAAAGATGCATAAAATCTATTTTTTATTTTTTAATATTATTAAAAAACAAAATTATTTAATGTTGCTATGAACGTAGGAACTTTTATACCACATCCTAAGCTTAATCACACCTTTGTATAAAGAAGGGAAATCTTTAATGATGAAATGTAAATTCAATAATATTTTTTGTCATAAATAGTATATTAAAGTATCAAAATATTTGGTCAAAATCTCTAGACCTACTAATATTTATATTTCTATAAAGATGGTTAATTGTTATATTTCCAAAAAGAAGATAGTTGTTATAGAAGTAATTTTATAAAGAGTGTACTGTTATAACGATGTTTGTGTTATAAGTAAAAATGTGTTATAGAGAGATAAAATATAACATAAAAATCAGTTCTGAGAAAAAATTGGATGGTATATATAGTGAGGTGTTGTTATATAAGGATATTGTTATAAAGAGGTTTTACTGTATAATAAGACTTTAAATTTCTTTAACTTTTCGTGTATTTACTGTTAAAATTACCACCGCCTCTCTCATTAGTAGAACATTCTAGATTAAGTTATATAATTATCTAGAAATATGAAAAAAATTCAAGAAATACATAGGAAAATAATTTCTAGAGTCAATGTCCTAGATATTATCATGTTGGGCCAAGCTCATTATGATGTTATAGCTAGAATCTTCTAGCAATGTCAAGTTGGTTGATGAACTAACATTGATCATGTATATATAGGGACCTTGGATCCTTAAGGATGTAAGTCCCAAGTGTGCATCCAAAATTTTTCTATTTTATATATTTATTTTACTTTTATAAATTTTTTATAAAAAATGAGAAAAATTTGCTTACCCCATCCCCCCCCCCCCCATCGAAGTTTTTACTTTTATATATTTATTTTACTTATACAATTTTTTATAAAAAAATGAGAAACTTTTCTTACCCCACTACCCCCTGCCCTACCACCCATTAGTTTATATATTTATTTTGCTTTTATAAAAAATGAAAAAATTCTTTAAAATATTATTCTTATTTAAAAATAAATATATGGAAAAATCAAATATCATACAAAATAAAATAACATCATACAAAATAAAATAACATCATAAAAGGTAAGTTCGAAATTTGTAAAAGTAATGGGTCAAGTTGGGTTATAACTCAGCATTTAACCCATCTTGACCCGCTCATCTTAGCCCATGTAGACTTTTGGCGGGTTGTGCATTGGCCCATCTATTGATTCAACCCATCTTGACCCGCCCAACTTCAGCAAACGACTCATCTGCCACCCCTAGTTTGTATATAGATTTATATCACTTAATCATGATTAATTAATTCATATTTGTGATTTGTAATTTTATAATTATGGTAAGTTGAATTAATTAATGTTAAGAGTCCCACATCAGATATGGAATGGAAACATGGACTCCTTATATGGACTTGGAAAATCCGATCCATTCTTTACATGGTATCAGAGTCAGACTCATTCCAATTCTTTGTTCACCCGATGTTGGGCCCTCAAATTATATTATCGACGCGTCTGGACGTGCGGAGGAGTGTTAAGAGTCTCACATCGGATATGGAATGAAAACATGGACTCCTTATATGCACTTGGATAATCCTCACACTACAAGCTAGCTTTTTGGTTGAGTTAGGCCAAAGATTCATTCTTTACACTAGGGTGATGATTTTTCAAGTCCATAAAAGAGTATGTTTTCATTTCATATCCGACGTGAGACTCTTAATAATTATCGTAAACACCTAACACAAATAAGTATTTATCATCTCATAACAAATTTGATTTTCTTTTTAAAGGTAAATACGTACCGAACCAAATCAGAATGTGAACACTCCTGCCTTTTCGTATCCAGACACTATACTTGTTTTACCTTCTTCTTTTCTTCAACTATTATATTTTGTCCATTCTACTATATCGGGCAAAAGGAATTGCACCCCAACGGAGATAGGACAACCTTAAAAAAAATTGATTCATAAACTATGCTTAAAATATCAAAAGCATATTTAGTACTATCAAACTACTTGTTTTTTATGTAGTGGGACCTACAATAAGAACAAACCGATAATATAAAGATTAAATGATTTCTTAATTATATATATATAGTAAAAGTCTCATTTTTTTTACGATGAATAGAGTGTCACACAATTGAGGATAAATTAGTGTATTAGTCCTATAGTAGCTACTATCAACATTGAGCAAGAAGCTTTTACTACTATTATTAATACTTCTTGACAGATGCTTAATTTGGTAGCGAAAACTGTAGTGCACCAATGGCGCATCAACAAAAGACACAGTCTTTAGCACTATGAGTGTCTTTAAAATTCAGAGATACCCTTTGCCTTTTGCTGCGCGTAATTCCAGAAAAAATAAAAGTGTTATGTCTCCCGTATTTCGCAATCTTTCAAATCGAATATTTGGGTTCTTCGGCGAACCTATCTCTTTCAATTCTCTTTGGAATCAGCCGCTTAAATAATGCAAACTTTAGTATCATCAAAGTAAAGGGTCCTTGGGAAAAAAAGGTGGAGGGTCCTTCAATTCTCCTGATCTAGGACAAATATGGTCTTAAATAAATGGATGGATGTGTAGGATTGGACACCGTTTATATTCCCCCCCCCCCCCCCCCCCACCAAAATTCTTTTTTCTTAAAAAAGTTGATTTTTTTTTTTGGTTTTCTACACCACGTCACCCCTGTCCCGTACTCCTCCCGAAGTTTCTAGTTCATATATTTTATTTTACTTTTATAAATAAAATAAAATATATGAAATTAAAAATTGGGGGTGGGGTGGGGTTGGGGGTGGGTGGGTGGGTGAAGATAAAGTATGTTCGAGGGTGATAGTTGGGTGGATGTGGGTGGTGGAGGGTCCCGGGGACTATTTTAAGAATATTGTGCCTTTATGCAGTTTTTTTTTTAATATATAGAAGAAGAAAACATGTCTCCAAAGTGTAGTGACTTTGATTCACGACAAACGTAACAGAATATGTAATTAATTAAAAGCGGCTGGTGTAGAGTACTTACCGATATTTACTAGTATATGATTTGATATTGATTATCGAATGAAGCCCAATCTAACTTGCGATTTTATTGAATTGAGTCAAATTTTAGACCAATTTAATCAAAGCTTGTTACAGTATATACCAAGCCGTGTCCGGCTTAACTAAAAAATTTTAGAGTATAACTGAGCTCGCCGAGTCGACTCTATACAATTTTCTTCGGCCCATACAACTATGCATTTAGAAAACGTTAAATTCATATTAAATTTATTTGTATTTATTAAATTACATTAAGTTGTAAATTAACTATTAAATTTAATAATTAAGCCTATTGGATAGATTTTAATAGTACAACCGAGTTGAGACAATTTTTTACTAAACTTAGGCGACATGAGCTTTTGACTATAACCAAGCCGAGATAATGCAAGCCCATGCCAAGATCATGTTTATATGGAGCGTGAAATTACAAGTCGGGTGACATTATTGAGCAATGGCAAATGCGATGTTGAACGACTGTAACACAAAAAACACAGAGTCCAGTTCAACACAGCAAAGCAGTGTAGTCCATATAAGTATACATAAGAGATAATGTACATGTCCCCCTTACATTTGGAATTATTTTGACCTCTAAACCAATAGTTCAATGACAACTACTTTTTGCATAGCTAATGCCAGTACAAGATTTCGATAGTGACTACTCACTAGTCACTGCTCTGAATCTACCCAATGGTAAGTTTCGGCAAAAGAATCCAAAAAAAAAAAAATGAAAATTGAAAGAAATAATCCCTCATTATTTTCATTAATGAAAGAGTATATATACAATTTATAATTTTTCATACTAGAAAAATCATATTTCTATTCTACTCTCAAAACCATATTCTAGTTGTATAAGAATCCTATAATTATGGTAAGTGCACAAGCCTAATTTAATACAATATTTACATCAAAATAATGCTCCAAAATCGTGAAATATACGGCCTTGTATACCGTGTATATCACGGTTTCACATATGGTAAAGTTTTCTTGTGAAACCGTGATATACATGGTATACAAACCCATGTATATCACGGGTATATTTAACACACACCCGCGGTTATAGTGGGCAGTCTTCGTACGCTGAGACTGTCCCTAAAATCTTCAAAAAAGACCGAGGGAAGACCCTTTGTAAAAATGTCTGCAATTTGATACCTGAAAGGGACATGTCAGACGTGTACTTGTCCACGAGCTACCTTTTCGCGAACAAAGTGAATATCCATCTCGATGTGTTTAGTGTGTTGGTGTTGAACAAGATTACCAGAAAGATAGATGGCACTAACATTATCACAATAAACCAAAGTAGCTTTTTGAATAGGACAATGAAGCTCTAAAAAAGATTATGTAACCAACATGATTCAGGGACCACATTGGCCACCTCTCGATACTCGGCCTCTGCACTAGAGCGTGATAATGTAGATTGACGCTTCGCAGACTAGGAGACCAAGTTATTCCCAAAAAACATACAATAGCCGAACGTGGAACATCTGGACAACCACCCCAATCAGCATCGTATATGCGAGACAGTGTAAAAGTCGATGAAGGATATAAATGTAAGTCATAGTCAAGTGCCCCCTGGATGTATCGAATAATGCGTTTGAGCACATTCATGTGTTCAACCCTGGGATCATGCATAAGCAAGCATACCTGTTGTACGGCATACGAAATATCTGGTCTCGTGAAAGTAAGATACTGAAGAGCCCCTGCAAGACTGCGATAACGGGTCAGATCCTCATAAGGTGAGCCAGCCGCAGCACCCAGCTTGGTCTTAGTATCGACGGGAGTGGAAGTAGACTTGCACGAGGACATGTCTGCATGCTCAATAATCTCAGCTGCATACTTTCGTTGAGATAAGAACAGCCCACCTGCATGACGAGAAACAACAATCCCCAAAAAGTAACTCAAGGACCCCAAGTCTTTCATAGCAAACTCAGAACTAAGCATGGTCATGATAGACTTGCGCAAAGCATCAGTGGAGGCAGTCAAAATAATATCATCAACATATAATAAAATATAAGTCAGGGAAGAACCACGACGATAAATGAACAATGAATTATCCGACCTACTGTGCGAAAACCCAATAGACGAAACATAGTCTGCAAATCTCTTATACCAAGCTTGTGGGGCATGCTTAAGCCCATACAATGACTTCTTCAATAAACAGACATGATGAGGATATTTGGGGTCTCGAAAACCCAATGACTGATGCATATAAACGGTCTCCTTAAGATCACCATGTAAGAAATCATTCTTCACATCTAACTGATGAATGGGTCATGTTTTGGAAAGAGCCAGACTAAGAACAATGTGAATGGTAGCCGATTTGACCACCGGACTAAATGTCACACCACAATCCACGCCAACCTGCTGAGTCTTACCACCACCTATAAGACGAGTCTTATGCCTCGCAAAAGAACCGTCAGAATTATCCTTATGAGTAAAAAATTCATATAGACCGAATAACATTAACACCAGAAGGACGGGGTACCAACTCCCACGTCTTATTTGCAATAAGAGCATCATATTTGTCGGTCATAGCTAATTTTCAATTCGGGTCATTTAAGGCGGACACTAGGTTACGGGATAAGGGCATTTAAGAATATTAGAATTTAAATTAAAATGTATTTTTTGTTTAAAAATATCCAGTTGACTATAAGTGACCGGTTTGTGACTCGGGGAAGAATTGGGTGGATTTTTGGAAATATCGGGACCGGCAACGGACTGGCCAGCAGGCAGTAGGCATGCTGGCCCAACAATGGAAAGAGGAGAGGCCGAAATAGTGACTGGACCAGGGATGGTATTGGGCTGGGCAGCTGGCCCAACTACCGAAATTGGGGCTGAAGTGGAAATAGTGGGGTTAGGCGGAACAGTAGGTCCAGCGGGCAGTGGGCCCACTGGCGGATTTGGGGTGCGGGACAAGTCCGAAAAATAGTGGATAACATACGGAGAGACGGTGTCGTCCAAAAAATTATATTGAACTAGGCACGGGACTACTCAATTTAGCAAACGGAAATTGTGTTTCATCAAAAATAACAAGACGACTAATGATGATTTTATTAGACGATAAATCAAAACATTTATAACCACAATGACTAGACGGATAACCTAAAAACACACAAGGGGTAGAACGGGCCTGAAGTTTGTTAATTGTCGTAGACGAAAATAGTGGATAACATAAGCGCCCAAAGAGCCTCATATGGAATACGAAAGAGTCATATTATATAAGTTTTGAAGGGGGATGAATATGTCAAACCTTTGGTAGGAAGTATGTTAAGAAGATATGTAGTCATTTGTAGAGCATGATGTCAAAAGGAAGGAGGTACGGAGGCATGGACTAATAAAGTGCGAACAATATTATTAATGGTATGAATTTTATGTTCGGCTTTCACATTTTCTGAGGACGTATGAGGACAAGAGAAACGAAAATCTATCTCATTATTGCCATAAAAAATCCGAAACAATCCATTATCATATTCTTTGTCATTATCACATTAAATATTTTTTATTTCACATTCAAACTGAGTACGGATGAAAGCTCTAAACTTTAAGAAAGTGGAAAACACTTGAGATTTTTTCGCTAATGGAAAAGTCCATAAAAATTAGAATAATCATCCAAAAAGAGAACATAATAACGATGGCCCAAAGAACTGAGAACAAGAGACATCCATAAATCGCTATGAATAATATCAAATGACATTAAAGTACTAGAAGTAGAATCTACAAATGGTAATCTAACAATTTTTCCTAGAGAACAAGATTGACAAATGGGAGTACTACGCGTACCCTTCCAAGAAATAAAATTATTTTTATGTAAGGAAGAAACAATAGACGACCCAGGGTGACCCCAACGCGCATGACATAAGGAAGGAGCTAGAGCGGTAAAAGTAAACGATAAGGCTTGACTCGAGAGACCGGATGTGGGCGTGATAGGATAAATATCTCCCCAACTATCACATCTCATGAGAGAAATTTCCGTCTTGAAATCCTTCACAAAAATTCCAAAAGGATAAAAAACAACAGAAACTCAATTATCAGTGGTGAATTTACGGACATACACCAATTTTTTTAATTAAGTTAGGGGCATGAAGGGTATTTTTCAAGACAAGAGGTGGATGGGGGGAGACAATATTTTATGACAGTACCCACGAATTGGAATAGAATTGTCATTACCAACAATTATGCCACGAGAGTTGCTCAAATTGGAATAAGACGAGAGAGTACCTTGGTCGGACGTCATGTGAGTAGTGGCTCCGGTGTCCATGTACCAATTTGGGTCCGAGGGATTTAATCCAAGTGTGTGTATCGCGGCTTCAATGTCGGTAGGTGTGGGGCCCACTGCATGATGGGCTTGCGGAGGCCGAGACCCAAGCACACTAGCATGTTGTCCCAGCCCAGAACCTGCTCTCGGTATCCACTAATTCTAGGCGAATTGGGCCTGGAAGCTGAAGCCGGAACTGGGCCCAATAAGGATATTAGGCATTTGACGGGAAATAGGAGCTGTGTGGCCAGGCCCACTGGCCCAGCTCCACGGCCATGCGCCCCAGGGCTGTTGCCAATTGGCTTGCGGCCCACTGCCCCGATGCCCATTGCCACCCCCATTATGTCCACCTCGATTTTCGCCACGATTTTTGTCATTATTTTTACGATTCTAACCCTTTTTGCCGCCACCATTGTTGCGGTTTTGGCCGGAATTGTTAGAGACGGATGGAGAAAAATTGGACTCGGCCACCATGACGACAGAAGGGGCCTTAGTGGCTGCTTTCTTAGCCAAACCGGCTTCTTCGAGCGTGATCATGGAACGGGCTTGATAAAATTGCGGAAGAGGACTACTTTGACGAAAAAGCGTATCGACGCCACTATAGGCCTCAGAGAGGCCTGCAACCATCTGAAGAACAAGACGATCATTGGTAACAGGCGCACCAACATTGCGGATTTGGTCCGCCAATTCTTTCAATATTTTGCAGTATTCTGAAACGTTGGGGAAATCTTCCATATTTACGTGGGAGAATTCCTGCTCAAGGGTAAAAACACGAGAATTTTGATTATCTTGGAATATGTCACGCACTCTATTCCAAGCATCAATTGTCGTAGCGTCTGGTTCAATAATTGTTTGCAACATGTCGGTAGATATAGTGGAGTAAATCCACTGAATAACGTAGCATCAAGTGTCGTCCATAACTTAGGATCATCCTCAGATTTTGGCACCTCCGTATCCGCAGGAGCTGCGGGGATTATGTGATGGAGGACTTGATGCGAGCGTGCGTGAAGTTTGAACAGTTCGTCTCACGTCACATATTTGACGTTTTCTATTTCAAGAATAATAGGGATGTGATTCTCGATGTTAGAAACTGTAAGGGCAGGGTGAAATGTGTTCTTAGTCATAATAGCAACGCAAGACGTGATGTAGGGATTTTGGAAGAGAATTTAGGAAGAGGAAAGACTCAGCCGGGCACGAAAACCGAGAGAATGGGGGCTCAGAAACCGATGCACAATGTGGACGGAAATTGGGGAGAAAATGTTAATGTAGACTTCTGATACCATGAAAGAAATAATCCCTTGATTATTTTCATTAATGAAAGAGTATATATACAATTTACAATTTTCCATACTAGGAAATTCCTATTCCTATTCCTATTCTACTCCCAAAATCCTATTCTAGTTGTACAAGAATTCTATAATTATGGTAAGTGTACAAGTCTAATTTAATACAATATTTACATCAAAATAATGTTCCAAAACCGTGATATACACGGGCTTGTATACCATGTATATCACGGTTTCACATATGGTAAAGTTATCTTGTGAAACCGTGATATACATTATGGATATATTTAACAAAAATAAAGAAAAGTGCCTACCAAGGTTTATCACTTTTGAGGGCCCTTCTGCAGCTCGTACTGCATATGACTTTTCCCTTTATTTGCAATAGCCAAAAAACCTTTATTTTTTGCAAGTCACATTTTGTACAATTAATAACAAGCTACGTACGTACGTATGATAAAAGTAAAAAATAAAAGTTTCAAGTGGTGGGTTCAGAGATCAAGGATTTATCGTAAACTCAGAGGTTAGAGTATCAAATCTCATTCTGTAATTACCCTTTGCAGCCCAGCTTGCTACTCCAAAATATTGATAAAAAAACATTTGACTTTTCACTTCTTACCCTCTTTTTAGTCGTGACTTTAGAAAACTTTATTTTGGGGTGGGGGCGGTGTGATAGCTCTACCAATGAGCTTTTACTCTATATATTCCTTCTTCCCTAATT
Organism: Anisodus tanguticus; assembly: GCA_034509755.1. NCBI lineage: Eukaryota > Viridiplantae > Streptophyta > Magnoliopsida > Solanales > Solanaceae > Anisodus > Anisodus tanguticus. The sequence goes on from CM067544.1 coordinate 13,551,296, forward strand.
TAGATTAATTGCACTCTATCCATTTGGGATATTTCCATATATTTGACACATACTGTACTACGTAAAAAATTATTCTATATGACTTTCATAACGTTGGAAAAAGGGAATTCGCTTGCGGTAGAATTTTAGAGGTGATCGAGAAATGTTAATATTGAAATATTCGGGTAGGATGAAACCAAACTCAAGCTTCACCGAAAGCTATGGAACATCAAGCAAAGAATAAAATTAACAAATTTAGTGTAATATAAAGAATTAGAAGTGAAAGTAGACTTTCTACTTGTTATTCAACTTATCAAAGAAGAGGATAAGCAATATTCCCCCTTTAGGATTATTATTAAAGATTATAGGTATTTGTTAAAAAAAGATGAATATTAAATACATTTGGAGAGAGGCAAATAAATGTGTCTACTTTCTATCAAACGAAGGTCACAAACATTAAAAATCTGCTATTTTGGGAAGATGTGATCAAGAAAATGGAGTTTTTGCTCCTAGGGCTGATTCAATCAAGGTAACCTATGAAAATATTTACTCCTTTCGTTCTAATTTATGTGTCACTGTTTGACTAGACACAAATTTTAAAAAAGAAAGGAAGATTTTTAAAATTTATGATCTAAAATAAATCTTAGACATTTGTGTGACTATAAATAATTTCATTAAGAGTATAAAGAGATTTTAAAGTTAAGTTATTTCTAATTATAAACAAATAATATTCTTTTGGGATAGACCAAAATGAAATGTGTACCACATAAATTGCTGCGGAAAAAGTAATTTTTTTCAATGTACCAAAACAAAAAAAAAAGGTGTCCGCTACTTGTGACATGTGAGGTGGGTGGTTGGGTAATAACAAAAATTAATAGCACTCCCTCTGTCTATTTTTACTTATCTATATTTAACTTGACACGTCCCTTAAATAGTAATTAATAAAATGATAAGTGTATTATATCACCCTTTGAATATAATAAACTAGTGAATTTATCCGAGCAATGCGCGATCATTAAAAAAAACAAAATTTGACTAAATAATTATTATTAATTTTTTTAATTAGAGATCATTTTTTACTCATCTATCAATTTTATTTTCCTATCTATTCTTCAACTGTGCTAATTATATTTCTAAAATTGATACCAAATAAAGATAATTCTGAAATATTTGTTGCGGTTCGAATAACACCAATTTTGATTCTAGATTTAATTACTCTTGCATTCAAATATTATAGCAGTTTTATGCTTTTAAAGGATTTACGATTCAATCTTCGTCTGAAATTATGCATATATCAATTCTTCTTTAAAATATTCAGATATTAAACAATATTACTTCATAAGCTATAAATCATAATATTTTTTCTTCCCTTTTCCTTCTCACATCCATACCCTTCGAAACCGTTATCATTCCTTGAATAATCAAATCAATTTTCCTTGCACTTCAAAAGAGTTTTATAAGATGTGTAATCAAACTAATTCTCATTTCACTTCTAACACATCTTCTGAAACTCTTGAATAATAACTTTCTATCTAGACTAATTTATTATTCCTCATTTATTATTATTCTTTGCGTTGTTTAAACTAAGAAAAAAACTTTTTAATGTCCACACCAAAAATTCATTCTCGATAAATGCTGAAAAGTAAATATGAATCTGTGCACTAGGGGTGGGCAAAAAACTCGGAGAACGTAATTCGGTTCGGTTTTTTCTCGGTTTTCCCCCGATTTTTTGAAAAACCGAACCGAATCAGGATTTAGTGATTCGGTTCGGTTTTTTAATTTTGGATACGAACCAAAAAACTGAATTAAATATATAATTATTCTTATTTTTTTATTTTAGTCTACTACTATCTTGAATCATAGTCATTGAAGTCAATCTATGAAGCTATTTATGGAAGTCGAATGCGGCATGAACTTGATTAACATATCACGGAAGCATTGACATAAAATGTAGGGAGAGAAAGTAGTTGTAAATTGGTGAAACTTTAAATGGTCATAACTCTGCGCTCGGATGTCTGTTTTACCCGATTTGTTTTTTGATTTTGGGTATTTTTTTGAGACGGGGCTGGCGCAGCCAATTTTTACGAAAACGTCTGTTTTCCCAATCAATTTGTGTTTTCCCCCAAATCTATTTCTAATTTTCCTTTTTCTTTAGTAAACATCTCACGATACGCAATATATTTCAACGTCGAAATTTCATGGTAGTGTAGGTGTGAATGTCAATTTCAGTTTTGGAAATTTAATTTTTTTTAAAAAATAAAAAATTCCTCGACCCGACCCGACCCGACCCACTAGAAAAAATTGATATAATCCGATACGTTCGGCGATATAAACCGAACATATCGGTTTTTTTTTAAAAAGTTGTATTCGGTTTTTAAAAAAAACGATTTTTATTCGGTTCATATTTTTCGATACAAAACCGAACCGAACCGATATACGCCCACCCCTACTGCGCACAGCGAAGAACAAAATTTTCTCTCTTGAGGAAGAAAGTGAGTAGAGAAAAACAAACAACTTAACTAAATCTTTTTTAACTAACCAAACATCTTTGATTTTTTTCTTCAAGTAGTAATTTTGAAGGGTTTAGACCAATAAACGGTTGTAATGATCAATGAAAATTTAAAAATTGAGGACTTTTATTGTAACAAAAGATTAAAATTTTGAGGCTGTAATTTTACATGTCAATAAATAATTATTTTACGAATTAAACTGTATTATAAAAATTACAAATTAATTTTATATTCTCATGTTCTATCAATAGACTTATTAAAAGTTGATCTACATAACTACAGAATGATGCTTACTTTCTTAAACAGCATGCATGTATGCGTTGGTTTCCTCTCCCTGCTTTCACTTTCAAAAAATACCCTAGCCTGGAGACACAAAAAGTTAACATCACTAATGGAGAAAATAAAACAGAAGAAAACAATTAACTAAATAAACTAAATTGGTAAGTAATACAATAACTATGAATTGACGGGAAAAGATGAGCTACGTATATTGCAACATAACGTGATCTAATTATTTTAACAATGAAGAGAAAGAAAAACAAAAATGAAATCACATTTAAAAAAAAAATCTATTGATGCATCGACGAAGCCAAACCAATACTCATATCATTGACTATGCTATTGAACTACAAAATTATAGCATAGCCAGTATATAATACAGCTGATTCTTTTTCTCATTTAAATAGAAACAATATTTAGGTGTAATTTTAAGGTGTCATAAATTTGCTTATTAAATAATTGAGGTTATAAACATGAAAAGCTTTGGAGTTATGGATATTAATACTAATTAAGAGTAGGAGTTATGAAGATGAAGAGGTATGAGTTATAAATGTGAATTTTGTTTTATATTCTCATGTCCTATCAATAGACTTATTAAAAGTTAATCTACATAACTGCGAAATGATACTTACTTTCTTAAGCAACATGCGTGTATGCGTTGGTTTTCTCTCCCGACCTGCTTTTACTTTCAAAAAATACCCTAGTCTGGAGACACAAAAAGTTAACTCACCAATGGAGAAAATAAAAGAGAAGAAAGAAATTAACTAAGTAAACTAAATTTGTAAAGAATATAATAATTATGAATTGACGGGAAAAGATGAGCTACCTAAATTGCAACATAACGTGATCTAATTATTTTAACAATGAAGAGAAAGAAAGACAAAAAATGAAATCACATTTTAAAGAATTTTTCTATTGATGCATCGACGAAGCCAAACCAATACTCTTATCAATGGCTATGTTTTTGCACTACAAAACAATAGCATAGCCAATATAATACAGCTGATTTAAATAGGAATAACATGTAGATGTGATTTTAAAGTGTCATAAACTTGACTATAAAATAATTGAGGTTATAAACATGAAAAGCTTTAGAGTTATGGATATTAAAACTTATTAAGAGTAGAAGTTATGAATATGAAGAGGTAAGAGTTATAGATGTGAATTTTATTAAAAATAATTAGAAAAAATGAGAGAAAGATAAATAAGATCATTGGTCATAGAGAGATGACACATAGTATTGTCTATTACTAACTTTATATTATATATAAATTTCAGTATTTTGGGAAATGATTATAATTAATAATAAGGATAAATTAGAAATTAAGTGATAAATTTTATCTTGATTTTTTAATTAGACAAATTAAAATATTTTTTTCTAGAACAAGTAAAAAGGGACGGAGGGAGTAATAGGTAGCTAATTGAACTATTTAGCCAATGAACTAGGAAAGACTGTTAAAATTAGGGCTAGCCAGTGGGCCGGGATGGCCCGACCCCGTCCCGAGCCCGCCCCGACCCCGCTTAAAAAAATAAATAAATAAATAACGGGGGCGGGACTCGAACTCGGGACGGGACGATGTCTCGTCCCGCCAGACCCGAGCCCGCCCCAGACCCGAGACCGCCCCGAGCCCGTCCCGACCCCGCCCTTTTCCCTCCTTTGCAAAAATGGCCGTTGCACCAACAACCATTTTAGATTATGGCCGTTGGCCAACGGCCATTTTAGGTCCCCCCCTCCCCCAACCCCCCTACCCCTTAATATTTATTTTTAACCCATAAGTTATTATATTTACACTTTAACCCAATTTTTCAACTATAAATAACTCATTTTCTCTTCATCTTTCTCACAAATCTTCCTACAATCTCTCTAATTTCTCAATATATCTCTCTACAAGTCTACATTGTTTGCTAAATATTCAATTTTATTAATTCATTTGGGAATTGGGAGTGAAGTTGGCAACTAGCTTGAGGATCTTCCATCGAGCAAAGTTTCAATTTTCAACCTCTCGATTACACGTCGACGTTACGTCGGCGTTTGGTACATTCGTTCCTTCATTAAATTATTATTGTCTGTTTATTTTATTTAGCGCACTTAATTTATTGTCTTTAATTATTTATTATCATAATTAAAATGGAAGGATTAAAAGGTATGTTTAAGGGTAAGGGTAAGGGTAAGGGTAAGGGTGCTTCTTCTAGTAGGGGAAACCAGGGCAAGGGTACTTCTTCTAGTCATCTTATTCCTACACAGGATGATTTTGTTGATACTCAACATTTTCCACAATACCATTAGATTTAGACCAGGAGCTATTTTCTGGAACTCAAGAAGACTTTAATTTAGACGATGATCTAGATGATATACCCACTAATGTTGATGACAACACACCCACTAGTGCACCTTCAACTGAAATACCTCATATTCCCCCTAGTATGAGACGAGGTCCAAAGAAAAACGACCATTAAAATCGAGATGCATGGACATTTTTTGATAGGGACGTAGAGAATCAAGTAGCCATATGTAAAATTTGTAAAAATGTTTTAAAATTTAAAACTGAAAAGGTCACGGTTGGACTAGGGGTTTAATTAGACACGTAGTAAGTGCTCATCCAGCTAGGTATGCCTAATACCAGGCTTCAAAATCGGGTGCGCAAACGCCCGCTCTATCGGGACAAGGTTCACATACTGATACTGTCCCGAACCAAGTACAGGGCCAAATTAACCCTATGAGGGGGGAATTGTAGGCTCTAAGTACAATAAACATAGAGATAGGGAAGCAATATCAAAATTAGTTGTTTGTGGAGGGTTTGCCTTTTTCATTTCCTTCATCTCCCGGTTTTATTCATTACATTAGAGATATATATAATCCTGCTTTTAACGGTTTTCCTAGATCAATTGTTAAGAGAGATGTATTTAAATTCGCGCATGAATATCAATAATATTTATGTTTTTCATTATATCATTTTAATGGCAAAGTATCTATCACGTCTGATATAGGTCGTAGTACTAACGGCCATGATTATTTAACTGTAACTTGTCATTGGATAGATTATAAATGGTCTATGCAAAAACGTATTTTAGCGTATAGATATATAGATGATATGAACACTGATACTTTTATTGCAGAAAATATTTATCAAGTGTGCGATTATTACGGAATTACCGATAAAATTATGACTATTACATTAGATAACGCTTCTAATAACAATTACGCAATTACAATGTTAAAAAATAGTTTAACTCCATCTTTTCCAGACCATTTTCATATAAAATGCGCGTGCCATATATATAACTTAATTGTAAAGGATGGTCTATCACTTTTTGAAGACATTCTTAGTAAAATACAATTTGCTATAAACTTTATTTTTAAAAGTAATAAAGTACAACGTAGAAAAGAATATAAAAAAACTTGTCACGATTGTGGACTACCTTATAGAAGAATTCCACAAGAAGTATCCACTAGGTGGAATTCTTTATACGAGCAACTACTTGTTGCTTATGACTATAAATTACCTATAACTTTATTTTTTAACTCTCGTAATAAAAAGCCAGCTGATATGATTTTAGATAGTGATTGGGTAAAAATTTCCGAACTTATTGTATTTTTAGAGAAATTTTTTCAAGCAACAAAAGAATTTTCCGGTATATATTATCCTACTATTTCAACTATGTTATTTTATATAACTCTAATATTTTTATTACTTAGTGAATATATGAAAAACCAAATTATAAGGCAAATTATTAAAAAAATGTTTGTCAAAATAAAAAAATATTTTATTCCTATTCCCTCTATTTATATTATTGGTTATGTATTAAATCCTACTATTAAAATAGACGGTACTAAATCACTAATTGAAACTATTTACGATTGTATAGAAGTACTACCACCTCCAAGTCCCAAAAATCTAAATCACTCACCACCTATTGAACAAACTAAAGAAGAAGCGGTGTCTAGCGTAGAACACCAATGCAAAAATATATATAGATTTTATCAACAAGAAAATGCTAGTAACTTACCTGGCTTCCATACCATCTTCTTCATCTTCAACACAACCTCACAAAAGACATGCTTGTTTCGCGCTAGTATTGAAAGCCTCGTAAATAGAATGTGCGGCCATACCTCTACTACTAACCAAATTAGCGAGTTGGATATTTTTGTTTTGCGGGGTTCTCGTACCGTATCAAGAAGTTATCAATGAAGATGGACATGAAGACTTGCTGAAATACTGGAGGGGGAATGAGAAGACCTTTCCGACACTTTCATTGATGGCTCGAGATGTTTTGAACATTCAAGCGTCATCAACTGCGTCTGAAAGCGCTTTTTCTGGCAGCAGATATCAAATAGGAGACCACAGACACTCATTGGCCGGAGACAAACTTGGAAATTGCGTATTATTCGTAGATTGGATACGAGCGAGCGGAGAAGGTGCGGTCAACCGAGATCAACGAAGAAGATGATGAAAACTACAACGAAATCTTAACCGAAGGTAGTGGAAGCGACGTGGATCAATTTGACCAACAAATACCAATTCCAACCGAAGAACCACAGGAAATCATCAAGCAATTAGAACAGGTTTTTTTGAGAATGTAATTTTTTTAATTGCAATTTTATTATGTAATTTGCAACTTTTGGACAACACCACAAAGTTGCAATTTAGATTTTAGACAATTGTATTTGTATTACAAAAAAATCATATGTCTATTAAATAATATAAGAAGCACAAAAACAAATTTCGATGTTTTTATTACACTATGTTGTTTTGTTTATTGAGTTTTTTTTATACATATGTTATTTAAAAAAAAAAAAAAGGAAAACCCGACCGTACCCCGCCCCCCGAGCCCGACCCCCGCCCCGCCCCGATACCGACGGGATCGGGATCGGACGGACCGGAGCAGTCCCGCCGTACCCGACCCCGCTAGGCCCCGCTAGACCCGACCCCGACCCCCTGGCTCGTCCCGACCCCGACCCCGCCAGACCCGAGCCCGGCCCACTGGCCACCCTTAGTTAAAATAGAAGAGGAAAGAACTTTGGTGTGGATAAGGAAAAAAATCGTATGTGTACTAAGTTCCCGCTATGCGCTAGTGAAGGGTCGGACAACAACAAAGTGATTAAATGACCCACACAAACACCTCCCACTATTCATATTTCACTAACTGCATTCCATAAAGTGGGAAGCGACTGTGTCACGCTGACATTGGTTCATTGGCACCAGTATTTTTATATAATAACACTGACTGCCCCTTCTTTAAGTCTCTGACATTTACACTACTTGTATATGGGATTCATAATTCCTCCTCAAGTTGTTATTACTGCTAAGTACTAGTACTTGTGATTATTCTTTTTTTACAGTTGAACAAAGAATATTAATGGCACATAATAAAGCAGCTTATGGAATTACTCATACTCTAAGCATTGAATCTCAATCACCTCCAATTACACCAAAGGGATCATTGCCTGAAAGAGTACTCAGTAAAATGCTTGGATTTGCTGATTTATCCAAAAGAAACCAACCCCCTTCACGTAGTGGTAGTGGTAGTTGTACACCAAGAACCTTCCATAAAGATGTTGAAGTAGATGAAGAACTTCCCTTTGACAGTAGTATTTGTCAGTCATCTTATCGTGGTGTTTTCGTTGTTCGCCTTGCTATCATGGTAAGTGAATTTCGTTTGCAACGTGTTTGTTATAAGCAACTACAGAAATCATGTGGCTAAATATTTCAACAATTTTCTTGGTTTCCTTTGCGGGGGTAAATATCCATAATTCTTACTATTACAGTACTGATCAGTTTTTGGATGTTTTTAGTTTTGCTTGCCAATTTTTGTTGATTCACTTCCATAGGAGAAAAATCTCTTTAACTACTGTTGTTTTTATATTCTTGCTGGTCTACTAGAAGCATAACCAAATTAAATTGATTACTACTTTCATGTGTTTATTTTTCATCTTGAGCTGTTAATTTTTTGTTGTATCCCATTTCTATTTCAGTGGTTTAAAAATTGAATCTTGATTTTTCATCTCAAGACTGTACAAGTGTTGGTGTATAGTATACTACTCCCTTCGTCTCAAATTAGTTGTCATGTTTTCCTTTTCAAAAGTCAATTTGACTCATCTTTGAGTTAAATTGGATTAAATTAACTCAATATTTTACATTTAGGATATAGATATTCAAACACTATAAGATAAGTACTATAAGTTACAATTTTTCTCATGTTAATTCGATGAAAATATATATATTTTAAAATGCTAGTCAAAGTTCACGTAGTTTAACTCTTGAGAAGCGAACTTGACAACTAATATGGGACAGATGGATTATTATATTGAGTTGAATGATGTGGAAATTTATTCAGGTTCTTGATTTGGTGTTTTCTTTATGGTTATATGCAGGTCATGCTAGCTATTTTGATTGGAATGCTAACTTTATTAACATGGCATTTTACCAGAGTTTACACATCAAAGTCACTTAACACACTCGCATTTAGTCTTCGTCATGAACTTCTGCAGAGACCAATATTACGGATGTGGAACATTTTGAATTCAACTGTTGAAATAACCACTGCTCAGGTTAAGCTGTCAGAGTATGTAATGAGAAAGTATAGCAATCCTGTCGATCAAGCTCAACAAGTTGAGGTTGTTTCTTTCTCCTCTTGATCAACTTATTTGGTACTATTCTTACTTTTGAAACAGTGGCAAGCTTCTCATTATCTTTTATTAATTTAATGTTTGCCCCTCAGCAGCTGTACGAATCCATGAAGGATGTGACGTGGGCTCTGTTTGCAAGTCGGAAAGCTCTTAATTCTTTAACCATCAACTATAAAAATGGTTTTGTTCAGGCTTTCCACAGAGATCACAGGAGTAACAATACATTCTACATATACTCTGATCTTGCCAATTATTCTATAAGTGGTACATATGATGTAAATCTGTTATCGTCTCGTCAAGGATGGAATGACCAAACTATACACAACAACATCTCAGCAATTTGGTACCGAGAACCTTTAGATCCCTCAACTGGAGAAAGGAACGGAAAGCGAAGCGTAATTCCACCAGATGAGTTGATCAACATTGCTGGAATATCACAAGTACCAGATGGTGCAGCTTCATGGCATGTGGCTGTGAGCAAGTATACAGACTCACCGTTGCTTTCAGCAGCACTGCCAGTTTGGGATCCATCGAACAAAAGCATTGTTGCTGTTGTCGGAGTTACTACAGCTCTTTATAGTGTAGGTCAATTGATGAAAGAAATTGTTGAATTCCACAGTGGTCACATTTATTTAACCTCTCAAGAGGGATGGTTGCTCGCTACTTCCACAAATAGCCCTCTCTTGATGAATACTACTAAAGGACCAAAGCTAATGATGGCTACTGACTCTGAAGATCCAGTTATACGATCTGGAGCTGAGTGCTTACAGAAGGAATATGGAAACAGGCTTCCCCCAAGTCAAGAAGTGCACATAGATAATGCTAAACTTGGGAACCAGCTCTATTATATTGACTCATTTTTCCTGCAGTTAAAGAGACTTCCAATGGTAATTTGTTAGCTTAGCACAGTTCAGTATCATGGTTGGATAAGCTCGTTCTGTTAATTTGTCAGTGCTAACTGATGTGCAAACTTTGCAGGTAGGAGTTATCATCATTCCAAGGAAATATATAATGGGAAAGGTAGATGAGAGGGCTATCAAGACTCTGGTAATATTGATCTCTGCATCAATATGCATCCTAATCATTGGATGTATCTGCATCTTCGTACTAACAGATGGAGTGTCAAAGGAAATGAAACTTAGAGCAGAGCTGATAAGCCAGTTAGATGCAAGAAGGAAGGCAGAGGCATCAAGCAATTACAAAAGCCAATTTCTAGCAAACATGAGGTGAATATTTATCACTCCTTTATTATTGGCTTAATATATTTGTACCTGCAGTGGGGTTTTTAGTGCATTAATAATGGGTTAAATTCCACCAGTTCTTCAGAAGAGAAATACTCACACTGCTTTATGTTTACACAGCTCATATTAGCAAGTAAAGGCCATTTTCTGAAAATAAATTATCTGAAATAAAGCTATCAGACATTTCAGCAGTGTCTATCCTTTGTCTCTGGTCTAGTTTCTGCTGGCCATATGGTTAATTGCATCAGACCAAAGACGAATTCCATGAAAATATGGTCTTCTTTTGCTTTTCAGGATTCTCAGAATCTAGATTTACTTATCTAACTCTGTTGTTCAGTGGTGGAGACGAAGAGGTTATACTGTAAAGGAGAGAAAAGGAAACCTCTTCGTTTTAGTCATTTTTTGTCTCCCTAAGACCAGACCAATTTCAGTAAGTCACCGACTTTTAATAAGACTAGAATAGGTATTATAATGTGTTGAAAATCATCATCAAGTTCATGTTACAATCTCAATCTATCCGGAAGTCATCTTAATTTGACTAGATATTAAACACATATTTATTTTGTTAAAGCCTTTTTCTAATTTGGTAGGCTAACAAATCTTAAAGAAAATCTTCTTTTTCTATTTTGGTAGGCTAGCAAGTCTTAAGAAAAATCTATTTTTTTCTATTTTGGTAGGCTAGCAAGTCTTGAGGAGTTAGCATATGAAGAACTAACAAACTGCTATAAATACCAAGGGATGGTGACCCCATTATCATGGGGTGAATTGAAGAAAAAGAAAGGAGAGTTGAGAGAAAGAAAGAAGATAGAGAGAGATGTGTCTGAAATGAAAGATTTAGATTTACTATAAATTGTTGTATTGTGAGTCATTTCCAGAAATAAATTGAGAGTGTTTTATTTGTCCATATTATTTTTTGTTAATTTATTAGTTGCGTATTTTATATATACCAACAATATTTTAACTAGAGAATTGTCATTTATTCTCAACATTTGGTATCAGAGCGGATTCAGTCCGGCCAACTCTCATAATTTTAGGGTTGTAATTTTTGAAGCTTTGTGTAGTAAAACTTCGCATGAATATTGTTAAAATCATGGCAGATTTTACTACCTCTATTGAGAAGCTCAATAACAACAATTATGGGTCATGGAGTACCCGTATGAAGTTTTACCTGCTCGGACAGGATTTATGGGATATCGTTAATGGAAGTGATAAAACACCACCACGGGAGGCCCAAAGCACAGACACAACTTCAGACACCTCAACATCAACACCGGCGAGACCAGATGTTGCACCGACAACATCGGCAAGACTCGAGCTGCACCCCAGAGGCTAGTAGTTGACCTTGACGCCCTAAAAAAGTGGAAGGTTAAGGCGGGAAAAGTCATGTACGCCTTAACAGTAGCTGTGGAGGATGAGTTCCTACAACGGATCAAAGATGCCCGAACGCACACCTTGGCGGCAATTTTTGCCAAGAAAAAATGATGCAAAATTACAAAGGCTCGAAAATGAGCTTTTGTCGATCTCCTAGAGAAATATGTCTGTGAGTCAATATTTCTCGAAAGTAAAATCTCTATGTGACGAGATTTCTAAACTAGATCCTGAGAACGGTATTACGCAGACTAGGATGAAGAGAATTATCATCCATGGGTTAAAGCCGGAATACAAGAGTATTGTCACGGCAACTCGGGACTGGGCCACCGAGCCGACTTTAGCAGATCTGGAGAATTTGCTAATTAACGAAGAGGATCTAGACAAACCTATGTTTAGTCGACCAACCAATGGTGAAGAGATTGCCTTTTACATCAATAGAAAAGATGGACAAGGTCGAAGTCGAGGACGTAGACGTGTGTGGGAGATTCAACAACCAAGAACGAGATGTTCGACGAAACCAAGATATCCAGCCATGGGGAGCTCGAGGAGCTCAAAACAGAGGACGGAACCAAAATCGGTGGCAACAAAAAGATCGTCAAAATGACGAATGTTACAATTGCGGCAAGAAGGGACATTTTGCAAGAAACTGTTGGTCGAAGAAAGTTGAAGGAAATGCTGCAACATCCTCTAAGAACGAGGGTCCCGGAGAAGAAGATTGGAACTTCGAGACATCATTCTTTGTGGAGGAGATAAAAGCTGTTAACACACGAGAGAAAGGCCTAATGGATGAATTCGCACTCACAGTGATGTGCGAACAGTCAGTCGACTACAAGAATGATTGGATCATTGATTCAGGTTGTTCCAATCATATGACTGGAGATGAGTCGAAATTATTGAGCATGACCAAGTACAGTGGAGATCGTGTTGTTGTGACAGAAAACAACACACATATGTCAATAACTCACATTGGAAAAATGAAACTACCACGGAGATACGGCCATGAACAATTTCAACTCCAGAGTGTCTACTATGTCCTTGGGATGAAGAAGAACCTGTTGTCAGTTTCTCAATTGACTACCACAGATAATCATGTAGTGTTTGGCCCAGACGATGTGAAGGTGTATCAAGATTTAAAGGTCATTAGTACACCGGTAATGGAAGGACGGAGAATGGAGATTGTTTATGTGATGTCAGCTGAAGCAACCTATGTTGACAAGGCTAGGAGAAGTGACACCGACGATCTTTGGCATGCACGACTTGGACATGTCAATTACAACAAATTGAAGATTATAATGCAGAAGTCGATGCTAAAGGGACTTCCACAATTAGAGATCTGCAACGACATTGTGTGTGCCAGATGTCAATATGGTAAGGCTCATCAATTGCCTTACAAGGAATCAAAGTTCATAACTAAGGAACCATTGGATCTGGTCCACTTAGATCTGCTTGGGAAGATCAAACAACCATCAACTCGTAGTTATCAATATATGATAACATTTATCGATGACTTCTCAAGGTATGTGTGGGTATACTTTTTAAAACATAAGGATGAGGCTTTTTCAAAATTCAAGGAATTCAAGGAGACAGTGGAACGTGAGCTCGGGAAGAAGATCAAGTGCCTCCGTACTGATAATGGGGGATAGTACACCTCAAAGGAGTTCAACAACTACCTCAAGGAGTGTAGGATCCGGAGGCAACTCACATGTGTAGACACACCACAACAGAATGGAGTAGCAGAAAGGAAGAACCGCCACCTAGCAGAGACATGTAGAAGTCTTCTCCATGCCAAGAATGTTGATACAAGGTTCTGGGCAGAATGCATGAAGACGGTAGTCTATATCACCAACAGACTACCACAACCGAGGTTGGGATTTGTCTCGCCATTTGAGAAATTGTATAATGTAAAGCCAACAGTCAATTACTTTCGAGTGTTTGGTTGCGTGTGTTACGTGTTTATTGCAGATGAACACCGGAGTAAGTTTGACAAGAAGGCAATCCGTTGTATCTTTATGGGATACGATGAACAGAAGAAAGGTTAGAGATGTTGTGATCCCAACACAAACAAATTGTATGTCTCACAAAATGTTGTATTCGATGAGGCATCCTCATGATGGGCAAACAAGGTAGTATTGCCAGATACACAGGAGCTGCAAGAAAAGCTACAAATTAAGTTGCAGCTAGATTCCTCTCAAAACAACGGTGATCAAGTAGAGACGGAGAAACCAAAGTCTCCAAATGATAGACAATCACAGGAGCCAGAGATACAATCCAAATCTAGAAGTCCTTGGAGAACAGGCATTCATGAAACACCGGAGGAAGTACAAACCATTCTACATGAAAAACAACAAAATGAGTTGTCACAACCTCAAGTGAGAAGGTCTACTAGAGACAGGCGGCCAAATCCAAAATATATAGATGTTGCATATGCTGAGGTCAAGGAGCCAACCACATTCGAAGAAGCGTCAAAGAGTCCAGAATGGAGGAAGAAATTTTAGCACTAAAACAAAATCAAACTTAGGATTTAGTGCCAAAACTTGAAGGTGTCAAACCCATATCCTGTAAATGGGTTTACAAGTTAAAGATTCGCCTAGATGGTACGATCAAGCGATACAAGGCTCGGTTAGTTGTTCGTGGGTTCTCACAAGAGTATGGCATTGATTATGATGAGACTTTTAGTCCAGTGGCAAAGATTACTACAGTTCGTGTCTTACTGGCCTTAGCAGCAAGTAAGTTGTGGATATTATGGCAGATGGATGTAAAAAATGTGTTTCTACATGGAGAACTTGATCGGTACATCTATATCGATCAACCCCAAGGATTTGTGAATTATGAGAAGCCGGATTACGTGTGCAAATTGAAGAAGGCATTATATGGCTTGAAGCAGGCACCTAGAGCATGGTGTGGGAAGATTGTTGAGTTCTTAGTCCAAAGTGGTTATCATGTTTCCCCAACAGATTCGAGCTTATTCATAAAAGCTCAAGGAAGTAAGCTAGTAGTGGTTCTTGTATATGTTGATGATCTAATCATCACTGGAGACGATACAGATGAAATTCGTCGTACAAGAGAAAATTTGTCACTCAAGTTTCAGATGAAGGAGCTTGGTGAACTGAAACATTTCCTATGATTGGAAGTTGAAAGAACAGACAAAGGCATATTTCTTGGTCAGCAAAAATATGCAAGAGACTTGCTTCAAAAGTTTGGGTTGGCTGAGTGCAAAATGATATCTACCCCAATGGAGCCAAACTTGAAGTTATGTGCCAACAATGGGAAAGACTTGCAGGATACTACAATGTACTGACAAATAGTAGGTAGTATTATCTATCTAACTCTTTCCAGACCAGACATAGCTTTCGCAGTTGGCTTTGTTGGCAGGTTCATGCAGAACCCAAGGAAGCCACATCTAGAAGTCGTTAGAAGGATCTTGAGATATGTCAAAGGTACAATTGATTGGGGACTCTTCTATGAGAAGGGAGTACAATGCAAAGTCAATGCATATTGTGATGTTGAATATGCCGGAGATCATGACACCCGAAGATCAACTACAGGATACGTGTTCAACCTCGGTTCAGGTGCAATATCATGGTATAGTAAGAGAAACCCACAATCTCTCTTTCAACTACGGAAGCTGAGTATAGAGCAAGTGCGATGGCATCACAAGAGTGTGCTTGGTTGACTCAACTAATGAAATATTTGAACCAACCTATGGAAAATGGAGTCACATTACACTGTGACAACCTGTCAGCAATCCGTTTGGCAGATAATCCAGTATTTCATGCTCTGACCAAACATGTTGAGGTACATTATCATTTCTTACGAGAGAAGGTACTTCAAGGAGACATTTACATGAAGACAATCAAGACAGAAGATCGGGTTGCAGACATATTTACAAAAAGCTTACCTGCAACAAAATTTGTTGAGTTCCGAAAATTACTTGGAATGGTAGTACACAACAGGTAACTTGGTAATGAGGGGGAGTGTTGAAAATCATCACCAAGTTCATGTTACAATCTCAAACTATCTAGAAGCCATCTTAGTTTGATTAGATATTAAACACATGTTTATTGTGTTAAAGCCTTTTTCTAATTTGGTAGGCTAGCAAGTCTTAAGGAGTTAGCATATGAAGGAAGTTTCTTCCAACAAATTGCTATAAATACCATGGGATGGTGAAGGCATTATCATGGGGTGAGTTGAAGAAAAACAAAGGAGAGTTGAGAGAAAGAATGAAGAAGATAGAGAGAGGTGTCTGAGATGAGAGATTTAGATTTACTATAAATTGTTGTATTGTGGGTCATTCCCAAAAATAAATTGAGAGTGTTTTATTTGTCCATATTTTTTTTAGTTAATTTATTAGTTGTGTATTTTATATATACCAACAATATTTTAACTAGAGAATTGTCATTTATTCTCAACATAATGTACCTGAAATCTTACTTGCCCAATTAAGGTTCAACATGTGCACCAATTTTATTAACCAACACGTACTGTCTTCAGGTTGAGCAGAAGTTGCATTAACAGTTTTGCTTGTTCAATGAAGCACTCTATTTTGAGCTTTTAGCTTTTTGTTTATTTTCCTTTCTTTTGGACTGTTTTCTACTTTTAAATCTGATATAGACAGTAAGTAGCTCTACTCTAGATTTTGCCTTGAGGAAAAAATAATTGTCAGTCTAAATTTTTAGTGCTCAAATGTTCAAGTTGTACATTTCTACAGTTGCTTCATGCTTTGTTTTTTCAGTCATGAATTACGAACACCTATGGCTGCAGTTATTGGCTTGCTGGACATTCTTATAAGTGATGGTTATCTTACAAGTGAGCAGTACGCAACAATTACTCAGATTCGTAAATGCTCAACCGCCTTACTTCGGCTTCTAAACAACATTTTGGATCTCAGCAAGGTAAGATGCAAAAGCAAATCAAGGAATCAAAATGTTTGTGAACGTTGATATAGTAGAGCACATTAATAACTCTTTTGATGATACTGTTGGAAAGAGTTTACTCTTTGATTGACTAAAGTCACAATACTGTTCCTTATAGCATAGATGAAATAGTACTTGAGATTTTAATGGACTATTTTGGGTAACACTGCAGCTGGCTTAAGCTCGTCTTAACTTAGACCTGAGAAGAATTATATTCATCATTTTATACTTTCTTAACAGGTAGAATCTGGAAAACTGGTGTTGGAAGAAACAGAATTTGACCTGGCTCGAGAACTTGAAGGACTTGTTGATATGTTCTCTGTCCAGTGCATTAATCACAATGTTGAGACAGTTCTAGATCTATCTGGTACATCCACTTTTCTCCTTACAACTATAGGAAGTGCAAAAGAATTATGATTAAGAGTTGCATTTGAGACTCTTCACATTGTTTTCTCAAGGCATATTATTTTCTCATATTTCTATCCGCAGATGATATGCCAAAATTAGTTAAAGGAGACTCTGCCAAAGTTGTTCAAATCTTCGCAAATCTAATTAGCAATTCTCTCAAGTTCACTACCTGTAAGTGCAACTTTTTAATAAATACATTTGCAAGTACTTCGATTTGTCCTCATGGCCTTACAAGAATTAAACAGAATGGTTCTACTGACCCTATACTACCTCTGATGAAATGAAGAGACTAGGGTGGGTTTTAATAAATAAAATTTGTTTTTGATACAAGTGTATTTGGTGATTTTACAATTTGAAATACCTTACAGCCGGCTATATAATTCTTCGGGGATGGTGTGAGAGTGCTCGCGGGGGGAATTTTTCACTTAATCAGAAAGACTCTTGGTCTGCTCCTAAAGTGAAGTTGAAGCGACAAGAAAGCCAGGGCAAAAGATTCTCCAAGAAAGATAACAAAATGATCCTGTGGTTCGAAGTTGAGGACTCTGGTTGTGGTATGATATCACAAATTCGAAATAACCATGAAGTTCACCATGTTAACTTATTTTCTCACTTGCTAGTACTGCATATTAACTCTCTCTCTCTCTCCCTCTCTCTCTGGATTTTCCCTTTTTGTTGCTCTAGGAATTGATCCAAGTAAATGGGAGTCTGTATTTGAAAGCTTTGAGCAAGCTGATCCGTCGACAACTCGCTTGTAAGAAGTTTACACATCATTGTCATCTATGGGTAAACTGTGTTAGTTAAATAACAGAATACATGCATGAATGAATGAATTTATTTCCTGCACACCTTAAAGCTACTTAGTACCTAATTAAAAATATTTCATTGTTTGATTATGTTCATACTCAGGCATGGTGGGACTGGCCTTGGACTATGCATTGTACGTACCCTGGTGAGTTCAATTTTTTTTTCTGTTTCAAATAAATAAATTTCAAGAATTTGAGACGTTGGAAAGAAAAAAAACTCAATGTGGATGTGACTTGAAAAAGGATTTAAGTTTTATTGTTATGATTTTCTGGATTTGATGAGGTCTTAAGCCCTGTATGCGATCATACCAGCACTAATGCACTGGATCCCATCAGAACTCTGAAGTTAAGTCCTCTTGTTGCATCCCACCTTTTAGAAGGGGAGCCTTGGCGTAACTAGTAAAGTTGTTGCTATGTGACCAGGAGGTCACGGGTTCAAGTCGTGGAAACACCCTCTTGCAGAAATGCAGGATAAGGCTGGTTACAATAGACCCTTGTGGTCCTGTACTTCTCCTGACCCGCGCATAGCAGGAGCTTAGTGCACCGGGTTTCCCTTTTAATGAGGTCTTAAGCCCCTTACAAGGCCAAGGATGGGATGAATGACAACTCTCTAAGCAAAGTTCCATGCTGTTCATCATTTTTTTTAAAAAATTTCCTTAGCATAGGATTTAAGCATAAAAGTGAAGATATATTGACAGCTTTGGCAGTTTCTAATGATGATAGGATGGTATACAGGTTAATAAAATGGGTGGAGAGATCAAAGTTGTAAAGAAGACTGGACCAGGTACAGTGATGCAACTATACCTTCAACTGAACTGTCCTACAGAGGTCACTGGACAGCACTGCCAGATGAGTTTTGAAGAACATAAACTGACGGTAAGTAAAACTTCATTAACTACATGTATTTATCCTCACTGATTCATGGAATGCTAGAGTATTACAGGTTTCAGTCTGCTGCCATTCTTGGCTATGACTTGAGAGTTAAACCGTAATGAATCAATCAATCAACTCAAGCCCAAAGTAGTTGGGTCAGCTTTGTATTTTAAGGCAAATTAGGGTTTTTCTTATTTCTAAGTGTCACAGTTACCCCTAAACTGATCGACCATACTAATAATAACTGTTGTACTAAGCCTTAATTCCACTAGTTAGTATTGCCTATATGGATTACTTACTTCCATTTGGTTCTGTTCTTAGTTGAGTACACATTGATTTCTAGAGATTGCAGGCACTCCATGCAATTCTAGATTTACCTCCCTATTAACACCTTAATCATCATAGTGCCGCACCTAAGGAATGATTAATTTGTAGGAATACATAGAACATGACCGAACCATCTTAGGCTAACTTCTGTCATTTCATAATCTACGCGTGTTAGTAGCATTTTTCTGTGGATTCAAGTATCTGTAATCTTGTATAATCTGGTATTACCGCACATCCATCATAACATTCAAACTTCTAAGACACCTAGGCCAATATTTACACACACAACATTGTTGGTAATATGAATGTTCTATGAAACTTGCATCTCGCTTTGCTTGGTATTATCCTTTCGCACAGAACTCCCATAACACTCCTCCATTTTAGTCGTATATTTGAATTCTATGTAATACATCTTCATTTATCATACCATTCTTATGATTACTGGCCTAGATATCTAAATCGTCTGCATTTTAGGCACACAATCTCGTCTAATTTCAGTTCACCTCCATTCTTATAGGATTAAACTTGCCGTGGATATATTTTGTCCTACTTTCCTTGTCCTTGCACATTTACTATCTAGATTTATTTCCATTTTCCAACTTTTGGCTGAACAATTCACTAGTTTCATCAATTAACACACTGGCATATATGTTTAGTCTCATCATGTGTGGTATTGGTTAGGTCATCCATAACTATGGTAACAAGTATAGATTCAAAGAAGATCCTTGGCGTTAACTCATGCTTATATGTGGGAAGCTCATCTGTATCTACTCGTGTCTCACACTTGTGATCTCTCCCTCATACATATTCTTTGAGGCATATGTATAATTGATATGGATTCCACCCTTCTCGCTCATCGAAGTACTTTTCTTGACACTTTATCATATGATATCCCCACTTGATTATCTTATCATGATTCCACCCCCAACTAGCCCTCACAACCCCCACAACCTCATTAAGAATGGCTAAATTACTTTGAACTTGTGAAACACTGTACCTTGAATTAAAATAATTACAATTTTGTGAAAGTTCTAAGCAATTTGTAATGGAACTTGAATGCAGGTGTTGCTTGCACCCAATGGCAGAATGGGTAGAGTAATAATGTCCCAGTGGTTAGAGAGAAATAGGGTGCATACTTGCGGAGCATCTGATTGGAATGAACTCACACAAATTCTTCAGGGGATTTCTATATCCAAAAGCCATTTGCAAGACTCACCTTGTGAATGTTTAGAACCTGAAGATTTGAGCATTCAAGATCCTAGTGCCTCGTCACTCTTTGTCATAGTTGTTGACATTGGCATCCTTGGTTTGAGCACAAGTATATGGAAGGAGCAGCTAAATTTTCTTGACAAATACTGTGGCAGAGCAAAGTTTGCATGGATTCTTTACCATGATACCTCAAGTACCATTAAGATGGAACTCCGAAGAAGGGGACACCTACTTATGGTCAATAGACCACTATATAAGGGGAAAATGAAGCAGATTTTGGAAACTATTATAAAAGAAAAAAATATTGAGTTGCAGACTTTTGATAATGCAACAGTAGAAGGAGATTTGCATGAATGTCTTGAAATTGATCCTAACCACTCTGATATCGCCTGCTCGGATGATTCTGACAAGTCAGATAATGGAAATGATAAATGTGCAAGTGCCTTCCTTTCTGAAAAAAAGAGGGAAGAAAATTTAGTCAAAGCCTCTCTCTCACATTATGGGTTAAACAACTACTTCATTGACTTCAATGAACAAAATGCTTCTGACATGAATGATCTAGGACAAATGAGGAACGGAGAACATCAATTGACAAGCACTTCCGCCAAAGAGGTCACTAATGGCTGGTCTGATAAGGTAGCAGGACAGAAATCTCTAGCAGGTCTATGTATACTGCTTGCCGAGGATACCCCAGTGCTGCAAAGAGTTGCTACAATAATGCTGGAAAAACTGGGAGCTAAAGTTGTTGTTGTAGGGGATGGACTGCAGGCAGTGGATGCACTGAAACCTGTTTCTAGTTCAGATGAATGCAGAAATGAATCTCTCCGGGAAGATGATAATTCAATTACCTCCCAAGCTGAAGGCTCTTATTCCCTTCCTTATGACTTGATCCTCATGGATTGTCAAGTAAGTCCAGCATGAATTTACGGTTATAAGAAGTTGTTGTGTGTTTAATTCTAATTCTCACCACATGATCATTCTGAAAGGTTCAGAAACTTTTCTGCTGATATAATTGTTCTTAACAGATGCCAAAGATGGATGGTTATGAAGCAACAAAGGCAATTAGAAGAGCAGAAATGGGGACGGGAACACACATTCCCATTGTTGCACTGACAGCTCATGCAATGTCATCAGATGAAGCAAAATGCCTACAGGTTGGTATGGATGCTTATCTAACCAAGCCTATAGACAGCAAGTTGATGATTTCCACCATTCTTTCCTTGACTAAAAGAAAAGTCTTAACCATCATAGCTCTCTAGCGACTGAATAACAAAAACGGAAGAAATAAATAAAATGAAAGAGCTCAGAAAACTCATGAGCTTAAGCAGAGTTTGATTAACAAAAGTTTTACAATCTGTACAGGAAACGTCTGCACGTCGGACACTAACTTTGTGTCTGTTCTATAGCCTATGCAGAAGTTTTAATAAGCGTCTGTAATGTTACGCTGGCCATTTTTTCGCCAACTTTTTATGGTTAGCTTAAGCAGAGTTTCGATTAGCAATAGTATGGCCATCTGTACAGGAAATGTCTGTATAAACGTGGAACACTAACTTTGGATCTGTTTTTATAGTTTATGCAAAAGTTTGTAATAAGCATCTTTAATAATAGATGCTTTTTATTTCTTTTAATATGTTCCAACTTTATGTCTCGTTTCTGTTACTTCAGCGTCAAATGCGAAAGTTAACTTCTAATTTCTGAACTCTCCTAACTCTTTAACGTGCAAATTTCAAATTCAATCTCATCTTGGACCTTCTGGACAGCCCCCCAAGTTACAAACTACGGAAATTTTATTATTTGAAAGAAAAGGAGTTGACTTAAAACAGATAATGTGTTAAAAGAAAAAAAATATGGCAAGCCTGTAAATTTTATTGTCGAGCGGATAATTAAAAAATGAAAAATAAAAAAGGACAAATAAGATGGAACACAGAGAGAGTGTTAAATAGTTAGTACCAAGTAACAAACAGGATGTGTAAAATGAATATAAAAAACAATAAAGGAAATAATTGGCTCGCGTTATTAGCACGACGCTCTAACCAACTGAGCTAATGGGTAAATTTTCGTATATATTGCAAAAAGGGCTCGACAATCCATGGACCGTGGTATATTACAATTTAGGTTAACTGAGGGAGAAGAAACCCATATTTCAGGCATGAAGGACGATTAACCTTTGTTCTTTCTGCCATTTTCCCGTTAACTATTTCATTTATACTGATTTTTATATCTAGGTATTATTTTGAGTTGTTAATTGCGACTTTAGACCTTCTGCTTTTGGTTTTAATAGACTCCGGATATTGTTTGTGCGTTTTGAAGCTTTAACTGGAGCCTCTTATCCCTTTCAAGTCTTTTCCTTTGTCTCGGATGCAGTTGAATAATTCTAACAAAAAAATATTCGTGGAAAAAGTGATGCCATACAAGATCACGATAAAGTCGGTATCTTTGATCAATTGTAACCAGTATTACTGAACATAAAGTACTTATAAGCATGGAAGAAACAATGTTGAATCTTGGATCTTGAAATCCTGTGCCCTAGTAGGCATTTTAGTCTAGAATGAATATCGAAATTGGGTAGAAAATATATCAAAATTGGTGAATATTTTGAAATTCAGAATATTGTTTAGTGATATCTCAATTGGTCAAATTTGAAATCAGTCAATTCTTTAGGTAATCATGCTAGCGTCTTACATCTGTTTTTAAGCAAGTAATGGTTTCTTTTAATGTTTGTGTAACTATGGTGCTGTTCGGACCAGCTTGAGTGCACCTCTACTCTTCCACTAGGTAGTTGCTACCTCCCTACAATCACCTAGCATTGTTAAGCAAGTAGTCAGTACTGATTTCTATATTCTAGCTTTGCATTATCTGGCAAAAAATCACCTCCTTAAAGGCAATTGCAGGGATTGCAATCTGTGAAGGCTTAAGAGGTGGAAATCTACCATTACTCTTTCTTTTGAAAAGGAACAAAAAGAGGAGGTTTTTTCCTCAGATTGAAACTATGACTAGTTTGGAGAACTGCCTAGCTAAGGAAAGGAAGAAAGGAACTGGTAATCAAAGTGAAAAAGGATAATCAAGAGTGAACCTCCTCTTTGGGGCATGAAATAATTTAATTTGAGTGTCAATATTGTTGAGGGTGGAATCCCCACTGAATGAGAGAGTTTTCTTCATCTCTCTAAGGAATGATGGAAGTGTTTTACTGCGAAATATAGAGATATAGGCATAATATTCTCTTCTAAGGAATAGCCTCTTACTTTTAGTTAGTTTTGTGTACCATGAAATTCTTGTCAGTACAGAATTGGGGTGACATTCATAGAGAACCATATTATTGTGTAGGTTCTCTGTTTCTCGGTATTCAGCTTGTATACGGGAGTTCTCCACATTTACCTTATCCAAAAAAATTAAAACTACTTAGGATTGGTTTGATGATTATCATTTTGTAGTCGTTGGTTTTCTTGATACATGTATTTGGAACACCACTGGTGCGTAAATCAATGAGTTAACTGTCACGACCCAAACCGGAGGGCAGCGACGGGCACCCGGACCTTCTTCGCCGGGTACCGCTAGTCGTACAATCAACATCTTATACGTAAGCACGGGCCACAAGGGCCGTCACCCAGTGCCCTGCCGACACATAGGGGTGATATACTTGAAAGAAGCTATGTAAAATATTGCCAAAAGGCCCAACTTTTACACATACATACCAAGGCCGACAAGGTCATACATGACTACTACACACATGACACTGTCTACAAGCCTCTAAAGAGTACATGACGTTACAAGGACGGGACAAGGCCCCGCCATACCCATATGCACAAGCCAAGTATTATACCACGACCAGACTGCAACTCTGAAACAAGTAAAGTGCTCCAACATCAGCTGAACCAGCAACCTACTAGAGTGTACCATCCCACTGTCTACCTGAGCCTGCGGGTATGAAACGTAGCGTCCTCCGACAAAAGGGACATCAGTACGACTGATGTAATGAGTATGTCAGGCATGAAAAATAGCATAACAGGAACACAAGAATAAACTGAAACAGAACCAGTCGAGAGAAATAGTCGACAACACCAACAAATTACGTAAAATGGTCGATACGACACAACAACGAAACTACTGCAGTAGTAAATGCCTCTGAAGGCCCTAATACATATGCCTAAATGTCATGCACAATGCCAATGCGGTATACATATAAATATTGGCCTCATCGGGCATCTTCCTTCCCATAACAGCCTCTGTGGGCATCATATCATATCGGCCTCTGTGGGCATCTTCCTTTTTCGTGATATATGTACCAGCTGCAGGTGGTGTTGCGTATATAACGTCATTCCCTTTTCTCATCCCCTACATATATATAATGTGTATCATATAGTAGTGTATATAACACATGTGGATCCAGGGTAATGCATGAATATAATGCAAATGCATGAATGACAATAAAACATTTTGAACTTATCGGATGACATAATATCCTTGTACCTTTGGCTAACATTGGGAATATTAACATCTTTCCATATGCCTCAATAAGAATTTAGGAACATATTTAGACATGCTTTGACAACAGGAATGAATAACATGAACATTCTTAACTACTACGAGTAGAATTATTTATGGGACAATATTACGTTTACGTTTCGTAACTTAGAACATACAAAAAAAGAAATAATTTGCCTTAATATACCTTGTATATGATCCTCAGAACTATTATGACGGATCAGCCACTCCTTAGAACCTTATCTTAGACAAGATGGAACAAGAAAACTCTGCCCGAGTTTACAATAACAAGGCCACTACTTGAACGGAACGAGATACGAACTTTCTGCCCAACTTCCTACTTCTGCAAGCTTGCTAATCCTTCTTAATAAAAGATAAAAAAAGAAAATGCAAGGACGAGATGATGCTTCTCTAGCTAGTCTGCAATATGCACTTTTGTATTTTCTTGTTGCTTGTGCAAAAAAGATTTTGGCATGTAGGTTGCTTTATTTTGATTTCATATTTTTCATCATTGTATTTGGTGCAGTAGCGATAAACAGAAGAATGTGGAGACTAGTGCTACTTCCCAAAATCTTGAGAAGTTAACAAGAGATAAGGTACATATTTTTGGAGGTGTCTTTTGGCAAAAAATAGAGTAATTTGGCTTGCCAATCAGCTAAATTGGAGATGATAATTCTTTGTTAATTGTCCATGGTTCATTTACAACCATACAAGCTAGAATGCCTGGAACACGTCTTTGTCCCCTCTTTGCTCTGTCTCGGTTCAACATCTAGAATCTCTGAGCTTTGTAGATCTGGAACATTAAGTTCCGGATAGTCAGCAATTTTTGAGTCCTGTAGATCTAGAACGTCTGGTCCCGGATAATCAGGCACTCGCGGGTTCTTGTTAACCTTGAACAATTATTTCTTTTCCTCTCAAGGAAAGATGTCTTCAAAGAATTCAGCATTCTTTGACACCAAGAGGCGATAAGCACTACTGTTATTTGCAGATCCAGTGGATATGCAATCTACAGTCTTAGGTCCAACTTGACATGTTTTGGTATTCCAACTTCTACCAAGCCACCCCACATCATAACATTTGTAGGTGGGATCTTTTTCATGTTTCACATGAAGGGTTATCATTATCCTTATGCGGAGTTCTGTTGAGAATCGCATTAGCGGTAAGGATCGCCTTGCCCCACATATTTTGGGCATACGGCTTTGCGCTTGGCTAACACCGTTAGACTGGGTGAGTAAGGAGCAAACGTTTGATAAACGATGCTTCACATTCTCCCCTCTATCTCTACGAATTCTTCAATTCGTATGCTTAGTTGATTTTCAACTTCTGCTTTGTAGCACTTATCCGCTTCAGCAACTTTATCTTTTGTTTTTCAACAAATAAAGGATGCAATACATTGTACCATCATCAATGAAGGTCACAAAGTACTTGTCACCCCCCTCTATTTTGTACAAACTTCAAATCACCCTTGTAGGTGTGACTAAGTTCTAGAGGAACGGTGCTTCTTTCGCTATTCCTTTGATGGAATGGAAAGGTGATTTTGCCTCTTCACCCACCTCACATTCATTTTGAGGGTTTATGTCGACAGAAGGCAACAATCTCAAATTAGTTAGCTTTTGAATGACTTTCTATTTAACATGTCTTAATCTATGATGGCATAGATGCACGGATTACAAATATATCATTCATTTGGCTACAGATATACTGTACCATTCTTAGTTATTACAGACCTATTGGACTAGTCTCAAACCAGCTTGACCAACAGCGTCCCTGAAACTAAGTTTGGGACATGTATCACCTCCTTTTAAAGTGATCACATTCTCTAATGTCCTTTTTAAGGACAACCTCTCGCCCGTGGTTAGGGCGTAACCGGATCATATGTGATCTGGATACTCTGGCCCACTTCAGTTGCTTTAGCAGACTGAGTGTCCAATTTCTATTCTGCCTTTCTTTTGGCCTTCAGATCATTTAAGACCTCGAAACTCTGGCCCACTCCAGTCGCCCGTAGGCTTTATACGACTAAGTGTCCAATACCATCCTATCAAATAAAGGATTTTCTGTCAGATAGTGTGACAGGTTCAACGTCTTAAGATAAGCCATTATCTTTTAGTCTTCTTCCCTTGAGATTGGTGCCCAGACAATTCCCGGCGCTTGCTTAAGAGTGGTAACAGTTTTCGCACAGACAGTGGATATCTCTCTTCGTATGTGTGAACATACTTCACACATTTTTAATAATTACACCAAAAAGAACGGGTCTTTTAAGTTTTATTTTCCAGCACCAATCTTTAACCGGGAAGGAGGGAGATTCAATTTCTGATTTTAGAGTGTAGGGAATATAAGTATTTAATGAAAACACTTTCATATTCCTAGCCTTGCTTTACACACTTTTATTCAGATATTATCTAAACACATTATAGATAAGGAAGGATAATTAACTTAGACCTTTTGGATTTTGGCCCACTTCAGTCAGACTGAGTGTCCATTTCCTCCTTACCATAATTCGGATCCTTTGTCTGGGACAGATATAGGCCTTCTGCTACAAGATAGAACTACATCTTCAGCCTTCTCCTCTTGTCTCAGTTGACATCCTCAGCTTCTCGTAGGCGCTTGTTTCCACCACTCTCGGGAGCGATGACACCATCAACACCTTGACCATCAATAGCATGATCAGCATAAGCGCTCTGAACCTCAGCATTAGAACCATTGTCTAGTTTGTTGGCGTGCTTCGAAATGAAAACAATAAAAATTACAATAGGTGTAGTAAATAAGAATTGTCAACGTAAGATGTTAATGGAATCCGTCCGTTCAACCGGACCCGACGAAAACCACAACCATAGTCGATTTGGTCACACAAACCTAGTGTAATTTTATAAGTACCGACATCTTTCGAACACTAATACAATCTTGTCTTAAAATTGTTGGAAATAAAGTAGTACGGGAATAGTAAATAACTATTACAAGTGCTTCGAAATGATAAACAATAAAAATTACAATAGCAACAAGCTTGTAGTAAATAAGAATTGTGACAACAACAAGTTTGTTGAGTTATTGAATCTGTCTTAAATCTTTATACCAATTGCAGAAAGCTCTTTGAATCTTGATAACCTAAGATCAAGAGACACTAAATCTGGAAGTGTTACAACTGTGCTAAGTCGAGTAATGGCACTCTGTCTTTAAGACAAGATTGCCCCGTATATATGCTTTTACATTAGCGGACAATAGTCTCCCAAGATAAAACAGAAAATAATCATTTGTGCAAAGCAAACACAAGTGATTCTAGCGAAAAAACAAATAACAAAAGATTGCTAAGAGGAGAGGATTTGCAACAAGAATTTCAGAATTGTTGTTCTTGAAAAGTGTGTGTAGAACTGAGCCAAAGGCCTCAATTTATAGTAGTGTAAGAATGGCCTCTTCAAGTGCTCATGTAATGACCATTTAAATGCCATGTAATGGCCCTTTAATTCACCAACTAATGCACCCAAATAATGGCTGATTTATGGAGGAAAAACTGTCATTTTAATGCACCAAAACCTCTCCAAAATCAGCCAAACTTTTGGACTTCCGTCGCACTTACTGCCAGTGAAGCGCCGTGGCTCTGCCACCGCGCGCCTCAGCTCCCGAGACGCTGCTGCCCTTTTCGGTGCCGCGGCCCTTCCCGACCCGTACCATCTTACACTTTGCACAATCCTTCCTTTGTGTACCGACGTGGAACACTTGTTATTTAGCCAATAACTGTCCATTATTCTATGTTTCAAACATTTACTTACGTTTCAATATTTCTTTCACTAACAAAATTTATGATACTTGGCATTACGAGTGCACGTGTGTGGAAACGACGTTTCCGACGTACGCCCCAATTATTCGAGTCATAAATAATGAAATAAATTTAATTTCACATTAGTAAATTTCCAACAGAAAATGCGACATTCACTTTCTTTTGCCGAGTTTGCTCTCTGTAAAAAAATATAAGTTCATCAGTTGATGTACTCTTTGAGGCATGTAGGATCTTTTTCATTTTGTTCTCGGTCTTTTCTGTGTCTGGAGTTAAGCTATCTCTGTGGCATATATGTTTATTATGACAATTATTTCTTCCATCGCGGCATTAGTACGTCAGTTACTCCCTTTATCTCAATTTATATAATACACTTTTTTTAGTCAATTAAAAAAGAATGACACATTTTTTTATTTGTCAACAATTTAACTTTAAATTTTACTCACTTTTTATGTTTAACGGGATGATTTATAACTACACAAATATCTTTGGCTTATTTTAGATTACAAGATTCAAAAAGTTTCTTTTATTTTTTAAACTTCGTGCTTAGTGGAACTGAATTATATAAATTGGGACGGATGGAGTATTTTAGTTCTTTGTTATCACTACTCGAACTTTCAATTGCAAGCCAGCAGTGAAAATATCATTTTTTGTCTTATCCAAACAAAAAGGGAAAAACGTATAGTATAGTTTAGCACATTTGAAAGGAACTAGTGAAATACTCCTATAATTGTCGACAAAACTGTCATTATCTTTTCCCCTCTCCGTTACAGTTTTCACTTGACAATGTTTCAATAACAGTGATAACATAATGAAATATATCTTGGACTTTAGCTAATTTAGATGGGAGCGTCCACTGTTTCAGAGGAAGCATAGGGTGGAGGGATTCATCTATAAACAGGAGCCTTTACCCAAGGCACGAGGCGTAAGCCTCAAATTACTTATTTTTCATTTTTTATTTACAATTATGAAAAGAATTTAAAATCTTACTCCCTCTTTCTCAATTTATATAATATACTTTCTTTTTTAATCGATCCTAAAAATAATGAAACATTTCAATATTTAGATTTAATTTAACTTTAAACTTACTAATAAGATGATTTATACAACAACATATCCAGTGAAATCTCACAACGTGATGTCTGGGGAATAAAATGATTTATAATCACTCAAATATCAATGACTTATTTTAGATCGCAAGTTTCAAAAGTCTTTCATTCATTCTAAATTTTATGTTCAGTCAAATATCAATATATATATATATATATATTGGGACGAAGGGGTATAAACAGATAAAGATATGAAAAATTATAGAAGAACTAAAATTACTAAAATGTAATAATTTGATTTAACTCTCTAGGTGTAGTAACATTTCTATATTATGATATTTTAAGTCAATAGTTCTCAGTGCTCGATCTAAGTTTACAAAGGACCTTATTTTCTTACTCCCTCCATTTTAATTTATGTGATATAGCTTGGCTAAGTACGAGATTTAACATAAAAGTGAAAACTTTTGAAGTTTATAGTTTAAAACATACTGTAACATTTGTGTAACTATATATGGTCTCGTCAAGAATAAATAAAATATTTAAAGTTAAATTATTTTTATGTACATATGATATATGTTAATCCCCTTGGCTTACTCGTCTGTTTATTTTTTTATATTTAAATACTTAGTGAAAATTCTAGCTTCGTCAATGTGTAGAACTACTTATGAGGACCAAATAAACATAAACGCAATGTCAGGGGGAAACATACACGGGAATAGCGCATCTCTTCGTAAAAAAATAGTACTTAATAGTTAATAGAGAAACACAACGGCTAGTAAGTAAAACGGTAGCCTACAACGGTCGAATAATTTGAAAGTCTATCCCTAAATTAGACCCAACTCCTAACTTTGTCACTTGGTCTCTCTTCTATTTTTGCTCTACAATTCTTCTCTCAACTCTCCCACCATTTCTCTTCAGATTCCACATATTCTTGTCAATTTGCTGCTCACTTTTCACACACACGAAATAATAGAAGATGTTGCAAGATATGTGGAATGCACCCCCAGGTTTCAGACCCACCAAATCCGCTCCATCTTCTCCGGCCAAACCCCTTGGTGTCTCTAGAACTAGTTCCGAATCCTTTCACGTTGCCCACAAAGTCCCCGTTGGTGACAGCCCTTATGTCAGAGCCAAAAATGTTCAAGTAAGCTTCTTGGTCTATTATAATTGTTCCGAGTCACTTGGATGTAGGAGCGGATGTAGAGTGTAAGATATGGGTTCGAATGTTCATTTGAACCCAGTCATGTCTTAATAATTCACTAAGTACAAGTAACTGATTTCGAATGAGTAAATTGAATGAGTTGTGGTAGAATGCCGAACTCAAACTCATAAAATTCAAATTCTAGAACCACTTCTGTGTGGATGCATATTTTGTTATGTCCATTCATTTATAAGTTGTGTTGTTCTGTTTAGGTAGGTTCTACTATGAATTGATGTAATGTTTTTTTTATTTATACTTTCAGTTGGTTGAAAAGGATCCGGAAAGGGCAATTCCATTGTTTTGGGCAGCGATAAATGCAGGAGATAGAGTGGATAGTGCTCTCAAAGATATGGCAATTGTAATGAAGCAACAAAATAGGGCTGAAGAAGCCATTGAAGCTGTTAAATCTTTGAGAAGTAGGTGCTCAGATCAAGCACAGGAAGCTCTTGACAACATCCTCTTAGACCTATATAAGGTCTGCTACAATTTCAAAAAATTTACATATCTGAGAAGCATATTTTTACTGTTCAAATAACTGCAAACTTTCTTCTTTATTCTACCATTAACAATCTGCATAATTGTTATATCGGCAGAGATGTGGGAGATTGGATGACCAAATATTCCTGTTGAGGCACAAATTATTTTTGATGCAACAAGGTTTAGCCTTTAATGGAAAGCGCACAAAAACAGCGAGATCCCAGGGGAAGAAGTTTCAGGTTTCTTTGGAGCAAGAAGCAACTAGATTACTGGTAAATACACATTTATGAGACTTGTACTTCATAGGGTTTTTTGTCTTGCGTAATAAGATGTATCATTTTAACGACAATTATTCATCAATCTTCCAGGGGAATTTAGGGTGGGCGCTGATGCAGCAAAATAACTACATTGAAGCAGAAAATGCTTATCGTACGGCGCTAGTGATTGCACCGGACAACAACAAAATGTGCAATTTGGGTATTTGCTTGATGAAACAAGGGAGAGTTGGCGAGGCAAAAGAGACACTTCGGAGAGTTAAACCAGCAATGGTAGATGGCCCTAGAGGTGTAGATTCCCATCTCAAGGCCTACGAAAGAGCACAACAAATGCTCCGGGACCTCGAATCTGAAATGATGAATAAAAGTGATGATAGGATTGAACAAAGCAAGCTGTTTGATGCCTTCTTGGGCTCTTCTGCTATCTGGCAGCCTCAGCCTTGCAAGGAACACAATAATAATAGCACTTTGAGTACTAATACTACCAAGTCATGCCGCGAGCCTCAAGATGAATTTGCTAATGAGAACATCAATTCTACTAACATCATCACAAACAAGACAGTTCCTTCTCTGCAAAAGAGTATGTTGAAGCCAAATTTTTCATATGGGAACCTACTCAATATCGATGCTCCGCCATTTTATTTGTCCAAGATTATGAAGGAGCCCTCAAATGCCCCTTTCCCAGAAAGTCTTAAGAGAACAAGATCTGGAAATGCAGCTTCCTTAATGAGAAAAGAGTCTCAGGGAACAATCACTGAACCAGAGAATAAGATGAGAAAGCAGTCGATTTCACCAGAGAAAATAGACGACAGATGGGCGGGGTTGCTGCCAGATAGCAAGGATTTTGAAGAGGCTATAATTGCTGCTGCTCTGGGGTCAACTCAGGAAACATTCAAGCTGGTGCAAGGAAGTAAAAATACTGCAATCCTTCCAAGGAAAGTTGACAAAAGATTGGGAGTTTTTCAAGACATTACTTTGTCTACGAGTCCACGAGCCTGACTAACTAACTTTATTTATTTTGACTATGATTAGTAATCTAATTGCATTCTTAAGTTACGGTAACATCATTGATATTTAACTATCATCGGAGATAAACTTGTTCTCCTTTACTCCATACTTCCTCAAGGAGGTCGTATGTGGTAACACCTAATGTCTTTAGGGCGGTGTATAATTAGTGATATTGGTGCCTCTGCGGAAGTCCAACATCTTTTTGTTATGCCTATACGGCAATTCATCTTCAATAAAAAATTATTTCTTCTCTCATTTGATAGATTACTATTTTCACTCTTTCAATAATAGGTTTGTCACTCTAGTATATGCGAAATGGTGGACAATTCTTGCTCAATAAGGAATAATTGAAACCTTTTGTAGAACTCTGAATATATAAAAGTCACTTTTTATTTTTAATATACATTTGAGTAGATCATATTCAAGTTATTAAGGAACATGGAGATATTCATGGAGCTATTCAGTCGAACTGTCTCTTTTATTCTTGCTCGGATTCAGTTTCCGTTTCACTATTTCTTTCTATTGAGTTCACCACCAATGTTACTGGAACTGGTTTAACGAATACTTATTAGCTCTCCTCCTGTTGATTAGATAGAAGACACTAAATATTACAACAGCAGCTGCAACAGCAACTCCAACAGCCCTTTGTGCCACCGGTATGTTCTTCACAACTAGCGTGCTTTTTTCCAATGTTGATCTAAAAAATGAAGCATGTGGTAATCCAAGCTCAGAGAGCTTCTTGTGTGCCTCTTCGAAGTCTTTTTTGAAAGCATCTTTATTCTGTCACCGAATTAAGTTTATTAGATTTATCAATTACTACAGAAAAACCTTTGAGTTAACTGCTTAGCTAGGAAGTTGAAGATAATGGTGTGTTGCAACAACTAAACTTTGAGAAAAGACATGGTAAACATGAGCTATCATAATACCGTTGCATAAAGTTGCACATAGCCACGGAATTTTTTATCGTCAAGCAGAGCTTTATCAGTGGGAAGTGTCAAGAGACTGGAATCCTTCTTGTTGGCGAGCTCCCTAAGAGATCATTGTATCATTTAGGAAAGTAAACATGAGAATTTTTTCTTTTAATCAATGGTGAAATATATAAAAGAAGTCTGGGTGTTGTATAGTAATCATACTCAAAGTATGAGTTGTCAAATTTTAAAGTCTCGCCAGTAGGATGGCCGTGAACTCCAGATATCTCAGAATCAGCTCTTCTGGCCTGCAGCAGCAAACCCAAAAGGGTAACCTTTGAGACAAACATCACCTTTGAGACAAACATCATTATCTGTGAGAAATATCAGTATCTTGATGCAGATCCATATTATATAGTACCAGTTTGAGGCCTCCAGATAATGCTACTATATCCTTGTCGTCAGAGAGTCCCACTCTGTGAAAGACATCTCTTAAATCTGATGCACCTACGGAAAGAGGAACACAGTAAGCGATAAAAGACGTGTGGAGGAATATAGCACTGAGCTTTAAAGCTCTCAGAAATTCATGCTAAATCCAATAATTGCTCCAAGGTTGCTGATAACAGTTTTCAATATTCACAATATTCGCAGTAGGATGTAACCAAGCCAGTTTCATGGTCACTGTCCATGATATTCAAGAGCTTCACAAGTTGGACTATGTTTTTTCTTCTTTTCTTTCTCAGAAGTTCTCCTGAGAAATATATATAGAACTGCAAGTGGAACACGCTTAGAAGACTGTGCAAATCACAAAGAAACTAAGGAATGTCATTTCCAAGATTATTGACATGTAACCGCATTGATGCAGAACGAAGCAAGAGTGCTTCCTACATTCAAGTTGTTTAGAAACAAGAAACTGCAAGAAGTACAATTAGGCACCAAATATGGCCTAATCGGATAATAATCAAGTAGTCCCTCTCAGTTTAACTCAAAGTCCTCTCATTGCAGCTCAGCAGGAACAGTATCCAGGATATCAGAGTTAGATAGCTTCTTCACCTCTGGCAGTATAAAATCTTTCCGATCAATGGGGAAAGCCTATAATTTACAAAGTTGGTTTGTTTAACTCCTATAAGTCTAATGCTAATCTTATAAAGTAACAACTACTAGCTAATTTGATATCATGCTAACTCTTTCCCTATTAAAAAGCGCATAATTTTCCAACATGATAAATAAAAATATCTTTCCCCGTGTGATGAGATGTTTCAGCTGTAAAAAGAATCCTATGTTAGAGCATACATGAGTCCTGGGCCGCTCAACACATTCCCAAAGGGTGAAAATCGCATATAAGATAAGTAAATTTATGATCATTTACAGATGACTAACCTTGTTTGCCATCAGGAAGGCACCCTTCATTTGGTGAAATTTGTGAATCCTGGTAGAAAGGTAAAAGTTAGTGATGGATTTAAACTAAATAAAAGAAGTATTAGTAATTATTTTTTTCATCCTTTTCTAGCCTACCTTTCTACCGGGGACAAACTCGATTTTCGGACCACCAAGTGTTTCAAGAGCAACAACCCCAGCAAGCTGCAGTGGCAAATAAAAAAGGTAGTACTACTAATTAAGCACAATGTCCATTCTGTAAGAACCAGTACATTTTTTTTAATTACTAGCTAGCATTCATCTGGCATTAATTAGCAAATTACTACACCTACTTATCACAAAATGGACAACAATTGTTGACACAACAGATATATATCTCGCTCACCTGATAGAGGTCAGGATACGTTATTGTGGGATGTTTGGCCTTGATATTGTCTGCACTCCAGATCAAATACGAAGGCATTAATTATATAGAAGGTAGTAGAAGTTACTATTGCAAAAGAACACTTAATATAAGTATACGCAATTGGTGCAGGGCCGCCTCAATAATGTTGGGGAATAAGGGGCCTTAACGGTTTTTTTTCCTCACAAAAACGAGGAAAGAAAAATATTTCATATATATTTTTTCATTTGAAGTCTACTCTTTGAGAATCTATGTCAGATATATATCTCATTAACTTCCTCGAGAGCTCCTTTTTGACATTGTATCAAATTATTCTCTCTTTTTGTTAGTTCTAAGCACCAAATTCATATTTTCTAATTGACATATTTTATCTTCTAATAAATAGTTAAAATGACAATATATATTACGTAGTAAAATATCAAGCAAGTTTTAGATGGAAACAATACTAAAAATTTGAAATAATAAAACTTGACTCAAGAAGTTAATAACTTGATTTGAGAATACTTGTTTGGTGCTTCAATACACTTCATGCAATATTTGGTGCCCGAGAAAAACAAAAATAGCAAATTCATACATTGTAGCTCTTGTATTTCAGAGCAATTTAGTCAAAGACTCTCTTGAAAACAATAAAGAAATATAAAAGCATAGAAATATACTAAAAGTTTTAAAGAGGAAGTTTAAATAGGTTAAGTATCGTAGAAAAATCAATCAGGATCCTTCACTTATGTCAATATACTAAAAACAAATTGAGTATTCGTGCTATATATATATATATATATATATATATATTGTTAATTACTGATTTAGGGCTTTCTTTTCTATCAATTAGTTAACTATTTTCTTTTAATGACAAAAAGTTTAAAATACTTTATAATATATATAAGAAATGGGCCTCAAAAAATGAGGAGCCTAAAGCCTAGGCTTTAGAGCTTCATCCAAAAGCCGTCTGCATTGGTGTATGCCGTATCAGAAGACAATGACTGGTTTTTCTTTGGACAAAATTAAAAAGAAAAAAATGTAATTTTCTGTTTCTATTGAATAGAGTAATTAAGTTGACTAAATTTTTCAACGTATAAACTTATCTATTGACACATATTAATTAGCTTATGCATGCGAAGACTATAGAAAAGTTAAAGGTTAAAATGAAGCTCACCAATTGCAGTTTTGAGATTATTATTATTATTGGCAGATTGAGTTGTCTTTGTTGTAGCATCAGTAGAAGTACTATTTCCTGCATCACCATTATGAGAATTGGCAATTGAGAATTGGGATGCATACGCTAAACGAAGCAGATCCGTAGCACTGTACTTGTCCTTCCATATAAGATTTAGAAGATCTACCCGTGCTTTATCTATCTCATTCCTATACTCGACATCTATTCGTGGTGCCATCGATAGTACTAATATAATAACGTAGTAATTTTACACTGAAACTATATATTATGCTGAGTGGTCGTGTTTTTGGTTTAACTTTGATTTGATGAATGAAGTTATGAAACGATGATTATATATAAAGAACAATTCGGAGGGGAATTTTATAAGGATGACGTTAAGAAGCAATGAATATGGAACAACACAAGAAACGAATTGGTTATTTTGCTTCTTCATATGGCACTGATTATGACTCGTGAATAACGTTGAGGGAAAAAGAAAGTCGTGCTGTACACGTGGGTCTTTTATTGGACGAAAAAGAAAAGAACATTTGTAATTTTGTATGACGGAAAAATAGGCAAATGGTTACTTTTCGTATCCATTTACAATTATTATTCAATTTTGGTCATTTTGTATTACGGAAATATAATTTGGACAAAAATATTTTAAAACTCCAGCATACTATTCGAAACTTTTGTTTGTGAAACTCCGCGCTGTTATGTTGGGTTCGAACTCGGGAACAACATCATAGAGTATCCTTTGAGTTTCACTTGCATTTTTTTTTAAACTGGATATAGAAGTTGTACCATGAGTAATCTTTTAACACTATTTGAGAAACTTAATTATTACCTTCAACTGCAACCAATGTGTATAACTAATTAATTAAAGTAGATGAGACATTTTAAGTGGTTGACTTAACTAATAATGAGTGCTTGATAACACACGTAGAAACTTTTTAAAAATGCGAACTAAAAGTATCTAATAGGAATATGTTATCATGTGTTTTCAATTGAAACAAATTGTACTTCGAGTGTCTAGATGAAATTTAATGACAAATTGAAGGATTTGTCGATGGGTTCCGCCTTATAATTTATATTATCCCACATATCAATAGGGTGGATGTATCATATGTGGTACAGATTCAGTAGAATCAATAGCTTTGCCTATGTATATATTAAAAAAATTACTAAATATATCTAAATAATAAACTGTGAATTCAGTAGCATAAATAAATTATCGGTCGATGAAAGCTAGAAGTTATCCGAATCCGTAAACTTCAAAATTATAGATACGCCTTTACATATCAAATTACAGGTTGTCACATAACTTAAGAAAGTGTTACTAATAGTTTAGTATTGCAACCCGACTGTTACAGCACACAAAAATTATACTAGAAACGAAACTTATAGTAGGAGTATTAGTTATGCAAAGATTAGATCATTAATATCGAGTGTTAAGGTGACAAAACTGTTAAATATACACAATATTGTGTATATTAGTCTCTCGGTTTTGGTGTACAAACTGTGTACATGGTAGATAAATTAGGTAAGGTTTTAGTCTCCTAGTTTAGGTAATGTTGTAGTGTAAATAGTATTGTATACTTACCATAATATTTGTATTACCATAACTGTATAATTAGTATCCAAATAGAATAAGGTTTTAGGAATAGAATAGGAATAGGATTCTCCTATTATGGAAATATGTAACTTGTATATATAGCCTTTCAATCAATGAAAATAATCAAGTGATTATTTCTTTCATGGTATCAGAAGTCTAGGTCTTAAAATCCTCTCCCCCTTTTCTTCCTCTTGGCCGTCGACCGACCAGTGCACAAAGCCGAGACCAACATTTTTCCGCAACTTGTTCTCGGATTGGTTGATTCCGACGGTACCTCTACTTCCCAATTTTTTTCTCCCAAAATCCCTCAATCACATATTGTTCTATCAATATGTCTACATCCCGGAACACGTTTCATCTTGCCCTTATAGTTTCTAACATCAAGAATAACATTCCTCTTGTTCTTGAAATAGAAAATGTCCATTATGCGACGTGGGCCGAACTGTTCAAAATTCACGCACGATCGCATCAAGTCATCCATCACATAATCCCCGCGGCTCCTGAGGATACGGAGGTGCCGAAACGCGAGGATGATCCTAAGTTGTAGACGACTCTTGATGCTATTGTCCTTCAATGGATATATTCCACAATTTCTACCGACCTTTTGCAAATAATTATTGAGTCTGGCGCTACGGCATAGGCCACTTGGGATAGACTGCGTGATATATTCCAAGATAATCAAAATTCTAGAGTCGTTACCCTTGAGCAGGATTTCTCTCACGTCAATATGGAAGATTTTCCTAATGTTTCGGCTTATTGCAAAAGATTAAAGGAATTGGCGAACCAACTTCGCAATGTTGGCGCGCTAGTTTCAAACGATCGTTTGGTCCTCCAAATGGTTTTCAGCCTCTCCGAGGCCTATAGTGGTGTGGGAACGCTTCTTCAGCAGAGCAATCCGTTTCCGCAATTTTATCAGGCTCATTCTATGCTTACACTCGAAGAAGCAGGCATGGAAAAATGAGCGGCTATCGGTGCTAGTCCCGTAGTCATGATGATCG
Source organism: Anisodus tanguticus (assembly GCA_034509755.1). Lineage (NCBI taxonomy): Eukaryota > Viridiplantae > Streptophyta > Magnoliopsida > Solanales > Solanaceae > Anisodus > Anisodus tanguticus. Next base: position 13,590,552 of record CM067544.1, read on the forward strand.
AGTCCACGGTGTATCCTACCGGTTCCAACAACTCGGGCCAAAACCGCAACAACGGTGGCGGAAAAAGGGGTGGAATTAGAAAAATAATGGTAAGAACTGTGGCGGCAACAACGGCGGCAGCCGGAAGAATGGTGGTGGCGGTGGGGGTCGCGGTGGTCAGCAGCAGCAGTTCTGGGGCCCACAGTGGGCCCCTATGCAGTGGCAGTGGGCCCCACAACAGAAGTTTGGGCCGAGCCAGTTTTCCCCACAACAGCAGTTTAAGCCCAGCCAGTTCTCACCCAACTGGCAGTGGGCGGCCCAGCAGCAGTCCAGGCCCAATTCGACCTGGTCCACATACAATCAATAGTTTGGGCCGAGACCGCAAGCAGGGGTATTTGGGCCTCCCCCCCCCCCGCAGGCCCATCACGCAGTGGCACCCACGTCTACCGACATAGAAGCCGCAATGCACAAGCTTGGTTTAACTCCTCCGGACCCAAATTGGTATATGGATACCGGTGCCACTACCCACATGGCATCCGATTCAGGTACGCTCTCGTCTTATTCCAATTTGAGCAACCCTCGCGGCATAATTGTTGGTAATGGTAATTCTATTCCAATTCGTGGTTATGGTCATAAAACTTTGTCTCCTCCCTCATCCACCTCTTATCTTGAAAAACACCCTACACGCCCCTAAATTGATTAAAAACTTAGTTTATGTCCGTAAATTCACTACTGATAATTCTGTTTCTATTGAATTTGATCCATTTGGTTTCTCTGTGAAGGATTTCAAGACGGGGAGTCCTCTCATGAGGTGTGATAGTAGGGGAGATCTTTATCCTATCACACCCAGTTCCGGTCCATCGCGTCAAGCCCCGCCATCCGCTTTTGCAGCCATTTCTCCTTCCTTGTGGCATGCTCGTCTTGGTCATCCGGATCATCTATTTTGTCGTATTTAGATAAAAAATAGTTTTATTTCATATAAGGGTACGAGTAGTACTCCAAATTGTCAGTCTTGTTCTTTAGGAAAAATTGTTAAGTTGCCATTTGTAGACTCAAATTCTCATACTTTAATGTCATTTGATATTATTCATAGCGACTTATGGACGTCTCATGTTCTTAGTTCTGGGTCATCGGTATTATGTTCTCTTTTTGGATGATTACTTTAAGTTTTTATGGTCATTTCCAATAGCGAAAAAATCTCAAGTTTTTTCCATCTTCTTGAAATTTAGAGCATTCATTAGAACCCAATTCGAACGAGAAATCAAAAATATTCAGTGTGATAATGGCAAAGAATATGACAATGGGGTGTTTCGGGAATTCTGTGCTAATAATGGGATCAATTTTTATTTTTCTTGTCCTCATACGTCTTCACAAAATGGAAAAGCCGAACGCAAAATTCGTTTCATAAATAAACATTGTCCGAACTCTATTAATTCACGCTTCCATACCCCCATATTTTTGGCATGATGCTCTTCAAATGGCTACATATCTCCTTAACATTATTCTTTCCAAAGGTCTGACATATTTTTCCCCTCTTCAAATTTTATACAATAAAACTCTTTATTCTCATTTTCGGGTCTTTGGGTGCTTGTGTTATCCGTTATTCCCCTCCACCACAATTAACAAACTTCAGGCCCGGTCTACTCCGTGTGTGTTTTTGGATTTTCCGTCTAATCATCGTGGTTACAAATGCTTTGATTTATCCTCCAATAAAATCATCATTAATCGTTATGTAATTTTTTATGAAACTCAATTTTCATTTGCTAAAGTCAATACTCTCGTGCCTAGTTCGTATAATTTTTTAGATGATAGTATATCCCCGTATATTATTCACCATTTTTCGAACGTATCCCGCACCTAAAATTCTCAAGCGGGCCCACTGCCCGCTGGTACTCCCCACACCGTGTTGTCTTCAAATACGGGTCCAAAGAATCGGGCCATCCATTCTCGGCCCGGGCCTTGCACCGTTTCGGGTCCAGATATTGGGTCGATCCCGATTTCGGTTCTCGATCGGCGGCGGAGCCCACCGCCCGCCGCCGACTCCGTCCCGAGTCCCAAAAATTCTCAAAATCCACCTGCCTCTGCCCCGAGTCATGGACCAGTCACCCGTAGTCAACGGGGGATTTTTACACCAAAAAGAAATTTTAATTTACATTCTAATGTTCTTAAATCATCCTTACCCCGAAATCATGTGTCTGCATTAAATGACCCGAATTGGAAAATTGTTATGACCGATGAATATAATGCTCTTATTGATAATAAGACGTGGGAGTTGGTGCCCTGTCCATCTGGTATTAATATTATTAGGTCTATGTGGATTTTTGCTCATAAGGAAAATTCAGATGGGTCATTTGCCCGACATAATGTGCGGCTTGTGGGCGATGGTAAGACTCAGCAGGTTGGTGTGGATTGTGGTGAGACGTTTAGTCCGGTGGTCAAGCCGGCTACCATTTGCACTGTGCTCAACTTAGCTCTTTCGAAGGCATGGCCTATTCATCAGTTAGATGTAAAGAATGCTTTCCTCCATGGGGATCTTAAGGAAACAATTTATATGCATCAGCCTTTGGGATTCAGGGATCCTAAACATCCGCATCATGTCTGTTTGTTGAAGAAGTCCTTATATGGGCTTAAGTAGTCTCCACGAGCCTGGTATACGAGGTTTGCAGACTATGTTTCGACTATTGGGTTCACTCACAGCAGGTCGGATAATTCCTTGTTCATCTACCGTCGTGGTTCTTCCTTGGCCTATATTCTGTTATATGTGGATGATATCATTTTGACTACCTCTTTCGATGCCTTACGCCAGTCTATCATGACCATGCTCAGCTTTGAGTTTCCTATGAAAGACTTGGGGCCCTTGAGTTACTTTTTGGGGATTGTTGTCACTCGCTATTCCGATGGGTTGTTCTTATCTCAACGGAAGTATGCAGCTGAGATCATCGAGAGGGATGGGATGTCATTCTGTAAGTCCATTTCCACTCCAGTTGATACTAAGCCCAAGCTTAGTGTCGCGGTCGGCGTACCCTACGAGGATCCGACCCGCTATCACAATCTTACAGGGGCCCTACAGTATCTTACCTTTACGAGACCGGATATTACATATGTTGTCCAGCATGTGTGTTTGTTCATGCATGATCCCAGAATTGAGTACATGAATGCACTCAAACACATCATTCGGTATATTAAGGGTACACTTGACTATGGTTTGAATTTATATCCTTCATCGACGTCCACACTTATCTCATATACGGATGCTGATTGGGGTGGTTGTCCATACACCAGACGGTCTACGTCTAGCTATTGTATGTTTCTTGGCAACAACTTGGTCTCCTGGTCTGCGAAGCATCAGTAGACTCTATCCCACTCAAGTGTCGAGGCTGAATATCGAGGGGTAGCTAATGTGGTCTCCGAATTATGTTGGTTACGTAATTTGCTTTTAGAGCTTCATTGTCACATTCATAAGGCAACCTTGGTTTATTGCGATAATATTAGTGTCATCTACCTTTCTGATAATCCGGTTCAGCACCAACGCACTAAGCATATCGAGATGGACATTCACTTTGTCCGCGAAAAGGTTGCTCGGGGTCAGGTACGCGTCTGTCATGTCCCGTCAAGTTATCAAATTGCAGACATCTTTACAAAGGGTCTTCCCTCGGTCCTTTTTAAAGATTTTAGGGACAGTCTCAACGTTCGAAGACCGCCCACTATGACTGTGGGGGTGTGTTAAATAAATACAATATACATGTGTATATTGTGTATATTAGTGTCTCGGTTTTGGTGTACAAACCGTGTACATGGTAGATAAATTAGGTAAGGTTTTAGTCTCCTAGTTTAGGTAATGTTGTAGTGTAAATAGTATTGTATACTTACCATAATATTTGTATTACCATAATTGTATAATTAGTATCCAAGTAGAATAAGGTTTTAGAAATAGAATAGGAATATGATTCTCCTATTATGGAAATATGTAACTTGTATATATAGCATTTCAATCAATGAAAATAATCAAGGGATTATTTCTTTCAAAAACAAATGTAGTAAAGATATTTATTTTTTTTATGTAAAATTCAACATTATTAATATAGTGGTTGTAGTCCTTCGGGACATGGCTGAGTGATTGTGAGGTGGGACTCCCATGTTGTTGATCCGCGATCAAAACCAACCTCCGTCTGTTGCTCAGTCATTAGCTCTTCTCATGGGGTTTACCTAGTGCGGTTTACGTCTTCTGTGTGGTTTGCGAGCGATTGCACAGTGAGCAGGTTACTACAGAGTGCTCACCCGAAAGGCAGAGGCTATGGATTTTCCTGGGGATTTATATATATATTGGTTGTTATTTTTCCTCATAACTGATTTGTGCATAAATTATGCGGGAATATTTATAATTATGCAGGATTAGATTATTGAAATTAGACTGTAGATATTAATAATACATGAATTAAAAAGCACTAAAATACAAAATTCAGAAGTGTAAAGTCTCTTTTCTTACAGATTTCTCTTGGCTCTTTAATGAAGTGTAAAGTTCCGTTTATAAGCTTTACTGGTAATTCTTCATAAAATGAATAAGCGGTTCTGATCCAGTTAAAATTTAGAACATTTTGTTAAACTGAAAACCCAACCATTAAGAACCGCTAGCCGATTGAAAACCGATAACAAATATCTTACTGGTTTGGTTATCGATTTAGCATATTTACAAACCGATAACCGATAAACCGAACCAATAATATTACAAAATCAGACCGAACTGACCAATAATCATCCCTAGTACAAAGGTAGCTCTTACTTCTCTTTTGTTCTTATGAGCTATGGCAATAAACTATTATAAGTGACAACTAGTAGAAAACAGAGAATTAATAAATGTGTTGCCAATCTGTGAATAATTCTTCCTCAATCAGGGATGTGTCTGAACCGTCAGTAGACCTATGATATTTCAAAGCCACCAAATACATGTTATTTTACACTTAGAGTAGCTACAAGCAGCACATCCCAAGATTTATTCATGAAACATAAAGAAATACTAGCATCAATTTTGATGCCATTGAATTATGGAGCTATTCAGTTTCCAATTTCCTTCAATTGAGTTCGCCAAGGTATTGGAACTTGTGTTGTTGCTAATGCTTACTTGAGTCTCCTGTTGACTTCATAAAAGTAACTCAATATTACAACAGCTGCTGCAACAGCAACTCCAACAGCACCTTGTGCCAACACCGTGCTGTTCTTTACTGCTAACTTGAAGCAAGATGAAGGTGAGGTGAATCCAAGCTCTGAGAGTTTCTTGTGTGACTCTGCATAGTCTCTGAAAAAAACCTCTTCGTCCTGTCACAAAAATAAGTAGATATAACTATTACAGAAAAAGCTTTTGAGTGAGATTACTTAGGAAAAAACTTTCCGAGTGAGATCACTAGAAATTTTGAAGAATAGTGCAGCTCTTTAGCCAAATGGTTATGCATAATGGTTAAATTGGAAGAAAGATTCAAATAGGATTGTTGCTCATTCATTTGCCCACTAAAAATATTTGCACGGTAATGTGAGCTGTGATACCTTTGCATAAAGTTCCACATAAGGGCGGAATTGTGGATCTTCAACCAGAGCCCTATCAGTAGGAAGTTTCAAGAGACCTTCCGAATCTTCCTTGAGGAGCTCCCTAAGAGATCATTGTATCATTTGGGCAAGCAGTCATGAAAATTTTCTTTTTACAATGGTGAAACATAAGAGAGATTCCTGGATATAGTAATCTTACACAAAGTATGAGTTGTCAAATTTCAAGGGCTCTTTAGTCCAAGGGCCCTCAAAGCCAGACCTCTCTGGATGTGCTCTTCCCTGCAACAGTAAACACAAAAGAGGAACTTTAAGACAAGCTGACTTATATTCATGTGGGAAAAGTATCAATATCTGGATATTGCAGATCCATGTGACATAATACCAGTGTGTGGCCTCCAGACAATGCCACTATATCTTTGTCAGTGAGTCCCATTCTGTAAAAGACGTCCCTAAGGTGTGGTGGACCTAAAAGGACACAAGGAGCAAGTGATAGTATGCGTTATGTGACATGCAATATGCTGAGAATATGTTTCAAAGTCAGAGCACTGAGTTATAGAGCACTCTCAGAAAATCGCCAATTCTTCTAATTACTACAAGGTAGCTGGGAGCAGTTGTAGCAATGTTTACAATTTTCGCAATAGGATATTACCAGATCCAGTTCAATGTCATTTTCAAGATCTCCCACCAATAGGAATATATATTATCTTCCTCTACAGAATTTTCTTTTGAAATAATGGGAACAGCAAGTAGAAACATGTTTAGGAGACGACGCACTATTGCAGTTTAGCAAAGAAACTAAATAATGCCATCTCCAAGATTATTGACATCTGACTTCAACATAGAAGCAGAACCAAGTATATTCAAGTTGTTCAGAAACAATATAGAGCAGGAATAATAATTAGACACCAAATATGGGATGATCAGGAAACTGAAGTAAATAGGATAGATGAAGCTCCACCTGATTTTATGCACTGAATCAAGTTTAACTAAATTTTTCATTGGCACCTCAGGTGCCATAATGTGAAATTTTGGTCTGTATTGTTTCTGTAGTTCTAAAGACTAATCTTAAACAACCTAGCTATTTTCAATTATTTTTACCCTGTATTCTCATGGATTCTTCCCTACCCTACAAGAGAATGAGGATAACTTCACCTTGTCAATTGTGATACCAAGTATAGTAAGCTACATGTTCCGTCAAATAAGAAGAATCCTAGACGGTAAACATCAAATCTAAATCAGATATAAATTTTGAGTTTTTTTATCTATTACCTTAATTTCAAACAATAGATTAGCTAAGCCAACCTTTTTAGAAGACTAACCTTGTTTTGCATCAGGAAGGCGCCCTTCTTCTGGTGAACTTGATGAATCCTGATACAAAGGTGGAAGTTAATTACTAATTAAAAACAGGTCCATCAAATGATTTAAAGTTTAAAATAGGAAAAGGAGGCATGTCTTCATCTTATCTGTACCTTTCTACCAGGTACAAAACCAATGGTAGGACCTCCAGTTACTTCAACAGCAACAACTCCAGCAAGCTACAGTCCCAAATAAAAACGTAATTACACACAATGTCAAATCTGGAAAAAAACAGTATATTTTTGTTTCCCTGCATCACTACTACTAATACAACTAACATTAAGAACCTTCCTAAAATGGATAACAAATCTTCGACACTAGTATCCTCACCTGATAGAGGTCAGCATACGTAATTTTAGGATGTCTGGCCTTAATTTCTTCTGTACTCCACATAAAAGAAAAGGCATTAGAAGATAGGATCTAGTATCACAGGCTTCAAAGTTGATTAAACTGATAAAAGAAGCACTTAATGTAAACAAATATGGCCATTGGAGGATGTGTATTCAGATGACCATGACCAGTTTATCTTAATTTAAAGCAAAATTAGAAACTGTCTGTTTTTTTCTCTTGAAAAGAGAAATATTGATATACTAACAGAGACAAGATAATAGATACTCGCATACTCCCTCCGTCTCAAATTATTTGTCGCTTTTTTGGTTTACATTCCCCTTAAGAATTATTAATTAGGAGGGGTATTTGACTTACTTTAACCTTATTTATGTCTAAGTTATAATCTCTCTCCATTAAATGTTGTTGGGATACAATTGTTGCAGAGAACGGGAAGTAAGTAACTATTACAATGGTAAGAAAGGATAAACTAAATATTACAATAAACTGGAAATCAAGAACTTAACAAACTGCTTGTGTGATTTGTCGAGTCGAGTGATGGCACTCTGTCTTTAAGACAAGATTGCCCCGTAAATCTCATTTTACGTTGTCGGGCAATAGTCTCCCAAGATACAACAGCAACTTAACAATTGAGCAAAGGAAACTCAAGTGTTATTCTTGAAGAACTTTGAGTTTAGTAACTTTGCTAGAGAGGAAGAAGATGAATTTAGAAAATTCTGAAGTATTTTCTAAGTGATGTGTAGTCTCTTCAATTGAGCCAAAGGCCTCAATTTATAGTGTAAGGAGAAGACCCCTCAACTAGCCAACTAATGGCCTTCAATAGCCATGTAATGGCACTTAATTGAGAGGTTACATTCAGCCAAATAATGGCTGAATTCATGTACCAAGTAATGGAGAATCAATGCTCCAAAACCAGTTCAAAGGTCAGAACTTTCCAACTTCCCGTTGCAGCATTCTGCCTCCGAAGCGTCGCGGTTCTGTGAATTAGCGACGCGGGTCCAGTGATTGGCCACCCAATTAGCATCGCGGCGCTGCCTAGGAGGCGCTCCGGCGCCTCGGCTCTGACAGGGTTGCACCACGGCCCTTCGCGGCTCCGCGGCGATTTCCGACTCGTTTCATCTTACACTTCTTCCTTCTTCTACCAAAGTGGAATACATTGTCATCTGGCCAATAACCGTCCATAATTCTATGTCTCAAACGTATTACATACGTACCAATATTTCTTTCACTAATGAAATTTGTGATACTTGGCACCACGTGTGCACGTGTGTGGATCCGACGTTTCCGACGTGCGGGCCCCAATTGTTCGAGTCATAAATTAATGAGATATACTTAATTCCACATTAGTAAATTTCCAACAATCCCCTCTTTCAGCGGACCGATGTTGCATCTGGATAGGTAGCATACGCTTTGAACCTTCCATAGTTGAATACCATCGGACTTACTTACTGCGCAGTGAACGTGACGTCTTGAACCGTCAGTGTTTAATGTAAGCCAAGTCAACGGTACCAACACAACAACTTCCCTTACTCTGTTCTTCGTAACGTTTTGTCCGTTGTGGCCGTGGACACTTCTTGAATTCTTAAGTGCGTTCATTTGAGGCGGTCTGTCCTCTCACTTAAATAGGTGGTCTCCTACAAGGTATCCTGCTATATCCCACTTTACAAGTGTTAGGAACCATTAAAAGTTTTCCCAAACCTAACCTCAACTGGTGAGGATCATTAAAGGTTTTGGAAGCTTAACCTTTACCCACACTGCAGATAGCACTTATAGTCTATCGCGGAAACGGCTTTGGATTTGATGTTTCTTTACATAAATCAATATCCGAAGTGCTCATGCTTCCACCGAAGCGATCAACTGAACCTTTACAGCTTAGTTTTTCCATTGAACCTAATTGGATCTCCAATGAGTAAGGTTGGATAACCACCGTATTGGTCCTTATACCTTGGGTTTTAAGTCCATTCCCCTAGACATGCAGAACATCTGATCCTTGGGTAAGCCCTTTGTCAGTGGGTCTGCTATGTTATCCTCTGATTTTATGTAATCAATGGATATTATACCCGTGGTGATCAGCTGCCTAACGGTCTTATGTCTCCGTCGAATATGATGAGACTTGCCGTTGTATATAGAATTATGTGCCCTTCCTAGAGCCGACTGGCTGTCGCAGTGGATCATTACAGAAGGTACAGGTTTGTTCCAACAAGGAACATCCTCTAAGAAGTCGTGAAGCCACTCAGCTTCTTCTCCTGCTTTGTCTAAAGCGATAAACTCTGATTCCATCGTGGATCGGGCGATGCAAGTTTGCTTAGAGGATTTCCAAGACACAGCTCCACCACCAATTGTAAATACATACCTACTGGTGGACTTGGTGTTCTCCATATCAGATATCCAGTTTGCATCACTGTACCCCTCTAGTACAACTGGATATCTCGAATAATGCAACCCGTAAGCTAGCGTGTATTTCAGGTATTGTAGTACACGATTCAACGCCTTCCAATGATCATTACTTAGATTACGGGTAAACCTAGCCAACTTGTTGACTGCATAAGCAATATCAGGTCGGGTGCAGTTTATTATGTACATCAAACTACCGATCACCTGTGCATATTGCTCCTGGCATACGGGTGCACCACAATTTTTATCAAGCTTTTGATTTCTATCCAGTGGTGCCTGTATAGGCGAACTGTCAAACATCCCAAAATTTCTCAACACATCCTCGATGTAGTGAGACTGAGATAAGACCAATCCGTCAGATGTCTTAGAGATCTTTATCCCTAAGATGACATCTGTGATACCCATATCCTTCATGTCGAAGCATAGTTTCAACATGTTCTTAGTCTCTAGAATCATGCTAGGACTGCTCTCTGTGATCAACATGTCGTCTACATACAGGCATATCATGACGAACGAATCAGAGTTACCTTTCATGTAGACACATTAGTCACATTCATTAATGGCGAAACCCTTCGATAGTAGAGTACTATCAAATTTTTCGTGCCATTGCTTCGGGGCTTGTTTCAGCCCATACGAAGATTTGACAAGCCGACATACTTTCTTCTCTTGCCCTGGAACCACATACCCCTCAGGTTGTTCCATATAGATTTCTTCTTCCAAATCACCATTTAGGAAGGCTGTCTTGACATCCATTTGATGTATCTCAAGGTCACGCAACGCTGCGATCTAAATGAATACTCGTATGGACGTCATCCGAGACACCGGGGAGTACGTGTCAAAATAGTCAAGGCCTTCTTTCTACCGATAGCCCTTGACTACCAATCTGGCCTTGTACTTATCTATAGACCCATCTGCTTTATACTTCCGTTTGAGTATCCATTTACAACCCAACGGTTTATTTCCCGGAGGAAGATCAACCAACTCCCAAGTATGGTTATGAAGAATGGAGTCTATTTCAGTCTCAATAGCTTCTTTCCAGAGCGGTGCCTCGGGAGCTGACAATGCTTCAGCAATTGTCCTTGGTTCATCATCAACCATATAAGCTACAAAGTCAGGACCGAAGGATTTGTCCTTCCTGGCCCTTTTACTTTGCCTTAGTTCCATCTCTGGAGTCTCCAAGTTCTGAGAGTCTGGAACACTAGATTCCGGATATTCAGCCACTTCAAGATCCACTAGATCTGAACCATCTTGATCCGGGCCGTCAACGACTCCCGGTTCCTTAGATCTTTGTCCATAACTTCGTTTGCGAAAGGCTATGTCTTTTTCCTTTCTAGGAAAGGTATCTTCAAAGAATTGAGCATTCCTTTATTCCATGATTGTACCCCCGTGGATATCTGGAATATCTGACTTATGCACTAAGAAGCGATAAGCACTACTGTTATTTGCATATCCGATGAAAATGCAATCTACAGTCTTAGGCCCAATCTTGACCTACTTTAGCTTGGGTACTTCAACCTTTGCCAAACAACCCCACACCTTTAAATATTTGTAGGTGGGTTTCTTTCTCATCCATGATTCATATGAAGTTTTGTCCTTACCCTTATGTGGGACTCTGTTAAGAATCGTATTAGCGGTAAGGTAAGGACGGCTTCTCCCCACATATTTTGGGGAAGACCGGAATTGATGAGCAATGCATTCATCATTTCCTTCAATGTGCGGTTCTTACGTTCCGCCACACCATTCGACTGAGGTGAGTATGGAGTCATCGTTTGATGAACAATGCCCGATTCGGCATAATATTCCTCAAATGGCGCTACATATTCTCCCCCTCTATCGCTACGAATGGATTTAATCAGCATGCTTAGTTGGTTCTCAACTTCTGCTTTGTAACGTCGGAACTCTTCAAAGGCTTCATCTTTACTTTTCAACAAGTAAAGGTAACAATACCTTGTGATATCATCAATGAATGTCACAAAGTACTTGTCCCCCCCCCCTAGTTTGTGCAAACTTCAAATCACATATATCTGTGTGAATAAGTTCTAGAGGAGCGGTATTCCTTTCGACGGATCGAAAAGGAAGCTTTGTGAGTTTTGCCTCTACGCACACCTCACACTTATGTTGAGGGTTTACGTCGATAGACGGCAACAACTCCAACTTTACCAACCTTTGGATGGACTTGTAGTTGACATGTCCTAATTTATGATGCCATAAATTAGAGGACTCAAGCAAGTAAGAAGAAGATTCAATATTATTGCTTGTACGTAATACAGACATGGCGTTAACTTTGAAGAGGCCTTCACAGACGAATTCTCTTCCCACAAACGTTCCATTCTTAGTGATTACAAATTTATTGGACTCAAATACAAGCCTAAAACCAGCATTAACCAATAAATGACCTGAAATTAAATTTCTTCTAATCTCAGGAACATGCATCACCTCCTTCAGAGTGAGCTCCTTTCCAGAAGTCATCTTCAGGACTACCTTTCCTACCCCCAGCACGTCAGAGGAAGCGTTGTTGCCCATGAACAGCTTCTTGTTTGTAACCGGTGTATAAGTGGAGAAGGCATCTCTATTGGAACAGATGTGTCTTGTAGCACCTGTGTCCATCCACCATTACATGGGATTCTCAACAAGGTTTGCTTCTAGCACCACCGCTAAGAACTCCTCAATCATGTCGTCCAGAAACTTGTCTTTGACGACATTAACCTGTGCCTTGCCCTTAGCCTTGGCCTTCTCTTGTTGCTCAGTCTTGAGCTTGCGGCAGTCCTTGATCATGTGACTAGGTTTCCCACAGTGGTGACAGATTTCTTTGAACTTCTCCGTTGCTTGGGTCTTGCCGTCTTTCTGGAACTTGCGCTTCTTGCTTGGGTTCCCTTTGGCCTCAGCCAGATTTGCCTTTGCCTCAGCGGGTTGTTTACCCCTAGGTAAGGCCTTCTTATTATCTTCTTGAATTTGGAGTTTGATAATAAGTTCTTCAAAGGTCATTTCCTTTGTTTTGAGTTTTAAGTAACTCATAAACTCATTTCACGAGGGAGGTAACTTTTCAATCAGTGATGCAACCAAAAACTGCTCATTTGGTTTCATACCTTCCAAATCCAGGTGATGTAGAATCATTTGGAATTCTGGACTTGGGACATCACTGTTTTACTATCCACCATTTGAGATTTCAGAAATTTCCCAACGATGAATTTCTTAGTACCTGCATCTTGTGCGTTGTACTTCTTTTGCAGTTTCTCCCACAACTCTTTGGCAGTGCCTACGGTGCAATACACCGTGTAGAGAGGGTCTAACAAGCAATTCAATATGTAATTCTTATACATGAAATCACTATGACTCCATGCATCAAGAACCATTTTCATGCCATTAATGACATAGATACATAGGCCCCCTTCAGCCGTTTCAGAAGGCGAAGGGTCCATTTCATCTCCAGCTTGTAGAGGATCTTCTGTTAGGAAACGTGTCATTACCATAACAGTCAGATAGAATAGCATCTTTTGTTGCCATCTCTTGAAGTTTGAGCCCATGAACTTTTCAGGGCGTTCATGGTGGAATCCAGCGGGTGGAGGAACGGCAACGTTCCCTTGAGCGGCAGTAAAGGCGTTGGATGAGCCTTGAGCAACCGGAAATGCATTAGGTGTGCCTTGAGCAGTGGGGAAGGCAGAGGGATTGCCTTGAGTAGCAGCAGCAGCAGAATCAGAAGCAATTTGTTCTCTTCCAGTCATCTTTCTAGGTACTTACAACAAATCTTGTCTTAAAATTGTTGGGATACAATTGTTGCAGGGAACGGGAAGTAAGTAACGTGCGTGGCGAACGGTTCATCAAGAAAGGATAAACTAAATATTACAATAAACTGGAAATCAAGAACTTAACAAACTGCTTGTGTGATTTGTTGAGTCGACTGATGGCACTCTGTCTTTAAGACAAGATTGCCCCGTATATCTCATTTTACGTTGGCGGGCAATAGTCTCCCAAGATACAACAGCAACTTAACAATTGAGCAAAGAAAACTCAAGTGTTACTCTTGAAGAACTCTGAGTATAGTAACTTTGCTAGAGCGGAAGAAGATGAATTCAGAAAATTCTGAAGTATTTTCTAAGTGTTGTGTAGTCTCTTCAATTGAGCCAAAGGCCTCAATTTATAGTGTAAGGAGAAGACCCCTCAACTAGCCAACTAATGGCCTTCAATAGCCATGTAATGGCACTTAATTGAGAGGTTACATTCAGCCAAATAATGGCTGAATTCATGTGCCAAATAATGGAAAATCAATGCTCCAAAACCAGTTCAAAGGTCAGAACTTTCCAACTTCCTGTCGCAGCATTCTGCCTCCGAAGCGTCGCGGCTCTGTGAATTAGCGCCGCAGCTCCCGTGACTGGCCACCCAATTAGCGCTGCGGCACTGCCTAGGAGGCGCTCCAGCGCCTCGGCTCTGACAGGGCTGCGCCACGACCCTTCGCGGCTCCGCGGCGATTTCCGACTCGTTTCATCTTACACTTCTTCCTTCTTCTACCAAAGTGGAATACATTGTCATTTGGCCAATAACCGTCCATAATTCTATGTCTCAAACGTATTACATACGTACCAATATCTCTTTCACTAATGAAATTTGCGATATACTTGGCACTATGTGTGCACGTGTGTGAAAACGACATTTCCGACGTGCGGGCCCAATTGTTCGAGTCATAAATTAATGGGATATACTTAATTCCACATTAGTAATTTCCAACAAATGTTTACTCTATTTCTTAGTCATCTCCATTAATGACAAAATTCTAACAGGGCAACCCGGTACACTAAGCTCCCGCTATGCCGGACCACAAGGGTCTGTTGTACACAGTCTTACCTTGCATTTCTGCCAGAGCCTATTTCTACGGCTTGAATCCATGACCTCCTGGTCACATGGCAACAACTTTAACAGTTACTCCAAGGCTCCCCTTCAAATGACAAAATTCTACTAGGGGTAAAATGAAAAAAACATGATTAATTATGTCTTGAACTTCTAAAATGACAAATAATTTGAGACAACTATTTTTAGTAAACACGACAAATAATTTGAGATGGAGGGAGTATGTACAAAGTTCTCAAGCTTATAAAAACATGTTCCAGTAAAGGAGTTTATGTGGCTATGGTAAATTAAACAGATTATAACTTCACCAAAATGCTTTCAACTGAACAACAGGGAGAAAAAATTACGTATATGCAGAACAAATTGACTTAATTACTAAACATATAAACGTGATAATCCTTATATGATCAACTTTTCATCTTCGAATGAAAACTCAGAAACAGTAAGCATGAGCCATATACTAAAACATGGACTAATTAGCTATCAACATCCAAAATCAATCAAAAGCATTCATGTACTTAAACTGAACTCATTAATCATTAACTGTCGCTTTGACAATCATTATCAATGAACACAAATTCATTTCAAACAGATCATTAATACATCTCTTAAGGCTAAAAAGCGTACCACAAAGATCAATTGCGATTGTGAGACCGCTATTGGCGGCATGCTTGTACTCTATCTCATTCCTGATTGATCCATCAGGTCCTCCAGTTTTTGTTGTAGCATCATAGGTTCCTGCATCATGCCACCTGCAAATTAAAATATCCTTAATTATGTCAGATCAAAATTTATTTCAACACAACATTTGATAATTTTATATACACATACGCTAGACGAAGCATAATAGGAGCACAGTTTTTGCTGGAGATAAGAGCTCGAAGATCTCTTCGTGACTTCTCTATTTCCTTCAGATACTCTGCATCCACTATTGTTGCTGCCATTGATATAATAGTACACTGATATCGTAAACTTTGATGAATGAAATTATGAACTCAAGGATTATATTATATAGAACAATAGAGAGGGGAGAATTTTTTGTAAGAGGGAAGTAAAGAAGCAATGAATATGAAACAACACAAGAAACGAATTGTTTTTTTGCTTCTTCTACTGGCACCGGTTATGAATAATATGGAGGGAAGACCCAAAAAGGATGATCCAGTCGCTTTCTAGACACTGAACAATTGTTCGAAGAGGATTGGCGCGTCGATAAACGTGGGAGTTGAAAAGCGTGGGTAATGTTGGAGAATGTGTTGATATGCGTGTGCTATGGCGTGGGCACGATGGGCCTCGTGTGCTGAGGGTGACGGATCTAACGAAACCTTCATTTTTTGCGTCAACTTATTTTGTTGGTCACTAAACCAGGCTTGATCTATGACGATTACATTGTTTATGGGCTTCTACATTTCGGATTCTGCCTGACTCGGAGGGAAAATGGGAAAGCCCGTAAGAGTTTGGAAAGTTACAAATTCGACCACTCGTCAAACATAATTAATTAATTATAATTGCTAGTTATATATAAATCATATGTATATATATATATATATATATATATATATATATATATATATATATATATATATATATATATATATATATATATATATATATATATCATATGTATACACAACAACAACATACTCAGTGTAATCTCACATAGTAGGATCTGGGGAGGGTAAGATGTACGCAAACCTTACATCTACATTTGTGGGGAGGGTAAGATGTACACAGACCTTACATCTACATTTGTGGGGTAGAAAATTATTTCTGATAGACCCTCGGTTCAAAAGAACATAGTTAATGTAGAAATTTAAGGAAAATAAGATAGCAAGATAACAATAAAAAAATAATAAAGCAACAAATAGGAATACATACATAAGAGTATGGATCTACGTGAAACCTAAATAATTCTACAAAGAAAAGGAGAAGAGGGGAAGGATAGGCTAACCCCTACCCCTTTCACATACAGTGCGACAAACTCAACTACCTACTAAACTTCTATCCAAATCCTTAATCTCCAAATCTTCCTATCTGGGGTCATGTCCTCAGTCAGCTCAAGTTTTGATATGTCTTGTCTAATCACCTCTCCTCAATTCTTCTTTGGCCTACCTCTACCTCTCCTAACTCCTGCCATCGCCATCTCACACCTTCTAACTGGCGCATCCTCACACCTCCTCTTCACATACCCGAACCACCTCAGTCTCGATTCTCTCATCTTGTCCGCCACGGAGGCCACTCCGACCTTGTCTCATATAACTTCATTTCTAATCATGTCTCTTCTAGTATGACCACACATCCATCTAAGCATCTTCATCTCCGCTACCTTCATCTTCTACGCATTAACGTTTTTAACTAGACAACATTCTGCCTCATACAACAGTGATGATCTAACCACCACTTTGTAGAACTTACCTTCAATCTAGGTGAACAACTTTTTATCATAAAGCACTCTGGAGGCTCAGCCTCCATTTCATCCACCCTACTCCAATATGATGTGCGACATCATCATCAATCTCATGTATCCTTGTATTATGGACCCAAGCTACTTGAAGTTTCTTATTTTGGGTATAGTTTGTACCTCAATCTTCACTTTCACATTTGTCTCATGTATCACGTCATATAACTTACACTCCATATAATCCGTCTTAGTCCCGCTTAACCTGAATCATTTAGATTCTAAGGTCGTTCTCCAAACTTCCAACCTATCGTTAACCCCGATACGCATCTTGTCAATCAGAACTATGTCATCTACAAATAACATACACCACAACACCTTTTCTTGAATATGTCAAGTCAATCCATCCATCACTAAGGTAAATAGAAACTGGCTAAGGGTTGATCACTGATGCAACTTCATCACGATTGGAAAGTGTTCAGAGTCACATCTCATAGTCCTAACCATGGTCTTGGCACCCTCGTACATGTCCTTAATTGCCCTGATATAGGCCACTGGCACACCTTTAGACTCCAAACATCTCCAAAGGACCTCTCGAAGGACTTTATCGTATGCATTATCTAGATCAATGAACAACATGTGTAGGTCTCTCTTTTTGTCCCTATACTGCTTCACAATCTCCTGACAAGATGAATAGCCTCTGTGGTCGATCGTCCCGGCATGAATCCAAATTGATTCTCTGATATAGAAACATCCCTCTTCATCCTCATCTCGACCACCATCTCCCAAACTTTCATAGTGTGGCTTAACAGCTTGATACCTCTATAATTATTATAATTCTGGATATCACTCGTGTTCTTGAGACCATTGTACTCCACCTCCACTCCTCTGGCATCTTAGTCATCCTAAATATGACGTTAAACAATCTAGTCAGCCACTCCGTACCTGCCTCCCCCGCGATCTTTCAAAAGTCTATTGGTATCTCATCCGGCTCGATCGCTCTTCCCTTCCTCATCTTACAAATAGCCCCCTAACCTCCGAAACCTTTATGCACCTACAACATTCAAAGTCTTTACGACTCTCAGACTGCTCTAACTCCCCCAACACGATAGTCATGTCCCCTCTTTCATTCAAAAGCTTATGAAAGTACGTCTGTGCCTTTTCAGTCAACACTTCGCCATTCTGCACTTCACTTGATCCAAGTCACGAGACTTTCTCATATGTATATACATACATTAATAATAAAATTATATATTTATCGGTTATTATTTTGTTGGCAACTATACAACGTAAAAAACCTATTTCTTTTAGTTCGTAGTCAGTAATTTCACAGTAAAAGTTTTACTAGGTTGCCTTTTTTGACACGTCTATAACTTATATCCACATTTTTAAAATTTTGGCACATATACCTATTACAGACATACGGTGTTCAAAATTAAGCCTAACAAAACCAAACTTCAATCATATAGTATCTTGAGTTACACATAAGTGAAGTTTAAATATTTTTTGTTTGATTTCAGCATACAGAGTGTCTAAAGTTACCTACAAATGAAGTTCATGCATCTCTGCCTGAAGATTAGGCAATAACGGTTGGATTTCAATTATCTTTTTCTAAACTTCGATTATATGTGCATGAATTTCGAACAAAAATGATTGAAGTTGGGCAAAAATGACTGAATAATTTAGCCACATATGGCTTAAATTCAAGCAAAATGACTAAACTTCAACCATATATGCTTGAAGTAATGCAAAAATGACTATACTTCAGCTATATATGGCTAAGTTCAAACAACATGACTGACTTACTTCAGGCAAATAAGGTTGAAGATCGAGCAAAAATGCTTGACTTCACGCACGTATATGTAGCTGAAGTTTAGACATAAATGGTTGAACTTCAGCAGAATGTGTCTGAACTTCAACCATATGAAATTTCAGTTATTGTGTTTGACATTGACAATACTAACTTCATACATACTTGGAAGTTGTCAGAAAATAAGTTTATATGAAAAAAAATATTAAAAGTGAGCACAAGTTAAATAGCGGCATCAAATTGGATATCCACGCACTTTCTCGTTTTCACAAGGCCATAGATTGTGTTCTTGTTTTTCTTCACCTAATTAATTAACAAATAGGAGCAAAAACAAACTAGATTAGAACTAGAACGCCAATTGTAGCATCTCAAATCATCGACTTCATAGCATAAACAAGGCCATCAAGTTATAGATGGGGAAATAGTGATTTCACCTTTCGACTCAGATCTCAATTTTATTTGTTATAGTATAGTCTATACTCTATAGCACAATACAAGCTTGAATAATTTAGAGTAACGCACTCAATCGGCTAAAACCTTCTACTACTATATGAGTATATTCTATAGAGTTTTTAAGTAAAGAGGGTAAATGCTCCTCGTAAGTAGGGATGGCAAGATATGGAATATGCTTAATAGGGCATGGAGAGCAGAGGAATATTTAAATAAGGCGGGGCAGGACAGGATAGGATAAAACTTCTTTAAAAAGAAAAAATTTAATAGGGCAAGTCAGGTCAAGATATGGGCTAGAAATTGGGTCGGATAAAAAAAGATGACTCTTTTACAAAGACAACTTTCCTTCTCTGTTCTTGCTTTTCAAAGTAACGTTATGGCCTCACTATGGCTGTGACTTTCTTCAATATGCCGGTTTGTTTTACACAAACAAAAATATAAATTTAGAAAAATTGTACATTATATGTAATTAAAAATGATGGTCAGTAAATTAATGACATGCATTTATTAATTTGTGGCAAAAAAAAATTATTCTTTCACTATCAAGTATGCAGATTGAAAAGATTTCTCCAAAAGTTTTTCAAATAGTGTGTTTTAAAAATGATAAAAAATCATTTAAAAGTCTTGTACTTGTGTAAAAGTAAAAACTAGAAACAATTCTTTCTACGTTATATTATATCTAACTCACACAAACTAAAAGGTTAGTAGGAGCATTATTTTTATATTATTAATATACAAATATATTAATAAGGTAAAGGTATCATCAGAATCAATCGCTCTACCTATCAAAGTAGAGGTAAGGTCTGTGTACATTCTATCCTCCCTAGACCCCACGTTATGGGACTACACTGGTATGGTGTTGTTGTATCATCAGTTTGGACACAAGAATATGGGTTCATGAACCAATTATAAGATGTTAATATTGAAAATCTGCAGCTACATGGTAATGTTAAAATGGAGGAAAAATTTAGAAGTTCAAAAAAAATCATTTAGAATACTGCAAAATAAAGGAATGAAAAAACACAAACATGGCGAGGTAGGAAGGGTATTTTTTTGGACAAAGCTAAATGGAGCATGACGAATCAAAATCTTAGTAGGTCAAAACTTATCCCGTCCTAACCGGCCCTCGCTATTCGTAAGAGTGGTATTTTGAATCCATTAACTTTTTCACATTATCAAATAATCAAATGTATATAGATTATAGAGCTTTTTAAGGAATGAAGCGTCTGAAATAGTAGTTAATATTTCAAATGTTGGAAGAATCAAAAGTAGAATCTTCCAAAAAAAAATGAGTCACGAATCATCACAAAATCTTAATTGATCCTTGGCAGTTGTGGTCCATCATAGTTGTATATACGGTTGGAAATTTGCCTTTGGCGGGGAGATGCGTCCACCCATCTTTGATAAATTAAACACTAGTGTTCCGCATGTTGGAGGCTTTGTCTCTTTCCACATGCATGATCTACGAAGTGAGTAGATGACCGTAGGGCCAAGAATCGTCAAATTTCGTTGAGAAATGAAAGAGATATTGATCCACGAAGTAAGGTGTTTGAAGCATGGAAATGTGGTGTGGGACAAATCTACCACATCGGTGGGAATAGGAAGAATTGCTCTCTATATAAGTCTCTAATTGGTAAAGGGTTTGGGACCCCAAGGGGTATCCCATGTGTTTAAAGGAGGGAGGACCTAGATATGATTGGGTTCATGGCTAAGCCCACACGCGCGCCGCCGCCGCCTACCCGGTCCGGTCTCGGGCTCGGGTCACGGGCCACGGGCCGTGGGCTGTGGACTGTGGGACATTCTGATACCAGAGAACTATGCCAGATGTACAATTTGATCCCCGAAGTTTCATATGTACAGGTTTTGAACCTGAATTCTTTCATATGTACGTTTGATCCCTGAAGTTTCAATATTTACAGTTTGGTCCCCAGAGTTTCTGAAAAGTTGGTTTTGGGGTGACGGAAGGCAGAATACTGCCTTCCATTGGACTGTTTTATGGAGCATTAACCAGCCATTACTTGGCTAATTAACTCCTCCATTTTCACCCTCCTTCATGTCCATTTAAGCAGCCTCCTTGATGGCCATTAACAATCATTACTTAGGTTGTTTAATGTCCTCCTAATGACCATTAATAGCCATGTTTTGGGCAGTTGTTTAGCCCCTCCTCCATGCTATATATTGAGCCTCCTTGGCTCAATTCACAAATGGAAAAACACTGGAGAAACAGCACAAAAACAGAAACAGCACAAAAACGAAAATAGCCCAAACAGACCACAAAACATTGAGCAAAATTGTGTTGAAAAACAGTGAGCAAAAACTCACATATACACAAGATATACACTTCAGAGACACTCTATATACATAGAGACAAAAGAGAAGAGTAAAGAGAAACTCTTCCTTCCTATTCCATATCTTCAGCAAGTCGATTCATATTTGTTTTCTTCGCCAGGCTCAACCTATTGGCTTTGTAACGTTGAGATTAAAGTGTTATTTTATCTTGGGAGACTATTGCCCGCTAACGTAAAAGCATATATACGAGGCAATCTTGTCTTAAGGACAGAGGGCAATCCCTCGACTCAACACACAACGTTGTAACCATCCAGATTTAGTTGTTTCTTGATTTCAGGTTATCAAGATTCAAGACACAACAAGTTTGCGGCAGTTTTGAAGATTGGCCTATTTATTCAACAAGATTCAATTTCTGAATATTGAATATTTGTTCACCCTTTTGAATACTTGTAATAGTTATTTACTTCCCGTCCTGCTTTATAAAGTACAATAGAGTACCAACAATTTAAGACAAGATTGTATTGTATTACTATTAGCGTTCGAAAGATGTCGGTCAAAAGTTGTGTGACCAAATCTGGATATGGTTGTGGTTTTATACTTGAAGACAGTGATGATGATATTGTTGAAGTCCAACATGTTCATGGTGTCACCGCTCCCAATAGTGGTGGGAACAAGCGCTCCCGAGAGCCTGAGGATGTCAACTGGGACAAGAGGAGAAGGTTGAAGATGTGGTTCTATCTTGCAGCAGAAGGCCTATATCTGTCCCAGACAAAGAATCCGAAATTGGGATAAGTATTTTTCTTACTTGTCAAGAATAAAAATTAAATGATGTCTGATTAAAATGGATTAAAGTAAGGAGGAATATAAAATTAATTTATATTCCTTACGCTTTAAAAATCAGAAGTTTAATCTCTTCTTCTTTCCCGTTTAAAGATTGGATTTTGTAAACGACTTAAAAAGATCCGTTCTTTTAAGTGTAATGATTAAAAGTGTGTAAATTATGTTCGCACATACGAGGGAGAAAGATCCACTGACTATGCGAAAACTGTTACCACTCTTACGTAAGCGCCAAGAATTATCTGGGCACCAATCATAACGGAAGAAGTCTAAAAGTTAAAGACGTTGAGCCTGTCACACTATTTGACAGAAGATCCTTCATAGGATGATATTGAAAACTCAGTCATACAAAGCCTCCGGGCGACTGGAGTGGGCCAAAATTCCTTTGATATGATGATATTGGACACTCGGTCATATAAAGCCTCCGGGCGACTGGAGTGGGGCCAAAATTCATTTCATAGGAAAAGTAATGGACACCTAGTGTGGTGGACCAGAGTTTCCAGGTCTTAAATGATCTGAAGGCCTAAAGAAAGGCAAAAAAGAAATTGGACACTCAGTCTACCAAAGCAACTGGAGTGGGCCAGAGTATCTAGATCACATATGATCCGGTTAAGCATGCCCTAACCACGGGCAAGAGGTTGTTCATGTGAAGCAATACCACCTCTAAAGTAGAAGGGGTTGG
The DNA here is from genome assembly GCA_034509755.1 of Anisodus tanguticus. Classification (NCBI taxonomy): domain Eukaryota; kingdom Viridiplantae; phylum Streptophyta; class Magnoliopsida; order Solanales; family Solanaceae; genus Anisodus; species Anisodus tanguticus. The sequence goes on from CM067544.1 coordinate 13,613,472, forward strand.
AGAGGTTGTCCTCAATAGGACTTCAGGGAATGGGATCACTCTAAGATGATGTGATACATGTCCCAAACTTGGTTTAAGGGACGTTGTTGGCCAAGCTGGTTTGAGACTAGTCCAACAGGTCTGTAATAACTAAGAATGGTACAGTACGTCTGTAGCTAAATGAATGATATATTTGTAATCCGTGCATCTATGCCATCATAGATTAAGACACGTTAAATAGCAAGTCATTCAAAAGCTAACGATGTTGAGATTGTTGCCTTCTGTCGACATAAACCCTCAAAATAAATGTGAGGTAAGCGAAGAGGCAAAATCACCTTTCCAAATTCAATCAAAGGAATAGCGAAAGAAGCACCGCTCCTCTAGAACTTAATCTCACCTACTTGGGTGATTTGAAGTTTATACAAAATAGAGGAGGGGAGATAAGTACGTGGTGATCTTCATTGATGATGGTACAACGTTGGAATCCTTTGTTTGTTAAAAAGCAAAGATGAAGTTTTTGAAGCGGATAAGCGCTATAAAGCAGAAGTTGAAAATCAACTAAGCCTACGGATTGAGAAATTCGTAGCGATAGATGGGGAGAATGTGAAGCATCGTTCATTAAACGGCTGTTCATTACTCACCTCAGTCCAACGGTGTTAGCCAAGTGCAAAGTCGTACGCCCGTATTATGTGGGGTGGCTTGGTAAAAGTTGGAATACTGAAACAGGTCAAGTTGTACCTAAGACTGTAAATTGCATATCCACTGAATCTGCAAATAACAGTAGTGTTGATCGTCTCTTGGTGTCAAAGAATGCTGAATTATTTGAAGATAACTTTCTTTGAAAAGGAAAAAGAAGTAATTGCTCAAGGTTAACAACAACCCGCGAGGGCCTGACTGTCCGGAACTAGACGTTCCGTATCTACAGGACTCGAAAGTTGCTGGCTATCCGAACTTAATATTTCAGATCTGCAGAACTCAGAGATTCTAGATGTTGAACCGAGACGGAGTAAAGAAGGGGACAAACACTTGTTCCATACCTTCTAGCTTGTATGGTTGAGAACGAACCATGGACAATTGACAAATAATTGTCATCTCCAAAAGCGCTGCTTTGGAAAGAAGCTACAAAGAAAGAAATAGATTCTATCATATAGAACCATACTTGTGTAATGGTTGATCTTCCTCCGGAAAAGAACCTTTGGGTTGTAAAAGGTGCTCCCCTTTGAGTAGCTTAACATCCAGGGCCATTACAGTTTTGCGTGGCATGAATGTTGAAATAGCCTTCCCAACCGGAGAGTTGGAAGAAGAGGATCAGAGTTGGTTTGCTGAACTGTTGGGCTTCTTCCTGAACTTTCGTTTTGGTCCCTGAAATTACATTTTGGTCCTGAAAGTTTCAGATAAAACATAAAAAATGAATCTGACCACAGAAATATTGACTCAGAAGTTAGAAAGCCAACAGTTGGAAAACCAATAGTCTAAAAGTAAAAGTCATATTGAAACAAAGTCTCGTTATGAAAGTTATGGGTATCACAGATGACATCTTAGGAATTGGATTTCTAAGACATCTAACGGACTGGTCGATAGTTGACGATCTCGTTGAAGCCACCAATTGATATGAATCATAGAACCGATTGGAATCATGGTGCACCCATAGACAAGGAACGATATGCTCAGGTCACGTGTAGTTCAATGTATTGTACACACTACAACCGACCTGGTATCGGCCTACAAAGCAGATCAGTTGAACTAAGGATTACTGATGATTTTAACACATGATCGGTAGAAGGCGTTAAGTCAGATATGACGATATCTGAATTATTCGCTTATCTACAGATTATAGTATTCAGGATGTCCAACGGTTCTGGGATAACACAATAATGCAAACTGGACATCAGATCTGAAGAACACCAAAACCACAAGTAAATGTGTATGGTGGGTCTTAGAAAAACCTTTAAGCAAACTTGCATCGGCCGATTCATGATGGAATCGGAGTTTATCGCTTTATACAAAGCATGAAGGAAGTTGAGTAACTTCACGACTCCTTAGAGGACGTCCCTTATTAGGAGAAACCCGTGCCTTCAGCATATCTACACTGTGGCTAGCCGGTCGGCTTCAGGAAGGACACGGATGACGGTGTCTGGACATAGCTGTCGGGATTTGTCAGAGACATAAGACTATATGGCAGTTGATCATCACGGGTGTCACATCCTTGTTTACTAACTAAGGGACTATCCGAAGATCAAGTGTTCTGCCTGTCTAGGGGAATGGGCTTAAAACCCAAACGATACGAACCTTTGCGGTGGTAACCCAACCATACTGATTGGAGATCCCAAGAATTTGGTTCAATGGGAAAACTAAGCGACAAAAGATTCAGTTCAGCGTTTCGGTGGAAGCAAGAAGCACTTCGGATGATGATTTCTGTACGGAAACATGAATCCAAAGTTGTTCCCGCGATAGACACGAAAGTGCTACCTGCATGGTGGGTAAAGGTTAAGCTTTCAAACCTTTAACGATCCTCAAACTGTTGAGGTTAAGGTTGGGGAAACTTTTAATGATTCCTAACACTTGTGAAGTGGGGTATAGCAGGATACCTTGTAGGAGATCACCTATTTAAGTGCGAGGATGGCCGCCTCAAATGAACGCACTTAAGAATCCAAGTGTGTCCACGGCCACAACGGACAAAATCGTAAGAAGGAAAACGAATAAGAAGAGTTATTGTGTTGATATCGTTGTCTTGGCTTACACTAAATACTGACGGTTCAAGACATCACGTTCACCGCGCAGTAAGTAAGTCCGATGATATTCAACTAGGGAAGGTTCAAAGCGAAAGCTATCTCTCCTGATGCAATATCTTTTCGCTGAAAGATTGCTGAAATGTAGGCACCCTGTGTGTGCACCATAATCTCTCTTTCATAGAGGGGATTGTTGGAAATTTGCCTTTGGCGGGGAGATGCGTCCACCCATCTTTGATGAATTAAACACTAGTGTTCCGCATGTTGGAGGCTTTGTCTCTTTCCACTTGCATGATCTACGAAGTGAGTAGATGACCGTAGGGCCAAGAATCGTCAAATTTCTTTGAGAAATGAAAGAGATATTGGTCCACGAAGTAAGGTGTTTGAGGCATGGAAATGTGGTGTGGGACAAATCTACCACATCGGTGGGAATAGGAAGAATTGCTCTCTATATAAGTCTCTAATTGGTAAAGGGTTTGGGACCCCAAGGGGTATCCCATGTGTTTAAAGGAGGGAGGACCTAGATGTACTTGGGTTCATGGCTAAGCCCACGCGCGCCGCCGCCGCCCGCCCGTCCCATCCGGTCTAGTCTCGGGCTCGGGTTTCGGGTCACGGGTCACGGGTCGTGGGCTGTGGGTTGTGGGCTGTGGGCTGTGGGCTGTGGGCTATGGGGACTTTCTGATATTATCTTTTTAGACGAGAGAACTCGCCGTATGTACGCTTTGATCCCTGAAGTTTCATATGTATAGTTTGGACCTGAATTCTTTCATATGTACAGTTTGGTCCTCAATATTTACAGTTTGGTCCCCAGAGTTTCTGAAAAGTTGGGTTTGGGTGACGGAAGGCAGAAAACTTTATGCCTTCCGTTGGACTATTTTATGGAGCATTAACCAGCCATTACTTGGCTGATTAACTCCTCCATTTTCACCCTCCTTCATGTCCATTTAAGCAGCCTCATTGATGGCCATTAACAGCCATTACTTGGTTGTTTAATGCCCTCCTAATGGCCATTAACAGCCATGTTTTGGGCAGTTGTTTAGCCCCTCCTCCATGCTATATATTGAGCCTCCTTGGCTCAATTCACAGATGGAAAAACACTGTAGAAACAGCACAAAAACAGTCACGAAAATAGCTCAAACAGACCACAAAACAATGAGCAAAACTGTGTTGAAAAACAGTGAGCAAACACTCACATATACACTTCAGAGACACTCTATATACACAGAGACAAAAGAGAAGAGTAAAGAGAAACTCTTCCTTCCTATTCCATATCTTCAGCAAGTCGATTCATATTTGTTTTCTTCGCCAGGCTCAACATATTGGCTTTGTAGCGTTGAGATTAAAGTGTTGTTTTATCTTGGGAGACTATTGCCCGCTAACGTAAAAGCATATATACGGGGCAATCTTGTCTTAAGGACAGAGGGAAATCCCTCGACTCAACACACAACGTTGTAACCATCCAGATTTAGTTGTTTCTTGATTTTAGGTTATCAAGATTCAAGACACAACAAGCTTGCGGCAGTTTTGAAGATTGGCCTATTTGTTCAACAAGATTCAATTTCTGAATATTGAATATTTGTTCACCCTTTCGAATACTTGTAATAGTTATTTACTTCCCGTACTGCTTTATAAAGTACAATAGAGTACCAACATATACCTTATCCAGCAAGAATTTATTACTATAGAACTAATTACTCTAATCTGTAAATGAATAGAGAACTGCCGAAGGATGAACAATTAGATTACCACTTGCAAGTCTTCTCACGTGTTAACTCGTCTAGTCCTAGTCATCACTCCCCAGAAATATTACAAACAAGCTTAAGTAGAGCGGCCGATCTCTTTAAATAGTTCATTGTTTGGACTAAAATGATCTTGTTTTAAATACTGAACATACATTTAAACTTTAATCCAGGGCCAATTAAGAAATCTCCATTGAGATTTATCTAATTTCGTTTGTTGCTCTTCCCATTCATAATAATACTGGCCAACGGGGCGAGTCGGCCCGGTCCCGCCCCTATCCCGCTATAAAAAATGGTAACGGGACTCGAACAGGGACGGGACCCGCCTCGTCCCGCCCCAATGCCGCTACGCCTGACCCACCCCGGTCCCGCCCGATTCCTCTCTTTTTGCAAAAATGGTTGTTACACAACTGTCATTTTATATTTTGGTCATTCTGCAACGGCCATTTTTGGCCTCCCCTACCCCCTTAATATTTATTTTTAACTAGGGGTGGCCAGTGGGCCGGGCTCGGGTTTGGAGGGCCAGGTTTGGCGGGGTCGAGGTCGGGGCGGGACGGGCTAAGAGGGCGGGGTCGGGTTTGGCGGGGTCTGGCAGGGTCGGGTTTGGCGGGACTTGCTCCAGTCCCGTCCAGATCCCGTCGGAATCGGGTCGGGGCTGGGCGGGATCGGGGCGGGTTCCGGCGGGTTTTCCTTTTCTTTTTTTTTAATAACATATGTATAAAAAACTCAATAAACAAGACAAATAGTGTAATAAAAATATCTCAAAGCTGTTTTTGTGCCTCTTATATTATTTAATAGACATATGATTTTCTTGTAATACAAATACAATTGTCTAAATTGCAACTTTGTGGTGTTGTCCAAAAATTGCAAATTACATAATAAAATTGCAATTAAAAAAATTACATTCTCAAAAAAAACATGTTCTAATTGCTTGATAATTTCCTGTGGTTCTTCGGTTGGAATTGGTATTTGTTGATCAAATTGATCCACGTCGCTTCCACCACCTTCGGATAAGATTTCGTTGTAGTTTTCGTCTTCTTCTTCGTTGATCTCCGGTTGACCGCACCTTCTCCGCTCCGCTCGTATCCAATCTCTGAATAATACTGCAATTTCCAAGCTGTCTCCGGCTAATGAGTGTCTGTGGTGTCCTATTTGATATCTGCCGGCATAAAAAGCGCTTTCAGACACAATTGATGACGCTTGAATGTTCAAAACATCTCGGGCCATCAATGAAAGTGTCGGAAATGTCTTCTCATTCCCCATCCAGTATTTCAGCAAGTCTTCATGTCCATTTTCATTGATAACTTCTTGGTACGGTACAGAACCCTGCAAAACAAAAATATTCAACTCGCTAATTTGGTTAGTAGTAGAGGTACGGCCGCACATTCTATTTCTGAGGCTTTCAATACTAGCCGCAGAAACAACATGTCTTTTGTGAGGTTGTTTTGAAGATGAAGAAGATGGTATGGAAGCCGGTAAGTTACTAGCATTTTCTTCTTGGTAAAATCTATATATTTTTTTGCATTGGTCTTCTACGCTAGACAACACTTCTTCTTTAGTTTGTTCAATAGGTGGTGGGTGATTTAGATTTTTTGGACTTGGAGGTGGTAGTACTTCTATACAATCGTAAATAGTTTCAATAAGTGATTTAGTACCGTCTATTTTAATAGTCGGATTTAATACAGCACCAATAATATAAATAGTGGGAATAGGAATAAAATATTTTTTTATTTTGATAAACATTTTTTAATAGCTGTCATATAAGCTGGTTTTTTAATATATTCACTAAGTAATAAAAATATTGGAGTTATATAAAACAACATATTTGAAATAGTAGGATAATATATACAGGAAATTTCTTTTGTTGCTTGAAAAAATTTCTCTAAAAATACAATAAGTTCGGAAATTTTTACCCAATCACTATCTACAATCATATCAGCTGGATTTTGATTATGAGAGTTAAAAAATAAAGTTATAGGTTTTCTATAGTCATAAGCAACAAGTAGTTGCTCGTATAAAGAATTCCACCTAGTGGATACTTCTTGTGGAATTTTTCTATAAGGTAGTCCACAATCGTGACAAGTTTTTTTATATTCTTTTCTTCGTTGTACTTTATTACTTTTAAAAATAAAGTTTATAGCAAATTGTATTTTACTAAGAATGTCTTCAAAAAGTGATAGACCATCCTTTACAATTAAGTTATATATATGACACGCGCATTTTATATGAAAATGATCTGAAAAAGATGGAGTTAAACTATTTTTTAAATTGTAATAGTGTAATTGTTAGAAGAAGTGTTATCTAATGTAATAGTCATAATTTTATCGGTTATTCCGTAATAATGGCACACTTGATAAATATTTTCTGCAATAAAAGTACCAGTGATCCTATCATCTATATATCTATACGCTAAGATATGTTTTTGCATAGATCATTTATAATCTATCCAATGACAAGTTACTGTTAAATAATCATGATCGTTAGTACTACGACCTATATCAGACGTGATAGATACTTTGCCATTAAAATGATATAATGAATAACGTAAATATTGTTGATATTCATGTGCGAATTTAAATACATCTCTCGTAACAGTTGATCTAGGAAAACCGTTAAAAGAAGGATTATATATATCTCTAATGTAATAAATAAAACCGGGAGATGAAGGAAATGAAAAGGGCAAACCCTCCACAGCAACTAATTTTGATATTGCTTCCCTATCTCTATGCTTATTGTATTTAGGGCCTACAATTCCCCCCGTCATAGGGTTAATTTGACCCTGTACTTGGTCCGAGACAGTATTAGTATGCGAACCTTGTCCCGATGGAGCGGGTGTTTGCGCACCCGGTTTTGAAGCCTGGTATTGGGCATACATAGATGGATGAGCACTTACTACGTGTCTAATTAAACCCCCCGTCCCACCGTGACCTTTTCCAGTTTTAAATTTTAAAACATTTTTACAAATATTACATCTAGCTACTTGATTCCCTACGTCCCTATCAAAAAATATCCATGCATCTGATTTTAATGGTCGTTTTGCTGGACTTCGTCTCATACTAGGGGCAGTAGGGGGCATTTCAGTTGAAGGTGCACTAGTGGGTGTGTTGTCATCAACATTAATGGGTGTATTATCTAGATCATCGTCTAAATTAAAGTCTTCTTGAGTTCCAGAAAATAGCTCATCGTCTAAATCTAATGGTATTGTAGGAAAATGTTGAGTATCAACAAAATCATCCTGTGTAGGAATAGGATGACTAGAAGAAGTACCATTGCCCTAGTTTCCCCTACTAGAAGAAGCACCCTTACCCTTAAACATACCTCTTAATTCTTTCATTTTAATTATGATAATAAATAATTAAAGATAATAAAATTAAGTGCGCTAAATAAAATAATAAACAGAAAATAATAATTTAATGAAGGAATGAATGTACCAAACGCCGACGTAACGTCGACGTGTAATCGAGAGGTTGAAAATTGAAACTTTGCTCGATAGAAGATCCTCAAGCTAGTTGCCAACTTCACTCCCAATTCCCAAATGAATAAATAAAATTGAATATTTAGTAAACAATGTAGACTTGTAGAGAGATATATTGAGAGATTAGAGAGATTGTAGGAAGATTTGTGAGAAAGATGAAGAGAAAATGAGTTATTTATAGTTGACAAATTGGGTTAAAGTGTAAATATAATAATTTATGGGTTAAAAATAAATATTAAGGGGGTTGGGGGAGGGGGGAGGCCAAAAATGGTCGTTTCCCAACGGCCAAAATCTAAAATGGTTGTTGGTGCAACGGTTATATTTGCAAAGGGGGGGCTTTCGGGCGGGATCGGGGCGGGCTCGGGGCGGGGTCGGGACGGGTCGGGAGGAGACATTGTCCCGTCCCGGTTCGAGTCCCGCTACCATTTTTTTTTTACTCGGGGTCGGGTCGGGCGGGCTACGGACAGGGTCGGGGCGGTGTCGGGGCGGGGCGGTGTCGGGGCGGGCTACGGACAGGGTCGGGGCGGTGTCGGGTCGGGGCGGTGTCGGGGCGGGCTCAGGACGGGGTCGGGCCGTCCCAGCCCACTGGCCAGCCTTATTTTAACCCCTAAGTTAATATATTTACACTTTAACCCATTTTTTCAACTATAAATACTTCATTTTCTCTTCATATTTCTCACAAATCTTCCTACAATCTCTCTAATCTCTCAATCTATCTCTCTACATTGTCTACTAAATATTAAATTTTATTTATTCATTTGTATAACTACATCAAAGTTCAAAAATTGGGAGTGAAGTTGACAACTTGCTTGAGGATCATTCATCGAGCAAAGTTTCAATTTTCAACTTCGATTACACGTCGACGTTACGTCGATGTTTGGTACATTCGTTCCTTCATTAAATTATTATTGTTTCTTTGTTTTAATTAACGCACTTAATTTCATTATCTTTAACTATTTATTAGCATAATTAAAATGGAAGGATTTAGAGATATGTTTAAGGGCAAGGGTGCGCTAATGCCCTTTTACCCTTACAGTTCAGGGTGGGACAGGAGATTTATTGAGACACATACAAAACTTTCACAAAGCTAGGTGGGACCAATACTTGGCTGAAAAATTGGGTGCGCCAATGCCCTCTCAGTCGGGACAAGGTTCACATACTATCCCGAATCAAGTACAATGTCAAATTAACCCTATGACGGGAGGAATTGTAGGCCCTAAATACGATAAACATAGAGATAGGGAAACAATAACAAAATTAATTGTTGTGGAGGGTTTGCCTTTTTCATTTCCTTTCTCTCCTGGTTTTATTCATTACATTAGAGATATGTATAATCCTGCTTTTAACGGTTTTCCTAGATCAACTGTTGGGAGAGATATATTTAAATTTGCATATGAATATCAACAGTATTTACGTTATTCTTTATATCATTTTCCTAGTAAAGTATCTATCACGTCTGATATAGGCCTTAACGGTAACATGTCATTGGATATATTATAAATGGTCTATGCAAAAATATATTTTAGCATATAGATATATAGATGATAGGCACATTGGTACTTTTATTGCAGAAAATATTTATTCAGTTTGCGATTATTATGGCATAACTGATAAAATTATGACTATACATTAGATAATGCTTCTTCTAATAATTATGCTATTAGAATTTTAAAAGATCTTTTAATTCCATCTTTTCCAAATCATTTTCATATAAAATGTGTGTGTCATATTTATAACTTAGTTGTAAAGGATGATCTATCACTTTTTGAAGACATTCTTAATAAAATACAATTTGCTATAAACATTATTTTTAGAAGTAATAGAATACAACGAAAAAAAGAATATAAAAAAACTTGTCACGATTGTGGACTAGCTTATAGAAAAATTCCCGAAGAAGTAGCGATTATGTGAAATTCTTTATACGAACAACTACTTGTTACTTATGATTATAGCAGACCTATAACTTTATTTTTTAACGCCCATAATCGAAATCCAACTGATATGGTTGTAGATAACGATTGGAAAAAAATTTCAGAACTTATTGTATTTCTAGAGAAATTTTTTCAAGCAACAAAAGAATTTTTCGGTATATATTATCCTACTATTTCAACTATGTTGTTTTATATAGCTCTAATATTTTTATTACTTAGTGAATATATGAAAAAATAAGCTTATAAGACACCTATTAAAAATGTTTATCAAATTAAAAAATATTTTATTCCTATTCTCACTATTTATATTATTGGTGTTGTATTAAATCCGACTATTAAAATAAACGGTTGTAAAGCACTAATTGAAACTATTTATGATTGTATAGCAATACTTCCACCTCCAACTCCAAAAAATTCAAATGACCCACCACTTATTGAACAAACTAAAGAAGAAGTGTTGTCTAACATACAAGATGAATGCAAAGAAGTATATAGGCATTACCAACAAGAAAGTGCTAGCAACCATCCGGCTTCCATACCATCTTCTTCTTCTTCAACACAACCTCAAAAAAGACATGCCGTTTCGGCGGCTAGTATTGAAAGCCCCAGACATATAATGTATAGTGGTAACACTACTAACCATGTTAGCGAGTTTGATGTTTTTGTTTTGCAGGGTGTTGTACCGTACCAAGCAGTTCTCAATGAAGAAGGACGTGAAGACTTGCTGAAATATTGGAGGGAGAATGAGAAGACATTTTCGACACTGTCAAAGATGGCCCGAGATGTGTTGAACATTCAAGTGTCATCAACATCGTCTAAAAGCGCTTTTTATGCCGGCAGATTTCAAATAGGAGAGCACAGACACTCATTGGCGGGAGACAGCTTGGAGATTGCAGTATTATTCAGAGATTGGATACGAGCGGAGCGGAGAAGGTGCGGTCAACCGGAGATCAACGAAGAATAAGACGAAAACTACAACGAAATCTTATCCGACGGAGGTGGAAGCGACGTCGAGCAATTTGACCAAAAAATACCAATTCCAACCGAAGAACCACAAGAAATTATAAAGAAACTAGAAATGGTGTTTTTAAATATGTAATTTTTTTAATTGCAATTTTACCATGTAATTTACAACTTTCAACACCACAAAGTTGCAATTTTGACAATTGTAAATTGTATTACAAAAAAATCATATTTCTATTAAATAATATAAGAGGCACAAAAACAATCTTGAAATGTTTTTATTACGCTATCTTGTTCAATTATTGAGGTGTTTCTATATATGTATTTTTTTTAAATTAAGTGCAAAAAAAATCAGAAAAACCCGATCCGACCCCGTCCCGCCCCGATCCGATAATACCGGTCCCGTTTTCCGACGGGACCGGGAACGGGACGGGATATCGGCGGATCCTGCCAGTCCCGACCCGCTAGTCCCGCCGGAGGACTAGTCCCACCCTACCCCATCCTGTCGGGTCGTGTCCCGCTGGGACCCGTACCCGCCCCGTTGGCCACCCTAATAAGCAGTCGGCTTGGTATATCCACCAAAAAACAGTAGTGTTTCACATTGCATGTGACGAATTAAGTAAAAACTGATTCTCTAGTAATTTACCAGTACAATCTCCCCGACAACTCTCATATGACATGAAATATTGCAAATTTGCAATGGTATGTCTCACTTTTTCAGCAACAACTTTTTGTGAGTGAATTTAGTTTAAAGTAGTGGGCGTGGAGACAAAATTGTCATTATTATAAGGAAGAAAAAATGAAAAGTACTTTGCTCTTTCTTGTTTGGTCGGAGAATAGGTAATAAAAATATATTAAGTAATTTGCAAAGATAATGGTAAATCTAGTAAAAATAAAATTAAACAATTTGCTACTTTTCAATTTCTAAAGGGAAATGTGAATCTGGTAAAACCGTAAAAGTATCTGAAAGGAGAACAAAAATAGGAGAAGGACGAAGACAAAAAGAAAAGCAAGTGAGGCAGATTATCTTTTTCAAATAAAGAAATTATAAAAAAGATAGTGGAAACAATTAAACTCTCTCCTATTTTATTATTTGTGGGTTTTAACTTTTACCTAAAGATAATCTGTAAATGAATATTTTGGGGGTAAAATGTCAGGAAAGTGGACCTGTACAATTTGTAATTGCCTCTTGTGTCAGTTCTATTCCACTGTCACACTTCCCTATGAAAAGCAAAAATATAAATTAATATAGGGTAAAACAGAATCTAATTAATGTCTACTTAATCCTCCCAAAATTTACCACCGATGCGTCTCATACAAACCACCTGTTATCATGCGAAGGGCAAAAGAGGATAATGTACTGTAGGAATATGTTTAGTCACAAACGTTATTTTTATTTATACTAAATTATAGGAGTATGTAATGTATTATAATTAAGTGAGATTCGAGCAAGAATCAAGCTTTTCATGAAAAGCATATGTGACTATCTGAGTAAGTTATCTCTTTTTTTTCTTTTTTGTCTGTTTCTAATTTTCTCGCAACCATTAAGGTCAATTAGTTTGTTGAACCATTCAAGAGTTGCAATTTTCAATAAAAAACAATAATGAGTAGAAATGTAATGGGAATTTTGAATCTTGTGGTATCAAGTGAAATATGAATAATATGTACATTCGCATTACATATCTCACGAAGAATATTAAAATTAAAAAATACTAAATATTAAAAGATGATATTTTTTTAAATATACTAAAATAATAAAACATATAAATTAAAATGAATGAAGTAATATTAAAAATAATATTTCATTTTAAAACTGTATACGATGGAAATCAACATGACACGTGGCATGGTTTAGGTGTGAGGTCGAAGGGTGTAGTAGTGTTGTGCACTCGTTGTGAGATACTTCGGGTTTAGTCCGATTTAAAGAATAGGATTGGGGAAGGGCCGAACCATGTGACGTCGAGTAGGCGACCGAAGGAGATTAATGAGGATTCGCTCCGAATTTGGTGTCAGCCGTTACTCTTTGGTCATTATGTGGCCGTTATTGTCATATAATTGCATTAAATTAGAGAATGATTCTCGGGCATAAATGTCTTGTATTCATAGCTATAAAAGGAGTCCAACCTTCATGTAGGAAGGGCATCACATTCTCATTTCACTTACTTGCAAAATTTCTCTGTAATCTTAAGTTGTACAAGCTCTCTACATTGGCTCAGGCTCGAAGTAATTCTGCTAAAGACCGAACCAAGATCTAATCAAGATAACACCAACTCAGGCCACTTCTTTTACTTATTCTCATTCACTTAATTATTGTTAATTGTCTACTATTTTTACTTACGAATTGATTCACATATCATTAAAACCACTTATAAATTTAATTGTACTTTTTTGGGGTAAACAGTTTGGCGCCCACCGTGGGGCTAAGGATAATGGTGGTGATTTGTTTCACGCTTAAATTTCACTTGTTTCTTTTGAGATTTTTGTGATTACATGTCAAAACTAAACACTAACATTATGGCTAGTGAATTCAAGCTGAGATTAGCAACCACGAGGACAACAACAATGACAATGGTGTTGACAACGTCAACAATAACAACGGTGTTCCGTTTGGCGCACCACCCGTTGACCCATAGAATGGTGTTTCGCCCGTTGTTCCACCGAACGTTGATCTAATGAATAACAATAATCCCGTGATTTCACCCCGGTCATCCAGAAGATCGCATCAGAAGACTCCGAATAATGATAAGGTTAGTGAAATAAATTTGGCTCGAATCTTTTATATGCTAAAGGAGCAACATGAGACTATAACTCAGTTGTAAAAGAAAAGTAGCGGAGCAAGAGCACCGGATGAAGTTGGCCTTACCCGTAATAATGAACCAGGTCGAGAAGAGGACCGAGTTGACGAGAACACCAACGACTCAGGGACTAATGAGTCCTCAGAGGTCTTGAAAATGCTTGAAGCTCTAACTAAACGAATTGACACAAATGAAAAGAAGGTTGAAACCTACAATTCACGGGTAGACCAGATTCCGGGGGCACCTCCAATCTTGAAGGTGCCAGACTCAAAGAAATACATCCAGTTGTCGTTCTCACCTAGTGCAACACTAAAGTTGATACCGAAGAGGTTTAAAATGCATGATCTCCCAAAGTATGATGGGACAAAGGATCCACATGAGCATGTGGTGTTTTATACTTATGCAATAAAGGGCAATGACATGCATCCGGATGAGATTGAATCGGTGATATTGAAGAAATTTGGCAAAATAATTTCAAAGGGAGCAATGACTTGGTATTCTATGTTGCCTGAGTATTCTATTAATTCATTTAAAATGCTTGCATATACTTTTATAAATGCTCATGCCGAAGCTTGGAAGGATCAAGCAAGAAAAGCAGATATTTTCAAAATTGCTTAGAAAGAAATGGAGTTTCTGCGGAATTTCGTGACCAGATTTCAAAAGGAGCGGATGCTACTTCCCCGAGTACCAAATGAGTGAGCAGTTCAAGCTTTCACCAAGGGGCTGTTGGAATTCCCGATCGTAACATATGCAGATGTGCATAACAGATACCAGTACAAGATCAGGATGGAGGATGATCATCTTAAACTTCCATTGGGGTCAGCAGGACAGAACAAAAGCTTTAACAAGTCAAAGATGGTAGTCGAGTTGGAACCGAAATCTTCAAAGGATAGGTATCATCCCTACGGTCAACTGGAAAGGTCCAATTTTAGATCAGATCGGGGTTGCAACAATCACAATTTCCCATCGGATAAAGGAGATAGGTGTAATGATCAAGGGTCTACCAGTAAGGGTTCGCAATTCAAAAATAAAACCGGTAGATCGTCTTCTAACATTATGGAGAACCCGAGGCTATCCGAATACAATTTCAACATTGATGCGGCTGGGCTCGTTTTGGTCATTGGTCATATAAAAGAAATAAGGTGTCCAAGACCCCTCATACAGACCCGAGTCCAAGAGATCCAAACTTGACTTTGTGGTTACCATGGAACTCATGGTCATCGAACAGAGAATTGTCGCCATTTAAGGGACGAAATGGCTCGTTTATTGAAAAATGGCCACATATGTGAGTTCTTAAGTGATCGTGCATAGGGGAACTACAGAAATAGTGAATCAAACAAGCAAATAGAACCGGTTGAGCCCTAACATAGCATAAATATGATTATCGGAGGAATGGACATTTTGAAGGGAGCTGTCATGACTTCAAAAAAGATGAAATTCTCAATCACTCGGGAGAAAATATCCAGAGACTACGTGCCGGAGGGAACAATTTCTTTCAATAATGATGACGCGGAGGGCACCATTCAGCCTCACAATGATGTGTTGGTAATTTCTGTCTTTATCAATAAATTTTATATTAAGCGTATTTTGATTAATCTAGGTAGCTCGGCCAATATAATTCGGTGGAAAGTGGGGGAGCAGTTAGGGTTGTTGGACAAAATTGTGGCAGCGGCCCGGGTTCTCAACGGATTCAACATGGCAAGCGAGACTACGAGGGGAAATCATTTTTCCAGTCAACGCAGCCAGGACAATTCAACAAATGAAGTTTTATGTTATTGAATGTGAGATGAGGTACAACGCACTGTTCGGCAGGCCTTAGATACATGGCATGAGGGGCGTTCCTTCGATGTTGCATATGATGTTAAAGTTCCCAACTCCGGAGGAAATAAAGACCATTCGTGGGGAACAACCAACATCATGGGAAATGTTCACGGTAGATGAAGTGGTGCAAGCCCGAAATAAGTGAAGGATTTAAGTAAAGTCAAAGAAGTTAAATAGCAATCACACGACTCGGATTCTTCGAGTCCGGAAGAAAAAGACAAGGACAAGATAAACTTCAAAGATGGAGAGGATTACTTTCGTGTCCCGAGGTCATTCATGTTGCCAGATGATTTGGATGCCATAAGTCAATTGTAAAGGAACTAGATCAAGTTATCTTATTCGTGCATTTACCAGATAGAAATGTATACTTGGGCACCGAATTATCCCCGGAGCTCAGGCTCAAATTAATTAAGTTTCTTAAAGCTAACTCCGATTGGTTTACCTGGTCCCATTTAGACATGACAAGTATTCCACCGAAGATCACAACTCACAAATTGATGTATGGACTTGAGCTTTCCCCCGATAAAGCAAAAGAAAAGGCCAATGGTCGAGTTCAAGCATAAATTCATCAAGGAGAAGGTAACAAAGCTTTTGAATATAGGTTCTATATAGGAAATATCTTACCCGAATTGGCTAGCTAACGTAGTGATCATAGCAAAAAAAAAGGCAATAAGCTGAGGATGTGTCTAGATTTTAAAGATTTGAACAAGGCATGGCCAAAAGACTTTTTTTGTTTACCGCACATCGATCGAATGATTGATGTAACGGCAGGGTATGAGATGTTAAGTTCTCTTAATGCTTACTCCGGTTCAACCAGATTCGGATGAATCCGGAGGATCAAGAGAAAACTTTATTATAACTAGGTACGAGACCTATTGCTATAATGTAATGTCGTTTGGTTTAAAAAATAACAGAGAAACATATCAACACCTAGTTAATCGCATGTTCGAGGATCAAATAGGCAATACAATAGAAGTTTATATTGATGATATGTTAGTAAAGTCCCTGAAAATAGAGGATCATTTAAAGCATTTGCAGCAAATATTTGACGTGCTCTGAAAGTACAACATGAAGCTAAATCCTGAAAAGTGTACTTTTGGAGTTAGCTCGAGCAATTTGTTAGGTTTCTTGGTTTCGAACTGAGGAATAAAGATTAATCCAGATAAGCTCAAAGCCATAAAAGAGATACCGGAGGTGCTTGACAATGTGAATGCAATGCAAAGACTCACCGGGAGGATAGCTGCTTTAAGCAGATTTATCTCTCGATTGTTGGAGAAAAGTCATATGTTATTCTCATTGTTGAAAAATAAGAATGATTTCAAGTGGACACCGGAGTGTCAGTAGGCTTTGAAGTATTTAGAGATATACTTGTCCAGTCCTCCGTTACTACATAAACCTAAGGCGATGAGCAGTTCTTACTGTATCTTCCAGTGTCCGAAGTAGCTGTAAGAGCAGTGTTGGTTCGAGAAGAAAACAATACGCAATTTTTTATTTATTATGTGAGTAGGACATTGGCTAGTGCAGAGACTAGGTACCCTCACTTAGAAAAAATAGCTTTAACATTAGTAAAGGCTTCCAGAAAGTTGAGACCGTATTTTCAATGTCATCACATATGTGTAGTAACAACTTATCCACTAAAAATGTGATGCATAAACTAGAACTGTCCAGTAGATTAGCCAAATGGGCAGTAGAAATTAGTGGGTACGACATAGAGTATAAATCGAGAACAGCTATAAAGTCTCAGGTTTTGGTAGACTTCGTAGTAGACTTTACATCCGGACTAATTCCTGAAGTAGAAAAAGAACATTTATTAACCTCGGAAAAACTTCAGGGGTCCGGACCTTGTACACGGACGGAGCTTCAATCGTGAAAGGGTACGGGCTTGGGGTAATGCTTAAGGCACCTATAGGGGATATTATTAGGCAGTCAATAAGAAATGTGAGATTAACTAACAATAAAGTCGAGTATGATGCTAAGATTGCAGGTTTAGAAATTGCAAGGAGCTTGGGAGCCGAGTTCATCAAAGCAAAATGTGACTCACTTCTGATCGTCAATTAAGTCAATGACGTGTTCGAAGTAAAGGAGGAAAGGATGCAAACGCACATAGAGAAAATTCAAGTGATATTGCATCGGTTCAAAGAATGGACCACAGAGCATGCGTCTTGTGAGCAAAATAATGAGGTAGATGCCTTGTCTAATTTAGGTTCATCTGTAGAAGTGAAAGAGTTCAATTCAGGAATAGTTGTGTAGCTGCTTAATTCCGCGATTGATGGTGGTCATGTCGAAGTGAATACAACAAGCTTGACTTGATATTGGCGCAATAAGTACATCGACTACCTTCGGGATGAAAAGTTGCTTACAGACCCAAATGAGTCTAGGGCCCATCGTACTAAGGCAGCTAGATTTTGTTTGGTTGATGGTCAGTTGTACCGAAGGTCTTTTTACGGTCCTCTAGCAAGATGTTTAGGACCCAGGGAAAATGTGATGCGCGAGGTTCACAAGGGGACTTGCGGCAATCACTCAAGAGCGGAATTATTGGTCCGAAAATTGATTAGGGTCGGGTACTATTAGTCCGGGATGGAAAAGATACAAAGATCTTCGTATGAAAATGTAAGGAATGCCAATGGCATACACCAATGATTCATCAATCGGCGGAATTGATGCATCCGGATTTATCACCATGGACATTCATGAAATGGGCGATGGATATTGTGGGGCCACTCCCATGTGAACCCAGAAAGATACATTTTATCTTGTTTATGACTGATTATTTTTCTAAGTGGGTTGAAGCGAATGCCTTAAAGAAAGTCAAAGAAAAACAAGTCATTGATTTTATATGGGACCATATCATTTACCAGTTCAGCATACCAACAGAGATCACTTGCGATAATGGTCATCAGTTCGTTGGGAAAAAGATGAATGACTTCCTCGAAGGGTTGAATATCAAGAATATAGTATCAACTCCGTACCACCCGGGTGCAAATGGGCAAGCGTAGTAAACAAATAAAATGATTATTCAAAATCTGAGGAAGAGACTGAATGAGTCAAAATGCAAGTGGAAAGAGATTTTGTCCGAGGTGTTGTGGGCATACAGAACAACGCCAAAGTCCAGTATCGGCGAGACACCATTTTCCTTGGTTTACGATGCGGAAGCACTAATTTCGGTGGAAGTTGGAGAGCCGAGCTTAAGGTTTAGTCTTGCAATCGAATAATCGAATAACGAAGCTATGATTGTCAAGCTCGACTTAACGGATGAACATCGTGAATTGGCATTGCTACAATTAGTGGCCCAAAAGCAAAGGATGGATCGATACTACAATCGAAGGGCTAAGCTTAGGTACTTTCAAGTAAGGACTTGGTTCTACGGAAGGTAACCCTCAACACTAAAAATTCAACGAAGAGAAATTGGGCCTGAATTGTGAAGGATCTTATAAGGTATCAGGAATAAATGGTAGAGGCTTGTATCAGCTGGAAGCCAAAGATGGTCAAAAGTTGTTGAACAATTGGAATGTCGCACACTTGAAGCGATATTACTGCTAAGGTATGCGTTTTACTTGAATTTCATTTTGTTTCGCTGGAACTAACTTTTGCAGGAGCAAAGTCGGATTCATAGGTTAAAGACTGAGCAAAAGTTAGAGTTAGGTCTGAAAACACGTGTTGCACTCTTTTTCCTTAGCACGATTTATCCCAAAAATAGTTTTTCTGGCAAGGTTTTTAGTAAGGTAACAATGTAAAGTGTATTACTAAATAGCTGAAAATCGGACAAACACTAGGGACTGGGACTGACTGATATTGAAAAGTAAGTCGTGTTTGAATTCTCGTAACTTCGAATACAAATACTAGGGGACTGTCATACCCTCGGTAAATAAGGCAAGGAATTTACAAAGTAAGTGCGAGTCTCGAAGCTATTTGAAGTCTCGAAGCTAGTTCAAGTATTTTTTTTAGTTTTTAGGACTATTGTAAGGGTTAGAATATCGAATGATTCTTGTCCAAATAGTTTTGATATTATGGAAAAATGTAAAGGCAAAAAGATCAAATGAATCTTGCCCAGTTGTATGACCGATGTAAAATTTGAATGAAAATACTTTTTTCCGATTGTAACCATTTGCACACTCTTGTTTTCGGTCGATCGATAAAATCTTTAGGCTTACGAGCTAATGAATTTGTGGTAAAGTCCTTAACTGGGGACTGACATCATAAATGTAACCGAAACAAAAATAAGTGAAATACGCTTCTAAGGCATCAAGTCAGAATGAACCCAGCCTATTTCTAAAGACACTTGAAGTTGTCTAAAAAGTTGGAAGTAACTAAAGTTCTAATATTCATGCCTGAAGTGAATAGGAAATGTCTTATTCACAAGTATAAAAATAAGGTCCTTATATTTAAGTCATTGAATGACCCAAACCGGAAGAAATTACCCGGTGTAGAGCGAACTAAAGTGAAAAGTTTGTTCAAATTACTTAAGTCATTTTTAAGATAGAAAATAATTTTCATTCGGCCCGACACAAACTAAGTGTTGGTTTATTTTGTTAAGATTCTGAAGCCGGAGGCAGTTAGCCTGAGTTAGGTTGGGAGTTTATTTAGCTAAGTGTTGAAAGTAAGAAGAGAATGACACATGCCAAATAATGGTTAAGTCATAACAAAAAGAAATATTCATTTCATATATAAGGCCGATAAATAGCCAGAACAAAATAAAGAAAATATAAGTACAAAGGTATCTAAGCCTAACTCCTAATAGGAGTCGGATTCAGAATTCTTTGGGTCATCTTCAGAGTTGTCTCTAGTAAGTTGGTGGTAGGCCCTAATCTCAACTTTTTTTGGCTTCGGCAATTTTGGCATCAATATCCCGGATCCCGTCCCGAGCCTGTTCCAAAGTGTATCTCCGGATATTCTATTTTATGTGCTCGATTTTTAGCATTTTTCGGGATATCTCGACCTTCACATCAGCCATAGCCTGATCTCGTTCAGCTGAGACTTGAGCAAATTGGGGTAAAATCTCTGTATACCTCTTATTCGAAGCTTCAAGTTCATTCCTTAGGCCTTCGTTGGTTTGGGCTTGTTATTCGGCCTGATCTTGAGCCATCTCCATTGCAGCTTCATCGGCGGCCCTACCACATTTCATTGCAGCAAGACGGTCGATGTCAGCACCCATAAATTCTACTTACTGAGCATGGTGGTGCTGATTCTCTTCTTGTTCCCCAAGCTGTTGGGTAAGGACTTCGACAGTTTGGAAGAGTTTTTCATTCTATTTCTCGAAGATCCTATTTTCCTCAGTGACAAGCTCGAGGTCTTTCATCGCTTGGAGGAATTTGCCCTTGACTTGGTCTAATTCAACCCGGGCAGTGGGCAAATCACCGATCTACTATAGTTGGGCATCATTTTGCTGAAGTAACCCTTTTAGGTGATGGATTTCTTTTTCCTGGGTGTCTAGTTGTCCTTTAAGGTGTTCATTTTTATCTAAGCACCAGATAAGGCCCTCACCAACAAGAACAGAGGACTGTTAGATTGAAAATTAAGGGGAAATTAGAAAACGAAAAATAATACAAGTGTCAATTAAAGCAATCAAGAAGAATACGAACTCGGTTGGGGTGTGCATACTCTCGTTGAAGAGGCATGGCCAAGACACATTCTGTATTTTCTCCCTATCGGACTCTGAAATGAGGGGCCTCATGTAGTTGGCAACCCCGAATGTGCGGGACAAGAAGTTAGTGTCCTCGGGGAAGAAAATTATGTCCGATCTCATTCTTTTCGGATCCGCGCTTAAAGCCGGAAGACGTTAACAAGTTTGGATCGGGAGCTTGCATGGTTCCTTGGGGCTTGATAATACTTGGTTATTTTTTAGGAATAACCAAATGGGGGAATCCAGCGATGTGAGCACGCTCACCTCGAACTGCGGAGCTTCCATCCTCTTCGAAGAGGCGGTCAAAATCTTATTGTCCAAAGGTTTGGGCCAGTTGTAATGGTGGGGGAGGAGTTGAAGTAGAAGTGCTAGTTTTCTTAGCCAATGGCTCCTCATCCGTGGCTTCTTCGTCATCCTCAATGATGACCGATTCTACGATCGATGGTGCGGGGGCAGGAGTAGTCACGACTTCGGTTGGAGGCAAAATTCGTTCAACTACTTCAGTAGCAGCATTTTCTTCTCTCACTTTGACCGGAGTGTCTTCCACCGGAGTGGTGGTAGTAGTGGTGGAGGTTTTTCTAACCCGTATATCATCTGGGGAGATGCTTTTATCTTGAGCTCGGGATGAGCCTCCCGCCTCTGAGATTCTAATTTTCTTTTTAACGACTAAATATGACTTCAGAGGGTTTAAGGATTTGCTTTTTGCGAGTTTTTTCTTGGGTACCTCAGTAATGCACTGAACCGATGCAGGGTTGAGAAGCCTTTCGATAGACCTACAAGTTTAAAAAATGAATGGAGTAAAAAAGCACACAAGATTATGATTAAATCTAAGTAGGAGGGAAAGGTGAATGATGACCGTGGTATCTGGCTATCCATCATTTATCTGAAAGGTCTTTTCATGTACGCTTCTTGTGCAGATAGGTGTTGATTATTTTCTTGACCTAATCACGGAGTTTATCCACATGGTTCAGAATCCATTAGACGGCTAAAAAGATGAAGAGAATTTTTTGTAAGAATAAGTTATTTAGATTAAAAAGGGGACGATGCATGTTCCACTCCTCCGGGAAGGGCATGTATCTCATCGGTCGGAACCGCAACAAAATATTCCAACCACCCCCGATCTCGATTCTCATTAACACTGGAGAGGATGGGGAATTTATCACTCTTAGAAAGGTGGACTATTCCACCATGAAAGAATCGTGACACATATAAATGGATCTAATTATCCAAAGTAAAGTCCTATTTGAACAAATTGGCGAAAAAAATGGAGGCAAGTTACGATCCTCCATACGACCGGACCAATTTGTGCAAGACACGGGTTGTAGGTCCTGCACATGTCGAGGATCACATGGTCGATCGGTGGGTCGAGTTTAAAAGTGAAAGGGTAGGTGTATACGTTGGAGTATCCGGATCTGAAGGTGGTGATGTCATCGTCCGGGCCGGGGATGATAATCCCGGAGAGGTTTTTCCAACCACACTCGTCTCGGACTCTTTCGAGGTCGGAGGCCATAATAGAGGATGACCAGTTTCTAGCCTCTTCCCCCCGGTTAGATTTCTTGGAGGTCGTTTGAACAGTGAACTCTGTGTCGGTGTGGAAGGTTGAAGGCAGCATGTTGTAGGCTCTGGGTTTGGCAGCAGCCTGAGTTTCAGAAGTTTCATCGGCGCCGGTGACCTCTTTAGTGGCCGACGGTAGTGAAGTCGCCGGAGAAGATTTCCTAGAGGAAGATCGAGCATTCTTGTCCATTGTGATGAAGGTTTGAAAGTTTAAAGATTTTAGGGTATGAAGATTTGAAGAAAATCTGGAGATTTTAAGGTTGTTCGCTAGAATGATGAAAAGAAATTTACCAAAAGGTAAAATGTAAAAAAAGAACAAGAAAGGGGTTTTATAGGGGTGAAGTCATCATTATGAAATGCTTCAGTTCGTGAACCGAAGTGACGATTCAATCAGAGGTTGACACGTGTCCAGAGTCGCATAGTAATAAGACGTGAGTCATATTTTGAGAATTGTAAACGTTTCATTTTTCCGTCTATTTCAGAGTAGTTTGAAAGAAAGCTTACAAGAGAAGACACCGGAGGGATCATTTCCACTTCCCATCACTGCGGTAAACTTTGATCCGGAAAGTGTGGAGACTATCTGTATACGATGAAAATCGACACGACACGTGGCACGATTTAGGTGCGAGGTCGAAGGGTGTATAAGTGTTGTGCACCCGTTGTGAGATACTTCAGATTGAGTCCGGTTTGAAGAATATGATTGGGGAAGGGCCGAACCAAATGATGTCGGGTAGGCGACCGGAATAGTTTAATACGGATCCGCTCTGAATTTGGTGCCAGCCGTTACTCTTTGGTCATTATGTGACTGTTATTGTCATTTAATTGCATTAAATTAGAGAATGAATTCTCGGGCATAAATGCCTTGTATTCATAGCTATAAAAGGAGCACAACCTTCATGTTGGAAGGGCACCACACTCTCATTTCACTTACTTGCAAGATTTCTCTGTAAACTTAAGTTGTACAAACTCTCTACATTGGCTCGAGCTCGAAGCAATTCTGCTAAGGACCGAACCAAGTTCTAATCAAGATAACACCAGCTCGGGCTACTTCTTTTACTTATTCTTATTCACTTAATTGTTGTTAATTGCCTGCTATATTTACTTACGAATTGATCCACATATCCTTAAAATCACTTACAGATTTAACCGTATCTTTTTTGGGTAAACAGAAACGATAGTGTTTTCGTATAACAATCTAATCGTAAAAGATATTAGTGATAAATAGACTAATCTTGAAACAGTGCTGGATTTCTTCAATTATTGGTATAAAAAATTCACTCTCAAAAATAGTAAATTTTGGAATGCACGAATAAATATTTGTTTCTCTTACTTTGTTTGTGCTTATGCTTTGTCTTGAGTCGAGGGTCTTTCGGAAACTTCTCTACTTACCAAAGTAAAAGTAAGATCTACGTACATTATACCCTCTCCAAACCCCACATTGTGAGACTTCACTGGATATGTTATTATTGTTGTTGTAGTACCTCTTTTCTCTTTTATTATCTAAAAGGACTTGCTAACAAAAATAAAATTAAAATTTAATAAGAATTAGACATATTAAATTATGCTACACTTTTTAATTCATCTTAACTCAA
Source organism: Anisodus tanguticus (assembly GCA_034509755.1). NCBI lineage: Eukaryota > Viridiplantae > Streptophyta > Magnoliopsida > Solanales > Solanaceae > Anisodus > Anisodus tanguticus. Next base: position 13,637,670 of record CM067544.1, read on the forward strand.
ATAATTTTTAATCGGATTAATAACTTATTTATTAAAACCGTCTATTTTAATTCATCCAAATTTAACGCAATCGCTCCTTTGACCCCCCAAACCCAACCCCACATACTTTTAACCAACATGGTACCAAAAATCAAAAGAGGTGTTCCACTCCCCAGGCAGCACTATTATTGCTTGCCATTTGTAATATGATTAATTGAATGGAAAAACAATAGAAAGAGATATTAAAAAAACTTTTGGTATAATGTCTCAAGGGGAAAACATAAGAGTACTATGGGTCGTTAATCCTTAGCCAGAGTGTCCTCGTAACCGATGCATTGGCTTTATCAATCTGCATTTTTGCAAATTGCACTTATCATCTCATTCATGAGTCATGACCCAACCCCATTCACACACACACACGAAAATTTAAACTCAATTTATTACTACCAAATAAATTGACTCGTGTCCGTTGAAATTTCTATATTACCAAACTACCCTTCACTTCCTCAAACAGGTCATGCTTTGCAAGATTTCATGCATGTGACAACAGAATGTCTTATCTGGTAAATAGTATAACATCCTCAAATAGAGCATTTTGGTTCACCGTGTTAGGAATTAGGATTATAAAAATTTGGCACACTGTCCAACAACTATTGCCTCTATACAAATCCAAATTGATGTTGTTTTGTTGCTCTTGCTCTTGTTCCCTCACCCATCCCCCTTTCACCTTCACCTACATTTCAGAGATAAAATTTTGAATTGGTGATTTTGTTGGTGTTGGGGATAGCTGGTGTAAAGAAGCAAATCTAATTTTTTTATGGGCTACCTGGTGTAAAGATTCATTTTTGATCTGTCAGAGTAAGTAAAAAAATTAAGAAGACTACTTTTTATTGTTTTTAATTATTCTTTTTGGTCTGAATTTGCTGTGTCAGCAACACATGGGACATGGTTGATGATTCAAGAAAGGACAAAAGGTTAAAGTGAGGCTTAGTTAGCTTTGCTCTTTTGAGTTGTTTTAAGTTTTGTTTGGAAGAGTAAAATCAAAAATCAAGAAATGGGTTGCTGGTATTCAAGATTAGAGAGAGAAGAGTTGGTATCAAGATGCAAAGCTCGAAAGAGGTACATGAAACAGTTAGTGAAATCAAGACAAGCTTTCTCTGCTTCTCACTCTATGTACTTACGTTCACTAAGAAACACTGGTTCAGCTTTACTTCAGTTCGCCACCGGTGAAACTGATCTCCACCCACACAACCACCACCTTCCACCGCTCCCTCCGTCGCCACCACTGCGGCACACCACCCCACCACCACCACCAATGAGTCCCACTTCCTGGACAACCTCCACCACCACATCCTCTGCCCTCCCACCACCACCACCACCTCCGCCTCCCCCGCCGGCGTCGGCGTCAAACTGGGATTTCTGGGACCCATTTGTGCCACCTCCATCATCTTCGAGGTCGGTGACGGAGGAAGAATGGGATGAGACAACGGTTACTTCCGAGGTGGCGGTGACCACCACGGTTGGGGCGGCGAGTGTGGCGGCGCCGCCGTCTGTGGTGAGTCAGTTTTCTAAAGAGACTAGTACTACTAGTGAGCTGGCAGTGGTGGTGTCTACTAAGGGAAAAGACTTGGTGGAGATCATTAAAGAGCTAGATGAGTACTTTCTTAATGCTGCTGAAGCAGGTGGACAACTCTCATTGCTATTAGAAGTTCCCAATTGTGCTTTTTCCGAACCAAGATCTTCAGGTATGTATAATGTACACATATAGTTGCACAGGGTACAACAATTACTCGGTATCTCAATTTATATGTCACACTTTTTTTAGTCAGTCCAAAAACTAACTTTCCAGTTTGGTAAGAATTTAATTTTAAATTTTAACTTTTACGTTTAACGAGATATTTATAACCACACAAATATCTTTGATTTGTTTTAGATCACAAGATTCAAAGTTATTCTTTTATTTCTTAAATTTCGTATTCAATCAAACTAAGTCATATAAATTGGGACTGGGACAGAGAGAGTAGTGAGTATAGCCTTTCATTTTGTTAAAAAAAATGTAAAAATTGGTTCTTGGGGTTTTGTAGATAAGTTGATGAGTCCTTTTTCATGGTCATTTGGTGGAAGTTCAAGATGGAATGGAATTGGAAGATTTTGTGATGAACCAATGAACAAAGCAATCAATGGGGCTAATAATGCTAAAGCTTCTCATTGTTCCACAGTGGAGAGATTATATGCTTGGGAGAAAAAACTCTATCTCGAGGTCAAGGTAAATTAATAGTAACACCAAAGTTTCCATTTTTAAAATATAATTCTGTGCCGGTAAAGTTGTCCTCGTGACCAGGAAGTCACGGGTTCAAGTTGTGTAAACAATCTCCTGCAGAAATGTAGGATAAGGCTGCGTACAATAGACCCTTGTGGTCCGACCCTTTCCTGAACTCCGCGCATAGTCGGAGCTTAGTTCACTGCGCTGCCCTTTTTTAATTCTGTGTCCAATACTCCAATTGTGTTGTTTTTGTCATGATTTATTTGGTTGTAATTTGTAGCATGCTGAAGCATTGAAATTGGAGCATGAGAAAAAGGGAGCTCATGCAAGGAAGCTAGAAATGAATAGGGCTGATTATGTAAAGACAGAGAAAGCTAAGAAGGAAGTAGAGAAGTTGGAATCACAAATGATGGTTGCTTCACAAGCTATTGAAACCACATCAGCTGAAATCATCAAATTAAGAGAGTCAGAACTCTATCCACAACTCGTTGATCTGGTCAAAGGGTCAGTCCTACTCACCCCCCCCCCCCCCCGGTTTAGAAAAAAAATTATTTTTATTTGTCAGTGGCTTACGCAGATTTTATCACAAAGTTATATTAGCGTATTATGTGGTTTATGGTTATTGGACTATGTTTTTCTTTGTATTATTTTCACTATACAGCTTGGAAAATCTTTTTTAGTACAAGTAGCAACAAATCAAAGGGAATGTGTAAGTCTTGTCACTTGTGTCTGATATAGTTCAGTGAATAAATGAGTAAAAAAAAAAAGAGAGAGAGGGGGTCAAAGTCAGATGTACCAATGTGTACTGAGATATTACTACTACTAAAAAGCAACGAATTTGATTTGGCCTTTTTGTCACCTAAAAATATACGAAAGCAGCATACAACAGTCTGCTCTACTGTTAAAAACCGTGAAAAGACCAACTTCAATTAATTCATTTTTCTTCTGGTTTTCATTTATTTATTTCCACTGAAAATGAAAGCACTTGGTATTAAAGATTGATTTTTTCTTAGGAGTGAGTGAGACTGTCCTTCCCATCCCTACAACAACATACCCAGTGAAATCCGTTGATATTTATATTTTAAATCTGGCAGATTGACTCTTTCAAGATTTTAATCATTCCTAAAAGAGATCACTGGATCACCTATGGAGTTCTCCTTCCATCTCAAATTATTTATCACTTTTTTTATTTATACTCTCCTTAAGAAATACTCCCTCCGTCCAGATTTACTTGTCCACTTTAAAAAATTTAGAGATAATTTATCATTTTTTTTCTATTATACCCTTAATAATTAATAAGTCAAATTTTTCAATTTCTTTTTCCAACACTACTTTTTTATGGGGAATATGTGAATTGTTGAAACCTATTACTTAATTAGTTGGTTGCACATTTTTTATGGTAAGCTTTGATTAATTTCAATCATTAGGTAATTAGCACTAATTAGGGGTAATATAGTAAACTTTTCATTCTATTTTTGGCTTCTTAATAGGCGTGTAAAGTCAATATGTGATAAGTAAAACTGGACGGAGGGAGTATTAATTAGGAGGGGTATTTGCACCTACTTTACTCTTATTTATGTCCAAGTTATAATCTCTCTCCATTAAATTTTTACTAAAATATGTCATCTTCCTTAATCACAAAGGGTAAAATGGAGAAAAAATAATTAATTATGTCTTGAACTTCTAAAACGACAAATAATTTGAGATAACTATTTTTAGTAACCATGACAAATAATTTGAGACGGATGGAGTATTAGCCAATGGTTAAAAGTAAGCATTAATTGGGTCACAATCCCTTCCTTTGCTTTTTATGTCAAGATCAAGGAAGAACTCTTTATTTCTTTGTTATTTTTATTTATTTTGGGGAAGTACTCTTTAAGAGTGGGACTTTCATTTACTAGGGGCTGCCTTTTAAATTTTTCAAAGTGGTCAATAGTTGGCTGAAACTAAGGTTACCCTCTTTTTTTTGGTGGGGTATGTGGGGGAGGGGGGGAGAGAGGGTGCTCAAATTGAAGTTAAAGACAGTACATAAATTGGTAGAAACAAGGGCCCATTGTCCTCTGTAAGGGATAAAGTTCTGAAATTCAATGTTGCTCCTCCATGTCTCATGGGACAATCTTAACTTTCACAAATAATTAATGTACAAATTAGCACCTTGTAAGGGTGGGTTTCTGTCACATTTTTGGGAAACCATTTTTCAAGTTTCAGCAAAAAGGAAAATATTGCAAGAATCATTTTGAACTTTTCATTCTCTTTATTGTCTCCTCTTGTTGTTTGTGATTTACAGGTTGATGTACGTGTGGAGAAGCATGTATGAGTGCCATCACGTTCAAACGCACATAGTTCAGCAGCTGAAGTATCTCAATGCCGTGCCATCAACTTATCCTACCTCTGAGATCCATCGACAATCAACACTACAACTTGAGCTTGAACTGGAACAATGGCACCTATCTTTTTGCAACCTAGTGAAATCTCACCGGGATTATATTCAGTCCCTTACCGGCTGGCTCCGTCTTAGCCTCTTCCAACTTGGCAACAATCCAGTACATAAGACCAACCAGGACAATGCAGTTTACTCCCTTTGCGAAGAGTGGCATCTTGCAGTTAACAATGCTCCAGACAAAGTAGCATCGGAAGGAATAAACAGTCTACTAACTGTTATCCATGCCATTGTGGTGCAGCAATCAGAAGAGCTCAAGCAAAAGAGGAAGTCAGAGATGGCATTTAAAGAGCTTGACAAGAAGTCTTCCGAGCTTCGGTCATTAGAGTTCAAGTATGGCCCATATTCTATACCCGATTCCTCTAGCAGTACAAGGAGCAAGAACCCTGTGACCGGGAAACGAGCTAAGGTGGATGCAATAAAGACGAAAGCCGAGGACGAGAAGGCCAAGTATGACAAAGCGGTGAGCGTAACAAGGGCAATGACATTGAGCAATCTACAGATGGGTTTGCCACATGTTTTTCAGGCTGTGACGGGTTTTGCCAATGTGTGGACACATGCATTTGAGTCTGTGTATAATCAAGCTAAAAATACTGATCAGGTACATGATATGAAGAGGATTTTACCTTGAGAATACAGAGTTGCTTCCTTGTGGTCCGGCCAGCCAGAACCAAAAATGTATATATGTGTTCCTGAAACTTATTTCTTCCTCCTGCAGCCTAGTGTGTTTCCCAGTATGTGCTATAATTTATTGGGGAACTTAGAAATGCAGATTTTCTTGAGAGTTAGCAAAAGAGATGATCACCGTTTAAGCGACAGTGTAAAGTATGGCTGCTGGTGGAGGTATATGATATAGGTTGCTAGCATTTGGCATTAGAGGATGTTAGAGTTTTGAAGTATTGTTTTAGCTTTGCTCGGAAAACAGTTCCTACAGTTGGTAGTGTTTTCCATTTTCCCTTTTGGATTAGATGTCGGGAAAAGTAGTTTTGCGAAAGCTGCATTATATGTAGTTCCGTGTTTTCAATCGTTTCACTTGTTACTTTCAAGTTTGAAGTTTTAAACGAGTGTGAGGCTTGGTAATTTCTCCTCGAGTTTTCCCTTTACCGTATCAAAATATAGTATACAGAAAATAAAGTCTCCGGTTATTGGTGTCTTTAATAAACAAGTTAGATTTGCTCAACTAAATAACTACTATTCGAAAAATGTGTAGAGAACGGATTCTAGACTACTAGTAACTAAACAAGTTCATTAAACAAACTTGCGAGATATATCTTTTTGTGAGGTTACCCTGGAGAATGGTTAAAGAGCATGAATGAATGAATAGAGGATAAAACAAACAAATATTCCTTCGGTGAGATTATCTTTTTTTCTTTCATGGAATATAACTTGTGAGATTTATCTAAATAAAATCTTAGATTCAATTCTTCGTACCAGGAAGAACTGAGGAAATTTTAATCGCCATGCAATCTGTCATACTTTGATTAAAACACGGCTCCAAGGAAACGTGGATTTTTTCAAAAGAATTACTTACTCTGATCAACCTTGGTTTCCTTAATGGATAGTGTTTACTTTAGTGTAAAGTGATAGGTTAGTGAGCTAGATCAAAGCAGCTTCATACTAAAACGGAGGTCTTTAGTCACAAATTCCTACACGCTGTTCAAAAAATTACTACAATTAGTATGAACTTAGCTGTACGTTGTGTCGGAAAATTACATCATTTCACCTATGTACAGAATTTACAGGTGAAACGGAGCCAGCACGGACCAAATAATTATACAGTGCTTCGAATTAGCAATCTTCTATCTCATCGTATGATATATCCAGCTTATTCTCATGCAAACAGGTGCTATCGGAGTCATCTTCAACCATGCTGTCTGCTTGGAAACTTTCAGATGCTCTGTATCCAAGCCATTTAAGGGCAGGTCTAAACTCGGTTGCCATAACTATCTTATTCGATATGGTTAGGCTATTATACAAGTCACCCCTCTGGCTCAACATTTGACACTGCAAGCACATCAACTTGGTTAGGATGAAATAGAAATCAAAATCGGGTCGTTTCGTTAAGAGATAAGTAATACATGGAGGGATTATAATGTAGCGATTATTTCATGTTGAATGTTTAGTTTGGTATAATTACAAATTAGTACACAATTTATAATTTAAAATATATGTTTACATTTTAAACAAAAGGAAACGTATGCTTACTATTATGAGGATTAGTTGTCATTATAATGTTTTTAATCCATGTATTACTAATACCCACATTCTTATTTTTCATTCTATCCCGCATAAAATATTACATAGATTCCCACATACTTATGTATGTATTATTTTACGAGGAAAACAAAATTAGCAACCAAACATTACATTACATAGTGCTGTATTTATGTGGAGATTAAATCTCCTACTGCACCAACTAAATGACCACCAGGAAATTATAGTAGTGCTTCATATTTCAGGACTTAATCCAGATAAATCCATGTTAAGAAGCTATGTGAGCAAGATCAAGAGCAAAGTGCAGAGAATGGGACAGCAAGAAACTTACCTTATTGCGGCGTGATGATTGTTCAACCTCCCACAGTTTTGGGCGTCGAACAGCATGCCACCTGATTTTTCACGGGAAGTTGTGATAAATGATTTTAGGTACTTTATTTAAACACCAGGTAATGTCTTTGTACCTGGAAGACACTGGATGAGCATTCCCAAATAATACTCCTCTAGCAGCAACTGAAGCAGCAGCTGACTGTATGATGTTCTCAGCTCCAAAGTCTCTAGATTGTCCATTAAGTGAAGATAGAAGAAAATCCGCATCGCTTAAATATGATGCCACAAGCCACGCATCATCTATTGATTCTTCATTCAGAAAGTCTAAAACTGCAACAAAATTAAAAATCAGTAGTTGGAAAAGAGGAACACAAGGATCATTTATCAAATGCATCAGCTAAGCTTCTAGAGAAGTAACTCCGCAGAAAGAGCAAGCTTACAGAAATTTCATTTGAATTAATGCATTTTTCATTGCTTTGGGGGGTGACTCGAGAAAATATTTCTCCTCTAATCTAGGAAAGAAGACCAAAAAACACATGCTCTGTCAACATTTAGTTTGCTGGTAAAATTCACCACAGGCAAATGAAAAAACTAAAAAGACCAGAAGAAGTTCAAGCTATTGGGACTTGTGCTGAATCTAATGTTGTTTGATATAGCTCACAAACAAGCAGGTCAAATATGATCCAGAAATAGCATTAAAACACAGAATGGCAGATTTTGGTGCTTGAATAAAAAAGAAGACTTAGCCCTGAGTCCAGTACCCCCCCCCCCCCCAAACTAAGTTCATTCCAAATCATAAACATGCAAAAATCAAACAAAAGGACCAAATTAGTTGAAAAGCCCATCCACCTTAAGAAGAAAATTTACCATTTTCATGCAGAAAATCAGAAAGAGTCCTGGCTTGCCCATGTGCTTGACAAAGAACAACTTCTGGAGCATCCATCTTAAGAGGAAATCTCACAAATTTTTCCTTCAAAAGGAATGCGTCTCTATCTACAAGAAACTGAGTCTGTATCAGAACTTTGCCAAAGACAGTTCTCTCTATTTTTCACTTTCATTCACTTGGCAAAGAACTCTCATATCTTACTACAAAAGGGCATAAGATAACATTGTCAAAGCAGAGCTGTAGCTTTGTAATAGAAAAAACCTCACATTTCTGAACTTGTAAGTTCATATCTATGGCAGTAATTTACATAAGGTGAAAAGGTTAATCTTCTATATTCTCCTACTACTGTCACTTGGGAGACTACTCCTTGGATAATCACCTATTCTCAAATCAGTCATTTTTAAACAATGTTCATTATTACATCTAGAGAATCTGCTTAACAACTTTATTTGAACAGTGTCTACATGCAATGAAACCACATTTAGCAATTGAAAAACTCTTTGAAAATACAGTACTGCTCATATAAATAATAAATGACAACCCTTGATTGCAAGATTAGACCCCATTCAAACAGATGCTAAGATATGCATTCCTCATGAGGAAGCATTACTAGCAAGGGTGGAGTAATTTGTCACTACTGTAGAAGAGGTGTGGAAGCACACAGTTACTAAGTTCTATAAGCACTTGCAACTCACTGTATCCTGCGAATGAAGTTTAGTCAGATGTACCTGATGCAGTTGTGTGCTCACTTTCTCTTTTGTTGTGTAGAAATTTGCCTAATGCATGGAATAGAGAGAGATTTTCATCTTTTCCAAATGGCAAACAAAACACATCATCCAAACAACCAACAGTATCCAGTCTTTCTTTTGAAGGTAGAATAGGCCTTCTATGTAATTTCAGACAGAGATACTGCAGAGAAGTAATTGCATGTCTGATGTCACCTCCACTCGCTTTCGCTATTAGCTCAATCATATCAGCACCAACTTTACGCTTCTCCTTTCTGCATATAGTTGTAAGTGTTTTCTTGATTGAATTGACCGTGACAGGGTTGAAGTTGACCTGAAAGCCATGAACTCGACTAAAAAAAGTTGACATACTCTAGTAACTTAGAATCTAAAATGTGGAATAACTGCCTCCTCCCCTGGCGTTTTACCGTCAAAGTCAAGAAAAGAACATTTAACTCAATTTGCAAATGTTCGGAGAGAGAAAGAGCTATTTTGCCTTTTGGCCTGCAGGCTGTGGGTGGAGTTGCAGGTCAAAATGATTAAAATTGGCCAAGGAAACTACTTTATTATGTTTTCATACTCATAGGGAGGTGTTTGACATTTGATTCAAGATAAACAGATGAAAAGAATCCAAAGTAAGTTTATCAAGGAACGCAACCTTACAAGCACCAGCACTATGAAGAGATACAAGGAGTTCTTCCCAGCAGCGTGTGCTAAAGTCTGCAGAGTCATCCTTGTCATAGTTGGTGATCACTATGGCTGTGGGAATGCAGACTAATTGCACAAGAAGCTTCAAACACCTTTGAAGCCTTTCATACGCAACTCTTCCATTTACCACAGGAAGATCATCAATTAATAGTATGACTGAAGCATGTGATCCCTTCAAGCTTGGAGAAGTCAATCCATACTTTCTCGCCCTTTCAACAAAACCTTCAAACTCATCTAGTTTTGACTTGTATTGTAACCCTAGATCAACACAAGAAGAAATATGAAATGATAATATGAAGAAACCAATTTTCTGAACAAGCACTTGATCGCTTGGAGCAGCTTCATTTTCCATTAATTCAAACATGAATATGTACCTGAATTAGAATTATGCAAATGTTCTGACCAAACTGTTGGAGTAGGCGTGGTCCACTCCCATATTGTGGCGCCAAGATGCGAAGCAATAGCATTGATAGTTGCCTAGAAGATGACAAGCACCCAATGATCATGCAAGGTTTACGGACCTCGAAGGAGTAAGAAAAAATTCAAACATGGCACTCCTGATTCAGTATTCTCAAATAAACTATCTCACATCACTCGTGTTTAAATTAAATAAAGAGTAAAGAAAACAGTGGCATACAGTCTTTCCAACACCAGAAGGTCCAGCAACAAGAAGAACGTTATTATTATCCTGCATCCAGCAGAGGAAAAATCTCAGTTCCGAAAATGTGAAGTCTGAAGACTGCAGAAAACACTTGTCATGTCAAATACACCGTAAAAACATGTGCATCTGGAAAAGGCTAAACCCTAAAAATTATGGATGCTAAATGTCAGACCAGTAAGAAGTCACCAATAATATCAATAACAATTTACTGGATCAAACTTTTTCCCTTTTAGCACCATAACTGCTTACCTTTTCCACTTACACATCTAACCAATTACCAGGGTAACCCAAAACTTTTTTTGGGATCAAGCAGGTGCAAATTATGAAACAAAAGTTTATTCCCGGTTTGCTAAAAAACATCCATAAGTTGTCGTAAAATCCCAAGTACAACCCCACCCAAGGGCTTCCACAATGCAAACAGGGAAACACGAAAAGATACTGTATTCTGAGCATGTGTATGCTTAATCTCTCTTTTCACTGCTTTGTGTGTGCACCGACAAGCACTCTTTCCCAAGGGAGCATAATAACGCGACAAACCAAAAAGGAGTGGTCGACAAACCAAAAAGGAGTGGATGTTAACAGACTATGCACCGATTTTAGGCGAGATAATATAATGATTGAATGTCAAAAAAAGGATAGATAGACCAAATTCCACACGAATGCAGTCGCAAAAGACCTACATTATCTGAGAGTTATTGCAGACTTGGCTAAGAACAAAATATAATGGAAGCAAAAGATTTTTGTAGGGAAAAGGAAGATAGAAAAGCAATATTCACCCAGCTGAACCAGGAATTGATGACCATGTCTTGTCACAATATCAGAAGTCTAAGAAAATAAAGAAACTAATATGGCTTTCTAAACATTCTTAATTAAGTACCATTGCAGCTTTTAGTCTTTCTTCAAACCATGTTTTCACTTCTTCGACCTGTGAAATCAAGCACATGAAACAATCATTAAAACCTTCACATCTGAGAAGTTTAAGAAAAATACATACAGCTCTTTACCTTCTTCTTGTGAACTGCAAGCTCTTCCAGGAAATGAGGCTTATGTTTGTCAACCCACATGTCATCTTTGCTTTGAAGACCTGATTCAGTTTAACACATTTTAGTCTTTTGGCAACGATGACTAACTTTAAACAGAGGTTGGGAGGACAGTAAAAATAAATACATTGATGGAGAAGGCGTGCTGGCAATCAAAACATCACAAAATCAGGAGGAGTTGAGGAAGGAATTTTCACTGTAAATGCAGGCCAATAAGCATTTGCCAACTGAATCATCAACAGGAAGTCTAAAGACCGTGCATACTTAAATGATACTTGTGTCATGGTATGGCTCCAACATTTTAAAATGTGAAAAAAATCATCCCAAAAGTGAGGTAGAAATAAAACATAGTAAAAACTATTTCCAAACCGGGGCATCTTAGGTAGTGTTTCCATTTGAGGTTTAAGTGAGGAATAGCAAGTACCATACTGTTAAGTTGACAGACCATAGCATCATGAGCAAGAGTATAATATCACGACTGAAGCTTGCACTGCATGCAAAACTTAATGAATGTAGTCTGCAAAATGAAATGATAAAACTAGGACATCCAACTTCAGCAGAACATTTTAATGAGATCAAAAAGTGATAACATGGATGTATAACAAAGGTGCAAAAGTTGCTAAATGTTTTGATATGTAAACAGGGGATGTAACCTATGACAAACTAATGTTTACACTAAAAAAGATACTGTCACCAACACGGTCAGAAGCCTTCAAAAAACAGAGAGGCAAAACCAATCCCAGTTCATTATTGACATTAATACAAACAAATACTAAAACCAATCTTTTGAAACTAGCGTACCAGCAGATACCTTGGTGCCTGTGAAATCGTCATCAAACTCCTCACAAAACCGTTTCATCTGCAATCAGTTATACCATATGTCGTTAATATTGTAGGTATTCAAAAGCAAAAACTAGCAGAACAGTGTGTATCCCAGAAACAATAGAGAATGTAGCTCATGAACCACCTACACAATTAGCTTAGACGAGACACTAGAACTTAAACCATAACGGAAACATCACCCAAGGTTCTTAAATAAGACTATTGAATAAATATATTCTGTAAAGCCCAGGAGTTTTTTACTTGAGCTTGCATAGGTTCAAGGTATATCCGTAACCAACTCCTATAAGTTCTCTAGGTAACATACATTCTTTTACCTAAACAATATCCTATTAGGTAATAAAGTCTGTTCTTTTTTTTTTTTTTGATAAGGTAAGGTAAAGGGGAAAGAGTTTGAACTCTATAGTTGTTCAACATAGCAACTGAGTCTATTTATGATTGTGCCTGCTCATGTGACCTCGGCGTGAAACCCCTTCTTAAGCATCCATAGATTGAAGGTAAATATATTTCGATAAGGGGCCATTTGGTTGGCATATTCCAGCATAAAATTTTGCATAAGTAATACAATGTTCGGTTTGACCACATAAGAAAAATTAATCTCCACATAATTAATGCAGTGTTTACTTGGCGGCATAAGAAGAAATAATTTCGACACAACTATTGTAGTGTTTTGTTGGGAGTATTAATCCCGGCATAACTTATGAGAGAATTTATGTACTATTATTTATGGAAGATAGAATGTGTAATAGGAATATGTGTATTAACAATACGCGAATAAAACTATCTATAGACGAAAATGTTACTCCCTCTGAATCAAAAAGAGCGTACACTTAGCATTTATATTTTGGTTCAAAAAGAGTGTCTACTTAACAAATCAAGAAAGAATTAACCTTACTTTTCAATATTTGCCCTTATACCAAACCCCAATGCATATTTAATTAGGGTCATTTTAGTTAAATTATCAATTTTTGCCTAAGAATTAGTATTTTCTTAAGAGGGTGCAAATGGCTAAGTGGACAATCTTTTTTATCTAGAGGGACTATTATCTAGTATGATAACCAAATGACCCCTATAGCTAAAAAGTCAACTGCCACTACTTCACATCTGCTATTGCTATATAGACCAAGCTTGGTTGTCCCGTTTATACAACTCACGTTCACTCAAATCCAAAAGCAAAGTAAAATAATACTACTACTAGCATTTCTAACAAAATAATAAAAAAGTAATTAAGTCAAAGGAATTCCATGTTTTACCTCATCGAAGACACTAGCCTCTTTAGATGAGCGTGGACATGACGCCGAAAGTGGCGCCGTTTTAGCCCTTTTAGGGTTCTTCCTCGGAACTGATACCGATTTCGATTTCGGTTGGGTGAAATTGGACTTTAATGAGAAGTCTTCATCGTCATCGGACGACGAGATTACAATGGCAGCATTCCTCTTGACTTTCTTCATTACCACAGGAACGGTTATCGATGTTCTTTTCAAAATAATAAAAACTTTGAAGGTTCAAAATGCAGGGAATTTGTTGGAACCCTAGATAAAACTCAGCCAAATGTATAACTGAAGACTGCAATGGGAAACTTTTTTCCAGTAAAATCGTTGTGTTCGAAAGCGAAAACGCGGGTTTCTTTTATAGAGAAAAAACCCGCTAGCGTAGCTGATAAGCTGATGCCCGCGTTTTATAGTCTGCCAGAGCACATAGAAAATTCGGAGAAAATGACAATGGTCTCTCGTGTTTGATGGTAGTTTTACAATAGCCCCTTAAAAATACTTTTGAGTAAATTTTGGTCCATTAAATTTGTGAAAAGTGACACTTTTATTTTCATCAAATATTTAATAACTTTAGCAATTAGACTTAGGGGGTGTTTGGTACGAAGGAAAATGTGTTTTTCATGGAAAATGTTTTTCTGGAAAATAGTTTCTTAAAAAATAAGTGAATTTCTTACTTATTTTTTAGTGTTGGTAAGTAAATAAAAGAAAATATCATCATAATATTATTTATATATCTAGTAAATTACTATGGGGTGGGTCTGGAAATTTCGGAAAATACTCACCCAAGCCCCACTAACCTCACCATCCCACCCCCAAGCACCCACCCCACTCACCATCCAACCAAATTCCATCCCCACCCAACCACCCTCGAACGTATTTCATCTTCACCCACCCTTAACTCACACCACTACACCCACTCTAATCCCACACCACATTACCGTTCCACCCAACCCCCTTCCCTCTCCCAAAGTTTTCTATTTCATATAATTTATTTTATTTTTATATACCTTCACCCTGCCCCTTGCCCCCCAACCACAACTCACTCACACCAAATTTAATCACTCAATTTTTTTATTTTTTATAAAAGTAAATTAAAATGTACTATGAATTAGAAAATTCTAGAGGGGTAGGAGATGTGGGGTCGGCCGGGGATGTAGAAAAAAAATTATTTTCTTAAAAAAATATATTTTTTCTTGGATGGGTTTTGGGGTCGTGGGAGGAGGGGAGAGGGGGTTGGTGAGTGGGATAGAAAACTAAAAAAAATTAAAAACTCTTTTTTAAAATTATTTTTTTTGAAGGGGTAGTGGGGTCGGAGTGGGTGGGTGGGAGGTGTAAAAACAAAAAAGGAACTTTTAAAATTATTTTTTAAAATTAAATTAATTTTTTAGATGGAGGGGTTGCATTTGGAGGTGGGGGAGGTGAGGGTGAGTGGTGTAGAAAACCAAAAATAAAATTAAAAATATTTTTTTAAAACAAATTGAGGGGGTGGGGGAGTGGTTTTAGAAAACTAAAAATTTGGGTGGGGGTGCATAGGTTGGTGGTAGTGGTTGGGTTTTGATGGAGTGGGTGGGTGGGGTGAGTTAGGTGATGGTGGGTAGTTGGTTGAATGACACTTGTGATATTTGTTTTTTCTACTTTTATTAGTGAAGTCATTTTCCTCGTATTTAAGGAACTTATTTTTCTAAAGAAAATATTTTTCAAAAATTTTTGACCAATCAAACATGAGAAAGGTTAAAAATATTTTCCTTCATACCAAACACACCCTTAATATGAATTGCTAAAAAGATAATCTAATAAGAAATACTAAGAAAGTCACGTTAAATTCCATAAATTACAATATTATAAATACATACATCACTAAAAATAAGAAAAATTGCACCTCAAAAAACTGTACCAGAAAAGCATTTTCCAAAATTCCGCCTACCACGCCCTCCATCGTTATTCCCACCTAAACAATTCTTATAACGACCAAATTATCGACGCCACAATTTTTCTCCTCTCCCTCGCCACACCAAACCTCCATGGCGTCATCTTTCTGCCCCAAACAGGCTTTATATTTCATCAGTCCCGCGCACCAACTCCACCAATCCAGAGCAATTCCACGTGACATCCACGTGCGTTTCCCTGCTTCCAGGTGTGGGCTGAAGTCGAAAGCCACACGATTGAAGGTGTTGGCAACTTCTGCAATGGATCAGTCGCCTAGTAAATCGAGTTCTCAGGCTCCCACAGTTGTTGAAGTGGATCTGGGTAATCGGAGCTACCCGATTTATATTGGGGCTGGACTTCTTGATCAACCTGAGCTCCTTCAAAGGTACTTTGTTACTTGTTCTATCTAATGCTTGAATTTCATCAAGTGTCCCTTATTGCTTAGATTTTACTCATAGGCATTACAGCTTTTAATAACCAAAGGAACACTTTTGCATTCTTTAGTATCAGTTTGACTGACAGAGAGAACATAACTACTAATACTAATTAAATACGTGGATGATGTTAAGTGAAATTAGGAACTTAAGCCTTTAGCTGAATAGCCCGTGTGGGGGAAAGAAGAACTCTTAACATTAGACATGGCGAATTGGGATAGAGTGCGGGATACGAATATTTTATTGTTTCTAAAGGCAAAAGAACAGGTTTTTATGACGTTCTCAATTATTATTCTCGTGATGTGCTAGGTGGTGTAGAGGGTAGAATCATATTTCTGGCTCAATTATAATGTTTGGTAATATGTACCATGTCTTATGCTTTAGGATTTAGCTTATCATTGCCAATATCTTTCAGCTATCATAGGCTGTAAAGAGGGAAGTTCTCTTGTGGTGTTAGTGGTTGAGTGTGCAAGACTTTCTTTTTTTGATAAGTTAACTATCCTTTCATAAATCGACCAAGATTACATAAATAAACAAGTACAAAGTGGAAATGTGGACTAATCTTGATCTCCTGTCAAGCCTATACAACCATATTTACAAAATGGCGTTCTTTCTTCACACCAAAGTATAAATTATACAAAAGGTGTTATTTAAGCTTCTCTTGTTGCTTCGAAACGTCCTCCCATTCCTTTCATTTCATATAGACCAAAGAGGCATAGTGGACTGGTCTTCCATTATGCTTTCCCCAACTCCCTTATCTCTCAACTTGCCATAGCCTCTAACACTGTCTATAGGTACACTACAACGATGTCAAACAAAGAGAACTACCGCCCAAAACTGTGAGGCCACTTTACAGTGTGACAGCAACTGATCACCATCCTTCCCGTACTCCCAGCACATGCAACACCACCTTACAAATAAAGCAGGGGGGAGAAGGGTCTACGCCCTGGGCAATGAGTTCATTAACTCCTAAAAGTTCTTCAGTTTCTGTTCCTATAGTTTGGATTCAATGGAATTTTAGCTACTTATTGTTTGTCCTTGTGCCGAGGGTCTACCGGAAACAACCTCTCTGCCTCCCAAGGTAGGGGTAAGGTCTGCGTACACTCTACTATCCCCAGACTCCACTTTGTGGGATTTCACTGGGTATGTTGTTGGAATTTTAGCTACTTCTTGATAAAGTAATCGACTAGATGTATTTTCACAATATAGAGGTACTGTTATCAGAACTCATGAATATTGGACTTCCTGTAAACCTTCTATCACATTGTACGCGAGCAGAGATTGGTAAAGTGCACATGCGACACTAGTTATAAATTATGGGTTACCTCAAAAAAAAAGGTTAGCTTGACTTATTAATAGTCTTCCGTCTATGTAAAAGTCTATAGCAATGCGCTCAAAAAGTGTTATTTTTATGATGCGTATAAAGATTAGTTGGTGAAGGTGCATATAAATGAACATTAACAATTTGTACACAAACCTTTCTATTTGAACCAATGATTTTCAAGAAAAAATAGTCTATTACAAGCTGTTAAGGATTGAAAGTGAGTCACAATTAGTTAATCTGCCACTTTGCACCATGAGATGTTCTCATATCTCAACTTAATGACATCCAAGCAGCAATACCTAGGATGTTGTTAGAGCAATAGGTTTCGTTTGACCAAGCATAATGGACACAAAAAATAACAAAATAAAAAGGTAGTGAGGTGAACGAATGTTACTGTTGCCAGTCACTGTGAGCCCCACTTTCCTATAAAAGAGGGCTAAACTGGTTGGAAAACCCAAATAAGATTGGATTGTGCTAGTCCGGGTTGCTCAGCGCTAATATAAGATATTTCTCACTCTCAAGATTATGGTTCCATTTGCTGATTTACGTGGCTATTGATTTATAAGGTTTCAGAAAGAAATATGAAAATCTCAGAGTTTTGGTTTCATTTGTTTGTTGATTGGTTGTTTTTACTTGTTAAAAGGAAATTAAGAAACCAATTTGATCTGATCATTGTAATTTTTTTGGCCTAACTTGGAGTTGTTTCCAGTTTTATTTTGGAACTATTTTTGTTGTTTGTGTGTGTGTCTCTCTCTGTCTTTATGTTTGTTCGCCACGTCTTGTGAGTTCCCATGTTTAAGTTCTTCCCCTGTCTTATTTGCAGACATATTCATGGAAAGAGAGTCCTTGTAGTTACTAACACTACAGTTGCCCCTCTATATCTTGATAGAACTATAAGTGCTTTGACAGATGGAAACCCTAATGTTACTGTAGAAAGTGTCATTTTGCCAGATGGTGAGCAATTTAAAAACATGGTAAGCAGCTTTGGTTTCAAGAATATGAGTTCTGGAGAAACATTTTGTCTTAAAGGTTTATGTGACGTTGTCAATATGCTATTTCAGGATACTCTTATGAAAGTCTTTGATAAAGCCATCGAATCAAGGCTGGACCGTCGTTGTACATTCGTCGCCCTCGGTGGTGGAGTCATAGGTGACATGTGTGGATATGCAGCCGCTTCCTACCTCCGCGGAGTTAATTTTATTCAGATCCCTACCACTGTTATGGCACAGGTTCTTCGAGTTTTCTCTTTTCTATAATTACATGTGACTTGAAATGTGCATTATCTTGTCTAGTATGATGAGTATGGATTCCTCACTTAGTGATGGTATTGTTCCTGTTCTTTTGGCCATAGGTTCTCTGAGTTTTTCTTTTCTATAATCAATCCCATGCAAATGAGATGTACAAATACAGTTACACAATATCTTTCTAGTTTGATATGACTATTGATTCTTCTCTTTAGTGATGCTAACTTTTGTATCCTGTTCTTTGGCCCTCTGTCTTTAGGTAGATTCTTCAGTTGGAGGCAAAACTGGAATAAACCATCCGCTTGGTAAAAATATGATTGGAGCATTCTACCAACCACAGTGTGTGCTTGTAGACACGGACACCCTGAATACTTTACCAGATAGGGAATTAGCATCTGGTCTTGCAGAGGTGATAAAATATGGACTCATTAGAGATGCTGCGTTTTTTGAGTGGCAAGAGCAGAATATGCCGTTATTATTAGCAAGGTAAACAATAGTAATCATTTGTATGCCATTGAGTAGTTCGATTGCCAACTTTTATTTTGTCCAGCTTTCGTCTCTAGAAAGAGACTTACATAGGCACAAAGTTTAATTTTTCTACCATTTTATATTGCACATTAAGAATGTAAGAAAACCCTGATGAGAAATAGAGGAATCCAAGCGGAGGAGTTATGTTTCCCACCCATTTTAGGAATTTGTCGAGTTTTTGAGCTTTATATTGGGCTTCAATTGGAAGTTCGTCCTTTTTGTAGTTAACATCACTGCATAAATATAAAATGGTATTATTCTCTAATATCATAACCTTTTCTGGATAAGTCGAAACCATCATTCTAAAGATCAAGCTGGTGTCACAAGTATATACAGCAATGTCGGTATGGCTCGAACTGAGTCATCCATATCATAACCTGAAGCTTTCATACTTGTTAAGACTAATGTAAGCTGTCTATCTGATGCGATTTCACACGTTACTGAAAACGGCTATCCTTTTCCAGGGACCTCACTGCATTTACCTATGCTATCAAGCGTTCCTGCGAAAACAAAGCAGATGTTGTTTCTCAAGATGAGAAGGAAAGCGGACTGAGGGCAACTTTGAACTTGGGTCATACCTTTGGTCATGTAAGTGTTTTGACAGTTGTTGCGCATTCCTTTTGCTGCTATTATACATGAGCTTGATGACCATCTCTTGGTGTCTCATCATTTAATAGTTTGTTTGCCTGACTAAGATAGATTTGTATCATTACAACTTTATGCCAGTTTGTAAATTTCAATCTTGTTTTATTCGTCTTAATCTTATAATGTTCAAGGGACTTTGGCACTTGTCTGGAAGTCTCTACTTCCTTGTTTGGAAAAGAAGGCTTTTGTTGATAGGCAAACAATCGAATCTTCATATCTTAAGAAAATGTCAAATGTTACATGGGATTTTGTTAGCGTCATTTTCTGAGATAATGCCCTCTCACTAGAAGATCAATTATTTGCAGGCAGTAGAGACTGGTTTTGGCTATGGGCAGTGGCTTCACGGAGAAGCAGTTGCTGCGGGCACGGTATAGATTTCATACTTTCATCACCTCCTATGCAAGTGGTCTCTTTCCCTACTGGACAGCTCCTGAATAAAACGTGAAAGAAGGAGAAAACATAAGAAAATAAAGAGAGGGATTGTTTTATATTTGTATTCGTGATGCATAAACAAGGTACAATTTTTTTCAGGTCATGGCTGTTGACATGTCACGCCGCCTTGGTTGGATTGATGATTCACTGGTAGAGCGGGTGCACAAGATCTTACAACAGGCAAAGCTGCCGACTTCACCTCCAGAAACTATGACTCTGGAGATGTTCAAGTCTATCATGGCTGTAAGAGTCAATAATTTTTTGAGCTCCTAATAGCTAGTAGTCATTGCTTCAACCATTGATTATGTTGTTTTGGGTGTCAGGTTGATAAAAAAGTGGCAGATGGGAAGCTAAGGCTGATCCTTCTAAAAGGTCCACTAGGTAACTGTGTCTTTACAGGTGATTATGACCAGAAGGCCCTTGATGAAACACTGCATGCATTTTCCAAATCTTAATCAATCGTGATTGTAACATAGAAGTAATTGTTCGGTTAAAATACAAGTCCTGATGATCTGCGAAATCCTTTAGTCCTCCTCTGAAAAGGTTGGTCAAGGTTGTAGGCAGTTCTGTTTCCGCTTGGAGGTATGCTCATGCCCCCCATTGAAAACTAGATGCCTTTTTGCTAGTTCTTACCCTTGGTTAGTGTAATATTATCTCGAGCTTTCAAGTATTTGTATACAGCATTTGTGTGTGTATTTTTACGCTGTCTATTCTTCATTATACTTGTAGGGCCTTGTCGATTTGGACACTGGCTTAATAGTGGAGCCCCGTTAACTGTTGTATCTGCTAATAATATTCATAATGGATGAGTTGTCTCTTCAACTAATATACTTGCTGATGAAATCAAATGATGTCTTCTTTAGCTGTTTTTTCCAGAAATGATGATAAAACTAAGGGTGTCCAACTGGGCGGGTCCCGGCCTGACAGGGGAGGGTTGGGATTCGGGTTCCGGCGGGCCGGGATAGGCGGGGCGGTGGGAGGTCTCGTCCCACATCCCGTTGGAACGTGTCGGGTCGGGTCGAGACTCGGGATTTTTTTTCTGCCACTTAATTTTAAAAAATAATATATATTTATATACAAACACTCCAATAATTGAATAAGATAGTGTAATAAAAACATCTCAATACTCTTTTTGTGCATCTTATATTATTTAATAGAAATATGACATAGTAATACAATTTCAAAATTTCAACTTTGTGGTGTTGTTCAAAAGTTGCAAATGACATAGTAAAATACTAAAATTGTAATTAAAAAAATTACATATTTAACCATACTCTTTCGAATTTCCTCACAATTTCTTGAAAATTTTCTGTTGGAATTGGAATTTGTTTGTCAAATTCTTCAACATCGCTTCTTGCTCCCTCGGACAATATTTCGTTGTAGTTGAAGTCTTCTTCTTCGTTGGTCTCCGGTTGGTCGCACCTTCTACGCTCCGCACGTATTCAGTCTCTGAATAGAACTGCAATTTCTAATGTGTCTCCCGCCTAGAGATGGCAGTGGATCCTGGAACCGGTCCGGATCCGGTGGATCCAGATCCGTTTTATAGGATATGGATCTTCAAAATTTGGACCGGATCGGACCGTTTCGACGGATCGGACCTAGATCCGTTTCTGACGGATCGGATATGGATTTAGATCTTGTATTTGAGATCCGTATCCAGTCCAGATCCGACCCGTGGATCCGTTTTTTATTTAATATATTCATAACCTAGAATGTAATTTTATAAGTATTTTCTTAAAATTGCTAAGCACATCCTTGCAAGTTTAATTCTAAAAACAAGTTTAATTTATCCCCGCGTTAACTCAAAACCCAAAAAATAAAGAGGTAGCTTCGATAATAAAATCAATGTTATATTAATGAATGACTAACATCTCCATAGACAAGTAGTTAAAATTATATTCACTTCATTTCTGAAGATTCTAAGCACATGCAAGTTCTGCATTTTGAAAATACTAGTCAGCATTTTCCACAACTATTGTCACTGTCCAACATTTTCAATTAGCTCGCAATCAAAACGAGACAACGAACAAAATATCTCATATGAACATTTCAAAATTGAAACACAGTAAACTGTTAAGTAAGTAAAAATCGTTTGTCAGTTCAAAAAAATATTCTTAACAAGGTTACATTCTTAGCAAATCAATTTTTTTTACATGTGGATCCAGATCCGATCCGTGGATCCGATGCATCCGAATTTGGATCTAATTTTTATGGACCCGATGGATCTGGATCCAGATTTGGATTCAGGTATGAAAAACAGATCTGGATCTAGTAGGATCCGGTCCAGATCCGATCCGTTGCCATCCCTACTCCCGCCAATGAATGTATGTTCTCTCTAATTTGAAATCTTCCCGCGGAAAAGGCACTTTCAGACAATGTTGATGACGCTTGAATGTTTAACACATCTCGGGGCATCTTTGTTAGCGTCGAAAATGTCTTCTCATTCCCCCTCCAGTATTTTAGCAAGTCTTCTTGTCCTTCAGCATTGACAATTAATTTGTACGGTACAACACTCTACAAAACATAAACATCAAATTCGCTAACTTGTGAAAAAGTTGAACCACTACACTTTTTATTTCTAAGGCCTTGAATACCAGCAGCAGAAATCACATGTTTTTTATAAGGTTGCAGCGAAGTAGTAGAAGATGGTACAAAAGCCGGTTGATTATTTGCACTTTGTTATTGGTAATATGTATATATATTTTTTTGCATTCGGTTTGTACGCTAGACGTAAATGCTTCTTTAGTTGGTGTGTCAATTGGTTCTTCAGTTAGGTCTGTTGGAAGTACTTCTACACAATCATAAATCGTTTCTACAAGTTTTTACAACCGTCTATTTTAATAGTTGAATTTAATACAACACCAACAATATAAATAGTGGGGATAGAAAAAAGTATTTTTAAAATTTTTTAAACAATTTTTCAATAGATGTCTTATAAGTTGGTTTTTGCATATATTCATTAAGTAGCAAAAATATTAGAGCTATATAAAATAACATATTTAAAATAGTAGGATAATATATACAGAATAATTCTTTAGTAGCTTGATAAAATTCCTCTAAAAATCCATTAAGTTCTAAAATTTTATCCCAATCACTATCTACAAGCATATCCCTTGGATTTTTATTATGAGCGTTAAATAATAAAGTAATAGGTTATCTATAATCGTAAGCAACAAGTAGTTGCTCATACAGAGAATTTCACATAGTCAAAACTTCTTCTGTAATTTTTCTATATGATAATCCACAATCATGACATATTTTTTTATACTCTTTGCGTCTTTGTATTTTTTTACCTTTAAAAATAAAATTTCTAGCAAATTGTATTTTATCAAGAATGTTCTCAAAAAGTTTTAGGTCATCATTTACAACTAAGTTATAAATATGGCACGCACGTCTTATATGAAAATGATCAGGAAAAGATTGAGTTAATCTAAGTTTTAAAAGTCTTATAGCATAATCATTAGACAAGCATTATCTAATGTAATAGTCATAATTTTGTCATTTATTCCATAGTATTCACAAATTTCAGTAATATTATCTACAATAAAACTACCAGTGTGTCTATCATCTATATATCTACATGCTACAATACGTTTTTGCATATACCAATTTTGATCTATCCAATGACATGTTGTCGCGCCCTGTTTTTGACCCGCGGGTCAAAGCAGAGCACAACGTATTCGGTGATTCCTGGGTCAATTGAATTGAGGAGTCGCCACCTAATTATTCTATGGTGAATTAGGACACCTGATATTAACTAAATGATGCAATATAACTCCAATTTTAATGGTCTACGAAACTAATGAGATTCTAGGTAAGAGTTCTTTATTATCCTAAAGGGAAGGGGTTAGGCATCCTCTAAGATCCGCTAACTTGCGGTTATCCGATCAAACTCAGGTTAATTATTGCTAAAAAATGCATGTTCTAAAATATAAACTTAAAATGATGTTGCAAGTATTTAGTAAAAGGATGCATTTTGTACAAGTATGCATTTGTATGATATTAAAGAAAAATATATGTAAAGTTGAAAAAGTATGTATTTGGGACAATTAATAGCAAGGAGAAAAACAAGTTACTTATATTGCCAAAGAAGTAATTTTTTTTTGGAAATCATTTTGAGTTGCACAATTAATAAAGTGATCAGAAGATGATCGAAGTTTGTTTTGAAAATTTTAAATATGCACGACGAGCCTAAAAATGAATAAACTAGCGGAGGGTTTCTAAGTTCAAACGAGCCTAAGAAATAAACTAACGGCAGTTAGACTATCCTATTCATTCATCTATTCGCGGTCTAAGATCCGCTAACTTGCGGTTATCCGATCAAACTCAGGTTAATTATTGCTAAAAAATGCATGTTCTAAAATATAAACTTAAAATGATGTTGCAAGTATTTAGTAAAAGGATGCATTTTGTACAAGTATGCATTTGTATGATATTAAAGAAAAATATATGTAAAGTTGAAAAAGTATGTATTTGGGACAATTAATAGCAAGGAGAAAAACAAGTTACTTATATTGCCAAAGAAGTAAATTTTTTTTGGAAATCATTTTGAGTTGCACAATTAATAAAGTGATCAGAAGATGATCGAAGTTTGTTTTGAAAATTTTAAATATGCACGACGAGCCTAAAAATGAATAAACTAGCGGAGGGTTTCTAAGTTCAAACGAGCCTAAGAAATAAACTAACGGCAGTTAGACTATCCTATTCATTCATCTATTCGCGGTCTAATTATTCTAAATATCCTAACAACCACACAAACTTTAAATAATTACTACAGACCCAAATAGAAATAACGAAATTAAAGAATAACAATAAAAGGGGAACTAAGGCAGATGACGATGTCTTCTAGCCCTATTTGTTTTGAAATCCCGAGGTTGGAAAATGCAAAGAAGTGTGAGTGCGGGTCTTCGTTCGACAATGATCATGATGAGTCTCATAGCGAACTCTTCGTAGCTTCTCCGGGTAGCGAACCGAGGCGTGTTTCGAATCGTCGACCCGCTTGGAGAAGTTTGTTTATGCGATTGAACAGAACAAAATATTTGTGGCTTTGCCGAGCCGGGACCGAGAGTAAAAAAAGGGATTTTTGAGAATCGAAAGCTGTTCGAGAGAGGGGTTTTTCTGCCTATCTTTGCCTCTGGGCAAGCCTAAGAAAAAATGGTGAATTTTTAGTTCGATATTTTGAAGAACCGAGAGTTTTTCCGTCCAAAAAAGCCCCCTTCAAATGGACTCCACATGCTAATATTTATAAGATGAACTTAGGGTTTGCTAGGGTTCCTTTGGGCGGGATTTTTAGGCTTTTGATTTTGAAATTGGTCAAACGAAATCCTTCAAAATCCGATCGTTTGATGGCTTTGCAGGCTTCACGTGATTCATAGCACGAAAATGGAGCAAACACCCTCTGTTCCATGTAGCTTTGTCTAGAAGAGGAAAGGGGAGCTGCTGCTGCTCTGGTTTTTTTTGGGGAAGGGTAAGAGAGAAAAAAAACTGGTGAGGGTTCGGCGGTGTCAGGGTAGGGTGGCGACGTAGGGGTAGGGGTGTAGGGGTGTGCGGCGTAACAGAGGGGTCTGGGGTGTGCGATTTTTTTTTGTTTTTGTTTTTGGTTTAGGGTTTTTGTTTTTTAGGGGTAAGGGGACGGGTTTGGTTGATGAAAGGGGTCGAGTTTGGGGCCGACAAGTGGGCCTGTGTTTGTTGGGTTGGGCCAATTGATTGGACGATAAGGGAAATAGAGGGGAGTGAATTTGGGTATTGGGAATGGCCGGTTGGGCCAAAATTTGGGCTTGGTTGGGTTGCGAATTTGGTTAGGGGTTTGGGCTAGTTTGTGGGAATGAGATTAGTTTTGGGTAGAAATTGTTTGGGTTGGAAAAATGAAAATGGTTTATGGATTAAAAATATAAAAGGGGTTTAATATTAAAAATGCGTTGAATAACAAAATGAATTATTTAGATTACAGTATGAGATGTGATAATAATAAAACATAATATATGTGAAATGCTTAATTAAAAAATGAAAATACGATGCCGTTTTGCTAAAAATAAAATAATATAGAATTTTACAATAGAAACCATGATCATGATTAAAAAAGACAAATGGTTGTAGAAAAAGAATACGAATAATAATAATAGTAATAATATAATAATATTGAGAATAATAATATATGTGTATATATGCCTATATGTATACATATAAAAAATATATTTTTTGAGATGTCACAAATATTTAAAATTGCAAATAAATCGAAAAAGATGGGACAAAATTGGGTGTCAACACATGTTACCGTTAAATAATCATTACTGTTAGTATTACGGTCTATGTCAGAAGTGATAGTTATTTTGCCATTAAAATGATACAGTGCATAATGTAAATATTGTTGATATTCACTTGCAAATTTAAAAACATCTATTCTAACAGTTGATCTAGGAAAACCATTAAAAACAGAATTATATGTTTCTCGAATGTAGTGAATAAAACCAGGAGAGGAAGGAAATGAAAAAGACAAACCCTCCACCGTAATTAATTTTGCCATATTTTCCCTATCTTTGTGTTTATCATATTTATGACCAAAAATTCCATCCGTCGTCGGGTTAATTTGACCATGTACTAGGTTAGGGACACTATGTGAACCTTGTCCCGACTCTTATGGCATTGGCACACCCGATTTTTTAGCCAGGTTTTGATTCAACCTAGCTGTGTGCTCGCCTTGTACATGTCTCGGTAAACCCCCCATTCCACCTTGACCTTTTTCGGTTTTAAATTTATAAATATTTTTACAAATTTTACATCTAGCTAGTTGATTTTCTTGGTCCCTATCAAAAAAATGTCATGCATCTGATTTTAATGTTTGTTTTGTGGGCCTCGATTCATACTAGGGGCAATAAGAGTCATTCCGTTTCAGGGCTGAGACTTAGTCTGAGCCTGATGTTGATGTGCACTAGTGGGTGTGTCATCTATATTATCGTTTAAATTAAATTATGATTCATCTACTTCATCATCTACTGGTATATCATTAAAAAAAGCATTTTCATCAATATTACTGAAATCAATCAAATCATCGGGACTAGGAATAGGATTACTAGAAGTACTCTTACCCTTATTACCCCTACTTGAAGAAGCACTCTTACCCTTACCCGTAATGAAACGTTTAAATCCTTCCATTTTAATTATACAAGTAAATAATTAAATAAATAAAATTAAGTAATAATAATAATTTAAAGAGGGAATGAAAGTACCAAACGCTGACGTAACGTCGACGTGTAATCGAGGTTGAAAATTAAAACTTTGCTCGATGGATGATCCTCAAGCTAGTTGCCAACTTCACTCTCAATTTTTTTAACTTTGATAGAATATTTAATAGTAGGAAGATTTGTAGAATTTAGAGAGATAAATTGAGATATTAGGGAGATGGTAGGAAGATTTGTGAGAAAAATAAAGAGGAAAATGAATTATTTATAGTTGGAAAATAGGATTAAAGTGTAAATATATTAGGGGTTAAAAATAAATATTAAGGGGGTAAGGGGGTTTTATGGGGTATGTTGGGGGGGGGGGGGGGGGGGGGGAATGACCGTTATAGCCGTTGCACAACAGCCAAAATCAAAATTTGGTCGTTGTTGCGATGGTTCTTTTTGAAAAGGGAAGGGGGGACGGGTCGGGATGGGGCGAGCGGGACGAACCCAGGCCCCGTCCCGAATTTGAACCCCGACCCAGACAATTTTTTTTTTTTACTTTGGGGGATCGAGACGGGCGGGGTAGCGGGACTGGCCGAGTCGGGATCGGGCCGACCCGACCCACTGGACAGCCCTAGATAAAACTAGTCCCATGTACTTAAATACTTATGGTCAAACATGTAAACTTAATGCTCATGCAGCTAACACAGCTACTTATGGAGGGGGTCAGTCACGTGGAAATAAAATTGTTTGTGCAGGAAATTGCTATTTTGGCCACTTCAATTAGACAACTGACTTGAATTTAGTGACGGATTCTTTTCAATTAATACCTGTATGTTGGGAATTCTTGTGAACCAAGATGCTAGGTACCCCTTTAAAACAGCTGGATTTTGGTCACTAAATTAGGCAAACAATTCCGTGAGAAGATGGTTGTAGTTGTTATACCAAACTTCCATTCTAAAAAAGTTAGTACCTACAAAAATTGATAAAATTATGAACACCTACTTATAGCGTCAATGTTTAATATATTGTCCGCTTGGGTAGCTCAATTGGTTATCTTGGGGATATTTGGAAAATGTTTAATATATTGGCGCGGTCACAGTCGTCATAAAAGTGCTCTGTCATTTTATCACCGATTTACCACATCTCTTTTTTTATTACATTAATAAGGATATCATGCTAAGTCAAAAATGTTTTTTTGATATAGAGCTTTTAATGCATTGATTTCTGAAATTTGATCTAACATATGTGAAATATAATCACAAATAAATACTATTGTGTACTACATTAAAATCTCGATAAATAAATATTCGATAAATTGATAACCTTGATTAAATAATAATTTTCTCCGATCCCGACTTGGGCCAATGGGATAAAATAATAACCTCGATAAATGCATAAGATAATAATTTTATAAAAATTGTTTGAGGCCCACTGAAAATATAAAATAATAATTCATTAAATACGTATGAAAATTACATAAATAATTCATAAAATAAAGCACTTCCTAAACAATTTTTATTTCAAACTTTATGCTTTCCTAAAATTACATAACTTGATGATTTTTATTTTTGTACTTACATAATGCTTTTCTCATCTCATCAGTTAGCGTAGACTTTTTTACACCTTTCAAATGAGTAATCATGGAAGAGAAGATATAATATATGAATTTTTATATTTTGGTATATGAAGTTAAAATACATGTGTCTATTTATAAATTCTATATTGTGTACTTGAAACAATTCACAACACTTATTCTAATGTACATGCATTCTATTTTGAATCACGTCAACCCAAGATTAATAAACTTCTTTTTAACAAGATTAATAAACTTAGATACAACGCACCATCATTAATTAATTATTTATTTTCTTTTCTTAGTTACCGAAAAAAATTAATTGTTTAATTTGAGAAATATAATGTACAAAATAAAAATTATTCTATAAATTAATAAATATTAATTTATCGATAAATTAATAAAATATTCATTTATCGATAAATTAATAAAATATTCATTTATCGATAAATTAATAAAATATTCATTTATCGATAAATTAATAAAATATTCATTTATCGATAAATTAATAACTCCGTATAAGATAATAATTTTCCATGTTCCAAGAATATTTATTTATAGAGATTTTATTGTATTACTAACTTTTTAAATAATATTTATTATTTTAGTTCAATCAATGATATCAAATTAATTTTCAATGGAAGAATGGCCTGGGAGAAAAAAATGAATAAAACGGAAGAAAAGGGTAGGTGCACATCTTTCACTGGAATTCTACCCCACTAAACCCCAATTTCTGGCAGTACTATGATTGAGTTGTGCAAATCAATTTCATAATATTGCAATGATTATTTGGAATTTCAGGTACTTTATACTATCATTTAGATCTACAGGCGTAGTTTGTGGACCAAGTATAAATTTCCAACAATTTTTTTTTATTTTTTGTAGTACGTAGATATCAGTTATATACTACATAGTCATACAAGGCACTAACTAGTTGATCGAAATTAATTACAACACTGTCACTATGAATTGTAATTTTGTTTAGAAAAGATATGGTGGGACCATTTTGGAAATGAAACTGGATTTTTCTCTTTAAGGAATTAATGTTAGAAATGGGTCGAATACAGAACTGTTTCTCCCTGGCCCACCTCGCTATGTAAGAATTAAGAAACAAAAAAGTCCAGAATTTTTTCTATTCAAAATCTACCAGTTATTATAATATATCTACCCGAAACCTATCCGTTATTATCGGTTCCGATCGGGTATCTGAGTACCCTTTACCCGTGCTCACCCCTAATCTTAGAGGAACATGGCCAAGCAAAGATAAGACACAGTTTTTTCTTTTTTATGGATTTCTAAAGGTTGTTATTGCATTTATCCCAAATATTTAGCAACATCAAGAATATTTTACTGCCTTCCTTTTAATTGGAAATGACAACTATTTTACTCTTAATTGGTAAACATTCGTTCATCTATCGTGGTGGAAATAAGGCAGTAAGAACATAAAAATTAATACACCTTATAAATTAACGACAAACAAACCTTGCAATTGAACTTTTTCGCAATTATATCCAAATTTCAATACTATATTTATGGAGTCAAAGCTGTCTCTAAGTATAAACCAGAGATGCTTAAGTCCACTTTCGATATGAATATAAGAGTTAAGTCAATTGTAGAGATAATTTGAGGTGATTCGAAGTTTATTAATTTAATGGAGTTTTTATTCTCCCTGAATTACTCAAGCTTCAGAAAAACTTAAATATACTCGATTATATACACTCTTATCGCTTTGCTACGGTTAATTAATATACATTTTTTATTTTTTAATATAAATAAGACAAATTGATAGCCACAATTACGAGTCCGGAACTTAAATGACCCAAAACTAAGTAAGTGAATAAAAATACCCCAAAAAACAAAAGTGCGACAAAACTATTTCCTCCGCAAAAGGGGTAATATAAACCCTAGCAGCATGCTTCTCCATTTCATGTTAACTCTTCACCTTCTCCATTTCACTATTTTACCATACTTTATGTAACATTTTGAAAATTTGGGTTAGGTGTGAATGAATTAAATGAGTGTTGATGAGTTATTTTAGTTATATGAATCCTTTCGGGATGAATACGGGTGAAAGATAGTCGTTTTGAAGTCAAACCAAATAGTGAAGTTCATAAGAACTCTTAAATTCGTCTAAATCTGAGGTATCCCGCACTAATGCCCCGTTTTATGGTAGTTATATTAGGAATATGAGAAAACTCATAAAATGAAAGTTGTAGGTCTTTGAAATATATTTCCAACCATATATGGTAGAGCTCAAATGGAGTTATGTGCTTAGTGTTATGCCTATTTTACTGAGACATTGTCAGTACCATCGAAAAACATAAAATTTTGACTAAGTGTAAAATGGACAGGGGAGCTCACGCGGTGAAGCTCAGGGCGAGACAACACCTCGCCATAGACCTTGACCAGCGAGGTGGGATCTCCAAAATGTGCAGGCTTATATATACAACCCTTAAATAATTTTATTCCATTTTTCACATTCCATACTTCGTTCTAAACCATATTTTAGAGAGAAAACAACCCTAAGCCCCCCCCCAACCCCAATATCTAAGGTAAGTTATTGATAAATCCCTCCTATTACTACATCAATCTAACATCAAATTAACCTTAGTTCGTCTTTCCAAATCTTAGATTCTTGAAAACGCAACATATGAGAAGAAGGGACGTGTAGAACTTCTTCTAAAAGGTGCGAACTTCAGTTTCCCTAATTCCATTGATGACTTTTAGGCTAGTATAGATAATATTATGCGATTAGAATCAACGAGTGGTTCATATGAGGTTCAAGAACAAGTTTTTTAAGGCTTTGAAAAATCCTAGTTTTCAAAAATTAAGGAAAGCTCGTAGAAACTATTAAAGTTCTAATTTTTATCATCCTTATCAGCTGTAGAGTGATTATTGAACGTGGGGGAATATGTTTGCTAGTTTTTAGTGGAAATCAAGGTATGTCTCTTTTTAAAATTATTTTTGACTATAAAGGTTATGTGTATGTCTTTTTTCGAACATGTTTTTCAAACGTTTAAAGTGATTCTTTGGCAAGGTTTGTGTGCGTGAGGGACAAGCACACATTAAAAATCTATGTGTATTATATTATATATATGTATACATGATTTTTTCCTTGTTGAATGATGATTGGAATTGAAATATAATGCTTTAATCTTTGAACATGGATTACTCCATAAGGAATGCTTAAACTTGATTTTCGAAAGCTTAGATATTTCATGTATTTTGCTCTATGAACGGATTGTGTTGAATTCTAAACTCATTTGGTGACTTGAACTTTATTTCTATACCCATAAATGAATTGATGTACCCCTAATAATGGGACGCTAAACTTAATTCATAATGAGTGATTCAGGTTCTATGCTATGATTGTTATTCGATTATTTGTCATGATTCTATTGTCTGTGTTTGGCCTAGCTACTCGGGAGGAAGGGTAGTCACTATGGATCCTAGTATGATTGTATATAAAGAGAAAGAAAGTTTTCTTCTAGTTCTATTCGGGAGGAAGGATAACCATCGAGGGTCAATAGCCCCGATGTGGTTTTGCCTAGCTATTCAGGATGAAGGATAACCACTGAAGGCCAATAGCCTCGGTGTGGTTTGCCTAGCCATTCAGGAGGAAGAGGGGCCATCGAGGGTTCATAATCCCGATGTGATTTTGCCTAGCTATTCGGGAGGAAGGATAACCATCGAGGGTGACAACCCAATGTAGTGCTTCTATGCAGTTTTAGAGAACCTTAATATTTATCCCTTTGCTACGTTGATTTGGGTATGTATTGACATGTGTTATACTTTGGTTGTCTGCGAGTGGCTTGTTGATGATTTTGAGTTCATGATTGAAAAGACTTAACGTGATGAACGATATAATAAAATGAAATTGATATATTTATATGTTTTTTGGATTTTACTAGTGATTTTACTAAGGTTATAATCTTGCTCCATCTTTGGAATTTTGAATTGTTTTTGAAAGAACTTAAGGTAACGGGAATGACTTAAGGATTCAAAGTGATTATATCTTTATCATTGACTTATACTGAATGTTCATGAGATGTTATCATTTGGTTTGAACTATTTCTCAACATTGTTTTTAATTACACTTAGTACTTATATATTTTACTATTAACCATTGTCCCGGAGACACTCATTGAGTACCCAGTACTCAAGCATGCCATTGTTGTCGTTAGCGGCAATGGTGAAAACAAGAGGGAATATCGACACATTGACATCCATTCATAATGCAATCAGTAGTTTGATGTCGTATATCCCGTACACATGCGTGCCATCTATGGATATTATTGGCCGACAATGAGCAAAACCATCAATGCATGATTTAAATGACCAAAACATAAAATTGAAAATTATTATCGGGCACACCAGGTTGGGTGTTAAGCTTCCACCCTACAACAGTACCAGGATTGAAGTGTTGTAGAGTTGTCATATACCTCGGCAACTTCTGAAAAGAGCCCTCCCAGATACCATAAATCATCTTAAAAGCGCGCATACGACCGAGATATCCATTTCTCCTACTTATCGTTTTGCGATATACTCTCAAAAATATTCTAATGCATTCTTTGATGGAGAACCTGAATAAATTTAAACAAACAATTTTTAGCAATGATAATTTAATTGATGTCAAAATTAACATGAACTTGATCGAATAGGGTACCTTGGGGTCTTGGCAATGTCAGCAACTAATACTTAAGAAGTCATATTTGTATCTAGATTAAAATGATCTGCTCGACACTCATCCATATCACAAGTGTGACGTGACCGGAATTTTGAGATGGTCCACATACTATCAGGAGTCTCCTTAACCCGTGTTGACACCCAATTTTATCCCGTATTTTCTGATTTATTTGCAATTTTAAATATTTTTTGACACCTCAAAAATAATTTTAATATAGGCACATATATATATATATATATATATATATTATTTTCAATATCATTATTTATTATTATTATTATTATTCACATATTTTACTATCATTTGCCTTTTTAAAGCCGTAATCATAATTTTACCCTAATATTTTATGTTATTTTATTTTTCGCAAAACGACATCGCATTTTCCATTTTAAGCATTAAACATTTCGCAAATATTATGTTTTATTATTATCACACCGTTATCTTATTTTAAATAATTTACATTTTTCTTCAAAACATTTTTAATATTAAACCCCTTTTATATTTTTAAACTCATAACTCATTTTATTTCCCAACCCGAAATAATTTATACCCAAAACAAACAACACCCAATTTAAAAGGGCAGCCCAATTGACCACCCTATTTTCGGCCCACCGAAGCTCACACACGACCGGCCCAACAGCCCTTTTCACCCTTTATTCAAACCCAACACCCCTTTTAACCAAACCCTACCCTAATCCCAAAACCTAACACCCCTAACCCCTCATTCTGCCGCACACCCCCTCCCCCATCCCCATGTCGCCGCACCCTACGCCTGACACCACCAGTCGCCAACACCGCCGCCTGACACTACCAACCTACCACATCACCTCACCGACCCATATCCCCTCAAATCCGCCCCCAAATCGTCACTTTATTTTTGAATTTCGAACTCATTCGAAGAGGGGTATGTGGGTGAACGTTGGGGGGAAAACCTTCTATAAATACCCCCCTATGTTCACTGGTTTGGAGGGTCGGTTTTTGTGGATTTTTGTCCCAAAAAGAGGTAGTTTTGGTCGGGGTTTTTGTTCGGAGTTTAGGTCGGATTTTGAATGGATTTTTACCTTTTGTTCACTGTTTTGGGTCGGAGTTTGGGTCGGTTTTCGATGGATTTTTGGTCCGAAAATTTAGGCTTAAGTTTTGAAAATCCGAAATCTTCTTAAGGGTTGTATTGCTCTCTTGTTGTGTTGTTGTTCATGTTA
This sequence comes from Anisodus tanguticus, assembly GCA_034509755.1. Classification (NCBI taxonomy): domain Eukaryota; kingdom Viridiplantae; phylum Streptophyta; class Magnoliopsida; order Solanales; family Solanaceae; genus Anisodus; species Anisodus tanguticus. Next base: position 13,672,182 of record CM067544.1, read on the forward strand.
AGAGTCCGAAAATACAAGTTGAAAATCTTGATATTTGGGGGTTCCGAAGTTCATACCTAGAACTCTAAGTTTGTGTTCTACATTTCGGAAAAGGATACAAAATGGGTTGTTCTGGGTGTTGAAGAATCTGAAATTTCTGTTATTTTCTTCACTGTTTTTTTTCGGATTCCGAATTCAGGCTGGGTTTGATTTCTATTTTGGGTTAAAATCGGTGCCAAAAATCCGAAAATAAGGTTGGTTCTTATATGATTTATTGTTAATAATTATCCTTTTACCTTTAATTGGTTATCTGAAATTGCAATGAAAACAATTGTGTTTCTCGGATTCGGCATTGTTTTCCAATTGGATCACTGTTTCGGTCGGGTCGGGTCAGAATCCGGGTCGGGTAAGATTTGCAGAATTTGTCTTTGATATTTTGTTGTTGTTTATCTGAGAATCCAAGGAAAAATTGATTCGGGTCGGGTAAGCCCGAGTGATATTTGGGGGTTCCGAAGTTCATACCTAGAACTCTAAATTTGTGTTCTACATTTCGGAAAAGGATACAAAATGGGTTGTTCTGGGTGTTGAAGAATCTGAAATTTCTGCTATTTTCTTCACTGTTTTTTTTTCGGATTCCGAATTCAGGTCGGGTCTAATTTCTGTTTTGGGTTGAAACCGGTGCCAAAAATCCAAAAATAAGGTTGGTTCTTATATGATTTATTGTTAATAATTATCATTTTACCTATGATTGGTTATCTGAAATTGCAATGAAAACAATTGTGTTTCTCGAATTCGGCATTGTTTTCCGGTTGGGTCACTGTTTCGGTCGGGTCGGGTCAGAATCTGGGTTGGGTAAGATTTGCAGAATTTGTCTTTGATATTTTCTTGTTGTTTATCTGAGAATCCAAGGAAAAACTTATTCGGGTCGGGTCAGCCCGGGTCAGGTGAAAATTTGCAGAAATTGTCTTTGATATTTTGTTGTTGGTTATATGATAATTCAATGAAAACTGTTTCGGGTCGGGTCAGCCCGTGTCCGGTGAAAATTTGCAGAAATTGTCTTTGATATTTTGTTTCGGTTCACTATTTCGGGTCGGATTTCAGAAGCAGTCTGAATCCTGTTTCGGTTCAAAAAAAATTCAGAATCCGAGTCGGACGTTTAATTGCGGACCGTTGGTTTATTTTGATATTTGAATATCCATTGAGCGGCTATTTTTTATTTATTTTACTGATTTGAACAAATACTACACTTAGGCATGAAATTAAATTTGAGGCCGTGTCCCCTCGAAAAATGGTTTCCGATTTCGGTTTTGCTGTTTTGGGTATAATTTACTGATTTGAACATGATACTACACTGACCGATAAAAATATCCGTCGATTTTGAGGCCTCCATAGTTGGAAAGAGGGAAATAAAACTTCTGGGCAAGGATGAAACTTAAATCCATTTTATTATCCGAGAGACCAACATGTTCGGTAGGCAAGACAACTAAAATGACCAATGAGTCATATGTTCGCAACCACGACTTGATTGGAATGATCTTTTCAAAATTTAAGTTTGAGCCCTCCGTAATAAAAACATTTACAGTTTTGGATACGGGTTCGAAGTTATTTATTTTCAATTGTTTCTAACTGTTTGTTCTTGACAGCTTGCAAGGCACATTTACGAAAGTTAAAGAAGACAAGATTACCCCTCGGAGATGATTTATTTTGTTGTTTTTATTTTCTTTAATTCAGCTTTATTTTATTCTGTATTGTAATATTATTTAGTGTACTTGTGTAATTATTGAAATGTTTAGAATATGTAGACTTAAAATTAATAATCTAGGAAGAGTAGATTTAAAATTAGAAATCCGTCGCTAGTTCATTTATTTTTAGGCTCGGTTAGTTCAAACTTTGAAACCCTCTGCTAGTTATCTATTTTTAGGCTCGTCATGCATTTTCAAAATTTTCAATACAACTTTGGTTATAATTTATTCACTTCATTAATCATACAAATAAGTTTGTCAGTTCCGATTTGCAACTCAAAATGATTTTTAAAAAAAAGGATTACTTCTTTGGCATTATAAATAATTTGTTTTTCTGTCAATTGTCAAAACTGCATGTTTTTATTCAAAATCAAACTTTAGATGTATTTTATAAATAATGCAATACAAATGCATGTTTTTCTTAAAAATCACCTTGTATATATTTTAATCAAAGTCATCCAAATACATATTTTATAAATCAACTTTTGTATGGATTTTATAATCATACCACACAAAATGCACGCTTTTTTATCTGAAAATCTACTTTACATATATTATATAAACAATGTCATACAATGCATGCTTTTATTTAAATGACAAATTTTATATGTAGTTTTATAAACAATGTGATGCATACTTTTCAGATCTTATTTCTCAAAATCACAATCACTTTTGCAAAACTCTTCAATTAAAGGAAAAATCATTACTTTGCCAAAACTCATCTTTTTTTAATTTGCTTGCCACATTATTTTAATTTTGTACTTGTAATACATGCATTTTTCTTAGCACAATAATTAAACTGAGTTTGACCGGATAATCTCAAGTTGGCGGATCTTAAAGGATGCCTAACACATTCCCTTTAGGATAATAAAGAACTCTTACCTAGAATCTCATTAATTTCGCAGTCCAAAAAATCAGAGTTATTTTGTAGCTTTTAGTTAGCATTTAGGTGCCCTAATTCACCTTAGAATAATTAGGTGACGACTTCTCAACAAAGCATTTTTTATCTAATCTAGAGGGAATCAACGCCATCGCGTCGCGAAGCCCGCTGGTTAAAAACGGGCGCGACAACATGGCGACTCTGCTAGGGAATTTCAGGTTCTTAACCATAGCAAACCCATGTTCGGATAAGTGTTGCCATAAGTAGGTTGGACGAGGCGCAGTCGGTATTGATGGGACTTCATGACGAGTCCTGGCCAAGACTTCACTACGACTGATAGGTATCTTTTCAACATACATTTCAAGAACATTCAGGGTGATTAAGCCCCTATATTCTTCCGGTGACCTCAAATATTTACTTAAAGACTCATCATCAATTATATTTCACTCGCCATAAAGCACTAAACCTTGCGGTAAAATAGATATTGGATACTTGCCTATTACAGATAATGCAAACTCACGTTTACTAACTTTCATTCTTTTGTGTATGACAGTCACTAATGTTGAGTAATCCAAGTTAATTGGAAATTTAACATGGTATTTGGGTGGAATGCTATAACGAATAATAAAGAAACCTTAACAGTTGAAAGAAGAGACACCATTTTTTATGAACTTTGAAGTTGGATAGTTTTTTAAAGAACTTGAAATTTTGATGACTTAAACTTTGGAAATGAACGAGTTTTTACCTCATCCAAAATTCATGTTAAATAAAAAACGGATGAATTATTGCAATAATTGTCATAGTGTCATGACAAATCAAATATAAATGGGTAGATGAATAATTGATTGTAAAACTTAATAAATTTTTACTTAATTGGACTAAAAGTGACCTTTTAAAAAATGTGGGCTGCTAGTATTTATAATATCCTTTTGCGTAGAAATTTCATGCATAAAACCGTAATTTTGTCACACTTTCCTTTTTTAGATATTTTGGTTCACTTTCTTTAATTTTTGGGTCATTTAAGTTCTGGACTTATAATTGAATGAACACTTGAACGGCATTATTTCGCGGCTAAAAGAAAGGGTTACTTATAATAATAACACCAAAAAGTAGAGAAAAAAGTAAAAAACAGAGGCCTCTAATTAGATCTGGGATCCCCAAAATTCTCCTCATTTTTTCTTCTCTCTACCATATTTCTCCTTATTCTCATTTTCTATTCACCCTTTCTCCTCTTCTACATTCTCTCTCTCAAATTCGTAGAATTAGGGTTAGGGTTTCACCATTTGGCATGTCTCGGTTTTCTTCTCTGCTTGGTTTTCATGCAATTGAAAGGAATTGGAGAGGTTAAAATAAAAGAAAACAAGAAGCCCCAAGATACCACATTTCAATTTGGGGGGTGGGATCAGGTCTTCTCAAGAAGATCTGATAAGAGGAGGTTTTCTTGAAATTTTAGGGACTAGTAGGAAAAAAGATGAGTGCTTCAAGGTTTATCAAATGTGTTACGGTGGGTGATGGTGCCGTTGGAAAGACGTGTCTCTTGATTTCTTACACCAGCAACACCTTCCCCACGGTTTGTGGTTCTTGTTTTACGAATAGATTGATCGAAAAATAGCATGTTTATTTATATGGTATTCACTGTAAAAGAAATTGGAGCCCAAGTGGAACGGAATACATATAAAGGATTATATAGTAGTAATTGTTGTTTATTGTTCAGATGGAGACTTAATTGTTGTTTGTTTATTTTGCTAAACATTGATTTGCTGGTGGTTTTTTTTTTGTTTTGTTATTCAAGTGCTATATGGGGTATAAAAATGGTATCTTCGTGGAATTTCTAGGTTCACTAATTTGTTTTGCTTCAGGCCACTTTTTAACCTATATTATTTATGTCTTATTATGAATTCATTTCGTAATAAAAATTGTATCTTCTTTGTTCTCTTGGAGAAAGTTTCTTGGTTCCCACAATTTGTATGTTTTAGGCCACCTTTGTATTTACATACTCAGTTAATTCCATTATTATAAAGTCAATCTAGCTGTGATAATTAGCGGTAAATGTGAGAAAACCAAGGAATATAACGCTCTCTTATCTTGATGTTTTTTTGGATCACTTCAAGTAATGTTCACTCTGTGCTGCCTTTACATCATTGTGGCTTTGGAGAAAGTTGTGTCGTCATATTGAGTATTCCATATGTTTTGTGTATTCTGAGAAGGTTTTCGGTCATGTTCTCTAAGACCTGACATCAATTGTTTTCACCTAATTTATTGAAATGTTTGACAGGATTATGTGCCTACTGTGTTCGACAATTTCAGTGCAAATGTGGTCGTCAATGGGAGTACTGTCAACCTAGGGCTTTGGGATACTGCTGGTTACTATTTCAGATATCATTTACTATGCATTTGCTGCTGAGCTTCTGATTCGATTCATATATCTTTACAGTTAAAAGTTCTTTGTCCACATTTTATTGAGCCTGATGATTTTTATATGGATTGCAGGACAGGAGGATTACAATAGGTTAAGACCTCTGAGTTACCGTGGAGCTGATGTTTTCATTTTGGCATTCTCTCTCATTAGTAAAGCCAGCTATGAAAATGTCGCCAAGAAGGTGAGCTTCTCATTCTGTTTCGTTTGCTTTGCTGAGTTTTCTGACTATTCATATTGAGCTTGTTTTGTTTATATATTTCCAGTGGATTCCTGAGTTGAAGCATTATGCCCCCGGTGTCCCAATAGTGCTTGTTGGGACAAAACTTGGTGAGAATTCCATTAAACATGATCTGATCTTATTTTGTTTCATATATCTGCATATGGCGATGATCAAGTTGTCTCTTCAATCTTTTCTATTTGCTCTTCCATTCTGAGTGATAAAAAGAACTAAGTTAGAGGGAAAAGACCATGGAAATATAAGGATGTTTCAGCACCTCTCATCTAACTTGCTTGGTTAAGTGAACTTTGAAAGCTTGTAGTTTTGAATGACCCTAAATAGAGTGGAATGAATCTATCTTGTGGAGCTGCTGAATGGTTGGTAGTTAGTAGATGTGGGTAATCTTGTTGATTTTGCTCTATTTACTCATTTTTGATTGAGTTGAAAGAATTAACTCTTCCTGTAGGTATCAATGCAATGCTTAATTAATATATAGGAATTATCTCTCTTTTAAAAGATAAAAGTAATCAAGGAGGAGACTGGCAGTTGAATTTGAATTCGAACGAACCACCTTGTATGGAGTAGTTCAATCTCTACTCGCCATACCGGGCAAACTTTAACTGGCATGGCTTGCAATACATATATGTTTCTCTTATCTGTCATTGCCAGTGTCTGATGGCTATGTATTTTCTTTCATTGGACTGAAGTTGTCAAATTTACCGGTGCAGGGTGTGGGCTGTGATATAGCTTCTTGTTCTCTTTATGCTCTGAAATGTGCCATTTTGCTCCATATGTTATGACGTTGTGTTGTGTGTAACATGTCTTTCAGTTTTTTGTTATTTTGTTTCTCTTTTTTCATGTTGCTTTTCTTTTCAGATTCCTAATAGTATTACTTTTGTATTTTGTTTTTACTGCTGTTGATTTTCAAGCATCAAGGCCTAATTATCCTACTTTCCACCTGTTTTGGACGCAGATCTTCGGGATGATAAGCAGTTCTTCGTAGACCATCCTGGCGCTGTGCCAATTACTACTGCTCAGGTAAGGATCAGCAGCACTCTTCCTCTCTTTGATGCTTTGCTGTATATTATATATTGCTTGCTCTTTTTTCTATTATTTTGACTCCTCCCTGTTTCAACTTTTAGGGTGAGGAGCTGAGGAAAACGATTGATGCACCTGCTTACATTGAATGTAGTTCAAAATCACAGCAGGTTTGTTTTCTGTGGAGCATCTTATTTTTTGCACTGAAGTACTTTTAAGATGCATCTTGTTAAGTGTATGGTTGAAATATCCTTGCTGCAGAATGTAAAAGCAGTCTTTGATGCTGCTATCAAGGTTGTGCTCCAGCCACCCAAGGCGAAGAAAAAGAAGGGGAAGTCCCAAAAGGCATGTTCGATTTTGTGATCACCAGTAGGTCCAATGATATTACTGGTCACAGTTCTGTAATCTCTCCCTCATATTCCTTTGTCATTTGTCTCGGAGGTCCATGTATGTCTCATTTAAAATTACTAGTGATCTCTTGAATTGTCAGGTGGCTTGGTTTTCTGTATTGCTGTGATCTCTAATTGTTTAGTCACAACACCTTGTTGTAGGCCACTGTATTGTGCCCTCTGTTTTGATTTGCTTTATGTATTAATAACCGAATGATCCAGTTTGAAAAAAGATTTTTTCCGGGCAATATTGACTACATATTTCTTTGTATTTGCTTTTTAAAACTTTTGAACATATTAGACGTTCTTTTTAGATATTGCGTTCAAATATTTTACCTTCTTTTTAACTATCATTCTGCTCTTGCTTCTACGTTTTTTCTTTCAGTTGCTTCATTAAGTTCTTATTGTAAATGGTACAAGAAAAGAAGAAAAAAACAAATGTTTGATTTTTTTTTCTTCTGAATTTGGTTTATTTTCATGGCCTGATCATGGAGCTACCCTTCTGCCTGTCATTTGGCTTTCTTTTTTCTAGGTTAGAAGGGAAAAGGAATAAGTTTGTGAAGTTGAAAAATCTAAAAAGATGAGATTCCAGAATTAATTCGAGGTGATCCACTACCAGTACTAGGTGCTCTTTCTATAATGATCGTGGACAACAAGTTAGTTGACTCTAGTCTATGATATTCCCATTCATAATTTAAATCAAATGGGAATGTCGGCCCTACAAACATGGGATGAAGTGGCAACTTGATTGCCAGATATCATATTCTTATCATATCTCAGCTAGCGAGGTACAATTCCTACTTTAATTAACAACTATGTGTCGATCCTGTGATGGAGTGCCAGATTCTGCTAATATTTAATAGAGTACAAGTTCTCTATGCACTGGCAGCGTAGAGATTGCTATACGATTAAATCACTCACAAAGTAATTACAAGTGATTTTCTATGGTAAGCATTAATTGTAATCTGGTAAATAGTGTTTAATTTGATATCACATGTTAAATGATAAATCACATTAACGGTACATTGTCCGTATATATAATGCAAATCATATCTGGTAAATTGTAGTAGTGCCAAAAGAAGTTGCGCGTTACGTCAAACTTGGTCAAAGATAAGCTAAAGTTGATTGATCTCAGTCACTTCTATGGTTTCTTTTTTTTAAAATTGAAAGGCAGTGATACAGAAAGGTGTATATTCACTCAAATGGAATGAAATTCGTGGCCTAATAATCTTTGAATAATGTATACCGTCCATTAACCAAATTTATGCCTTCCCCACCCACTCCCTCTCTAAAAGAATATCAATTAAAATCTCTTATCTGGAGTATATCTTATGTATGGATTTTAATTTTTAAGCATCCAACCAAAGAAGGTGAAATAGTTAAACTTCTTTTTCCCCCCGTTTTGGGCTGAGAAGATCAATTCTAATGAGCAATTTATAAGCGGATAAATCTTGTAAATACCCATCAATAGGCGTTCCTATTTAATTTGGTTCGACTTTTTCACTTGCGATTTTCGATTTAAGTTTAGTTTTTAAACCCGTATAGGAACATGAGTAAAAACTTTCTTGCACCGAATATTTCTTGAAAAAATGGATAAATCAAGTAGCAAATATATAATGATGTTGAATGAGGTAAGTGCAAAATACTAAGGAAATTTTGATTCTTTTCAAATTGGAGACTCTGTTTGGGAAACCGAGAAAAAATTATGCTGAAGAATAATCTTTTGGTGTTTTTTCACTAGGCTGAAAATCATCTATCCTTTTTTTCTTTTTTTTAAGTTGAAGAGTACATTGCTTTCTGCTACAGAATCCAATACCAATGTCAATGTGTGACCTGACCACTTAAGAAAAGAAAGTTGTGTTTCTTCTCTTAGCTCCTTTATATATACCCTTCCATTTCACTACTTATGAGGATATCTAAAACTCATAAACCAACATCTTCATCAAGTTGATCTTTTCTCTCCCTAACTTATAAAATCTTCTCAACTTCATTCTTTTTTGAACTTGAGTAGTGATATTTATGGCATCGAGGAGAATCCTCAAGGAGCTAAGGGACTTGCAAAGAGACCCTCCCACTTCATGCAGTGCAGGTACACAAAATATTACTAGTAGTATTTTTTTATGATCGAGAAATCCGTCTCGAGTCAATTTTTGGGCCAATCATAGCTTTCAAAACTCGGGATAGTGGGCCCGCCGTTCTACCCTTCTCCACTTAAATGCAAGACTTAGTTCGCTTGACATAGGGCTCGAACTTGTAACCTGGGACACAAGTCCCACAACTTTTACCAATTGAGCCAACTCTGTGACTTACTAGTAGTAGTATATGCCAAGTGCAAACTAGTATTAAGGATTTTTTTTGCCAAATTTAAAGCTAGAAGTTCAAGTAGAAGACAGTTTTCAAGATTTGTTTTAAATTTTTTCAGGTCCAGTAGCTCAGGATATGTTTCATTGGCAAGCAACTATTATTGGTCCAAATGACAGCCCTTATGCTGGTGGTGTTTTCCAAGTCACCATCCATTTCCCCCCTGATTATCCTTTCAAACCTCCCAAGGTATGCTTTTTAGTTAATCTCACCCCCCCCCCCCCCCCCCTCTCTTTCCTCAAATGAAAAAAAAAAAAAAAAAACAAAGGACTGATGATATTAAGTTCCTATATATATATATATATTGACAGGTGGCTTTCAGGACCAGAGTTTTCCATCCAAATATAAACAATAATGGGAACATTTGCTTGGACATTCTTAAGGATCAGTGGAGTCCTGCCCTCACCATATCAAAGGTGCTACTACTTTCTAGCTCTATCTCCACCTTTTCCACCCCCTATATATTCCTCCCTCGGTCCTAATTTATGTGTCGTTGTTTGACTGGACACAAAATTTTAAAAAGTTTTTTCTTAAACTTCTGGTCTAAAACACTCCATGAATATTTATGTGGTCTTATATCTTCATAGAAGAAAATGAAAAGTTTAAAGTTAAGTCATTTCTAAAAAAGGAAGCATAGCATTCTTTTTGGGACAATTGGAGTAATGATTTACTACATAAATCAAAAGGGTGAAATGTTCACTGACAATATAAAAAATTCAGCTTACTTAAAACTAGTGAAAGATAATTATAAGTAATTGTTCATAATAAGCGGAACTATACCGATAAATTAAAAGTTGTTTAGACTATCGGTAAATATAAGTTAAATCAATTCTATAACGAATTGACATTTAAACAAGTGACCTTGGTACTTTTGAGCATAATATAGTATAAACTTCTACAGTTCTGCCAATTTTGATATATTTGATGTTGGTTTTGTGGATGCAGGTCTTGCTCTCCATATGCTCACTGCTAACAGATCCAAATCCAGATGATCCACTGGTTCCAGAAATTGCCCATACGTGCAAGACTGATAGGATCAAGTATGAATCAATGGCTCGTAGTTGGACTCAAAAGTATGCCATGAACTGAGTCTGTCTTCAAGAGAAGCTCTGTTTCGTCACAAACATGATAATCTTGCTGTGTGAAGCCAATATATAATATATTCAGGAGAACTGTTACTCGATAAAAAATGAGAATGAGTGGCAGTTTGGATGTATTTAAATCTCGGGATTTGTTTTAAATAAAAGGGTGATTTTACTTTATTTCTATTTAAACAAGAAAATAGTAATTAAGTGAATGATGTCATCCCTTCCTTCCAAGTCATATGTACATGATTGAGTTTGGAATGTATTTGAGTAATATTCTCTCACAGGATTAAAGCTAAATGTTGTTAAACCACACTGTTTCTGATTTCTTGATTACTGAATGATCTCGAGTACCTATAAGATCTTATACCTCCAACTGTATCTGCTTTTTTGGACCAACATGTTCATATAGAAAACATGTAGATCAGTAGATAACCAGGTACTCCTATTGTTTAAGACAATCGTGTTATGCTCTTTGCACGAACATGTTCGTATTTGTAGAAAGCATGTATAGAAATACAAAAGTATTTGAAATTTAAAATTTGGAGATTGTGTCTAAGAGATAGCTCGCTAGGATCCAAATTGGCCTACTTTTTCTTCGTAGGGCACTAGTAAAGTTTGAGCTTTCTTACTGCTTAACATACCAGCTTATAATTGTTAAATCATAAATTAATAAGAAAACAACTGAATGCCTTTAGGTATACAAGAATAATGATTTTTATGGCAGCCCAGAATTCTTTACCCACTAAATAATAACCGTGATTATTTCATGTTTTTGCAGCTTTTCTTGCTGCTGGAACATACGGGTTGGCATTAACATTGGTTATAAATGAGATTTGGGGTATTTCCAGTAAGAAATATATCAAAGTGTTAAATGTTAGGTTAGCAAAAGGACATAGTTATGAAAAGCATAGTTTAAAATTTCTGGGAGATTAGGCGCTTTACAATTAATAATCAGCAACACTACAAATGACGCTAAAATATTGAGGCGTTTTACAATTAAAATATTGAAGTCATTGGTAATTTGAGAAATGTTTAAGCAAGTTCCAATGGGATCACGTTATACAAAACTACAGGACAAATTGTTCCGGTACTTATCATAATCAAATATTGGAACTAGATATTCATGAACTACCTCCCACTCCTCTCCACCTCAAAAGGAAATCTACACCCCCCCACCCACCCACCCCGGCGCCAAATAAAAAAAAGAAACTAAAATAAATACCAGTGGCAGGCACTCGAAGTCATAGCTGGAGAGAAAATTGTAACAACAATTACAATCTTAATTAGGATATACCGCGAAGGGGTGGCCAGAATATACACATCTTTGCAGCTGCTTCCGCTAGCGCGGTGTCAAATGCATTTTTCTCTAGAGCAAGTTGAAAATGAATCAATTTTGTGCTTGTAAGACAAATGTTCTGCTTCTGTGGCACCAAGAGTGCAAATTCCTTGGGGAATGCTCTATTTGATTATGACTTGATGCCTGATGGGCTCGTATTTCTCGCCAACTGCACCACCTTTATCCTTCTGGAACTGGATATATCGCAGGGTGCTTGCAAAGAATGCATCTGCTGCAGGATCTGCTGTTGTATTTTCGCTTTGCATTTCAGTTGTGATTAGTTCAATCAGGCTCTGGACAGAGGCAACATTAATCTGTGTGACACCCTTCTCAAAGAAATATAGATACCTGTTAACATACAAATGATTCTATTGTCAATGATTTCCAAAAGAACAATACTTGAGGAGGTAAAAAGAACAGGAGTGAAGAGTTGGTTTTACTTGTTTAGAATTTCTATAAAGAGCAACACTGATCCACTGCTGCCTCGGGTTGCATTGGACATTTGTTGAGCAGCATTTGCAATTCTTAAGGCCCGCTTTAAGCAAAGCAAAACCCTGGATCAAAAGAAAAAAGAAGTAACACATAAGAAGGCAACAGAAAATCATGAAACCAGAAGGAACTCAAAAGAGCCTTAGAAGACTTGAATGTATATTTTATCCCCTAAATATGCAAGGCATAGTTATGAACCTTTCTCCATCCTTGATATTGTCCTGATCGTCAACCCAGAAAAGATGTGAACAAGCGTACACAGCTCTACATTGATCAGGTTTCTTCAAGAGCTTTGCAGAGTACTCGAGGGTAAAAGGGGGAAAGAGTTGTTAGAATCTTTTTGTAATAAATTAAATTCAGCAATGGAAAATAGGAGATGCTAAAATAATTACCCCCGTGGCCTTGTGCGTTAATGTGTCCCTGTTCTCGACACCAAAGATGTGCATTCTCTGAAGAGTCCCTATTATCAAGTGTATTGCAGTCACCTGTGCTTTAGAGTCCTGCCAAACAATTCAATTAACATTAGAAAAATCAACTAAAGCTTTCACGCAAACATGTAGCATGCCAGGAATTCCAGAATATAAAATTGAGACACAATAAAAAAATACTACCGAGATTTCTTCTTCATATAGTATATAGGCTTGGGTGAAAAATTCGTAGGCAACCGGCTCTAGGTCAGAGTCATTGGCAGCCTGAGCAACAGAGACAACTGCTTGTCAGTAAAAAACAGACATGAACTAGCTAGCTTCCACAAGTTTGAAGGAAAATCCTGTACCTCAGCACACTCCAAGTACAACTTCAATGCTAGTTCGGGGACTGGAACAATTGAGAGAGCCTCAATAATCTAGAACAAAGGATAGCTTATAAGTAACACAATTACCTCAAAACATTCATAAGGATGGTAGGTTGTATGAATTACTGCAAATGAAGGAAGGCAAGCAAAATAAAGAAGGAATAGAAGAATAAGAAAAGCTGAAACTTTTTCTCCTTTTCTTCTGCAGATAATAGAGGTTGTCATAGCAGCTTGAAGAGCAACGAGTTATCAGCCTGACAACACAACAACAAGATTTACACCAATAACATAACATCCCCATTCTGTTATAATACCTGACTCAGAATCTGAAAAAATTTCTTAGGGATAGCAGATGCCTCTTCCTCAGGAGCATTTTCATCATGACTATGTAGTCGCCGAACAAACTAGAAACAAAAGAAAATACATCAGCAGCGCAACAAAAGTAGGTCATTTCTATTTGTGAAGAAACTCTATCCTCTCTTTCTTCTCTTTAATGAGGACCATGGGGGAATAATATACTATATTTATTGTTCGGTCATCCCGACATGCTACATTGCACAATTCTCCTTCAGTTAGCTTTGCGCAAAGAAAAGACAAGGAATATTGAGCAACAGAATCCTCTTATAGCCCTGAAATTGCGGATTCAAACCTTAAGTGAGTTGAAAATAAGGGGAGGGACGGTAAACGGAAGTCTCTTTGGCCCTCCTGTCAAAATGTGTTTCTTCACAGCACAAATCATCTGCAATTCAATGAAATAGCAACCCATATAAACGCTTGAAAGCAAGAAAACAACACTTACAACTAGGAAAACAAACATTGCTGCCACATAGAACCAAACCATACAACATTATCATCAGATGCATGCCTTGTCTTGAGCATAAACAATCATATTAAAAAAAGGGGAACAACCCCAGACCCAGGAGCTGTTCATTTTTGTTACAAGCGGGGCTTGTACATGGATACAAGGATGAGAAGTTGCAGACTCCTCCACAAAAGATGGACCTTGCATAACATGTCTTGGAGATAGGCCACCCACAAGAGTCACATGTTACAGCAATTGATTCACACTTCTCATATTGTTTCCTTCCATTTTAATAAAAGAGAAAATACATAAAATCACCCCTAGACTTGCACCGAAACTTACTTTAGCAATTAAACTTTATTTGCAATTATTTACCCCCTATTCTTGTCGATAGTGTATTAAATATCCCCTAAGTAGAGAGAGTGTACTCACCTTCCTGGAAGCAAGTGAGAAGGGAAAAAAAAATTAAAAACTGATAAAATAATACACATGTCATTTTTCTAATGGCCAATATATAATTAATACTCTTAATATTTTTTTGTTATATTAATATATTAATATATCTCTACATCACTACATGTATTTGGACCCGATACCGAAGTGACCAAAACGGCTGCACTGAACATTCTTAACTATTAGCCGGAAAAATCCAATCTTTTGCCTTTGATGCGTGGTTGAGTTGAGATGGTGGCAATTATCTTGACAGAAGCTCTATTTGGAGCTTCTTCTTGTACTGATTTTAATGGACTTTTTGGCTCAAATTACCTCCGTTGCCCTTGTTTTTCATCAACATTTTCACTTTCTCAGGCACCCTTTTTGGTAAATTCACTGGAAAAGAAAAGGGTGAAGAAAAAGAAGAGGATTATGGGTTCTGGGATAGATTCTTGTGGCTTAGATTATGGGATAATTGATAAAGAAGAGCATGAATTCAAACCTATCTTAAAGCTATGACGTATGTGAAAGAAAAGAAACAAAGGGATAGTGTTAGTAGAAAGGAAAGGTAAATTTGGAAAGTCTGAGAAGGTTAAATGTGTAGAAAATTCTGATTTTGTGAAGGAATTGGAGTTGTGAAAGAGAAGGGTAGTGGTGGGGTTGGGTGTGTGTGAAGAATAAGGAATGGAGAAGGTGGGCTTGGTTGGTTCGGGGGGGGGGGGGGGGGGGGGGTGTGAAGAAGAAGAAATGGAATTGGGACTTTTAAAAAAGAAAAAGATGAATGAAAACACAAAAATTAGAAAAAAGAGTAAAAATTTAAAATTTAATCGATTGCTTGACGTGGCGGAGAGTGTTTTACACAGCCCATTGTAAGATTGGTTTGGGAAACGTAAGGTTGAGTTTAATTGTATAAGTTGTTTAGGGGGGTAAACAATTACAAGTAAAGTGTAATTGCTAAAGTGAGTTTTCGGTAGGGCTGGCCAGTGGGCCGGGACGGCCCGACCCCTTAATATTTATTTTTAACCCATAAGTTATTATATTTACACTTTAACCCAATTTTCCAACTATAAATAACTCATTTTCTCTTCATCTTTCTCACAAATCTTCCTACAATCTCTCTAATTTGATAATTTCTCAATATATCTCTCTACAAGTCTACATTGTTTGCTAAATATTCAATTTTATTTATTCATTTGGGAATCGGGAGTGAAGTTGGCAACTAGCTTGAGGATCTTCCATCGAGCAAAGTTTCAATTTTCAACCTCTCGATTACACGTCGGCGTTTGGTACATTCGTTCCTTCATTAAATTATTATTGTCTATTTATTTTATTTAGCGCACTTAATTTTATTGTCTTTAATTATTTATTATCATAATTAAAATGGAAGGATTAAAAGGTATGTTTAAGGGTAAGGGTAAGGGTGCTTCTTCTAGTAGGGGCAACCAGGGCAAGGGTACTTCTTCTAGTCATCTTATTCCTACACAGGATGATTTTGTTGATACTCAACATTTTCCTACAATACCATTAAATTTAGACCAGGAGCTATTTTCTGGAACTCAAGAAGACTTTAATTTAGACGATGATCTAGATGATATACCCACTAATGTTGATGACAACACACCCACTAGTGCACCTTCAACTGTAAAATACCTCCTATTTTCCCTAGTATGAGACGAGGTCCAGCAAAACGACCATTAAAATCAGATGCATGGACATTTTTTGATAGGGACGTAGAGAATCAAGTAGCCATATGTAAAATTTGTAAAAATGTTTTAAAATTTAAAACTGGAAAAGGTCACGGTGGGACGGGGGGTTTAATTAGACACGTAGTAAGTGCTCATCCAGCTAGGTATGCCCAATATCAGGTTTCAAAACTGGGTGCGCAAACGCCCGCTCCATCGGGACAATGTTCACATACTGATACTGTCTCGGACCAAATTAGCAAGTTGGATATTTTTGTTTTGCGGGGTTCTCAGTGCCGTATCAAGAAGTTATCAATGAAGATGGACATGAAGACTTGAAATACGGAGGGGGAATGAGAAGAGCTTTCCGACACTTTCATTGATGGCTCGAGATATTTTGAACATTCAAGCGTCATCAATCGCGTCTCGAAAGCGCTTTTTCGGCAGATATCAAATAGGAGACCACGACACTCATTAGCCGAGACAGCCTTGGAAATTGCAATATTATTCGAGAGATTGGATACGAGCGGAGCGGAGAAGGTGCGGTCAACCGGAGATCAACGAAGAAGATGATGAAAACTACAACGAAATCTTAACCGAAGGTAGTGGAAGCGACGTGGATCAATTTGACCAACAAATACCAATTCCAACCGAAGAACCACAGAAATCATCAAGCAATTAGAACAGTTTTTTTGAGAATGTAATTTTTTTAATTGCAATTTTATAATGTAATTTGCAACTTTTGGACAACACCACAAAGTTGCAATTTAGATTTTAGACAATTGTATTTGTATTACAAGAAAATCATATGTCTATTAAATAATATTAGAGGCACAAAAACAGCCTTGGGATGTTTTTATTACACTATCTTGTTTTGTTTATTGAGTTTTTTTTATACATATGTTATTTAAAAAAAAAAAAAAGGAAAACCCGCCGTACCCCGCCCCCGCCCCGATACCGACGGGATCGGGATGGGACTGGAGCAAGTCCCGCCAGACCCGACCCCTTCTCCCGTCCCGCCCCGAGCCCGGCCCCCTGGCCACCCCTAGTTTTCGGTGCAAGTTTAGGGGTGAAAAGATGTATTTTCTCTTAATGAAATGGAAATGGCAATGTCATTTTATTGTTTTTCATATTTACTATTATGTGTTTACATTTTTTTTTCTTTCTAATTTCTGTGAAATTACCCCAATTGAAAAGATTCGACTAGCAGATCATGACCATCTTAAAGTTCTCTTCCAATGTTGGCGGTCATTGTGATTTTTTTTATCATTTTCCATTTTGTTTTTTCCTTCTTAACAGTGAAAACATTAACACTCTTCACAGTAGATCAGATACACATCAACATTAGGACATCCAACTCATCATTTGCAAGTTGCAACTAATATCAAGACTAAGAGCTCTCCCATTCGTCTCTGGTTAGAAACTTAGTAGGCGTTTGGACATGCGATTTCATCTCATCGTTTGGACATGCGATTTCATCTTAGCGTTTGGACATGCGATGAAATCATCATCTCAAATCCCAAATCATCCAAAAAGGCATGATTTGGGATTTCAAAATTTTAAATGTAAAAGTTGACCCATAAGTTTATATTTTGTAAAAATAGATCCACAAGTTGGTAGATATATTTACCAATCATGTTTACCAACCATTTATATCAAATATTAAAATATCTACAAGTTGGTAGTATATTTATAACAAATTTACTCTTAAAGAGTAGTTACACTACAACTCATGTTTAATTTTTCCATTTTATTGAACTAAAGTTTGATCAATTGATGTTGTATCTTTTAGAAAGGCCTTCTAGTAGCGTATTAATTTTGTTGTGAACTATGACTTGCACATTTGGTAAGATTGTATAAGAATTGGAAAAAAATTGATGGTTTTCACAACTTGTGGGATTTTTATGTCTATTAGAAAAAATACAACTTAAGAAATCCAAATTGCATGTCCAAACAAAACTTCCAACTTCAAATCATCATGCTTTCAAATCATGTCCAAACGGCTCCTTAGAGGATAATAGGGAATATAACTGTCTTTTCTTGTAGGAGGTAGTGATTACCTAATCTAAACAAGAAGTTTTCAACACTCTCTCTCTCTCTCTCTTTTAGCTCTGTGACTGCAAGCGTGCACGTCTGTGACAGTGCACAAGCAAATATAAATCTTTGTTGGATATTGATATTGAAGAAGCATGTCATAGAAGAAAAATGACTTAAAAGAAAGATGATAAATAGTATTCTATCTCAAATCTATATTCCTGGTTACTTCTTTGGGATGTCAAACAACAACGACCATTGTCCTAGAAAATATACTTTTGACACTGCAGATTTTAGTTTGAATATTCTAATAATATGAAAGGATGCATCAAACCTACTTTTTAAACCATTTACTTAAAGAAACAAAAGGAAAAAAATTAAACGTCCTTCCTGCTTGTCTTTTCTGCCAATCAAACCACGACCTTCAACTTTTGGTGAAGGGTAGAAACTAACACTCTATGAGAAAACAAGTATCTTTGTAATGTCTCATGAATCTACATGCTGGCAAAGCTAAGGGAAATCAAAAGGGAAGAAAATAAGTACACATGCTCCAGCAAGAACATGCATAAGAATACTCTTGACCAACCTCAATCTGGAAAGGCAAAAAATTATGCTACAAGGACACATTTTTCAGCAATAACAAGTACAGAGGCTGTCCCTAAAAGGAGTATACAATTAATTTAAAAGAAAGTAAATCATAATTACCTTCAGCATCTCTTCAGGATCGTCATTGTGAAGCATTTGAATAAGCTGTGCAACAGAATTCTGCTCTTCAGCGAAATCATCTTCATCAAGCTGAAAATTGGAGGACGCAGAAAATAAGGCACAACACAAACTAATTTTAAAAAGCATGCCAAGGCAACTGTTAAGCAAGCAGAGAGTTTCCAGTCCACCTCATCATTAACATCTTCATCCAAATCTCTAATCAGTGCTTTCATTAACTCAAAAAGTGCCTCAACCTGAAAAGACCAGTAATTTCAAGTAACAAATGGGAAATATTTGTAAGCAATAAATTCAAGTACACAAACTTAACTAGAATCAAACCTTTTCAGCAGTTGAAATACAAGTCTTATTTTTCAGAATATTTTGAACTAAAACATTAGCCATCTCTTTACTAGATGCATCATCAAGATACTGCATAAGACGAGGATAAGTTGACAGCTTTAGCGCAGTATCTATATCATTATACTTCTCCAGAGGAGCAGTTAGTAGAGCCACAATCTGTTTGGTTGCTTTGTTGTCTTTGAGCTTTCCTTTTCCAGAAAGTTTCTGAACACATGCCCCCTGCAAGTTAATAAGAGTGTGATCATTACAGGCTCCAACAGGTACCAGACAGGCCAGAAAGCCATCTGAATTATCATATCTTTCAAAGGATGAAAAGTTCCAGCTTCAACATATCTTGTTTTTGTGTTCTGTTTTATAAATTTTACATGTTCATTTTGGGTCTAGAAAAAGCAACAGACTAAAAAACTTATCCGGAAAACATAAAACCATAGAGCCTATGGCAACTAGTTATTGAGAGAGAGAGAGAACCTACCAGAATCTGATCAACATAATCAAGGCGATCAGGGTGGACATGAAGACTAAATGTCAAAAGGGATGAATACAAAGTCACCACTCCGGCAATAGGCATGTCTTCTTGAGCCTCTATCACCTGCACCAACAGATAGACAGGCATATGAAGCCCATCGTCATAATCAAAATAAGTATAAATAACTAAAATTCATTATAGATCAGGAAAAAAAACTTAGTGCAAGGGCTTTAAAGTCGTGTTATTCAGTTCGTTTTTCGAATGTTTGTTTTATTTTCTCTGGAAAATAACGTATGTCATTCAATATGATTCTGCAAGAATCGGTTTACTGTGCATTGGTAACGGCCTTTTTGTTAAGTTTTTGGTTTTTGAAAACCAGAATAGTTCCTTTCAAACAACAACAGTAATTGTTCTTTGTTCAAGAAAAACTAAATAACCAAGAATGTCTTGGAAAGATTTCTAGTCCAATATCTCAAATGGAGAAAAGATCAAAATAAGCAGGTCATGATTAAAGTACAATGCTATCAATCTATGTGACAAATGATAATCTCCCCTTTTTTCCTAATTTATTTGAATCTCCAACAAGGAAAACACAATGATTGCTGGTCAATAAGTATCTCTTGTTGAATTCTAAAACTTCAGCAATATCCTCTAAACCTCTTTAAGGTAGAGGTAGAAAATCCACGATATAGAAAAGGTGTCTTCTCAAAGCATTCCAGAATCCATATAGCAGTTTTAATATATTTAAGAATAGAACCATCTCAACAAAGAAAAATAAGAAGAGTAATCTTTACCTTGCCTATGGCATTATTTAGTTTTGCGAAAGCTTCAACCTGGAAAAACTCAGGTAAGACCTGCAGGAAGAAATTATTCAGAAACCGGAAGGTATAAACCTCTAATTCTGAAGAAGTTTGAATTTGCTTACTAACTTCTGCACTTAAAGCAGCATAGGTCGAAAGCCTTTCCATCAGACGAGCAAGCACCGTCTTGATATCAACAGATGGCTGAAGACACAGGGACATAAGTTTTTAATAAAGACGTAGGAAATGATCTGATAACACAAATGGCATAGCAAATAGTCTTGGTAGGTTAAGTTCTGATAAAAGAACCATTGATTGTCCACTGTTTAGAACTGTCAAGAAGATAGTTTGAAACAAACAAGTAGCAAGAATTTACTTTACAACAATGACTTCATAAGTGATGCATATCTGGTCTTAGATTTTTCTTTTGATTGGTAATAAAAATATCGAACTTTTGCATGCTTAATCTCTTAAGTTGCCAGCCTATCTTCTAGCATTAGAAACAAAGTGCATTATTCATTAGCCTCCACAACCAATTTTTTGGTTTGGTAACACGAACTCGCGAAGGTTATCTTAAACATTCTTGCAGATGGTACACCAACCTCACGCCCCTTGGAACCCACCAGGCATGACATTTTTGCATCTACTGTTTGATATTGATTAAACAATCTGACATACCTGAAACTGGGGGCAAGCACCTAGTAATGTTTCAAGAGTTTGTAAGTGGTACTCATCAGGGAAAACTTGAATGATGCAATCCATCAAATATCCCTGTGCAATCTCATCTTTACAGTTGACAACCTAAACAATAACATGAGGTACACCATGAGTTAGAATATTGTAAAACATTTGGCTTAAATAAGTACAATAAACTGGACGCCCACCAAAGGCAAATACCTGCTCTAAAACTCTTGGAAGCACCATATCTTTGTACAAATCAAGGTCAATGCCCTCAATTTGACTTAGAACATGCAGGTTCTTCCCCACCTACCAATAATAAGAGCAAAATGAAAATCCTCACATAAGTGCGCACACCCATTGCTTATTTCAGTTGCTAGTAATCATGCCTAACTAACAGCTCATTACAAGATCACGAAGCTCGCTCCTTTCCTTTTCACGTTTTTCCTTCTCCTGTGCCAGCCCCTGCAGACCAGAAAGCCCGACGCAAGCCTCAGCTCATGATCAGCAAAGAGTATGTATCATTCAGAAGCATTAAAACACCTGCATGACCACAAAGTATGCCCTCATGATTTTCTTTTACCTTCATGACATGCAGGCATTGTGGCATTATTCATGTCAAAGTATGAGAGCAGTTACACCATTCAGACATTTGAACAAACCTGATGTTGCATTCGCACCCAAAGTTTGTTCATTTCTGTGAAATTTTGGAGCACGAATTCTACTGCATCCATAACAGTGTCAGCATCCCTGTGGGAACAGGATGTCAGGGTATCCAACTTAACATTCATTTATGTGAATTTTCTTCCAGAATGCGTAAACTTTGCAACTAGACCATTGCTAGGTAACCCATCTAATTCGGACATCTGACACATAATAATATACCTAAATCGTTGATAAAGCAGCTGGGTGATGCCCTTACCCTTCATATTCAGATTCTATATCCGGCAGTTTATCCCTACTGACTTGGGAAAGGTAACTCCTTAGGAAGAGCCCACGTAATGGATGTTGTATGCTACGGCACATTTCCACCAGATCTTTGAGAATATCCTTGGCAGGAGCCTCCTTTGATTTGATGTACACTGACCCCACTGTACAAAGGAGATACCTAAGAAAAAGCAGGGATAAAAAATATGAAAATACTGACATGCAAGTGATATAAGAACAGAATTAGCATAAGCTTATGAGAGCAATCAGTGACTTGTATACTGGTAGCACAAATCTGAGTGCATTGCATTTCTCTTAACTGAAGATCATAGGAATAATGAAATCAAGTGTCCTTATAACCATATTAGCATTTCTCTTTACTATAAGGTACATTACTGAAAACCAAAGGAATAATGAAATTAAGTGTCCTTATAACAATAATAGTATTTCTTTTTATTCAAGGTACATAACCGAAGACCAAAGAAACAATGGTATCAAGTGTCCTTATAACCATTCCACCATTCGTGAATGCAATCAGCCCTCTTATACTAGTAATGCAATAGGTTCCCTATTTTTTGGTATACTACTTGTGTACGGGGTTCCACTACCCCAGGACATCATCAAAATATTACCTTATCAAAAAAACATTCTATAACACAAATCTGAGACAAGTTGAACTTGATATTTCAGCATCCCTGGACAGGAAACTTGATGTATTCAGCTATACTTGTGACAACCTCTGTTCTAGCTGCCCATCTAAAAGTACTGCAAAGCAAGCATAATATCTACAATCCCTCCCAGTTTGAAAAGCAAACACCAGTTTACACAAGATTTGGTAAGTTTACTTCATAAAAGAATACCGGCCTATTGCTAATTACCCTATGCCTTGCTTTCCAAAAAAAATCACACATCTATAATGGACGTTTTCCAGTTACAAATACTCCATATGCCACATCTAGCAGATTCCCAGTTTCTAAACTGCTAGAGCAGTGAAACTTGCATTCAACTGAGTGCTAAACAAAACATGGAGACTAATGTCAGTGAGCAGTTTAAGAGAAGACAATTAAAAGTTTAAAAGCACTTTAGTGTTACAGGTCAAATGGACCAAAATACAATCACGTGATTGGTAGAACTTGGCCAACGGCGCTTGCTTCCCAAGTTGTGGTGAAGTAATTACTTGACCAGGTCCTCCTTGTGGTGAACACCTTATCCGGTTTAGTCAAATGTGGTAACTTCTTTGCTTAATGTAATAGTATTGTTTGTGGACTTGGTTTTTAGGCTAGTCTAATTACTCTGAGTTGTAAGGACTGAAACGTCCAACTGGTAGCCTTTTCCTTGATCCATATAGGTTGAAACCCAGTTTGACTAACCCATTTTGGTGCTAAACTTTTGGTGTTAACAGATAGAATGTTTTACTATTTGTTTGAGTATTCAGCATCTGAAATATTTGAAATAAGACTGCATACACTCTATCCTCCCCGACCTCACCTGTGGGGATATACCGGGTTTGTTGTTGTTGTTGAATTAAGACTGCAATTTTAAGCAAATTCTTTTCTTTGCAGTAAAATAAGATTCATTGTTGACTAAACAGAACTATGGAATATTTACAATAGGATTAAAAAGCAAAAAAACTGATATGTTTCAACCTGTCCGTGAGGACACTATAGTGTCTTACCACACTTTGGCCTAATTTGCATACTCCACTTCACACCAAAAGGAAAACAAACTTAGAAGGTTAATTCAGAACTGTATTAGAAAAAAAATTAAGCTTTCAGATCTGTCATACACGAAAATATCAGATTATTTGATGAGAATTTAAGACACAATTAAGCTTTCAGAAATCGGAGCATACAAGTGGATCGCCATAACAACTTACAATCTAGGCAAAATGTTGCCAGCATGCTGCACGAGCTCATACAACTCAACAATGGAGCAACCACGCTTTGACTCCTCCCTGAAAAACATCTCTAACTTCCTCAATTCATCAAATGCCCGCATATCTAACAAATCAAAACGCACAATTCCAATAGTTCGGTCAAAGGATCTTCAAATTCCAACTAAGAGCAGATCAGATCAGTGAAAATCACTTACATAGCTCGTAGTATTTGTGAGGAGAAAGCTTAGAAGTTCGGAGCTCCGAGAGCATCTGAGCCGAGTATTTCAATGCATCTTTCAAATTGTTTGAATCCTGAAAACACAAAATTAGGGGTTTTGAATACCAAAAATCTCAAATTTTACAAGGCATTGAGGATATACAAGAGCGCGATGCATGTAAAATGCGTTCTGTTGAAGGCCAGCGATCCCAGCGGCAAGCCACTTCTCTTCGTCTTCGACTATGTTAGTTATCATATTGGATTGTTCCTTGCAAATTTGGAGTGGTCGTGCAATTCCAAGTTTGATTGCAACCCGATTTCCTTCTAATTTATCCCTTATTCCGGGTTAGGGGTCAAAAATCCCATTTCTTTTTTTATTTATTTGCTTCTTTTTTTTTTATATATATATATATATATATATCAGGCTTCATATAAATTTCTAATTTGAATTTTAATTTTAAATTTTTTCCTTTATCATTCAGCTATATGTCCGGAGACTTCTTTTTCTTAAATATGTGATGTTTATATTTCTTTTATATATTACATTATTAGAGCATTTATTTTAAAAATAAAAATTCAAAAGTCCCGTAAACTAGAAATTACTGTTTGATTTTCTAATTAGTAATAATGTTAAATAATCTATATCTATATCTATATTATACTAAAAGCACGAAGTGATTAGAAATATCGATTGAACTTGTTGTCATTTCTTAAAAAGACTCCGCAATAGACAAATTTGTAAATTTACTATTTTCTAATATTTAGAATACCACATAATTATTTTCCTAATATTTAAAAATAGTCATTTAATTATTTTAATCTCCTAATATAACTCAAACTCTAAACCTAATTCTATTGAAACAGCCGACTTTAGTGGCTAATTATCACTAATCCCATTTCTATTGAATAATACTACCTAACAGCCGAACCCAAAAAAATTCCTTCCCATATCTCATTGAACTACTGCATAACAGTTCTTAACTATTAGATCTCCTCTTCTTTTTATATATTTGAATTGTAATATTAATTTAATTTGATTTGTTCATTTTCGTTATTGTATAATCTTTTTTATACTAATGGGTGAGATGAAATTATTAAGTTGCAGTTATTCAAAGAGATTGATTATGATAATTATTTTGATATTAATAGAGATTTTGGTGTTAATTGTGATAGGTTTGATGCATTCTAGATCAGTTAATCAAGACAAATTCTCTTGAATCCTTATCAAGCCGTTAAGGTATGTGACTTGATGTGCTTCGGTTCGAGGAAAGACCACACGCGCGCCGCCCGCCCGTCCGTCCCGTCCGGGTCCGTCGGTTCACGGGTTCACGGTTCACGGGTTCACGGGTTCACGGGTTCACGGGTTCACGGGTTCACGGGTCTTCGATATTATCTTTTTGGGCCGGAAGTACGCGCTTTGATCCCGAAGTTTCGGATATACGATTTGGACCGAAATATTTCGGATGTACGCTTTGTCCCCGAAGTTTCAAGATGTGCGATTTGGTCCCTCAAGTTTCCGAATCTGACATGAAAAGCGGTTGAATTACTCCTCCTATAATGGCCAAATCCGTTGGTCTTTCACCATTTATGTTGGTGGCTTTACTACCTCCATAATGGCCATTATTTGGCTATTATGGAGGCGAGCTTTTCAGCCCCTCCCTCACCTATATAAACACCCCCTTACACCATTGTTGAGCACTAAGAATGACCAAGGAGAACACCAAAAACAAGTGCACGAAAATACACAACGAGAAACGCTTTTCTTCCTACAACTTCCGAGCATCATTTCGTTACTCAATATTCTTCACGGTAGCTCTTGAGTTTCCTTTGCTCAAGGGTTCCATTGCTGTTTTATCTTGGGAGACAAATTGTCCAGGACGTATAAAGGATACATACGGGGCAATATTGTCTTAAGGACAGAGTGCTACACTCGACTCAAAGAAAAACAATTTCTATTTTTCCGTCTTCTACAAAACTGGAATTTTCGCTTTTTCTTGTGTAACAATTGTAATTTTCAGATTTCATGTTGAATTATTGAATCTCTGTTTATCCTTTCGAATACTTGTAATAGTTAAATACTTCTCGTACTGCTTTATAAAGTACCATACAGCAAAAACTCCCAACAACTTAAGACAATATCTGTATAGTATTACTATTAGTGTTCGAAATATGTCGGTCAAAAGTTGTGTGACCAAATCTGGATATGGCAATGGTTTTTTGGTAGAAGAGAGTGATGATGATGAACGTGTTCATGGTGTCACCGCTACCAAGACTGGTAGGAACAAGCGCTCACGAGAGCCTGAGGATGTCAACTGGGACAAGAGGAGAAGACTGAAGATGTTATTCTATCTTGTAGCAGAAGGCCTATATCTGTCCCAGACAAAAGAACCGAATAATGGTGAGAAGGAAATGGACACTCAGTCTAATGAAGTGACTGAAGTGAGCCAGAATCCGAAATTGGGATAAGTATTTTTCTTACTTGTCAAAAATAAAGATTAAATGATGTCTGATTAAAAATGGATTAAAGTAATGAGGAATATGAAAATAATTTATATTCCTTATGCTTTAACAAATCAGAAGTTTAATCTCATCTTCTTTTCCGTTTAAAGATTGGATTTTGTAAACGACTTAAGAAGATCCGTTCATTTAAGTGTAATTACTAAAGTGTGTAAAGTATGTTCGCACATACGAGGGAGTAAGATCCACCGATCGTGCGAAAATCCTGTTACCACTCTTAAGTAAGCGCCAAGAATTATCTGGGCACCAATCTTAACGAAAGGAGTCTAAAAGGTAAAGACGTTGAACCTGTCATACTATTTGGCAGAAGATCCTTCATAGGATGATATTGGACACTCAGTCACATAAAACCTCCGGGCGACTGGAGTGGGCCAAAATTCCTTTGATAGGATGATATTGGACACTCGGTCATACAAAGCCTCCGGCGACCGGAGTGGGCCAAAATTTCTTTGATATGATGATATTGGACACTCGGTCATATAAAGCCTCCGGCGATCGGAGTGGGGCCAAAATTCATTTCATAGGAAAAGTAATGGACACCTAGTAAGGTGGGCCGAGTTTCCGTGTCCCGAATGATCCGAAGGCCTAAAGAAAGGCAAGAAAAGAAATTGGACACTCGGTCCGCAAAGCAACTAGAGTGGACCCGAGTATCGAGATCACATATGATCCTAAGTTCTACGCCCTAACCACGGGTAAGAGGTTGTTCATGTGAAGCAACACCACCTCTAAAGTAGAAGGGGCTGGAGAGGTTGTCCTCAATAGGACTTCGAGGAATGAGATCACTCTAAGATGAGGTGATACATGTCCCTAACTTGGTTTAAGGGACGTTGTTGGTCAAGTTTGGTTAGAGACTAGTCCAACAGTGCTCGTAATAACTAAGAATGGTACAGTATGTCTGTAGCCATATGAATGATATATTTGTAATCCGTGCATCTATGCCATCATAGATTAAGACACGTTAAATAGCAAGTCATTCAAAAGCTAACAATGTTGAGATTGTTGCCTTCTGTCGACATAAACCCTCAAAATGAATGTGAGGTAGACGAAGAGGCAAAATTACCTTTCCAAATTCCGTCAAAGGGAATAGCGAAAGAAGCATCGCTCCTATAGAACTTAGTCACACCTACTTGGGTGATTTGAAGGTTATACAAAATAGAGGGGGGAGACAAGTACGTTATGACCTTCATTAATGATGGTACAACGTATGGAATCCTTTGTTTGTTAAAAAGCAAAGATGAAGTTGTTGAAGCAGATAAGCGCTACAAAGCAGAAGTTGAAAATCAACTAAGCCTACGAAATGAGTAATTCGTAGTGATAGAGGGGGAGAAAGTGAAGCATCGTTCATTAAACGACTGTTCATTTCTCACCTTAGTCCAATGGTGTTAGCCAAGCGCAAAGTCATACGCCCAATTTATGTGGGGTTGCTTGGTAAAAGTTGGAATAATGAAACAGGTCAAGTTGTACCTAAGACTGTAGATTGCATATCCACTGGATCTGCAAATAACGCAATGCTTCGCCTTTCTTGGCGTCAAAGAATACTGAATTCTTTGAAGATAGCTTTCCTTGAAAAAGGAAAAAGGAGTAATTGCTCAAGGTTAACAAGAACCCACGAGGGCCTGACTGTCCGGAACTAGACGTTCCGTATCTACAGGACTCGAAAGTTCTCTGGATATCCGGAACTTAATTTTCCGCATCTACGAACTCGTGAATTCTAGATGTTGAACCGAGACGGAGCAAAGAAGGGGACAAAGACTTGTTCGAGTCCTTCTAGCTTGTATGGTTAATAATGAACCATGAACAATTAACAAATAATTGTCATCTCCAAAAGCGCTGCTTTGGAAAGAAGTTAAAGAGAGAAATAGATTCTATATATAGAACCATACTCGTGTAATAGTTAATCTTCCTCCGGAAAAGAACCTTTGGGTTGTAAAAAGTGCTCCCCTCAGTGAGTAGCTTCACATCCAGGGCCATTGTAATCTTACATGGCATGGGTGTTGAAACGACCTTCCAAATGGAGAGTTGGAAGAAGAGGATCGAATTGGTTCTTTGAACTGTTGGGCTTCTTCCTGAACTTTCATTTTGGTCCCCGAAATGTTAACATTTTGGTCCCGATAGTCTCGGATAAAACAGAAACAATGAATCGATCACGAAACATTGACTCGGTTAGAAAGCCAACGAGTTGGAAAACCAACGGTCTTAGAGTGAAAATCATATTGAAACAAAGTCTCGATATGAAAGATATGAGTATCACGAGATGACATCTTAGGAATTGGATTTCTAAGACATCTAACGGATCGGTCGATAGTTGACAGTCTCGTTGAAGCCACCAATAGATATGAATCATAGAACCGATTGGAATCATGGTGCACCCATAGACAAGGAGCGATATGCTCGTGTCACGTGTTGTTCAATGTATTGTACACACTACAACCGACACAGGTATCGTCCAACAAACAGATCAGTTGAACTAAGGTTCACCGATGATCTTAATACATGATCAATAGAAGGCGTTTAGTCGGATATGACGATATCCGAATTATTCGCTTATCTACGGATTATAGTATTCGGATGTCCAAAGTGGTTACGAGAGAACACAAGTGATGCAAATCGGACATCGATCCGAAGAACACCAAAGCCACAAGTAAATGTGTATGGTGGTTCTTGGAAAATCCTCTAAGCAAACTTACATCGACCGATTCATGATGGTATCGGAGTTTATCGCTTTATACAAAGCATGAAAGAAGTTGAGTAACTTCACGACTCATTAGAGGACGTCCCTTATTGGGAGAAACCCATGCCTTCGGCGGTTATACACGTGGCTAGCCGATCGGCTTTAGGAAGGACACGGATGACGGCGTACGGACATATCTGTCGTCACGATCCGTCGGAGACATAAGACCGTATGGCGAGTTGATCATCACGGGTGTCACTTCCTTAATTACTAACTAAGGGACTACCCGGAGATCAAGTGTTCTGCTGTCTAGGGAATGGGCTTAAAACCCAAAATATATGGACCAATACGGTGGAAACCCAACCTTACGAACTGGAGATCCCGATAATTTGGTTCAATGGGAAAACTAAGTTGTAAAGGTTCAGTTGATCGCTTCGGTCGAAGCATGAGCACTTCGGATAGTGATTTCGAAAAGAAACACCAAATCCAAAGTCGTTCCCGCGATAGACGTTAAGTGCTATCTGCAGATGGGTAAATGTTAAGTTTTCAAAACTCGTAATGATCCTCAACAATTGAGGTTAGGTCTTTGGGAAACTTTTAATGGTTCCTAACACTTGTGAAGTGGGGTATAGCGGGATACCTTGTAGGAGACCACCTATTTAAGTGCGAGGACGGCCGCCTCAAATTGAACGCACTTAAGAATCCAAGACGTTGTCCATGGCCAAAACGGACAAAACATTACGAAGAAGAGAGTAAGGGAATTTGTTGTGTTGGTACCGTTGTCTTGGCTTACACTAAACACCGACGGTTCAAGACATCACGTTCACCGCGCGGTAGCAGTAAGTCCGATGGTATTCAACTATGGAAGGTTCAAAGCCGAGGCTACCACTCCTTATGCAACATCGGTCCGCCGAAATATTGCTTGGAAATGAAAAGACACCATGTGAGTGCGCCAAAATCTCTTTCAAGAGGGGATTGTTGGAAATTTGCCTTTGGCGGGAGTTGCGACCGACCAACTTTAACGGCTTAAACACTAGTGTAACGTATGTTAGAGAATCTGGTTCTTCACACATGCATGATCTACTAAGTACGTAGATAACCGTAGGGCCAAGAATCGTCAAATTTCATTGAGAAATGAAAGAGATATTGGTTCACGAAGTAAGGTGTTTGAAGCATGGAAAGTGTGGTATTGTGTGTAATTCTCCCTCATCGGTAGAGGAAGAAAGAAGTGTTGTGTATATAAGATTCGAAATTGGTTTGGGGTTTGGGACCCCAAGGGGTATCCCATGTGTTTAAAGGAGGGAGGACCTAGATGTGCTTCGGTTCGAGGAAAGACCACACGCGCGCGCGCCGCCGCCCGTCCCGTCCCGTCCGGTTCCGGTTCCGGTTCTCGGTCACGGGTCACGGGTCGTGGGTCGTGGGTCTTATGATATTATCTTTTTGGGCCGAGAAAACTTTGCCGAAGTACGTTTGATCCCGAAGTTTCCGTATGTACGATTCGGACCGAGAATTCTTTCGGATGTACAATTTGGTCCCCGAAGTTTCAAGATGTGCGCTTTGGTCCCTCAAGTTTTAAGAATCTGACAGTCAAAGCGGTTGCCAAGCACTCAATTCAGCCATTTATTTTGGCTGAATTACTCCTCCTATAATGGCCAAATCCGTTGGTCTTTCACCATTTATGTTGGTGGCTTTACTACCTCCATAATGGCCATTATTTGGCTATTATGGAGGCGCTTTTTCAGCCCCTCCCTCACCTATATAAACACCCCCTTACACCATTGTTGAGCACTAAGAATGACCAAGGAGAACACCAAAAACGGTGCACGAAAATACACAACGAAAAACTTTTCTTCCTACAACTTCCGAGCATCATTTCGTTACTCAATATTCTTCACGGTAGCTCTTGAGTTTCCTTTGCTCAAGGGTTCCATTGTCTGTTTTATCTTGGGAGACAAATTGTCCAGGACGTATAAAGGATACATACGGGGCAATATTGTCTTAAGGACAGAGTGCTACACTCGACTCAAAGAAAAACAATTTCTATTTTTCCGTCTTCTACAAAACTCGGAATTTTCGCTTTACTTCAACTTACTTTCAAAATCTATTTTCTGTTTTCATATTTTAAATTTCCTGAAAAAAATTGTATTCATCCAGTTTCATTATTGCATAGTCTTTTTCATATTAACAGGTGAGATGAAATTGTTAAATTTTAGTTATTCAAAGAGTTGTAACATGTTTGATGTTTTGATATCAATTTCTCAAGACAAATTCTCTTGAATCATCAAGCCATCAAGCAAAGGTATGTTACTTCAATTCACT
The DNA here is from genome assembly GCA_034509755.1 of Anisodus tanguticus. Lineage (NCBI taxonomy): Eukaryota > Viridiplantae > Streptophyta > Magnoliopsida > Solanales > Solanaceae > Anisodus > Anisodus tanguticus. Next base: position 13,703,399 of record CM067544.1, read on the forward strand.
TGCATCTATTTTGAAGTGTTGATTGAACATTTTACCTTCATTAAACTGTAATAAAAACTTACCATTATTTTTGGCAGAAAAAATTTCTCTTTATAGAAAAAAAGAACAAGAAAAAATAACATTTAATTACTTTCCATTCAAAATTTATATTCTGATTTTATCAACAATTTTTACTTTCCATCAAAGACTCTTGTTCCTATTTTGTTGGCAAGTTTTTTAGAAGAGAGATATAAGGCCATCGTGCACTTTTCCCTTCTACAACGCCAAGGGTCATAATTTTTTTAATTATTTTCTCATATTTAATTTTTTAACTAGTAGAGTTGTTATTAAATACTATTTTCAAAATTTTATTTAAATAAATTCAAAAAGTGCATCTACGCATTTATAAAAGAATTTCATCAATGTGTGAAAAAAAACCTCCTTAAAAAATTTTTCGACAACCTTTTCTTTTGAAATTGTGTTCTTTTCAATTATACAATATTTTTAAATTATATGGGTTAAAATTTCATATGATAGATGTTGATTAATGATGTGATTATTTTTTTATTTTTCATAGATTGATGATTTATGTCACTAATTCTATCGCTCCGGCTGTTGTTTTTTTCTACGTTGCTATCTAGCTCGAAGGTAAAAAGGTTAAAGTTTATAACATGCCTATCTATTATTTTCTACAATTTTGTTCACTCCTAATTATGGTAAATCACTACGCTAAAAAGAGATCCTGATTTGCATTGGATTCTACTACGTATGAAAATTATATGTACGTCCTTTATAAAAAGTTGAGTAGGATTGAGCTAGGGTTTTACTTTGTGATTTGCATGATTGTATTTCGATAGCTTACAGCCATATGCTTCCGCTAACAATATTGATGAGCTTTTTGCTTTTTGTTTCATATCTCAAGTTATTTTTTCTTCTTCTAATATTTTGATGTTATCTAAATTTATTTATTTTTTAATACTGTGATTTTTGTTTATGCTACAGTTCATTCATCGATGAAATTCATCAAATTTATTGAAAGCTGCGACTAATTCCTGATATCGTGATTGGTGAGTAATATAATTGATTATTCCATCTGTTGAACAAAATTCTGATATTTAAATGAAGAAGAATAGAGAGGCAATCTTAGTATTAATTGAATTTCAAATTATCTTCCAACTGATCTCCGGAGATGTCTCGATTATATAGAAAAGGATATTCATCCATGTACATGTAAAATAGTCACTCCTTTATAATATAGCAGATAAAATGAGGAGAATAAAAGCTAAAGACAACCCCTAAAATTCTGAATACTATTTGCTATTTCTGAAACTATAGAAGGAAAAAAGGGAGAAGCTTAGTATGTCAATCTTTAATCGTATAGGACTCAAATGAGTATATTTTTTTCTGTACAAAAATAAAAAATTTTGACTTTCCATATTTAATATTGAAGTAAAAAAGCTCCTACCAGTATTATTGTTTACATACATAGTTTTTTCCATTCCAGCAATTTGGTTATGCTTTTGGGAATAGAGATTTTTAGATTCAAATTATTTAAGAAACTTTAAAAATCAGTATCTAAAAACCTGAGCAAGAAGAGAATTCTCCATGCTAGAAATATATCCTTATTTGCTCATTTTTGGATTATATTTGCTCATCTGTATAAGAACACCTTTTCATTTATTTAATCCATGAGTTGTGATCAGATTCTTCGAGGTTTCAAAAGTAAAATATTTAATGATATTGTTGAAAAGTTAACGAATGTTTGAATCTTCTAAATTAATTTTAAGATTAAAACCCGTAGGTACCATTAAAAAATCAAAGCTAACACCCTATGATTCATAAATGCTTAAGAATTTGTATCCTTAATAATAGGTTATGCAAGCATTTTTAAGGCATTTGATATTAGTTGTGGATTTGCCTATATGCAAGACACTGTTAAAAGCTACTTGCTTCAAGTAATTTTTTTTTTTTTAGAAAAAGATTGGACTAAAAATTGAATAGTTGGTCCAAAAAAAAAGTCATGAAATTAAAAATCCTTTGATATGTAAATTTTCTTTTTAGTTAGTTCAAAAATCTAATTAAGATGTGACAAGAACTTTGTGGGCTATAACTTAACAGAAGAAAAGAATTTTAGAAAATGATTCATGTAAAATTCTATAACTTTCAATACAAACTATATTAATTAACAGTACATTAATTAATATGACAGATATTATATAACTAGCTTACCTAAATTCTTTGCTTTTGTTGGTTCAGAAAATATTTAATTACTTTGACTTCAATTATTATGTCAATGTAATACTATTTATGTTTTCATTTAAATATATTGAATTTATCTTGACGTCAATCCTTCTTTTAGATTTTATAACTTTATTTTTAATAGACGCAAAATTCACGTAAAACACAAGTACGGCTAAACTATAAAGGGGTTGAAGAATGATTAGTTTCTTCATATCATGAAGTAAATTAATATGCTACTAGTCAATTTATTTGTCAATGTCTAAGCTTAGACACAAAAATTAGTATATATAGGCGGGATGAATGATGAAGGTTCCGTGCACTTTGAGATGAAACCTACTCAAATCTAATCTTACACTTTATAAGATGGACCTTATTCAAAGTGGATCTAAGTAAAACAACAACATACCCAATGAAATCTCACAACGTGGGCTCTGGGAGATAGAGTGTACGCAGATCTTATATTTACCTTGGTAAGTAGAGGAGTTGTTTCCGAAAGACTCTCGGCTCAAGACAAAATATAAACACAAGCAAAGCAAGAGGAACGGTCAGATCCATACAAGAAATTTAAAACAATATGAAAATGATGATAACAAAAGCGAATAAATCATGATAAAGCATTCTGAAAAAAGATGCAGTAACTAACATAGATAAATAAGATAAACAAAGTACACGAAAGAACATACATCAGCAGAAATCAAATGACAGGAGATTATAAAATAATAATGCGCCTACTAGTATGATAGGCTAAGCAGAACTACAATAATAACACTACAACTATCGGTATATAAGCGTAAGTAGAACTACGCTCAACTACCTACTACCCTTCTACCATAATCCGTGTCATCCACAACCCCCTATCTAAATTCATGTACTCACTCAAAGTGGATCTAAGTAATTGATATAAATATATTAATTATAATTATAAGATATGAATATCTAAAATTAAATTTTTTTTGGTCAAATAAATTTGCATTAAAACACTTCAAAAATTGATTTGATACTTGAAAGAAAAAATATTCGATGAGTCGGTCGTAATTTAATGGGGAAGGAGGAAGGGAGAAGAAATAACTTGAAAGTTTCACTATGCTAAATAGTGAAAAAGACTTCGATCGAGAATTTCATTATATGTTAAGTGAGCTAAGCGATCGACCGAATTGCACTGGACATATCATTGAACCTCTGAAACGGTATTTTATTAGAGAAGAAAAATAAATTTTAGGTCAATTACTATACTACAAACGTCTTTAATAGTGAATTGAAAGCAACTTACCTTAATTAATCTAGTCGTTCGTTTAAACCTTATTATCAGTAAATTTAATGTGAATTTTTCTTATTGAGTTTGCTCCTTCGCTAGCATTCAAAAAGAATATATAATTAGAATAAGAAGCTTGTGGAATTGAAGTGAAGAGACAAGAACAATCATTATTAGAAAAATAATGTTTTGCCATTGAAAATTCCCACAGATAAAAATTCAGGGGCTATTTTCACCGATATTCTCAATGAATTAGTGAGAAAATAAAAAGTATATATTTTTTATATTTTCCATCGAAAATCAGTGAAAATATTTGACAAAAAAAAAAAAAAAAGACATAGCGTTTTACACAGACAACAGTCGGGAAAAAAATTTCGGAAAATAGTTAATTATATATTAAATGGTTTTCCATTGAAATAGTGGGATTTTAAGTTTCATATTTTACATTTGAGTCCATTAGGTTTTGCACTTGAGTCTGAGCGTTGTGACAATCAAATAATGAAATTTGCTCTAAATTCCCAATCAGAAAATATTACTCCACCTTTTATAACTAGAAAAAGTAGATGATAACGACAATCCAAACGCATTTTACAAAAAAATGAAATTTCAGAAGGGGAGGGAACTGAGCAAAGGAGCGGCTTGTTCTAGAAGCTTCGAGGAAGAGTGTAGAAGCTCATGTATAGATCGTTCACCATTGTTATTGCTTTTGAATTTCTTTGCTCTGTGCTATTGAAATTTGAGGAAGAGAAGTTTGTGCTTTGCTTAAAAAAAACTTAATTTTAGTTAATCGGTCGATTTTTTAACTTGCTTCTTCTTCCTCTATCGATCCTAGATCAATTTCATTTATTCTCTCTTTTCTTCAGTTAATCGATCTCTCTATTCAGCAGCCCATCGGTAAGGATTTTATCAGTTCGCCGGCGATAAGAGAAATGCTCATGCGTTAGCAACTGCTTTAATTAGAAGAAATTGTAGGCTGCTTTAATTCAAATATTGTTGGGGTTGGCGCAGAATCTACCATAAGGGAGGAAGAGTTTTGACCCCGCTGTGTTTGCTTGAATTGTCTCATTTTATACAATAAATTGTATTTGAATGGTACTTGCATATTGCATATGGTGTTTGAATTCTAAGATTGATGTCTGAGTTTCTTATTTGAATGTTTAATTATATTATTAGTTTGTTATATTTTCTGTTTGGTTGAACGTTGTTTATGTAATAGATTGATTGAATGTTGAATAAAGTATTTGAATTAGATTTAGGCTTGTATTGTTAACGGTTGTATTTCCTGTTTGACAGGTGGTGTAGTATTACAAACGATATTACCTTGCAAAATATTGTCCAGGTTTCCCACTGATTTAGTGGGAGGTTTAATTTTTTATTTTTTGAAATTTATAAAATTTTCACTGATCACGATGAAAATGTTCTAAAATTTATAATTTTTTTACTGATCACGGTGGAAATGTTCATACATATATTTTCAGAATTAAAAATTTTCCACTGAGTCAAGGGATACGAATTAAAAAAATACATTTTTATTAATGAATTCCCATAGTGTCTGTGGGTAAGATAAAGGATAAATAATTTCTTTTTTTCAAACTTTCCATAGAGACAGTAGAAAGTTAAAAAGATTAAATTATTATTTTATTATGTTCACGGGTGGTGTAATTTGTATTTCAGTGGAAAATGCAGTTTTTTTACCTCATTTCAATGAAAATTAGTTTTTTACCGTGTATTTTCCTATTGAGTTGATTCGATGAAAATGAGTTGATTTTCTTATTGAGCTGATTCGATGAAAATGAGTGTGAAAAAATAACATAAATATTTACTAATTTATCAATGGAAAAAATCTGTTTTTCTTTTTCTAGTAGTGAACTAGATCGGGTGGCGCGAGCTTCGTGTGAATATAATGTGTATATACTAGTTTTGCCTTTAAAGATAACTTCAGTTTCCTTTTATTTACCAATAAAAAAAAATCATAAATAATGTAATTATGAATCTCATGAAAAAGTTAGATTCTAGCTCAGGATGACATTGACAACATAGCTTAACACAAGCACAACTCAAATGGAAGGGGATATTTCCGATGGCGGCCGGGTGATTGAAATTTCGTTTCTTCCAGTGAAATATGTTATAAATCTCTTTAGTGTTCCTTGATTTGATAGCTGCCAGTTTATCACTTAAATTACACTAGTTGAAATTATTTTCTTTTAGCTGATCTTATGAAATTTAAATTATATTTATATCATATTTAATTAGATTTAATTTAGTTATTCCCATGTAGAGCCCAAACTATATCATTTGCAACCCTGGTTCTTATCCTGAGAGAAGCAAATCGAATATATTAGGCCGAATGATTGGTTTGAAAACTAATGACTCATACTTATGAATAATTGATACATGTCCCTTCAAGTGGTGAACCATGTGTAAAATCGAACTTATATAATATGATACAACTGTCGATCGCGACTCTCATTACAAATTAAAATAAGTTACATTAATTACAAGGTACATCAACTAGTTAATTTAGTGCACTCATCACTTCCAGGGGTCAGGATCCACAAGTCTCTAATCACTAACTTTTGTACCTGCTAGTACTTTGACATGCTTATCACATAATCATGCATGCCAGAGGATTTTCATCACTAAAGGCAGTAATATAGTTGACCTCAGTGGAGCTGGCCCTGGCAAGGCTCGATACCTGCGGGTTATCATAGGCGTTGCGAACGTATCCTGCTGGAGCTTTCTTATCATACACACCACGTACGTAAGGATGATCCACTAGATCGTAAGGAACGTATGGCCAAAACTCAGCCTTCTTTCCTGTACGGTATCTTACTCGTCGCAACACTTTTTCTGGATCCACATAACCAGTTACTGTCAGCTTGTGCTTCTTTGGCTCCACTTCTACTTTAGTTACTCCTTTCATCCCTTCTACCGACTTCCTCACCCTCCTTTCGCACCCTTCGCAGTCCATTTTCACTCTTATCTCCACTATCTACAAATTTTAATATCAGAGGAGGTAAGATATATTAACTAAACTGTTTGATCCAACTTTCAGAATCTGCTTTGAAAAATAGCTAAAAAAAAGTGTTTAGTATGACTTTTCTGGAAAAAGAAAAAACTTTTTATATGCCTAGCTAATCAATTTGGAAAATACTATTACCAATAAATTTTCAAAAAGTACTTATGAGAAGAAAGCTTACTTTTTTTTTTTTTAGCTTCTCTTACTACTCAAAATTGTTTATAAAAGCGCATCTCTAAAATAAGTGTTTTTTTTTAAAAAAAAGTTTTAACTTCTCAAAAACTTGATCACAGTTCAATAGTAGTGCTAGTATATACAGAATTAAAGCATGCACGTAGTTATTAATATATTTATATATAGAATGAATTTTGTGCTTTAACTTAACCCCAAAGTTAGCTTGTAGGGTGAGTATTGTATAAAAAGTCCATGTTTCCGTTCCATTTCTGATTTGAGACTCTTAATACTCCCCGCACGCCTAAACCTTGTTAATTGGAACGTGAATAATATAATTTGAGGGCTCAACATCAGTTGGAAAAAAATAAAATGAATCTGACTCTAATACTATGTAAAGAATGGATCTTGAACTAACTCAATCCAAAAGCTAAATTGTAGTATCTAAATCTATATAAGAAGTCCATGTTCCTATTCCATTTCCGATTTGAGACTATTAACAATATACCTCAAGTTGGCTTTTTCTTATTTTACTGAGCTTCCTTTTGCTGGTGCCCCGATGGAATTCGAAGAGCTCAGAAAGATGGTTCAGAAAACCCATTTCTGCTGCACAAATGAGCAACTACTCTTAGCTAGTTTTTGTCAACTTAACAGAATCATTAATAGTATGGAGAGTAAACAAGACGGAGTAAGAATATATATAAGGGGTAGCAGCTTAATTAGCAATATGTTGATTGGTACGTGCAGCTGTACAAATAAGCCACCTGTTAAAAGCCATTGGTGGTGCCGTGGCAGAACCATGTGGCAATTCTGAGGTCCCTACAACATTTTCTTCATCTAGTGGGAATCTTAGCCTTATCCTCTTCTTGCATAGTTAATGATGATATCCAAAGTGTTTGGCCAGTGGCCAATACATTAGGGTATTGCTGTCTGAGGTTCCGTGTTTGAGTCCTCTGATCAGCGAGAGTGAAACCGTGTTCCCAAAAAAAAATTCCTTCATACGCGTAGGGCCAAGCGGTGTATACTAATCCGTAGGGCCGGGGTCGGAGGTAGGGTTTTCGAGTAATGTGGTGGGACCGGGTCGGCTTTAAAAAGTTTACCCTACCACGCTTGTCCTCCGGGGCATAGTCCAATGGCAAAGCACTCGGGCGCTATAAGGCGCTCTCGGCATGGGACAACGTGGGTTCGATTCCCCGCAAGCACGAAGAAACTCTGCATGTTGGGGAATTTGACCTTGTCTCATTGATCGGTTACGCTCCCGAAAAAGCGGTCACCGGAGCACATCCCGCGATTTACCCGGTAATAGTGTTGAAGGACCGATGCTATTACCTCCAGGACGTCTGGGTAATACCAATGAAGTAGTCAGGCGCAAGTCTGGAAACCTGAATTATCAAAAAAAATAAAAAAAAAATGATGAAATCAAATGTCATCGCAGTCTTAACAACCTGCGACTGTGTCCACTCCAACCGTCTTTGACAAAAAATCATGAAGTAGTAATTTTGTTTAGATTACACAAATGATGTTGCAAAGCTTCTTAATTAGAGCTTCTCATCTTGCTAATCGTATATGTGTGAGTTAAGATACTCTAGTCTCGGTGGAATACAATAATATGACGTATTTTGTCCTATTCTGCTCTTCCATGTGAGGATCTCCTCACTATTAATATAGAGATAATTAGCTGAATCTAGTAATAAGTTATTCTAAACGACATAACTTAAAACTCGGATAAATTGTCTTCATCTAATTAACTTAGGGGTAGGGGTATCAATGATACGGTTGGTCGGTTATTTTTGAAAAATTAAATGATATTAATTTTTAAATTAATTTATCAATATAATTAAAATTAAACTTTTCAAAAATCGTATCAATGATTCGGTTAATTTTTGATAATTTATTTTTAATACGTCAACTTATATAAAATAATAGTAATTTTTTGCTGATATATATATAATAGAATGAGTTATCTAACTTTTTGGCCTCATATCTCATCCGTAATTTTTACATAACCATTTTTTGTTTCTTTAAAAAAAATACACTTATCGCAAGGCTATTAAACGCTACACAAATTAGTGAAATAAAAAAGTAACTAACTAGCGAGCTGGCAACGACAAATCAATAATAATTATACTTTACGCCGTGAAAATAACACTTATACTTCTACATTGGTCAAATGAAGTTATCATTATTTCATATAAGAAAAATTAATTAACGAAATATCAAAAAGTGATTGTAAACAAAATATAATAGGAGTATATGATTATATAGGAGGGAGAGTATATATCAAAATTTGACTAAATGGGAAGAAAAGTAAAATTTACCTTCATACAGTTACCTTCTTATTGAACAAGTATGTTGAGAAGAAAAACTAAATAAGTATAATTGATATTTAAAAAGAAATGTAAAATCTCAAATTCTAAGCAGTAAACACAAATAACATATATTTTTTATTTTACTGAGTATGATAGTTTTTAATATTACTTGTAATTCACCCAAAATCCCAAGGCTCAAAGTAAAAAAATTAATGTTTTGTAAATTATAATTTTAACTTGACATATCAAGGTTAATATTTATATATATATATATATATAAGGTTCAATATTTCTTCGGTATTATTTTATAAAATAAAAAATCAACCTAAGTATTCGTACATGTTATAAGTTAATATTAAAATCACCGATTTCGCTAAAAAAAACCTAAAAATTGGATCGGTTTGGTTCGGTTTTTCAAAATGGTTTTGACACCCCTAATTCGGGTCGTCTAGTTGCTGATTAAGACGAAGTTATTTAGTATGTATTAAAACGAATATAGTTTATAATGACGTTTGATAGCTATTTAGTTTTTGTATAAAACCCAACACAACAAGTATAATATTTGGTTATTACAATTCCTCATAAATAAAATTTGTATTTCATTTGTTTCAATTTATTTGACACTTTTCGCTTTTCTTTTTGATATTCAAATGTTTTAAGTTTAATCGTGCATTTAAATATAGAATCTTTAACTTTTCAAAATAAAACTTACTTACATATTTGAAAACTATGTAAAAGTATTATAAGTCACAATAATTAATAATTTAAAATATTTAAAAGGCATATATAAAAGTGAAGGTCAAAAACAATTTGTTTAACTCTTGAAATCCGAATACCGTCACACATGAAGACGGAGGGAGTATATTTACGAGTCAATTATATTAATTTATGCAGGATAAAATATGAAATTACTAATATGTATTGAATTATTAATTCATAAATAACTAAAATCTCATAATTAAATCATACATAACTAATGTTTGCATTGTTAATATTTGCATAACTAAATTCTTGGTTAAAGTTGCAGATTATAATCTGTGGTAAATTGTAGCGCGAATAATTGGGATTAGTTGGGTTTCAAAGCGCGTATCAAGCATCAAATTGGATGAAAAATAAAAAATAAAGAATCAAATGCAAATTCATTACACGAACAAATAAACTTAAGATACGGATGTAGTTAAGAGAATGAGTCCATCACGACATTTGCAACTGATCAAAGTGACATCCCTATCTACTACCTATTGAAGATAATACAAGATATTGAAATTCAAAATGACATCCCTATATACTACCTATTCTAAAGAAGAGTAATCTTTTTGTTACAAAGGATAAGCTATAACAATTTAATTCAGGATAAACTACAATTCAACTCCAATAGGCCCATGCAAGATCATGTTCGGGATCGAACCATGAGCTTGGATCGAAGGTTGAGGGACTCAGTTGTGCCAACGACTTTAGTAAAAATATCTGCAATTTGATTTTGAGATGAAATATGGCAAACCACTTAAGATTGACCTTCAACCTTTTCCCGTACAAAGTGATAATCAAGACGAATATGCTTTGATTGTCGGTGGATGACACGATTTCGAGATAAAAACTGTGCACTGAGTTTATCACAAAGAACCATGGGAGGTGAAGTGAGATGAGCACGTAGCTCACTGATAAGTTACTGCACCCAAATTAATTCAGTAGTTGCAAAAGTTAAAGCACGATACTTAGATTCGATGTTTGAGCGGGCTACGACTTTTTGTTTTCGAGAAGACCAACTGATCAAGTTACCTCCATAAAATAGTGAAAAATCATGTTGGGATTGACTATCATCAAGGTCAGAGATCCAACTAGCATCAGAAAACCCACAAGGCTAGAATCAGACATAGGTCGTAATAAAAGGCCATCATGGACGTATCTTTTTAAATATCGAGTGATGGTGGGTGATTGCATAAATTGACATACTCGATTGATTGCTTTGGATATTTCTGACATACTGATGGTAATATATTGAAGAGCACCAACAACATTACGGTATAAATGAGCATCAGGCAAGGAATCATCAGAAAGAGTAAGTCTCGATTCGGATTCAGCCGGACTAGAAATGGGTTCGACAAAGTAAGTCACGAATGTACTTGCCCTGAGATAAAATGATTCCATTTGATGTTGGTGATACTTCAATACCAATTAAATAATTTAAGGAGCCAAGATCTTTGAGTGAGAAGTGCTGATCAAGAAAGCGAATGAATGTAGAAATGAAATTACTATCACCGCCACTTATAATGAGGTCATCCACATAGAGAAGAACATATGTTGTGTGCTTAGAAGCTTGCTATACAAAAAGAGAAGTGTCGGATAAACAAGAGCGAAAGCCAATGCCGAGGAAAAAATACTTTAACTTGTTGAACCAATCACGTGGTGCTTGTTTGAGGCCATATAAGGGCTTGTTCAATTTGCATACAAAATGCGCCCGATGAGGATCAACAAATCCTTTTGGTCGCTCCATAAACACTTGTTCAAATAGATCATCATTTAAGAATGCAGTGTTAATGTCAAGTTGTTTAATGGGCCACTCCAAGATTTTTTAGCAGCGATGTCACATTTTAAAAGGAGAAATAATACATAAAATAATATATCACAATATGAAAAAAATAACAAAATATAAATAAATACAATTCGAGTACATTACTATAACTTTTCTACAAAATAAAATAAAATACTAAGATAACTTTTCTCGATGATTTTTTTTAAATGTATTAAAAATAATACCAAATACTTAATCAATTTGATTTTGTAAATTATTCTTAATTAATTTCATTGGCAAGAAAGAAAAAAACATAAAAAAGAATCGCACAACAACTGACTAGGGAAGAAGCTTATGCCTATGTTGATTGTTGTCGCAAAAATGACAAATATGAATTTGAATCTAACTCGTTTTAATCTTGGTACCTTCAAGAGGTCAGCGATTCGAACCTGAACATCTATCATTTTGTATATGAGGAGAAAAACTTTTATAAAAATAAATTACACTGCCCAAGTTAGAACTCACGTCCTAAACTGAGGAAGTGAAGCGATTAACCAATTGAGCTACGCAGACCTTTGCAGCAAGGAGTGTCATTTTAAGTTTTATAACCTCATATTTTCTTCTTTCTTTTAATTATATACACATATTTAGTAAAAAAAATCGACGAAGTGTCACGTGACACCCCTCGGCATAAGGTAGATACGCCCATGGTCCACTTATTTGTCACAGCTAAAAACAAGATAAGGCGGGTGGTTGTGGGCTTAACAAAGGGACTGAAAGTATCAAAATAATGAACACGCTCATTTTGGTGAAAACCTTTAGCTACAACTACAAGGCGAGCTTTGTAACGCCTAATTGATCCATCGACATTCCTCTTAATCATGTAGACCTAATAATATTAGAATTAGATGGTAGTGGAATCAATGCCACATCTTATTTCACATAAAGAGCTAAAAAGATTATCTGCATAGCATGATGCCATTCAAGAAATTTGGAGGCTTGATGATAGTTTGTAGGTTCTGGAATGTGAGAGGGACCATGAGGAAGAGAATGACGAGACATTATAAGAGCATTTGGTTTTAAGGAATTAGTTTTACTTCGAACAATCATGTGATGGCCAGAGGTGTATGAAGGGCGAAAATAGGAAGGAGTTTTGGTCGAGTAAGAGGAACCAATAAATGGTGGTAGTGTAGGATTTTTGTTGGGTTGTTGTACACAACAGATATTGAAAACTTGTTTCAAATCCAACAAACGTAGAATTGTTTGACTGTAGGGTAATTTAAAACCGTAAACATAAGACTTGAATGGTACTTACATGTTTACAATATCTGGAATTTTTATCAACTGTGGTTGCGCACGCAAATGCCCTTTCGATTGCACGCTCCAAGATTCAATGTATTCCTCCTTTAAAAAGCTAGGAAATCCGGCAGAGGTTCGAGAAAGTGTTTTGATTATGAGTCTCTAAGACTTAGAATAATGATATGAAAATCAAGTGTAATGAATAATGAATTGTAGGTCTGTATTTATAGGTGAAAATTAGGTCAAACCGGATTAGGGTTTGACCTTGGGCCTGGCCAAAATTTTCAGCACATTCTTAATTAAATCCAAAATCTAATTTTGACTTAATTAAAACAATCATCATTCATTTAAATATCTCAATTCTAAATCGAATATTTAATGCTCTCTCAATACATCCTTAGATCGAAAGGACAATCGACATAGTGTGACCCTACAAGCCTTCTCATATCGACACTAATCAAATTAAGGTCTACACGGAACTCCTAGATGGCTCCGCAAGATGAACTCAATATGTGATGTATGTTTACATGAATCCAGTAAACTTAACCTCTATGTGGTAAGATAAAATCCTTTCATTCACGACACACCCGATCTAGCTTAGGATTTGTCAAGTGTCTATCAAAATGGCTTAATCATTGTATCTAATCTATATTAGTTGATAACTAGACCATATTCTAATTATGTCTATTGCGTTGGCTAACGACTTAGTCAACCTAATATCACTGAGAAGCTGAGTGTTCTCTCGAATATACATTCGAGGAATGAATTCTAATCTTGGTTCAACTACCACCTTTAATCCACATCGTAATGTACCCAATACAAGCCGTATCTCAACCTATAAGGCATTTGAGCTTAGGACATGATCACAGTATATTACTTTGTAGACAAGGTGTGTATTGACCTCAAGTCTAAGGACTTCTATCTCCCACACGTTGATCATACTTTAGACAAGTATAACAAACAGTATATCAGCAGGGTATACCAATACTTCCAAAGTATCCATGTGTCCATCACGAGTAGCCATTACTCGTAGAAGGTGAGACATACTACATCCTCTAAGGATGTGATGCAGACCACATGTCGACTTATCACATATCATCGATATCCCATTATCGATGATCATTAGTCGAGGCTATTTTAAGAGTTACGTTATAATATTAATATCTCACATTATTAATAACAACGTAACCTCTAGGGATGCATATTATAGAATATTATAAATAATCAACTTATAATTCAATAATTGCAAATGCCAAAATATTAATCTCCATTAATAATAATACGAATGTGTATAAAGTACATTTTTCCTAATACAAATTGTATCTAGGACATACATATACTTTCAATCTCCCACTTGGCCTAGAGCCAATCTCCAATATATCTAATGCCCATATTCTCAAAATGACCATTATGCTTGACTAAGCTTAATGGTTTAGTGAATGAGTCAGCTAGATTATCGTCTGTGGGAACATAGTCTAATCTAATCTCTTCAGTTTCCACCATCTCCCTGAGTATGTGGTACTTCCTTGGTACATGCTTATTTCTGTTTGTTGATCTTAGTTCATTAGCCTGTGCAATTGCATCAGTGTTGTCACAATAAATAGTTATTGGACAACCGGCACTCGGAACTACCCTTAGTTCCTTCAGGAACTCAAAAATCGCGACAACTTCTTTACCAACTTCCGATCCAGTAATGTACTCAGCTTCTGTTGTAGAATCAGCAGTTGTAGCTTGTTTGGAACTTTTCCATCTCACTGCTCCACTATTGAAAATGAACGTGTACCCAGACTGAGATTTGAAGTCATCAAAATCGGTCTGGAAGCTAGCATCAGTGTACCTAGTAGCATCTAGCTTTTCTTCCCCACCATAGACTAAGAAGTAATCTTTAGTTCGTCTAAGATACTTATGAATACTCTTGACTACTTTCCAGTGTTTTTCCCTAAAATTATGCTGGAATTTGCAAGTCATACTAAGTGCAAAGGCCACATCTGGCCTAGTGCAGGTCATGACATACATGATCGATCCTATAGCCGAAACATATGGGATCCTCTTCATGCGTTCAAGTTCTATAGTATTAGAAGGACTGTCCTTCTTAGATAATTTGATGCCTTGTCCCATAGGTAGACCGCCTTTCATGGAATTTTCCATAGAAAAACGTATAAGCACTTTGTCTATGTAGACTGACTGTGACATCCCCAACAATCTATTAGGTCTATCTCTGTAGATCCTAATTCCCAGAATGTAGCAGGCTTCACCTAAATCCTTCATCATGAAGGTACTGGACAACCACTCATTGACTGACTGCATGAGAGTCTTATTGTCTCCTATTATCAATATGTCATCTACATATATAATAATGAAGTCAATACTCACATCCTTGCGTTTACTATAAACACAGGGATCCTCTTTGCTTCTGACGAAATCAAATGACTTGATAGCCTTGTCAAAGCAAATGTTCCAACTCCTCGAGGCTTGCTTAAGCCAATAAATGGACTTTTGTAGCTTGCATACAACATTTGATTTAGACTCAAGCGAAAAACCCCCAGGTTATTTCATATACACCTCCTCAACTAGATTACCATTGATAAAAGCAGATTTGACATCCATCTACCAAATGTCATAGTCATAATATGCAGCTATTGCAAGCAAACTCCGAATGGACTTAATCTTAGCAATAGGTGAAAAGGTTTCATCATAATCGACCCCAGGCCGTTGATTATAACCTTTAGCCACCAACCTTGATTTATAAGTCTGTACATTTCCAAATGCATCGATCTTCTTCTTGAAGACCCATTTGCATCCTATGGGTTTAACCCCAGCTGGCAAATCAACCAAGTTCCACACTTGATTGATGTATATAGATTCCATCTCGGATTTCATGGCTTCTTGCCATCTCTTCGAATCAATGTCCAACATTACTTCGCTATAGGTTGCAGGCTCATCATTATAGGGAATATCTATCTCACTGTGTGTTTCCACAAGTAGATTTAGTTTTTCAGGAAGACGATGAGTCCTAGTGGACCTACGGAGTTGATTATTTTGTAGTTCAGTGCTTGGTATGTTCTAACTGTGAGAGGGTTCTTGTGGGTTGGATAATCCACTAACTTGAGAGCTTTCAGATATATCATTTTCATGTATTTTCTGAATGAGAGGAGGTGCAACCATTGTATTTACTCCCAAAGGCTGTGTAGGAGGATCTTGCATTTTTGCATTGTTCCTCGTAACACTCCGACTGGCCGAAGGGCGTACTTGAAGTACCCAATCTTCACTAAACTGAATTCTTGCCTTGGTCATTTGGCAAGGATTCGACATCTATGTTATCTTGCGGTTCTTGAATTTCTTCAAGTTCTATCTCTGTGCAACTATGTTCCTTGTAGACATATTCTTCTTTAAGGAAAGTTGCATTCCTGGAAACAATGACCTTACGTGCTCCAGGAAGATAGAAGTAGTATCCCTTAGTTTCATTTGCATACCCCACGAAGTAACATTTCTCACTTTTGAATTCCAACTTATCAGTGAGCATCTTCTTAACATATGCAGGGCACCCTCAGGATCTCATATGTTTAAGAGTTGGCTTCTTGCCATACCATATCTCATAGGGTGTCTTTTCTACTGACTTGGAAGGAACCCTGTTCAGAACATATATTGAGGTTTGTATAGTATGTCCCCAAAGGTATGTCGGTAGAGCTGAGAAGCTCATCATGGATTGAACCATATCCAATAAGGTTCGATTTCTCCTTTCGGCAACACCATTCATCTATGGTGTTCTAGGAGGTGTCCACTCTGATTGGACTCCATGTAGCTTTAAGTAATGTAGAAAATCCTTGCTCAAGTATTCACCTCCTCGATCCGATCGAAGGGTCTTGATACTTGTTGCAAGTTGCTTCTCTACTTCCGACTTGTACTCTTTGAACTTCTCAAAAGCCTCAGATTTATGTCTCATAAGATACATATATCCATACCTTGTGAAGTCGTCAGTAAAAGTGATGAAGTATGGAAAATCTCCTTTAGCTTGAGTCGAAAATGGCCCACATACATCAGTATGGACCAACTCAAGCACCTCATTGGCTCGCACACCTTTCCTAGAAAGTGGTTTATTGGTCATCTTTCCTCTCAAGCAAGATTCGTAGTTACCATAAGACTCCAAGTCAAATGGTTCGAGGAAGTCTAACTTCCTCAACCTTGCTATCCTTGATTCGTTGATTTGACCAAGTCTGCAATGCCATAGGTAGGTAGAGTTTCTATTACTTATCTTAGCTCGTTTATTTTGTACATTGAATATTTCTCGACTACATTTTAGTGTATATAATCCATTCACAAGAGGAGCAGTTCCATATATAACATTATCAAAAGATAATACTTGACTGATATTATAAATATATGAGAAAAAACCCTCCATGTCCAAAACAAGGATATAAATGATATTCCTCGTTAACGGGGGTACATAGTAACAATCATTTAACACTAGACAATAGGCAGAAGGCAAATTTAATCTATAAGTTCGTACGCGCTCAACATCCACTCGCGCTCCATTTCCAACGCGTAGGTCCACCTCTCTTGGTCCAACCTTCCTGCTATCAGTTAGCCCCTGCACATTGGTACAAATGTGTGAGCCACAAGCGGTATCCAATACCCAGGAATAAGAGTTATTTATAGACATATTTATTTCAATGACGTACATACCTTGTCCACCAGAGGTAGAAGCACATGGTGATTTTCCTCCTCATGGTGCAGTGTAGTCCTTCTTTCAATGCCCTTTCTTGTTGCAGTTGAGGCATACATCCTTAGCCGAAATCACCTTTTTCTTCACACCTCCCTTAGGCTTCATAGCTGAGGGAGCAACGACCGCTTTGCCCTTCATCTTCTGTCATTCCTTACTTTTCGGCTTGGGTCGGCTAGTAGAGATCACCATGAGCTCAGCTTTGCCTTTGGAAGTGGAAGACTCAAAGGTCTTGAGCATGTTGTACAACTCCGGCAGACTCGCCTTCATTCCATTCATATTGTAATTCACTATTATGAAGTTTTCAAAGGAATGAGGGAGAGAGTTCAGGATGAGGGTGGTAGCGACATTCTTTTGCAGCTTCGTTCCAATTGAAGCAAGTCTCTCTATCAGACCTATCATCTTCAACACATGCTGCGAGACCTGGCCCCCTTTATTGAGCTTACACTTAAAAAGTTCTATCAGTAACTCATATTCTATAGTCTGGGATTGTGAGTCATAGAGACTCTTCAAGTGTTCAAGCATCTCATTGGGACCCATGTTCTCATGTTGTCTCTGAAGTTCCATAGACATGGAAGACAACATCACGCACTGTGCTGAAGTGGCATCATCTAGGTGTTTTTGGTAAGCATCATTATCAAAAGAGGCATATTCAGCAGAGTCTGTCGCAGGAACTGTTGGGAACACCGTGTCCAACACGTATTATAATTTCTCTTATCTCAGCACTATTCGCAAATTTCTTAGTCAATCAAGGTAGTTAGGTCCAGTAAGTTTGTTCATTTCAATCAACATTTTCAATGATAAGCTCGACATCTTTGATAATCTAAAGAATTAGATAGACTGGAAATCAAACTCAAAATTTATTTCCTATTATACACATTCGTTTAGGCTAATCAACATGGTCTTTTGTTTAATTAGCTCCCACTATTTTAACATACTTCTACAACCCCATAGTAGAATACAGACCTATATTAATTAAGGTCATAATGGGCCAAGATCCAAGCCTATGCTATCTCCGCATTTGCTTTGGCTGATAACTTTAATAACACATCTTGGTAGGTTCTAAACCAATTGCAAAACTTATTTGCAACTTTTAGTTGATCAAATATTATATTTAATCTTACGTCCTTAGATTAGTCCGACACTTTAGCGCCAAGATTTGTCTAAGCAAGTCAACTCCATTACACGACTGTGTTTATGTATCTAAGTAAATTTGGCCTTTGTGAGCAAACACTTTGGTGTAAATACCTACAAAAGTTTATCGTTTACCTTTACATTTAAAACTAGGCCTGACCAGTGGGCCGGGCTCGGGTCTGGCGTGGTCGGGTTCGGGGCGGGACGGGCGAAGGGGGCGGGGTCGGGTCTGGCGGGACTTGCTCCAGTCCCGTCCCGATCCCGATCCCGTCGAAATTGGGTCGGGGCGGTGTCGGGACCGGGGCGGGTTCCGGCGGGTTTTCCTTTTTTTTTTTAATAACATATGTATAAAAAAACTCAATAAACAAGACAAGATAGTGTAATAAAAGCATCCCAAGACTGTTTTTGTGCCTCTTATATTATTTAATAGACATATGATTTTTTCGTAATACAAATACAATTGTCTAAAATCTAAATTGCAACTTTGTGGTGTTGTCCAAAAGTTATAAATTACATAATAAAATTGCAATTAAAAAAATTACATTCTCAAAAAAACATGTTCTAATTGCTTGATAATTTCCTGTGGTTCTTCGGTTGGAATTGGTATTTGTTGATCAAATTGATCCATGTCGCTTCCACTACCTTTGGATAATATTTCATTGTAGTTTTCATCTTCTTCTTCGTTGATCTCCGGTTGTCTGCACCTTCTCCGCTCAACTCGTGTCCAATCTCTGAATAATACTGTAATTTCCAAGCTGTCTCCGACTAATGAGTGTCTGTGGTCTCCTATTTGAAATTTGTCGACAGAAAAAGCGCTTTCAGACGCAGTTGATGACTCTTGAATGTTCAAAACATCTCGGGTCATCATTGAAAGTGTCGGAAAGATCTTCTCATTCCCCCTCCAGTATTTCAGCAAGTCTTCATGTCCATCTTCATTGATAACTTCTTGGTACGGTACAGAACCCTGCAAAACAAAAATATCCAACTCGCTAATTTGGTTAGTAGCGGTACGGCCGCACACATTCTATTTCGAGGCTTTCAATACTAGCCGCAGAAACAACATGTCTTTTGTGAGGTTGTGTTGAAGATGAAGAAGATGGTATGGAAGCTGGTAAGTTACTAGCATTTTCTTGTTGATAAAACCTATATATTTTTTTGCATTGGTCTTCTACGCTAGACAACACTTCTTCTTTAGTTTGTTCAATAGGTAGTGGGTGATTTAGATTTTTGGGACTTGGAGGTGGTAGTACTTTTATACAATCGTAAATAGTTTCAATTAGTGATTTAGTACCGTCTATTTTAATAGTCGGATTTAATACATCACCAATAATATAAATAGTGGAAATAGGAATAAAATATTTTTTTATTTAGATAAATATTTTTTTAATAGCTGTCATATAAGCTGGTTTTCCATATATTCACTAAGTAATAAAAATATTAGAGTTATATAAAATAACATAGTTGAAATAGTAGGATAATATATACCGGAAAATTCTTTTTGTTGCTTGAAAAAATTTCTCTAAAAATACAATAAGTTCAGAAATTTTACCCAATCACTATCTACAACCATATCAGCTGGATTTTGATTATAAGAGTTAAAAAATAAAGTTATAGGTTTTCTATAGTCATAAGCAATAAGTAGTTGCTCGTATAAAGAATTACACCTAGTGGATACTTCTTCTGGAATTTTTCTATAAGGTAGTCCACAATCGTGACAAATTTTTTTATATTCTTTTCTTCGTTGTACTCTATTACTTTTAAAAATAAAGTTTATAGCAAATTGTATTTTACTAAGAATGTCTTGAAAAAGTGATAGACCATCCTTTACAATTAAGTTATATATATGGCACGCGCATTTTATATGAAAATGATCTGAAAAAAATGGAGTTAAACTATTTTTTAAAATTGTAATAGCGTAATTGTTAGAAGAAGCGGTATCTAATGTAATAGTCATAATTTTATCGGTTATTCCATAATAATGGCACACTTGATAAATATTATCTGCAATAAAAGTACCAGTGTGCCTATCATCTATATATCTATACGCTAAGATACGTTTTTGCATAGAACATTTATAATCTATCCAATGACAAGTTACCGTTAAATAATCATGGCCGTTAGTACTACGACCTATATCAGACGTGATAGATAATTTGCCATTAAAATGATATAATGAATAAAGTAAATATTGTTGATATTCATGTGCGAATTTAAATACATGTCTCTTAACAGTTGATCTAGGAAAACCGTTAAAAGCAGGATTATATATATCTCTAATGTAATGAATAAAACCGGGAGATGAAGGAAATGAAAAAGGCAAACCCTCCACAACAACTAATTTTGTTATTGCTTCTCTATCTCTATGTTTATTGTATTTAGGGCCTACAATTCCCCCCATCATAGGGTTAATTTGACCATGTACTTGGTCCAGGACAATATCAGTATGTGAACCTTGTCCCGATGGAGCGGGCGTTTGCGCACCTGGTTTTGAAGCCTGGTATTGGGCATACCTAGCTGGATGAGCACTTACTACGTGTCTAATTAAACCCCCCGTCTCACCGTGACCTTTTCCAGGTTTAAATTTTAAAACATTTTTATAAATTTTACATATAGGCACTTGATTCTCTACGTCCCTATCAAAAAATGTTCATGCATCTGATTTTAATGGTCGTTTTGCTGGACCTCATCTCATACTAGGAGGAATAAGCAGCATTTCAGTTGAAGGTGCACTAGTGGGTGTGTTGTCATCAACATTAGTGGGTGTATCATCTAGATTCATTTTAATTATGATAATAAATAATTAAAGACAATAAAATTAAGTGCGCTAAATAAAATAAACAGACAATAATAATTTAATGAAGGAACGAATGTACCAAACACCGACGTAACATCGACGTGTAATCGAGATGTTCAAAATTGAAACTTTGCTCGATGGAAGATCCTCAAGCTAGTTGCCAACTTCACTCCCAATTCCCAAATGAATAAATAAAATTAAATATTTAGTAAACAATGTAGACTTGCAGAGAGATATATTGAGAGATTAGAGAGATTGTAGGAAGATTTATGAGAAAGATGAAGAGAAAAGGAGTTATTTATAGTTGAAAAATTGGGTTAAAGTATAAATATAATAACTTATAGGTTAAAAATAAATATTAAGGGGTAGGGGGAGGCCAAAAATGGCCGTTGCCCAACGTCCAAAATCTAAAATGACCGTTGGTGCAACGGTTATATTTGCAAAGGGGGGGCTCTCAGGCGGGATCGGGGGCGGGCTCGGGGCGGGGGCGGGTTTGGCGGGCCTGGGGCGGGCTCAGGACGGGTGGGATGAGACATTGTCCCGTCCCGAGTTCGAATCCCGCTACCATTTTTTTTTACTCGGGGTAGGGACGGGACCGGGACGGGGTCGGGTCAGGGTCGGGCCGTCCCGTCCCACTGGCCAGCCTTATTTAAAACACATCTATGAAAGAGTCTGGTCCTCGTAGACTTAGAGCAAATGTTTTGGCATAAATACTCGTATCGCCGAAAATGATTTTGCACTTTAACAATTATAATGGACGACGCGTTTTAATTTAGACTTATATTTAAAATTTTGGGAAACATTTTAATTCAGGGTTTTAACCAAGATCAACTCTTTTACGCCATATCCAATATGACATCTTACTATCATGCAAAACTAATGACACATATAGTTGGGAACTGTCAACCCAATATGCATGATATAAGATGATTTAATCAAATACTGGGTGCCGCCTGCCCATACAGTTATAGCGGACACTATGCTAATTATTAAATGAAAACATTTAAACACATAGCATATAGTTCGTATATTATTCAATAATATACAATTAATAATAATCATGGGTTAAGTTGTCTAAACTCTAAAAATTTAAGTCTAATCCAAACAATCCCTTAAACATTTTCTGATTTTAAAAACTGATTTTCAGGATATTTCTGTAAGTTTCAGATTTTCAGAATTTACAGTTTAGTCCCTAAAGAATTTAAAATTTCAATTTTGAACCCCTTTAAATTCAGAAAATCCAATTTAATTTTCAGAAAATATTTTCAGATTTCAGGGATATGTCTGTAATTTCCAGAATTTTAAATTAATTATAAATTTTGCCTAAGGGACCAAATCTGCTTTTATGAAATTTACAGATTTGCCCCAAGGACCAAATATGATGATTTTAAAAACTTTTCCAGGGACCAAATTACAATTTCAGAAACTTCTAAAATTTTCAAATTTTCTCCAAGGGCTAAATTGTAATTTCAGAAACCGCCACTGCCTCGCCGAAAAAGTGATTGCCGCACTGTTCATGTCGGAACAGTGTTCGGTATTGTTCACTGTTCCGGGATTATTATTTTTTTAATTGGAGCCTCGGTGTCGCGGCGCTCCATCGTGGAGTTGCGGCACCTCCATCTCAGAAGCACAAAATCCGCATTTCCGAAACCATAAAACTCATTCAAGATCAAATTTGCAGATTCATCTTCGTTACCCTTTACTATCAAACAACACGTTCATTGACCATCATCCAATCCCTTCTCGTTCTTCGCTTCAGTGCACCATGTTCGCAATGAACCGGTTACGCACATTGACTTAGAAGAGTTAGACCGGAATGACTTTCTCGATTACATCATTGTTTAATAGTTTGAGAGACAATGATGATGTGCTTTTAAGATATTAGGTTTTCAAGCTTTAAACGACATAAATTTCAGATTTAAATAAATTCTAACTCATATTATTATTAACTAATTACCTTATAATCATACAAAACAGTCCTGGCTCTTGATACCACTGTAGGGTTTTTGTTGGGTTGTTGTACGCAGCGGATATTGAAAACTTATTTCAAACCCAACAAACGTAGAACTGTTTGACTATAGGGTAATTTAAAACCGTAAACATAAGACTTGAATGGTACTTACATGTTTACAATATCTGGAATCTTTATCAATTGTGGGTGCGCACGCGAATGCCCTTTCGATTGCAAGCTCCAAGCTTCAATGTATTCCAACTTTGGAAAGCTAAAAAATCCTGCAGAGGTTCGAGAGAGTGTTTTGATTTTGAGTCTCTAAGACTTAGAATAATGATATGAAAATCAAGTGTAATGAATAATGAAGTGTAGGTCTGTATTTATAGGTGAAAAATTGGGTCAAACAGGATTAGAGTTTGACCTTGGGTCTGGCCAAAATTTTCAGCACATTCTTAATTAAATCCAAAATCCAATTTTGACTTAATTAAAACAATCATCATTCATTTAAATATCTCAATTCTAAATCGAATATTTAATACTCTCTCAATACATCCTTATATCGAAAGGACAATCGACATAGTGTGACCTACAGGCCTTCTCGGCGCCGCAAGACGAACTTAATATGTGATGTACATTTACATGAATCCAGTAAACTTAACATCTATGTGGTAAGATAAAATCCTTTCATTCACTACACACCCGATCTAGCTTAGGATTTGTCAAGTGTCTATCCAAATGGCTTAATCATTGTATCTCATCTATATTAGTTGACAACTAGACCATATTCTAAATATGTCTATTGCGTTGGCCAACGACTTAGTCAACCTAATATCACTAAGAAGCTGAGTGTTCTCTCGAATATACATTCGAGGAATGAATCCTAATCTTGGCTTAACTACCACATTTAATCTACATCGTAATGTACCCAATACAAGCCATATCTCAACCTATAAGGCATTTGAGCTTAGGACATTATCACAGTATATTACTTTGTAGACAAGGTGTGTATTGACCTCAAGTCTAAGGACTTCTATCTCCCACACGTTGATCATACTTTAGACAAGTATAACAAACAGTATATCAGCAGGGTATACCAATACTTCCAAAGTATCCATGTGTCCATCACGAGTAGCCATTACTCATAGCAGGTGAGACATACTACATCCTCTAAGGATGTGATGCAGACCACATGTCGACTTATCACATATCATCGATATCCCATTCTCGATGATCATTAGTCGAGGCTATTTTAAGAGTTACGTTATAATATTAATATCTCACATTATTAATAACAACGTAACCTCTAGGGATGCATATTATAGAATATTATAAACAATCAACTAATAATTCAATAATTGCAAATGTTAAAATATTAATCTCCATTAATAATAATATGAATGTGTATAAAGTACATTTGTCCTAATACAGATTGTCTCTAGGACATACATATACTTTCAGGTAGATGTACAAGTGGGTCAGTAGATGATATATGATCTGTTTGTGGAGGAGTCGGATGGGGTATAGTAGGGGGTAAGTTTGTATGATTAGTATGCTCAAATGAGGGGATAAATGATGCAAGCGGAGCATTTGATAATAGCCTTGCCATGATAGGGTGTGCGAGAGAATCTGAACGCACCTTATGTTGGAAAGAAAATACCTTGGACATACTCAAGCTAGCTTTCTTTCAAATACGAGAGCCTCTGATTATGCTATTATAGTACAAAAATACATTACCTAATTTTCCAAGATGAAGGGTAAGAACGCCCATATGATCTTGAAGATTAATCTTGAAAAGGCATTTGATAGGATTGAATGGTATTTTATCAGAGAAACTCTTAGGGGGTGTATTCAATTAGTATTTTAAAAGATTATTTTGGGATAAATAAGTCTTGTGGTATTTAATTAAGACTTTTAAATAATCTAAACAAGTCTTGTGGTATTTAATCAAGACTATTAGCATTTTTAAATAGAGTGTTCAAATCTAGTGGTATTCAATCAGGATTTTAAATAAGTAACAAAAAGTCTTTTGGTATTAAAAAAACTTGCTAAAAAATCACGATTTTGTGTGACTTTTTAGTGAGAGGTATAAATACAAACCCTATAAAAAATCCCACCCAAACCCATTAGATTTTGTGTGACTTTTTTCGAGTGTCAAAGAGATCGAATGGAGCTCTCTTGGGCACAAAGAGTATTGCCTTGAATTCAAGATGCCCTTTAACAGAGAAGTGTTTGACAGCAAGATGTTCCTCCCGGTCATTGGTCAAACTCTTGTAGAAAGAGGCATATGACCTTTGTAATCTCCTCCGGTTTGCGCAACCAGATAGGTTTCTGCTTGTTAATGAGCTGTCACTAGTGAAATACTGCTGCTAATGGAGTTATGTACAACCCGTGGTTTCTCATTCTTTAACATCACCGCCGGCATCGGTGGCGGCGGCGGCGAAATAAAAATCTAATGGGACGGATCTAGCACAACCCCACGTGAAGTTGGAACCGAATAGAAAAGTAAAAAAATCCATGTGGTTCTTTCAAATCTTTATAAATTTTATGATAAATCTTTTAAAATCCAAACGGAAATCCACTGGACTTTTAAAAAAATCTTTTAAGTCATTACATTCCTAAATAGTCTTTTAAAATCCACTTGACTTATTATCCCAAAATAGTCTTTTAAAATCCTAATTGAATACACCCTACTTACTTTAACTTCCTTAGAGGCCTCATTAGACTCATCCTATCCTGTATCAGCACTTCTTCCATCTCTTTTCTAATTAATGGAGGAAGAAATTATTACTTTAAGTCTACTAGGAGAATCATACAAGGTGATCCCATCTCTCTTTACATCTTTATTCTTTGCATGAAAATGCTCTCTAGAAGGATAAATCAAGAAGTTGATAACTCAATTGGTTCCCTGGAGATATCTCCAACAGTAAGAATGACAAAAAAATATACCATATTTTCTTTGAAGATAACCTCAGTCTATTTTGTAAGATGATATTAATCTCCCTTGAGGAGTCTTTCATTAATATCAAGGTATATATAGAGTACAATATTCATCCCTTATACAATAGGAATCCTAAGCCTATACAAAAGAGGAATCCTAAACCTATACAAAAGAGGAATCCTAGTCTTACCATAATTATATTTACACAATATATGAAAATATTCTAATTATGGGTAGGGAATATATTTACACGTTTACACACCCCCTCAGTCGGAGCGGGAGGAGGCCGGCGCCGAGGCGGCTCGAAGTCAATAAATAACCGTCGGGAAGTCCTTTGGTAAATATGTCCGCATACGATAGGATGATGGAACATGTAACACTCGGACATGGCCTAACGCAACTTTCTCACGAACGAAGTGTAGGTCTATCTCAATATGCTTGGTTCGGCGATGTTGAACCGGATTATGAGAAAGATAGATGGCAGAGATGTTATCACAATACACAATAGATGCCTGACGCAAAGGACACTGAAGTTCTAACAGTAAATTTCTGAGCCAACAAATCTCAGCTACTACATTTGCAACGCCTCTGTACTCAGCCTCGGCCTTTGGAACGAGATAGGGTAGCTGTCGCTTGCGCAGACCAAGAAATCAGATTATCCCCTAAGAAAACACAAAAACCGGAGGTGGAGCGTCGCGTGTCCGGACACCCTACCCAATCTGCATCCGTATATGAAAGCAACTTGTCTGGTGCAGAGGGGTATAGGTGCAAACCATAATCAAGAGTGCCCTTAATGTATCGAATGATACGCTTAAGAGCAGTGAAATGAGACTCCCTGGGGGCATGCATGAATAAGCACACCTGCCGAACAAGACGCAAGCTATGTCGGCACAGGTGAATGTGAGATGCGAAGTGCACTGCAAGGCTCCTATACAGAGTAGGATCAGAGACTGGAGCACCATCCATAGCACTGAGCTTAGATTTGGAATCAACTGGAGTAGGCACCTCTTTGCAGTTCGCCATCTTAGCCCTGTACACAATCTCTTCTGCATACTTACGCTGACACAAGAACATATGATTGGCGGACACAGTCACCGATATCCCCAAAAAGTAACTCAGCTTTCCCAAATCAGTCATTGCAAATTCGGACTTGAGCAAGGCAATAATCTCATTTTTCAATCCGTCGGAGGAGGCAGTAAGAACAATATCATCCACGTAAAGTAATAAGTAAGCCGTGCTACTACCTCGATGAAAAATGAAAAGTGATGTATCACTCTTGCTGCATACAAACCCAATCTTCAAGATATACATGGCAAAGCGATCATACCACGCACGGGGGCCTTTCGGGCCATATAGTGACTTACGGAGACGGCACACATAGTGAGGAACTGCTGGATGGGTGAACCACGGTGGGCGATGCATGTAGATCTGTCTCTCTCGGATCCCCATGTAAGAATGCATTCTTCACATCAAGGCGATGGATCGGCCAATGTTTGCCCATGGCTATGCTCAAAACGTGCGGATGGTAGCCGGTTTGACAACCGGCCGAAGGTCTCACCACAATCAATGCCCTCCTCTGCCGATTTGTGCCATTAGCCACAAGACGGGCCTTATGCCTCTCAAGATCCCCATTGTCTCGAACTTGTGACGAAATAGCCACATACAACGAATGACATTCACCCCTCGGTCTAGGTACTAGATCCCACGTGTGTTGTTTAGTTAAAGCATTAAATTCCTCATACATAGCCGCATTCCAATTAGGGTCTTGTTTGGCCAATTTTGGGTTCTTTGGAAGTGGAGAGATGGTTTGGGCGGACAAGTTGAAATGGACTTTGGGTTTGAAGATTCCATGCTTTGAACGAGTTTCCATTGGATGGGTAGGGACGGTGGGTGGCGGAGTGGTGTCGAGACGGGGGTAAAGTCGGATAAGGAGAGGGTGGGGGCGAAGCCGTCGGAGGTGTCGCGGCTCCTGGATCGAGAGTCGCGGTGCTAGAAGGTTGACAGGCTTCTCTGAAGTTTGGGCGCCACGGCTCTGACGACGGAACAGAGGATGTGAGTTGTTCGATTATGAGGGGAGAGATGGCAGACTCGTCAAGAAATGAGTAGTCCTGTTTTTGGAATTTTGGAAGATTCGAAAACGGGAATGTGGTCTCGTCGAATGTGACGTGACGAGATATGTGGATCTGACGAGTCGACAAGTCATAGCATAGATAGCCCCTATGGTTCGGCGGGAATCCTAGAAAGACACATGGAGTGGACCTAGGAGCGAGCTTGTGAGGGGCGGTGGAGTTAAGGTTGGGATAGCACAGACAACCAAAAATTCGTAGATGATCATAAGAGGGGATTCTATGGTAGAGGATTTTGGTAGGGGTCATATTGTGAAGAGGGCTAGTAGGGAGAATATTTAGAGTGTATTCTGATATTTTAGCAGCATAGACCCAGAAGGGTGGAGGGAGGGAGGCATGAATCAATAGGGTGCGAATCATATTGTTAATGGTGCGGATGATTCTTTCGACTTTACCGTTTTGTGGTGAGGTGTGAGGGCGGGAGAAGCGAAAGACCATGCCATTATTGGTACAAAAATGGTGAAACATAGAGTTATTGAATTCACGACCATTATCGCACTTTGAAATGATTTTATGCCTTTTCCAAATTGTGTTTGAATGAACTTGCGAAACTCAAGAAATTTGACAAACACTTCCGATTTAAATTTAAGAGGGTATAACCAAACGTAGTGTGAAAAATCATCAAGCAACACAAGATAGTATTTATGACCGAGAGAACTAGTGATAGGAGATGTCCATAAATCGGCATGTATAATATCAAAAGGAGCAAATGTAACACTAGTAGATGATTTGAACGGAAGACGAATATATTTGCCTAAAGAGCAAGAAACACAATTTTGGGCAAGTTTCCCATTACAAGCAATGAAATTGTTGCCTCTAAGAAAATTAAAAGCTGGGACTCTGGATGACCAAGCCTATTATGCCAGGTTGAAGAAGAAACAGCCGCTAGAGTGACGGGAGAGCAAGATCTGGCAGCGAAGGTGGAAGTGAATGGATAGAGATCCCCCGTGCTATTGCATCTCGTAAGAGGTGTCCCCGTATGAAGATCTTTTACGGTAAAACCAAAAGGGTCAAAATCCACGAGACGAGAATTATTACGAGTAAATTGGCGGACGAGATATGAGGTTCTTAATCATGTGTGGGGCATATAGGGTGTTTTTGAGGGAGAAGGGTGGATGAGGAGGTTGTGTGTATGAGGTACCATAACCCTTAACTGGAATGCGTTGTCCACTACCAACCGTAACATATTGAGGATGCTTTACATGAAACAGTTTAGGAATAGTACTGCAGACCGGGTGACGTGAGATGTGGCGCTGAGTCCATGTACCAAGTATTGTCGGTACATTTGCATAGAGAGGGTCTTTGAACGCCGACCCAACTCGGTAGGGTGTCATGCCGGAGGAGGGGGCTGCGGGACCCGACCTTGCATGAAGTGGGCTGTTGTGGGGGCTGGAGCGGGGCCTAGCAAACCGGGGTAAGAATACGGATTGTATGGGCTGCTGGTACGGAATGGACTTGGCGTCGCGGCTCGAACGGGGCGCGCGCGCGCGTAGACGAACTGGCCGAGGAGCCGCGGCCCGGTTGTTCTGCGATCTCTGTTGCTTGTTCTTCTTGTTGGTTCTGTTGACCGCGACTCTTGCCACGACCACGACCTCCTCTACCGCCGCGGCCTTTTCCACCCTTGCCGCCGCGGCCCCCGCCGCCGTTGGGAATTGTCTCGGTGGCGTCGATCTTGAGGTTGCGTGTTGACGGCTAACACCGTGGGCGTGCTCATCCCGCTTAGCACGACGGGTTTCTTCGAGCAACAATTGTGAGCGAGCTTTGTTAAAACTCGGTAGCGGATGCTTTGTTGAATAATGGTGGCCAAAGTATCATATTCGCCCTTAGTAAGGCCGAAAATCATTTGTAGCACCATTTTATCGTCGGTGACGAGCGTGCCGATGTTGGAGAGTTGATCCGCTAGAAGTTTAAGGCGCTTGCGGTACTCGGAGACATTGGAGAAGTTTTCAAGACGTGTTTTGTTGAACTGTTCTTCCAAATACACGACACAAGTGTGCTTGTTGTCCTGAAAAATTTCCTCCAAACGATTCCACAAGTCAAGGGCTGTGGAGTCAGATTTCATGATAGTAAGGAGCAAATCCTGAGAGATACTACCATATATCCATTGTTTGACGCCGGCGTTGAGACGGTGCCAGATAGAATCATCAACCTCCGTAGGGCGCGGAATAGTGTCATCAATATGGTCAAGCACGTTATAAAGACATGTATGATTGCGAAAAAGTTCAACCCAGGGAGAATACTGGTTGTTTTCTTGATCAAGAATAATGGGAATATGGTTCTTGATGTTGGAAACAGTAAGGGCGGGATGAAACGGGGGTGATGACTTTGTGGTGGGATTTGTGGAGGTAGAGGCGTCAGAAAGTGTGGAAGAATCAGGGATAGCCATTTAGAGAAGAGAAGAAAGGAAGAACAAAACCCGAAAAACAAGAAGAAAATCCAGGAGGGCCGCGGCGTAGGAGAGGCAGCCGACGGCCGTGGAAGAGAAAGGTTTTTAGGGTTTTGTTTATTTGGCTCTTGATACCATGTAAGATGATATTAATCTCCCTTGAGGAGTCTTTCATTAATATCAAGGTATATATAGAGTACAATATTCATCCCTTAAACAATAGGAATCCTAAGCCTATACAAAAGAGGAATCCTAAGCCTATACAAAAGAGGAATCCTAAACCTATACAAAAGAGGAATCCTAGTCTTACCATAATTATATTTACACAGTATATGAAAATATTCTAATTATGGGTAGGGAATATATTTACACGTTTACATATTTGCTAGAGTAAACATCAAGAACTGTAATACTATCAATAATACCCTAAATAGTTTTTGTATTGCTTTTGTCCAAAAAATCAACAATGATAAATACAAAGTCATTTTCTCCAATAACTGTAAATCCAAGGATAAACTAAACTACTCAAACCGTCTAACCATTAAGGCTAGCACCAGTTTTGATAAATATCTAGGATTTTTCATATTCCATAAAAGACCTACACATGGAAATTTCCAGTTTATCATTGATAATCTTAACATTAAGCTGGCAGAATGGAAGATCAAGTTTTTAAACATGGCTGGTAGAACCACTTTGGCAAAATTCTATTTGAATATCATCCCTAATCATGTTATGTATCAAGTTCACTTGTGAAACTAACAAGCTTATTGACAGAACTCAAAGGAACTTTATTTGGAGGACCACTAGTACTAAAAATAAATGCATCTCTTAGGATGTCATACTG
Source organism: Anisodus tanguticus (assembly GCA_034509755.1). Lineage (NCBI taxonomy): Eukaryota > Viridiplantae > Streptophyta > Magnoliopsida > Solanales > Solanaceae > Anisodus > Anisodus tanguticus. Next base: position 13,735,074 of record CM067544.1, read on the forward strand.
TTACTAAGCCTAAAACTTAGGGAGGACTAGGGATTCAAAAAGCCGAGATCAAGAATAAAACTATGCTTACTAGCCTTACCTGAAGATTGTTTAAGAAGCCTGATTCCCTTTGGGCCAAAGTTCTTATTAGTAAGAATAGTAATAAAAATAACGCATATTTAACCTCTAGAACTTGGAAAGCCATATTAGTATGAAAACTGTAAAAATACTACTCATTGGGTTGTTCATTAAGGGGATAAGGTTAACCTTTGATATGATAGGTGAATTCCCAATATGGAACCATTACAAACATTATCCAGGGTCCTTTTAATAGGCATGAATGATCCACAAAGGTCAATGATATTTGGTTAAATGGGAACTGGATATGAGAAACCTCTCGATGAAAATTACTCATATGGTTAAATACTGGACTCCTTAACTTGAGTTGTTGCTTCATGAGTTGTTTGGACAGCTTCTCAGATTTCCTTAGCAGCTACACAAGATGAAACTCAATTGTACTCATCTGGACCAATACCACAAACAAGGATCTTCTTAGCCTTAAAGTTTTTCTCCATAGCATTCTTGTCTACATCGTTGTACTCCTTCCTAGCTTTTGGAGTAGTTGTATGACCATATATATTTGTGTTCATGGAAACATGAGGGCCATCACAAATGATATCCCATAACTCAGAATCTTCGGCCATGATAAAATCGTGCATCCTAGTCTTCCACCACTCATAGTACTTTTCGTTGAACCTTGGTGGTCTGGTAGTCGATTGTCCTTCCTCTAAGTTTGGTGGAGCAGCCATTAGAGAGATCCTTTCTAGGGTTAACCTTTTACAAAACACCTGCTCTGATACCAATTGATAGAAACTAATAGTCCACCAAACAGTATAGAGAACCAGGTTCTCTATTTGTTCCCTCAAACAAAGTAGTAAGTAAATAACACACAATGTTTACGTGGAAAACTTCTTGCTCAAGGGATTAAAAACCATGACATACCAATTAGGATTTCCAACTCCAATAACTGAGCAACTTCAAATTACAACCTATTGCAATTTAGGAATTAAAACTATTAATCTCTCACACCTTACAATACATCTATTGTAAGCCCCTTTACAATATCTCTATTGCAAAGCTATAACATTGATTAACTCTAGTCAAGAATACAAACCATTGAAGGTTGAAATATATCCTACTATGACACTTCTTTAAAAGTAGTGTAAGATTTACAATGAAGAAAAAAAGGTAAAGACTCAAAACAAACTAAAGGACATAGACATATTCAATCGGCTGGATCTGGTCCTTCAGCTTATAGATAGCTTTGTTATTGAGAGCACTTGGGAACTTATAGCGGCTTAGCTTGCACAAATGATTTTAGGTTTTCAAGTGATTAGTAAAATATTGAAATATGTTGTGTATAAATTGGGGAGCATATGGGATGAGATAGGGGCTACGCATCCCATTGTTTGATCTCGAGCATGACGCATCAGTGTTGCTGTACTTGTGGAAGTGAATAGTTTAGCTTTACAGTTGTTACTGTTGTCTGTACGATGTACTAAGAGAACAGATAGCAGAACATGTCCCTCTCTGGTTCTTCGACAGTTTGACAAATCATCAAAATATACAATATAACATAGTTTAACAGGTATTAAATGGACGGGGTATTAAATGAGTTGGGTTTAAATTAATAGCTGACATTAAATTTATCTACGCGGATGATACATCGGACTAAAATTTCATGTGGACAACGCGTACATTCACGCTGCTAAGGTCTGTCAGCTCGGGGGCATATTAAAATTCATTTAGGCAAGACTAGGGGTGTCTTGAAGACTAGCAATAGTTTGAGGATCAAAGTTACAAAACGGGTCAAGTTTAGAAGTGTTTTAACCACTTCAGCCTATCAATATCAACGATGAATATTTTCATCTCGCAACCAAGCATGAGTCTCATATCATATAAGTTTCATCACCTTATTCTTGTAGGACTATACCTGAAGTTTGGACAGTTCAAACTTAAGGAAACTAAGTCCTTAGAGTTTGAACAGAGAAATTCCAATTTAAGGACATAATTTCATAAATGTGTGCATCATATTAATCACCAAGTCGTAAGAAAACTACATCAAATTGGTTACAACTATTGTTGCTTCGTTTTTCCTTATGCTTTCTTTTCTTCTTCAGTGTTCTTGAAGTTGTAACTACAATAATTGAAATTTAGGACACAAGCCTTTTAAATTACACAAGTCAAACTTCAATATATTAAAAAAATTGCACTTAAGGATACTAAAGCTAGAAATTTTGAAGTTTGAATTAAAACACTGAACTTAAGGGCACAATGTCCTGAAGTTTGAATTGAAAAAAAAAATGAACTTATGGTATAATGTCTTGGAGCGTGAAGTGGAAAAAAAGATAAACTTAAGGACATAATATTTTGAAATTTTTAACTGAAAAATTCAACTTCAGGACATAATGTCCTGAAATTTTGTATTAAAAGATTAAACTTTCGAATACAGTGTTTTGAAATATTGAACTGAAAAATTAAACTTTATGACACATTGTTTTCTGAAGTTCAAGGAAGCAATATCTATCTCCTTTTGTTAAGTTGTGACTAAATATTAAATAATTTGTAAGTATTGAAAATTCAAACAACGATTCTAGAAGTGACTACTTGATGACATTTACACGACATTTATGTGAAGAAGTTGCATGTTTTCCCCTGGAATTGATTGGTCTTTAATTTTTTCCTTTCAAATGGGCTGATCTTTAATTTTTGTCTTTAGTTATTGAACTTATGCCTAATGAGATATACGTTTTATAAGAGAAAAAGACGTGTGATTGAACTTATGAAATATTATAATATAAAAATATAAATTTACGTTAAAAAAAATTGTTATGAGGGACATAAGTGCCAATGACCCTTGCGTGGAACAGTTGCCACCCAACGCGGCAATGGAGTCATTAGCACAAATGTCCTTATTTTGGACGGGTCTTTAATTTTTGTCTTTCATATCTGAATTTTTAAATTTTACCCTTTAATTTTTAAGTCAATAACATTAGGACGAAACTATCTCTCCCATCTCATATAGTCTAGGGTTCTTTTTCAATTCATCTTCTTTTCCAATCTTATCTTTCTCTCCTCTTTGAACTCCAAGTATCAACAATGGTGAATTTCAAAAGCTCTTGGATTATTTGAGTATTTTGAGTACATTAATAGTCACATAAATCAAGCAAGAAATATTTGGATCAATTGTGAGATCTCCAAACATCAAATCCAGATCTGAAAACTCATCTTTGAATTCTCTATACTTTTGATTACTATTTCCATAAAATAATTCTACCTTTACACGTTTCGTCGGAGTAATTTGACCACCTTTCAATAGATTTCTTTTATTTATTATATATTTATATAAAAGAAAATATTGTTACTTTTTAAACACGTATGAAACCCCTTAACAGAAAAATTAAGACACCTTTCAAATATTTTCAGTATATAAAGTTTATTTGTTTAAACTAAAGTCCCCCTTCTCTTTCTCTCTCTAATTTGCTTTTTACCTTCCCACTTTTTTACCCAATCAATTGGGTTTTTTACCGATAAGAATCCTTCAATTGAAGTATATATATTTTTATTTATTTATTAATTTTGAGGTTTGGTGATTGTGTATAATGGGACAATTGTTGGATTTGATAATTGGATAAAATTAATAGTGAATCTGAGATTCATGTGTGATTGCTAAAGGTCAAGGGGCATGCGCTTGACTTTGTTTTTTATTTTTATTTAATTAATTCGCTGTACTTATATTTTTTGAATTATTGGTTTTAATTAATTTGTTTTGTTATCTGTATTCTCGCGTGATATTTTTTTGCTGGGGCACGTTGTTTCCTGTATTTGGATGTATTTTTTAGAGAATATTATAAGATAAAATTTGCAGTCAAATTATATCTTGCGAATCAAACTCTATTTTAAGTCATGCAAACTCTATATTAAGGTAAAATTTGTCTTCAGGCATAAGTCAAACTTTGACTTATAAGGTAGAGTTTGCAGGCAAATCCAAACTATACCTTAAGGCATACAATGCAAACTCTACCTTATAAGATAGAGTTTGCAGGCAATTCCAAACTCTACCTTAAGGCATGCAATGCAAACTCTACCTTAAGGCAGAGTTGAAGGCAAACTTTGCCTTATAAGGTAGAGTTTGCCTTCTAAGACAAACTCTAGTTGAAGGCAAAACTCTACCTTAAGACATGCAAACTCTACCTTAAGATAACAAACTCTACTTTAAGGCATGCAAACTCAACCTTAAGGCATCATAGGGCAAACTCTGTCTTGCGAATCCAAACTCTACCTTAAGACATGCAAATTGTACCTTAAAGTTTCAAACTCTACCTTAAGTCATGCAAATTCTATATTGCGAATCAAAACTCTACCTTAAGATTTTTAAGCATAAGTCAAACTTTGTTTTATAAGGTAGAGTTTACGGAAAATTCTACCTTGCGAATCCAAATTCTACCTCAAGGCATCAATTCTAAACCAATAGAATCGGTTTGGATCCCCTCCAGTATAATATGCTCCAATAATCCTCAATGCGGACTATGGTGAATGCCACGTGTCTATCTAAAAGATTAAAGGTTTGGATTGTAAACTCATTCCCATGGTCGGTTAGCAACAACCCTTTCCAACACTCTTTTTCTTACCTAAAATTATATCCCATCGTCTTTTTAATTAAGCTATTGTCTTTTTACTGCCATTTCATTTTAATGCTTTCACCAATTTTCCAATCCTCCCTCTCTTTTCTCTCCATAATAATAATCTTAACTGTAATTTTATTTGTCAGAGCATCACTGCCCAAAATCCATGTGCACAAGTCTAGTCTGGTTTAAAAGCATGCAATTGAGATGTTGAAGGTTTAATCTTTGATTTTTACTAATATGTATTGTTTGTTCCTATTGAGAATATAATCAAATATTAAAAGTGTGTTATATCTAACAGCTTAAACTTTTAGATCAGATGATCACACTTTTATGGTATCAAAGATGGGTCCTGGGATCGAACAATCACCGCCACCCATTATAAAAAAGAATTTTCACGTGCTTGGACCATGAAAAAAAAATCAAAGTAAAGCACGTGAGGGCATGTTGACAATATAATCAAATATTAAAAGTCCCTATCTAACGAGTTTAAGTTTTTAGATCGAACCTTCAATAGTTCCATTTTTCTTTTGCGCAATCCTATATATTTAAGAAAAATTTGTGTTTGGAAGTTGATCACGAAGAGAAGTCGCTGGCGGTGAAATACCGGACCATCCAAGAAAAAAAATTTACTTAGGCCTACCCGTAGCAATCATTACCCGGAATCGGTGTTTCTTTGTGCCTTCGTATAACGGGCTTAGGAATAAACTGTTGAGAATATAATCCCATAAATATTAAAATATCCCAAGTGTTTCAAAGATTTGCTTTGGTTTTCGTTTCAACTTTCTTTTTCAATAACTTAAAGGAGTACATAGTTTAAAAAATCGAGATGATCTACCGCTTTTGGCTTTTTCTTTGCTTATGATTGTCACTTTGTATTATTTGATTTATTTCTTTTGTGCGCTTGTTTTTCCCCCCTTATGGTGTACTTTAGTATGACTATATAAAAAACAATTTAAAAAAGTAAGAGAAAATTTGTGTTTGGAAGTGGGTGATGATGAAGAAACCGAAGATCGGTTCATAATTTTACTATCCGTAGTTATTATAATATATCTATTCGGGTGGCAGGATATAAGAAAAGGGGTTTACAATCCCAACCTTTAATTTTTATATAAACACGTGAGTTGTGTTTTTTTTAGGTTGATGGCATTTTAATCTCAAAATATTCATTAAATGTAAAAAAGAGTAAAAATTAAAGAGCAACCCATTTGAAGGACAGAAATTAAAGACCAGTCAGTTTGAAGGTCAAACCATGCAATTTTTCGGCGGCAACGGGCAATAGTCACATCATCCAAGCCTATTAGATAAATGGACTGCACCCTCATCCAACGACAATAATAACGTATCCAGTAAATTTAATAAGGTGGAGTTTGAAAAGGTTAAAGTGCTTACGTGAGGTCTGGGATGGAAGTTAGAGGGTAAGCAGATCTTACCTCTACCTTGTTAAATATAACAACTATTTTTGGAAGAATTCGGCTCAAGACAGAGCATAATCACAAACAAAGCAAAATAAAAGCAAGAAAAGTCATCATAAAATCTCCGGGCATAGGCCGAATATCGAAGAGAGAAATTTAAAATTCGATTGAAGGCGCGCAGAGATGTTTGAACTCACGTGAAAGTAATTTATTCTCTTCTAGAGTATGATTTATTATAGGTTCATCGTGAGAATCGAATTAGTATCTCTGAAAATAATATGTCACAAGCCGATGAGTCTGATATAAAAAAAATCATAAAATTGAATACGCGCTGACAAAAAAGGAAGCAGCCGCTAAGGCACCTTCGCCCAAATCCACCAATTACCGTCAACGAACTTTCCTTTCCTTTCCTTTCCTCGTACATTCTTCCACACCCAAATCCTTCATCTCCACTCCATAATTACAATAATCGACACCTCAAATATCTATCTTCTTCTCAACACAAATTCAATCAATAAGCCAATCGCCTTTCAAATCTTTCTCTTTTCTGATCAGTTATTAAATTACCGATATGCAACACGGCGACGCCAGCTCTCCCTATTACCAATATTACCAGCCTCACTTTCCGAACCCTAACCCTAACCCTAGCTCTACTCCTACCGATCCTCCCTACAATCCGGCCACCGTCCCCAGCCAATTTGCCTCAGCTCCGCCGGTTGCTTCCTCCGATTACTCCAATTACGCCTCCACATATCCGCCTTATTCCGATCATGCCCCTAATCCACCTGCCCCATTCCCGCCAAACCCTAGCTCGCAATCTACCTACGGTTTCCCACACCTTGAGGCTCCACAGCCAAATTATTATCCATATGATCAAAATCAAGCACCTGTTAGTTATGACTTTGCTGCCTCTGGCCCTAATTATCAGACACCAAATCCACCTAGTTATAATTCATTGAATTCGTCATTTGGCGTCTCCACAGGGGCGAATTATGGTAATTCGTTTGAGAATAACTCAAATTATGGTTCATATGGAGACCAGGGGGTGTATGAGAGTGGTGTTTATAAGTACAATGGGAAGAAAGAGGAGTCATATAGTGGAAATCGATCACAGTCGAGTGCGGGTTTGATGTTTGATGATTATGGAAGACCGATCAATGCTAATGGTGGGAGGGAGCAGCAGGGACCTGTGAATAATACTCCTAAAATTGTGAAAGCAACACCTAAGATTGAGGACCCACAGGATGTCACAGGTGGTGTTCTGAAGTTCCGTGTCAAGGTTTTATCAGAAGGCATTGGTCAGACAGACATGGATGTGCTCTGTCAGGTTCGAGTTTAGGGTCTTTGATGTCTGTGAATCTTGAATCAGGCGTAAAGGCCTAACTTTGTGTCTTGTAGTTTTCAGTTTGACTGCTTGTTGATGTTACAACAACATATCCGGTGTAATCCCACAACGTGTGGTCTGGGGAGGTTAAGATGTATGTAGAGTGACCAGGGGCGGAGCTAGTGTAGAGCGTGCGGGTTCGGCCGAACCCAGTAGCATAAGTCCAAACCTTGTATAATTCTTAAGAAATCCATTAAATATGTAAAAGAAATCCATTAAATATGTAAAATTATTTAGTTTAGAACCCAATAACTTAAAAGAACTAGAATTACAAACCCATAAGCTTCAATCCTGGCTCCGCCTCTGCGCAGACCTTACCCCAACCTTTGTGGGGTAGAGATGTTGTTTCCGATAGACCCTTGGCTCAAAAGAAGTGTAATCAAAGCAGGGTAGAAAGGAAAATAACGACATCAAAAAGCAAGATAAAAAAACAAATAAAGTAACATATAGTAATAAAAGAAGAATAAGATTGCTTGTTGATGTTAATAATATTAATATATACCATTTGGCAATTACTCCTACTTGTTGTAGCTGAGTTTTTGATTGAGAAGAACTTTGTTTCAGATTGGTCTAGATGGGATTCGCATAGTTGATCCTGCAACTAGCCGGACTCTCAGGATATATTCACTCGAGAACGTGACAAGATGGGAGGTAAGCTTATTGTGTTGAGCTTATTAGTTCTGCTAGGCATCTTTATTTGTGAATTAAGTTAATTTCTTATATTTCTTATGTCAGGTGTTGGATTCTTATATATTTGCATTTTGGGCTAAAACTTCTGTCGACATTGAAGCTAAACGTATAAGGCTGAAATCAAATAGCTATACCATGAATAATATTCTTGACGCAGTGACAGCAGCAAGTATTCAGGTTAGGCAATCAGTATTTTAAATTTTGTTCGCATCCCTTTTCTTTTTGATGAAGTAAGAATATTAGTATTGTTCGCATCCCTGTGTATGTCTTTTTAATTCATATCTTCCCTGAGGCCTGGGCTAATCAAATGCAACTAAAATAACTAATCCAGCATCTAGGATACATACATGCCCACTGATTTAAGTTGGCATTCAAAGAGCTAACCACTTCTTTTAGGGATCACTTTGTGCATCATGCTCACTTCTCTGTGGCTTACTAGGGATAGAAGTGTTTGACGTGGGATGAAAATGTTAACCAACTTAGCTAATAGCTAGTACCTGCCTCTGTCAGACCAGTAGGTGGTAGATGGGGTCAGTGTTATATGGGAACGCAGCCACATGACCCATCCTTTCACGTTTATGTAATATATTTACATCCATATTGAAATAACTGTAATTTCCTATTTTGTTGAACATAGCTGTTAGGTTTCTTGTTCCGATTTGGTTCTCACCGGGGGCTATCTTAATTAATTCTTGATTAAAAAAAGGTTTCTTGTTCCGGGATATCTTTCTTGAAATGTGTTTTCAGATTTTGTTGAGTTACATATATGTCAAGGTATCAAGTTTTATATTATTAGTTTATTATATGGTTATGTGTGATGAGTACCAGTAGGAGGTCGGTCATGATACCATTGTAGATGGAGGATGTAGGTAGAGGGTATGGGTGGTTGGTGGATGTTACCATGTACACCCACCCCTGACCCATTGTTATCCTAGATCGCGGATGAATGTTTTTCGTCCTTCTTGGGTAGCTTTGATGATCTCACATGTTGAATTAGATGAGCTATGGATGTTTACTCTGGACGTGTACAGAAATCTAATTTTTCTCATCCATGACAACAGAAAAGAGAACCACCAGGGTTTTAATCAGAAGAATTCAGTTATAACTAAATATGTATCGCTGGTAGCCACTTGCCCTCCTTTCTGATATTTTATAAGATTCATATCCTTATATCAAGCAACCATTATATACAAATATTAAGCTTAAAAGGTTTAACAATTTTTCTGTTTTAGTTTTAGTTGGTATTCTAATCTTGTTGGCTTAGGATTTAGATACAATCATGATTTTGAGACCCTGATCCTTTCTTTGCTATCAACCGTATATCGGGTACATTTCTTCATTAAATTAATATTTCTTCTCAAACTAGTCATAAGCATGTATTCAGGCTGGTATGATGGTGTTCAGGTCAAAGAGATGGGCGAGAGTAGTGTGCCTTCAGATGCAATCAAGGGATCTGAGTCAGCTGCTGAGAAGAAGAAAGGTTTTGATTGGATGAAGTTGATGAAGCCACTCAATGAAGAGAAAGATCACTGGGTGAGATATACTCTGACGACTATTTATTTCCTTACTCCTCGTAGCATTTTCTTCTATTTCTTCTGAATGAAACTTGTGCAAGGATGTAAAGTTGGCAACTCGTCTATTTTCTTTTAGCCTCGTTTTTCTCATACAGGTTCCTGATGAAGCAGTTCGAAAGTGCACTGCTTGTGGAACAGATTTCGGTGCTTTTGTACGAAGGGTAAGCATTTATTATAACAGTTTTAGTTGGTTTAAATGTCTCATTTGCATCTTGTATTTCCTGTTCGAATTTTCACTCATACTCCTATAAATTTTTTACAGCACCACTGCAGAAATTGTGGGGATATTTTCTGTGACAAATGTACTCAAGGTAGAACTGCTTTGACTGCAGATGAGGATGCCCAACCAGTTCGAGTTTGTGACAGATGCATGGTATGCCTGCATCAATATAACATATGATATCTTCACCTATGACTTTCTCTAAGTGTCTTTGTTATTTTCATCTCAACACTTTTTCTAGCACATAGGATTGGACCTTGCTTTTTTCCCCAGTAGTTCTCTGTGCTAACTATTTTTTATTTCCTCATAATTTTGGTGGAATGAGCTCTTAATTGACTAATCAGTATCAAGTATTTTGATTCTGTTTGCGGGAAACCTGAATGGGAGCTTTAATGTTATTGTCCATTACCGCGAAAAATTCCTCTTTGCAGAAAAAACTCGGCCTCCTACTAATGAAGTTTGGTTGTAGGACTTTCCCCATATTATTCCCAAAGTGATTATATTCGTTCGTGCTCATTCTTCATCCCTTAGCCTTAACATGGTTTAGTTTGCAAGTCATTAAGGTCTTTCACTCGACTAAGTAGCCAGATCTGTAGCAACACAAAATTGATGTCTAGTGTCAGGTGTACATGTACTATTCTTCATAACAATTGGCTGCTAACCAATTTGATAGTTTAATTGGAAGACAAAATGGAAAGAGTAGAATTTGTCAAGCATGTAGAGTTGTAGAAAGTGTTGTTTAAGGTTCGTTGTGGTCGCTTTTAACCACTAAAGCTAGGTGCAAAACAAGCTTGCGCTTTGCCCATGAGGACCAATTCAGGTGGCAAGGTGTTAAGGGGTGTGCCTCATCACCTATTGTTTTTGTCTTGAAGAGGGCAACACTAAATGATAGCTGCAGTTAATATTTTCAATTCCCTTTGTCTATATAATCATCGTTGTGCTATAGTTATTATTCTTAGAATCATATATATCTTTTTTCTTTCTTCACTTTCTCTTTTTTCCCATTGACACCCGGGCCCTTTTTGTGCTTTGGGCTTAAAGACGTGAACTGCTTTTATGCAACAAGTCATTGAAGAAATTTTCTACCACCAAGAGTTATAGAAGGTTATAATTTACGTGCATAAGATTTTCTGCCCAAAAAGGCCCTTTGGTTAATCATTGAGAAATTAGAACTTGTCAAATTAGTTTATTGAGCAAGTGATAAAAAAAGTTCATTGAGAAATTAGAGATGTGATGCTCACCTTGCTCATTGATGACACTAGCATCTACTGATTTTTGGCGACTAAACATGTTACTTTTGGGAAAATTGATGACGCCCTTTTTATTATTTTACGTTCCATCAGCTCGCTTAACTGTAGGGAAATATCTTTCTGAAACAAATTAGGCATTAAACCTTTCAGGTTGTTATGAATTTTACGATCTTGATATCTGATGTTTGTTGTACTATCTAAAGCTTTGCCACTCTTTCGTGACGATGCTTTTCAATGTTTACATTCTTGTATTGTTGTTAACAATGTTCAACATGTTGATCTTCTATATGTTTTTGCATTCTTTTTTTTTTCATTGGCTGTAGGAGCTTATAAGCAGTACCTTTACAAGATGTACTGAGCTCGAAACCTCTCTAGTGTTTTTAATTGCTTCTCATTTTGCAGGCTGAGGTAACTCAAAGGCTCAGCAATGCTAAAACAGCGGTCAGAGTTGCTGCATTGCCAAGTCATGTAGACCTTGCAAAAAAACTCCAGGTGGATATGTGCTTCGGAGTTTCCATTATTATTTGTTTCTGCTGAGCAATTCGTTTTTTAGAGAGGTTATCGAAACGGTAGTTTTTACAATTCATAGTAGTACTATTGTATCAGCAGTTTCTGAGGTTGTAGAAGGATAAACTATTTTTGGACAACTTTTTTTTCTTCTTAAATTGGGGGTAGGGGAAGGAGAAATGGGGGAGGGGATTACAAGGTTGGAATCGAACCCTCACCAACAAGGTGAAAGTTTAGGTAGCCAACCAACTGAGATCCCCCTTTTTTTTGATTTTTTTTTGGACAACTTAATTAGGAAATAGGATATACAATATGAGCAAGCAGAATCATGAGTTTTTGCGTTTATATAGCATTTGGTTAGAGTTGCGTCTTTTGGCTGATTGTTTTCTTAAAGTAATCTTTTGTGGTTGCATCTTAAGCATTTAGTGTGAATATGTCTGACTGAGTTTCATCCACAGGAGGAGATGGACAAAAAGCGGAAGACATCAACAGGTATTATCCATTGCCAGACAATTTCATGTTCAATTCAAATGACATAGTTTTGCAATGGATTGCTGTCTGGAATTGGTGTGCAAAGTTTCTAAGGCGGCTGCAATTTGGTGATTTTTCTTCCCCTGAACTGAACATATCTATTATTTTCAGGTCATACATCCCAAGGATCCAGGAGGATGAGAGAGGTTGCATGTCCAACTTGCACAGTCCATCTGCAGGTTTAGTACTATAAGCGAGAACCCTTTTCCCTATTTGTTTTATGGTTGAACCTAGAGGATTGATTTTTGCACTACATAACTTCATTGCTCTATTCCGTTGAATGAAATTGCCTATTTCCCCTTTCAAACATTCTTTGATCTGCTATAATTTTCTAAGGTGGGCTCATGGTTGTCCTGTTGTGTCTAGGTCCCTAAGAAAGTAATTCATCTTTCTAACATACAAAATTTACTAGTTTTAACAGTGGCCAAAAGAGGGAAAAGGAACAAAGAAAGGAGTGCTGCTGAGATTAGCAGATTTTATACCGTTGAAATGATGGAATAAGTTTGTGGGACCTAAAATAAGTTTGAGGCAAAACCTTCTAGAACATTTTAACAAATGAAAAAAGATGTTGAGAAAATGGTCAAATATGCATTTTCATATTACATGGGTGTAGTAAAATATGAAATGCAAACAGCATTTGCTTTCTACGTATTGCTGAAACTTTTTATAGTGTTAACCCATCAAATTCCGCTAGGAGAGTATCTAATGCAGTTTAAGTTTGCAGGTTGATGTCCCAGCTTCTGGATCAGAAACGATAGAGTGCAGCGTCTGCCAGCACCCATTCCTTGTTAGTGCTCATTGACAGACAGGGTCAATGTGGTTTGCTTTGCAATAATCCTATATGCAGGAATTGATTAGAAGTCACCAAATTGGTCCCTCCAACTTTATATGATCTGTTTCTTAAGGGTATCAAGATCTGTATTTATTGGTGTTTGTGTTGGTCTCTCTTTCAATAATGTTGATTTATAGACAGTAGTCAGTTCTATGAACTTTCTCTGTTGTGTGCATGTATAGTACGTGCTTCATGTTTGGAAGTACTCGCAAACTGATTCACATGCTATGATGTGAGAGCCGAGGGGCATGAAACTAACTTGTGCAGTTCATTGTTCAGATTAATCAGTTTTCTGCATTTTGAATCGTTGATATATATTGTTTTCAACACACTTCCACTTATTTGAACCATAGTACTTATCGAATCTTTTATTTCTCTTGAGATTTCTTCAATGTTCAGTTCTACGCGCCTCTTTTTTTCGGAGGTCTACAGCCATTATGTGGCATAGGAGTTTTTTCTTATTTGCACCTTATCCTCTTATTTTGACACTACTCATCTTTGCGAAATAATAGAAAAATTTATCTATGGAGGAACTAACAGGAATTACATAATGAATGGGAAAAAACAAAAAGTGGATTTGAAATGGAGCAAGATTCAGGATTAATGCGTGGAAGCTATCCTGTTAAATATGCACTTTTGTGATGATTTACGGATTAACGGAGATCAACATGGCCTATAGTGGCGTGATTGAGATGTGTTTAAACTTCTTTAGCCTGCCTTGAACTGAAAAATATGTATAATTGTTCACGGTGTAGAAATGATTTTTCCACATCTTCCAATCAAGGAATGGGAACATAAACAGTAGACCAGTTATTGTTTGCAGACGAAATTTCAGATATGTATGGCGACCCTCATCATAGTTCCATTATGTATGTATTCACAAACAGGCTAATGTATTGATGCCATCAAAGGCACCAACTTTATGTGCTAGATCCCTGACAAGAAAGCTAGTTAACTTATTTTCACTAAAGTTCTGTTTTGGAACGTGCTTCCCTAAATCTCCTCTCTTCAACTCATTTTATTCTTTTTCCTGTTTCGCAATTATTCCTTCCTATTTTGTCTCTTGATGAACTTTTTTATGATTATACAATGAAATGAATGTATTATTGAGCAATGGTTAAGGTAAAGGTCGAAAGATGTTTAGATACAATAGGGTTACGAAGTGCAAATTGCAAAAAGCTTATAAATTAATTTGTTTTCCTTTCTTCACGTTCCCGAATGGAGCAAGTTGGCTTTAGACTTATAGGGCAATAGTTTCAACATCAGTAACACTTACACTTAAAAGAGTGGCACTATCTTGGAAATGCAATTATCACTACATACAGAATCTGTGCCAGCACTGTTTGTTGGAGATTTAAAATTGTCACAAGGCATTTCTAGAACTACGGAATCTGGAGATCTTGATCTCGTTTTGTGAATTTACCAGGTTTAGTGTGTTACGTTTATGCAATATCACTTGAAATTGTGTTTGTAAAAGGTATCATATCATCCTCACAATCAACTTCACTAAAACATTGCACAAATTCCTTTCACTTCATTGTTACAGATAAAAGCAACAATCATTTCCACTCCAAGACCTAATACAAGGAAATTAAAAAGGACTATTCACAAGACCAGTATAAATGTATTATTCGCACCACAGCCTTCAAATCTTTATAACCTATTGCAATCTTCAAACACCGTAACTTCCACGAACGCCTCCATCATGGCTGTATTACTACGGAGATTCCTATTATACACATTAGGAGATGAGAAACTAAAGCTGAAACTAAAGAAATTTATTCTGAGAAACAGCCTGGCATAGTTCATCCTCATAAAATAGAACTCTATTAGAACCCAAGGATTTGCAAAGGGGCTTTGGTATAACAGATGGCACCGAGCACCTTGAAGGAAATGCAGATTCCTGGAAAAGAACAGTTGCAATTTGCTCCATCTCTATGAACTTGAGACGAGATGGGGGCTTGGGACCATGCTTAGGAGCCTGAGGAGTACGAGGACTGTGAACACATGCACCTTTCCCATCCCCTTTGCTGCAAAGTGACAGCTATATTAGACAATTTAACTCTAAAATCCCTTAACCATCTAAAGGATGGTCACAAGATCATAGCATTACCTTGCAAAAGGCCAGTGATCAGTGGGGAGAGGAGTGATGGTTCCTAGCATATCTTGCTGCATTCTATTTGGAGTAGTATAGTTGAAATAATATTGTCTTGCCAGAATTACCTGTCCCAATTTCACCAGCAATTAAACATTAAAGCTTCTTATGTACAAGACAAAAATGGAGAGAGAGAATGACTCACTGCCTTCCTGATCTTCTGAGAGACATGGAAAACTGCTTTAAGTTGGTCATGTTGCAGGTGGCAAAGTATTTTAACCTTAAGTAGAGTATATAAAAACAATTAGCTAATCAGCCCAGAAAATTAGATGACTTAAAACAGAAATAGTTCTTTAAACAACTAGGTTTCCTAAATCACCCAAATTTATGACTCAACTCATGTGGTCAATACGCAGCAAGAATTGGATTCTGTCCTCAGTGCCAGAAGGGTTAGTTTGGATAATCTTCTCAAATGTTAGATATCATACTATCTCTATTTCACGAAGAACATATATGAACAACAAGTAAACACACCAATTGTCATATTACACAATACTTCCCTTGTCCTTGTAATATAGATCATAGCTTTTTCCAAACAGCTAATTCAGCTTATCAGCTCATCCTTTCAGCATATTTCTCTTGCATTTTCCCCCCTTTTTCAAGAATTTAAGTTTTCTACAACATTAATATTCGATTAAGTAGCCACGTAGTAGGTGATGCTAATTAGGAAGCTAGGAGGAGAGAGTGAGGGAAAAGAAACCATACTTGGACAGGTAGTAACATTCACAACATAGCTGCAAAATGTGAAGAGCTGATGACATAAATCATGCTAATAGAGGAATTCAAAACAGAAATGCAACTGATGTGTTGTAATGGGATGAGGCCGCTAGGAGCTTCTATCCATACAGTTGTTCAAATTAAATTAATCAGATAAGAATAGAACCATGATAAAATTGAATTTACAAATGTCAACAATTAACTGAAAACTTGAAGATTATATAATAGACAAGAATTTTCTTGCACTAAAGAAATAACTGCTTGATTGGCACGAAACAAAAGATTATGGAAGGTTGAGAAAATCAGTATGGAAGGGAAACATATGCTGGAAAAAGCAGACAAATTAGGGCACAATCAGTGGGCATGCAAACAGAAGATATCATTTTGAAGATTTGCAATCAAGGAGATTCCTTAAGACTCTCGTGTCTCATAATTTGAAAAAGAAAGTTCCAAGAATTCTGCATGGGGACAAGGAAACGTCTGAAGTAGCTATACTCCCAGAAACACTTGTTCCTTGAATCACGCTCCATGATTAATTGCAGATAACTGGTCACTGAAATCCAAAGTTCAAGAGAATTGCTACAAAAGGCAACCGAAAGGCACACAAAAGAAGACACAGCTTCATCAAGAAAGAGCATCTCAGCAAGAAAATCATTCTTTGTACAAGAAAAGAGACTGTAGCCTCCTTTTACTGTAGAGAGAGAGTTGAGAAAACACTGTTGTGTGGGCTCTCATTGTTGGTGTGTGCGAGTGGGAACCAACATGCCATTTCGTTGTTGGTCAGCGAGTGAAAACCTCCAAAACGTTGGTGGAGTGTGAAAAACTAGAAATAGTATCAAACTCATGATCAAGGGAACTCAAAAGAAAAAAATCTTGTATCTCAAGAAGACTGGATGCAAGCTTGCCAAATCACTATAAAAATATCAAATGTCAAATTTACTTTCCGCATTTTATTGCTTACTGTTAAACTTGTTCAAACCCATAAAACTAATCTGTCTGTGCAAATAATGAATACAATCAAGCTAATTTAAATTGATTCGACTGAAACAGTTTAAATCGACCAATAATTTAAAAATAGCATTACTAAACCTCCTTGAGTTTCCAAAGATTGCCAATATTTTTTCTTATTTTCTACATAAAGTGAAACAAGAATCTTCTTAACATCTACATTAAGAGAACGCAAATCAGGCAAAACAAAGTTTGAACTGGATTATTAAGTGAGAGAAAGAGAAAGAGGAGATTCTGCACCAATAAATCCAATGGAAGTGACTCAAGCCTTGACTCCGACATGCCTTCTACAGATCCGGGTGTCTTTGGTGTCATTTGCAAATTATTCTGCTTGGCTAAATCCATGGGTGAAGTCACGTCCCCCGAACGAAATCTCACAGGAGATTGAAACATGGGACTCTCATCAATAACATTATTTGGAAGCATAACTTCCTCATTAGCATCAACTGCATTCCTTACAACCACTCTTTTCTTCAAAAGATCAGTACAATATTTAGCAGCGGAAACCTTGGTGTCCCGAAGCTGTGCAAGAGCACCTGGTCTCAGATATTTGCTCTTTGTACTCTTCAACCGCCTTTTCTGTTTTGGAGTCTTGGATTGCCCATCCTTAGGAGACACTTTCCCCATATTCTATTTTCTTGTTTTCTCAACTTGGTAGGAAATTAGGTATAAGTAAAAGGGTAAAACTGACTTCAATTATTTATTGTAAGAAGTCATTTTCCTTTTAAAATACCTCAAAGTGTCCATATTAGTTTTTTCAATCAACATTCAGACATACAAACTATCCCCAAAAGTAGTATACCATATCATATAGCCTATGTTGCCTTATTTAATAACAACCCAAACATGAAAACCGATACAGAAAATGATTTTACATAGCAAATTCTCATTAATAACATTTTCTATGGAAAACATATATCCATAGAAAATTCAACCTAGAGTCCAAAATATAGAAATTACAAGAAATTTGATGTGTTTCAAAGAACTGTTTGAAGAATACTTACAGAGGCTAGGCACAAATTCCTCGCTAATTAACAACGTGACTATAATCCCTAGAGAAGAACAAGCAAAAATTAACAATTCAAGCATATAGTAGTGCGCACACATACATTAACAAACTGCACATTTGATAAGAGATGCAACTAACAGGAAGATTTTTAGAAGAAAAACACACACAAAAAAAACTAAAAGGAGGTAGAAATTAGGAACCTGAAAAGAGAGGAAGGATTGGAGGGAAAGGTCGTTGGGGCGGGATTTGCAAAAGACTGCTTATTTGAATTTGTTGTGAATGACCCGCCAATTTACTGTTGTGGGCCCAGATTGGGCCGGGTAGTCCGTAATACCTTCTGGGCTCAATTTAGAATTTTAAGAGGTGTGTGAATATAAAAATTATAATTTTAAAAATATCATGATTTGCATTGCCCCTATTTTAGGGTGGTTTTTAATTTTTTCCCTTCGCTAAAAAAAAAGATAGAAAAATATCCTTGAGGTTGTGGGTTTAAATCTTAGTAGAGTTAAAAAGAAAAAAAAATTGCAAGGCAAGATTTCATTAAAAAATATGCCTATGCAGCCAAAGTTTATATAGAATTTATGCCTTAAGAGACATAGTTGTTATGTAATTATGTCTCCGAAAATACCTCTGAGGTTGTGGGTTCGAATTCCACCAGGGTCAAAAAGAAAAAATATCGCAAGACAAGATTTCATAGAAATTATGCTTATTCGCCCAAAGTTATATAGAGATTATGCCTTAAGGGGCATGGTTTCTATGTAATTATGCATGAAGGTAAAGTTTCGTTGAAAATTTAAGATTATTCTTGTTCAGCTAGTTACATAGAAACTATGAAAATTGTCTTGCGTTTTTTTTTTTTTTTGCCTCTATGGGCATCCGAACCCAAAATCTCTGATTTAATAGACTCGCGAATAAATGATACTTTGGCCATAAATTTTTATTAAATGAGAAGTTGGGGAAAAAATTAAAGACCAGCGAATTGAGGGGTAAAAATTAAAGACCAGCTCGTATGAAGGAAATCCACACAATTTTTTGTACCAACTCGAGAGAAAAAAATAGGTGACAGCAGTGATGGACACTGCCCAAGGCCCTAGTCCATTTGGAAAAGGCAGAATCTTACTCAAAGGCCCCTAGACATGGCAAGACCCATAAATAAGCAGCCCACTATTTCCTAGAATCTGTTCATGTCTGTATACCTAAATGGGCTCAATAATCCAGTTTGGGCTGATTTACACAAATGTTCAATTTTTTAGATAACCATTTAGATTTATCCTTAGTTTTTAAAGTTGTGCAAAAGTTTTTTCGAGTGACAAAACATTAGATTATCGTATAGCGTCTACAAATTTTTTGTCTTGATCATGATATAATGTTTTCTCATAAGATTTTTAGTCTACCCAAGAGGATTCTTTAGACCGTGGTCTAAATGGTCAATAAGTTGCAAACAAAAAAAGATCATTTACTAAACAATTATTTCAACAGGGTTACAACATGGGCGGAGCCACGTTAGGCGAAGGATGGTCTGTTGCACACCCTTAATTATGAGTATATATTTAATTTTGCACCCCCTTCATTACACACAAGTGAGAAGAAAATTTGCACACCATTCGCCAAATTCATAGCTCCGCTACATATGATTTTTTTGGTTTTATTTTTCATCTTAGACCAACATCTTTACCACAATTCCATATATTATCTTGTTCAAATATGTCTAAAAATATAGGCTCTGTATATTGTCGTGGATACTACTTCAAAAACTTACTCCATTAACTAACTCTAATAAAAGCTTGGTTAATAAGCCATGTAGTGACAAAATTGGAGCACCAAGGGTCTATAAATGACAAGACAGAAAAAGAAAAAGAAAAAAAGAGTACAGGTGGCTGAACGAGGATACTAAAAAATAATGGAGTAATATGGTGGAAGTATAGAATAAGACAATGATTGTTGAACTGCAAACAGAATATATTTAAAGGCGTGCAACTTTGATTACGTTAATTCCACCATATGACATTTGTGATACTCCACTACCTGAAAAGCCCCCTTTTTTAAGTCTTTAAAATTAGAGAAAAAATTCAAGTACTTGGAGTATAAAACAGCCTGCAGAAAAAGCCATTTTTGTAGGTTAAAAAAATAAACTTAAGGCACTATGATATAACTTTTCACTGTATTCCCAATATAAAAGTGGAGTAACTTAAAATAAGCCTAATCAATCCTTGTATTTTGTTGTTCATTTTGTTCGTTTGCTGGAGAATAGAACAATGGGTTGTATACAACAACAACAATGGGTTCCTTTTTTATTATTTATTTCATCTATTCCTTGACACAAAAGTTATAAATAAATAAGCAAAGCTATTGAAGTATCTGATTTGTACATCTCTTATATTAGGTAAAATTGTAGTCCAAATGTAATTAGGAAGATCAGTTACCTAATTTGTAAAAAAGTAAATAATTATGTAACACTATATATATTGTACATAATAATCAATGAAAGACATGGAACATATTCCTTCATGGCATCAGCCGTCAAACTCCAAAATTCTCTAAAGCCGCCGACCCCATCTCGGCCGCCCAATCCCTAGGCAGCCGCCCTCCCACTCTTCTTTCTACTACCTCTTGGTCGCTACCTCTCTCTCTTCTTCCCCAATTTTTTTCAATGGCTGAACAACCTAAATTCCATTTTGCTCTTGCAGTTAACAACATCAAGAACTTCATTCTCATAAATCTTGAGATGAAAAAGGGTCGGTATTCGTCTTGGGCGGAATTGTTTAAGATTCAATGTCGTGCGTACAAAGTCATTGACCATGTCATCCCTCCTAAATCAAAGCCCCTAGAACACCCTGATAGTTCTCCTGATGAACTTTGGTCCCGCTTAGATGCGGTTGTCCTACAATGAATCTACGGCACGATCTCGAATGATATGTTGCATACAATCATTGAATCTGACGCCACTGCCGACAAACGTGGGAGCTCTTGAAAAACATTTTTCAGGAAAACAAGACATAACGTGCCTTGTACCTGAAAAATCAATTTAAGAACATTCGGCAGGATGATTTTTCGAATGTGTCGGCTTATTGTCAGGAACTTAAGATGATTGCAGATCAACTCTCCAATGTCGGTGCACCAGTCACTAATCAACGATTGGTGATGCAACTTATTGCGGGTTTGAATAAAACTTATGACGGTGTCGCAACCATCCTCCAACAAAGCACAACATTTCCTCCATTCTATGAGGTCAATTCGAGACTTATATTTGAAGAAACTCAAAAAACCAAGCGGGTCGCGGCTCATGCGAGCACCGCAGATGCCACTCTCGTCACTACCGGCGGCCCCTCAGCTGACATGAGGGCCTCATTTTTCAGTTCACAACACCGGCAACCCGATGACCCGACCCGTCATCTTGGAATCACCACAAAAGACAAAACTACAGCAAAGCCCGCGACAGTCGCGGCGGGGGCAGCAGCCGTGGCCGGAGGGGCCAGCCACTGCCGGCCGACAGCAACCCGCAACATCAGCCTCTGTCATAGTCTACTTATCCGCCATGGGCTACGTGGGCCCAAAGGCTTGGGCTGCTCCACCTTGCCCATACCTGACGTCCTCCTAGGCATTACCTCGGGCCCAACAACCCCAGCCCGGCATCCTCGGCACACGTCCTCAACAAACATATATACAAAGAAATAATAACGCATGCTGAATGATAGAAAAGTCATAACAAAGAAAAAATGTTCATTTTATATACAAAAGGCAACAATATTAAAGCCCAACTCCTTGTCGGACTCAAATCCGAAGTCCTCTGGGTCTTTCTCGAAGTTGTCTCCGGTCAGCTGGCGATAAGCTCTAAGCTCGACTTCTCTAGCCTCGTCTATTTTGGCCTTAATATCTGGAATCTCGTACCGAGCTTGTTCTAAAGTGAACCTTCAGACATTCTACTTAGTATGCTCAGGATTCAGCACTGTCCGGGCACTTCAGCCTCCACATCAGCCAGAGCTTGGTCTCGTTCAGCCGAGACTTAAGCAAGTGGTATGAAATTTCAGGATACATTTGGTTCGAGGCTTCATGTTCGTTTCTTAACCCATCGTTGGTTTGGATTTTTTTGTTGGTTTGATCTTGAGCAATTTTTAGTGCAACAAGGTCGGCGGCCCTGTCTGCATCCATTAAAACAAGTTTGCCACCTAGTCGATCGAGTTCGGCATTCAGAAATTCTACTTGTTGAGCCTGATAGTGCCGAACTTCTTCATGCTCCCCGAGTTATTGAGTGAAGACTTTGACATCTTGGAAGAGTTTTTCATTCTCTTCTTAAAAAATCTTATTTTCCTCAAACGCAAGCTCGATGTCATTTATTGCTTGGAGGTAGCTAACCCTGACCTAGTTCAGATCAGCCCGGACAGTGAGCAAGTCACCGACTTATTATAGTTGGGCATCCTTTTGTTGAAGAAGCCCTTTGAGGTGTTGGATTTCTTTTTCTTGAGCATCCAGCTGCCCTTTAAGGTGCTCGTTTTTATCTAAACAACGGATAAGACCCTCACCAATAAGAACGGAGGACTGCAAGATTAAGAATCAAAGGAAAGTTAGACTTTAGAGATAATACAATTTTCAACTTAGGCAGTCAAGAAGAATACATACCCGGTTAGTGGCGTACATACCCTCATTGAAGAGTCATGGCCAAGACACATTCTTCATTTTCTCTATATCGGACTCCAATATGAGGGGCCTCATGTAGTTGGCAACCCCGACTGGACGGAACAGAAAGTTCGTGTCCTCGGGGAAGGAAATAGTAGCAGATATTATCTTTCTTGGGTCCGAACTTGGGGCTGGGAAAACGTTTATAAGCCTGAACCGAGAGCTAGCATAGTTTCTCGGGGTCTTGGAAGATTTGGTCAATTTGTACGGTATGACCAGGTAAGAGAACCCAGCAGTATAAGCCTGTCAGCCTGACCTGCATAGGTACCAACCTCTTCGAAGAGGCGGTCCAAATCTTCATGCCCAAAGGTGTGGGCCGGTTGTGATGGTGCAGGAGGAGTAAAAGTAGAAGTCTTTGTTTTTTAGCCAATGACTTTTCATCCGTGGCTTCGTTGTCATCCTCAATGATGTCAGATTCAACGACCGAATGTGCGGGAGCAGAAGTAGGCACTTCACTAGGGGACAAAATTGGTTTAGCTGCTTCAGTAGCAACATTTTCTTCTCTCATTTCGGTTGGAGTATTTTCCGCCGGAGTGGTAGTAGTGCTAGTAATGGTGGCGGAGACTTTACTAATCCAGACATCATCTAGAGAAATGCAGAGTCTTGAGCTCTGGAGGAGCCTCCTACCTCCGAGCTTCTTTTCCTCTTTTTGGCGACCGAATGTGACTTCAGAGGCTTTGAGAATTTGGTGGTTTTCTTCTTCTTTGGTGCCTCGGAGATACGACAAACTGAAACCTTTGGGTCGAGCACTCGGTTCGAAATAGTTGGAGCAGCTAAAGGGTTAGACCTCGGGGTCGAGGACCCCTTTGGTAAGCCCAGGAAGGCAAAAGAAAGTGGAAGTAAGAAAGAATGCATAAGGACGAAGTAAAAAAAAATAAGATTAACATATGGTCTAACCATGGTTTCAGGCTACCCAGCATTCATCGGAGAGTTCCTTACATGTCCGCAGCTTGTGCGGATAAGTGATAATTATTTTCTTGACCCATTGGTGGAGTTTATCCACGTGGGTCGGAATCCATTGGACGACTGAAAAGTAAAAAGATTTTTTTTAAGAACGGGCCATTTAAGTCAAAAGGGAGAAAAAAATAGTTTCGATTCTTATGATGCATGTTCCACTCATAAAGGAAGGGCATGTACCTCACCTGAATGATTTCAGCAGTCAAAACAGCAACAAAACGTTCTATCCATCCCCGGTCTTGATTCTCATCAACACTGGAGAGAATGGGGAATTTCCCTTGCTTGGAAAGTTGGACTATTCTACCATGTAAGAATCTTGGCGAGTACAAATGGATCAAATGATCCAAAGTAAAATCTTCTTTAACCAAACTAACCAAGTAACAGAGGAAGGTCACGGTCCTCCAAACTGACGGGCCAATTTGTGCAAGACACAAATTGTAAGTCCTCTACATCTCGAAGATCACACGATCGATAGATGGGTCGAGTTTGAAAGTGAATGGGTAGGTATACACGTTGGAGTACCCGGACCTGAAGGTGGTGACGTCATCATCCAGGCCAGGGATAATAATCCCGAAGAGATTTGTCTAACCACACTCATCTCAGACTCTTTTGAGGTTAGAGGTCTTGATGAATGATGACTAATTTCTAGCCTTATGTCCCCGATTGAACTTCTTGGAAACTGTTTGAACGTCGAACTCGGTGTCAAAGTAGAAGGTTGAAAGCAACATATCATAGGCTCGGGGTTTGGCAGCGGTCTGATCATTGGAGGACCCCCTCCGACACTGGTGACAACATCAGTGGTCGGAGGAGGAGGGACAGCCGAAGAGGAATTTCTTGTGGAGGATCGGGTAATCTGTGCCATTGTTATGAATATATGAACATATGAAGATGTGAAGGTATGACGGTATAAAGATATGGAGATTTGAAGGCTTAGGAGTTTGAAATGTTTGAAGATAAAGAGATATGAAGATTTGAGTTTTCAAATGATGAAAGAAATAAAAATGAAGAAGTAAAAAGGAATGGGTTTTATAGGGGCGAGTTCATCATTACAAAATATTTCGATTAGAGAACCGAAGTGGCGGTTCAATCAGAAGTCGACACGTGTTCAAAGTGGCAAAATGATAAGAAGTGGGTCAAATCATGTGATTGGTTGAACGATTCGTTTTCCCGCGTATTTCGGAATAATTTGAAAGAAAGCTTATAAGAGAAGACATCAGAGGGATCATTTCCACTTCCCTTCACTATGGTAAACTTTAATTCGAGAAGTGTGGGGATTATCTGTATACGGTGGAAATCAACACGACATATGTCGTGGTTTAATTATGAGGTCGAATGAAGTAATGATAATGTGCACCCAATGTGAGTTGACTCGGGGTGAGGCGTCAGTATAAGTCTGGGTATTCGAGCAAGACCGGATAATGTCTGAACCAGGTGACACCGGCAATTACTCATTTCTCATCAAATGAGAGTTATTCCATTTAAGTGCATTAAATTAGAGATTGTTTCTTTAACGTCAATATCTTGTATTGTTTACTATAAAAGGAGTTCAACCTTCATGTTGGAAGGGCATCTGGTTTTCATTACATTTACTTGCACGATTTCATTGTAAACTTAAGATACACAAGCTCTCAATATTGGCTCCGGTTCAAAGCAATTCAGCTAAGGACTATATCCCTCATTGTATGCCCACACATCCATCTTAGCATCCTCATCTCCGCAACTTTCACTTTTTGGGTGTGCGAAGTCTTGACCGGCCAACACTTCACCCCATACAACATAGTCGGTCTAACCACCACCCTATAAAACTTGCCTTTAAGTTTTGGTGGAATATTTTTATCACACAAGACTCCGGATGTGAGCCTCGATTTTATCCACCCTACCCAATACGATGTGTGACATCGTCATCAATCTCTACATTCCCTTGGATAATAGACCTGAGGTACTTGAAGCTCCATTTCTTTGGAATGATCTGAGTACCAAGCCTCACCTCCACGCCTATCCCAAGGTCACTCCCGTCACTGAACTTGCACTCCAAGTATTATGTCTTGGTCCTACTCAGCTTGAACCCTTTAGACTCCAGATTCTATCTCCAAACCTCCAACTTAGCGTTCACTCCACTGCGAGTCTCATCAATTAAGACTATGTCGTCTGCGAATAACATACACCATGGCACCTCTCATTGGATTTGTCACGACAGTCCATCCATCACCAAGGAAAATAGGAATGGGCTAAGAGTTGATCCTTGGTGCAGCCCCATCATCACTGAAAAGCGCTCTGAGTCTCCTCCTACTGTCCATACCCCCTAGTGTATGCCACATGTACACCTCTAACCTTCAAACATCTCCATAGAACCTCCCTAGGGACTTTGTCGTATGCCTTCTCGAGGTCGATGAAAACCATATGTAAGTCTATCTTCCTCTTCATATACTTCTCCACCAACCTATTAATAAGATGGATGAATGGCTTCTGTAGTCGACCGCCCCGGCATGAATCCAAACTGATTCTCGGAGATAGACACGCCTCTTCTCACCCTCATCTCCACGGTTCTTTCTCAAACTTTCATGGTGTGGCTTAGCAGCTTGATACCCCTATAGTTGTTGCAACTCTGGATATCACATTTTTTCTTGTACAAAAGAATCATTGTACTCCACCTCCATTCTTCTGGCATCCTCGCCGTCTTAAGAATGACGTTAAATAACTCCGCCAACCACTCTAAACCCGCCCTACCTGTGCTCTTCTAAAATTCAACTGAGATCTCATCAGGCCCGGTCGCTCATCCTCGGCGCATCCTACGCACAACACCCTAAACCTCCCCAACCTTAATGTTTCCATAATACCCAAAATCCCGGTACTTACCAGAGTACTCCAGATCTCCCAGCACAATGTCTCTATCTTCTTGTTCATTCAAGAGTTTATAGAAGTAAGACTGCCACCTCCGCCTAATATGCGTGTCCTCCACCGGTACTTTGATGTCCTCATCCTTGATGCACCTCACGTGATCCAAGCCCCGGGCCCTCATCTCTCTCGCCTTGGCTTGTCTGTACAACTTTTTATCCCCGATTTCTCCCTTTAATTTCACATATAGACGTTCAAAAGCCGCCGTTTTTGCCGTCGTAACCACTAGTTTTGCCTCTTTCCGTGCCATCTTATATAATTCCTTATTCGTCCACTTCTCCACCTCATCCTTGCTTTCTACCAATTTCACATACGCCACTTTGTTTGCTTTCACCTTCTTTTGAACTTTACCATTCCACCACCAATCCCATCGAATGGCCACCACAGCTACCCCGCGAGACCCCTAGCACTTCTCTAGCAACCTCTCGAATGCAACTGGCCGTCTTGTCTCACATTCCGGTCGCATCCCCACTACTCCCCCAAGCCCCCTTGGCCATTAACCTCTCCCCCATCCTCTTTGCACTAGTCATGGTCAAACTCTCACATTTGATTCTTAACATGTCATCAACAACCATCTTCTTCTTCTCCATATTGATCTCTAAAAGCTTATGTCGGGTTGTAAGATCCTCATTAGGAATAACCTTGCAATCTTTACAAAGACCTTTGTCAACCTTCCTAAGGAGCAAAAAGTCTATCTGAGTCTTAGCTACGGAACTACGAAAAGTCACCAAATGCTCCTCCTTCTTCAGGAACCTTGAATTTGCTATCACCATCCTAAAAGTTCTAGCAAACTCCAAAAGTGAGACCCCTCCCCCGTTCCTGTCCCCGAGGCCAAAACCTCCATGCACGTCGTCATAACCCCCCGGAAGTGCCCCGATATGTCCATTGAAATCCCCTCTAATAAATAACTTTTCAGTGGTTGATATACCTCATACCACTTCGTCCAAATCTTCCAAAAATTGCTTATTCTCCTCCTCTTTCAAGCCCGCCCGCGGCGCATACACACTAATAATGTTCATAGTGTACCCTTCCAACTATCAACTTAATTGTCATCATCCTGTCATTGACCCTCCTGCCTTCTACCACTTGATCCCTTAGCTCGTTGTCTACCAAAATTAGGGCTGACAATTTCACCCTGACCCAATGGATATCCGATCCACCCGACCCGAATATATGGACAAAAATCCGACAAAACACAAATTTTAATCGGGTGACAGATGGATCGGGTCGGATTTGGGTGGACATACATCCAACCCACCATCCGACCCATCACCCGACCCATCAATCCACCCATTTATAAATAGTTAGATAATACTTTTTATCATTAAATTGTATATATTTTATTAAATAAAAATTATAATGAAACTTGGCAAATCAAGAATAACATAATTTTGGCCCAAAGTTCACTTCCATAACAGTAAAGTTTTATAATGTTCTTAGCTAGTGATCATTTATGAAAATATTAAAAAATTATTCATTGTTAGGTCTGATTAATTTTATTATTTATTTTGCAACGTAAAATATGATTTGTTTGAGCTAACATAAAAATGGAATATGAATAAAAATATTTAAGGTGCTAATCAGATGCGACACTGCTACGTTGGAACTAAGAGTATTTATATTGGTTTTGGTCACTCCATTTTTGTTGTGAATTTAAAAACAAAGATTTAAGAACACTAATTACTAACACTATCACTGATTTTAAACTAGAACAAATGGTTAAACTTATACCAAATTTCATCCACGAAGCACCCGATCCACCCGATTCACCCGTGGATTATGGGTGGATCGGATGTGGATGAAGAAAAAATAGGGTGATTGATGGGTCGGGTGGTGGATGGATGATTGGCGCCCGATCCACCTCCGATCCATTGCCAGCCCTAACCAAAATGCCTACTCCATTTCTATACTTCGACCTACCCGAGAACCATAACTTATACCCATCTACATCCTTAGCTTTAGGTCCTACCCATTTGGTCTCCTGGACACATGCAATATTAATCTTCCTCTTCTTAAGAATCTTAACTAGCTCTATGGCCTTCCCGTTAGAGTTCCAAGACCCTATTCTCAGCCTAGCATTACCTTTACCCCACTTACCCCCTAACAATCGTCTTCGTCCCCGACGTAGAACATGACCCTAGTCTACCATCATTCACCAAAGCCACTAAAGCAAAAAATACTAGTCAAAGGTTAACGTTAACACACACGGGAAACAATACTAAAGCACAAGTTAGCAAGAATCTAGAGGCAAGTCAGACTACAACCAGAATGATGGCGCAAAACACAAAACTACCAAAAAGGAAAGGGAACAATGCCAATAAAGCTAAATAAAACTAAAGAAGAATCTGAATAGTATAATAAAGTAAACAAACATAATACCGAATTAAGAATACCTAGTAGTAAATCAAGATAATGCACTAAGGGTAGTAACACAAATTAATATAAAAATAGTAGAGATAATCGAACAAGAAAACCAATTACTAAATGGGCCAAAGAATGGCAAAATAAGCAAGCACAGAGATCATAGAAAGCAAAGAAATAGAAGAAACATGGAGCATGCAATTTGGCAAATCGCTCCTACCAAAATAAAGCAATATAGGCAAATTAGTAACTATCTAAGACCGTAACTGAAGATAGGTACAGAAGAGTAAGATCAAGAAACGGTAGAACCTGATTTTCCGGTAGTAGTCTTCGTTGTCTGGTTGGTCGTCGTCACCAGATGTGACCTTCGATGTTGGTGGTCGTGGCTAGACCTGTCCAAACCTCGGGTCGGGCGGGCGGGTCAGATGGGTTTTTTTCTGCTTACCCGACCCTGGCCAGACCCTGACCCTATTTTTTTTTAAAATTTTCCGACCTTGGCCCTGACCCTCTCGGGGGATTTTTTTATTAAAATAACAATCCAAAAACATAATTTGAACTCGGGTCAGGGGATTTTTTTTAAAATTGAATTTCCAAGACTGAAATTGACATTCACACCTACATTATCACGAAATTTCGACGTTGAAATGTATTGTATATCGTTAGATCTTTACTAAAGAAAAGGAAAATTAAAAACCGATTTGGGGGAAAACACAAATTGATAGGAAAAGTGGACGTTTTCCTAAAAATTGGCGGTGCCAAACCGCCTTGCGGCAGTTTGACAGTTTGATCGGCCGCGTCTTGAAAAAATATGCAAAATCATTTTATTTTTAGGTAAAACGGACATGCGAGCACAAAGTTATGACCATTTAAAGTTGCACCAATTAACAACTACTTTCTCTCCCTACATTTTATGTCAATGCTTCCGTTAATTAAGTTCATGCCGCAGACTTCCATAAAAGCTTCATAAAATGCATATACCTTAAATAAACATTAATAAAATATACCTTAAATAAATATAATAAAATAAATATTAATAAAATAATATACCTTTAAAAATATACCTTAAATAAACATTAATAAAATTAAAGATAATATGAACGGGTCGGGGTCGGGTCACTGGTCGGGGTCGGGCCGGGTCGGGTCAGACGAGTAAAGATTTTTGACCCTGGCCCGACCCTGACCCTCATCGGGTCCCCGCTTTTTCGGGTCAGGTGGCTCACGGGTCAGAAATAAGCTGACCCTGACCCTAATTTTTTCGGGTCGGATCCCTGCTTTTTCGGGTCAGGTGGCTCACGGGTCAGAAATAAGTTGACCCTGACCCTGATTTTTTTGGGTCGGGTCCCTGACTCGATGGACAAGTCTAGTCGTGGCGTTAGGGTTCCAAAACGGTGGACAGAGAAAAGGGACGAAGAGGAGAGAAGAGGGAAAGACATAACAAGAGAGGGAAACCTGGTGGTGAATGGGTGTTCGGGGGCGATGGTAGTGGTGTGGGGCTAGCCGTTACCGGTGGTGGCATAGTGCAAAAGTCCAGGTAATCAAAGCATTCTAAAAAAAAAACCAAATTGCTTATTAATGCCAAAATATTATGGACAGTCTTCAATGTCAATTTTATTTTCATTTTCACTCTCAAATTAATTAAGTAAAGAGTGAAGAATATTTTTTGAAACAAGCATACAACAAAATGTTAGTTAATGTAGTGTTAACTTTAGAAAAAGAACAAAGAGAAATAAAGAAACAGTATGAGCATATCATGTGGGTTTCACCGTCGGTTGTCTGAAAAACAAAAAAATAAGTCAAAAGATTAACTGTGACCAAAAAGTATTTTCAGACTTCAGTAAGAAAAAATGGTTTATTGACGTAGAAACTCTATTAATTAATACTCAATTATTTAATAAAATCTTTTAAATAATATTTTTTATCGATCCCGATTTGAGGATAACGTGCTAAATTAATAATTCGTTAAAATTATAAGATAATACATTTTTGATTACTCATAGACCCCATGTAAAATATAAATTAATAATTCCTTATATACTACATAATACATGAGTGATTTATGAAGACTTCTTGAAAAATGACTCAATTGTCTTTTGTTTTTTGTTGAAATCAATTTCACATTGAATCTCATCTCTAGTTTTTCTTATCATTATAAGAATTTCTGGTGTTGTTTTATCATAGGTCAACAAGAAATTATTCAATGTGATTGCCACTTTAATAGTCTCGTTTCACGAAGGGGCTCTAATGTAGAACTTTTATCATCATCTTCATCACCTTTATCAGTTCCCATAACACTCTCAATTATTTCTTCATCAGTCAACAACTGTGCAACTACATTTTCTTCTGGGTAGTTCAAGACATGTTCGACATCCATTGTTTGTGTTAGCATGATTTGATCTTGTGTTTATATAGGAAATATTTTTTAATATCCATAAAGTAGTACATTGAACACAATAAGCATAATAAAGTGGGAGATTGAATGATGCTTCATTTGATATAGTACATTGAACAATAATGAAGTGGAATATTGAAGAGTGTTTGTAAATTGAGTATTTCATTATAAATTTATCTATAAATTGATAAAGTATTAATTAATATATAAATTAATAATTATTAATTTATCGATTAATTAATATCTTTTTTAAATTAATAAATTTTGGTGATTTCAAAAGCATTAATTTATAGAGTTTCTACCGTATAAGTCTCTCTGTGAGGTGTGACACGGGTTTGAATTAGATTAGACTTTATATATCATTCTTTCCTCAAACTGTTAATGCGGATGTTTATGCACTGAGCTTTTTTTTTTTTAAGGAAAAATTGTGAAACCGGTTTAACAAAAAATTGAAGTAAAAAAAATAAAAATTGCAAAACCCGTGAAGATAGTGGCACACACAGAAAAAAAGAAAAAGCGTGGAGGGTGTTTGAGTCAAGTAAAGGTAACAAGGGTAGCCAATTTCGTGTAGCGGTAGAGCGCGGGATCGCAAGGTCATGAGTTCGATCCCCTGCATAAACCTTTTAGCGGCTGCGGGTTACTTCGTCAAAAAAAAAAAAAAAGAGTGAATGTATGTAACCTGCAAGGTAGCTAAGTTGGTGTAGCAGTAGAGCGCGTGACCGCAAGGTCACGAGTTCGATTCTGCATAAATCTTCTTGATTGAGCGTGTCACACCTGACTTGTCAAGTGTGTTTAATCGGCTAACGTGTTTTGCAGGCTATTACGTCAGTCCGGAGTTTAACTGTGCGTGCGGGTTCTTCGTACAAAAAAAAAAAAAAGGAGTGAATGTATGTACTCTCTCGGCCAAATATATAAAAGTATCCTTTCTCTCTGTCTGTACTCTGTAACAGTACAGACACCGAAGAGAAGAGTGTTTATCTCTTTTCTGGTTCACGGAGTAACACATTTTGTGAACTAACAATCCTTCCAAAACTGAACCTTCTTCCCGCAAAGCTATGACTGTAAATCACACAAAACCATGTCCATTTTCTCTCACTTCATAGGAAATTGCATTAACGATTTTTTAAAGCTAGTCTGTATTGAAATAAGAAATCACGGAAATTTTTGTGGTTCGAGCTTGAAAAACTTGTACATTGACATAAATCGTGTGTACAGCGTTAGTGTGAATATATGCATGGAGATATGATTTTTTTCCCTTCAATTTTTGTGTAAATGTTGAATTAAATTTTATTATAGGTTTAGCTTGGAAGGAATGCTGAAAGGATCACGGGATTGAGGTGGGGTACAGCGAGGTCACGGCGTCACCGTTAATTCAGGTAATGTTGTTGCAATTTTAATTCCTTTTTCATTTTTGTGGAAAAGAAAAGTGAATAGGTAATTGAATCTTAGACTGATTTTTGATATCTCGTTGACTCATATTCTTTTGAACTTCTATTGCAGCTATATACTGATAGCTGCACTTCTATTACTGGATCTGTTGCAAGCAATCCTTATAGGTGCATTCTGATCAAAGTGCTTTTGAGTGTATTTTGATGGTACTGTATGTCTGCAACATTGACTTGAACTTGAATCTGATGAATTATGCAAAACGGATGTTTATAGAAGACTACATTAAGTCGGCAATGTTGTTCTTTACTAAATGAATTCAACTTGGCCGATTAAAAGAACCAGTTGAGAAAGCTTGAGTTTTTGTTCAACGTTTTGAGCGAGTTTCTGTTGTTGATCTGAAGATGTGCTTCTTATTGAATTGAAAATTAGAGGGAGTTGAGGGAATAATCTGGGATATAGATATGGCTTCATGGGAACATTTTGGGGACGTAGCAAATGTCGCGCAGCTTACTGGCATAGATGCGGTGAGGCTAATTGGGATGATTGTGAAAGCTGCTACGACAGCGCGGATGCACAAGAGGAATTGCAGGCAGTTTGCACAACATCTCAAGTTAATTGGAAATTTATTAGAGCAGCTCAAGATTACTGAAATTAAGAGGTATCCAGAAACCCGAGAACCATTGGAACAACTTGAAGATGCATTAAGAAGGTCTTATATATTGGTCAAGAGCTGCCAGGACAGGAGCTATCTTTATCTGTTGGCTATGGGATGGAACATTGTATATCAGTTTCGCAGGGCTCAGAATGAGATTGACCAATACTTGAAGATTATTCCTCTTATAACTCTCGTGGATAATGCTCGAGTCAGGGTATGGAAACCTTGCTCTTTTTGTCCATAGTGTTTGCCCTTCAGCTTTATATGCCTTTCATTATCTGTTTGTTTCATTGATCTTCCATCTTAAGATCTATATTTGTTCTTTCTCATTTTTTGTTGATTACATGGTAAGGATATATTCAAGTTTGATATGTTCATGTTTTGAAGTCGGAATATTTGGTCACTGTTCAACTCTTGGTTTGATATCCTTGGGGGATATTTGTTTGACACCAATGCTATGAACTATGATATTAGGTTTTCCTTTCCAGCAAATCTTGCACTCATTTTCTATCATCCTATGTTGCTTGATTTGTCGGTTAATTGCTATTCAATATTTATATTATGGTACTGAGGAAAACTAGAGACAGATTTGACGTTTGACTCCCCTTTTCTTTTCTTTGCTTTGCCAAATTCATCAAAAGCATGATTATGTTTATATCATGGACCAATTAACAATAAACAAACAATAGTGCCACTAAATCCAAATCCAAATATCCTATACTTTATTCGTTAATGCTTTCCTGGGGAAACCACAAAGTGGGATCAACTAATGTACAATAGCTTCTAATATGTTTGGTTCTAGCCAAAAAGAGCTCTATGATAACTAGTCCATTGTTAGTAAGGTTATCAGGTAGGTCAAGTTTTAGGATGGTGTACAATTTACAAGATGATTGAGGGAAAAAAATCTGAGACAGCTATATCCTTTATAGCCTTCTTATGGAAAGCATAAAGTGCATCAACTATCACACTTCTACTGCACAATAGCTTCTAATACATTTTGGATCTTGAAAAATAAAGTTATCTGATAAATAGTCCCTTTTCCATAAGATTATCATGTGGGTCATGGTCGGAGATTTGGGCTGGTTTACAATCTACGAGATGATTGTGGAAAAAAGAAGAAGAAGAAACACAACTATTTTCTTTATAGCTTTCCTGTGGAAATTTTAAAGTGGGTTCAACTATCACAGATTTTACTGTAAATTATCTTCTAATTCATTTTGGTTGCCGCAAAATAGAGCTCTCTGATAAATAGTCCTTTCTTTCATAAGGTTATCAGGTAGGTCATGTGTTGGATATTGGTTTACAATCAATGAGATGATTGAGGGAAAGAAAAAGCATGAGACAGCAGAGTCAAACTGTAGCGCCTCAGAATAACTTGAGTGCACGAGCAGACGGTCTACTAGGTGTGTCCTTTTGAAAAAGTCTTGGATGGATTCCACAATCGATGGCATTGCCTTTATAGTAATAAAATGTTGCTTAATACTAATCATGGTGAAGAAGTTGGTGTAAAATATGGAAATGGGATTCATTTAGTCAAATAAAGAGCTTGACGTCATTTTGTGTTCCATGTGCTGATGTGTGGGATTATTGCCTCAAAAACTGATTTGGCCCCAATACTTGTTGGATTTGAATCATCTTATCAGAGGGTTTGAAGACATTTACCTTTCTCTTTCCCTGCACCATAACTTTGTTTCTCTTATCTCCGTCTTTTCAAATGCATAACAGATGATGAGCAGTGTTGAAGGCTAGGGTGTACAGAGTTCTTTTAACAGCCATTAGCTCTTTTCATTACTATGGAAACTTTAGGCTGTTTGGTAATTCTCCATATGGACAAGTAATCTTTTCTCAGAATATAAATGAGAGCAGGCCCATGCACTTTCGGAAATTGAAGCTATCGAGTTTTTTTTTTTTTTTTTTTTTTTGATAATGGTGGTGTCTGGGCCAGCTTGAATTAGGTACCTGCTACCTCCCACCGACACATTTATCGGGTAACTCTGCCTACCTAAGGCTTTGGCTGATAGGAAGAAACCACCTAGAGTCTTTTGTCTTCGCCAGGATCTGAACCCTGGTATCCAAGGTTTTACACTAACTTCATTGACCACTTGCCCTCATGCTAAACCCTCGACTATTTTGAGTCTATTTCAATGAAGAAAGGGCAGTAGTGTTGTTTTACTATTTCAACCATCTAGCTAGAATCTCTTTCCTCTTAAGATGAGATCTTCTTATCACGTTTGAGTTAGAGAAAAGTGCACTGGTTATAAGACAGTGCATCTGTTACAATAAGAGTAACCTGCTACTTTACCTAGTATTCTTGTTCTTCCAATATCAATTCAAGCATGTTTACGCTTTATGTGACTGCTATCTCTCACAATTGGAAAAGAGTATATACATACACTTTGTGTTCACAATAACCTATATCTGTTTTATCTTCCAAGTTGATAGATCTTGCTTTCTATATGTTGACAGGAAAGGTTGGAATATATTGAAATGGACCAGCGTGAATATACACTGGAGGCTGAAGACATGAAGGTGCAAGAAGTGATTATGAAACCAGAGCGTTCTAAAGATGATACAATAATATTAACAAAGAGTCTTTCCTGTTCTTACCCAAGAGTGCCTATCAATGAGGCAATTCAAAAAGAAAATGAAAAGCTCCAACTAGAATTACAACGCTCACAAGCTAATTTAGATGTCGGTCAGTGTGAATTCATTCAGCATCTTCTGGATGTCACAGAAGTAGTTGCCACTAACTCTCTATCATTGAAGAGTTCACCTGCAAACCCCCCCAAAAAGTTGGACCAGAGTTACTCAAATGCTGATAATGAGAAGGAATATTATGACAATTATGCTAAAAGTGATGAGGAACGGTCAACTTCAAGGTAAGTTGCTAATCAATGGTAGCTAAACTGCAACTTTCTGTTGGAAGCTGTAGTATCTCTTAGTTTCATAAATCAAGTGTGAGGCTAGGGTCCATAGCCTGCTTTCAACTGATTCTTTTAAATGCTTTAAAATATTTACAGAAACACGTCCTCAGTTACGTCAAGACATGACCTGCTGTCTTCAAAGGGTTCACATCGATATGAAGAATGGCATTCAGATCTGCTGGGCTGCTGTTCAGAACCTCTCTTGTGTATGTTCAAGAACAGTTTCATATTCTCCATGCCATGTTTCTTGTGATTTTTCATTCCCATTATGCTAAAAACGAAAGCGCAATGTTTAGACTATTGAAAGCGCTTGATAACAAACATTAGCATGAGACCTCCTTTTTACATGTCTTCAGATAGCAATTAAGATTTGCATTGGCAAATACAGATTATCTTCACCAAGCGAATGAAACTTGGCCAATAACCTCTAAATTTACCAACAAGGTGACATACCTTTGAAGTAGAATGAGATTTGTGAGAGTGCATAGAAAGAGACAGGACACAAGGTTGTCAAACTTATGTATTGGAAGTAGTTGCCATAATCTTACTAGAGCTAAACGAACGTGAGGATAAGGACAGACTTTATCTTCTGTTTCAGTGTAAAGTACATTGAATTTGGTGTTTATTGCAAACAGAGAGAGAATGATAAACATATGATCCTTAAGTGACCTCTACCTTTGCATAGACTATTTCTACTACCATTTGATTGCTTCATTTGACATGGTTATTTTTCCAGTTCTCCTTTCTGACCTCAAAATATAATTCAAGTATACCTTCTAACCGATGCCACTTTGATCTTCTGAGTCTCCTTAACCAGGGGTCCAAGTAATTGTTCTTCTTCTTATTTTTTTTTTTTTTAAAGTATGATCTCTGAATTTGGAATGTCGATTATTTGGCACATTTTAATATGTGACAATATTTTAGTTAGGAATTCCTTCTCTGTGTTTTTACGAACAGGTCACTCCTTTCTATAGGTACTCTGGGATCTGATTCACGTTTGAGTGGTCAATAGCATAAAAGTAGTTACTCCCAAGAAAGAACTAATTTAAGGTGGAATGATAGGTCCAGAAATGGATCTCGTTTGTGTCATTCTTGCTCGAAACAGCTGGAGGGATTCCATTATGATGTGACTGAAATAGGGCACTGCAGTACAAATGCTTCTATTTTTTTTAATCATGCTAATGCAATTATTACTGTTCTTCTTGCTATTATTACTGCTTCGGAAGCCATTTATAAATGATGCTGTCATCTTAAAGATTAGCGAGAACAGATACTGCATCCTGAAGTTGGTGTCTGTGTCTGTCATTTCATGTAATAACCTTTGCTTTCAAAGAGAATACTTAAATAAGTTAGATGCACGACTCATATGTTTTTCATATAATACATGGTCATGAAGGGAGGATGATTTGTTATGACACCAAATGAGATCTTCCTTGAAATTACAGAATTATCTGTTTAATCATTTTGGGACGATATCATTATATTAGGTGAAATATCAAGATATTGCTAGTTAATACCTTATTTACTGTGCAGGTACTAAAACCTTTTTCTTTCCTTGCGGTACATTTTCTAGAGTTGCCAGTGTTGCTGCCGACAGGCATATATGTAAGTGGCTTTATATTCCATTTAAAACTTTCTTGTCTATTGTTGTTCTAGTTGTGAGTGATTTGGAGTGATAACTGATCACAAGTCGAAATATGGTTAGAGCCCTTATGTGAGCCATCCTTTTCGTAATTTTATTAATCTTTTTTCTCTTTCTTAAAAAATGATGGAACTGGTAAAATTAGTAACTCTTGTACTTGGTTAGATAGATTTTCTGAACTTTGGTAATCAAACAGAACTAGGTATAAGCAGCCTCATCAACTATTTTCAACTTTAGGAACTAGATGAGCTGGTTCTTTGAAGTTCCTGTTAAAAAGTCTTTGGACCATCAAAAGTTGGTCTATAGCTCTTTCTAAACTAGCATGGCATTGATCCTGCAAGAAAAAGAACTACAAGGCCATCGTTATGTCTTGTAAGTTGATTCACCATAATATCTTGAACTTTAAATTGAATTCTCAGTGTTATAATTCAAATTGTGTTGGCATAATCAGATATCTTATTGCAATCTTCTTTGATTGAAAATTCAATCACTGTTTTCTTGCCTTCTGTATCAACTGCTGTAGTTCTGCATGGTTTTTACAGTTCCTTTTGTTACGTTGAAGCTAACAAAAAAAACTTTTGAATGCGTGAGATGCAGCTTCAGCGGATGCTTGTAATGAATTAATGGCTTATTCCTTGATACTATCCTGCTGTTGTTACACATGTTGCATCAGAAGGAAGCTTCGGAAAAAGCTAAACATCAAGGTAAAGAGAAACAGTTATTTAAAAATAAGTACCTGATGATGCATGTTGTGTCAATAATGCTTCTTTTTATTTGCAATATAATGAATTGAATATCCTTGAGATCTCCTGGGCCCTGGTGATTTTCTTTTCTTTTCTTTTCTTTTCAGGGAGGCTGTGTTGATGATTTTCTCTCTCATTTAATGTGCTGTTGCTGTGCTCTTGTCCAAGAATTGCGTGAAGTGGAGATACGTGGAACACATGGTATGCTTCACTGGAAAATGCCACTCCCTATTTCACATGTTTATGGTACTTTTCTGTGCTAACGAGATTTGGCTGGGAATTGCGTTGTAATTTCTTAACTTGATTTCCTGGATATTGCAGACATGGATTCCTAGTCTGACTTCATTGTGATTGTATTAAGTTCATATTTTTAATAAAATGATTCACAAATTAATGATAGAGATGTATATTATGACATGCAGGTTTAGAGAAGACGAAAATAAGCCCTCCAACCACTCAATTCATGGAATCCTAAGAAGCTAAAGTTGGCGTTTTAGCATTAAAAATATTAGAAAGCACTATACGGGGGTAATGGTTCGTTACTATTGTTACTTGATACGTGAGAGTTTCTTTCTGTGTTTAAATCTTCTATGCCCTAAAGTTTTCTTTGACGCACAGGTTTGGTCTGTATAAATGACCCAGATTTCATTGTTCATTCGTTTACATGGTTACTGGTGACTATACATGTATGTGATATAAGAATGTGTTTCGTGATGGTGTACATACAGGGAATATTATGGTGGAGGGACGAGTATATGACGTATTTCTTGTGAAAATAAAGGATACCAACTACTAGGCAGTTGCAGTTCTAATCTTCGTTAGACAATTAAAAAAATAATTCCTTGATTATTTTCATTAAGAAATGAGTATATATACAATTTACAATTTTCATAATATGGAAAATTCTATTCCTATTCTACCTCCAAAACCCTATTTTATTTGTACAAGAATTCTATAATTATGGTAAGTGTGTAATGCAAATTATATACAAAAACTATTACCAAAAACCATCATATACATGGTGTGTATATTGTGTATATGATCTATGTATATGATGGTATATTTTCACACCCCGCTCATAGCGGGCGGTCTTCGTACACTAAGACTGTTCTTAAAATCTTCAAATAGGACTGAGGGAAGACCCTTAATAAAGATGTCTGCAATTTGATACTTGGAAGGGATATGTAAGACGCGTACTTGTCCACGAGCTACCTTTTCGCGAACAAAATGGATATCCATCTCAATATGTTTAGTGCGCTAGTGTTGAACCGGATTCTCAGAAAGATATACGACACTAATATTATCACAATATACCAAGGTAGCTTTTTGAATAAGAAAGTGAAACTCTAAGAGAAGATTACGTAACCAACATGATTTAGAAACCACATTGGCTACCCCTCGATACTCGACCTCTACATTGGAGCGTGATAAGGTAGCCTGTCGTTTGGCAGACCATGAGACCAAGTTGTCGCTAAGAAACATACAATATTCATACGTAGAGCGTCTGGTATCCGGACAACTACCCCAATCAACATCGGTGTACGAGACAAGTGTAGAGGCTGATGATGGATATAGATGCAAATCATAGTCAAGTGTTCCCTGGATGTATCGGATAATGCGTTTGAGCGCATTCATGTGCTCCACCCTAGGATAATGCATAAACAGACACACATGTTGTATGACATACGTAATATCCGATCTCGTGAAAGTAAGATACTGAAGAGCTCCAGCAAGGCTGCGATAGTGAGTGTGATCCTCGTAAGATGAGCCAGTCGTAACACCTAACTTGGGCTTGGTATCAACTGGAGTGGAAGTAGACTTACACGAGGACATACCAGCTCGCTCAATTATCTCAGCAGCATACTTCCGTTGGAATAAGAACAACCCCCTGCATGACGAGTGACAACAATCCCCAAGAAGTAACTCAAAGGCCCCAAGTCTTTCATAGCAAATTTAGAATTGAGAAGTGTCATGATAGATTTGCGTAAATCATCGGAAGAAGTTGTCAAGATAATATCATCTACATATAATAGAATATATGCCAAGGAAGTACCACGACGATAGATGAACAGAAAATTATCAGACAAACTGTGAGAAAACCCAATAGTAGATACATAGTTTGCAAATTGCTCGG
This sequence comes from Anisodus tanguticus, assembly GCA_034509755.1. NCBI lineage: Eukaryota > Viridiplantae > Streptophyta > Magnoliopsida > Solanales > Solanaceae > Anisodus > Anisodus tanguticus. The sequence goes on from CM067544.1 coordinate 13,775,793, forward strand.
GCCTGCTTAAGCCCATATAAGGACTTATTAAATAAACATACAAGATTAGGATATGTGGGGTCTCAAAAACCGAAGGGTTGATGCATGAAAATTGTCTCCTTAAGATCACCATGTAAGAAAACATTTTTCACATCGAGATGATGAATGGGTCATGCATTTGAAAGAGCCAAACTGAGAATAGTGCAAATGGTAGCCGGTTTGACCATCGAACTAAATATCTCACCACAATCCATGCCAACCTGTTGAGTTTTACCATCACCTACAATACGAGCCTTATGTCTCGCGAAAGAGCCATCCGAATTATCTTTATGAGTAAAAATTCACATAGACCGAATAATATTAATACCAAAAGGACGGGGGACCAACTCCCACGTCTTATTTGCAATAAGAGCATTATATTCGTCATTTATAGCCAATTTTCAATTTGGGTCATTTAAGGTAGACACTGGGTTACGTGGTAGAGGGGATTTAGAGACATTAGAATTGAGATTAAAATGTTGTTTTGGTTTTAAAATACCCCGTTGACTACGAGTAAGCGTGGCTAGTGGGTCGGGATCGGGTCCGTCGGGTCGGGACCGACGGGATCGGGATATGCGGGATTCGCAGCCGTCCCGTCCCGTTTCCGATCCCGTCGGAGTCGGGTTGGGATCGGTTTTTTTTTGCACTTAATTTAAAAAATAACATATATATAAAAAAACTTAATAATTAAACAAGATAGTGTAATAAAAACATCACAATGTTGTTTTTGTGCCTCTTATATTATTTAATAGACATATGATTTTTTTTAATACAAATACAATTGTCAAAATTGCAACTTTGTGGTGTTGTTCAAAAGTTGCAAGTTACATAGTAAAATTACGATTAAAAAAATTACATTTTGAAAAAAATCTGTTCTAGTTTCTTGATAATTTCCTGTGGTTTTTTGGTTGGAATTGATATTTGTTGGTCAAATTACTCCACGTCGCTTCCACCACCTTCGGATAAGATTTCGTTGTAGTTTTCATCTTCTTCTTCGTTGATCTCCGGTTGACTGCACTTTCTCCGCTTCGCTCGTATCCAATTTCTGAATAATACTACAATCTCCAAGCAGTCTCTGGCTAATGAGTGTTTGTGCTCTCCTATTTGATATCTGCCAGCAGAAAAAGCGCTTTCAGACGCCGTTGATGACGCTTGAATGTTCAAAACATCTCGGGCCATCATTGAAAGTGTCGGAAATGTCTTCTCATCCCCCTCCAGTATTTCAGCAAGTCTTCACGTCCTTCTTCATTGAGAACTGCTTGGTATGATACAAAACCCTGCAAAATAAAAATATCAAACTCGCTAATTTGGTTAGTAGCGGTACGGCCGCACATTCTATTTCTGAGTCTTTCAATACTAGCCGCAGAAACAACATGTCTTTGTGAGGTTGTGTTGAAGAAGAAGATGATGATATGGAAGCCGGTAGGTTGCTAGCACTTTTTTGTTGGTAAAGCCTATATACTTTTTTGCATTCATCTTCTACGCTAGACAACACTTCTTCTTTAGTTTGTTCAATAAGTGGTGGGTGATTTGGATTTTTGGGACTTGGAGGTGGTAGTACTGCTATACAATCGTAAATAGTTTCAATAAGTGATTTAGTACCGTCTATTTTAATAATCGGATTTAATACATCACCAATAATATAAATAGTGGGAATAAGAATAATTTTTTTATTATTTTGATAAACATTTTTTAATAGCTACCTTATAAGCTGGTTTATCCATATATTCATTAAGCAATAAAAATATTAGAGATATAAAACAACATAGTTGAAATAGTAGGATAATATATATCGGAAATTTCTTTTGTTGCTTGAAAAAATTTCTCTAAAAATACAATAAGTTCTGAAAATTTTCCCCAATCGCTATCTACAATCATATCTGCTGGATTTTAATTATGAGAGTTAAAAAATAAAGTTATAGGTTTTCTATAATCATAAACAACAAGTAGTTGCTCGTATAAAGAATTTCACCTAGTGGGTACTTCTTTTGTAATTTTTCTATAAGGCAGTTGGCAATTATGACAAGCTTTTTTATATTTTTTCTTCGTTGTATTCTATTATTTTTAAGAATAAAGTTTATAGCAAATTGTATTTTACTAAGAATGTCTTCAAAAAGTGATAGACCATCCTTTACAACTAAGTTATATAAATGACACACACATTTTATATAAAAATGATCTGGAAAAGATGGAGTTAAAATATTTTTTAAAATTGTAATAGTATAATTGTTAGAAGAAGCGTTATCTAATGTAATAGTCATAATTTTATCAGTTATTCTATAATAATCGCACACTTGATAAATATTTTATGCAATAAAAGTACCAGTGTGCCTATCATCTATATATCTATACGCTAAGATACATTTTTGCATAGACCATTTATAATCTATCCAATGACAGGTTACCGTTAAATAATCATGACCATTAGTACTACGGCCTATATCAGAAGTGATAGCACTTTGCCATTAAAATGATATAATGAATAACGTAAATATTGTTGATATTAATGTGCAAATTTAAATGCATCTCTCTTAATAATTGATCTAGGAAAACCGTTAAAAGCATGATTATACATATCTCTAATGTAATGAATAAAACCGGGAGATGAAAGAAATGAAAAAGGCAAACCCTCCACATCAACTAATTTTGCTATTGCTTCCCTATCTCTATGTTTATAGTATTTAGGACCGACAATTCCCTCTGTCATAGGGTTAATTTGACCATGTACTTGGTCCGGGACAATATGTGAACCTTGTCTTGATGGAGCGAACGTTTGCGCACCCGGTTTTGAAGCCTCTTATTGGGCATACCTAGCTGGATGAGCCCTTGATACGTGTCTCATTAAACCCCCCATCCCACCGTGACCTTTTTCAGTTTTAAATTTTAAAACATCTTTACAAATTTTACATCTAGCTACTTGATTCTCTACGTCCCTATCACAAAATGTCCATGCATTTGATTTTAATGGTCGTTTTGCTAGACCTCGTCTCATACTAGGGGGAATATGAGACATTTCAATTGAAGGTGCACTAGTGGGTGTATTGTCATGTACATTAGTGGGTGTATCATCTATATCATCGTCTAAATTAAAGTCTTCTTGAGTTCCAGAAAATAGCTCATCGTCTAAATCTAATGGTATTGTAGGAAAATGTTCAGTATCAACAAAATCATCATGTGTAGGAATTTGATTATGTCTAGAAATTGGACCCTTGCCCTTGTTTCCCCTACTAGAAGAAGCATGACCCCTACCCGTAAGCATACATTTAAATCCTTCCATTATAAATTTATACTTATACTAATAAATAATTAAAGTAAACGAAATTAAGTGCGCTAAATAAAATAAACAAACAATAATAATTTAATGAAGGAGCGAATGTACCAAACGTCGACGTGTAATCGAGAGGTTGAAAATTGAAACTTTGCACGATGGAAGATCCTTAAGCTAGTTGCCAACTTCACTCCCAATGAATAAATAAAATTGAATATTTAGTAGATAATGTAGACTTGTAGAGAGATAGATTGAGAGATTGTAGGAAGATTTGTGAGAAAGATGAAGAGAAAATGAGGTATTTATAGTTGGAAAATTGGGTTAAAGTATAAATATAATAACTTATGGGTTAAAAATAAATATTAAGGGGGTAGGGGGTTGGGGGAGGGGGAGGTCAAAAATAGTCGTTGCACAACGGCCAAAATGTAAAATGGTTGTTGGTGCAACGGTTGTTTTTGCAAGGGGGGAGGCTTCGGGCAGGATCGAGTCGGGCTTGGCGGGATTGGGGCAGGGCGGGCCGGGACGAGACCATGTCCCGTCCTGGTTCGAATCCCGATATAGCAAATTTTTTTTTTATAAAAAATCGGGTTCGAGGCGGGACCGGGGCGGCATCGGAGTGGGACTGGGCCGACCCGGCCCACTTGCTAGCCTTAACTACGAGTTACTGGCCCTTGACTTGAGGAGGAAGGGGGTGTATTTTAGGAAAAACTTGGGTAAGTGATGGACTACGGAAACGATGGGCCGGACCGTGCGAAAATTGGGCAAAAAAGCATGCACGGGTAGTGGGGTCGGGCGGTCGGCCCACTGGTCGAAACTGGGGTAGAAATAGTAGGTGTAGGCGGTCCAGCAGGCAGTGGGCCTGCTGGCGGGTCCGGGTCACTGGATCGGCCCATGAGGTGGTGCGTAAAGTACGGTGAGATCTTGTTATCTAAAAAATTATACAAACTAGGCACGAGACTACTCACTTTAGCAAACGGAAATTGAGTTTCATAAAAAATAACATGGCGACTAATTATGATTTTATTTGACGATAAATCAAAACATTTGTAACCACGATGATTAGATGGATAACTAAAAAATACACAAGCGGTTTAACGGGTTTGAAGTTTGTTAATTGTAGTTGACGAAAAAAGTGGATAGCATAAACATCCAAAGAAATTCCTCTCCTAAAAAATTAAGAGTGTTTTTACTAACTTATCCCTAATTAAATGTTTAGAAAAAGAAAAGCTACTTAATGATTATTGATTATGTAAATAAGGGTAATTTTGAAGAATAAGAAAGCACCACTTATTTTAAAATAAACTAAAAAACATAAAACACCATTTATTTTGAAACATATGGAATAATTCTTCTTCAAGTTCATTTCTTGCTTTACATATTTTTAACGACGACAAGTTTTATCTTTATCTATATTTCATTAATACACAAAGTAAAGTGTTTCAAATTTTTGAAATTTAAAATAATTGTAATATTCTGTTATTATAAAATTATTTTATAATTTTAATGAAATCTTTTATTACCGCGCAAAGAGCGGACCTTTTTACTAGTTGGTAAGTACATTTGAAGATCATTACCATGAGAACTTTGGAGCATGAGGGTAAATAGTAGTATAATCTATCCATCAATTCTAATTTAGTCGGGATCGTCTAAAAAAATTATAAATTGATTTGTTTCATTCGGTCCATTTCACTCAAACATCAATGAATTTCTGGAGTTACTTTCAAGCGGAATGTGACAAACGACTGGAACATTATGTGTTCGCACGGGTGGTAAAATCAGGTCAATAAATCATGATCCGCCCAATTCGTTTAGGTTTAGGCGGGTTAAAGACCTGCTTATTTTATTAACTCAGCCTATTTGACTTGCTTAATTCAACCTATTTAAAAATTGGGATGATATGCCACCTAGATTGATCCACGAATTTTTTTGTCTAAATATTTCTTAAAAGTCAATTTTTTATTTGATATGTTATATATAGTAATAATATAAGAAAAAAAGTTTTGTTAGATACTCAAACAAATTATAATAAAAAAACAAAAAATTTAAAACATAGTTAGAATTGAGTGAGTTGAGTTATGACATGATTTTTAGCCCATTTCAGCTCAAGTAATTTTTGAGCGGATAAATGACCCCTTATTTCTTAACTTAGCCATTTTGACATGCTCAATTTCAAGTCAACCCGCCCATTTACCCCCTATGTGTTTGTTCTTCAAGAACAGATCAAAGAGAAGAAATTAAACAAGGAAATCATCGGATAAGTCGAAAGGTGGATGTGTTCTTGTGAAGCCGAAAAGATATGACATGCTTTTAGAGTTTGTGTTTGTGGCTCAATCTAATATACAAGCAAGACGCTTTTCACTTCCCCTGATCAATTTTATCCAGCAATAGTATTCATGATTACAGTAATTAGTTTGTATAAGGAAAATAATCAAACGTTCCCTTGTATTACTCTGAAATTGCTCAATTTTGTTTTTCATTAGTAGAATTTTAGTCTAATCTTACTCTCGTCATTAAGAAAAAGTTTCAATTTGAGGATAGTTTTAAATTATAATCAGTAAGTTGAAGGGCGAATTTAATTTTTTTCCTAGACGAATTTGGACACATGGAATCCACACATTCAACATATTACAACAATAACATATCTAGTGAAATCTCACAACGTGTTAGGGATGCGTTATTCTCATTTTCATACTGCTTTAAGTTTTTTGTTCTTATCTGACCTCTTTTTATGCTTTATCTTGAGCCCTACATTTAACACACATATATATATATCGGAAGCTAATGTGATGACAGTTTCTCCTTCCGAGTGAAATAGCGGAAACTAATGTGAAAAAGGCTGAAGGAAGGAGACAAAATTGAGGCAAATCTAGCTCATATATATATATATATATATAATGTACTGTGCAAAGCGATCATTCCACGCTCTAGGGGCCCGTTTCAAACCATAAAGTGATTTACGGAGACGACATACATACGAGGGCGCTGGATGGACAAAACTAGACGGCTGGTGCATGTAAACAGTTTCTTTCAAATCCTCATGTAGAAATGCATTTTTCACATCAAGCTGATGAATCGGCCAATGCCTCTACTCAATCTCCTCTCGGTCAATCCACCGTCCACCGTTGTACCACCGTCACAACCACTGCATCTCCACTACCGTCTCTCGTCCTCGTCTCGGCAATCGCCAACTGCCACATCCACCACCGCAGTCGGCCCATCGTCTCTATGTCACCACCGGTCCTTATCCCAAACACCCTCCATCAACCTCCACCACCACCAATTGTGTCACCACAACCACCAACCACCGTAGTTGAAACCGTCACCCAACCCATATAATACAATAAGGATCTTATGTGTACCATAATTATACAACATTAAATATTACAAAATATATGAGTATATTTATAATATACGTTAATACACCCCCTCAGTCGGAGCGGGATGAGGCCGGGCGCTAAGACTGGATCTGAAGTCGAGGAATAGTTGTCTAGGAAGACCCTTCGTGAAGATATCCGCATACTGATACGAAGAGGGCACATGCAACACCTTAACATGATCGATAGCAACCTTCTTACGAACAAAGTGTATATTTATCTCAATGTGGAATCTTAATACAATAAGGATCCTATATCTACCATAATTATACAACACTAAATATTACAAAATATATGGAGTATATATATATATATATATAAACACAAATAAATTACTTGAAATGAGTTAAACGTGAAATGGAGCCTAGTTGGAAATTGGGTACAAAAGACTAATAAAAATTTGATACTGAAAAGAAAGACTTCTGATACGAAAAACAGGAGGAATGCAATGTGCATGACTTGATCAGAAGCAGAATTTTACACGTTTAGCTAAAGCAACAAGTTGAAGAATAACGTTTAACTATATTTGAAGAATATGACATCTTTGAATAGCACCCATGCCTACAGAATGTTCAGAATATACATTCATGATTTTTTTTGTATTAATGTAGTATCTATGATAAAAAATGTGGTATTGCGTCTTCCTTGGAGACAATTTAATCTCATGGTCCTCAAAAAGGCGAGCCACGGTATCACGCTCCAAAGGTCTTTGAAGCGAAATATCGTGCTTGTGGCCAATGTTGTATCGACTCATGTTGGATTCGGAACCTATTACTTGAACTTTATTGCCCCTATTCCGACTGCAACAATAGTATACTATGATAATATTAGTGCAATCTACCTCTCAGGGAATTCCATCCACCATCAACGCACTAAACATATTGAGTTAGATATTCACTTTGTACGTGAGAAGGTGGCTCGCGGACAAGTTCGGGTGCTGCATGTCCCAACGCGACATCAAATCGTAGATATCTTCACAAAAGGACTTCCGCTGATATTATTTGAAGATTTTAGGGACAATCTCGGCATTCACCGCCCTCCAGCTTCGATTGCGGGGGAGTGTTAGAATATTATGTTAATAATATTAGGATTTTGTATTAATGTAGTATCATATTATATATGGTAGGTAGTAAAATGTTAATTAGGAAAATTATGTAAATTAGGTAGAAGATTATTAGGAATTGATTAGGAAGATTAGGCATGATTGACTCTTCCTAATTGATGTATATTGTGTATCTATTGAACCTTTGAAAGATGAATACATTGAGAAAAATATTCTACTTACCCTAGAATTCATACAAAACTATCAGTCATTAGCTTTTAGGAAGGCCGGCAGTACAGAAAGTACGTGTATATATATCTCTGCCACCCACAAATGAGTAATTGGTGAACTCAGTTGAAAATTAGAAATAGAAATTTTTTTAAAAAGTTGTGGATTAGTTTACTGGGAGTAGCATTAATTGTTGTAGGATTCAGTAATTGGTAAAGGTTCAAGAGAGGAAGAATATAATGTCTTATCTATTATTCATTATGGGCAAAACACTTTACATATAATTGATAGACCAAGAATAACTCCTAAATTATAGGAGTATAGAGATTGAAGGTGGGATCAATAATCTTTAACTTGGACAATTGTTGATGAAAAAGTAGACGAGGTAAAGACTTTGTAAGCGTGTCTACAAGCTGATCAGCAGCATGTAAATAGGAGTATAGGAGTATAGAGATTGAAGCACATGTTTTCACTGCACTTGATCTCTAACAAAGTGAAAATCGACTTCAATATGTTTCATCCTACTGTATAATGTCGAATTTTGACAAAAATAGGTGGCACTAACATTATCGCAATAGATTATGGGTGGAGCAGGCAGCTGCACATGCAGTTCTACAAGAAGCTTTTGAACTCAATTGACCTCAACAAGTGCATAAGCTATTGCACGATACTTTGCTTCCGTTGAGGAGTGCGCAACAGTGCGTTGCTTCTTGGATGACCAACTAATAGGATTTGCACCTAGGTAAGTAGAAGTCATGTCATTAATGTCACCGGCCCAATCGACATTTGAATACATAAACAATCCAGGACATGTCTTGCTCGTTATCTGTAAGCCATGATTTTTGGTTTGTTGGAGGTGGTGCAGACGTCGCTTAACAGAAGACCAGTGTGTTTGGGTAGGAGCATGCATGAATTGAGATAATTTGTTTACTGCGAAGCTTATATCTGATCTGGTAATTACCAACTACTTGACGATACAAAGTGGCATCCGCATGAGGTGTATACTCCTTTAAGGATAGTGAAGCAGTGGAACTCATGGGTGTTTGAATAAGCTTACATTCAGACATGTTATGGGCAACAAGAATATCAAAAACATACTTGTCTTGAGAAAGAACAATCCCTTCTTTTGTGTGGAGAACCTCAATACCCAAAAAATAGTGCAGTTGTCCAAGGTCTTTGAGAGAGAATCTGGCAGAAAGAACCTGTATAGCTTTCTTGATAACATCAGTTCTGGACCCAATGATAATTATGTCATCAACGTATACAAGAATGTAGACCAACAATCTATTTTGACGACAAATGAATAGAGAGGAGCCAGAGTTAGACTTTTGAAAGCCAATCTGAACTAAGAATTGCTTTAACTCAGAGTACCAGGCTCGAAGAGCCTGCTTAAGTCCATAAACTGCTTTCTTTAACTTGCACACATAATGAGGAAAATCAGGATGAGTATACCCAAGAGGTTGACACATATAAACATCTTTATCCTAGTGTCCTTGAAGAAATGCGTTATTGACATCCAATTGGTGCAAATGGCAATTGTTCTGAATGCCGACAAAATGAGTCGAACAGTAACATGTTTTATCACTGGACTAAATGTAGAGTGATAAACCATACCCGATCGTTGTGTAAAACCCTTTGCAATCAGCCGAGCTTTGTACCTGTCCACACTTCCATCTAGTTTGGTTTTGATATGATAGAGTCATTTGCAATCAATGACATTTTGAGAAGAGGATGACAGTACAAGCTCCAACGTCGTGTTGTTTATCAATGCCTCAAACTCAAGTTTCATGACTTCTCTCCAGTGGGCACTCTTTTGGGCTTGGTTATAAGTGGTGGAAAGTGGCTTGGTAGAAGCAACTGTAAGATAATCAAATACTTGCTTGGATTTGGTGATATTGTTCTGTGAGCGAGTAACAGGTCGTTGAGTAGAGGGTTCTTTGGTATGTGAGATAGTTGTGGTAGATGATTAGTGAAGATTGGGAGATGAGATGGGCGTAGAGACATAAAGGGTTGATGAGGGGGGGGGGGTGTGAGGTTAGTATAGATGCAGGGGTTGTAATAGTAGTAGTTTGGGTGGTTTGGGTATGCCGATTTCGATGTTGATACTGGATAAGTGGTTGGATTGTAGGTGAGACAACATCAGAATGTATTGGTGCAACTGGCGGTTGTGTGGAGGAATTTGAGACAGTGGTACGAGTTGGCACTACTACTAGGGACGTACTTAAAGATGGACCTACAGGAGAAGTCATCGACAATTTTGGGGCAACCTTGATTGGCAGTGGAGTCTTATAATCTGTTGGAGGCACATAGTTTACATTGGAGTCATTCGACTCTTTGCACAGGATAAGGTTTTGAATTGTCAAAATTATTTATCCTATTTAGCTCAGCCCGAATTAAAATTTAAACAAAAAGTTTGTGTCTAGGCCCAAATTAAAATAAGAAGTCTCACTTTTTATGTCACAAACCCAGTACTTGGGTCCAAATATCAATCCATTTTAAAGTCCAAAATATTTAAAATCCCAAATCAGTTTAGCACTTAGGCAAAATCGGTTTTGTTTCCAGATTTTTTATCATTTCAAAATAGTTTCCTTGTCCAAAAACAACCCGTCTATGTTCCAGATTTTAAACGAGTCTTAAAACATACTAGGCGATATGACTAAAGGACACTTGCATCGTTTTGCCTAACTCCTAACCATAAGTAAAGGTTCCAATATATATTTAAAGTGTTTGTTATATTCAATATACATATATATATATAAAATAATATATAAAATTACAAGGAGATAAAGTTTAGGCTGGTGAGCCTACCAAAGCCCACCAGCTGTCTATTTTTATCCATAGCTAGGCCTTCAATGCAAATGTTAGCTTCCCCCGCCGGCATGTCTGGATTGAGCCTCAGCCTAATCAGCGATATTGCAAAGGATATGACTCGATGGGTAGGGAAATGGTCCCAGTAAGGGCCCGCCCCATGGTGATGCAGCAAGAGGATAAAACAAAAGTAAAACAAAAATGCCAGTTAGTCATACCCCAAACTTATCAAATTAATCATATACATGAATAAATACACAACAACTTGCATTTTAATTCAAGCAAAATTGGGCTGAGCCCGAGTTAAACAGTAGCACTCAAAGAGAAGAATATGAACAACAATGGGCCAGGCCTAGTACACAGTCGTAAAAGGAAGAAAACAAGACAAGCAATCAGAATTGGGCTGAGCCTAACAAATACACGTGCGTAGAAAATATGGGTGGTATACAGATGTATACAACTTGTATACCACAAACATCAACATATTTTGAACTGCATACAACTTATATATCAATTTTATATCATGTTATTTTCTAGCCAAGCATACAAGAAAAATGTTTTAAAGGAACTCAAACATGATTATATATCATGGGTGTATACCTTGGTCTTCTAATTATATTCTTCCTATGAAGGCTACAATTCATGATTCAAGGACATTTGCAGTATTGACATGATTTGAGTGAGATCATTCAGGTCTAAGGTATCATTCAGGTCTAGTGCATGTGAATTAAGAGACTGGGCAAGATAGACAAACATGATTTATAATCAACATGGCAAATGTAAGACACACATGCCACACATAACTTCCAAGGTAACAGATGTATGAAAACCTAACATCCTCCTAGCATTTAGTAAATTCAAGTCAATACAGTAAAGGTATGATGTGATTCAAAGGTATACATGGCAAATAGGCCAGACAGACCTGAGCACAGAAGTACAGGGCAGCACGCAAAACCACAAAACATGCAAACCAGAAAGAAGGGAACACTAGGGGTCATTTAGAGGTCAAGGTGGACTCAAACTTAATCATATTTGACATAAACACTCATGCAGAAATCAGATGTTCAAGTATTAAAACTAGAAACAATCACCAGTATCCCTTTTATCTTCACTTGGCTTGTGCTAAACAATATGAGTAAAACAAGCAATGACATGGGATACACAAACAATTAAGCAGACCACATATTATTCCAAGAACTAGGTTAGTTACTTTTAGGCAAAAGATAGTCATATTGTGAGTTAGCAATCAAGCACAATGATAGCACATGTCACTTTGAGGTTCATTTAGAGGTTGCTGGAACATGCAGGGGGTAGAGGAGATAACTAGAACAACTTAGGGGGTCATGCTAACAAGTTCTTATTGAGTTAACTAAGGTTCTAATTAAAACAAGACCAACCAGACCAGACTCTTAACATGCCAAGCCAGTTTTAAACTTAAGCAGAGATTAAATAACACACCAAAGAACATACACAGCAAATTCAAACTAAATAGGGTCTTTAGAACTAACATTCACCTCACATGCATAAACACCTACTTGACAATCCATTTTTTGACTTAAGCAGAAATCAGGTTGGCACAAATAACATGCAAAGTATCTAGAACAAACTACATCATCCCTAGTAAACTCCTAAACTGTCATTTTATCATGATACTAGTTTAAACGGTGCCACATTCATTTCAGAATCAACAGATGGTCCTACTATGATTATGACAACATTCTCCTATCAAGTCCTGGTTACCTAGGTTAATTGGATCAACTAAACAAGCACCAAACATTAACAGAGACTAGCTATCATACTATAATACTTGACAACCCATTTTTAGCTCAAAATGATGTCAAGGGACACAACAAATACAGAGGGGCATGGATTAACTAAACACAATCTCTGAAAGGGATAAACATGCTTCTCAGATCTCTTTACAGTAACATTGAAAACAACACTCAACTATACAGATTTCAGACCACATTTTCTGAACATTCTATTAGATAAACAGCCTAAGATTGGTTTAAGGTAAACTGTAATCAGCATATCAATCGTGTTAAAGCTATGAAAACATGTCACACATGATTAGATAGGCTTCAAGCTACTTAGGCTCAGTATTGGATCAACTAAACAACCCATATGTGTCTAAACAAACTCTTAAGCTAGCATGGTGGATATTTCACTTAACTGGTTATGCTTAATAGGCACCAAACAATGATTATAATAGGTTACAAGAGACCAAAATAGTCATGAAGCCAGTTCAAACAAGTCACGTAATCTCAAGGATAATTTTTTTTAACCAGGCAACCTAAAACCAGCATGATATACCTTTTTTTGGCTCACTCACACACAAATAATTGACAACAACAACTGAACAGGCTCAAGATTATCATAACATACCAAATAGCCCATAAACATGACTGACAGTATAATAACTCAAACAACAACTAACCTAATTAAGTATGTTTGCAAACGCATAACAGATATCCATGGTGGCTTAATCATACTAACAATATCATTATGAGGCATCAATAGTACCTAATATGAACCAAATATGCTTAATCAACCTGATAATATTAAACCATTAGAATCTAGCTAATCACAACAATTAACACACAAACAATACAATATAAACTACATACTTGAATTTAAACAGAGAAAACAGAAAGGAAAGGAAATTACCTTGTGTGGAGGCAGTCTAAGGATCGAAGGTGAGCTCAAAATTAACTCCAACGACCACAAATGCTCGCAAACACAGAAACAAAACGATTTCAGTTATGAACGACCAATTAAACTAATTCTGGGTTCCACCAAAGGGCTTGGATCCCAACCTAAGCCTAATTAATCGTAATTTAACTTGAAATGGCTCTTAACAATGCAAAAGCCTAGAATTCAAGTCCCCCTCAAAAATGAAAATGAAGGTCTGTATTTATAGGCAAACGTGAAACCCTAACAGACCTCAAGTTTTTGATGTGGAAAAACTCAATTTTTGGGGGGAAATCTTTGGTTCTCGACCAATAAAAATGAGGTATTCAAATTGTGAAACGGACAAGAGCATTAATTGCTAGCGGAAAAAGTAGCAAGGACGACAAAGAGGGGCGACCTCACTTGGGTTGGGGGGTGGCGTGGTGGCGTGAGCTCTGCGGGGTAAGGGCAAAGGCATTTAATGCTCTTGCCCTGCTTGGAAGGACAACGAACTGTGCTAAACTAAACATACACTGCGAAATAGTCAAAAATGGCAATGGAGAAGACGACAGCAACGGCTAGGGTTCAATGGTCGAAGCTTCTGGATTCCTATTCTGAAGAATGAAGGGCTTTTCGCCCTTAAGGCTGTGCTAGACTTGGGCCTGGGCTCAGTTAAATTGAAATGAAAAAATAAAAATGGCCCAAGTCTTTTGAAGGATCTTATTTCATTTTAGATAATATTCCGCAAATGTGGTCACATTTTAAATTAAGAAGTAACCGAGTAAATGACATAGTTAAATTAAAACTTTTGTTTAAGCCTAAATTTGGTACTAATCCGGATCTAGAAAATTTAAATCATGCAAAGTCATTATAAATCTATATGATTTAAGATTGAAATATAATTCCGTTATAGTATTTAATTAACAATTTTCCGAATTTGACTTAGCGGGACATTAGTCCTATAATTTTAATTTTTTGAGACAATCATATTTATAATTGTCGGTTAAAATTTAAAAATCGTAATTAGTGATCAAATTATGTAAAATTAAGATATGGACATTAGTCCTATAATTTTAATTTTTTGAGACAATCATATTTATAATTGTCGGTTAAAATTTAAAAATCGTAATTAGTGATCAAATTATGTAAAATTAAGATATGATATACAACATATATACCAATTGATATTTTATCAAATAAAAAATGATAAAATACTCTCGGAAATTTTTTATAAAATCATATTCGCTTTGTGAAAAGTATATTATACTTCGTCCGTGACTCGGGGATTCTGAATAATTAAATAAGATTATTGAAGGATAAAAATTAGGTGTCAACAGTTGGTATGGAGAATCATAGTTAAGTGTGCGGGTGGGCAGTTTGTTAATCAAGAATGTGGGTTGCTGACAGAAAAATGACCTAAAAAGTGGAGGCATGGATGCTTGGTGTAAAATGATTTTTGCTGTTTCAATGATGTATTTGTGTCTACGTTCATCCATGGCTACTCGTTGTTGTGTGTATGGAGGTGATACAAGGTTTTCAATGCCATTGGTATGAAGGAATGACTTGAGGCCTTCAAATTCACCACCATCATTAGTGTAAACGGAGAGTATTTTTGTATGAAAATTATTTTTAACAAGGGGTTTAAATTTAGAAAAAATTGCTTGAACCTCCCTCGTACAGCTTTTCATGCCTCTTTACAGGTAAAGTATTAAAATCTGTTAAGTAAGTAATTCATGTGTATAGCAATCCCTCTATTATTAATCTCTGCAAAAACAATCGCTGCATTATAATTACCGTATAATTAGTATGTGTACCAAACGTCCTGTTTATGGTGGATTTTTTTGTCTAGGGGCGTAAAAATGCCATGAAGATGATCAAAGACATTGTGAAGGAGAGACGATTGTTAAAGGGAAAAAGAAAGGAGCGCGATTTCTTGGATCACATCCTTGGTGAAGTAGCCAACAAAGAAGAAATTCTAACAGAGGAAACAGCCCTTAGTACAATCTTCGCAGTGTTGTTTGCTGCTTTTGAAACAACATCTGCTGCCATTGCCTTAGGTTTCAAGTTTCTCAATGCTCATCCTCACGTGCTCACACAACTTATGGTTCGTCCCTGAAAATCTCATTCCCTTTAATTTCCTTTTTCTAATATTTTGAACATTCATCTTTCTCCACTTTGTCTCTTTTTGTGCTCATTTCATCCTAATGTCGAATGAGAATTACAACAACAACATACCCAGTGTAATCCCACAAGTGGGGTCTGGAGGAGAGTAGGATGTACGCGGACATCACCTCTACCTTTGCGGGGTAGAGGGTTGTTTCCGATAGACCCTCGGCTCAAAAGAAACGTAATCATTACAGGGTTGCATGAAAAATAAGGCAGCAATATGCGTTTTTTATTGTGTTCCCAGGAAGAACACAAGGACATTCTTGAAAATTGAGAGGACAAAGAGTCCCTTATTTCATGGACAGAATACAAATCAATGACTTTCACTCATAAGGTGTGCATTAATTTTCATACGGTATTGCTGCCTTTAACTTACTCAAAATCGATCAATGTCCTTCTTATACTCTAATTGTGGCTTAATATTGTATAATCTTACCTTCTTTAATTCCTTGTTGCTAATGATTTAGAACCGAGCTGCAGGTTGTGAATGAAATAGTAAGACTAGCAAATATTTGAAAGTATATGTATGTCCTAGAGAAAATCCGTATTAAGACAAATATATTTTATACACGTTCGTATTATTATTAATGGAGATTAATATTTTGGCATATGCAATTATTGAATTATTAGTTGATTGTTTATAATATTCTATAATATGCATCCTTAGAGGTTACATTGTTATTAATAATGTGAGTTATTAATATTATAACGTAACTCTTAAAATAGCATCGATTAATGATCATCGAGAATGGGATATCGATGATATGTGATAAGTCGACATGTGGTCTGCATCACATCTTTAGAGGATGTAGTATGTCCCACCTGCTACGAGTAATGGCTACTCGTGATGGACACATGGATACTTTGAAAGTATTGGTATACCTTGATGATATACTGTTTGTTATACTTATCTAAAGTATGATCAGCGTGTGAGATAGAAGTCCTTAGACTTGAGGTCAATGAGCACCTTGTCTACAGAGTAATATACTTTGATCATGTCCTAAGATCAAATGCCTTATAGGTTGAAATACATGTTGTATTGGGTACATTACGATGTGGATTAAAGGTGGTAGTTGAGCTAAGATTATGATTCATTCCTCGAATGTATATTCTAGAGAACACTCAGATTCTCAGTGATATTAGGTTGACTAAGTCGTTGGCCAACGCAATAGACATATTTAGAATATGGTCTAGTTGTCAATTAATATAGATTAGATACAATGATTAAGCCATTTTGATAGACACTTGACAAATCCTAAGCTTAATCGGGCGTGTTGTGAATCAAAGGATTTTATCTTACCACATAGAGGTTAAGTTTACTTGATTCGTGTAAACGTACTTCACATATTGAATTCGTCTTGCGGCGCCGTCTAGGAGTTCCGCGTAGACCTTAATTTGATTAATGTCGATAAATGAAGGCATGTAGGGTCACACTATGTCGATTGTCTTTTCGATCTAAGGATGTATTGAGAGAGTATTAAATATTCTATTTAGAATCGAGATATTTAAATGAATAATGATTGTTTTAATTAAGTCAAAATTGAATTTTGGATTTAATTAAGAATGTGGAAAAATAAAATGAGACAGTGTAGGGCCACGTCAGCGCCGCGACGCCCACACCATAGGGCCGTGGCGCCATGACCTAATCTGTCTCAAATTTTGGGTCAAGCCTAAGGTCAAACCCTAATCCGATTTGACCTAATTTTTCACCTATAAATACAGACATACCCTTCATTATTAATTACACTTGATTTTCATATAATTATTCTAAGTCTTAGAGACTAAGAATCAAAATACTCTCTCGAACCTCTGCCGTATTTCCTAGCTTTCCAAATGAGGAATACATTGAAACTTGGAGCTTGCAATCGAAAGGGCATTTGCGTGCGCACCCACAGTTGATAGAGATTTCAGATATTGTAAACATGTAAGTATCATTCAAGTTTTATGTTTACGATTTTAAATTACCCTATAGTCAAACAGTTTTACGTTTGTTGGGTTTGAAACAAGTTTTCAATATCTCATACAAAAACCCTTCAATATCGTGCCATGAATTTTCAGAAAAGTACTCAGATGTGAAAATAAAAGGTAGTTATATAATAAATTCATATCATTTCCTTATTTATCTATTCATTTATAATTGTTTGATTCATACTGAATTCCTTAAATTATTGCAGGATTCACAATTCCAGCAGGTTGGATAATGGTAGTATGTCCACCATCAGTTCATCTTGATTCAAATAACTATGAGGATCCCCATGTCTTCAATCCATGGCGTTGGAAGGCAAGTGATCGGATACTAATATTAATAATTCAATCCATTTTCTTTTCATGTACTAACATTTTATAATGGAGTTGTCTTAAACTATGGAAATCTGTACATATTAAACGAGGAAGAACTACATAGTGCATCCAAAAAGTTCATGGCATTTGGTGGAGGTCTCAGACTATGTGCTGGAGCTGATCTTGCCAAGCTGCAAATTTCCATTTTTCTCCATTACTTGGTCACCAAGTACAGGTAAACCGCGATATTTCAAGATAAAATGGTTCAATTGTATAAAAGAAAATTAAGTCACTAATATTTTGATATCAATTTTTCAGGTGGAGAATGAAGAAAGAAGGGAACATTGTGCGGAAACCGGGCTTGTTTTTCCTGGATGGGTTACAGATGCACATCTCTGAAAGAAAGAAAGAAGATTATCAAAACCAGCACATAAGCTAGCTGATGAGCAGTTGATATTATTTAAATGTATGTTATAATGGATGTTATATATGTGTGACAAGTTAGTTGTATATGTGTGACAAGTTAGTTGTATATGTGTACCAATTGCTGGTATAGATTGGTCTAGCTAAACTATCAGAAATGTAATATATGTTAATTCAAATTATCTTTGTCTATTAGTGAAATTTATAGGTATACTGTAAGCATCATGAATTCACGCACAATCGATATGTTTGTTTCACATTGTTCTTTTGGAAATTGAACACCTAAAATTGTTCTCTAGAAATTTATTCCCTTATTAATTTGGAGCGGGGTGAGAAGTTTCTCTATGATTTTCTATAAAGTCAATACTAACTAGAATGGTCAAAATCACACCGTGAACTATCACCATTTATGTATTAAGATACAAAATCATCTAAACTATCACCATTTATATATTAAGATACCTCTGTGGGTATAACAATTGCGATAAGTAATCACTTTTACAACAAACCTAAATTTCAACAAACCGAAATAACAAGCTGAAATTACAACCACTTTGATTTGTTGGGTCGAGTGATTTCAAGACAAGATTGCTCGTATATATCCTTTATCGGACAATAGTCTCCCAAGATTTTTATCCTTTACAACAACTTAACAAATGAGCAAAGGAAACTCAAGTGTTTTTTGAAGAACTTAGAGTACGAAATGATTTAGAAGAAGATTTATGTTTCTGTTTTCTACCAACAATTGAGCAAAGGCTTTATAGTATTACTTCTCAGATATCAACTAATGGTCGTTAATAGCCATGTAATGACAATTAGTGATGAGTAATTCAGCCAAGTAAATGACTGAATTAATGAGCAACGTAATGGAGCTTTAATGAGGAGTTATTCAGCCAAGTAAATGACTGAATTGATGTGCAAAGTAATGGAGTTTTAACGCTCCAAAACCAACCCAAAAGGCGTAAACTTTCGCCTTCCGTCGATTCTCTTCCCAATTTTATCTTTCCTGAAACTCCAGGGACCAAACTGTAAATATTAAGTAATTTGGGTCCAAAAGATAATATCAGAAGAAGCTCACGACCCACGACTCGAGCCCGACAGGCGGGGGGCGGCGTGCGTGTTGGCTTAGCCTCGAACCCGAGCACATCTAGGTCCTCCCTCCTTCAAGCACATGGGTTACCCTTTGGGGTTCCAAACCCTTAGCCAATTTTGAGACTTATAAAATGAACAAATCTTCCTCCCCCCACCGATGAGGGAGAATTGTTTCCACCACATTTTCATGAATGACCAATATCTCTTTCATTTCTCAACGTGATAATTACAAGTAGGTGTGAATAATCAAAGAACATTTGATAGATTGGGCAACTGGCAAATTTCCAACAACCTCAACTAAACTCAAGTAGGAAAAAGAACATTTGAAAAAAAAAAACGTTAGTTCAGATGTATTTTTAACCATTAACTCTACTTATCACTAAGGTGGCAACTGAAAGGAAGACCTTGAAGTTCTGTACAAACAGTTGTCAACTACTGAAGGTGGGACTTTTTAAAATGGTTTCTTGTTTTCCTAACATGAAGTAAGAGGCAGTTGACTGTTCTTCTCTTTAGAATTGACGAAGTGTGATAGCATATAGTAGCTCGTACGTGAAAAGAAATGTATTGTGTCATTTTAGTTCTGTAGTTCGTATGCATCAGTGAACAAGCTCATGCTCGTGATTATTATCGCTAGTATTATGTTCTTGCTGAGTTAAGTGCAGTAAAAACTTTGAGTGCCATTTTCTTGGTTTAGCAGAATATTACACATAGATTAATTTTCTTTTTAAGTTGGATATATGTAGTAGTAGTAGTAGACGACATTGATGGACTCTGAATTTATTATCTATGAAAATTGATGATTGAAATTAACAATTGGGAGATGGAAAGCAATTTCGTGAAAAGGGAGGAGGAAGAAGACAAGCGAAGACTTTGAACTAGGAAATACTAGAGAAATGTTTGGTCTAATGATGATACATATTGAAGATGCGAATAATTGTGAATTTGATTATATCATCGTATTAAAGAAAATTTATATAAAACATGTTTAATGTAATAGAAAATGATTTATGGGTAGTGTTTACGCACTGATTATGTTTATTAATTATTTTGGATGATTTTGCTAGTTTTAAAAATTGGGGGTATAAATCATATTTCATATTTTTAAGAAAATTAATTATTTTGGATGATTTTGCTAGTTTTAAAAATTGGGGGTATAAATCATATTTCATATTTCATATTTCATATTTTTAAGAAAAAATACATTCCAATAATCAAATATTATTTGTAAAAACTATGATCAAACATAACTACAATTCCAACTTCAATTTTTTTTTTTTTTTTTTTTGGTTTCTATGACCAAACGCCTACTAAGTTTCATAAGATGCTTCACTTCACAAATAAGGCATATGTTAAACTGCCAGAATGCATCAGAATCCGAACTTTCCAATTTCTGAGCACCAAAGACACTTTAAAAGACATCCAATCAATTAGGATACCAACATTCCATGGACCAGGGCAGCTCTAAGGTTCATCGTCCGTTTTTGTGATACCTTATGACTTATGTTGTCCATTGATATGCAATCAGTATACAGAACATTCGTCGTTGCAAGGTCAAACTCTTGGATCACCGTACTGAGAGTTCCTTGCCTATGTGAATTGTTTTTCATAAAACTGGTTTTCTTTGCCAATGTGAATTATTTTCATAAAACTGGGTTTCCTTGCCAATGCGAATTATTTTCATAAAAATGGTTTTCCCTGCCAATGTGAATTGTTTGTCATTCTGTTTTTACCCAATTCTTTAAAAAAAACTCTTCTTCTTTTCCAGGTCTTTAAGTAGGCGTTTGACCATAGAAACCAAAAACAATTTCATTTTTTTTTTGAAATTTTTGGAGTTGGAGTTATGTTTGGCCATAGTTTTTGCAAATAATATTTGGTTGTTGGAATAAACTTTTTATAACAAATATGAAATATGATTTATACCTCCCAATTTTTTAAAACTAGCAAAACCACCCAAAATAATTAATAAACATACGAGTGCGTAAACACCATCCATCAATCATTTTCTATTACATTAAGCATGATTTATATAGACTTTCTTTAATATAATGATATAATCAAGTTCACGAAACTCATCGGTCGAATCTACTACGGGGTCAAATTTATAAAAATAAAAATGTAGGGTAAAATTTCAAAAGTATAAGATAAAATCAATGACCAAAAACAAAAAATAAAAATTGTAAAAACAAGGTTTGAGGTGTTTTTCATACTCCATATACAACTGTATTTAGAATTTTCATGACCAAACACGAGTTTTTTAAAAAAGTGATTTTTTTTCCGAAAAAAGTAAAAAATCTCTATGGCCAAACGGGTAAAAATCTCACTTTCCAAAATGTCTCGGTGTACTTAATAGTTAATACATATGCCTATGTCTATCAGAAAGCCGAGGAGAAAGGCAAAAAAAAAAAAAATTGGGACAGAATTGCTAATGTCCTTGTTTTGAAAGGTGTAAGTGATGATGTCGTTTTCAAGCAACGGAATTTTTTTTATGCCTTTTAACTTTTAACTGCTACGTTTGGTGGGAGATATGTATAAAAGACTTTTACCAATAAATATTCATCATGTCTAAATATATGAATACAAGTGACAGTTCAAACAGGCTTATCAATTCATAATTGGGCTAGCAGTTTTAGGAACTCAAAAAATAAATTTCTGTTCTCTCCATGTAGAAACGCATTCTTGACATCCAGCCGATGAATCGGCCAAGTCTTTGAAAGAGCCAAGCTAAGTACGGTACGAATGGTAGCCGGTTTGACCACGGACTAAACGTCTCACCACAATCAATACCAACCCGTCTTTGAGTCTTACCATCACCAACAAGTCGCGCCTTATGCCGAGCAAAGGACCCATCCGAATTCTCCTTGTGAGCAAAAATCCACATAGACACGATAATATTAGTACCATATGGACGGGCACCAACTCCCACGTCTTATTATTAATGCGGACAACCGGATTGCGGGGCAAGGGGGATTTAGAGACATCCGAATGTAAGTTAAAATGTCTTTTAGGTGTAAAAATACCCCGCCGACTACGAGTGACCGGTCTATGACTCGAGGAAGAATGGAGTGAATTTTGGGAATTTTCCGGTTCGGGACGGACGGCGTGACGGTGGCTTGGCTCTTCTCGGCCCAAATCGGTAAAAAACGGGCTCCTCGGTTTACTGGACCGGTTCCGGGCCGGGGCGGCCCAATTTCGGAACTGCTGGCTCCGCCGATCGGAACAACGGGGATAATCTTTGGCGATGATACCAGGGGACCGGCGGGCGGTGGGCCCGCCGGGGGATTTGGGGCACGGGAGTTGTCCGAAAAATTCCGAATAATATACGGGGATATTTGGTCATCCAAAAAATTATACAACTTAGGTTCGGGAGTATGAACTTTTGTAAACGGGAATTGAGTTTCATCAAAAATGACATGGCGATTGATTATGATTTTCTTAGAGGATAAATCAAAACACTTATAACCACGATAATTTGACGGATAACCCAAAAACACACACGGGGTAGACCGAGCTCCGGAGTTTGTTAATTGTTGTGGATGGGAATAGTGGATAACACAAGCACCCAAAAATGAAGGTGAGAATAAGAAGGGTTTTTATTATATAAGATTTTGAGAGGGGAAGAATATGTCGACCTTTAGACGGAATTATGTTCAGAAGGTAAGTGGCCATTTGTAGAGCATGATGCCAAAAATACGGAGGTATGGAGGCATGGATTAGGAGAGTTCGGACAATGTTATTTATGGAACGAATTTTGCGTTCGGCTTTCCCATTTTGTGAAGATGTATGAGGACATGAAAACCGAAAATTTATCCCATGAGTAGCACAAAATTCTCGAAACTCCCTATTGTCATACTCTTTCCCATTATCACATTGAATATTTTTTATTTCTCTTTCGAATTGAGTACGAATGAATGCTCTAAATTTTATGAAGACGGAAAACACTTGTGATTTATTCGCAATTGGAAACGTCCACAAAAATCTAGAATAATCGTCTAAAAAGAGAACATAATATCGATGACCCATTGAACTAAGAACAGGAGATGTCCATAAGTCGCTATGAACAATGTCAAATGGCATAGAAGTATGAGAATTGGAGTCTACAAATGGCAACTTAACACATTACCAATAATTATCCCCCCTGAGAGATATGTATAAAAGACTTTTACCAATAAATATTCATCATGTCTAAATATATGAATACAAGTGACAGTTCAAACAGGCTTATCAATTCATAATTGGGCTAGCAGTTTTAGGAACTCAAAAAATAAATTTCTGTGAAACATGACTAAATAATTAACTCAACAGCGCATATCCTAAAATAATGGTTAGAAGTTGCAGTCTTTGTTGGTGCTACTCCTTTGTTGAAAACCTAAAATCCCTAACCACTCTTCCAACGCACGCAAATTAACATAGCAACCACTATTTCCTTGACATTTCTCCACTTATAAATCACACATCATAAAGTTTCTTCCCAACCCAAATGGCTTTCAAAAAGTTGTTGATCTCAATCTCTACTTTCAAGGATGTTCTGATGTTAAAGGTGATTAAGGTAAGTAATAATCAGAATAAGTCAAGAGTTCATCATGAAGTGGCTGGAGAAAGGTGTTGTGTGTGCTTATCAAGATTGAAGGATGGAGATGACAATAGAGTCTTGCCTTGCCTACATGAATTTCATCGCGAATGTGTCGATAGGTGGTTAAATGGTGCACGGAGAACGTGTCCAGTTTGTCGATTTTCAATGGAAGATGGAAAGAAGTTATCTCTCAAATCAGAGGAGTTAACAGAGGAGATGGTCATTTGGTTTTCCTCTTTTCATGTTGCTGGCTTCTGATCAACCGTACAAAATGATAACATGTTGATAATATAGCAGTGGAAGCATTTCCTAGTTACTATATGGCACTGCATTTTGTCACAAAACATTGGAATCTGAAAAAAAAGAAGGCACCACTAATACTTCAGTAACAATTCGCCTTGGTTTTCCATTTGTTTGGGGTGCATTGATTTCTAATTTTCATTTTACACTTGATAGTGTAAATAGTCAAAAGTACTGTATAAATGATTTTTCAATTCTTAGCATCATTCACTCCCAAGAACATATCAACTTATTCTGATCTCAGGGCTTAAGTATTTATCAATTCCAGTGGACTCAATTATAAAATGGTAGACTAATTTCAGGACAAACAATACCAAATTGTTTGGGGGAAAATAAGAGACCAATTACGGAAGTAAACTCATAATTTAAGTTTCGACCAGTATACACAACCAAAATGATTGGAACAGGAACCTAGCTAGTGAAGTAGTGATCAAACACTTCATAAAGCAATTCAAGGGCAAAAAGTTCCGTTGCCGGGAATCGAACCCGGGTCTCCTGGGTGAAAGCCAGATATCCTAACCGCTGGACGACAACGGAAGTTGCTATAATGTGATTCAACATATTTGTACTAAATAATTACCAACTAATTTACATATAGAATAACGTTGGTAAAACTTATATACGAAGTACTGAACATATAGTTTTAACTAACCATATATCCAAGCTAGCTCGGCTTAGTTAACTCTTTTAGACGAATGATTCTACACCAACCGAGTTGACTCTAGCTAGTTCCAATTTGCACGTACGTGAAACTAATTGACATTTGAACTGTTTATATACTTGCTTTGGAGTTCATATGAGAAGAACAAAATGTATTATTTTTGGAAAATATCATTGGAGAATACAAAATATACTAAGAAGAACACAAAGATAAAGGTTTGATAATATGAACAACGAACACATAATTGAAGACATGAAACACGTGCGAAACGCTTTTTTAGAAACGATATTTGTTCCCTCTCATCTGTGAAATTGTTATGGGATTGTATGCAAATAGTTTAGTGGATATGACAAGTCTTTGAATTCTCCACTAAGCAAATAGTGTAGAAATTCATATAGAAAAGCAAACACTTGAACTTAATCTTTTTGGAATTGGAGAAGAAAGAGTATTTTCCAGAGAGAAAAAAGTTACTTTGCAAAGAGAAGAAATTACTCTGCAGAGTTACTCTACAGAAAAAAGTTACTTTAGAATTTTAATAAATTGGCTTTATATAAAATTTGTGGTAACCAAATAATGAAAGGACACACCCTTTCATTAAGACACATTTTTATTTAAAATATTTAATTTAATTTAAACAAAATTCTAACAATTCCCCACTTGTTTAAATATAATTTAGGACACAAAAATCAAGTTATGTTCACGCATAAAGTAATGTATCTTTCGATTTAAACGTTACCTTAGTACAATGTCACAAGACGAAATCGAAATCTCATATAGCATAATAGATTTGAACATGTTATTCCTCGTGATACATAAACATTTCATTCCTGCTTTCCACTCAAACGTGCTTAGCACTCTTATGGCCATGTGCTATCCAAAATTCATGAACATTTATGAGAGTAACTCCACCTCTCAATCGAAGCGGCACCATTTTTATGTTCATATATGTGAAGTTCTTTCAGTGTCTTTGTCACATTTGAGACACTTGTTCCTTGAACTGAACATCATTAAGAGTATAAGAACTCAACCCTCTAATATGTGACAACCAGTACTAGTATATCTCTTACTTAAGTACTGAAATATCCACGTATCAATAACTTGTTGTTACCCTTTGAATCCATAACTATTCATTTCATAGTGCCGGGTAGGGTTGACATTATTGGTGGACCTGAATTTGAAGTTTTTACACTTGAAGTTGTTTCACCAACTTACTTATAAGAGATTTTATAAATATACTAGTCAAACTACTCTTTGACTTCACAAACGTGAATGAGATAATTCAATTTTGATATAATTTTCTCATATAATTAATCTTGTCAAAGACTCACATGTCTTGACTTCTCATTATACAAATATTTTTATACGCTCGAGTTAGAATGACTTGACTATCACAAAGTGAAGCTCACACTTTGCAAGTCAATACAATTCCTACAAGAATTTTCTCAACCAATCAACTCCTTAATACGTTTCTGTTAAAGCAATAAATGATCAATGACTCTTGCAAACTCAATTTGACCAAAATATTTCATCATTTTTTTTTATTTACTCGATCTTGGATCAAATAGGATATTATGCTCTTGTAGGTCTAAGTGACTAAATTTATTTAGCATTTTCTTCTCAATTTAACAAATTTCACTCAATACATTACCCCGACTATATTGTTTAATATTGATACCCAACATAGTATCAATTTACCCAAGATCTTTTATATCGAATGTGAAAGAAAGAAAATTTCATTGTTTCTATTTTGCCATATAAACCTCTTTGTTTCTATTATACTATAGAAATCTCTTTATTTATATTATGTTCTTAATATCACCTATTGCAAAAAATAAACTAGCACAAATAAAAACCACATACTTTGGTGTGTATACAACTTTTCAAGTATTCATGAAATAATAAAATTTTTTTTAATGACACCCCTTCATTAAATAACACAACTTTATCCTTTGAAGGCATAAAAATAATTATCTAATATTAACTTCTAATCATAAGTCAAATACCATCACTGTTCAAATAATTCAATATTTTTTTTCATAACACAACTCAAAATTGTTATATTTCTGTCAAATCATCAAACTCATAAAGATCCTTAACCTTAAACAACAAATATCATTCTCATGATCTTAAAGTGATAAAAATAATTTTCAAGTATTGATATGATTGTTATAAATAAAATAATTCATATCATCTCGTACTTGAAAATAAACTTCACATATGATCTTTATGCAAGGATAACGAATCACAATTATCACATAAGAAAATATTTATTCCTAAAATTAATAAGCATTTGAATATCATGACAAGTGTATTATTCACCCTAATATTTATGGAAATAAATTTCACTAAAATCACAAAAGGCAGAAATTTATAAAAATAAGTAGAGTTAAAAAAGTAGAACCTGATTTTTGTTTTCACTTCCTTGGTGATTCATCTTTTTGTTGCGATCACTTTTGCCATATCAATGATCAAAACTGTTAAATATACCGTGTATATAAGTAATAGGTAAATATTAGTCACGGTTTTGTCTTCCTTCTAGTGTAAATATTATCATAATTATAAGAGTCTTGTTAATATTTTCTCCCAAATTTTTTTCGTCCAAACAGGCCGGTTCCGAGCTCCCTTCCTCGATTTCCGTGCTCGAAAATTATTTTTCTCTTCCCAAATTTTTCTTCCAAATCCCTACATCACGTCTTGCGTTGCTATTATGGCTAAGAACACGTTTCACCAAGCCCTTGCTATTTCTAATATCAAGAATCAGATCCCTATCATTCTTGAAATAGAAAACGTCCAATATGCGACGTGGGTCGAACTGTTCAAAGTTCATGCACGCTCGCATAAAGTCCTCCATCACATTATCCCTGCGGCTCCTACGGATACAACGATGCCAAAACTCAAAGATGATCCTAAGTTATGGACGACGCTTAATGCTACTGTTCTTCAGTGGATTTATTCCACTAGTTTTATCGACATGTTGCAAACGATTATCGAACCAAACGTTACGGCGATGACGGCTTGGAATAGAGTACGTGATATATTCCATGATAATCAAAATTCTCATGTTGTTACCTTGGAGCAGGAATTCTCCCACGTCAATATGGAGGATTTCCCTAACATTCAGCATATTGCAAATGGTTGAAGGAATTGGCGGACCAACTCTGTAATATTATGCGCCAGTTACCAACGACCGCCTTGTCCTTCAGATGGTTGCAGGCCTTTCTGAGGCATATAGTGGTGTTGGCACGCTTCTTCGTCAGAGCAACCCTCTTCCGCAATTTTATCAGGCTCATTCTATACTTACGTTCGAAGAAGTCGACTTGGCCAAAAAAATGGCTACCAGTGCTAGTCCCGTAGTCATGATGACAGAGTCTAATTTTCTCCCTTCCGATTCTAACAACTCGGGCCAAAACCGCAACAACGGTGGAGGTAAAAGGGGTCAGAATCGAAAAAATAATTTCAAAAATCGCGACGGCAACATAGGTGGCAGCTGGAACAGTGGTGGTGGCAGTGGTGGCCCTCGGGTCAGTCGCAGACATCAACAATCTTGGTCCCAGCAGTGGAATTGGGCCAGTAAACTTGGGCCAAACAATGGCTGTTTTCAGGGGTATTACCCGGGAAACTGGGCCCATAATTCTCAACAGCCCACGCCCAGTTTCTCGTGTCCAGTCTCGGGTTTCAGACCAAGTTATGGGTCGGGGTAGCAGGGCAGTGTTCTTTGTCCTCGACCTTCGCAGGCCCACCATGCAGCGGGTCCCACACAAACCGACATTGAAGTCGCTATGCACACACTTGGATTAAATCTCCCGACCCAAATTTATTGGTACATGGACACCGGAGCCACTACCCACATGACATCCGAACCAGGTACTCTCTCGTCTTATTCCAATTTGAGCAGCCCTCGTGGCATAATTTTTGGTAATGGTACTTCAATTCCAATTCGTAGTTATGGTCATAAAACGTTGTCACCCCCCATACGCCCCTTATCTTTAAAAATACCCTTCACGCTCCTAAATTGATTAAAAATTTAGCGTCCGACCGTAAATTCACCACTGATAATTCTATTTATGTTAAATTTGATCTGTTTGGGTTTTCTATGAAGGATTTCAAGACGGGGAGTCCTCTCGTGAGGTGTGATAGTATGAGAGATCTATATCTTATCACGTCGCGTTCTGGTTTTTCGAGTCAAGGCTTGCCATCAACTTTTGCAGCTCTTGTCCCTTCCTTGTGGCATGCTCGTCTAGGTCATCCGGGGTCATCTATTTTGTCTTCGTTAGATAAAAATAATTTTATTTCTTGTAAGGGTACGCGTAGTACTCCAAATTGTCAATCTTGCTCGTTAGGAAAAATTGTTAGGTTGCCATTTGAAGACTCTAATTCTCATACTTTAATGCCATTTGATGTTATTCATAGCGATTTGTGGACATCTCATGTTCTCAGTTCTTTGGGTCATCGTTATTATGTTCTATTTTTGGATGATTATTCTAAATTTTTATTGAACTTTTCCGATATCGAAAAAATCTCAAGTTTTTTTCACTTTCTTAAAATTTAGAGCATTCATTAGAACCCAATTCAAACGGGAAATAAAAAATATTCAATGTGATAATGACAAAGAATATGATAATGGGGTGTTTCGGGAATTTTGTGCTAATAATGGAATTAATTTTCATTTTTCTTGTCCTCATACGTCTTCACAAAATAGGAAAGCCAAACGCAAAATTCGTACCATTAATAACATTGTCCGAACTCTATTGATTCATGCTTCCGTACCTTCTTGTTTTTGGTATCAAGCTCTACAAATGACTACATATCTTCTTAACGTTCTTCCTTCCAAAGTTTGACATATTTGTCCCCTCTTCAAATTTTATTTAATAAGACTCTTTCGTATTCCCATCTTAGGGTCTTTGGGTGCTTGTGTTATCCACTCTTTCCGTCCACCACAATTAACAAACTTCAGACTCGTTCTACCCCTTGTGTGTTTTTGGGTTTTCTCGTCAAATCAATGTGGTTACAAATGTTTTGACTTATCATCTAATAAAATCATCATTAGTCGCCATGTAATTTTTTATGAATCCCAATTTCTATTTGCTAATGTTAATAATCTCGTGCCTAGTTCGTATAATTTTTTGAATGATGATATATCTCCGTATATTATTCACCATTTTTCAGACGTTCCCGCACCCCAAATCCACCAGCTGGCCCACTGCTCACTGGCTCCAATGTTCCGTCGCCAGTTATTATTCCAGACGGTGAGTCCAGTCCCGTAACTAGGCTAGTGACGGTAAATGGTCCAGATGCCCACCACATTACCGCTAGTGTTCTAGTAACGAGCTCATCTGATTTTCTTGTTGGGCCAGCACGCCCACTACAGTTGGCCAATCCGTCACGTGTCCTGATAGTTCCCAAAATCCACCCAATTTCCCTCCGGGATATAGACCGGTCACTCGTAGTCAACGGGATATTTTTAAACCAAAAAGATATTTTAATTTAAATTCTAATGTTCTTAAATCACCCTTACCCCGTAATCCTGTGTCTGCTTTAAATGATCCGAATTGGAAAATTGGTATGGCCGATGAATATAATGCTCTTATTGATAATAAGACGTGGGAGTTGGAGCCCCGTCCATCTGGTGTTAATATTATTCGGTCTATGTGGATTTTTGCTCATAAGGACAATTCTGACGGTTCTTTTGCGAGGCATAAGGCTCGTCTTGTCGGTGATGGTAAGACTGAGCAGGTTGGTGTGGATTGTGGTGAGACGTTTAGTCCGATGGTCAAGCCGCTACCATTCGCATTATGCTCAGCTTGGCTCTTTCAAAGCATGACCCATTCATCAGTTAGATGTGAAGAATGTTTTCTTACATGGTGATTTCAAGGAAACAGTCTATATGCATCAGCCCTTGGGGTTTAGGGACCCTAAATATCCTCATCATGTTTGTTTTTTGAAGAAGTCCTTGTATGGGCTTAAGCAGTCCCCACGGGCTTGGTATAAGAGGTTTGTAGACTATGTTTCGACTATTGGATTCTCTCACAGCAGGTCTGATAATTCATTATTCATATATCATTGTGGTTCTTCCTTGACTTATATTCTGTTATATCTGGATGATATTATTTTGACCGCCTCTTCTGATGCATTACGTCAGTCTATCATGACAATGCTCAGTTCTGAGTTTGCTGTGAAAGACTTGGGGGCCTTGAGTTACTTTTTGAGAATTGTTGTCACTCGTCATGCATGTGGGTTGTTCTTATCATAGAGGAAGTATGCAACTGAGATCATTGAGAGGACTGGAATGTCATCCTGTAAGTCCACTTCCACTCCAGTTGATGCTAAACCCAAATTGGGGGCTGCGGCTGGCTCCCCTTACGAGGATCTGACCCGATATCGCAATCTTGCAGGGGCCCTTCAGTATCTTACGTTCACGAGACTAGATATTACATATGTTGTACAACAAGTGTGTTTATTTATGCATGCTCCCAGGGTTGAGCACATGAAGGCGCTCAAACACATTATTCGGTATATCTAGGGGACACTTGACTATGGCTTGCATTTATATCCGTCATCGACGTCTACACTTGTCTCGTATACAGATGTTGATTGGGGTGGCTGTCCAGACATCAGATGCTCTACGTCTGACTATTGTATGTTCATTGGCCATAACTTGGTCTCCTGGTTTGCAAAACGTCAGTCAACGTTGTCCCGCTATAGTGTAGAGGCTGAGTATCGAGGGGTAGTCAATGTGGTCTCTGAATCTTGTTGGTTACGTAATCTTCTTTTAGAGCTTTATTGTCCTATTATGAAAGCTACTTTGGTGTATTGTGATAATGTTAGTGCTATCTACCTTTCTGGTAATCCGGTTCAACACCAGCGCACTAAATATATCGAGATGGACATTCACTTTGTTCGAGAAAAGGTAGCTCATGGACAAGTACGTGTTTGTCATGTCCCTTTCAGGTATCAAATTGCAGATATCTTTACAAAGGGTCTTCCCTCGGTCCTTTTTGAAGATTTTAGGGACATTCTCAGCGTTCGAAGACCGCCCGCTATGACTACGGGGTGTGTTAAATATACCATGTATACAAGTAATATGTAAATATTAGTAACGGTTTTGTCTTCCTTCTAGTGTAAATATTATCATAATTAATGTTGTACACTTACCATAATTATAAGAGTCTTGTACTAATGGAATAGGGTTTTGGTTTTAGAATATGAATAAATTTTCTATTATGGAGAATTGTAATTTGTATATATACTCATTCATTAATGAGAATAATCATGAGATTATTTCTTTCAAAAACCGTTCCCTTCACCATTTCTAAATTTATGGTAATCACTTTTTCCTTAAATAATGGAAATCCTCACATCTCCAAAATGCAGCACCATTTGACACACGACTTGAGTCCTCAATATGACATTGTTATAATCACGAACCAACTTGAAGTCTTGAAGCCGTTGGAGAAGGAGAAAAACAGAGGACCAAAGTTTCTTCTCCAGTTTAACATCAATAAGGACACCCATGGAACTTATGATATTAATGGCCAAGAGACTCACAGTGCCATTGATAATTACTCACTCCGTTCCATTATAAGTGTCTTAGTTTGATTTGTCACAAAGTTTAAGAAATAAAAAAATACTTTTGAATTTTGTGATCTTAAATTAAAGATATGAGTAATATATGAAAATGTCATTTGAATCTTGTGGCTTTAAACTTGTCATATATGATGTTTGAATTGTCAACTTACTAAATATAGAAAAAGACAATTTTTTGGGACAGATAAAAAAAGTAACACATGGGATGGAGGGAATAATATTCTTCTTCTACATGTAAAGTTTATGCCAAAAGTCTAACTCCTTTCATTGGCACTTTTCTTGACCGTTTCTTCCTTTGCCACCAATTGAACATGAAAGTGAAGAAATCCTCATATACCTTTTTATTACGGCATTCCGAAAGTAACAGATTGATTAGCCAATTGAGATTCAATTTCATTGAATAACCACCACAACCGTAAATGTCCTTCTAACCAGAAAATCAAGAATTAAGAAAAAATTTATGTTGTACACTTAAAATATCATTTTTAGATTGTTGAAAAATATTATTCGAGAATACAAAATATACGAAGAAGAACACAAAGATAATGTTTGATAATATGAACAACGAACACAGAATTAAAGGCTTGAAACACGTGCGGAACGCTTTCCTAAAAATGATATTTGCTCCTCTCCTCTGCAAGATTGCTATGGGATTGTACATAAATAGTTTTAATGGATATGACAAGCCTTTGAATTCTACACTAAACAAATAGTGAAGAAATTCATATAGGAAAGCAAAATTTTGAACTTAATCTTTTTGGAATTGGAGAAGGAGTATTTTATAGAGATGAAAAAGTTACTATGCAAAGAGAAGAAATTACTCTGCAAAGTTATTCTACGGGAAAAAGTTACTTTAGAATGTTAAGAAATTAGCTTTATATAAAATTGGTGGTAACCAAATAATGAAATGACTCACCCTTTTATTTAAAAGACACATTTTTATTTAAAATATTTAATTTTATTTAAATAAAATTCTAACAATTATTTTGAATCAAACAAATTTACACTTTATGTGAAGGAAATAATAATTTTCCCACTGAATCATTTAGGAGTCATTAATTAGGTTTCACGTGGCAAGAGAATATTGTTAATGTATTACTACTAGTTTATTTCTAAAAAGAGAACTTCAACATGAGAAAAGGGAAATATATGAAAAGGAGCAAGGGGTTGTTCGATTGCTTGTTAGAATTATGAAGATATTAGTAATGCAAGATTTCGTTATTTATGTATTAATTGTGAATAATTTAGTTATTCATGTAGTAGTTATTCCATCTTTAGCATAAAATAATACATAGATTGTTTCATAACATATATATTTATTATTTATGTAAAAAACAAAAACAGGCATTGTATTAGCAATGCTATGTTTCTATGTAAAAAAGAGAAAAACCAATCAAGCATTGTATAACTTTGCTAGATTCTATGTGTAAATCTTGTTCCTATTTTTATAATTAAACAAGGTATAAAGTTGTGTTAATTTTAATATATGGATAACTTTTCTCTAACCGCCGATCAAACGACCCTAACAACTTCCATTAAAGAAAGCATTTACAACATTCATTGCTTTTGACTATGTCGATGAAATGGGCTGCGAAGACACCACGAGAAGAACTCGAATCTGCTCTTTCTATTGAAAAAATCTCATGGATGAATCGGGCGTCATGGTACTAAAGCATTGGATAATGAATTCATTGACTGGACTAGACCGGACCCATTCCTTGAATTGTTCCAACCAAAACTTCATTTGTCGTGTGTATGCAACACGAGAAAAAGGTAACACAAAAGAAAGAGCAGATCGAAATGAGGTGCACATTCAATTAATTTGGAACCTAGTAAAAGACTTGGCCTACATTAACATCTCTGTTGACGACTAATTAAGGTTCCAATAGACATGGATGACTGTTCTCTGCTCCCTGAAAATGACTACTCTCTTCGTGGGTTTTCTTGCACTCACGGGTTTTTTGGCATTTTGATAAAGTTATACAAATATTAATAATATATGTATAAATTATTAAAAAAAAATTATGTATTATTTTATGTGAATTAGTTATGCATGATTTAGTTACATTATTCATGTTATGAAAGGGAGCCTTGGAGTAACTGGTAAAGTTGTTGTCATGTGATCAGGAGGTTATGTGTTCAAGCCGTGGAAACAACCTCTTGCAGAAATATGAGGTAAGACTGCGTACAATAGACCCATGTTATCCGGCCCTTCCTCGGAACCCGCGCATAGTGGAAGCTTAGTGCACCGGGCTGCCCCATTCATGTATTAGTTATTCCACATTCTATCTTGTATAAAATAATACATAAATTTCTTTATAACTTATAAATGTATTAGACATGCGAGTTTCTAAATTGTAAATCAAACACCGTATTAATTTATATATAAATAATTTATCTCATAACCAACCACCAAATGTACGTATTATTACTTAGGCATGATTTGATACATGAATAACTCATCTCCAATCCAGCTACCAAATGACTCCTCACGGTTGTTAACTTCAAATTAAGGTTATTTCAAGATTATAATTTTGAAATTTCAAGAATCAAGATGGATAATCTCACTTTCTATATGAAATAGAGAATTACTCTCTCCCTTTCAAAATGTTTGTCTTACTTTTCTTTTTGGATCGTTTAAAAAAGAATGTCTCTTTCCTTTTTTTGTAACTCTTTAATTCCAACTTTCTGCATAACACATTTAAGACCACATGATTAAAGAGTATTTTGGTACATTCTACATATATTTAGTTTAAGACCACAAGATTCAAAAGTCTTCTTTACTTTTGAAATTTCATGTCTAGTCAAAATCACACAAACATTTTGAAACGGAGGGAGTATATGATATTATTTTAGTACAAATTGTATCATGATTTTAACTAATACTCCCTTTGTCTCTACTTATCACATTTTTCATTTACACGCTCTTTAAATTTTTTTTTATAAAAGTAGTATTTTGACTATTTTACCCTCTTAATATATTTCATTAGGCAATCTCTCATAAATATCTACTCCATCAATGGTGAAAACCTCTTAAATGTTGCTAATTAATACAAGGGTAAAATGAAAAAACTTAATTTTATCTTGGTTAAATAAAATGATAAGTATTTTTAGTAAGGACGATAAGTATTTTGGGACGGAGGGAGTATAATAGTAATATTCATAAAATCTAATCACAATTTTAAATTGGAATAACTCTTGTTTACCCGTAAAATGGTACAGTTAAATTTGTATATGTGATCAAGGACAAGTGAATCTCAAGTGACATGTGAGATAGGAATTTTAGATGAATTGTACTAAAAATGAATAGTAACAAGACAAAATAAAGTAAAACTTAGCATGAGTCTTATGACAGCTTATGGGCAAAGTGGTGTTAGCTTGTATGAAAGCACAGAAATCAAGAGAATAATAATAAGTATTTTGTAATTCCAAGAATCAGATGGGTTACAATGGAATGAAATGTCGTATTTATACATGAGCTACACGGGTACACAATCCACGAAATATGCTCTCATAAATACAAGATAATAAATGTTGTAATAATTGAACAATCAATCTCTCAATAAATGTCATTAAAAGGCTTTTGGAAGTCGTATTACTAACTTTCGTAACGGTCGTCTGTTACGATGCAAACGACTCTTAGCCTTCTTTACTACCGATACTGGTCTTGCTTGTGTCGCTTCCGATACCATGCGTACCAAATCAATAGCGATGTAATTTGACGTGTACCTGACACATCATTACACTCCACGTGTCACACCATAATTCGTACAACAATCTTATACGAATTTTGTCTTATACAACTCTTAGTCCGTGTAATGTATAATTGGAATGGAAGAAATAGGCGGAATGGATAAAGGAGAGGGACAAGGGCGGTCTTACATGGCCTTCGGGCTTTCTTATTCCAGGAAAGTATACAGCAGTTAAGTTTAATATATTAATCCATGTGCCATATTTATATGACACTAGGAGTACTACTTTCTAGAAATGTCAAATGACTTTTACTTTGACTTCCAATTTCCCAACATCTGCTAAATATTTTGAATAATAAAACAACAACTACAATTAATAGTACACGTAAACTAGCTTTTAACATCCAAACGATGTCTTAAAGATTCTGAAAGTAATACAACAATATCTTAATTCACTAGATGATGTTTTTACAACAAGACCATCATTCGTTGTAGAAAGTAATGCGTCAAAACGCAACAAAAGAAACCAACAAGCATCACAATCAATGAGCAGCAGTAGTAATAATATGGACGGAGAAAAAGGAAGAAAGAAATCTGGGGCCTATATCTGTCACAGCAGAACAAAAAGAAAATTAACGAAAGTGATAGCCAACAAAAGAAGCCATATTACTATCCCCTCCCCTAAAAACGTACTACGATTCCAAACTTTTTACTGTATGGTGCTACTTAGCATACTCTATTCCAGTAAAGCCTATTAACACAGTACGACATCACACGAGGCCTAACCTTCTCCCAACCACTCACTTTACTTTTTTCTCATTCATTGTATTGAAAGAAAATAGTTATCGAGTCAGGTCCACAAATGGGTGCTAATTAATCCGTTAATCCATTAGTTTATCCTCCTAAATCCTATCTAAAACGTATAAATATATTAGTATTATGATTGTTGGAAAAAATAGGTTTTCCGTCATATTGTGACACTTAGGGTTTACCAAGAAAACACTTTGTATCTTGATTCTATTGTTATATTTGAGTTTCTTAGGATTAGAAGAGTCTAAATCTCAAGTTTCAGATCATTTGAATTATTTTTGAGTCATTTATCATTGTTGGCCATTATTGAAGGTTGAAGGTTTGAAAAACTTGAATTGGGTTTAGTTGAAGAAAGGGGAATTGAAGCTTAGAAACCATTGGACTTTGTTCTCCCGGTGGAGAAGGATTGAAGGTACTAAAATTTTTGAATTTTGCAATTGTTCTTGAAGATCTTCAAGGTATTCTTGAAGAAGAAGAAGTAAAAAGGGGATGTTTGATCTTCCAAGACCTAATTCCAAAGTGAAAAGGTGTGTTTAGACAAAAAATAGTAAAGTAACTGAAAAAGTGGGCCCAATTCATTAGAAAAATCAGAAAAAGGCCCATAGCACGGATCTCAAAAAGAATTTTGACGTCATCAAGGTGTTCAACGAAAACACAACATGTGAACCGCAGGTAGTGTCTGTGGTCCGCAAGTCAACTACAGACCACGAAAGAAAAAATTGGAAGTTGAGGCGACAATATTTGCGAACCGCAGACTGTGTCTCAAACACTATCATCTGTTAATCGCAGGTCTTGCTCAGTGAATAGCATACTGCGCTTTTTAGGTTTTTGATTCAAATCTCGTTTCGTTTCGATTTCTTTCTCATTTCTTTGATCGTCTAAACTAGTTAACATCTGTAATCGACCTTACAAAGCGATTAGCTAGTTCTTGAACGTAAATTTTCTTTCGTGCTACTTCTTTCGCTCTTTTCTTGTTTTAACTTCGTCGATTATTTCTTGAATAAAAAAGATACACTCTTGATCTCGAGTAGAAATTGACCTTTGTAACTCAACAGACTAAACAAGGTACAATCACTTGCCGAGACAATTGTGAGACAATCGAAGGTGCACATACTCGAGTGAATATTGAGGTTAAATTTTACTAACCTAACGTATTTGTTTGTTTTGTTGAGTGTTCTAAAACAGGTACAATGGCTAATTCGGGCGATGAAACCCAGGTTCCACCGGGGGACGTACTCTTGTTTATGTAATGAATGCCTTGTTGGAACTTACCCGACAAATGACTACTTTGGATGCTCATGTGGGAGTTGTTGAGGGGCAAAGTAGGGAAGTATCATTGCTACCCCAAGGTCAAAATCTCCAAGCATCTACTAGTAGAACGCAAGGTGATACCTCTCCTACCATGACACCCTCAAGACCTTTCGCCTCATATTCTAACCCGCTCTCTTAAACAACACACCACCACCACCTTAAAATGAGAACCCAATTGTACCACCACCCAATTAACCTTAACCTCCACCACCAAATGAACTGTATCCCCACCAATCACCACTAAATATCTGTCAATCAATCTGACATGTCCACCTACTTGAAGATGATTTGCAGGATGAAGTAGGAGATTTGGGTGATAGAGTTGCCAATTAAAGGGGGGACAACGAATGCCATATCAAGGTCCTCACCGGGGAAGATGTGGAAAAAATGGTCCTATCCCGCAAGTGGTTAGGCAAGAAGGTTATCGGGATTGTGATGGTTACCAAGGACGAAACTTTCAAGTTGATGAATATGGTGAAGAACCTTATGGAGACGAAGGTAACCAATGAAACATTGATGGTCAAGACACGAGTCTCAAGTCCATCAAAGTCACACTTCCAACCTTCAAATGGGGTAGTGACCCGGATGTGTTCCTCGATTGGATCACACAATGCGATCGGATCTTCCTCACTAATGAAATGTCCAAAGTGAAAAAGGCATCTTATGTTATTGCTCAATTGGAAGGATTTGCCTCGACATGATGGGAACCGCAAGTCAAGTATAACACATCATACCTTCAAACTAAGCCTTGTTCATGATCCACGAGTGCAGAAAACTAAAATGGGGAGTTTATGTTGGAAAACCAAGTTCAGCTCTGCAGAGGAAATTCGACGGCAAGAAGTACGCACCATAAAATATTTTACGGTCCGTCAAATGAACCGTCGATCTTCACTTTTAATAATGACGGTCAACCTGTGAATTCAACGGACCGTCGAACTATTGACGGCCCATCAATATTCACCATCTCTTAATTCCAGATTTTCACCTCTCTAGAAATCTTCAAAAAATTATGGTACCGTCAATCTGGACCGTCAAAATATTGACGATCCAGACTCAGACCGTCAAACATTTGATGGACTGTTGAATGGATCATCAAAATCCCCCGACAGCAAACAATATAAATACGACACTTGATTCAAAAAATTAATTTATCTTATTCTTCAAGCCTTAGCACAGAGGTTTCTTCTTCCATCATCCCCATAACTCAAGGTAAGCCCTTTTTCATGCCATTCCACATGATTTTAATCAAGCATAATCAATTCCTAAATAGAATTCATTGTTCCTAACCTAGGATTTTCAAGTTAAACGCAATTCAAGATTCAAGGTGCAATCTTTGGGGGTTTTATTCAATGTTCAGATTTTTATTACAAGTATTAGAGCGATTAAAGGTATGTAGAGATTCTATCCATGTATGAGAATATCCATGTTCTTCCCCATGCCACGTTCTTCCATGAAACATGAATTCTTCATAAGTTTAGGATTTTATTCTACTATCATGATAACCCTAACTACATGTAATAATGTATATCATGTCTATATTATAATTCATCAATTGTATTTATGATATATCAATTGTGATTGTCATGAACCTGTCCGTAATTCATGAACTCATGCTTTGAATTTCATGAGTTTTTAATTATCAAGTCATAAATTATTATTACTTAACCTATGAAATTACACATGTTTTCTCACAAGATATATGTTATGTATTTATGTTCATGTTAAACTATCTCAGATCATGTTTACAAGCTATTTTATGAAATACATAGGCTCTCAAGTCATCTATTTTTCAAGTACATATTTTTTAGAGTTGCACAGATTACCGAGATGGCTCAGATAGCGTGAAACTATGTATGACAACGTAGGATAAGGATCGCTCCGCTAGAGGACGATAACTTCTTATTACCCCTTGTGGGATTATTGGATCCATCATGTTCATATTCATGTCTCATACTCCGGCAAAGTATGAGATGGCTTAGCTGATCGGGAAGAGATCAGACTCCACGTTTACGCGTGATGGTTCATGTCTGTTTGATTGTTGCTCTCCCCACAGATATACAGATATATATACATATACAATTTACATATTTTACACATGTTATATTATACTCATGGTCATGTTCATGTTTCAATTTCAGTTCATGTCCCTATTATTTCTTGTGCCTGCTTATTTCTTTCAGTTGCTTTACATAAAATACAATTCAAATGTACTAATGTCATTTATCATAGGGCCACGATGGAGGTGTTGAGTTTTAGGGAGACACATATGCTTAGTAGGATTACTTCAGATTCAACATTTGGTGAGTCCATCTCATTCGGGGTGTCAGTCTAGTATTTTATGATTATGCGTGATTAGTAGAGGTATGTCAGGGTCTTATCATGGTAGACAGTTTTTCAGACTCATGTCAGAGGTTTCATATACTAGTCCAGTATCATATTATGGCAGTCACGTTAGCATTAGATTCAGACTCAGCGTGTTATTTTCAGATATTTCCGCTTATATAGTTCAGACTATGTTTTTAGTAAATGTTTTACATGTTTTCAAATCATTATTATTAGCATGTTTTATGCCCATGTTGACAAGCAAGCCATGTGGTTCGCTCGGTCATATGCAGTCAGGCACCGAGTGTCATATTCCGCCCAAGCCATGGTTCAGGGTGTCACATCAAGTTTAGGAGAGCCCATGGACTTCTTCCAACTCCTAATTAGAAAGAATTGAATATAATCATAACGAGAAAGTATGTGTCCGATCGATACAAGCAAGAACAATTAAAGATCTACATTTTGAGACAAAACCTCAAGAGTGTAGAAGAGTATTATGATGAATTCCAACTTGTAAAAATGAGGATTGATTTCGAAGAATGAGAATTGAATGCCGTAACTCGGTTTTGAGCCGAGTTGAACAAAGAGATCGCATCCCAAATGAGGCTTCACAATTATAATGATCTTGATGAGACACTTGAAGCAACAATTGAAATTGAGAAGGGCCTCAAAGTGGATAAAACGATCAAACCCAAGGGGTATTCATCTGAATAAAGCAAGAATAAAAAAGGGGGAACTTCTTTCTCCGATTGGCAAAAGAACAAGGGCGACATGCAAGATTCTAAGAAGCCCTTTGTCAAGGATAATCAAGTTGAGAAACAACCTCAGAAGTTTGTGCCGAAAGAAGTAGGTATCAATGCTAAACCCATCCAATGTTTTAAATGTCAAAGATATGGTCACAGAATGAGTGAGTGTCCCGACCGGAGGACATTTGTTGTGAGGGTTGAAGATACTTGTAGTGATGATGATGAGAAGTATGAGGAGGTTGATAAAAGGGTTACTCAAGAAGA
Source organism: Anisodus tanguticus (assembly GCA_034509755.1). Lineage (NCBI taxonomy): Eukaryota > Viridiplantae > Streptophyta > Magnoliopsida > Solanales > Solanaceae > Anisodus > Anisodus tanguticus. The sequence continues at coordinate 13,817,422 of CM067544.1, forward strand.
TGATGATTGTGTAGATAATGAGGGAAGTGAGCAAAATGAGGATATTACGGTTCCATGTGGGTTAGCAAGGGGAGCCTTATTAATCAATAATATACCTCAAGAAGGGAAGCTCAGCATGCCAAATTATGTAGCGAGGAGGGCAACGATAAGCAATGTTATGGATGATCCTAGACAAAGGGAAAAGCTCTTTCATTTTAAATGTCTCATCAAGGGGAATGTATGTTCATTGATCATTCATAGCGGGAGTTGTGCCAATGTAGCAAGTACCACCTTGGTGGAATTCTTGAAGCTCCCGACCACCAAATACTCAACCACATATAAGCTCCAATGGTTGAATGAACTTGGAGAGTTGATGGTGCAAAAATCAGTCATGATCAAGTTTAAGATTGGGAAATACCAAGATGAGATCTTATGTGATATGGTGCTTATGCAAGCTTGCCATGTCTTACTCGGAAGGCCTTGACAATATGATAGAGCTATGAATCATTATGTGAGGACCAATCGGTACTCATTTGAGTATGAGGGGCACACACATGTACTACACCCCTTGTCACCATTGCAAGTTAATGAAATCTATGAAAGGATGAGAGAATTGAAAGAGAAAAGTAAGGGTAAGATGAAGAAGAGTGATCAAGAGGGTGCCAACATGGATAGAGAAAAGGAAAGAGTCCAATGGAAGGGCTAAGGTGACTCTTACGGCGAGTTTGAGGGAGATTAAAGAGGAAGTATATGAGCTAATTGAGGTGGTCCCTACCTTACATTGGGACTACTTTTTACCATCTAACGAACTAATATCTTCTTTGTCTAATTCTATTTCTTCCTTTTCGCAGGGTTATGATGACAAGGAGATGCCTAAACCACCCGGCTCATCAAAGCAGTCCGACAGATCGTTTTAATGAACATCAAGGTAATCCATTTTCTCATGTTACTCCTACTTCTTGGAGTGATTTGGATGACAATTTGAGTGTGAATGGTTGTGTGCCTTGCAATGAGCTTGATGGACTAGCTAATATTGGAAGTTGTGAGTTGAAAACTGATCCTCATCTAAATGAGAGTGATAACACATGCTTAGACGATTTCATGTCTTGTAATTATTCTCTCTCTAGTGGTGATGTCATATTTCTTGATGATGAGATCAATTCTAGTAGTTTGACTAGTGGATTTGTAAGTGATAATGTCGATGTAGCATCTTTTAGTGGCTACAAAATCTATGACAACCTACTTTGGGATAACTTTCACTTGTTAGGGTAGATGGTCTTGATAGTGATATAGGCATGACAAGGAATGATGCACCGCTAGTTGATGGGGAAATTGACTTTCTTGACTATGTGTGCAATCCTAGTAGCGATCCTATTACCTATAATGTCCATGATTATGAGTCCTTGTATGATGCCCCACCTATTTATGATAATGATATTCGTGCATGACGTCATTCAAGTGATCCCTTCGACTATGATCCATTTCTTAGTGAGAATACTAGTGAGGGAACCTTTGGTGGTGAAAAAAGTGTAGTCACATTTGAGTAGTCACACATCAACAAAGAAACAAGGCTTTGATGTTGTGAGCGACTTTGTTGATGGCTACATTGATGGTACGACATTGTTAGATACTTTCCATTCCACGTTGTTTTCTTGTGAGATTCCTTGCCCATGTAATGAGACTTTGGTGTCCAATGGGAATTTTACACTTAAGTTTGAACTAAGAGACACTTTCCTCTACTACTTGTTTGTTTATGATAATTGTCCTTGTGAGATGATCCTTGTGAATCTCTCTAGCGCTAACAAATTTTGTAGTTGTCATATTTCGTCTTCTTGTTGGATGTGTGTAGGTAACCCCTTAAATTTGAGGAAAATTTTCTTTCAAGAAGGGGAGAATGATGCAAACCTAGTTGCCCCAAAAACGTCTAAGCGGAGTCAAGACCAGGAACTCCAAACACCACGAGGGTTGCACATGAAGATAGGCGCTTGAGAGCATGCCTTAGCGTCATTCTGAGGATCTCAAGTGTGGAAGATTGCGTGGGAAGGCAAAAAGGGGAAGAATGGTGACGAAAACACCATCTGCAGTCACAAACCAAGCATGCGAACCGCAGACTGAGTCAATGGGCGGCAGATGGTGACATCACTGAAGGGCATAATTTGTGAATCGCAGATCATGCCACAGACATCATCTGCGATTCGCAGGTGGCGTAGCAGATGACGAAAGGCTAGCATTTTGATTATTTTTATAATCCAAAAGTGTCACTTTTGGACCTCTTATGTAATAAGTTAGTCCTAGATTATAAATAAGGAACTTAGCCATTTCATTCGCTTAGATTACCTTGAATATTGAAAACTTAAATACTCTTTGAGAGTTTTGAGAGCTTATGAAGCTTATGGTTGAACCTTGGTAATGACATTTGAGTTGCTTGGGAATTCAAGTTCCTTGAGGTCCATCTCATAGGTTGGGTGCTAGTCTTGATCAATCAATTAAAGTCCATTGTTTAATATACTTTGAGTTGTTTTTTATTCCAATTCCTTGTGTCTTCCTCTTTATCTTGTTTTCTTTCCATTCCACAATTTATATTGTATCACCATGTTTTAGAAAGAAAGAGGTGGTTGGAACAAATGAATACAGAGGGACATAAATGGTCCAAAACAAAGAGGGAAATAGGAATTCCAACTTGTTTTCTGGTGATTGTTTTCATTACCATAAACGACTAAACCGTCTTCCTATTTGATATAGCCCTAGGCTTTCCTTAAATCACAACCTATTTTTCCTTCTTTTTGGCGGGGCTAGCTAGTGATAATATTCATCGGCCCACATGGCCACCATCAAACAACAGTGAGTTGATATTACAAAAACAGCAAATGGGAAGAGTATCAGAAATAGTAGTAGTAGCAGCACTTGACTAATCTTCTGGAGTACTAATTTTTTACTAATAGACCTTTTTCTCAAACTTCCTGAGGCTTTCTCAAAATGGGGCAGTTGACGTCCGATACAGAGAGTTCTTTTTGGGAACTTGAGCAACTGCAGCTAATTGTAACTGTCCATATGAAGAAAACACTATTAAAATGACGAGTCTTTTATAGCCTTTTTTTGTAATTAAGGATATCTTTATTAGGAAACAGAATGAGTATCTTCAAAATGTAAAGCAAAACATGGTAAATAAAAAAAGGACCTGTTGCTGGTGCTGCTTCTTGAGCCGGGCATTCTCTTCCACCAAATGGGCTACTTTCAGCTCCAACTCATTCATATAAGCCTGAGGTGGAACTAGATATTTGAGTTTACGAGTTTTGTATTTTAGAAAAACTCAATTTATTGGTTCTTAATAAATTATTTATACATTTAAGTGAATTGTTAAACACAAATATAGGGGTTGAGCCAAGGCTAAGCTCTACCAAGTTATGGTGAAAGCTCCCGTTTGGTCATAAATTTTGGAAGCTTTTTTTCAAAAAAATAAGTGAAAAACATTGTTTGTCCATGAAATTTGATCAGCTTTTGAAAAAAAATGGAAGAAATTTTTTCAAGTTTCTGAAATTTTTCTTCCACTCACAAAACTTTGTAACTTTCTTTCCCAAGTAAAATGAATGTCTAAACACAATTTTAAATTTCAAAAACTATTTTTAAAATTTAAAACTTTTTTATTTTCAAATTTCACAAAATCTATGGCAAAACGATAGCTCAGCATATCCAAACAAGAACATAGATAGAACAGAGGTAGCAGCAAAGAGTGACAATAGCCTAGCTAGATTTAGTCACGTGTATTATACTACCAAACATAGTTTATGTAATTATGTGTTGTCCTTTTCGGTATTTTATTATTTTGGTAAAAGGGCAGCGACCATCTTTTAGTCTAACAAACATATTTTATAGCTAAAAATCGACAAGACAACAAGAAAACATTTTTAAAACACAGATTAAGAAAGCACTACTTTCCTGCTTTCTAGATCTTGATCTAGCAGCTGACTCACGGTTCTTGATCATCCTCTTATTTCTCCTGTCCCCTGTAGAATTGTTCTCTGCTTCAGGGACAACCCTCTTTCCTCCACTAGCATTCGCAGAAGCAAAGGCCTCCAATGGGACTTGAGAAATAGTACTAGTTCGTGGGTGCAAGATTGAGTTGCTGTTATCAAGGAAATGAAGGGCTGGAACAGAGTTCAAATTCAGCAAAGTAGTTGGATTTGCTGGAATACTAGGGGAGGCGGCTGCTGCTGCTGCTGCTGCTGGTGAGGGTGAATTAGCAAAGGGCCTAGCCAAGAAATTTTGTAAAATCATGCCACCAAAATTAGTAGCTTGATGATGATGATCATGATCTCTAGAGTAATTAGTAGTGTGGTGGTCTTCAAGTGAAGAAAGATTAATGTCTTTCCACACTTCCTCCATGGTTTTTAAGTCTTGGAGAAAATGGGGAATGAGATGAAGAAGATGTATATGATGATGATTAGGGTGTTAGATGATCGTTTGGGCTGAAGATGGGCGGGTCAATATGAGTGAATCAATATATGAGTTAATAACTAACCTGTCCAAAGCTTACGTGAACGGGTCAAAATGAACTAAATGATGGGTCATAACTCAACTTGCCTCATTACTTTTACAAATTTCAAATTTATTTTCTACGATGTTATTTTTTATGATATTTGATTTTTCTATATTTTTATTTTTAAAATAAGAATAATATTTTATAAAAAAACATTTTTTATAAAATTAAATAAATATATAAAATAATGAGTGGAGGGCAGGGGTAGTAGGGTAAGAAAAATTTCTCATTTTTTATAAAAAAATTGTATAAATAAAATAAATATATAAAGTAAAAACTTCGGATGTGGGTAGCGCTGACAATTTCACCATAACTTGATGGATAATCGATCCACCTAACCCGATTATATGGACGAAAAATCGATAAAACACGGATTTTAATCGGGTGAAATATGAATCGGGTGACGGATCGGGTGGATATACATCCAACCCACCACCCGATCCACTCATTCATCCACCCGTTTATAAATTAGTTATTTTTTATGTAGTTCAGTGATAACATACCCTTACTCATGTCGTTACTAGTACTTGATTTTATTTTCAATAGTTGTCTTTATTTTTCTAAAGTGAATGGAAATTCTTTTTCAATTTCAACATGACAATAACGATGATTTCTAGTATCAAAAATGTTATTTTTGTACTACGTTATACATAATTGACATTTTCTATGTTGAACATCACTTTATATATGACTATAACTGTTAGCAATATAATAGGTTGGGGAATATTACAATGGTATCAAAATCAAATTATAATGGTAAAGTAAGATAGTATGAAAACTGGAAAATAAACCAAAAGTACCAAACTGATTGTGCTATAATTTTCATCCACGAAGCACCCGATTCACCCGTGGATGATGGGTGGATCGGATGTGGATGAAGAAAAAATAGGGTGATGGATGGATCGGGTGGTGGATGGATGATTTGCGGGTGGAGGCAGATTGAGCTCCACACGATCCATTGCCAGCCCTAGATGTGAGTGGGAATGGAGTACACAAATTTTTCTCATTTTTTATAAAAAATTTATAAAAGTAAAATAAATAAATAAATAAAACATTTGGGAGGGGGGTAGGAGGGTTGGGTACGATTTTTTTTTCATTTTTAATAAAGTTTTATATATAAGTAAAATAAATATATAAAATAAAAACTTTGGGGTGGTGTGGGAGGGGAGGGGGGGTAATTTTTTTGTTCATATTTTTAATAATTTTTTTATAAAAGTAAAAAAATATGAAATAGAAATTTGAGGATGGGGTAGGGGGGAGGAGTTAAGAAACAATTTGATATTTTTTATAATTTTTTTTATAAAAGTAAAAAGAATATGAAATAGAAATTTGAGGATGAGGTAGGGCATGGGGTGGAGGGGGAGGCAAGAATTTTTTTTTATATTTTTAATAATATTTTTGTAAAAGTGATAAAAAATATGAAATAGAAATTTGAGGATGGGGTGAGGGTGGAGGAGGTAGGGGGAAGTAAGAAAAAATCTCATATTTTTTATAAAAGTAAAAAATTTGAAATAGAAATTTGAGGATGGGGTGAGGGTGGAGGGGGTAGGGGGAAGTAAGAAAAAATCTCATATTTTTTATAAAAGTAAAAAAATATGAAATAAAAATTTGAGGATGGGGTAGGGGTGGGTAGGGCGAGGGGGGAGGTAAGAATAACTTTCATATTTTTTTATAAATTATTTATAAAAGTAAAAAAAAACTACGAAATAGAAATTTGAGAATGGGGTAGGGCAAGTGGGGTGGGGGTAGGTGGGGGTAGACGGGGTAGGTGGAGTAGATGTGGGTAGGGGTAGGGTGGAGTAGACAAGGTAGGGCCAGAGATGTGAGGGTGGTTCATTGCTTGGGTGGGGGTTGGTGTACGGGAGGGGCTAGGGTGGATGTATAGTGTGGTGGGTGGATGGGGTGCGTTGGGGTATTTTTATTGGAAATAATTATTTATAAACAAAAATCTTAATTTAGTGTGGAGCTCTAATCGTTAAGATGAAGCATTTTCGTGGGTCAAGTTTGGGCATTATCATATATTCATGTGGGGGTGTTGATTTATGATCGGTTAACTTGATCTAGCCCAAACCAACTCATCATCAAAAAATCTTGAGCGGATTAGGCGAGTTATTTAAGTTTGGGCTAAGAGTGGCCAGTGGGCCGGGCTTGGGACGGTCGGGGCGGGTTTGGCGTGATCGGGGCGGGGCGGAACGGAGGGAATGGGCGGGATTTGCCGAAGTCCCGTCCCGATCCCGTCGGAATCGGGTCAGGGCGGGATCCGGGGCGTTTTTTTTTTTTTTTTTTTTTGCACTTAATTTAAAAAATAACATATAAATAGAAAAACTCAATAATTAAACAAGATAGTGTAATAAAAATATCTCAAGGCTATTTTTATGCCTCTTATATTATTTAATAGACATGATTTTTTTTGTAATATAAATACAATTGTCAAAATTGCAACTTTGTGGTGTTGTTCAAAAGTTGCAAATTACATAGTAAAATTGCAATTAAAAAAATTACATTTTGAAAAAAACATATTCTAGTTTCTTGATAATTTCCTATGGTTCTTCGGTTGAAATTGGTATTTGTTGGTCAAATTGCTCCACGTCGCTTCCACCACCTTCGAATAAAATTTCGTTATAGTTTTCATCTTCTTCTTCGTTGATCTCCGATTGACCGCACATTCTCCGCTCCGCTCGTATCCAATCTCTGAATAATACTACAATCTCCAAGTTGTCTCCGGCTAATGAGTGTATGTGCTCTCCTATTTGATATTTGCCGACAGAAAAAGCCCTTTCAGACGCCGTTGATGACGCTTGAATGTTCAAAACATCTCAGGCCATCATTGAAAGTGTCGGAAAGGTCTTCTCATTCCCCTTCCAGTATTTCAGCAAGTCTTCACGTCATTCTTCATTGATAACTGCTTGGTACGGTATAGAACCCTACAAAACAAAAATATCAAACTCGCTAATTTTGTTAGTAGGGTACGACGCCACACATTCTATTTCTAAGACATTCAATACTAGCTACAGAAACAACATGTCTTTTGTGAGGTTGTGTTGAAGAAGAAGAAGATGGTATGGAAGCCGGTAAGTTGCTAGCACTTTCTTGTTGGTAAAACCTATATATTTTTTTGTATTCGTCTTATACGCTAGACTTCGCTTCTTCTTTAGTTTGTTCAATAGGTGGTGGGTGATTTGGATTTTTGCAACTCGGATGTGGTAGTACTGCTATACAATCGTAAATAGTTTCAATAAGTGATTTAGTACCGTTTATTTTAATAGTCGAATTTAATACATCACCAATAATATAAATAGTGGAATAGGTATAAAAAAAAATTTAATAGCTGCCTTATAAGCTGGTTAATCCATATATTCATTAAGCAGTAAAAATATTAGAGCTATATAAAAAACATAGTTGAAATAGTAGGATAATATATACCGGAAAATTCTTTTGTTGCTTGAAAAAATTTCTCTAAAAATACAATAAGTTCAGAAAATTTTCCCCAATCGCTATCTACAACTATATCAGCTGGATTTTGATTATGAGAGTTAAAAAATAAAGTTATAGGTTTTCTATAATCATAAGCAACAAATAGTTGCTCGTATAAAGAATTCCACCTAGTGGGTACTTCTTTTGAAATTTTTCTATAAGGTTGTTGGCAACCGTGACAAGTTTTTTTATATTCTTTTCTTCGTTGTATTGTATTATTTTTTAAAATAAAATTTATAGCAAACTGTATTTTACTAAGAATGTCTTCAAAAAGTGATAGACCATCCTTTACAACTAAGTTATATATATGGAACACACATTTTATATGAAAATGATCTGAAAAAGATGGAGTTAAACTATGTTTTAAAATTGTAATAGCGTAATTGTTAGAAGACGCGTTATCTAATGTAATAGTCACAATTTATCAGTTATTCCGTAATAATCGCACACTTGATAAATATTTTCTGCAATAAATGTATCAGTGTGTCTATCATCTATATATCTATACGCTAAGATACATTTTTGCATAGACCATTTATAATCTATCAAATGACAAGTTACCGTTAAATAATCATGGTCGTTAGTACTACGGCCTATATCAGAAGTGATAGCCGCTTTTCCATTAAATGATATAATGAATAACGTAAATACTGTTGATATTCATGTGTGAATTTAAATACATCTCTCTTAACAGTTTATGTAGGAAAACCGTTAAAAGCACGATTATACATATCTCTAATGTAATGAATAAAACTGGGAGATGAAGGAAATGAAAAAGGCAAACCCTCCACAACAACTAATTTTGCTATTGCTTCCTTATCTCTATGTTTATCGTATTTAGGGCCTACAATTCCCCCCGTCATAGGGTTAATTTGACTCTGTACTTGGTCCGGGACAGTATGCGAACCTTCCCGATGGAGCGGACGTTTGCGCACCCAGTTTTGATGCCTCGTATTGGGCATATCTAGCTGGATGAACCTTTGCTACATGTCTCATTAAACCCCCGTCCCACCGTGACCTTTTCCAATTTTAAATTTTAAAACGTCTTTACAAATTTTACATCTAGCTACTTGATTCTCTACGTCCCTATCAAAAATGTCCATGCATCTGATTTTAATGTTCGTTTTGCTGGACCTCGTCTCATACTAGGGGGAATATGAGACATTTCAGCTGAAGGTGCACTAGTGGGTGTGTTGTCATCTACATTAGTGGGTGTATCATCTAGATCATCGTCTAAATTAAAGTCTTCTTGAGTTCCAGAAAATAGTTCATCGTCTAAATCTAATGGTATTGTAGGAAAACGTTCAGTATCAACAAAATCATTCCTGTGTAGGAATATGATTCTGTATAGAAATAGGATAACTAGAAGAAGTACCCTTGCCCTTGTTGCCCATACTAGAAGAAGCATGACCCCTACCTGTAAGCATACGTTTAAATCCTTCAATTATAAATTTATAATTATATTAATAAATAATTAAAGTAATGAAATTAAGTGCACTAAATAAAATAAACAGACAATAATAATTTAATGAAGAAATGAATGTACAAAACGCCGACGTAACGTCGACGTGTAATCGAGAGGTTGAAAATTGAACTTTGCTCGATGGAACATCCTCAAGCTAGTTGCCAACTTCACTCCCAAATGAATAAATAAAATTGAATATTTAGTAGACAATGTAGACTTGTAGAGAGATAGATTGAAAGATTAGAGAGATTGTAGGAAGATTTGTGAGAAATATGAAGAAAAAATGAGGTATTTATAGTTGAAAAATTGAGTTAAAGTATAAATATAATAACTTATGGGTTAAAAATAAATATTAAGGGGGTAGGGGGATAGGGGAGGGGGAGACCACAAATGGCCGTTGTACAACGATCAAAATGTAAAATGATCGTTGGTGCAACGATTATTTGTGCAAAAGGAGGGTTTCAGGCGGGATCGGGACCGGGTCGGGCCTAGCGGGATTGGGGTGGGACCGGGCCGGTGTCGGGCCGGGACCGGCCGACCCAACCCATTGGCCAGCCATAGTTTGGGCTAATTTTGTCCCCCTAATGATGATGATTTAGAAGAATTTGAAAGTTCCCTGTTGTCACTACTTGATGATGATGACCACATCACTGGATTCTTGGGGAATTAGCAAAGGGAAAAAAAAGGGGGGAAATGTAGAGAGAAAAGGAATTAGAATGTACTGTTTTATCTTCTTTCTAGTACTGCCACTAACCAGAAAAAAGAAACGTCAATCTCCTCAAAACCAAGCACCCTTTGGGGGCAATCTTGATGGAGGGGTGAATAGGGAAGTCTGTTTTTGTGTTGTCATGTCGGAATGGTACGTACAATGATCCACGCGCCCAAATATATGAAGCTTTGGCGGTGACATTGTACCATTTCCTTAGTCACCTTAAAAAGTACTACCAACTTGGAGAACCTAGACATTTGAATAACTTTTTTTTTGTTTGAATGAAGAGGATGAAGAAAAAACTGGTAAATGTTAGGGGTGAGCGGGTCCGGGTACTCTAAATTTTTGAACTACTCGGACCCTACCCGATAAAAGATCGATTCCTAAATTTACTATCCGGAATCTACCCGTAGCAATCATTACTCGGAACCTACCCGTAGCAATCATTACCCGGAACCTACCCGTAGCAATCATTACCCGGAACCTACCCGAACCTTGCGAGTCCGGGTAGGTTCTCGGGTACCCTGTAAATAAAAAAACACAGATTAAGCAACAATTTTTAGCCTATGAGAATAAAAAAGAGTTCTAAAATAATTTCATCCAGTAGTTTTTTAGCCTGCAATCGGTGTTTTTAGTACCCTTATAAGAAGTTTTAGAAAACTTATTCATTGTAGAAAAGCTAATTCTGTAACCAAAACCTAAAATTGTAAGCCAAATTTGACACTCAATTAATTGAACGTGTTGATTTCAAAATAAATTTGGAAATATCTGAATTAAACTTATTTTCGAGTTCATAGGCTCTTCGATACAAAAGAAAAGCTTTCTTATACTAGTAAATCTCTAAATTTCATCTTCAGAGCTACAAAAATATACAAAAATTTTAAAATTAGATTTACATTTCAAATCAAAAAGTAATACAAATTGAAGATGAGTATCGCCTGAAATAGAACAGAAGCATAAGATATTAAAAAGAAATTGAAGAGTTAGATATGAACCCATATGCATTTTAGGAACGACGTGAACACAACCAAGGGAGAGAAAGAGGCAAATGTGAAACTTCAACGACGACATCGATGAAAGTACCTGAGAGAAAGCTTCAACAACGATGATGATGAAGCTCGGTGGTGTAGTTAAAACGCCATTGCTATTGAGAGAGTTTTGTGTGTTTTCTCTTAGGGCACAAAAAGCATTCTAGAATAAAGGGGTGAAAAAACTGAAATATTTGCGTCTTGGGGTGGGAAAATCAATGTGCAGGCATGCAACAAACAATTTTGGAGAAAGTTAAAAGTGGTCCAAATGTTTCTCAAAAAAGTAAAAATATTTAATATTTTATTGGTTCCGGGTATCGATTCCGGGTCCGGTACCCTGTCTCTATTTGCCGGAACCGGAACCAGACCCGACATTGATCGGTTCCTAATTTTACTACCCGGACCCTACCCGTGATTATAATATATCTACCAAGAACCTACCTGTTAGTGTCGGTTCCGATCGGATATCTGGATACCCTGTACCCGTGCTCACCCCTAGTAAATGTAGTATCCAGTACTATTAAAAAGAACTCATTAAATATTGTACTAGTAAACTTTATTTCCCTTTAAATAGCAACATAGCCTAGTGAACTATTTCCAGGCTCTTAAAGGGCTATATGGTACTTTACCATAATGACATGCCTAGGCATTTTGATAATATTTGGTTAGAGTAGGAGGGGGAGGGGGGGGGGGGGGAATTAAATACTATGAAATTGTGTTCGGATATAAATTTAACTTGAAGAAAATTACTCCTTTTAAATATTTTTTGATATTATCATTATTTCGGTTGAAATATTCTTCGGACAAGTTTTTTTATTTTATATTTTCCCGATATTTTCAAATTTTGAAGTTTAGTGTGTTAACTATGGAATTTTCTATAGGATCCATTATAAGTCATTGGTGTCCGTGTGTTTTTGTTTAAGTGATTCCCAATATCATAGGTGACTCTGTGGTTTTGTCACTGAAATTGTTTTCCCCGATTTGTTATACTTTTACTTCCAGAATAGGCTATAGTTTTCAGTTTTCTCCCAACAGCAAAAAAAAATGATTTTACCACTACGTAGAGTCATATTTGTTTTTTGAAAAAATAATAATAATCTAAGCAACTCAAGTTTACAAATAAGCACTTTTCTTTTTTCTATCCTCTCTTTTCTAAAAATAAGCAATTATAAATTCTCAGAAAAATTGGCCAAACAGATTTAAAACCGCAGGACCACTACAATTGTGCCATTTTTGATAGAATATTACAAGAATATTACCATATCATTGTATATCTTTTATATTAGGTAAATTTATATTACGATTATAATTAGGAAGATTAGTTACTTAGTTTGTAGCCATGTTAATAATTCTGTAAACATTATATATTATACACAATAATCAATGAAAAGGCATGAAACATATTCTTTTATGGTATCAGCAGTCAAACCCTAAATTTCTTACACTAAGCCGTCGGCCGCCTCACCCTCGCCGCCGACCTCCTCCCTCTCTTTTCTTCAATTTCTCGGCAACCTCCTCCCCTCCTCTTTCCCAAAATTTTCAATGGCTGAACAACTCAAGTTCCATCATGCTCTTGATGTTAACAACATCAAGAACTTCATTCCTATTACCCTTGAGATGGAAAAAGTCCGGTAGTCCTCCTGGGCGGAATTATTCAAGATCCATTGTCGTGTGTACAAAATCATCGACCACATCATCCCTCCTAAATCAAAGTCCACTACCGAGCCTCTGGGACGCGTGAAGTCCTGATGATCAACTTTGGTCACGCCTAGATGCGATTGTTCTACAATGGATGTACGAAACAATCTCGAACGATCTATTACATACGATCATTGAAACCGATGCCACTGCATGACAAACGTGGGAGCGATTGGAGAGTATTTTTCATGATAAGAAGACACAATGTGCCTTGTATTTGGAAAACTAATTAAAGAATATTCAGCAGGACGATTTTCCTATTGCGTCGGCTTATTGTCAAGAACTTAATATGATCGCCGATCAACTCTCGAACGTTGGTGCATCGGTCACAAATCAACGATTGGTAATACAACTCATTGCGGGTTTGAATGGAAATTATGACGGCATCGATATCATCCTCCAATAAAAAATGCCATTGCCTCCATTATATGAGGCTCGTTCGAGATTTATTCTCAAAGAAACCCCAAAACCAAGCGGGTTACAACTAATGCCGCCCTCGTCACTACCGGCAGCCCATCTGCCGATGAAAGGGGCCCGAGTTTCGGTTCACACTATCGGCAACCCAATGACCCGAAATGCGGCCTGCCTTTAGGGAATCACCACAAAGGGAGAAATTCCAGCAAAGGTTGCGACAACCGTGGAGGAAGCAGCAGCAGTGGCGGGAGGGGACAACCACCCGCAGCTGTAGTGGTAGTGGCAACAACCTTCGTCGTGGGCTGCCTACCCACCATGGGCTGCCTGGGCCCAGTCGGCTTGGGCTGCTCTACCTTGCCCCTATCCGACGTCCTCCTAGGCCCAACCTCCGGCCCGATAGCCCCAGCCCGGCATCCTCGGTGCACGTCCACATCAGACATACAGTGCACAAGTATCTCATCCTTCAACCTACGTACCGACGGATATTGAGGCAGCTATGAACACGATGTCTCTCAACGTTCTAGACAATAGTTGGTACATGGATACTGGCGCCACATCTTATATGAAGGTATCCCAAGGTACTCTCTCGTCTTATTTCAATATGAGCAATTTCAATCGTAATATTATTGTTGGTAGTGAACAAGGCATTCCTATTCGAGGTTATGGACAATCATCACTATCTCCGCCACATTCTCTGCTAGCTTTAAAAATGTCCTCCATGCCTTGAAACTTATCAAAAATCTAATCTATGTGCGTCATTTCACAACCGACAATAATATTTTTTTTGAATTTGATCCTTTTGATTTTTCTGTGAAGATCCTTATGACAGGGATGCGAATAATGAGATGTGATAGCACCAAAGACCTTTATCCTATCACCACCACCGTCAGACATCCAACCTCATCTCCATCAACCTTTGCATTTATTTCATCTCTTTCGTGACATAATAGATTAGGACATTTGGAAGATTATGTTTTACGCTCCCTCAGCAAAAATAAATTTATTAATTGTAAACATGTCTCTTATCCTCCTGTTTGTGAATCTTACGTTTTTGGGAAATATGTCAAATTGTCATTTTATTCTTCATCCACCTGTACTTTAATGCCATTTGATATCATACACAGTGATTTATGGACTTCTCCTATTTTAAGCACAACCGGACTTAATTATGTGTTATTTTTGGATGATTATTCGAACTTTCTGTGGACCTTTCCCATTGGTAATAAGTTACAAGTCTATTCTATTTTTTCGTCCTTTAGTGCTTTAATTAAGACACAATTTGAAAAGAATATCAAATGTTTTTAATGTGACAATGGGAGGAAATTCGATAATCAATAATTCAGACTTTTCTGCTCCAAACATGGCCTTGTTTTTCATTTTCCCTGTCCACACACCTTTCCACAAAATGAAAAGGCTGAACAAAAAATTAGAACCATAAACAACTTAATTCATGCCCTCTTGCCCACGCCTCTAGCCCCCTATTTTTGGCATTACGTTTTCTCAATGACAACCTATCTCTCGAACATTCTCTCAAACAAGTCTCTTAACCACAAGTCTCTCACTCAAGTTCTCTATCTCCGGGATCCTTTCTATAAGCATTTACGAACTTTCGGATGTCTATGCTACTCCCTTCATCCCTCCACTCAAATCAACAAGCTGCAACCTCGGTCGTCCCCATGTGTCTTTCTTGGTTACCCCCTAATCATCGAGGTTACAACTTGTCCAGTCGAAAAATAATTATTTCTAGGCATGTCATATTCGATGAGTCTCAATTCCCCTTTGTCAAATTCAATTCTCCACCTCCGAATTCATATGACTTCTTAAATGATGGCCTAAATCTGCTTCTAATTCATCACTTAAAAAATCAGTCGTTACCATCACCGATGCCCGACCCAATCCCTGTCGTCCCGAGTCAGACAGGACACCCAGCCTAATAACGGGAGCCTCGGAACAGCTCCTCTCGACTTTCTGATTCGGCTGCCGCCTCTTGGCCAGTGCCCTCGCCCCATATTCCCGACACCACTGCCTCATCTAGGCCCCACCTCCTCACTCTCAATCATATTCCCAATCCCGCTGCCTCATCTCGACCCCACCTTTCCAATCCCGCCCAACCCCCACGCAAACCCTATGGACAATGGAAACCTTTACTATGCATGGCATTTCCAAACCGAACCGGCTATTTAACTTATCCAATTTGGTTGCCCCTTCACCTCTTCATCGCAACCCGAAAGATGTCTTGTCCGATCCTAATTGGAAAAATACAATGATTGACGAGTATAATGCTCTTATTGAAAATAAGACGTGGGATCTAGTACCCCGTCCTCTTGATGCTAATGTTATTCGTTCTATGTGGATTTTTTGACATAAAAATAAATCTGATCGTTCTTTTGAGAGGCACAAGGCCCGTCTTGTAGGTGATGGCATGTCTCAATAGGTGGGAGTGGATTTTGATGAAACTTTTAGCCCGGTGGTATAATCGGTAACTATTCAGACCTTTCTTAGTATTGCTTTGTCCAAATCTTGGCCTATTCACCAGCTTGATGTCAAAAATCCTTTCTTGCATGAGGACCTTCATGAAACTATTTATATGTATCAGCCTATGGATTCAGGAATCCGGTTCATCCAGATTATGTATGTCATTTGAAGAAATCACTTTATGGACTGAAACAGACTCCTCGTGCATGGTACCAACAGTTTGCTATTTTGTATCCTCTATCGGTTTTTCACATAGCAAATCTGATCATTCACTTTTCATCTATAACAAGGGTAATGACATGGCATACATCATATTGTATGTTAATGATATCATCCTAACTACATCTTCTGATGCACTTCGTTGATCCATTATGTCACTCCTTGCCTCTGAATTTGCAATGAAGGATTTGGGCCCCCCAAGCTATTTTTTGGGCATTGCTGTTACGAGACATGTAGGCGGATTATTTCTTTGTCAAAGGAAGTACGCCGAAGAGATCCTTGACTGAGCAGGCATGACGTCTTGCAAACTGGCTCACACATAATTCCAAACTCAGTGCCTCTTCAAGTTCTCTATATGCCGACCCGACTCACTATCACAGTTTAGCAAGAGCATTGCAATATCTCACTTTCATGAGACCAGATATATCCTACGTCGTGCAACAAATATGCTTACATATGCACAGCTCGACGTATGAACATATGAATGCACTCAAACTTATTTTGCGATATGTACAAGGTACTCTTCACTTCGGCCTACACCTACCTGTACAAGTCTTCACTCTCCGGTCTCACCTCTTATTTTGTCGCTGACTGGAGTGGCTGTCCGGACACTCGTTGATCCATGTCAGGTTACTGTGTCTTCCTCGGAGATAACTTGCTTTCTCGGTCTTCTAAAAGACAACCTACTCTGTCTCGATCCAGTGCCGAAGCCGAGTATATATGAGTAGCGAATGTTGTTTCTGAGTCTTATTGGATACGCAACCTTCTGCTGGAACTTCACTGCCCAATCCACAAAGCTACATTGGTCTACTATGATAATGTAAGTGCGATATATCTCTCTGAAATCCAGTTCAACATCAGTGCACTAAACACATTGAAATGAATATTCACTTTGTATGTGAAAAAGTGGCTCGTAGACAAGTTCGTGTTCTTCATGTTCCTTTCCGGTATCAGATTGCTGACATATTTACTAAAGGACTTCCGCGCATACTCTTTGATGATTTTCGAGCCAGTCTCAGCATACGAGAACCTCCCGCTTCAACTGCGGGGGTGTGATAGAATATTACAAGAATATTCTCGTATCATTATATATCTTTTATATTATGTAAATTTATATTCCGATTGTAATTAGGAAGATTAGTTACCTAGTTTATAGCCATGTAAATAATTATGTAACACTATATATTGTACACAATAATCAATAAAAAGGCAGGGAACATATTCCTTTAATTCCAACTTGTATGAAAATAGTAACTGAAAAGGTCACCCAACTATGAGTATGTATTTTCCAAAGTCATTTTTTTTGTAACAATGATATCACTCAACTTTGCTTATATCACTTCAAAAGTAACTCCGTTAATATTGACCAATAAAATATGACATGACATTTATTTAGTTCACATAGACTTTTTTTCCCTCAATTCACATAGCAATAAACCACGATCCGACCCGACCCAAATCCATAACCCAAAATAACCTATTCTTTCTCAATAAAGATAGAGTAGAGCAGCATGCACGAGTTTCCTCAGATCATTCCTCTTGTGGCATAATGTCAATATGATCGTCAACATATACCTATTTCTCTTTCCATTCTCTCTGCTTATCCTATGTACATATTGCATTCTACTATGTACAAAAAAGCTACGAGCTATACTAATCAAAATTAATGTGAATATGTGATCAAGGAAAATAATTTCTTCATCTAATAATAAGTTGGTAAAATTTGAGAAGTCGTGTGTGTTACTGTTAAAGTATGTAAATATAGTGGTTTGAAGGATTAAGGAAAATTTTGGTGGTACTCTATTGTACTTTATAAAGTAGTACGGGAAGTAAATTACTATTACAAGTATTCGAAAGGATAAACAAATATTCAATATTCAGAAATTGAATCTTGTTGAACAAATAAGCCAATCTTCAAAACTGCCGCAAGCTTGTTGTGTCTTGAATCTTGATAACCTGAAATCAAGAAACAACTAAATCTGGATGGTTACAACGTTGTGTGTTGAGTCGAGTGATATCCCTCTGTCCTTAAGACAAGATTGCCCCGTATATATGCTTTTACGTTAGCGGGCAATAGTCTCCCAAGATAAAACAACACTTTAATCTAAACGCTACAAAGCCAATAGGTTGAGCCTGGCGAAGAAAACAAATATGAATCGACTTGCTGAAGATATGGAAAAGGAAGGAAGAGTTTCTATCTTCTCTTCTCTTTTGTCTCTATGTATATAGCATGTCTCTGTTGTGTATATCTTGTGTATATGTGAGGGTTTGGTCACTGTTTTTCACTGAATTTTAGTCACTGTTTCGAGTAGTTTTTGGCCACTGTTTTCGTGACTGTTTTGTGCTGAATTTCTGTCTGTGTTTTGTGCTATTATTGCATGTTTTTCAGTCTCGAATTGAGCCAACAACAGCTCAATATATAGCATGGAAGAGGGCAGCCCAACAGCCCAAACAAGGTTGTTTAATGGCCATTAGGAGGTTGTAATGGCAGGTTTAATGCCATGAAGGAGGGTTGATTATGATCATTGAAGGAGGTGGTTTATGGAGTAGTTAACAACCAAGTTAATGGCTGGTTAATGCTCCAGAAAACTGCCCAAACGGTAGGCAGAAAGTTTCTGCCTTCCGTCACTCCCAAAATCAACTTTCCAGAAATTCTAGAGACCAAACTGTAAAATATTAAAATTCATGGACCAAACTGTATATCTGGCAAAGTCCTATGGTCCAAAAAGATAATATCATAAAGTCCCCACGATCCACGACCCGTGACCGGACGGGACGGGCGGGCGGCGGCGCACGTGTGGGCTTAGCCTTGAACCCAAACACATCTAGGTCGTCCCTCCTTTAAACACACGGGATACCCCTTGGGATCCAAACCCTTTACCACATTAGAGACTTATATAGAGAGCAATTCTTCTTGTTCCCACCGATGTGGTAGATTTGTCCCACACCACATTTCATGCCTCAAACATCTTACTTCGTGGACCAATATCTCTTTCATTTCTCAACGAAATTTGACAATTCTTGGCCCTACGGTCATCTACTCACTTCGTAAATCATGCATGTGTAAAGAGACAAAGCCTCCAACATGCGGAACACTAGTGTTTAATTTATCAAAGATGGGTGGACGCATCTCCCCGCCAAAAGCAAATTTCCAACAAATTTACTACTACAGGTTACTAAAAAGAGACGATATGCCAATTTTTTTCTAGAGAGAGTAAAATTCTATTTTAATTGAGAAAGAATAGGGTTAATTTGGTTATGGGTTTGTGTCGGGTCAGCTCGTGATTTATTGCCAGTGAACTGAGAAAAAAAAATTCATGTCATGTCATATTATGTTGAACAAATATTAATAGTGTAACATTATTACTCATGTTCTCTCTAATATGCTAGCCTGCTACACTCGGAGGGGAAAGAGTTACATACACTATTTTCTCCTTGATTTCCGGACTCGGTAAGGTAATTCTTCTATTTTAAAAGAAAAAGTGGTAAAGAACATCAGTTACCTTAACAAATTTTTGCGCATAGATTACATGATATATACAGTAAAATTTATATAAATTGATACTCGCTAAATTAATAAATTCTCTAAGATAATATTTTTCTTCTGTCCCGATTTAAGCCAGTTGATAAATTAACAAATTTCGATAAGATAATAAGATAATATATTTTCAAAAAACCCATATGTAAATATAGTCCCATTAATATCATAAATTAATAATTATATAAACTTACACAAACACAACTAAGACACTTTACTGAAATATGATTCTAGTGTTGTTTGTTTTTTCTTAAAATTGAAGTGTAGTTGGAGCTCATCTCTAACTTTTCTTATTGCATCCAAAATTTCTGGTGTTGTGTTTCAAACTGCACCAAAATTTGATTTCGTGACACCTTTTAGATAAGGAGTCATGGTTGAGTGTGGTTTCAAGAAATTTCTATCTTGTTTATATAGTATTTTCTGTCACCATCATACATTGAGACCATCATACATTGAATGTTTTTTAGTAAAAATACAATGAATAATACTTAATAATTAAGAAACAATAAACATTATTTATTAGTTTTCATTAATATTATGTACAATGAATCTATGTAATTCAATTACGTAATATAATACATGAGTTTTTCTAAGATACAATGCTTTTTGATGTAATCAAAATTTAACTTCAATAAATTACAAAACTCTCTTTAAATTAATAAATATTAATTTATCGGTTAATTAATATCTCTATAAAATAATAAAATATCATAGTCTCAACAATATTAATTTATAGAGGGTTATAACTGTAAAAGAAATTAACTGGAAATTTCAGAAATTAGTTCCATCAAATTTCAGGAATGGCAACACTAAAATCTATACCAAACATAAAAATTAAATAAAAAACAGTTGAAATTACACCTTAAAAATCTGTACCAAACTTCATAAATAGAACAAAGATTGCATAAGCTGCAAAACTTTTCCACCTCCAAATGTTAGTCCATAATAATTTCTTTTCACATATTTCCTGTTAAATCTAACCACTGAAATTTGTTAAGTACTTAACGAATAACAAAATATATTCAATTTTGTAGATTTAACAAAGTTAAAATTGCTCAAAGATATCTTTAAATGACTATTTTAAAACCTACTCAAATTTAAGGGACAATATTTCCTGTCATTTTCTGGAGGAAGAATGGAAGGTTGGACTCTAATGAGAAGGCAACAGGTGGAGAGAGTAGAATCCATTCGCTACTAGAAAATAAGAAATTAGCTAAGAAATTTGTCGGTAATCCTCAGCTAATCCATCGCTAAATAGCTCATAGCTAATTGAATTTCTTTTAATCCGTAACTAAATGGAATTAACATGAAATTTTTGTTATTTAACTACAAAATTTTGGCTCTCCCTAATTCTTTGTTTTCTAACAGTGATTTCCAATTCAAATGAAAGGAGAAGAGAATGAAACAAAAGAGTGGATCTTTACAGTGCCAAAATGGAGTAATAATAACCCTGGAGAACGGAGAGAAGCACCTGTCAACTTTATTAGGAGTTCTTTTGGATGAGCTTATGCTTTTTTACTTATACACCAAAAGTCATAAGTTAGGAACGATAGCTTATAATTTTTGATTTATTTTAGTTGTTTTGACTTAAAAATTAGTGCTCAAAAGTATTTTTAAAATTTTATCCAAACACCACAAAATAACTTATAAACTATTTTTGCTTAAAGTAAAGAACATGCAGATTTGGTTGGTTGTGTCAGATATCAGTGTTAATTCCATTAGGTATTAGCATGTGCTGGACTTGTGACCCATGGATTGTAGGCTTGTAGCACCAACTCCTGAACATTGAAGACCAAGGGAAAGATCTTTTGACAGAAATCTTTCAGATTCTAATGTGATCAACCTTTGCTCCAAAAGGTGGAATCTACCACCCAGAGCTCCCACACCCCAATCCGACAGGTCTGTGAAGGAGGTAAATCATGGTGACTCAAGTAATCAACCTTAATCAACGGAGTAGTAGTACATGAATAAAAATAGTTTCTTTTTGTTTCTGTTCTATGTTTTGTGGAGGAAACAAAATACGTAAATATGTTTTAGATATTGAATTATTAATTGGACCAACGTTAATAGATTATACTCCCTATGTAATAAGTCCCATAAGAAATATTAATTAAGAGGGTTTTTGACAACTTTGCTCTTATTTATATCTAAGTTATAATATTTTTTTCATTAAATGTTCAGTCTATTTATGTGTATCTCCATTAATGACACAATTCTACTAATGGTAGAATGAGAAAAACCTAATTAATTTTACCTTGAAATTCTAAAACGATTAATTTTTTGAGACAACTATTTTTAATAATAACTACAAATAATTTGTCACGGAAGGAGTAGTATTTACTTTTTATGCAACCAGATGTGACAATTGGAGAGTTTTCGTCTTCTTTTTCTCAGTGGTAATGCTAATGCATATAGAACATAGTTTTTACATCTGAATAAGGAGAGATTGCAGTTTTCCTTAGATATTATTCATTTTGGGGTTGCAATATATTTTCTCCCAAATTCTAACTAGTAAATAAAGTATTAGAAAATTGAGGAATCGTTTTTGGCCAGTAAAGTGAGAGGAAAAAGAGAAGTTTCTATTTGACCCTTTGCAGAGGACAACAGAAGTCCCCCCTAGATGCGATTTACCTATTTTGGGTGTGTGTGTTTTTATTAGCAATACTGTAGCAAATAAGCAATGTGTTCCGTCCGAAATGTTTGCCGTTTTATCGGCTGACAAAATCGGATGATAAATTGATTATTTAACTCAGCGATTTGGGCTGGAAGCAGAACTCTAACTTTCCGGTAATGAGTTCCTCAACTACTCCAGAAAACGTTAGGATAGTGATCGAGTAAACTAAGCAGTAAGAAACATAAATACAATTAGAGTGCAATAAAGACTATAAAGATAGAATGAAAATATGTAAAAATCAATTTTTTGATTGATTGGATTGTCCTTATTCTGTACAAATGATCCTACATTTATACTACAAGAAATAAAACGTGATCCTCCTACGTTAGCCACTAAATTACCCACTAAATCCACTAGCCAACTATGAGGAGGTGGTGCCGATTTTTGCTCCTTGATTTCCTCTTGCACGATCAATGTCATTTCCCTCTAGCTGTTGCTGGTTGTTACCGCTTCTTGGGGTCTGGAATGTTCTTTGACTTGGTCTTCGAGGCGTCCAAATATGTGTGGGTCTTAGTCGTTCCTCAGAATTATGACTCGGCTAGGCTACTGTAATAGCCGATGAAGCTATTCGAGCCGAAGGCTAGGACTAGTAGATTCGGCTACGAGTCAGTTCAGTGATCGACTTAGCATTCTGTCGCCTGCTCATTTTGAAGTTTTCACCTTCGGCTGCCACTTGATTTGGCTACACACTTAAAAGTTTTTTGAGTGTTAACAATTGCCCCCTACATTAACTCGAGTGCATCTATTGAGTTGGTGTATTTAAAAAATAATCGTTGTTTCGTGTGGCAGCTGCAGGTGTCATTTCAATCACTTTTGCTCTAAATGTATGCAATGATGTTTTTCTCTGAAAAGTTTTCTCCTTTTAACCGACACGTCTCGGCTTCCCACTGAGTTTCCGCCGCACGTTTGAAAGAAAAAAAGTCCCGATGTGTGTCAGCCACATCTTCCAAAAGGGAAAAGGATATTTAAAGAGAGACGTTCCCCTAGAGGTTTCTCACTTAGTAGTTGTTCCCAAATTCTTTTGCGCCTCCAGAAAACCCTATTTTCTTAATCAGAGAACCATGTCTTCATCTTCCTCTCTATCTCAGGGATCAGATAACGCCAATTTGGCTGCTGGTGACCTAACCCCTACCTTTTCCTTCATCGATGAACAATTGGTTCTTGCTCCTTATGGTACATCTGAACAGGGAGACCTCCTTCTTTCTCGGTATCTTAGCCTGGCAAACTATGACCTTCTTATTACTTGTGATTGGTTCACCGGAGATTGTTGTCTGGCTAGCCTGCGTACCTAGCCAGCCAAGATTACCAACTATTCTGGTTGGTTAGAAGAGTGAAGTAGGCCAGAGAGGCAGAATGTAGACGCATGGGTCTCTATGACGCCATTGCGTTGTCAGAGTTTGACCTCCCTTGTAACATTGATCTCATATACGCTTTCTTGGTTATTGGTCGACCACTGCCAACGCCTTTATTTTCCCTTGGGGGTTGATGACCCAAAGACGCGATGCTTGTCTTCGATACGGGAGCCAAAGTGCTGGCTATATAGATGTTGTCGACTTGGGCATCAAGGTTTCAAAGACTTCTTCCGGCTATGGCCACTTCATAGCCAACAACAATCGAGTATCGTCTCTCCCAATCAATGATGTCGAGCATCATACTTTCCTATTTTTTTGGTTCAACCGATATTTTCTCTGCACAGGGTCTTGTGCAGTCGTGAAGGCACTGGAAATTTATGCGGTATTAGCCATTTCGGGGGAAGATGGCAGCTGGGCATCTGTCTTCCTGACTTATCTTTATATGGCTCTTGGCGATGCCCATGCAAAGTTAAAGGACTCCAGAAATCTGGATACCTTAGCCGGTCCCTTATGGTTCATTCATTTGTGGATCACCCTATATTTCCCGGAGTTTATTTCTGATGATTTTGATGACCGTCGTTTTCCTTTAAACTCGCCGATGCTAGCCGATACCCTTCGGAAAACATCCTTAGTGTCCCAGGATGTTTTTACTGCAGTCTCCACCCTACATGGTCTGTTTCGAGACCATTATACAGATTGGCAACCGGTCCTTGAAAGATGGGCCACCCCTGATTGGGTTCGTCAAGTAGCCGATGACGACCTTACATTCTCCCAGCGGAGAACTATGACCCTCACATAGGGCGTATTCTTATGGCTAGGGATCTATTGGGTGGTTTGAAGCCCATTTCTAGGAATAATAAGTTAACCACGAGGCCCTATCGGCCAAATATTGTGGCAAGGCAATTCGGTCTCACTCAGCACGTACCATGGCCTCACTGCAGTATTGTTAGTTCAACCCAACGCTGCATCCTTGATGCAAAACAGGAAAGGAAAATAGTCGATCACAATCTTGATAGGCTCGCCTATTTGACTGGTAGCCATTTCTCCCGAGAGCCAATACTACTGTTGCTTTTGACGATTGGTGGAACACGGCTAAAGAGAAATTTTTCTACTCTCCTTTAGATGTCTATTGTGATCGATTGGTCTTGTCAAAAAGAAAAAGACCCAAGAAACTTCTAAATCACGGGTGAAATAGGCTTCTCCGAAAGCTTCTCTCCTTGGATCGGCTAGACCTGCTGCCTCAAGATCTTCCCTCAGATTGCGGCAAACGAAGAGAAAAGGTAAATTGTTTTCTACATATGTGTTGGCCAGATTATTCTTATGAATTTTCGGCTAACATCTTTTATGCGTCTTTTAGCAACTCAATCCCCCAACGTTTATTGATTTGGAGACCACTTCCAACAACGAATTCCCGTCATCCAGGAAATCTGTTCCTAAGCAACCCAGGCGAAACGGAGGGGTTGTCATCCGAGATCGTAGTGAGGAAGAACCCCATAGAACTAGAGTTCTTATTTCTGCCTAGGAAGAGGAGGAAATTGAGGTATATCCATTGTCTAGCTTAAATACTTTTGCATCAGCTATCTTTCAATATTCATGTTTCCTATTTGCCCTTCAAAGACCACAACTCGTAAGATGCAGACGGTCACAGACAGTGTTCGATGCCCTCTTCATATATCAGATCATCCTATTCGGCTCATGCTTCCACGCATTCGCATGATCCATTATCGGTTTTCCCCAAGGCAAAAATTTCTCATGTCGAGGTCGCCGAAGATTTTTATGCTGATGCAGCCATAAAGGTATATCATTTCTCTTATGCTTAGTCCTTCAATGTTTCCAAATACTTGCCTCTATTATGAACATGTCCTTTATGTACATGAGATGGCTGAAGATAATCCCCCGACTAATCCAATTGATGACTCAGAAGCGCCAGCCGAGATCATTCCTAAAGATGTGCTTCTGTAATATTTTGGCTCACTCGATATTGCACCTGCACCATCTTCACCTGTTGGCGTTCATCGGGAGTGAGTTGAGAGTCTCTTGCCAAAGGGATTTCGACCAACAAAGAAGAGTTCCATACTTTGAGGGCTTCTCTGTTCCGATTGTCAAAAGAAACAAAGGATTCCCCAGTTTTGGTAACCGCCTATAATGACATGACTTTGGCTCTAAATGACTTATTTGCTTTACACAAAACGGCCAGAGATAGTTATGATGAGGCGATCGCTGCTCTGCAACACTTGGGGTCTCTTCGGTAAGAGAAGAACCATATTCAGACTTCTTTCAATGAGGTAAATGCAGAGAGGCAACAGAATGTCAACCGAAGGAATGACTTGCAGAAGCAGCTGTCCAAACTGCGAGTCCATTTGGAGAGGATCCAGGCGGAGATAAAGGCTATTACTCCAGCCATAGGTTCTTTGGAGTCGACTATTAAGGCCCAAGATTCCTCTTATTATTCTTTGTTTCGATAGGGCATTCATTTGGATAACACGATGTGGGAACTTGGTAACCAACAGGTGGTTTGGGAATTGGATCGGAAAGCGGGTGGTGAACGGCTGACGCAACTGGAGAATGAGTGAACTGTGTGAAAAAATAGACTTGCTCAAGTAACGCCAACACTTCCCGCTAGTTTTTTCGAAGTGGTATCCGAGGGAGCTTGTTATTCGGTTACCACTACTCATTTTCCAGTTGATTTCGTTGCTCAGTTGTCCACCGATATCCTCATGGACTTGCAATCTGAAGCCATTGCTTCTTCTGTTATTCAAGAGGTATTGTCAGAAGCCGAACATCAGCCAGAGGATATTCTAGCGGCCGACACTCAAGCTTTTACCGAGATCCCATCAGTGGTGGTGGATGAGCCTTTGTTGGATGTGGAAAGAGGGTTTCTAGAAGAAGTATGAGCGGATGAGGTAGTAGCTGTTGGTGCGGCTGAGGATGAGAAAGAGACTACGGCTATCCAGGATGACCAAGTAACGGTAGATTTGGCTAATCCTGGGACCCCTGTGACTGATGATGTAGCGCAACCTCTAGCTGGTGACATGTCAACCAACTTGCCCTCCTAGTTTTATTGACCCCAAATCGAATGGTCTATTTTTTGTGATTGAGCAGCCGATTTGTGGCTGTTGTTTATCCCTGCCTTCCCCAAATCGAAAGGAAGTACTTTTCTGCCTCTTTTATGTGGCTATGACCAGGCCGCCGGTCTATAGCTATCATTCATTCATGTATTCCCCAAATCGAAGGGAATTAGTTTCTTCTGCGTGGCCGGGCAGCCGGTCTGTCACTGTTGTTTACTCGTGCATACCCCAAATCGAAAGGTAGTACTTCTTTAAGTATTTGTCATTTACGTTTCTATCAAGATCTTCATCATTCATGTTTATTAGTGGATACGTGTTGCTAGCAATTCATTGGCTTACTATGAAAGGTCCTTCCCAATTTGGTGACCATTTGCCGAATTTACGATCTTTCATTCCAAGCGGCAATACGGTTTTCCAAACCAAGTCTCGTTTGGCGAACCTCTTAGACTTAACATGTTTGTTGTATGCTTTAGACATTTTCGTTTACCGGCTTCAATTCTTTCTAGGGTCATCAGTCAATCTTCATCTAGCTGATCTAACTCCATTAGCATGGCCTGCTGATATTCTTCTAAGCTTAAAGAATTCTGTTTGGTCACCCGTAATGACTTACAATTAATCTATAGGGGAAACACTGCATCTTGGACATATGTTAGCCGATAAGGTCTTGTTCCAACAGCTGTAGACTTAGAGTTTCTGATTGCCCAAATAGCTTCATCCAAAGTGAGATGCCACACTGCCGGTCTATCATCCACATTTTTACTAATTATGTCCACAATAAATTTGTTAGTTGTCTCGGCTTGTCCATTCGCCTGTGCATAATAAGGCGATGATGTGATCATTTTGATCCCAAACTTCTCAGCAAAGGCTGCCACCTTAGAACCAGTGAACACCGTCCCTTGATTGGTTGTTATCGTTTCAGGAATACCATATCTATATATGATCTTGTGTTGGATAAACTGAATGACATTTGTCTGATAAACCCTCTTCATCGGTTGTGCCTCTACCCATTTAGTGAAGTATATGAAATTATGTCCTTTAGCCGATTGTGGGTGAATCTTGCCGATGAGGTCTATAGCCCATCCCCTGAAAGGCCAGGGCTTCACGATCGGGTGCAACAACTTGGCTGGTACCCGTTGGATTAGTACATGTCTCTGACACTTTTCACAACCTTTTATGTATTAAAAACAATTAGTCGTGATGGTAGGCCAATAATACCCATGGCGATAAATCAACCACTTCATCGTTGGCCCGGCTCTGTGTAATCCACAGACTCCTTCATGAACTTCTCCCATGACTCTTAAGGCCCTTGTCTTATCATTGCATTTGAGTAGCACTCTATTTATGCTCCTTTGTAAAGATCATCATCGATGAGCACATACTTCAATGCTCTCCTCTTAACCTTAAGGTCCTTGCAAGTGGAAGGATATTTTAAGTAGCCGATTAACACCTGCTTCCACGAGTAGATCTGGTCCATGGCTAACACTTTGGCTGGCAGCTCATCATACTCTAGAGTGAGTAGAGACTTAAGCCAGAAGCTTCTTGTGCTAAATCGTTAGCCTCAATATTCATGCCCTTGGGAACATAGCTTAATGTAGATGATGCGAACCTACTAAGTAACCTACTAGCCGTTTTGTAACGGGCCAACAAATTTGAATATTTAGAGTCATATTCCCCAGCCAGCTTCTTGATAACCAACTGAGAGTCTCCATGAATCTTGATGCACTTTGCTTTCATAGAAACTTGGATTTTGAGTCTTATGACGAGAGCATCGTATTCAGCTTGGTTATTTTTCAAGTCAAAATCTAACCGATAAGAGAACCTTCATGTTTCATCTGTAGGATTGGTTATCGTTATCCTGGCTTTGAATCCCTTTTGGGTTCTTGACCCATCAAAAGTTAGCGTCTAAGGGATGACAGAAGAGAAAGAAAGGAAAGTTTTTTCTTTCTTTCAATCCAAATAAGAGAACAAAGAAAGCGACGTCCATACACACAGTAGAGGGGGCGCATGGGTCCTCCGAATCTATACAAGGGTGGTCTGCCATGAAATCGGCTACCGCCTGACCTTTGACATCCCTGAGTGGCCTATACTCGAGAGAAAACACAGTGAGCTTGATTGCCCATTTTATTAGTCGTCCTTGCAAAACATGTCTATTCAATAAGTACCGAACGATGTCATTTTGCACAAAATGTGAACCACATGTGGCATTAAATAATGTTCAAATTTTGTACAAGCATAGAATAAGGACAAACAAAGCTTCTCTATAGGGGTATATTAGTTTCAGCTTCATTGAGCATTCGGCTAAGACAGTGAACTGCCTTTTTGGTTCCATCATCGGCATCATGTGCTAACGGGCATCCTATAGACAAATCTGCAGCCGAGATATATAACTTCAACGATTTCCCTAGCATGGGAGGCACCAGCGCACGAGGAGTCGCTAAGGCCTTTTTAATTTGGTCAAATGCCTCTTGCTATTCGAGCCCCCATACTAGTTCTTTTGACCCTTTAAGCGTGAGCAAAGGTGACAAAGCTTCATTTTGTCAGCTGAGTTAGATATGAACCTCCTTAGGAAGTTGATCTTCCCTAACAGACTTTGTAACTCCTTCTTTGTTTTGGGTGGTGCAGATTCCATTACTGCCCGAGCTTTGTTATGATCTATCTCAATACCTTTCTTATGTACCAAAAAGCCCAGAAGTTGCCAGCCGATACTCCGAACATGCACTTGGCTGGATTCATTTTAAGATTATGAATCCTCATTCTTTTTAGTGATTGTTCAAGATCGGCTAAATGATCATTGAAGTCCTTAGACCTCACCACCACATCATCAATGTAGACCTCCACAGTCTTGCCGATCAAATCATGGAAGATGGTGTTCATTGCCCTCTGATAAGTAGCACCAGCATTATTCAGACCAAATGGTATAACTACCCACTCGTAAATGCCCAACGCTCCTGGACACCTAAAAACAATCTTGTGAATGTCTTTCTCGACTATTGCTATATGATTATAGCTAGAGTATCCATCCATGAATGTCAACACACCATTAGCGGCTGCCGAATCGACTAACATATCGGCTATAGGCATGACATATTCATCTTTGGGAGTGGCTAGATTTAGGTTCATGTAATCAATACATACTCGAACCTTTTATTCTTCTTGACTGGCACAATGTTTGCCAACCATTCCACATACCTAGCCGTTCTGATAAACCCGACCCTCAACAGTCGTTCAATCTCGGCTTTAATTTGAGGCATCAACTGAGGGTGATATCTTCTGGGCGGTTGTTTATGAGGTGTGAAACCCTTCTTAATTGGAAATCTATGTTCTACCAAAGTACGTACCATCCCAGGCATCTCATGATAATCCCACACAAAACAGTCTTTATACTGCAGTAGAAGAGCCATTATGCTTTGTTTATCCTCCTCCTTCAGCAAACCACTAATATGTGTTAGCTGAGGGACTTTCTCGGTACCCAAGTTGATATCTTCCAAGGGATACTGAGACTCAAAACTAGGCATAGCCTTCTTATGGGTGATTCAAGTTCCATCGGCAACTCGATGTCATCGGCTGCTAGTGTTGGTTCTCTATTACATGTGATGCCTCAGCTATCCTTTCTTCAGAACTTAGTGCAGTCAACCAATGCCACAGATCACGTATGATTTGGGTCTCCTCAATCATCTAACTATTCCAAGGTAAGCGCGTAGTTCGGCTAATTATTTTATTTCAAAACCTCGTGAAGTTAGATTGCAGTATTCCCAAGATCCTTCTTCGTACTGCTCCGCGACAGCTATGGGAGAAACATAAGGTGAATATAAGACAGCCTCCAAGTTCTTAACCGCTTGTTGAAATATGTTATCATCGGCTGGGACGATTTATATCTTGTCTCCTTCCCAGAAAATGAGCTTTTTATACATGGTGGAAGGAAGGCATCGACTGGTGTGAATACAGTCTCTGCCCACCAGGATGGCGTAGGACGGCTTGCCATCTATCACAAAGAAGGCATATCTAACCATCTTAGGACCTATAATGATTCTGCTACTAAGATCCCCAAAGCTTAAGAGGCCTCTCCCATAAAGCTAGTCATTTTCATGTTAGTTGGGATGAGATCCTCCTTGGTTTTGTTGAGGCTTTACAAAGTAAGCAGCGACATCACATTCAGCACAGCCCCATTGTCGACGAGCACTCGGCTGATGGTTTTATCGTTGATATAAGCCTTAACATAGAGGGGTTTGATGTGTTTAACCATCTCTTTTGTAGGTGCACCAAATACAGTGCTCAAAGCGTCTCTAGTCGTAGTATCGGCTATAGTCTCCCATTCAGTTTCTTCTACACACACATCACCTTCTAGGCTATCCAGTGTAGAACGACTGGCCCAGAACTCACATGGAATCAAGCTGACCATTTCAATAGCTGCCCAAATCTCATCGGCCAAATCATGCTTAAATGAATCGAGGATGGAGTCTCCCACCTCGTCCAACTCGGATGACAAGAAGCTAATATCTTCAATCCCCTAGAGGCATATAGGAAACGACTAAGGTTCTAATGCCTGGATCCTTTGTGCGCTTTGTAGAACCGTCTCGTCTAGGGGTTCCTTCAGGATCGTAGTCTCCTGCCAAGGTTCCTCTGTCGGGTTGTCACTTGGCTATATATTCAGATGTGGTTGGTCCAAAGCTTCTCCTTCATACGGCACCGTCTTTGAAGAGGTTGAGCCGAATGTCCGCTCTATAGCCTCAGCCACGGTAGACTCAGGAATTTCCTGCTTATCGGCTGCCTTAGCAATGGATATTATGTGCAGCATTTGATTTATTTTGCGCAAGGCTTTGGCACGCTGCATCCTTCTTTTCTAGGTCATGAATACGACACTCGGTGGTGCCTCTTTCTTTCTAGAGGCCTGATTGATGAAACACTTTCCTTCCTCTATATTGGCGGTTGGCTTAATCATCCTCCGGGTTTTAGCTGACCTTCATCCCTCACTGTGATACGCAAGGAAGAAACACCTTCTTTTACATTGAATTCAGCCACCCTCTATTTAGCTATGGGGAGTGGTTCCTTATCTATCTGGGGTAGGCTCGGCTTCTCATCGACTGGTAGCCATGCTTGCCCCCCAAACTGCGCTTGAGGTCTGCTGGGCCCTTTTTGAGTTTCGAGTACTGTTTGTGAGGTTCCCGAGCAATGTGCTCCGGTTTATAAGGGCGGCCATAAAAACTGCTTCCAACTGGCGGCCTGCTCGTGCCTTCGTACACGCTTCCTAGCCGATCAAACATAGAGGTCTTTGTGGCCTATTCCTTACTAGCAGGCTTCTTTTGGATAGGGGTCAGTATCAACAGATATTTCAGCTATGCTTTTATCGGCTAGCTTGAACCTCCCCTTCTTGATGCATTTTTGAATTGCCTTTCTGAAGACCACACAATTAGAAGTAGCGTGGCTATATGAATTGTGCCATTTATAGTACTTCTTATCCTTGAGCTCTTCGGCAGGCGGAATCTTGTGGTCATCAAGCAGCCGAATCTGTTTATCTTTAAGCAGATGATCAAATATCTGATCTGCCTTTGTAATGTCAAACGAGTAACCGACCCTGTCATCAGTTGAACATGTCTCCTTGTTTTTCATAGCTTTCAAAGCTAGGCAAGAATAAACCTTACCCATGACAATCTCGGCTACCATTGTGTCTGCCGTGTAATCGGCTGACTCTGAGTCAGACTCATCTGATCTCGGCTACCATTGTGTCTGTTGTGTAATCGGTTGACTTCGAGTCAGACTCATCTGCCTCAATGATGGATACCAAATGAGAGCCTCGGTTTCGGTTAGCTCTTCTCTTCTCCTTCTCCTGGATATATTACTTTATTTGGCTAACTTTCTCGTCTAACTGGCTTAAGTAAGAGCAGGATTGTCCTACTAATTTCTCTTTGAGCAGAGGATGCATGTTGTTAATTATCACATGGGTGCATTCCTATTCAGGAAAGTGTACGATGCATTTCCCAACCTTCATTCTGAATCTCTCGATATAATCGGTAGCCGACTCATCGACATGTTGTTTAAGATTCATCAAATTAGTTACAGTGACCTGAGGTTGGGGCTAATAAAATCTATCATGGAAACAACGCTCCATGTCAGCCCAGCTTTGTACGGAGTCGGGGGTCAAGGATGAGTACCAGGCGAATGTTGTTCCGGTTAGAGAAACGGGGAACAACTGCAGCTTGTGGTACTCGTTTTGGCCAACCTCGCCACATTGGGCGGTAAATCTGTCAATGTGCTCAATGGTAGATTTGTCGTCATTACCCGAGAAGGTGGCGAAGTCAGGCGTCTTAAAGCCTCTCGACAATGGTGTTATCTGATCTACCCAATCAGGGTAGGGTTTTCTATAAACAGGCATGTCCAAGGGTTTCAGTTGGATGACAAAGTACCTTTTCATGGTATTCGCGATAGTTTTGGGGTTCATCAGCTATGAAGTCCCATGTCGATTCTCGGTTGGAACCGGCTGGTAGGCGTTCTGAACTGAGGCCTCCATTCTGCACTTATTGAACATGGTTTTGTAGTTGTAGGTATTCTGCTGGTCATTACCAACAAGTGGGGTATATCCCCATTACTGCTCCTGGGCATAGTCACCAAAGCCTACAACCTGAGCTCCTGGAACAGCCGACGGAACTTGAGGATAAGGTGGAACAGTATTCCATGTCTGCTCTCCCCGGACATCAATATTCTTAGAAAGTTTGCGCTTCCTGGATGGTATGAGTTGGGTACCGGCTGTGACTGCTGGAATGGTGTCCCGATGTAGACAGCGTCACCAGATAGCCAAACAGGGTCATGGCCAGAGGCCACCGGTTGCCAATTCGGCTGGTCAACATTGGTCGCTTGCACCGTAGGGGCATTTGCAAGATCATACGGCATAACATGTGACAACATAAGGAGTCTGGATGCCTGAGCTGGTCTCCGAGCCATATTGATCTGCCCATACTGCAGACTCGCTTGGTCGAGTGGCACAGTTTTTCCTCAGCGTTTGATGGCAACCATACAATGGACTGGTTACCGAGTGAATGAGCTTGTGCTCCTAGGTGTGCTATCGGTTGTACCTGAGTAGGTACGACTGATATACATTCGACTGAGGAAGAACACCTAGAGTCACAGTTGCATGTTACACAACGCCACTCGTCAGAGGGATGGTAGAACTAGCCGAACATTCTCCTAGATGCAGTCAGTTGGCTTTCAGTTCCCTCGCCTGCTGAACCTCATTATGCACCATTGGCTTGATAATGCCAGCCAATTGTTTGGAAACCTGGTACATAATGTCGTGGATGCCTAAGTCAATTTGTTGTCTAATGAATGATGTGGTCATAACAGTTGGACCTTCAGATTGGTTAAGTTCACCCACAACTTGGGTTGATGGAGGAAGTGGAGGGGTATCAACTGATGTAGGCATACCAGAGGAAAATGTTGGCTCGTTGTTCCTTCTGGGAGGATTTTGTTTAGTATGTGGATTGGACTCGGGTTCATTTTCTTACCTGACCTTAGGCGCATACGCCAAGCGTGATCCTGACCTGGAGAATCAAACTTTGCTATGAGGTCAGCTATGGTCCCACTGGGCGTGCCAAATTTGTTCCCGTTCGAAATGTTTGCCGTTTTATCGGCTGACGAAATCAGATTGACAAATTGATTCCTTAACTAAGCGATTTGGGCTCGTAGCGGAACTCTAACTTCCAGCAATGGGTTCCCCAACTACTCCAGAAAGCGTTAGGATAGTGGTTGAGTAACTAAGTGGTAAGAAACATAAATACAGCTAGAGTGCAATAAAGACGATAAAGATATGTAAAAATCAGTTTTTTGATTGATTGGATTGTCCTTGTTCTGTACAAATGATCCTACATTTATACTACAAGAAATAAGACGTGATCCCCCTATGTTAGCCACTAAATTACCCACTAAATCCACTAGCCAACTATGAGGAGGTTGTGCCGATTTTTGCTCCTTGATTTCCTCTTGCACGATTAATGACATTTTCCTCTAGCTATTGCTGGTTGTTACCGCTTCTTGGGGTCTGGGATGTTCTTTGACTTGGTCTTCGAGGTGTCCAAATATGTGTGGGTCTTAGTCGTTCCTCAAAATTATGACTCGGCTAGGCTACTGTAATAGCCGATGAAGCTTTTCGAGCCGAAGGCTAGGACTAGTAGATTCGGCTATGAGTCAGTTCAGTCATCGACTTAGCATTCTGTCGCCCGCTCACTTTGAGGTTTCCACATTTGGCTGCCACTTGATTCAGCTACACACTTAAAAGTATTTTGAGTGTTAACACAATGCTATCATTTTATCTGTAGAAGCAGGAATATACAAAAGTGGGATTATTTCTTATTCTTCCGGTTTACTTTAACTATATTTGCAAGAACTTTGTTTGAAGAACTCAAGAACATCTAAAACCTCTTATCCTTTGTTTCAAACCTCTGCTGTCTCAAACTCACACGCACATATATTGACATTACAGAAAAAAAAATTAGCATAAAAAGGCTGTCTTTTTAGGTTTTCTAACCCGTTTGGCCATAGATGTTTTTCATTTTTTTTTTATTAGCGTTTGTCCATGAAAATTCCAAATACAATTTTTATTTGGAATATGAAAAACACCTCAAACCTTGTTTTCACAATTTTCACTTTTTGTTTTTGTTCATTGCTTTTGTCTTTCACTTTTCAAATTTTATTTTTATAAATTTGATCCCGTAGTAGATTCGATCGATGAGTTTCGTGAACTTAATTAAAGAAAGTCTATATAAATCATGTTTAACGTAATAGGAAATGATTGATGAGGAAGTGTTTATGCACTCATTATGTTTATTAATTGATTTGGGTGTTTTTGCTAGTTTTAAAAAATTGAGGTATAAATCATATTTCATATTTTTTTTAGAAAAAATACATTTAAACAACAAAATATTATTTGCAAAAAGCCAAAAACTATGACCAAACAAAACTCTAACTCGAATTCAACTCCAACTCCAACTCCAACTCCAAGAACTTGTTTCAGTTGCATATCATAAGAAATTCGAACAACTGCCTCAAATCCAGTATCATTCATACCATATTAGAGCATACCTTTTATGATTTTGATTTCCATTTATTCTCCTTACATGGAACAACTCCAACACTAACTTCAATTTTTTTTTTTTTTAATTTCTATGGCCAAATTGTCCTGGCAATGGTAATTTTTAGCAAGAGTGCTGCAATGAACCATCAAACGAGAGGATAGCTCTGACACTCTGTATCTGTTAAAAATAGAGGGGAGGTTTATCAAAATTGTTAGCGGCAGTTTGGTAATGTGTATCAGAGAAAATAATGCATGTATTAGTTGTGTATTAACAATATCTTATTTGGTACATTTTTTTATTCTATGTATAATGCAAGCATTAGTTATACACCATATTAGGTATTATGCTATGCATAACTACTACCTAGCAAATTATGGTATTAGTAATGTAAGATGTTTTAATGCATGTATTAGCATGGTTAAAGACACAATTGCCCATGAAGTCCCTCACATAATATAGTATGAAAGATATTTTTGTAAATAACTAATTATTTTTAGACATTATGCAATGCATGTTATTTATATACACCAAATCAAACGGTGGATAAAAAATAATCTATGCATAACTAATATCAGCATTACTAATACATCCTATTCAATATTATATTTATAAACTCTACCAAACCACCCCTTAAAGCAAAGAGATGTTTAAGTAATTGAGTCCTACAAAATTTCGCTAACCTTTAGGCCTTTTCCTTTAACTTTTTAC
Organism: Anisodus tanguticus; assembly: GCA_034509755.1. NCBI lineage: Eukaryota > Viridiplantae > Streptophyta > Magnoliopsida > Solanales > Solanaceae > Anisodus > Anisodus tanguticus. Next base: position 13,853,822 of record CM067544.1, read on the forward strand.
CTTACTCCTCGGAAAAGAATGAAAGAGAAAAGTTGATGGGTTAATTTACTAACTGAACTTTAGTCATCGTATAAGTGAAGTCATAAATTACTATTTATATGTGTTAATTTCTGAAAAAACACAGCTCATCAGAAAGGCAAATATCCTGCACCGAAAAAATTACCATATAATTCAGCCTAGCCTGAAGCATCTCTACTGGAGTATTTTGATTTCTTTTGTTCAGACATCCTCTTTTTTTTTTCTTTTAGAAATACGTAGCAAATAAAAGCTTACATTTACAAAGGATGTCATGGACCCCCTTCATCTTAGCCATTGCCAAATAACCTATCAACCAGTCAAACCCTTTTGGGGTAAGAATTATACCTTGGATTATCAATTGCTCTTCCCCTTGCAGCAGCAATTTCTTACGGTTCCTCTGATCTCAACTCCACCCATTACCTTAGGCAACTTCACTTGGGCTTTTCTTAGAGAAGTAAACTACAAGTCAATGGCTGGCAGAACATGTGGATGCTTATTAAGGTTCTTCAACCTTTTCAAATATTTTCCCAGCGCAAGCCAGAAGATCTAGAGGGAAAGTAATGTGCTATAAGCATACCCCATAACCATGAATTATCCAAATAGCTATGTAACACAGCACCCAAAGCAGACAAGTTATAAAGCTCATCAAAATTAAAACACAACCAAGTATACCAGTCTAAAACAGATACACTTATTATGTTCCCAAGCAAGGGCAACAAGTGCACCTTTTATAAAAGGTAAACATATAAAGATGGTCTTTAGAGCTATATAAGAATCGAAAAGGCAAATATAACATGACAGTCACGGGTCGAAACCAGACTTCATTCTTTTTATTAGGTCTTAAAAATGATAAGCTAGCAACATGCACTCCTCAAATCTTAAGATTAAAAAATCAAACAGCTGAGGGACTAATGGGGAAGTATAGAATCAAAATTCCCCATGGTTTTAAAGTAACCACGACACACGACACACGACCAACATAACATAATTGTAAAAAATACTTTATCCCAATAAAATATACATCCCAAACAAACTCAAGCTGCCAGCTTAAAAGTCATAACGATTCTTCTATTCAGTATATTTTATTTTCAATATTTTCTTGACCCTTCTAGATATTTCTTTATATTTTCTCCATGCTTTGTCCATCAGCATCAGTAGAGACCAAACTCGTTGTTTCCGTAATAAAGCACAATATTCAACAACCATGTGCTTCATTTCTTCCCATTCAACCATTAAATGAAGCTGATTCTCAGTTTCTTGGATTTCCAAATGGCATTGGCTGCCCACGCTGAGCAACAGCTTGTTCGACAATCTCATTTTCAGACTGCTTAGATGTGCTACTTAATAATTCGGCAGATGATGATCTACTAAGATATGTGAATTGCTCCTTCTTCTCATCAAATGCAACACTTTGAAAATGTTCTACAAGTGAATAGGGACTAGATTTTTTATGAGACAGAGGGTTTGATACAGTTGAATACTTAGCTGACGGAGGCATGGCCCAATTCATCCAATCATTTCTTCGCCTTATCTTTTCCCCCTGCGAAGCAAGGAAGAAAAACACTTAAATCCCATAAAATCAAATAGTTCCAGGATACTTCCACAGAGAAGGGACCTTGAAGCAGGATTTGCCCCACTAACTTAAATGCAACTCTCTCAGCCTAGAGCATCTAAAAATAGCGTCCAATTCTCCATATAATTACTACAGTCACATGCGAATATTGGACAGATCAAGACAGCCTACATCATATTGGAGAAATTTTACAACGTTACTTGAAGTTTTGAAAGCATTTTCCAGGTTATGAGCCACATGCCTCGAGTATCTCCAGTAACCCCCCCCCCCCCCCACCCACCCCGGACCAAATCCAACAAGGAAAAAAAAGAAATCTTAACATAGACAACCATATGTAGAAGGTGTATACCTGCACTTCTACAACGGTTGAGGACCGCACAACATCCAGTATTAGCTGTAAATTATCTGTCAGTTGCATTACCTGCAAGATGACAAAGAATAATGTAGTTTTACAGCATAAGCAGAAATAAACAAATGTCGAGCATGTAACTGAGGGTAAACTAAGAAAAGCACTGCTCTAGAAAAGGAGAAACAAAAGGGTTCGACGCATAACATTTTAAATGAAAGCAAAGATCAGCTAGCTACCTATGCCAATTTTGTCCAGTAGATCAGTAACATTGGCAAAAGCTGCAAAAGCTCCGTATGTTCTGAGTTACTTAAATCCAGATTTCACAATAAAGAAGAGGAAGAATTAAAACTTGATAACTTAATCAACTCAGACTTCCAACATCACACAGAAAATAGCACTTGCATGATTACATCTATGGAAAACAACCAGAGTCCTCCGAGAAAAATTATACAAGTCTACTTCCAAAAACCATAAAACTATAGTGCTCTTTACCATAGTCGATTTAGAGTTAACAATAATTTAAATAGTGGCATCAAGATCACAAGAGGTAACACCATCTTATTTCACCTAACTTTTTTCTCCAAAACACAAAGTGCTGAATCCTAGAGCTTAATAGAAACAAAGACAAACAGAACAATGCTAGAAATACACGCACACCACGCATTGCAATTCAATATTGCTCAAATTGGGAAAGTACTGGGAAGACTAAAGAAATCTTAAGTCTCACGTTCATCCCATTAAAAATATTCCCTCCAAAAAACAGCACTTACAGTCAAACTAGTTTTACTGAATAATAGATTTTCAACATTTATAATGAACCCGAGCAGTTATTTTGTTTCCTAAATCATATTTCAACCCATGACTTATCTTTCTAACCTATTCAAATCCAGTCAAGTACAAAACCAAAATATGTATACAACCTTTTCTTGATAAGTAAATATGCAAACCTCCCATTGAATAGGCTAATTTGTACTCTCTCAGAGGTTTGATGAAATCTTTCAGTGGCACTTCCATAGTTTTTAATTAGCAATTATCACTAAAAGTGTCTCCTCTGCCCGTACCATTAACTTTTATTTTTCGTGTTTCATCATCAAAACATATATACTAAGTTTATTGCCTTAGAACTCTTTAATATACTCATTTGAGTTCAATCAGCCTTCCTTCAGAATCACTATCAGTGTTACTCCATTCTCTAACCATTTCTTCTCAAAGCAATAAACTCTTGACCCAACGCAGTATCATATGTCTTATCATATAACTTGTGAAAGGATCTTTCAAGTTTATAAAATGTTAGCTATTTGTTACAATACAATAACTTCATTCTTAATGTCTAAAACTTTTTTTGGTAGATATTAAAATTTTAGTTTAATTTAAAGTTCTAAAATATCCAACAAAGTTCTATTGTCATTTAACTAAAAAAATTAAAATTGAAAAGAAAATTTACTATATTCCTAATGTCATTGACTATATAAGAAAATAATGAATTTTGCTAAATATCAATTGTAACTTTGTAATACCTATAGTAATTTTCTGGTGGTTATAAGAAGACTTTTGCTTAAGGATTGAAATTACTTGTGACTTGAGATATTGAAATAAAACCTGGATAATATGGAAAAAGAATTATGCATTCCTATGCCACAATACAAGAAAATCATAAGTTTTTATATTAAAAAGACTTGAAAATTGTATTTAATTCTATATCTCATTACATAAATAAAAGGTTTCATTTTTTTGGATTTTAGTTTAGGTTGTTCAAATAAGTGAGCAAATTAGGTTAAGTTTCTATCTCTCATTAATTAGTACATATACCTACCCTGTTGGATCTTATTTTTCCTTCTTCCTGTACATTTGTTCTCCTTTTTTTTTTTTTTTTTTTTTCTGTTTATGGCGGTTTTATATACCGTTTAAACTCAATTTTTCTAAATGAATTGTTTTCATTTGACCATGAAAAGAAATAGTTGAATGAATTAATCCTTAAAAGGATAACTTTATAGCTTTTCATCTAAAAAGGTCAAAATGGTGAATTTTGATAAATATATATAAATTTTAATATATATATTTATGATATCTTATTAAGTTGACTTTAGACCACTGATTGTATTGATCCGCCCCTAGTAAACCAGATGCCTCACAACCCACACTGAGAGCTACATATGCAATGATTTCTAAAGATAGAAATATCTAACATTCAAGTTCCATCAGAAATTACATGAACAGAACAATGCAAGATACAACTTTTATTATCACCAACCAATGAAGATATCTCACATCAAACTCAACCCCACATCATTGTACTTGGTCCATTAAAATGAGAAAGCCTAAGCACCTAGCGACACTATACTCGTGTCCAAATCAGAATATATCTCTATTCAATTGGGTTAACCACAATGCATAATTTTGTCTCCAAAATTGCAGTTCTCTTAATATTTCTTTTTTCTAAAATACTCTAAAGATGAAAAACGTTATATCGAGGAAAACTGAACAAGGAAGAGAGACACATTTTGATGAAAGGGACACAGGATCACTGGCAGCCCTTCTAAATCCCTTCAAATGAATTCTTTTCAAATAGGGCACATTTTGAACGATAAGGATGTTCTTGAGGATAAGATGACGGAAGCAAGACTGAGATAGTTTGGACATGTGAAGAGGAGTGAGGATGCGCTAGTCAAGAGGTGTGAGGGATTGGCAGTAGTAGGAGTTAGGAGAGGTAGAGGTAGGCCGAAGAAGAACTGGAGGAGGTGATTCGAAGGGACATGGCTCTACTTCAGCCGGCTGAGAACATGACCCTAGATAGGAAGATTTGGAGGTCTAGAATTATGGTAGAAGGTTAGTGTGTAGTTGAGTGTTGTTGCATTGTGTTGGAGTGGTAGGGGGATAGCCTCTTCTTCTCCTCATTCCCTTCTTCTTAGAGGTATTGTATAGGTATCGCATAGTTCCTTACTCTTTATGTGTGTATTACTATGTGTTGCCCCATTTACTTTATATCTGAATATTTTGTTGTCTTATTTTTCTTGTAACTCTGCATCTGCTACTTGGGTCTATCGGAAACAACCTCTCTACCCCGTAAAGATCGAGTTAAGGTCTGCGTACATCCTACTCACCTCAGACCCCACATTGTGGGATTATACTGGGTATGTTGTTGTTGTAAGGATGTTCTTGAGCATTTCGACCGACATCCCAGAACTTGTCCCATTTTAAGACTAATTATGTACCAGAAGAAACTAGATACAAAATCCATACTGTAAACTACAACATCAGTTGTTCTTCCCTCCCACTCCCTCCGTTTGTGTTAAATATAAATATGTTATGGGAGTTCTCCGCCATAAAAGAGACAGATTGATCTACCAGGAGCTGTGTCAACATTACGAGTTACCAAATATATGGGAAAAGATTAACCATGAAATAACACACACCATAACATAAAATAATACTAGTATAATTCTATTGATGAGAAGAGAACTTTAATTCCAACTAACTCACTTTCTTGAAGCCTGCTATAAGATTAACTGGAACCCATCCTTGTTCATCCATGTTCTGCCGCAAGAATGTATCCTTAATTAAATTATCATTGCTGCAACAAAGTACAGGGTCCAAAAGAGTTAAACATACGGATGATGTTTAAATAACCATAAAAAAACAATCAATTACAAGAAAAAAAGCAATGAAGATTGCTTTTCTTTTTAGTCAGAACAAGATGCAACTACCTGAAATAATAATCTATCTGGCTCACTATTTTAGAATACAACTGGGTATCTGGCACATGAAAGAACAACGGTTGCATAGGAGCAATCATAGGCATTCTGAGAGGATCTGTTGGTAGGCCTGGAACATAAATAACAGGAGGAGGAACATCTGCGTATTGGTCCAAGTGTAAGTAGAGAGCCATATAAATAAATTTAATATAATTATAAAAGAACTCCAATAATGACACTCTCACCAGGGTAAACCATGGGAGCCCCAAAAGACCGCCCAGGCAAGGGTTGTGGCATAAAATGTGGAGAAGCATGAAGTGGGCCACGATAGAATGGCCTCATTGGAGCTCTGTGGGCATCACGGCTACCAAAACTTCTATAGGGGCTCCAATCCTGATTACCACGATCCTGATCGCGCCTGCCTCCATAACCTCCTCGGGGACGCGGTCCACCATTCCCCCTCCTGTATGAATTTCGTTGCTGCTGATGCTCATTACCACCAGGGGATTGAGATCCGAATCCTCCCCGTTGCCCTCCATCCCATTGATTATTCTGGGTTATCTCCACTACTGAACCCTGTAGTGGCTGCTGCTGGGGCAATCCACCATTTGATGATGGATAATTGCTTGTCTTCATTGACATTTGCCGGGTGGAACAACATGGTTTGGAGTTGAATTAGCATTGGCATTATTAGGATTAACTTGCTTTTGAGAAGGTAGAAATGGCTGTCGTGTGCCTATATCAGTATCTTGAAACACTAGTAGGAGTTCACCAATTTTTTTTAAAAAAACTAGTAGGAGTTGCTTACAATGGAAATAACCTGTGATATAGAATCTGATCCCTCCGGCGAAGCTTTGGTCGACTCAGAAAGAGCGGGCCAAGAGACAGCACCCATTACCGGAACAGCACCATTTGACGGTTTATTCCACGCAGGTTTCTTAGCACCATTTCCATTATCGGAGTTCTCAAGCTGTGTTTCTGCAAAAGAATCCGAAGAGGTACTTCCAGCTGCCGCAACTTTAGAAGGCGATCGATCAGAAGAGGTGTTAACGATTTGCTCCGACGACAAAGGAGAAAGAGGAGGAGGAGAAGAGGATATCTCCGCAATCAAAGATTCTGAGTCGCCTCCGCAAACGATCTGAGTCCATGGCGACGAACTGCCACGTGTTGCCGAAGATCGCCGGGGGCTGCCAATAGAGGCTGCGCCGGAATCATTGTTAGTATTCCGGAGTGAATGAAGAGCCGAAGTAGGCTTTGGGTTAGTAGCTGTAGCCATTTAAAATAGGATTTGGTACTAAAACATATCAAAATTTTATATATGACGATCTCCAAATTAGGGTTTTAAATTAGTCTCTACACTTGAAAAATCTATCGACTATTTCCTGAGAAAGCCTAAACAAATGTCCGATTGATCAAAATATTCTACAAAAAAGAGTGATAGAGTTAAACAGAGTGAAAAACAAAATTGACCAATCAATAAAACTTAGCAGTTGACTAAGGGTTTTTTCCAAAGATTGAAATCTCGACGGATCACTGAAAGGATCCGATCGGACTCAGCACCGGAGCGGCGTGGGAGCTCCTCCAATTCAACAACCAACGCAACGGAGAGACAAAAAAGTCTCTCTCTCTCCTCTCTGTTATATACGTATCTCTCTCTCTCCTTCTTTTGCTTAACACTAGGGAAATATGCTCAATTTACAACTTTGTCCTTAAATAGGGCAGTCAGATATAGCGTTTGTTGATTGGTCCAGCTCCAGTCTGGCAACACTATTTTGTCACTAGTGAATTTTAGGTTCAGCTCTAGTTCTTTTTTTTCTTTTGGGATATATGATGAAGAACACTAAAAACATTTACTCTCTTTTTATCAATTTATTTGATATAGTTTAACTGAATATTAAATTTTAAGAAATAAAAGAATATCTTTTAATTTTGTGATCTAAAATAAATTAAATATATTAATTAGTGAGAAAACTTTGGCCAAAATCTTTCTAGCACCAATATTTCTTCTTCAAAAAAATATACAATTAAAAAAACAAATATGATAGGCAATACATACATTTTAAAAAGATTACAAGAGAAAGATGCATATGGAAAACAAAAATGAAAACACAAATCCGAAAAGAAAAATTATCACCTCCTTGAAGTTTAACAATGAACTATATATTGCAACAATTTAATGAATTTACAATTTCAAGAAACGTACGAGAAGGCAAAATGATACATTATATTTGAGAAAGTGGGTAATGAAAATTAAATAGAGAAGTAAATGCTTGGAATATAATGACAAGTAAATGGAGTACACAAAATGAAAGAATAACGGTAACATGATTTCTTTCAATATGGACTCTTAATTGAGCAATGAATGTGGACAATTATTATAGACTTATTGATAGGGTAATTTTAGTTTTCAACAAATATTTGAGGGTAATATTAGATAAAAAGGTTAAAATTTTGACAAAAAGGATAAATGTCATTCTTTTCCAAAAAAAAGGTGGAACTCCCACCCTAGAAGCCCCCACACCCCGATCCGACAGGTCTGTGAAGGAGGTAAATCATGGTGACTCAATTGATATCAAAGGTTAGACCGGTATCACGCTGCGCACAAGGGGCCCTCCTTTATTTCAAGAAGTAACCCCCACACTGCCGCTGACGAGATTCGATCCTTGGTCATTTTCCAAATATCCCCTTGATAACCAATTGAGCTGCACAAGCGGACGGATAAATGGCTTTAGTGACATGACACATCACATCTCCCATTCCTAACTTTAATATATATATATATATATATATATATATATATATATATATATATATATATATATTGATTGTTGTCAAATAAAGAAATGTATTATTCTTTTTAGGACGGATTAAAATAAATTATCATATAAATTGGGACAAAAAATACTTTATAAAGCTTAAGTCTGTTATGAGAAAAAAAATCTATATTTTAAATTGCATCTTTTCGTAATTCAGTAAAAAAACATTATGTTTTTGCCTTTGTTTATTAAAAAGCGGGCACATTATTGATTTGCCTCACTTTCCACATGTTAATTGCAAACTTTATCTTCTTGGTAGCTTTCAACAAATATTTGTGATTTTCAAATAATAGTTCTCAAGAGATGATATTATACATTTCCGTAACTTCTTATCATTGATAAGTTTGAGCAGGGCCGGAGCTAGGAATGGCTCGGAGATTCATCCGAACTCCTTTCGACGGAAAATTGCATTGTTTATACATGATTAAAATTATTTTTTATGTATATATAGTAGATGTTGAATTTCCATTAACTCCTTCGTATGCTATTTTTTTATATTTTGAATCCACTTAGTGAAAATTTTTGGCTCCGCCATTAAGTTTGAAAGTTAATAGGTTGTCTGTTTCACTTCATTTCTAGTTGAGTTTTACTGAGGTTGTTTATATATTAAAAAATTATTTGTGCTCGATATTTATTTCAAATGAATAAATATAATATATATATATATATATATATATATATATATATATATATATATATATATATTACTATGTGTATTATATACTAAACACTAAAATTGTTGATAAATATTATAAGTGCATGTTTATAGTTATACTGTGTTTCATCGAGGTAAATTGGTGAAATTAGAGCGTTTATTAGTACGAGAAAGAGAATCTTCTAATACAAAAAGTGAACCTTTTCTTTTACGGAAATGAAATGATTCGATTCCTCCAAACCTGAGGAAAGTATTAGGGACGCCGTTGGTTTAAACTAAGGGGTCGTTTGGCGGAGTGTATAAAAATAATGTTAAATATGATTTATTAGTAATGTTGATATTAATAGTGTTGGTATTAGTAATGTAGGAATTATTTTTTATTCATCATTTAATTTGGTGTATTAGAAATAACATGCATTGCATAATTTCTAAAAATAATTAATTGTTTATAAAAATAACCTCCATATTATACTATGTGAGGGGCTTCAATTCATGAACAATTATGTCTTTAACCATGCTTATGCATGCATTAAATTTATTAAATTACTAATATCATGATTTCTCATGTATTAATTATGCATAGAATAATATCAAATAAAGTGTTATATATAAATTTAAAAAATATACTAAATAAAATATTATTAATATACAAAGCTAATGCATTCATTATTTTACCTAGCCCGCAACTTGCATGCCTTTCGTTTGCATCATTAACATTTTATAACTTATTATAATTCTAATGTAGACCTAATTTAGCATCTTACTTTGTATTGGGACTCTCAAAATACCCATTCCATATAAATCAGTAGTGTTACACACATTTCGATTTGATTTTTGTTTAGTTTTTGAACATTAACGTTTGGGACAAGTTTTTAACTAATTATAGAAAGAAAGAAAAATTGTATTCGGATTATCTTTGCTTGTGTTTGTGTTTTGTCTTGAGCCGATGATCTCTTGAAAACAACCGCTCTACCTATCAAGATAGAAGTAAGGTGCGTACACTCTACCCTCCTCAGACCCCATGTTGTGGAATTTCAATGGGTATGTTGTTGTTGTTACCTTTTTAAGAAGATATTCGTGGAGAAAGTTAATACTCCCTCCGTCCAGTTTTACTTGTCCACTATATCAAAAATAGTTATCCAATTTTACTTGTTCATTTTAAAAAAATCAAGAAATAATTACCACTTCATACCTATTTTATCCTTATAATTTATTATTGGACTCAAGAAAATTTTAGTGATTGCACAACTGTTAAAGTATATTTTATTTATTTCAATCATTAGGTTACTTAGCAATAATTAGGGGTGATATAGTAAAATTATCATTTTATTTTTGACTCTTTAATAGATATGTCAAGTTAAAATTTGACAAGTAAAAATACACGGAGTGAGTAGCAAAAAAGATACTAATGTTGAAAAAGTCATTTTTTCAATTATTCAGATTGTAAAGGGCCATAAAAGGCAATTTGCTCGATCTCATGTTTAAATTAAACACGTGAACAAAAGATCTGTTAGTTGGAAAACATGCTGTTTTATTAAATGGAATTATCTTATACACAATTACACATTGACAATATAAATTTGTTAGAAATTAATATATTTAGTAATATATTATTTCAGGTAACTAATTTTATTTATTATGGGCAGTCACTTGTACTTATCATTTAACTGAAATGATAATGTAAAAATTATTCATGTTGTCCATGTATAAAAAATAAGCTCTTATTAAATATTTAAAGGAAAATTTACGTACTTATCAAAAGAAAATTATACATTTGTTATAATACTACTATATATTTGCCATAAGGAAATTTCTCATTTAACTATTTACAAGTTCTTAGAGTCCATTTCTCTTTACCGTGTACTTCAACCAAGTGCTCACATCAGTGGCAATACTTAGCGAACCTCTTAGTAACGCCATTATTCATCATAACACTGCTAACTCCACTGTAATTCATTATAATTTGCAAATCTTGAATAATGATAATGAACATATCTTCTTTTTTTTGTTGATAAAGATCAAGTTGAGCTAGTTCAAGTCATAGTTAAACAATTTACTGACTCTCAGATCCTGAAAAAATGTCTCAAACTTAAAGAAAATACAACTTGTGTCACAAAGTACCATATGCTGAATCAACTGAAGAAGTCTCATTTATTTTGCAACCTTATTTGAGACAAGTACATTCAAGATGATCGACAATTGACCAAAAGTGATGGGAAATATAGTTGTCATTTCAACTTTCAGGGGAACGGTATGCAACTTGCAAATGAAGCATGTATATATATATATATATGAATAAATGAGTTTAGTACAAATGTTAATCTTAAACGCCTCTTAATAAATATTAATTAAGAGTTATATTTGACTAATTTTATCTTTATTTATGTATAATTTATTGTCTCTCTCCATTAAATATTTATTTTATTTATGTGTTATCTCCATTAATGACAAAATTGTAAAATGGAGAAGAAGTAATTAATCGTGCCTTGAACTTCTAAAACGACAAATAATTTAAGACACTTATTTTTAGTAACCACGATAAATAATTTGAGACGGATGGAGTATTCATAGCTACTCCCTCCGTTCACTTTTACTTGTCCACTATACGAAAAATAGATTTTCACTTTTATTTGTCACTTTTAGCATATCAAGAGAAGACAATTTATTTTTTCTCGTTTTACCCTTAATATTAATTACTCATTTTAAATTATTTTTAAGTCCATTAAAACTATGTACTAATTAATATTGATATTACGGTAAATTATGCACTTTATTTATTATTTTTAAGGGGCGTGCAAAGTTAATAGTGGACCGGTAAAAGCAAAGAGAGGAAGTATGTGTCAATTCTTGTACAGAAAAGAAACACATGTTGATACAATCTTTATATGGTAGGGGACGAGGACCAGCAAGGGATTTATTTCTAGCCAGTTAAAAAATTTAACAAGTTTATCCTTCTATTCCCTTTCTGAGCACACAGTTTTAAATTATTACCAATTAAGGAAGAATGGGAACCTTTTTATGTTGATTTTAATATAGCACGCTTAACCAGTCTTCATAAACATGACAAATTTTAAAGCAGTTCTCTTAACAGTGTTAGTATATTCTAGATGGGTGTCAATTTTGACCATATAAGATAGCCCAATATGGTGGACACTATGGACATACCTGAAAATATACATTGATATACACGATATACACAGCCGTGTATATCCCTATTTTGGTAATATATTATTTGTATTATTTGTATATAATTAGCATTGTACACTTACCATAATTGTAGGATTCTTGTACAACTAGAATAGAGTTTTTGAAGTAGAATAGAAATAGAATTTTTCATATTATGAAAATTGTAAATTGTATATATACTCTTTTATTAATGAAAATAATAAAGAAATTATTTCTTTCATGGTATCAGAAGTTTAGGTCTCACATACCTCCTTCTCCAAAAGCTTCCGCTTCTCTCGGCTGTGTTGAATTCCTAGCCCTTCCTCGGTTTCCGAGCTGATTTTTACCTCCTCTGTTCCCAAATTTTCTTCTAAATCCCTCAATCACCCTTTGGTCTTTCGTTATGTCAACGTCAAAGAGCATGTTTCATCCTGCCCTTATTGTTTCTAACATCAAGAACAACATCCCTATTGTTCTTGAGATGGAAAACATTCAATATGCGACGTGGGCATAGTTGTTTAAAATTCACGTTATCTCACATCAAGTCCTCCATCACATAATTCCTCTCGCTATCCCTCCTCATGCGGAAGATCCTCAGTTATGGATCACTCTTGATGCTACCGTCCTTCAGTGGATTTACTCCATTATTTCTACCGACCTTTTACATATGATCATTGAACCAGACACTACCACTATGGCTACCTGGAATAGATTGCGTGATATATTTCAGGACAACCAACATTCCCGCGTTGTCACCCTTGAGCAGGAATTTTCCCAAGTCCGCATAGACGATTTCCCGAATGTTTCGGCTTATTGTAAACGACTCAAGAAATTGGCGGACAAACTCCGTAATGTTGGAGCGCCCGTTACCAATAATCGTTTTGTTCTACAAATGGTTGCAGGCCTATCTGAGGCCTATAATGACGTGGGGACTATCCTCCGTCAAAGTAATCCACTTCCACCTTTTTATCAAGTCTGTTCGATGCTCACGTTAGAAGAAGCCGGTTTGGCAAAAAAGGCGGCTACCGACGCTAGTCCCGTGGTCATGATGACTTCATCCGGTAATTCTCAAGGTTTTGTTGATAATTCGGGCCAAAACTGTGCCCATGGTGGAGGCAAGAAAAATTGAAAAAATAATGGCAAAAATCGCGGTGGCAATTGTGGTGGTTCCGACGGTGGTGGGGGAGGCCAAAACAGTGGAAGTGGGCCCCGGTACGGTGGCAGTGGGCCGCAATCCAAATGGTCCCAGCCATGGGCCCCTGGCAGTGGGGCTGGGCCGGTGGCCAGTGGCCCAAGCCCTTATTTTCTAGCTTCTCCAGTCCCTGGACAGTGGGCCGCCAAGCAGCCCTTCAGGCCCAATTTATCTTATCCGTCCAGTGGGTTCTGACACAATTCTAGGCCTGGACAGCAAAGAGGTGTGCTTGGGCCTCGGCCCCCACATGCTTTCCATGCTACGGGCTCCACTCCGATTCCAACACCTACAGATATTAAAGTTGCCATGCATACACTTGGATTGAATCCTCCAGACACGAATTGGTACATGGACACAGGTGTCACTTCTCACATGACGTCCGACCAAGGTACTCTCTCGTCTTATTCCAATTTGAGCAAAAATCGTGGCATAATTATTGATAATGGCAACTCTATTCCAATTCGTGGTTACGGTCATAAAATTTTGTCTCCCCCCATCCACCTATTATCTTGAAATGCCCCTAACTTAATTAAATTTTTGGTGTCTGCACGTAAATTCACCAATGATAATTGGGTTCTGTTGATTTTGATCCTTTTGGGTTTCTGTGAAGGATTTCAAGACGGGGATACCTCTCATGAGATGTAATAGTAGGGGAGATCTTTATCCTATCACGCCCGCATCCAGTCTCTCGAGTCAAGCCTTGCCATCTACTTTTGCAACTCTAGCTCCTTCCTTGTGGCATGCACGTTTGGGTCACCCTGGGTCGTCCATTGTTTCTTCCTTGCATAAAAATAATTTTATTTCTTGTAAGAGTACGCGTATTACTCTAATTTTTCAATCCTATCCTTTAGGAAAACATGTTAGATTACCTTTTGTAGCCTCTACTTCTCGTACGTTAATGTCATTTGATATTATTCATAGCGATTTATGGACATCTCCCATTTTAAGTTCCGTGGGCCATCGTTATTATGTTTTATTTTTGGATGATTATTCTAATTTTTTATGGACCTTTCCGTTAGCGAAAAAATCACAAGTTTTTTCCACATTCTTGAAATTTAGAGCTTTCATCCGTACCCAATTCGATCGGAAAATTAAAAATATTCAATGTGATAATGGCAAAGAATATGATAATGGGTTGTTTCGGGATTTTTGTGATGCTAATGGCATAGTTTTTTGTTTCTCTTGTCCTCATATTTTCTCACAAAATGAGAAAGCCGAACGAAAAATTCGTACCATTAATAATATTATCCGAACTTTATTGGTCCATGCTTCCGTACTCCATTCCTTTTGGCATCATGATCTACAAATGACTACTTATCTTCTTAACATACTTCCTATCAAAGGTTTGACATATTCATCCCCTCTTCAATTCCTATATATAAGACTCATTCATATTCACATCTTAGGGTCTTTGGGTGCCTATGTTATCCACTATTTCCGTCAACTACAATTAACAAACTTCAAGCCGGTTCTGCCCCTTGCGTGTTTTTAGGTTATCCATCCAATCATCGTAATTACAAATATTTTGATTTATCGTCTAATAAAATCATAATTAGTCGCCATGTTATTTTTTATGAAAACTAATTTCTGTTTGCTAAAGTAACTAGTCCTGAGCCTAGTTCGTATAGTTTTTTAGATAATGATGTCTCCCCATATATTATCCACCATTTATCGGACTTATCCCGCACCCAAAATCCGCCAGCGAGCCCGCTGGACCTCCTGTCCCATCGAATCTGCCTAGTGGGCCAGTCACTCACGTCCTGGATCCAACAACTGGGCCGAATATCTAGCCCAGTTCTGCCCCTGCTTTTGTTTCAAATCCCGATCCAGCTTCATGTGTTGGGCCAACATGCCCACTGCCTACTGACTAGTTCGTCACCCATCCGAATTTTTCCCAAAATCCACTCAATTCTCTCCCGAGTCACAGACTGGTCACTCATAGTCAATGAGGTATTTTTAAACCAAAAAGACATTTTAATCTAAATTCTAATGTTCTTAAATCCCCCCTTCCCGGTAACCCAGTGTTAGTGTTAAATGATCCGAATTGGAAATTGGTCATGAACGACGAATATGATGCTCTTATTGAAAATAAGACATGGGAGTTGGTGCCCCATCCTTCTGGTGTTAATATTATTCGGTCTATGTGGATTTTTACTTATAAAGTTAATTCTGATGGTTCGTTTGCGAGGCATAAAGCTCATTTTGTAGGTGATGGTAAGACTCAGTAGGATGCGTGGATTGTGGTGAGACGTGTAGTCCGGTGGTCAAACCGGCTACCATTCGCACTGTTCTGAGTTTAGATCTTTCAAAGGCATAGTCCATTCATCAGTTAGATGTGAAGAATGCTTTCTTACATGGTGATCTTAAGGAGACCGTTTACATGCATCAACCATTGAGTTTCCAAGACCCCAAATATCCTCATCTTGTATGTTTATTGAAGAAGTCCTTATATGGGATTAAGTAGGCCCCACAGGGTTGGTATAAGAGATTTGCAGACTATGTTTCGTCTATTGGGTTTTCTTACAGCAGGTCTGATAATTCATTATTCATATATTGTCGTGGTACTTCCCTGGCTTATATTCTATTATATGTGAATGATATTATCTTGAATGCCTCTACTGATGCTTTGCGCAAGTCTATGATGACAATGCTCAGTTCTGAATTTGCTATGAAAGACTTGGGGCCCTTAAGTCACTTTTTGGGGATTGTTGTCTCTCGTAAATATAGGTGGATTATTCTTATCACAACGGAAGTATGCCGCTGAGATAATTGAAAGGGCTGGTATGTCTTCGTGTAAGTCTACTTCCACTCCAGTTGATACTAAGCTCAAGCTGGGTACTGCGGTTGGCTCACCTTACGAGGATCCTACTCACTATCGCAGTCTTGCTGGAGCTCTTCAGTATCTTACGTTCACGAGATCGGATATTACTTATGCCGTACAACATGTGTGTTTGTTTATTCATGATCCTAGGGTGGAGCACATGAATGCGCTCAAACGCATTATCCGATATATCCAAGGGACACTTGACTATAGCTTGTATCTATATCCATCATCGGCCTCTACACTTGTCTCGTATACCGATGCTGATTGGGGTAACTGTCCAGATACCAGACGCTCCACGTCTGGTTATTGCATGTTTCTTGGTGATAACTTGGTCTCATGGTCTGCCAACGACAGGCTACCTTGTCACACTCTAGTGCAGAGGCTGAGTATCGAGAGGTGGCCAATGTGGTTTCTGAATCCTGTTGGTTACGTGATCTTCTCTTTTGGAGCTTCACTTTCCCATTCAAAAAGCTACCTTGGTATATTGTGATAATATTAGTGTCGTATATCTTTATGGGAATCCGGTTCAACACCAGCGCACTAAACATATTAAGATGGATATCCATTTTGTTCGCGAAAAGGTAGCTCGTGGACAAGTACGCGTCTTACATGTTCCTTCCAGGTATCAAATTGCAAACATCTTCACTAAGGGTCTTCCCTCGGTCCTGATTTTAGGGACAGTCTCAGCATACGAAGACCGTCCGCTATGACTGCGGGGGTGTGAAAATATATAAGGATATACACGGTATACAATACCTTGTGTATACCGTGTATATCACGGAAACCCATCACAAGTGGGAGACCATGATATACACGGTATACACAGCCGTGTATATCCCTATTTTGGTAACATATTATTTGTATTATTTGTATATAATTAGCATTGTACACTTATCATAATTGTAGGATTCTTGTACAACTAGAATAGGGTTTTGGGAGTAGAATATGAATATGATTTTCCATATTATAAAAATTGTAAATTATATATATACTTTTTCATTAATGAAAATAATCAAGAAATTATTTCTTTCAATACCCATTACCGAACATTACAACAGTACTGATTACTGAACTTTCAGTACCTTGATTTGAAAAGTTGAACTAGCAGAAGGTGGTCCAATTTGTTCGGTGGACTCATAAAATAGGTCCAACATTGAGGTGGCCTTTGTTCGAAGAAAGTGCGCAAATTTAGGGCCCGTTTGAACATCTTCTTTGTTTTCTTTTTGCAAAAAACCTGTTTAGTTATACATTGTGTAAATTTTTCATTCCAAACTTACAAAAGAAGTTTTTCAAGTTTGAAAAATTACTTTTAAAAAAAATCAAGAAATAAAATGCATGTCCAAGTACAACTTCAACTTTCAAATACATTTTTCAAGTTAACTTCAAATACATTTTTCGACTTAATCAAACAGTCCCTATTATTTTTATCAATTATAACTCAATTCATGTCCAGACACCTACTTAGTTTCATCTAAAAAGCTTAATTTTACTTATGTTATATTATATCAGGACACCAAAGCTCCTGATATTACCTAAAGGTTCAAAATTACCCTCTCCACTAATAACCATTCAACATGGGAAAAAAATCTGGCAAAATTTGCATGTGGATGCCATAACTTGTTCACTAACTCGTGATGAAGGCAAGTTTACCCATCCATCGGATTCCTAACAATCTGTCGTGACTAGTGACGAAGCAAGTTTTGCTTTGTATTTTGTAGTGAATTTTAAGAAATTATTTTCTAATAGCATTAGTATTATTTCACTCGATTATTTTCTAATGAGGTATACCATGAGTGAAATAATACTATATTTCCACAATCCATCAGAATTTGTGAACAATCTGTACCAGAATTGTAACACAATTTGTATTGGAGTTCTGACAATCCACCAGGACTCGTGGCAAAGTCAATCCATAAGAATTTATGACAATCCAACAAGTTTATGAATAATTTAACAAAAATCCTAACTATCCGTTACGACTCATGCACGGAAAACAAATTTGTCCATCCATGAGAACCTCCGACGATTCACCAAGATTTGAGGCCAAGTTATGATCCACAAGCTTTAAGTTTTGACATGTAAATTTTTTGCTAAACTTATTTAAACAAGATCAAAACTTAAATAATGGACGAAAAGATCTTATTTGTGTAATCATCTATTTTTGACGTACGATAAGTTGAGATATTTTTATGGGGCCCGGTACAATAATTCTTATCAAGCCAACTGAGTTCTAAGTCGTCTTACTTACAGCTACTCCAAGTCGATAGTACAATTAGCAATTCGGGCCAAGCAAAGAATGAATTTTAGTTTCAAGCCTATTCCTGGCTCATAGTCCTGTACTTACTGAAACCATATTTTTAGAGTAATTTTTTTTATTTCTATTGGATTTACTAGTTCCTGTTCAGGGGCGGATTTAGTGGTAAGTTATGGGTTCATCCAAATCTAATAATTTTTGCTCGCCAAATCCAACAATTTTTTGGGAACATTTTGATTTTTCCAGAAACAAAATCGTTTCTTTAACCAAACGGATTATGAATAGGATAATTTGCATTCTCCTTTTTCTTTTCCGACTTGAGATTATTGGATTTAAGCAGCAACTAAAAATTTGTGAACCAACAAACTTTACATAGTGTATAGGGCAAAATCCGTATATAACAATTGTACGAATTATGATGCGACAAGTGGCAATTGATGTTGAGTCAAGTCCAAGTTAGTTTGGGGCATTTCCGGTAGCACTCAAATGGTACCGGGAGCGACACAAACAAGACCGATACCGGTAATAAAGAAGGCTAAGAGCCGTTTGCATCGTAACGGATGTCCGTTAATAAAGCCGGTCATACGACTTCCAACTGCTTTTTAATGTCATTTATTGAGAGATTGATTGTCCAATTATTACAACATTCATTCTTCTGTATTTATGAGGGCATATTTCGTGGGTCGTGTACATGTGTAGCTTATGTATAAATAGGGCACTTCATTCCATTGTAACCCATCAGATTCTAGTAATTACAAGATACTTATTATTATTCTCTTGACTTCTGTGCTTTTATACAAGTTACTGTCACTTAGCACATAAGTTGTTATAAGTCTCAGGCTAAGCATTACTTTATCTTGTCTTGTTATTATTCATTTTAAGTGAAATTCATCTAGAATTCATATCTAACGTGTAACTTGAGATCCATGTGTCCTTGACCACGTATACAAATTTAATTATATCATTTTACGGGTAAAAAGTTTGGCGCCCACCGTAGGGCCTGGACAATTGTGGTGTCACAAGTGACCCATCTACTAATCTAATTTTTTTTAAGTCTTATTCTTTATTCAGATCAGACAGATGACAGGAATAGGCAACGTTAGGGACAACACAAACAATCTTGGGCCGGATGGTCTTCCATTAGGAACCACGAGACCCAATGCATACTGATGGAGTTACTTCAGGAGACGGACAGACTCAACATGGTGACGTTCCCATTGACGAAACACCCAAAGAATCCATACATAATCTTCGGGCGCAGAATGCTACAATGAGCAAAAAGTTGGAGCGTCTAAAGCGGTTTCAAGAGGAGTTCACGTCCAAAAATGCGGGCAGTACTCCAACAGGAGGATCAGTTCCTCTACTAAATATACATGGAGAAATTGCTGATGGTCAGGGCAGAACCGGTGATGATCAAGGCAGATCTGCAAATGATGAATCAGAGAGCGAAGTCTTTGAAAACTCATTCCAGGAAAAGGTCCTGAAATTCATGAAGGACATGACAAGCAAAGTTGATAACAATGTAGAGAAGGCAGAAAAAACTACCCAGGAGTTCTGACGCCAGTTCAGTTAGATACCGGGAGCTCCTTCCGTGGTTGATGGTCCGGATGCAAAGAAGTATATTCAATTGGCGTATAAGCCAGAGGCCAAATTAATCCCCAAAAGGTTTAAAATGCCTTTTGTGGCCAAGTATGATGGAACTACTACATGAGCATATCATGGCCTATACTACGGTCGTGAAAGGAAATGATCTAAGAGAGCACGAAATATAATCGATTTTGATCAAGAAGTTCGCTGAAACACTCGCTAAGAGAGCTTTGAGTTGTTATTCAGAACTCGCTGACATGTTCATAAAAGCTCATGTGGGAGCTCTGAAGGTGAAAATGCACAAGGCGGATATCTTCCGCATTGCACAAGGAGAAACTGAACTCCTTAGAGATTTTGTGGCACAGTTCCAGAAGGAACGGATGCTACTATCCACAGTTCCGGATGAATGGGCTACAGAGGCCTTCACGAAGGGTTTGAATCCTTCAAGTTCAGATGATTCATGAAAACTCAAGGAACATTTCTTGGAATTCCATACTACAACTTTGGGAGATGTGCACAATCGATGTCACCCCAACCTTAGGGTATGTGGCCGACACTCGGTGTCCTAAGGCCCGAGCCTACCAGTCTTGATACCGTGACATACTCAATAATTTATAGGCCGAAAAGGCTTATGATAAATACTCTTTGAATCAAGAAAACAAACACCTGCCTTAGAAGAGACCCAAACTATATATATATATATATGTATATATATATATATATATATATATATGTATATGTATATATATATATATATATATGTATGTATGTATGTATGTATGTATGTATGTATGTTTAACAATGCCGACAAGGCCAACATGAGCATGATAAGACTACTGGAGAGGCCGACAAGGCCACATAAAACCATAATACACAACACAACTGTCTACAAACGTCTAAAGAGTATAAAAACAACATATGGTCAGGACATGACCTGTCATACCCAACTATATATATATATATACACACACACACGCACCCATCAAACCCATCAACTCACTAGACAGCTCCAGAAGGAGCGTGATGACCTTTAGCTAAGTCAAGTCACCTACTGTGAGGAAATTATCTACATATCTATCTGTACCTGCGGTCATAAAATACAGTGCCCTCGGAAAGGGACATTAGTATGAAAGATGCACTGAATATGTAAGACAGATAATCAACGTAGATAGGATAACATAAGAGATAAGGATACTCAGTCAACTAGAAACTTATAACAAGCCTTTGAGGGCCTACCTGTCACAATCATGACGATATATGCATGTCTGTAAAATCAAGCCGCTCAGTGGGGCCATGTAATGTAATATTCAGCCTCTCTGTAGGGAAAATTTTGTCATAATATATATATATCATACCCGGCCTCAATGAGGACTCAGTCGTACCTGGCCCAGATGTGGGACTCAGTAATATCAAAACCAACTGCAGTGGTGTGCACAAATAGGTGTCGTGCCTGACTCACTATAGCACGTCTCGGTAAGAAAATAGCTACATATATACAAGTGCAATGCAAGGACTAACTCTAAAGGGCCTTATAAATTAATCAGAGTGACTCAAGGTTGTTATCCTCCGATTATCATTATGTAACTGTGGCTGTATGAATTATCTGAGAGTCAATAATGATCATGAGAAGACATAAGATTCAAGATACTATCAAGGCGGAAAGTGAATCCGACAAGGAACCATGCGAGTTATGGAATACAACAATGTAAAACAATGAGGATCACAAGCTTAAATAATAGAGTTCCTTTTGAAGTAACATTATTATAGTTACGTTTCTTTGTAGATCATGCCAAAAAGAATGAAGGAGTGAGCCTTACATACCTTATTCATGAAGATACAACCGTTCAACAAGTCCTCGCACTTCCTACGGATGATTATCTTAACACATCACAACTTCCTCCAAAAGTAGAATACTTCACTTTCAAGTGTTTCCAAAACCGATTCTTCAAGGAGAAGAAAATTCTTATGATAATCACGGGGTTTATTACATTAATCTTGTGTGATTTGCCTTGAATTTGAGCTTAGGATAGTAGGGTATCTTGGAGAGGGTTTGGAGAGAATTTTAGAACTGATTTTGAATGAAAATGAGGTCCCCAAATCGTAAAACCCAATTTAAACCCAAGAAAATTTTTGCACCACCGCAAAAGGATGACCAATTTGACGGTCCATCAAATGTTTGACGGTCTGTTAATCTGGATCGTCAATAGAGACCTGAGATCTAAATTTCTCAAACAATTTTGATTGTTCAAACCTGGATTTTGATGGTCCATCAAACATGTTGACGGACCCGTCAACCTCCTTGTCAAATTGCATAATTTTTCAATTTCGTTGAAACGTACTTTCATAGATCCGTTTAACTTCCAAACACTCTGGTACTTCCATAAATAAGCTATAAACCTTCATTACCTTTATGTAAGGTCATATCTCTTCCCGGGAAACCGATATCCCTTAACGACATGAGGTGTAACAACCGATATGAGTCTAAGATCCGCATTGAGGACGATATGCTTGGAACTAAAGTCGGGAGTATCTTTGCAAAGGTAGAAAAAGGAAATTCCCTAAAAAACCGTTATCAACCTTATCCTCCCACCGGAAAGCAAGGAGATGGACAAGGTTTCGCTCCTTTGATAAATCAAATAACAAAGGAGGCTCCGGGCGAAATAATCAAAGATTGGTGAATTTCAAGAACAGTAATTCACCTAAGGGTGTCGGGTATCCGAAATTATCCGAGTACAATTTCAATATCAATAAAGAACAGATGGTAGCGGTTTTAATAACTCATCTGACATCTCGACCACCGAAACCATTATAGTCTGATCAAAGTAAAAAAGATCAGTCTATCTGGTGCGATTTCTATGGCACTCACAGGCATAAACTTGCGGATTGCAGACATCTACGAGAAGATGTGGCAGGAATGCTAAGCAGGGGCCATCTCCGAAAATATTTGAGCTAGAGAGATCGGAACAACTATGAGCAAGGACCACCCGCAGAAGGTAAGCCTAATCTGGCTGCTCAACCCCATGTCATAAACATAATATATGGTGGATCAATGATTGCCGCCCTATCTTTCACGTCGGCTAAAAGATGAAAAGTTCTGTGACCCAGGAAAAGATATTCCGGGAGATACCTGACGAACATACCATCACGTTTACTTAAGAAGACACTGCCGGTGTAATCTTTGCCCACAATAATGCACTAGTGATCACGGTGCCTATCGACTACTTCTAGGTGAAGAGAGTTTTAATTGATCCCGGAAGTTGAGCTAACATAATTAGGCTAAAGGTTGTAGAAGAAATGAATATGGCCGATAAGATAGTTCCGACTACCAGAACCCTTTCAGGTTTTAACATGTCTAGTGAAACCACAAAAGGGGAAGTGGACCTACCGATGGACGCAATGGGGGTTATTAAGATGACAAACTTTTATGTTTTCGATGGGGACATGAGGTATAATGCAATATTTGAGAGACCGTGGATACCTGACATAAAGGTGGTCCCATCAACATTACATTAGTTGGTGAAATTCCATCCACCGGAAGAGATTCAACAAATTCGAGGTGAACAACTTACTGCCAGATAGATGTACGTCATAGATGAACCAGAGGTGGAAGAATACCCCAAATAGCACTTACAAGAAGCAGAGCCAGTACTAGAAGAGGTTCACTAGGTTCCGCCGGTAGAATCAGTATCAACCTATCCGGATGAGGAGTTATCATATCGGTATCAAGTACCCAGATACTTTCACGTGCTAGATAAATTAGATGCCACCTAGTACACTGTGGAGGAATTGGAGCAGATCGCATTACATCGGGAAACTCCCGATAGAAAGGTATACATGGGCACTAGATTAACCTCGGGGCTCACAGATTTAATTTTTAAGTATCTTATACCTAACATTGATTTCTTTGCATGGTCTCATGAATATATGACATGCATTCCTCCATAAGTTACAACTCATAAGTTGGGCCTGGATCTCGGTCCCCCCCCCCCCCGTACGATAGAAAAAACGACCAATAGCCGAACACCACAATAGGTTTGTTAAAGAAGAGGTAGCTAGACTACTCAATGTAAGGTCAATCCGGGAGGTAAAATACCCGGACTGGTTAGCATGTCCTAAAAACTCATTTCCACTACCGAACATAGATCAGATGATCGATGCTACGGCCGGGCATAAGATAATGACTTTTCTCGATGCCTATTCCGGGTATAACCAAATAAGGATGCACCCGAAAGACCAAGAAAAAATATCTTTTAACTACTTTCGGTACTTATTATTATAATGTTATGCCTTTTGGACTAAAAAATGTTGGGGCTACATATCAAATGTTAGTAAATATAATGTTTGAAAAGCAAATACTTAAAACAATGGAAGTATATATATATATATATATATACGATATGATTGTTAAGAGTTTTGTGCAGAAGATCATTTAAGTCATTTGTAGCAAACCTTTGAGGTCTTGAGGAAGTACAATATGAAGCTGAATCTTGAGAAAAGTACCTTCGGGATTGGCTCCGGTAAATTTTTAGGTTTCTTGATTTCTCAGAGGGGAATCGAGATAAATCCTGATAAAATAAAGGTTATCGAAGACATACCTGACATACTGGAAGATGTTAAAATAGTGCAGTAGTTGACTGGTTATGTGGTGGCCTTAAGCAGATTTATATCCCGGTCCTCGAAAAAATAGCATAGATTCTTCTCACTTTTAAAGAATAAAAATGACTTTTTATGGACACTCGAGTGCCATAATACCTTAAAGGACCTGAAGACATACTTATCCAGTCCTCTACTCATGTCAAAGCCAAAGGATAGGGATTAACTACTTATATATTTGGCAGTATCGGAGGTAGCGGTAAGTGTAGTGCTGGTGCGGGAGGAAAAAGGTACACAATTTCCTGTTTATTACATAAGTAGAGTAATGGCAGGGGCCGAGACACGGTACCCATTACTTGAAAGATTGGCTTTTGCATTAGTAATGTCGTCGCGAAAACTTTGGCCTTATTTTCAATGCCACCCAATTGCCGTAGTAACAACTTTTCTTCTAAAAAATATATTGCATAAGTCCGAGATATCCGGACGCTTGGCTAAATGGGTGGTAGAATTAAGTGAATTTGATATTGAATACAGACCTCGAACTATAATAAAGTCGCAGGTCCTTGCAGAATTTGCGGCTGATTTAAGTTTGAGAGTAACCCCACAGGCAAAAAAAAAGGCTATTCTAGTCACGGGGACTGGTTCCGGGATCTGTACACTTTTTATAGATGGTGCCTCTAATGTCAAGGGGACCGATTTGAGTGTTGTATTGCGAACTCCCACCAGTGAAGTCTTGAGGCAACCAATACATAATGTTCTGTTAACTAACAATGAAGTAGAGTATGAGACTTTGATTACAGGTTTAGAGCTAGCCCGAGGGCTAAGTTCACAAATCAATAAAGTCAAGTATGACTCATTGCTGGTAGTGAACTAAGTCCATGGAGTGTTCGAGGCAAAAGAAGAGCGTATGTCGAGATACCTTGAAAAGGCTTTGAAGCTGTTGTCCCATTTTTAAGAGTGGACGGTGGTACATATACCTTGGGAGGAAAACATAAAGGCAGATGCACTCACAAATTTAGGCTCCAACATAGAGGCTGAGGGTTCCAAAACTGAGTCAGTTGTTTAGTTATTGCACTCGGTGCTGGATCCCATTGGCTATGATGAAATAAATTCAATCAGCCTAACTTGGGACTGGAGAAATAAATTCTTGGATTATCTTATGAATGGAAAGCTCTCGGAGGACCCAAAGGCATTCAGAGCTCTAAGTACCAAGGCTGACCGGTACTGTGTCGTAGATGAAAAAATGTATTTTTATGGTCTCCTAGCCTGGTACATAGGCCCTGATGAAGCAGATTATGTGATGAGAGAAGTCTATGAAGGCATCTGTGGAAATCATTCAGGATTAGAACCCCTAATGAGGAAGCTCATGAGGCTAGTTACTATTGACCCCAGATAAATGAAGATACAAAGGCATTTGTACGGAAATGTGATAAGTGCCAGCGTCATGCACAACTGTTACACCGGCGGGAGAAGATTTAAATTCGGTAGCGCCCCCGTGGCTGTTTATAAAGTGGGGGATGGACATCGTCGGACCCTTACCAGCAACTCTAAGATAGGTATCTCAATTTATTTTTATGACTGACTATTCTTCTAAATGGTTGAAGCTGCAACTTACGTAAAGATACGAGAGAAAAGGTGAAGGATTTCATTTGGCAACATATTATTTATCGTTCTGGCATACCTAAGGAGATAACTTGTGACAATGGCCAGAATTTCATCGGTGCCAAGGTTATAAATTTCCTTGAATATTTAAATATCAAGCGGAGCACCTCTACTCCCTATCATTCCGGTGCAAATGGACAAGCAGAGTCGACAAACAAGACTATATTCCAGAATTTCAAGAAGAAATTGGAAGCTGCAAAACGAAATTGGTCATCCAAACTACCGGAGATTTTATGGGCATATCGAACCATGGCAAAAATGAGTACCGGAGAAACTTTTTTTTCTTGGTCTACGGTGTAGAATCCTTGATCCTGGTAGAAGTTGGAACTCCCAGCTTTAGATATCTCCGGGCTGAGGAGGAATTAAATGCAGAGTCAATGTATTTACACTTAGATTTGCTTGAGAAGTGTCGGGATTTAGCATACGTCTGGATGGTATCCCAAAAGCAAAGAATGGAGTGTTACTACAACCGACGCAATAATCTTTGCCACTTCAAACTCAGGGATTTGGTGCTTCAGAGAGTCATTCAGAGTACCCCGGAGCATAATGTTAGAAATCTAGGAGAAAAATGGGAAGGACCATACAATGTAACTAGTATTGCCGGTAAAAGAGCTTATCAGCTAGCTAACCAACAAGGAAATATATTTCATAGCAATTATAATGTAAGTCACTTGAAGAAGTACTATGTGTAGTAGGTCCGAGCATGTGATGCACTCTTTTTTCCTTCGATAAGTTTTTGTCCTAATGGGTTTTTCCGGTAAGATTTTCAATGAGGCAGCATCATGATATAAGCATGTTCATGGTCTTGCTACCGAAGATAATTTTCCAGTATCCAAGTCTTCATAGCATGAAGTCTCAGATACTGGGGGCGGGGGGGGGGGGGGGGCATACACACCCGGAATGGAGTGAGGATTTTAAATTTTAACGTTTCTAAGGAGCACCGACACTGGGGACTAGCCAGATATTCAACATATATGTAACCAGACTAACCACACTAGACGACAGCCTGATTATTCTTGCAACTGTCTTCAGATTTGTATGTCAGGGAATCAATAAGAATTTCTTTTTATGATAAATAAATCTTTGCCATCACGAGCATAAAACGTATGTTGTTATATTGAACATATCAAAAATTTTGTGCCATAATGAACATAAGACGTCCTTTTCTATAACACCATAAAAAATTAGGGTCATCTCTTATTAAAACCTTAACGAAAAAGTTAAGGCACCGGATATCAGAAGTATTGGAATTTTAAGTTGTTCAGAGACAAGTTAAGTCCGGAACTAACATTGGAGGCCATAAGAGGCTCTGGTTAAAGATGAAAAGAAAAACACATCTTTGGAATTTAATTAAGGTTATTGGAAAGTGTTTACTTCAAGTCTTAACCTATTATGATAAAGAGAACCTCAAAGCTAGGTTCCGGGTCATAAAGCAAAGTAATGAAGTCTGAACTAATACTTGGTTATGAAAATAAATAAAGAGTGAAAACTAGGAGCAGAATTGTGAAAGGGAAATTTAGTCATGTTCTTTCGGACTGAGACCAGCCCGGTCTCAGTCCGGATACAAAGGATACTAACCGAGTCCAAAAGTGTCTCGGTAACAAAAAACAAAAAAAGTCTGAAATAAAAACGGCGCGAAAGGTTATGGCCTGCCCGCTCCATGGTCCATCGGAGGTGTTTCAAGTATTGTTAACAAAAACAAGAATTCTAAAAAGATTAGTTGGGGAGTTTCATCATCATCTCCAACCTCTCCATTGGCCTCCACATTATAATCCTCTCTGTCTCCACGAAGAGCCTCCAAGGGCAACTCGACATTAGTAAGATCAATTTCAGCATCTATGATTTTTGATGCAATATTGAAACCCGGTTTGCTTGCTTCCTCAAGAGCGTCCACTCGAATCTTTAGAACGACCAAGTTTCTTCGCAGTTTCCACCTTTGGCACTTGGCTTGGAGTTTAGTGATGGTATGCTCGGAAGTATGGAGTTGTTCCTAGGCACCAGTTAAGTCGGCAGCAAGCTGCGCCATTCGTTCTTGAAGGGTCATGTAAGAGGTCATCAGGACTTGAAGAGAATATCCTCGTTCCTTTAGAGAGTCAATTTCATCATGCAAACGCAATCGAAGTGAAGCTTGGAGGGAGCCTGAGTCCCTACGTTTGGTGCGTAAGGCTTCAACCTCTGTCTTGAGATGCTGAATTTCTTCCTTCTGTTTATTCTCTTTACTAGAAGGGTCGATTGCTTTATCCAAATTCACAGTGGAGAGAGCAGAGGCGTGTCCCTGAATGAAGGGGTTACGATAAGTAAATAAGAGCAATATTATGGAAAATGAATGGATATTGTACATGTAGGAACAAGTCTGCAAGATGAGCGATAGAAGCTGCAAGGGTAGCATGTGGATATTTTTTAGGGGAAGAAGTAGATGTCCTAGCCTCGGTTTCGGATGTAGGGATTGAGCTGTGCTTAGAATGGACCTCAGGAGGAACAAGAGTTTCTGCCTCTAGAGCTTCCTGACGTGGACCATCCAAAATGGGAATCTCTTCATTCACATTCTCTTCTTCGTCAATGTGGATAACACCCACCATATATTTCACCTGCAACTCCTTCCAATACTTTGTGAGTTGGCGACGACTTCTCACTCGGGAACCATTCCCCAACGGGGGCTCGGCAACCTCATCTTGAGCTTTTCATTTCTGGTTGTCAGAATCAGACTTAATGTTCAACAAGGCAGCCGCACGAGATGACACTTTTTAGGCTGAGGAGTTTCGAGCTGAGCGTCCTGGTAATAGAGGAAAAATATTGGAAAATGAGCTCCGAAGAATCCGAGATAAAATATGAATAAGAGGGAGTGTTGAGGTCAAAAGCTTACCATAGTATTTCTCCTTCCATCATTTTGAGGTGATACTCTTCTAAGTCCTGGTGGTATTAGGGGAGGCATGGAGAAGACTTACTATCCACTCAAAAATCCCTTCAATCAGTTGCGGCTCGACAAAAATGGCTGAAAAAGTTATAAAACTTTGAGTTAGAAAATAGTTATCATTTATTTGGATAACCATGCAAATAAGCCTGTAAAGGAGAAACAATAGAATACTCACGACATGGATTCCACTATTCCGGAAAAGGATCTAAAAAAGGCTGTTGAATTTGGTCAGTCCTGATCAGAATGTAACGGGTCTGCCAACCACGATTGTGATTATCTTCCGCATTAATAAGGCTATGAATTCCTCGGAGGTACGAGGCGATAATTCTGACTCGTAGAACCCTAGGGTAATATAGGAGAAAGAGGTGGTCAATTGTGAACGGGATATCGATAACATTGGCTAACATCTAAATGCAAAAGATAAGTCTCCAAATCTGCGGAGTAACTTGGCCTACGAAAACCCTATAATGATGGCAAAAATCCTCAATAATCTTTGGGATGGGGAGTTTCAAACCAATGGTGAATGGATATGTGTACGTCATAGAAAATCCCTCAATATGGTAATGCACACGTCGGCAGGATCAACCATTCTGACAACTATGTTAGGAGAAAAACCACAATCCTTTATAGCAATAAGAAGGATATTGGATGTTATTTTGGACTCAAAGTTTTCAACATGTTCATAGTTAGTTTGAACACGGAGGTCTCCGAAAAATCGAAGCCTGAAGGGAGAATTTCGGCAGCAATAGAGTGCAAATCCACTTTCTGGGTTATAGGGAAAATGGGTTCTTTCCTATGATGACGGCTGGGAAGGTCGTTGTTATCCTCAGATGAGCGGGAAGGAGAAGAATTAGTAGAAGACATTATTGAGAAAATTGGGAAGAACGAAGGAAAGCAAAGTTATGGAAAGAAATTTGTAGATGGTGTGGTTGCCTTATATGAAAGATTTGGCGTCCTATTTATGGTAAAATAATATAGCATTTTTGGAGGTGAAAAGACGTGAACCATCACTACGGCAGTTCACATCGATCGGAGAGATGGTTCAGTGGTCTCCGTTTCAGAAACAGTAAATGGATGTGATGTTTGACAGGTTCTGTAATCATTATGGTTCAAATTTCCCGCCAATGCATGAAGCTTCGATTGGTTACGTCAAATCCATTCCCAATTGCACAAAAGTCACGACCGGAAAGTGCCGGAACTATCTGTATAGGGCAAAATCCGTATATAATTGTTGTATGAATTATGATGCGACACGTGACAATTGATGTTGAGTCAAGTCCAAGTCAGTTTGGGGCATTTCCGGTAGCACTCAAATGGTACCGGGAGCGACACAAGCAAGGCCGGTACCGGTAATAAAGAAGGCTAAGATCCGTTTGCATCATAACGGACGACCGTTAATAAAGCCGGTCATACGATTTCCAACAACCTTTTAATGACATTTATTGAGAGATTAATTGTCCAATTATTACAACATTCATTCTCCTGTATTTATGAGGGCATATTTCATAGGTTGTGTACCCGTGTACCTCAGGTATAAATAGGGCACTTCATTCCATTGTAACCCATCAAATTCTTGTAATTACAAGATACTTATTATTATTTTCTTGACTTATGTGCTTTCATACACGTTAATGTCACTTAGCACATAAGCTGTCATAAGGCTTAGGCTAAGCATTACTTTATCTTGTCTTGTTATTATTCATTTTCAGTGCTATTCATCTATAATTCCTATCTAACGTGTCACTTGAGATCAGGGCTGTCTTTGGGCCTGTGCGAGCTGTGCTACCGCACAGGTTCCCCGGAAAATGAAAAATTTTAAAGGCACTTTTTTCATTTTTTATTAAGTAGTATTAGCCAAAATTTACTATAAAGGCCCATAATTCGCAGGTCTTAACCCAATCTAAGTAAAATGATTCAGTTCCAGTGGCGCGCGACGCGCATGTGGAGGCCCAAATTCAAATTTCAAATCAAAACTATTAGGCCTAGACACTTTCTAGTAGAACAGTAGATGATAATTTGCTTACACACCGCCAAAGCAAACCTACAGACTGAATTTGAAGTCTTCCAAAATTCTAATTAGAGTTAATCATCCAATAGGTGATCGAATTCCTTTACACATAAGACGGCCCTTATACGGATTGAGATTTTGAAATCCAAACCTCATGCCTCCATGAAAACGGGAAATCTTGTGACTTGTTGATCTACCATTCCAGGCTATACTGATATACAAGGTTTTTTTACTAATCATTATTTTTTAATTTTTATTCATTAAAACCCATTTGATATATTTGATCCAAGAATGTGGGATGCTCTTGATTCTAAAAGCTTAGATTTTTTTCCTAATACAATTGTTGCATATAGAATTTTATTGACTATTTTCGTGACAGTTGCATCTGCAGAAAGAAGTTTTTCATAACTGAAGTTGTTGAAGTCTTACTTGCGGTCTACCATGGCACAAGACCGGTTAACAGATTAGCATTGGTAGCAATTGAGAATGAAATTTTGGAGAATATACCATATGAGGACTTGGTTGATGAATTTGCTTCAAAAAGTGTTAGAAGGATAACTCTTTTTAAGTAGGGGTTGATTAACTTGAAGTTGTATTGAGTTGTTATTTATAATTTAAAATAATTTTTAATTATTGAAATCGTATATTTATTTATATTAAGGGCCCACTTTTACAAATTAGAACAGGGCCTCCAAAATGTTTGAGGCGGCACTGCTTGAGATTCATGTGTTATTGACCATATATACAAATTTAGTTGTATCGTTTTACGGGTAAAAACATAGAAGTATAATAAGGCATCATTGAAAGCTTGTTTCTTCGAGATTTTGGTGTTTATATTATATTCCACTCTTAACTGTTGAAAAATTGCAGGCCCCACTATAAAAACAGGTAGCCCCGCAATTAAGTTTTATTTTTCCATCCTCACATGCATCTACGTAGCTAATTATATTCGTCGACATGGGTTTTTGCTTAAGTTGAACGTAACAAATTTGTGCCAACCTGTGGGTCCGCCATTTATGGTAGTGACAAAAATAGAATTATCTTACGGTTGAGGAAAAGAATCGGTGGGTCCGCAAAGTCTATTTCAATGGGATGTACATCTATTTTCCTTGAAAGAATTTGAGGGTACTCATATTTCTGAGAGTTTTTTTTTTGAAAGAAATACAGTAGTATGGAAAAAGAAAGGTAGATATGTGATATACAGAATTGGTTCAACAAGCTCAAATATTAAAATAGATTTATAACGTACTACAACATAA
Source organism: Anisodus tanguticus (assembly GCA_034509755.1). Classification (NCBI taxonomy): domain Eukaryota; kingdom Viridiplantae; phylum Streptophyta; class Magnoliopsida; order Solanales; family Solanaceae; genus Anisodus; species Anisodus tanguticus. The sequence goes on from CM067544.1 coordinate 13,886,383, forward strand.
TGAAGCTACTGTGAGAGACGATCACTATGATTATATGACAGAGACTTTTAGATGAACCGATCAATCTGTAAGTGTGATATTATAATGATTGAACGTCGTATTTTTTTTCTAAAAAACAACTGCATTATATTACTTCATAATATGTCGTACATGTTCATAAGATCTAAGCGCATCAATTACAATTCATCTTAGGAAATTAGAATCCCAAGAAACCCTATAGTAAAAATAAAAGAGAGAAACTATCTATATTATGAGCTAGTACATTCCATATGGGAGGAATGTGTACAAAGTTGATCTCTTCAAAAGAACTCATCAATCTCCATATATCCTCGCAAGTGTTATCTATTTTTCAAGACAGTGTCATCTTCTTTTGTAGCATTTGTACCACATTTTTTGCATCTGATAGTATATGAATTCTTGACCAGCCATTTTGTAACGCTCCTTCTAATGCTGTCACACCCCAAACCCGACCCTGGACGTAATAGGCATCCGATGCTATGAACAACATCGGAAGCACCTTATGAATGAATACTATCAAGTCCCTACTTAATCTTTTATTAATAATTTCACTTAAGCTATAAATACTAAGTAGAACTCATGGTCACAATTTATGAAATTAAATCAGCGGGAGTCTGTAATAAATAAATGCCAAAATATAGCAACACCCATGAGAGTCAAATAACGATCTCAACCAAATACCCACAAAACAACATCTATCTCTGGAGCCTCTAAGATGATAAAAGAAAATATTCTAACTTCAGGACACAACCTGAAAACTAATACTAATAAAATAAGGATAGGATGGTGCCCCACGAACAATCATGTGGGCTCACCGAATAGTCTAAAAAATAGCAAGTTCTCCTAAGTCGTAGGTGTATCACGAACCTGCTCTTTTTCGTTACCTAACACACCATAAAAAACAACAATAATATGCCTGAGTACTGGGTACTCAGTGAGTGTCTCCGGGACAATAAATAATATAAAACAATATAATATTAAGAAGTAAAATAATGCAAGTAAAACAGGTCAAAATCCAGAGATAAAACAGCTCACTAAACTTAGAGAAACCATTAAGAGAAAATTAATTCACTTTCAATCCATATGCCATTTCTCAAGATTAAGTCTTCCATTTATGAACTTAAGATCAACATCAAGTCACTCACGAACAACCATCACTATGCCAATACAAGCCAAGTCAATGACATGAAGAGATGACCATTAAGGTTCTCTAAAACCGCATAGAAGCACCACATCGGGGTTGTCACCCTCGATGGCTATCCTTCATCCCGAATAGCTAGGCAAAACCACATTGGGGTTATTGATCCTCGATGACTATCCTTCCTGCCAAAATATCTAGGCAAATCCCACCGAGGCTATAGTTCCTCGATGGCTATCCTTACTTCCGAATAGCTAGGCAAATCACACCGGGGATATTATCTCTCGATGGCTGCCCTTCATCCCGAATAGACAGGCAAAACCACATCAGGTTATGAACCCTCGATGGCCACTCTTCCTCCCGAATGGCTTGGCAAACCACACCAAAGATATTGGCCTTCAGTGACTATCCTTCCTCCCGAATAGCTAGGAAAAACCACACCAGGGCTATTGACCCTCGATGGCTATCCTTCCTCCCAAATAGCTAGGCAAACCACACCGGGGCTATTATCCCTCGATGGCTATCCTTCATCTCGAATAGCTAGGCAAACCAAACTAGGATCCATAGTGACTACCCTTCCTCCTGAGTAGCTAGGCCAAACACATATAATAGAATCATGACAAAGTAGCCGAATCACAATCATAGCATAGAAGCTGAATCACATAGTATGAATTATGTTCATCATCCCAGTATTAGGGTACATCAAATCACTTATGGGTTTAGAAATCAAGTTCAAGCCATTAAATAAGTTTCAAGTTCAACAAACCCGTCCATAAAGCAAAACACGTGAAATATCCAAGCTTCCAAAAATTAAGTTAAATGTGTCCCTTATCGGGGTAAATCACATTAAAAGTTTATAGCTTTACACACAAGTTTCAATAACCATTTGATAGTAGAAATCACGAATATATATAGATTATAATACACCTAAGGTTCCATAAAGGGCTTGTCCCTCACGCACATGAGACTTTACCCAAAAACCATTTTTAAAGGTTGAAAAGTATGTTCGAAAAGAGACATACAAATCATCTTTATAGTCAAAATGATTTTTAAAAGAGACATACCATAATTTATGATAAAATCTAGAAAACGTATTCCTCCACGTTCAATAATCTCTCTACAACTGATAAGGATGATAAATGTTAGAACTTTAATCGTTTCTACGAGCTTTCTTTAATTTTTCGGAAACTAGGATTTTTCAAAACCTTAAAACCTTATTCTTGAACCTCATATGAATCACTCGCTGATTCTAATCACGTAGTATAATCTATACTAGCCTAAAATCCATCAATAGAATCAGGGAAATCGAAGTTCTACTCGTTCCTCCTTCTTCTCTCTTGATTTTTCAAGAATCTAGGGTTTGGAGAGATGAACTAAAATTAATTTGATGTTATGTTGATGTAATAATGATGTGAATTGACCAAGAACTTACCTTAGATGTTTTGGGGAAGCCTCAGGGTTGTTTTCTCTCAAAATGTTATCCAAAATGAAGTGGGGGTGAGTTATAACGAAGTTAGGCTTTACAAATGTCTCCCCATCTTATGCGATTGCGCACCTGGAATTCCCTAACGTGCAGTGATCGTGCACCAAGAGCAGTACACTGCCTTGTGTGCGCGATCGCGCACCAGGAGTCCCAATCGCGCACCGATCACGCAGATTTCATATTGACCAGTAAAATGGGCATAACTCCTATAAAAGAGCTCCGATAGAGCTCCATAATATATGTTTAGAAAGGTATTTCAAATACCTACAACTTTCCTATTTTTGAGTTTTCTCACAAGTTCAACGCAACTACCCGAAAACTTGGCATAAGTGCAAGGTACCATAGACTTAGACGAATTTAAGAGCTCTTAAGAACTTCACTATTTGGTTTGACTTCAAAATGACTATCTATCATCCGAATTTATCCCTAAGGGATTCACATAATTAAAATATGACACGTCAACACTCATTTAATTCATTCACACCTAATCCGGATTTACAAAGTGTTACAAATGCATGTCGAATTACTAGTACTTTAGCGATGATGACCTTCCCCACAAATTGAATAGGGTTACTAAGGGCATGAAGCAAGTAACCACAACTATCCATAGCCGCCATTCCAATGGTTGTCTTTTCCTGTTCGACCTGCAAGCCTGCATCTGTGAAAATAATAATTCAATCGTGTGCCATAATAATATTTTCATCCTAAGTCCTATTAGGCAGACAAGTCAAGACTGATGAAGTTCGCAAAGCATCGTTATATTCATGAAAGTAGAAAAGAGCTTTATTAACGATGTCATTGCCACAATTTCCATAGAATAGAAACACTTAACATCAATAGCTCAATGGAATCAGGGTGCTAATATGAATTGCGAAACAGATCATGCCACACTAACTGAGCTTTCAGACACCTGAAAAGTATATGATCAATTATTTTCATTTCTTAACCACACACCTTACAGGCACCGCAAATATAAGTCAATCTCTTAGAAATAGTTGCATTAACTGGTAAGACATTAAGAATGCACTTCCTAAGAAAATTTTTATATTTATTTTTTACTTTCAGAGACCACAAAAAATCCTAGAAAGGTTTTGATAAGACTGAAAATTTGATTGAAGCCTATTATTAATTTCATCACTCCAATGAGTAAGATCTAGGAATACAAGTAGACTTAATAAAAAATAAGGCACAATGAAAAAAAAAACCCCTTCATAGAGGTAGTTATAAAAATGGAATAGTCTATATATGCTTGTCTGAATCATTATTTTCAGAGGCGTTTTCAGAGCGTGTTAAAAATGCTCCGGGGCGCAAATGAAAGGCGCAGATCCATAGGGCGTACACCCTAGAATTTGGGGCTCAAGTCTTGAGCGCGAAAGAAAAAGCCCCGGGCGTACAAGCGTATTCCCCGGGCGTTAAATTTGTTTTTTTAAAATTAAAAGTATTTTTGCTATAGATTATAATTTTTATTATTGGTGTAATGATATTTATACTTTATGTTATCATGTTGTAGTGATTTTTCCTAAAATATATAAATAACATTGCCATAAATAATTTTTAAAAATATTTATGTCTGAAATTGGTAGGATGGAGATTTCATAGCACTATGTTGCTGAAGAAAGCCTTTCCACTTTTTATCGTTGCTATTTCACTTTTCATCCTTCTCCTTCTTTGAAATATATAAAAAAATCAGTGCAAATATTAGTTGAGGACGAAAAGAACTAATAGATGTGGAGATTAATGACGAAGTGGATGAAGATTTTATTTTAAAAATTATTTAGGCTATTACGGAGTATCATTTTTGGTGTTGTTACTTTTTTCATATAATAATTATAATAATTTATTTATATTATTGGTGATTTATTTGCAAAATTTTAATTGAAAATTTTACTTTTTCTTATTTTCTTAGTATTAAAATTATAAATTTGAAGATACATGAGATATATGCCCTGTAGATCCATGAGACTTACACCCCGTATCTTGGGGCTTACGTCTCGCCCCATATTACGTAAAACATCTCACCTCGCACTAGGACTGGCAATTTCACCCTGACCCGATGGATATCCGATCCACCCGACCCGATTATATGGACGAAAATCTGACAAAACACAGATATTAATCGGGTGACGGATCGGGTCGGATTAGGGTGGACATACATCCAACCCACCACCTGACCCATCCATCCACCCGTTTATAATTTATTTTTTAATGTAAGCACTTATGTGCATGCAAATTGGATCCTTGGAGAGTATTCAGGTAATATATATTTTTGATTTACATTCACTTGAACCGTTTTAAAAAAAAATTGATATGATGATAATTTATGAGTTTTGGTGGATTTTTATTAAGAATCTTCTTTTGATAATGCACACACATGTGCAACTATTTTGGATGATGCCGATGTGGGAGGTGATGGAAGCTCTACAAGTGAAGTCATTGATGTTAACTCGGTAAACTAATCACATTTATTTCCTACGATAATGTTTGCTTTAATAATATTTTATTTTTGATATGTTTTGTTTCATTAATGGCAAGATGGAGAGGACATGGATATGTGATTTAGAAAATAAATGGATCTTAGAGGATGAGATATGAAGACGGAAGACCTGATGAATTTTAATGTTTTAGTCTATTAAGATTGTCGCTAATTAGAAACTCAATTATTAGTATTATTAGAAGTGACATGTAATTCGTCCTTTAAACTTTAGTTACTTCAGATTATTATCAGCTTTTGGCTCCTTTCCATTTTGTGGTTGCATGTTTGGAGCATAGACACAGCTTGTAAAAACAGTATGGTGATATTTATTTGATGTACTTTCTTTTTTCGTTTTACCAAGGATTTTAGGTGATTGACTGATTGTGCTATAATTTTCATCCGCGAAGCACCCGATTCACCCGTGGATCAGATATAGATGAAGAAAAAATAGGGTGATGGATGGGTCGGGTGGTGGATGGATGGTTGGCGGGTGGAGGCGGATTGAGCTCCACCCGATCCACATCCGATCCATTGTCAGCCCTACCTCGCACCCCGCCTCTTAAGACACTGGTCTGAATACCCTTTTATCGTAGTTATATAAACGGAATAGTCTTCTAATTGAGGAAAAGAATCTGTGGTCTATGCAACATATTTTTAATGTGGTGTACAACTATTTTCCTCAAAAGAAATTTGGGAGGGGAGTGGGAGCAATCATATTTTTTGTATAACTTTTTAGAAATTTAGTAGTCATGGTAGACCATGAAATTCGTATCGAGAAAATAATGATCAAGACAGGAAAATATCGCAACAATCGTAGTATTTGATTTCGACTATGAATGTTACAATTTCTATGAATCATATGATTCGTCTTTTCGATAGTAAATTCAAGGGCTTTTGAGCTTAATCTTGAACTTGGTGAATTTGATCTTGACTTGTACTTGAATGCAAGGGCTTTTGAGCCTGATCTTGAATTTGGTGGTCTTGATTTTGACTTGTACTTGGATTCAAAGACTTTTGAGCTTTATCTTGAATCTTCGTCTTGATCTCTAGAACTTGTAGAGAAATCCTTGAATACTTGAATGCTTGTAACTTTTAGAGAAATCTGCGGCTTTTGATCCACGAGATCTCTCTGGCTTCTTGTTAGAATTCCTGCTCCATTTCTGAATTATGAGACCCCTATTTATAGTTGTAGGATGGAGGAGTTGTGATAAAGACAGACTTCTTTCGGCCAATCAAATTTAAGTTGCCATGACGATATATGATTGGTCGGAACATGTCACTTGTACACACGGCACACTTTCATTGGCATTTGATTTGAATATGCATGTTGCATCATTTTGACATGTGGCATAATCATATCGGCTCTTTCATTTGACTTGGTGTGCCACGTCATTTGACATGTGACACCGAAATGGGTCTCTTGGACAAGATGACATCTTGAGCTTGACAAAGTGGACTCGTCATTTAATGCCCAATTAAATAGGCTAGCCCAATCCAATTGGACTTTAAAATTAAATCTATATTTATTGAACTTAAATAATTAACTTAATTATATTAATTCATAATATCTATTTGAACTAATATATCTTGAATTTACTTAATCTAATTTTTTTACGAATTTAAATTCAATAAAATTTGGTTGTCCACAGTCATATGGAAAAGAAAGGTAATACGTGAGATAGAAAAATTGATTCAACAAGCTCAAATATTAAAATGGATGTATAAAGTACTACAATTGTACAATATAATGAAGCTAATGTGAGAGATGATCACTGCGGTTATATGACGTCCACTTCTAGACGCACAGATTGATATGTTATTATATTATAATGGTTGAACGACGTCTAAAATTCAAAGGAAGGAAGACGCACTACAGGAAATGTGAGTATTTGTGACGGCTATTAGTAGCGACTTATTTTGTCGCCACAAAAGGTTATGCTTCAGTGGCACTCGAGAATGTTGCCACAAAAGCTTATAGTTATAGTGGCAACTCCTATAATCGCAAGAAAGTAATATATTAGTGGCGACTCAATCTTGTCGCGATAAATAGTTCGAATAAAATCTGGCTGAAAAAGTAATTGGTAGACTTCTACACGTCCTTTGCGGCGACTTAGTCGCCACGCTTTTGTGGCAACTTTTAGTCGCTACTAATTATTTTGTTTATGTATTATGATTTTTTTGTAGTACAAACTTTCATTACTAGTAGTTTTAAAGATATGTGTTTTGGTCCATTATTAGTACTAAATAAGTTCCTATTTCATATATAAGCACGGATCATAAATTGTCTAGGGTCACCACACTTTCGAGTAATTTATATATCTAGCTAATAATACTTATTATAGTTGGACTGGCTTAAAAACGAACGATACATAAATACATAGTAGTAAGTGTTTAGTTGGCAATTTTTTTTAGCTTAATGAGGTAATCTTATAAGGCGTTGATATTTTATATCTATAATTTAGTCATTAGTGTCTCATTTTTTTAAAAGGAAAAACTGAACAATAATGTATCATATTAATAAAGATGTACTACCCCGTTCTATTTTACTAGTCATGTTTCGCTTTTTGAGAGTCAAACTATATGAATTTTGACCAATATTTTAAGATGACTTTTTTCATCATATTAATATGAGAATAATCGTAACTTATAGTATTTTTAATATTAAAATGATCTAGTTCAATTTAGATTCGAAGTTTGGTCAAATTGACTCTCAAAAACTGAAACGCAACAAATAAAAGTGAACGGATGGAGTAGTAATTAGAGAAGGTTTGTTTTCCCAATTTGGATATTATAATAAAGCTATGTTATGTTAGTGTAGTTTTATCATTTGTGATATTTTACATTATTAGCTTATTAGTTTTTTTTGTTAAAAAGAGTTACTTTTGAAAAAGACTAAAGAATTTTTACTTGGAGGCTTGACTACGGTCCTCCATACACGAAACCCTAGATGACATCAACACCTCTCAGCTACTGACTACGGTCCTTGGAGGCTTGTGGTATTGGAGGCTTTTTGCTTTCATTTTTTGGTAAAGAAAAATTATAAAATAATAATAAACATGGAATCATTTGTAGAGGCTTTTTACTTTGTAGTCATATCAACCGGATATATATATATATATATATGCAAAAGGTAGTGAGGTACTTAGTATCTGAACATTCGAAATTGCGTGGAATAAAGTTACTGCATTTATAGAGAACTTCACTAAAATAGGTAAAAAGAACATTTTTTATGTGTACAATGAGTTAAGATTGATGAAAAGAAAAGAACAAGACTTTCTCTATCACTCTGCTTAGATTTGATATGTAATATGAGATTAGATTGAAAGAATTCAGAGGGCTGCACATAAGAATTGATGCTTCCTTATAGTATCTGAAAATCGAAATTGGCGTGGAATAAAGTTACTGTATAGAGGACTGCAAATTTAATGTGACACTGTTTGAAGAGTTTAAGTATGATAATGTTCCTCGCCCTAAGCTTAGAGAATATAAGAAACAGCAGAATTAGATATGTTATCTACATTTCTCCTCTTTCTGATATAAAGGAAGTTTTAGGATTTCTTCCAAGCTCTCTTGGTGCGGTATTGCTATGTACTTTTAATGTATAATTATGTACTTGATTAGGAATATCAATATCATATGCCATAAGTTTTTCTATACCATGCCCAATCTAGATATTTGCATCTCGAGAGTAGTACATGCTTCCACTCGGAAAAAAATATCGTTGTGAAAATGAAATCCATAAATGCAGTGGACAAATAAGGTGTTATACTTTATTTAAGTATAACTTGGAGGATTATTCATTTATAGAGCTCTGTGCTGCTGTTGTAAAAACATATGAACTGATACATGACAAAAGTGTGGTGACCCTAGGCAACTAGTGTAAAGACTTGATGTTCTAAGTTTATTAGATCCCACATTCAGAGTTCTCAAGACGTAATTGCCTTTATCAATGATGCTTCGACAAAATTGGGTGGTGATTTTTCTGGTTAGAAATGTATGTATACTCTCATGTTCTTTAATAGGTAGTAGTTTATTATCTGTAGAGGACATTATGTTGATTCTGAAGGAATACATATAACCCTCTTTTACATGTATGCTTTCTACAAAATGATCGTACTATGCTGTTCCAAATTAAACTAAAACGTTAATTTTTGTTCCATGTAATTTATTGAGTATCTCCTGTGATGATTCTACTGTCTTTTTTTTTCTTAAATGGTTGAACGTGTTGGAAAAGTAAACATTCATGGGTTTTACTAGTGTGACTGTCATATTTTTGGCTCCCTTTGAACAATGAGACACAATATATAACTAGTGTGACTTGCTCTGTAGGTGGAAGCCACTTTCACACTCTTTGAGCTTGAAAAAAATTTCTTCCATACGATAGAAGCGTGAATTATCCTAAAGTTATACGAACAACTTCGTATATTTGACAAATGCTTCAGTTGATACCTAGCTGGCTAAATGCCTCTAACATGTTATTCCTTAATCTGGTGTCTTATATCCATCGTGACTGTGAGTTTTATGTTGGAAATTTACTAAATGTGGGATTGAGTTTATCCCATCTTTAATGACTTAAACACATGCGTCCCGCATGTCGGAAACATCGTTTCTTCGCTCATGCCTAATCTACTAAGTGAGTAGATAATGTTAGTGCCAAGTATCGTCAAATTTCGTTAAGAAATGAAAGAGATATTGGTACACAAAGTAAGGTGTTTGAGACATAAAAAGATGGAGGGTCTTTGGCAAAAAATGACAAATCTTCCTCATTAGTAAAAGATGGAGAGTTTATGCAATATATAAACTCCAAGTTTGAGTAAGAGTTTGGGACCCCAAGGGGTAACCCGTGTGTTTAGAAGGGAGAGGACCTAGGTGAGCTTGGATTCGGGGCTAAGCCCCACACGCGCGCCGCCGCCACCCGTCCGGTCCGGCTCGGGCTTGGGTCACGGGCAGTTGGGTTGTTCAAGAGAACAGAATACCAACAGAGCACCGAACACATAACCTAAAATCTTCTCTTATGTTCAATACATACAGAGAATCATAAACTCAAACAAGCAATCTGTTCTTATTTATTTTCTTCGCTAGAATCAACGTAAAAGCATTTATACGGGCCAATTTTGTCTTAAAGACAGAGAGCCATCTCTCGGCTCATCGTTTCTTTGTTTAACCTTTCGGATACACTTTACCTCGATTTCAACCCACAATTTTAAGACAAAATTTTATAAGTGTTCGAAAGATGTCTATCAACAGTTGTGTTTCTGGTTCTAATTCTGGGCTTGGCTCTATTTCTGCCAACTGTTCTGTTGACAGTCCGGTTAACAATTACGTTGGTGGTTCTGGTTCTACTCATGTCAGCAGTTATGTTTCCAGTTTTGTTGTTGTTGTTTAACCAATTGTTGTTGTCTCTGGCGCTGCTCAAGGAAATGTTGTTGTCCCTGCTCCTGACAGTTTCCAAAGCAAACGCCAATGTAAGGTTCTGGATAACAATTACAACAAGAGAAGGAGACTAAAGATGTTGTTCTAGCTTACTGCGTTGAGCCTGTCACGATCTCAGACAGAAGATCCTCCTTCTGGTAGGGATGCAATACACTCAGTCTAACACAATGACTGAAGTGGGCCAAAATATCCAGGTCACAAATGACCTGAAGGCCAAGAACAAACCCAAGGCAGAGGCTAACGTTGTGCAAGATGAGGGTAATCCTCGGGATCTTGACAACAAGATTGTGGATTTCACGGCAGTGGTGCTGAAGGAAAATCTAGTAGAGAACCCAAGGCAATGGCGGATAGACACGGGTGCAACCCGTCACATCTGCTCTGACAAGAATGCATTCTCCTCTTACGCCCCAGTCACGGGCAAGAAGTTGTTCATGGGCAACAACACCACCTCTAAAGTGCAAGGGGTTGGAAATGTTGTCCTCAAAATGACTTCATGCAAAGAGATCACTCTAAAGGAAGTGATGCACGTCCCTGACATCCGCAAGAACTTGGTTTCAGGGCCATTGTTGGTCCAGGCTGGTTTTAGACTAGTTTTTTAGTCCAACAAATTTGTAATAACTAAGAATGATATATTTGTAGGAAAAGGCTTCGCGTGTGACGACCTCTTCAAAATGAATGCCATATCTGTAACCCGTTCATCTAATGAAACAAAGCCTTCTACCTACTTGATTGAGTCTTCTAATCTATGACATCATAGATTAGGACACGTTAACTACAAATCCATTCAAAAGTTAGTAAAGTTGGAATTGTTGCCTTCCTTTGACATAAACCCCAACATAAATGTGAGGTGTGCGTACAAGCAAAATTAACCAAGTCATCTTTCCATTCAGTCGAAAGAAACACCGCTCCTCTAGAACTTATTCACACGGACATATGTGATTTAAAGTTTGTGCAAACTAGAGGGGGGAACAAGTACTTTGTGACTTTCATTGATGATAGTACAAGGTATTGTTATGTTTACTTGTTGAAAAGTAAAGATGAAGCCTTTGAAGCATTTAAACATTACAAAGCAGAAGTTGAAAATCAACTAAACCTACGGATTAAGGCAATTTGTAGTGATAGAGGGGGAGAATACGTAGCACCGTTTGAAGAATACTGTGCTCAATTCGGCATTGTTCAACAAACGACCGCTCTTTACTCACCTTAGTCTAATAGTGTTTCCGAGCGCAAAAACCGTACGTTAAAGGAAATGATGAATGCTCTACTTATCAATTCCGGTTTAGCCCAAAGCATGTGGGGTGAAACGATTCTTACCGCTAATACAATTCTCAATGGAGTTCCGCATAAGGGTAAGGATAAAACTCCATATGAATCATGGAAAGGAAAGAAACTCACTTACAAATATTTGAAAGTGTGAGGATGTTTGGCAAAGGTCGAAGTACCGAATCCAAAACAGGTCAAAATTGGACCTAAGATTATAGATTGCATATTCATCGGATAAACAAATAACAGTAGTGCTTATCGCTTCTTAGTATAAGTCGGAGATACCTGATATCCACGAGGGTATGATTATGGAATCAAGGAATGCTGAATTATTTGAACAAACCTTTCCTAGAAAGGAAAAAAGAAATAATTTCGCACAAACGAAGTTATGAACAAAATGCTCACCCGGGTGTTTCTGATTATCCGGAACTAGACGTTCTAGATCTACAGAACTCAGAAGTTGTTGACTATCAGGAAGTTAATGTTCCAGACATACAGAACTTAGGGGTTCCAGAGGTTGAACCAAGACGAAGCAAAAGGGACAAAATGACAAAACCTTTGGTCCAGACTTTCTAATCTATATGGTTGAAAATGAACCGAGGACAATTAAAGAAGCATTGTCAACTCCAGAAGCACCGCTTTGGAAAGAATCTATAGAAAGCGAAATAGATTCCATCATGCAAAACCATACTTGGGAAATGGTTGATCTTCCTCTGAAAAGCAAACCTTTAGGTTGTAAGTAGATACTCAAAAGAAAGTACAAAGCAGATGGAACTATTGACAAGTATAAGACCAGATTAGTAGTCAAATGCTATAGACAAAAAGAAGGCCTCGATTACTTCGACACATACTCCCATGTGTCTAGATTAACATCCATAAGGGTATTCATAGCCATTGAAACGTTGCGTGACCTTGAGATACATCAAATGGATGTTAAAACAACCTTCCTACACGGAGAGTTGGAAGTGGAAATATACATGGAACAACCCGAGGGGTATGTGATTCCAGGTCAAGAAAAGAAAGTATGTTGACTTGTTAAGTCTTTTTACGGACTCAAACAAGCTTTGAAACAATGGCATGAAAAGTTTGATAATACTTTATTATCAAAAGGTTTCTCCATAAATGAATGTGATAAATGTATCTATATCAAAGGGAACTCTGACTCATTTGTCATGATATGCCTTTACGTAGATGACATGCTCATCACCTGAAGTAGTCTTAAGTTGATCCTGGAAACCAAGAATATGTTGAAACAATGTTTTCAGATGAAAGATATGGTATTGTAGATGTGATCTTAGGAATTAATATTTCTAAGACATATGACTGACTGGTCTTATCTCAATCTCATTACACTGAATATGTTTTGAGGAAATTTGATGCATTTGACAGTCCTCCTATGAAGTCACCAATGGATATGAATCATATAATTGATAAAAATTGTGGTGCACCTGTATCTCAGGAGCGATATGCACAGGTCATTGGCAGTTTAATGTACATTACAAACTGCACCCGAACAGACATCGCTTATCCAATCAATAAGTTGGCTAGGTTCACTCGTAATCCTAGAAATGATCACTGGAAGGCGTTAAATCGGATACTATGATATCTAAAATATTCACTGACCTACATATTACACTATTCAAGATATCTAGCCATACGGGAAGGATACAGTGATGCAAACTGGATATCGGACATAAAGAACACCAAATCCACCAGTGGGTATATATTTACAATTGGTGGTGGGGTTGTGTCTTGAAAGTCCTCTAAGCAAACATGCATCACCCGATCCACGATTGAATCGGAGTTTATCGCTTTGGACAAAGCAGGAGAAGAAGCAGAACGGCTTCACGACTTCTTATAGGATATTCCTTGTGGTGATAAACCCGTGCCTTCGATGATGATTCATTATGATATCCAATCGGCTTTAGGAAGGGCACAAAGTAATATGTACAACGGCAAGTCTAGACATATTCATCAGAGGTATAAGACCGTTAGGCAGTTGATCACTACGGGTGTCATTTCCATTGATTACATCAAATCAAAGGATAACTTAGCGGATCCTTTAACTAAAGGTCTACCCAAAGATCAAATATTCTGCATGTCTAGGGGAATAGGCTTAAAACCCAAACAATAAGAATCTTTATGGTGGTAACCCAACCTTACTGACTGGAGATCCCAGGAATTTGGTTTAATGGGAAAACTAAACTATAGAGGTTCAGTTTAGCGCTTCACTTGAAGTAAGAGCACTTCAGATTATCATTCTTTAAAGAATGATAACTCCAAAGTCGTTCCCGCGATAGACATTAAGTGCTACCTGCATAATGGGTAAAGGATAAGTTTCTGAAATATTTAATGATTCCTAACACTTGCGAGTGGGGTAAGAACAATATACCTTATAGGAGATCACCTATTTAAGTGTGAAGACAAGCCGCTTCAAATATACGCACTTAAGAATCCAAGCGTTGTCCATGGATACAACGGACAAAACAATAAGAAGAAATGAATAAGGAGAGTTATTGTGTTGATATCATTGTCTTGGTTTACACTAAACACTGACGGTTCAAGACATCACGTTCACCGCGCAGTAAGTAAATCCGACGGTAATCGACTAAGGAAGGTTTAAAGCCGAAAGCTACCTTTCCTGATGCAATATCTTTCCGCTGAAAGATTGCTGAACTTTGGCACCCTGTGTGCACCAATTCTCTTTCAAGAGGGGATTGTTGGAATTTATTAAATGTGGGATTGAGTTTATCCCATCTTTAATAACTTAAATACGTAGGCCCCGCATGTCGGAAATATCATTTCTTCGCACGTGCCTAATCTACTAATTGAGTAGATAATGTTAGTACCAAGTATCGTCAAATTTTGTTAAGAAATGAAAGAGATATTGGTACACAAAGTAAGGTGTTTGAGATATAAAAAGATGGAGGGTCTTTGGTAAAAAATTGAGAGTTTATGCAATATATAAACTCCAAATTTGAGTAAGGGTTTGGGACCCTAAGGGGTAACCCATGTGTTTAGAAGGGAGAGGACCTAGGTGAGCTTGGGTTCGGGGCTAAGCCCCACACGCGCGCCGCCGCCGCCGCACTCCCGTCCCATCTCGTCCGGCTTGGGCTCGTGTTCGGGTCGTGGGTCGTTGGCTCTTAGGCTCTTGGGCTCTTCCGGAACTTTCTTTTTGATCCCTGAAGTTTAATGGTTCTTGAAGACACCAACAGTCATGACTGTTCAAGAGAACAGAATACCAACAGACATGACTGTTTGCCTTCCTTTTCCACTCTTATAAACTGAATGTTTCTGTTCAATTCTAAAAGGAAGAAGAGAAAGAAGGAAATAGAGAGAGCACCGAACACACAACCCAAAATCTTCTCTTATGTTCAGTACATACTGAGAATCATAAACTCAAACAAGTAATCTGTTCTTATTCATTTTTTCTTTGCTAGAATCAACTGTATTTGCTTTGTACAGTTGATTAGTTGTTTTATCTTTTGAGACTATTGCCCAATACCGTAAAAGCATTTATACGGGGCAATTTTGTCTTAAAGACAAAGAGCCATCTCTCGACTCAGCGTTTCTTTGTTTAACCTTTCGGCTACACTTTACCCCGATTTCAACCTACAATTTTACCCACATTTTATTGTGTAGTACAACTGTCTTTCGGAACAAAAAATGTATTCATTCCTGGAGCTTAGTGCAGATGAATTGTAAGAGGTCGTTATGTGCACAAAGGCTCAATATTTGGGCTAAATACAATGTAGCAGGAAGCTTCAGGTTTAGCTTGTTCATGTTAACTTAATTCCACTAATTTTATATGAAGTTGTAACCACACTATATTTACTTTAGATGATTTCTGCTGCTGTCCATATATTTTGTTTGTGAAACACTTGCTAGCTCGTGTTACTTATTCCACTAGCTTTAAATGAAGCTGTGACCACACTTGTTTCTTGATTAGATTATTTCTTCTACTGTCATATTTTGTTTGTCAATAGTCCTGGTGTTTTGCTAGCTATGCAAGAACTTAATTTTATAGTATATATTCATCTTGGTTCGACGAATTTGTATGAGTTATTATTAATTTGATATATCAGAATATTCTTCCAGGCCCTCTTTTGGCTGAATAGGAGAAAAAACTAGTACATTGAAGAAAATTATTGTAGTTTATCTAAATTTTATCTAAATTTGTTCGAATTGATGTGTTGTAAATAAATGGTTGCTTTCTATTATGGGGGTTATTAAAATGATGTTTTACATTTTTTCTTGAAATAGCAGGGACAAGGTTCTTCAACAAAGGAAATGATGTTGGCTGAGGAGAAGTTCAGAGTTCGAAGGCATTCGATCTTTTTTTTTCCATATGTATATACAATTACAATGTATTATGGAGTGTTGTATACTTTGTTGCATAGCTTATTTGGTAATAAAAATATTCTATCATTCTTTTTAGTGTGTTTGTTACAATTTTAATGTTGTTGGGTAATTGGTAAGATTACACCAGCCTATTACTTTTTTTTTGTTTTAACAAAGTCTTTAGCGGCGATCCTGGTTGCCACAAAATAGGTTTTAAAAACTAAGGACTTTTTGTGGCAACTAAGCTAAATATATATTATCAGTGGCGACCCTTTTAGTAACACTTTTTGTGGCAATTTTAATAAGCTTTTATGGCGGTATAAGTCGCCACATAATCAGAACCTTTGGTGGCGATCTATTTTGTCGCTACGGATAACTATCAGCCACTTAGTATAGCCAACTACCCATGAGTCGCCACGAAATGTCATTCGTGACGACTTTTGTCGCCACTAAAAGGCCATTTTCTTGTAGTGACGTTTTTAAAGACCTGAAATTTCTTTAGAATGCATAGACCTAACGAAAAATAGGACACAATAAAAAAATATGTATAGCCGATACCTATGTATGCCAGTGAATACCCTAATATCGTATAATAATGACATAACGGTTAAAACACATCTCAACTATCACTTTTTTTTGTGTTTCATATCTGAATTATCAGAAGTGCGCATTTCTTACCTAAACTATCACTATATAGTTAGCAAAACACACATAGACGATGATTGAACTAAATGTTTGAACTCAATCTCCAAAAAATGAGTAAAGCTTATTTTTCTCAAAAAATTAGTCCATTTGACATATGTAAAGACTATATGAGCTGACTCATTATTTTTTATTTTTAAAATTTTTCCCATTAATTCTTTAAAGCCCTAACCTCTCCCCTTCTTCTTTACCATTTCTCTTCATCTCTTCTTCTATGGTGCAGATTTTTTCATTTATTTCTTCTACATTTATCAGCCTTCTTCTTCATTTTCTTCTTCGGTAAGGGCAAATCAGATTTTCTTCTTCATTTTGTTCCCTTCTTCTTTATTGGTCATTTTCTTCTCATAAAAGCTGAGACGAGACCACCGTCGGGGAAGAAGAGGATGTCCGGTGAGAATTTTACAGACGGCTGAGACTCATAAAATTTTACAATGAGCCGTTTTTTATTTTTATCCAAAAATATCACCCCCGCCTCCACCCCTTATTTCTTAACCTATTAATTATTAAAACACAGTGGAATTAGATTTTAACCTTTGGTTCTGCCACAGTAGAATTATTTGTCCACATGGAGTATCACATGGCAGGATTTTTAAATAATAAAAGAGAATGCAGTGCACACACAATTATATATTCGTCTAGATGTGTTTTACTAACTTGTTAATGATAGTTTAAGTAGGAAACACTCACTTTTGATAGTTTAAATATGGAACTAAAAAAAAGTGATAATTGGAAGGTGTGTTTTTAACCCACATCCCTATAATAATCTTCTAATTGAGGAGAAGAATCAGTGGGTCCTGTCCAAAATCTTTTTCAATGGGGGTGTACAAACTATATTTCCCTAAAAGAATTTGGGAGGTCAGTAAACTTGTTCTCAAAACTTATAATGTATACAGTTTAATGAAGCTAATGTCAGAGACGATCACTCGTCTCCAAAAATCTAAAATTTCTTGAAATACATGTAGACCTATGATGGAAAAAAAAAGATAGTTGTGTGCCTCATACAACAACTAATATAGTTGTGCGAGACAAAAAGTGAATCTAAAATTTGTGGACTCAAAAGTGTAATTCTTTCACAAAAAGGAGCATCACACAATTAATGTCAGTTGTGTGAGACACATAGTAAACATTTAAAAAAAGACCTACATAAGCAATACTTATTACTAGTTGATACCTATATATGCTTGTTTGAATATCATTTTACTTCCGCCGTTCACTTTTATTTATCTTAAAAAATATTAATAAATAAAGTGCATAATTTACCTTGATATTCATTTTAATTGTTGTATAGTTTTAATGGTTTTGAAAAGTAATTTGAAATGAGGAAATTAATAATATTGGTATATAAAACAGGAAAAAAATTATAATTTCTTAATATGCTAAAAATGTCAAGTAAAAGCGAAAAAAATCTATTTTTAAAATACTGAACAAATAAAAGTGAACGAAGATATTATATGTTGCGACAAAAATGGAAGTCTTCTAATTGAGGAAAATAATCGGTGGGTCCCGCAATATCTTTTTCAATGACGTGTACAACTATATGTTCCTTAAAGAATTTGGGAGGGGAGTGGGAGTATTCATATTTTTAGAAATTTTAGTCATATGGAAAAGAAAGGTAAATGTGTAATATACCGAATTGGTCCAACAAGCTCAAATTTTATTACTATATAAATTTATATAGTACTGTATATATAATGAAGCTAATGTGAGAAACTATTGTTGTAGAATATTCAAAATAAATATAATAGAGTAACTTTGTACAAGATAAATTTAATGAACAAATTAAAGAGAAAAATCAAGAAGAATAATTCAATGAAAAACACCGAATGAAAAGATAAGACGTTTTTAAGAAACTATAATTTCCCACATACTGTGTAAGTGATTAACCATAAATTTATAAGTGTGATATTATAATATTAAATGTTCTAAAATCATAAGAAATAAAGTTATATATAAGAGTCGAAGGAAAAAAGTATTTATATAAGCAATATCTATTAGTTAGATTAAATTTTAATCATTTTAGCAGATTTAAAGTAATAAGTTTCACATCAGATTAATCTCAGGCCCCCTTCCGCTTCCCTCCCTACCGACATACGATTTGGAGGCTTATATAATATACACGTTATCGTAGAGACATTTTGGTACAATTAACGTCACGCTGAAACTTTGGAGCTTTCGTAAATGGTCCTTTTTTGCCGTAGTATCCAAATGTGGTGCATGTGTTGTTGCCTTTTTATTGCATCAACGTATTCGTAACCACACAACCTCTTGCACCTTTCATTTTCACTGCTTAGCTGCTATACTCTTTTAATACCAGGCCAACATCACTCTCCTTCACACCACATCTAAACTGCAGAATTAAAGATATGGCGAAAGACTATGTGGAACCGCCGCCAGCTCCGCTGTTTGATATAGCGGAGGTGACGAATTGGTCTTTTTATAGAGCTCTGATTGCTGAATTTATTGCAACGCTTCTTTTCCTCTACGTTTGCGTCGCTACTGTTATTGGCCACAAGAAGCAAGTTGGTCCATGTGATGGCGTTGGGCTTCTTGGTATTGCATGGGCTTTTGGTGGCATGATTTTTATTCTTGTCTATTGCACTGCCGGGATTTCTGGTACTCATTTTCATCTTTAGCTCTATGTTCTTCTTGATTGGCAAGTAGTGCCGCCTTATTAATTCTGTTAGAGAATAATCTCTTGATTATTTTTATTAATGTCAAAGGTATATATACAAGATATACAATATTTAATTATGAAAATTAAATCTATTTTTTTTTAATACAAGACTAATATTTTTTTTAATACAAGACTACTATCATAATTACACATGTACAAGAATTCTATAAATATGATAAGAGGGGAAACCATGTATATATGGGAAATATATACACGGTATACATAGTAGGAGAAAGACTCAATATACACAGTATATTCTATCACACCCCCGCAGTCATAGCGGGTGGCTGTCGTACGCTAAGACTGTCCCCTAAAATCTTCAAACAGAACCAAGGGAAGACCCTTAGTAAAGATGTCAGCAATTTGGTATCGTGAAGGACATGCAAGACACGTACTTGTCCACGAGCTACCTTTTCGTGAACAAAGTGAATATCCATCTCGATATGTGTAGTGTACTGATATTGGACCGGATTTCCAGAGAGATAGATCGCACTAACATTATCGCGGTAGAACAAGGTAGCTTTCTGAATAGGAAATTGAAGCTCTAATAGGAGATTACACACCAACATGACTCAGAAACCACATTGGCTACCCCTCGATACTCGGCCTCCGCACTAGATCGCGATAAAGTAGCCTGGCGTTTAGCCGACCAAGAGACCAAGTTATCACCAAGAAATATACAATAACCAAATGTCGAACGTCTGGTATCTGGACATCCACCCCAATCAACATCAGTATAAGATAAGAGAGTAGATACGGATGATGGATATAAGTGCAGACCATAATCAAGAGTGCCCTGAATGTAACGCACAATGTGTTTAAGAGCATGTATGTGCTCGTCCCTCGGATCATGCATAAATAAACACACATGTGGCATTGCATAAGTAATATCGGGCCTCGTGAAAATAAGATACTGAAGAGCCCCTGCAATACTGCGATAGTGGAATGGATCCTCATAAGGTGTGCTAGAATTAGCACTCAGCTTCGGTTTTGTATCAACCGGAGTAGGAGAGGACTTACAGGATGACATGCAGCTCTCTCAATAATCTCAGCCGCATACTTCCTCTATGATAAAAATAGACCACCTGCATGACGAGTCACAGCTATACCCAAAAAATAACTCAAGGGCTATAAGTCTTTCATAGCAAATTCTGAACTGAGAAGAGACATTATAGACTTGCGCAGTTTATCCGAAGAGGCAATCAATTTAATATCATCCACATATAATAGACTGTATGTCAGAGAAGTACTACGATGATAGATGAATAGAGAATGATCAGACCTGCAATGAGAAAACCTAATAGTCGACACATAATCTACAAACCTTTTATACTAAGCCCGAAAGGCCTGTTTAAGCCCATATAAGGACTTCTTCAACAAACAGACATGGTTAGGATGATCGGGGTCCCTGAAACCCAAGGGTTGATGCATGTATACTGTCTCCTTGAGATCACATGTAAGAAAGTATTTTTGACATCCAGCCTATGAATGGGCGATGTTTTTAAGAGAGCCGAACTGAGAATAATGCAAATGATTGCCGGTTTGACCACAGAACTAAATACCTCTCCACAATCCACGCAAACCTATTGAATTTTACCATCACCTACAAGATGTGCCTTATGCCTCTCAAAACAACCGTTAGATTTTTCCTTATGAGTAAAAATCCACACATAACGAATAACATTGACACCAGACGGACGGGGCACCAAACCCCACGTCTTATTTTCAATAAGAGCATTATATTCATCATTCATGGCCATTTTCAATTCGGGTCATGAAGGGCAGATACTGGATTACGTGGCAAGGGTGATTTAGTGACATTAGAATTGAGATTAAAATGTTGTTTCGGTTTAAAAATACCCCATTGGCTATGAGTAACGGGCCCTTGACTCGGAATAGAAGTGGACTGGACTTGGGATGGTGTCGGGTCATCTCGGGACTAACCAGCAGCCAGTGGGCCTGCTGGCCGAGAAACAAAAACTGGATTTTGGATAATTGGGCCAGCAGGCAATGGGCCTGCTAGTAGAGATTCGACACGGGAGTGCTGGCCCACTAGTGGATGAAATACAGTGAGAGCCCATCATCCAAAAAATTATAAGAACTAGACACGAAATTATACAATTTAGCAAACGAAAATTGGGTTTCATAAAAAATGACATGGCGACTAATTATAATTTTATTAGAGGATAAATAAAAATATTTGTAACCACGATGATTAGACGGATAACCCAAAAACACACAAGAGGTAGAACGGGCTTGAAGTTTGTTAATTGTAGTGGACGAGAAAAGTGAATAGCACAAACATCCTAAGATGAGAATACGAGGGATTTTTATGATAAAGAATTTTTAGTGGGGATTGAGATGCTAATCCTTTGCTAGGGAGTATGTTAATGAGGTAAGTAGCCATTTGTAATGAATGATGCCAAAAAGAAGGTCGTAATGAAGCATGGGCTAGTAAAGTGCGAACAATATTATTAATTATACAAATTTTTCTTTCGGCTTTCCTATTTTGTGAGGACGTATGATGACAAGAAAAACGAAAAGATATGCCATTAGTGTTACAAAATTCCCAAAACAGCCAATTATCAAATTTCCTTCCATTATCACATTGAATGTTTTTAATTTCCCGTTCAAATTGGGTACGGATGAATGCTCTAAACGTTATGAATGTGAAAAAAACTTGAGACTTTTTAGATAAAGGAAAGGTCCACAAAAATTAGAATAATCATCCAAAAACAACACATAATAACGGTGGTCAAAGAGCTCAAAATGGGAGATGTCCACAAATCACTATGAATAATATCAAATGGCAACAACGTACTAGAATGTGAGGCTACAAACGGTAATTTAACATATTTCCCAAGAGGACAAATATTAGTACTACGCATACTATTACATTTAATAAAATTATTGTTTTTAAGAGAGGAAATAACATACGCCCCCGGATGATCCAAACGCGCATGCCACAAAGAAGGAGCTAGAGCGGCAAACGTGGACGGTGTGGCTTGATTAGTGGAAACTCTCTACGACTATTACATCTCATTAGAGGTAATCCCGTCGTGAAATCCTTTACAGAAAATTCAAAAGGGTTAAAGTCAACAGAAACCCAATTATCAATTGTAAATTTGCGAACATACACCAATTTTTTAATTAAGTGAGGAGCATGAATGACATTTTCAAGACTAAAGGTGGGTTCGGGGGAGATAAATTTGTGTGACCATAACCACGAATTGGAATTGAATGACCATTACCAACAATTATGCCATGATTTTTGCTCAAACTAAAATAAGACGAGAGATTACCTGGCGCGGACGTCATATGAGAGGTGGCCCCGGTATCCATGTACCAATTTACGTCTGGAGGATTTAATCCAAGTGTCTACATCGCTGCCGCGATATCCGTGAGGGTCAAACTGATGCTGGGTTGGCAACAGCGGAGGCCTGCTGAGGCCGAGGCCCCAGCGAGCCACCGCCGCTGCCATCGTTCACTAGCCCAGTCTACTCCGGCTGAGTATAGTTGGGCCTGGCCCACCCGCCGGAAGCGGGCGGGGGTGGCATGGGCCAATGCCCATTGGCCCACGGTATACTGTCCAACGGCCAGGCTTGCCGCCATGGTTTAGTGCCCCGGTGCCCTGCCTGCCGCCACCACCTGTCGGTCTGCCACCACTGCCGTCGCAACGATTTTTCTGATTTTGGCCCTTTTTGCCGCCACCGTTGTTACGGGTTTGGATAGAATTGTCCGAGAATGGGTGAGTGTCATCAAACATTGCTGCCATCATGGCGGAATTGGCTCAGGTTGCCGCCTTTTTAGCCGACCCGACTTCTTCTAAGGTGAGCATGAAATGTGTTTGGTAGAACAACGGGAGAGGATTGCTTTGACGAAGAAGAGTTCCAACGCCATTATAAGCCTCAGATAGGCCTACAACCATCTGAAGAACAAGACTGTCATTCATGACGGGCGCACCAACGTTCTTGAGTTAATCCAACAACTCATTGAGCCTTTTACAATAGGTTGAGACATTCGGAAAATCTTGCATGTTGATGTGGGAGAATTCCTGCTCAAGGGTCACGGCAAGGGAATTTTTGTTATCCTGGAATATATCACGCAACCTATTCCAAGTATCCATTGATGTGGCGTCGAGTTCAATAATAATCTGCAAGAGGTCCGTAGAGATAGTAGAATAAATCCACTGGAGTACATGTCTATCTAACCTTATAGTTCAAGCAGTGCTTGTCTATATTAAGTGCATGTATACATTGTTCGTCAGAAAAATATAATTTACATTTTATAATTGTGAATCTATTTTTAAAAAGTGGTGTTGTCTTGCCTGCTCATCGACTCAGCATCAGTTTGAAATGTTACCCTATTCGGCAATTTGTGTATTTAGGCTTATTTTCAACTCCTTGAATTGTATTTTATTGATTACTACATCCTTCCTCGTCTCTCTGGGTGTATCCACTGTAAGTTTAATTAAGGCGGCTATTCCATTCTAAGGTGTCGCTAAATAGATGGATCTTATCATTGTCCAATATGAATGATAAATTGAATTGTAGAATTAGAAAAAAATGGGTGCTATCATAAAGCTTTGTATATATCGACTAAGTTGATCACGAATTGGAGATAAGTGGACTCGAACCACCGACATCCACATTATTGTTGAATGACACCTCTTGTAGGAGAGTGTCTCTCTGCCACTACGTGAAACAACATGGTAGTTCAAAATTTTAACCACGCAATTGTAAGTTTTGAGGTTTAAACTTTAAAGAAGGCGTCTTGTGGTAAGTTCAAGTTCAATCAAATTTGCATACTTTCTGTCAAAATCTCCACTGCTTTGCGTGTTGCAAAATAATAGAGATAAGAATTACAAGCTTCTTTTGCTTTCCAGTATAGTAATTAGCAAGTCACAGATTCAAAAATAACCTTCTTATAGAGTAAACATGATAAGCACTAGTAAATTTCTCAAATAATCACTCGACTTAGTGAAATTCATATGCAATGAAGTCATTTCTTTTAATATCACTTAACTTTATATTACCTTATTTTCTACAGAGTAACTCTTAACAGAAAAAAGATACTCCATTTTTTTCACCGGAAATTAAGCTGACTTGCACGGGACCACGAAGTTACTAAATTTTTCTTAAGTAACACAGATTTTTGAGTGTGTTGAAGATAAACCTAATTAATTCTCATAAGAAGTAGACGTTCACACTCGTAGATATGTGATACTAACGTTAAAGTTTTGCTCTGTAGATCCAACATCAAGCGAACAAATTTTCATTAAAAGCTCATAAATTCTATCTCCACAGGACCACAACAGACAAATTTTGTCCACAATAACTTGCTGTACTAACTAAGAATTGTTTGAATTATTAATGAACGAGACAAAAAAGGAACTTACAGTATCTGCCAGCTTCAACAATAATAGAGTAAAACATGATCATAAACAGTAGTACTAACGTTGACAGCAATATTATTTTTCTGATATACTATATGTTTTGACGTGGTTAATTAACGCAAAAATATATAGGTGGGCATATAAATCCAGCAGTGACATTTGGGCTATTACTAGCAAGGAAGGTGTCATTAATAAGAGCAGTGGCGTACATGGTGGTGCAATGCTTAGGAGCCATTTGCGGCGTTGGTATAGTGAAAGGGATAATGAAGCATGACTATAACACCCATGGCGGCGGTGCTAATACCGTCGCAGTTGGCTACTCAAGGGGCGTAGCATTAGGTGCTGAGATCATTGGCACTTTCGTGCTCATGTATACCGTCTTCTCAGCCACCGACGCCAAAAGCAAAGCACGTGATTCCCACATCCCCGTAAGTCTCTTCCCTATTCTACACACAAATTTTAAGTTTTTGTACACTAATAATTGTGTAGATACAAAAAATAGTACTAGTACTTTATTTTTTTTTAAATAATATATTTTTAAATTTGAAAACAATTAAATTTACACTTCACGCTTTACCTTTAATGAGTTGTCCCATATTTATAACCATACAAATGCAATGACATATTTAAGATCATAAATTTTAATCTTATATTACTTCAACGGAGAAGGGCCAAAATTGGACTTGCACTATTCGTCGAGGAACACTTTTGCCCTTCGAGAAAAGTTGGGACAATTTTAAGCTCTCGCCGTTAGCAACAGGGCAGAATTATGCACTTATTTCGAATTTTAGCTAACGGCAAAAAATAATTAAAATATCTTTTGTTTTTAATTTTTTCTTAAACAACACAGCTATTAACGAGGGTCGTTAATAGGAAATGCTCGTCGACGAAAAGCACAGGGGCAATTAAAGTTTGGCCAGTAGGGGTGGGCGAGAAACAACATCAATTCCATACCAACTAAATAGAATCTTACATTAGATAGCATGGGACCAATTTTATTAAAGACGTAAAAATCTATGCTTTCATTAACTATCACGCAATTATTGAAAGGAGGAGAAAGTATTATTTCAAAGTATCTACATTGTTCAAAATGGATTATAGAACAATTATTTTAATGATCAAATTCGTTTTGCGGATATATTATTTTACTAAATAAAAAGAAGAAAAAGGAAAATTTTAAAATTGAAAATGAACATGAAGTGTTACTTGATAGATATCCTACTATTATATTAAGATGCTCCATTTTTTTTCTATAATGATGACTTATGGGAAGAAAAAGATATGCATCCAAATCATTCACCAACTAACTAGATATCTCATTATAAGGTTACTAAACAAGGCCTTTTTAAGGTTAGTTTGTTTGAGATAATCATAATAAATGAAAGACAAAGATTTCTTAGTTTGATTTGAAAATTAAGAAAATTAAGAAAATTAGAAAAGAACGAGCAAACAAAATGACAAATTATTTCAATAGTGATTTGTTAAAAAGAAAGGAAAAGGAAAAGTAAAAGTAAAATAAAAGGAACCGGAAAAGGGCCAAAATTGCCCCTATACTTATCGTCGAGGAGTACTTTTGCCCTCATTAATAGTTGGAGTGCTTTAAGAAAAGAATAAGAAAAAATAATTTTTTGTGTAACATTGACACGTGGCAAATTTTAAAATCTTTTTTATCACTTTCGTTGAGTGAAATTAGAAATAAGCACATCAATGCGCCGTTTTGCTAACGGCGCGAGCTTTAAACTGCCCAACTTTTAACGGAGGGAAAAGTGTTCCTCGATGAATAGTACAGTGGGTAATTTTGGTTTTTCTGTTGATTTAAATTATATCACATAAATAGAAACAGAGAAAGTAATAACCTATCATAGCTAATTAATTACTTTGATTATGTAAAATCTATGTATACCTATATAACTAAAATCTATTTTGAAATATTACCACATTTACTTGAGAAAGTTGTTTGATTCTTTTGAGCAAGTTATAAAATGTTTAAAGGATATACACAAACAAGAGATATTTACTCATTTTGGACATGAGAGAGAGAGTGGACTAGTGATTGATAAAGTGCTCGGTAACTGTATTGGTAGAAGAAAACTGATATGCAGTGAAATATGTGAGTTGCTCGTAAACCAACCCGAACAACTAAGCTACAATACGTAATTGTTTGTAATATATTGATTTGTAAATTAGAAATGACGTAGTAAAATTTCTTTACAGTATCATGCGTGCAGGTTGAATCCATTTATAGAACTTTGTATGCAATACTAAAGAGAAAAAGAAACACGATGTTAGGAGATGCATATGAATCGGGAATTGGATAGAACTTATGAAGTTCCAGTCAAAAAAAAAAAAGTATCCACATCTGTAGTCTTTTAGGAGTGTAGGAGAACTAAATTAAGTAGAAATTTTCATTATTTGTTTGTCCACAGGTACTAGCACCATTGCCAATTGGATTCTCGGTTTTTATGGTTCACTTGGCCACCATTCCCATTACTGGCACTGGCATTAATCCTGCTAGGAGTTTTGGAGCTGCTGTCATTTACAACGACAAAAAAGCTTGGGATGACCATGTATGATAATTCTAAATCAAGCTGCCTAACTAGTCTCTTAATTAAGGTTCATTAGAGCTAACCATTCTCATACATTTCCTAATCTGTTTTTGTAGTGGATCTTCTGGGTCGGACCCTTTGTGGGAGCATTGGCTGCATACATCTATCACCAGCAAGTTCTGCGAGCTCACGCTGCCAAAGCAGCTTTGAACTCCTACTACAGCGAGCCAAACCTTTCGAATTAGTCTGATCGTTAATAATGCCCTCAGCATAATAGTAGCACTAAAGTAGTCATAATCATTCTTGTGTGGCCTTGAATTACTTCTGTTTTCTCTCAATTTGTGTGGCATGTAACATATCAAACTCAATTTGGATTTTTCAATGCTATTTGGACTTTTCTTCAGTTCTATGTTCTAGCTAGTTTCTCTAATTATATTTTGCTGGTTCCGCAGCCCTTAGAAATGCTGAGAGCTCAAATTAGTACTTAGGATGGCAAGAGCACGCCATTACCAAAAAAACCCAGAGTTCCTGCGGTGAGCAGCCTAATTGCTCATTGACAAATAGAACAGCAATAAGAAATAAGTCAAGATATAAATTCAAACGTTATGTATCAGCAATCCAGCACCAACACTTGAAATCCAATTATTATCAATTTAGACAGCAAATACTGAAATTCTCAAGTAGTCAATCATGATAATTCACAATTTATAGGTACAGCTGATCAATTGATTAACAATAGAGCATGATAATCACACCAATTATCTAGAAACCAGGTTTTCGTTGTGATCAGCTAACTGTTCATTAGTATGATATCAGTATCAAGAAATAAGCCAAGACACGAGTTCAAACATAATGCATCAATATCAACATAAGAAATCCAATTTTATCAATTTAACCAGCGGACACAAAAACTCACAACTATAAAGCTGATTAAGACTAAAACTTAAAAGTAAACGACATCCATGTCTTCTTACAATTAAGATGAAATGAACCAGCTTCCTTTTTCATTCTGTTACCAGCCATCACAAATCTAAAACTTGTGTTTATGGTCAATGAAGCAGAGAACGTAATCAAAAGGCCAAGAGGTAGGAGACCTGGTCGATGAAAATAGTACTTAATAAACTTCAAGTGAGGTAACGCTAATATCCTTGATCCTAAAATCAAGCACCACTGGCTTTTCTGATACATTTCTTCTTCATAGGGGTAAAAGCAATACAGGATAAGGGATGAACTCAGCGAGAAGGTTTGCATCGACATGCTTGGAATGGATAGCTTCCATGCTCATAATTACCATATCCAAGTTCATATCATCAGCAATTTCACCAATAATGGCCGTTGGTTTGCTTCCTTCACCTAGCCGCTCTAACAGCTTGAACTCCTGATATCCACCTGTGCAACGGTTGGGGTATACCAATCAGCAAATATACCAGACGGCATGTAAAACTAAGGATTAGGAACGAGTCCAAAATAGTTATGCAGCATATACACCATATAAGCAAACAGAGCATGTTTCAATTTTCCTATCTCAACATACCAGGAAGCTGTGCTGCATGATCAAATCAAATGTAAACAAATAATTGCACTCAACAGGATCTCCATAGCAGAATAATGAGATAACCATCTCATAACTAAGATTGAAAATTCCGTCTCATGTACAAGGCAAATACTGAAAGTTCCCCAAAATTAATCTGTGCCACATGCTTGCATGCAAAATACCAGTTCCCTTGCAAGTCTAGTGCACCCATCCAGGTTGCACTTCTGAATCAGAATCCATCAACTGGTACATGCTTTTTAAATACACGGAAGAAAAAGTAAATACACACCTTCAGATAAATGCCACCGGATGCTTGCTAGTTGGGTCTCATGCTCTGGGTATGCTTCTTTCTCCTTTTCATCAATAACTGCAAAGACCATAAAGACCTAGATTCCTTGAAATCTACCACTAAAAGTTTCTGTACCAAGAAAGTCATCTCTGTAGTTTAGCGTTTGAAAGAACCAATAGCACACAACATCTGGGGCATCAAAAGACGTACCGACAACTGTTATATCAGCTCCATACTTCTTTGCCATAGCAGCGGTAGTTGCAGCAGCCTGATAAATTACCGAGAATAAGTTACTTTTATAAGGTTTTTAAATAAGTATACATGCCACTTATAAATCAACTGAGCTAGGTGAAAATGTTGAAACAACGAAAGGGGGGAGAAAGACAGAAAAAAACTATAATGCAGTTTGACAAAAAAGAAACCGATACAGATACATATCTTTTCTCAGAACCACACTGTTAAGGAACTGTAAGGCCCAACATTATATTGAAGCCTTTTCACCTCTTTAGATTTGGTGGTTATACCATGCAAATAGATCAAACTGTTGAATTGGAGATTAACTCCATATAAGGTTGGCAATGAAGGCAGTGGATTTGCGACAGGGAGCTATCTCCATCACAGTAAATCTAGCCCCACTAGCCCCCACCCCCCATATAGTTTTCTTCTGCGGTTACAACCCGCTACCCTTTGACCTATCTGCCCTGTTACGTTAAGTTGCCTTCTATTTTTCTAACATTAATGCTTTTTCATTAACTTATTCCTCTGTCCGCTTTAACCCACAATGCCCACTATAAATTTTCAAACGAACTTGTAGACCCCCCCCCCCCTTCCCTTCCCGCTAAGAGTCACTCTTGTTGGAGTCGAAAAAATCAGGGCATCATACGGAAGCTAATAATTGCAAACCTTAGCAGCAATAAATCAGACGACACAAAAACTAAACTAAAAGAAACATAATATTTAATATGATTTGGTCAATCGACCTACATATTATAAAACTAATATAAAAGAAAGCATAAAAACTATTGAGAGAGAAATCTCTCCTTAAACGAAACTTTCTAAAGACTACATTGTGGATGCTATTGTGTTTTTTATGAGAAGAAAGGATCTCCTATTTATAGAAGTACAAAACTTCTCCTCCAAGAAAAGGATAAATATGGTAGAATCCTTTTCCACAAAACTTTTTCCACCAAGAAAATCTTTTTGAAGTAAAACACAATTATGGTAAAATTCAAATAAGGTAGGAAATTCAGGGCAAATCCTAACAACCCCAACCCTCACCTCTAAAGCTTCCCCCGCCCCATTGTCATCCAGAAGTGAATGTACTTTTTACTTCAGCTAGAGCTGACAACCGCTAATATGGAATCAAAATCTGTCACGATAAATGCAACGGTGAAAGAAATTCAACAATAGAAGAATTAAATAGAGTCTTGCAAAATTGCAATCTTTAGTCAAAAGTGCACTTGGAGAATGAAACTAATTCTTAAAAAAAAGATATGCACAAATGAACAATAAGAGGCTCATATAGTTGAAAATACATTATTCCCATAAAATTAAGAGAAAGGAAGCAATGGTTGATTTGTTTAAGCACCGATTCTAAGAAGGAAAATGTAGAAAAGAAGTAGACCTGTCGTGAACCCTCAGAGAGATAAGGATTCCGGTCTGTAATTGGTAGTAGCACATGCTTGAAGTTGGTGAAAGCATCTGCAGCTGAGCTGGCTTCAGAAGCTTGAGCCTTAACAGAAGCTGGAGAAATGAGCAACAATAAGTTACTAGGTCCATATTTGGAGTGACAAAAAGAAAATGGTTACACAGTGGTATGATTGTACTAGCGACTCTTTCATTAATCATCCGCAATTGAGACATCGAGTGAAAAATGAATATACTATTGTTCAATAATATGTTCGATCAAACACTTCTGATAGGAAGCATCCTCTTCCAAGAAATTCCACAAAGCAACAGAAAATCTTTATATAACTAAACGTTCCATGTAACTGTATAGCTTACACTTTTTAGACAGAGCCTTTTGGTTCATTAGCAGTATAACCCTTAGTTGTGTTTTGGTTAGGGGACGGAGGAGTTGGGAAGGTACATTATTTAAAAACAGAAATGCAGATAACTAATAGCAAAAAGTTAATGAATTGAAGCATTCAACTATATTGTGGACGTTTTATGCCAAATACCCAATAAAGGCGATAGTTGGATGGTGAAGTTTACCCTAAGTTAACTGGCCATAGCATAATAAAATTCATCTTCAGTGAAAGCACAATGAAGTTGGGTAAAACACTTGCTCTTGAACAGTGAATTGCAAGTTTTATCAAATTTACAACCACCAGAATTGATTTTTTTTCTTCTCAATAACCACCATCACTAAATTGAACGATTTCCAAATTAGTAAACGTTATCCGCGAAAAACTTTAAGGGAAAATACAAATTAGCAATCTACTAAAAGACCCAATTTCTTCAGTCATAAGTATATGGAGAACACAGTAAAAAGGCATTTACCTTTGTGGCCGATTCTCAAATTCTTGGGGAAATTAGAGACCCTGCGAGTGTTAAGGTTTGGCGAAGAATTCACCGAAGATAGAGAATTACAAGAAGATGAAAAGGGTTGAGTAAAAATCGAAGTAGCGGTGTGGGAGTATGTAGTATCAGCTGGGACTGTTAGCAAGTAGTGAGCAAATGCCATGGATGGGTGCTTTCTGCGTATTGGACTCAACTATGCAGATTTTAACAAGGTGGCTTCCAGAATATACAGGATGACAAGGAGTGTATATGATAGATTTTGAACTTTGAGTCTTTCCCTTCTCACAAATAATCAGAAAATAAATTCAGATCATTTTTTGTCAGTTTTAAAAAAAATATATATTATTTAAATTTAATGAGATATCTATAATTATACAAATATCTTTAAATTTCTTAAACTTTATTAAAAGTTATTAGCTTATTGTGTTAATTATTACTTTGCATAATTAGTTAGCATTGCAATTAATTGGAGTTAGTTACACTTACGAGTTAGCTACACTATTAGGAGGAGTCGGTTAGTGTGAGCAGTGTCCAGCTGTCTAATCATTCAAAGTAGGATTAAATATTTTAGTTAGATCATATATATATATATATATATATATATAATCTCTCATTTTCATTTTGAGATTCATAATAGAAAAGCAATTACTGTATTGCCTCTCCTCTTCCTTTCTCGAAGCTTCTTCTCTATTAGTTATGGATTCAAGGAGTATTGTGTTCCTCCATTAATACTCATGCTCAAGCTTAACATGGTATCAGAGCAATTGATTCTTCTATGCGATTTCGATTGTAAGATTCTCACCATTATTTGATTGATTAGTGTCAATTTTGATCGCAATTCTCAGTTTCACTTTGTGCGATTGTTACATGCAAGTATTCGCATTTCTAGTTGTAGTGTTAATCGAAAGATAATCATAGGATTCGTTCATTTTGCTTTTCAATTGACTGCGATTTTACTCGATTTGGTTCGATTTCTGTTCGCAATACCTAAATTTTGAATAAAATGGCGGAAACTAGCAACACTTCAGAGCAGAACTACGGTTGATGTGAATAATTTGATTGATGTTAGTAGTCCTCTATATGTTCATCCTTCATACAGTTCTGGTACTAGTCTGGTATTGTTCCCTTTTGATGAAATTGGATATCGATCTTAGAGAAGAATTGTGTTGAGATCATTATCAATGAAGAATAAATTAGGCTTCATTAATGGAGAATGTAAGAAGCCTGATCCAAAATCACCTCACTATAGGCAATGTGAGAGATGTGATGATATGGTCACATTATGGATATTGAACTTACTATTTAAGAAAATTGCAGATAGTTTTGAGTATGTATTTGATTCTCTTGAATTATGGTCAAACTAGAGGATAGGTATGATCAAACCAATGGGGCAAACCTATATCAAATCCAAAAGAAGATAAATGATCTATCACAAGGATCTCTTGACATAACAGGATATTACACCAAGATAAAGAAACCGTGGGAGGAGCTAAGTACTGTGATATACAAGAGTACTTGTAGTTGTGAGTGTACTTGTGGAGGTAAGGAGTCTTTTCACAAAGCAAAATAAGACAGAAGACTAATACAATTCTTAATGGAACTAAATGAAGTTTATACAGTGATTAGAGGTAGCATTTTGATGATGAATCCTCTACCTTCTATGGGACAAGCTTTTGCTCTACTAATTCAGGAAGAAAAGAAAAGAGAAATCAAACCAAATAACCAGTTGTTTGTGAATCTACTTTTCTGAATGCTAGTACCTCAGGAGCCAGACAGTTCAGAACCAACTATATAGTGCTTCAAGCTCCATGAATACCCTCAGAAGCTTTGTACAAATAATCAAAGATATAACAATTCAGTTCAGAGGAACCAATTGTACAACCAAATGTACCAAGGACATCAAAATCAGAACCACAACTATAATAATAGAGGAAAGAGAGTTATGGCTAATGTTGCACCACCAAATACACTATCTGATAAGAGGATGATGCTCTTGCATTTAGACTGTCAAAGATGCAATTTGGACAGATAGTAAGCATGCTGCAATATTTTCAAATAAACAACACAGAAGAGAACCTTGATAGTACTCAACTTACTAGTAGAGCTGCTAACTTTGCAGGTATTGTAGTCTGCAACTCTTCCATTGATTTTGATAAACTATCATATGGATGTTTCAAAGCTAAGGCTGATATGTGGATCCTAGACTCAGGTGCCTCACCATATGACTTTTGAAAGAAACCACCTGAAAACTGTGAAACTGGCACCTAAGATTATCTTGTACAAAATCATTTTCATTCCTTTTTTCAAATACAATCTTGTTTCCATCAGTACCTTAGCCTTGCATCTTAAATGTATTATTTCTTTTTCTGACACTTCTTGTCTACTGCAGGCCCTTCACTGAAGAGGCCTCTGGATATTGGTAGGGTACATGACGGACTCTACTTTCTTTGCTCAGATTGTTTGAGAAATGGCACTGCCATCACAACAAGAAGAGTTTCTTTGTTTGTTTTGTCTAGGTTCTACTTCATGTTCTTCACCTAGTTTTAATATTATTGTTGATAAGTTTCATTGTCAATGTCATTCCCATTTTCATTGCCCCTCATATAAATAGTGCATCTTCCATCAATAAAGACGGTGATTTTGATATGAATGTTGTGAATTCACACCTTTCCTTTAAGGAAACTACAGATCTTCTGGCATTACAGACTTGGGCATATGCCATTTGTCAATATGAAGGGAATATCATCTATCCTATTTAATTTCTCATCCAAACAATCTTTTTTTATTCAATATGTCCTATGGCCAGACAAACTAAATTGCCCTTTCCCACCAGAACCTAAGAATCCATGGCTGTTTTTGATTTATTACATGTTGATTTGTGGGGTCCTTATCATGTTACAACACATAATGAATATAAATATTTTCTCACCATGGTAGATGATCACAATAGATGTACATGAACACATCTACTAAGCTGTAAGAGCAATGTTGTAGAAACTTTAAAAGTGTTTGTGTCCATGATTGAAAATCAGTTCCAAACTACAATAAAGTCTATATGGTCA
The DNA here is from genome assembly GCA_034509755.1 of Anisodus tanguticus. Classification (NCBI taxonomy): domain Eukaryota; kingdom Viridiplantae; phylum Streptophyta; class Magnoliopsida; order Solanales; family Solanaceae; genus Anisodus; species Anisodus tanguticus. The sequence goes on from CM067544.1 coordinate 13,921,257, forward strand.
GACAATGGTTTAGAATTCACAAACAGTGAAATTACTTTCTTCTTCTTAGCCAAAGGTATTCTCTACCAAAAGTGTTGTCCCTACACACCACAACAAAATGGTGTGGTAGAGAGGAAACATAAGTATCTTCTTAAAACAGTCAGAGCACTTTTTTTTTTCAATCCAAATTGCGCTTGAGATATTGGGGTGAGTGTTTTTTGACAGTCACATGTCTCATTAATAGACTCATATCTACAAGCATTAGAACAAAAACTCCTTTTGAACTCTTATACAATCAGAAACTAACCTATTCTCACCTCAAAAGCTTTAGCTGCCTCTGCTATCCTACCATACCCAAACCCCACAGAACTAAACTTGATCCTAAGACTCTTCTACATGTATTCATAGAATACCCTTTTGGGACAAAAGGCTACAAGGTTCTGAGTCTGAGTACCAAGAAGATCCATGTGTTTAAGAGATGTATGTTTTAATGAAAGTATTTTTCTTTTCTCTATCATGAAAGACACATGTTCATCTCTTTACTATTTTCCTTCTTCTTTTCCCACTCATGAGTATTTTAATTCTGAGGGTACACACTCTCATCTTGTACAAAATGACCACAATTGTACTAGTGACATAGTTTCACCTCATTCACCTATGACTCAACAACCAGAGTCTCCTATCACACCAATGACATCAGAACCAATGACCTCATATGTACTTCTCACTAATACACCTATTCACACTACCATACAAGATATACTTGCACTTAGTGTTGATAATCAAGACAGACAACCTCAAGAAATCAGAAAATCACTCAGGACTCACAAACAACAAGTTTACCTTCATGACTACATTTGCATCATACCCAAATCTTCTTCACAACAACTTTCTGAACAGACCACCCATGTTTTTTTCTTAGCTGTTTCATTTTCCCATATGCAACATATTACTCCTGACATCCTGGATTCTACAAGTTAGCTTTTGTATTAAATATATCCCTTGATAGTGAACCAACTTCATATGAAGAAGCAGCTGCTAATCCAGATTGGCAATAAAAAATGACATAAGAATTTCAAGCATTGTATGACAACAATACTTGGGATTTAGTCTCTCTCCCTCATGGCAAGAAGACTATTAGTTGTAAGTGGGTTTACAAGATTAAGCATAAAACATATGAGAGCATAGAAAGGTTTAACGTAAGATTAGTTGTGAAGGGTTATACTCAACATGTTGGGATTAACTACACATAAACTTTCTCTCCAGTTGTCAAAATGACAACTGTTATAACCTTGATTGCTACTGCCTCTAAGAAATAATGAAATATCTATCAATTGGATGTAAACATGGCATTACAACGAGGCCCAGAAGCACCTAATACATGCTTGATTTGCAATCTCAATAAGTCTATTTATATCTTGAAACATGCTAGCAGACAAGGTATGCCAAGCTCACTGAAGCATAAATTCCAGAGGATATACACACTCCCTATATGATTATTCATTGTTCTACAAAAAGAAAGGACATTCTACTGTATTTGTTGCAGTCTATGTAGATGATGTGATACATACAGACATTGATATTGAAGAGATCACAAACTTAAAGATTTTCTTACATGATCAATTCAAAATAAAATATTTGGGCATACTTCACTACTTTTTAGTTTGGAAGTCTTATACAGTGAAGGTGGTATTCTTATTTCCCAAAGAAAATTCACATTGGATCTCGTTAAAGAGTTTGACTGTCATCATCTCTCTATCCTCAACTCTCCCCTTGATCCCTCTATCAAACTCAAGGCAAATGAAGGTGCTGCTTTTGCTGACCCCACATACTACAGAAAATTAGTTGGAAAACTCAATTTCCTCACTAATATCAGACTGGATATAGCATTTGGAGTACATCAGTTGAGTTAATATATGCAAGATCCAAGGGAGCCTCACTTAAAAACTGTCTTTCATATGTTGAGATACCTAAAGAAAGACCCTACACTTGGTGTTTTCATGTTCAATTCAGATGACTACACTATCAAATCCTTATGTGACTCTGATTGGGCTACGTTCCCAGACTCCAGAAGGACTGTGATTGGCTTCATTGTTCTACTTGGCAATAGCCCCACCAGTTGGAAATCCAAGAAGCGGGAAACTATTTCCCTATCTTCTACAGAGGCTGAATACAGATCCCTCAGAAAAGTAATGGGAGAATTAGTGTGGTTGCACAAGTTGTTTGAAGAATTAACTATCCCTATTCTGATCATATACATGTCTATTGTGATAGTCAGTATGCACTTCACATTTCTAGGAACCCTGTCTTCCATGAAAGAACCAAGCATATTGAAGTTGATTTCCATTTTGTTTTGAATGAAATTATTGGATGGCCTCATTTCTCTCCACCACATTGGCACTGGTGATCAACTGGCTGACATACTTACTAAGGCCCTTACTGGTGTAAAGCATTCTTCAGTTCTTAGAAAGTTGGTTGTGACTGGACCACTTCCAACTTAAGGGGGTATTAAGAGTTATTAGCTTAGTGTGTTAATTAATACTTTGTATAATTAGTTAGCATTGCAATTAGTTGGAGTTAGTTACACTGTTATGAGGAGTCGGTTAGTGTGAGCTGTGTCCAGCTGTCTAATCATTCAAGTAGGATTATATATTTTAATTAGATCATTAGCATTGTATATATACACATGTAATTTCTCATTTTCTTTTGAGCTCCATAATAAAAAAGCAGTTAGTGCATTGCTTCTCCTCTTCCTTTCTCGAAGCTTCTTCTCTTTTAACTATGGATTCAAGGAGTGTTGTGCTCCTCCATTAATGCTCATGCTCGAGCTTAACAAATTACATGCCGAGTTAAACTATAGACAATTGGATTTAGGGAGTAAAAACAAAATTCTAAGATAAGAAAAGCTTAAAGATAGTAGATGCCATTTTTACGAGTTTGTTATATTCTCGAACTTATTTTATCAAGGGAGTTTCTTCATTTCGTTTTCTATTTTGTAGCAATTTTTTAGTTGTTGATAAGTGTCTATTCTAATGATACATTATATTTATTTCTGAAATTGACATAAATAATTACTCCCTCTGTCCCAATTTATATGACGTATTTTTTAATCTATAAAAAAATACATATTTCCTTATTTAATAATAATTTAACTTTAAATTTTACCTTTTACGCTTAATGAGATTATTTATAATTACACAAATATTTTGACTTGTTTTAAATCACAAAATTTAAAAATCTTCCTTTATTTCTTAAACTCTATGTCCATTCAAACTATATCACATAAATTGAAATGGAGCGACTAAATTTCGCGACTCTTCCTTTGTCTCAATATCAACCATATCAAATCAAATAATTTAAGTTTAACAGGGAGTATAATAATGTGAAAGTACATATGACCTATGACATAACCATTATTAATTATAAATGTGTTTATGAAAGGCACACCACACTAAGCTTGTAGGATAAATAAGCATGTTTGGCTAAGGTTACAAGATTACTTATTTCAAAAAGTTTTTTTTATCAAAAGTGTTTTAAAAATAATATAATTGGGGAGTAATAATTTGTGTTTGATTAATTAATTTAAAAAATTCTTTTAACAATATTAAAATTGTAAATTGTGTTTGGCCAAGCTTTCAATAATGCTTCTAGGGACAAATTACTTTTTTCAGCTTCTCAAAATTTTAAAACCACTGATTTTTCTTAAAAACTTTACCATACGCTTCAACTCTTTAAAATAAGCGCCTTTTTTTTTTTTTGTGTAATTATTTTTGACTTCCAAAAAACCTAGACCAGACAAGCTATTACTTCCTAAGATGTGAAAGGTGTTAAGGTGTAGCAATTAACCTTTGAAGTTTTGAAAAGTGAGAGGATATTGTAATGTAAAGAGACATCATGGTCATTTGATGATAAAAAATATAGGATTACTGTAAAAAAAAAAAAAAGGAATCCCTTAAATCTTGAAAAGTGACACTTTACTTAATTTTGTGTGTTTCTCCTAAATCTTTAAAGGAAAAATTCCTAATAATAATAGTAACAAATCTATCTCAAATCTTCCATATTCATGTGTTCCTTTATACTGCCACTGAAGTAGTTCATTCAACTTGTCTTCTCTTTACATTAAAACATTATCTTTGATGCTGTGTTCTTTATGCCACTAGTGGTAACAACATTATCTCCTTATTTATTTTGTCCATTCCCTTCTTTTTTCTTCGCAACAATGACATTTGAAACAACTGATCACTGATCAGTCCTTCCATTGCAATCAATAAAATGAAACTAAGATAATAGTATAATGTAGGAAGTAATTAGACAAACCATTTTCCTGGACCATCTAATTAGAATTATACAGATATATCAAATTGCTAATTAAGTAGAAGTAATTAACCGACAAGGGAGCAATAACTAGTTTACCACCCTGCAATCTTTCCTAACTTCTTGACCTCCTGTAAGGCTACTCATCTTAATCATAGAATTAGAAAAAGCCTTATGGAAAGCTGTTTTTGATGTAGCAAACTTATAAACGGTTAGTTATACCGTCTATATACACGTGATATACAGAAGTGTATATCACGGTATATAGACGGTATTCCAGTGAGTTTGGACCGTGATATACACGACTTATATAGCTGTGTATATCACGGTTTTGGAGCATATTGTTGGTGTACATGTTGTATTAAATTAGGCTTGTACACTTACCATAATTATATGATTCTTGTACAACTAGAATAGGGTTTTGGGAATAGAATAGGAATAGGATTTTCCTATTATGAAAAATTGTAAATTGTATATATACTCTTTCATTAATGAAAATAATCAAGGGATTATATTCTTTAATGGTATCAAAAGTCTAGGTTATTTTTTCTCCCAACTTTCCGTCGACTTTTGCCTCGGATTCCGACGTTCCCTTCTCGAATTTCGTGCCCGACGATGGTCTTTTTCTTTTCTATTCCCCAATTTACTTCCAAATCCCCACATCACATCTTGCGTTGCTATTATGGCTAGGAACACGTTTCACCCTGCCCTTACTGTTTCTAACATCAATAATCACATCCCTATCATTCTTGAAATAGAAAACGTCCAAACGCGACGTGGGCCGAACTATTCAAAGTTCACGCACGCTCGCATCAAGTCCTCCATCACGTTATTCCCCCGGCTCCTACGGCTACGTGGATTCCTACACCCGAGGATGATCCTCAATTATGGACGACTCTTGATGCTACCGTTCTTCAGTGAATTTACTCCACTATCTCTACTGACCTGTTGCAAACGATTATCGAACCAGACACTACTGCGATGGAAGCTTGGAATAGAGTACGTGATATATTCCAAGATAATCAAAATTCTCGTGCTGTTATCCTTGATCAAGAATTCTCCCACGTCAATATGAAAGATTTCCCACGTCAATACTCTCTTATATGTCCATGTTTTATGGAATTGATCAATCTATATTTTTCTTTTAAATTTATTTTAAGGTTGTTGCGATACTTTGCCGTTTTTCTATTGAATCTAGAATCCTCAAAAAAAGTTTCATGAGGTTTGTACCTGATATAACTGGCTTTCTATTGTCATTTCTTCGTCATTCTCTGTTAGTCTAAGAAATCCATTTATCCTTTTTCCTCATTTTTTAAATATCGAGTTCTTTCTTCATTTTATAATATTTTATCAATGTATTTATATGCATTTTATGAAACTTTAACAATAGTCGTTCTTTTTATTCTGAAAGTGCGAAAAGCTTGTCCGTTTAAGTGTCTTAATATAAATTAAATAACTAAATGTGGAACCACAAAAAGTTTAAATCTTTCAATTTGGGTTTCTCTTGAGTTCTCACTACCACTTCTCCATTTTGATTGATCTATCCCTGATTGACTTATTCAATTGTAAACTTGGAGCATCATGTTTCATGTGATATAACACTTCTATTGATATCCATACTTTTATCATGCTTTATATCAGGAGAATTTTCTATACAGTTCTTGAAAAATTATTTTTGCAGATTTAAATTTATATAATCTTTATATAATTATATGTGACATTGGTTTGATTTTTTTTTTGTGGGTTCAGATCATTTTACAGATTTTCTATTTTTATATAATTTATCTTTTCTTTTTTTTTTTACTTTGATGATTTTTTATTTTTTTTTTTTTGGAATCTTTTTAAGTAATTTTCAGTGATTAATTTTGACTACCGTTTCCCTATAGATGTGAGAAAGTTACCATTTTTTCTCTGTTTTTTTAAAATAATAAATAAATATCTAAATGATTAAAAAAATTCTCTCATTTTTTTTAATATAAATATAATGAGAATAATATTCGATTATGTTTTTCACGGTTGTGCAAAGCGGATAAGTACACAAGAAGTAAATTTGTTATAAAATGTGGTCATACAATCCATACGAATGAAACTTAGAAGAAGAAAAAAGCTAGTAAACTGTTTAGGGAGGAAGAAATGCAAAAGAAGAATCAGAAATCAGTATGTTGAATTAATTGATCTGTTGTATACATGTAGTGTATATATACTAACTATGAATACACTAACTACACTTCCAACTAAGTTGATTACATTATCTAAGAGCCTTCTTCACTTTGCTAACTGCTGATAACTAATTTAACGGGTAGTAACTAACTTAACTGTCATGTCAACTAACCGTAACTAACTTCCAGAATCTGATTTCACTAAATGAGTCTTGTGATGCTCTTTTCATTATTCAACACTCCCCTCAAGTTAGGTGGGATAAAATATGTCAAGAACACCTAACTTGAACTTCAAATATTCATGTTGCATCTTGGACAAGTCCTTTGTAAATATGTCAGCAGGTTGTTCACTTGTGGTGATGTATTGAGTTGTAACCAAATTTTGTTGATTTTTTTCTCTTATAAAATGACAATCAATCTCAATGTGTTTAGTTTTCTAATGGAATATTGGATTTGCTGTAATTACGGTACATCTTTATTGTCACTGAAGATAGATACAAGTTGTGTTACCTCAGTTCCAAATTATCTTAATAAATCAAGTAACTAAGTTAACTCTGCCACTGTGGTAGCTAGGCTTCTATACTCAGATTCTGCATAACTCCTATAAACCACAGTTTGTTTCTTTAATTTTCAAGATATAAGAGAGTTCCCATACTTGATCATGAATTATGTTACTGTTTTCCTTGTGATAGAATATGTTGCCCAGTCTGCATCACAAAATGCAGTGATCTCATTCTTACTTTTGCTAGATAATAACAAACTTTGTCGAGGTTATTTTTTAATGTACCTCACTATCCTCAAAGCAGCTTTCATATGAGATTTTTTTTATGTTTGAAGAAATTGGCTTAGTGTCTGAATCCCAAATGAGATGTCCGATCTTGTCAGTGTTAAATATAATAACTTTCCTATGAGTCTTTGATATGCATTATGATCAGCTAAAGGATCCTCTTTCACCGGTAATAAACATAAGAGTGATCATATTGACTTTGTCTGAATTTGAACTTAATAAGAGCCTCACATAACTTAGCATTTTCATTGTCTTGTCCTTTTGTATTGTCTACAAACATGTGTTGTGACAGATTTGTCTGAGTGGAAAATGGAAACACCTACTCTCTAAATATCACATCTTTGTTGACAAAGAAATAATTATTAGTTAAGTCTAAGGTTGGCCAGTGGGCCGAGTCAGCCAGATCTCGACCCCGCCCATCCCGATACTCGCCCCACCCCAATCCCCCTTAAAAAAATTGGTGTTGGGGTTCGAACTCGGGACGGGATCTGGGCTCGTCCCGATAGGACCCGCCCCCGTCCCGCCCCGCCAGCCCCCCTCCCCCTTTGCAAAAATAACCGTTGCAACAACGACCGAATTTCGATTTTGGCCATTGTGCAAGGGGTATAACTGCCATTTTTTTACCCCCTACTCCCTTAATATTTATTTTAACTCCTAAGTTAGTATATTTACACTTTAACCCTATTTTCAACTATAAATACCTCATTTTGCTCTTCATTTTTCTCACAAATCTTCCTACCATCTCTCTAATCTCTCAATTTATCTATCTACAATTCTACATTGCCTACTAAATATTATTATTTTTTGCTCATTTATATTAAAGTTCAAAAATTGGGAGTGAAGTTGGCAACTAGCTTGAGGATCATCCATCGAGCAAAGTTTCAATTTTCAACCTCGATTACACATCGACATTACGTTAGCGTTTGGTACCTTCGTTCCTTCTTTAAATTATTATTGTTACTTAATTTTAATTATCGCACTTAATTACATTTACTTTAATTATTTATTTACATAATTATAATGGAACGCCTTGGACGTATGATTAAGTGTAAGGGTAAGGGTGATTCTTCTAGTAGGGGTAACAAGGGTAATGGTACGTCTTCTAGTAATCTTATTTCTAGTCCCTATAATTTGATTGATTTCACTCATATAGATGAAACTGCTTTTTTAATGGTATACCATTAGATGATGAGGTATATTCTGCATCTGAACCAGACTTTAATTTTGACGATAATGTAGATGACACACGCATTAGTGCACCTCAACCTCAAGCTCAGACTGAGTCTCAGCCTCAAACTGAAACTTGAATGTCTCATATTCCCCCTAGTATGAGTCAAGGCCCCACACAACGAAAATTAAAATCAGCCGCATGAGATTTTTTTGATAGGAACAAAGAGAATCAAGTAGTTAGATGTAAAATTTGTAAAAATGTTTATAAATTTAAAACCGGAAAAGGTCAAGATGGGATAGGAGGTTTATTGAGACATGTACAAGGCGAGCACACAGCTAGGTGGAATCAATACCAGGCTAAAAAATATGGTGTGTCAGCTGAGTCGGGGTAAGGTTCACATAGTGTCCTCGATCAAGTATAAGGTCAAAATAACCCGACGATGGGGGAATTTTTTATCCTAAATATGATAAACACAAAGATAGGGAAAATATGTCAAAATTAGTTGCGGTGGAGGATTTGCCTTTTGCATTTGCTTCCTCTCCTGGTTTTATTCATTACATTAGAGAAATGTATAATCTTTCTTTTAACGATTTTCCTAGATCAACTGTTAGAAGATACGTTTTTAAAATTTGCACATGAATATCAACAATATTTACGTTATGCATTATATCATTTTAATGGCAAAGTGGCTCTCACTTCTGATATAGGTCGTTGTACTAACGATAATGAATATTTAACTGTATCATGTCATTGTATAGATCAAAATTGGTCTATGCAAAAACGTATTTTAGCATATAGATATATTGATGATAGGCACACATGAACTTTTATTGCACAAAATATTCATGAAATTTGTGATTATTATGAAATAATTGATAAAATTATGACTATTACATTAGATAATGCTACTTCTTATGATTATGCTATAAGACTTTTAAAAGTTCGATTAAATTCATCTTTTCCTCATCATTTTCATATAAGATGTGTGTGTCATATTTATAACTTAGTTGTAAATGATGACCTAAAACTTTTAAAAATATTCTTGATAAAATACAATTTGCTATAAACTTTATTTTTAAAGGTAATAAAATACAAAGACGCCAAGCGTAAAAAAAACTTGTCACGATTGTGGATTATCTATTTAGAAAAATTTATGAAGAAGTAGCGATTAGGTGGAATTCTCTATATGAACAACTACGTGTTACTTACGATTATAGAAGACCTATAACTTTATTATTTAACATCCGTAATAAAAATCCAAGGGATATGCTTGTAGATAATTATTGGAATTTTTTTAGAACTTATTGGATTTTTAGAGAAAAAATTTTAAGCTTCTAAATAGTTTTCTGGTATTTATTATCCTACTATTTCAACTATGTTATTTTATATAGCTCTAATATTTTTGTTACTTAATGAATATATGAAGAAAAAAAAACTTATAAGGCATCTATTGAAAAAATGTTTGTAAAATTAGAAAAAAATATTTTTTTCCTATTCCCACTATTTATATTATTGGTGTTGTATTAAATCCGACTATTAAAGTAGACAATTGTAAAACACTTGTTGAAACGATTTATGATTGTATATAAGTACTTCCAACAGACCCAACTGAAGAACCAACTCACGAACCAACTAAAGAAGAAGTTATGTCTAGTATACACAATGAATGCAAAAATATATATATGTATTACCAACAAGAAAGTGCAAATAATCAACCGGCTTCGATACCATCTTCTTCTACTTCACTGCAACACAATAAAAGACATGTGATTTCTGCTGCTAGTATTCAAGGCCTTAGAGATAAAATGTTTAGTGGTTCAACTTCTTCACAAGTTAGTGAATTTGATGTTTATGTGTTTGCAGGGTGTTGTACCATACTAATTAATTGTCAATGATAAAGGACATGAAGACTTGCTGAAATACTATAGGAACAATGAGAAGACATTTCCAACACTAGCAAAGATGACCCGAGATGTGTTGAACATTTAAGCGTCATCAACAACATCTGAAAGCGCTTTTTCTGCAGGAAGATTTCAAATAGGAGAGCACAGACATTCATTGGCGGGAGACACATTGGACATTGCAGTTCTATTCAGAGATTGGATTCGAGCGGAGCGTAGAAGGTGCGGTCAACCAAAGATCAACGAAGAAGAAGACTACAACTACAATGAAATTTTGTCCGAGGAACAAGAAGCGACGTCGAACAATTTGACCAACAACTAATAATTCCAACCGAAGATCCTCAAGACATTGTGAGGAAATTAGAAAAAAATATGGTTAAATATGTAATTTTTTTAATTGAAATGTTACTATGTGATTTGCAACTTTTGAACAACACCACAAAGTTGCAATTTTAAAATTGTATTACAAAAAACTCATATTTCTATTAAATAATATAAGAGGCACAAAAACAGTCTTGAGATATTTTTAAGAGTGGCCGGTGAGATATTTTTATTTCAATGAAAGTGTCGGAAAGGTCTTCTCATTCTCCCTCCGATATTTCAAATAAGTCTTCATGTCAACCTTCATTGATAACTTCTTGATACGGTACGCAACCCCAGTAAAACAAAAATATCCAACTCGCTAATTTGGTTAGTAGTAGAGGTACGACCGCACATTCTATTTCCGAGGCTTTCAATACTAGCCGCGTAAACATCATGTCTTTTGTGAGGTTGTATTGAAGATGAAGAAGATGGTATGGAAGCCGGTAAGTTACTAGCATTTTCTTGTTGATAAAATCTATATATATTTTTGCATTGGTGTTCTACGCTAGACAATACTTCTTCTTTAGTTTGTTCAATAGGTGGTGGGTGATTTAGATTTTTGGGACTTGGAGGTGGTAGTACTTCTATACAATCGTAAATAGTTTCAATTAGTGATTTAGTACCGTCTATTTTAATAGTAGGATTTAATACGAGAACCAATAATATAAATAGAGGGAATAGGAATAAAATATTTTTTTATTTTGACAAACATTTTTTTAATAGTCGCCTTATAAGCCGGTTTTTCCATATATTCACTAAGTAATAAAAATATTAGAGTTATATAAAATAACATAGTTGAAATAGTAGGATAATATATACCGGAAAATTCTTTTGTTGCTTGAAAAAATTTCTCTAAAAATACAATAAGTTCGGAAATTTTTTCCCAATCACTATCTAAAATCATATCAAATTGGCTTTTTATTATGAGAGTTAAAAAATAAAGTTATAGGTAATTTATAGTCATAAGCAACAAGTAGTTGCTCGTATAAAGAATTCCACCTAGTGGATACTTCTTGTGGAATTTTTCTAAAAGGTAGTCCACAATCATGACAAATTTTTTTATATTCTTTTCTACGTTGTACTTTATTACTTTTAAAAATAAAGTTTATAGCAAATTGTATTTTACTAAGAATGTCTTCAAAAAGTAATAGACCATCCTTTACAATTAAGTTATATATATGGCACGCGCATTTTATATGAAAATGGTCCGGAAAAGACTGAGTTAAACTATTTTTTAAAATTGTAATTGCGTAATTGTTACTAGAAGCGTTATCTAATGTAATAGTCATAATTTTATCGGTAATTCCGTAATAATCGCACACTTGATAAATATTTTCTGCAATAAAAGTACCAAAGTGTGCCTATCATCTATATATCTATACGCTAAAATACGTTTTTGCATAGACCATTTATAATCTATCCAATGACAAGTTACGATTAAATAATCATGGCCGTTAGTACTACGACCTATATCGTACGTGATGGATACTTTGCCATTAAAATGATATAATGAAAAACGTAAATATTGTTGATATTCATGCGCGAATTTAAATACATCTCTCTTAACGAGTTGATCTAGGAAAACCGTTAAAAGCGAGATTATATATATCTCTAATGTAATGAATAAAACGGGAGATGAAGAAAATGAAAAAGGCAAACCCTCCAGAGCAACTAATTTTGATATTGCTTCCCTATCTCTATGTTTATTGTATTTAGAGCCTACAATTCCCCCCGTCATAGGGTTAATTTGACCCCGTACTTGGTCCGGACGATATCGGTATGTGAACCTTGTCCCGATGGAGCGGCGTTTGCGCACCCGGTTTTGAAGCCTGGTATTGGGCATACCTAGTTTGGATGAGCACTTACTACGTGTCTAATTAAACCCCCGTCCCACCGTGACCTTTTCCGAGTTTTAAATTTTAAAATATTTTTACAAATTTTACATGTGGCTACTTGATTCTCTACGTCCCTATCAAAAAATGTCCATGCATCTGATTTTAATGGTCGTTTTGCTGGACCTCGTCTCATACTAGGGGGAATAGGAGTAATTTCAGTTGAAGGTGCACTAGTGGATGTGTTGTCATCAACATTAGTGGGTATATCATCTAGATCATCGTCTAAATTAAAGTCTTCTTGAGTTCCAGAAAATAGCTCCTGGTCTAAATCTAATGGTATTGTAGGAAAATGTTGAGTATCAACAAAATCATCCTGTGTAGGAATAAGATGACTAGAAGAAGTACCCTTGCCCTGGTTGCCCCTACAAGAAGAAGCACCCTTACCCTTACCCTTAAACATACCTTTTAATCCTTCCATTTTAATTATGATAATAAATAAATAAATAAATAAATAAATAAATAATTAAAGACAATAAAATTAAGTGATCTAAACTAAATAAACAGACAATAATAATTTAATGAAGGAACGAATGTACCAAACGCCGACGTAACGTCGACGTGTAATCGAGAGGTTGAAAATTGAAACTTTGCTCGATGGAAGATCCTCAAGCTAGTTGCCAACTTCACTACCAATTCCCAAATGAATAAATAAAATTGAATATTTAGCAAACAATGTAGACTTGTAGAGAGATATATTGAGAAATTAGAGAGATTGTAGGAAGATTTGTGAGAAAGATGAAGAGAAAATGAGTTATTTATAGTTGAAAAATTGGGTTAAAGTGTAAATATAATAACTTATGAATTTTTTTATTTTTTTTTTTTGATATTTTATTTTTATTACACTATCTTTTTCAATTATTGATGTGTTTATATATATATACATATAATTAAGTGTCTAAAAAAAACCGAAATCCCCCTACCGACCCGACCCCCCCCCCTCCCCCCAACACCGGTCCCCTTTTCCGGCGGGATGTGGGACGGGGGACATCTGCATGTCCCGCTAATCCAGCCGAAGCCCCGATCCCGACCCTTCCCCGTCCCGCCGGGACCCGCCCCGGCCCGGCCCACTGGCCACCCATAGTAAATTCATACGACACATAGCCCTTTTGGACTCCTGAATAGCCCATAAGCACAACAGGTCTAGATCTTGACATGAATTTATCATGTTGAGTTATATCGTTAACAAAGCAAAGACACCCTATAACTCTTAGGTGACTTAAGTCAGGTTTCTTATGATACATTTTTTCATAACGAGTCTTATTACTTAAAACAGTACTAGGCAGTCTGTTTATTAGATAAATTGCAGCAAGCAAGCTTGGCAAGCCTTTATCAATTGGCAATCAACGAAGTAGGGCTCAGACATACATTATCTCAAATTCCACAAGAGAAAGAACCATATATATGCCATAAAGCTACAATCTTTGGACAACCCAAATACTCAATAGTAGCAGCTTAGAGAAAGAACTAGAGGGCTTTGAACTATTGAAGGAACATACTATATTAAACTTTTGATTTTCACTAAGCTAATAAAATAAAAATAATATTCAACTTGGTAAAAGTTATTTGTCATAATGAATTACTAAAAGTTTACCAATTACAAAAAGTTTTACACTCAACTTGTTTCTCTTTACCTAAGAAGGTTCAAGAAAACAGTGTTCCTTAAACCAGCGCATGTTCCAATTCCAGGCTTGAAATCATTAATTCGTCTGAATCACATGACCAACAATTGCATAAAAAAGGGTTGAATGATTTATTTATAGTAAGTTACAAAATACAAACTGATACATTGATAATGAGATGGACAAAAGTTCTGCTCTTCGAAATCCTAGAACACTAAGAAGTGCTCTGCATAACAACAACAACAACACCCAGTGAAAATCCCACAACGTGAGATCTGAGAGTGTAGGGTGTACGCAGACGTTACCTCTACGGCTGTTTCCGAGAGACCACTGCACTCTGGATTATCATTAATTAAGCTACCCTACAATCCCTTCTGACCTCTTGACCTCCATTTATGCTGCTCATTCTGATCATGGAATTAGCAAAAGACTTAAAGAAAGCTTCTTTTGAGCTAGCAAATTCAGAAACCAGACTTTTAGTCTTGGGATTACTGAGCAAAGCTTGGTCCGAAGAGAAAAGGCTCTTGTTCTGCAGAATTAACTTGTAATATGTATTATCGAATGTCGCTGAGGAAGGATCCATGGCTGTTCCAGCATTCTTTGCTCTGTTTTTCAATGGACAAATGCCCTTTAAGGTAGCGGCCAAAGATGGATGCAATGTTGGGTCAACATCATGGGTGGTATTGAAGTTGTGTATCCTGTTGTTGAAAGATGAACAATGAGAGAAACCTAAGGTGTGTCCACCTGCATATTGAGATACATCGTTTGTTAATTATTAGGTTAAATACAAGAGACGTTAATAAGTGGAATAAGATCCGGATAGTAAGACAGGTAACCTGTTACATACTGATATTATAATTTTTGTTAATATTATAAGTGTATAATAAGTTAAATTCATTATATAATTGTTTGTGTCGATGACCTGAGAGAGCGACAAGGTCTTCTAGTGATAATCCTCTTTGAGCGAAGCTTTGTTGAAGTTGAGATATGTTAAAAGTGGGAGCTGGCAATTGTCTAGTTTCACTAGCTTTTGATGTTCTTCCGTCTTTTCTTCCTTTAGGCACGTCCCAGGAAGGTCCGCCAGACTGCACATAATAGCGTTACAACGTTAAGTTATTGGAAAATGTAGAAAGAATTTTAATTCCAAAATGAGTAACATCGAAGACAAAATTAAGTAAATAAAAATGTACTCTTCTTAATAACTTAATCTTTTAGATGTGATTGATTCAGACTTAAGCAATGTTCACTTACAATGACAACAGAATCTCTGGCAGCAAAGGCTAAGATATCAGCACAGGAAACTATGCCAGGGCAAAGGGCTTCAATGACTTTCTTTGCACTATCAATAACAAAGAATGCATGCAAAGAAACATTAGGAGGACCATCTTTTTCTGAAGTGTTCTTCTTGGAGTTCAGTAACACTGAAGCATCGCACCCCTATGGGAAAATAAAAAGGATCAGAAGGACTTGTAAAAATAATAGTACTAATTATATTTGTTCAAAAGATGGTGAAAAGAAAAAAAGTGCAAATTTTTTTACCCTTATGAAACAGTCATGGAAATGCATCCTTAGAAGGGCAGCAGGGACAGTTTTGTCCTTCTTTGATGCTTCAGTAATAACCTGTGTGACAATATCTTCAACTTGAGGGCATGTGTTCTTATAGTAATTTGAACTTAGTGCATTTCCATGAGAGTAAATTAATGAGAAAATTAGCAAGGAGTTGAACAAGATTAATGCAGAAGAGGATGACATAGCTTCTAGCTTAGCTAAATCCTGCAAAGAATGTAATTCCTAAGTGGTAAACAATCAGATGATTTGTGCTGAAGAATGAGGAAATTTAGCAAGCTATATATAGAGGTGTTCTGAAAGGTTACTGTTGAGAATATAATCAAATATTAACAGTGTATTCTATCTAACAGCTTAAGCTTTTAGATCAGATGGTCATACGCTTTAATATGGTATCAGAGCAGGCCAAAGGTCCTGGGATCGAACCTCATCGCCACCATTCTCAAAAAGAATTTTCACGTGCTTGGACCATGAAAAAAAATCAGGTCAGCACGTGAGGGGGCGTGTTGAGAATATAATCAAATATTAAAAGTGTGTTTTATCTAGCAGCTTAAGCTTTTAGATCAGATGGTCATACGCTTCAATAGTTACTAACACATATGCAGAATGATTGTTGAATGTTAGCTCTAACAGTGAATTCGGTAACATGCACATTTCTTTTCATAATCGAGTGCTTTTGAAGCATACTAAAAAATTGTCCTTCCTTGTCATCACTAATTTCCATTTTCATAAAAAAGAAAATGGAAGAGGATTTTCTTGAACTTCAATAAACTTATCGTTTATATGTTCTTTGCCAATGTAGTACTGTTTTCAGAAGAAAATTAAGAAGAATTCGAATTTCTTGGAGCTTCCTATATAGGAACTTTTTCTAAAAAGAAAATAAAGGAAAATCTATTTTCACTTTAGTAAAAGACATTACTGGTAAAGTAGTTGAGATTGAAACATCAAAACAGTTTTCCATGTTATTCTGGCTTGTTAACTAAGACTGATTTTGGTTAGTAACAATAATTTGGCGAAAGGACGAGCCTGGAATATAGCATTGCTGATGTGATTGGTAGTTAGGAAAGCATTGCAGGCTGGCTAGTACTGATTGAGATTTTCAGGAATGGATTAGCAACTCTCAGTATTATTTCTTAGCATACTCAACTTATGTATGCCGATACTAAATAAAGTTTACACTATCAGTTAAGTTTAAATGATTAAAACATGTATGTATTGTATTTTTTAAGTTACGGATTTAGAATTACTATAGACAATTATTTATTCAATCAGTACAATTCTTAGTTCATGTGTTTAAATGAAATCATAAGTTATAACCAACATAAATTTCAAGCCGAATTCGTTACATCTTTATATCTAAAACTATACTTGGATTTATTTATTTTTTGTTATTCTTTAAATTGAGGAATCTAATAACGGCTATTTGTGCAGTTCTTCCACCATCTGCACCCAATGACCTTGAGAGTGAGTAGTCTTAAACTTTTGACCCCCTCTTACTCATAAAAAAAACTTTTAAGTTCAAAAGTCAAAAGTGTTGCCTATGAACCAAAACCTTCAAGTTTAACAAGTTTTGTTTAAACGGCAAACAAGGTCAAAAGTTCAAGACCACCCATTTTTGTAAATCACCCCAACTAACATGTAGTAATTAATTGTTGTCCTTTATGAAAAATTAGCTCAAATCCAAATGACTCGACCAATTCGTCCAAGGTTTTATGGGTTTGGACAAGAGTGATTTTGATGATGAGTTGGTTTGAGCTAGCCCAAGTTGACATCATAAATTAACAACCCAAATGAACCCATGATAATGTCCAAACTTGACACATGAAAATGCTTAATCTTAACGATTGAAGCTCCACTCTAGATTAAGATTTTTATTTATAAATAATTATTTTAAAATTCCTTTATTATTCCGGATCAATAAAAATACACCAACGCACCCCAACCACCCACCACATTATCGCCTACACCAACCCCCACCCAAGCACTAAACCACCCTTACATCTCTTCCCCTACCTTACCTACTCCACCCCTACCACCCCCTACCCCATCTACCCCCACCTCCCGCCCTACCTCATTCTCAAAATTCTATTTTATATTTTTTTTACTTTTATAAACAATTTTTTTTTTTTTTCTTACCTCCCCCTCCATCTCATTGCCCTACCCCATCCTCAAACTTCTATTTCATATTTTTTTATAAAGTAAAAAAATATTTAAAAAAAATCTTACCTCCCTAACCCCTCCACTCCCACTCCCACCCCACCCGAAGTTTTTATTTTATATATTATTTTACTTATACAATTTTTTTATAAAAATGAGAAACTTTTCTTACCCCACTACTCAGCCCCTCCCGCCTCTCACCCCTGTCCCACTACCCAGCCCCCTGCCTCTCACCCCCACTACCCTGCCCTCCCCACCCATTGTTTTATATATTTATTTTGCTTTTATAAAAGATTAAAAAAAATAAAAATATTATTCTTATTTTAAAAATAAAGATATGAAAAAATCAAATATCATATAAAATAAAATAACATCATAAAAGATAAGTTTAAAATTTGTAAAAGTAATGAGACAAGTTGGGCAAGTTGGGTTATGACTATCATTTAACAATCTTGATTCACCCATCTTAGCCCATGTAAGCTTTTGGCGGATTAAGCATTGACACATCCATTGATTCAATCTATTTTGATCCGCCCAATCTCAATCCAAATGACCAATTTGATACCCCTACTAGTGAGGCATTAATTTTTTTAAGGTTCTTGAG
This sequence comes from Anisodus tanguticus, assembly GCA_034509755.1. Classification (NCBI taxonomy): domain Eukaryota; kingdom Viridiplantae; phylum Streptophyta; class Magnoliopsida; order Solanales; family Solanaceae; genus Anisodus; species Anisodus tanguticus. The sequence continues at coordinate 13,939,772 of CM067544.1, forward strand.
TAAAATTAAGGACCAGCACAAAATAGGGAAAAAGTGCAAAAAATGATTCAGTTAAGCAAGGGTTGGGCTCGTCAGGTAATGTAACTGGACTGAACTTATTGGTCTCTAAATATCCATTGACCCAATATCACCGTTGTCGTCGTCTTGTTCCTCTTCTGTAATAATATCCAGGGTTTTAGCGAGAAGAACGTAAATCATGGGATCCAAAAACAAGGATAATAAGAGCAAAACGGGAAACGGCCGGTCATGCCGCCTCCGCCTCCGCCGAGGGAGATGAAAGAACTGAGAATAACATCATCAATGATTCTCGATTTGCGACATTACACTCAGACCCTAGATTCCGAGAACCACCACAAGAAAAGTCGAAAGTGACAATAGATTGTCGATTTATCCGTATGTTCACAGACAACAACTTCACATCATCAAAAGCCCCAACTGATATTAGAGGCAAACCCCGTAACAACTCCTTCTCTAAAAACCCTCTTAACCATTATTACCATATTCAGGAGGAAGAAGAAGAAGAAGAAGAAGAAGGGTGGAAAACAGAGAAGGCAGAAGGAGAAATCAAAGGTGATAGAATCTGAAAGCGAGAGTGACAGCGGGACGAGTGAGGAAGAAATTGAAGAAAGTTGTGGCCACATCATCAGAGTCCGAAGAAGATGATGAGTTGGAAACTGATGATTCATTGGCAACTACAGAAGATTCTGATTCTGATGATGAGGTTTACTCAGAGGAGGAACACACTTTTGTGCAGGTATATAATGAAAAAAAAGAGCATCTTTGTTATGGGTATGAAATTTGGATTTATGGTGTTTAATTATTTCTTTCCAAATGTTTTCTTTTGGTATGAAGCAGAAAGAGGATGTGCCTGAAATTTACTAGGAAACTAAGAGGCTTGCTGTTGTTAACATGGATTGGGGTAGAGTAAAGGTCAGTTCTTTGTTTTTTTCAGTATGGAAAATTGAAAATTGAAACAGATCGTGCTGAACATTCAATTGTGAACTTAGAAATAGTTATAAGCAGGCGCATCCAATAAAAAAAAAAGTTATGAACTCGTGCATTGCAGAGAAGTATTGATTTGCTTTGAAATTCAGTTGCAGGCAGAATGTTTTTCTGTTATAGACAAACTTACTAAATAAAGAAATATGGTCAGAATATGTGGGAGACCATCTATGAGTTCACGTGGATTGCATCTTGATTTTGTCATAATGTTATTTGTACCCTGCTGGGACGGAGTGTTGGCCAGTCAAGACTTCGCACATTCAAAATATGTAAGTTGCGGAAATGAGGAAGCTGAGATGGATGTGTGGGCATATAAGAAGGGATAAGATTAGAAATGATGATATCTGGGACGGAGTATGAGTGGTCTCGGTGGAGGATAAGATGCGTGAAGCGAGGTTGAGATGGTTTGGGCATGTGCAGAGGAGAGATACAAATGCCTCAGTGCGGAGGTGTGAGAGGTTGGCTATGGACGGGTTCAGGAGGGGTAAAGGTAGGCCGAAAAAGTATTGGGGAGAGGTGATCAGACGATATATGGCGCAGGTGCAACGTACTGAGGATATGACCTTAGATAGGGGTTATGGAGGAAACGTATTAGGGTAGTAGGTAGTCAAGCATAGTCCTACTTATGCTTGCAAACTGGTAGTTGTAGTGTTTTTATTATAGGTTCGCTTAGCTTATCATATTAATAGGCGCAGTATTGATTTATAGTCTCCTGTAGTTTGATTTCTGTTGCTATGTGTTCTTTAGTGCACTTTGTTTAGCTTATTTATCTGTGCTAGTTACTGCTTACTTTTTCAGAATGCGCTATCATGACTTATTCGCTTTTGATATCAACATTTTCATACTGTTTTACATTTTGTTTGACCAGGTCTGACCGTTTCTCTTGCTTTGCTTGGACTTATGCTTTGTCTTGAGTCGAGGGTCTCTCGGAAACAACCGCTCTACCTACCAAGGTAGAGGTGAGGTCTGCGTACACTCTACCCTCCCCAGACCCCACGTTGTGCGATTTCACTGGGTATGTTGTTGTTATCTGTACCCTGTTGTGGTCATAATGTGGATTGCATCTTGGTTTTGTCTTATAAAATGTGGATTGCACCTCAATTTGAACGTAAAGGTGATCTATAGGATGCTGTCGGTATAAATCTCCCCATAGCTAATATTGTTTAGTTTTCAGTATTAAACTCTGCACAACTTTTTAGGCATAAGGTAAGCGGAAATATTCCATATAATAATTATATTTCACTGCACCCTACATTATTATTCAGTCATAACAATCCTGACATTGTTATTCACCTCATAATAACCCTGTATTATATTCCATAACTAGACATTAACCAAACTACGCCTTGATGTAGTTAACACCTATTGTGCTATTATTAAGTTCTCTTCTCAGTTACCTGGTTATGCTATGTAGGCAATTGATTTGTATATGCTATTGAGCTCCTTTCTCCCAAAAGGGGGTCAAATAATATCTGTTGCTGTCTATCCATCTGACTTTGGGCTCAAGCGTATGGAAGAGGAGGCTGTCCATGGTCCAGTTGGCCTGTTTGATGATGAAAATGGAAAAGATGAAGACAGTGATGATGAAGATGACGATGAGATTGACAATGAGAAATTACGTGCTTATGAAATGAGTCGGCTCAGGTAAGTATATGGTTCCTTTTGCTGAGTAATATATCTTTCAGTGATTCTTGCATTTTTTGCTGACTAAAAGTGATAACTTGTTGATAAACCTTTATGAATTTTATTCTGTTTCTTCTTCTCTTTTTTTCCTTATGCTCCTCTATTACGTGTTTCTTAATTCCTATGTCTTCCATTTATCTCCTATGTCTTCCATTAAACACACTTGGGTGCTTTGATTTCAAGGATCATATACAACCAAAAGAAAATACCCTTTATTGGCTACTTTTAATGAAAGAAAGGCTTTTAAACCTAAAGGGGAAAAGAAAGAAATCAGAGTTATATTTACAGTACATATATTCGGTATAAACTGCAATGTCAAAAATGCTGTGGAACAATTCAATTCTATGCTTTAACAGAGGTCAATATTATACAGAGGGCAAATAAGAGCCTCATGAAGAAATAATAGCTAAAAATGGAAAACATAGCCATCATAAGTTGGCAATAGAAGGAATTGAAATGTGGTGCATGGTTTCCTGCAGGTCTAGATGATGGAACAGATGGAAACGACGTAGCGGGTTCATCCTCATGAAGAAATAATGATCAAATAATAGCTAAAAATGGAAAGCATAGCCATCATAAGTTGGCAATAGAAGGAATTGAAATGTGGTGCATGGTTTCCTGCAGGTCTAGATGATGGAACAGATGGAAACGACGACGTAGCGGGTTCATTTCCACTTCCATTTCCCTTGGTGGCCTCTGGCACCACACTGGCAGGCGAAGGCACTTCTGTAGAATTATTCTTGTTCACGGGCATAGTTGTCGATTTATCATTTGATTCTCCAGAATCATTACCTGTCAAGAAAGGTTTCTAGTTAAAACATGAGCAGGTGTGCACACTAAAAATGTCATACTCAGGATTGCAAACTCACAATCAGATGCTTTCCAACCCAAAACCAGCTTCTCCCGATCAAATATTACGCGATAGCCAGTCATAAAATTTTCTGCAAAAAGATCCATGTATTAGTTTTTCTATAGAGACAGGATTAGAGTAAATTGACAAATAGCTCAGGTTTTTGAGAAGGTAACAAGTTTTACTAGTAGGTTATCTACTTAATTTTTACTTGTTTCACTGTCATATTCACATATCCAAAATCTATAAATTAAGAGGACGTGAAGGTTTGATAGATCGATAGGAACTGAGACTTTTGGTAATTGTGAGAACATTAGTTGGTACGAGTGCAAGTTATATTGCAGAATTCAATGGAAAGGAACAAAATCTCAGGAGCAACTGATAGATACTTACGTCCAATGATGTTGACATCCCCACTTTTCACAACAGCTAAACAATATGCGACTGAACCGTCTGCGAGCGAGAGCATTATTATCGGATCAAAAAGAAAGAACTGGTTGCCACCTTTCATTGTCAAATTTACATCAGGAGTTTCAAAGGTAGTTTGATTTGCACTGCAAAAATGGAGCACGTTAATCCTGAGAGTTCAAAGGACATCAAGAAAGCAAAAAGTATAATCTAAAAGCTGATTCACCTTATCCCATAGCAGTATTCAAAAGGAATTTCGCCATCAGGTTGAATACGTGGCTGTTTTGCTTGAGAATCGAACTGCATAAGAAGCAAAATATTTTCAGTTTTTAAATATAAAGAACAAACTCCGACTGATACTCATACAGTTAGATTCTCACTCACATTTTCTGTAATGACTTTGTAAGCTGGGTCGTTCAAGTATGTGAATGAAGTGCCAGAGTCAAAAATGGCTGTGAAATCAAAATCAGTGATCTTATTTCCCACTGTTATTCCCGTCAAGCTGATGTTATAAGTTGGACTGCATTCAGAGAAAAAAAGAGTAAATACTTATTCAATTGAATTCTCACTTCTCTTACCGCTAAAACCAGAAAATCAAAGAGACTGCTTACTGAGGTTGATCAAGATTGAGTGGTGTTTCTCCTTGGCCTGGACTCCCTTTATCTCCAAAAACTATTCTTCCCATACCATCAGGCCCAAAGCACATGGAGAAAGAATTTGCAGCAAGGCCTTTACTTGCTAACATGCTTGGAACAGATATATTTTCCATACCAAGTCCAAATAGACCATTAGGAGCTGCGCCGGTTAAAAATGCACCAGTTTGTCTTATCCCACACCTAAAATGAAATAAATAGAAAATGAAAATTATGGTGGATGAAGAAGTGTATCAGAAGATATAAATTACACTCTTTTACCAATTTTGGGAAATGGAAACCAGTTATAAAGATTATCATTCTAGTAGTTAAAAAGTCCAAGTATGCTCTAAAACAAAAGTAAGCATACCCACCCCAGAGCAATTGGAGCCTCAATACTTTTTTGTTGAGCATTATTTGTTTCTAAGTGCAAGATGTCTTCCACCAGTACCCCTGTTGATGAGGTGTTATTGGAGAGATATGCAACTCCATAAGCACATGCGTTCTGTGAAGCTAAGCATCGTCTCCTTTGTCCACACAGAGTGCCATTGCAGGGAACAACCTCGCTCGTTGACGACGTATTAGGGCTGTAGATATTAAGATTTAGCTGTTTCAAAAGCAAACAAAGGAAGAAGGATGGTTATAAGTGTCAACCAAGAAATAGTACATACAGAAACATAAAAGGGAAAGGCAAAAGAGCAAAGAAGAAAATTTTATTCCTGAAAGCAAACTCTGATGAAGTATGAAGTACTTGAGCTAGTAAGAATCTCAAAATTCTTCAATGACTAACAAGCTACGAACGATATGGATCAGAAATTTCATTCCAATATCAGTATATTACAGGCATCAAACTCACTTTGCAAATATTAATTTTGTTGAAATATTCCGTTTTGTGTTAGTTATGCATCTTCCTTAACAGAAACAATTCCTTAACTTCATTGTCCATCCCATATCTTGTTAACTTAGAATATAATCTATTGCTATCATAATGACCGACAAGTCATTTGAGGAGAAATTAATGTGTGCAGCCATTGTGTTATCAGCAGGTTTCTTAATTACAAAAGGAAGCGTAGTCTGCACAAATTCTCCTTGTGCTTATCCATATTCCTCATTTCAGAAGGCAATATACAGAAGGGATGATCAACAAAACAGAAAAATTCTTTAAACATTTGAAAGTGGAAAGAAAAAGGTACTAGGATGGATTAACATACCTTTCCTGAGCGTGTCTCAAGGGCACGCACACATTTGCTGCAATCACATGGTAGCCAAAACAAGTCACTGCCAGTGTCAAGTGCCACTAAAAATGATAGCCCAGGGGTGCCCACAGTGACATTTGCATAATGCAAGCTGAAAATTGCCAAAGAGGTTACACCTTAAGAGGAAATAATTAGTTACATCACAACTATAAGTACTGCAGATTTTGCAACTCTATCTTTACAACATATAAATTACAGAAATGCAAAACAGTCCCTTATCTCGAGATGAGTTAAGAGACAGCAGATGAGAGGAAAATCAGAAAAAAACGGAAAATTTGGAACTTGGAATTGGAACTAGAGTAAGGGTGTGTTTGGTATGGAGGAAAACTTTTTAAGGAAAATATTTTCCAGTTTTTCATGTTTGATCAGTGAAATATTTTGAGGAAAACATGTTCCTTAAAAATAAAAAAATGACTAAAAACAAGTTCGTGACATTTCACATTTATTGTCTTCTCTCAACCCCAAACACCCCGACTCACCCCTATAGTGTTTGCCTAGAAGAGGCAGCCCGGTGCACTAAGCTCCCGCTATGTGAGGGGTTCAGGAAGGGCCGGATCACAAGGGTCTATTGTACGCAGCCTTATCTTGCATTTCTGCAAGAGGTTGTTTTCACGACTTGAACCCGTATATAAATGCTCTTACGATAATTTTTTCTGCTGACTTACCAAACAATGAAAACAAGTAACAAACCACCTATTTTTCTAGGAAAACATTTTCCATTAATACCAAACACACCCTAAAAGTAAATTCAAATAAATTGCAAAAACTCCAGTGCAAACAAACTGACATAGAGAAGTACAGAACAGAGTTAACTATACTGTTTGGTATGCCATCATACTAAACATGCCCAACTCTTTCTTCTTCTTGTTTTCCTAAAGAACTTTCAGAGACGACTTGTTCACAATCAGGAATAATTGTTGGAAATTTACTTTTGGCGGGAGCTGCGTCCGATCAACTTTAACGGCTTAAACACTAGTGTTCCGCATGTTGGAGAATCCGGTTCTTCACACGTGCATAATCTACTAAGTAAGTAGATAACCGTAGGGCCAAGGATCGTCAAATTTCGTTGAGAAATGAAAGAGATATTGGTCCACGAATTGAGGTGTTTGAAGCATGGAAAAGTGTGGTATTGAGACCAATTCTCCCTCATCGGTGGAGGAAGAAAGAATTGTTTTGTTTATTAGTCTCAAGTAAGGGTGGCCAGTGGGCCGTCCCGACCCCGTCCCGGTCCCGCCCCGACTCCGCTAAAAAAAAAAAAAAACGGTGGCGGGCCTCGAACTCGGGACGGGACAATGTCTCGTCCCGCCAGACCCGAGCCCGCCCCAGGCCCGCCTGACCCCGTCCCGAGCCCAACCCCGACCCCGCCCTTTGTCCCCCCTTTGCAAATATGACCGTTGCACCAACGACCATTTTAGATTTTGGCCGTTGGCCAACGACCATTTTAGGCCTCCCCCCTCCCCCAACCCCCCTACCCCTTAATATTTATTTTTAACCCATAAGTTATTATATTTACACTTTAACCCAATTTTCCAACTATAAATAACTCATTTTCTCTTCATCTTTCTCACAAATCTTCCTACAATCTCTCTAATCTCTCAATATCTCTCTCTACAAGTCTACATTGTTTACTAAATATTCAATTTTATTTATTCATTTGGGAATTGGGAGTGAAGTTGGCAACTAGCTTGAGGATCTTCCATCGAGCAAAGTTTCAATTTTCAACCTCTCGATTACACGTCGACGTTACGTCGGCGTTTGGTACATTCGTTCCTTCATTAAATTATTATTGTCTGTTTATTTTATTTAACGCACTTAATTTTATTGTCTTTAATTATTTATTATCATAATTAAAATGGAAGGATTAAAAGGTATGTTTAAGGGTAAGGGTAAGGGTGCTTCTTCTAGTAGGGGCAACCAGGGCAAGGGTACTTCTTCTAGTCATCTTATTCCTACACAGGATGATTTTGTTGATACTCAACATTTTCCTACAATACCATTAGATTTAGACCAGGAGCTATTTTCTGGAACTCAAGAAGACTTTAATCTAGACGATGATCTAGATGATACACCCACTAATGTTGATGACAACACACCCACTAGTGCACCTTCAACTGAAATACCTCATATTCCCCCTAGTATGAGACGAGGTCCAACAAAACGACCATTAAAATCAGATGCATGAACATTTTTTTATAGGGACGTAGAGAATCAAGTAGCTATATGTAAAATTTGTAAAAATATTTTAAAATTTAAAACTGGAAAAGGTCACGGTGGGATGGGGGGTTTAATTAGACACGTAGTAAGTGCTCATCCAGCTAGGTATGCCCAATACCAGGCTTCAAAACCGGGTGCGCAAACGCCGCTCCATCGGGACAAGGTTCACATACCGATATCGTCCCGGACCAAGTACGAGGTCAAATTAACCCTATGACGGGGGAATTGTAGGCTCTAAATACAATAAACATAGAGATAGGGAAGCAATATCAAAATTAGTTGTTGTGGAGGGTTTGCCTTTTTCATTTCCTTCATCTCCCGATTTTATTCATTACATTAGAGATATATATAATCCTGCTTTTAACGGTTTTCCTAGATCAACTGTTAAGAGAGATGTATTTAAATTCGCGCATGAATATCAACAATATTTACGTTTTTCATTATATCATTTTAATGGCAAAGTATCTATCACGTCGATATAGGTCGTAGTACTAACGGCCATGATTATTTAACTTGTAACTTGTCATTGGATAGATTATAAATGGTCTATGCAAAAACGTATTTGAGCGTATAGATATATAGATGATAGGCACACTTTGTACTTTTATTGCAGATAATATTTATCAAGTGTGCCATTATTACGGAATAACCGATAAAATTATGACTATTACATTAGATAACGCTTTTTCTAACAATTACGCAATTACAATTTTTAAAAATAGTTTAACTCCATCTTTTCCAGATCATTTTCATATAAAATGCGTGTGTCATATATATAACTTAATTGTAAAGGATGGTCTATCACTTTTTGAAGACATTCTTAGTAAAATACAATTTGCTATAAACTTTATTTTTAAAAGTAATAAAGTACAACGTAGAAAAGAATATAAAAAAACTTGTCACGATTGTGGACTACCTTATAGAAAAATTCCACAAGAAGTATCCACTAGGTGGAATTCTTTATACGAGCAACTACTTGTTGCTTATGACTATAGAATACCTATAACTTTATTTTTTAACTCTCATAATAAAAATCCAGCTGATATGATTTTAGATAGTGATTGGGTAAAAATTTCCGAACTTATTGTATTTTTAGAGAAAAATTTTCAAGCAACAAAAGAATTTTCCGGTATATATTATCCTACTATTTCAACTATGTTGTTTTATATAACTCTAATATTTTTATTACTTAGTGAATATATGGAAAAACTAGCTTATAAGGCAGCTATTAAAAAAAATGTTTGTCAAAATAAAAAAATATTTTATTCCTATTCCCACTATTTATATTATTGGTTCTGTATTAAATCCTACTATTAAAATAGACGGTACTAAATCACTAATTGAAACTATTTACGATTGTATAGAAGTACTACCACCTCCAAGTCCCAAAAATCTAAATCACCCACCACCTATTGAACAAAGTCAAACTAAAGAAGAAGTGTTGTCTAGCGTAGAACACCAATGCAAAAAAATATATAGATTTTATCAACAAGAAAATGCTAGTAACTTACCGGCTTCCATACCATCTTCTTCATCTTCAACACAACCTCACAAAAGACATGCTCAAGTTTCTCGCGTTAGTATTGAAAGCCTCGAAATAGAATGTGCGGTCGTACCTATACTACTAACCAGATTAGCGAGTTGGATATTTTTATTTTGGGGGTTCGTACCGTATCAAGAAGTTATCAATGAAGATGGACATGAAGACTTGTTTGAAATACTTTGGAGGGGAATGAGAAGACCTTTCCGACACTTTCATTGATGGCCCGAGATGTTTTGAACATTCAAGCGTCATCAACTGCGTCTGAAAGCGTTTTTTCTGCCGGCAGATATCAAATAGGAGACCACAGACACTCATTAGCCGGAGACAGCTTGGAAATTGCAGTATTATTCAGAGATTGGATACGAGCGAGAGCGGAGAAGGTGCGGTCAACCGGAGATCAACGAAGAAGAAGATGAAAACTACAACGAAATCTTAACCGAAGGTAGTGGAAGCGACGTGGATCAATTTGACCAACAAATACCAATTTCAACCGAAGAACCACAGGAAATCATCAAGCAATTAGAACAGGTTTTTTTGAGAATGTAATTTTTTTAATTGCAATTTTATTATGTAATTTGCAACTTTTGGACAACACCACAAAGTTGCAATTTAGATTTTAGACAATTGTATTTGTATTACAAAAAAATCATATGTCTATTAAATAATATAAGAGGCACAAAAACAGCCTTGGGATGTTTTTATTACACTATCTTATTTTGTTTATTGAGTATTTTTATACATATGTTATTTAAAAAAAAAAAAAAGGAAAACCCATCGGACCCCGCCCCGAGCCCGACCCCGCCTCGACCCCTCCCCGACCCGATACCGACGGGATCGGGATCGGGACGTGATTGGAGCAAGTCCCGCCAGACCTGACCCCGCCAGACCCCGCCAGACCCGACCCCGACCCCTTCTCCCGTCCCGCCCCGACCCCGACCCCGCCAAACCCGAGCCCGGCCCACTGGCCACCCCTAGTCTCAAGGTTGGCTTGGGGTTTGGGACCCCAAGGGTATCCCATGTGTTTAAAGGAGGGAGGACCTAGATGTGCTTCGGTTCGAAGAAAGCCCACGCGCGCCGTCGCGGGTCGCTTGATGTGCTTCTTCTGATATTATCTTTTTGGACCAGAATTGTTTCATATGTACAGTTTGGTCCCTGAAGTTTCAAGAAAGTCAAATTGGGCACAGAACTTTGTGGTTTCTGGAACGTCAACCAACACTCAATTCAGTCATTTATTTTGGCTGAATTAATCTTCCTAAATGCCAATCCGTTGCACATCAATTCACCATTTATTTTGGTGAATTACTACCTCCATAATTGTCATTACTTGGCCAGTAAACAGGCAATTATGTGGGCAGTTGGTAAGCCTCTCCTTCAACTATATAAAGGACCCTTTACACCATTGTTGAGCTACACACAAACACAAAAACAGAAACGAAATCAGTTCTTTCTACTACTTTCCAGCATCATTTCATTACTCAAAATTCTTCACGGTAGCACTTGAGTTTCCTTTGCTCATTTGATCATTTGTTGTTTTATCTTGGAAGACAATTGCCCAGGACGTAGAAAGGATACATACGAGGCAATATTGTCTTAAAGACAGAGTGCAAACACTCGACTCAGCATACCAAAAACTGTTTCAGTTTATTGTAATTCCAGTTTATTGTTCAAGTTAATTGTAATTTTAGTTTGTTGTAATACTTAGCAGTTACTTATTTCTGTTTCCTGCATCATTGTAACCAACAATAATTACCCACATGTAGAACACAAAAAACAACAAAACAATAATAATAAACAATTGCAAAAAGCAATCAGAAAAAAGAAAAAAAGTAGGGAGCTTACAATCCCAAAGCACTGAGCCTTAAAGTTTCATTTCCTCCAGAAAAAGCAAGGGGAGTAGGATTAGTTGTATCAGCAAGGTGTCGGCCCTTGATAAACTGATCATGTTGAGTCCAAGCTGAATAATACTCAACACTTCCCTTCTTAGGCAACCCATGAAGGTCCAAAATACCCTTCACTGGATCCGAATACCTGTGATGGATTTCAAACCCGAATGTCCCAAACCCATCACTGCTCTTCAACTGTAATCCCAGAATCGCCAAGAAAAGAATAGGGGCAATGAAAAAATTGACAATTGTACAAGAATTAGCCATGTTTGTATAAGAAGAAACAGAAAAGACTGATTCTTTATATATATATATACAGAGATAAAGAAAAAGAGAAAAGGTGAGGAGATAAAGGGGATTTTAGAGAAAGGAAAAAATATTGGGTTGACGAGTTGGAAGGTGTTAGAGCTGAAGTTTAGCATTGCTTCTATTTGTAGTTTTTTTGTGGTAAAATGGTGAAAGAAAGTCGTCGTCGACCACTGTGTGAAAGACGAAAGCGTGGGAGTTTGGTCACCTAGGACTTTTTGGGTGTGGTTTATGGGCTCCACTTTTTTTGGTTTCCTATAGTGAGGTCCATGTTCTTTTAACTGTAGTTATTGTTACTGGCAACTGGCAAATAAAAAGTCAAGAGCTTTGTTGGCTACTGCCTACTGTGTAATAAGAACTTTTTTTTTGTTTTCCACCGTAAGTCCTGTATTTATATTTGAGTCCAACTATACTTAAATTTGTGTGGAGCCCATTTCTGAATCAATTATATCCTATTAAATTTTTTCTATACTCAAGATTTAAATTCAAAATACTTAATTAAAGGAGGAATAATTTCATTCGCTGCCTAACATATTTTAGTGGTACTGTGATAACAAGCGTATATTCATGTTTTTGTACGAGGAATTGCATAGAGTTCTTTTGTACTACTAATGATTTTTCTATCAACTTTCCTTTTTGGGAAACTGGACTTTCCTTTTCCAAACTGATTTCTCATGATGTTGTTTTCCGCTACAAAGTAAAAAATATATTTCTCGGGATAAAAAAGAATGTTCACTTGGCCTTTTATTTTTTTATTTAAAAAGAGTGTTTACTTATTAAATTAAGAAAATATTAATATTATTTTTTCAGATTTGTTCTTATTAAGTGTTAGATGGCCAAATTTCAATACCTATTTAATTAGAGGCATTTTAGTCAAATTACCTATTTTGCCTAGAAATTAATATTTTTTAAGGGGTGTACAAATGACTAAGTAAACACCTTTTTTTATCCGGAGAGAGTATATTAAAGGTTCTTTATTTATTTATTTTCTTAATCAAAATTATTGTTCAAAATGTATCCATGTGATATTCTAAGTAACAATTAAATTACAATTCAACCATTAGATTGAAGCATATGGGATATGTAAAACTAGGCATTGGGCTAACTCACACCCCAAAAGCTAGCTCAAATGAGTGTTGGATACGTAAAGCAGTACGAGAAGTAAATAAATATTACAAGTGTTCGAAAGGATAAACAAATAGGCAATTCAGAACTGCCGCAAGCTTGTTGAGTCTTGAATCTTGATAACATGAAATCAAGAAACACTAAATCTGGATTGTTACAAATGTGGCTGAGTCGAGAGATGGCTCTCTGTCTTTAAGATAAGATTGCCACGTATATATGCTTTTACGTTAAAGGGCAATAGTCTCCCAAGATAAAACAACAACTAATCAACACTACAAAGAAAATAGGTTCATTCTAACGAAGAAAACAAACACGAAACGACTTGATGAAGAATGGAAAAGGAATGAAGAGTTTCTGTTTTTGACACTGTTTCTGCTCACGTTTTTTGACACAATGTGTGTTGTTTCTCTCTTCTGTTTGTCTCTGTGTTTATATGTTGTTATCTCATTTTTCTGTCCCACACACAATTGAGCCAAAATGCATCAAAATATAGCATAAGTGGAGACTTCTCAACTGCCAAGAGAATCACTGTTTATGGCCATTGAAGGAGGGAGTTAATGAGCCAAGTAATGGCTGGTTAATGTGCAATAACGCTCCAAAACTCAACCCAAACGGTAGACAGAAACATTCTGCCTTCCGTCGTTCCCAATTTCATCTTTCCAGAAACTTCAGGGACCAAACTGTAAATATTAAACAATTTGGGGGTCTATCAGTAGAAGCCCACGACCCACGCCCGAAAGGGACGGGCGGGCGGCGGCGCGCGCGTGGGCTTAGCCTTGAACCAAAGCACATCTAGGTCATTCCTCCTTCAAACACACGGGTTACCCCTTGGGGTCCCAAACCCTTAGCCAATTTTGAGACTTATAAAGAGAGCAATTCTTCATTTTCCCACCGATGTGGTAGATTTGTCCCACACCATATTTCCATGCCTCAAACACCATACTTCGTGGACCAATATCTCTTTCATTTCTCAACGAAATTTGACGATCCTTGGCCCTACGGTCATCTACTCACTTAGTAGATTATGCATGTGTGAAGAGACAAAGCCTCCAACATGCCGAATCCTAGTGTTTAATTCATTAAATATGGGTGTACACACCTCCCCACCAAAGGCAAATTTCCAACAATCCCCTCTTGAAAGAGATTTTGGTGCACACACATGGTGCCTACTTTCAACAATCTTTCGGCGAAAAGATATTGCATCAGGAGAGGTAGCTTCTGCTTTGAACCTTCCCTAGTTGAATACCATCGGACTTACTTACTGCGCGGTGAACGTGATGTCTTGAACCGTCAGTGTTTATTGTAAGCCAAGACAATGATAACAACACAATAACTCTCCTTATTCGTTTTTATTCTTATTGTTCTGTCCGTTGTGGCCATGGACACACTTGCATTCTTAAGTGCGTTCATTTGAGGCGGCATGTCCTCGCACTTAAATAGGTGATTTCCTACAAGGTATCCTGCTATACCCCACTTCACAAGTGTTAGGAAATATTAAAAGTTTTCCCAACCTTAACCTCAACCGTTTGAGGATCGTTAAAGGTTTGGAAACTTAACCTTTACCCACCATGCAGGTAGCACTTTAATGTCTATCGCGGGAACAACTTTGGATTCATGTTTCCCTATAGAAATCATCATCCGAAGTGCTCTTACTTCCACCGAAGCGCTCAACTGAACCTTTTGCAGCTTAGTTTTTCCATTGAACCAAATTCTTGGGATCTTCAGTCAGTATGGTTGGGTTACCACCGCAAAGGTTCGTATTGTTTGGGTTTTAAGCCCATTCCCCTAGACAGGCAAAACACTTGATCTCCGGGTAGTCCCTTAGTTAAAAGGTCTGTTATATCCTTTGATTAGTAATCAAGGAAGTGACACTCGTGATGATCAACTGTCATACGGTCTTGTGTCTCCGACAGATCCTGACAGATATGTCCAAACGCCGTCATCTATGTCCTTCATGAATCCGACCGGCTAGCCACAGTGTATAACTGCTGAATACACGGGTTTCTCCCGGTAAGGGACGTCCTCTAAGGAGTCATGAAGTTACTCAACTTCTTTCATGCTTTGCATAAAGCGATAAACTCCGATTACATCATGAATCGGCCGATGCAAGTTTGCTTAGAGGATTTTCCAAGACCCACCATACACATTTACTTGTGGCATTGGTGTTCTTCATAGCTGATGTCCAGTTTGCATCACTGTGTTCTCCCAGAACCGCTGGACATCCAGAATACCATAACTCATAGATAAGCGAGTATTTCAGATATCGTCATTTCAGGGACCAAACTGAAAGTTCAGGAAGAAGCCCAACAGTCCAGCAAACCAACTCTGATCCTCTCCTACCAACTCTCCGGTTGGAAAGGTTGTTTCAACAACCATGCCACGCAAGACTGCAATGGCCCTGGATGTTAAGTTATTTACAGGGAAGCACATGTACAAGTAGTCGAGGCCTTATACTCGTTAGTAGATCCAACTACTTGGTACTCACTTTTGAGTATCCTCTTTCACAACTCAAAGGTTCTTTTCCCGGAGGAAGATCAACCATTAAACAAGTATGGTTCTATATGATGGAATCTATTTCTCTCTTTGTAGATTCTTTCCAAAGCAGCGCTTCTGGAGATGACAATTATTTATTAATTGTCCATGGTTCATTCTCAACCATATAAGCTAGATGGCCTGGAATAAGTCTTTGTGCCCTCTTTGCTCCGTCTGGGTACAACATCTAAAATTCCTGAGTTCTGCAAATCTGGAATATTAAGTTCCGAATAGTCAGCAACTTCTGAGTCCTGTAGATACGGAACTTCTAGTTCTGGACAGTCAGGCCCTCGCGGGTTCTTGCTAACCTCGAGCAATTACTTCTTTTTCCTTTTCAAGGAAAGTTATCTTCAAAGAATTCAGCATTTTTTGACACCAAGAGGCGATAAGCACTACTGTTATTTGCAGATCCAGTGGATATGCAACCTACAGTCTTAGGTCCAACTTGACCTGTTTTGGTATTCCAACTTCTACCAAGACACCCCACATCACAACAATTGTATGTGAGATCATTTCCATGTGTTGACACGGAGGGTTATCCTTATCCTTATGCGTAGTTCTGTTAAGAATCGCATTAGCGGTAAGGATCACCTTGCCCCATATAATTTGGGTGTACGGCTTTGTACTTGGCTAACATCGTTAGACTGAGGTGAGTAATGAACAGTCGTTTAATGAACGATGTTTCACATTATCCCCCTCTATCACTACGAATTCCTCAATCCGTAGGCTTAGTTGATTTTCAACTTCTGCTTTGTAGCGCTTATCCGCTTCAACAATTTCATCTTTGTTTTACAACAAACAAAGGATGCAATACGTTGTACCATCATCAATGAAGGCCACAAAGTACTTGTCTCCCCCCTCTATTTTGTATAAACTTCAAATCACCCAAGTAGGTGTGACTAAGTTCTAGAGGAGCGGTGCTTCTTTTGCTATTCCTTTGACGGAATGGAAAGGTGATTTTGCCTCTTAGCCTACCTCACATTCATTTTGAGGGTTTATGTCGACAAAAGCAACAATCTCAACTTCGTTAGCTTTTGAATGACTTTCTATTTAACGTGCCTTAATCTATGATGGCATAGATGCACGGATTACAAATATATCATTCATTTGGCTACAGATATATTGTACCATTCTTAGTTATTATAGACATGTTGGACTAGTCTCAAACCAGCTTGACCAATAGTGTCCCTTAAACCAAGTTTGAGACATGTATCACCTCATTTTATAGTGATTCCATTCCCTGAAGTCCTATTGAGGACAACCTCTCCAACCCCTTCTACTTTAGAGGTGGCGTTGCTTCACATTAACAACCTCTTGCCCGTGGTTAAGGCGTAACCGGATCATATGTGATCTGGATACTATGGCCCACTCCAGTTGCTTAGGCAGACTGAGTGTCCAATTTCTTTTCTGCCTTTCTTTTGGCCTTCAGATCATTTAAGACATGGAAACTCTGGCCCACCACACTAGGTGTCCATTACTTTTCCTATCAAATGAATTATGGCCCCACTCCAGTCGCCCGTAGGCTTTGTAAGACTGAGTGTCCAATATCATCCTATCAAGGAATTTTGGCCCACTTCTGTCGCCCGTAGGTTTTGTACGACTAAGTGTCCAATATCATCCTATCAAATGAAGGATCTTTTGTCAAATAGTGTGACAGGGTCAACGTCTTAAGATAAGACATTATCTTTTAGTCTTCTTCCATTGAGATTGGTGCCCAGACAATTGTTGGCGCTTACTTAAGAGTGGTAACAATTTTCGCACAGTCATTGGATCTTTTTCCCTCGTATGTGCGAACATACTTTACACACTTTTAATAATAACACTCAAAAGAACGGATCGTTTTAAGTCGTTTACAAAATCCAATCTTTAAACGGGAAGAAAGATGAGATTAAACTTCTGATTTTAAAGCGTAAGGAATATAAATTATTTCGTGAAAATATTTTCATATTCCTCCTTACTTTAAGGCCTTTTTAATCAGACATCATTTAATCTTATTCATGACAAGGAAGAAAAATTACTTATCCCAATTTCATATTCTGGCCCACTTCAGTCACTTTATCGGACTGAGTGTTCATTTGCTCCTTACCATAATTCGGATCCTTTGTCTGGGACAGATATAGGCCTTCTGCTACAAGATAGAACCACATCTTCAGCCTTCTCCTCTTGTCCCAGTTGACATCCTCAACCTCTCATGGGCATTTGTTCCCACCACTCTCGGGAGCAGTGACACCATGAACACGTTGACCTTCAACAACATAATCACAAGTCTCTTCTACCAGAAAACCATAGCCATATCCAGATTTGGTCACACAACTTTTGACCGGCATCTTTCGAACACTAATACGATCTTGTCTTAAACTTGTTGGATACGTAAAGCAGTACGGGAAGTAAATAAGTATTACAAGTGTTCGAAAGGATAAATAAATTGGCAATTCAGAACTGCCGCAAGCTTGTTGAGTCTTGAATCTTGATAACTTGAAATCAAGAAACACTAAATCTGGATTGTTACAACTGTGGCTGAGTCGAAAGATGGCTCTCTGTCTTTAAGACAAGATTTCCCTGAATATATGTTTTTACGCTAACATGCAATAGTCTCCCAAGATAAAACGGCAACTAATCAATACTACAAAGCAAATAGGTTGATTCTGACGAAGAAAACAAACACGAAACGACTTGCTGAAAAATAGAAAAGGAAGGAAGAGTTTCTGTTTTTGCCACTGTTTCTGCTCACGTTTTTGGACAGAATGTGTGTTGTTTCTCTCTTCTGTTTGTCTCTGTGTTTATATGTTGTTGTCTCATTTTTCTGTCCCACACACAATTGAGCCAAAATGCATCAATATATAGCATAATGGGAGACTTCTCAACTGGCAAGAGAATGGTTGTTAATGGCCATTGAAGGAGGGAGTTAATCAGCCAAGTAATGGCTGGTTAATGTGCAGTAACGCTCTAAAAATCAACACAAACGGTAGGCAGAAACTTTCTACCTTCCGTCGTTCCCAATTTCATCTTTCCAGAAATTACAGGGACCAAACTGTAAATATTAAACAATTTGGGAGTCTATCAGAATAAGCCCACGACCCACGACCGGACGTGACAGGCTGGCAGCGGCGCGCGTGTGGGCTTAGCCTTGAGCCCAAGCACATCTAAGTCATCCCTCCTTCAAACACATGGGTTACCCCTTGGGGTCCCAAACCCTTAGCCAATTTTGAGACTTATAAAGAGAGCAATTCTTCCTTTTCCCACCGATGTGGTAGATTTGTCCCACACCATATTTTCATGCCTCAAACACCTTACTTCGTGGACCAATATCTCTTTCATTTCTCAACGAAATTTGACGATCCTTGGCCCTACGGTCATCTATTCACTTAGTAGATTATGCACGTGTGAAGAGACAAAGTCTCCAACATGCGGAACCCTAATGTTTAATTCATTAAATATGGGTGGACGCACCTCTCCACCAAAGACAAATTTTCAACAATGAGGAGAATTGTTCAAACTTTATAAGGAACCCAAAAATCTCATCCCACATCGATGTGATACATTTCTCTCCCGGATATTAAAAAATATCGATGCAATTGGAATCACATAATATGGTGTAATCTTTTGATTGGAATTTTCTATAATTTTATTCTGTTTCGTTTTATCTCATTTTTTGGCTTCACGTCTCATACTGAAAATGCTCTTAATGTCTAGTTCGAATTAACTATAAATCTATTAATATAAAGAATCGCTAGAACCTTTAGGAGGTTGAATATCAAGATTTTCCCCCTTTTTTGTCAAAGAAACAATCAAGGAAATACGAAGGATGTTCACACACGACGTCTATCCTTAGTTACTAGTACATGAGTTTTTCATAGTTAAGTGATAAAATTGAGTGAGGTGAGAATGACATATTAATAATTGATAACAATATATATAAGAATACAAGTCACAATATTCATTTAATTGGCATAAACATTAAGCCTCATTAACTAGCTGGGGTTATATAAGAAGTCAATAGACAATTCACATACTCAATTCCAAACCTATTATTTATATCTTTATTCGTAATGAACAATAATGTACTACTTAGACGTGGAAAATTCAGGGGCTGAGCCATTGTGAATTGATTAAAGCACATCTAGAAAGTAGTTTCTGGAAGATAAAATGAGGTATCTTACCTAAAAATTTAAGTAATTATTTTTTAGCTAAATATATATATGCCGAGTTGTTAGATATTTTTAGATTCGTCCATATCATATTCCTATTCTCAATAATCAAAAGAAAAAGAATGCCCTCAAATCTTTCTTCTGAGATTGTCCATGATTTTTTTTCTTTTCAAAACTTGTTTTATAAATATTTCAACTTGGTGTTTGTTTAAGTTTCTTGGACCCTTTTTTTTTCAGCAAATATTTTTTGAAGTTCTGATTTGAGAGTATTTCCCGAATAACTTCTTCAATAAACACTTCTTTCACTATCAAAAATTCATTTTTTAAAAATATTTCAATTTCTAAAAAGAAATTGTAATTTTCTTCACAAAAGACCTTTCGTCTTCTTTTAGGGTGTGTTTGTGTTCGGTATGGAAAATGGAGAAAGTGACTTCCCTAATCAAACTAGGGAAACACAAGTCCACAAGTAGTGGTGGACATGGTATGGTATGGTATGGTATGGTATGGTACGGTATTTGAAACTTCAGTACGGTAATTGCGGTTTTCGGTTTTTAAAAACACGATATCATTATCATACCAAATTAATTCGGTATGGTTCGGTATTTTTAAGTTCGGTTTGGATATTTTGCGGTACGGTAAATCGGTATCATAGTTTGTTCGATTTCGACTTATATATACTCATATAATAAAAAATTATAACTTCGGATATTCAAAAAATATTTCAATTATATTGTACTAACACCTTACACATGTAAAAATATTCAAAAATGTACAAGCAATCCCCTTCGAAAAATTACACAAAAATAAAATTTTAATCAAGATAGATTAGTCAAAATTTTAACTTTTAAACAATTAGCTTTGTAATAATACTAGTTTATATATTTATTAGTATTATAATATTAATATAATATATGTAACTATATACTTCGATATGGTATTTGGTATTTTTTTATAAATACCAAATACCGTATCGTATACCAAACATTTTTGAATGCATACTATATACCGTACCAAATACCATAATACTAAAATCGCGGCATAAAAAATTTTGATTTCGATATGGTAATCGGTATCCACCGTACCATGCCCACCCCTATCCACAAGTGACATTTCACCAACCACACTACCAATACCCAACCCAACTCCAACCCCTCCCACAAACCCACCCGCCACCCCACCCCCAAAAAAAAATTCTACACCACCCCATCCCCCGCCGCCCCCTCCCTTCTAAAAAAAAATTCTAAAAAATTCAACTTTTTTTTCTTTTTTGGTTTTCTACACCACCCACCAACCTCTCCACCCCCTCCAAAAAAATTATTTTTTTTATAAAAAAGTTTTTTTGGTTTTCTACGACACCCTTCACTCCCCCGCCCGAACAACCCCACCCCCCCCCCCCCACCCCCCTCCATTTAAAAAAAAAAAAAAAGGTTTTGAAAAGTTTTCTTTTCTGATTTTCTACACCCACTCCCACCCCCCGGCACCCCCTACCCCTCCCAAATTTTCTACTTCATATTTAATTTTACCTTTATAAAAATGAGAAGTTTGTGTGCTTAAATTTGGTGGGAGTGAGGGATTAGTGGGTGGTGGTGGGTAAGAGAAATTTTTCTTTTTCTTTTTAAATTTTTTTTATAAAAGTAAAAGTAAAATATATGAATTAAATATTTGGGAGGGTGGGAGGGTTGGGATGGAGCGGTGGTGTGGGTTGGGGTCGGGGTGTTGGCGTTGGGGGTAGGGGTGGGTGAAAATGAAGTGTATTTGATGGTGAGAGTGGGGTGGGTGGTGGGTGGTGGGGGTGGGTGGGTTGTGGTATGGGGTGGGGTTTGTGGGTTTGGGTGGATATTTTCCGAAAAATATTTTCTATCTATCAACCGAAATGAGAAAATAAATAGAAATTCACTTATTTTCTAGGAAAACATTTCCTCCATACCGAACACACCCTTATTCTTTTTTTCTATTCTTTTCTTCTTTCTCTCAAGGTGGCCTTTTTTGGTCTAATTCACGATGCTTCACGCCTGTTTTTTAATGCATAACACTTGTTTGATTTTGTTTCTCTTCTTCAGGATAACCAAAATTAAAAACATGGCAATGGCATGAATACCACAAGTTTAATTTCTTTTTTCTAGTGATCAATTCCACGGTAGAAGGTTGTTAGCAATGAAAATTATTAAATTAATTACCATTACTTCCATATTCTAACATGAAAGACTACAGTATTAAAGTTGACCTCATAATTCAAGCATGTAGATTTTAAGCTATGTTTCTCCCGTTAGACCGCCACTTTAATTTTATAGGGTAGTTATCCGAAAATAGCGTTGGGTCTAGAAGAAGCCTAACAAATTCCAATAAGAGGAGGTCTAGATTGGCTTATTTGAAGTGTTTTTGACTTTTAAGTTCTTTTCTATATTTTGGGATGTTTGATGAGATAAAAAAATATTTTTAAGCACTTAGTTTTAAGCTAAAAAGTATAAAAATAAGTTAAAAACCAAAAATTAGATAGGACCAATTTATGACTTTTAATTTTTGACTTATAAGTCACTATTAAAAAGTCAATTCAAACCCCTCTAAGTTGGAAACTTCCGGAAATTGTTTCCAACTCTTTTTAATGCTTTGACTATAACTTTTGATTGGACTTGCAAGTTACATCCATCAAGTAAAATCTACCCAGAGAAAAGATTATAGCATAAAGTTTGAAATCAACAGTATTTTTAATCAGATGCAACTATATTCTTGACAAAATATTCAAAGTCGGCGTGTTTTTTTTTTGTTAGTACGGTGCCATTCGTTGTCATATAAATTTTCTCATGAAGAATTGGTCATTGGTGTACCCCTCTACTTTTTGTCCTAAAGCCGCCAATCATGGTACATTCACATTGAATAAGTAAGACCCCCACTCCTAAAGTATCTTAATATTATATACCAATCAACCAGAGAAACTAAACAACAACATTATTCTATCAATCTGTGAACATTTCCACACTTCCAGAATGGCGCGTAACAAATATGGCTTCTTGTTTTGACGGGCAAATGTAGAACAAAACGAATTTAATACCTATAAATGAATTCCGGTTATATATCACATTGTAATTTGTAAGTGTATGATTGTCATAAATGTAATGTAATTTATACAGCAGATTATTTAACATCTTTTTTAGATTACCAATTAATTAATATTATTAAATAGAGTTATTTGTAATTATCTTTTAAGTGGTTTAATTATGAAAATATTATATACTATCAAGAATATAGAGTATCGGTGCATATAACTTAAATTCATTAGAGAATTAGTTGCCAACTACTGGATTATGCCGCTTCCACAAAATTAAGGGGGGGGGGGGGGGGATAATTAGTAATTGACATTTCAAAAATTGTAGCCATTATTATTTAGGAAAATACGGATATTCCTGGCTCTTTATTAGACAATCTAACCTTGTGAGAAAGACGTCATATTAAAAGCAAACTTTATATGTCCGCATTTTCTCTTTGGTTCCTTTCGAAGCATAGATTCATGTCCTCAAGAGAAAAACTTGTAAACATATCATATTTACAGAAAATGTTACATCCTTTCACAAATAGCTGAACATTAAATTATTTGACTGTTCCATAATCGTATAAAGTTTGACTTGGGATCTATTTTTAAGCAGACAACGTAAACACAAAATATTCCAATAATTGACCAAAATGTAAACAGAAACTTACTGATGTTATAAAAACGACAAGAAATTGAGGGAAAAGGTTGCAAGTACAAATATGGGTAGAGTACCATGGGTCCTGACTTCATTCTTGTATTCCTTTTTTTTTATTTTTTTATATTCAACTTTCCGGCTTACGCCAGACTATTCCTAGAGATAGTAGTCCCGGTCCCTCAGCACTACTACCAATAAATCGCGGAATATGTCTGAATGCTTATACTCCTTTTTCTATTTCTTATTTTTGAACGCAACTTTTGCCTAACGCGATTTATGACGTAAGGATTTTTTGATCGCCCATCTTTATTTTACTTCTAAATTGCAAGTATTTTCCCTGGGCTCACTACCAAATAAATAAGAGATAAGAATATGTTTACCATCACCAAAAAGACTTCATCCCTTTGTTTTATAATTATTTATCTAAAACATGAAGACTATAAACTGCTACAGATTCAGAGTTTTCGTCAAGATAACACCAGATACGTAAAAAAAAAAACAGTCTGGTGCACTAAGCTTTCGCTATGCATGGGGTCCGGAAAAGGGCCGGACCACAAGGGTCTATTGTACGCAGCCTTACCTTGCATTTCTGCAAGAGGCTGTTTCCACGGCTTGAACCCATGACCTCCTAATCACATAGCAACAACTTCACTGTTTACTCCAAGGCTCCGCTTCAACACCAGACATGTACAAAATGTCAAAATATCTTAGGCTGTGATATAATATCCTCGTTAACAAATTGGCACGTTATTACAAATGCAATCTATCTGTGGTCATTGGTCCAAGCCTAAAGTAGTGGATCCGTCTTTAGCTAATTCCCGTTTTGACAGGTGCCAGTAGGAAACTAGGAACATAATGCAATTGAACAAGGACTTTTAAATGACTATTGACTTTTGTTTTTTTACCAGTGTCATTGGTTATCTGCTTGTAAATATAGGGAGGGGCAAATAAAACAGATAGCTGTGGCTTTTAGGGCTCTTGTAGATGCATATCTTACTGCTTGTTGACATCTGAAAACCATCACAAGGAACTTTGACTAGAAAAATCAGGCATGTATTAAGGTAAGGAAACCTAGTCCAAAATCAGGCTCTATACAATCTCACTGTTCTATTGCAATCGTAATGTATATATACCATAGTGATATGTCTTAACCACACAAAAGATAAGGTCTGGTTTGGGAAAAAAACTTTCCTATATGTATTTACATTATATGGTTTAGCCTCGAATCCAAATATGACCAGGCAAACCAACGATAAAATTTCCTACCATATTGGAGCTCTGCTAGGTTGATATCTGCACTATGAGCTAAGTCCTAAGAAGCATACCTGAATCCTGAGTGTGTAGAATGAGCATATGGTAGCTTTTATAAAATTAGCAATATCAGAGATGCTAGGCAGCAGTTTATCAGATTCAAATAAAATGTTTGATAAACAGATGATGCAAAAGAACTTCGAGGAGTATTTGTAGTCCTGTCATCTGGTTTCTCTGCATCATTTGCAGGCCAAACAGCAACTGCAGGTGGCACATGGGTGGTATTGACGGGTACTGATGGGAAATGGTCTATTTTCTCAATGTCATAACCTGCGTGAAGGCCACAAATCCAAACCAGAAATATGAAAAAACTACACTTTTGCCATATTTAAGATATTGGAGAAAAGAACACTGAGAACAATACTCACAATCAAATTTCTTCCAGCCGAGGATGATTTTTTCTCGATCAAACACAAAGCGGTATCCAGTCATGAAGTTTTCTGGAAAAAAAATCAGTAAGAGCAATAACAGTCATATCTCACAGTTTGGAAATGACTAGTTCCAACTTTTTAGCTGCCCACTTTAAGCATCTAATCGGTGATAGACAACCAAAACTTTTAGAGAGCTGAGATTAGCTCTAGTGGTTTTATTGCTTGAGAGTTTATTACTTTGCCAGGAACCTCTGAAGCATCAAATTCACCAGGTGTTGGGACTCTTTATGCTACAAAAAGATGATCATTCTATTCTATTCTATTCTATTCTATTCTAATCAGAAGCCTAATATAAAGAGAAAACCCTTAATTTCAGGGAATTAAAGCTAAAACGACCACCACTGTTTTGCTGACTACTCTTTCTGAAGTAAAATGTTTTGGAAAAATAAATCATCGAGACTCCTTCCAGGAGAATGTAGCTACCAAAATTGCTGAATGAGTAATATTACAATGTATCAGATTAGAGTAAAAGGTCTTGAGCAATTGTCACCTTATAAGTTAGCTTTTTTTGTCTTAAGCAATCCTCATACAAGGTCCATTTTTTAACATGGTATTAGAGCCAGACCCAAATATATTGTTTATTTGTTCAATGTTACACCCCTATGTTATATTGTCCAAACGTTCAGAGCTTGACTTGGGAGGGGGGAAGGGAGTGTGTGTGTGTGTTATTGATTCCCACATTTGTTGATAGTATTGTTGGGATACAATTGTTGCAGGAAACGGGAAGTAAGTAACTATTACAATAGTAAGAAATGATAAACTAAATATTACAATAAACTGGAAATCAAGAACTTAACAAACTGCTTGTTTGATTTGCTGAGTCGAGTGATGTCACTCTGTCTTTAAGACAAGATTGCCCCGTATATCTCCTTTTACGGTGTTGGGAAATAGTCTCCCAAGATACAACTGCAACTTAACAAATGAGCAAAGGAAACTCAAGTGTTACTCTTGAAGAACTTTGAGTATAGTAACTTTGCTAGAGAGGAAGAAGATGAATTCAGAAAATCTGGAGTATTTTCTACGTGTTGAGTTGTGTTCAATTGAGTCAAAGGCCTCAATTTATAGTGTAAGGAGAAGACCCCTCAACTAGCCAACTAATGGCCTTCAATAGCCATGTAATGACACTTGATTGAGGGGTTACATTCAGCCAAATAATGGCTAAATTCATGTGCCAAGTAATGGAGAATCAATGATCCAAAACCAGCCCAAAGGTCAGATCTTTCCAACTTCCCGTCGCAGCATTCTGTCTCCGAAGCGTCGCGGCTCTGTGAATTAGCGCCGCGGCACCGCGGCTCCAGTGACGGGCCAACCAATTAGCGTCGCGGCGCTGCCTGGGAGTCGCCGCGGCTCCGACGGTGTGGCGCCGCGGCCCTCCACGGCTCCGCGGCGAAATCCGACTCGTTTCATCTTACACTTCGTACACTTCTTCCTTCGTTTACCAATGTGGAATACTTTGTTATTTGGCCAATAACCATCCAGAATTCTATGTCTCAAACGTATTACATACGTACCAATATCTCTTTCACTAATGAAATTTGCGATACTTGCCACTAAGTGTGCACGTGTGTGGAAACGACGTTTCCGACGTGCGGGGCCCCAATTGTTTGAGTCATAAATAATGGAATATACTTAATTCCACATTTAGTAAATTTCCAACAATCCCCTCTTAAAAGAGATTTTGGCGTATACACTTGGTGCCTTTTTCAGCAATCTTTCAGATGACCGATGTTGCATCGGGATAGGTAGCATACGCTTTGAACCTTCCATAGTTGAATATCATCGGACTTACTTACTGCGCGGTGAACGTGATGTCTTGAACCGTCAGTGTTTAGTGTAAGTCAAGTCAACGGTACCAACACAACAACTTCCTTTACTCAGTTCTTCGTAATGTTTTGTCCGTTGTGATCGTGGACACTTCTTGGATTCTTAAGTGCGTTCACTTGAGGCGGCCTGTCCTCGCACTTAAATAGGTGGTGTCCTACAAGGTATCCTGCTATACCCCACTTTACAAGTGTTAGGAACCATTAAAAATTTCCCCAAACCTAACCTCAACCGGTGAGGATCATTAAAGGTTTTGGAAACTTAACCTTCACCCACACTGCAGATAGCACTTATAGTCTATCGCAGGAACAACTTTGGATTTGGTATTTCTTTACAGAAATCACTATCCGAAGTGCTCATGCTTCCACCGAAGCGATCAACTGAACATTTACAACTTAGTTTTCTCATTGAACCTAATTCCTGGGATCTCCAGTCAGTAAGGTTGGGTTACCACCGTATTGGTCCTTATACTTTGGATTTTAAGCCCATTCCCCTAGACAGCCAGAACATCTTATCCTTGGGTAAGCCCTTTGTCAGTGGGTCGGCTATGTTATTCTTTGATTTTTTGTAATCAATGGATATTATACCCGTGGTGATCAGCTGCCTAACGGTCTTATGTCTCCGTCGAATATGATGAGACTTGCCGTTGTACATAGAATTCCGTGCCCTTCCTAGAGCCGACTAGCTATCGCAGTGAATCATTACAGAAGGTACGGGTTTGTTCCAGCAAGGAACATTCTCTAAGAAGTCGTGAAGTCACTCAACTTCTTCTCCTGCTTTGTCTAAAGCGATAAACTCTGATTCCATCGTGGATCGGGCGATGCAAGTTTGCTTAGAGGATTTCCAAGACACAGCCCTACCACCAATTGTAAATACATACCCACTGGTGGACTTGGTGTTCTCTATGTCAGATATCCAGTTTGCATCACCGTACCCCTAGTACAAATACGGTGGATATCTCGAATAATGCAACCCGTAAGTTAGCGTGTATTTCAGGTATTGTAGTACCCGATTCAACGCCTTCCAGTGATCATTACTCGGATTACGGGTAAACCTAGCCAATTTGTTGACTGCATAAGCAATATCAGGTCGGGTGCAGTTTGTTATGTACATCAAACTACCAATCACCTGTGCATATTGCTCTTGGCATACGGGTGTACCACAATTTTTATCAAGCTTTTGATTTCTATCCATTGGTGACTTTATAGGCGAACTGTCAAACATCTCGAACTTTCTCAAAACATCCTTGATGTAGTGAGACTGAGATAAGACCAGTCCGTCAGACGTCTTAGAGATTTTTATCCCTAAGATGACATCTGCGATACTCATATCCTTCATGTCGAAGCATTGTTTCAACATGTTCTTAGTCTCTAGAATTATGCTAGGACTGCTCCCTGTGATCAACATGTCGTCTACATACAGGCATATCATAACGAACGAGTCAGAGTTACCTTTCATGTAGACACATTTGTCACTCATTAATGACGAAACCCTTCGATAGTAGAGTACAATCAAATTTTTCGTGCCATTGCTTCGGGGCTTGTTTCAGCCCGTACAGAGATTTGACAAGCCAACAAACTTTCTTCTCTTGCCCTGGAACCACATACCCCTCGGGTTGTTCCATATAGATTTCTTCTTCCAAATTGCCATTTAGGAAGGCTGTCTTGACATCCATTTGATGTATCTCAAGGTCACGCAACGCTGCGATCGCAATGAATACTCGTATGGACGTCATCCTAGACACCGAGGAGTACGTGTCAAAGTAGTCAAGGCCTTCCTTTTGCCGATAGCCCTTAACTACCAACCTGACATTGTACTTATCTATAGATCTATCTGCTTTATACTTCCATTTGAATATCCATTTACAACCCAACGGTTTATTTCCCGGAGGAAGATCAACCAACTCCCAAGTATGGTTATGCAGGATGGAGTCTATTTCACTCTCAATAGCTTCTTTCCAGAGTGGTGCCTCTGGAGTTGACAATGTTTCAGCAACTGTCCTTGGTTCATCATCAACCATATAAGCTACAAAGTCAGGACCGAAGGATTTATCCTTCCTGGCCCTTTTACTTCGCCTTGGTTTCATCTCTAGAGTCTCAAAGTTCTGAGAATCTGGAACACTAGATTCCGAATATTCAGCCACTTCGAAGTCCACTAGATTTGAACCATCTAGATCCGGGCAGTCAACGACTCCCGGTTCCTGAGAGCTTTGTTCATAACTTCGTTTGCGAGAGGTTATGTCTTTTTCCTTTCTAGGAAAGGTATCTTCAAAGAATTGAGCATTCCTTGATTCCATGATTGTACCCCGTGGATATCTGGAATATCTGACTTATGCACTAAGAAGCGATAAGACTACTGTTATTTGCATATCCGATAAATATGCAATCTACAGTCTTAGGCCCAATCTTGACCTGCTTTGGCTTGGGTACTTCAACGTTTGCCAAACAACCCCACACCTTTAAATATTTATAGGTGGGTTTCTTTCCTTTCCATGATTCATATGGAGTTTTGTCCTTACCCTTATGTGGGACTCTGTTAAGAATCGTATTAGCGGTAAGGACGGCTTCTCCCCACATGTTTTGGGGAAGACCGGAATTGATGAGCAAGGCATTCATCATTTCCTTCAATGTGTGGTTCTTACGTTCCGCCACACCGTTCGACTGAGGTGAGTATGGAGCCGTCTTTTGATGAACAATGCCCGATTCGGCAATATTCCTCAAATGGAGCTACATATTCTCACCCTCTATCGCTACGAATGGATTTGATCCGCATGCTTAGTTGGTTCTCAACTTCTGCTTTGTAACGTCGGAACGCTTCAAAGACTTTATCCTTACTTTTCAACAAGTAAAGGTAACAATACCTTGTGTTATCATCAATGAATGTCACAAAGTACTTGTTCCCCCCTAGTTTGTGCAAACTTCAAATCACATATATCTGTGTGAATAAGTTCTAGAGGAGCGGTATTTCTTTCGACGGATCGAAAAGGAAGCTTTGTGAGTTTTGCCTCTACGCACACCTCACACTTATGTTGAGGGTTTACGTCGATAGACGGCAACAACTCCAACTTTACCAACCTTTGGATGGACTTATAGTTGACATGTCCTAATCTATGATGCCATAAATTAGAGGAATCAAGCAAGTAAGAAGAAGCTTCAATATTATTGCTTGTACGTAATACAAACATGACGTTAACTTTGAAGAGGCCTTCACAGACGAATCCTCTTCCACAAACGTTTCATTCTTAGTGACTATAAATTTATTGGACTCAAACTAAAACCAGCATTAACCAATAAATGACCTGAAATTAAATTTCTTCTAATCTCAGGAACATGCATCACTTCCTTCAGAGTGAGCTCCTTTTCAGAAGTCATCTTCAGGACTACCTTTCCTACCCCCAGCACGTCAGAGGAAGCGTTGTTGCCCATGAACAGCTTCTTGTTTGTAACCGGTGTATAAGTGGAGAAGGCATCTCTATTGGAACAGATGTGTCTTGTAGCACCTGTGTCCATCCACCATTGCATGGGATTCTCAACAAGGTTTGCTTGTAGCACCACCGCTGAGAACTCCTCAATCATGTCGTCTAGAAACTGGTCTTTGATGACGTTAACCTGTGCCTTGCCCTTAGCCTTCTCTTGTTGCTCAGTCTTGAGCTTGCGTCGGTCCTTGATCATATGACCAGGTTTCCCACAATGGTGATAGTTTCCTTTGAACTTCTCCGCTGCTTGGGTCTTGCCGTCTTTCTGGAACTTGCGTTTCTTGCTTGGGTTCCCTTTGGCCTCAACCAGATTTGCCTTTGCCTCAGCGGGTTGTTTACCCCTAGGCAAGACCTTCTTATTATCTTCCTGAATTTGGAGTTTGATAATAAGTTCTTCAAAGGTCATCTCTTTTGTCTTGAGTTTTAAGTAACTCATAAACTCATTCCACGAAGGAGGTAATTTTTCAATCAGTGATGCAACCAAAAACTGCTCATTTGGTTTCATACCTTCCAAATCCAGGTGATGTAGAATCATTTGGAAGTCCTAGACTTGGGACATCACTGTTGTACTATCCACCATTTGAAATTTCAGAAATTTTCCAACGATGAATTTCTTAGTACATGCATCTTGTGCGTTGTACTTCTTTTGCAGCTTCTCCCACAACTCTTTGGCAGTGCCTACGGTGCAATACACCGTGTAGAAAGGGTCTGACAAGCAATTCAATATGTAATTCTTACACATGAAATCACTATGACTCCATGCATCAAGAACCATCTTCATGCCATTAATGACATGGATACCTAGGCCCCCTTTAGCCGTTTCAGAAGGCGAAGGGTCCATTTCATCTCCAGCTTGTGGAGGATCTTCTTTTAGGAAACGTGTCATTCCCATAACAGTCAAATAGAATAGCATCTTCTGTTGCCATCTCTTGAAGTTTGAGCCCATGAACTTTTCAGGGCGTTCATGGTGAAATCCAACGGGTGGAGGAACGGCAACGTTCCCTTGAGCGGCAGTAAAGGCGATGGATGAGCCTTGAGCACCCGGAAAGGCATTAGGGGTGCCTTGAGCAATGGGGAAGGCAGAAGGATTGCCTTGAGTAGCAGCAGCAGCAGAATCAGAAGCAGTTTGATCTCTTCCCGTCATCTTTCTAGGTACTTACAACACAATCTTGTCTTAAAATTGTTGGGATACAATTGTTGCAGGGAACGGGAAGTAAGTAACTATTACAATAGTAAGAAAGGATAAACTAAATATTACAATAAACTGGAAATCAAGAACTTAACAAACCGTTTGTTTGATTTGCTGAGTCGAGTGATGGCACTCTGTCTTTAAGACAAGATTGCCCCGTATATCTCCTTTTACGGTGTTGGGCAATAGTCTCCCAAGATACAACAGCAACTTAACAAAAGAACAAAGGAAACTCAAGTGTTACTCTTGAAAAACTTTGAGTATAGTAACTTTGCTAGAGAGGAAGTGGAGTATTTTCTAAGTGTTGAGTTGTGTTCAATTGAGCCAAATGCCTCAATTTATAGTATAAGGAGAAGACCCCTCAACTAGTCAACTAATGGACTTCAATAGCCATGTAATGGCACTTGATTGAGGGGCTACATTCAGCCAAATAATAGTTGAATTCATGTGCCAAGTAATGGAGAATCAATGCTCCAAAACCAGTCCAAAGGTCAGATCTTTCCAACTTCCCGTCGTAGCATTCTGCCTCTGAAGCGTCGTGGCTCTGTGAATTAGCGTCGCGACGCTCCGGCGCCGCGGCCCTCCACGGCTCCGCGGCGAAATCCGACTCGTTTCATCTTACACTTCGTACACTTCTTCCTTCGTTTAACAACGTGGAATACTTTGTTATTTAGTCAATAACCATCCAGAATTATATGTCTCAAACGTATTACATACATACCAATATCTCTTTCACTAATGAAATTTGCGATACTTGACACTAAGTGTGCACGTGTGTGGAAACGACGTTTCCGACGTGCGGGGCCCCAATTGTTTGAGTCATAAATAATGGGATATACTTAATTCCACATTTAGTAAATTTCCAACAAGTATAAGTTGTTGTCTCCTTATATTGTCTTGTCAATCCACCCCTCATGCACTAACATATGTAGTATTTTTTTAGATAATTTTTTAACATATGGTATTCTAGCTAAATTGCCCAGGTCTTCCTTTAAGCCATTTTTTGACACCACTAAACCTAAGTCTTTAATGCAAAAGGTGTAATCAACTTTTCCCTGTAAAATATGTTGTTTGCTCAGAGTTTAAAAATGCACTTCTTCTTTTGTTTCATTTAGCAGTACAGCCAGACTTTCTTACCACGTGTTTGAAACTTCACTTTAATGAGAATAAAAACAGAAATTCAGAAACATTTTGCACTTAGGAAGTCTTACGTCCAATTATATTTAGATCTTGACTCTTCACAACAGCCAGGCAATACATGAGTTGATTCTGCATAGGAGACAGTATTTAGTACATTTACAGGAAAGGAAATAACTGAAACTAAAAAGAAAATATCATGCAAGATAGTTGAAAACTATACCTGCATGGATATGACAATAATTGGATCATTGACAACAAGTTGGCCTCCCCCTTTCATAGTTAGGCTTAAACTAGGAATCAAGCTAGTATTTGCATCATGACTGTCCAATAAAATCATAAAATGATAAAAGGGAAAAATAATAAATAAAAAAATGTTGAAAGAAGTATGTGAGTATATGCATATATTACCTCATATCATAACAATACTCAAAAGGGATCCTTGGATCAGGTGGACGCCGCTTGTCTCGTACTTGAGAATGGAACTATTGAGGAAGAAGACATTTGAATCTTAAGCATTATCTAACAATGTCTATAAATAAGTACCATTTGAAACGGATTCTTACACTCTCTGAAAGCTTTGTATAGGATAGGTCCACAAGATATGTAAAGGAGGTTCCGGTATCAAAAAGTGCTGTAAAACCTGAATCAACAAGAGTTGTTCCAGCACGTATTTGATCTACAGAAATGTTGTATGTTGGGCTGCAAAAGGTTTGCCACAAGAGCATGATTAAGTGGAACTAAGAGATTTGGAAGGAGCGGACAAAAAAAATTAAGGTGGTGTTTAATGGCGTGATTCCCACTTACTGTAGTGGGTTTATATTAAAAGGGGTCTCTTCCTGGTCAAAGCTACCCTTGTCTCCAAAACTAATCCATCCTGCCCCATCACGACCAAAGCACATGGAGAAGGAATCTGCCATAAAACCTTCCCGGGACAGAATACTAGGGACTGATATCTTCTCGAGACCAAGCCCAAATAAACCATTAGGTGCTGCAACATCTAGAAAAGAACCAGTTTGCTCCTGTCCACAACTGCAAACTTGAAATTGGCATTTATCAGAGAACGAAAATTTACTTTTCATACAACACATATAACAGATGAAAGTACACTGCCAGAGATCAACCTAATGCCCAAACAACTTCACAACAATTAGATTAAAGTTCAGG
This sequence comes from Anisodus tanguticus, assembly GCA_034509755.1. Taxonomy (NCBI): domain Eukaryota; kingdom Viridiplantae; phylum Streptophyta; class Magnoliopsida; order Solanales; family Solanaceae; genus Anisodus; species Anisodus tanguticus. Next base: position 13,973,568 of record CM067544.1, read on the forward strand.
ATACTTACCCAAAGATCACACGCGCCTGGACAAATTTTTCCTCATTGTCTTCTGTTCTCAAGTGCAAAATATCATCCACCAAAATTCCTGAAGTTGAAGTTTCCGAGGAGACATAGGATACTGAATAAGGGCAGTGGTTATATACATCAAGGCAATTATTGCGTTCTGTACACAAGCTATCACTGCAGGTGACCTTCTTGCTAGTTGACGATCCATTCAGGCTGTATATGCTAAGCTCAAAATCCTGGAGCAAGAACATAATCCACTTTAGAAGGAGCGAAAAGGAAACAATATAAGAGAAACAGAAAGTGAACGCATCTCATTTCTCCAGCAGTTGTCTAACCATCCTTATAATTTTTCTTGCAAATCAAAGATAACAGTATATCTAATGCTGCCATTTTTATATTAGAGGAACATAATCCCATCAAACCATGGCCTAGATGAGGAACTGACAAGATGAACATACAATGTTTGATAAATAAGGCTGTGACGGATCGAACAGTTAATAGGTAGTAAAATGGTAAACTCTGCTGGAAAACTAGGCAATGAAAGTCTGTTGCTTCACAAATCAACTGTTCACATTAGACAATAATGTACAAATGAATTAGATGCATGAATCCATGACTGTGCATACTCTCGTGTTGGTTACAAAATTCTCTCTGGCTGCTTCACGAAATAATCCAAAAATGTAAATCCCATAACTATAATGCCCTTATAAGTGGTCATTTTCTAGTTTACTCTTTACTGTACCAATGTGTTATCAGAACATAAAATTACACTCACGAGTCATGGTATTCCGCATTCCTAAAGGCACAGAATTTTATGGATACTATTGCAGGTTTGCAAATGAACGACGGTTGTTTTCACTTTTCGCACGAAAATGGAGGTCATCATTTACTAATTTGTCACAGGGAAGTTCTCGTATAAGCTCCTCACATTTCCATCATATGCATCTTGTGCCTAAATAGCATAGAATTCATGGATGCAACAATTACACTCTCAAAGCTAATATAAAATCCATAACTCTCCCATACTTTCTACCATATCACCCCTACACCAGAAATAGAGATTTTGAAGGCACCTATCTTTAACACTAGCTAACTGTCTTTTGATTTTCAAAACGATGTTTCACTCAATTTATTCATACAGATATTATAAGATACGCAAAAAAATAAAGTGGAAAAGTAAAACATACAGAGCTGTAAAGTGTAGGATCATCAGTAGATGCACATCTGCCGCATTCACAAGGCACCCAAAATAAGTCACTCCCAGTATCAAGAGCCACAAGAAACTTCACCCCTGGTGTCCCCAATGTCACCGTGGTATAATGCAAGCTACAAAAAATCCCCAAAAACAAATTCAAACTATTCCATTAATATAACCTCAAGAAATAGCAACCCAGAAAAATAAAGAAGGGTATTTTGGTCTTACAATCCAAGAGAACTGATCCGGAAAGTGGAATTGCCATCAGAGAAAGTAAGTGGTCCATCAAATTTGAAGAGCTTTCTGCCATGTAACAACTTATCATGGTTGGCCAACTGAGTATAGTACTGGACACTTCCTTTGACCGGCCAATTTTCAAGTGGACCACCAATTTTTTTCTGCAGTGATGACCACTTCTTGACAGTTTCAGAGAAACGGTGATGCATTTCAAATGTGAAGACATGGCCATTGCATTCTTGAAATGGGAAAAATGAGTGCAATGTTACAAAGAAAATAATCAAAGAAGACATTAGAAACTCAGATCTTGAACTGTAATGGCAGTGAAATTATCGGGTTAGGTTTACAAAGGGAGAATCAAGAAAAGGGGTTAGTTTGGGAGTTGAGAGTAAATTTTGACAGTTGTATGTGGATGAATGTTGGGTTGTAGTTCAAGAAAATCGTGTTACTTCATTATACTAAGTCGGCTAGGAGCTTTCATGGGGTTGTTCATTGAATTATTTTCTAAAAGCAGTAATTTGTCAAGTTGAGAAAATTTTCTTGTGGATGATTGATTTGCTTTTTGCATGGATTTGGCTTTTTATACTTGGAACAATCACAGTTGTTGCATTAAATGCTAAACTCCCAATATATCTAACCCCCTGTTTGGATAGTTGTTTCAGCGGTTCATTATTGTATTATTTTTTATAAAATTATCTTATTTTTATTATTCTTAAAATTATATTATATGATATTATAAACTAATTGTAATTTTGTGGTTTAATTTTTATAATCACAGATTTGATAATTTTTGCGTGGTTAAATATTTCATTTCTCATTATACCCCACCTCACTCATCCACCTCTATCACACCCAAACCCTCTCGCACCCACCCCTTCACTACCCCATTCATCACCTACTTATTTTTTAAAGTTTTTATTTTATCATTTATTTTAATTTTATTAATATATAAAAATTAGTTTATAATTAAGGGTTAAAATTTTTTTAGTAAACTTACATGATATTAAACAGTAATATATAGTCAAATCAAACAATAAACAATATCATTAAATCACAACAAACAATACCGTCTATTCAAACATTGTATTTATCAACACAGTATAACTATAATATAATACACCATCATATTATACCATACTATATGGTACATTAATGAACCACGTAAACAACCATCCAAACGGAGGGTAAGTAGAGATATCAAATGGACAAGCTGAGTCCATTTCTCGTATGTCAAATTGTGTTGAGCAAAATTCAACCACCGAGTTGGATGAGTCATAATTATTCAAAATTCAATCATTGTGTTATTTTTTAAAGTTTAATTTAGTTATTTAAATTTTAATTATTAAGCGTATTTATTTTTGTAACTATTAATTAAAGAGTCTGAATAGATATAAATAATTAAGATTTATAATATTAATGTTATTAAGATGCTACATATTTTTTTTTATATATAAACATGATATTTCACCATTACTTCATTCATTTCCTTTATTAATCATCGCTATCATCCATCATTATCAATCATCACCATCCACAACCGTCATCTTCAGCCATAACCACAATCAACTGTCACTATCACTATACACCATTTACAATTATAACTACTAATCATAATTACCATAATATTCATCAATCACCACTATATATCACAAATCACCACTATCAGTTATTTTCACAATACCAGCTATCACTATCATCGACCACAAGTATCAATCGGCACCACTAACCATTATCGTCAGCATCACCACTAGCAATTACGTATCCACACTCGACCAATCGCCACCATGGTCGCACTCATAAACCGCCATCATTAGTCATTACTCTCACCAACCACCATATAAGTGTTAAAGTATTTTATTAATATAATGTTATATTATAGTATTTTCAATAATTTTTATATTTACTAATTTTAAATAACGACATGTTTTATGCATTGAGATGCTAACAAAATTAAACAATCTTAATTATTTAGTATTAAGATCTTAATACAATATCTTAATATTCAAATGTATATCTAAATTCAAACGTTTTTATCTTAATATTCATATTCAAACACTTTTATCTTAATAAAAAGAAACAACAGTTAGGACTTCTCTCTAAGTAAAAAAAGCCAGATGTATCTACTATAGTCATCCACTTATAATAGTAAGTTATTCGTATTTGCACCTATTAACCGACTATAGGCGAGGATCATATAGTTTGAAAGCTGGATCGAGTTTCAGGATACATAGCTTCCCGAATTAGTTGCAACACGGACGAAGGCAATGCATGTTGCGAAAGATAAGTACGAAATTCAGAAAATATTTATATCTGGCACTTAAGAATGTCAATCTTAAGTATTGGAAGTTGTTGCTAAGGGTGGTCAATCTCGCTACCTCTTTAGTTGTCGCCTCCTACTTTCTCATTCACAATTACTATCACAAGAAAATCGCCCCTATCTCTACGTATGTTAGGTGACGTCTTGGTAGATCAAAATTGACGTTAATATTCAAAGTAATCAGAAAAGGATAAAACAATATTAGAATAGGTTAGGTCTATTTATGGTAATATATGATTTGATAATTATGGTAATATAAGATTTGTAGTTTTGTTATAATAGGGTTATCATTTACCCTATTATACTAGAAAATGAGGATCTTAACTCTATATAAGGAGGTCATTATGATGAATGAAAAGTAGAAAGAATTCTCTCATTATTCTTGTCCCTCTAAATGCTTGTCTCTGTCTCGATTTTAACATGGTAACCCTAAAATAATGACAGATGACGGTAAAGAAACCGATGATACCAACAAAGGAATTTTCGGTGATGAAAACAAAATCCAAAGAAAAACAATCTCTCTCTACGACATTACGTCAAATGATAATTCGAAATTATGGTGACACAAGTCCAATTAAAGGGGGAAATTTATGAAGAATGGGCTAGATCCATGAGGACAACACTAAGAGCAAGAAAGAAGTTTGGCTTCATCGACGGTACAATTAAGAAACCGGACGAAGATTTGCCGAACATGGAAGATTGGTGGACTATAAACTAATTGTTGGTGTCGTGGATTCGCAACACCATAGAACCGACACTTCTCTCAACAATTACATATAAAGAAGAGGTGAAAGAATTATGGATGAGCATCTGAGAGCGGTTCGCCGTTATTAACGGCCCACAGATGCAACAACTAAAGGCGAAACTAGTGGAGTGCAAGCAAAAGGGAAGAACCATAGTAGATTACTATGGAAAATTCACCAACTTGTGGGAGAAATTGGCGAATTACGAACATGTCCCAACTTGAATGTGCGAAAAGTGCACGTGCAATCTAGGAACAGTCTTAGAAGCCAAAAGAGAACAAGAAAAAGTGCATATTTTCCTCATGGGATTGGATGAGGGAACGTATGGAACGATGAGGTCGAACATACTGGCTTAGGCATTGTTTACAAGGTCTATTCGAAGTTGGTGCAAGAAGAGCGTGCGAAAGGAGTCACACGGAAAATAGAGGACCGTACAGGGAAGAAACCCTTACCGTGACCAAGGTAAAGGGAAAAAATGATGGTGCATTCTGCATACATTGTAAGAGATCCGTACATGTTGTAGACAGATGTTTTCGACTCATTGGTTATTTAGATTGGTGGCCAGAAAATAAAAAAAAATATGAGAAAACTTGAGACAGAAGACGAGGTTAGCAACAACAGCAGAGGGGTAGACCGGGATCTGGTTGTGGAAGAGAAAACTACCGTGCTAACATCGTGGTTATCAAAGAAGGATCTTAGGTGAAGACAGTATCAGTGAACACAGATGGCACAGAACTTCATAATTTGAGCGCTGAGATCCGAAAGACTGTGATTCACATGTTAAATTCCCAGAGAATAAACCCAAAATGAAAAGATGGATAGTAAAACTGAAAACTCATCATGGATCATAGACTCTAGAACTACCAACCACGTGACAAGAAATACAGAGGAATTGAGAAATAATAAAGATACTCTTAAATGTCTCATTGGTCTTCCGGCCGGAAGCAGCTAGGTAGCTACAAAAGAAGTAACAACTAGGCTGAATGACAGGATATGGTTAAATAATATTCTTTGTGTTCCGAATTTGACATAAAATTTATTTTTTGTATCATAGCTAGTTGATTATTTAGATTGTGATGTGACATTTAATAGAATTATATGTGCTATACTGGACTCCACCATGAGGAAGTTGATTGGAAAGGGTGAGCGTCGAGGTGGACTTTACTATTTTTGAAATGTGTCGCTTATATGGGCTATAAAGACAGAGACAGTTTATTGGTTCGATCTTTGGCAAAAATAGTTGGGTCATCCTTCAGCACAAGTAACGAAGTCTATTACGACATTAGGCATAAAAAAAGTCATGATAGATTGGACAGAGAATGTGAAATATACCAACGAGCAAAGAAAATGAGAAGTGTTTTTCCTTTAAGTGATAATATTGCTTCGGATACTTTTGAGATGATCCATTGCGATTTGTGGGGACCATATTTTACCCCTTCTTCTTGTGGTGCTTCATATTTTTTTACTATTGTGGATGATCGTTCACGAGCCGTGTGGATCTTTCTCTTAGTTGATAAGAATGAAGTGTCCCAAACCTTGAAGAATTTCTTCGCTCTTGTGGAGAGATAGTTCGGAAAAGATTAGAAGTGATAACAAAAGTGAGTTCACGTGTATGTAGAGTTACTTCTTCGAACATGAAATTCTGTTTTAAACATCTTGCACGGGGACACCTCAGCAGAATGGAAGAGTCAAAACACTGTCACATTCTTAATGTGGCGCGAGCATTGAGATTCCAGGGTCATCTTCCGATTAAATTCTGGGGAGAATGTATTTTGACTGCGGGGTATTTGATCAATAGAACACAGTTTTTGATTTTGAATGGAAAACCCCCCTATAAATTTGTGTACGGGAATGCGGCCCGATATGATCACTTAAGGGTGATAGGGTCACTATGCTATGCACACACAAAAGAAAGAACGAAGGACAAGTTTGAGAGTCGGAGTCGTAGGTGTGTCTTCTTGGGATACCCCTACGGAGAGAAGGGTTGGAGATTCTATGACTTAGAGAACGACAAAAAATTGATCTCAAGAGATGTGAATTTCTACTAGACTAAATTCCCTTTGCTGTAAGACCAGCCAACTTAATCAAAATCATAGAAATAATACCGAACGGAGTAAATCTCAGAACAAAGTTATGTTAATGTGGACGAAACAGAGTGAGGAATAAACCAATACAACTCGAAGAAGACATGACTGATAATATAGTTACAAACAAAACTAAGATAGACGGAGTACGGACACCGAATGTTAAACCTACGGATCAACATGATTTAGACCAGAGAGAGGCCGGTTTGGATAAAGATAACATGAATGAAGTAAAGCCGCAAGGTATCTGTACCAATGAAATGCACCCGGATGAACAACTGGGTCGAGGTAAACGTTAAAAGCATGAATCAATCTAGCAACGCGACTACGTCACTGAACCTTTCCGGAAACAAAGTTCATCAACTCATTAACCCGATCCTCAGCAATCTTCTAATGCACCTTATCATTTAGCTGACTATATATCCTATGATAATTTTTCCTCGCAACACCAAAGGTTTCATGCAGCAATTACCATAGGAAGCGAACCAAAAAACCTTTTTTGAGGGAATGAAAATGGAAAATTGAAACATAGCCATGCGGCAAGAGATCCAAGTATTGGAGGATAATGGAGCATGGACACTAGAATTCGCACCTGTTTTCACATTAATGATTTGGGCCCTCTGAAGTACTTTCTGGGAGTTGAAGTTGCACGTGGACTAACTAGGTTGTTTCTCTATCAACAAAAATATTCCTTGGAAATTAATCTATGAGTCCGATTTACTGGGAGCTAAACCAATCAATACTCCCATAGAACAGAATCATGATTTAGCGTTGGCCAAATGAGCTACTTTAGGAGATTCAAAACCATACCGGCGTCTAATCGTAAACTAAGCATTGTGATGCGGTGCTTGAAGAAGCACATTGGAATGTGACTCTCCGTGTGGTGCGGTACTTGAAGAAGGACCCAGGACAAAACATTGTGATGAGAAAAGATTGTGATCTCCAATTGTACGGATGGTATGATTCGGACTGGGCCGGATGTCCGTTGACTCAAAAATCACTTACCAGTTGGTTTATATCCCTCGAAAATTCACATGTATCATGGAAAACCAAGAAGCATCACATTGTCTCTCACTCGTCAGCATAGGTGGAATATCGATCAATGCAATGACAGTTTGTGGGTTGAAATGGTTAAAGGAATTTTTTACATAGTTTGGGTGTTGAACATAAACTTCCGGTGAAAATGTATTGTGATAGTCAAGCAGCATTGTATATTCCAAAAAATTTGATATTTCATGAACTGACTAAATACATTGAAGTCGACTGTCATTATGTCTGGGACGCGCTCCAATTCGGAATAATACTTCCTAGTCATGTGTCAAACCAGTGAGCAATTAGCCGATGTGTTTACAAAGGCTTTGGGTAAATTGCAACATGAATATTTACTTGGCAAGTTGGGCTTTCGAGACCCTCATGCCCCAACTTAAGGGCTATTAGAATAAGTTAGGTCTATTTATGGTAATATAGGATTTGTAGTCTTATTAGAATAGGTTTACTCTTTGCTCTATTAGACTAGATAAATCATAAATGATAATCTTAATTATATATAAGGAGATCATTATGATGAATGAAAAGTAGAAAAAAAAAATTCATTATTCTTGTCTCTCTAAATTCTCGTCCCTGTCTCGATTTTAACAAATAATAAATAAATTACAGCCTAACAAATTCAAAGATTGATCAAGATATCAACATGTTATACATAACTCGATCGACCCCTCCGCTTTAAATTTAGCGACTTAGACGAATTATACTTTTATGGGTCAGAATTGAAACTCTAATTCCCAAGAAAATGTTCTCTAGGATTATGTTACTTTTGCACTTTTATTGTGTGTTAATTTCTATTTTTAATTTTTTTACATCGAGCTGGCAGACTGTTTATTAAGTGCTTTGATGAATCTAATAATTCTGCTAATTGCTAAAGCAAACTCTGAAATAATATTATATCTGCATACCAACGACAAACGCCTTTAAGCGGCTCCTTTTTTTCTCTCTTTCTTTACACGCGGGGCATGAATATTAAATATTCTTCAACTTTATAAACTTGTTTGACAATAATTTATACATAGTATATTCTTTTGTTATCTCCTTGAACTGACACTTCGTATTTAGATCTATATTTGACAAAAAATCCACTTTATCCTAAATTTCCACTTTAGATCATGCACAAAAGTTTTAACAAAAAGACGAAAAACTCGGCACTCAATTGACAACTAGTGCAAGTCACTCTCAAAGTTAACATGTACATATAATGTGTTGGAAATTTGCTTTTGGCGGGAGTTGCGACCGACCAACTTTAACGGCTTAAACACTAGTGTTACGTATGTTGGAGAATTCGGTTCTTCACACATGCATGATCTACTAAGTACGTAGATAACCGTAGGGCCAAGAATCGTCAAATTTCATTGAGAAATGAAAGAGATATTGGTCCACGAAGTGAGGTGTTTGAAGCATGGAAAGTGTGGTGTTGTGTTCAATTCTCCCTCATCGGTAGAGGAAGAAAGAATTGTTGTGTATATAAGACTCGAAATTGGTTTGGGGTTTGGGACCCCAAGGGGTATCCCATGTGTTTAAAGGAGGGAGGACCTAGATGTGCTTCGGTTCGAGGAAAGACCACACGCGCGCCGCCGCCCGTCCGGTTCCGGTTCTCGGGCTCACGGGCTCACGGGCCTTATGATATTATCTTTTTGGGCCAGAGAACTTTTTCAGAAGTACAGTTTGATCCCAGAAGTTTCAGATGTACAGCTTTGGACCGAATTCTTTCGTATGTATAGTTTGGTCCCCGAAGTTTCCGTTCGAATTTCGGCGGACACGAACGAAACGTCCAAAGACTCAATTCACCATTTATTTTGGCCGAATTACACCTCCTATAATGGCATCCGTTGGTATTTCTCTCCTTTAATTTGGTGGCTTTACTACCTCCATAATGGTAATTATTTGGCCAATAATGGTTGTTATGGAGGCAGTCAAACAATCCTTCCTCACCTATATAAACACCCCTTACACCATTGTTGAGGCACACTTGATATACACGAAAATATACAACCGTAAAAATCGCTTCTTCCTATAACTTCCAAGCATCATTTCATTATTCAATATTCTTCACGGTAGCTCTTGAGTTTCCTTTGCTCAATTGTTCCATTCTTTGTTTTATCTTGGGAGACGAATTGTCCTAACGTATAAAGGATACATACGGGGCAATATTGTCTTAAGGACAGAGTGCCACACTCGACTCAAAAAAATCAAAGCAGCTTTCCGGTCTTCTTGTTCAACAAATATTGTAATTTCAGTTTTGTTGTTATATTGTAATTTTCAGTTTTCTAGTTGAATTGTAATTTCAATTCTTACATAAACAGTTACTTGTAATTTCCGTTTCTTGCAAATCCTTGTAACCCAACATAATGTTCAATTGAATCAAAACCCAAAAAAAGAAAAATCGTACTACATATATATAGAAAGCTTGCTCACGTCAAAATCTAGCAGGGCACTATTGCACTACCCACAAAAAAATAACAAAAAAAAAAGGTAACTCCCTCAAAGAGGGATCTCGACTTACTTATACATCTTATCATTATGCTTCTTAAAGTAAACAAAATTTTCAATCTCTTGTAATTGTTCAAGCTGGAGAAACAGAGGCAAAACCAAATTTATCAGACAAATTAGTTCGTGTTAAAGGTGAAAAATAATCCATCTGCTGAATAAATTGCACGTCATGTACCAAAGGATTACCGGTTCTCCCTGGAGGAGAGCCCGAGTAACAAGATGGTGAATTTCTTCCATCTCTTGTCTGCATTGAAAAAAAATGTAATTAAAAAATACAAACTAATTTCCATCAAAATAAGAAGTATAATATACTTGCAAAATTTAGAAAGAATTAGGTGAAAACCATAGGCGCATATAAGATTTAAAGTCGCTAGAGAACAAACCTTTTCAGCAACAATGTTGAGAACCCCACTTCTTCCATCAAAATTCTTCTGGCTGATCACATGATTTTTCAAATGTTATTTCTCAAGAGATCTCACAAATACAATACCCCATTTTAACAAAATATAAATTATTAAAAGTGGGGCTAAATGAATTAAAGTACCTGTTATCGTTGCAATTTAGGGATTTGAGAAATTCAGGAAGAGTAGTAGATCCAGGTCGTCTAGGCTTAGGGCAAATAGGTGGCACATGATTTTTCTCCTCAACAAAAATGCTCTTTACTGAAGAATGATACATCTGTCTCTCTCTAATTAACATACGTATAATAATTTAAAGAAAGTGTAGTTCTACTAATTATTGTCACAAGTACGAGAACTTGTGACATTTTCTATAACTGGTCCTGCTTATTTATACCTTTCTCGAAAATGTTAATCAAGCATGTTTTTTCACCATAAGTTAACATCAGCCACAAGTTTTGTCTTTGATTGTCTCAAAGACGAGGAGAAACAGAGATAAAATAGTGATTAGTTAAGTGTACTGAAAGGTTGAATGAGGCAACTAATTGCTTGGCCAAGATTTCATGTAGGGTATTGGTCTTTGACTAGAGTTTATTTTTCCTATTTCTTCTCAAATTTCTCATCTTGCCTATAATTCATTTCGTCCAAGTATTTAGGTTAAAACTTATTGCAGCCATACTTTAACTCAATTATCTGCTTATGTTTTCAGAAAATGATAATTTAACTTATCATACATTTGCTAAGGTTGAACTTCTTTAATCATACAAGTACAGTTGCTATATGTCACTCGTCCGACATTTCACGAGTTGGACAAGTAATAGTATAATTTAGGATGACTCGCACTTGACAGAACCTGAATTGACCATTCAATGTTTCCTCTATCAACAGAATTAACTTTAAAAGGGAATAAATTCACACAATTTTTTTTATCCAATTGGAACATGAAATTGTTTGACAAGTGGACTTGAGTGAGTTATGTTCTGATACACAACATGTATTTGACACAACATCTAGGAGCATTAGTTACGGACAGATTGGGACTTTTATCTATATTTTTGTTAACCTATTCCACTGGCCCAATTTTTACTTTATCCATCCATTTGATACTCGAGGTTATTTTGATACCTGTACACATAATGTGCATTTTTTTAATTTTTTATTTTTTAAAAAAAGTGCATGTACTATCAATACAATTCCTTCTTAATCATTATATCTCTAACGAACTGATTCCTTACCTCCTGCTAACAAACGCAGAAACAAAAACGGAAGAAAAAAAAAAAAGAAGCATTTGTGTCCTCTAAAAAAAACCTTACGGTTCCATTAAACCAATATAATATTACTTATGTAGAATATAATCAAACCTTCTGAAGAACCTTGTTTCTTAAACATATCTTCCTGGTTGTAAAGCAATATTTTGAACTTCAAAAAAAAAAGACTACAGCTGTTACGACTACTAGGAGATGGACTGTCCTGCAATGCTGCAAAATAAGGAGAAACAAACAGGGCAACAGCAATTTGCTGGTGAAATGAATAGATTAAAACTAGTTCAATCCGAAGGTATATAATTTTCTTCCCCGAGCGAAATGGACCAAACACGCAACAACTCTTGAGCAGATGTTGGGGTAAACATCTATTCACTCAGTAGAATGGTCAAAACTTGATCTGCCCATGCTGTATTATAGATACATGAGAACTAAATTTATAAATCTCAAACTAAGATAAATTGAAGGCATCCTGTAGTCAAACACAACAATATAGACTAGACCTTATCCTAGAGGTACAGACTACTAATACACTGGAAGCAGGTTAGACACTAGAACACGTGACCCATTGCTCTTGTGGTTCTAAGCCAAATTTCTGTTTCCAAACTAAACGTTCCACCCAAAGGACGAACCAAGAAAAGAGAGAGATCTGATAGATACAGAAACACATCCAATTACAAAAATAAGCATATATACAAATCTCAACACAAATCTTTGGTTTTATTCACAAGTCATGAATTATATGTATCCCAGTCAAACGTAGGTTGTGAGAACACCTCATAATCAGTCGGTCCTTCAACAATGTTGTCAACAGTCTGTATGCCTTGTAATAAAGCTGGCTGAAAAGCATCATTACCAGAAGGCATAATTTTATACATCACTAACAACCCAAGTGTGAATATGGCTTGAAGCTTAGTTGAGTCTCCTCGTACAGAAAAGAAAAGTAGCATTGCGAGGAGGAACAAGTCAACGCAAAACCTCATGATAGATAATACAGTATCCATCAACCTCCCATCATTACCAGCAGGGAAACCTCGCACTCTGTATACAAACAGGAAATTGTACTTGTCAACCACATACCTGTACCCAAAATAAACTGCACCAACAGGAACCACCAGAGGAGCAAACAAACAATAGATCAGGGTCAGGGCAAATATTGTCAGATTGAACGCATAATATTGCGCAAAATCGAACTTTGGCTTTGGAACTGGTGAGGTTCGGCTGACTGGAGGGTATTCAGACAAATCTTGTCCTGGAAAGTCAATTTCATTTGGAGAGGCATCATTTAAAAATCCACTGTTGTCAGAAACCACAGTTGAACTCCTTTCATGAATCAGAGGCCTCTCCAAACTATCAATATCTTGATTTTCTAATGGATAGTCCTGGATCCTTTCTGGTACCAGCTGAAGCATGTCATTTTTTCGAAACTTTTGAAGCTGCTTCTTTATCCAAGGGATTGGAGCTAATAAATCAAAAGATATACCCAAGAAACTACTTGAAATTAAAAATGCCAGAGATGAAAGGCATGACCTTGTCAAAAAGGAAGCACTCATGTACTGCTCGATCTTTTTGCAATCTTCTCCATCCAAATAACAACGACCCATACTTAAGAGCGCACCCTCAAGAGTAGACTCGACCAGAGCCCTAAGGAGAATGAGATTTACCAGAAAGAAGCAAACCATTTTCAGTAGTGCAGCCCTTTGCTCACCAGATACAGTAAGATGTCGTTCAAATTTTGAAAGATAAGAAAGAACTGAAGGGACAACAATGTACATGCTCACAAAAATCAGAACATTGGGCAAAAATTGAAATATTATTGTTGCTAGCCAGCTCGAGCCCTGCACCCAGTTCAGCCACATCTGAGCATGATCCATTGCTTCAGTATTAATTATTCGCCCTGCACTTTGAATGGCACTAATCACAGCGAGTGGAGAACTGCAGAATAGCAGCATCACAAGTAGGCACGTGTTCACCAACACTCTGCGTAAACTTAAAGAGAACTTTGTCGATCCCAGGTGGTTCCAGTAAATGTCAGTAGCTAAAGGAGCTCTCTCTACTTTCCACTGGTTCCTCTGTAGCTGCAACTCAATGACTGAAAAGAATCGACCATATCGCCTCCTCTTCTCATTTCGGAGGTCCTGGACAGCCTTATTAGCAGTAAAAACATCCTTAAATACCACAAAAGCTACACCAGCACCTCTTGCCCGCCCTTCTTTATAAGATGCCATTTCCATCTCCAAATCAGCTCTCAACTCTTGCAATTTTCTCAACCTCTCTTCATCCGAAAACCCCAATTGATCCATAACACGATACCACACATCCTTGGCCTTTCTCCACAAAAACCCCAGCCTCCCTAACAAACCCCGCCCATTCACACTATCATTATCATACTCATCTTCCTCACCCTCATTCAAATAACCCTCTGACTCAATTCTCGACACTAATTTAGATATATCTTCCCGAACCTTCACCAACTCTGTAGCTAAATCATCCAATGCACACAAATCCATAGGCACAACTAGTCTATACACCTTTCCTGGATACTTCTGCTGAAAATACTCCACCAATGGTCTCTTATCAAAACCTAAGGTTTTAGGTACACCCTGCACCATAACAGTAAAAATCGCACTAGCATTCGTACCAGGGCTACTCGGAATCCCATAGCCATCTCTAAGCCTAGTAATTTTCAGCCTTTTTTGTATCTCACTAATACCATAATGTACCAAAACAACAACAATAACAACAAATATAAAGTGAACCCAAAGTAAAGGAGAGCCTTTTTCTATATGATTTATCGTAGTTTTCGAAAACTGATCAATCATAGGAGTCTTACCAGCATAAATATTCAAAGGCAACATAACAGCAATGGAAAGAAATGCGAGGATTATTAGCAGGGCGGAGCTGCCGCCCTCAATAAGGAGGTATTGGGCGGCGTCGGCGCCGCAGTGGCGGGCGATTTCAACTCCGGTGGCGTGCCACGCGGCGAGGAGCTTGGAGGCAATGGCAGTGGGCCCTGGCATGCGACGGTGGTCGCTACGAAGCTTTCCGAAGATGAATATAAGGAGGCAAGTTAAAGCTCCAATACCGGAGATATTGAGAAGGTACTGGATGTTACCGTACCAAGCGACGTCGTAATTGAAGTCTCCATCACTGCCGGACGGCGGAGGATAGAAGGTGGAGTTGGTGGCGGCGATGGCTGGGGTGGAAGGTGGGTGGGCTGAGAAAGTGGAAGGGATCATATTGAATTGAAATTGAGATAGGGTTTGGATTCAATATGAAATAGGAATGAATTTGAGATTCACCTAATGTTAGGGTTTTTGGCGGGTCGATTAGTTGCAGAATCGATTGACCCGAGGAGCTAAGAATGTGGAAAGGTCATCCCTTTGGTGTTAAGATCCATCCTGTTAATTGCTAAAGACCATCATAATGACACAATTAGTGCTTTTTAATTGCTTTAACCATGTGGGAAAGACAAGGATTAAGCCAAAATTTTCATGGTTTCTTTTTTGAAATAGCTATTTAGCAACTGATCTTTTCAATTATTTATTTTTGCAATTTATGCACGGTTTAGATTATGATTTAAAGATTTTTTTGAATATATAAAATATCTTATTACAAAATATTAAACTGCAATGTAAAAATTTTAAGCTATTAAAAATGTTACAATAATTAAAGGATACATTTTGCATCAGCCCCTCTAAGCCCTATTAACGCTCACACATGACACCCGAAATTGCTAGGCCCAACAGAGATAAACCGATTGTTTCTATAGGACCAAATACGACGCTGAGGCCCATATCAGAGTTTGCGTTGAACCCAGTAATACAATGGTAGATCTATAACTGATCACTGAGCAAATGATGGTACCTGATAAAGAGATCATTACAGGTTAGATAATAAAATTATAAATGCAAATACAGAGTTTTGTAAGTAGAGGTGTGAAATTAATGGATCAGATCAAAGTTTGAACAGGTTGAAACGAGTTAAACGAATCATAATTAAACTCGCTCAAAGTTTACTTGAGTAAAAATGAATTTGAATAAAGTTATAAGTAGGAAACGGAGGATAATACAACTTAACTCATTTAACTTAGAAATCATTCAAATATCTTGCTAATCTTCTCTCGAGAGGCTCATGCATTTAACAACAATTGTCAATGCTTCACAACCACCTCCATTATTCATGCAATAGTCTTGTTGCAAGCATAAACACTTTTGTTAAATATACACAATATACACATGATATACACGTGTATATTGTGTATATATGGCTTTTGGATTCCCCTTGTACCGTGTAGGATTAGTAGTAGTTTAGTATCCTAGTTTAGGTCATTTGTAATGTAATTAGTATTGTACACTTACCATAATATTTGTATTACCATAATTGTATAGTTAATATCCAAGTAGAATAAGGTTTTAGGAGTAGAATAGAAATAGGATTATCCTATTATGAAAATATGTAACTTGTATATATATAGCCTTTCAATCAATGAAAATAATCAAGGGATTATTTCTTTCATGGTATCAAAAGTCTAGGTTAAATTTTTCTCTCTCAAATTCTTCCTCCTCGTGCACCATTTCCGAGACTCCAACCTCTGTTTCCGTGCCTTGTTTCTTCCCCAATTTCTCTTCCAAATCCCTCAATCACATATTGTTCTATCAATATGTCTACATCATAGAACACGTTTCATCCTGCCCTTACAGTTTCTAACATCAAGAATAACATCCTTTTTGTTCTTGAAATAGAAAACGTCCAATATGCGACGTGGGTCGAATTGTTCAAAATTCACGCACGCACGCACGCTCGCATCAAGTCATCCATCACATAATCCCCGCGACTCCTGAGGATACGGAAGTGCCAAAACACAAGGATGATCCTAAGTTGTGGACGACGATGCTACCGTCCTTCAGTGGATATATTTCATAATTTCTACCAACCTTTTGCAAACGATTATCGAACATGAAGCTACGGCGCAGGCGACTTGGGATAGATTACGTGATATATTCCAAGATAATCGAATTCTAGAGCTGTTACTCTTGAGCAGGATTTCTCCCACGTCAATATGGAAGATTTCCCTAACGTTTCGGCCTACTGCAAAAGATTAAAGGAATTGGCGGACCAACTTCGCAACGTTGGTGCGCCGGTTTCGAATGACCGTTTGGTCCTCCAAATGGTTTCAGGCCTCTCCGAGGCCTATAGTGGTGTTGGCACACTTCTTCGTCAAAGCAATTCACTTCTGCAATTTTATCAAGCTCGTTCTATGCTTACACTCGAAGAAGCGGGCGTGACTAAAAAGGCGGCTACCGGTACTAGTCCTGTAGTTATGATGACCGAATCAACTGTCCATCCTCCCGGTTCCAACAACTTGGGTCAAACCCGCAACAACGGTGGCGGCAAAAAGGGAGGAAATAAAAAAATAATGGCAAGAACCGCGCGGCAGCCGACAGAATGGTGGTGGCGATGGGGGTCCTCGCGGTGGTCAGCACAGAAGAACACAGTTCTGGGCCCCACAGTGGGCCCCTATGCAGTGGCAGTAGGCCCCACATCCGTAGTTTGGGCCTAGTCAATTTTAACCCCATCGGCGGTGGGGCGCCCAAAGCATCCGTGCCCAATTCTACATGGTCCACGTACAGTCAGTCTTATGGGCTGAGGCAGCAAGTAGGGGTACTTAGGCCTCGGCCCCCGCAGGCCTATCACGTCGCGACACCCACGTCTACCGACATCGAAGCCGCAATGCACACGCTTGATTTAAATCCTCCGGACCCAAATTGGTATATGAACACCAATGCCACTACCCACATGACATCCGATTCAGGTACGCTCTCGTCTTATTCCAATTTGAGCAACCCTCACGGCGTAATTATTGGTAATGGTAATTCTGTTCCAATTCGTGGTTATGGTCATAAAACTTTATCTCCCCCTCATCCACCTCTTATCTTGAAAAACACCCTACATGCCCCCAAATTGATTAAAAATTTAGTCTATGTCCGTAAATTCACTACTGACAATTCTGTTTCTATTGAATTTGATCTATTTGGTTTCTCTGTGAAGGATTTCAAGACGGGGAGTCCTCTCATGGGTGTGATAGTAGGGAAATCTTTATCCTATCACACTCATTTCCAATCCATCGAGTCAAGCCTTGTCATCCGCATTTGCAACCCTTTCTCCTTCCTTGTGGCATGCTCGTCTTGGTCATCCGGGATCATCTATTTTGTCGTCATTAGATAAAAATAATTTTATTTCATGTAAGGGTACGACTAGTACTCCAAATTGTCAGTCTTGTTCTTTAGGAAAAATTGTTAGGTTGACATTTGTAGACTCAAATTCTCATACTTTAATGCCATTCGATATTATTCATAGCGACTTATGGACGTCTCTTGTTCTTAGTTCTTTGGCTCATCGGTATTATGTTCTCTTTTTGGATGATTATTCTAAGTTTTTAGGGACGTTTTCGATAGCGAAAATCTCAAGTTTTTTCCGTCTTCTTAAAATTTAGAGCATTCATTAGAACCCAATTCGAACGAGAAATCAAAAATATTCAATGTGATAATGGCAAAGAATATGACAATGGGGTGTTTCGGGAATTCTGTGCTAATAATGGGATCAATATTCATTTTTCTTGTCCTCATACGTCTTCACAAAATGGGAAAGCCGAACGTAAAATTCGTTCCATAAATAACATTGTTCGAACTTTATTAATTCATGCTTCCGTACCCCCGTCTTTTTGGCATCATGCTCTACAAATGACTACATATCTCCTTAACATAATTCCTTCCAAATGTTTGACATATTCTTCCCCCCTTCAGATTTTATATAATAAAATTCCTTCATACACATCTTCGGGTTTTTGGGTGTTTATGTTATCCGTTATTCCCGTCCATCACAATTAACAAACTTCAAGCCCGGTCTACTCCGTGTGTGTTTTTGAGTTTTCCGTCGAATCATCGTGGTTACAAATGTTTTGATTTATCCTCTAATAAAATAATCATTAATCGCCATGTAATTTTTTATGAATCCCAATTTCTATTTCCTAAAGTTAATACTCCCGTGCCTAGTTCGTATAATTTTTTGGATGATAGTATATCCCCGTATATTATTCACCATTTTTCGGATGTATCCCGCACCCAAAATTATCCAACGGGCCCACTACCCGCTGGTCCCACTAGTC
Source organism: Anisodus tanguticus (assembly GCA_034509755.1). NCBI lineage: Eukaryota > Viridiplantae > Streptophyta > Magnoliopsida > Solanales > Solanaceae > Anisodus > Anisodus tanguticus. The sequence goes on from CM067544.1 coordinate 13,992,520, forward strand.
CGTCACACACTGCAATTCCCAGTACAGTCATTGGGCCAGTTTCAGTGATTGGGCCAGTCCAGCCCAATTCACTGGAACTGGTCCAGTTCATGCGTCTGTTTATCGAGTTGGGCCAGCTGGCCAGTCCGTCCCGAGCTTAGAAAATTCCCAAAATCCGCCCAATTCTTCCTCGAGTCTTAGACCGGTCACTCGTAGTCAACGGGGTGTGTTTAAACCAAAAAGACATTTTAATTTACATTCTAATGTTCCTAAATCACCCTTACCCCGTAATCCTATGTCTGCCTTAAATGACCCGAATTGAAAAATTGATATGATCAATAAATATAATAATCTTATTGATAATAAGACGTGGGAGTTGGTGCCTCGTCCATCTGGTATTAATATTATCAGGTCCATGTGGATTTTTGCTCATAAGTATAATTCAGATGGTTCATTTGCCCGACATAAGGCGCGGCTTGTGGGTGATGGTAAGACTCAGCAGGTTGGTGTAGATTGTGGTGAGACGTTTAGTCCGGTGGTCAAGCCAGCTACCATTCGCACTGTGCTTAGCTTGGCTCTTTCGAAAGCATGACCTATTCATCAGTTAGATATAAAGAATGTTTTCCTACATAGTGATCTCAAAGAAACGGTCTATATGTATTAGCCTTTGGGATTCAGGGATCCCAAACATCCTCATCATGTCTGTTTGTTGAAGAAGTCCTTATATGGGCTTAAGCAGTTTCCATGAGTCTGGTATACGCGGTTTGCAGACTATGTTTCGACTATTAGGTTCACTCACAGCAGGTCGGATAATTCTTTGTTCATCTACCGTCGTGGTTCGTCCTTGGCATATATTCTGTTATATGTGGATGATATTATTTTGACTGCCTCTTCCGATGCCTTACGCCAGTCTATCATGATAATGCTCAGCTCTGAGTTTGCTATGAAAGACTTGGGGCCTTTGAGCTATTTTTTGGGGATTGCTGTCACCCGTCATGCAGGGGGGTTGTTCTTATCTCAAAGGAAGTATGCAACTGAGATCATTGAGAGGGCTGGGATGTCATCCTGTAAGTCCACTTCCACTCCAGTTGATACTAAGCCCAAGCTTAGTGCCGCGGCCGGCGTACCATACGAGGATCCGACCCGCTATCGCAGTCTTGCAGGGGCCCTTCGGTATCTTACATTCATGAGGTCAGATATTACGTATGTTGTACATCATGTATGTTTGTTTATGCATGATCCCAGAGTTGAGCACATGAATGCACTCAAACGCATCATTCGATATATTCAGGGTACGCTGGACTATGGTTTGCATTTATATCCCTCCTCGACATCCACACTTGTCTCGTATACATATGTTGATTGGGTAGTTGTCCGGACACCAGACGGTCTACGTCTGGCTATTGTATGTTTCTTGGCAATAACCTGGTCTCATGGTCTGCGAAACGTCAGTCGACATTGTCCCGATCTAGTGTCGAGGCCGAATATCGAGGGGTAGCTAATGTGGTCTCAGAATCATGTTGGTTACGTAATTTGCTGTTGGAGCTTCATTGTCTCATTCAGAAAGCAACCTTGGTTTATTGCAATAATATTAGTGTCATCTACCTTTCTGGTAATCCGGTTCAGCACCAGCGCACTAAGCATATCGAGATGGACATTCATTTTGTCTGCGAAAAGGTTGCTCGTGGTCAGGTACGCGTCTGCCATGTCCCGTCAAGGTATCAAATTGCCGACATTTTTACAAAGGGTCTTCCTTTGGTCCTTTTTGAAGATTTTAGGGACAGTCTCAGCATTCGAAGACCGCCCGCTATGACTGCGGAGGTGTTACATATACACAATATACACATGTATATTGTGTATATTTGGCTTTCAGATTCCCCTTGTACCGTGTAGGATTAGTAGTAGTTTAGTATCCTAGTTTAGGTAATATTGTAATGTAATTAGTATTGTACACTTACCATAATATTTTTATTATACACCATATACACGTCATGAAAAAAGCTTTAATTCAATTCACCTTCTTAATTTGTCCATTAATTCCTACTCCATTTAATAAGCTTTAATTTGTTATCAATATTCTCCTTTTTTCCACCACCGTCATGAAAAAATGTAAGGTTCAAGTGATTGGATCTTGAGCTCTTCAAAATCTTCACACATTTATCCTGAATGTGAAGGCTCAATTCAACATAAGCATCATATCTTACTTTACCCCATGATAATATATATTGCTGCCTCAAACGTCCCATAATTAGGCCTTTCCTATGGACTTGAGTACTTCAACTTTCCTTTTCTTAGTTGACTCCAGAATTTGCCCCCTTCGCCTTTTGTTGCTTTCCATCATATTTCTGCAGTCCACATATGCCATTTGGACAATTGTTAAAAGAAAAACTCTAATTAAATAACAAAATAGATTTTGGTATTTGTATTTTAATTATAATTAAATGATTTTTTTTGTAGTGACAAGAATCTGACTTCAGCCAAGAGCGTACTGATTTTCAGCATCAAATTCAGTCCAAACAAGCCCAATTAGCATTTGGTATGCCCCCCTTGGATTCCTTTGAGACCTAATCAAACCTCAACATATATAGCATGAGTTATCCGAAACATAAAAGGTATGGTCCTTTTCCTAACTCTCAAATCTTTTTTCTTTCATTCCAATCAATTCAACTTTCATATGTCCGTTAAAATGTAATGTTATACACATTTTCCTTGAAAATTGTTAGCGTGAGAGAATTTAAAAATTAGACATGTCAAAACGTCGTAAAAGAACACAACAAGCCTCTTCAACTATCTACTCAAGGTGGACAAAAACTTTACCAATATTGTTGATTCGTATGGATTATATGGTTAAATTGCACAATTAGCTTTACCATTCCCTCTTAAAGCCTTAATTCTCCATTTCAAACCTTTGACCAATTCCTCAAACGTTAAAGCACATGATAACTCTCCACATTTTTCTTCAAGTGAAGATGAAAATATTTTATTACTTTCTGATTTTCCGCCCTCTTTTGTTTAAAACTGTTGCTATTATATTAGACTTAAATGAGACTATATCATCTAGAACAGTCGCATTATGAAATGTGATGCATAAGTAGTATTTATAATATTATCTTTTGAAGCCAAAAAGAAAAACTCTTCACCTATTTATTCATTGTTTATTATCATAAAAATATAAATCTTATTGCCTTTGGTCGACAAATCTAATGCTGTGAGAACCATTCAAAAATCAAAACTGGAATTAAGAACATCAAAGAAATGAAAAAAAAGGCATTAATAAGGAACTAGACTACTGCTGAGTACTGACGGGGTCAAAAAGGACTTTTACTTTTATAAATGATTACTTATATAACAATCACATGGGTTGACATTAATTACAACCTGCAATTAATAAAAAGAGCAAGCTATTCTTGTAAAGCATAACGTCTTGATTTGGTCCGTACATCAACAATTATTTACTTAACGAGCAAGATGAAGAAAACTGGATTCTTTTTATTTTCAAATGAGAAAGATTAAAAGCTTAATTTATTGACTTGATAATAATCACAGGTCAATTCAATAAAATCACATAAAATATTGTAGCTTGGTCGGCTCTATTAGGTATTCATTTAAATTCCTACATAGGAATATATTATATATAGTCTCCATTGAATTAATTGAGCTTAATTTTATTTTGAGTTTGACAACTGAGGTTTTATCTGATAAAAATAAGGGACATTGTCACTGTTGCCTCTATTTTGTGCTGGTCTTTAATTTTTGCCCTCAGGGCACAAAAAAATTCTCAGAGCATAACTGTTAAACAAGGTAATATACCCGTGATATACACTTAATATACATAAGTGTATATCACGGGTGCTTAAGGATTGTGGCCCATCTCGGGTTTGGCAGACTGGCCCGTCTCGGTCCAACACTTCAGCCCATCACGGTGGGTAGTATATTAGGTATGTATATTGATGTAATATTATAGGGTAAATGTTACCTTAATTAGTCTTGTACACTTAACATAATTGTATAGTTAGAATCCAAGTAGAATAAGGTTTTAGGAATAGAATAGGAATAAGATTCTCCTATTATGGAAATATGTAACTTGTATATATACCTTTCATTTAATGAAAATAATCAAGGGGGTTATTTCTTTCACGGTATCAAGAGTCTAGGTCAAACAAAAATTTCTCTCAAATTATTGTTGTTCTTCTCGGCCAAAGACCGAAACCCCCCTCTCGGGTTTGCCATTTATTCTTCCGCTCTCCAAATCTCTCTTCCAAATCCCTCTATCACCTATTGTTCTTTCGTTATGTCTACCTCAAAGACACGTTTCACCCTGCCCTTGTTGTTTCTAACGTCAAGAATCATATCCCTCTAATTCTTGAAATAGAAAACGTCCAATACGCGACGTGGGCCGAGTTGTTCAAAATTCACGCTCGTTCGCATCAAGTCATCCATCACATAATCTCCGCGGCTCCTGATGATACGGAGGTGCCTAAACGCGATGATGATCCTAAGTTATGGACAACACTTGATGCCACCGTCCTTCGGTGGATTTATTCTACTATCACTACCGACCTATTGCAGAGGATTATTGAGCCAGACGCTACGGCGATGGCTGCATGTGATAGACTGCGTGACATATTTCAGGATAATCAAAATTTCAGAGTTGTTACTCTTGAACAAGATTTTTCCCACATCAACATGGACAAATTCTCGAACGTTTCAGCATATTGCAAAAGGTTGAAGGAATTGGCGGACCAACTCCGCAACGTTGGTGCGCCAGTTAGTGAAGATCGTCTTGTTTTACAGATGATTGGTGGCCTATCCGAGGCCTATAGTGGCGTTGGAACTCTCCTTCGTCAAAGTAATCCTCTTCCAAGGTTCTATCAAGCCCGATCCATGCTTACATTGGAAGAAGCCGGTTTGGCTAAAAAGGCGTCTACTAATGCTAGTCCTGTGGTCATGATAACTTCCTCCACTAGTCCTCAAAATTTTGGTGACAATTCGAACCAAAACAGATCTCGCGGGGGCAACAAGAATGGGCAAAAAAATAATGGAAAAAATCGCGGGGGCAAACGCGGCGGCTCCGGCCAAAACGGTGGCCAAAACAGTGGCAATGGACCCCATCCAGGTTACAGTAGGCCACCAACCCACTGGTCTCAGCCTTGGGCCTCTGGGCCGTGGGTTTGGACCAGTGGACAGTGGCCCTACGGCCCACCTCCACAGCAATTTCCAGCGTCTAGCCAGTGGGCTTTCCAACAGCCTCGACGACCCACTGGCCCAGTAATTCCAGCAGTTACGGCCCAGGACAACCAAGTTCTGGAATTCTTGGGCCCCGGCCTCCGCAAGCTCACCACGCAGCAGGCCCCACTCAGACCGATATCGAGGCCGCGATGCACACACTGGGTTTGACTCAACCGGACCCGAATTGATATATGGACACTGGTGCCACTACCCACATGACATCCGATTAAGGTACTCTCTCATCTTATTCCAATTTGAGCAACCATCGCGGTATAATTATTGGTAATGGCAATTCTGTTTCAATTCGTGGTTATGGTCATAAAACATTCTCTCTCCCTCATCCCCTCTTATCTTGAAAATACCCTACACGCCCCCAAGTTGATTAAAAACTTAGTCTCTGTCCTTAAATTCACTACTGACAATTTCGTTTCTATTGAATTTGATCCATTTGGTTTCTCTGTGAAGGATTTCAAGACGGGGAGTCCTCTCATGAGGTGTGATAGTAGGGGAGATCTTTATTCTATCACACCCAGTCCCGGTCCATCGAGTCAAGCCCTACCATCAGCCTTTGCAGCCATTTCTCATTCCTTGTGGCATGCTCGTCTTGGTCATCCGGGGTCCTCTATTTTGTCAACTTTAGATCAAAATAGTTTTATTTCACGTAAGGGTACGAGTCGTACTCTAATTTGTCAATCTTGTTCTTTAGGGAAAATTGTTAAGTTGCCATTTGTAGATTCAAAATCTCATACTTTAATGTCATTTGATATTATTCATAGCGACTTATGGACGTCTCCTGTTCCTAGTTCTGTGGATCATCGGTATTATGTTCTCTTTTTGGATGATTATTCTAAATTTCTATGGACGTTTCCAATAGCGAAGAAAACTCAAGTTTTTTCCATCTTCCTAAAATTTAGAGCATTCATCAGAACCCAATTCGATCGTGAAATAAAAAATATTCAGTGTGATAATGGAAAATAGTATGACAATGGGGTGTTTCGGAAATTCTGTGCTACTAATGGGATAAATTTTCGTTTCTATTGTCCTCATACATCTTCACAAAATGGGAAAGCCGAACGTAAAATCAAGGGGATTATTTCTTTCAATAACTTTTTGTTTTTGTATCATAATATCTAACAAGTTATATCATGTGTTCTTAAAGAATTTATGCCCGGCCATGCATAAGTTCACAAAAATTAAAAATCAGCATGTTTGAAGGATAAAAGTGCAATTTTTTCCTAAAATTATCGTATACGTACCACATTAAACACACGATTTCTATTTAATAATGACTTCGACCTCTTTTTCGTCGACCATGTGAAAACTTCATAATATTAGGCTCGGAAGTACTGGTAATTAATATCATGAGTACAACTTTCCCTTTATTTTCTTTACACATATATAGTTTTTTTCGAAAACAAGATCAGGTGATAAACTTGAGAAAAGTCAACGTGTGCATTAATTCCAGTTAATTGTTTTGGTAAAAGGTAGTACTTATCATACGTACAAATGTAAGGGCAGTAGAAGTATTGTAAGGATGTGAACACCCCTTGTGCGCAGCGTGGTACTGATCTAACCTTTGAAATCAATTGAGTCACCATGATTTATCTCCTTCACAGACCTGTCGGACCGGGGTGTGGGGGCTCTTGGGGTGGGAGTTCCACCTTTTTTTTGGAAAAAGAAAAAGAACAAAAAAAAAAAAAAAAGAAGAGAGGGGACGAACGAAAAGGAACAGCTTTATACTCCCACCATCCCAATTTATGTGTCATCATTTAATTTGACATAAAGTTTAAGAAAGAAAGAAATATTTTTGAAATGTGTGGTCCAAAATAAATTTTATATAAATGTGTGGTTGTGAATCATCTCATAAAGTTAAATTATTTTTAAATATAGAAATGTGACATTCTTTTTAGACAGATCAAAAAGAAAATAATGCCACATAAATTGGAACACAGAGAATATGTTTACGGTGATTACTCTGAAAAAATAATCTAAGTTAATTGTTTACCTAAAAAAAGGTAATGTTGAATTTGTAAGTGATTTTTAAGGATACGATGACTGATTCGTAACAAAGAGTGATAAACAATTAACAATATTGGAGGCGCTCTTAGAATCTAGTCTACTCGTGAATTGTAAGTTTCAACCTTCTTTTCATTAGTATCCACACGCTTGGTTAAAGCTTGGAGCAGCCTCAAAACCTCCGAAGACTCATTAGTCCCTGATCCATTGCCATTTTCATCAATCTGATCCTATTCTCGGCCCGAATCGTCATTGCGGTTTGGACGATCCTCATCTTCCACACTCGTTTCACTGCTTTTCTTCTGCATCTGGGTTATAGCCTCATGTTTCTCCTTCAGTATGTTAAATGTTCGAGCCAAATTTATTTCACCATCCGCATCATCGTCCGGTGTTTTCTGATGTGATCTTCTAGGCCCCTAGGGTGAAATCACGGGATTATTGTCGTTCACCGGTTCATCGAGCGGAACATCATTCATCGGATCGACGGGCGGAACACCGTTGTTGTTATTGTCATTGTTAGCACCATTGTCACCGTTGTTGTTGTCATCGTGGTTGCTAACATCAACTTGGATATCACTAGCCATTCTGCAAGTACTAGTATTGACATGTTTTCACAAAATCTCAGATGAAACAAGTAAAATGTGAGTTTGAATAAATCACCACAATTATCCTTAGCCCCACGGTGGGCGCCAAAATTTTTACCTCAAAAAATGTACAGTTGAATTTGTAAGTGGTTTTAAAGATACGTGGACTGATTCGTAATGAAGAGCAATAAACAATTAACAATAAGTAAACCAATGAAAATAACAAGTAAAAAGATTAGCCTGAAATGTTGTGATATTGATTGAAACTACTCAGTGAGTTTGGTACGATCCTTAGTTAATTTGCCTCGGGTTTAAGCCAACAATGAGTACTAAGAGTTGTAATTACTGTAAATAAATCGTGCAAGTATGAACAATGAGAATGGGATTCCCTCCAACATGAAGGTTGGACTCCTTTTATAGCTATCAATACATTGCATTTAAGCCTGATAATCATTCTCTCGTTTAGTGCAATTAAATGATAATAACGGTAATGAACAAGGAGTAACAGTTGATGCCATATTCGAAACGGGTAAGCACTGAGCTCCTCCGATTCTCCGCTCGGTGCCAATTGGTTCGGCCCCTACCCGGTCCTGCCTTGATACTCGGATTTGTCTCGATGTAACTTCATTCGATACGAAACTCTACCACCTCCTTCAAATTCCATACCAAAAACTTGCCACGTGTCATGCCGATTTTCACTGTATACATTAATCTTGAATTTCCAATATTATCACGACAAGAAGAAATGTTCCATTATTATATTTTTGCGAAATTAAATACTTAAGAACTGCATGCAGGCGTTCCTGAAAAGAACAAAAACTACAACAAAATATGAGAGTAAAGAACAGTTTTGTTTCACACCTTCCGCCTCCATTCTTTCCTTGACAAATTAAAAGCTTATATATTTTGCTTATTGATTTTACTTCTATTTCGTATATACTTACTAATTATTTGACAAATAGCTTTCCGTTGGATATCATATATGTCATAGTATTTTAACTTGTTCTAACAATCATACACTTGCCTTATTTTCCAGTTTAATTAATTGTCACGATTCAAGTTCATTACACATATTATCCGCTTTGGTCCAACAGATTTTACAGATTTGTCCATTGGGATGCGTCATTATCGAGTTCAAAAGCACGTATACCATGTGAACTTGTATATATTATATCTTTAAAATTCTTCATTTTTCTTTCTCATTTTGATGTGAGATTCGTGTGAGATGTCATGTATACCCTTTTTTCCCAGAAAGTTACCTAGCGGCTAGCCCGACCTTCTGTTATGAGCATCACATTAATAATCTTATTTATTATAAACAATATGTACATATCTTGTATGTAATCAGCTGATAGCATAATTTTTTTGTTGTACACTGTAGTACGTAATTAATAAATTAAACTATACCTAAAGTTAAATCATATACGTACGGCACCTACTGCTAAGATAGAAGAATTCGTGCAGTGTATGAGCTCCTCAATGACAGTCTTTCCCCCAAATCGTATCTGCCATTAGATCGTTAGTTCTGCAAGTATTATATGCATTAATCAATCGAGATTACCATGATATCGCCACCCAAATCCATAGTACTTTATAATAACACAGCTTTCAAGAAAACACCAACATAACTTACACATTCACAAAAAATCATTCAGTTTGATACAGTTTGAATTATGAAAAGTGTAAAATGAACTATTCCATCTTATTGTGCCACACTCACTTTAATAGAAAATGATTGAGACTCTTGCTATCTCGTGCTTATTTAATTTACAAGTATGATAAAATAGGTCAATAGGATTATAATATTCTCTAATGATAACGAATATATAAATTAATTAATATACACACATAAGTATTATTAGTGGCATTTTCGTTCACATTATTTAATCCACATACACTTACAATACAGAGAACATTCACGTTATCAATATAATTTAATTTGATGTAGCAGATAATATAATTTTATTTTTTAGGTTATTAATTCTCATTATTATGAACAATTATATGTCATTCTCCGTTCCAAATTATAGTCACTAGAAATTCAAAACTAAAGTTGACAGTTGTTTTCAACTAAACCCTTAATGACACAATATATAAGACGAAGAGATCAATCTACTCTTATTAAATAAAAGTAATGTAGTGAATTATTTTGTATTTATTATTTTTTAATAGGCGTGAAAAGAGTTAAAATAATGGTTAAAACGAGATGAAAATAAAGTATATTTTTGAGTGATTTAATAGTGTGATTTTCTTAAGGAAGAGTTATACGTATATTGCAGGAGTAGTAACGACCAGTACTGTAGTTGTTTTGACCTATTGGGCACTCTAGGGGAAAAATAATAATTCATCCGTTCCATAATAAGTGATTTTTAGACTTTTTATTTTATTTCAAAATAAGTGGTGCTTTAGGATTTCAAGAAGAAATTGATTTTATTCTTTCAAAACTATCCTTATTTACATAATCAAGAATCATTAAGTAAATTTGCTTTTCTAGGCATTTAATTAGGGGTAAGTTAGTAAAAGTATTCTTAATCTATTTATATAATAAAGCTAGGCATAGACAAAATGATGTGACAACTCTCTATGGCCCGGAATATTATCTATCGTTCTTATCCTTTTTTTTTTTTTTTTTTTTCATTTTAATATCAATATGCTTTCTATTAAATAATTCAAAAGTCACTCTCTTAATTCTCTTAATTACACCTCTTAATTATTTTAATTACACCTTTTGCTCCACCTCTATCCGTTTGTTTTCTTTAGCTTTCTCTAATAAAGTCATTCGTAACCGTTTTCTTTTTAAATTCTTAATCAATAGAGCATAAGAATTCTTCTACTATATTTAAGTTGGAAAGAAGAAGGTTGCAAACAATCTTTCACTTGCAGTTTGTTCATCCAATTAAATTTTTGCATATGATAGAGTAATATTGTGTTCTTTTATTCTGCCAACTACTTGAGAGAGTAATGCTATTTGTTTTCTGATGGATTATTCTGTTTTCCGACATTGTTGTTTGGTTTCTAATATAATTAGTTTGATTTATTTTATCATAGATCTTTCTATTTAATTTTGATGCTATTGCGAATTTTAGATTGTTGTATTTTTTTCCTTTCCCTGCTCTAGCAAAAGTCTAGGAATTGTGATTCAATTAAAATGCTTCGATTTTCTTCTATCATTTATCAAAATTAATATTGTGAATCAGATCTTTTTTCAATCCGCTTTTAGGATGAAGACCTTAAAGGAGCTTCCTTGATTTCTTCGGCGATTCAAGTGGGAGTAAAATATTATTGAAAGACAGAAGAGACAATGCAATTCTTGAGGTCTTTGGTGTTATGTTATATTCTCAAAAAGTTACCAAAGGGGATGGTTGGAAATTTACATTTGGTGGGGAGGTGCGTCCACCCATATTTAATGACTTAAACACTAGGGTTCCGCATGTTGGAGTCTTTATCTCTTCACACGTGCATAATCTACTAAGTGAGTAGATGACCGTAGGGCCAAGAATTGTCAAATTTCGTTGAGAAATGAAAGAGATATTGGTCCACGAAGTAAGGTGTTTGAGGCATGGAAATATGATACGGGACAAATCTACCACATCGGCGGGAAAAGAAAGAATCTTTCTAAGTCTCAAAATTGGCTAAGGGTTTGGGACCCCAAGGGGTAACCCATGTGTTTAAATGAGGGAGGACCTAGGTGTGCTTGGGTTCTAGGCTAAGCTCACACGCACGCCGCCGCCGCCCGCCCGGTCGTGGGTCGTGGGCCTCTTCTGATAGACCCCCAAATTGTTTATTGATTTTTGGATCGTTAAAACTCCATTAATCTGCACTTAATCTCCTCCCTAAAAGCCTCTTCTGATAGACCCCCAAATTGTTTATTGATTTTTTGAACGTTAAAACTCCATTAATCTACACTTAATCTCCTCCCTAAAAGCTCCTTTATGTTGCACATTAAATCAACCATTACTTGGCTGATTAACTCTCTCACTAATGGCCATAAACAATCATTACTTGGCAGTTGAGAAGTCCCTCCCCTTATACAATATATTGAAGCCTTTTGACTCAATTGTTGAGACTACACAGAACAACACAAATTCTGTCCAAAACGTGAGCAGAAACAGTGGACGAAAAACAGAAAACTCTTCCTCTCTTTTCCATTCTTCAGCAAGTCGTTTCGTGTTTGTTTTCTTCGTCAGAATCAACCTATTTGCTTTGTAGTGTTGATTAGTTGTTGTTTTATCTTGGGAGACTATTGCCCGTCAACGTAAAAGCATATATACGGGGCAATCTTGTCTTAAAGACAGAGAGCCATCTCTCGACTCAGCCACAGTTGTAACAATCTAGATTTAGTGTTTCTTGATTTCAGGTTATCAAGATTCAACATTCAACAAGCTTGCGGCAGTTCTGAATATTGATTTGTTTGTTTATTCTTTCGAACACTTGTAATATTTATTTACGTACTGCTTTATATATCCAACAACAATTTCATACTTTGTTGTATTCGTTTTCGCCTTTATGTAAAGTCGCGGTAATTCGGTTCCTATCTTTTATTTACTTAATTATTGTTTATATATTTGAAGACCAGAATTAATTGACCATAGAGAAAATAATGGAAGAAGGAAGACAAAAGATGGCTGTAGAAATGAAAGGCTGTAAAATCTGATTATTTCATTCATTATGATATATTCCTCAACTTTTAGTAGTTATTCTTTTTCCAAAATACTCCATCACTCTTTGAAAAATTAAAATCACAATTAGACCATTTAATTTGATAGTACGTATATTATGCTGAAATAATTTAATTATTTGTCATATATGATGCGTTTTAATCATTTTTAGGTTTAAGTGATGGTTCAATAAAATAGTGGTTATTTATGATTTTATCTTCTAGAAATATGAAATATCTAATTAAAATAAAAAAACTTAAAATTTTCAATTTTATTTAAGAAACTAATTCAAATAATTGTATTCTCAAAATTATTATAAACTAGAAGTACAAGACATCAAGAGTATCTCAAGGTGACAACCGACAAGCATGCTCTCGTGTAAGAGATATAAATAAATAATGAAAATTAAAATATTTGAGTGTTTAATTGTTTAAGAAGTATTTTGTGAGTACATAATATAACAGAATTGTAATTATATATTGAATTTAGTCATTTACACTGCTCTCCTCCACTTGGGCATAGAATTTGACATTTTTATGAAAAATGAGCAGGTAGGGAATTAAGAAAGAAAATGAAAAACGGAGAGACAAAAATAAAAGGAAAACGGACAGGATTAAATATATACGAGATTCTTACGATTTAATTCAATGAATTTTGGATTATATTTTTCAGTTTTAATTTTATTTTTTCCTTTCATTCTTTGTTTATTGATCTTATTATTAGTTTAGAATGAAAAATAGAGAAAAATATAAAAGTAAATGTTAAATAATAAATTAACATTAAAACGTTAAATTTGATCTATTAGATCTGAAGTCAAAATATTTTTTTGATAAACAAATGTCTATAGAATTTATATATGCGTATACTTTTTCATTTATCTACTTTTAAAAAATTTGCTAATGGAAAACCCAATTCATCTACATCTACTTTTAATAAAGGATATTATAATTTTTATTGAATATAAAATTCATTATTATATGTATATATATAAGAAATTTAATATATTCTATTTTGAGAAAATGTATAATGGTATCAATTTATCCTTTATATATTAATATCGTGGCTTTACTGCGCAAAGCGCGGGCTAATTTACGATGAAACGGATGGAGTAATGGAAGTTGCATGAGAGTTAGGTATTGCAATCAAAGCTTTTTGACCCAAACAGGTTTGTTACGACTGTTTATTCATGACGAATGCCTGAAAATTTATTGAATTTGGTGAAGAGCTGGAGCTTTGAGGGCAAGAGGGACAACACATAACTTTCTGGGCTTTGCTGATGTAACTTGTTAGATCACTGAATCAGATTTTTAGCTGTAACTAACACCTCATGTTCTCATTGGGTTTGATTCTTTTTAGCTCAGCCAATTCTTGACATGCATGTTCCAAATCCAGTAAGTATCCTAGCAAAACCCCTTTTTGACTGAAATAATTTATGCTAAAGATCATGAGAATGTCTATTGTAATTAGATACTATATATTATGTTGGAAATTAGCCTTTGGCGGGAGTTGCGACCGACCAACTTTAACGGCTTAAACACTAGTGTTACGTATGTTGGAGAATCCGGTTCTTCACACATGCATGATCTACTAAGTACGTAGATAACCGTAGGGCCAAGAATCGTCAAATTTCATTGAAAAATGAAAGAGATATTGGTCCACGAAGTAAGGTGTTTGAAGCATGGAAAGTGTGGTATTGTGTTCAATTCTCCCTCATCGGTAGAGGAAGAAAGAATTGTTGTGTATATAAGACTCGAAATTGGTTTGGGGTTTGGGACCCTAAGGGGTATCCCATGTGTTTAAAGGAGGGAGGACCTAGATGTGCTTCGGTTCAAGGAAAGACCACACGCGCGCCGCCGCCGCCCGCCCGTCCGGTTCCGAGTTCCGGGCTCACGGGCTGTGGGTCTTTTGATATTATCTTTTTGGGCCAGAGAACTTTGCCAGAAGTACAGTTTGATCCCAGCAGTTTCGGATCTACGGTTTGGACCGAATTCTTTCGGATGTACGGTTTGGTCCCCGAAATTTCAAGATGTACGCTTTGGTCCCCGAAGTTTCCGAACGTCAGAATTTGGACAGTCAAAGCAGAAACGCCAAACACTCAATTCAGCCATTTATTTTGGCTGAATTACTCCTCCTATAATGGCCAAATCCGTTGGTCTTTCACCATTTATGTTGGTGACTTTACTACCTCCATAATGGCCATTATTTGGCTATTATGGAGGCAGTTTTCAGCCCCTCCATCACCTATATAAACACCCCCTTACACCATTGTTGAGCACTAACAACACATATGATATACACGAAAATATACAACCAGAAAATCAGTTCTTCCTATAACTTCCAAGCATCATTTCGTTACTCAATATTCTTCACGGTAGCTCTTGAGTTTCCTTTGCTCAAGTGTTCCATTGCTGTTTTATCTTGGGAGACAATTTGTCCAGGACGTATAAAGGATACATACGGGGCAATATTGTCTTAAGGACAGTGCCACACTCGACTCAGCAAAAACTGTTTCCATTTTTCCGTCTTCAACAAAATTGTAATTTCAGTTTGTGGTTCTATTGTAATTTTCAGATTTCTAGTTGAATTATTCAATCTTTGTTTATCCTTTCGAATACTTGTAATAGTAATATACTTTCCGTACTGCATTATAAAGTACCATAGAGACAAAACTCCCAACATATTATTATATGACCAGTTCGAAAATAACATGTAATAATGACAATTCGGGGTAATGCCGCACAGACGGTCTCCGAATCTAACCTGAAAATTAAAAAGGCCCACGCCTAACTCAAATTGAAGTTTAATGGACAACAATATCTACGATAACAATAACATACCCAGTGTAATACCACAAAGTGAGATCGGGACAGGTTAGGATGTACGTAGACTTTAACTCTACCTTTGTGAGGTAGAGAGGTTGTTTCCGGTAGACCCTCGGCTCATAAAGAATGTAGTCAATGCAGGATACAAGAAAATAAGACAACAAAATATCCAGACAAATAATAAATAGAATAATACACACATAAGAATAATACTGAAATACTAATACTAAAACAAATGAAATAATATACACATAAAAGTAATACCGAAATACTACCACTAAGCCAAGGAGAAGATGAGATGGCGAGGGTAGCCATCCACCTCTCTCACACACATCACGACAAAACCCAACTACTCACTAACCTTCTATCCTAATCCTCGATCTCAAAATCTTTCTATCTAAGGTCATGTTCTCAGTCAGCTGAAGTTGTGTCATATCCCTTCTAATCACCTCCCCCAATTCTTTTTCGGCCTACCTCTACCTCTCCTAACTCCTGCGACCGCCAATCTCTCGTACCTCCTAACTGGCGCATCGTCACACCTCCTCTTCACATGCCCAAACCATCTCAGTCGTGCCTCCCTCATCTTGTCCGCCACAGAGGCCACTCCAATCTTGTCTTGTATAACTTCATTTCTAATCATATCTCTCCTCGTATGACCACAAATCTATTTGAGCGTCATCATCTCCGCAACCTGCATCTTTTGAACGTGACAGTTCTTAACTGGTCAATGCTCTACCCCATACAACAATGCTGGTTTAATCATCACTCTGTAGAATTTACCTTTCAGCCTAGGCGATACTTTCTTATCGCAAAGCACTCCGGAGCCGAGCCTCCATTTCATTCACTCTGCTCTAATACGATTTGTGACATCATCGTCAATCCCACCATCCTCTTATATTATGGACCCAAGGTACTTGAAGTCATTAAATCTCAAACTCATGATGCTATCCATTTCATACACCCTGCTCTAATCGGTACAACATTTTTCATGAGCAGAATTATTTAGTCCATAATTGTATAGACTAATTAATTCATAGTTTTGTCTAAACTTGAATTTAACATTCTTTTTCATTGGATAGCCTATTGTAGATAGTTGTAACTTTGTATGCAATAATAAGGATATAATCACATTAATTATCAAGATAAGCTCTGTAACTAGCTCGCTACACTTCATGTTGGAATATTAGACCATATGGCCACTTCTTTGTTTTTGTTAATGGTGATAATAATAATACTTTATAATGTTTTCCAAAGTAGTTTTGCCACGGAGGAAAAATAAGTAGGCATATTACTAAATTGTGATCTTATCTACACATTGGTCAGCTAAATCATTATGTATTAGATTAAGATCATAGTACAAAAATATATGCTATAAAATAATAACAGAGAGGCATCTTTGGCAAAAGAAAATAAGAAAAGGGAAGAGTCAAGAGAGTATTTGATTCATTGATTGACCTTGGTTATAAAAAATATTAACCTGAAAATATTATTAATGTTTATCCCAAAAAAATTACAGTTAAATTTATTAGTGATTTTAAGGATACGTGAATTGATTTGTTATAAATAAGTATAAAGTAATGACAATTAGTAATGAAATCAAGTGAATGTAAAACAAGAATGTAATAGAATAAATCTGAGTTGTATGAACTTAAGAGGAAATCCTTCGATGAAGTTAGCCCCTGAAGAACACTTAGCCTTGATGAGCTCTATGAATCCGTAATAATAATAAGGCAAAAGAACAAAGTAATTGCTATATGATTTCTGATGTGTTTTACAATAGAATGAGAAGCTCTACTTATACTTGAGTTGTGGGGTGTCATCCACAAATCATGTCTCCTTAATTATCAATATTAATGCTACAATAAAAGCTAATAAAGGCCGGATGAAACTTGATCTTTGTGTAACGTTTCTGTAACAGACACATCTTGAATAATGTTTGACTGGTGAGTTGACATGCTTCTCCGGATCCTTTGTATTTCTGCCTCTGAATCTTCTCCCGGTGTCAACTGGCTCGGTCACATCCGAATTTACCTCGACTGCTACCTCACCATTCATAACTTACATCCGATATTAAATCCACCTAATCACCTCAAACTCTTATCTTAATCTCACCACATGTCATTCAGATTTCACCCTATACAACTAATATATAAGAGGGGGCTCTATGGCAAAAGAAAACAAGAAAATTGTGTGATACCACGATTTGAATTGTATTTTTTTTACTATTATTGAGCTATATATTTTAGGGATACTATAAAATTTCTTCATAGGAAAAAAAGAGAATGACGGGAAGAAATGACAATGTAATCATTTGCTAAATCTTTTAAACTTTTTAGAAAATCAGAAAATAAATAGAAAATAGAAAACTGCGAAGTGCAGAAAGTAGACGACTTATCCGGTTCCATTTCATTGTCCTATTTTAATTAATTTAAGGTAAGATGAGTATGTCCAAAATATAGGCTTGATACATATTTTGCTTTCTAACCTGTACTGAAATTCCTTTGATACATCTTTTTTTTACACATCAAATTTTCTGTAATTGTAGTTAATATGCACCACTGATATCAATTCTTCAAATATCAAGAAAAAGTTTTGTAGAAATTAGAATAATGAAAATAACACTCATGATTAGTTTTTGTAAAATATCCCGTCTAATCCATAGAGAATTGATTCTACATTTATGCGTTATCCACTTGCTTGCTATAGTACTAACATAATCAATAAATAGTGGAAGTATAGTTATTTTTCTTTGTCCTAGGTGGACCCCATGGCAATAGGCAACTCCATTTGCATTGCTGGTTTTCAGCCATCGATTTTGATGGTTTTTCTTTTTAAAGACCTTTTTTTATTCTGCTGAGAAACACAGAAGAGCAGACACTTGATTTAAAAAAGAAACAAGAAAAAAAAAAGAGAGGAAAATAAAAAATGAAAGAGTTGCTCTTCAGTTGGTTCAATCACACACACTGATTCAGAAAAAGCCCTTTCTTTTTTCTTCTTTTATCATCTTCCTTCCTTTCTCATCTCTCACCTTACAACTGAAATACAGATATATATATATATATATATATAGAGAGAGAGAGAGAGAGAGAGAGGAAAATAAAAAAGACTTAATCTTTTTTCTGTATTGATATTTATTCTTATATTTGCATAAGTAGAGGTTGATTTTTGATGGATCTGTAGATCTAAGGCTTTTAGAACCCACATGTATTGCGACGTTTTACTCATACCTCCTTCATTTCAGTAATTTACCAGAAAAAGAGTAGCATATAAGGCCTAATCACAACTGTGAGTCTTCTTTTTTTCTTTATTTAGGATGCACTTTATCAAAGATGTGAACTTGGTGTTGTTTTTATGGTTTCCTGTGGGTATTTACTGTTAGTTTTTGTTCATTTGCACATGTGTTTTTATGGGTTTTGGCTTTTACTCCCTTGGTCACAAATTATTTATGGCTTTTGTTTTACAGGTCCGTTAAGAGTAATCACGACAAATAATTTGATACGGTGAGAGTACAACCTTAAAATTGACCTCCCTTTTTGGACAGTAATGGGTTAGTTTGACCCTCAAGTTGTTCTCAAATCTTGGGAGATTTCTAGTTTGTAGGTCATGCTATTGGTTTTGTTGATAAAGCTATGATCTTGGTTCTCTTCTGTGATAGTTGAAGTTGTTGTTTTCCTGAATCTCTTGTTGTATTTGTTACCAATTTGTAGGATAAGGGAGTAGTGGTGAAAGTTTTTAGTTGGACAGATTTTGCATCCGTTTGGATGTTGAGGAATTAGCGGTAAGCAAAGGTGAAATGAGGGATGTTATCAAGGTTGATAAATTTCCTGAGGGCATGTTGCCGGTTATCATCGGACCATTATGTACACATTGGTCCTGATTCAGCTGGAAGGCATGACGGACTTCTTTGGTATAAGGACAGTGGACAACACTTACTTGGTGAGTTCTCTATGGCAGTTGTTCAGGCCAACAATTTGCTTGAGGATCAAAGCCAGATTGAGTCGGGTTCTCTAAGCTCGCTTGATTCTGGCCCCTATGGAACGTTTGTCGGGGTATATGATGGTCATGGTGGGCCTGAAACATCACGATATATCAATGATCACCTCTTTCAGCATCTCAAGAGTAAGCATAATGGATTTTTTTTTACTAAACTGTCGCTCTAGTATATGCCGATAGTGTTGAAGAATTAATATAGCTTTATAGCTTGATCTTGATTACTCGGCCTTAAATATTGCAGGGTTTGCAGCTGAACAAAATTCCATGTCTGTTGATGTAATACGTAAAGCATTTCAAGCAACAGAGGAGAGATTCCTTTCTCTAGTTGCGAAGCAGTGGCTAACGAAACCGCAGATGGCTGCAGTTGGATCTTGCTGTTTAGTTGGGGTGATCTGTGGTGGGACCCTTTATGTTGCCAACCTTGGTGATTCCCGGGCTGTTTTAGGGAGAGTTGTCAAGGCTACAGGAGAGGTTCTAGCCCTTCAGCTTTCAGCTGAGCATAATGCAAGTTTTGAGTCTGTCAGACAGGAATTGCGTTCTATGCATCCGGATGACCCACAGATAGTGGTTTTGAAGCATAACGTATGGCGTGTAAAGGGCCTTATACAGGTATCATTATTGCACCCGTATTTTATCCTTCTGTTTTGGTTTGCTTAATGAGGGATGGATGAAGGGTTATACTATCGATTTTATTATTTTAACTGCAAGGCTAGGTTTTTATCCTGCATTATGTGCTTTACATGGATTCCTGTTTTAATATTTGTATTAATCTGACAGATTTCGAGATCTATTGGCGATTTATATCTCAAAAATGCTGAGTATAATAAGGAGCCATTGTATGCAAAATTTCGTTTGCGAGAACCTTTTAAAAGGCCCATATTGAGTGCGGATCCATCAATTTCAGTGCATGAACTTGAACCACATGATCAATTTCTCATACTTGCTTCTGATGGTCTTTGGGAACATCTTAGCAATCAAGAGGCAGTTGATATCGTCCAAAATAGCTCTCGCAACGTATGATCCTTCACTTGAAAGCATACCATATCTTATTCTTCTTTTAATTTCTTAAAATTACTTTTATACAGTCATGGATTGAAAGCTGGTCTGATTTCCTTAGGCGGTGCATGTCTATATTTTAAGCATATTACAAACTGAATCCACATATCCTGGTATTTCTCTCTTTGCAGATCATGTAAATGCACTACTGCCTCGAAAACAGTAATTATAATGTACTCCTTTTTTTGGTGATACGCAATTGCATTTCATCTAATAATTACATTGTCTTCAATAATGGTGCATGGTATTCACTTGTTAGTGTGCTGAATTCGATGTTGAGCTTATTAGGAAAATAATTACGTTTTCTAATTTCCAATCTCAGGGAAGTGCTCGGCGGCTTGTAAAAGCTGCACTGCAAGAAGCAGCAAAGAAAAGGGAGATGAGGTATTCTGATCTGAAGAAGATTGATCGTGGTGTGAGGAGACATTTTCATGATGATATCTCGGTCATAGTCGTGTTTCTAGATTCAAATCTTGTGAGTAGAGCCAGCTCACTTAGAGGACCCTCTATATCTCTGAGAGGAGGTGGTGTGAACTTCCCAGCAAAAAGTCTGGCTCTCACATAACCTGGTACTGCTTCAACTTTTCACTCTGTTGTATACTTTCTGTGTCCTTTCTGAAACTTCTTATGACAAGATCCTGTAGTAGATTAAAGAGAAATAACAAAAGGCGCACCGCTAATTTATTCTTTTGATGTGCAATGTAATGTTTTTTGATGTTCAACGTAATGTTTAACTTGGAACAGGCGTCTTATTAACTTTATGAGCAGGAAAGAAGATCGAATATTTTTACCTTATACATTCTTTCTTGAGTATGAACTTTTCTGCTTATTTCATTGTCCTTTCTAGCCACCTGTTTGATCCGAAGGCTGATTAACACAGATGGTATAAAACTGAAGACCAATGAATGAAGAATTATTATGTTCTATCATTTTACCTACTCCCCTTTTTGCCGTGGAATTGTAAATACTGGAAACTTGATTATTTGGGCTTCATGATTAATCATTCAAAGTTACTAAGAATTGTAAATAAGACGATATATCGAGGATTTTTCCACTGGAGACTCAATTGATTTGTCTATGTCCAATTCTTGGCACCTAATAATCAGCAGTCAAGAATCCGTCGATATGTTTTAATTTGGCAGTACAGCATTGATCACTAGCACCTTCCAGAAGCAGCACTGAATAATGGATCATGTACTTTATTGAACATTATTGGTTTGTTTGACCAACAGTAGTATGTGGGGGACAGCTTGAAATTGACCATTTCTCCGTGGTATCCATAAAAGTTCTTGTACATGTTTTTTACTTTAATGGGGAAAAAAGGAAATTTTCTCTGTACTTCCGGATGGCTGATTAATGATTTATTCAGGTTTCCCTTCTCCGAATTCACAGGTCAATTCGTCCAGCTTTTGATACACTTGTTGTGCTGTAGTTATGGAGTTGCACGATTAAAATTTCATGATTTAAGTTGCTTTTTGCTTTTTACTGCTAACTGGAGTAATTTATACTACTAGCTATTATCATGGAGAAGGGATAGTAAAACATCTCCCTTGTGATTGCCTTACTAGGAACCTATTATTGATTCATTCATGCAGCCGAAATGCAAGACACAATTACACTTCAATCTAAGCAAATATATTAGAATATTCTGTATCTGTGAAGATCCATGATAACTTGATTAGTTTATGCTGGCTATCAACTTAACCCTTCTCCTTTATCTGAGCTTTAGGACCAACAATGTGAGTAAGGTGACAAATTACAACAGCTGAAAAGCAGTATAATGCCTAATTCTATCAAAGATAGGATCACAAAGATTTATATGGAAATGAAACTAAAATACCAAAATATTGCAACTACTGAATTGGGATTGCTTGGAGCCCTTCCTTTCTACTATTGCGCCAATAGAAAGAAGGTATGGCAGTGCAGTATGGCAAGTGGTGGGCCATTTTTAGATCTTCAATTCCTGAAAATTCTTTAATCTACTGATGAAAGGTGAATACACAACTAAAGCCCATAATCAAAGGTCTCACGTTCATTCGAGCTTTGAGAATGAGAAACTCCTAGTAGAGAGAACCTAAATATGTTTTTGCCGTCTTACATAATAAAACTTTTAACTGATACTACTATATGTTAAGCCTAAACTCTTCGTTTCCACTCGTGGTTGTTTCCTCAGTAGTTCCTGTCAGGTCATATGAGTCATCTTCAAAGCTTATACTATAGGCATCTAAGCACCTCAATTTTGTACTCCCAAAGGATAGACCATCTATGTCCACGTAAAATTTTTGCAATCTAATGCCGTCTATGCTAACTGAGCTTTGAGAATAATCAAGTTGTTTCAATCGATGGTTTCCCAGTTCCATTGATTGGCTTGACAAGCTAGCTAATTTCAAAGAACGCTTAGAAGATTGTTTATTTATGGTATTTTCTGCAGAAAAGAGAGCAGCCTCTAGTTCTTGCCACACTTGAGCCATAGTAGGCCTTTCTTTGGGGACTTTGACCACACATTTCAGACCAAGTTGTCCCATTTTCAACATCATTTCCATGTTGCATTCCTCCATTAAGAGATTAGCATCTATTATTTCATCGACGCTTCCTTGTTCTATGCTAGGTCTTGCCTGCATAACAAAGAATGCAGGAAAAAAATTGAAATCAAAATTCCATGAGTCGAAAACTTCATCATGTTGACATAGAATGTTTAGCACATTGCAAATATTACCCAATCTATAATGTGATAATTAGGATGACCTCTAGTTTTCTCGACTACAGGTCTAGCAGCAACAAGCTGCAGTAGTATAACACCATAGCTGTAGACATCTGTAAACGGAGTCAAGTGGAGAGACAAACAGTAGGCAGGGTCAAGGTACCCTGGTGTCCCTTTTATCTGGCTGCTAACATGTGACTGGTCCCCAACAGGACCTGATCTCACAAGTCCAAAATCTGAGACCTTGGCCTCAAAGTTCTCTCCTACTAAGATGTTGCTTGGTTTTATGTCCCGGTGAATTATACTTGGTCTGATTCCTTCGTGCAGATGAGCTATCCCTGGGGTAGCAAGTATTAACATGTATAAAGATCTCATCTTTTATTGATCAATCACATCGAGGCACTGAAAAATTACCTTTAGCAGCTCCAATGGCTATCGTCAGCCTCTGCCTCCATGTTAAGCTTCTTCCTCCCCTCCCTACAACAAGCATTTCCACAAAATATTGAACTTCAGGACTAATCAAGAAATCATGACTTGGAAGTTGGAACTTACCCATGATATAGTCTAGCAGAGAACCATTTGGGACATACTCATACACCAGAATTTTTGCTCCCTTTGGCCCTGTTGACGCATAAAACAAGCATGATGAGCCTTATAATGTTTGCTTTACTTTTTTATCACATCTGCTTTGGCCTGAATTTTGAAAGTTTTTGACCGCCGAAGTGTTAATCTTCGAATGCAATATAATAGTAATAAGTATGATGAAATTACCAGCTTCTTGACAGAACCCCACCAAACTAACGAGATTTTTGTGTTTCACTTTTGAGACCAACCTAATCTCTGCGTGCAGATAGCAATTGTATCAATTACTGCAAATATTCCAGTGTGGAGTCTAAAGAGAAAGAGGTGTGCTCGATTACCATTTTCAAACTCTTCAGTACTTGTGTATGATTCAGTATGTGCCTTCTTTATAGCTAGTGTTCCCTCCCCATCCAATGTTCCTCGATAGACATTTCCAAATGCACCAGAACCAACCAGACAATCTTGACTGAAATTATTAGTTGCCTTCTGTAATTGTTCCAATTGAAAGCGCTTCAACATCAGTTGCTCAGCTTTTAAAGTTCCTAATTACCCAGCAAATGTTAGTAAATGAAATAAAATCTACATAAGCAGATATCCAAATGAATCCAATAGACAATGAATTTGATATAAATGTAATAGAAATGTTATTTATTTCTTGATTAGTTTTGTATTCAACAGAGTATCTAGCAACTTGCAATGCCAATTCCACAAGACATTGAACACAATGGTCCACAATTTGACAGTAACTTACTGATAATTCCTCAAAGGGCGGATACTAGTGCAAAATTTCAGGATAATTACTTGGAGAAATAGTTTTTCAATATTCCATGACGAAGAAAATAGCAACTTGTTGTATCCCTTGAAGATTCACTGACCTTTTTGGTTCGCCGGTAACCTAAAGCATGCATAAAGCTTTCTCTTGAAGTAGAAAAAAATTGAGCAACAAAAAAATACTATCAAAATTCCAGCTGTTACTCCTGCCCATTTGTGTTGCTGACTTTGAAAGAGACCTCGACCCATATTTCTTTTAGTTTTATCCCACTTCTACTCTGCTAGGCTTTCCATGCCTTAATTTTTCTTTGCATTGAACTGCTTTACTAAGTGGGCAAAAGCAAGAATAGGTAGGTCTGTAATACTTATTCAAAAGGATTAGTATCTCTGCCGGCTATCTATTCATTTGTTGTCTTTCCATGCCAATTCAGACTTGGTCAGTTATCCTTGTGCCCGAGGGGCACATATATGGCCAAAGAGGACATGCAAACATATATATACATGTAGTAATGTAGAATTATTCATCTGAAAATGACTTCACAGTAAAAACAAGAGAATGTGATGCATTTGTTTTATAATATATAAAGATATACTCCATATAACAGGGGAGAAGCTTCTAATTTGCAATGATGGTCATGTTTTCCATGATATTATATAATTATTGGCAGCATCAGACAAGTGTATTTAGGAAAGATATCACTGTCTGGGTGTACATTAATAATAAAGATTAGAAGGATTAAAGATACCTACAATGGTCCATCTACTGAAAGCAACCTTCAATATTATATTAACGGCAAGACACACTATTTTAATATCAAATAGGGCATACTACTATAAGATTCATGCAGAGCTGTAAGATTTAAGTCCTGAAAAAATTGTAAACATTAAGAATTCAAGAACCAGGAGCATCATCCCCTTGTCCTACCTTGATTCTCAAGAACAAAGAGGATTGGACAAGTACAATAACTAGTATGTTTTTTTCGGTTGTGTGCAAGTTCTTTTACGTAAAGATTGACATCTAACTAAAAGCTTGACACCAAAAGAACAAATTAATTCAGTATTATTGAAGTGTGTGACCATCTTAAGCTTTTAGATAGAATACAGTATGTTTGGACAAGTACAATAACTAGTATGTTTTTTTCGGTTGTGTGCAAGTTCTTTTACGTAAAGATTGACATCTAACTAAAAGCTTGACACCAAAAGAACAAATTAATTCAGTATTATTGAAGTGTGTGACCATCTTAAGCTTTTAGATAGAATACACTTTTAATATTTGATTATATTTTCAACACGCCCCCTCACGTGCTGGCTTGATTTTTTTTCATGGTCCAAGCACGTGGAATTTTTTTTTGATAATGGGTGGCGGTGAGGTTCGATCCCAGGACCTTTGGCCTGCTTTGATACCATATTGAAGTGTGACCATATGATCCTAAAAGCTTAAGCTCGAATACACTTTTAATATTTAATTATATTCTCAACAAGTATGAAGGAGTCAAACCTTTCAGACTTCCAGGAAATCTACACGAAACTTGGACGTTGCATTGTTCCTTCGCAAGCTTGTTTCTGCAGCCAAACATCAGAATTACAAAACCATCAGAAAACCTAAGTAGAAATTATTTTTGGCAGTTAAATGTAGTGTAAAAATTCTTTCACACTGTCACTGTTTAGAAGTAAACCTCTTTTGCAAATTATGTTGTTATTGTGTTGAAACATTAGGAAAATGTACTCTGGTGCCTTGAATAATTGAGATTGGTTCAAGTTGTTAGAAGAGATTAGTCCAAGTTGTTAGAAAGGTAGTTAGTTTGTTACAAGATTAGTTACAAAGTTAGTTGGGTTGTTAGAGATAATTAACTAAAGATCATTAGAATATTCTAGAAAGGATGATGTGTGTGTATATACATTTGTATTGATATTTTCTGAAATAAGAAAACATTTTTCAAAATGTTGCATATACATTGACACACGAGTTCTCTTTTCTCTACCACAATCCCTCTTCCATTCTTCTTCTGTTCTCTCTTTTCTTATTCATTCTTCACTAATGCAGTAACTAGCACTACTGCAACATGCTTTAATTCTGTAAATCAACATGGTATCAATGCCAAGAAGAAATTGATACGATTGGGCACATGAGATCGATGCGATTGAACATGTTTTCTGTACATGCAAAGCAATTTTGCAGAAGATCTGTGTATAATTTGATGGATCGCGCATGCAATAATTTCTGGAGGTGATAATATGTCAAACAAATTATCGGGAGTGTTGTTGTCAATACTCAAGGAGATACAGACACATGCAAAATGAATTAAGAAGATAGAGGCAGATTTGTGTAAAACAGATCACTGAGGTTCGAATTATTTTTTGTTATTATCAACAGTTCACAAGAGTCGAATAGATAAATCTCTGTGTACTGAGGATTAGTATTGATATCGAAGCATACATTAATAGTGATGGGAAGTAATGGAGAAGATTTAGCAAATGAGGTCACGACAGTGATCACAATAGATCACAATCATCCCTTGTATATGTTTCCTTCATATGCACATGGTTCCTTATCTGTCGGAATTATCCAAAATGGAATGGACAATTATACATTGTGGAGTAGAGTTATGAAGTTGGCCCTACTAGAAAAGAACAAGATAGGATTCATTGATGGAAGTGTAAGGAGAGAAGCCTTCCATGGAGATTTGGCTAAACTATGGGATAGGTGCAATGCAATTGTGGTGTCTTAGTTAATGGGAAATGTAAGTAAGAGCTTACTTACTGGAATGCTGTATAATTCAGACTTATACAATATATGGGAAGAATTAAAGGAGAGATTTGACAAGATTAATAGTTCCAGGGCTTTCTAACTACACAAAGAAATATGTTCCATGAGACAAGGGACACTATATGTATCAATGTATTATTATCGACTCAATGATCTATGGGATGAGTATGATTCTATCATACCAATCCCATCATGTTGCCCAAAGTTAAGAGAATTTGTGGATCACTTACAATACCAAAGACTATTGCAGTTTCTCATGGGATTGGATGAAAGTTACAGCCAAGTAAAGAGTCAGATTCTCATGATGCAACAAATACCTACATTAAACCAAGTATATGCCATGGTCAATCAGGAAGAGAGTCAGAGGATGGTAGCAGGAACTGGTAGGTGATGTTTGAATCAGTGGAATCATCTACCATGTTCATATCTAAAAATGGATATTTCAGAAGTGGAAGTGGAATTCAAAAACAGAAGAAACAATACAATTTCAATGCATATTGTGATCATTGTCATCTAAAAGGTCACTCAAGATTGGAATGTTACAAATTGATGAAGTGTGACTATTGTCACAAGACTGGACATGTGCAGGAGGATTGCTACAAGCTGATTGGATATCCAGAAAATTTCAACAATAAAGGGAAGAAAGCTTATGCAGTCACATGAGGGACTATGTTGTGTGAGGACACTGGACAGGAAGGTGCAGTACAACATCAACATGCCATGAGCACACTTAAACAATCACCAAAGTTTCTACAAAATGCACAACCATTCACAAGTCAGAAACACACTGTTGAAGTAATACCATACAACCAGTTCACACCCAGCCAACATCAGAAACTTCTTGACCTGTTGAACAACAGAGAAAATAACAATATCAATGCCAACATGGCAGGTAAGTATGTTACTGATTCAGGGGAATTGATTAAGTGGATAGTAGATACAAGTGCAACTAATCATATGATTAGTGACCAGAAGTACTTACATAATAACATGTTGACAGAAGGAACAGGAAACGTGCAACTGCCCACAGGAGATTCAACCAGAATCTCACATGTTGGGGAGTACCATTTAGGAGGAGGTGATGTTCTTAGAAGTGTCTTATGTGTGCCAACTTTCAAGTTTAACTTGTTGTCTGTATAAAAAATGACTAAGGAACTGAATTGTAGTGTTACCTTCTTCCCAACATGTTGTGTGTTTCGGGATCTCTCATCTGAGAAGGTGAGGGGGATTGCTAATGAAGAGGCAGGATTGTATAAATTGTCCCTGGATGCTCAGAATAAAGGAGGAGAGTTGAGTAGATGTTTGTCTGCAACTCAACATGTTGATGCAGTCACTTGGCATCAGAGACTATGTCATGTGCCCATGAATGTCTTGAAGAAAATAGCATGTTTCAGGAATAATACTGATTTTGTCTTGAATAATTGTGAAGTGTGTCCTTTGGCTAGACAAACTAGACTTCCTTTCATTGTTAGTAATAATAGAGCATCAAAGTCATTTCAACTAATGCATATGGATGTATGGGGACCTTATAAAACTGAAACATATAATGGAATGAGATACTTTCTAACCATTGTGGATGATGATACTAGATGGACTTGGATTTTTTTATGAGATTGTAATCTGATGTTTCTACACTGATCAAAAATTTCCTTGTTGAAGTTAACACTCAATTTTGAGCTAAAATTCAGAGGGTAAGATCTGATAATGGGACTTGAGTTTTTTAATCAGAATTGTAGTGATCTGTTTCTAAAATATGGTGTCATTCGTGAAAGTTTTTTTCCATACACACCACAACAAAGTGGTGTGGTGGAGAGAAAACATAGACATATTTTAGAAACAGCTAGAGCCATTAAGATTCTCGGAGGATTACTAGATAAGTTCTGGGGACTATGTGCAGAGAATGCAGTGTACATTATTAACATAATCCCCTCTATTATTATAAAGAATAGATCTCCATTTAAAATGTTGTATGATAAGGTACCACAACTTGATCACTTGAGAGTGTTAGGTTATTTGTGTTTTGCCACTATAAACAACAGACATGATAAGTTTGGTCCAAGGCTTGTAAGGTCTATATTTCTGGGGTATGGATCTGCTAAAAAAGGATACAAACTTTATGACATGGAAAATATAACTTTATTCATAAGCAGGGATGTGTTGTTCATGGAAACAATTTTTCCTCTCAAATGAGCCACAACTGAAAACATTAGTCACATCAAGACATATGAATTTATTTGCTATGAAGATTTAGTTTGTCAACAGAATTTTGACAATCCACCAGTACATCCCAGACAACAGAAAAAAGATCAACACATATAAAATAACATGCAGAATGTGGTTCAGCATCATGGTCCTGATCACATAAACACATGACCACCAGGTATTGACATGACCACAGGATCAGATCATGAAGTCAGAAGATCCACAAGGAGCAGCAAACCTCCTATATGGCACAAAGACTACATTACTGCACATGGTTCCTCTAGTTGCCTATATTCTATAACTGATAACATTGCTTATACTGGATCTATCGGCAGGATATCAGGATTTTGTGGCCAAGGTTTCTCTTGACATAGAACCACAGAACTATTCAATAGCAGCAAATGATCACAGATGGGTTGAGACAATGGAGTCTGAGATCAAAGCATTGGAGGACAATAGAACCTGAAAGCTGGTCACTCTGCCAGAGGGAAAGAAGGCTATAGGATGCAGGAGGGTATACAAAATAAAGTACAAGGCAACAGGAGAAGTGAAGAGGTTTAAAGCCAGATTGGTAGCAAAATGATACAATCAAAAGGAGGGGCTTGATTATCAAGAGACCTTTATACCAGTCGTAAAGATGACAATAGTAAAGGCTGTGATTTTCATTGCATCAGCACAACACTGGACAATTCATCATATGGATGTATACAATGCATTCTTACAAGGAGACCTTTTTGAAGAAGTGTACGTGGAAGTTCTAGAAGGATTTGCTGTCAAGAAAGGGAAGAGACAGATGTGCAGGCTGCTGAAATCTCTCTATGGTCTAAAACAGGCATCAAGACAGTGAAACATCAAGTTGAATACAACTCTTATCTCATCTGGCTTTCAGCAGAGTCATAGAGACTATTCTCTTTTCACCAAGCAGAAAAATGGTAGTATTGTAATAGTGCTGGTATATGTTGATAACTTGTTGCTTACTGGAAATGATCCAGTACTGATTCAGTCCACTAAAGAGATATTGCAGTCCATTTTCAAGATAAAGGATCTAGGAGAGCTTAGATACTTTCTTGGCATTGAGTTTGCAAGAAACTCACAGGGTATTATTATGCACCAGAGGAAATATGCCCTGGAGCTTATATCAGATATGGGGCTTGTAGGTGCAAAGCCTGCATCTTCTCCTATGGATATGAACCAGAAGTTCACAACTTGTGAATTTGACAGACATATGGCTATTGTATCATGTTCAGGTCCATCTCGGTAGAAAATCCTGATTATGTGCTATCAGATCCTAGTGTTTACAGAAGACTGGTTGGAAGGCTATTATATTTGACAACTACCAGACCAGACATTGCATTTGTTGTGCATTGCCTGAATCAATTTATGCATGCACCTAAGAAGTCACACATGGAAGATGGTCTCAGAATTGTCAGATATGTCAAGCAAGCACCAGGGCTAAGAATCCTAATGTCCAGCACAGGTATTCCTCAACTCAAAGTGTTTTGTGATGCAGATTGTGGGGGCTTGTGTTAATAGTAGGAGATCAGTTCCTGGCTACATGGTGATGCATGGCTCATCACCAATCTCATGGAAGTCAAAGAAGCAGGACATAGTTTCTAGGAGCTCTGCAGAGGCATTATACAGGGCTATGGCAACCTCAATAGCAGAAGTGGTGTGGCTCACATGACTATTTCAAGATCTTGGTGTGGAAATTCAAACTCCAATACCAGTACACATAGATAGTAAGTCTGCTATTCATATTTTTTTCCAATCCAGTGTTCCATGAAAGAACAAAGCACATTGATATTGATTGCCATTTCATTAGGGACAAATACAAGCAGGATTGATCAATACAGTTTATTTGCCTTTTATGGATCAACTAGCTGATCTGCTTACAAAGGTCCTTGGTAGACAACAACATGATGTTTTACTTTCCAAGCTAGGAATGAAGAACATCTTCATATCCTCTAGCTTGAGGGGGGATGTTGAAACATTAGGAAAATGTACTCTGGTGCCTTGAATAATTGAGATTGGTTCAAGTTGTTAGAAGAGATTAGTCCAAGTTGTTAGAAAGATAGTTAGTTTGTTACAAGATTAGTTACAAAGTTAGTTGGGTTGTTAGAGATAATTAACTAAAGATCATTAGAATATTCTAAAAAGGATGATGTGTGTATATGTACATTTGTATTGATATTTTCTTAAATAAGAAAACATTTTTCAAAAGGTTCCACATACATTGACACACGAGTTCTTTTTTCTCTACCACAATCCCTCTTCCATTCTTCTAATGTTCTCTCTTTTCTTATTTATTCTTCACTAATGCAGTAACTAGCACTGCTGCAACATGCTTTAATTCTATAAATAAACATATTGTCCTGTATCAGAGCATCAGTTTCAGATAATGTATATCAACATTGTTGAAAAATGTACTTGAAATTTTATAGCAACAATAGAACATATCATACCATGTTGTCTTCTTTCTTGATACAGTTTAGTACACAACTATTGCATCAAAATGCTATAAACGTTTATGAATCATGAGAGTTAAAAAATAAAGTTATAGGTTTTCTATAGAAATAAGCAACAAGTAGTTGCTCGTATAAATAATTTCACCTAGTGGGTATTTCTTCTGAAATTTTTCTATAAGGCAGTTGGCAATCGTGACAAGTTTTTTTTTATATTCGTTTCTTTGTTGTATTCTATTATTTTTAAAAATAAAGTTTATAGCAAAATATATTTTACTAAGAATGTCTTCAAAAAGTGATAGACCATCCTTTACAACTAAGTTATATATATGACACACATTTTATATGAAAATGATCTGAAAAAGATGGAGTTAAACTATTTTTAAAAAATTGTAATAGCGTAATTGTTAGAAGAAACGTTATCTAATGTAATAGTCATAATTTTATCAGTTATTCCGTAATAATAGCACACTTGATAAATATTTTATGCAATAAAAGTACCAGTGTGCCTATCATCTATATATCTATACGCTAAGATACATTTTTGCATAGACCATTTATAATCTATCCAATGACAGGGTTACCGTTAAATAATCATGGTCGTTAGTACTACGGCCTATATCGAAGTGATAGCCACTTTGCCATTAAAATGATATAATGAATAACGTAAATACAGTTGATATTCATGTGCAAATTTAAATACATCTCTCTTCACAGTTGATCTAGAAAACCGTTAAAAGTAGGATTATACATATCTCTAATGTAATGAATAAAACCGGGAGATGAAGAAAATGAAAAAGGTAAACCCTCCACAACAACTAATTTTGTTATTGCTTCCCTATCTCTATGTTTATCGTATTTAGGGCCTACAATTCCCCCCGTCATAGGGTTAATTTGACTCTGTACTTGATCCGGGACATTATGTGAACCTTGTCCCGATGGAACGGACGTTTGCGCACCCGATTTTGAAGCCTCGTATTTGGCATACCTAGCTGGATGAGCCCTTGATACGTGTCTCATTAAACCCCCCGTCCCACCGTGACCTTTTCCAGTTTTAAATTTTAAAACATCTTTACAAATTTTACATCTAGCTACTTGATTTTCTACGTCCCTATCAAAAAATGTCCATGCATCTGATTTTAATGGTCGTTTTGTTGGACCTCGTCTCATACTAGGGGGAATAGGAGGCATTTCAGTTGAAGGTGCACTAATGGGTGTGTTGTCATCTACATTAGTGGGTGTATCATCTGGATCATCGTCTAAATTAAAGTCTTCTTGAGTTCCAAAAATAGCTCCTCGTCTAAATCTAATGGTATTGTAGGAAAATGCTCAGTATCAACAAAATCATCTTGTGTAGGAATAGGAGTCTGTCTAGGAATAGGACCCTTGCCCTTGTTGCCCCTACTAGAATAAGCATGACCCCTACCCGTAAACATACGTTTAAATCCTTCCATTATAAATTTATACTTATACTAATAAATAATTAAAGTAAACGAAATTAAGTGCGCTAAATAAAATAAACAGACAATAATAATTTAATGATGGAACGAATGTACCAAACATCGACGTAACGCCGACGTGTAATCGAGAGGTTGAAAATTGAAACTTTGCTCGATGGAAGATCCTTAAGCTAGTTGCCAACTTCATTCCCAAATGAATAAATAAATTGAATATTTAATAGACAATGTAGACTTGTAGAGAGATAGATTAAGAGATTAGAGAGATTGTAGGAAGATTTGTGAGGAAGATGAAGAGAAAATGAGGTATTTATAGTTGAAAAATTGGGTTAAAGTGTAAATATAATAACTTATGGATTAAAAATAAACATTAAGGGGGTAGGGGGAGGCCAAAAATGGTCGTTGCACAACGGTCAAAATGTAAAATGACCGTTGGTGCAACAGTTATTTTTGCATAGGGGCTTCGGGCGGGACCGGGATCGGGTCGGGCCTGGCGGGATTGGGGCGGGCCGGGTTGGACGGACCATGTCCCGTCCCGGTTCGAGTCCCGATACCGCAATTATTTTTAAAAAAAAAAAAACCGGGTTCGGGGCGGGACCTGGCCGGCCTTAATTTGAACTAGCATTCCTTTGACTGGCTCAAGTCTTACAAAATTGAACTTCTTCATCACATAATTCCTCCCGCTAGACCCCTTCTCGCGGAGGATCCCGAGGTGTGGATTACACTTGATGCTACCGTTCTTCGGTGGATATACGCCACTATTTCGGTGGACCTTCTACGTACGATTATGGAGCCCGATACCACGGCTATGGCTGCATGGAATAGATTGCGTGACATATTCCAAGACAACCAACATTCCCGTATCGTCACACTCGAGCAGGTGAATTCTCTCTCGTTCGAATGGACGTATTTCCAAACGTTTCGCATATTGCAAGAAACTAAAGGAATTAAGGCGGATCAACTCCGTAATGTTGGCGCACCGGTGACAAATAATCGTCTAGTTCTACAGTTGGTTGCGGTCTTTCGAGGCCTATAATGGTGTTGGCACTCTCCTTCGCCAAAGCAACCCTCTTCCCGACTTCCATCAAGCCCGCTCCATGCTTACGTTGGAAGAAGCCGGTTTGGCTAAAAAGGCGGCTACGGAGCAAGTCCGCTTGTCATGATGGCATCCTCTCCTAATCCTTCGGGTTTTGTTAATAATTCGGGCCAAAACCATAATCATGGTGGCGGCAAGAATAATCGCAAAAATAATAACAAAAATCGCGGGGGCAAACGCGGTGGTAATGGTGGAGGTTCCGGTAGTCAACAAAACGGCGGTGGGTCCCATCCAATGAACAAGGTGGCCCACCACCCCCATGGGCCCAGCGGTGGGGCCCATGGCGATGGAGCGTGCTGGCAGGGGACCATGGGCCGGCCAGCCCATACCAAAGAGGCAACAGGATATTCCGGCGGCCGGTGGGGCAGGCCAACGATCCGTGCCCAATGCCCAAGAAGTGGCGGCCCATCGGCCGCGGCCCAACAGCAGCGGTGGGAGCGATTACGGGCCGGTCCGTCCACGGCCACGAGTTCTTGGGCCCCGACCTCCGCAAGCCCATCATGCAAAGGCCCTACTCGGACCGATATCGAGGCCGCGATGCACACGTTGGGATTAACTCAACCGGACCAAAATTGGTACATGGACACCGGGGCCACTACTCACATGACTTCGACTCGTGTACTCTCTCATCTTATTCCAATTTGAGCACCCCTGGGGATAATCATTGGTAATGGCGCTTCTATTCCAATTCTAGGGTATGGTCGAAAAAGTTGTCTCCCCCAATCCACCACTCCTCTTGAAAAATACTTTACATGCTCCTAAATTGATTAAAAATTTAGTGTCTGTCCGAAAGTTCACAAATGACAATTCTGTTTCGTTGAATTTGATCCTTTCGGTTTCTCTGTGAAGGATTTCAAGACGGGGAGTCATCTCACGAGGTGTGATAGTAGGGGGATCTATATCCTATCATGCCCGGTGTCGGTCCATGGAGT
Source organism: Anisodus tanguticus (assembly GCA_034509755.1). Classification (NCBI taxonomy): domain Eukaryota; kingdom Viridiplantae; phylum Streptophyta; class Magnoliopsida; order Solanales; family Solanaceae; genus Anisodus; species Anisodus tanguticus. The sequence continues at coordinate 14,027,827 of CM067544.1, forward strand.
CCAAATTTGCCATCGCTTTTGCCCATCTCTCCTTCCATGTGGCATGCTCGTTTGGGTCATCCGGATCTTCTATTTTATCGCTTTTAGATAAAAATAGCTTTATTTCTTGTAAGGGTACGAGTCGTACTCCAATTTGTCGATCTTGTTCATTAGGAAAAATTGTTAAGTTGCCATTTGTAGACTCCAATTCTCATACTTCTATGCCATTTGACATTATTCATAGCGACTTATGGACATCTCCTGTTCTTAGTTCAATGGGTCATCGATATTATGTTCTCTTCTTAGATGATTATTCTAGATTTTTGTGGACGTTTCCAATTGCGAATAAATCACAAGTGTTTTCCGTCTTCATAAAATTTAGAGCGTTCATTCGTACTCAATTCGAAAGAGAAATAAAAAATATTCAATGTGATAATGGGAAGGAGTATGACAATAGGGAGTTTCGAGAATTTTGTGCTACTCATGGGATAAATTTTCGGTTTTCATGTCCTCATACATCTTCACAAAATGGAAAAGCCGAACGCAAAATTCGTTCCATAAATAACATTGTCCGAACTCTCCTAATCCATGCCTCCATACCTCCGTATTTTTGGCATCATGCTCTACAAATGGCCACTTACCTTCTTAACATAATTCCGTCTAAAGGTCGACATATTCTTCCCCTCTCAAAATCTTATATAATAAAAACCCGTCTTATTCTCATCTTCGAATTTTTGGGTGCTTGTGTTATCCGTTATTCCCATCCACCACAATTAACAAACTTCGGCTCGGTCTACTCCGTGTGTATTTTTGGGTTATCCGTCGAATCATCGTGGTTATAAGTGTTTTGATTTATCCTCCAAGAAAATCATTATAAATCGTCATGTAATTTTTGATGAAACCCAATTCCCTTTTACGAAAGTTCATACTCCCGAGCCTAAGTCGTATAATTTTTTGGATGACCAAATATCCCCGTATATTATTCGGAATTTTTCGGACAACTCCCGTGCTCAAAATCCTCCGGCGGCCCACCGCCCGCCGGTCCCACATGCCGTCACCCCCTCGCTTCTCCACCCACCGGAACAATTCCAGCCTATTGGGCCGAGTCCCACCCACTCCGGAACTCGGTCCACTCCTCCGAATCGATTCCGGCTTGTACCGATTTGGGCCAGCGGGCCCACCGCCCGCCGGCCGCTCCGTCCCGAGCCCGTAAAATTCCCAAAATTCCATCACTTCTTCCTCGAGTCATAGACCAAATCACTCGTAGTCGGCGGGGTATTTTTACACCTAAACGACATTTTAATTTACATTCGATGTCTCTAAATCCCCCTTGCCCCGCAATCCCGTGTCCGCATTAAATGACCCTAATTGGAAAATTGCTATGACCGATGAATATAATGCTCTTATTGATAATAAGACGTGGGAGTTGGTGCCCCGTCCATATGGTATTAATATTATCGTGTCTATGTGGATTTTTGCTCATAAGGAGAATTCGGATGGGTCATTTGCTCGACATAAGGCGCGACTTGTTGGTGATGGTAAGACTCGGCAGTTGGAATTGATTGTGGTGAGACGTTTAGTCCGGTGGTCAAACCGGCTACCATTCGCACCGTGCTTAGCTTGGCTCTTTCAAAGACTTGGCCAATCCATCGGTTGGATGTCAAGAATGCCTTTCTACATGGTGACCTCAAGGAAACAAGCCTATATGTATCGGCCGTTGGGTTTCGTGGGATCCCAACCGCCCTCATCATGTCTCGTTTGTTGAAGAAGTCATTATATGGGCTTAAACGAGTCTCCACGTGCCTGGTATACACGATTTGCTTGATTTTGTTTCGACTATTGGGTTCACACACAGCAGTCGATAATTCTTTGTTCATCTACCGTCGTGGTTCGTCATTGGCCTATATTCTCGTTATATGTGGATGATATCATCTTGACCGCCTCCTCCGATGCTTTGCGCGCCCATCATGGCCATGCTCGATTCGAATTTGCTATGAAGGACTTAGGGCCGTTGAGTTATTTTTTGGGGATTGCCGTCAAACGTCATTCGGTGGCTTGTTTCTGTCTCAACGGAAGTATGCTCGCGAGATCATAGAGAGGGGCCGGGATGTCATCCCGTAAGTCCACTTCCACACCGGTTGATGCAAACCCAAAGTTGAGTGCCGCAGCAGTGCACCATACGAGGACCCGACCCGATATCGCGCAGCCTTGCAGAGCCCTCCAAAGATCTCGACCTTTACCGGACCCGATATTACATATGCGCTTCAAATAGGTGTGTTTATTCATGCATGATCCCGAGTTGAGCACATGAATGCAATCAAACGCATCATTCGGTATATTCGGGGACACTAGACTATGGGTTGCACTTATATCCGTCATCTACATCCACACTTGTTTCCTACACGGATGCGCGATTGGGGTGGTTGTCCCGACACCGTACGGTCGACTTCGCTCCGTATGTTCCTTGGCAACAACTTGGTCTCCTGGTCGGCAAAGCGTCGTGCAACGCTATCACGCTCAAGTGCCGAGGCGAATATCGAGGGGTAGCAAATGTGGTCTCCGAATCATGTTGGCTACGTAATTTGCTTTTGGAACTTCATTGTCCCATTCGAAGGCAACCTTGGTATATTGCGATACCATTAGTGCCATCTACCTTTCAGCAACGATGTTTCAACTTACACTTTCTAATTCATCCCTGTCAGCTCAAATCTTGTTGATTTGGAAACATTTAAATGGATCAACATGTTCTAAATGGTGTCCCACGAACTATAAAAGGCTTACCGTAGAAAATATGAATATCTGTTTCCTGGTCAATGGTTGCAGTACAGAAAGAAAGCATTTATGGGCAGTTATTAGAAAACTGAGTAGGCTTGGAAGATTCAGCTCTATTTGTCGAAGTGTAAAACGCTTCCATTTCAGAATTTTCAGCCTTTTAACTTTCCCGTACGTAAGAATCTCCAATCAATACAAAAATGTTACTGGCTCTCTCCATTACTCGTGGTGCCATCCACAACACTGATTTGAATTTTTCAAACATTAATAAAGGCACCAGACCTGCATACCCAGCTTCCAAACCTTGGTGTGATAACAAGCCACTTAGGCGCCATTTTGTGCTATTTTTGCCATGGAGGAAGCTCACGTAGTGTGGGTAAGGGAAGCCAATACTTATGGAAAGTCGAAGAGAAGTATGAAGATCTATGGATTTGCAATTTTGGAAAAAGTCCTTATCTTGTAAATATGAAGGATTTGTACACATGGATTTGTATACATATATTATTTGCCCATTAACACCTTGAGATAGGGTGTAGAAAGGGGTCATTTATTTGTAACTCATCAAGCAAATAATTCAAATCTTGAGCAATATAAAAGCTTTCTTTTGGCAAATCTTTAGTTAGTCTTTCTCATCTAACGTTCTCTTAGCTATCTTGAGTATAATAACGCTGAATTTGCATAACAAGAAACATGAGCAAGTTGTCAAGATGGAGAGCAAGTTGCCAAGTGCCACACGTCACGCTTAGTCTAAGTCTAAGGCCATAACGTTGGGCTATTGAAAATTAAGATGAGTTACCGAAAGGGTTTGAGATAGGAGTGGGATTACAGCTAGTTCTCAAGCAAATAGAATGAGGCAACCAACCGATGTAAGTCAAGCATCCTACCTAAAAGGTTAAACAAAGAAAAAGTAAAAACAGGGAGAACTTGCAACCCTCTAATGCATAGCAGTTTAAAAGTCAAGTGATCCGTACATAACTTTTTGAAACCGGAAAACATTTGTAAAGTGAAGGTACATAACTAACTCTTATCCCTCATTCCCAATTTCCATGACGTAGTTTAACTAACCACAAAATTTAAGAAATAAAGGAAGACTTTTGAATCTTATAATCTAAAATAAATTAAAAATATTTGTGTGTTTATAGATTATCTCGTTAAGTGTAAAAGGTAAAGTTAAAAATTAAATTATTGTCAAATAAAAAAATATATCACTTTTTTTTAGACTGATTAAAAAAAAAGTGTGTCATCTAAATTGAGACAGAGGGAGTATAAAGTTGCAAAGGTCAAGGAGAAGTACATAACTAACAATTGTTGATAAATTCAACAATCATGAGTGACCAAGCTCAATAACACGCAGTTGGCACCGGCAGGCCAAAAAATATCTCATATATCAACTGGCTACAGGCTTGCAAGTAGAGACAGATAAAAATAGTGTACTTAATATTTTTCACTGCAACTGCCAGATTTAGGTACGACTTTATGCAGAGGTGTAAGTCGAAACATCAGCAGCAGAATGGTTTGGTGCATGAACATTTATGGAATGATCTTATGGCCAACTATTGACTAGTTCTTCTTTCCTCCTTGATTGAGAAAAATCAACCACTTCTTGAACATATTCATTTCATTACTTCAACTAAAGTGTTGCCTATATGTAGCACCACAAGTAATTTACAGTGTACAATAGAATTCAGTAGGGCTGGCCAGTGGGCCGGGACGGCCCGACCCCGACCCAACCCCGTCCCGAGCCCGCCCCGGTCCCGCCACGACCCCGCTAAAAAAAAAATTAAAAAAATAAATGTGGCGGGACTCGAACTCGGGACGGGACAATGTCTCGTCCCGCTAGACCCGACCCCGCCCTTTTCTCCCCTTTGCAAATATGACCGTTGCACCAACGACTATTTTAGATTATGGCCGTTGGCCAACGGCCATTTTAGGCCTCCCCCCTCCCCCAACCCCCCTACCCCTTAATATTTATTTTTAACCCATAAGTTATTATATTTACATTTTAACCCAATTTTTCAACTATAAATAACTCATTTTCTCTTCATCTTTCTCACAAATCTTCCTACAATCTCTCTAATTTCTCAATATATCTCTCTACAAGTCTACATTGTTTGCTAAATATTCAATTTTATTTATTCATTTGGGAATTGGGAGTGAAGTTGGCAACTAGCTTGAGGATCTTCCATCGAGCAAAGTTTCAATTTTCAATCTCTCGATTACACGTCGACGTTACGTCGGCGTTTGGTACATTCGTTCCTTCATTAAATTATTATTGTCTGTTTATTTTATTTAGCGCACTTAATTTTATTGTCTTTAATTATTTATTATCATAATTAAAATGGAATGATTAAAAGGTATGTTTAAGGGTAAGGGTAAGGGTGATTCTTCTAGTAGGGGCAACCAGGGCAAGTGTACTTCTTCTAGTCATCTTATTCCTACACATGATGATTTTGTTGATACTCAACATTTTCCTACAATACCATTAGATTTAGACCAGGAGCTATTTTCTGAAACTCAAGAAGACTTTAATTTAGACGATGATCTAGATGATATACCCACTAATGTTGATGACAACACACCCACTAGTGCACCTTCAACTGAAATACCTCATATTCCCCCTAGTATGAGACGAGGTCCAGCAAAACGATCATTAAAATCAGATGCATGGACATTTTTGATAGGGACGTAGAGAATCAAGTAGCTATATGTAAAATTTGTAAAAATGTTTTAAAATTTAAAACTGGAAAAGGTCACGGTGGGACGAGGGGTTTAATTAGACACGTAGTAAGTGCTCATCCAGCCAGGTATGCCCAATACCAGGCTTCAAAACCGGGTGCGCAAACGCCCGCTCCATCGGGACAAGGTTCACATACTGATACTGTCCCGGATCAAGTACAGAGTCAAATTAACCCTATGACGGGGGAAATTGTAGGCTCTAAATACAATAAACATAGAGATAGGGAAGCAATATCAAAATTAGTTGCTGTGGAGGGTTTGCCTTTTTCATTTCCTTCATCTCCTGGTTTTATTCATTACATTAGAGATATATATAATACTGCTTTTAACAATTTTCCTAGATCAACTGTTAAGAGAGATGTATTTAAATTTGCTCATGAATATCAACAATATTTACGTTTTTCATTATATCATTTTAATGGCAAAGTATCTATCACGTCTGGTATAGGTCGTAGTACTAACGGCCATGATTATTTAACTGTAACTTGTCATTGGATAGATTATAAATGGTCTATGCAAAAACGTATTTTAGCGTATAGATTTATAGATGATAGGCACACTGGTACTTTTATTGCAGAAAATATTTATCAAGTGTGCGATTATTACGGAATTACCGATAAAATTATGACTATTACATTAGATAACGCTTCTAATAACAATTACGCAATTACAATTTTAAAAAATAGTTTAACTCCATCTTTTCCAGACCATTTTCATATAAAATGCGCGTGCCATATATATAACTTAATTGTAAAGGATGATCTATCACTTTTTGAAGACATTCTTAGTAAAATACAATTTGCTATAAACTTTATTTTTAAAAGTAATAAAGTACAACGTAGAAAAGAATATAAAAAACTTGTCACGATTGTGGACTACCTTATAGAAAAATTTCACAAGAAGTATCCACTAGGTGAAATTCTTTATACGAGCAACTACTTGTTGCTTATGACTATAAATTACCTATAACTTTATTTTTTAACTCTCATAATAAAAAGTCAGCTGATATGATTTTAGATAGTGATTGAGTAAAAATTTCCGAACTTATTGTATTTTTAGAGAAATTTTTTCAAGCAACAAAAGAATTTTTCGGTATATATTATCCTACTATTTCAACTATGTTATTTTATATAACTCTAATATTTTTATTACTTAGTGAATATATGGAAAAATCAGCTTATAAGGCAGCTATTAAAAAAATGTTTGTCAAAATAAAAAAATATTTTATTCCTATTCCCTCTATTTATATTATTGGTTATGTATTAAATCCTATTATTAATATAGACGGTACTAAATCACTAATTGAAACTATTTACGATTGTATAGAAGTACTACCACCTCCAAGTCCCAAAAATCTAAATCACCCACCACCTATTGAACAAACTAAAGAAGAAGTGGTGTCTAGCGTAGAACACCAATGCAAAAATATATATAGATTTTATCAACAAGAAAATGCTAGTAACTTACCGGCTTCCATACCATCTTCTTCATCTTCAACACAACCTCACAAAAGACATGTTGTTTCTGCGGCTAGTATTGAAAGCCTCAGAAATAGAATGTGCGGCCGTACCTCTACTACTAACCAAATTATCGAGTTGGATATTTTTATTTTGCAGGGTTCTGTACCGTATCAAGAAGTTATCAATAAAGATGGACATGAAGACTTGCTGAAATACTGGAGGGGGAATGAGAAGACCTTTCCGACACTTTCATTGATGGCTCGAGATGTTTTGAACATTCAAGCGTCATCAACTGCGTCGAAAGCGCTTTTTCTGTGCAGATATCAAATAGGAGACCACGTACACTCATTAGCCGGAGACAACTTGGAAATTGCGTATTATTCGGAGATTGGATACGAGCGGAGCGGAGAAGGTGCGGTCAACCGGAGATCAACGAAGAAGATGATGAAAACTACAACGAAATCTTAACCGAAGGTAGTGGAAGCGACGTGGATCAATTTGACCAACAAATACCAATTCCAACCGAAGAACCACAGGAAATCATCAAGCAATTAAAACAGGTTTTTTTGAGAATGTAATTTTTTTAATTGCAATTTTATTATGTAATTTACAACTTTTGGACAACACCACAAAGTTGCAATTTAGATTTTAGACAATTGTATTTGTATTACAAAAAAATCATATGTCTATTAAATAATATAAGTGGCACAAAAACAACATTGAGATGTTTTTATTACACTATCTTGCTTTGTTTATTGAGTTTTTTTTATACATATGTTATTTATTTATTTATTTAAAAAGGAAAACCCGCCGTACCCCGCCACGAGCCCGACCCCGACCCCGCCCCGACCCGATACCGACGGGATCGGGATTGGGACGGGACTGGAGCAAGTCCCGCCGGACCCGACCCCAACCCCTTCTCCCGTCCCGCCCCGACCCCGCCAGACCCGGCCCACTGGCCACCCCTAGAATTCAGTGACAAAGTCAGATTTTTTTACAAAGAGGATTCAAATTATAATAAAATAAATACACGAAGAAACTAAGGGGCCCAACATCTACGGTATATTCATAAAAATTAATATTAACCTTGCATATATAGTATTACCCCTTCCGCCCCCTTGGCTCCACCGGATTTCATACCCAGACTAAATTATCTATTTTGGTTGGCCGAATACTTTCTTGAAAGAACGTTGTTTAAGAGGAGAATTTCATATGTAAGTAATCAGGATCAAGGAGATTGCAAAACAAGAGGCACACCAATACAAAGGTGCTACTTTGTGGAACTAGAGTACACTATGATTGCTCAAAATTCTATACAGGATGGTAATCGACTACAGCAATCAAGCTCAAAGGAGCACATAAACTACATATATTTCCAGGAAAATTGGTACAAGTAAGGACAAAAAAATAGAGAACTCCTACAACCGAGTATGAGGAAATAAAATAACCATGTTATAATTTACAGAGTACAGTCACCTAAGATCCCTTCTGCACAATGGACAAGATCCATGTCTCAACAGCCATGTATCAATGCACGGAAGGTGAAACATGTGATGACATTGTGGTAAACATCTAGCAGTCTCTCCCAGTTGAAAGTCCTGGAAACATAGAAACCGAAAACAGCGTTCAGAATCAATTAAGTAATTCAATAACAGACGGTAGAATAGCAAACAAAAGGTATAAAAATGTATCTAACCTGTAGGCAGACTGAACAGGAGACTCTCTCTCCAGAATCATCCACATCATTATCATTCGTAATTACAATCTTAGGGATCTTTTCAACAGAATCTCCAGGTAAACCCTTTGCAGTTTCAACGGCTATATCGAAAATGTTAGGGAGCTCATCATATGCAGTTTCAACGGCTCCCATCTGTTACAACAATAAGAGAGTGTTACAAATGAAGGTAAATCAAGTTTCAAGCAGAAATCTACAAGTCCACAATTTAGGCCGCAACATACCTGATTTTGCACTGCACTTAGCATAGCTGGACCAATCCGCTCACGAACTAGTCTACCGCTTAACAGGCTTGCAATTACATCAATCTGTACATTTCAAGTGTTTTATCAATTAACCATATGCCAATGTATCATGAAACAGAACTTACATTTTTCTTATTCTGTTTGTATACAGATTGGATCTTACTCTATTGGAAAGGGAAATATTTTCTCACATAAAGTTATCCCTTTTATAGAAGTTATGTAATCACTCAGCTGGATTTTTAACTATATGAATGAGAAGAAGCAACAACGCTTACCAAGTAAAGAAGACATCTAATTCCAGATTCATCAGACTGCCATAGTAATAGAGATGATTCAAAGACTTCAAGAGAGAAAACAGCACCAGATATGGCACCAACTGCAGCACCTCTAACAAATCCACTTTCTGTCTCTTGACCTATCAAAGCTCCTGTCATTGCTCCTAATAACGTGCCCACTGCAGCAACCAATCCCATTCTATATTAGTTTCATCATGGAGCTAAAAAAGAAACAGCTTTTAGAAATTAAAAAGCCAAAAAAATTGAACAGGAAGGCCATATACAGGGTCAAAAACAGTGGCCACTTGAAGTGCAATATCTGAAGGAATGGTCAGAAGAGACTGAGTGGTGCACTTATTAAGGTGCTCAGTTTAATTCCTAAGAGTTGAGGGATGAACTCAACTTACTGCACTATTTATCTTATCTTAAAGTCAATGGTGCATCCATCCTTTTAAAATCCTGATCCTGAATTTTACTCTAGGTTAAAAGGCCAAAATTTCTCTATCTTAGATTGTTTCATACCCTAATTTCAAGTCAAAGAATAAATTTAACAAGGACATCAAATTGGCGATTGTAGAAAAAATTTCCAAGAACCCCTTGTTATAAAATTGTAAGACATCAAATGGGAGGCACAATTTTGGGGCAAATCAAATATAACCCAACCCACACGGCAGAAAGAGGAACATACACAATCAAACAAAAATAACAATAATAAGAAGAAGAAACGTGACGGTAATAATAATAATAATGAAATAATACGCACCTAATGCAAAGAAGAAGGTGAAGATTGCAGATAATACATTGCCAACGATTGTAGAGACAGCAAGGCTGAAGCAATCTTTAGCCCTTTCAACCAAATCCCCAATTGAAAAAGAAGAAATAGAGGATGATGAAGGCAAAGCACGAGATGGGTATGCGTAAAACTCCATTCTTTTTTTTGTTGTTGATTGATTGATTGATTCAAGAAATATCTTGGGGTTTATCCTATTGGGGGCTCCGAAAAAGCAGCTATATTAGTTAGTTGAAAGTAACGGTTGTATATATAACAAGAGGCAAAAGGGAGTAATCTTAGTTGCTAAGCCAAGGGTGATGACAATAACCTACACAAACCAACTCGCATTTATGGCGTTGCTTACTTTTTTCTTCTCTCTCTAACGATGATGAGAAGAAAAAATATATATGATCTAAAATTTGGCTTCACACCACAAAGAAAGTGAAGCTTCCTTTTTGACAAACGAAAAATATTTCTGTCTTTCGTAATTGCTATAGCGTTTATGTGATACACGAATTGAAAATTGAAATCACATGCCAAGCTTCGTTTTCTTCTTTGTAAGTTGGAGAAATGGTTGTGGAAGGGTTCTTTCATTGGATTTGCTATGTTGCGGAGGCTGCCTTTTATAGAATTCTCAGTAGATATTTATTCCCCTTTTATTAATCATATACTCAATTTATTTCATTTTATGTGACATAATTATTTTTTTAATCTGTCAAATAATATTTTTATATTTAAAAGTAATTTGATTTTAAAATTTTGTTTACTCTAAATATGATTATATAGTCACATTTAAATTTGATAAAATCATAATTAATAATATTTTCATTAATAATTATGATTATTGTAATTAGTGTAATATCTTATGTATATGGTAGGGAAATTAGAATAGTTTAGGAGGCATGATTTTAGCATATCTTATCTTATTGTTATCTTAATTCATGCTTGTAATATTGGTATAATTACCACCTCATTAGAAGGAAATGATGAGGAGAATATTATTTTACATGATAGAATCATAATTAATATAAAAATTATTAATTACATGCAGTTGTCGCCTAAAAGTTCTTACACAAATTATATGTTAAATTTCTTAATTAAAATCGTTGACCCTCATAATTCTTTAAGAAATTAATGATACTTAATAGCTTTTCATCTATAGAAATAAAAAGATTTGGTGTAACTCAAATAACAAGTCATAGTATTTCATATTTACTATTTGAGAATATCGTAAGGGTAAATATTACTTAATATTTTTAAAAAAATACATAGCCTAATTGTATATTTTCACTTGTCAGTGGTCTTTTGTCCTATGTATCAAAATTATCATATTTTATTATTTCGCTATTTAAAGTATTTTTTTATTTAAGAAGGAGTTACGTTATTATAATACTGATAAAGTTTATTGATTATTTACATATAGGGAGATAAAATGAATAGTATGATAGTAATATAGTTCTAAGAAATTATATTTTTTCATTGTTTGAAAGTTAATATGTTAGAGTTGATTTGCATTTAATAATAACTTTTATTTCATTGTATTGTTTATACTTGTAAAATTATGTTATATATAATTACAAGTTGTAAGTAGCTTATATATATATATATATATATATATAAACCATTATTTATAATTTTCTTATATTTTTATGTAATATTACCTATTTTAAAATATTTAATGTAATTATATTTTTTTATGAAATACTAAAAATTAAATACCCATGGGGCTTACGCCCGTGCCTCAGGGCTTACGCCTCGCCGAAGTATATGTAAAATGGCCCGCCTTATGCCCCCGCCTTTTAAAACACTGAATCTACTCATAAACAAAACCTGAAGAAGTAGGTTTTTATCCACTTCACAATGTTTCTGTAGGAATATGTTCCTTGTCTTTCATTGATCATTGTGTACAATATATATAGTGTTACATAATTACAAACTAGGTAACTAAATCTTTCTAATTACAATTGGAATATAAATTTACCTAATATAAAAGATATACAAAATATGATAATATTATATCCATGGTAATTTACAAGATATGGTAATATTCTATCACACCCCCGCAGTTGAAGCGGGAGGTTCTCGTACGCTGAGACTGCTCGAAAGTCATCAAAGAGTATGCGCGGAAGTCCTTTAGTGAATATGTCAGCAATCTGATATCGGGAAGGAACATGAAGAACACGAACTTGTCCACGAGCAACTTTCTCACGTACAAAGTGAATATCCATTTCAATGTGTTCAGTGCGCTGATGTTGAACGGGATTGCCGGAAAGATATATCGCACTTACATTATCACAGTAAACCATTGTAGCCTTATGGAGTGGGCAGTGAATCTCAAGTAGAAGGTTGCGTATTCAACAAGACTCAAAATAACATTTGTTACACCTCTGTACTCAGCTTCGGCACTGGATCGAGACATAGTAGGTTGTCTTTTAGAAGACCAAGAAAGCAAGTTATCTCCGAGGAACACACAGTAACCTGGCGTGGATCAATGAGTGCCAGGACATCTACCCCAGTCACATCAAAATAAGACGTGAGACCAGAGAGTGGGACTTGTACAGGTGTAAGCTAAAATAAAGAGTACCTTGTACCTATCGCAAAATACGTTTGAGGGCATTCATATGTTCATCCGTCGGGATGTGCATATGTAAGCATATTTGTTGCACGATATATGATATATCTAGTCTCGTGAAAGTGAGATACTATAATGCTCCTGCTAAACTGCGATAGTGACACAGGTCGGCATACAGAGAACCCGAAAAGGCACTGAGTTTGGAATTAATATCCACCGATGTGTGGGACCGGTTTTGCAAGACATTATGCCTGCTCGGTCAAGAATCTCTTTGGAATACTTCCTTTGACAATGAAATAAACCACTTGCATGTCTCGTAACAACAATGCCTAAAAATAGCTTATGGGGCCAAAATCCTTCATAGCAAACTCAGAGGAAATGAGTGACATAATGGATCGGTGAAGTGCATCAGAAGATGTGGTGATGATGATATCATCAACATATAATAGGATGTATGTCATGCCATTACCCTTGCTATAGATGAACAATGAATGATCAAATTTGCTATGTGAAAACACGATAGAGGATACAAAATCAGCAAATCGTTGGTAGCATGCACGAGGAGCTTATTTCAGTCCATAGAGTGATTTCTTCAAAAGACACACAAAATCTCCCTAAATCCTATAGGCTGATGTATATATATTGTTTCATGAAGGTCTTCATGCAAGAAAGTATTTTTGACGTCAAGATGATGAATAGGCCAAGATTTGGACAAATCAATACTGAGAATGGTCCGAATAGTCGTTGGTTTCACCACCGGGCTGAAAGTTTCATCACAATCCACTCTCATTTGTTGAGACTTGTCATCACCTACAAGACGACCTTGTGTCTCTCAAAAGAACCATAAGATTTCTTTTTATACCAAAAATCCACATAGAATGAATAATATTAGCATCAGAAGGATTAGGTACTAGATCCCACGTCTTATTTTCAATAAAAGCATTATATTCGTCAATAATTGCATTTTTCCAATTAGGATCGGACAAGGCATCTTTCGAATTATGAGGAACAATGGAAGGGACAACCAAAGTGGACAAGTTAAATAGTCATTTGGGTTGCCACAGGAGGTTGGACAAGATTGGGATAGGGTGGCCGAGAAGGGACAGTGGCATCGAGGAGAGAGGGGTCGGCCGAGAGATAGCTGAGACGGAAGGCAATGACGAGCTGTTCCGAGGGGAAGTTGGGTGGACTGCCCACCTCGGGATGACAATGGTGGGGACGGTTGCCGGTGACGACTAATTTTGCAAGTGATGAATTAGAAGGGAATTTAGGCCATCATTTAGGAATTCATAGGAATTAGGGGATGGAGAATTGAGTTTGGCAAAAGGGAATTGGGACTCATCGAATATGACATGCCAAGAAATGATTATTTTCCAGCTTGACAAGTCGTAACAATTGTAACCTCGATGATTGGGGTAGTCAAGAAAGACGCACGGGGATGACCGATGTTGCAGTTTGTTGATTTGTGTGGAGGGATGGAGGGGGGGTAACACAGACATCCGGAAGTTTGTAAATGCTTATAAGATGGATCCCAAGATAGAGAACTTGAGTGGGAGACTTGTGTTTGAGAGACTTTTATGGGAGAATGTTCAAGAGATAGATTGCCATTGATAGAGCGTAATGCCAAAATGGGGGGAAAGAGGCGTGAGCAAGGAGGACACGAATTATGTTGTTTATGGTTCTAATTTTTTCGTTCGACTTTTTCATTTTGTGGAGAGGTGTGTGGACAGGAAAAACAAAAACCAAGGCCATGTTTGGCGCAGAAAAGTTTGAATTGTTGATTATCGAATTACCTCCTATTGTCACATTGAAAACATTTGATATTCTTTTCAAATTGTGTCTTAATTAAAGCACTAAAGGACGAAAAAATAGAATAGACTTTTGACTTATTGCCAATGGGAAAAGGCCACGGAAAGTTTGAATAATCATCCAGAAAATAACACATAATATATATGCCCGGCCGTGCTTAAAATAGGAGAAGTCCATAAATCACTATGTATGATATCAGATGGCATTAAAGTACAGGTGGATGAAGAATAAAATGGCAATTTGACATGTTTCCCAAAAAATGCAAGATTCACAAATAGGAGAATAAGAGACATGTTTGCAATTAATAAATTTATTTTTGCTGAGGGAGAGTAAAACAAAGTCTCTCGGATGTCCTAATCTATTATGTCATAAAGGAGATGAAATTACTGCGAAGGTTGATGGAGAGGAGGTTGGAGGCTGACGGAGGTGATGATAGGATAAAGGTCCCCGGTGCTATCACATCTCAGTATTCGCATCCCTGTCATAAGGTCCTTCATAGAAAAACTAAAAGGATCAAATTCAAGGAAAACATTATTGTCAGTTGTGAAATGACGCACACAGATCAAATTTTTGATAAGTTTTGGGGTATGGAGGACATTTTTAAGGCTAACAGGGAGTATGGTGGGGAAACAGATGATTGTTCATAACCTCGAATGAGAATGCCTTATTCACTACCAATATTAATAGTACGATTTAAATTTCTCATATTGAAATAAGATGAGAGGGTACCTTGGGATGCCGTCATATGAGATATGGCGCCAGTGTTCATGTACCAACTGTTGTCAGAAACATTGAGAGACATCGTGTTGTCAGAAACAACTGTTGCCTCAACATTCGTCGGTGCGTAGGTTGAAGGAGGAGAAATATGTGCACTATATGCCTACTATGGACGTGTGCCGAGGATGTCGGACTGGGCCTGTCGGGCCGAAGGTTGGGCCTAGGAGAACGTCGAGTAGGGGCAAGGTTGAGCATCCCATACCGGTGGGACGTAACCTATGGCGGTAGGTAGCCCATGACGGAGGCTGATGTCGATGTTGGTGGTTGCCAGCCTGTGGGGGCTGCCTCCTGCCACCGGTGTTCCCAGAATTTCTTCCTCTGCTGTTATTTCGAGAACGTGAGCCACGTGTCAAATCGTTGGCTTGCATGTGGGATATGGCGGGAGCCAAGCCTCTTAGGTCAATATGGTTGTCGCTAGGGATGTCAATTGGGCGAGGGCGGGTGCGAGTACCCCCTCCCCCACACCCGTACCCGCCAAAAAAATTTATACCCGCCACTCATTGCGGGTACATTTTCAACATCCATATCCGCCTAGGCGCGTATATTCCTAAATCCACACACGCTCCACCACCCAAGTGGATATCCGCTACCCACCAATATCCACTTGTACCCACCAGCCATACTTTATAATCAATTCATTTGTCATTTTGTCAACCTGCCAATTCATTATTATTGGGCTTATTGACTGCTAAAATTATGTGTGCCAAATTATTTGGGATTTTGATAAATATAAAGTTGTACAAATAAAATTATAGTTGGCGAGTATAAGGCGGGCGGGTGGATTTGGTGCAGGCGGTTGGATGCATGGCGGGTATGAGGCGGGTATAACTGCAAATCCACCATCTCCTCATACCCGCTTACTACCCGCCAAAGTTATACCCATACCCGCCTACTACCCGCCAAAGTTATACCCATACCCGCCCTAATTGGGATAGGTGCGGAATTCGCAAAATTGTACCCACCTGCCATCCCTAGTTGTCGCTAGTGGCTACGAAGGCGACGTGGGTTGTGATGGAATTAGTCGCTACCCACTTTATTTTTCGGGTTTCTTCAAGAATGAGTCTCGAACGAGCCTCATAGAACGGAGGCAATTGCTTGCTTTGTTGGAGGATGGTAGCGACACCGTCATAATTTTTATTCAAACCCGCAATAAGTTGCATCACCAATTGTTGATTAGTGACCGGTGCACCGACGTTGGAGAGTTGATCAACAATCATCTTAAGTTCTTGACAATAGATCGACGCATTAGGAAAATCGTCCTGCTGAATGGCCTAAAATTGATTTTCAGATACAAGGCACATTGTGTCTTGTTGTCATGAAAAATACTTTCCAAGCACTCCCACGCTTGTCATGCAGTGACATCGGTTTCAATGATTCTATGCAATAGATCGTTCGAGATCGTGCCGTAGATCCATTGTAGGACAACCGCATCTAAGCGGGACTAAAGGTCATCGTCAGAATCATCAGGTCTTTCTAGGGGCTTTGATTTTATAGGGATAATATGGTCGATGACTTTGTATACACGACAATGAATCTTAAATAATTCCGCCCAAGATGAATACTGAACCTTTTCCATCTCAAGAGTTTTGGGAATGAAATTCTTGATGTTGTTAACTGCAAGAGCATGATGGAATTTAGGTTGTTCAACCATTGAAAATTGGAGAGGAAGAGAGGAAAGTCGAAGAAAGAAGGGAGAGGGCTGTGAAGAAGAGGGATGCCGAGGGAGGGGCGGCGGCTTAAGAAGAAAAAGAAGTTAGGGTTTGACTTCTGATACCATGTAGGAATATGTTCATTGCCTTTCATTGATCATTGTGTACAATATACATATTGTTACATAATTACAAACTAGGTAACTAAATCTTCATAATTACAATTGGAATATAAATTTACCTAATATAAAAGATATACAAAATATGATAATATTCTATCAATGGTAATATACAAGATATGATAATATTTTATCAGTTTCCTTTGGCTTTTGAATTTCTCTTTCTCTTTTTTTTTTTTTTTTTTTTATATCCAGTTTTTCGACTTACGTCAGATTATCTTTTTTTTCAGATAAGAATTAGGAGTATTAAAGGAAGTGGTGATTTGGTGTAGGGTGGATAGATCACAGTATATTTTATTGAAGATTTAGGCTGATACATTTTTTTTGGGGGGGGGGAGGGGGAGGGACAGGGAATGTGCATGCCAGATCAGAGAGAAGAACTTATTTATATTCCATATCTCTACCAATCTAATAAAAATAAAGAGGTCTGTAATCTGCATTGTATATTCATTATAGTAGTAACTCATAACTCTTAGGATTAAATTATTTGACTTGATATAAATATAGAATACATAGCAATATTTTTCCTTTAAACGATGCAGCCTGATTAGGAATGGCAGGTGGATACAATTTTGCGAATTCCGCATTGTATCCGTCTCAGTTGGGGCGGATAGTATAACTTTGACAGGTAATAGACGGTTATGGGTATAATTTTGGATAAATAGTAGGCGGGTATGGGTAGATGGTGGATTTGCAGTTATACCTGCCTCATACCCGCCTGCCCCGCCCTGCATCCAATTGCCCGCCCCAAATTCACCCGCCCTCCTTATACTTGCCAACTATAATTTTATTTGTACAACTTTATATTTATCTAAAGCTCAAATAATTTGGCACACATAATTTTAGCAGTCCATAAGCCCAATAATAATGAATTTGCAGGTTGACAAAATGACAAATAATAATGAATTGGCAGGTTGACAAAATGACAAATAATAATGAATTGGCAGGTTGACAAAATGACAAATAATAATGAATTGGCAGGTTGACAAAATGACAAATAATAATGAATTGGCGGGTAGGTGACAATTATAAAATTTTCTGGCGGGTACGAGTGCGGGGAGGTGTACCCACACCCGCCCCGCCCAATTGCCATCCCTAAGCCTGATCAGAAGACCACTGACACAACAAGCTTCAGGTATAGCCAATTCTTTATAATACCCTTCATTTCAATTTGTTTGTCTTAGTTACAATTTTGACGGTCAAAGTATATTTTTTTTACTATAATTTTTTCATATACGTTCCAAATATTTGTTGGTACTCTATTGTACTTTATAAAGCAGTACGGGAAGTAAATAACTATTATAAGCGTTCGAAAGGATAAACAAATATTCAATATTCAGAAATTGAATCTTGTTGAAGAAATAGCCCTGTTGACACCCAATTTTGTCCCGTCTTTTCCAATTTATTTGCATTTTTAAATATTTTTTGACACCTCAAAACAATTTTAATATATATACATACATTCGTATATATATATTATTATTCTCTTATTATTATTATTATTCGCATTTTTTACTATCATTTGCATTTTTTATCATAATCATAAGTTTTATCCGAAAATTCTATGTTATTTTATTCTCGCAAAATTGCATCGCATTTCCATTTTTTATTAAGCATTAAACATTTCGCAAATATTATATTATTATCACATCGTTATGTTATTTTAAATAATTCACATCTTTTACAAAAAATAATATTTTTTATATTAAGCCCCTTTTATATTTTTATCCATAACCCATTTTCATTTTTCCAGCCCAATACCCATTCTCTCCCAACCGGACCAGCCCACTCCCCAATCAACCAACCCGTCGGCCCACCCGAAAACCCCTAAACCGGCCCAACCCCTTACCCCTTTTAATTCCCCCAAATACCCAAAATCCCCCATTTCCCAGAAAACAAAAAAAAAACCCTAAACCCTTCTCTCCTTCAACCCAAACCCGCACGCCATCCCCACACCCACACCTCCGGTCACGTCACCACCAAACCCTGACACCACCATGCCCCTCCCATCACTTCACCATACCCTATCCCCCAAAATCCGCTTCCAAAATTCAGAATTCTTTGCCTTTAATTCGAATTTCAAACTCACTTCGACAAGGGGAACGTTGGGGGGGAAACCCATCTATAAATACCCCCCTTGTTCTTCATTTTGGGAGGTTCGAAAATCCGTCTTTGGGGGGGTCCGAAAATCTATCTTTGAAGGGTCGATTCTTAGAATTTTCGGGTCATTTTTAGGTCCGAAATCCGAAATCTCCTTAAAGGTTTGGCATTATATTTTGTTTGTGTTGTTCTTCACTAAAAAAAAGGGGCAATCCGAAATCTTTGTTTGTTCTTGCATGTGTTCTTCAACTTAAAGATTCCGAAATATAGGTCGAAATTATTGTTTTTTTTGTGTGTTGAAGAATCTGGATTTTTAGCTATTTTTCACTGTTTTTCGGTCCGGGTCGGGTCGGGTCACCGCCGGTCGGGTCGGGTCATCCGGACGGGTCAAACATCCGAAAATCGAAAAACAGTCCTATTTCCGTAAAAAAAAAATCAGAATTCAAAAAAACCTACAACAAATCGAGAATTCTAACATTTCCGAGCGGATTCGACGATTCAAAACACGCCTCGGTTCGCTACCCGAAAAAGGTTAGACTCGTTCCAATTCTTCTATATTTCTTTAAGCTTATTTGATTGTGTTGTTTATGCTTGATTTAGTATGATATTTTGCTAAGTAAGGTAGTCTTGATTAATTAATATGATAATGAGATGATTTTGCTTATATAATTGTATTTATGTCGTTGGGATATTTCTGATTTGGAGTTGATACGTGATAGATGATATTGCCTCGATGTTTTGGTTAACTAATTATTGTCATTAGCTTTTGTAAGGTATCTTGGGTTCATTATTAAATGCAATACGGATTAATATGTATTTTGAAGAGCTATGGCTTGATTAAATACTCTTAGGACACCTAGCGGATTGTTTTTATTCAAATTATTGTATGTTGTGTAAGTTGTTAGTTTGGTGGCTGCCTAATAAATCAAAAAACGAGCATACTTTAATTGATTAAAATGACGACATTTACATGTTATATTCTAGATTAATATGTGCAATTTTAAAAGGAGTATGTTATCCACGTTTAATATAATAGTATGTGCGTTTGGTTTAAGTTTATGAATGTCATGTTTCTTTAAGATTAAGACGAGTTCAACGGATTTTATCATGTATGTTTACATAATTTATATATTGGTCTTCCTTGCCTCTTTTATTCTTGTTTAAATTTAGAGCCGGTTGTGTTAGCATACATTCTTTCTTCGGCTACTTTAATATGCCAAATCTGAAAAAAATAATGTCTTAAGGATATGTAAAATATATGGCCAGGAGTATTCACTCCTATGTATATTTAATGTTGTATATTTCGTGTATATATATATTAGGAATATTCATGAGTTTATATTTTCGTTCCGTCTACTAATCCTTTTCTTTTCTTTTATTTACATGAAATGCATCGGGAGCTACGAAGAGTCTCGTTATGAGACTCATCATGACTTCGTCCAAAATGAAGAACCACATCTATGTTCATTGCATTCCCCGCTCTCGGAACTTCAAAACAAATAGGGTGCCGATGATATCGTCATCCGTCCTAGCGCCGCTTCGTTTATTGTTTAATTTGTCTTTCATTATTATTTGGGTTGTAATAATTATTTAATTATGTACTGTCATTAGAATGCTTAGAATAATTAGGCCGCGAATAGATGAATGAATAGGATAGTCTAACTGCCGTTAGTTTATTTCTTAGGCTCGTTTGAATTGGAAACCCGTCGCTAGCTTATTTGCTTGTAGGCTCGGTTAATTCAAACTTAGAAACCCTCCGCTAGTTTATTTATTTTCGTGCTCATCATGCATATTTAAAATTTTCAAAACAAACTTGACCATCTTTTGTTCACTTTATTAACTCGTACAACTCAAAATGATTTCCAAAATTACTTCTTTGGCATCATAAGTAATTCGTTTTTTCTCCTTATTATTAATTGTCCCAAATGCATACTTTTTCAAACTTTACATGTATTTTCTTTAATACCATGCAAATGCATACTTGTACAAAATGCATCATTTACTAAATATTTGCAAAACTTTTGTTTAACTTTATATATTTTAAACATGCATTTTTCTTAGTGTAATATTAACCTGAGTTTGACCGGATAACCGCAAGTTAGCGGATCTTAAAGGATGTCTAACCCCTTCCCTTTAGGACAATAAAGAACCCTTACCTAGAATCTCACTAGTTTCGCAGACCTTAAAAACGGAGTTTACATTGCATCATTTAGTTTAAATATTTAGGTGTCCTAATTCACCATAAAAAATAATTAGGTGGCGACTCCTCAATTCTTTACCCAGGAATCACCGAACACGTCTGTGCTCCGCTTTGACCCGAGCCAGGTCAAAATAGGGCGCGACAGAATGGCCACTCCGCTGGGGATATTTCAGGTTCTTGACCATAGCCAAATCAGGTTAATTATTATTGTGCTTTACTTTTTGCTCATTATTTGTTTTAATGCTTTGATATGTTTCATTTGTGAATTTTTTTTGCATAATTGCTTTAATTGCTATATTGTTTTACTGCTTTCCTTAAATTGGCATTCCGCTCATATTTCTTCCACTCTGGAAAATTGACACTATCACACACTACACGCGAGGTGTGTTTTGCGCACCCGCAAATTTCTTTCAAATTTCCAAATTTTTAGGAGAGTTGGTATATGCGCGGAGCGTCCGGACCATCCGGTTGGCCGCGTAGCCTTCTCACTCGAGCAGTCCGCTCGGGAACCTTGAGTCTAGTAAGCCAAATCTTAGAAAATTTAGATAGAGCTATACCACCCTTTATTTTAAGTCATGCATGCATACACCTTAGGTGGGTCGATCCTTGGTATCGACTCCACAATTAAGAAATCTACCAAAATTGTCAACGGGTCTCGCAACCCAACGACCAATCAAGATATTACGTGTAGCATGATAATGATAGACAAATCCAAGCCTAATCATGACATGCCGAAATTGGAAAATGTACATTCATTTTGTCTCATTTCCAACAAAAGCATTACAGTTTTATAGCTTGGATCAATCTGTCGTAATCTCGCATATCTGGCGTTTAGGCCCACCTCGGCATAAGAGAGGCCCCATGCATATTAGGACGCGCATTTAATTTCATACAATTTGTTTGCTATTTACTTACACTCTACGCATGTTATTTGAAGCAATAATTACTCGTCTTATACTAACTTGATTTTCTTCATTTTTCAGCAGGTTTATTTTGCCTAATTTATTTTTCCAAAAGGTTGATTCGTGTTGGCTAAAACTGGCGGAGCACCCCATCTTTTATTTCTCAATCATGTCTACCCAAATTGTATTAATATTTAATGAAACAATGCGATTCAGATTGAGGCCTGAATCATATATATGCATTTAATATGTTTTACCTCCACCTTTTGAAAGCTCAAAATGACACATCTGCATTGCTTTTGCTAGTTTAAAATCTGTTTTGTTTAATAATTTTCTTCTTTTTCATCATGCAAATTAATTTGTCGGTAATATGTGACATATAATGAAACAAGCAAACAAGGTCCCAAACAACGAGCAAGACTTAGAAGAATATGAGGAAGACTCGCAATCGGAAGAACTGGGGCATTTTTTTTTTTTTTGAATAAGTCAAGGACAGATTTGGATGAAACATCAGGATGGTTGATAAGTTACAAGCATCGGCACGGACGTTTGCCATTTGTACTCTTGGGCTGCCACGCTACGACCAGGACTTCTACTGGGGCATTTCCCTATCATTCGAAGCCAAATCAGGTACGAAGAGACTGGTTGATGAAAGCAGATGGACGCAATCGTCCGGGGCAACCTTATCAGGATAGAATGGCCGAAAACCATCAATGCAGATGCAATGAACGGATACCATATCTAGGATTTGTTATTCTCTATGTAATACTTTTTTCTATGTTGTAAAAGTTGCGCTCCCTCGGCAGGACACGCATAAAACCCACATAGGGTTTCATCTCTTTAAGACAGAAGTTTTCCGAAAAATTGCATTTTTTTCTTGACATGAACTACGTTATGACCTGATTCCCTCGGCGGGATACGTAGGCGGCCACATCGGCTTCGGTCCCATTTTCAGAAAATCCTTACAAATCTCTTGTTTGCTACCTGAACTACGTTATGACCTGATTCCCTCGGCGGGATACGTAGGCGGCCACATCGGCTTCGGTCCCATTTTTAGAAAAACCCTTACAATCCCATTTGCTTGTAATGAACTACGTCATGACCTGATTCCCTCATGGGGATACGTAGGCGGCCACATCGGCTTCGGTCCCACCATTAGGAAATATTTTATCTCACATATGACAAAATGCACCCATCTGATCACCCTGATAGGACATGCAAGCAACCCAGACAAGACTCGGTGGTCCGTTCGAAAGATCATCATCCTCACATATTAGAAACTGGGCATTTTTTTTGGGATCATTGCCAGAGGACGCCGATAAACATGGAAAAGCATCGGCAAAATAAGTCTTCAGCCAGAAGAATTTTGGATAAGGCGTTTGCTTTGTTTCACCGCATGTCACTGCTCGACAGACATTTACATATATGCATACTTTTTTATAAGCAAATTATTTTCAACAAATATTTTCATTAGAGATCGACAAGAACGTTTAATGATAAGCATACTTTCTTATAAAACAAATTGTTTTCAACAAATGTTTCCATTAGCGGTTAGCCAAGACTGGGAACTAGACAGGAGCTACAGGTCCGAGTCAGCAGGACATGCAGCTATCAAGAGCAGAAGCTACAAAGTCAACGCGAATCAACCGCCCCTCCCCAAACTCACAAAATTTTCTTAGAGTACAGGTTCTTCAGGTTAAAAAAGCAGGGAAGCCACATCACTTATGATCAATTCCCCAAAGAATTTCGGCACCACAACTCACTACAAGGATTACGTTCTTGTTTTGCATTTATACGAAGACATCATCTTGACCTACAGGGTCCCGACTATTATGTCTGCGCAAAGATGTTATTTCGAATCACAAGGAACGACAACACGGCAAATCCGACGGAAAGACGTCGCATCACATTTTCGCCCGTGCCAGGACGACATTTCAATTCACGTGAGTTTGGATCGGCGAAGATTCAAGACAACGTGGAACCCTATTACAAAAGCCGACGGCAAGGACGTCACTTACATCTCTTACAACAGACAACATTACAATAACATCATCGACGTTATGGCAAAGACGACAATTATCTTTTACAAGATCTCAACGACGTCAACAACGTTACAATAACGTCTTCAATACAAGAACTATCTTTTACGCAACGCAAAGCATTATCTTTTACTAAACGCAACAACTATCTTTTACCGCATCTCAACGACGTCAACAAAGATTACAACGACGCCTTCGAACAACAAACTATCTACAACAAAGAACATCATTACAACAACGTCATCGACGTTATCGCATCACAATAAATATCTTTTACAAGATTACAACGACGTCAACAAAGATTACAATGACGTCTTCAACGCAGCAGCTATCTCTTTACAAAGAACAAAGATTAAGATTACATTCTTGCAACAACGTCATCAAGATTAAATTCTTGCAACAACGTCATCACAATGACGTCTTCAACACAACACGTCGATACAACGACGACATCGATTACATTCTTACAACAACGACATCAACAACATTACAATGATGTCATCAGCAACAATGCGCCCATACAACGGCGTCATGAACAACACGCCCACGCAATGGCGTCTTCTGCAAAACAACTATCTTTTACAGCATTACAACGACATCAATAGCATTATAATGATGTCATCAGCAACGCGCCCATACAACGGCGTCATCAACAACACGCCTACGCAACGGCGTCTTCTGCACAACATTTATTTTTACAGCATTACAATGACGTCAACAGCATTACAACGACGTCTTCAGCACAACAATTATCTTTTACAGCAAAACAGCATTACAACAACGTCCTCGACGTTACATACAACACAACAACTGTCTTTTTACAACGACGTCAACAATATTACAACGACGTCTTCAACACAAAACGTCAATCCAACGACGTCATTTCAGGCGCCCACCTTATAATGCGGGTATTTTAATTTCAGTCAGGCGCCCACCTTATAATGCGGGTATTTTAATTTCAGTCAGGCACCCACCTTATAATACGAGTATTTTAATTTCAGTCAGGCGCCCACCTCCTAATGCGGGTATTTCCAAGTTATATTCTCTACAATTTTTTCTCAGCAGTTATACACTAATTTTATCTTAAGCTTTAGTTTGCAGGAAGCTTTAGTTTGCAGGAGTTTTTAATTTGCAGGAACTTCATCACAACGTGGAACTATCTCTTACGGCGAACCGAGACAAATTGGTCAACGACCTACTTCGAACGTCGATCCGCTCTTTCCCAATAGTTTTGTCACATCTGCGACCAGTGTCATCATAACTCGACACTGGGGCAATATTTCTTGAATCCGCACCAACTTTTTCAATAACTTCTCTCCCCCTGGGATCCTATTTCTACCCATGCATCCCTAATCGTTCCTTCGAGTCCCGATGATCAGAACAAAATTGGCTACTCAGTCAACTTCTTTGGCCGAAAACTCTTTCATCGTCTCCGCCCAAAGAGGGGCATCTGTTGACACCCAATTTTGTCCCGTCTTTTCCAATTTATTTGCATTTTTAAATATTTTTTGACACCTCAAAACAATTTTAATATATATACATACATTCGTATATATATATTATTATTCTCTTATTATTATTATTATTCGCATTTTTTACTATCATTTGCATTTTTTATCATAATCATAAGTTTTATCCGAAAATTCTATGTTATTTTATTCTCGCAAAATTGCATCGCATTTCCATTTTTTATTAAGCATTAAACATTTCGCAAATATTATATTATTATCACATCGTTATGTTATTTTAAATAATTCACATCTTTTACAAAAAATAATATTTTTTATATTAAGCCCCTTTTATATTTTTATCCATAACCCATTTTCATTTTTCCAAAATTTCCAATACCCATTCTCTCCCAACCGGACCAGCCCACTCCCCAATCAACCAACCCGTCGGCCCACCCGAAAACCCCTAAACCGGCCCAACCCCTTACCCCTTTTAATTCCCCCAAATACCCAAAATCCCCCATTTCCCAGAAAACAAAAAAAAAAAAACCCTAAACCCTTCTCTCCTTCAACCCAAACCCGCACGCCATCCCCACACCCACACCTCCGGTCACGTCACCACCAAACCCTGACACCACCATGCCCCTCCCATCACTTCACCATACCCTATCCCCCAAAATCCGCTTCCAAAATTCAGAATTCTTTGCCTTTAATTCGAATTTCAAACTCACTTCGACAAGGGGAACGTTGGGGGGGAAACCCATCTATAAATACCCCCCTTGTTCTTCATTTTGGGAGGTTCGAAAATCCGTCTTTGGGGGGGTCCGAAAATCTATCTTTGAAGGGTCGATTCTTAGAATTTTCGGGTCATTTTTAGGTCCGAAATCCGAAATCTCCTTAAAGGTTTGGCATTATATTTTGTTTGTGTTGTTCTTCACTAAAAAAAGGGGCAATCCGAAATCTTTGTTTGTTCTTGCATGTGTTCTTCAACTTAAAGATTCCGAAATATAGGTCGAAATTATTGTTTTTTTTGTGTGTTGAAGAATCTGGATTTTTAGCTATTTTTCACTGTTTTTCGGTCCGGGTCGGGTCGGGTCACTGCCGGGTCGGGTCGGGTCATCCGGGATGGGTCAAACATCCGAAAATCGGAAAAACAAATCCTATTTCCAGAAAAAAATCAGAATTCAAAAAAACCTACAACAAATCGAATTCTAACATTTCCGAGCGGATTCGACGATTCAAAACACGCCTCGGTTCGCTACCCGAAAAAGGTTAGACTCGTTCCAATTCTTCTATATTTCTTTAAGCTTATTTGATTGTGTTGTTTATGCTTGATTTAGTATGATATTTTGCTAAGTAAGGTAGTCTTGATTAATTAATATGATAATGAGATGATTTTGCTTATATAATTAGCTTTTGTAAGGTATCTTGGGTTCATTATTAAATGCAATACGGATTAATATGTATTTGGAAGAGCTATGGCTTGATTAAATACTCTTAGGACACCTAGCGGATTGTTTATATTCAAATTATTGTATGTTGTGTAAGTTGTTAGAATTAGAATCCTTTAAGTGAGAGTGGTTGACCAATAGTTGATTTTTGGGTAAACAGACGTTTTTCGAAATTCCGTTGATTCCGTGAGGTCTGGAGGATCGTTTATGACTTGGTGAGGTGGTTGGTTTGGTTCTCGAGACACTCAGGAGCATTTTTGGTATTTGGTTGGAAAGTTGATTTTTGGCCGTTGGGAGTTGACTCGGTAAAATAGACCTCCGATGGAAATTTCAAGACCACGAGTGAGTTTGTAGCATTTTTTACGTGTGTATGCATGTTGGGTTTGTATTATTTGGCTTCCGAATGATTTTCTAAGATTGAGTTGAAGTTGGTGAGAAAACAATAAAATCTAGTTCTGATGTATGGTTTCCTTCATCGTGTTCGCGATGGTGTGGGTCGAGTTCGCGAGGAAACGTGCGTCTGGGAGAGGTGATCTTATCCGCGACCCCCAAATTACTCTTCATGTTCGCGTCGGGTAGGGTAATCTTTCGCGAACGCGAGCTGGGTCTCGCGAACAAGAAGGAGGCACTATAGCATCGGGATAAAAAGCCCTAGACAAGTTTTAGGCCTCATTTTCCATCCTCCAAGTTCTTAGCTCAATTTTTGGGAGATTCGAGGTGTTCATTCAAGGCTCTTCACATAGGTAAATTCAAAATCCTAAACCTAGTTATTTCCATTAGTATATTCCTGTATTTTAGACTTTAATCCATGTTTTGGGAGTGGGAAGAGAGTGATTGACTTGTGGAGAATAAGAGGGCTTTAATTGAGAAATTGGGGGTTGTGAATTGGATTATGACATTTGATATTGTATATTAGTGATGTAATGGACTAGTAAATGTTAATTTATTGATCAATTTCATGTTTAAACCCCTTTGGAGATTTGAGAGAAATTCTAGTGTTTATATCAAATTGGGGAGTTTTGACTTGAATTATGTATTTGACCTATTTATGACCTAATTTAGTAATTGGAGAGTAGAATTGAACTCCTAGAGCATTGGTTTCCCAATTTCACCATTTAATTATCGTTTTACCCTCGTGGGCTCAATTTCACTATTTACCCATAGTTGGTTGGATTCGAGGAATAGTGTAGTGTTATGAATATTGTTAGCTTCTGTTCTAACATAGATTTCAATATGTCTAGACTTCGAGTACTACCGTGATCCTCGGAAACGCAAGGTTCAAGTGTGATCGTTGTGACTCCCGCTCGACATCCATGTAGGCTGCGGCTTACCTTCTGGTTAGACTTCGATTAGCGAAGCATATCTAGAGTTAGATATTGTCGGAGAAAGCATGTTACACCTTCAGGTATGAAGTTGGGATGTATTACTTAGGCTTGGTATTGCTGACTGATTTGTGGGATTGTCGCCATATTTGTTATGTTTTGTGACTTGTGTTTGCATTCATCTCTCTCTTCATATTTCACTTATCATCGTAATTTGAAGGATAATTAAAATGGCTTGAAATTGTGAAGCGTATTTTATTACAAGTGTAATTGATATCTTGCATGACATACATTCTTATTTATATGATGATTTGTTATGAACTGTGACTTGAAATGATGATAAGTGAGAGTATAGCCTCCGAAGTCTTTGCCCGAGAGAATAAGAGAGAGATGAGTTTCGGATGCCGAGGTCTTTGTAGGATCGGAAGAGTGTCCGATGTATGATGTCTTTTGCCGGGATCGGGGGTACATGGACTATGCGGGACTCTCATGGGTACTATGAGCTCCTTACTTATCTGCGAGAGGCTCTGTGACATTTAGGAAACTTCAATCTCTTCATTCTTTCATACTACTTTATTCAAATTGGTATCTGATTCATTTTTATTCTCTCACAGATGCTGAGGACACGAGTTGATATTGCGAGGGACGGAGGGCCTGAGCCCGCTGTTGAGGCTGGTGCTAAAGGACGAGAACATGCGAGAGGTCGCGGCCGAGCTAGAGGTCGTGGTGTTGCACCAGCCACGGGCAGGGTTCCTAGACCAGTAGCTGCCCAGGCTTTGACACTCAGAGATCGGGAGCTCATAAGCAGGTTCATGAAGATGGAGCCGCCCAGGTTTTATGGTACCCGCAGTGAGGATGCGTATGAGTTCATCATAGATATTCATGAGATGTTATACAAGATGGGGATTGTTGATTCCTATGGCGTGGACAATGTGTCTTTCCAGTTTTGTGATGATGTGAAGATGTGGTGGAGGTATTATATTGAGGGCAGACTAGCTGGTTCACCTCCACTCACTTGGGTACAGTTCCACCAGGTCTTCTTGGAGAAGTACGTGTCGCATACTTTGAGGGATCATCACACGGATGAGTTCACTCATTTGCGGCAGAGGGGTATGTCGGTGGCAGAGTATGAGTCCAGATTCTTATTTTTGGCTCGGTATGTGACACACTTGATTCTGACAGAGCCAGAGAGGGTCCGTATATTTGTTAATGGACTTGTGCTTTCACTCCATGTTCCATGTCTTTAGCTTGTGGCTTTATGGTCTTCCTTTTAGGCAGTAGTGGATCATGCTATGAGTGTTGAGGCTGCCACGGTTCGATCTTTTGAAGGGTCTAGTGAGAAGAGGCCTTATCATCATGATGGATTTAGTGGTTCTTCTAGTCACAATGGTGGGGGTCAGTCCGCATTGCAGACATCTTCTGGTGGCCCATCTACACATAGTGGGTATGGGGCCAGACAGTCTCATGGTGGTTCTTTCTCTTGGCCAGCCGACTGAGGTGGTCCATCAAGTTTTTCAGCCTCCGTGTATTAGCCTCCAGCGTCCAGAGCTTGTTTTGGTTGCGGTGAGTCGAGAAAGAACCCCAAGTCAGTAAAGTAGTTAACCAAACACAAGTAACAAGTTCGTCAGTTTGTTGGGTTATTTCAAGATAGATTGTCCCCGATCTAGACATAGAGGGACTCAGTAGGATTCCAGGTTCCAGACCTCTAGGACTTCAGCGTCTTCTGATAGCTGGGTGGTTCTTTAGCGAGGGGCGGTGCTCAGTCAAGCCACATTGGTTCTCAGTCTGCAATATCAGTCCGGTAAAGGTGGTTCTTAGGTTTCCAGGAGAGGAGCACAGTCTGGTCAGAGTGGTCGTGGTGGTGTGCATTGTTATGCTTTTCTCGGTAGGCCGTAGGCAGAGGCTTCTGATGCTGTGATTTCAGGTAACATTTTTGTTTGTCATCGACCGACTAGTCTTATTTGATCTAGGGTCAACTTACTCATATGTATCTACTTATCATTCGGTTGGTTAGAATTTGACTTATGACCGTCTTGACTTGCCTATTTATGTATACACTCCGGTTGGGGACTCTACATTAGTTGATAGAGTCTATCGGTTTTGCTTAGTTACTTTCATGGGGTATGACACGTGGGTATACTTGATGATCCTGAATATGTTAGACTTTGATATTATATTGGGTATGACTTGATTATCCCCGTAGCATGTGATCTTGGACTGTCATGCCAAGACAGTTACCTTAGCCATGCATGAGATTCCTAGACTTGAGTGGAGGGGTACTCCTAGTCCCGCTCCAAAAAAGATCATTTCTTATCTCTGCACAAAGAAACTAGTCGACAAGGGATGTTTGGCCTACTTGGCCTATGTTCGTGATACTAGTGTTGATTTTTCATCCCTTAAGTATGTGTCTATCGTGTGTGAGTTTGCAGAGGTATTGCCTACCGATTTTCCAAGTATGTCACCCGATTGTGATATTGATTTCTACATTGACTTAGAGCCAAGAATGCACCCTATTTCTATTGCACCATATAGGATGACACTTGCTGAGTTGAGGGAGTTGAAAGAGCAGTTGCAGGATATTTTCAGCAAGGGGTTCATTAGACTGAGTGTCTCCCCTTAGGGTGCTCTCGTGTTATTTGTGAAGAAGAAAGATGGTACGATGAGGATGTGCATAGACTACCGCCAGTTGAACAAGGTTACCATTCTTAATAAGTACTCGATTCCTCGTATTGATGACTTGTTAGACCAGATTCAGGGTGCTTCATTATTTTCAAAGATTAATTTGAGGTCAGGCTATCACCTGTTGAAGATTCGGGCTGGGGATATTCCGAAGATGGCCTTTAGGACTCGTTATGTTCATTACGAGTTCCTTGTGATGTCTTTTGGGCTTACAAATGTCCCAACAGCTTTTATAGACTTGATGAATGGAATTTTTAAGCCATACTTGGATTCCTTCATCATTGTCTGTATCGATGATATCTTGGTGTATTTGAAGAGTAAAGAGGAGCATGAGCATCATTTGAGCATTGTTCTTGGATTGTTGAGAGAGAAGGACTTGTATGCCAAATTTGCAAAGTGTGAGTTCTAGCTCGATTCTGTGGCATTGGGCCACGTGGTGCCGAATGATGGGATTATGATTGACCCCAAGAATGTTGATGTTGTTAGAGATCGGGCAAGGCGCACTACTATAACTGAGATTCATAGCTTTGTAGGGTTGGCCAGCTACTACCACCGGTTTGTGAAAGGATTTGCTTCTATTGTGTCTCACCTGTTTAAATTAACTCAGAAGGACGTTCCTTTTTAGTGGTCTAATGCTTGTGAGGAGAGTTTTTAAAAGTTCAAGACTCTATTGACTAAAGCTCTGATTTTGGCATTACCCGTAGAGGGTAAGGATTATTCAGTCTATTGTGATGCGTCCCATATTGGTTTGAGCATTGTGTTGATGTAAGAGGGAAGGGTTATTGCCTATGCTTTCGGACAGTTAAAGATTCATGAGAAGAACTACCCTAAGCATGATTTAGAGTTGTTGGCGGTGGTCTTCGCTTTAAAGATTTGGAGGTATTATCTATATGTGGTCCATTATGAGATGTTTACCGATCATCACATCCTACAACATGTATTAAGTCAGAGGGATCTCAATTCTAGAAAGCAAAGATAGATGGAGCTTCTAAAGGATTATGATATCACCATACTTTACTATTTGGGTAAGGCTAATGTGGTAGCTGATGCCTTGAGCTGCAAGGCAGTAAGCATGGGTAGTTTGGCTCGATTGGTGGTTTCGGAGCGTCCCTTGGCCATAGAGGTTCAGATTCTGGCTAATAGTTTTATGTGGTTGGATCCTTCGAATTAGGGCCGAGTAGAGCATGTGTTGAGGCGAGGTCGTCTCTCTTGGATCAGATTAGGGCTTAGAAGTTTGAGGATGCGCAATTATGCAAGATTCATGACAAGGTGTTGCATGGTAAGGCCAATGAGGTCGTGCTTGATAGTGAGGGGGTTCTGAGGATCAATGGACGTGTGTGCGTTCCTCGTATTGGTGATTTAATTAGTCTGATATTAGCGGAGACCCATAATTCTCGATATTCCATTCATCTAGGTACTACTAAGATGAACTGTGATTTGAGACAGCACTACTGGTGGGGTCGAATGAAGAGAGATATTACATATTTTTTTGCTCAATGTGGGAATTGTCAGCAACTTAAGTATGAGCATTAGAGACCTAGTGGTGTGCTTCAAAGGATGCCCATTCCCAAGTGGAATTTGATTCAGTTTAGGTCATCGTGGATAGGTTGACCAAGTCCGTGCACTTCATTCCGGTTTAGGTTACTTATAATGCGGAGGAGTTGGTCAGGATTTACATTGGTGAGATTGTGCGATTGCACGGGGTTCCTATTTCTATCATCGATGATCGAGGTCCTCAGTTTACTTTCTATTTCTGACGGATATTGCAGGCAGAGTTGAGTACTCAGTTGGACTTTAGTACCGCTTTTCACCCCAGATTGATGGATAGTCCGAAAGGACTATTCAGGTCCTCGAGGATATGTTGAGAGCATGTGTTTTTTATTTTTGTGGTCACTGGGACCACTCCTATAATTGACAAGACCATAGAAACTATCTTAATCCCAGTGGGTCAGTTCAGGGGCTGAGCCAACGTTATAATTAAGGATCGACAAAATTCATTAGCTTTGATTCAAACTTTCCATTTAGATTATAAGATTTATTTGATATGTATAAATAATTTATCTAGAACTAATCCACGGTTAATAATCTTGGCTCGCTTCTAGTCATTAGTTTACAACTCGCGGAAGATTTTAGAAGCAACAAATGATAGATTTGGTTGGGCACAGACATTTCGCGTAAAATGTCCTTAACCAGTCAATTTCAATTAATTATTAGACGCCGCTAGACCAAAGAATCATACATTAATAGTAGTTCTTCTACATATTGTCGTTCGAGACTACTTGAGGATATAAAATTGTGTGACCATGAATTAATAAGAAGACTCGTATACAAATCTAGAAATAAATCTTGAAACAATAACTGCACAGAAGCTGATGAAAAATTCTAGATTATTTGAGGTTGGGTTTTTTTTTGGGGGGGGGGGGGAAGCATGGTCCTTGTCCCCTCAAGCCTTTAATTCCTTTTATGTATTTTTATGTATATATATTTATTAGTAGCATTCAATGTCATTTTTTTCGAACCCAGCGGCCAAAAATTGGGTAGTGATAACGATGGTATAATGTAGTACTATATTATAAAACCATATACATCACGGTAAGATTGGAATAATTTCTCTTAGAAATTCCTTTCATTAATCACAATATATATAGTTGTACAGAGGTTGATTCATAATACAATAAGAATCCTAACTTACCTTAAATGGTTGATTCCTAATACAATAAGAATCCTAAGTAACCTTAACTATACATCTATCATAATTACAAAATATATTGTGAATATTCGGAGAATATTCGCTAATACTCCCCCTCGGTCGGAGCGGGAGGAGGCCGAACGCTAAGGCTGGATCGGAAGTCGGCGAAGAGCTGACTTGGTAGTCCCTTTGTGAAACTATATGCATACTGATAGGAGGAAGGCACGTGTAATATTTTGGCCTGACCAAGGACAACCTTCTCTCGTACAAAGTGAATATCCATCTCAATATGCTTAGTCCGTTGATGTTGGCACGGATTGTGAGACGTATATATGGCAGATATGTTGTCACAATAGAATATAGACGCCTTTCGTAGTGGACACTGGAGCTCCAAAAGAAGATTTCGGAGCCAACAGATCTCAGCAACGACATTAGCAACTCCGCGATATTCTGCTTCAGCACTCGAACGGGATAGCGTGGCATGCCGCTTGGCGGACCATGAAATAAGATTATCCCCAAGAAATACACAGTAGCCTGAGGTAGAGCGACGTGTGTCGGGGCATCCTGCCCAATCTGCATTCGTGTAGGAGAGTAACTTGGTTGGGGCAGAGGGGTATAGATGTAGTCCAAAGTCCAGTGTGCCCTTAACGTATCTAATAATACGTTTGAGGGTGACAAAATGGGACTCTCGAGGGTCGTGCATAAACAGACACACCTGCTGAACCACATATGCAATATCAGGCCTAGTGAATGTAAGATACTGAAGGGCAACTGGCGCACCGTCATTGACACTGAGCTTGGATTTCGAGTCAACTGGAATTGGCATAATTTTATAATTTGTCATCTTAGCCCTATACACTATCTCTTCTACATATTTAGACTGACACAAAAACATAGTAGCTGCAGATCTGGTCACTGATATACCCAAGAAATAACTCAGCTTGCCCAAGTCACTCATAACAAATTTAGTTTTGAGTAGAGCAATGATTTCATTCTTCAAACTGTCAGATAAGACAGTAAGAACAATGTTATCCACATATAATAGCAAATAAGCAGTGCTGCTACCTCAATGAAAGGTGAAGAGAGAGTTATCACACCTGCTACATATAAAATCGATCTGCATAAGATACCTGGAAAAGTGATCATACCAAGCACGGGGTGCCTGTTTCAAGCCATACAATGACTTCCTGAGACGACATACAAACTGCGGAACTGCCGGATGAACAAAGCCAGAGGGCTGGTGCATGTACACAGTTTATTTCAAATCCCCATAAAGAAATGCATTCTTAACATCAAGCTGATGAATCGGCCAATGCATTCCCATAGCAATACTGAGAACAATCCGAATAGTGGCCGGTTTAACAACCGGACTGAATGTCTCACCACAATCAATACCCTTCTGCTGATTAGTGTCATTGGCAACCAGTCTTGCCTTATACCGTTCCAAGTCAGCACTGTCTCTGAACTTGTGACAGAAATAGCCACATACATCAGATAACATTCACACCGTCTGGTCTAGGTACCAAATCTCAAGTGTTCTGCTTGGTTAAAGCGTTAAACTCCTCGCACATTGTCACATTCCAATTAGAGTCCAGTTTGGCTAGTTTTGGATTTTTTGGAATGGGTGATAAGGTTTGTGTGGAGAGGTTGAAATGAACCTTGGGTTTGAAGATCCCGATTGGGCATGAGTCTCCATGCGGTGGGTAGGCAGCAATAGGATTTCTGGGTTTGGTGGTTGTGAGCTGTCGGGTTCGGGAGGCAGTGGTGTTGCTAGAGAGGCAGGAGACGCGACTAGAGGCAGCAAGGTTACTGGTAGGGTGTTCGACCGAGAGCTGGGAGGTGTTTGGTCGGGGATGGTGCCGGACAGTGGTGGTGACGGAGCTGCAGGCTCTGTCCGAGCAGTGGACTGTCGGTGGTACAGAGATTGGATAGCCGGGGACAGACTCAGTTTATCGAGAAAGGTGTAATCGATGGTCTGAAATTTTTGGAGATTGGAAAAAGGAAAGGTTGTCTCTCCAAAGGTGACGTGATGGGAGACGATGATTTTGCGAGTGGCAATGTCATAGCACAGGTAGCCCCGATGTGTAAGAGAGAGGCCAACGAAGACACATGGCAGGGTGCGAGGGGCATGTTTGTGAGGTGCAGTGGAGGCAATGTTGGGGTAGCATAAGCAGCCGAAATACTATGTAAGATTGGAATAATTTCCCTTAGAGATTCCTTTCATTAATCACAATATATATAGTCACCAAAATATCTTCGTTTTTGTCCTTTTTTTTTTCTTGAGCTAAAAAGGTAATGGATATATTAATTGACCGAAATAAAAAAATCAATACTTGATAGTTGATTTTTTAAAATAAATTTTGAAGAAGATGTTGGATATTTTCAGCAAAATCAAAAGCTATCATTGATGTGATGCCCCTTCAACTTTATCAAAACTTCTGATGAAAAAGAATCAAAACTTCTATTGAAAAGAATCAAAACTTTTGTTTTTCTTTTCTTCCTTAAGCATCATCAGAAACTTCATACTGTGTGTTCTTGGTTGGATCAAGGGAGTACTAAAAGAAATAATCCCCTTGATTATTTTCATAAATTGAAAAGATATTTATACAAGTTACAAAATAGGAGAATCCTATTCCTATTCTATTTCTAAAACCTTATTCTACCATAATTCTAACTATACAATTATGGTAAGTTTATAACACTAATTAAGGTAACTTTTACACTACAATATACTACAAATATATATACCATATATATAAGATTGTATTTTCATCAATCTGTCCGAGAATGGGCTCGTTGCCACTGCTGGGCCACTGCCGAGAGCCCACTTCTTTGCGCATCTAGTCCATTGTATTCCTGTGATATACACTTCTGTATATTCAGTGTATATCACAGGAATATTTCCTTTGTTTAACACACCCCCGCAGTCATAGCGAGCGGTCATCCAACGGTGAGACTGTCCCTAAAATCTTCAAAAAGGACCGCTGGTAGACCCTTTGTAAAGATGTCTGCAATTTGATAACGAGACGGGACATGGCATACGCGAACGTGACCCTCTGCAACCTTTTCGCGGACAAAGTGAATGTCCATTTCGATATGCTTGGTGTGTTGGTGTTGTACCGGGTTACCTAAAAGGTAGATGGCACTAATGTTATCGCAATATACCAAGGTTGCCTTCTGAATATGACAATGAAGCTCCAAAAGAAAATTACGTAGCCAACATGATTCGGAGACCACATTCGCTACCCCTCGATATTCTGCCTCTGCACTTGAGCGTGATAGAGTTGTCTGACGCTTTGCCGACTAGGAGACCAAGTTGTTGCCAAGGAACATACAGTAGCCAGACGTCGACCGTCTGGTGTCGGGACAACCACCCCAATCAGCATCCGTGTAAGAGACAAGTGTGGATGTAGATAAAGGATACAAGTGCAAACCATAGTCTAGTGTCCCCTGAATATACCGAATGATACGTTTGATTGCATTCATGTGCTCAACTCTGAGATCATGCATGAATAAACACACTTGCTGAACAGCATACGTAATATCCGGTCTGGTAAAGGTAAGATACTGGAGGGCCCCTGTAAGACTGCGATAGAGGGTCGGGTCCTCGTATGGTGCACCTGTCGCGGCACTAAGCTTGGGTTTTGCATCAACTGGAGTAGAAGTGGACTTACAGGATGACATCCCAGCACTCTCGATAATCTCTGCCGCATACTTTCTTTGAGATAAAAACAAACCACCTGAATGACGCTTGACGGCAATCCCCAAAAAGTAACTCAAGGGCCCTAAGTCTTTCATAGCAAACTCAGACCTGAGCATGCCCATGATAGACTGGCGCAAGGCACGGAAGAGGCAGTCAAGATGATATCATCCACATACAACAGAATGTAGGCCAATGATGAACCACGGCGGTAGATGAACAAGGAATTATCTGACCTATTGTGAGTGAACCCAATAGTCGAAACAAAATCAGCAAACCTCGTATACCAGGCCCGTGGAGACTATTTAAGCCCATATAATGACTTTTTCAACAAATAGACATGATGAGGACGGTTGGGATCCCTGAAACCCAACGACTGATGCATATAGACCGTTTCCTTGAGATCACCATGTAGGAAAGCATTCTTGACATCCAACTGATGAATAGGCCAAGTCTTTGAAAGAACCAAGCTAAGCACAATGCGAATAGTAGCCGGCTTGACGACCGAGCTAAATGTCTCCCCACAATCTATCCCAACCTGCTGAGTCTTACTATCACCTACCAACCACGCCTTATGTCGAGCAAATGACCCATCTGAATTCTCCTTATGAGCAAAAATCCACATAGACCTGATAACATTAATACCATATAGACGGGGCACCAACTCCCACGTCTTATTATCAATAAGAGCATTATATTCATCAGTCATAACAATTTTCCAATTAGGGTCATTTAAGGCGGACACGGGATTACGGGGTAAGGGGGATTTAGAGACATCAGAATGCAATTTAAAATGTCTTTTAGGTGTAAAAATACACCGTTGACTATGAGTGACCGGTCTATGAATCGAGGAAGAATTGATCAAATTTTGGGAATTTGCTGGGCTCGGGATGGATGGGCCAGCATGCAGTGGGCCTGCTGGCCCAAATCGGTAAACTGGGGCGTCTTCTGGACCAGTTCCACAATTGGGCTGGACTGGCCCAATTGCGGGACTGATCCGGAAACTGGAACAGAGACGGCATAGTGGGTCCAGCGGGCAGTGGGCCCGCTGGAGGATTTTGGGTGTGGGAGATGTCCGAAAAATGTCGAATAATATACGGGGATATTTGTTCATCCAAAAAACTATATGACCGAGGCTCGGGAGTATGAACTTTCGCTAAAGGAAATTGTGTTTCATCAAAAATGACATGGCGATTAATAATGATTTTCTTGGAGGATAAATCAAAGCATTTATAACCACGATGATTAGACGGATAACCCAAAAATACACACGGGGTAGACCGAGCCTGAAGTTTGTTAATTGTGGTGGATGGGAATAACGGATAACACAAGCACCCAAAAATCCTAAGAT
Source organism: Anisodus tanguticus (assembly GCA_034509755.1). Classification (NCBI taxonomy): domain Eukaryota; kingdom Viridiplantae; phylum Streptophyta; class Magnoliopsida; order Solanales; family Solanaceae; genus Anisodus; species Anisodus tanguticus. Next base: position 14,066,668 of record CM067544.1, read on the forward strand.
GAGAATAAGAAGGGTTCTTATTATATAGGATTTGGAGGGGAGAAGAATATGTCAGACCTTTGGACGGAATTATGTTAAGTAGATATGTTGCCATTTGCAGAGCATGATGCCAAAAATACGGGGGTACGGAAGCATGAAGTAAGATAGTGCGGACAATGTTATTTATGGAACGAATTTTGCGTTCGGCTTTCCCATTTTGAGAAGATGTATGAGGGGACGAAAAATAAAAATTTATCCCATTATTATCACAGAACTCCCGAAACACCCTATTGTCATACTCTTTCCCATTATCATATTGAATATTCTTTATTTCTCTTTCGAATTGTGTTTTAATGAATGCTCTAAATTTTATGAAGACAGAAAACACTTGAGATTTATTGGCAATTGGAAACGTCCACAAAAATTTAGAGTAATCATCCAAAAACAGAACATAATATCGATGACCTAACGAACTTAGAACAGGAGACGTCCATAAGTCGCTATGGATAATATCAAAAGGCTGTGAAGTATGAGAATTTGAGTCCACAAATGGAAATTTAACACTTTTTCCTAACGGACAAGATTGACAAATTTGAGTACGACTCGTACCCTTACAAGAAATAAAGCTATTTTTATCTAAAACTGATAAAATAGAGGAGCCCGGATGACCAAGGTGGGCATGCCAGACGGAAGGAGAAATGACTGCAAAAGCTGACGGCCAGGCTTGACTCGATGAACTGAAACCGGGCATGATAGGATACAGATCCCCCCTACTATCACACCTCATGAGATGACTCCCCGTCTTGAAATCCTTCACAGAGAAACCAAAAGGATCAAATTCAACATAAACCGAATTGTCAGTGGTGAACTTTCTGACAGAGACTAAATTTTTAATCAATTTGGGGGCATGTAAAGTATTTTTCAAGATAAGGGGTGGATTGGGGGGAGACAACGTTTTCTGACCATAACCCTGAATTGGAATAGATTTTCCATTACCAACAATTATATCCCGAGGGGTACTCAAATTGGAATAAGATGAGAGAGTACCTGATTCGGAAGTCATGTGAGTAGTGGCTCCGGTGTCCATGTACTAATTTGGGTCCGGTTGAGTCAACCCCAACGTGTGCATTGCGGCCTCGATATCGGTCTGAGTGGGGCGTGCTGTATGATGGGCTTGCGGGGGTCGGGGCCCAAGAATTCCAGACCGTGACTGAGTTGGGCCGTAGCTGCTGGAGCTGCTGCTGTTGGGCCACTGGCCAGTGGGCCGCCACTGCTGGTTGTTGGGCTTGAACTGTTGGCCAGCCCATTGGCCGCTGGAATTTGCTGCTTGATTATAAGGGTTGCTGGCCCACGGCCCACTACCCCAGCCCCACTGCCATGGGCCCCACTGCTGGGCCCAGGGGGTGGTGGGTCACTGTTCCCTGGATGGGACCCACCGCCTGCTTGTTGACCACCGGAACTGCCACCAGAACCGCCGCGTTTGCCCCCGCGGTTTTTGTTATTATTCTTGCAATTATTCTTGCCGCCACCATGATTATGGTTTTGGCTCGAATTATTAACAAAACCCGAAGAACTTGGGGAGGACGCCACCATGACGACGGGGCTTGCACCGGTAGCCCCCTTTTTAGCCAAACCGGCTTCTTCCAAAGTAAGCATGGAGCGGGCTTGATAGAAGTGAGGAAGAGGGTTGCTTTGATGAATGAGAGTTCCAACCCCATTATAGGCCTCCGAAAGGTCGACAACCAACTGTAGAACCAGACGATTATTTGTTATCGGTGCGCCAACATTACGGAGTTGATCCGCCAACTTTTTGAGTTTCTTGCAATATGCAGAAACGTTTGGAAATTCGTCCATTCGAACTAGAGAGAATTCCTGCTCGAGTGTGACGACACGTGAATGTTGGTTATCTTGGAATATGTCACGCAATCTATTCCAGGCAGCCATAGCCGTGGTATCCGGCTCAATAATCATCTGTAGAAGGTCAACCGAAATAGTGGCGTAGATCCATCGGAGAACGGTAGCATCAAGAGTAATCCATAACTGAGGATCCTCCGCGGGAAGAGGTGTAGCGGGAGGAATGATGTGATGAAGAACTTGATGGGAGATAGCGTGAATTTTAAACAACTCCGCCCACGTCGCATATTTGACGTTTTCCATCTCAAAGACAATAGGGATACTATTCTTGACGTTAGAAACCATGAGGGCAGGATGATAATTGTTCTTAGACATATTGAAGGAACAAAGTAGGAGGGGAAATTTGGGAAAAGTAAGAGAGATTTTGAGAGCGGAAGACGACTTTCGGACGAGAAATCCGAGAAGGGGGGGGGTACTCGGCCGAGAGGTGCAAAATTTTTGGGAGAGAAATTTTTGTAAAACCTAGTCTCATGATACCATGAAAGAAATAATCCCCTTGATTATTTTCATAAATTGAAAAGGTATTTATACAAGTTACAAAAATAGGAGAATCCTATTCCTATTTTATTTCTAAAACCTTATTCTACCATAATTCTAACTATACAATTATGGTAAGTGTATAACACTAATTAAGGTAACCTTTACACTACAATATACTACAAATATATATACCATATATACAAGATTGTATTTTCATCAATCTGTCCGAGAATGGGCTCGTTGGCCACTGCTGGGCCACTGCTGGGCCACTGCCGAGAGCCCACTGCTGCCAGTCCAGTCCATTGTATTCCTGTGATATACACTTCTGTATATTCAGTGTATATCACAGGAATATTTCCTTTGTTTAACAAGTACAAACTTTGAATTCAACATCGTTGTTAGGGCTTCATTGTATTCTGAAGGCAATATTTCTGTGACCTATTGTACTCGCCAATTTATTGGGAAGGGTAGAAATAATTGTCTAAAAAAATCTGCATTTATTGAAGTCAGAGAACAATAATTCAGTGTCTGTGTTTCATCCTATTAGTAACATACAACAGATGTTACCGCAGTTAATCCCCAATTGAATACATTTCTTCCTTTTTAGTTCTTAACGACAATTTGAGTACAATTTTCAAGTGTCTTGTAGTGGTGATAAAAAATGCCCAAGATTGAAGATTCCTCCTACCCTTTTCTTGACGTAATTATACAGTAATACTTGAAACCAAAAAGAGGAGGAAAAAGAACTCTTGATCTAGTGTATGTTCTAGGTTCTTCACATAAATATGCTGCATTATTGAATACAACGGCATTTTTTTAAAAGATTTTTTAGTAAATAGAGGATTGGAAAAAGAGAAAAGGGACAATGAAAATACCAATTCGATGTCTGTGTTTTATCCTTTTAGTACCATATTTTACAATAATATTTAGATAATTAACGACATGGAGAGTGAAACTTCAATTGCTGCTCAATCATTGCAAGTAATGAATCAGACTTTGAATCGTTTAGAACGTTTTGAATTATGGTTCTCTTAGAAATATGAAAATATTAAGATTGATTTCTGATTGCAATTTTTATAATGTTTCTAAATGTGAAATATGTGTGCAAGCAAAGATAACTAGAACATCTTTTAAATTTGTAATAAGAAATTCTGCCTTGCTTGAATTAATACATAATGATGTTGGTGATCTGAAAAGTCATATGACTCGTGGTGGAAACAAATACTATGTCACTTTTATTGAAGATAGTACTAGATATGCCTATTTACTTGATGAAATCTAAGGATGAAGTCTTTGATAAATTTAGAATTTACAAAGCAGAAGTAGAGACACAATTATGATAGAAAATTAAGGTTTTACATTCTGATCGTGGTGGTGAACACTATCCTTCTTAATTTACTTTATTTTGTCAAGAACATGGTTTAGTACATCAATTCACTGCTCCATATACACCCCAACAAAATGATGTTACTGAAAGAAAAAATAGAACTTTGATAGATATGGTTAACGATATGCTCATTAGCTCTGATTTGCCAATTTTTTATGGGGTGAAGCTATTTTGTCTGCATGCAATATTTTGAATAGAGTTCCTTTGAAAAAGAAGAATATATCTCCTTATGAATTGTGGTTTAAGAGAAAGCCTAACTTGAAAAGACTCAAAACATTGGGTTGTTTGGCATATGTCAGAAAGTCTGATCTTAAGAGACCCAAGTTAGGAAATAGGGCTTATAAATGTGTTTTTGTAGGTTATTCACTTAATAGTATTACTTACAGATTTTTAATCCTTGACACATTTTAGATTATAGAATCTATAGATGTAGAATTTTTTGAAAACTTGACAAGGTCTAGTTCTCAACCACAACCTACTAAAAACCCATTGTTACCTAGTCTAGAACCTGTAGAGACTAATGACAATGTTGAAATTTCTACTCCTACTCACAACAATGATATTTTAGTTCCTACTAAAGATATCGAACCTAGAAGAAGTAAGAGAACAAGAATAGAGAAAAATTATCCAGATTTTATACAATATCTTGTAGAGGGTAATAATAATGAAGTTCTTAACATTACTAAGTATGATATGCATGTTGATGATGATCCTAAAACTTATTCTGAAGCTATGAGTTCCAGAGACGATAATTTCTGGAAAGATGCTATCAATGATAAAAAACATTCACTTTTGTCTAACGAAACTTGGGTGCTATCTGATTTAGCTCCTGGTGCTAAACCTATAGGATGTAAATGGATATTCAAGATAAAATTGAATGCTAATGGTACAATTGATATTTTTAAAGCCAGATTGGTTGCTAAAGGTTATAAACAAAAATATCGAATTGATTACTTTGATACATATGCTCATGTTGCTCGTATCACATCTATTCATTGTTTGATAGCACTTGCTTATATTCACAAGCTAGTTATACATCAAATGGATGTCAAAACTGCTTTTGTAAATGGTGATTTAGAAGAAGAAATACATATGGAGCTACCTGAAGGTTTCATAGTACCAACCTAAGAGAAGAAAGTTTGCAAGTTAGTGAAATCCCTCTATGGTTTGAAGCAAACTTCCATGCAATGTCATGAGAAGTTTGATAAAGTAGCTTTGGCTTATGGCTTTGTTGTTAATGATGCTGATAAATGTATCTATAGTAAGCATGATAAATATGGATGTCTAATTCTCTATTTATATGTTGATGATATGTTTATTTTTGGGTCTGACGTATCTTGTATGGAAGAAACTAAGAATTTTCTCAATTCTAACTTTGATATGAAAGATCTAGGATAGGAAGATGTGATCTTAGGAATTAAAATCCTAAGGGAGATGAGTTGGCTTTAACCCAATCTCATTATATTGGGAAATTTCTCAAAAAGTATAGTCATTTCAATGACAAACCAGCCCCCACTCCTTTAGATCCTGGTATTAAATTAATGAAGAATACTGGAAGGACTCATGAACAACTTGAGTATTCTAGTATTATCGGAAGTCTTATGTATTCTATGCATTGCACGAGACCAGATATAGCCCAAGCGGTGGGAGTACTATGTTGTTTCTCAATTAACCCAGGAGTTGAACATTGGAAAGCAATCTCAAGAGTGTTGGCTTACTTGAAAGGAACCATAGATTATGGTTTATATTTCCAGGGTTATCCCGCTGTATTGGAAGGATACATCGATGCAAACTGGAACAATGTAGAATCCAAGTCCAAGTCTACCACTGGATGGATATTTACATTAGGTTGTGCTGATGTGTCTTAGGGTTCCAAGAAGCAAACTTGTATATCTGGTACAACAATGTTGTCAGAATTAATTACACCGGCAGATGCATGTAAAGAGGCAGAATGGCTTAAAAGCTTACTTATAGAGATCCCATTATGGAAGAAGCCAACTCCAGCAGTCTTGATTAACTGTGATAATCAAGCTACGATCTATAATGTCTCAAACAAGACTTATAATGGAAAGTCAAGACCAATGCAAGTCTTAGACATCAAATAGTAGGACAATTACTCAAGAGAGGAGTAGTTGCAGTTAACTATATTGAAACAAAGAAGAACTTGGCAGACCCATTTACTAAGAGTCTACCAAAGGCAGTGATTTCAATAAAGTGTAAGGAAATGGGACTAAGGTCTGTGAAAGAAGGTTGATCACCGGTTAACAGAAACCCAACCTATGTTTTGGAAAATATAAACAAGGTTCAATGGGTTCCGCATGATTGAGGATGGATGTAAATCCTTAATAAGTCTATGTTTGTTTACAGGTGTATCGCAGAAACACCTTAGAGACTTACCTATATAAATATGAAAATCAGGTCGTTTCCTATGAGAATAAGACAGTTCTCTAAAGAATACTCACGAATCCAGGATATAAGCACATGACCATTAACGTGCTAAGCTACATAACACACAATTCTCTTAAGTCAATATGAGTGGAGATTCCGGTTTTATCACAAGGGGTACTTGGTTCAAGACTAGTTCACCATAGAACCTCGATAAGGCTTTGAATTTATTACACTAAGTGAAGGTTCAAATCTAAAAAATATCTATCATTTATGTATTGATCCCACTCGGGTACGTAGGCAGTCACTTGAGTGATGCATCCATTCCTATTCTAAAAGATTTTACTTTATTTTATGTTTTTTTATTTTGAAAATAGGGGGAGAATGTTGGATATTTTCATCAAAATCAAAAGTCATCATTATTGTGATGCCCTTCAACTTTAGGGGGAATCTGTTAACATAATTCATATTTATTTTAAATTTGAACAGACTCAACATTTCTCAATAGCCACCATTGATGCCTCTTGGAGGTGTCTGTTGGTGATGAAAAGGCATCACCAATGGATGTGAAATCTCTATAAGTAGTAAAGATGTTTTCTCATTCAGAAAATAGAGATGAAAAAAGAATCAAGACTTCTATTGAAAAGAATCAAAACTTCTGTTGAAAAAGAATCAAAACTTCTGATGAAAAAGAATCAAAACTTTTATTGAAAAATAATGAAAACTTTTGTTTTTTCTTTTCTTCCCTAAGCATCATCAGAAACTTCATACTGTGTGTTCTTGGTTGGATCAAGGGAGTACAAACTTTGAATTCAACATCGTTGTTAGGGCTTTATTGTATTCCGAAGGCAATATTTCTGTGATCTATTGTACTCGCTAATTTATTGGGAAAGGTCGAAATAATTGTCTAAAAGAATCTGCATAAGAGCCTTGAAGTCAGAGAACAACAATTTGATGTTTGTGTTTCATACTGTTAGTACCATATTTTACGACAGATGTTACCGCGGTTAATACCCAATTGAATACATTTCTTCCTTTTTAGTTCTTGACGACAATTTGAGTACCATTTTCAAGTGTCTTGTAGTGGTGATAAAAAATGCCCAAGATTGAAGATTCCTCCTACCCTTTTCTTGACGTAATTATATAGTAATACTTGAAACCAAAAAGAGGAGGAAAAAGAACTCTTGATCTAATGTATGTTCTAGGTTCCTCAGATATATATGCTGCATTATTGAATACGACAGCATTTTTTAAAAAGAATTTTTTAGTAAATAGAGGATCGGGAAAGGAGAAAAGGGACCATGAAAATACCAATACTACTAAATTGTAAACACAGGCCTAACTCTAGATTTATTAATGTATAATGAACTTGAATTATATAAATTCACTGAGAGTGTGATGAATTTTTTATACTTACTGCAATTTAACATGTTATAACATGTGACTTACAATTTAATCTAGGTATCAATTAAAGATATTAAATATTATTACATGTAATTACTTTTTATGTGACCTGATTGTATAAATACTTTTTACACTATCAATACGTAACACTTAAATTAAAATGTGTATAGTTAGCTAATCAGAATTTCCTAGTATATTCCCGAAGAACGTTTTCTGGTCCCATTGGATTTGTCCAGAGTGCTCTGAGCTGTATTTGAATCTCTAGAGATATTCTTTGCCTATTTGGTGGGAAGCTAGAAATAGAATGTGATCTAAAGTTGGGTTTCCTCAATTGTTAAAAGGCTTTGCAGCAATATTCATTTCCTACTCCAACAGTTCATCAGTTGAAGTCTTTTTTTTAAGCAAACATTTATGATACCTGCAGAAATGCATGGTACTGTTCATATGTCGACGAGCTATATATAATTGATGCTCTCTGAGATAAATTTTATTTATTTATACTCATGGAGTATAGTATGGCTGGCATGATTGAACGGACTTTTTTTTTCTTGCTTTAATGAGATAGTGTGATCATTAAAAGCCTCACCATCCATTGCTAGTGTGTTTTTCGTATTGAATGTCAGTTTTTTAATATTTTTTTTATCCTTTTTATAGGATGAAAGACTATGGGGAAATTTATAATCACAAGAGTGCAATATCGGTTGGAGCGTCTCTGCGTTAATAACAAACTGGCTTAATAGGTACGTGTCTAGTCTCATTTGCTTATCATATACTTAATCTATATGTTGGGTAAGTATAAAGTATCTTACAATACGGAGTAAGAAGGATGGAGGTATTTAAGAAAAATTGTGGTGAAATGAATCTAATTAAAGAGCCGTTTGGACATAATTTGAAATCATGAGATGGAATCATGATGATTTGAAGTTGAAGTTTTGTTTGGACATTTAATTTGGATTTCTTAAGTTGTATTTTTTCATATAGACATAAAACCCCACAAGTTGTAAAAACCATAAAAACGTTTCCAATTCTTATACAATTTTACCAAATTAGCAAGTCATAGTTCATAACAAAATTAATACACTACTGGAAGGTCTTTCTAAAAAAATACAACATCAATTGAACAAACATTAGTTCAATAAAAATGAAATTTAACATGAATAGTAATGTAACTACTCTCTAATATAATCCTCCCACATGGTACGAACAATCTATTCACGTCGAACATATATTTTCTGATCATATGACCGAGAAGACAAACCAATATTGTTACTTTGAGCCGGTTGTTGGTCAATATCATTAACAACTACAAATTTATGGGTCTTTTTTATAAAATAAACTTATGGGTCAAGTTTTACATTTAAAAAGTTTGAATCATGATTTGAAATTTCAAATTATGCTTTTTGGGACAATTGAAGATTTAAAACATGATATGAAATTAAAATTAAAATTTATATAAAATACATAAACAAATGATGATTTGAAATCATGAAATAAAATTATAGGTACAAACGCCTACAAAGTGACTGAGGCAGCTGCATTCACTGGAATAAGTAATTATGTCAAAGGCGTAGTTGCATTTATTAATCAGCAATATCTTTCGATACACTTGTGTTCCAGTGTGGTTCTCTTTTCTTTATATTTTTATACTACATTTGTTATATTCAGTTAATTTACTGCTACTAATTCATAGGTAAATATTGCCTTGCCATTCCAGGTAGTCGCTGCAACTTGCAGTATTTGAAATTGACCACCCACGATTGGATTAGATAGGCCTCGGTCTGCTGTACTTTGTTTTCTATTAGTAACCATTTGTATATGATTTGAAATTATGATATAAAATCAATGATTTGAAATTGAAGTTTTATTGGATATGTAATTTGAGTTTCTTAAGTTATATTTTTTTCATAGACATAAAAATCCACAAGTTGTGAAAATCATCAAACCTTTCTCAATTCTCATACAATCTTACCAAATGAGCAAATCATAGTCCATAACAAAATTAATACGCTACTAGAAAGACTTTCTAAAAAATACTACATCAATTGATTGAACTTTAATTCAATAAAAAGAAAATTGAACTTCAGTTGTAGTGTAACTATTCTTTAAATAATCCTCCATATCGTTTGATTTCTGTTGCTATGTGTTCTTTAGTGTACTTTGTTTATCTTATTTACCTACTTTAGTTACTGCTTCTTTTTTTAGAATGTTATATCATGGTTTATTCACTTTTGTTACCATAATTTTCATACTGCTTTAAATTTTCCGTCCGGGTCTGACTGTTTCTCTTGCTTTGCTTGTGCTTGTGTTTCTGCTTATGCTTTGTCTTGAGCCGAGGATCTTTCGGAAACAACCGCTCTACTTACCAATGTAGATGTAAGATTTGCGTACACTCTATACTCCCAGACCCCACGTGAGATTTTGTTGTTGTTGTTGTTGTTGTTGTTGTTGTTGGTATGGACAAACTCTAAATATACTACCAACTTGTAGATCTTTAAATATTTGATAAAATGGTTGGCAAACATGATTGGTAAATATATCTATCAATTTATGGATCTTTTTTTAAAAAAATATAAACTTATGGGTCAAGTTTTACATTAAAAATATTGAAATCATGATTTGGAATCCCAAATCACACCTTTTGGATAATTTGGGATTTCAAATCATGATATAAAGTTGAAGTTGAAATTTTGTCCAAATTACATAAACAAATGGTGATTTAAAATGAAATTATGAAATCATGAAATCATGATATGAAAATGCATGGCAAAACGCCTACTTAGTCTACAACCATCTAGAATATGTTAGAATATTGCCTTTCAGTAGGAGTAATTGTAGTGTCATCTTCTTTTATTTAACTTGTAACTGATCATAAAAGGATAGGAGTACTCTCTACCAACAACAAAAAAGGATGTAGTTGGATGATGAATGCAAGTATGCAACAATCATTTACGAGAGGTATTAATTCGAGTATTGAGAAGGAATAATTCTTGCCATTTCACACTTTACCTTTATCCTTTTTCGTAGATCATGCAAATTTGAACTAGTCAGATGAACATTGTTTAAACACCAAATATTTTTTGAACAAAAAACATACTGCTATATAATGTAATAGGGCACATGACGATTGAGTGCTCAAATATTTATGAGAATATATTTACATGTGCAAAATAGGGTGTCGGTAGTGGGAATAGCAGTGTGTTTTGTGTATTTATGGGCCTTGAGATATGCATGTCTGCACATTAAATTTTGGATGCCTCACAACTCTCAAAGTAAAGCGTAAAAAGAAGCAAATGTTGTTCCAGGTACGTTTACAACCTTCCTTCCTTCCTTACTTTGGTGGTATTGCTACATTCAAAATTTAATAAAAAGATGCACTTGTTAGACTTCCCCACCAGGTGAGATTGGATATGTTATTATTAGCTACACTTCAAATCCTTAAAAATAACTAAATTTGCGTTATCTGGTAGCTATGCTTACTCAACGTAACCTGCCATAAACAATAATACCTGGTAATTATCTAGTGGCGTCAAAATGGGCTGACCTCGTGAGAACTTAAATGGGTTTGAAGCTAGAAAATTCCATTTTTTTTGTGCGGATTGTCCCTCAAATGCACTGGTTTTTTATTTTTCCCTTTATATTTGTGATGTTTAATTTTTGTCTCTGCTATTTATTTTATAAAAATATTCAACTCTACTTCGCAAGGCAGAGTCACTATAATATTTTTTTTTCTATTCAAAAACTAAAATTTTTGTCTCGCACGTCATAAATTAAGTTTAAGTTATGCGACATAGTTTTAAAGTAATTTTTTAAATTATGTTGAGTGTTATAAATTATACCTTATCCGGCATAGTTTGTGTGGATGTTATGATACATATGTTGAAATTAAATGCTAACTATGCCCGCCGAAATATGAAATTATGCCTTTTTCATATTATGTTAAGTGTTGACAGTTATGTTTTATCCGGCATAATATGTGAATTGTGTATGATACATATGCCGAAGATAAACACTAATTATGCCGAGCGAAATTCTAATTATGTCGCGCCAAAAATAATAAAGGGTAAAAATTAAAGTACTCAAATTTGAAGGAAAAATTAAAGACCACCCCCAAATAGGGACATGTGTGCGAATTTCTCCCTTTAGGGTCTGTTTGGAAAGTCACTTGGTAATTGAAATTGATGTAATTACTAGGGTAGTAATTACACATCTTAATAATTACATAGTATTGTAATTACAACGGCATGTTTGTTTGTCATAATGTAATTACAAGAGTGTTGTTTGGTTACACAAGTGTAATTACACAGTTAATTTTAATTTTTTTTAAAAATAAAATTTAAAATTAATATTAAAAAAATATGTGCCTTTATAAATGATACTAAATTAGTTATTTAATAACACACTGTTTATTAAAAATATATTAATTAATAATCATATATATATTTGTAACTAACATTGTAAAAGTATTTGATATATATATTTTTTAAATTAATAATATTTTAATTTTAACAATTATAAAACTTAAAAGCAAACTTTTTTTTTGTGAGAACATCATGGATTGGGTGTTTGACTAGAAAATAATATTTATAAATATAATGCCATAACATTATTCAACTATTTGACAAAACAAATCTATCAACGGTAAGTGAAAAATAAATAACATGAAATGTGAAATAACCAGTCAATAGTATTCAAGTAAATAAATTAAAATAAAAAATATAACCTAAAGTCAAAATTCAAAAAAAAAAAGTTTAACATAATACTCTTATGTCAAATTCTAACATTACATAAATAAGTTTCAACGCAACTTAAGTAAATAATTCAAAAGAAAGGAAAAAATATAAGTTTATAACCTCATGCACAACGAAATTCTACTTTAATCATTATATGCCACATTTGTCAATGACTCACTATTTCTAGTATTAAGAGGTGTAGTCTCAAAAATTAGAATAATAACACAATTATGTTAAACGAATAAAATAAAAAATAAAAAATTACAAGCAATTACATGGAACCACAAGAAGTAAAGGTTGGAATGAGAAGAAAGGAAATGAAAGATAAATAATATAAAAATATTTTTTAAAATAAAAAAATTAAAAGTAAATATTTTTTAAAATAAAAATAATTAAAAGTAAAAATTAAGAATAAATAAAAATAATAGAAATAAAAAATAGATTAAAAAGAAACTAAAAAGTAATCATGTAATTACATGGTGTAATTACACTCAATTCTCAGCCATCTCTTGAGAATTTGAGAGTATAATTACACTCAATTTCCACCTAACTGTTTAATTATTCGGTCAAACAAACAGGCCAAACAGTGTAATTACATTTAATTACACTCAATTCCAATTACCTGAGTGACTTTCCAAACAAGCCCTTAGAATGCCAGCCCAACCCATCCCTAAGAGGGCCCAGAGCTAGGACGGGCTAGCCTTGATTTTTTTTTCTGATACTCTAATTTTAGTTAGACCTGTCCAAAGCTCGGGTCAGGTCGGGTCGGGTGGCCTTTTTTTTATGCTTGCCCGACTCTGACCCTAATTTTTTTAAAAAAATTCGACCTTGGCCCTGACCCGTCGGAAGGGGGACGGGATTTGACGGGCCGGATCGGGTTGAGGAATTTTTTATTTTTTTAAAAAAATTGAATTTCCAAAACTGAAAATTGACATTCACACCTACACTATCATGAAATTTTGACGTTGAAATCTATTATGTATCGTGAGATGTTTACTAAAGAAAAAGGAAAATTAGAAATCGATTTGGGGGAAACACAAATTGATTGGGAAAACTGAGTTTTTCTAAAAATTGGTTGCGGCAGTTTGGTCGACCCCATCTTGAAAAAATAAATCAGGTAAAACGGACATCCGAGCGCAGAGTTATGACCATTTAAAGTTTCACCAATTTTCAACTACTTTCTCTCTCCCTACATTATGCTTCCGTGATATTAACAGAACGGCTAATAATATAAACATATAATTAATAATCAACTACCGTTTTTATCTTATTTTATGTCGAGCTCAATGTAGATTAGAGCAATACATATATTATAAAACACATGCATTATATCACTTAAATATTAATGGCAAAAATATATATAAGTACAAAATAAATATTAATGAAGGAAAAGTAATATAAATTATATTAAAAAATACGCGGGTCGGGGTCGGATCGGTGGTCGGCCGGGTCAGACGGGTAAAATATTCTGACCCTGGCCCGACCCTACATAAGATCGGGTCCCCGCTTTTTCGGATCGAATGGCTCGCGGGTCAGCTATAAGCGGATCATGGCCCTGATTTTTTGGGTCGGGCCGGGTGGATCCCGACCCGTAGGTCTAATTTTAGTATACACAACTTTAAAGATATGAAGTCAAAGATCAATTTTAAAAGAATAATAATAAGAGCTTTATCATGTGATGACTCATACCCAAGTAAAGTTCCAAAATTTTAATAAAGACGCAAAACAGAGGAAGTCGAATAAATGATACTTATAAAATAGTATAAAGCATATAGAAAAAGATAGTATCAAGAATGATATTTTGGTAGAAAAACGTCTACGACACTGGCACACTGCTAATATCAATTGAAACCAAGGCAAAAACATTGTAGTATGATTCAGATTTTTACAAACAAAATAAATTTAAAAGAACTCAGAAAAACATGACAACACAATACACTTACATGTATGGATTATTGACATGTTATTTTATTTTATTTTGGTAACTAATCATTTTCATTACCGAAAGTGAACATTACATAGTACAGACAATAAGAAAAAGAAAGAAAAAAAAAGGTAAACTGTTGGACATAGACCCCACAGTTACCTTAGCTAAGGATCATTTGGAACAAAACAGCACCTAAATTACACCATTTCAGACTACGTTCTAGCTAAGATAGAAGTTGTAATCCTTCAGCCATAACGCAATTCTAGCCTGTTTAGCAGCTCTGAATTTCTTGAGTTTTGAACTTAGCAATTTCTTGAAAGGAACTGAGAGATAAGTGCTTTTGTGAAAATTTTGTTTTACATATTTGATTATTGATTAAGTATATATTTTTTTTAATTTATTTCTATTCTTGGGCTTCAATTACCAGCACAGCCCAACCCTGCTGAGGTCATGGGCTAAGTGAGGTTGGCTTAATTGCGCCATATTAATAGGATTTTAACTAGTTGGATTGGGCCCACCTCGCAGGCCCAGACCTTTTTACAGCTCTATGGCTGCCATTAAGATTTGTCAGAAACATACAAGAAATACTCCAATTCATAATCTTTTACAAATTAAAAATATTTAGATGATCATAGTCAGCTAGAAACAAGTTAAAACTTCCCAAGTACTAATTAGCGTCCAATAAAGTAAGACCATAGAGAGTAATTGCTATAATACACATCTCATAAATCAAAGGAAGCTTCTCACAGCTTTATTATTCTAATTAAACCCACAGATGAAAAATACACAAATACAACTATGTAAACTTCAACTTTATAAAAGAGAAGAAAGGAAAGAAAATGTTGAGAATGAGTACTATCAAAGCAAAATAAAAGCTGGAAAATAAGTCAGAAGCTTCATGTGGTGGGTTGAAAGGAGAGGGCTCTATTCAAGATTATCCTTTTGATACAAATCTCACAACAGTGACTGCATCCAAACTCAAAACTGGACCTGCAGAACATACTAACATAAAAGCTCAGTCTTTATTAGAGGTGCCAAATGGTGAGACAAACTAATACTGTAACTCACATAAATAAGTAAAACTTTGACAATATATAATCAACTAGATTCTTGTCAATCACATAAAAGGACTGGATCAAAAAACATAGAAACGACAACTTAAAAAAAAGCCAGAGCTCATTACTCGCACTAAATTTAAAGGTTAAAAGTCATTATTTCCTTTCTGTTTCATAAGGACTCCAGAAATTTTCGCATTACACTCCTGTAATTTCCGCTGTGCGGAAAAGCATGATGACACCAATGCCTAAAATCCTACTCTTAATCAGTATCATCAAATTCGTTCCTTGGAACTCGAAGGTCATCAAAACTGCTTGGTATTGATTCTGGACAGGAGCACTAATAAGTCTGGATAACTCCTTATCCCCTGAACTTTTGTTCTTTTCCTCACAAGATACACCAGGCTACAATCTCGGCATACACTTCATGTGCACTCAGAGGTACACTAGGTATAGAAATCCTTCCCACAAATACACATCTTCTCGTGCAAGGGCTGCAAGCATCTATGGTAGCATACATAAAGGAATACACCCAAATGTTCATTTCAAAGGACTTAGTACTAAGTTTATGGTCTCAAGAATCAATAGTACTCCCTCCGTCCAGTTTTACTTGTCCACTATACTAAAATAGTTGTCCACTTCAGAAAATCAAGAGATAATTTACCACTATTTCCTATTTTACCCTTAGTAATTAATAAGTCAAATTTTCCAATTCCTTTTTCCAACACTATTTTTTTTACAGGGAATATGTGAATTGGTGGAACTTGGAACCCACTACTTAATTAGTTGGTTGCACATTTTTTTTGGTAAGCTTTAATTGATTTCAAACATTAGGTAATTAGCAATAATTAGGGGTAATATGGTAAACTTTTCATTCTATTTTTGGCTCCTTAATAAGCGTGTAAAGTCAATATGTGACAAGTAAAACTGGACGGAGGGAGTAAAACACCAAACCAATTTGAAAGATGCATTGAAAGAGTTAAAAAATCAGAATGTAATATAGACCATCGAAATAGCTATAGCAAGGATTCAGCCACATAAATGCTAAGTACAAGCAAATAAAATGTTTACACCACAATAATTGTGTACAATCTATATAAGAAGACAGCAGAGACGCACATATATTATGTGTATTTAATACCACCCAGGCGAAAAAGTTTACCTCTAGCGGTAGGTTAAGCCTTGTATTCATGGACACGCATCCATTTTGTAGATGACCATTTGTTGCCTTTAATCACAGGGCACCCACCTAAACAAGATATACATAATTCTACTTAGTCCCCAATCAAATAACCCATGCTCATGGCTCCAGAATAAAGTACAGGAATTGAAACTTTGTTTGCGAGAAGATGGATTTCATTTTGCAATAATCAGGTAAATCAAGTTCTCAATGTTAAGCACCTATTATCCGTATCTACTTGCATGCAGATTACTCACCATGCAAACTTGATGGATCTAGAGTTGCATCAGGCTTCATGCTCCAGAAAAGCAACGCATCACCCATCTTTGGTTTTACAGAGAGTCCACCTTTTCCACATTCAGATAGTTCATTCCACCAAGGGACCGCACTATAATTTCCCTTCGCAGCTGGGAATACTGTTTCACCCCCTTCTTCAACATCTGACCTGCAGTGCACCACGAGAATCAACAAAGGGATTCCATGAAAATACATTAACCATAAACCTCCAAGAGGAAAAGTCACTTACAAGTACATTAAAACCGTCGCGATGCGTTGACCTCCATTTTTAGTGTTAAACTCATCAAGAAAGTAATCATAGTGGGGCTCATACTTTTGCCCCACTTCGTAGTGGAGAATTTGAAGACCCTCACCATGCTCTGTAGACAGAAGCAGAAGCATCAATTCACATGCAGTTTAAGGCATTGCATAATGATAAAGTGTAACATAGCTCACTACTGAAAGAGGCAATTTGAGCAACTTTAGCAGTGGCGAGCACATGAAGTACACTGGCTAAGCATCATGATATATCTCTTTTAAGGTTCTTTTCAAGAGAAAGTTAATGAGCACTAAGCTTCATATAACCAGCTCTTCTCTGAAGCAGGAATGAAACTAGTGGTTGACACTAATAATGCCCGGCGGAATAGTCACTAACTTAATTAGTAGACTTGGACTTGCAGGATAGACAAATTACTACTTGACTTTGGATATTAAAATAAAGGCCAAACCCATCGGCGGCGTCAAGATCTTTCACTTACTTCAACTAAACCTTGTTCCATTTAGACACATGAAGTAGGATCTGACTATGTCATTTAGACACTTTTCGCTGAATCAACCAACTATGTAATGTGTGTGTAACACACTCCCCGATGACATGGCAAAATAACAAATTAAATTATGACATGTGTCATTTGATCCCATAATAATATAAAAATAAATTTTGAGTAAAACTAATATTTCAAAATAGAAAAGAAAAATCTATTTTCTAAACCCTACACATTATTAACTAGAGGTGGCCAGTGGGCCGGGCTCGGGTCTGGCGGGCCGGGTCTGGCGGGACGGGCGAAGGGGTCGGGGTCGGGTCTGGCGGGACTTGCTCCGGTCCCGTCCTGATCCCGATCCCGTCGGAATCGGGTCTGGGCGGGGTCGGGCCGGGGTCGGGGTCGGGTCAGGCGGATTTTCCTTTTTTTTTTTTTTTTTTAAATAACATATGTATAAAAAAAACTCAATAAACAAGACAAGATAGTGTAATAAAAACATCTCAATGTTGTTTTTGTGCCTCTTATATTATTTAATAGACATGTGATTTTTTTGTAATACAAATATAATTCTCTAAAATCTAAATTGCAACTTTGTGGTGTTGTCCAAAAGTTGCAAATTACATAATAAAATTGCAATTAAAAAAATTATATTCTCAAAAAAACCTGTTCTAATTGCTTGATGATTTCCTGTGGTTCTTCGGTTGGAATTGGTATTTGTTGGTCAAATTGATCCACGTCGCTTCCACCACCTTCGGATAAGATTTCGTTGTAGTTTTTGTCTTCTTCTTCGTTGATCTCTGGTTGACCGCACCTTCTCCGCTCCGCTCGTATCTAATCTCTGAATAATACTGCAATTTCCAAGCTGTCTCCGGCTAATGAGTGTCTGTGGTCTCCTATTTGATATCTGCCGGCAGAAAAAGCGCTTTCAAACGCAGTTGATGACGCTTGAATGTTCAAAACATCTCGAGCCATCAATGAAAGTGTCGGAAAGTGTCGGGGTCGGGACGGGCTCGGGGCGGGCGGGCTCGGGACGAGACATTGTCCCGTCCCGAGTTCGAGTCCCGCTACCGTTTTTTTTTTTTTTTACGCGGGGTCGGGGCGGGACCGGGGCTGGCTCGGGACAGGGTCGGGTCGGGGTCGGGCCGTCCCGGCCCACTGGCCAGCCTTATTATTAACACACAAAAAAAACACATTTACTAATAAAAGAAAAAATTTGAAATCATGTTCTTGGTGTTCTTCACCATTTTCATGTGTGTTAATTTACTCCAAATTTGTTATAACTTCAGCTAAAGATTCCCCACGAAGACCGGAAGACAACCCCAACATTAATTTCTCACAATTTTCATCAAATAAAGTAACTCATTTTAAACCTTCAAGCTTTATAAAGAATCCTTTAATGGTGTTTCGATGAGTTCCTTTGATTTTTTTAATTTTTATTAGAGAGAGAAAGAAATTGAGTTGAATTAAAAATGTATTGATTTTTTTTCCGGTAGTGTTAGCAGCGGCGGTTTTGGAAGAGCGCAGGCAGGGCAGGTTTGGAATGGCTGACTCAGTTGTTTAACGTCATTTTTAAGACGTCGAGAATGCCCGAAGAATGGAAGTGGAGTACACAATGATTCTTTTGTACAAGAAAAAAGGTGATATCCAGAGTTGCAACAACTATAGGGGTATCAAGCTGCTAAGTCACACTATGAAAGTTTGAGAAAGGGTCGTGGAGATGAGGGTGAGAAGAGGCGTGTCTATTTTCGAGAACCAGTTTAGATTCATGCCGGGGTGTTTGATTACAGAAGTCATTCATCTTAATAGGAGGTTGGTGGAGCAGTATAGGGAGAAGAAGAGAGACTTACAAATGATTTTCATCGACCTCGAGAAGCCATACGATAAAGTCCCTAGGGAGGTTCTATGGAGATGTTTGGAGGTTAGATATGTACATGTGGCGTACACTAGGGCGATCAAGTATATGTATGATGGAGCCAAGACCAGGGTACGGACAGTAGGAGGAGACTCGGAGCATTTCCAGTGATGATGGAGCTGCACCAGGGATCAGCTCTTAGCCCATTCCTATTTGTCTTGGTGATGGATAGACTGACGCGACAAATGCAAGGGGAGGTGTCATGTTGTATGTTATTCGCAGACGACATAGTCCTGATTGATAATACTCACAGCAGAGTGAACGCTAAGCTGGAGGTTTGGAGACAGACTTTGGAGACTAAAGGGTTCAAGCTGAGTAGGATCAAGACAGAATACTTGGAGTGTAAGTTCAGTAACGGAAGCGATCTTGAGACAAGCGTGGAGGTAAGGCTTGGTACTCATGTCATTCCAAAGAAAGGAAGCTTCAAGTACCTCGGGTCTATTATCCAAGGGAATGGAGAGATTGATGACAATGTCACACATCGTATTGGGGCAGGGTGGATGAAATGGAGGCTCGCATCTGGAGTCTTGTGCGATAAAATGATGCCACCAAAACTTAAAGGCAAGTTCTATAAGGTGGTGGTTAGACCGACTATGTTGTATGGGGTGGAGTGTTAGCCGATCAAGACTTCGCACACCCAAAAGATGAAAGTTGTGGAGATAAGGATGTTGAGATGGATGTGTGGGCATACAAGGAGGGTTATAATTAGAATGATGATATCCAGGACAGAGTGAGAGTGGCATCGGTGGAGGATAAGATGCAGAAAGCGAGGTTGAGATGGTTCGGACACGTGCAGAGGAGAGACACAAATGCCTCAGTGCAGAGGTGTGAGAGGTTGGCTATGAACGGGTTCAAAAGGGGTAGAGGTAGGCCGAAGAAGTATTGGGGAGGGTGATTAGACGGGATATGACGCAGGTGTAACTTACTGAGGACATGACCTTAGATAGAGGGTTATGGAGGACACGTATTATGGTAGAAGGGTAGTAGGTAGTCCAGCGTAGTCCTACTTACGCTTACAAACTGATAGTTGTAGTGTTATTATTGTAGGTCCGCTTAGCCTATCATACTAGTAGGCGCAGTGTTGCTTTATAGTTCCTTGTCATTTGATTTATGCTGCTATGTGTTCTTTAGTGTACTTTATTTATCTTATTTACCTATGTTAGTTATTGCTTCTTCTTTTTTCAAAATGTGCTATCATGACTTATTTGCTTTTGATACCAGCATTTCCATACTGCTTTAAATTTCCTGTCCGGGGTTGACCGTTTCTCTTACTTTGCTTGTGCTTTGTCTTGAGCTGATGGTCTCTCGAAAACAACCGCTCTACCTACCAAGGTAGAGGTAAGGTCTGCGTACACTCTACCCTCTTCAAACCCCACGTTGTGGGATTTCACTGGGTATGTTGTTGTTGTTAGTGTTAGAGGCGGCGGTGATGTCAGTGATGGTAGGAAGACGATACAAAAAAGAATGAAGAATAAGAAGAAAATAAAAAATACAAAAAATAAATAAAAAATATGATTTATGGCCTTTCCACGCGCCTGTTTGGTGTGAAATCCACACAACTTGCCAATTCAGCGAAAGCGTGTAAATGACACAGTGGGGTCCACCTCAGTTGTCCAAATGGAACAAGGTTTAGTTGAGATGTCTAAGTGAAAGATTTTGACGACCACAAGGAGCCGCCAATGGGTTTGCCTAAAATAAATTCACTCATTCCCAACCACCATCCCCAATTCAATGTATATTAGATCTGCATCCGACAACTGACTAAGAATAACACATCCAACTTTATCTTGGACAATGCATACAACCCCTTAACACATCTAAACTAAGCATAATGAAATTCCTAATAAATGTATTCAGCATCTTTTATTACTGGTGATGCCAGAGAAAGCTGTCCTATTTCCTTTAACTTTTTTTTTTTTATAAAGTAAAGTTTTAAAGAATAAATGTTAATCAAGAATAAAGTTTTAAAGCTGCCCTATTTCCTTAACTTGCGGACAAATAGTACTACTCCTTCAAGGTCCAATTTGTTTTGGAATAATTTGACCAGACACGAGTTTAAAAAAGAAAAAAAGACTTTGACAGATATTCTACATATGAATAAAATACCAGAGCTACTGTTATACCAAACACTCTGTCTCGTATAAAATGGGGCCTACAACAAGTCAAGTCAATGGAAAATAGGAATGTAAAAGTTATTTAGTTTCTAAATATAGAAAGGTGCCGGGGATGAATTAAAAAGAAATAGTGACAGAGAGAGTACATTAGATAACACCATTAAATAGAGTTCATTAAGAAAAGAAGAGTTAAGCCGTGAACTACACAAAACCATTTTCAGACACCCCCAAGCCTTATTAAATATTATTCTTTCCATAACAGTTAAGAGGAAAAATAGATCTTTTTTTTGTGTGCTTTATAGATCCTTCAGCAATAAGATGCATATTCATTCAATTACATCCTTTACTAAAAAAAGGAACTGCATACCTACTGGTATGAAGGTGAAATCTGCAATCCTTTTCTCAATATCCCTGATCACCTTATCACGTCCTCTTGCAAGAAATGTTCCAGAACTGGTTCGGACCCTGGCAGGGAGGAAATAACAGGAGAAAAGAATTAGAGACTCAACGATACTCGTACAATTAAATCTCCATAATCCTCAGTAGTACAACCTATCTTGACAAGCCCGGGGTATGCAAATAATATGCTTACCTGCTGTCCATACTCTTGCCAGTAGCACTATCTACAACACTTGACTTTTGCATGTGAGGCTTGGCAAGACTTATCAGATACTCGCATTCCTCCTTGGACTGCCAATGAGATAACAATGAAATTAGAATCTTTACTCTTTAGGTCAATGAATCTGATGGATAGCAGCATGCTACATGACAACACTGGTATCATTAACCATAACTCATAGTTGGCAAAAGGAATTTCGACAAGGTCAGACTTTTAATTAAAATGAAAACTTCCATACAACAACAACATACCCAGTGGAATCCACAACGTGGGGTATGGGAAATGAAAACTTCCATATGAGCATAAATTTTAATGAAATCAAATCAATTATCCTCCAGTTTCCTACAGGTTATTTGTTTAGCCTTTTTTCCCCATATAGTAAGCAACAGCATCTGATATCAAGTTTAGCTTGATGTGTTCATGAACTTATACTCCTCTATCCCAATTTATGTGATACTTTTTGCTTCTCGAAATTCAAACTGTGCGAACTTTGACCAAACATTTTAAAATGTAATTTTTTCATTATAGACATGAGAAAGAAGAATTGCATTATTTAGTACTTTTCGTATAGTTTTTTAATATCCAAATATTGGGTTGATCTAATCTAATTCAGCTTCTAAGATCAGTCAAATTGACTCTCAAGGCATTTCTCATTTTCTACAAAACTGAGGCATAGCTGTAAGCATCAAATTCACAAAGAAATGTAGCACTGGGATAACTAGTAACAATAGAAGCTGCCATAAACACAATGTACGGAAAGGTTATTCTTTTAAAGATGAAATTTTTAAGATAGATACCAAGAAGTTATGGTAAACGTAGGCTCTTGGTTCCAAAGAAATCACTTCAACCCACTGATCTCCTTTTCCATCATCATCTTGTCTGCACCCAAAACAAAGATATCAGATCCCTAAACCAATTGCGATAAGAAGAAAACCAAAAAAGAATCACCAGATTTTTTCTCAATTGAATGGTAGTACATTTGAACAGTGTTGTGAGCTATAGAGCTGAGATCATGTGCTTTCTGAGAACCCCTTGAACTGCTAGGAATGGAGAAAATTCGGAAATAGAGAAAAATGAGGACCAACAATGACACCATAATAAACCCACCAAAGATTATTGGGGAATTCGACGATTTTCGAGGCCCAACTCGGGAATGCCTCCATTTAACTGCCATTGCTACTCAAATCTTGAGTTCTCAACAAGACTTTTTGTTCAGCTAAATGGGACTTGGGATCACAGCTCGTGAGTGTTTTCTGGTAAAGAGAAACGGTGGGTTTTTTGTTTTTCTTTCGATTTGACTAATGAAAGAGAAATGGAAATGGTTCTTTTTGCTTGAAACAATGTGTTTGTGTTTGCAGACTTTCTGTAATCTGTGTTACTACTGACGACGCGTACTTGAGATGTTGGATTTTTGTGACAGTAAAGTTGACCTTCATGCTTGCCCAAAAAAATTACCCAATATTTACATCAAATATTAAATACTATATACATAATATATATATATATAGTATAAGTATAATTTTATGATATATATTTTTAATTTAATTTTAATTGTTAAAGTTAAATTATTTACTTTGATATAAAATATCAAATGCAAATAAGTCATTTTTATCAAACCTGCACGAAATATTTCTTTAGATGGTACTAGACCACTACATTTGCTATTTCCTACTACTACTAGTTAGTTGCACCACATTTTCTTTTTCTCTTATTAAAAATTTCAAAATCTTTTTTAGTTTATGAAACTTAATTAGAGGACACCGTTGTCATAAAATGAATAGGATCTCTTCACTCTTAATCAGATGTTTCGAATTCGAGTTTTGAGTATGAAAAAATTATATTAGATCGTGCTTCACTCTTAAATGAGCCTTATGCGATACTAATCTGAATTAGTCGAGACCCAATGTGGATATCGTATGCCAGAAAAAACAAAAACAAAAACTCAATAGATGGTTAATTGGCATAAATCAGAAAGGATTAGGTTACTTCACCGTGCTGGTGGAGAAACATTCCATGATTTCTTACCCCTCTTTTGAAGG
The DNA here is from genome assembly GCA_034509755.1 of Anisodus tanguticus. Lineage (NCBI taxonomy): Eukaryota > Viridiplantae > Streptophyta > Magnoliopsida > Solanales > Solanaceae > Anisodus > Anisodus tanguticus. The sequence continues at coordinate 14,090,830 of CM067544.1, forward strand.
AATATTTACCCAACACATCATGGTCTGCTAACAAATGGTACAGTACTAATTTTGCTGTTTTTTTTTTTTTCCAACACTAATTTTCTTTTCTAAACCTGAATATTTTAATCATATTTGTATCTTTGTTTGTAGATATCCAGACTCTTTTACATCATGTAGTTTGTGATTATCGTTATGCATGCATCTCCACTATTTTGATTTCAAAGATTCTCTCAAAACACTATTATTTCTAGTAGCTTGCTAGCATTTTCAACGTGACTTATCCCTCTTTTGTATTTGGTTGGAGCAAACCAACAAGAGAAATTTAAATCATTTCCTAATCAGGCTTCCATATATAGTTGAGATTTTACTTCCTATAGTTCTCTCTTATCATTAATTCAAATCCCATGCTCAGTAAATGGATAAACACTATTTGAGTAATAAAGAATTCTCAATCTCTAAATCTATTAGAAATAATTTTAAAATACTTTTCTTTCACCTATTGGATCAAATTTGGTCATTCTTCCATCTATTGGACTCAAAAATATCCTTCACCTATTAGAAATGACTTAAAAGTGCCCCTCTTTCCACCTAATTAATTAATTCAAACTTAAAATTATCCACCATTAATGACACAATTATATGACATTTAATTAATTTTTAAATAAACACATGAACTTTATTTATCGATTCATATAAAATTTTGACCCAAACCCAAAAGAATCCGACCCATCCATGACCCACTCAATACAAAACTCATTTTGATTTAACGCAGCAAAGCGATAAAAATATTTTTACCTCTTTTTTAATTAATTTCTGTACGACCAAAAAAGTTATCTTTGGTCAGAAGTTAGCTTTTTTGCATAGAACACATGTCTCCGTTGAGTTATGTCAAAATATATTTGCGTTGTTTTATGTTAATTTTTATGTATCTTTCTTTTATTAGTGTTCTTCAATTTAGTTTAATGCTTACTGACCACATTCTAGATATTTCTTAAAAAATGTATTTGGTTGCAATATCAGCTTATTAATATCTAGACATTCCTTGAGGTTACATTCTACAATTAACTTATGTTCAAAGTATGAATTCATTTATCTGTATTCGGCTGTTACATCGTTGTTAAATTTAATAATTGAAATTAAACCTTTTTTGCTCATCCTTACGTGTAAATCTTACTGTTACAACAATTGGTTAAGTGATGCTTCTGATCTAAAAACAAAAAGAGGCATATAGCCGCAGTTTCAAAACAAGAACTCCAAAATTAAATTATGCTACATAACAAGCAGGTATAGAAACTAATTTTAATAAAGTAGGTGAGAAATGATCTAATCGCTTAGATGCGTTAAATCAAAATGTTTTTTGTATTTGATTGGTCATGGATGGGTCGGGTCTTTTGGGATTGGATTAAAATTTTATATGAATAGATAAATAAAGTTTAGTTAAAATTAAATTAAATGTCATATAATTGTGTTATTAATGGAGGACAATTTTAAATTTGAAAAAAATATTAGGGACAAATTTAATCAAATAGGTGGAAAGGGGGCTTTTTTGAGTCACTTCTAATAGGTGAAAGGCATTTTTTATCTCAATAAACTGAATGAGAGGCAAAAGACATTTTAAGTCATTTCTAATAGAATAAGGACATTTTTGACCTTTTTCGGTTTAGTTTAATGACTATTTAAAGTCAACGTTATTACGTCGAAACTACTAGGTAATTTAGCTATAGTAGGAACCAAGCTGGAATCATTAACTAATAATTGCATACCAAACTTAAGTAGTAAGTACCTCTGTCCAAAAATATTTATTTCATTACATTTTTCAAGAGTCAAATTATATCAACGGTGACCAACATTTTGAGCTATACTTTTTATCATATTAATATGAGAAGAATTGATACATATAATACTTTTCGTATAGTTTCTGAATATCTAAATTTAATTTTAAAATATTAAATTAATATAATCTAATGTAACTTAGTCAAATTGACTTTTAAAAAAGAAAAACATGACAAGTATTTTAAAACGGAGGGAGTAGTACTTAATAATTAAAGGTAAAACCAATTTTCTTTTATCAAATTTTATGAAATTATTTTGCAAAATTTCTAGTCAACTACCATTTTCAGCCTAACTAGTTTGAAAAGTATGGTGCACAAATTTGTCGTTGCTCAAGGATATAGGTCCCAAGCTGGATTTAATTGACTAATAGGCTAAAAAAGACTATTGGTGTAAATAATTTTAATACTATTAGTGTAATTTAACCCGTGATAATATGTTATCTTTTTTTATAATATTATTTGAAAAGAAGCTTAAGTAGCAATAACTTGTTATTCAGAATACTAATGCCATTTATTATGCTCCATTCCCAATCATATGTTTGGATGTGAGTAGACAATTGCTTGTAATTACATGGAGAATTTTAAAATGACAAGATAGTGTAAATTTTTTTGCATATGTCCTTTACTCATGATGGCTTTACAAATGGAGAGTAGATCATAATAGTATCATCTGGTAAAAATAACAGAAGCTCTAATACATTGTTCTGCAATGACTTGATGAATTGAAAGCTGAAATAGATGGAGCATCCAACAATAGAACCATTATTTATTTACACCAGTTTTCACACAAGCGTAAAAAGTGTAGTTCACAAACCCAATACAACAGTTTCAATCATACGACACTTGCTCTAATTTGAGGATCATACTTAACAATTAATGATATACATATACATGAATGGCTTGAATTGCCTAGAAGATCCCAAAAGTGGTTGTAACTGGTGGAGGTGGAGCCTTGTAGCAATACAGTTGCGGAATATAAGTGGAGCCGTGGCGTTCAATGGACTTCAGAGCAGGCTGGTTTAGATATGCATATTTGCTCTTCGTCCACCTGCAAGTCTCAAATATATATGTAAACCTACTTGTTTGACTAATTGAAAGTAGATGATAAGCATCAAATACTGATTTCAATCATAAGGAGTTACGTCTCACTTTGTTAAAAGTTTCTACTACTTACCAGTCCTTTATACCAACCCTATTCTCCTTCATGTGCTCATCGATTTTGGAGATGTTCTTAGTTACCATTTCATTCTCCAAGGAATTCACGAAGTGTTTGTAATCCTCCTCCTTAATACAACAATATGTAAGCATGCTAATTAGAAAAAAGTGGACTCTAAATCAAATACATTAATTAGGAAACCATTATTTCATTTTATCACAATCAAACATCACAGGGTAATAAGTATTTGCCTTGATCACGAGATGAGCTCTGTTTCTACACCAGTTGCCGGTAGCAAGATACAGAGTTGTCAATTGACCAAATTCATCTTTACAGTTACTCTAAAATTAGTGCAGAGATTGGGACAAGGAGGAAAAAGGGGAAATAAAAGTTGAGCCATACATTAGCTGTAGTAATCAAAGTGCAACTTATGATCTCTTTAAAGATTCAGGAGGGGGGAATGGTATCTCTCTTAAAAAAATGGGTATAGAAGTATAGCAGTCATCCATCAATTAACTATTATTATTGGCCTTTCGGTTGAATATGACTTTTAAGGAACCTAATTGGTAGGGCAATACGCAAAGAAAGTGGAATGCTCAATATTTCTTTACTATTATCTATTTTTTTTCGAATTACTATTATCTATTTAAATTATGGAAAAGTTATTAGTATGTGATTTGACATACCTCCCACTTTCTATGACTACTCTAAATACTTTATCAAAAGATTTATGGCAGGAAGGACATGGATCAGGATAAGCAACGATGCGATTAAATATGCACTATTTTCCTATAGTTGTTCACAAAGTGTATGTACATGATTCATCTATAAGAAAAAAATATGAATATTTGCGTTTTAACAACTTCTTTGATAAATTGATATGAAAACTTTACCGAGAGATTGCGCGCCCTGATTCGGGCTGCAGCCTTGATGGCATCAAGGAAATGATCTTCTTCAGTCTTGCGCTTCTGCTTCCAATACTTAGCAATCTCCTGTTTGGTCAGGCTTGGTGTTGCCAGTTTCCTGCTATGAAGAAACCTCGATGCTGGTGGTGGTGGAGGTGGTGGAGCGATCTTCTCTGACTTTTTTCCATCAGCTACACTCTTACCTTCCCTTTGCTTCATGATTTCAATAGAATCTCGCCGGGTTTATAAGTTTGAGCTTTCAAGATTATGAGATGAGGAGTATGTGTACTACAGTCACCACAAGATTCTTACTAGTAGCTAGCCTTCAATATGACTATAAGTTGAGACCTCCAAGCAAAATTATATTTTCTTGTGTAGGGACTGGTTATAGACTAGTTGGTTCGGTCCACCATAACAAGAAACAAAAATCAGGAGGAGAAATTGACTAGTAGGTAGAATCAATTTTTTGTTTGGGACCAGATGTTGGAGGATTTACAGGTTTGATGTAAAATAGAGTCGGCAAATAACAGAGAGATATGCTGCAGAAATTGCTGATACTTGAGCTAGACGCCTTTGAAAACTTTGAAGGAGTCTTTAAGCTTTGATAATGGCAAACTTGCGGATATCTATTTACAATAAATGTCAATAGAATATGACCTGATAGAAGACTTCTAAGCCACTTGCTTAATTAACCAAGAAAACGGCCTGTCGTTATCCTTATGTCAGCAATTTGGTGCGAGGTTATCAGTTAACCACCACCATTGTCTCGTCTTTTTGTGGGTCATGCTGCAATTTTCTTCTAAAAAGCAACATTGTTTCCATCGGAAGCGCAATGCTAAAACTAATATTGGACAGATACTTTTTGACCGCTATAGTGGATAATATGCCCTACTTCAAATTTCTTCTAAAAAGCAACATTGTTTTCATCGGAAGCCCAATGCTAAAATTAATATTGGATGGATACTTTTTGACCGCTAGTGGATAATATGCCCTACTTCAAATTACACGTAAGAGATCTGAACATTAAAGAAATATTTATAAGATTGTTTTCTTCTATTTAAATTGTAAAAGAACATATTTGAACCGTTTCCTCGTCAAGATTTTATAATCTCGTAGCAACTCTAATTTTCTTTGTCAGCATATCTTGCCAGAAATACCAAAAACAACCTTGAACAGTATTCACCGGAGAAATGAACGCCAAACATTATGATTTATGTGGTTTTTAATTGAAATAATCCCATAATTCAATTGCTACCATTGGCTGGTTCTTGATGGGCCAATATAAGCAACCATATGCACCAGTAGTGTCAAAGTAATTGTCAGTGGCAAAACCCAATTTTATTGACAGTGGTATCGTTTGTAGAATTTCACGTTCAACTACCATACAGATAGATTGAAAAACATAATGCACAAATTGATTGCAGCTCAAGGATATTGGTACCAAGCCCGATATAGTTAACTGGCAGGGTGAGGCATGGCTCCTACAGATCAAGTTGATTGAAAAATTTACAACTGTAGTACAAAGGAAACAAAGTTATAGCGTCATTTGAATAGCAAATTACAACTCTCTTGCACTTACAGGTGGTCCTTTATACCAACTCTCTTTTCCTTCTTGTTCTCATCGTTTTTGGTGTCGTTCTGAGTTACCATTCCATTCTCCTTAGCATGATTATCCTCCTTCAGGACTCCAATCTATTAGACCTGAAGATAAATAATTCTCCTGAAGACGAGATGGGGCTCTATTTGTACTCCAGTTGCCAGTATCAAATGACAGGCACTATAACTGTGTTCTCAATTTTTCCTGTCAAAACTCCTATCTAGTACAATTTCTTCATTTATCTTGACAGTTCAATCAAACTGGTGCAGAGATTGGGTTGATGAGGAATAAAGCGAGTCCAAAAACAAAAAGTTCATAGCCATAGCAGATTTTAGCAAAGAGTAGCTTAAGCATCTCTTCTTCCAGCTTCATGAAAGATTCAAGAGAGAAAATAACAAGGTATACTCATCCAACATATTCTATCACTTCATGTTATTGTGGCCCAATCAGCCAATAGGAACAAAAATATAATAATGCAACTTAGATTGCTTTTGCTTATGGGAGCAGATATAGAAAAATAAGCATCCACTATTGCATCGTCCTTCAAACTATATAATAATTGGCCCTCTGGATCAATTTGACTTTCTAAGGAATCGTATTAGGAGGATACACAAAGAAAGTTTAGCAATCAATAGTTTTTACTTATTTCTCTTCTAAGATGGAAAAGCTGTTCAGTAAGTTATAAATTGTATGATTCGACAGATCTCCTACTTCCTCACTTCTTTGAATGCCTAAATTTAATTTAAGAAAAAAGAACAATTAAAGCAATCAGGATCAATCCTTAATAGATGGGAAGCAACTCCAAGCTGATAGGTATTAAACAAATGATAAGCAGGACAATAGACCCTTAAATAATCAACAACCTGAGTTCTGAAAGAATTAGCATGTTTTTCCTATAGTCGTCACCCAGGTGAAAGTTCTAACACAGTCTTTGATGAAATTGATACGAAACCTCACCAAGATTTTTTTTTGGATAGTGAAACCTCACCAAGTGATTGTCTGCCGATTCAAGCTGCAGCCTTAAATGCCATCAAGGAAGTGATCTTCCGCAGGCTTGGGCTTCTGCTTCCAATATTTTAGCAATCTCTTTATTTGTCAGGCTTTTCGCAGCCATCTGGCTCAACTGACACTTTCCTGGTAGGAGAAAACCCTCATGCTTGTGCTGGAGGTAGTGGAGGCAGTGCAACAGTCTTCTTTAACTTCTTTCAATCAGCCATACAATCAATTTCACTCTGCTTCATTTCAGAGTCCACGCGACTATTATTCAATATGATTCTTCTTGGATCTAAAATCTCTTGGTGAACTTCTTCCGTTTTTTTGAGCTTCTCCACACTTATCATATCATAAAACTAAAAGCTCAAAATTTAGTTTTGGATTTTCTGAAAACTGAATTTGGAAACTCAAAAGGTTTTGGTTAGTAGCTATTGTTCAAACAAAACTCTCAGACCTTACAGTAAGACTAGGTAAAGACTCCTCCCAGGAGCACTTTTTCTTCAGATAGGACATATTTGGAATAGATGGTCCACCATATGCAGAAACAAAAATCAGACGGACAATTCAACTGGTAGACACAAGCACAAAGGTGTCCGTAAGATTTTAGAATATGTTGGAGCCAGATGCTGGAGGATTTACAAGTTTGGTGTTCAAAAGAGTAGGCAGATAACATGGATTAGCCAGAGAGCCATACTACAGAAGCTATAATTGAGCTAAAGCCCTTCAAACATGATACTGGCAAACTTCCAGAAATCTCTGGAGTAAACGTCAATAAAATACTTCATTGATCTAGACCTCTAAACCACTAGCTTAATTTACTAATAGTGCAGTCATCATTATACTTAGTTCAGCATTTGGTATGACCTCACCAATTAACTAGACGATATAACCATCATTATACTGTTCTTTTTTTTGTCTTGCTACATGTTTCCTCTGATAAGTAACAGAGGACACCACCTCACTAATGATAATGGTGTCAAAAATTTAATGAATGTAGCAGTTGCTAATGGACAATATGCACAATCCCTTTGATTACGAAACTTTAACATAGCCTGACTTCCCTCAATGAAATATATATACATAAAATAAAAGGAAAAAAAAATTGTGTCCACGTTTTTGTCATAAAAGGAAAAAAATTCAACATGGATCTTCTCCAGTCATGATCATAACAGTTACACCAATTGACTCGGTCAGTACATTTCAGCATCAGGATCTTGTTAAACTACAACAAAGATCAACCTTCGGTAGAATTTTCCTCCCCGCCCCAATTACCCACTCTTCTATCTCGGAGAAATCATTATTATTCTAGGAATTGCCTGATATAATGTTTCTTTTTCTCAGCACAAACATACCCAAGGACACATGTTTGAACTTAATGGTCATTATCAAGATAAATATATAAAAGATTTTTCCCCTGGGAAAGGGAGGAACCACCCCCTCAGCACCTTATGCACCTACAGAGTAGGTGGAAAAACTTTACCTATAAAGTTTAGGGTAAGCAAAAAAATTACAGATCTTTAACCTCCATCAGTTGGCTAATAATTGCATCTTTCAGCAGAAATTCAGACAAGATGACTAACAATTTTGCAAGCCCAGCGGTCAAAATAACGATAACAACTACACCTCAATCCAATCTACTGGGGTCAGATACATGAATTAATCCATCTCAAACGAATATTTAATAATTTAGGTTCTCTAACACTAAAAGTGCTCTATATTTTCTAATAGCATACGGATGATTTGTTTCTCCTTCTCCCGTGGGCATAGCTCTGAAGGAAAAGGTAGTCTAAATTTCCCTACTAGCAAATGCTCATAAAACAATACTGTTATACCAAAAGTTTGCAGCGGTCTTGTTCTGTCAAAATAAACAATAACTTATAAAACCAGACTGCGCTTCTTTTATTCCTACTACACTACAATTATAATGAACCTTTTATTGTGCAATATAACAAGAGATAGAAGTTCAAGACAAAATTCTATAGGTAATGATTGAGGTGGGCAATCAGAAAATGGTACATCAATTATCCTATACATGCTAAATAGAGGTAACATTCCGCATAAGAGGAATTACAAGCAGAAAGTCTTTAATGAGACTATAAAATAGCATAGCAAGTAAGCATATATCTGCACATTCACATGTGTGACCTCAACAAGGAGATCGTGGATAAACATCTTTCATGTCAAAAAGACCCTGAATATCATTTACAAGAACAATAAGGATTCGACGACCATAATTTATTTTTTGGAGGCAAAACCAACCGATCAGCGCCAAAGGTTGTCACCGGCAATAAGGCCTCACCAGGAAAGATACTGCTAATGAAAATAGACAAGGTCCATATCATTAAAAGACAAGGAAGAAAGAGGAAAAGCTTATGCATGCCATTTGACATGGACTTCCATTGATTACAGTATCAACCTCATTCTTTCGAGAAAAAACCTAAAACAAACAGGACAATCACTGGCCGTCCCTCGTCTCCAATAAAGAAAATTGTTGCAATAATTAGAGATGCCATAATCATAAGAGATAGCCTAAAAATCAGTTGGCACAATCATTAATTTACTAGCTTTTTCAGCACAAGCTTGAGGCTATCTGCAGGTACGAGATTCTGTACGTCTAATTATCTAAATCATAAAATTACTCATTAGGAAAAGAACATGCTATTGCTATTTTTGAAGCTCACTAATTCTAAGTTTCACACAGCCATTATTCAAAATTCTGATTCCAGCATATAAAACAGAAAATGGTCCTTGGCTTTCATCCTTCTTGGAGGAAATTTAAATTCAGCAACTAAAAAATTATGTAAAGAAAGTCAAAAAAGGTAAGTCTTTTTATTCATCCAGCATGAATATTTACACCAAGGAAACAAATCACAAAACCAAAATATGTAAAAATTAAAATCTCATATGCAAAAATATCATACATCTTTTAAATCCATATAGAAACCCCCAAACATCTATAATAAATAAAAATTGAACAACATGTCAAGTCTCAGAAGTAATCTTCAAAGCCTTATTCTTTATCCAATACCTCGGTGCTTTATGAATAACCTGAAACTGACCCGGACTATCAGTCATGGGTGGCCCATCATCATACACAAGCTTCCCACAATTCATGCACATCATCTTAGTCCTTTTCCTCTGGATACCCCAGTAATCCAATGTCTCGAAAAAAGGTCTAATTTTATCTTCTTTTTTTCGAACTTGAATTTGGAGGAATCAATAGCGGAGAAAGATAGAGTACCTTTGTTGCCTGCTTCGAAGTAAAAATCTGGTGGTGTGGAGGTTGAAGTTTGTGCCGCATTCTTTACAACTGTAGATTGATGCCATCTTTGAAGTTTTTGGTTGAGGGAAGGGTTTTTTTATGAAGGGAAAATTGGGGAAGATGAATTGGTTTGGGAAGTGTCGAAACCGCGTCTCTGTAAATTTGACGACGCGTTGAAAAGCTTGATATTCTAGAAGCTAGGCGGCAAGGAGGAATTTTGTTTTGGAAGAATTGGGTTAAGGTTAAGGGTGTGTCTATGAGGAAAGAAAATATTTTTCATAAAATAAATGGGTTTTTTAATTTCTTTTTATATTAAATGATGTTTTAGCTTATGCGTATCGTTTAAGAAATTATTTATTTTAAAAAAATTATGAGTAATTTTACTAACTTATCTTTAATTAATGCTTAGAATAAAAAAATCTATTTAATAATTTTTGATTTTGTAAATCAAGATAATTTTGAAAAAATAAATTTAATTTCTTCTTAAAATCTAAAGCATCACTTATTTTGAAACAAAATTAAAAATCTAAAACACCACTTATTATGAAACGGAAAAAGTAGTATTTAGTAAGGAAAAAAAATATTCTAAGTGCATTTGTATGCAATGATCAAAACACTATCGGGGTGGGAATGGAGCGGAGAGTGGGGGTTTGTGGATGGTGGCGGTTGGGGTGATGAGTGGTGGGAGGATACAATATACTTTAAATGCTAGTACTTGTGTAACTTCTTTTCCCTTTTTTCATTAAGCAAGTCATTTATTCTCATTTTTGAGAAATTTATTTTCTTAGAGAAAATATTTTTTAAATAATTTGACCAATCAAATATGAAAAAATTGAAATTCGTACCAAACACATCCTAAGTGGGTTTTGGAGACATAAAAATTATGAATTTTAAATATATATAAAAATTAAAAATGATATTTTAAAGTTGAAGTTATGTTTGGACATGAATATAAATTGCATTTTTTTAAAGGGCACTAAAAATATTTTAGACAAGTCTTCAATAAAAATAAAAATAAAAATAATTAAGCAGACATGTGGACATAAAAATATGACATTTGGCAAACAAAAAATAAAAATTGAAGTTATATTTAACTTGAAAGGAAGTAAAAAAAAATGTGAATAAACGAAAAATCACTTGAAAACTAGTTAAAATTATATTTTCAAAACTTAAAATTCATTTAAGAAAAAGGCATCCGGGTTAGTCATTCTAAAATAAAAATAGTCAAATATATAATCAAATTATTTTTTAAATTTATTTTTTTAAAATAAGAAAAATGTATATCCAAACGGGTTAGAATTGCCATCAATTTAATAGTTAGAGTAAACTCTATCGTAATTATTATCAAAATGGACCACATTTGTTGTTACGGAATAAATATAGTATTTATGAGAAAAATAACATATTTCTCCTTGAATTTTACAGAAAAAGTCGCTATTTTAATACGAGACAACAATATTCTTCAACACCCATAACCTCCGACAGCAAAGTCTCTATCCCCCAACTCAAATTAAACACTCTCAAATCTTAAACTAGTCCAAAAAAAACTAAAATAATGATTAATTGCTCAACTATATCAAATTTCAACCTTTGTCGAAACTCAAGCAATTCAACCTCATCACTAATTCTCTCAAAATTATCAATAACAATGTCAAAATCTATAAGCCTCGAGTGATAAATGAATCTTAAGGCATAATTCAATTTTTGGAACATTTAAAAAATTATTATGTCAGTCAAGGTAAGATTATGGTGATTGAGCTTTTGGTTTAAAGAAAATTGTAAAGATGAAGGTGTGAGAGAGACGATATGAATGAAATGACCTATGTGTGACCTTTTTAGTGTCTTTTTATGAGTGTCGTGAGAGTGAGAATTAATGGTAAATTAGTTATGTCCTTCTAGTGGTATTTTTATAGTGGTTATGGATTTAGAAAGATGAGGGATGGTGGTTGAGAAAATTAATGCTCGAGATGGACTATCTACAAAATTCAAGAGCACATTTTAATCATTTAACATAGTAGTTCAATAACAAACTTGAACATTTTCCTGGTAAAAAAAGGCACACATATTAAAGCCCTATATCATTAATCAATAAAAATACATTTAACTCACTTTCATAACAAAGTAGATTTGATCGACTATCAACAAATGGTAAATATATTTCACAGAGTTCAAGGCAAATATAAATGACAAGTCAACTAGTTCCACAAATGACCAAATAAGTTTTTTCGTTTATAAAACCAACACTTAACAAACACAAATCATTTTTGATTCAATGTATTACATCACTTAATTAGACTATTTAGAATTATTTGATTTGTTTTTTCTAAAACAGGAATTATCGTTATTATTGAATCGAATGCGCAAAAGATAGAGTAATTGCTTACGGAAATATTTTATTTTAAAAATCAAATTGAATCTAAAGATTAAAAATCTTGATAGACGATTAACTTTATGGAGAGAGAAGTGTATAATAAAAGTTATATTATGATTTTTTTTTTCGTTCTTCACGATACCATATTAGATCTTTCTTGTCCGAGCTTCAATTGTTAAAGAAGGAATCGAGGAAAAAATACACCACCAACCGATTTAATTACGGAAATAATTTTCTTTTTCCTTCTTCTATTGTCTCACAAAAACAAGTTAACAGATATGTTCATCCTTTCATTTAAGCCCATGCAATCTAATCAACTTTATGGAAGTGTTAATGTCCCATTATTAAAGGCAAAACTGTATCGAACTGAATCTTCCTTTCCTTTAAGGCCACACCATTATCATAATTTCAATTAGTGATATTTTACACAATGTGTATTATAGAATGAATTGATAGTATATATGAATTATCACAGTCATTATTATGCATGGACACTTGTTTAAGGACATATCTGCATATTTTTGTCAAAGTATTGCAATGTACATGTTTTATTTGCACATATTATCTCGAACAAAATAATAGCATAAGCCTTGGGACATTAGTATTGCAGATTTTAATATCACAAACTAAACATTACAATAGTTATTCAAATCTTTATATAGAAAATCAAATATTTGTTGAGCGAAAAATATATTAGTATGTAAAATTATATGTTCTAACTAATTGTATTTATACTCCAAAGCACATATTGATATTATTTTTTATATTTATCCCATCAAGAAAACTCCGTAAAAGTTTATTTATATTGTTGTTTCTTGATCTATTGTAAACTAAAATCTAAAGCTAGAAAAAGGGAAATAGCTAGTTACCTTTGCTTAATAGTAATACTATGCATTATATGTGAGTAGAGTAGCCAATGTTTATTCTTTCCATTCCCTTCTCCATAATAATGTTTTGACTGATCGTCTGCTTAGTTCAAGCGTTAATTTAACTAATATAATATTGTTGTTGACAAGACAAGACAACATAACATCAAAATTAACATTAAAAGATTATATAATCCAAGAATCTTACATAAACTCAACATGCACGAATGAACTAAATTATAATTAATTAGAAAATACCTAAAATACATCCCGATCTTTGTCCAAATTTACCGTAACACACCTAACTTTCATGGCAATCCTATTACCCTTGACCTTGAGTATATTTTTAGAGCATTTCTTTGGCATTTATCTGAAAAATCGAACAAAAAATCAACGCAACACAAAACAAGACTCGATTATGAAAGAATATAGTGACTCACAAGATCAAATTTCAAGCGAATCAACTGTTTTTTTCATGAAAAAAATTTAAGAGTATAGGAGATAATTTTAATTTTTTATTTTGTTCGAAAAGTAAAATGACCAGCCTAACTTTATTTTTTGATATTTTATTCAGCACATGTTTGAATTGTTATCTAGATCACTCGATAAATGCTAAATAAATTCCTTAAAAATATATTCAGCAGGTAATAGGATCACTATAAATGTTAGGTATGTTACAACAAATTCGAGCAAAAAATAAAATATATTTTAGGTATTTTCCCTAATTAATTTATTATTTGCGCCACTGTGCACATAATAAATTGAGAACAAAGACATGTCAATTAGTTTTTTTTTTTTTTAAAAGTAATAGAGTAAATCTTTTGTGAATGAACTTGTGTGGGACTTATAATATTTGTTTGATACATTGTGTGGTATTCTCCAACTCCTAATGAAAAAAAAGGAAATAGTACATTGACTCGTATATAAGCGCACCAGGTCGCCATAGGGGGTGTCTATTCTATAAATACCCTCGTATCGCCTCATTCTTGACTTTGTTTGCAAACCCTTCTTCTCTGAACGCAAAATTCAGATCTCTACTAATCAACTGAAACTAACTGAGAATCCAGTACTAATTTTGAAACTTTACATACATATAAATCAAAACCCTATCAAACTGTTTAATCTTTTCCTTAATTCTTGTATAGTCGAAACCTAGATTTACGTCACCATGGATTTACGCTTTCCCTACTCGCCTGCGGAGGTTGCCAAGGTCCGGATGGTCCAGTTCGGCATTGTCAGCCCCGACGAAATTGTAATTTTCCACATTTTTATTCACTTAATTGAATTGTCTAGGGTTTATTTCCGAAATTGATTTGTTTTTTTTTTTAATTGCAGAGACAAATGTCTGTGGTGCATATTGAGCATGGTGAGACTACGGAGAGAGGGAAACCTAAGCCTGGAGGTTTAAGCGATCCTAGGCTTGGGACAATTGATCGAAAGATGAAGTGCGAGACTTGTATGGCTAATATGGCCGAGTGTCCAGGGCACTTTGGTCATCTTGAGCTAGCAAAGCCTATGTTTCATATTGGCTTTATGAAACCTGTACTTAGTGTCCTTCGTTGTGTCTGCTTCAACTGCTCGAAAATTCTGGCAGATGAGGTACTTTGATGGACTTGAATATTGTTAGGTTCAAAGTTTGCATACAATGAAATTATGGTTTGTGGCTAAAGTTAGTATTTATAGGTGTTGACTTGAATTACTGAGCCTATGTATCTCATATCGGGGAGATTTTTGAAGTTCGTAGTATTAAGTTATAAGTGGGTAAAAACCATTAAATTTGGAGAGTATTTAGGTTTGCCAACTAGGTGAACAAGTTTCAAAAGAGGTAATAAAACAGTATTTGCTATTACATCGACCTAACCCTATTTAGGACGTAGCTTCTATGTATTAGTTAATCTGGATTTGGTACTTTAGTGACTGGTGTTTTTCTTGTGAAGGGTGGAATTTTGTCGTACCTTTTTTTTTTTTTTTTTGGTTTGGTTATAAGGAGAGACAGAAAGTTTCCTATCTAAAAAGTAGTCAAACTCATTACCGTTTGATTGCTTACTTATTGAACAGTGAAAATTTTGGACTATAATTCATGTATAGGAGTGATCTTTAATACTAAGATAGCTCTGATTCCCTTATGGTCTTACTACACTCCATTACGGTCTCACTGATGAATGAAGAGGAAAAAAATGTCTGTACATTGATGTCTCATAAGGAAGTGGTCTGTATCCATTATCTAGACAGTTGCTTCTGATGCTCAATGTAGAGCTCTGGGATGGATTATTGATTCTGTGTTTTTTCTTGATTTTGTGCAGGAAGACCCCAAATTCAAGCAAGCCATGAGAATCAGGAATCCTAAAAACAGGCTGAGGAAGATGTTGGATGCGTGCAAAAATAAAACAAAATGTGAAGGAGGAGATGAAATTGATGTACAAGGTCAAGATTCTGACGCACCTGTCAAGAAGAGTAGAGGTGGCTGTGGTGCACAGCAGCCAAAAATTTCAATAGACGGTATGAAAATGGTTGCTGAATATAAGATGCAAAAGAAAAAGAGTGATGACCCGGAACAGATGCCAGAACCAGTTGAGAGGAAACAACAACTCTCTGCTGAAAGGGTATGTGAATGTTTGCCCTAGGTGTTCTGATTTTCTTGGGATGACCTCACCACGTCTATTATTATATTACCTCATCTTGTAGGTATTGAGTATTCTGAAGAGGGTAAGTGACGAGGATTGCTTGCTGCTTGGCCTAAACCCCGAGTATGCTCGCCCAGATTGGATGATTCTTCAAGCACTTCCTATACCACCGCCACCTGTTCGGCCTTCCGTGATGATGGATACTTCATCAAGGAGTGAGGTATTCATTTTCCTGTTGAGGTTGATTGGTTGAGAGCTTAGTGTACAGCCTGCTAAAAAATTCGCTTTATCTGTACTTTCTCCAGTTCATTCCTGCTAAATTTTTTGCTTTATCTGTACTTTCTCCAGTTCATTCCATAAAAGTCTAGAAAATTGTGCCAATCGAACGATTATCTGTTAAATTTCATGTAGGATGATTTAACACATCAACTTGCCATGATTATTCGTCACAACGAGAATTTGAAGAGGCAGGAAAGGAATGGGGCACCAGCACACATCATTTCAGAGTTTGCACAGTTATTGCAATTTCATATAGCTACATACTTTGATAATGATCTGCCTGGACAACCAAGAGTACGCTGATTTTTTCTCGAGTATCCTTGTCTTTTAACTGTTGGATCTTTTGAAACTTCAGTAAGTTTTAATTACTGGTACATATTCTAACTTTTCAGGCTACGCAAAGATCAGGTAGACCTATTAAATCAATATGTAGTAGATTAAAATCAAAGGAAGGTCGGATCAGAGGCAATCTGATGGGCAAAAGAGTAGACTTTTCTGCTCGGACGGTGATTACTCCTGATCCAACTATTAACATTGATCAATTGGGAGTCCCATGGAGTATTGCTCTGAATCTCACTTACCCAGAAACAGTGACACCGTATAACATTGAAAGGTGTGCTTTTGTTCTGGTAGAAATGAAACTTCACACTCACCAACCCACGTGAAAAAAGAAGGAAATTGAACTGTATAAGTTTGTGCTGATTGAAGCTGGTTTTTCAAACAGGTTAAAGGAGCTTGTTGAATATGGACCTCATCCACCTCCTGGTAAAACCGGGGCCAAGTATATAATTAGGGATGATGGGCAAAGGCTTGATCTCCGATACTTGAAGAAGAGCAGCGATCAGCACCTTGAACTAGGATATAAGGTTTGTTTCTTTCAGTTCCAAGTTATTGAGGGGCTTTTGATATCTAAGACAGCTCCCTAACATCCAATGCTGCGAATGCAGGTTGAGAGGCACTTGAATGATGGGGATTTTGTTCTCTTCAATCGGCAACCCAGTCTACACAAAATGTCTATCATGGGGCATAGGATCAAGATCATGCCATACTCAACTTTCCGCTTGAATTTATCTGTCACTTCTCCCTACAATGCTGATTTTGATGGTGATGAAATGAACATGCACGTTCCCCAGTCATTTGAAACCAGAGCAGAGGTACTGGAGCTTATGATGGTCCCTAAGTGTATTGTTTCTCCCCAGGCAAATAGGCCTGTAATGGGTATCGTCCAGGATACCCTTTTAGGTTGCCGCAAAGTCACTAAAAGAGATACCTTTATAGAAAAGGTGAGAATCCACATGTGCCATTTCAGAATTCTTTCCATAAAATCTTTCATGATTTTGCATAATCTAGTAAAGACTGCTTACTTTTGGTTTGCAGGATGTCTTTATGAACATCTTAATGTGGTGGGAGGATTTTGACGGGAAAGTACCCGCTCCAGCAATTCTGAAACCAAGGCCACTTTGGACCGGAAAGCAAGTGTTTAACCTCATCATACCAAAACAAATAAATCTATTAAGATATTCCGCATGGCATAATGATTCAGAAAAAGGGTACATAACTCCTGGAGATACTCAAGTTAGAATAGAGAAAGGGGAGTTGCTATCTGGTACTCTTTGCAAAAAGGCCCTTGGGACGTCCACTGGAAGTCTGATTCATGTTATATGGTATGCATTTTACAGAATTTTGTATTTCTATTTCTATTTCTATTTTGGTACCCTCCCCCTCTTTACGCCACTTTGTGGGATTTCACTCGGTATATTGTATTTTGTTCCCCTCGCCTTTTCTCTTGCTTTGATATTCGCATCTGGACCCATTCACTTGGGTCAGGTTTTATATCAACCTAAATACTCTTCCAGACAATAACCCTCTTATGATGCACCATGTGGCTTGCTTTCCTACTCATGTTTATGTGGTATGTTGTCATTAGTTGAATGTGAAGTGGATGAGATGATAGCGGTAAAAGCTCTATAATTATGTTACAGTAGGTGGAGTCACTGTCATTTTCCCCCTAGTTAACTCTGCCTCTGCAAACAGGGAGGAGGTTGGTCCGGATGCTGCTCGCAAGTTTCTGGGACATACACAGTGGCTGGTTAATTATTGGCTTCTTCAGCAAGCATTTAGCATTGGAATAGGAGATACAATTGCTGATGCTTCAACCATGGAGAAAATTAATGAAACTATCTCGACTGCAAAAAGCAAAGTGAAAGAACTTATTAAAGCTGCTCAAGAGAAGCAATTAGAAGCTGAGCCAGGGCGAACTATGATGGATTCATTCGAGAACAGAGTGAACCAGGTACTTCTTGTAAATGGACATCCATCTTTTCCTCTTTCTTTTGTGTGGTAACTTTTTAATGATGTTTTCATCATAATCCTAGGTGTTGAATAAAGCTCGTGATGATGCTGGAAGCAGTGCCGAGAAGAGTTTATCAGAGAGCAATAATCTTAAAGCTATGGTTACTGCTGGATCCAAGGGAAGTTTTATCAACATATCTCAAATGACTGCTTGTGTGGGGCAGCAGAACGTTGAAGGGAAACGTATTCCTTTTGGGTTCATAGACCGTACTCTTCCTCATTTTACCAAGGATGATTATGGTCCAGAAAGTCGTGGATTTGTGGAGAATTCATATCTCCGGGGACTGACCCCGCAAGAGTTTTTCTTCCATGCTATGGGTGGTAGAGAAGGTCTAATTGATACTGCTGTGAAAACTTCTGAGACCGGGTACATCCAGAGGCGGTTAGTGAAGGCCATGGAGGATATCATGGTCAAGTATGATGGTACTGTTAGGAATTCATTGGGTGATGTCATCCAGTTTCTGTATGGGGAAGATGGGATGGATGCTGTTTGGATTGAGACACAAAAGCTGGATTCTTTGAAAGCAAAGAAAACAGCATTTGATGACATGTATGCATATGAGATCGATGATCCTAATTGGAACCCAAGTTACATGTTGCCAGAAGCTGTCGAAGATCTAAAAGGTATTCGGGAGATTCGTAGTGTGTTTGATGCCGAGGTTCAGAAGCTTGAAGCTGATAGACACCAGCTTGGGACAGAGATTGCGGTAACGGGTGACAATTCTTGGCCACTTCCTGTTAACATTCAGAGGCTTGTCTTAAATGCCCAAAAGACATTTAAGATAGATTTCCGACGGCCCTCTGATATGCATCCTATGGAGATTGTGGAATCTGTTGATAAGTTACAAGAGAGGCTTAAGGTTGTTCCTGGCGATGATTATCTAAGCATGGAAGCTCAAAAGAATGCTACTCTTTTCTTCAATATCTTGCTCCGTAGTGCCTTGGCTAGTAAAAGGGTTCTGAAGGAGTATAGGCTTAGTCGAGAGGCCTTTGATTGGCTAGTTGGTGAAATAGAAGCTCGCTTCTTGCAATCCCTTGTGGCACCAGGAGAGATGATTGGATGTGTTGCTGCACAGTCTATAGGTGAGCCTGCCACACAGATGACTCTTAATACATTTCATTATGCTGGTGTGAGTGCCAAGAATGTTACTCTTGGTGTGCCAAGGTTGAGGGAGATCATCAATGTTGCCAAGAAAATCAAAACACCCTCTCTTTCAGTGTACTTGAAACCAGAGGTAGGGAAAACAAAAGAGAGGGCCAAAACTGTTCAGTGTGCCTTAGAATATACCACTTTGCGGAGCGTGACTCAAGCCACAGAAGTTTGGTATGATCCAGATCCTATGAGCACCCTTATTGAGGAGGATGTTGAATTCGTCAAGTCATACTATGAAATGCCGGATGAAGAGATTGACCCTGACAAAATCTCCCCATGGTTGCTTCGCATAGAGTTAAATCGTGAAATGATGGTGGATAAGAAACTTAGCATGGCTGACATTGCTGAAAAGATCAACCTTGAATTTGATGATGACTTGACCTGTATCTTTAACGATGATAATGCGGAAAAGCTGATCCTTCGAATTCGTATTATGAATGATGAAGCTCCAAAAGGTGAACTGGATGAATCTGCTGAGGACGATGTATTCCTTAAGAAGATTGAGAGTAACATGCTTACAGAGATGGCTCTCCGGGGCATTCCAGATATTAACAAGGTGTTCATAAAGAATAGTAAGGTGCAGAAGTTTGATGACAATGAAGGATTTAAAGCAGAAAATGAATGGATGTTGGACACTGAGGGTGTGAATCTTTTGGCTGTTATGACGCATGAAGATGTTGATGCAAGTAGAACGACAAGTAATCACTTGATTGAAGTTATTGAAGTTCTTGGTATTGAGGCAGTTCGTAGATCACTGTTGGACGAGTTGAGGGTCGTCATATCTTTTGATGGGTCCTATGTGAACTACCGACATCTGGCCATATTGTGTGATACCATGACCTACCGTGGTCATTTAATGGCCATTACTCGTCATGGTATTAACCGAAATGACACTGGTCCCATGATGAGATGCTCATTTGAGGAGACAGTGGACATTCTTCTCGACGCTGCTGTATTTGCAGAATCAGATTACTTGAGGGGTGTAACAGAAAATATCATGTTAGGTCAGCTTGCACCAATTGGCACGGGAGGCTGTTCTTTGTACCTCAATGAGGAGATGTTGAAACAAGCTATTGAGATTCCATTGCCTAGCTACATGGAAGGTGGTCTTGAATTTGGCATGACACCTGGACGTTCACCTATGAGTGGAACCCCATATCATGACGGAATGATGTCACCAAATTATTTGCTGAGCCCAAATATGCGGATGTCACCTATTACAGATGCTCAATTTTCTCCTTATGTGGGTGGAATGGCTTTCTCTCCTACTTCATCCCCTGGATACAGCCCGTCGTCCCCTGGTTACAGCCCATCATCCCCCGGTTACAGCCCGACCTCTCCAGGTTACAGCCCCACCTCCCCGGGTTACAGCCCCACTTCCCCCACTTATAGCCCAAGCTCCCCTGGCTACAGCCCGACAAGTCCAGCATATTCTCCAACCAGTCCATCATACTCACCCACATCACCCAGTTATAGTCCAACATCTCCGAGCTATAGTCCTACATCTCCTAGTTATAGCCCAACATCGCCTAGCTATAGCCCTACTTCTCCTGCTTACAGTCCCACTTCGCCTGCATACAGCCCTACTTCTCCTGCCTATAGCCCCACTTCTCCATCTTACAGCCCCACTTCGCCATCTTACAGCCCCACATCGCCTTCATACAGCCCCACATCGCCTTCATACAGCCCCACATCGCCTTCATATAGCCCCACCTCACCAACTTATAGTCCAACTTCTCCTGCATATAGTCCAACTTCTCCTGCATACAGTCCTACCTCCCCTGGTTACAGCCCAACATCACCATCATACAGTCCTACATCACCAAGTTACAATCCCTCAGCGAGATACAGCCCGTCCCTTGCATATTCACCAACCAGTCCGAAGCTGTCTCCTTCAAGTCCATACAGCCCATCATCTCCAAGTTACAGGTAAATAACCTTACTTTGATAGATGTGTCTTGATTCTTTTGCCAAAACAGGAAAGGTTCTTAAGTTGGCTCTGTTTGATAATACAACTCCAGTAGCGCCTTAATCTTCGTAATTAGGTTGCTTAACTTAACTCATCTATTGTTTTAAAGTGAGCTTCATAATAACTAGTTAGTTTCTGAAGTTGTCGGGGTTTGTATTTTTGGATTTCAGTCCGGCTCTTATATTACTAGTGACGTGATTAAATGTGGTCTTGTGTTTGCAGTCCCACTTCACCTTCGTACTCTCCAACATCTCCATCATATTCTCCTTCAAGCCCAACCTATAGTCCCAGCAGGTAAGTGATGTGCATGTGTTCCTGTACTTGATTTACTGTCTAAAATCTTGGTGGAAGTAAATGGTCTTAGAAATCTTATGTTGTTGGAACATAACCTCCTTTTTTAGCAGTACTGCTTCTTTTGCTGCATTTTGAATTAGTGAACACTTACCTGATCCTCTTTTGAAATAATTCTCTTTTTTCTTTTTTTGCCTCCCCATATTCAGCCCATACAACAACTCAGGTACAAGTCCAGATTATAGTCCCAGTTCTCCCCAGTACAGGTTAGTTCGGTTCTACTTTGCAAGACCATAATGCAGTGTGATTTATGTTGTTTTTAACAGCTGTTTTTCCTTCAGTCCAAGTGCAGGGTACTCACCAACTGCTCCTGGGTATTCACCGTCATCTACTAGCCAGTTCACCCCACGTGTAAGTGAGAAGGACAACAAGAGTGTCAAAGATGACAAGACTGGTCAATAGGAAAGAAAAAAGTTGTATTACTTTTTACTTTGATCTTTCAGTGACGGAACTGGCTCATTAGTCATTTGTGTGCTTTCTGGAGCATAAGATTGAATGACACAGGACATTGTATAATATTTTTCAAAGAATGCTGATTTTGTTATAGTTTGGGGTTTCTCTTTTTCTGTTGATATTGCCTTGGATAGGGGTAGGAAGTACACAGCGTCTTTCTGTTGAGATCAAATTGTGCTATAATGGGTCGTTCGTCTCAATGGGGTGTAGCATCTAGGAGTTTGGAGATGAATTAATTGGGTTCCTATTTTCCAAATGGTAAACTGGAACAAAGAACTCCTAGCATCTGTTTTCTTTTATAGTAACACACAAGTTCAAAAAACTTGATCTGAAAATCCAAAATAAAAATGTTTGCTGGTATTATTCTTCTCTTCTCGGTTCTATTTCCCTTATTTTGTTTTCACATCTCACGACCTAAGGTATGCACTCCAGAAAAATACATGCTTGGAGAACAAATGTAATCTGCATGATGAAGTTAAAATTATCAGTTTGCTGGTGGTATTCCTCACTAGAATTACCAACACAGAGAAGAACGGTCACGGGCGTAAAGTAGATGATTATGACATTACGAGTAGACAACTGCATCATCGTGTAACGCGGCTTGTCATCTATGATGTTATACATTGTAAGTGAAAATGTTACAGTAGTATGTATTTTTCATGTACTAGCTTTCTGATTCTGTTTCTTTTTTATTAATTTGGTTCATTATAAGTTTATGTTATTCTCGGTGAAAACTAAAATTACTTTGTCAGAAGAATTAAGAGAGAGGTTTGCTCCTTATGTGATCTGGACTTTATACTATTTCAACTTATAGAAAATTTTAATATAATATAGCCATGAGAACAAGCATTCTGTTATATTTTTTTTCATTTCTCAAAATTAAGAGACTGACACTTGAAATTTCGCTTTAAGCTCTTGTGAATCATCACGTAGTGTGTTCAATTGTAGAAGAAAAAACGGAAGTTAGAAAATAAAAAAGAGAAAAGAGAAAAATATAGAAGAAAGGGAAAAGGGAAGGAAAATAAAGGCAAAAATTACACATACAAAAATTACAATTTGATTGATTGATTCTATTGATTTGGGCCAAATGGAATTAGTTTTGTATTTTTTGGGGGGTTGATATTCCTTTATTTATTTACCCTTTTTAAACAAGAGAATTATGAAAGCACTAAAATTTAACTATTTAATGAAGGAAAAAATTAAAGTTAGATACTTATAGATATATATTATTTGTAAAAAGGAAAAAAACATGTTTTTAATACACGGACTCACAAAAAATAATTATTTTCCTTGAGATTCTTTTCTTGATTTACCGGCTTTTTAAGAAGGATTCAAAAAACCTACCTATACATAGATTATAGAAATATAAAAATATAGAGAAATATATACAACCAAGTGTTAATAGTAAGTGGATTAGAAGATTTACCATAATAATTAAAATAATTAATTTTCACACATTTTAATATTTGACTATTATAAGAAACTATTTTATAAAATGCAATTAAATTTTTTATTACTGCGCGAAGTGCAGCCAAATTCACTAGTGGTATGTATAAGTCTAGGGGTGTCAAATGAGCGGGTTGGACTGAGATTGAGATAGTTAAAATGGGTTGGGCTAAGATTGACCCAAATATATTCGGGCTGAAATGGCTAAAATGAGTTGGACCATTATCCGCCTAACTTGACCCAGTTTTTTTGAGGAGTATTTTCTAGGAAAATATCTTCTAGAATTACATTTTTCAATGAAAAACATTTTTTCGTGGATCGTGAAAAATATTTTTGGATTTTTTTTAGTGGAAATGAAATTTTCTATTTCATATTCCCTCCGTTTCAATTTATGAGAACCCATTTGACTGACACAGAGTTAAGAAAGAAGAGAAAAATTTGGAGGGTTTGTGTGTGTGGTGGTGGTGGGGGTGCTATGGTGGGGTCGCAGGTGGTATAAAAAAATACAAAAAGAAACTTTAAAAAAAAATAATTTTTTTTTGGTGGGGAGGGGGGAGGGGGAAGACGGGTGGTGAGGGTCGTGTGGGAGTTCAAAACTTCAAAATGGATATCTCAAGCAATAAACTCAAATTAAAAGTAAATCTTCAAAATGGCTAAAATTGGGCTCAATTGAAGATCATTTTAAAAAGGGTTATGTGAGTTGGGCTAATACCAGCCCAATACAAAATAATATTGAGTCCAATGGGTTATGTGGGTTGGGCTAATACCAGCCCAATACAAAATAATCTTGAGTCCAATGGGTTATGTGGGTTGGGCTAAAACCAGCCCAAATACAAAATAATCTTGAGTCCAACATATAAAATTTTGGGCGGGCTAGCGGGCCATAGACATTTCTCTTATTCTTTTTTCAAGGCAACAAAAAGTTTTCACCGTATGTGGGATTTCCGCACTAATTGACACCCGTATGTATGTGTAACATACACATGAAATATTCGTTTACTGTAGAGCTGGATTATTATATATAGTACTGTTGTATTTGTTGGATATGTAAAGCACGTATGAAAATAGTAAATAACTATTACAGTGATCGAAAGGATAAACAACAAAGATTACAACAACAAGTTGTCAATCTCTTGATCTTGAATTGAAACTTCAAATATGGATCTTGTATTCGGAAATACAAGAACATGAACTGCTACACTTGTGGCTTGTAGATCCGCTGAGAATCCGAACGGTTAGAGTCCTTTGAGATTCAAGTTCACACCTGAAACACTTAGCAACCAATTAGATAATCACAACACCACCGACTGAGTCGAGAGATGGCTCTCTGTCTTTAAGATAAGATTGCCCCCGTGTATAGGCTTTATGGAAGTGTGGACAATAGTCTCCCAAGATAAAACAACAAACTATCAAATGTGCAAAGCCTACACAAATGATCCCAGAGAAGAACACGAATAATGAAGATTACTAAGAGAAAGATTGCTTATCAGAAAACTGATCTCTTTGTGGTGTTGTTAACTTGTAAGTATTTTTATATGTTCCTTTCTGTTCATCTATAGAATTGAGCCAAATGCCTCAATTTATAGGTGTGCAAGATGACCTTTCAAATGCCCCATAATGACATTCAATTGCCATGTAATGGATGACATTTAACCCCCAAATAATGCATCAACATAATGGTCCAAGTAATGGCTATTATTGGGTGGATTTAATGCTATTGAAACCACCTCAACAGCCAAACCTTTGGGATTTCGTCGAACAGTCACTGCCAATGAAGCGTCGCGGCTCAGCCACATTAGCACCGCGGTGCTAATTCAGCCAGAAACTCACGATGCTCACTGCCAATCAGGCGTCGCAGCTCTGCAAGGGGGCGCCGCGACCCTTCTCAGCTCTGTGGCCCTTTTTCGACCCGTACCATCTTACACTTCACACAATCATTTCTTCGTTTACTAACGTAGAACACTTGTTATTTAGCCAATAACCGTCCATCATTCTATGTCTCAAACATTTCACTTACGTACCAATATCTCTTTCATTAACGAAATTTATGATACTTGGCACTAAGATTGCATGTGTGTAGAAATGATATTTCCGACGTGGGGGGCCCCAATTGTAATAGTCATAAATTATAGAATAAATTTAATTCCACAATAGTAAATTTCCAACAATCCCCTCTTGAAAGAGATTTTGGCTTACACACAAGGTGTCTACTTTCAGCAATCGTTCAGCGAAAAGATATTGCATCAGGAGAGGTAGCTTCCGCTTTGAACCTTCCATAGTTGAATACCATCGGACTTACTTACTGCGCGGTGAACGTGATGTCTTGAACCATCAATGTTTAATATAAGCCAAGACAACGGTACCAACACAATACCTCCCATTTATTCATTTTTTCTTAATGTTCTGTCCGTTGTAGCCGTGGACACACTTGGATTCTTAAGTGCGTTCATTTGAGGCAGCCTGTCCTCGTACTTAAATAGGCGATCTCCTACAAGATATCCTGTTATACCTCACTTCACAATTGTTAGGAATCATTAAAAGTTTCTTCAACCTTAACCTCAATCGTTTGAGCACCGTTAAAGGTTTGAAAGCTTAACCTTTACCCATTATGTAGGTAGCACTTTAATGTCTATCGCGGGAACGGCTTTGGATTTACGTTTCTTTACAGAAATCATAATCCGAAGTGCTCTTGCTTCCACCGAAGCGCTCAACTGAACCTTTTGCAGCTTAGTTTTCCCATTGAACCAAATTCTTGGGATCTCCAATCAGTATGGTTGGGTTACCACCACAAAAGTTCGTATTGTTTGGGTTTTAATCCCATTCCCCTAGACAGAAAAACTCCTGATATTTGGGTAGTCCATTAGTTAAAGGGTCCGATATATCTTTTGATTAGTAATTAAGGAAGTGACACCCGTGATGATCAACTGCCAAACGATCTTATGTCTCCGACAGATATGTCCAGACGTCGTCATCCGTGCCCTTCCTGAAGCCGACCGGCTAGCCACAATGTATAACTGTAGAAGACACGGGATTATCCTAATAAGGGACATCTTCTAAGGAGTCGTGAAGTTACTCAACTTCTTCTCATGCTTTGTTTAAAGTGATAAACTCCAATTACATCATGAATCGGCCGATGCAAGTTTGCTTAGAGGATTTTCCAAGACACACCATACACATCTACTTGTGGCTTTGGTGTTCTTCATATCTGATGTCCAGTTTGCATCATTGTGTTCTCCGGAACCGCTGGACATCCAGAATACCATAATCCGTAGATAAGCGAATATTTCAGATATCGTCATATCCGACTTAACGCCTTCTATCGATCATTTCCAGAATCACCAGTGAACCTTAGTTCAATTGATATGTTATGTAGGCCGATACCAGGTCGGTTGTAGTGTGTACAATATAGTGACCTGCGCATATCGCTCCTTGTATATGGGTGCACCATGATTCCAATCAGTTCTATGATTCATATCCATTAGTGGCTTCAACGGGACTGTCATCTATCTCACAACTGAGTTTGGATTAACACCAGTCCGTTAGATGTCTTAGAAATCCCAATTCCTAAGATGTCATTTGTGGTACTCATATCTTTCATATCGAGACTTTTGTTTCAATATGACTTCCACTTTCAGACGGTTGGTTTTCCAACTGTTGTCTTTCTAACTTCGGAGTCAATGTTTCTGTTGTCAGATTCATTATTTCTGTTTTATCTGAAACTTCCAGGACCAAAATGTAAACATTTCAGGGACCAAAATAAAAGTTCATGAAGAAGCCCAACAATCCAACAAACCAACTCTGATCCTCCCATTCCAACTCTCTAGTTAGGAAGGCTGTTTCAACATCCATGTCACGCAAGACTGCAATGGCCCTGGATGTTAAGCTATTCACATGGGAGTACATGTCCAAGTAGCCGAGGCCTTATACTCGTCAGTAGATCCATCTACTTTGTACTCAATTTGAGTATCCACTTTTAAAATCCAAAGGTTCTTTTCCTGGAGGAAGGTCAATTACACAAGTATGGTTCTATCCGATAGAATCTGTAGCTTCTTTCCAAAGCAGCACTTCTGGAGATGACAATTATTTGTTAATTGTCCATGGTTCATTTTCAACCATACAATCTAGAAGGCATGGAACAAGTATTTTTCCCCTTTTTGCTCCGTCTCGATTCAACATCTAGAATCCCTAAGTTCTACAGATCTGGAGCATTAAGTTTCGAATAATAAGCAACTTCCGAGTCCTGTAGCTCTGGAACGTCTGGTTCCGGACAATCAGGCACTCGCGGGTTCTTGTTAACCTCGAGCAATTACTTTTTTTTCCTTCTCAAGGAAAGTTATCCTCAAACAATTCAGCATTCTTTGACACCAAGAAGCGATAAGCACTATTGTTATTTGCAGATCTAGTGGATATGCAATCTACAGTCTTAGGTCCAACTTGACCTGTTTCGATATTCCAACCTCTACCAAGCCACCCCACAACACAACATTTGTAGGTGGGATCCTTTCCATGTTTCACACGGAGGGTTATCCTTATCCTTATGCGTAGTTCTGTTGACAATCGCATTAGCGGTAAGGATCCCCTTACCCCATATATTTTTGGGCATACGACTTTGCACTTGGCTAAAACCATTAGAGTGAGGTGAGTAATGAGCAGTCGTTTGATGAACAATGCTTCACAATCTCCCCCTCTATCACTATGAATTCCTTAATCCGTAGGCTTAGTTGATTTTCAACTTCTGCTTTGTAGAGCTTATCTGCTTCAACAGCTTCATCTATGCTTTTCAACAGCTTCATCTATGCTTTTCAACAAACAAAGGATGTAATACGTTGTATCATCATTAATGAAGGTCACAAAGTACTTGTCTCCCCTCTCTATTTTGTATAAACTTCAAATCACCCATGAAGGTGTGACTAAGTTTTAGAGGAACGGTGCTTCTTTCGCTATTCCTTTGACGGAACTTGTCCCCCCCTCTATTTTGTACAAACTTCAATTCACCCATGTAGGTGTGACTAAGTTATAGAGGAGCGATGCTTCTTTCGCTATTCCTTTGACGGAATGGAAAGGTGATTTTGCCTCTTCGCCTACCTCACATTCATTTTGAGGGTTTATGTCGACAGAAGGCAACAATCTCAACTTTGTTAGCTTTTGAATGGCTTTCTATTTAACGTGTCTTAATCTATGATGACATAGATGCACATATTACAAATATATAATTCATTTAGCTACAAACATACTGTATCATTCTTAGTTATTACAGACCTGTTGAACTAGTCTCAACCAGCTTGACCAACATCGTCCCTTAAACTAAGTTTGGGATATGTATAACCTCCTTTTAGAGTGATCCCATTCCCTGAAGTCATATTGAGGACAACCTCTCCAACCCATTCTACTTTAGAGGTGGCGTTTCTTCACATGAATAACCTCTTGCCCGTAGTTAGGGCGTAACTGGATCATATGTGATCTGGATACTCTAGCCCACTCCAGTTGTTTTGGGAGACTAAGTGTCCAATTTCTTTTCTGCCTTTCTTTTGGCCTTGAACGTCTTAAGATAAGCCATTATCTCTTAGTCTTCTTCCCTTGTGATTGGTGTCAAGGGAAATTCCTAGCGCTTACTTAAGAGTGGTAACAATTTTCGCACAGTTAGTGGATCTTTCTCCTTCGTACATGCGAACATACTTTACACACTTTTAATAATTACACCCAAAAGAACGGATCTTTTAAGTTTTGTTTACAATAGTCCAATCTTTAACAGGGAAGGAAGGAGATTCAATATATGATTTTAGAGTGTAGAAAATATAAGTTTTTAATGAAAACACTTTCATATTCCCAGCCTTGCTTTACACACTCTTAATAAGATATTATCTAAACATATTATAGATAAGGAAGGATAAATAACTTAGACTTTTGGATTATGGCCTACTTCAGTCAGACTGAGTGTCCACATCCTCCTTATCATAATTCAGATCCTTTGTCTGGGACAGATATAGGCCATCTGCTACAAAATAGAATAACATCTTCAGCCTTCTCCTTTTGTCCCAATTGACATCCTCAGCCTCTCGTGGGTGCTTGTTTCCGCTACTATTGGGAGCTGTGACACAATCAACTCCTTGATCATCAACATCACGGTTGTTGTCAGCGACAATGTTTTCACTGTTAACAGAACTATCAACAAAACTGTCTTCAACCAGAAAACCACAACCATAGCCAGATTTGGTCGCACACTTGTCGACCAACATCTTTCGAATACTAATACAATATTGTCTTAAAATTATTGTATATGTAAAGCACGTACGGGAATAGTAAATAACTATTACAGTGATCGAAAGCATAAACAACAAAGATTACAACAACAAGTTGTCAATCTCTTGATCTTGAATTGAAACTTCAAATATGGATCTTGTATTCGGAAATACAAGAACATGAACTGCTACACTTGTGACTTGTAGATCCGCTGAGAATCTAAACGGTTAGAATCCTTTGAGATTCAAGTTCACACATGAAATACTTAGTAACCAATTAGATAATCACAACACCACCGGCTGAGTCGAGAGATGTCTCTCTGTCTTTAAGATAAGATTGCCCCCGTGTATAGGCTTTACAGAAGTGTGGACAATAGTCTCCCAAGATAAAATAACAAACTATCAAATGTGTAAAGCCTACACAAATGATCCCAGTGAAGAACACGAATAATGAAGATTACTAAGAGAAAGATTACTTATCAGAAAACTGATCTATTTGTGGTGTTGTTAACTTGTAAGTATGTTCATATGTTCCTTTCTGTTCATCTATAGAATTGAGCCAAATGCCTCAATTTATAGGTGTGCAAGATGGTCTTTCAAATGCCCATAATGGCATTCAATTGCCATGTAATGAATGACATTTAACCCCCAAATAATGCAACAACATAATGGTCCAAGTAATGGCCATTATTGGGTGGATTCAATGCCATTGAAATCACCTCAACAACCAAACCTTTGGGATTCCGTCGAGCAGTCACTGCCAATGAAGTGTTGCGACTCTGCCACATTAGCGCCGCGACGCTAATTCAGCCAGAAACTCACGATGCTCACTACCAATCAAGCGTCGCGGCGCTCCGGTGTCGCGGCCTAGTCCGAGAGGCGTCGCGACCCTTCTCGGCTCCGCGACCCTTTTCTGACCCGTACCATCTTACACTTCGCACAATTCTTCCTCGTTTACCAATATGGAACACTTATTATTTAGCCAATAACCGTCCATCATTCTATGTCTCAAACATTTCACTTACGTACCAATATCTCTTTCATTAACGAAATTTATGATACTTGGCACTAAGATTGCACGTGTGTGGAAACGACATTTTCGACGTACGAGCCCCCCAATTGTTCGAGTCATAAATAATGGGATAAACTTAATTCCATATTAGTAAATTTCCAACAGTATTTTATACGTGCCAAATGAGAAGGATAAATGATGCAACTTTTCAACGTTGATGAACTAAAAATAAAAACATAGTTCATATTTTGTAAGAAAAGGAAGTTTGAAAGTGCGTGGGTTTGTTGCGACGGCTAATGATGCTTATATTTAGTTCCTCATAATGGACATTAAGTATGGTCGAAGTAGAATCGCATGCTAGCAAACTTTTAAAGAAATTGAAAGAGCGGCTTATTGGTTTCAATTTTACTTTAAAATTTAAATTAAAGTCAAATAGTTTAATTAGTGTTGTAAATTTTCCTTTGGAGGGAGTTGCGTCCAACCATCTTTAATGGCTTAAAGTGAAATAGTTTAATTAGTGTTGTAAATTTGCTTTTGGCGGGAGTTGCGTCCAACCGTCTTTAATGGCTTAAACACTGACGGTTCAAGACATTTCACCGCGTCCAATTTAACTATGGAAGGTTCAAAGTCGATCTTTAATGGCTTAAACACTAGTGTTCCAAAATCTCTTTCAAGAGGGGATTGTTGGAACCTTTGGCGGTTGCGTCCAACCATCTTTAATGTCTTAAACACTAGTGTTCCATAAACCTCCGGTTCTTCACGTATAATCTAAAGTAAGTAGATGACCGTAGGGCCAAGGATTGTCAAATTTCGTTGAGAAATGAAAGAGATATTGGTCACGAAGTGAGGTGTTTGAAGCATGGAAAAATGTGGTAAAGAGCAATCCTCCCTCATCGGTGGGGGAAGAAAGGTTTGTTTAGTTAATAAGTCTCAAAGTTGGCTTGGGGTTTGGGACCCCAAGGGGTATCCCATGTGTTTAAAGGAGGGAGGACCTAGATGTGCTTCGGTTCAAGGATAAGCCCACACGTGTGCCGCCGCCCGCCCGTCCCGTCCGGTCTCGGTCTCGGGCTCGGGTCGTGGGCTATGGGCTGTGGATTGTGACTTCTTCTGATATTATATTTTTGGATCCAGAATTGTTTCAGATTTACAGTTTGGTCCATGAAGTTTCAAGTAAGTCAAAATTGGGCTGAGAACTTTCTGTTGGTTATTAGAACGTCAACCAGCCTTTATTTGCTCAGTCATTTATTTTGGCTGAATCTCTCCCTAAGGGCCAATCCGTTGCACATTAATTCACCATTTATTTTGGTGAATTACTACCTCCATAATTGTCATTACTTGGCCAGTAACAACAATTATGTGGGCAGTTGGTAAACCTCTACTTCAACTATATAAAAGAGTCTTTGCACAATTGTTGAGACACAAAAATTGAAACTAATCAGATTCTTCCTACAAACTTTCTAGCATCATTTCATTACTCAAAATTTTTCAAGGTAGCACTTGAGTTTCCTTTGCTCAATTGTTCATTTGTTGTTTTATCTTGGAAGACAATTGTCTAGGACGTATAAAGGATACATACGGTGTAATCTTGTCTTAAAGACAGAGTGCAATCACTCGACTCAGCATACCAAAATTGTTCCAGTTTCTTGTTCAAGTTTATTGTAATTTCAGTTTGTTGTAATACTTAGCAGTTACTTATTTCCGTTTCCTGCACCATTGTAAACAATAAGTTTAAGACAAGATTTTGCTTAGTGTAACTGCTGCAACATGACTGGAAACACTTGTTGATCTTGTTGCGCTATTGCCGCCAATTAAGCCGACAATTACGCCTTCCTGTCGCTTCGCTCTTGTCCCAAGGCGACAACTTTGTTGCCTTAACCGTTGCTGCCCAAGGCATGTCTGCTGCCTTTACTGCTCCATCCTCCGCATTCCACCATGATCGCCCTGAAAAATTCATGGGCTCAAACTTTAAGAGATGGCAGCAGAAGATGCTGTTCTACTTAACTGTTATGGGCATGGCCCGGTTCCTAATGGAAGATCCTCCACAAGCTGGAGATGAAATGGACCCTTCGCCTTTTGAAATGGGTAAATGGGGCCTTGATATCCATGTCATTAATGGCATGAAGATGGTTCTTGATGCATGGAATCATAGCGATTTCATGTGTAAGAATTACATATTGAACTGCTTGGCAGACCCTCTCTACACGGTCTATTGCACCGTTGGCACTGCAAAAGAGTTGTGGAAAAAACTGCAAAAGAAGTACAACGCACAAGATGCATGTACTAAGAAGTTCATCGTTGAGAAATTTCTAAAATTCCAAATGTTGGATAGTAAGACAGTGATGTCCCAAGTCCAGGAATTCCGAATGATTTTACATCACCTGGATTTGGAAGGAATGAAACCAAATGAGCAGTTTTTGGTTGCATCGCTGATTGAAAAGTTACATCATTCGTGGAATGAGTTTATGAATTACTTAAAACTCAAGACAAAGGAGATGACATTTGAAGAGCTTATTATCAAACTCCAAATATAGGAAGATAATAAGAAGGTCTTGCCTAGGGGTAAACAACATGCTGTGGCAAAGGCAAATCTGGCTGAGGCCAAAGGGAACCCAAGCAAGAAGCGGAAGTTCCAGAAAGATGGCAAGGCCCACGCAACGGAGATGCTCAGAAACTGTCACCACTGTGGGAAACCTGGTCATAAGATCAAGGAATGTCGCAAGCTAAAGACTGAGCAACAACAGAAAGCCAAGCCTAAAGGCAAGGTACATGCTAACATTGTCAAGGACACGCTCCTGGATGACATGATTGAGTAGTTATCGGCAGTGGTGCTCGAAGAAAACATGGTCGAGAATCCGAGGCAGTGGTGGGTGGACACAGGTGCTACCAGACACATCTGTTCCAACAGAGATGCCTTCTCCACGTACACACCGGTCACCGACAAGAAGTTGTTCATGGGCAACAACGCTTCCTCTGACGTGCTGGGAGTAGGAAAGGTGGTCCTGAAGATGACTTCCGGAAAGGAGCTCACTCTGAAGGAAGTGATACATGTCTCTGAGATTAGAAGAAATTTAATTTCAGGACCTTTATTGGTTAATGCCGGTTTTAGGCTAGTGTTTGAATCCAATAAGTTTGTACTCACTAAGAATGTCACTTTTGTGGGGAGAGGCTTCGTCTGTGAAGGCCTCTTCAAAGTGAATGACATGTCTGTAATGCGTCCAAGTAATAAAGTTGAACCTTCTTCTTATTTGCTTGAGTCTTCTAATTTATGACAATCATAGATTAGGACACGTTAACTACAAGTCTATCCAAAGGCTGGTAAAGTTGGAGTTGTTGTCGTCTATCGACGTAAACCTTCAACATAAATGTGAGGTGTGCATAGAGGCAAAACTCACCAAGCTTCCTTTTCGATCCGTCGAAAGGAATACCGCTCCTCTAGAACTTATTCACACAGATATATGTGATTTGAAGTTCGCACAAACTAGAATGGGGAACAAGTACTTTGTGACATTCATTGATGATAGCACAAGATATTGTTACCTTTACTAGTTGAAAAATAAGGATGAAGCCTTTGAAGCGTTCCGACGTTTCAAAGCAGAATTTGAGAACCAACTAAGCCTACATATTAAATTCATTCGTAGCGATAGAGGGGGAGAATACGTAGCGCCATTTGAGGAATATTGTGCCCAAGAAGGCATTGTTCATCAAATGACGGCTCCATACTCACCTCAATCGAATGGTGTGGCGGAACGTAAGAACCGCACATTGAAGGAAATGATGAATGCCTTGCTCATCAATTCCGGTCTTCCCCAAAACATGTGGGGAGAAGTCGTCCTTACTGCTAATACGATTCTTAACAGAGTCCCACATAAGGGTAAGGACAAAACTCCATATGAATCATGGAAGGGAAAGAAACCCACCTACAAATATTTTAAGGTGTAGGGTTGTTTGGCAAAGGTTGAAGTACCCAAGCCAAAGCAGGTCAAGATTGGGCCTAAGACTGTAGATTGCATATTCATCGGATATGCAAATAACAGTAGTGCTTATCGCTTCTTAGTACATAAGTCAGATATTCTAGATATCTACCAGTGTACAATTATGGAATCAAGGAATGCTCAATTCTTTGAAGGTACCTTTCCTAGAAAGGAAAAGACATAACCTCTCGCAAACGAAGTTATGAACAAAGCTCTCAAAAACTGGGAGTCGTTGACGGCCCGAATCTAGATGGTTCAGATCTAACGGATCTCGAGGTGGCTGAATATCTGGAATCTAGTGTTCCAGATTCTCAAAACTTGGAGACTCCAGAGATGGAACTAAGGCGAAGTAAAAGGGCCATGAAGGATAAATCCTTCGATCCTGACTTTGTAGCTTATATGGTTGATGATGAACGAAGGACAATTGCTAAAGAGTTGTCAACTCTAGAAGCACCGCTCTAGAGAGAAGCTATTGAGAGTGAAATAGGCTTTATTCTGCATAATCATACTTGGGAGTTGGTTGATCTTCCTCCGGAAAATAAACCGTTGGGTTGTAAATGGATACTCAAACGAAAATATAAAGCAGATGAGTCTATAGACAAGTACAAGGCCAGGCTGGTAGTCAAGGGCTATCGGCAGAAAGAAGGTCTTGACTATTTTGACACGTACTCCCCGGTATCTCGGATGACATCCATACGAGTATTCATTGCGATCGCAACTTTGCGTGACCTTGAGATACATCAAATGGATGTCAAGACAGCCTTCCTAAATGGTGATTTGGAAGAAGAAATGTATATGGACCAACCCGAGGGGTATGTGGTTCAAGGGTAAGAGAAGAAAGTCTGTCGCCTTGTCAAATATCTGTACGGGCTTAAACAAGCCCCGAAGCAATGGCATAAAAAATTTGATAGTACTCTCTACTATCGAAGGGTTTCACTATTAATGAGTATGATAAATGTGTCTACACGAAAGGTAACTCTGACTCATTCGTCATGATATGCCTATACGTAGATGACATGTTGATCACATGAAGCAGTCCTAAGGTAATCCTAGAGACTAAGAACATGTTGAAACAATGCTTCAACATGAAGGATATGGGTATCGCATATGTCATCTTAGGGATAAAAATCTCTAAGACGTCTGACGGACTGGTCTTATCTCAGTGTCACTACATCGAAGATGTTTTGAGAAAGTTCGAGATGTTTGACAGTTCACCGATAAAGTCACCAATGGATACAAATAAAAAACTTGATAAAAATCTTGGTGCACCCGTATACCAGGAGCAATATGCACAGGTGATCGGTAGTTTGATGTATATAACAAACTGCACCCGACCTGATATTGCTTATGTAGTCAATAAGTTGGCTAGGTTTACCCGTAATTCGAGTGATGATCACTGGAAGGCGTTGAATCGGGTATTACAAATACCTGAAATACACGTTAACTTTCGGGTTACATTATTCGAGATATCCAGCTATACTAGAGGGGTACAGTGATGCAAACTGGATATCTAATATAGAGAACACCAAGTCCACCAGTGGGTATGTATTTACAATTGGTGGTGGGGCTGTGTCTTGGAATCCTCTAAGCAAACTTGCATCACCCGATCCACAATGGAATTGGAGTTTATCACTTTAGACAAAGCAGGAGAAGAAGCTGAGTGGCTTCATGACTTCTTAGATGATGTTCCGTGTTGGAACAAACTCGTACCTTCGATAATGATCCACTGCGACAGCCAGTCGGCTCTAAGAAGGGCACAGAATGCTATGTACAACGGCAAGTCTCGTCATATTCGACGGATGTATAAGACCGTTAGGCAACTGATCACCACGGGTATAATATCCATTGATTACATTAAGTCAAAGGATAATATAACAGACTCATTGACAAAGGGATTACCCAAGGATCAGATGGCTTGCCTGTCTAGGGGAATGGGCTTAAAACCCAAAATATAAGGACCAATACAGTGGTAACCTAACCTTACTAACTGGAGATCCCATTAATTTGGTTCAATGGGAAAACTAAGCTGTAAAGGTTCAGTTGATCGTTTCAGTGAAAGCATGAGCACTTCAGATAGTGATTTCTTTAAAGAAACACCAAATCTAAAGTCGTTCCCGTAATAGACGTTAAATGCTATCTGCAGTATGGGTAAAGGTTAAGTTTTCAAAACCTTTAATGATCTTCAACAGTTGAGGTTACGTTTGGGGAAACTTTTAATGGTTCCTAACACTTGTGAAGTGGGGTATAGCAGGATACCTTGTAGGAGACCACCTATTTAAGAGCGAGGACATGCCACCTCAAATGAACACACTTAAGAATCCAAGAAGTTGTCCACGGTCACAACGGACAAAACATTACGAAGAAGAGAGTAAGGGAATTTGTTGTGTTGGTACTATTGACTTGGCTTACATTAAACACTGACGGTTCAAGACATCACGTTCACCGCGCAGTAAGTAAGTCCGATGGTATTTAACTATGGAAGGTTCAAAGCTGAATCTACCTCTCCTTGTGCAACATCGGTCCGCTGAAATATTGCTGGAAAGGAAAGGGCACCATGTGAGTGTGCCAAAATCTCTTTCAAGAGGGGATTGTTGGAAATTTGCCTTTGGCGGGAGTTGCGTCCAACCATCTTTAATGTCTTAAACACTAGTGTTCCACATATTGGAACCTCCGGTTCTTCACGTGCATAATCTACTAAGTAAGTAGATGACCGTAGGGCCAAGGATCGTCAAATTTCGTTGAGAAATAAAATAGATATTGGTTCACGAAGTGAGGTGTTTGAAGCATGAAAAAAGGTGGTAAGGAGCAATCCTCCGTCATCGGTGGGGGAAGAAAGGTTTGTTTAGTTAATAAGTCTCAAAGTTGGCTTGGGGTTTGGGACCCCAAGGGGTATCCCATGTGTTTAAAGGAGGGAGGACCTAGATGTGCTTCGGTTCAAGGATAAGCCTACACGCGCGCCGCCGCCGTCCGCCCGTCCCGTCCGGTCTTGGGGCTCGGGCTGTGGGCTGTGGCTTCTTCTGATATTATATTTTTGGACTCAGAATTATTTCAGATTTACAATTTGACCCCTAAAGTTTCAAGTAAGTCAAAATTGGGTAGAGAACTTTCTGTTGGTTATTGGAACGTCAACCAGCCTTTATTTTCACTCACTTCAGCCATTTATTTTGGTTGAATTACTCCCTAAAGGCCAATCCGTTGCACATCAATTCACCATTTATTTTGGTGAATTACTACCTCCATAATTGTCATTACTTGGCTAGTAACAACAATTATGTAGGCAGTTGGTAAGCCTCTCTTTCATCTATATAAAAGAGTCTTTGCACAATTGTTGAGACACACAAAAACTGAAACGAATCAGATTCTTCCTACAAACTTTCTAGCATCATTTCATTACTCAAAATTTTTCAAGGTAGCACTTGAGTTTCCTTTGCTCAATTGTTCATTTGTTGTTTTATCTTGGGAGACAATTGTCTAGGACGTATAAGGATACATACGGGGCAATCTTGTCTTAAAGACAGAGTGCAATCACTCGACTCAGCATACCAAAACGGTTCCAGTTTCTTGTTCAAGTTTGTTGTAATTTCAGTTTGTTATAATACTTAGCAGTTACTTATTTCCGTTTTATGCACCATTGTAAACAACAATTAGTGCACCAAAAGCTAGTATCTTTTTTCTTGCTTTTCAATTTATGCTTCGAAAAGTGGACTCCCTCTCCTCTATAATTGGGTAGGTGTGATAATTGTTTTTTTTATTATTATTTTATATAAAGCTTCCTGACTTACGCCAGATTATTACTTGAGATAGTAGTCCCGATTTATCAGTAAATCGCAGGATGTGTCTGAATGACCAGGGTTTGAGAACAGAACAACTGATATCACCTACAAGGTTTTACCCAAGAATAGAGCAAATTACTCCCACCAGAATTCGAACCCCCGCTGCAGGCCTCCAGCTGAATTTTAAATTCCTTTCCTTTGTCCTTGAGTTATGCCCGAAGGACGATAGTAGTTGTTTCTTATCCTGGTTAACCACTGACCCACATGAGGGAACATGCACGCTAAGCAAGTGCAGCAATAAATCTTTGCAAACCAATATTACCATATGACATCAGAAAACATATGATATTCGTCAGAGTTTCAGTTGCGTTAAGTTTCACGCAACGGCTACCTCACTATTTTCAAGGGGGGGGGTTTAGTTGTTGAATATGAAGACAAAGAGCTGTGATGTAATATGATAATTTTATGTCAAAATCAAAGAGAGACGTGGAGAGCAATTGTATGGTATAGAATTAGGTAGTCAGAGGTAACCTACAGTGATTAAGATAGTATTGTTAATATTTTTGGCGAATATTTACTTGAAATAGTATGCCAATACCAATTAATGTTAAAATTTATTTTCCTTTTATTTTATGATCTACATTAATAGTAGAATATTTACTTTATTTTTAGTCTAAGAATATTCTAAAATATTTAATTTCCTTCTAAATCTAGTATCTACATTAATTAAAAAATATTTAGTTTCCTTTTAGTTTAGTACCTATAAAAAAAATAACATATTTGCTTTTATTTTATTCACTTTAGTTTTCTATAAATAGTGATGTCATTTATTTTCAATGCAAGAAATAATGTAATGAATTAATGCAATGAGTTTTTGTTCATTCTTCGAGTTTCTCTCTCATTTCTTCGATTCCATAACAGTCATTTTTTGGTGGAAAAGTTTTGGACATCTATAAATAAAAGATCTTTTCTTTTCATAAATAACACAATAACATACACAATTTAGTCGTTTAAAGAGTCTTGTTTAGGGGGAGATTATTCTCTCCATATATCTTATGATTTTTATATTAGTTTTTCAATATGTAGGTCACTTGACCAAACCATATCAATATTATGTCTTTTTTAGTATATTTTTGTTGTCATCTGATTTATCGTCGTTCAAGGTTTGCAATTATTACCTTCGGCATGATGTCCTGATTATTTCGATCCCAACAAGTGGTATCAGAGCCAACGATTCAAACAGGTTGAAGACAGGATCAAGGTGGCCGTTCAAATCAAGCTGCAACTAATATCACGATAATGAAGACTTTGTCTAGAGTGCTACACGTGGAGATGAATTTTCAACCATATTTTCAACATCTCTGTTATTGGATCTTTAAAAATAAAGCAAAATATTTTAAACCAATTTTTAATCATAATATTTTTAGCCTTATTTTTAACCATGACAGACAGCAGTGATGAAGACTATGTGAAAAAGAAGAATCAAGATTAATTTGTCAGAAAATTCAGGTCAATGAGAGATTTGTTAGGGTTTGCCCTGAATTTCCTATCTTATTTGAATTTTACCATAGTTGTGTTTACTTCAAAAAGACTTTCTTGGTGGAAAATCTTTATCATTTTTCTTGGAGGAGAAGTTTTGGACTTTCTATAAATAGAAGATCTTTTCTTTTCATAAATAACACAATAGCATCCACAATGTAGTCGTCTAAAAAATCTTGTTTAGGAGGAGATTAAAAAATATGAAATATAAATTTGAGGATGGGGTAGGGCATGGGGTGGAGGGGGTAGGAGGTACGATTTTTTAAAATATTTTTATAATGTTTTTTTATAAAAGTGAAAAGAATATGAAATAGAAATTTGAGGATGGGGTATGGCATAGGGTGGGGGGTGGAGGGGATGTAAGAAAAAAATTCATATTTTTAATAATTTTTTTATAAAAGTAACAAAAAATATGAAATAGAAATTTGAGGATGTGGTGGGGGTAGGTGGGTTAGGGCCGCTAAAGGCAGCATGAAAAGCACCTATATTGTAATTAGTAAGAGGAAGGACGACTAAGCAACTATGCTACTATTGGCACAGGTAGGGGGCGGAGGTAAGAAAAAAATTCATATTTTTTATAAAAGTAAAAAATATATGAAATAGAAATTTGAGGATGGGGTAGGGCAATGGGGTGGGGATGGAGGGGGTAGGTGTGGGTAGGGCGGAGGGGGGAGGGTAAGAAAAAAATTCATATTTTTAATAAATTATTTATAAAAGTAAAAAATTATAAAATAGAAATTTGAGAATGTGATAGGGGGGGTAGGGGCGGGAGGGGGTAGATGGGTAGGTGGGGTAGAGGAGGGTAGGGGGTGGGTGGAGTAGGCAAGGTAGGGGCAGAGAATTGAGGTTGGTTTAGTGCTTGGGTGGGGGTTGGTGTAGGGGAGAGGTAGGGTGGATGGATAGTGTGGTGGGGTTGGGGTGCGTTTGTGTATTTTTATTGTTCCGAAATAATAAAAAAAGTTTTGAAATAATTATTTATAATAAAAATCTTAATCTAGAGTGAAACTCTAATCGTTAAAATTTAACATTTTCGTGGATCAAGTTTGGGAATCATAATGAGTTCATTTGGGTTGTTGATTTATGATGGGTTAATTTGGGCTAGCCCAAACCAACCCATCATCAAAATCACTCTTACCCAAACCCATAAAACCTTGGGCGGGTCATTTGAGTTTGGGCTAATTTTGTCAACCCTAGTAACATCTAGGAGATTGGAGATGAATTAATTGGGTTCTACTTTCAGTGGTAAACCGAATACTTCAACCTGCTTCTCTCTATTTTTTCCATTTGGAGTGCAGTCTATTTGCTGCCTGTGGTTTCTTTGGCTGGGGTGTGTTGAGTATGTCTGTTGAAATGGTTCTTCCCATGGGCAACACGGTCAAAATAAAATGTAGTTGTAACAATTTTAATTTCTTAGTTCATGTGGAAAAATCACATGTAAGTGTTAAAAGACACGCACGTTGATAGATAAGTCGTCAACTGGACTGGTATGTGTAACATAATTATACGAACAATTCGTTTACTGTAGACGTGGATTTTTGTATGTGTATTGGGTAGAAAATGCCTCGGGGATCATTGGCGTACTCGAGAAGCCACTACTAAAAAAAACTGGATTTCGTCCATAGCTAAGCAACCTATTTCCGTCGCTAAACACATGTAACGACGGATTTTCGTTCGTTACTATTTTTTGCTCATTGCTAACCCCTTTGCGACGGAAATTTGAATCTGAAGCAAAACTTGCAACCGATTAGCGACGGATATTATCCGTTGCTAAACGTAGCAACAAAATTAGATGTCGCTATTTTCATCTATTTTGTCGCTAAATTTATAGTTCATTTTGTCCTTGGTATTAATTCACGATAAAAATTTCATCACTAATCCGTCGCAACATTTTACTCTATGGATTAGTTTTAGCTGCCGATCCGTCGCAAATCCGTAGCAATATTTTTTTAAATCTTTTTATCTGATATTTTAAATTCATCCTATTCTAGCATATTATATGAAAATTATTGAATACGCATAAAAAACTGAAATTCATATAAATACTAGATGCGTGGCAGCCCGTGCTGCGCATGGGCCCAACAACTTGGGTTAAGCTGTGTGTGCGCTCAATTGTACACAATATGTATTATACCGATATAGATATACCTGAAATATATAATTGAAATTGCAATGTATAATTGAGACTCCTAAATAAGAACAAAACAGTAGAATAGTTATGATCTTACCCTCACAGAAGTGAAGCACTGCTCCATTAGTGAATACCAATTTTTAACATTGGACACTACATTATTATAAGTCACAAGAACAATTTCAGAATCTTGCTTTCTAGCGCAGCGAATTTTGCTCCCTCCCACAGATTATATCAAATATGATAACCACACGTTATGTCGGTCTTGACATGCTTGTTCATGGAGAAACTGCATCTCCAAGTTAACCTACAAAAACTCAACAATGAAACATAGAAACTCAAAGGGGAAAATATAAACAAACTTCATGACGAAGATAAGTAATTCAAGATTCTACACTTAATGTTCAAAGTGGCTACTAATTAGCCAAAGTTGTTTTAGAGTACAAATAGAAGTACTAATTGGTGCACATAAGAACAAATTCTGAGCATAGAACATAGAAGTCGGGAACAAGGCCCTCAAACGGCCCCAAAGATCTCTACAACTGTCTTCCACTCCCAACAACTTCCGTCACATTAGTCTTTCTAGATCAGAGCGTCGCGGCGTGCATGGGCACAGTGACGTCAAGGTGCTCACGTATTCATAGCTTAGGGGGCATAATAGTCTAAATTTTGTTTTATATATACAAGACTTAAAAGAAAGGAAGACACATTGTATCCTCTCTAAGCCGACACTTGTACAAAAAGATCTCTCTCAAGCAAATATACTACTCTCAGCTCTCGTTCTAATATTATTCATTACTCTAGCTTACGTATTTGTCTTACTTGCTTGTTCTTATAGCTTACTCACTTTTATATCTCATAAACCCGTAACTTAGCAAGTAATTTCGGATTCGTTCAAGAGGGTCTCTGGATCGGATACAACCTACTTGTCTTTAAACCTTAGAATACAAATCTCTAACTGTATTTTTGGTTAGAATCATTTTCACCGGAAAATAGTTTGGCGCCGTCTGTGGGGATATACAATTGTGGTGTTGTCTCGATCTGTAGCTGATTTTCTTGAAAAACCTAAAGCAAAAAACACTGCACTCAAAAGGAAACATGTCAGGACAGCACAAAATTATTCACGGATAGCAGGAACCCGAATGAAAGCAGATACCCGTAGAACATCAAAACCTGATGGATCACTAGAAAACGATGCGAACGGAGTCTGACCATTCAGAAATACGATGAATAGGGTAGGAGGAAACGATAGCCCCCTAAAGCAAACCATAACAAACCCTTGGATAAGGAGGACGCTTGAAGCCACTCTAACCCGAATAAATGGGGTACAGACATAGAGCTCTAGTATT
Organism: Anisodus tanguticus; assembly: GCA_034509755.1. Taxonomy (NCBI): domain Eukaryota; kingdom Viridiplantae; phylum Streptophyta; class Magnoliopsida; order Solanales; family Solanaceae; genus Anisodus; species Anisodus tanguticus. The sequence continues at coordinate 14,134,432 of CM067544.1, forward strand.
AGTTCCATAAAATCCCGGGCCATTCAATGGAGGATTGTAAACACTTGAGGTACAAGGTAGCAGACCTACTAAGAAGGGGACATTTGAAGGATTTATTTAACAACCAGTCTAAGTACGCTAGGGAAAGAGGGACAAGGACTTTGCGAGCAACGTCTAGCACAGTAGGGAGCGATCAACATAATCACTGAAGGGAAGATTGTAGGAGCGGTATCTCAGACGTAACAATCATAAGGGATGCCCCTATCCAGAAAAAGGATGAAAGATGATCCCGAAGACCCCTATGTCTTCGGCAATGAGGAAAGGAAAATCATCGAGATCTCATATGCCGATACTCTGGTAATTTCTATCCATTTCAGTTTAATATTAATTGTGCACTTATTGACCCAAGTAGAGCTGTGAATGTTATGCAACTCTGCGTAATCAAGGTGATATAACTGACCACGTAAATAACATAGGTAGTGAAAGTTTTGACCAGATTCAACTTGTCTAGCGAGATGACCTGGGGCAGATTGAGTTGGTCACGCACGTGAAAGGAGTATCGATGAAAACTTTGTTCGACATACTCGAAGGGGGAATGCCTTATAATATGTTAATTAGGAGACCATGGCTACACTCCATGAAGGCCGTCCCGTCCACCCTCCACCAAGTAATGAAGTTCGTGACACCTTGGGGAGTTGCTGCCGTACTGAGAGACGCTGGATTAGAGATCATATTTGTGGATAGGAAAAATGAGTCAGTAGGAAATAGCAGCTAGCAATCACAGATGGCCGATTCTAGGGTCCACTCCAAAGTCGAGCAAGACTCGAAGCTGGTAAGGGGCCATTTCCTGGAGGATTCAGTGGATCGAATACCTCGGGGATTCATGGACCCAGAAGAGTCAGATGCGAGAAGATCTACAACATAAGATCTTGAGCTTACCCCTTGCCAATCACACAACCACTAAGAACATGTATACTTGGGCTCAAGTCTAAACCCTGGGTTCCGAGAAACTTTAGTTATATTTTTAGAGATAACATTGACAACTTCACTTGGTCGAAATTAGATATCTCAGGGGTACCCCCAGAACTGTCCATCCACAAGCTAAACATTGATCCGGTTTGCTAACATATTTAGCAGAAAAGGCATTCGATATCAGCGGAATGAAGTAAGTTCATCTAAGAAGAAGTGGCCCAATTCATCCAGTCAGGAGCGGTCCGAGAGGTGAAATACCCGGACTGGCTCGAGAACATAGTGGTACTTCATAAGAAACATGATACTTTTAAAATGTTTTTAGATTTCAAATATTTAAACAAAGCATGCCTGATGAGCTCGTACCCTATACCGCGCCTAGATCACGTTGCTGATAAGGTGGTAGGGCATAAGCTGCTCATTATCCTAGATGTATCCACAGGGTTTGACCAGGTAAGGTTAGACCTGTCGGACCAGCAAAACACTTTGTTCATAACGGATCATGGAACTTATTGTTATATTGTCATGTCATTCGACTTAAAAATGCAGGGACTACTTTCCACCAACTGACCCAACGAATGTTCTGCCATTAGTTGGGTCGGAGTGTGGAGATTTATTTAGATGACATAATTGTGAAGTCTTTGAAAACAGATGAACATGTTAGACATTTGCAGGAAGTGTTCGAGATCCTTAAAGAGTACAACCTCAAGCTAAATCCTGAAAGGTGCACTTTTGAAGTAGGCTCAGGAAAGTTCATGGGATTTGTTGTATCAAACAGGGGTATTGAAGCCAACTTGGATCACATCCGGCAATAGAACAAATACCAGAAGTACTCAACAGTACTTGATAGGTACAACACCTAACCGGGAGGATAACAATATTAGAGAGGTTTATATTAAGGTCATCTGAGCGATGTCAGAAATTCTTCAGCTTGCTAAAGAAAAAGAAAGACTTCCAGTGGACTTCAGAGTGTCAACAAGCGCTAAGGGACTTAAAGAGATACCTGGAGACTCCACCCCTTGCAAAACTAGAAGAGGGGGGGAACCCTTGTTGATTTACCTCGTTGTATCTGAAACCATTGTAAGTGCTATGCTTATTAGGTAGGAAAAAGGTATGTAATCTCCTATTTATTATACCAGCAAGGCTTTAACCGAGGTCGAATCCCGTTACCCTCACCTCGAGAAGCTGGCTTTGGCCCTGGTAGTTGCGTCTCGCAAACTAAGGTCATATTTTCAATGTCACCCCATATGTGTTCACCACTTTCCTTTTAAGGAATATATTGTACAAGCCTGAACTCTCGTGTAGGCTGTCAAGTTGATTGATTGAAATATGTGGGTATGATATCACCTATCGACCCTAAACCGCTATTGAGTCTTAGGCATTAGCTGAATTCATGGCCTATTATAGTCTGGGCATGATGTTGCAGGCTCATATGGAAGCAGTTTGAGAAACCGAAGCGACGTCTTAGAAATGGGTCCCGCACACAGACGAGGCCACAAGTATGAAAGACACCAAGCTAGGGATTATCCTTGTCGCCCCCTCGGGGGACACGATCAGGCAAGCCATTAAATATGTTTCTTTGACTAATAACAAGGCCGAGTATGAGGCCGCAATTACAAGTTTGGAATTTGATAGGGGACTCGGAGCTGAAAATATCAAACTCAAAAGTGACTCGCAACTGTTTGTCAACCAGATATTTACGAGGCCAAAGATAGTCGAATGCAGGAATACTTGAGTAACGCCGCCACTCTATTAGCTCAAATTCAAAAATGGAAAGTGGTGCAGATCCCGCAAGAGATGAACTTCGAGGATGACACCTTGGCCAATCTAGGCTCGTCGTACGGCTTGACTAATGGAGAGTCGGGATCCATAGTCCACCTTCTATGCTCCGTCCTGGACTCTGGCTTGCACGAGGTAAACTATACCAGCCTCACTTAGGATTGGCGGAATAATATTGTCAACTATCTGCAGACAGGGACTCTCCTGAATGATAGCAAGGAGGCCCGGGCGTTGAGGACCAATGCGACTAGGTATTGCATGCATGAGGGAGAGATGTACAAAAGATCTTATCTCGGACCACTAACTAAATACTTAGGGCCAATTGAGGCCGAGTACGTGATGCGGGAGATACATGAAGAAAATTGCAGAAATCACGTCAGGTATGATTCATTGGTAAAAAAGATAATGGGGGTTGGTTATTATTGGACTCGGATGGAGGAACACGCAAAGGCTTATGTCCGAAAATGAGAGAAATGCCAGCAGCATTCCCCGACAATACATCAACCTGCTGAACCACTCCATTTGGTGGTGGTTCCATGGCCATTCATAAAATGGGGAATGGATATCGTGGGCCCGTTGCCAAGAGATGTGAGGTTCTTGTTAATCTTAACTGACTATTTCTCAAAATGGGTGGAAGCCAAAGCTTACAAAATGATTCACGAAAGGTAGGTCATAGACTTTATCTGGGATCATATCATTTGTCAGTTTGGAATCCCAAAAGAGATCGCTTGTGACAACGGCCAGCAGTTTGTGGGAAAGAACATCATCGAATTCCCAAAGGATTGAACATCAAGAGGGTCACCTCATTACCGTATCACCCATGTGCAAATGGGCAAGCAGAGTCAATCAACAAAACTATCATCCAAAACATCAAGAAGAGGTTAGAAAGATCGAAAGGCAAGTGGTCAGAAGAACTGCCAGGGGTATTGTGGGCTTATTGAAGTCAAGACAAGCACGGGGGAAACTCTTTTTTCCCTAGTATACGGAGTTGAGGCCCTAATACCCATAAAAGTGGGAGAACCCAGTTTCCGTTACACCCAAACCATCGAGGAATCTAATGAATCCATGGCAGTAGGGTTGGAATTATTGAAGGAACGCATGGAACTATATTTCATATGGTTGGCAGCACGAAAATGAAGAGTAAAAAGGTACTTCAACAGAAAGACGAATTTGATGCATTTCAAAGTCGGGGACTACATCATCTGGAAAGTCACTCTCGCAATAAGGGACCCGAATATGGGTAAGCTACAGGCAAATTGGGAAGGAATATACTGAATCACCGAATTACAGGAAAATGAGTGTGCCTGCTCAAGGATGAGTCTGTAAAAGAACTAAAGAATAGTTGGAACGTCAGCCACCTAAAGAGATTCTACCTTTGAAAAAAGACAGGTATGTTTTGCCTTCACAAAAGCATTCATTTTCAGTTAATTATCCCTTTTCTTGACAGGGACTGCTCACAAAATTGGGACCCCCAAAATGGGCCAAACACATGTTGCACTCTTTTCCTTGGCTGAGGTTTTATCCTGGCAAGGTTTTTAATGAGGTAACAACTCAAAAGCACTTCAAGCTTGGCGTGTTACATCTCGAAACTGATTCCTCAAGACTTTGCACTCGAGTCTCGAGGGGACAAAGTGGAGCAGCATAATCATGAGAAGACCTCTTCTAAGAGGGATTCTCTTAAACTGGGACTACTGTCAGTCACTGACCTTGCTCAGTCGCTTTCTTTTATAAATTTTATAAATACCCCGAAAAGGGATCATGTACTTACAAGATGAGTTGTCCCCTATATATTTGAAGGAATAAAAAAGCCTTGTCTGACCCTCTGGACTAAGTTGTGCAATAAAAACATTCAGGGCAAAACTGGACTCGAAAACCATACGGCTCCGTAAAACTGCTTTAAACAACACGACACAGCCATAAGAGCCTCCGCGCGTGCATGTTCTTTTTTAACCTTTTGTGCCTTTACATGGGGTTGAGACATCTTACCCATCAACATCGAAAATGGTCCTTCATTTCGAAATTGAATGTCTTAAATCCTAATTTCGCATTAGCATTCCCGGATGTGACATTCCCATATTAGGTCAAGATAAGACTACCTCAAACACAAAATGCAAAAATCCCATAAGCGTGCACCGGTTGTCAAACCTTAGCTTAAATAACAAACACTCAAATAGTAGCATAGTTCTGGTAGACGGGCGCATCACTCATACCTTAACGGTTAAGTGCAAATTAAAAAAAAGCCAACAGGTCATTATGTTATCATGATTGTTGAAAAAACAAAGCGCATGTCAAAGAGTAAAGAAATTCAAATAATTGTCATTATACTATAAGAGTGCCAAACGCTCACAAAAAAGACATTAAGAGGGGCAAACAGACACCGAAGATCCAACAAACTAGAGCACGAAAACTCAATTCTAAAAAGTAGTTAAGGCACATGGGCCTATAAATATTTATCAAATGGCACACATGCCAACACAACTACAAAAAACAAAATATTCTTCATAAGGCACGTAGGCCCGCCTTAGAAACACTGTTTTAAAAAGGGCATGCAGTCCCCCACAAATTCACAAGAGCTGAAACAACTAGCACCAACCACCGACATTGCTGATGATCATCCCTGCAGGAACAGATCTTTGGACCCATGACCAGAGGCTCGAGACATACAAAGCTAAGCCGGGGGAGATAGTCTCGCCCCCAAAAGAGGTGGCAGAAGCATCAGAGGAGGGGGCATTTCTCCACGTAAGTCATCTAAATCGGCCTTAGCCGCCCCTAAGTCCACATATGCATCAACAAAGGCCGAGGGGACGTCAATCGCTCCTATCTCCATCCCTTGTAAAACCTCAAACTGGATCCGAAGGACAGCATGGTCCTGGAGCAAGGTGGCCCTCTGTTGGTCAGCCTCCTAACAAAGCGTCAGTCACTGGTTTTGGGCAAGAAAACGGGCACGAGAAGCCTCGAGTGCTTGTATCCTCGCATGAGCGGTGTCGCGATCAAGCTCGGCCTGGACCAACCTTTCCCCTATTAACTAACGAGTCTGGGTCATAATTCGAAAGGTCTCCTCCCTAGCTGTCAATGCCTGCTTTGCCTCCTCCCACCTACCCTCTAGGGTGGTCCTCAATTCCAAAGATCTTTGTGCTTGACCCGAAGTTGGGCGACCTCTTCTCGGAGACGTCAGTTTTCCTCCGCCATCCTCTTCACATTCTGGGAGGATGAAAGCGCATTCCTGAAAAGCTCAATGGTAGAGGAAACGACAGCGTGCCCCTAAGAAAAAAGTTAGACAAAGTAAAGTTAGTGTATGCATTCGCATTGAGAGCAAAGGGTATAGCGAAAATGACCCAAATTACGTGAAGAAAGATATCCACAAGATGGGCCAAGTAAGCTTTCAGGCCGAGGTCAGAACCAACAGTAAGTATGGGAGGAAAAAAAGGGACCGCGTCTGCATCTCCGTTCTCCATGCTCTCAGGTTGTCCTCTACTGATCCTAAGTTCTATGACGGCTTCGTTCGATGAGACCCCCGGATCCTCGTATGTTACGACCTCTTCCCCATCATCTTCCACTAAGAACCTGAAGAAATATGGGGGAAAGACGAAAGTTACTTATGAGCGATGTTCCAATGCTTCGGTAGGGGGCCGAAATTAGTACCCATAAGACGGAGGGTAGGAATCAGCACGAACTAACCATACCACCCCCGGTCATGATCGTCATCGGCATTTGTAATAAGGGCTCTAGAGTCCCGAAAAGCCAGATTAATTATTTCTCCACGAAGTATCCAGGGGAAATAAAGATGGCTCAGATGATCCAAAGTAATTGGAAAGGTGGACCAAATCCGCCAAATGCTTCAAAAAACAAACTATTCTCTACATCTCCGGGGCCAACAGCCCCGGACAGATGTCGTATCACGACCCAAACCAGAGGATCGCGAAGGGCACCCGAACCCCACCCGCCGGGTACCGCTAACCATACATAACAACTACACACAGGATACCTGTCTACAAGCCTCTAGGAGTAACAACATCAAAGATCGGGACAGGGCCCCGCCATACCCACATATACAAGCAAAGATGTACCGTACCAAAATTAGACCAACACTTCGAACAAGGAGAGTGCTCCAAAAATCCGCTGGACTCGCAATCAACTAACGTGAATCGTCACCTTCCTTAACTGAACCTGCGGGCATGAAACGCAGCGTCCCCCGACAAAATGAACGTCAATACGATTGATGTACTGAGTATGTCATGCATGAACAATAGTATAACAGGGATATTACAACAACTAAAACAGGGACAACCAACCAATAGTAAATGCCTCTGAGGGCCCTAATACATATGCCTAAAGGTTATGCACAATGCAGTTTTCATATACATCAGCCTCATCGGGCATCTTCCTTACCATAACAGCCTCTGTGGGCATCATTTCATGTCGGCCTCTGTGGACATAATATGTCTAAATGTCATGCATAATGCGATAAATACATATATACTGACCACACACACACACACACACACACACATATATATATATATATATATATTGGCCCTTAATTAGACATCTTCCTTTATTAAGCCACACAGGCTTTATCATTATCATATCCCAGCTGATCAGGTGGTCTGCGTTTACCGTTTCCCGTCCCCATTATACAGTCTTGGGTAAAACATGAATGCAATGCAAATGAGAATGCATGAATCACAATAAAATATCCTGAATGACATAATTTCCTTGTACCTTCGGTTAACGCCGTAAATATTAATACATTTTCTGTATGCCTTAATAAGGACTTAGGAACATATTTAGACATGCTTTTAACATATGAATCAATAACATGAATATTCTTAACTACTAGGAGTAGAATAAATTATGGAGCAATATCACGGTTACGTTTCATTACATGGAACATGCCAAAAGAAAGAAATAATTTGTCTTAACATACCTTGATATTTGAAAATGGAAGGAGAACGTTTGCTGCCCCACCCGAATTCTTACTACTACTGCGTGCGTTTACAATTTGGAAGAGTAAAGAGTAGTTCTGTAATACTAAGTTGCTATGAAAACTTCTTAAAAGGAAAAGGTAAATAATGTATATCCCCTCCCCATTTAATGATAGCTCATCATTAGCCTTCATGATAATGTCTCCCTTAAGCCAAAACTTTGGCGGTGGGGAGCTCCATTTCGCTTCCAGCAAGCCTTCACATGCAGGTCACTTAATTTAATTAAGTGATCCGCCGCCGCAAAATTTATCAATCACACACATAATAATTCTAGATCCCACTTCATTTAAATCCTAAAAACTCATAAGACATTCGTATACTCAATGTCATAATTTCCTAATATGACACTAGTCCATAACCTCTTTATGCACATACCAAATTTATTTTCGGCCTCCGTCGCCACACTTGTTGTGTCCAAAATTATTTCGGGGTCTAATTCTTTCATCTACTAATCTCATTATTAGCATACGTAAATAACATAAATTCCAAAGTTCGGGTCTTCCTGCACACGCTTAGCGATTCAAATCGTGACCCAAAATACGAGATGTTACATGTCGTATCTACAAAAAAATGACTCTATCACCTGGTGGATCAGGAGGCTAAAACCAATGGTAAATGTATAGGTTTAAACAAGCGACATCCCGGGGATGTGCTGAGTAATTCTAGTATTGAATGGATGAGGAAACATCTACATCTACATCTAAGCCCCGTCTATAGTCAATACGGACTTGAGGGATAACAAAATCATCAATCAACAAGATCATGTCCTCCACAAACTCGAGGCGGAGGCTTGGACGAAAGTCTCTCTCAAAGTTAAAATTTGGGAGGATGATTTCAGAGGCCAAAAAGCCTAGGTCAATAGCCTAGGTAATATTAGAGGATGGAGGTCGTTAATAGGTGACACCGAGTTCTACCCTCATTCTGGCTAGGGTGAGACCATCAGAAGTATCAGAGGAAGACGAAGAAGTAGACATATTAAAGTTAGAAATTAATAGGGCGTAGAGTTAAAATTGCTAGAAAAGTAAAGATAGAGATGAAAGTGATGAAAAGCAATCGTGGTTGCTAGTTTATATAATCAAGGGAACAATTATTACTCTTGGAACTCGAAGAGGCGTGCTTTGTTAGTATATATCAATCGGTGTCTTAGAAGGGGCATCGTCGATTGAGTGACTGAGTACATTTAAAGATCAATGGATGAAGTGTCTTGCAGTAAAAAGATGCGACATTTTGGGTTCCCACGAAAAGTTTCAAAAAAGTTGCGCAGACTTCCACTTCCCGAACTCATAAAATGAAAGGTCTGAAAAGTGGAGGACTATCTGTATTGGGTAGAAAACGATCATTGGCGTACTCGAGAAGCCTGGTAGTTTAGGAAACCTCAAACGACTCCAAAGGATCTCTACATCTGTCTTCCACTACCAACAACTCCCGTCACATTATCCTTCCTAGATCAAAGCGTCGCGGCGCGCATGGGCACAGTAGCGTCAGGGCACTCACGTAATCACAACTTAGGTGGCATAATAGTCTAAATTATATTTTATATATACAAGACTTAGAAGAGAATGAAACACATTGTATTCTCTCTGAGTCAATACTTAGTTGAAAATTACAAGTTTGATGGTCCTAACTAAGGGTGGCCAGTGGGCCGGGACGGCCCGACCCCGACCCGACCCGAGCCCACCCCCGACCCCGCTTAAAAAAAATAATAATAACGGTGGCGGGACTCGAACTCGGGACGGGACAATGTCTCGTCCCGCCAGACCCGAGCCCGCCCCAGGCCCCCCGACCCGACCCCGTCCCGAGCCCGACCCCGCCCTTTGTCCCCCCTTTGCAAATATGGCCGTTGCACCAACGACCATTTTAGATTTTGGCCATTGATCAACGGCCATTTTAGGCCTCCCCCAACCCCCCTACCTCTTAATATTTATTTTTAACCCATAAGTTATTATATTTACACTTTAACCCAATTTTCCAACTATAAATAACTCATTTTCTCTTCATCTTTCTCACAAATCTTCCTACAATCTCTCTAATCTCTCAATATATCTCTCTACATGTCTATATTGTTTGCTAAATATTCAATTTTATTTATTCATTTGGGAATTGGGAGTGAAGTTGGCAACTAGCTTGAGGATCTTCCATCGAGCAAAGTTTCAATTTTCAACCTCTCGATTACACGTCGATGTTACGTCGGCGTTTGGTACATTCGTTCCTTCATTAAATTATTATTGTCTGTTTATTTTATTTAGCGCACTTAATTTCATTTACTTTAATTATTTGTTAGCATATAATTAAAATTGAAGGAATTAGAGGTATGTTTAAGGGTAAGGGTAAGACTTCTTCTAGTAGGGGCGACAACCAGGGCAAGGGTACTTCTTCTAGTCATCTTATTCTTACACAGGATGATTTTGTTGATACTTAACATTTTCCTACAATACCATTAGATTTAGACGAGGAACTATTTTCTGGAACTCAAGAAGACTTTAATTTAGACGATGATCTAGATGATACACCCACTAATGTTGATGACAACACACCCACTAGTGCACCTTCAACTGAAATACCTCTTATTCCCCCTAGTATGAGATGAGATCCAGCAAAACGACCATTAAAATCAGATACATGGACATTTTTTGATAGGGACGTAGAGAATCAAGTAGCTATATGTAAAATTTGTAAAAATGTTTTAAAATTTAAAACTGGAAAAGGTCACGGTGGGACGGGGGGTTTAATTAGACACGTAGTAAGTGCTCATCCAGCTAGGTATGCCCAATACCAGGCTTCAAAACCGGGTGCGCAAACGCCCGCTCCATCGGGACAAGGTTCACATACTGATACTATCCCGGACCAAGTACATGGTCAAATTAACCCTATGACGGGGGGAATTGTAGGCTCTAAATACAATAAACATAGAGATAGGTTTGCCTTTTTCATTTCCTTCATCTCCCGGTTTTATTTATTACATTAGAGATATATATAATCCTACTTTTAACGGTTTTCCTAGATCAACTGTTAAGAGAGATGTATTTAAATTTGCGCATGAATATCAACAATATTTACTTTTTTCATTATATCATTTTAATGGCAAAATATCTATCACGTCTGATATAGGTCGTAGTACTAACAACCATGATTATTTAACTGTAACTTGTCATTGGATATATTATAAATGGTCTATGCAAAAACGTATTTTAGCGTATAGATATATAGATGATAGGCACACTGGTACTTTTATTGCAGATAACATTTATCAAGTGTGCGATTATTACGGAATAACTGATAAAATTATGACTATTACATTAGATAACGCTTCTTCTAACAATTACGCTATTACAATTTTAAAAAATAGTTTAACTCCATCTTTTCATATCATTTTCATATAAAATGTGTGTGTCATATATATAATTTAATTGTAAAGGATGGTCTATCACTTTTTGAAGACATTCTTAGTAAAATACAATTTGCTATAAGCTTTATTTTTAAAAGTAATAAAGTACAACGTAGAAAAGAATATAAAAAAACTTGTCACGATTGTGGACTACCTTATAAAAAATTCCAGAAGAAGTACCACTAGATGAAATTCTTTATACGAGCAACTACTTGTTGCTTATGACTATAGAAAACTTATAACTTTATTTTTTAGCTCTCATAATCAAAATCCACCTGATATGGTTGTAGATGGCGATTGCGGAAAAATTTCCGAACTTATTGTATTTTTAGAGAAATTTTTTTCAAGCAACAAAAGAATTTTCCGATATATATTATCCTACTATTTCAACTATGTTGTTTTATATAGCTCTAATATTTTTATTGCTTAATGAATATATGGATAAACCAGCTATTAAAAAAATATTTATCAAAATAAAAAATATTTTATTTCTATTCCCACTATTTATATTATTGGTGATGTATTAAATTCGACTATTAAAATAGACAGTACTAAATCACTTATTGAAACTATTTACGATTGTATAGCAGTACTACCACCTCCAAGTCCCAAAAATTCAAATCACCCACCACTTATTGAACAAACTAAAGAAGAAGTGTTGTCTAGCGTAAAAGACGAATGCAAAAAAAATATATGTTTTACCAATAAGAAAGTGCTAGCAACCTACCGGCTTCCATACCATCTTCTTCATCTTCAACACAACCTCACAAAAAATATGATATTTCTGCAGCTAGTATTGAAAGCCTCGGAAATAGAATGTGCGGCCGTACCGCTACTAACCAAATTAACGAGTTTGATATTTTTGTTTCGCAGGGTTCTGCACCGTACCAAGCAGTTCTCAATGAAAAGGACGTGGATACTTGCTGAAATACTAGAGGGGGAATGAGAAGACATTTCCGACACTTTCAGTGATGGCCTAAGATGTTTTGAACATTCAAGTGTCATCAACGGCGTCTGAAAACGTTTTTTCTGCCGACAGATATCAAATAGGAAAGCACAGACACTCATTAGCCGGGCAACTTGGAGATTGTAGTATTATTCAGAGATTGAATACGAGCGGAGCGGAGAAGGTGCGGTAAACCGGAGATCAACGAAGAAGAAGACAAAAATTACAACGAAATCTTATCCGAAGGTGGTGGAAGCGACGTGGATCAATTTGACCAACAAATACCAATTCCAACCGAAGAACCACATGAAATTATCAAGAAACTAGAACATATTTTTTTCAAAATGTAATTTTTTTAATTACAATTTTACTATGTAATTTGCAACTTTTGAACAACACCACAAAGTTGTAATTTTGACAATTGTATTTGTATTACAAAAAAATCATATGTCTATTAAATAATATAAGAGACACAAAAACAGCATTGGAATATTTTTATTACACTATCTTGTTTAATTATTGAGTTTTTTATATATATGTTATTTTCTAAATTAAGTAAAAAAAAAAACCGGTCCCTATCCCGACCCAGCCCGATCCCGCCCCGACTCCGGCGGGATCGAAAACGGGACGGACGGCGGCGAATCCCGCCTGTCCCATCACGCCGATCCCAACCCGATCACGCCCCTCCCCCGTCTCGCCCCGACCCGATCCCGACCCGACGAATCTGATCCCGACCCAGTGGCCACGCCTCGTTATTACTAACGGGAGGAAGTAACATCAGTTTCGGAATGCATTTTTTCAAGGTAGTTTCAACTGTTCTTTTTATGTCCAAACACCTAGGGATGACAACGGATCAGATCTGGGCCGGATCCTACTAGATCTAGATCCAGATCAGTTTTTCATACATGGATCGAGATCCGAATCCAGATCTAAATCCGGATCACGGATCTGGATCCACATGTAAAAAAATTTGCCTTGCTAAGAATGTAACTTTGCTAAGAATTTTTTTTTGAACTGACAAACGATTTTTACTTAGGTAACAATTTACTGTGTTTCAATTTTGAAATGTTCATATGATATATTTTGTTCGTTGTCTCGATTTGATTGTGAGTTATTAATTGAAAATGTTGGACAATGACAATAGTTGTGGAAAATGATAACTAGTATTTTCACAATGCAGAACTTGCATGTGCTTGGAATATTTACAAATGAATTGAATATAATTTTAACTAATCTATGGAGATGTTAGTCATTCACTAATATAACATTGATTTTATTATCGAAGTTACCTCTTTATTTTTTTGTTTTTGAGTTAACGCGGGGATAAATTAAACTTGTTTTGAGAATTAAACTTGCAAGGATATGCTTAGCAATTTTAAGAAAATACTTATAAAATTACATTGTAGGTTTTGAATATATTTAATAAAAAACGGATCCACGAATCGAATCTGAACCGGATACGGATCTCAAATAGAAAATTCAGATCCAGATCCGATCTGACAGAGACGGATCCGGATCCGGATCCGATCCGAATTCATCGGGTCCAAATTTTAAAGATCCATATCCATCTGGACCGGATCCGGATCGTGCCAGATCCACTTCCATCTCTACAAACACCTAGTAATTGCCAATACGTAAAATCACAGCAAAGCTAACTCCTGACTATCATCATCACAACGTGCCTCTACCCCATTTTCCTGTTACCCAAAAATGAAAAATAAATCATTCCTAAAACCCCACACCACACTTGGTATATCCCTTTCTTCTCTCCCTCTTTCCATTCCCCTTCAGTCCTTCACTACTATTATACTTACTATGTTAACAATATACTAATCTCTTCTCCATAAACACACAAAAAAAACAATATGGCTGAAAATTCATGTCAGAAAAACTTCATGTGCTTACATGGAGATTTACAACTTCACATCATTCAAGCCCGTCATTTACCTAACATGGACTTAACTTCCGACCGTGTTCGCCGTTGCTTCACCGCCTGCGATATCTGCCGGAACCCTCCCGCCGACGATGACGTCATCGAAAACGGCGTAATTCCCAATGTGAAAAGCTCTAACCAAAAAATCCATCACCGGAGAATAATCACTAGTGACCCATACGTCACCGTATCGGCACCACATACTGCTCTTGCACGTACACGTGTCATACCTAATTCCCAAAACCCTGTTTGGGATGAACATTTTCATATCCCTTTAGCACACTTTATAGACTGCTTAGAAATTCGTGTTAAAGATGATGATGTTTTTGGTGCTCAAGTTATGGGTAAAGTTACTATTCCGGCCGAAAATATCGCCGCCGGTGAGGCTGTTTCCGGTTGGTTTCCGGTCATTGCCGCTTCAGGGAAACCACCAAAACCAAACACGGCCTTACGGTTATGGATGAAATTCATTCCATATGATCAAAACCCATTATATAAACGAGGAATTGCTTCAGATCCTCAACATTTAGGTGTAAGGAACACTTATTTTCCATTAAGGAAAGGGAGTTCAGTGAAACTATACCAAGATGCTCATATTAGCTATAGTTTTAAGTTACCGGATATTGAATTGGAAAAAGATACAATCTTTGAACACAATAAATGCTGGGAAGATATATGTTATGCAATTTCAGAGGCACATCATTTGATTTACATTGTGGGTTGGTCTGTTTTTCATAAGGTTAAGTTAATTCGAGAGCCCACGAGGCCATTACCGCGTGGTGGTGATTTGACACTTGGTGAATTACTTAAATATAAGTCTCAAGAAGGGGTGCGGGTTTTGTTGTTAGTTTGGGATGATAAAACTTCCCATGATAAGTTTTTTATTAACACGGTATGGATCTTAAACTGTATTCTTTGTTAAATTATATATAGGTACTTTTGGATACTTTCGTGGCTGTTATTTTAAGTATGTGCTCAGATAGCTATAAGATAAGAATATTGTCTGAATGTTGCTAGTTGCTATTATTTTAATGGTGTGCTCTATTTTAATGATGTGCTCTACTTTAATGGTGTGCTCAATGTACATTATAATGTATTGTCTTTTTCTATTTGCTTTCAAATGAGTGCATCATTAGTTGTAGTTCTTGTTGGTCAATCTCATAAGAATTTTGAGCTGGAATTGGATGCAGGCGGGAGTAATGGGAACCCATGACGAGGAGACCAGGAAGTTCTTTAAGCATTCCTCTGTAATATGCGTTTTGTCACCACGTTATGCTAGCAGTAAGCTCAGCCTTATCAAGCAACAGGTGAATTTTCATAACCATTTACGCATTTGTTAGGTTAAATTTACTTTGAGATCTTCAGATTTTTTACTTCTCTATGTACCTGTGAAGTTATTGCCCCTTGAACCGTGCCATTTCAATAGTTTGCTTTCGGAATCGGGTGTTCCATTTGATGGAGGTGTTCATTCTTATGAATTGGTAGAAAATATTCTTGGAAGTTTGAGGAAGAAAGATAGGGATCAAGGAAGAGCTTCGGTTCAGCAGAATAACATAAATACGAATGCTTGCCTTCTGTGGCTTGATAAAACATTGTCATGAATAAGTGGAATAAAGAAATATAATTCTTCTAAAGAAGAAGAAATCTAAATTTTGTTTGGACGACATAAGTATTCCATTCTGAGAGTCTTCAATCCTTTTATGAATATAAAATCAATTACTCCAATTTCCCTACCTTTGGATCCATTATTTCGCGTATACTGATATTGCAATGAAGTGATTTTGTGACCTGAACTTCTTGCTTCCAGGTAGTTGGAACCATGTTTACACACCATCAGAAGTGCATACTGGTAGACACACAGGCACCCGGTAATAATAGAAAAGTTACAACATTCTTAGGAGGTCTGGATCTCTGTGATGGTCGATATGATACACCCGAACATCGCTTATTTCGTGATCTTGACACTGTATTTAAAGACGACTTTCATCAGCCTACATTTCCTGTGAGTAGTTTTTCTTCTCAATTTTTCACCCTGAATAATTCTGATATCTGTCATATGTAGTCTGGGATGATTCTTTACTTCACATAGTTGATAATTTTCCAGAATTGTGAAAGGTGGTTAAGGGATCAGCACTCTGAGTGTAGATTCACAAAAAAAACATTGTCTTCAGCAAATGAAGAGATTTCTCTTTATTTTGTTGATTTATTCTTTTCTAGAACCTGTTTCTAAGAATATTATGAAATTCTGCTAAGTTTTTCCTTACAGAACTTGGAACAACAATGATTGCATTCAGCAGACATTGAAATGGGCTTGTGGAATACTGATCATAGAAATTGGTTGGTTGTGGTAAATGGCTAGTGTACTTAACGCTGGTGGGACGTTGTGGCACTAACAACAAATTTTGTTATACTTAGTAGGCGTTTGGACATGCAAAATCCCAAATCATCCAAAAAGAATGATTTGAGATTCTAAATCATGATTTCAAAATTTTTAAATGTAAAAGTTGACCCATAAGTTTATATTTTATAAAAATAGATCCATAAGTTGGTAGGTATATTTACCAATTATGTTTACCAACCATTTATATCACATATTAAAAAATCTACAAGTTGGTAGTATATCTATAACAAATTTACTAAAGAGTAGTTACACTACAACTCATGTTCAATTTTTTATTTTATTAAACTAAAGTTTGATCAATTGATGTTGTATTTTTTTTAGAAAGACCTTCTAGTAGCGTATTGATTTTGTTATGAACCATGACTTGGTTCATTTGGTAAGATTGTATAAAAATTTAAAAAGTTTTGATGATTTTCACAACTTGTGGGGTTTTTATGTCTATAAGAAAAAGTATAACTTAAGAAATCCAAATTGCATGTTCAAACAAAACTTCAACTTCAAATTTATCATGATTTCAAATCATGTCCAAACGGCTCCTTAATTATCAAAGAGGGGGTAATAGCAGATTTATTATCATATATTCATATATTATTGTGACCAAGACTTCTCGAAAGAAAGATTTTCAGGTTTATGTAAAGTATCTATAATTCAATTCTTCTTCTGAAATAACAAGTGTAAGGCATCTTTTCATACGTTGGGAGATAATTTGCTACTAGATATTTAGTAGTACATAGCTATTATCACTCACAACAACAATATATCCAGTGAAATCACACAACGTGGGGTCTGGGGAGGGTAAAGTGTACGCAGACCTTATCCTTACATTTGAAAGGTGTTTATTTCCGGTAGGACCCTCGGCACAAGGACAAACAATTCAACAGAGTATAAAAGTCATTGCAAAATAATGTAAGAAACATGATAAAAATGTATGAAAAGGAGTTGTAACTACCACAAATTAATACGATAATCGAAGTACAAGAAAGAACAGATAGTAGCAAAAATAGAATGACATGAAAGTACAAGAATAATATTACGACTGCTAGTGAGAAAGGGTAAGTATGACAACGTTCAACTATCTACTAACCTTTTACCCTACTCCGTGTCCTCCATACTCTCCTATCTAAGGTCATGTCCTCGGTATAACTGGACCTGCGCCGTGTCTTGTCTAATTATCTCCCCAATACTTCTATGGCCTACCTCTATCTTTCCTAAAATCGTCCATAGCCAACCTCTCACACCTCCACACTGGGGCATCCATGCATCTTCTCTGCATATGTCCGAACCATCTCAGCCTTGTTTCCCGCATCTTATCCTCCACGGAGGCCACTCCCACCTTGTCTCAGATATCTTCATTTCTAATCCTATCTCTCTTAGTATGTCCACACATCCAATCCAACATCCTCATTTATGCAATTTTTATCTTTTGAACGTGAGAATTTTTTACTGGCCAACACTCTGCTGCATACGACATAGTTGGTCTAACCACCACTCTATACAACTTGTCTTTTTGTTTTGGTGGCACCTTCTTGTCATACAAGACTCCAGATGCGATCCTCCATTTCATCCCCGACACCAATATGATGTGTGACATCATTGTCAATCTCTCCATTTTCTTGGATAATAGACCCAAGATACTTGAAACTTCCTTTCTTTTGAATTGCCTGAGTATCAAGCCTCACTTCCACGCCAACCTCATGCGTTACGCTACTGAACTTGCACTTCAAGTATTCTGTCTTGGTCCTACTCAACCTAAACCCTTTAGACTCCAGAGTATGTCTCCAAACCTCCAACTCACTAACTCCGTTGCGAGTTTCTTCAATCAGAACTATGTTATCCACGAATAACATATACCATGACCTCACCTTGGATTTGCCGCGTCGGACAATCCATCACCAAGGCAAATAAAAATGGGTTATCATTCACGTGATTTAAATTAACGGGCAAAGGGCAGATCTGTAGTTCACCTTTGTTTCAAGCTCTCGAGCATATTGTAATTAGTTGGGGCGAAAAGCATATGGTTCTCTACTTACGTAGTTGCTGTTGATACTTTGTTCAGGAGATTTATTAGCCGTTTAATAATGAAACTTAAAATCTTAATACTGAAACTTATGTCCCTGGATTTTGAATACTCCTATTAACATTCAAACTTTAATATGGTTCTTGACATCTATAATTGTTGTACTTATCTTTCAGAAGTTCTATGAGCTGTTTGATAGTGCCTTCATGGCTTATTCGCTTTTGTTAGCATCATTTTCATACTGCTTTAAATTTTCCTGTTCGGGTCTGACCAGTTCTCTTGCTTTGCTTGTGCTTATGCTTTGTCTTCAGCCGAGAGTCTTCCGGAAACAGCCGCTCTACCTACCTTGGTAGAGGTAAGGTCTGCGTACACTCTACCCTCCCCAGACCCCACAACGTTGTGGGATTTCACTGGGTATGTTGTTGTTGTTGAGTTACGTGCCTGTATTTTGAATATTCAATATCAGATTGCTATTTCTTCTTTCGTTTTTTATTATTATGATTTCTTATCTTGGTTGCTTTTTTTGATAAATTGGAACTTATTTATCACCGACTCTGTATTGGTCGAGTGTTCGTCATTAGCCTTAATTTAGATGAGCCTATTTCATCTCTAATACTCAACCTGTAATATGTAAATCTGTTAGCAATGGAATTATTGAAAATAATTCTTCATTAACAATAGCTGTATAATACAATATTCGGGAACTGTGCTATAATAGTTTCCTAACATAATCCATGAAATAAGAAATTTGGTAGATTATTATCGATATGTTAGTGATTGATTTAATGTAATTCAGTTTTGATTGACATAAAAAATCTTGTATTTGATAGATATTGAATAATATTCTTGAAACGCTAACAAGCACGTCTACCGTTTTTTTTAGTACATTCAACTTTGGACATTCTATTGCAAATGTTGAACAAGGTTATCTAAAAAGTCCCTAAGTAACTTAAGTGCAGGCCCCTCGACTTCTGTCTCAATTAAACCAAGTTGAAAACCAAGCTCATTTCAGCATGTCACATGTTTTGATGTGTTCTCTGCCCTTTTTCTGTGACATGTTCCTTTCCTTTCTTTTCATTATTTCTTTTCCGCATTTCTCTCAAAGTTGATTATTCTTTTCTCTGTTTCGGCTTTTTTTGGTCGCATGCATTAGGCAGGGACCAAGGCTCCAAGGCAACCATGGCATGATTTGCATTGCAGAATTGAAGGACCTGCTGTATATGATGTGCTTATAAACTTTGCTCAACGATGGAGAAAAGCGACAAAGTGGAGGGAATTCAAATTTTTTAAGAAAACAATGTCCCATTGGCATGATGATGCTATGATAAAAATTGAGCGTATCTCATGGATACTCAGCCCTGCTTTTGCTGTTTTAAAGGATAGTACTGGAATCCCAGAGGATGATCCCAAACTACATGTATATGGGGAAGATCACTCAGAAAATTGGCATGTACAGGTAAATACTTCTTTGTATTGCGGATATCTTTGAATAACTTACATCCCTTTCAACTCTCATCCTCGTTCTTTTATTGCAGATCTTCCGCTCCATTGATTCTGGTTCAGTGCAGGGTTTTCCCAAGAGAATTGATGTTGCACAGGCACAGGCAAGGAACCATAACCTTTTATTCTATTTTCTAACTTTTTCTAATGTAGCTGTAATGTATATGGAACTTGTCTTCCCCTCGCACTTCACATTTTCTTTGGCGTTATATCTTTTGCAGAACCTTGTCTGCTCAAAAAATCTGATAGTTGATAAAAGCATTGAAGCTGCCTATATTCAGGCAATAAGATCAGCTCAGCATTTCATATATATTGAAAATCAGTATTTTCTTGGATCGTCATACGCTTGGGAATCGTACAAAGATGCTGGTAAAATTTTATTATTCTTGCTATGTTTCTGAATTGCAATATCCAAGATTCCACTCTCTTTCGCTGTATTGATGTTGGTTTGGCTTTATATCTTCTCCATATGAAAAGTTGAAACCCTGAATTAATGCAATTTAATGCATTGAAACTCACAGGTAAAACTCGATAGTGCCGTCAGAATATAGTTCAGGAAAAGAAATTATTATGTAAATGGCCATGCATCCCCATTCTATAAATTTATTAGGATGTTGCTTCGAACTTGGTAAGATTCCAAAATATGCAACTTCCTAGAAAAAAATGAATGGTTTTGAGATTGTGCAACCTCCTAAAAATATTGTAGCTCCGACATAGTTTTCCTAATATTTTTTTCGAGATTTACCCATTTCCAAAACTGTTGGAGTTGTTACATTGCTTCCTGATTTCATTTCTTGTCCACTTGATCAGGAGCTGATCATCTGATACCGATGGAATTGGCACTGAAAATCACTAGTAAAATTAGAGCCAGGGAACGGTTTTGTGTCTATGTTGTCGTGCCCATGTGGCCTGAAGGGGACCCTAAGTCAATCACTATGCAGGAAATACTCTTCTGGCAGGTAATTTTTCTGAAACTCTTTGATCATGTCTTTTAGATTTTATGAAGATAGGCAGTTTTATATTAGCCATGATTAGGTGATACTGGCCTAAAATAGGCAGCTATATCAAGGATACTTTCAGAATAGAAATGCCAGCTGTCTGGAAGGGTTACTGCATCCAAATACCAAAGGTCCAAAATGTACTAGTTATAGGGTGTGCATTAGGATAAACAGTGACCACCTTTTTTAATATCTATAATCATGCCTATCCAAAAGAGAGAGCTTTTATTTGCTTAAAAGCAAATATTCGTATCCTTTAGAACGGTATATTTCTTTTCCTTAGACATGGAGGGACAAGCGAGAAAAATTACATTGAAAAAAGATGTTAATGTACATTATTTTGTGTTTGAGGACCTGATAGAATGAATGAGAGGTGAATTTGATAAAAGACGCTACTTTCCATGACATATTTTCCTTCACGCCTGTAGTTGTCATTATATTACTATGCAGTTTTGATTATTCAATTTGTGATTAATTGATTATTGAAGGAACAAGCGATCTGAAAAAATGTATACAAGAAGAAAATGAGATGTGCTTTTAAGATTTTGTTTGCTTTCAACAGAGCCAGACAATACAGATGATGTATCAAGTTATTGCAACAGAGCTCAAGTCGATGCAGATTTTGAACTCGCATCCGCAAGATTACTTAAATTTCTACTGCCTTGGTAACCGTGAAGAAATTCCAGGCCCTATCGCTCAGTCTTCTGGTAATGGTGATAAGGTAATAGGGATCTTATTTTAAATATTCGAATTTCTTATTTTAAATATTCTTGTAGTTTATACACACAAAATACACTTAGAAGCAACTGAATCGAAGGCTGCCTTTAATATTGATGAAAATGGGTTCTAGAGTCTTAAAAAGCTATTGACTTACCTGATCAAAAACAAAAACTATTGATTTTTAAACTTTAAACAGTATCAAATTTCCTAAACTCTGCTTGTTTCATATCTCCTCAAACTCTATACTGGTCTCTCAATTGGTGAATGATTATTCAATAGCTTGATTACACTAGTTGTAGCATGCTTTAATATGGACCGCTAGTTGGGGTGGTAAACCTTTTATGATAGAGTGAGACTGACTTCATAAGGTGTGAGTGAGATGAGTTCTTCAGGTGAATAATAGAATAGAGTTCCTTTACGAACCACCCACGAACCCAATAGTTGGATCCATGAGGAAATGCCAGTAATCGAAGCCTTACTTTGATTATGTCGCGAGGCTGACTGAATACAATCATATACCCTGAAATGAAACGAAGTTCCATTTTGTCAAGTAGGTAATGTAGGCCTACGAGTTATTTTGACTAAGAGTCTCGTCTCAGAGTCCAGACCCGACTTTCTAGGATTTCACTGGGTATGTTGTTGTAGTCTCGTCTCAGAGTAGGAAGCATACCCACTACTCTCCTTCCTGTGGCTGATGAAACTTCTCGAAGTGTCAAATGTTATGGACTTGTGGTAATCATGTGTCCTAATGAAGTTGCAACAACAACATACCCAATGAAATTCCACAAAGTGAGGTCTGGGGAGGGTAGAGTGTATGCAAACCTTACCCTACATTGGGAGGTAGGGAAGTTGTTTCCGGGTAATCCCTCAGCACAAGAACAAGCAATTCAAAGCAGTATAAAAAGCCCTATAGAAAGCATGATAAAGCTGACTGAAAAAAAGAGTCGTAACTACCACAAAATAATACAATAGTCAAAGTATAAGAAACAATAAATAGTAACAGAAATCGAAAGACAAGGAACTACTAGAATAATACTACAACTACTAGCATGAAAGAATAAGTAGGACAACACTCAATTACTTCCTAACCCTCTACCCTAATCTGTGACATCCATAACCTCCTATCTAATGTCATGTTCTCGATAAGCTGGACGTCCTAATGAAGTAAAGTGTTTTATTTATGAAAAAAATAATAACAGAACTTTCAGAAGGAAGTCCACTTGTATTATCTAGATTAGGAATTTTGTTTGAAAATGGTATCTTAAAACTTTGCTCTAGAGGAGTTCGACAAAGCAAAGTTCTTTAAGGTTTTAGGTTTAATGCCTTCTTATGTAGTACCAATATTTTTGGTAACTTGGGGAGGGGGGGGGGGGGGCGCTTGGTTGCTTGAATTAAGGAGAACTAATCTCTGTATACAATTTAGCATAACCTACTATGTTTTGGTTGCAATTTTATCTTTTCTCATAAATAATACTTGCCCGCATAAGTTATGCGGGAATATGTTATGCTGGATAGAAAATGAAGTAAAAATGCGGGTATTAGTAATGCATAGATTAAGAAACACTAATGACCAAATTAACCCTCATACAACATACCCAGTAAAATCCCACAACGTGGGGTCTGGGGAGGGTAGAGTGTACGCAGATCTTACCTCTACCTTGGTAGGTACCAAGGTAGAGCGGTTGTTTCCGAAAGACCCTTGGCTCAAGACAAAGCATAAGCACAAGCTAAGCAAGAGAAACGGTCAGGCCCGGACAAGAAATTTAAAGCAGTATGAAAATGATGATAACAAAAGTGAATAAGCCATAATAGCGCATTCTGAAAGCAGTAACTAACGCAGGTAAATATGATAGACAAAGTACACTAAATAACACATAGCAGTAGAAATCAAACGGCAGAGACTATAAAGCAATTATTAGTATGATAGACTAAGCATGCTTACCATAATAACACTACAACTACTAGTTTGTAAGCGTAAGTAGGACTACGCTCAACTACCTACTATCCGTCTACCCTAATCCGTGTCATCCACAACCCCCTATCTAAGGTCATGTACTCAGTAAATTGCACTTGCGCCATATCCTGCCTAATCACATCTCCCCAATACTTCTTCGGCCTACCTCCACCCTTCTGAACCCATCCATAGCCAACCTCTCACACCTCCGCACTGGGGCATTTGTGTCTATCCTCTGCACATGCCCGAACAATCTCAACCTCGCTTCCCGCATGTTAACCCTCATACATTAAACAAAATAAAAAGAGTAAACACATTTTTAAATTTACCAATTGTAATATGTCAAGCTAAAACATCCAACAAGAATAATCCCTGCATTACAATTCCTTTAGTAATAATTCCTGCATTACTAATCTTTGCATTGCAATTTCTACATTGCTAATAATGCTCGTATAACTGTCTAAACCAAGTGACCCCTTACAGTTGTGAGTTGTCACCCTTTATGCTTGCTTGCTTGTTTTTGTTTTATTTGCTTTTCTGGTTCTAATCAAACTTGAATTCTTTTTTGAGAAGTTTTCTTTCACGTGCAACCAGGTCTCAGACTCATATAAGTTTCAGCGTTTCATGATATATGTTCATGCCAAAGGAATGATAGTGGATGATGAGTATGTTATAATGGGCTCTGCCAACATAAATCAACGATCTATGGCTGGGTCAAAAGATACAGAGATCGCTATGGGTGCCTACCAGCCTCATTACGCGTGGACAGAAAAGCAAAGGCATCCACGGGGACAGGTTTGAAAGAAAATCACATAATGCACATAATGTTGACAAAATCCGATACATTTATTTATTTATTTTATTCATCTTGTCTTGATCCCCAGATCTACGGATATAGAATGTCACTGTGGGCAGAGCACCTTGGGAGAATAGAAGAATGTTTTGAGGAACCAGAGGCGTTAACATGCGTGAGGAGGGTGAATGAGGTTGCTGAAGATAACTGGAAGAGTTACACAGCTGAAAATTTCACTCCATTGCAAGGACATCTTCTGAGGTATCCAATACACGTGGATGCGGACGGGAAAATAGGTCCATTACCTGGATGTGAAAATTTCCCAGATCTAGGGGGTAAAATACTGGGAAATCATGCACCTTCTATCCCAGATGTTTTAACCACATAATCTCAAAATTCAACACGATTGTGAGACTGCTGTCGCTGTAAACACATATAACTGCAAGATGTTAGTTTGTACATTTTTCTATGTTGTACAATACAGGGTAAAAAACAGGTGGAAATGATTTTATGCGTGAAGGATTCCTGGATATTTGATTGTGGACTTGTATTTTTGCTGAATATAGAGTAGCTGCAGAATTTTATGTAATATCGTGGATCTGATATAGTCAAATGTGTTGGGGAAGCTGTGGATTTACTTCCCTTGGGTGTTAGTAGTTGTTTAACAAAAATTACATTCAAGATATGTAAAAGTACAGATGTTAAATGTTTGGATTTCCTGTGTTTTGATTCATCAATTCATCGTCTACAATCTTTTTTCATTCAATTAATAATTATAGATGACAACTAATCTAGTACCGTCGATTAAGAACTTTCTTATTAGAGAACCTTTTGAATTTAAATTCCTAGCGTCCCTGATAACTTAAGATTAGTGGTAATAGGGCTGTTATTTAGAACATTAGAGCTTTTGATCAAGATATTCTTGCATCACTCATATGAAATCTCGGCATTTGAATAATGCTATAAATAAATGTAATTACGTGGGTTATTCAGCTCATACTAAAACAAAAAAAGATAGATTTTGCGGTCTAGAAGAGTTTAGCCTTTTCATTTGAGTCTGCTCTCATTTGATAAATACTATTCCCTCCGTCTCAATTTATATAATATAGTTTGATTGAACACAAAATTTAAGACATAAAGGAACACTTTTGAATTTTATGGTCTAAAATAAATAAAAAATATTGTGTGGTTATAAATCATCTCCTTAAACGTAAAATGTACTTTGTCCCAATTTATATGACATACTTTCCTTTTTAATTCGCTCAAAAAAGAATGACACATTTCCTTATTTGATAACAATTTAATTTTAAACTTTAATGTTTATGTTTAACGAGATGATCTACTATATCTTTGGCTTGTTTTAAACCATAAAATTTAAAAGTCTCGATTTATTTCTTAAATTTCGTGATCAGTCAAACTACATCATATAAATTGAGACGGAGGGAGTAGTAAAGTTTAAAGTTAAACTTTTGTCAAATAAGTAAATGTGTCATTCTTTTTTGTCCTGACAAAAAAAAAAAAAATTATATAAATTGATACACAAGGAGTAGTATTATTTATGAAATAAACTTACTCCTATATCTAGTGTGTTTCAAATTCCAACAAAATTGACCTATTCCTAAAGTGATTATACCATTCTTATAACTCAAACTAGTAACACATAATAATACTGTTTTATTATTCCAACATTTTTTTGGACATATATCATTTTGTATCAATTGTGGAAAAAGATCATGAAAAATAATCTAATTTGAATAAAAAGCCAAAAGAGATAGATGCATGTACCTTGAATTTATCCATATTTGTAGTTACCGAGGGTTTTGTTTGGTACGTAAACAACATTGTCAAACCACCCCCCCCCCCCCCCCCCCAAAGAAAGGGAATATAAAACCAGTCTTGCTAATAGTAGCACTTTGAATTTATTATTGACCCGTCCCCTTGGGAAACAACCGATAAAATCGAAACACCCGTCCCTTTGGGAAACAATCGATAAGATTGTCTTGTAAATATTAATATTTTTATATTCGAATATAAATTTAAAATATTATTAAAAATATTTTTTAATAAAAGATGAGTTGACGTGGCTAGGCCCGCAACCCACGTAGTGATGGATTGGACTGACGTTTTTAAGGCCCATAAAAATAGATCAGTTCGGTCTGACCCATCAAATTTCAAAGCCCGCATGTGCTGGGCTAGCCTGTTTTGACAGGTATACGGAAAGGAAAAATAGAAACTCAAAGGGATTAAAGTGGTGTTATTTTTATTTTTTTTTGGTAAATAAAGACTTTTATTATCAAAGTAACTAAGTAAGACTATTTACAGCTCAAAAAACAATCCAAAGTGTTTGGCCCAGTGGCCAATACATTAGGGTATTGTTGTCTGAGGTTCCGTGTTCGAGTCCTCTGATCAGTGAGAGTGAAACTGTGTTCCCCCAAAAAATCCCTCCATACGCGTAGGGCCAAGCGGTGTATACTAATCCGTAGGGCCGGGCGGAGGTGGGGTTTTTTGGGGTATGGGGTCAGTAATGCGGTGGGATCAGTCACTTTAAAAAGTTTACCCTACCACAGTTTTTGTCCTCCGGGGCATAGTCCAGTGGCAAAGCCTGGGCGCTATAAGGCACTCTGGCATGGGACAGCGTGGGTTCGATTCCCCGCAAGCACGAAGAAACTCGCATGTTGGGGAATTTGACCTTGTCTCATTGATCGGTTGTACGCTCCCGAAAAACTGGCCACCGGAGCACATCCCGCGATTTACCTGGTAATAGTGTTGAAGGACCGGTGCTATTACCTCCAGGACGTCTGGGTAATACCAGTGAAGTAGTAATAGTGTTGAAGGACCGGTGCTATTACCTCCAGGACGTCTGGGTAATACCAGTGAAGTGGTAATAGTGTTGAAGGACCGGTGCTATTAACTCCAGGACGTCTGGGTAATACCAGTGAAATAATCAGACGCAAGCCTGGAAACCTGAATTATTAAAAAAAAAAAAAAAAAAAAAAAAAAAAAAAAGAAAGCAGTACGTGAAAACTAACTGGCCTGAACACTTTGTTCCTAGGCCAGGGGCTACATTTTCTTCTACAGGTCATAGCTTCTAACTATCGCACCATGGTATGTCTACACATGATACTTATCAAACTTAGCTACATATAATGCTAACTTGGGAAACATGTTGGCTCTGAAGAAAATTTCTTGGATGATTCGTCTGACAATGACTTCTTCAGGTCTGATTCTGCTCTGGAAGCACCTTTGATTTCTCTTTTGCCAAACATAGTACACTGTTGCTGCCAATGAGATTTTATAAAGCTGTGCACATCTGCTCTTGCCTTTGCAGTTCCTTACAGTCCATGCTAGTTCTTCTTGCCATCCGAAACTGCTCCTTTGAACTCCTTGCCATGACAAAAGTCTATCCCATATATATTCAACCACTCTACATTGAAAAAAACAAGTGTTATATAGACTCATCTTCCACCATGTATAAGGGACACACTTGGCTATTATTCATGTCCCTTTTGAGTAGTCTGTCTCTTGTTAGCATTCTACCATGAGCTGCTAATCATAGTTGTAATATCCATTTCTCAGCTCCTTTATTTGAACATACAACTCTACTCCATTGCACCTTTTGACTGACCTCTTGAATAGCTATATAAATTTTACTGATTGAGAACTGGTTCATTTGTAGCACCTCCTCCATACTGTAACCTACTTCTTCAAAGTAATATTTAGCTTTAAGAATTTGCTGGATCATCCAAGAGGCAGTTTTAGTAGTGGCATCCCATACAACCCAGAATTTATCTTTCTTTTGCCACAGATTTCATAAAAGTTTGCAAATTGCTGCCTTGTTTCAATTGACTACATTGATAATATTCAAACCCCCAGTTGAGACAGGAGCACAAATTCTGTCCCAAGCTAGTAATGCCCTCTTTGACAGTTCAGCCTTCCCAGTCCATAAAAATCTTCTACATATGGCTTTAATGAATTGGATAATCTTCTTAGGTAGTACAAACACTTGAGCCCTAAAAGTTTGAATAGCAAATAACACACTCTTGATCAGCTGCACCCTCCCTAAATAAGATAGGAATTTAGTTGTTCAAGAGCTAACTCTACCAAGCAGCTTCTCAATTAATGGTTCACACTGGACTGTAGACAATCTTTTGGAACTTAGAGGAACTCCCAAATATCTGAATGAAGTACACGTTTAACATAGCCCAGTGTGCTCAGTATTTGATCCTAGATTCTGCTTTCAACTCCACCAAAGTAGACTGAGCTCTTGTTAGTGTTTGCAACCAATCCTGCAGCTTTGGAGAAGAGTTGAAATTTATCATGCAAACAAGTAACAGATTGTACATCCCCTCTACAAAAGTAGTAGATCATCAGCAAAACCTAGTTATACCAAGTTCAACTTAGCACACCTAGGGTGGAATTTGAATCCGAGAGTGGGCTTGTGTTCCCCAAAAAAAATCCCTCCATACGCGTAGGGCCAAGCGGTGTATACTAATCCGTATCTGCTTTAAAGGCTTTAGTAACCTACTTAAGTACTCTATAGCAACAAAAAATAAGAATGGAGACATAGAATCTCCTTGTCAAAGCCCTTTTCTAGCTGGAAATGAGACAGTAGGCTGTCCATTCAAGATGACAGAGTAGGACACATTGCCAAGGCATGCCATTATCCACTTTACAAAAATCTCAGGGAACCCCAATAGATTCAATACCTATTTAATATATATCCATTCGACAGAGTCGGATGCTTTCTGCATATCTACTTTAATAATGCACCTTGGAGAGATGTCCTTCCTGCCATAGCCTTTAACTAACTCATGGCTCATGATAATGTTATCTCCAATCAGTCTACCAGACAAACACATTCTAGCAATTATCAATTATATCAGGCATCACAGTTTGCATTCTTGCTGTCAACACTTCGGAAATAATCTTGTACAACATGGTGCATTATGAGATAGGCCTAAACTCCTTTATGGATGAGAGGGTTTTCACCTTTGGGGTCTCTAAGCCACTGCCTATCTTGCCCAATGCCTCCTTATTCCAACAGTTCAAAGCTAAATTTGGGAATTTCACCCACAATGGACTAGATTTAAGCACCTCTTCTTTAAAATTTAACTCAGAAGCCCAGGGTTTCAAGATGATTGGTCTGCTAAATAGAGTATAGGGCCCTGAAAATAACACCTCATCTCTATCCTATAGTCTATACTATTGAACCTAACCACGGGAATTAGTACCACGCCCGTCTAATGTGAATGTCATTCGGTCTATGTGAGTTTTCTGTCATAAGAATTCTGACGGTTCTTTTGCGAGATACAAAACTCGTCTTGTTGGTGATGGCAGGTCTCAGCAGGTTAGGTCGATTGTGGTGAAACATTCAGTCCGGTAGTTAAGCCAGCAACTATCCGGATGGTTCTCAGTCTGGCTCTTTCCAAATCTTGGTCCATTCATCAGTTGGATGTTAAAAATGCATTCTTACATGACCACTTACAGGAAACAATGTACATGCATCAGCCGTTGGGTTTCCGAGACTATTCACGTCCAGATCATGTTTGTCTGTTGAAGAAATCCTTATATGGTTTGAAACAAGCTCCTAGGGCATGTTATAACTGTTTTGCAGGACTCGTTTCCAAGTTGGGATTCTCTCACAACAAGTCTGATCAGTCGTTGTTCATTTATCGGAAGGGCGCTGACATGACATATATACTTCTGTACGTTGATGATATTATTCTCACAGCATCATCCACTTTACTTCGCCAGTCTATCATGTCTCTTCTTGCAGCAGAATTTTCAATGAAGGACTTGGGTATGTTGAATTATTTTCTTGGCATTGCAGTCACCCAATATGCAGGTGGTCTATTTCTAAGTCAAAAGAAATATGCCGAAGAAATAATTGAAAAAGCAGGGATGTCTTCCTGCAAACCATCACATACTCCAGTTGACACAAAGGCGAAATTGAGTAACACAACCGGTACTCCATATAGTGATCCGACACTTTACCAAAGCCTTGCAGGAGCCTTACAGTATCTGACTTTTACGAGACCCGATATTTCCTATGCGGTTCAGCAAGTTTGCTTACACATCCAAAGGATAAGCATATGGGGGCTATAAAAAGGATTTTGCGGTATGTGAAGGGTACTCTCCATTTCGGCCTCCATCTGTATAAGTCTTCCATCAAGCATCTTTCAGCCTACACAGATGCAGATTGGGGTGACTGCCTGGACACACGACGTTCCACTTCCGATTATTGTGTGTTCTTGGGGGATAATCGTGTTTCATGGTCGTCCAAACGACAATCCACACTGTCTCGGTCTAGTGTTGAGTCAGAATACAGAGGTGTAGCCAATGTGGTTGCTGAATCCTGTTGGCTCAGTAATCTACTATTGGAGCTACATTGTTCGATTGAAAAGACAACGGTGGTTTATTGTGACAATGTGAGTGCGATATACTTATCCGACAATCCTGTTCAGCATCAGCGCACAAAACACATTGAAATGGATATCTTATTTGTCCGTGAAAAAGTTGCCCGTGGACAAGTCCGAGTTCTTCATGTCCCATCCTTTTATAAGATTGCTGATATTTTCACCAAAGGGCTTCCGCACGTACTTTTTGATGATTTCGGGACAATCTCAGCATCTGTGAAACTCCCGCTAAGACTGCGGGGGACTGTTAGCACACGATAATTATGGGGCAATCCCATAATTACCTCCATTCATTACTATTAATTGATTATGTAATATTTTATAATTAAATAACATCTTATAATTTAGGTAAGGTAAATTAGTCTTCCATAAGATAAAGGATATTATACTTGTATATATTATACTATTAGGAAGAACATTAACCAAGGAATCATTTTCTACCCTTAATACCTGTCACAACTTTCTCCACATAATTGTTAGGAGTATATATTACACCTGCCCGCTAGTAAGGATCGAGTAGCTTTTAAAATATCTAAAAACTTGTCTCTTATATCCTTGGATAATATGTGTATGTGTGTGCATAGCAAAAGGTTAAGATTCTGTGAATAATCTCGCCAGATTATGTATCTTTTTCCGCAGAGAATTGTGGTAGTGAAATACTAGCAGTTATGAATCAGCAATTCATTCTTGTACGTAAATGGTTTTATCTAAACTTGCTTACTGATTTCAAAAAATTAAGATAAAGGAATAACTGTATAAGTCAAACACTATGAAGTTGGTAGGCACGCGAATGGAATAGAATAACAGTATCAAAAATTTAGGCACAGGAGATTTTCACTCTATATACAATGCAATCAACAAATAATATTAAATATTTTCACGTGAGGGGTAATCCTTTTATGATATCTACCAATTTACGACTTCCACATTCTTTTAGGTCAAAAATAAAACATTTGACTCTCAAAATAGTAAAAGTGAACAGAAGATCTCCCTTTAGGTATCTTTCTCATTAATACAAAATATATATAGGTGTACAATGTGGAATCCGCATACAATATTTAGGATCCTATACTAAATATGACTAAATATATATACATGTACACGTGCTAATACACCCCCTCAGTCGGAGCGAGAGGAGGCCGGACGCTAAGACATTTGAAGTCGAGGAAGAGCTGTCTAGGAAGACCCTTTGTGAATATATCCGCATACTGATATGAAGAAGGAACATGCAATACCTTGACATGACCGAGAGCAACCTTCTCACGAACAAAGTGGATGTCTATCTCAATGTGCTTGGTTCGCTGATGCTGAACCATATTATGAGATAGATATATGACGGATATGTTATCACAATAAACCAAAGACGCCTTACGTGATGGACACTGAAGCTCCAAAAGAAGGTTTTGGAGCCAACAGATCTAAGCAACAACATTAGCAACACCTCTATACTCTGCTTCTGCACTCGAAAGGGATAATGTGGCTTGTCTCTTGGTTGACCAAGAAATGAGATTATCCCCCAAGAACACACAATAGCCGGAGGTGGATCGTCGCGTGTCCGGGCAGCTTGCCTAATCAGCATTCGTATATGACAACAACCTGGTCGGTAGTGAGGGGTAAAAATGTAATCCATAATCAAGTGTGCCCTTAACGTATCGAATGATACGTTTAAGGGCAGTAAAATGAGGCTCTATGGGGACATGCATGAATAAGCATACCTGCCGAACAACATAAGCAATATCAGGTCTGGTGAAAGTAAGGTACTGTAGGACACCTGCAGGACTCTGATAGAGAGTGGGATCTGACACCGGATCACCATCCAAAGCACTGAGCTTTGATTTAGAGTTAACTGGAGTAGACATGATCTTGCAATTTGTCATTTTAGCCCTGTACACAATCTCTTCTGCATACTTACGCTGACAAAGAAACATAGTGTCTGCAGATCTAGTCAATGAAATCCCAAAAAAATAGCTCAACTTTTCCAAGTCAGTCATAACAAATTCTATTTTGAGCAATGTAATAATCATATTTTTCAACAACTCAAATGAGGTAGTGAGCACAAAATCATCCACATACAATAACAAATATGCAATGCTACTACCTTTATGAAAAAGAAATAGAGAATTATCACACTTATTGCATGCAAACCCAATCTGCATAAGATATTGTGCAAATCTATCATACCACGCTCTAGGGGCCTGGAGGTATGTCGGGGGACGGGTGGTGCAGTGGAGGGTCGACTATGATACTGTCTGGTGGCGGGGACACAACGATTTGGTGATAGGGGTTCCGGTGACGGGAGGTGTGAACAGTGATGGGGTGCCGGCTGCCAAAGGTGGCGGCAGTCGGCGATGAGGGAGACTGAGGCAAAGATGGTGACGGTGATGCACTGACGTTATCAGAGGCGACATCGGTAGGTGGTAGTGGCAGACTTGCGGTGGTTGGCTGATGCTAGACTGGTCGACTGCCGGTAGTGGCAGTGGCTATCGGAATCTGGAAGGCGGCAGTGGAAACTAGCGCCGAAGCAGTGTGTTCCGGCCGTGACGGAACAGTGGTGTCATGGCGGAGGAGAGAGCTGATGTTGGGGGAGAGGTCTGACTCATCGAGAAACGTGTAATCCGTGTTTTGGAATTTTTAGATATTCAAAAACAAGAAGATCGTCTCGTCAAAAGTGACATGATAAGAGATGTAGATTTTACGAGTAGACAAGTCATATCATAGATAGTCCCTATGATTTGACGGAAAACCGACGAAGACACAAGGAGCAGTGCGAGATGCTAATTTATGGGGAGCAGTGGAGGCAAGATTTGGGTAGCACAGGCAACCAAAAATTCTAAGGTGGTCATAGGACGGGATCCGACGGTAGAAAATTTCGGTGGGGGTTTTGTTGTGAAGAGTACTGGTAGGCAAATTATTAAGGATATAAGCTACCATTTTGACTACATAGACCCACAATGACAGGAGGAGAGAGGCATGAAAAAGAATGGTACGAACCATGTTGTTGATAGTACGGATGATTCGTTCGGCTTTTCCGTTTTGGGGTGAGGTATGAGGACACGAGAAACGGAAGACCATGCCATTCTTGGTGCAAAAATTATGAAACGTGGAATTATTAAACTCACGACCGTTGTCACATTGGAATGATGTAATGGATTTTTCAAATTGTGTTTTGATAAAGTTACGAAATTCAATAAACTTGGTAAAAACTTCATACTTGAATTTTAGAGGGTAAATTAAGAGAAAGTGAAAAAATCATCAAATAACACAAGATAGAATTTATGACCCAGTGAACTAATAACAGGAGATGTCCATAAATTTGCATGAACAATATCAAATGGAGAAAACATAACACTTTAGGAAGAGTGAAAAGGGAGGCGAACGTGTTTTCCTAAAGGGCAAGAAAAACATGGTTGGGCAGATTTTCCACTAGGACAACATATTAAATTATTAAATAGAAGAAAATTAAAAACAGTAGCCCCTGGATGTCCAAGTCTATTGTGCCAGGTTGACGGAGAGATAGTTGATAAAGCGGTGGGAGAAGAGACTTGGGCATTTAGAGATGTGGGAGGGATGACACTGACAGTGGGCATGGATAGGAAAGGATAGAGGTCCCCCTCACTGTTGCATCTCGTAAGGAGTTTCCCGGTACGTAGGTTCGTTACGGAAAACCCAAACGGATCAAAATTGATTGATACAGAATTATCCGTGGTAAATTTTTCTAATAGAGATTAGGTTCTTGATAATATTTGAGGCATAAAAGACGTTATTTAGGGAGAAGTGGGGATGCGATGGTGGGGTTAGTGTGTGGCCAAATCCTTGAATTGGAATGTGATGACCGCTTCCAACCATAATAGATTGTGGAGTATTTAAACTTCGTAATTGAGGAAGATTATCAAAATTGTTGGTGAGGTGAGACGTGGCGCCCGTATCCATATACCATGCATTATCGGGCTGTCGTGTAGTCAATGTTACGAAAGTCGGGCCTAAATTGGATTGGGAGAGGCCTAGAGCGGACTGGTAGGCTCTCGAAAATTGGGCCCAAAATTGATCTCTAGAATTGGACGGTGTGGGAGAAGTCATTCTAGTGGATTTGAAACTTTAATTGTTCTCGGGTGATGAATAAAAAAAACTTCAAGTTTTCTTGGTTCTTGTGTAAAGGCACAACAAGCAAAAGTGAAGAGGAAGAAGCAATTTTGTTTCTCTCGCACGATTGCTATCCTATCACTTCTGACAACTTGGCTTTCTCGGGTGAAACAATGGCATAGAAGGAGAAGAAAAAATTGGTCTGGCAGCCGCCTGTTCTCAGGAATCGTGGGAGGGAAAAGAAATAGGGATTTAAGTTTTGAATTCTGATACCACGTAAGATTATAATAATTTTCTCTTGGGTGCCGTTCTCATTAATACAAAATATATATATGTACAATGTGGAATCCTCATACAATAGAAATTCTATATTTACCATAATTCTACAAGACTAAATATGACTAAATATATATACATGTATACGTGGTAATAAGGAGTATTCAATAGTCTTACAAAATTAATTGTCATGAATATACCGATTGATTATGAAGTAGCAAAAGGAATACTCTAAAAGCAAGTTAATATATTCTAGCTTTGCTAACGCGTACGTACGTAGGGAAAAAAAGAAGCTCGAGACTCTGGCAAATGGATTAAAAGAAACACGAAGGAAAGAGACAAAGACGCAATTGAAAAGAATATAGCGGAAGTTGTTAAAAGCATGTAATAAGTGTACGAAAACCAGCAGGAAACAATTATTCTCTATTTTTCGGATTTTATGAATCAATTGAGGTTTCCAGCTGCGAATGACGCTGCAGAATTTTTTAAAGAATCTTTTACAGCCAAAAACTTCAATAATTCCAATTTATATGATACCAAAATCATCATAATTATGGAAGTGAAATGAAGAATTCAGGAGCAGGATTGCTGCTGGCCGGAGAGTTTCCATTTAAAAAGTTGGAACTTAGTTTAATTCAAGAGGCAAGCTTAAAGAACAAACAAGAAAAGAGCAATTGTACCACCAATTGTGATCGTTCTCCCCGAAAACACCCTTTCTTTTTAGAACCCAATTTTAAGGAACTAGAAAAAAGAAAAAATAAGGATCTTAAAACTCTTTATAATTTTAAAAGGAAAAACAAAATGATTTCGAAAACCGTCAAAGAAACCAAAATATGACTTAGCAAAAGTATTATATTTCTAATAATAATAATAACAACAACAACATAACTTCAGAATTACATCCAATTATATTATTTAGATTCAAAAAAGCATATGACAGTATCAAATATGTCGAGTTTGAATTCAGGAGCAGGATTGCTGCTGGCCGGAGAGTTTCCGTTTAAAAAGTTGGAACTGAGTTTAATTCAAGAGGCAAGCTTAAAAAACAAACAAGAAAAGAGCAATTGTACCACAAGTTGTGATTGTTCTCCCCGGAAACACCCTTTCTTTTTAGAACCCAATTTTAAGGAACTAGAAAAAAGAAAAAATAAGGATCTTAAAACTCTTTATAGTTAGAGTTTTAAAAGGAAAAATAAAATGATTTCGAAAACTGTCAAAGAAACCAAAATATGACTTAGCAAAAGTATTATATTTCTAATAATAATAATAACAACAACAACATAACTTCAGAATTACATCCAATTATATTATTTAGATTCAAAAAAGCATATGACAGTATCAAATATGTCGAGTTTGAATTCAGGAGCAGGATTGCTGCTGGCGGAGAGTTTCCGTTTAAAAAGTTGGAACTGAGTTTAATTCAAGAGGCAAGCTTAAAAAACAAACAAGAAAAGAGCAATTGTACCACAAGTTGTGATTGTTCTCCCCGGAAACACCCTTTCTTTTTAGAACCCAATTTTAAGGAACTAGAAAAAAGAAAAAATAAGGATCTTAAAACTCTTTATAGTTAGAGTTTTAAAAGGAAAAATAAAATGATTTCGAAAACTGTCAAAGAAACCAAAATATGACTTAGCAAAAGTATTCTATTTCTAATGATAATAATAATAATAACAACATAACTTCAGAATTACATCCAATTATATTATTTAGATTCAAAAAAGCATATGACAGAATCAAAGATGTCGAGTTTGAATTTAGGAGCAGGATTGCTGCTGGCCGGAGAGTTTCCATTTAAAAAGCTGGAACCGAGTTTAATTCAAGAGGCAAGCTTAAAGAACAAACAAGAAAAGAGCAATTGTACCACCAGTTGTGATTGTTCTCCCCGGAAACACCCTTTCTTTTTAGAACCTAATTTTAAGGAACTAGAAAAAAGAAAAAATAAGGATCTTAGAAACTCTTTATAGTTAGAGTAACTCTTTATAGTTAGAGTTTTAAAAGGAAAAATAAAATGATTTCGAAAACTGTCAAAGAAACCAAAATATGACTTAGCAAAAGTATTCTATTTCTAATAATAATAATAATAATAATAATAATAATAATAATAATAATAATAATAATAATAATAATAATAATAATAACATAACTTCAGAATTATATCCAATTATATTATTTAGATTCAAAAAAGCATATGACAATATAAAAGATGTCGAGTTTGAATGCTGGAAATATAATCACATTTTGCAAGGAGTGTTAGTTTCCTGTGCTAATCTAGATTAGTCGGATTTAAAAGTAGGTTCCGTACCCGCACAATTAAAATAATAAAAAAGAGCCATCATGTTGATGGATCTATGAGTGAACACATAAAAGGTACTAGTTGGATTGAGAAGAAAGAAGACAAAAAGGAAGGCAAGTTGGCCTTAAGAGGTAGAACCCCAAAGGGAAGAAGCGCTTTTATACATTTCTTGTGCAAGTTGAAGTAAGATATTTGTTGAAATTTTTTGGAGGTAAAGGCAAATTTACTATAATAATATACTACTAATTAGAGAGACACTTCTTGAGCCGAGGGTCTTTTGAAAACAACCGCTCTACCCTCCCCAGACCCTATTACGTGGGATTTCACTGGGTATGTTGTTTTAATTAGAGACTTGAATTTACTTATGTAGAGGTTTATATTTATTAACTAGATTTTGAATTTAAAAGCGGATTAAATG
Source organism: Anisodus tanguticus (assembly GCA_034509755.1). Classification (NCBI taxonomy): domain Eukaryota; kingdom Viridiplantae; phylum Streptophyta; class Magnoliopsida; order Solanales; family Solanaceae; genus Anisodus; species Anisodus tanguticus. The sequence goes on from CM067544.1 coordinate 14,172,274, forward strand.
CCTGATTAGAAAGAGTTGTGTTATGATAATTAGTACTCTTACGTCTTATTACACATTTAACTGTATTACAACCAAGTATCCATTTTCTCCTCAAAGAACACAGTATGTACATTGATCAGATTCACGTAAGCCTTGTCGACCACACAGTTCAGCATAGCAAGCACCCTTCTTTTAACTTATACAACAATCTATGAGTGGAAATGGTTGCCATCCGAGAGGCAAAAGAAAGACACCATCGGTGCGTCATGGTAATACATCACAATAGGGCTTTTAAGTCCATACAATTTTTACTGTACATGCTATTCTCAGATTTGATATATTCTCAGCAACAATCAAATTATATACATTTTTACCTAGAGGTTGCATTGTTGCGGTTAGCTAGATAAAAAGACAACTGACACAACCTAGGTAAGGCATTTACTTTTCAACAAAGATTTCTACAACAAGGGAAACCTGTACACAACAATAATTTTAGAACTTCCCTGTAGATTATTGATTCCTTGAAACTTTTGTTAGTATGTTGTTGAAAAGTTGAAATACAGCGCTGTGTCGTAGCTGCCATCCTTTATCATAGTAATCCAGAAGGAATATTTACATTTTGTTTCTGAACAGGACAAGGAGAGAGAGTTACAAAGATGTTCATTGTAGAATAATGTAAATTTTAGGAGCCAGATGAATACTATAGCCATAATCCAACATAATATAAATTTGCTCATTCCATGACATTAATGTAATCAAGGAGATCTTTCGTCAACAGTAGACAGATATACCAGGAGAAAGATTTAGAGCTCATGTGTTCTCACGAAGTCTCATCAGTTTGTCCTTCCACATAGCTGCAGGAACCAGAAGATATTGGTGATATATCAACAAATTAGTTATCGGAAAACTGCAGCAGATACTTCCAATAAAATAATCACAGGTTTAGTTTGATGTACCTGCATCATTGTACCTCTCCTCATTCACTGCTAAGTTCATATTTCTCAACATACGAAGTTCTTCAGAAAGTAAATCGGGGCCATCTGATGCACTGCGCCAGACAGAATTAAGCTTAAATTTGGAAGAAGTCCAAAGAAATGCACATAGGAGAGAAAAGAGACCAACCTATCTAATAATACGTCATACGTGGACTTAATTCTGCTAGATCGGTCCATTCCATAACCTATTCTTGTTGCATCAGTCAAGACAATTTGCTTATTCACAAATATTGGTGCCTGCATAAACCAGAACAAACTCAATTAAGACAGATAACGGTTTTCAAAGATGTAGTTAGGTCATTACAGCTCACATAAGATCAATAAGACTATTCTTAAGGAGCTAAAACTGAAAAGAAGTTGATCATGCACGTACAACATTACCACTCAGCTGAAAATTTGTAATTCCAGACCATCTGAACTCAAAAGCTACAATTCCGATCCAAGTTAATTGTATTATTAAATGTAAAGAAGTTGTAAGCCAATAATGCAAACTATTCTAGCTCTCATCTCAGAATACTAGGAAACAAAAAGGGCAAACGGAAAACAGTGATGAGACGTAATGTTTTCTACAATGATAAGCAATCTATATGAAACAGATCATTGATAACTAAAGGAGTCATGAGAAAAGGTACCCAAGACTAAAACATGAAGTATTAGACAGACAAGGCAAGAGAATTGATAGGAGAGAGAAACTTTGGGATTTTATATAGTTGGAACAAAACAGGAGGAAAAGCTAATTTTATACTAGTCCCATAAGAACAATACCTTACATCTTCTGGCAACATTAATGGCATCTGAAGGACGAGCATCCACACTAATAATATCGTTTTCCCCTGCCTGTGTGTTATCAAAAATGTTTAAGTTCAGATTAAATGTAATCCCAGAAGTAGGAATATATTTTTGGATATACCTAACAAGTACTTCCAACATACCTTCTGGAAAAATATTCTGGCAAAATATGTACTAGTCACTCTTTCTGTTATCTTCACCATTTTAACCTGGAAATGATATATCACCAAACTAAGATAGAAAGACCAGCACTTCAGACAATAATTAAAGATGTGGTGCTTGTTTCCCGAATTTAAAGGTGATCACATCTCAAAGGAAGTGTTACATCTTACAAACACCTAAAAGTAAATGGGAATAGCCTCCTCTCGCTTTCCAGGTTACAAATTAGAGCAATCAGCAAGAACTTTTCATGTTACTTGGTAAAGCATATTATACCGTGCACTGGCAGCTAAAAGATAAGGCAGAAAGTGTTAACGGTCGCCTCGTGAAAGCTTTCATTTTGGATATGTAAAACTAACAAATATAAACATTTAGAATGCATGCTTCTGAAAACCAAAAGGTTTCTGGTGATTCAAATTCAGGGAATGTGGTAGCAGATTTAAAATAGAGAAGCTAAAGGTAAAAATGAAGACTAAGATCAAGATTGAGAAAGGATGCATATGCTGAGATACATAAAAATGTTATTAACATACTTCATAGCCAAATTCCAACAGTAGATTCCTCACAAGCAGGAACTGGTCGGGGCAATCCTGCAGCAGGCCCAATATCAGCATCTCAAGGAAATGTTAAAAGAAAGAAAAGGAAAAGTATATCACAGAATTTGCTTTCAAAATCTTAAAAGCAATACCCCAGTCTCCTCCTCATGCAATGAATCTATAAGTTTTTCGACAGCATATTCTCCTGAAGTAGCAGCCAGTAAAAGTTACAATAACAGTACGACAGAACTGCTTATAAAACAGTATTAGTTGTCGAAGTGGAACCTAAACTACATACCTGCAATAATTGGTAAGACATATTCCGCATCACAAGAAACCTTAAGAAAAATAGTTGGATTCTTGAAACGGCGAAGAAATCCTGTCCCTAAAGATGATGCATCAGCGATACGATCCTTGGGGTGAAAAGAAAAGGGAGCCAAGTGAGCAGATGAGTGCCATCTTGGTTCTTCTTGAAATCCACGCATAAGCATTTTGTAGTGCCTCATAGTCTCTGCAGTCATTGCAGCATTGGTAAACATGCTTAGCCTCACATGCATGGAAGAAAATACTACTAATATATAGAAGATAGATTACAGAGGAAATGTATTAAGCAAATAGTTTCTCAAAGTACACATAAATTAAAATAAGTTGGTCGAGATGGATGAGTGCCACGGGAATGCTATGGGATAAAAAGAAGTCTAACAAAGTGAAAGGCTATTTTAATAAAAGTTGTTACACCAGCAATATTACATTGAGATTGAACGCTGAGCCCCTATGACCCATCACATCCACAGGATAAATATTGAGAAATGGATATTAAGATGGATGAACATTGAAAAATAGATATTAAGATGGATGAATACTGAAATATGGATATTAAGACGGACGTGCAGTCTTAGAATATTGGAGAAGAATAGTATTAACAAAAGATGCAAGTAACACACATAGAGAATAAAGAGAGAGTCTGATAGTTTGGTTATGTCCTGGACAGACCTCCAAAAGGTGATAGAAAAGGACTAGGTAGAAACATCTAAAATAATCAAAATTCTCCCGGAACCAATGTCACAACTTAGAAAAGAAACATAATGGCAGCAGACTGCAGACAAATCCACATATACTATACCGATTAGTCGGGCTATACTAGTTATCTGTACAGGTATATGTGTGATTCGGGAAACCCCTAAATCCTAATATTCATTTAGTACTATATGAAATAGACCTGACTAAACCAAAATGGAAACATAGGAACCAAATAACCGACTCAACCAATTCAGTATTCGAGATGCAAAATAATTGATTGATTTAGGTTCACAAACTATAGCAAAGTGCATGGTTTCCCATCTCAAGTTATTTTTTAAAACAAATTTAAATGTTTATAGGTCCCTCCATTCTGTAACAGTGGATTATTAAATGTTACTAAGCAAGCAACTTGTTCAGAGTGCAGCAAATCTGCCATTTGTCACTAACTAATAACGACGATAAGTTAATATGCAGCAATTAAGCTGCATTGATTAACAAGCAGTAAAATTTCGACAAAGTAATGTTCGTCAAGAATATCTGCATCAGTCTTTGTCAACAAAAATTGATATGATAAGTACAATATAATATCAAAAATATAGACCGATACAAAATTACAAGGGCAAAATGGTAATTGTACAAGGTGGATATTGAGGACCTAAAACGAGAACGACAGCTTCAATATAATCATCATCACGTTCATCGCTCTGATTAGATTTCCGATTAAAGCTTCCACGTGATGACTTGCTGCAAATCACCATCAATCTCGGATTTCTACAATGCCTATTTCTGGAAGACAGATGTAAGGAGATATTTCGAATCGAGGAGTAACAGTTCGAACTGGAAGTCCACCGGCTAGTTGCCGGTAAATCCGTTGAAATTCCGGCGACGGTTCGGATTCTCAACTCAGCGCCGAGCATTGCGAGACGATACCTAATTTCAATGTGGGTTTACGGAGAGAGAGAGAGAGAGAGGAGGGGGGATTTGGGGATAAAATGAAATTATTAGGTGAAAAAGATGGGAAGGTTTCTTGTTAGGCGAGGTAATGGAGGAATGTTGATGTTAGAGTGGCTTTAGAACACTTTTACTTTGATTTGACAAAGAGGACCAGATTCCCTTTCCCAATTCCAATAACACAAAGTAGTCTCAATTTAATTGTATTAATTTGATTTAATACGAGTTTTAAAAAATAAACTAAGAATTTTGAATTTTGTGATATTAAATTAAATATATATTTTGTGATATTAACCGTATTTTGGGATTAAAAAAATATACTAAATATAAAAAAAGACACTCTAACTCTTTGAGATACTTGAATATTGCCTAATTGTTCGGATCCATTTATGATTATTGCTTCTGTGAACATAGTAGCTAAGCTATACCCCATAGCCAAGTGAAGCAGGCATGAAGTAGTCAGACGCTTCTTCTATTCTTTTCCCTGACGTAGCTAGGTTTGTGATAATTTGTAAAATACATATGCTTGTGACTAGACCTGTTCAACGGGTCGGGGACCCGACCCAACCCGAAAAAATTAGGGCCAGGGTCGGCTTATAACTGACCTGCAAGCCACCCGACCCAAAAAAGTGAGGACCCGATCTTACGTAGGGTCGGGCCATGGGTCAGAATATTTTACCCGTATGGCCCGGCCCGGCCCGACCGCCGATCGGACCCCGACCCGCGTATTTTTTAATATAATTTATATTATTTTTCCTTCATTAATATTTATTTTGTACTTATATATATTTTTACCATTAATATCATGTTTTTATAATACATGTATTGCTATAATATACATTGAGCTCGACATAAAATAAGATAAAAACGATAGATGATTATTAATAATATGTTTATATTATTAGTAGTTCTGTTAATATCACGGAAGCATAATATAGGGAGGGAGAGAAAGTAGTTGTAAATTGGTGAAACTTTAAATGGTCATAACTCTGCGCTCGAATGTCCGTTTTACCCAAAAAAAATTTGATTTTGCATATTTTTTCGAGACGGGGCCGGCCAAACCGCAAACATCCATTTTTCCAATCAATTTGTGTTTTCCCCCAAATCGATTTCTAATTTTCCTTTGTCTTTAGTAAATATCTCACGATACACAATAGATTTCAACGTCGAAATTTCATGGTAGTGTAGGTGTGAATGTCAATTTCAGTTTTGGAAATTCAATTTTTTTTAAAAAAATCCTCGACCCGACACAGCCCAGCCCGGCGCACCAAATCCCGTCCCCCTTCCGACGGGTCAGAGCCGACCCATGACCCGCAGGGTCAGAGCCAGGGTCGGAAATTTAAAAATAAATAGGGTCAGGGTCGGGCCAAGGTCGGGCAAGCAGGAAAAAAACCACCCGACCCGACCCTGACCCGGCCTGACCCGAGCTTTGGAAAGGTCTACTTGTGACAAGTAGGATAAATTAAAAAAAATATGTGAATTTTTCTTGGACAGACCAAAAAGGAGAGTAAGACACTTAAATTAGGATGGAAGGTGTAGTAATTTTTAAGTATGTACTATTTGTAGATTTTTTTAAAAATAAATAATAAAAATTAGGAACTTCTTGCATAAAATTTTAGTAATATACAAATTTTACAAGAACAATAAGTGCACACAAGGTAAACCCGCTCTTATGCAATAGCTTACAAATCACATGCAAAAATAATCCGCGCTAGGCAAGTTCATACAAATTTTATTTCTAAATAATTTAAAAGTTGATGTTTTTATTCACATAAAGCTTTATTTTCCATGGAATAAAGTGAGTGTTATGTTACCATTTTTTTTAAGGTATCATGGAATAAAGTGAGTGTTCCCGTCTATCTCATTTAATATCTTGTCACTTTGTTGGTAACGTGTTGGAAAAAGAAAGGCCGCGAAGATAAATTCCTCTTGGGTCTACCCTGTTTTTGGCAAAATGCACTTCACTATCATGCTGCATGATTCATGCATAGCAGCATTGTCGTACCATGATACACCGAATATTCAATATTGTAGTAGTTGTTGGGAATTTACTAAATGTGGATTGAGTTTATCCTGTCTTTAATGACTTAAACACGTAGGCCCCGCATGTCGGAAACATTGTTTCTTCGTACATGCCTAATCTACTAAGTGAGTAGATGATGTTAGTGTCATGTATCATCAAATTTCGTTAAGAAATGAAAGAGATATTGGTACACAAACTAAGGTGTTTGACACATAAAAAGATGGAGGGTCTTTGGCCAAAAATGACAAATCTCCCTCGTTGGTAAAAGACGGAGAGTTTATGCAATATATAAACTCTAAGTTTGAGTAAGGGTTTGGGACCCCAAGGGGTAACCCATGTGTTTAGAAGGGAGATGACCTAAGTGAGATTGGGTTCGGGGATAAGCCCCACGTGCGCCGTCCATCCCATCCGGTCCGGGCTCGGGTCACGAGTCGTGGGCTATTGCTTTCTTCTGGAACTTTCTTTTTGGTCTCTGAAATATTAACTATTTACATTTTGGTCCCTGAAGTGTTCGGAACATTACAACGGTTCTAAAAGACTCCAACAAACGTGATTGTTCAACAGAACAGAACGTTGAAGACACCGACAGACATGATTGTTTAACCTTTCAGATACATTTTACCCCAATTTTACCTACTATAGTTACTTGTTAACGTGGATGATAAAGAGTACTAACAATCACAAAGTTTCAATTTTCACTTACCTCTTCTTTCACATTTTCTGTGACACGTTTTTCATCTATCACAAAAAATATTGTAATTAAAAATAATTTAATTTAACTTTTTATCTGATAATTAATGTTATAGTTATATAAATGTTTATGCATATTTTAGACCATCTATTTCAACAAAAAAAAATCTTACACTTCGTATCCAATCAAATAATGTTACATGATAAATATCGCACCAAGTTAGCTAAACAAAAAGTAATGTTGTCTCGTGGTTCTTATGTATTCCTTCTTAAATTTCAATTATACTCGTAGTTTTTATTAAATATAGTTGTCAATAAGTCGTGTTGTTTAGAGATGATTGTAGAATTTTTTTTAGTTTATTTTTGTTTTCTAATGTACGGGTTCAGGAGGGGTAGAGATAGGCTGAAGAAGTATTGGGAGATGTAATTAGACGGGATATGACGCAGGTGCAACTTACTGAGGATATGACCTTAGATAGGGGTGTGTGGAGGACACAGATTAGGGTAGAATGATAGTAGGTAGTTGAGTGTAGTCCTACTTACGCTTACAAACTGATAGTTCTAGTGTTATTATTGTAGGCCTGCTTAGCCTATCATACTAGTAGGCGCAATGTTGCTTTATAGTTCCATGTCGTTTGATTTCTGCTACTATGTGTTCTTTAGTGTACTTTGTTTATCTTATTTACCTGAGCTAGTTGCTGCTTCTTGTTTTTTTTTAGAATGCAATAACATGTCTTATTCGCTCTTATTACCATCATTTTCATACTGCTTTAAACTTATTGTCCATGTATGAATGTTTATCGTGTTGTGCTTGTGCTTGTGCTTGTGCGAGGATTTTTTAGAAACAGCTGCTCTACCTATCAAGGTAGAGGTAAAGTCTGTGTACACTCTATCCTCCCCAGATCCCACGTTGTGGGATATTAAATACGGACTGAGCCGAAAAAGGATTATGGAAAATCTTCACCAGAAAAAAACCAACTTATATATATACCAATGCCGACAAGGCCATACAAGACCACCACACTCAGGATACCTGTCTACAAGTCTTTAAAGAATACATGACATCACAAGGAGGGGACAGAACCCTGCCATACCCATATACGTATGCAAAAATAGTGTACCACGACCAGACTGCAACTCTGAAACAAATAGAGTGCTCCAATATCAGCTGAACCAGCAACCTACTAGCGTGAACTGTCACCCTCTTTAACTAAACCTGCAGGCATGAAATGCAGTGTCCCCCGACAAAAGGGATGTCAGTACGACTGATGTACTGAGTATGTCAGGCATGAACAATAGCATAACAGGGATATACCAATAACTGAAACAGAAACAACCGACTAGCAGTAAATGCATCTGAGGGACCCTATACATATGCCTAAATGTTATGCACAATGCAAATGCGGTATACATATAAATATTGGCCACACAAGGGCATCTTCCTTCCCATAACCGCCACACAGGCATCCGGCTATATCGTATAAGCCGCACAGGCTTCAATATTGGCCTCTTAGGGCTCTTTTGTGATAGTCTGTACCAGCTGCAGGTGATATGCGTATATAACGTGTATCCCTTTCCCCATATCCCATATATATATATATATATATAATATTTACCATATAGTAGTGTGCATATCACAAGTGGGTCCAGGATAATATATGAATATAATGCAAATGAAAATGCATGAATGGTAATACAATATTCCAATCTCAACGGATGACATAATACCTTTGTCTAACATTGGGAACATCAACATTTTTTCCGTATGCCTCAATAAGGACTTAGAAACATATTTAGACATGCTTTTAGCATAGGAATCAATAACATTAATATTCTTAACTACTAGGAGTAGAATAAATTATGGAGCAATATCACGGTTATATTTCGTTACATGGAACATGCCAAAAGAAAAATAATTTGCCTTAACATATCTCCGTTTCGTTAAAGTAGAAACAATCGTGGATGCTGTTGTTGTTTAAAATTTCCAACTCACGTTACCCTTTTTCGAACTCAATTGCATTACACACACTTGCTTGGATAGACTACAAAACATGAAGTTTCCAGTGGTTTTCACGAAATGTTGCTATGTGTACACACTTATGTTGTTCCTCCAGAGAGGATATGTCGTGCACCTAAATGTAAAGGGGTAGCAGTGTCTTAATCGCACAACGTGAAATGCTTAAATACCAAATGCTATATATCATATACCAGCTAATACATGTAGTTTCATTAGGGACCCCTAACCTACTTAATCCCTACACATGACACCACTTAGTTCCTAGGCTTAGTCATTTTTGGATTAACTAGGCTAACTACAAGTACACAATTCCACTTAAACCCTGATAACTTATAAGACCTTCTTATACCCAATGGCATAAGTTATGTGATATGACACTAGTCCATAACCTCTTTAGGGATATACAACCATTATTATTAATCCTCATTGTCACACTTGTTACGCCCAAAATTATTTCGGGACCGCATCATTTTCTATACTAATCTCTTTATTAGCATACATAAATATAAAATAAAATTTCCAACACTCAGGTCTATTTACACACGCCTTGCGATTCAAACCCTAACCCAAAAGTACGGGATGTTACAATGTTGTTGTTGTTGTGTTGTGTAATGTACCCAAAAAGATATTGTTGTCGGTGTTCATAGTACGTGGAAGGAAACGATTGGAATGAAGGGTACACGATTCTACCAAAGGTAAGAATTTTCCACAACGTGCATCACATGCTCCTGATGCTGGGGTAGACGGAGCTCTGTCTTTTTTTCTAATTTTTTTTCTTATTCTTTTAAGTTTACCCTTAAGAATATATAATTCCAAAATTTTGAGATAGTAATCCTTCAGTTCACAAGGGTTGACTTGATTAACTTGTGTCTCGCTTCAATTGTTGGTGAGATAGTCCAAAGCTCGTAACCAAATAAGATGATGTTGACTCTTTCAATAACTACTAGTGTAGGAAATGATTTCTTGATTAATGTTCTTCCCAATAGTACAATATATACAAGTATAATATGCATTGTCTTATGGAAGTCTAATCTACCTTACCTAAATTATAAGATGCTACTTAATTACAAAATATTACATAATCACTCAATAGTAATGAATGGAGGTAATTATGGGATTGCCCCATAATTATCGTGTGCTAACAGTCCTCCGCAGTCTTAGCGGGAGGTTCACGGATGCTGAGATTATCCTGGAAAGCATCAAAAAGTACGCGTGGAACCCCTTTGGTGAAAATATCAGCAATCTGATAACGGGATGAGATATGAAGAACTCGGACTTGTCCATGGGCAACTTTTTCGCGGATAAATAAGATATCCATTTCAATGTGTTTTGTGCGCTGATGCTGAACAAGATTGTCGGATAAGTATATCACACTCACATTGTCACAATAAACCACCGTTGCCTTTTCAATCGGACAATGTAGCTCCAATAGTAGATTATGGAGCCAACATGATTCAACAACCACATTGGCTACACCTCTGTATTCTGCCTCAGCACTAGATCGAGACAGTGTGGATTGTCGTTTGGACGACCATGAAACAAGATTGTCCCCTAAGAACACACAATAACCAGAAGTGGAATGTCATGTGTCCAGGCAGCCACCCTAATCTGCATGTGTGTAGGGTGAAAGATGCTTGATGGAGGACTTATACAAATGAATGCCGAAATGGAGAGTACCCTTCACATACCGCAGAATCCTTTTTATACACCCCATATGCTCATCCTTCGGATCATGCATGTGTAAATAAACTTGCTGAACCGCATAGGAAATATCGGGTCTCAAAAATGTCAGATATTGTAAGGCTCCTGCAAGGCTTTGGTAAAGTGTCGGATCACTATATGGAGTACCGGTTGTGTTACTCAATTTCACCTTTGTGTCAACTGGAGTATGTGATGGTTTGCAGGAAGACATCCATGCTTTTTCAATTTTTTCCTCGGCATATTTCTTTTGACTTAGAAATAGACCACCTGCATATTGGGTGACTGCAATGCCAAGAAAATAATTCAACGTACCCAAGTCATTCATTGCAAATTCTGCTGCAAGAAGAGACATGATAGATTGGCGAAGTGAAGTGGATGATATTGTGAGACTAATATCATCAACGTACAGAAGTATATATGCCATGTCAGTGCCCTTCCGATAAATGAACAACGACTGATCAGACTTGCTGTGAGAGAACCCCAACTTGGAAACGAATCCTGCAAAATGGTTATACTATGCCCTAGGAGTTTGTTTCAAACCATATAAGGATTTCTTCAACAGGCAAACATAATATGGACGTGTATAGTCTCAAAAACCCAACGGCTGATGCATGTACATTGTTTCCTGTAAGTGGCCATGTAAGAATGCATTTTTAACATCCAACTGATTAATGGACCAAGATTTGGAAAGAGCCAGACTGAGAACCGTCCGGATAGTTGCTGGCTCAACTATTGGACTGAATATTTCACCACAATCTACCCTAACCTACTGAGACCTGCCATCACCAACAAGATGAGCTTTGTATCTCGCAAAATAACCGTCAGAATTCTTATGATAGAAAACCCACATAGACAGAATGACATTCACAGTAGACGGGTGTGGTACTAATTCCCATGTCTTATTATTAATAAGAGCATTAAATCCATCTAACATGGCAGCTTTCCAATTCGGGTCGGACAAGGCCGTTTTGGGATTTTTTGGTATAGGTGACGGTTGTTCTGTGGATAGTAGGTTAAACTGGCGTTTGGGCCTAAAGATCCCGTGCATAGAATAAGTTTTAATGGTCCGGGGCTGTGTTAATAAGCCGAGGGGTAGTGTGATGGCCGGTGTTGGGTTGGTTTACAGATGTAGGTAATTGAGCAGTGGGATCCCCCACTTGGGTTTGCCCGCCACGAGAACAGGACTGGGGCGGAGACCCTCGGCAACACGACTGTGGTCACCGGTCCAATACCATTTTGTGGATGGGCCGAAATATGTTGGTTATTTTGGGGAGGTGGTTTCACATGTGATTGGGTATAGAGATGGTGGTGTAAAATCGGATGTAGTCCATTATCCAAAAAATCATATGAAGGTGAGGATGCCACATAGATTTAGCAAATGAGAATTTAGACTCATCAAAAATCACATGACGACAGACAATTATTTTTCCCATTCGTCAAATCATAACATTTATATCCCTTATGATTTTGTGGGTATCCCAAAAACACACAAGGAGTTGACCGAGCCTGCAATTTGTTAATGGAAGTAAATGAAAACAAAGGATAACCCAAACATCCAAACACCCTTAACTGTGTAACAGATGGGAGACGATGATATAACATTTGTGTAGGAGACACATTGGATAGCAATTTACTAGGAAGAATATTTAAAAGGTAGGTAGACATTTGAAGTGCATGGTGCCAAAACTTTGGTTGTGTGGACGAATGCACAAGAAGAGAGCGAATCATATTATTAATCATTCGATTTTTTCTTCCGGCTTTCCCATTTTGTGATGAAGTGTGTGTACACGAAAGACATCCCATTTTGGTGACAGAAATCATTAAAATGAGCATTTATGAATTCCTCTCATTGTCACATTGAAAACTTTTAATGTTTTTGCCAAATTGAGTTTTGATAAAACCATTAAATTGTTTAAAAATAGTGGATGTTTGTGATTTATGTCCCAATGGAAAAGTCCACAAAAAATTTGAATAATCATCTAAAATGAGCAGATAGTATTTAGGACATGCAGAACTCAAAACGGGTGATGTCCACAAATCATAATGCACAATATCAAATGGCATATAAGTATGAGAATTAGAAGAGGCAAAAGGAAGCTTAACATGTTTACCAAACATGCAAGATTGGCAAACAAAAGAGTCCAAAGGTTTATTACACAAAACCAAATTATTCTTCCTAAAGTTACTAAAAACTTGTGCTCCTGGGTGTCCCAAACGATTGTGCCATAGAGTAGGAGAAATGGCAACAAAGGTTGATGGTTTGTTCATGCTACTTTTGGAAACAGAAGTGTTAGGATGTAAGTCCCCCGTGCTAGTGCATCTCATGAGTGGCATCCCCGTTTGAAAATCCTTCACAGAAAAGCCAAATGGATCAAAATTTACAAAAATATTATTGTCAATTGTAAAACGTCTAACAGAGATCATGTTTTTAATTAGATTTGGTGCATGTAAGACGTTTTTCAAGTGTAAAGGTGGGTGTGGAGAGGGTAGTGTTACCTGACCAATACCACGAATTGGAATTTCCTGCCCACTCCAGATAATAATATTTTTATTATTGCTCATATTACAATAAGATGAGAGATTACCTTGAGATGCCGTCATGTGTGATGTAGCCCATGTGTCCATGTACCATGACTCAGCGAGAACACTTAGATGCATGTTAATCATGGCTTGTTCAATGTAAGTGGGTGCATAGCCTACCGAAGATGGTGCTTGAGCCGCAAACGCATGTTAGGGACAAGACCCTAGAATTCTGGGTTGGCGAGTTGAAGGTGGAGGCCTGGCCTACGAAGAAGTAGGGTACGGACATGGCGGGGAGCAACCCACTGGGGGGCCCAGGCCCACGGTGGGTACTGCTCCCACTGATTACCATCGCTGCTGCCTGGACACCACTGCCCGCTGCCGCCGGTGGGTTGGCCACCACCACGGCCTCATCTCTTTCCACCATTATTTTTCCCTTTATTGTTACGGTTTGAACCCCGTTTTTGGCCATTATTTTGACAATTATTATTACCCCCCGAACCAAAATTTTGGGGCTCCGAATTCGTGGAAATTGAGTTGGTGGAGACGAGAGCAGTGCCGACGGTGGAAGCTCCAGAAGATGCCTGTGTTTTCCTTTCTTGTTTCCTCAAGAATTAACTCGAACATGCCTCATAGAAAGGAGGCAATGAATTACTTTGTTGAATGAACGTAGCAACCCCATCATATTATTCATTCAATCTTGCAATCAACTGAAGCACCAACCGTTGATTTGTCATGGGCGAACCAACGTTGGATAATTGGTCTGCAAGCATATATAATTCCTGACAATAAGAGGAGATATTGGAAAAATCATCCAGTTTAATATTCGTAAACGGGTGTTCAAGATAAACGGCCCTAGAAACTTTGTTATCCTGAAATATATTTTGTAGACGTTCCCATGCCTGTTGAGCCGTAGAATTCGGCTCCAAAATAGTATGTAAAAGGTTGTTGGATATAGTGTCATAATCCATTGAAGGACAATAGCACAGCCGGGACCATAACTTTTTGTTCACCAAACCAGCATCTGAGGGTGACTCAGAAGGTATAGTGTGGTCAATGACCTCATAGGCACGACAATGGATTTTGAATAATTCTGTCCAAGATGTATATTGCCCTTTCTCCATTTTAAGGGTTATAGAGATGAAGTTCTTGACGTTATTAACGGCAAGAGAGGGATGAAAAGTTTATTTTTCGGTCATAATTTCCACTAGAATCAAAAGAATAAGAGAAGTGGGTTGTGTTTTTGATGGTAGTGGATGGAAGAACCCATGATTTTTGGATAGGGAAGGAAGTGTTTAGCCAAGAGGGGGGGGGGTTGGAAGTAAATGTCGGCTAGTAGTGTTTAGTAGTAGATTTAGGGGTTTGTTTAGGTTTAAGTATTAAACCTAAAGCTGGCAGAAAAATGTGTAGAATAGGAAGAGAGGAAGTCGTGTAAGGGAGAAAAGAAAAAAAGGTTTAGGGCAAAGGATCTTTGACTATTGATATCATTTAGAAAATGATTCCTTAATTAATGTTCTTCCCAATAGTATAATATATATAAGTATAATATCCTTTGTCTTATGAAAGACTAATCTATCTTACCTAAATTATAAGATGCTACTTAATTATAAAATATTACGTAATCAATTAATAGTAATGAATAAAGATAATTATGGGATTGCCCCGCTAACATTAAGGACCCTTTAGCTCGCGTAGAAGTTTATATAAATAGCTAGGTATTCTTTATGTCAGATTGTCAGGTCTACTTTTGATCCTTTTTTTTCATCTCACTACAAAGGCAATATAATGTAATTAAGAAACATGACTCGCAATCATCCCTTTATATTTGGTGTGCGGATGAACGAATGGGTTTCTGGAAGAACTAAACCTAATAATTTGATCAGTACGGCAAGAAAAATAAAACAAAGAAACAAGAAATATTCAGAGTAAGCGCTATATCAATTATGTACAATTCAAATAGCCATCGATATATATAGATAAAAATGATATATGTACCCTTCAACCAAGATTTAACAATAACAAGAAGTATGGCATATACGAAAACAGGAGAAAAAGGGGATAGATGCGAAGAAGAAGAAGAAAAAAAGAGAGTATATATATATATATATATATATATATATCAAATACTCTTGTTGTATCGGTGCCAGAAGATGAGCATGATGACACATCTTCTAATGATATATAATCTTGAACGTTTCTCTTTCATCATGCTAGTTAAACATAAACGTCCCTTTTTATCATTATTATTCCTTCTTCCTGCAACAACGTTATTGATCAACTTTTCTCTCCGATGATGATCTATTGCATGCCTCGGCCTTGATGTTGAAATTGCCCTTCTGTTATGCTCACATGCAGACGTAGATACACATTGACCCATTTAATATTATATATGTACGTTCACCACACCAATATTAACCAAAATCAACTAAATTGAACCCTCTTTAAGAATTTAATTGCTTCTCTCTGTCGAGAAAGAGCTTAGAAGAAGAGAGAGCAACTTCAGCACTATTATTGGGCCATTTTTTCAGCAATTTTTGTATCATATCCTTTTTTTCTCTCTCTACGCCTCTATATATATATATAGCCAGGGTGTGGATTTTCTCAAGTTAAAATATACGTGTTTGGGAGTACAATTTTGTTGTCGTTATCTCAAGCAATTTTATTTATTTTTATCCACAAGAAACAACAGTTTGTGTTGAAAATTTAATAATGTGAAATTAAGTTTATCCCATTATTTATGACTCGAACAATTGGGGCCCCGCATATCGGAAACGTCGTTTCCACACACGTGCACACATGGTGTCAAGTATCGCAAATTTCATTACTGAAAGAGATATTGGTAAGTACGTAATACGTTTGAGACATTTTATTATGAACGGTTATTGGCCAAATGACAAGTATTCCACATTGGTAAACGAAAGAAGAAGTGTAAGATGAAACGAGTCGGAAATAGCCGCGGAGCCGTGAAGGGCCGCGGCGCCCCCATGGCAGCGCCGCGACGCTAATTGGTGGTTGGCTACTGGAGCCGAGGCGCTAATTCGCAGAGCCGCGATGCTTCGGAGGCAGAATCCTGCGACGGGAAGATGGAAAGTTCTGACTTTTGGGCTGGTTTTAGAGCATTAAATCTCCATTATTTGGCACATGAATTCAGCCATTATTTGGCTGAATATAACCCCTCAATAAGTGCCATTACATGGCTATTGAAGGCCATTAGTTGGCTAGTTGAGGGGTCATTTCCTTACACTATAAATTGAGGTCTTTAGCTCAATTGTTCAACACTTTAAAATTTTCTGAAATCTTCTTCTTCCTCTCTAGCAAGTTTTCTATATTCAAAGTTCTTCAAGAGTAACACTTGAGTTTCATTTGCTCATTTGTTAAGTTGTTGTTGTATCTTGGGAAACTATTGCCCGACAACGTAAAATGATATATACGGGGCAATCTTGTCTTAAAGACAGAGTGCCATCACTCGACTCAGTAAATCACAAGGAGTTTGGATCGTTCTCGATTCCAGTTTGTTGTAATCTTTAGTTTATCCTTTCTAGCAATATGTAATATTTACTTACTTCCCGTTTCCTGCAATTGTTGTAACCAACAAATTTTAAGACAAGATTGTTATAAGTGCTTAGAAAGATGACTGAAAGAGAACAACTCGCTTCTGATTCTGCTGCTGCTGCTACTCAAGGCAACCCCTCTTCCTTCCCCACTGCTCAAGGCACACCCAATGCCTTTTCGGTTGCTCAAGGAAACGTTACTGTTCCCCACCCTCCGGTTTCCACAATGAATGCCCAGAGAAGTTTATGGACTCCATCTTCAAGAGATGACATCAGAAGATGTTGTTTTATCTAACTGTTATGGGAATGACTCGTTTCCTAACAGAAGATCCTCCACAAGCTGGAGATGAAGTGGACCCTCAACCTAATGAAACGGCTGGAGGGGGCCAATTTATCCATGTCGTCAATGGCATGAAGATGATTCTTGATGCTTAGAGTCATAGTGACTTCATGTGTAAGAACTATATTCTGAACTGTCTGTCAGACCCACTCTACACGGTGTATTGCGCCGTAGGCACCGCCAAAGAGTTATGGGAAAAGCTGCAGAAGAAATACAACGCACAAGATGCTGGTACGAAGAAATTCATCGTTGGGAAATTCCTAAAATTTCAAATGGTGGATAGCAAAACTGTGATATCCCAAGTCCATGAATTCCAAATAATTCTACATCATCTGGATTTGGAAGGTATGAAACCAAATGAGCAGTTTTTTGTTGCGTCACTGATTGAGAAATTACCTCTCTCGTGGAATGAGTTTATGAGTTACTTAAAACTCAAGACAAAGGAAATGACATTTGAGAAACTTATTATCAAACTCCAGATTCAGAAAGATAATAAGAAGGCATTGCCTAGGGGAAAACAACCCGCTGAAGCAAAGGCAAATCTAGCTGAGAACAAAGGGAACCCAAGCAAGAAGCGCAAGTTCCAGAAAGACGGCAAGACCCATGCAGCGAAGATGTTCAATGAGAATTGTCACCACTGTGGGAAACCCGGTCACATGATCAATGACTGCCTCAAGCTCAAGACTGAGCAACAAGAAAAGGCCAAGTCCAAAGGCAAGGCACATGCTAACGTCGTCAAAGACACGCTTCTTGATGACATGATTGAGGAGTTCTCGGCAGTGGTGCTTGAAGCAAACCTTGTTGATAATCTCATGCAATGGTGGATGGACACGGGTGCTACCAGACACATCTGTTCCAATAGAGATGCCTTCTCCATATATACACCAGTTACAGACAAGAAGATGTCCATGGGTAACAACGCTTCCTCTGATGTGTTAGGGGTAGGAAAGGTAGTCCTGAAGATGACTTCTGGAAATGAGCTCACTTTGAAGGAGGTGATGCATGTCCCTGAGATTATGAGGAATTTAATTTCAGGTCATTTATTGGTTAATGTTGGTTTTAGGCTAGTATTTGAGTCTAATAAATTTGTAATCACCAAGAATGGAACTTTTGTGGGAAGAGGCTTCGTCTGTGAAGGCCTCTTCAAAGTTAATGCCATGTTTGTAATACGTCCAAGCAATAGAATTGAAGCTTCTTCTTACTTGCTTGAGTCTTATAATTTATGACATCATAGATTAGGAAATGTTAACTACAAGTCCATCCAAAGGTTGGTGAAGTTGGAGTTGTTGCCGTCTATCGACGTAAACCCTGAACATAAGTGTGAGGTGTGCGTAGAGGCAAAACTCACAAAGATTCATTTTCGATCTGTCGAAAGGAATACCGCTCCTCTAGAACTTATTCACACAGATATATGTGATTTGAAGTTTGCACAAACTAAGGGTGAACAAGTATTTGTGACATTCATTGATGATAGCACAAGGTATTGTTACCTTTATTTGTTGAAAAGTAAAGATGAAGCGTTCCGACGTTACAAAGCATAAGTTGAAAACCAATAAAGCATATAGATTAATTCCATTCGTAGCGATAGAGGGAGAGAATATGTAGCTCCATTTGAGGAATATTGTGCCAAATCAGGCATTGTTCATCAAACAACGGCTCCATACTCACCTCAGTCGAACGGTGTTGCTGAACGCAAGAACCGCACGTTAAAAAAATGATGAATGCCTTGCTCATCAATTCTGGTCTTCCCCAAAATATGTGGGGAGAAGCTGTCCTTACCGCTAATACGATTCTTAATAGAGTCCCACATAAGGGTAAGGATAAAACTCCATATGAATCATGGAAGGGAAAGAAATCCACCTATAAATATTTAAAGGTGTGGGGTTGTTTGGCAAATGTTGAAGTGCCCAGGCCAAAGCAGGTCAAGATTGGGCCTAAGACTGTAGATTGCATTTTCATCGGATATGCAAATAACAGTAGTGCTTATCGCTTCTTAGTGCATAAGTCAGATATTCCAGATATCCACGGGGGTACAATTATGGAATCAATGAATGCTCAATTCTTTGAGGATACTTTTCCTAGAAAGGAAAAAGACATAACCTCTCGTAAACGAAGTTATGAACAAAGCTCTCAGGAACCAGGAGTCGTTGACTTCCCGGATCTAGATGGTTCAGATCTAGTGGACTTCGAAGTGGCTGAATATCCAAAATCTAGTGTTCCAGATTCTCAGAACTTGGAGAGTCCAGATATGGAACCGAGGCGAGGTAAAAGGGCCAGGAAGGATAAATCCTTCGATCCTGACTTTGTAGATTATATGGTTGATGACGAACCAAAGACAATTGCTGAAGCATTGTTAACTCCAGAGGCACCGCACTGGAAAGAAGCTATTAAGAGTGAAATAGACTTCATCCTGCATAACCATACTTGGGAGTTGGTTGATCTTCTTCCGGGAAATAAACCGTTGGGTTGTAAATGGATACTCAAACGGAAGTATAAAGTAGATGGGTCTATAGATAAGTACAAGGCCAAATTGGTAGTCAAGGGCTATCGGCAGAAGGAAGGCCTTGACTATTTTGACACGTACTCCCTAGTGTCTAGGATGACGTCTATACGAGTATTCATTGAGATCGCAGCATTGCGTGACCTTGAGATACATCAAATGGATGTCAAGACAGCCTTCCTAAATGATGATTTGGAAGAAGAAATTTATATGGAACAACCCGATGGGTATGTGGTTCCAGGGCAAGAGAAGAAAGTCTGTCGACTTGTCAAATCTCTGTACGGGCTGAAACATGCCCCGAAGCAATAGCACGAAAAATTTGATAGTACTCTACTATCGAAGGCTTTCTCCATTAATGAGTGTGACAAATGTGTCTACACGAAAGGTAACTCTGACTCGTTCGTCATGATATGCATGTACGTAGATGACATGTTGATCACAGGTAATGGGACTGCTGGCCCAAAACTGGAATCGGTACCTGAAATAGAAGTAGTAACCAATCTGGAACAATGTCGGTAATGGGCTGGGCAACCGGCCCAACAGTCGAAACTGGGGCAAAAACAATTCTGGAAATTGTAGGATATGGCGAAATAGTAGGTCTAGCATGCAGTGGGCTCGCTAGCGGAGTTTGGGTGTGGGACAAGTCTGATAAATGGTGGATAAGATACGGGGAGACCTCGTCATTTTAAAAATTATACGAACTAGGCACGGGATTACTCACTTTAGAAAATGGAAATTGGGTTCATCAAAAATAACATGGCGACTAATGATGATTTTATTAGAGGATAAATCAAAACATTTGTAACCACGATGATTAAAACACAGGTAGACCAGGGTTGAAGTTTGTTAATAGTAGTTGACGGGAAAAGCGGATAGCATAAACACCCAAAGACCCTAAGATGTGAATACGAATGATCTTTATTAGAGAGGACTTTTAGAGGAGACGCATATACCCTTTGGTTGGAAGAATGTTAAGAAGATAAGTAGCCATTTGTAGAGCATGATGCCAAAAGTAAGGGGGTACGGAAGCATGGACCAATAAAGTTCGGATAATATTATTAATGGTACGAATTTTTCGTTCGGCTTTCCCATTTTGTGAAGACGTGTGAGGACAAGAGAAATGAAAAACTATGTCATTATTGTCACAAAAATCCCGAAAAAACCCATTATCATATTTTTTGCCATTATCACATTGAATATTTTTTATTTTCCGTTCGAATTGGGTAAAAGGATGAAAGCACGAAATTTTAAGAATACAGAAAATACTTGAGATTTCTTTGCTAACGGAAAGGTCCATACAAAAATTGAATAATCATCCAAAAATAGAACATAATATCGATGGCCCATAGAACTTAAAACGGGAGATGTCCATAAATCGCTATGAATAATATCAAATGACATTAAAGTACGAGAAGTAGAAGCTACAAATGGTAATATAACATGTTTTCCTAAAGGACAAGAGTGACAAATTAGAGTACTACGCGTACCCTTACAAGAAATAAAATTGTTTTTATGTAAAGAATAAACTATGGACGATCCAGGGTGACCCAAACGTGCATGCCACAAGGAAGGAGCTAGAGCTGCAAAAGTAGATGGCAATGCTGGACTCGAGAGGATGGACGCGGGCGTGATTAGATAAAGATCCCCCCTACTATTACATCTTATGAGAGGCATCCCCGTCTTGAAATCCTTTACAGAAAACCCAAAACGATCAAAATTAAGAGAAACTCAATTATCAGTGGTGAATTTACGGACATACACCAAAATTTTAATTAAGTTAGGGGCATGAAGGGTATTTTTAAGACAAGAAGTTGATGTGGGGGAGACAAATTTGTATTACTGTAACCACGAATTGGAAGTGTATGCCATTACCAACAATAATGCCACGATTTGTGATCAAATTGGAATAAGACGAGAGAGTACCTTATTCAGACGTCATATGTGAAGTGGCGCCAGTGTCCATGTACCGATTTGGGTCTGGAGGATTTAATCCAAGCGTGTGCATTGCGGCTTCAATACCCGTTGGAGTGGGGCCCACAGTATGATGGGCCTGTGGAGGCCGAGGCCCAAGCACATCTGCCTGCTACCCTGGCCCAGGGTTGTTGAGGAAGCTATTGGACCACATCGAATTGGGCCAAAAAGAATTCTGGGCAGCCCACTGTCCAAGGGCTGGAGAAGGCGAAAAATAGGGGCCATTGGCCACCGGCCCAGGCCCACTGCCAGGACCAGTTGGCCTGCGGCCCACTGTCACTGCATCGGGGCCCACTGCCACCATTCTAGATGCCCCAACCACCAGTGGAACTACCACGATTGTCACCGCGATTTTGGCCATTATTTTTTTTATTTTTCTTACCTCCACTGTGAGCACGGTTTTGGCCTGAATTATCAACAAAACCTGGAGAATTAGCTAAAGACGTCATCATGACCACGGGACTAGCGCCGGTAGCCGCTTTTTTGGCCAAACCGATTTCTTCTAACGTGAGTATCGAACGTGTTTGATAAAAAGGCGGAAGTGGATTACTTTGACGGATGAGAGTCCCCACGCCATTATAGGCCTCAGATAGGCCTGCAACCATCTGCAGAACAAGACGATTATTGGTTACGGGCGCTCCAACGTTACGGAGTTGGTATGTTAATTCCTTGAGTCGTTTACAATAAGCTGAAACATTCGAGAAATCCTCCATGCTGACTTAGGAAGATTCCTGCTCAAGGGTGACAATGCGGGAATGCTGGTTATCTTGAAATATATCACGCAATCTATTCCTTGTAGCTATAGCCGTAGTGTCCGGCTCAATAATTATCTATAAAAGGTCAATAGAAATAGTGGAATAAATCCACTGAAAGACAGTAGCATCAAGCGTAATCCATAACTGAGGATCCTCCGTGGGAGTAGGGGTAGCGGGAGAAATTATGTGATGGAGGACTTGATGTGAGATGGCGTGAATTTTGAACAACTCTGCCCATGTCACGTATTGGATGTTTTCCATCTCAAGAACAATAGGGATGTTGTTCTTGATGTTAGAAACAATAAGGGTATGATGAAAGTGGTTTTTTGACGTCGACATAACGAAAGAACAAAATGAGGGATTTGGATTAATTTAGGAAGAACGACGAAGATTACGGAAATTGAGAAGGAGGCTCGGAAACTGAGGTATGGCGGAAGAAAAAAGGAGGAGAGGTATGAAAAACCTAGACTTCTGATACCATGAAAGAAATAATCATTTTATTATTTTCATTAATGAAAGAGTATATATACAATTTACAATTTCCATAATAGGAAAATCTTATTCCTACTCTACTCTAAAACCTTATTCTACTTGTACAATAATTATACAATTACGATAAGTGTACAACTCTAATTTAATTACAATAAGTCATAACCTAAAATAGACTACTAAATCGTGATATACATGGCATGCATATACCGTGTATATCACTGAATGTAACAACCCATTATGCAACAATCTGCCCGTGATATACACAGCGTATATACCGTGTATATCACGGGTATTTATCAACAGTCAACCGGAACAAAAAAGTTAAAGCAGTATGAAAATGATGGTAACAAAAATGAATAAGTCATGATAGATATCATTCTGAAAATGAAACAGTAACTAACGCAGATAAATAAGATAAACAGAGTACAATAAAGAACACATAGCAGCAGAAATCAAACGACGTGGACTATAAAGCAATATTGTGTCTACTAGTATGATAGGCTAAACAGACCTATAATACTAACCCTACAACTACCAGTTTGGTTTTTTTTTTTTACCTCATAATAAAAAATGAGGTAAAAGTCCAAAAAAAGGAGAAAAAATAATAGAAATGGTTGTCATAGAGAGTTATCACACCACCTTGTCTATGCCTAGCTTTATATTATATATAGATTGTGATCCCCGTATATCAAAATATGATCTGATCATACTCAAACTATTTGAATAGAACATTATATTATAATATTCGAACTATTTTTTCTGAATATAAGAGTATATTATAATATATAAGACATGTAACATTATAAGCTTTATTATAGTATAGCTTCTAATATCATTTTGGGGGTTGTAAATGAATAACGTGTTATGCAATATAGCCCCCACCCCATTTGTCTATCAACATATGAACCTCGATCCTTGTTATTAGGCATGGAGACACACAAGAGCACACATTAATGTAATGTGTAATCCACAAGATAACATGAATATGGTTTAATATGTATATTTTCGCATGATACGAACATCTAATAAGATAAAAACGTTTACAATATTTCAAAAAGTGTCAACGTAAAATCCAATAACTCAAAGATGTATCATGTTGCTCATCATAAAAAAGACATCTATTTAATTTATTAAAGATCTACAATTTAAAAATAAATGTAAATATGAATCAATTTCTTTTTATGATCTCAACATGACATAACGTGAACTTTCGAAATGATCTTTTCAAATAATATTCCTCAGATAAATTCTTGTCCATGAAGAAATAGCAATTAAAAGTTTATCATAAATGTTATTTTTAAACTTCGAATGAATTTCATGATCATCACAAAGCAGTTCATTTAACCTAACATTTAAGAAACGATTTTCACAAAATTCAGAGAATATAGGAAATTGAGATAGAAGTAAAAGAATAGAACTAAGAAAGTATACCCGATTTTCATCATCACTTTCTTCTTGAATTCTTGCTTTGAAGATGATCTTCATCCAAAATTATAATATCAAATATTTGTATTTTTAATCATAATTTGAAGAAGAGGAAATCAGAATCATATATCTCATGAGCATGTATCATGATAAAAATATTACTCTAAGTGGCAGAGCCATTGATCGGTGTCTCATGTCTTTGAAATTGTATAGCTATAGCTTAAAGAGTATCTAAAATTTATATTCGTACAAGACCCGCTTTACTAATGGTTAAATAACCTTAATGCTTATTCTTATTTCTCTGCACTTTCTTGATATTCATAGGAATTTGTCTACGTGCAACTTATAATCATAACTTAAAAACATGACAAAGACATTACAAGTGAAAATCATTCTATCACTTGATGAATGTACATGGAAAGAAAGGAATAAATAAATAACAAGTAATGAGAAAGGCACTAAGCCTTGCATCCGCGTTCTCCTTGGCTTCCTTCGGAGATCATTTGAACTTTTGTAGCGTGAAAATTTGGTCATTGTATGCTAAAAGTAATTAATAAGGACAGTAACTTTTTTGTTCTGAAAATGAGTAAAATACAATTATAACACTCTATATCCACACGCCGTAAGCACCTATGAAAGGCATATCCTATAAATTGCATATACATCGGACATGCATAGGACAACGTTTCGGAATAGACTATTCTAAACATTACAATAACTAATTTGAAAGGTTGCATCCCTTCCAATAAATGTTTTAATTTTTTTATATTTAGACATTTAGAAGGTTATTTTAGTAATTTAACATTTATCTTAAGCATTCTCACTTTTATATAAATATATAAATTAAACTCTAACTATTTATAAACACTATTGGGACCGACCCCGGATACGTGTTTCCTAGTTTAACTCTATTCGTTTTATTGTAAAATCCCAGTCTAAGTATATTTGGTAAAGTGCAATTATAGTAGTTTATTTGAATATGATTTTCTTGTTAGACTAGGGAAATGAAAACTTTTGCCTCTATATAAGAAGTCATTATGATGAATGAAACCAAAAAATAATTTTCCCAATATTTTTCTTCTCTCTAAATCTCCGTCGCCTCTCAAATCTTAACATGGTATAAGAGTCTCGTTAAAAGAACACGAAAACCCTAAATAATGGCGGGTGACAGAGAAACTAGTGATAAAAATAAAGGAATCGCCGATGAAGAAAATAAAATTCAAAGAAAGACAATCTCCCCCGATGACATTACGTCAAATGATAATCCCGGAATTGTGGTGACACAAATCCAATTGAAGGGAGAGAATTACGAAGAATGGGCTAAATCCATGAGGACGGACCTAAGAACAAGGAAAAAATTTGACTTCGTTGATGGTACAATCAAGAAGCCAAATCACTACAACAAATAGCTTCAAAAAGGACGATTAATTAATGCCAAAAAGGACCATTATATAATATCGTTGTAGTTAGGACCAGAAAGGACAACATAAAGTCGCCTTTTTAAATTTCACCAACTAGAAAAAGTATAATATTTGGCCGTGGTACAAAAAACCGCGGAACTTCTGAAATATTTCCAATCTCCCTCCTTACTCTTATTTCCCAAAACAAAAGACCCATTTTATTTATCTTTCCTGCCAGCCCTTCTTCTTTCTCTCATCCCACGCATGTCTGGAACCTTCGGCCGTTCTGTATCACTCTCATCCCTTCTGCTACCCGGAGTCATCTAAGTCTCTTCCATCAATTGACGACTTGCAGACAAAGGCCAGTAATGGTAACCTCTGTTTCTACTTGATTTCACCTTCATATTCTCAACAACCTCAATTGGACATAAGTGTTAGTATATGCTTGAAATTCAATATCACTCTCTAAAATAAACTGAGTAGAGTATGGGAGGAATTATAGTAATTGTAAAAAAAATCTCAAATTTTCTGGGTTTTATAATTGTTAGGGTTTGTACACTGTTTTTATTTTTAGGTATATGGTCTCATCCTATAACTAATTGCATTTTGTTACTTAGATAATTCTTTGTTGTGCATATAATGTACTTCAGCATTTCAGAACATGGACTTAGAAACACAAGCACCAGAAGATAGTGATAGATTGGATATCCAACATCAGATGCAAAGGAGGCCAAGAAATTGTAATATTGTAATCTTATGTAGAGAAAGAGTGTTATGAGCTAAATTGTTTTTAATCCTTCTAGCAATACAATAACAATTGTTTCCAATTTGTGATAGGTCTGTTTCGCGGTCCTATTAGAGCTAAGAAGTACAAAAAATCGTGAATCCATCAACCACTCAAGTTGAAAATTAGCATTTCGAAAGAACTAGGTGTTGTTGTTGGGGATAGAGTCAATCAATTTGTGGCAGAATGTTCTGACTGGGTGAAGATGTTTTGTCGCCTTGATGTCGTGTCTTGGCACTACATGCCTGATGATGTATTAGATCGTCTTTATGCAACGATAAAGGTACTTACTATTGTTGCAGTTATTATCTACTATAGAAGTTAATATCCCCAAAAAAGAGTAGTTTAAATTTCTCCATGGGTACAGTTGGCTCCATTCATAAACTTGCAATGCACTTGAAGTAAGATCCATATAGCATCTAATGCATGATTTTTCCTGTATTTTCTCTTTTATTTGGTCAATTTAGCACTTATCTTGCAATTTTCAGAAGTAACACCTGGTGTCCTGTTGGAATCTGAATATGCTTATGCAACATGTATGTAAATGGGATTATAACCTATTGATATTGTAATATTGGATAGGAAAATTATGACTTGCCCCTTGGTGATCATATTGATAGAGCATTAGAGGTCCAATGCATGAGCTTATTTAGGCATTGGAGGGAAAGGTTAAAGAACAAGCGTTTTAAGGGGAAATCACTTAATACAACAATGTCTAATCCTCCATCAAATGTGAATCCTGATCAATGAAAATGACTTTGTCATCATTGGAATTCGGACAACAAAAAAGTGAGTAGATATTGTTAATATTGACGTTTTTTATTAGCATAGAAATAATTCTTATTATTTATAATTGTGTTCATGCTATCTTTATGAATTTGTAGAGAAAGAGTGAAACCAATAGGCTTAATGCAAAGGCTAACAAGATCAAATCAGCTTGTTGAGCCAAATTTACTGCTCGAGTCCTATATGACTTGGTACAAGAAGTTTTACTACTCATGCAATTTCTATTAACTTACTTCCGTACCATAACTATGTAATTTTTGTATTTTTATTTTTCATTGCACACGAAGCATGTCGGCATATTATGTTTATATTCATATTCATACGTCACTAATTGGCACAAAATCTAATTATTGTTCTCATTTACTAATATATATATATATATATATATATTATGTATATGCAAGAACATGAAATGGAGATGGAGATTGAAGCACAAAGGAAACTTGATACCCAACTTGGTGTTGAAATGGAAAGCAACACGGGGGATGGAACAAGTACATTAGAACCTTTGTATATAGCAAAGTGGAATAAGCTAAAGAGGTACTATATTGTAGTTGAAATAAGAAATTTTCTAGAGCATCTCAACCTCATCTTGTCTCATCCGCCTTAACCTGGAACATGTCTGCTTCTTCTTGTTCAATGATTAAATGCTCGTGTTGCTCATTTATCTGTTGTGTCCTTCTCTGCCTCTCAAGATTCAGTTCTACCACTTGTTTTACCTTCAGTTTCCTTCACAATATCTGCAGCAACATTAGGTTTTCTATAGCTTAGAAGGATTACTTTGATGAATTAACTAACAATATTCCTGGAAAGGCACGTAAATGGGAAACTAGATGATGAGGCTGAATTTAAGCTTCATAAGTTCCAAGAGCTACACGAGAATGAGATTCAAGAAAAAGGGGCTGATAAGTTGTCAATTCAAGAAGCCTTCACAGATGTACTTGGCTATCATCCTGGCTATGCAAGATGATTGGGAAAAGGGGCTCCGGTGATTCCTAAAGGAAAGAAGAAAGTGTCATCTGTAGAAGTTGATGTGCAACAACTTCAAAACTGTGAAGCCGGGCTTTTGCGAACTTTAGAAAGGTTAGAAGTCGAAGCTAATGAAGCAAGAGAAATGGAGAAACAAAGGGAAGTGGAGATGAAGCAAAGGGAAGATCACCTTCATGTAGAAATTAATGTTGAATGCTAAAAGAAGATCAAAATAAACTGGTAAAAAGACTATCTTTTTTGTGTTTGTCCATTTTATATTCATATTGCAATATATTTACCTGCTTTTATATTCACAGTTTGCTTCATATGGAGGAACTCCTGATTGGGCTAAAACACAAAGATCATGTATTTTTTTATGTCTAACTTTTTTATGTAGCTTAGCAATATATCTTAGAAAAGTACATGACTTCATCATTTCTTAATGCAGGTCAGTAGAAATGTACTTGACTTTAT
This sequence comes from Anisodus tanguticus, assembly GCA_034509755.1. Lineage (NCBI taxonomy): Eukaryota > Viridiplantae > Streptophyta > Magnoliopsida > Solanales > Solanaceae > Anisodus > Anisodus tanguticus. Next base: position 14,201,101 of record CM067544.1, read on the forward strand.
CATGCCAAAGCTTTAGTAGGTATTACTCTAGTTTTGTATTGAGTTTAATATTAAAATGGGTACTTAGATATTCCCTTTTCATATTTGATTGTTGCAGGAAACAAAGTGCAGGCCTTTTTGAGATGCTTCGATCTTGGAAGTTATTGTAATGGGAAGCTTTTCCAAATGTACCCTTTTCGAACTTTTTTTTGGAGTTTCAGTGGCTGTCCTTTTTTATGATAAAGCCACATATTTTGAGGTTGTCGTAAATAGAACAGATTGTGATAATTTTGTAAAAAAATTGAATTATCAATGACATCAATGTTTTAATATCAATATTATCTTTTTTGTAAATATTTTTGTTGGTGATCCAAAAGATACGAAAAATTGACGATATATTGCATTGTATTGGAACAAGAAGGGCGATTATATGATCAAGTTTCCCTAGTTGATACATCAAAGTTGGCAGGTGATTTGATGTAATATCTACCAGGGCAATTGGAATTGCCCTTTTAGAGTTATCCAAGAAAAAAGACGAGTTTAGTTGCCCTATTTGAACCATATCAAATAAGGCGAGTTAGGTCGCCCTATTTGGTCATTCTAAAAAAAGGCGAGTGTAGTCGCCCTATTTGAACCATATCAAATAAGGCAAGTAGAGTCGCCATATTTGGTCCATCTCAAAAAAGGCAATCGCAGTTGCCCTATTTGAACCACATCAACTAAGGCGGGTGAAGTCACCCTATTTGGCCCACACTAAATGCGGCGGAATGAAGGGCGACTTACAACGGCCCCATTTGATCTAAGAGGGCGATTTTCCACCCAAAGAGGGTGACTTTGCTTGCCCTTTCAGAAGCTATTTGTTGTAGTGGACGAAGAGTCGTCGGAATTAGAAGATTGGTGGATTATAAACTCTTTATTGGTGTCATGGATACACAACACTATCGAATCAACGCTTCGCTTAACGATTTCGCATAAAGAAAAAGTGAAAGAATTATGGACGAGCATCCGGGAGCGGTTTGTTGTTATCAATGGCCCTCGAATGCAACAACTAAAGGAAGAACTTGCAGAGTGCAAGCAGAAGGGAAGGAACATAGTGGATTACTATGGAAAATTAACTAAGTTGTGGGAAGAATTGGCAAACTACAAACAGATTCCAACTTGTAAGTACGGAAAATGCACGTACAATCTGGGGATGATCTTGGAAACCAAAAGAGAAGAAGAAAAAATGTTTTTTTCTCATGGTATTGGATGAGGCAATGTATGAAATGGTGAGATCGAACATACTGTCCTAAGAAACGTTGTCATCATTAAACAAAGCCTATTTGAAGCTAGTGCAAGACGAGCATGTGCGAGGACTCACATGAAAAGTGGAAGAACATAGTGAAACTGTGGCCTTTGCCGTACAAGGGAGAAATTCTTACCAACCAAGGTGAAGGGAAGAATGATGGTGCATTCTTCACACATTGCAAAAGATCCTGACACATTGTAGAAGGTTGTTTTTAACTCATTAGGAATCCAAAATGGTGGCCAGGAAATAAAAAACGAGACGAAAAATCCAAAGGAAGAAGACGAGGACAATAACAACATCAGAGAGGAGGCCCGGGATCTAGTCACAGAAGAGACAACTACCGGGCTAACATCGTTGTTGTCAGGTATACACAGGAGGAGATAGAACAGAAGAACACAGACGAGATAATACCTCACAATCTGAGCGAGGAGATTCGGAAAATAGTGATTCACGTATTAAATTCATAGGGAATAAATCTGAATGGCGAGATAGATGATAAGACCGAAAACTCATCTTGGATTATTAACTCCAATGCTACCAATCATGTGGCAGGTAATCTAGAGAAACTGAGCGATCAGTGGGACATTCCTGAGTGTCCGGTTGGGCTTTCGGATAGAAGTAGCTCTGTGACTATAAAAGAAGGAACAATCAGTAGGACATTCACATATTATGTGTGCTATACTGGACTCCACCGCGAGAAAGTTGATTGGAAAGGGTGAGCGTCAAGTTAGACTTTACTATTTTCGGAATGTGCCGTTGATACATGCTATAAAGGCAGAGGCAGTTGATTGGTTCGATCTTTGGCACAAATGGTTGGGTCATCCTTCAACACAAGTAACAAAGTCTATTAGGGCATTAGGCTTAAAGGAGAATTGTGATAGATTGGATAGAGAATGTGATGTATGTCAACGGGCAAAGCAAACGAGAAGTGTTTTTCCCTTAAGTGAGAATATTGCTATGGATACTTTTGAGATGATCCATTGTGATTTAAGGGAGCATATAGGACTCTTCATCTTATGGTGATTCATACTTTTTACTATTGTGGATGATCGTTCACGAGCCATATGGATCTTTCTCTTAGTTGATAAGAAAGAAGTATCCCAAACCTTGAAGAATTTCTTCGCTCTTATGGAAAGGCAGTTCGGAAAAAAAGGTGAAGATAATTAGAAGTGATAATGGAACTGAATTCACGTGTATGATGATTTACTTCTTCAAACATGGAATTTTGTTTCAAACATCTTGTATAGGGACACCTCAGTAGAATGGAAGAGTCGAAAGAAAATACTATCACATTCTTAATGTGACGCGAGCATTGAGATTTCAAGGCCATCTTCCGACAAAATTCTAGGGAAAATGCGTTTTGACTGCGGGATAATTGATCAATAGAACATCATCTACAATTTTGAATGGCAACCCCCCCCCATGAAATTTTATATGGGGAGGCGCCTCATTATGATCACTTAAGGGTGCTAGGGTCACTATATTATGCACACACAAAGGGAAGAACAAGAGAGAAGTTTGAGAGTCGGAGTCGTAGGTGTATCTTTTTGGGATATCCCTACGGACAGAAAGATTGGAGACTGTATGACTTAGAAAATGATGCATATTTAGTCTCAAAAGATGTTGACTTCTACGAGACTAAATTTCCCTTTGCCTTAGGAACATGTAACATGGTCGACAATATAGAAGTGATCCCGGATGAAACAAAGGACGAAAGGAACCAACACGTCTTTGAAGAAGAACATACAGATAATGTAGGTGTGAACAAAGTTCGAATAAAAGAAATTCAGACATCGGATATCGAACTTACGGATTAGCTAACACCGAATATCAAACCTACGGATTAGCCGTAATTAGATCGGACAGATGCTAGTCTGAATAATGAAAATATGGAAGTAGTAGAGACGGAAGGTACCCAGGCTAATGAAAAGTCACCGGAGAAACAATTGGGTCGAGGTAAACGTCAGAAGCATGACTCAGTTCGATTATGTGACTACGTTACTGGAACATTCCGGAAAGAAAGTCCATCAACAAGTTCGCCCAATCCTCAACAACCCTCAGGTGCACCTTATCCTTTAGCTTATTAAATATCCTGTGATAATTTTCCTTACAACACCAAAGCTTCATTGCAGAAATTACCACAGGAATTGAACCAAAATCCTTCTAGGAGGCTATAAAAAGGAATGTTGAAAAAAAGTCATGCAATAAGAAATCCAAGCATTAGAGGACAATGGCACATGGACATTGGATACATTGCCACCGGATAAGAAAACACTCGGATGTAGATGGGTGTACAAGGTCAAATACAACTCTGATGGAACAATTGATGATATAAAACTCGATTGGTCATCTTCGGTAATAAGCAAGAGGAATGTATTAACTACAATAAAATGTTTTCTCCAGTTGCAAAGATAGTGATCGTTCAGACCTTCTTAGCGGTAGCAACCGCTCAAAATTGGGAGTTGCATCAGATGGATATTCATAACGCCTTCTTGCACGGCGAACTAGTGGAAAATTTTTATATGAAATTATCACCAAAATTTCGTGTGTCTGGTCCGAGGAAAGTATGTCGACTCCACAGTGCTGGTTTACAAAATTGTCAAGTGCCTTGATGAAATATGGGTTCAAACAATCATACTCTAATTATTCTCTCTTCACGATGCACCAGGGAAGTATGCAACTTAGCATCTTCGTTATGTAGATGACTTGATTATCTCCAGAAATGATCATGGTGTCATTGCACAGTTCAAAGACTATCTCTAAGCATGTTTTCACATGAAGGATTTGGGTCTCCTGAAGTATTTTCTGGGGGTTGAAGTTGCGCGTGGAACAATCGAATTATTCCTTTGTCAATGGAAGTATGCCTTGGATATAATCTATGAGTCCGGGCTACTGGAAGCAAAACCGATTAAAACTTCCGTGGAATAGAATCACAATCTAACATTGGCGAAATGGGTTAATTTAGAAGATACGGAACCATATCAACGCCTGGTCGACAGATTGATATACCTCAGTTTTACGCGACCGGAGTTGTCCTATTGTCTACATGTTCTGTCCCAATTCATGCATCAACTGAAGGAAGCGCATTGGAAAGCCGCCCTCCAGGTGGTAAGATACTTGAAAAAGAAGCTTCGACAAGGTATTGTGTTAAGAAAGTATTGTGATCTCCAGTTGTATGGGTGGTGTGATGCAAATTGGTCTGGATGTCCATTGATCCGAACATCGCTCGATTTATCTCCCTCGAAAATTCACCGATATCATGAAAAATCAAGAAGCAGCACATTGTCTCTCGCTCGTTAGCAGAGGCAAAATCCCGTTCAATGGCAATGACGGTTTGTGAATTGAAATGGCTATAGAAAATCCTACATAGCTTGGGCGTCGAACATAAATCTTTAGTTAAAATATATTGTGATAGTCAAGCAGCATTGTATACTGCACAAAATCCGATATTTCATGAATGGACTAAACATATTGAAGTTGACTGTCATTACGTTCGGGACGCACTCCAATCGGGTATAATTCTTCCGAGTTATGTGTCAACCAACGAACAATTGGCCGACGTTAGTACAAAGGCTTTGGGAAAATCACAACATGAATATTTGCTTGGCAAGTTGGGCATTCGAGACCCCCATGCTCCAACTTGAGGGGGGTATTGATACCGACCCCGGATACCTATTTTCTAGTTTAACTCTATTAGTTTTATGGTGAAATCCTAGTCTAAGTATATTTGATAAATTGTAATTATAGTAGTTTATTAGAATAAGGTTTTCTTGTTAGACTAGGGAAAGGAAAATTGATGCCTCTATATAAAGAGGCCATTATGATGAATGAAACCAAGAAAGTTTTTTCCGATATTTTTCTTCTCTCTAAATTTTCTTCGCCTCTCAAATTTTAACAAACACTTTGATGTTCATCATAAATTACATGTACATTTTTCTTGTTTAGATATGACGGAAAACTTTCTTTGAATTTTTTTTTTAAAATTTTACTATGATATTGGGGGGTCAGGTAAAAATTAAGAGGGAAAAAATACAATAAAAATTGAACTCACACTCAGTGACGGGTCCAAATTTTTTACTTAGGGGTTAAAAAATAACAAAAGCTAAATATAAAAAACAATGTTGTCCTTGAGAATCAAACTGGGATGCTAGAGACAATTTTGAACACTCTGAACCATTTGAACTAACCTTTTGTATTTGTTTAGGGTGTTCAAAAGTTAATATATATACATAAACACAAAATTTATCCTATATATACACTATAATTTTTCGCTGAGAGTGTTCGGGTGAACACCCTGGGCCCCACTAAATCCACCCCAGCTCACACTTGAGAGACTCTCACGAATGTCACTAAACCGTAAACTTTAAAACTGAATTAGGAGTGGTATAAACAAAAGTATTTGCGAAAAATTAAAATATAAAGAAAAGCGGGAGAAAACCTCGGACAATGTTTAGCTGGATCGTGGAAGTTATATGAATGATTGATCCTCTTGAGTTATGATTAGGATGAGGAAAAACAAGTACATTAGCAATATATTCTACCAGAAATATGTCATTTTTTGTATAATGCAATTATAAAAGGTTCTTTAAAGCTACTTGTATTGGTGGTTAGTGCAAATCTGCATGATCGATTATTATTTATTACTATGTAATTATGATAAGTGATTAACTAAAACGTAGCCACTTAAATAAGTTGGTAGTTGGAGGATTTAAGTTATGAATGATCTGTGTGGGCTATCATTCAGAAATATAGAATCATATTTTCTTATGGACTATAGTCAAATAATTGGCTTGAAATAATGTGCCAAACCTATTTAGTAATATAATCTTGGGGACCATGCATACACAATCATCTTATATATATATAACTACACTAATTAGTAGTCCCATTTTATATGAAATTGTTTCCTTTTTAAACATCTTCTATATTTGAAAATATTTAATTTTAATAATACGATAATTTATATTCACACAAATATGTAAAATTTATTTTGAACCACAAATTTTTAAAAAAATTATTAAACTTTGTACTGAATTAAACACCTCATATAAAATGAAACGGATGAATTAGTACTTTTTATTCATCTGACCACTCAAAATACAGGTCCATAGAGTAGCACAGGCCCTTGCCAGTTGCCACCATGAATATATAAAAGTTTTTAAAGTGAATTTGATATTTAGTACTGATCGATATTGCACGAATGGAATGTCAATTTTTGTTTTTCATTAATGGTTTACTCTATTAGGTAGGCAATTAAATCTGAATCCGACCCATGCGTTATTTTACTAATAATAAAAAGGTTTAAGATGACTCTGAAATTAACTATTTCTTCTGATTTACATTAACATTTGACCTACCCGGTAGCTTAGATAAGACCTCTCCACGTCATCAAAGGTACACTTACGCTGAAGTTTGACCATCTTAAACCAGTCGATTTTTTTTAAATGGGGCGAGGGAGGAACATTTACCATTAAAATATAAGTTTAAGTAGTCAATTAACTGAATTATTAAAATATTTAAGTTAGTTAATCCAATTCATTTTTAGTGATAGAAATGAGAACGACAAAGCTTATGCTAGCCCGAGAGCTTTCCGGTGCGCTCTTTAATTTGCTCTCACTCACCTTTTTCTGAATTATAATACATCAAAATCTTTCTGATTCGATCTGATTGTTCACATCATATATTAATGTGTATGTCGATGATATATAATAAAAATAAAGGGAAAAATGTACTCCATTCTTGTTAATTGAACATTGACTTTTTTTATATATATAATTCTATCCATTTGAACCAATTTGGTTCTTAAGATGTAGAAAAATGAAAGAAGAAAATTAGTAATTCGTACGGCTTCCTATTTGTATTTATCGGTTGATGAAGAGTTAACATCAGGTGGATTTGGAAGTCCTGATCTCATTTGATTGCTAACAAACAAATTTTGAAATCATATGTGCAGAATCTAGAGAATTCAACAGTTTGCTTTGTCCTTTTTTTTCTTCTGTGGGATCCTTTCATATTTGAGCCTAAAAAATCATAGTACTATGTATTGATGCATCATCAGGTCGATGCCATAAAGACTAATATATATGGGATAGGAACAGTGTCATGACATGTTTAATTTTATGTTGCTTAGCTACGTTTAGCTCACCATATATGTATGTTGTATCCTCTGTATGTATCTAGCTACTGATTATAATACACAACTATCATTATTCACAACTCACACGTTGGAATATTAATGATAGATTATATATATTGGTTTTGCCACATATGCAGCCACTTTATGATAAAAGCTTACTCCAATTACTGGAGACAACGATCATTAACTTGGAAACTGATTGAAACTAACTTAGATACTTGAACAATTCAGAAGCCTCTTAAAATTTCCATATATTAATATTTAAAACAATGGAAATAAGTTAAAAGTGGTAAAAATATCAAACGTACGTAGTGCACAAAATATCTCCTTTCCAATAACGGAGTCAATGAAAAATATCAAATGAATCGAGACATGTATCATTTAATTAATAGGCTTTTATCATATAACTATGGTTAAATACTAAACATTTTTACTTTAGTTTGTATTGTTTAATGTCAAATATTATTTGATTTGGAACATTTTTCGGCTTCAATTTATGGGACAATCAACCCATATTCTAAGTTTTAGATTAACTTTTAAATCTCAATTGGGGTAAATACTGAGGGTGTGTTCGGTATGAAGGAAACATAATCCAAAAAATGTCTTTAAATTTTTTCACATTCAATTGGTTAAAATTTTTAGAAAACTTTCTCTAGAAAAATAATTTTCTTAAAAATGAAGAAAATGACTTTTCTATTGGAAATAGAGAAAACAAGTTTCACAATCGGCATTCCACATTGATTGTATCTTCCCCAGTTCCCACCCTTCAATACACTTCATCTATCATCCCCACCCCGTAGCCTCTTAAGCCTCCACCCCACCTCTCATAGTATTTATCTAAATTATACACAAATGCTTATTGTTCTCGGCCCCAATTCCGCTATCTGTCGTTGTATCGGCTGATGAAATCGGGAGATAAATTGATTCCTTAACTTAAGCGATTTGAGTTGGAAACGGAACTCTAATCTCCAGCAATGGGTTCCCCAACTACTCTAGAAAGCGTTAGGACGGTGTTATGAGTAAACTAAGAGGTAAGAAACATGAATACATCTGAGTAAGTAAAGGATAAAAGTAAAGATAGATAAGATTTGATTTGTTTGATTGATTGTGTCTGTATATACAAAGAATAATCCTATTTATAGTACAAAAAGGAAAATAAATTGTACAACGTGCCCCCCTCCCATTTCAGCCATCAAGTAACCCACTAAGTTCAATGATCGACTATAGGGGAGGTGGTGCCGATTTTCTCGCTCTCTACTCCTCTTGCTCGGATAATGGCCCCTTCTTTTAGCTGTTGTTGGCCGTTATCGCTTACAGGGGTCCGAAAACCCTTTTGACTTGGTTGTTGAGGCGTCTGCATCTGAGTGGGTCCCAGTTGTACCTCTAACTGACAACTCGGCTAAAATACCTTAGTAGCCGATGAAGTTCTTGTAATTGAGGGGTAGGAGTAAATTCAGCTCCGGAATAGTTCGGTTGTCACTGAATTCAGCTAAACACTTAAGTTATTTTTTAGTATTAACAATTGCCTCCTACATTAACTCGAGTGTGACTGTTGAGTTGATGTATCCGAAAGTAGTCGTCGTTTCAGTCTGACAGTCGCGCATGTCATTCACTCGTCTTGTCTCCAGTGCATGCAATGATGATAACTTCTGAATTGGGTTTCCCCTTCAACCGAGGTGTTCTTGTTACCACGAATCGGTTCCAATATTTTCCAACCATGCATTCGAAGAGGTAGCCCTAATTTCCGCTGCGCATCAAAATCTGCTTAAGAAGAAACATCTTTCCGAGAATTTTTCACTTGATCTCCCATTTCTTCCCTTCTGCATAAAAACCCTAATATCGACCATTTTCTTACTCGACTGCCATGGCTTCTTCTTCCTCTTCTCAGAAGATATATGAGACCAATCTAGCCGATAAAGACCTAACTGATGCCTTGGTCCTTGTTGATGAACAGTTGGTTCTGGCTCTATATGGTAGGCTGGAACAAGATGACGTTCTTTTATCTCAACATCTTAGCCCGGTAACATATGACCTTCCCCTCACTTGCGACTAGTTCACTGCCGACCGTTGTCCAGCTAACCTACGCACTTGGCCGACCAAGGTCGCCAACTATTATGCTATGGTAGACCGGGTCAGGTCGGCCAAAAGAACCAAGTAGGAGCGTATGGGTCTTTATGATGCTATCGCACTATCGGGGTCTGATATCTCCTACAAAATTGACCTCATATATGCATTTCTTGGTTATTTGTTGACTACCGCTAATGCTTTTGTTTTTCCTTGGGGATGATGACTCCCACCCTTCTTGATGTAACGACGATATTAGGCCTTCCGATACTGGAGCCGAAGCACCTACCCTGAGTGAAATCAAAGTTCCCGACTTGGGGATTGTTGTTTCAAAAAATTCTTCCAGCTATGGTTCTTTTATGTCAGCTAACCTCCGAAGTTTGCCTCATCTGGTCGATGATGCTAGCATCATGCTTTTCTGCTCTATTAGTTTAGCCGTTACTTCGTCTGTACGGGCTCTCGTGCAATTGTCAATGAGTTGGAGATTTATGTGGCTTTGACCTTTTCAGGGGAAGATGTCAGTTGGGCATCCCTCTTCTTGGCTTACTTGTACATGGCTTTGGGTGATGCTCAGGCTAGGTTAATGGACTCTCAAAATCTGGATACTCCGGCCGGTCCTTTGTGGTTCTTACAGTTATGGATCACTTTGTATTTTCCAGAGTTCATCCCTGACGATTTTGATGGCAGTCGTTCTCCATTAGCTCTGTCGGTGTTAGCCGACACTCTTCGGGGAATACCTCTTGTGCCCCAGGATGTTCTCACTGCAGTCTCCACCCTGCATGGTCTGTCTCGAGACCATTACGTAGATTGGCAATCAATCTTTGAACAATGGGCCACTCCCGACTGGGTTCATTACATAGCCGATGACAACCTTTTATTCGCTCAACGAAAGGTCATGAATCGAGTGTAGGGTAATATCCTTACGGCTAGGGACCTTTTGGGATGCTTGAAGCATAATTCTAGGCATAACAAGTTGATCACGAGCCTTATAGACCCAACTTTGTGGCACGACAATTTGGTCTGACTCAGCACATACCATGGCCTCACCGTAGTGTTGCTCATTCGACCCATCGTTGCTCTCTAAATATCAAGCAGACAGAGGAGGTAGCCGCCCATAATCTTGATAAGCTTGCCTCTTTCGTTTGGTAGTCGTTCTCCCCAAGGGCCAACACCATTATTGCTTTTGCTGACTGGTGGAAGGTATCCAAAGAAAGATTTTTCCAATCCTCTTTGGAAATTTACTACAATCGACTGATCCAAACAAAACAGAGTGATCGGCTAATCCAGCCGAAGAAGAAAAACCCAGCAGACGCTAAGTCAAGGACAAAAGAGGTCCCTTCAAAGGTGGTGTCCATCAGTTCGGCTAGTCCTACTACTTCTTGGTCTTCTGTCAGGCTGCGGCACGCGAAGAGAAAAGGTGAATTATTTTCCCTCTACGTATATGTTGGCCATAATCTCTTATACATTCTAGGCTAACACTTCTTATGTATCTCCCTCAGTGTTTGTTGATTTGGAAACCACCCTTACCAAGGGATCTCCGTTGCCTAGGCAATCCATTTTAAAGCAACTCGTGCTAGGTGAAGGTGTTGTTATTTATGAGCATAATGAAGAAAGATCTTGTGGAGCTGAAGTCCCTATTTTTGAAGAGGAGGATGATGAAGTATATCTCTTATTTGCCTTGACTACCTTTGTATCGGCTATCTTTCCTTACTCATGTTTCTTGGTTTTGTTTTTCAGGAGCCACTCTTAATAAGGTGTGATAGGCGACGGAAAGTACATGATGCCTCTCTCCATGTCGGTGGGACGTCCTATTTGTTTTGTACTTTTGAACACCCCTAAGATTCTCCATCGGCTAGCCTCGATATTAGAAAGTCTCATGTTGAAGCAGCCGAAAAGTTTGACGTAACCATAGAGGTATATATTTTTCTTCCAGTCTTGTTACCAACTCTCTCTAGACCCTTGTCTCTTTTCGAGACTGTCCTTTTCTGTACAGGAGACTGTTAGAGGTAATCTTTTGGCTGAAGCCCACCCAACTAATGGCTCAGTGGTACCAACCGAAATCATCCCGGAAGATGTCCTTTTATGCTACTTTAGCTCAATCGACACTGCATCTCCACCAGCTTTGCCTATTGGCGTCCATCGAGAACGAGTCGAGGAATCTCTTTCCAGGGGAATTCCAACCACCAAAGAGGAGTTGCATGCTCTGAGGGCCTCTTTGCTCCGATTGTAGAAAGAAATAATGGATTCCCCGGCTCTGGCAGCCACTTATAATGACATGGCTTTGGCTCTGAATGATTTGTTCGCTTTCTATAGAATGACCAAAGATAGCCATGATGAGGTTGTCGCGACTCTACAACACTTGGGGTCTCTTCGGCCAGAGAAGAATCGTATTTAGACGTCTTTTAATGAGGTGAATACAGCAAAGCAACAAAATGGCAGCCGAAGAAATGATTTGCAGAAGCGTCTGTCCAAACTGTGAACTGATTTGGAGCAGATTCAGGCAGATATAGGGGCTATTACCCCGGCCATAGGCACCTTAGACTCGGCTATTAGTGCTCATGACTCCTCCCGTTCTTTTTTATTTCAGTAGAGCCTTCAGTTGGATAACAAAATCCGCGAACTCGGTAGCCAGCATGTGTTTTGGGAACTGGATCAGAAAGCATGTAGTGAACGTCTAGCCAACCTGGAGAATGAATGGACTTTGTGGAGAAACCGTCTAGTTCAAGCAACGCCGACAATTATTGCTCCCTCGCCAACTGATCCTGTTGTTGAGTTGTCAGCCGATACCCTTATGGATTTGCCATTCAGGGCCGTAATTGCTTCTATTATTCAAGAGGTATCGGCCGATACTCAGGCTTTTATCGAGGCCCCATCGACTGTAGTGGCTGAGCCTTCGCTGGGTGCTGAAAGGAAGGTCCATGTAGGAGCGGGAGCGACTGAGGTAGTGGCCGTTGTTGTGGCTGGTGATGAAGAATGGACTGCAGTGATTAGGGAATACCAAGCAGTCGTGGATTCGGCTAATCCTGAGACTTTAATAGCTGATGAAGTAGTGCAGTCTTTGATTGGTTCAAAGCCGACCAATTCGGCTTTTTAATTGTATCGACCCCAAATCAAAGGGTCTTATTATTATGAACAAGCAGTTGGTCTGTGGCTGTCGTTTGCCCGTACATTCCCCAAATCGAAGGAAATTAGCCTCTTTTGCGACCAGGCAGCCGGTCTGTGGCAGTTGATTACTTATGCATGCCCCAAAATCGGTGGGTAATATTTCTTCAAAAATATCTATTTCTTTTCCATGCATGTTCATCGCTTGATATATATTGTCGACAACCCGTGGGTTCGCTACGAAGGGTTCTTCTCTAGTTTGGCGATCATCTACCGATTATGACTTTTCATTTCAATTGGCGGGATGATTTTCCAAACTAAGTCTCCTTCGGCAAACCTCTTTAAGCTCTATATGTTTGTCGTATGCCTTGGCCATTTTATGTTTACCGGCTTTGACTCTCTCTATTATTGTCAGACGATTTTTATCCAACTGACCCAACTCCATTGGCATGGCCTGCTGATATTCTTCCAAACTTAGAAAGTTTGGTTTGGCCATCCGTAATGATATTAACTTTTGAGGACAACACTGCATCTTGGCCATAGATTTAGCCGATAAGATGTCGTCCTCGTAGTTGTGGATTTGGAGTTTCTGATAGCCTATTTCATTTAAGACCTGTCTTTGTAAAATGAGTTTATTCAAACTTTGCACAAAACATACACAACACGGTGTATTGAATAATACTCGAGTTTTGTACAAGCGTATAACAAATACAAACAAAGCTAGGCATAAAACTCCTATAGGCAGCTCAAAGGTTGTTGGCCGCCAGATCTGGTTTTCTGTCATGGTTCCCCATCTACGATGCCTCGGCTATCCTTGCCTCAGAACATAGGACGGTCAGCCGATGCCACATGTCACATATGGTTTGGATTTCCTCAACCATTTAAATCATCCAAGGTAAGTCGTGGTTTGACTAATTGTTTTATTTCAAACCCTCGCGAGGTAAGATTACAGGATTCCCAAGATCCTTCTTCATACTGCTCCATGACGGCTATGGGAACCACATAGGGTGAATAGAGGATAGCTTCTACGTTCTGAACCCCTGGTTGGAACAGGTTATCATCCGCTGAGATGATTTCTATCTTGTCTCCTACCCAAAATATGAGCTTTAGATGCATGGTAGAAAGAATGCATTGGCTCGTGTGAATCCATTCTCGGCCTAGCAGAATGGTATAGGACGACTTGCCATTTATTACTAAGAAGGCAGACCTGACCGTTTTAGGACCTACAGTGATTAATGCTGCTAGAATCCCCAATGTTTCGGAAGTCTCTCCCATAAAGCTAGCCATTTTCATGTTAGTTGGGATGAGATCTTCTCTGGTTTTGCTGAGGATTTTCAAAGTAAGCAGCGGTGTCACATTCAGCACAACCCCATTGTCGATGAATACTCGGCTAATGGTTTTATCGTTGATGTAAGCCTTCATATAGAGGGGCTTGAGGTGTTTAACCATATCTTCTGTAGGTGCACCAAATACGGTGCTCAAAGTGTCCCTAGCTAGGGTATCAGCTATTGTTGCCCATTATGCGTCTTCTACGCAAACATCACTTTCTAGGATATCCAGCGTGGAGCAGCTGGCCCAGAACTCACATGGGATTAGGCTGACCATCTCAATGTCTGCCCATATCTCATCAACCAGGTCATGGCTAAATAAATCGAGAATGGAATTCCCTCATTCATTCAATTCGACTGACCAGGAGCTCATATCTTCTATTTCTTAGAGATAAATGGGGATCGGTTCGGATCCTCTGACTGACTCATTTGCACGATCTGTGGGATTGCCTCAGTTAGAGGTCCATCCGGGGCCACATTCTCTTATCGGGGTTCCTCCGTCGGTTGTTGGTAAGCTGTTCATCTAGCTCTGGTTGACCCGACGTCTCTCAGTCAGGCGACAGTGCCCCTGAAGCAACTGAGTCGAATGCCCGCTCGATAGCCTCGGCTATGGCAGACTCAGGAATATCCTAATTTTCGGCTGCCTTGGTGCTGGAAATTAGATGCAATGTCTGTTACATCATACGCAAGGCCTTGACACATTGCATCCGTCTTTTCTGAGTCCTGGATGCGACTCTCGGTGGTGCCTCTTTCTTTCCAAGAGCCAGATTGATAGACCACCTCCCATTTTCTGTGTTGGCGACTGGTTTAATCATTCTTCGGGGTCTCGTCTGGTCCTCATTTCTCATCATGATACGTAAGGACGAAACACCCTCATTTATGTTAAACTCGACCACCCTCTGTTTGGTTTTAGGGAGTGGTTCTTCATTTATTAGAGGCATGCTCGGCTGCCTATTGGTTGGCATCCATACTTTCCCCCCAAGCCTATGCCTGGCATCGATAGGGACCCTTCTGAACCTCATGGTTTATTCCTGGAGTTCTTGTTCAAAGTCCATTGGGTATATAGGGCGGCTATGAAAACTGCTCCTAGTTGGTTGTATGTCATCACGAATGTCATGTAGGCTGCCTAACCGGTTGAACACAGAGGTCTTTGTGGCCTTCTTCCCTTCAGTAGGTTTCTTTGGGATCCACACCCTTTTCATCGGTTGTTTCCTTTTGTTGTCCCTTGACTCATCGAGCTTAGCAAAAGATACCATAGATATTGGTACCGCGGGAAAGGGGTTGGTATTAATGGATATTTCAGCCATACTCTTGTCGGCTAGCTTGAACATCCCCTACTTGATGCCCTTTTGGATCACCTTTCTGAAGATCATGCAATTAGAAGTAGAGTGACAGTATGAATTATTCCACTTACAGTACTTCTTATCTTTGAGTTCCTCGGCAGGCGGAATCCTATGACCATCAAGCAGCCGAATCTGCTTATCTTTGAGTGGACTATCAAAGATCTTATCTGCCTTCGTGATGTCAAACGAGTAATCGACCCTGTCATCGGATGGACTCGTCTCCTTGCCTTTTACAGATTTTAAGACTGGGAAAGAGTAAACCTTACTCCTAACAATCTTGGCCACCATTACGTCTGCCGTGCAATTGGCTGACTCTAAGTCAGACTCAACCGCTTTAATGATGGATACCAAGTAGGAGCCTTAATTTCGGCTGGCTCTTCTCCGCTCCTTCTCCTAGACATAATGCTCTATTTGGCTTGCCTTTTCGACCAACTGGCTCAGGTCAGAGCACGATTGTCCTACCATTTTCTCCTTTAACTGAGGGTGCATGTTGTTTATTATCATGTGGGCGCACTCAGACTTCAGGGAAGTGTACAGTGTATTTTCCAACCTTCTTTCTGAATCTCTCGATAAAATTGATAGTCGATTCATCGACCTGCTGCTTGAGATTCGTTAGATCAATCACGGTAATATGAGGTTGGGGCCAATAGAACCTATTATGGAAGCAACCCTCCATGTCAGCCCAGCTCTGTACGGAATCAGGAGCCAAAGAGGAGAACCATGCAAAGGTTATTCCCGTTAAAGAGAGAGGGAATAGTTGCAACTTGTGATACTCATTCTAGCCAGCCTCGCCACATTGGGCAGTAAATCTACCGATGTGCTCGATAGTGGATTTGTCATCGTCACCAGAGAAGATGGCAAACTATGGTGTTATGAAGCCCCTCGGCAAAGGTGCAATCTGATCTACCCAATCGGGATAGGGCTTCTTATAAATAGGTATGTCTAAAGGTTTAAGTTGGATGTCGAAGTACCTCCGTATGGTATTAGTAATAATCTCCGGGTTTATCAATTGTGACGCCCCCTGCCGATTCTCAATTGGATTCAGCTGGTAGGCGTACTGCACTGGCGGCCTCCGTTCTGCACTTTGTTAGACATGGTTTTGAAGGTTGTAGGTGGTCTGTTGGCCATTATCAATAGGTGAGGTAATGCCCCATGGCTGTTGTTGGGTATTGTCAACAAAGCCTGCAACTTGTGCTTCTGGAATGGCTAACGGAGTCTGAGGATAAGGTGTAACGGTGTTCCATGGATGCTCTCCTCGGACGTCGGCCGTTCTTAGAAAGTTTACGCTTCCTGGAAGGTATGGATTGGGTACTGGCAATGACTACTGGAATGGTATTCCGCTGTAAACAGCGTCACCAGATAGTCAAGCTAAGTCATAGTCAGGGGCCATTGGCTGCCAATTCAGCTGGCCAACATTGTTCGCCTGCATCGTAGGGTTGTTCATAGAAACGTACGGCATAACGGGCGGCAATCCAAAGTTTCCTAGAGCCTGAACTAGTCTCTGAGCCATGTTGATCTGCCCATACTGCAGACTCGCTTGGTCAAGTGGCATAGTTGTTTCCCCAAGGTTCGGCGACGACCATGCAGTGTGCTGGTTGTTAGGCGATTGGGCTTGTGTTCCTAGGTGTGCTATTGGTTGCGCCTAAGTGGGCACTAGCTGATGCACATGCGGCTGAGGAACAACACCGGGAGTCACGGTCTCATGCTGAATAGCACCGCTCGTCAAAGGGATGGCAGAACTAGCCGAACATTCTCCTTGGTGCATTCGGTTGGTTTCCATCTCCCTCGCTTGCTGAACCTCATTATGTACCATCAGTTTCACAATGTCAGCCAATTGTTTAAAAACTTGGTACATAATGTCGTGGATGCCCAAGTCGATCTGTTGTCTAATAAAAGACGTGGTCATTATGGTTGGACCTTCAGATTAGCTAGATTCCTCCACGGCTTGGGTTGATGGAGGAAGTGGAGGGATATCCACTGATGTAGGCATATCCGAAGAGTATACTGGTTCGTTATTCCTTCTGGGAGGATTTTGTTTAGGATATGGACTGGACTCGAGGTTCATTTTCTTACCGGGCCTTAGGCGCATACGCCAAGAATGATCCTGGCCTGGAGAATCAAACTTTGCGATTAATTCACCTATGGTCCCACTGGGCGTGCCAAATTTGTTCTCGGTCCCAATTCCGCTATCTGCCGTTATATCGGCTGATGAAATCGGAGAAAAATTAATTCCTTAACTTAAGAGATTTGGGCTGGAAACGGAACTCTAATCTCCAGCAATGGGTTCCCCAACTACTCTAGAAAGCGTTAGGACGGTGTTATGACTAAACTAAGAGGTAAGAAACATGAATACATCCGAGTAAAGTAAAGGATAAAAGTAAAGATAGATAAGATTTGATTTGTTTGATTGATTATGTCTGTATATACAAAGAATAATCATATTTATAGTACAAAAAGGAAAAGAAACTGTACAACGTGCCCCCCTCCTATGTCAGCCATCAAGTAACCCACTAAGTTCAATGGCCGACTATGGGGGAGGTGGTGCCGATTTTCTCACCCTCTGCTCCTCTTGCTCGGATAATGGCCCTTTCTTTTAGCTGTTGTTGGTCATTATCGCTTACAGAGGTCCGAAAACCCTTTTGACTTGATCGTTGAAGCGTCTGCATCTGAGTGGGTCCCAGTCGTACCTTTAACTGACAACTCAGCTAAGATGCCTTAGTAGCCGGTGAAGTTCTTGTAATCGAGGGCTAGGAGTAAATTCGACTCCGGAATAATTTAGCTGTCACTGAATTCGGCTAAACACTTAAGTTATTTTTGAGTGTTAACACTTATAAAACAAGAAAACTCACTTATTTTCCTGAACATGAGAATGTTACCTCTTGCAGGTGTCAGCCAGTATTGTGACTGGTTGGAATTGTCACATCCTATATGTGAATCAAAAGCTCTAAAGGGAGCATGCATTTAATTAGTATAGAAATGTAGTATACTGCACCACATTAATTGCTGGAACTATTTCTCTGTAATATGTATGTACCACAATGTTTTTGTGTTTCGAATATAAAACTTTGATTTGGCGTGACCAGGCCAAATTCTTCGTATCAGCTCAGCTGCTCCATTTAATTTGGGACTAGCTACTTATTGCTATGAACGCACACTTAAGTATACGCGGTCGTATAAGTAAATATAGGATTGTAAGTCCATATATCGTACTCACGGAGACTTATGATCAACTATTTACTAAATTAAACTAATTCTAATTATCTAAACAAGAAATAGAATCCAAAATTATATTTATTGTTAAGAATCTCACATCGGATATGGAATGTGAACATGTACTCCTTATATGGACTTGGACAATCATCACCCTACAAGCTAGCTTTTGTGGTTGAGTTAGGCCCAAGATCCATTCTTTACATGGTATCAGAGCCAGAATCATTCAAATTCTTTGTTTACCTATGTTGGGCCCCCAAATTATATTATCCACGTTCTAGTTAACGAGGTCTGGGCGTGCGAGGGAGTGTTAAGAGTCTCACATCGGATATGGAATAGGAACATGGACTTCTTATATGGACTTGGACAATCCTCACCCTACAAGCTAGCTTTTGGGGTTGAGTTAGGCTCAAGATTCATTCTTTACATTTATAACTAACTAAAAATAAAAGAAAAATAAATAATGAACTTCAACCAAGAAAGAATGATTTTTTATCGGAGAAAAGATAGATCTAGGGCTATGACCATTAACAATCCAATCGAGTCTTTCCATTGTTACACCCATTGATTTCCCGGAATTACTAATTGACGGGTTCACGTTAACTTTATCCGAGTTGCTCAAAAGCATGTAGATGCTACTATAACGTCTATATTCCTATGATCGCCAGAGGTAACAAGAATGCATTTATATATTCGTATTCAACTAAGCAAGGCTAAAGGGTATATTCCTATCCTTAGTAGTGAAACCTATAAATACGAACAAGCTCTATTTATTTTTATTACACATGCAAATTTTCTATCCCTAATCCAATTCACACGCCACAGATAGTGTTTAATTAGTGATCAAGTAACTAAACAA
The DNA here is from genome assembly GCA_034509755.1 of Anisodus tanguticus. Taxonomy (NCBI): domain Eukaryota; kingdom Viridiplantae; phylum Streptophyta; class Magnoliopsida; order Solanales; family Solanaceae; genus Anisodus; species Anisodus tanguticus. The sequence continues at coordinate 14,220,410 of CM067544.1, forward strand.
TTAAGCTCATGAATAAATAAATAACCAAAGATGAAAAATCAATAGATATAAACGATAATCAAACGTCAACTTTCATAATAGCGTCAAAATCCTGGAACTAAAGAGTTTAGCTCCACATAGACATGAAGGAAAAATAACAAATCATCCGAATAAAAATATTAAAACAAGTATTACAGAGAAGAGAAGGTAAAATCATGTAATTCTGGTCTCCACAACGGCTCCAAGCTCTCTCTAGGTCTAAAGTTAGGAACTAAGGATCAAAAGTAATCCCAAAGTTATGTAAAAATCGTGCAAAAGATGTATTTCTAAGGTACCAAAAGGCCCAGGCTTTTTAAAACCAAATCCAACTCGGACCGGAAAAAACAGCGGGCTCGCGTCACACCCGCCTCGCGGGTGCAATGCGGACAGAAAATCAAGATTCAGAGACCTGTAGTCTCGGCGTCTGTGACGCGACGCGTACTGAACGCACACTTGCCCAGGTACGTTTTGTTTTCATTCTTTGCAATTCAATATGTTATTTCTTCTTTTGCATTGTAGTCAACATAGGGGGACAAACTCTTATGGAGTGTCTCCCTTCTCGTCCCTCTTCCTCTTTTCCTTCTTTCTTCTTTCGCGTTTTATTCTATTTTACTCCAAATCTCGTTATCTTCACACGATTTTATTTCTACATAATAAAAATATAATATTAACACAAATTACTATAGTTTATATGCAAAAGACAATTTAATATTAAAATGTGAGGCAATATTGGCTATAGATATGCATTTTAGGCCGAACATCACTAGGCCAGCTTACAGCTTTATCTAATTTCGAATTTTGTAATTTTAGTTCCATCTTGTACACTTCAAATTTTCCTTCTTCTTCACTATTTGGATTGAAAGTAGAGTCAAAATCTATCCAAGAAAAGAAAGAAAAAGAGGAACAATTAAATAGGGTTGTCCTTGATGGAGAAGAAATTAAATAATATCTCTGCCTCAATTTAAGTGTCTTAATTTCCTTTTTGGTTTATTCAAAAAAGAATGTCTTTATCTATATTTAGTAAGTTAACAATTCAAACATCCTACATGACAACTTTAAAACCACAAGATTCAAATGACATTTTAGTACATTACATACATATTTAATTTAGGATCACAAGATTCAAAAATCTTTTTTTATTTCTTAAATTTTATGTCAAGTCAAACTAAGACAATTAAAATAAGACGGGGAGAGTATAATTTGTGAAAATCGAGGGGACAGTGAAAAACACAAATGCTTTGCTAAGAATATGATTTGGTCCCTAGTGCTTCTCATAAAGAAGTTACAAGTTGCCCTCTATAGGAATTAATCTAATATTGGTTGGTTTCATATGCAGAAGAGCAAACAGAAGTGAAGTCTCTTAAATGAGTGTCATATCTGAATTTTTCACGAGCATAAGCTAAAAGCATTAAACACACATGCACAGTCAGGGGCGGAGGTAAATAATTCATCTGTAATCCGTCGTTGAAAGTTACAGTATATAAATATATATCCGTAATCCGTCGTTGAAAGTTACAGTATATATAATTGGTAAAGTTAATGTTATGTGACCGGAAACTTAATGTTCCGGACTGCCCTTTTTTTTAAAGTTACACTATATATATTTTGAATATGTTTAGTGAAATTTCTAACACCACCCCACAATAGAACTACTACAGTGCATATCATGATTTCTGTTCGTGAAGAGAAGAATCAAAGCGTTGGGATTAGAGATGGCAGTGGATCCTGGATCCGGTCCGGATCCAGATCCGTTTTATCGGATATGGATCTTCAAAATTTGGACCCGACGGATCCGGATCGGACCCGGATCCGTTTCTGACGAATCGGATCTGGATCTGAATCTTGTATTTGAGATCCGTATCCGGTCCAGATCCGACCCGTGGATCCATTTTTATTAAATATATTCATAACCTAGAATGTAAGTTTATAAGTATTTTCTTAAAATTGCTAAGCACATCCTTGCAAGTTTAATTTATCCCTGCGTTAACTCAAAAACCAAAAAATAAAGAGGTAACTTCGATAATAAAATCAATGTTATATTAGTGAATGACTAACATCTCCATAGACAAGTAGTTAAAATTATATTCACTTCATTTGTGAAGATTCCAAGCACATGCAAGTTCAGTATTGTGGAAATACTAGTCAGCATTTTCCACAACTATTGTCATTGTCCAACATTTTCAATTAATAGCTCATAATCAAAACGAGACAACGAACAAAATATCTCATATGAACATTTCAAAATTGAAACACAATAAATTGTTAGCAAGTAAAAATCGTTTGTCAGTTCAAAAGAAAATTCTTAACAAGGTTACATTCTTAGCAATGCAATTTTTTTTACATGTGGATCCAAATCCGATCCGTGGACCCGGTGGAACCGATGGATCCGGATTTTGATCTGATTTTTATGAACCCAATGGATCTGGATCCAGATCTGGATTCAGGTATGAAAAACGGATCTAGATCTGGATCTAGTAGGATCTGGTCCAGATCCTATCCGTTGCCATCCCTAGTTGGGATAGTTACCTTGTCCTTCTTCGAGTGGGGAAGCAAATCTAGAATGCGCTGTGTATGTTTAACAATATACTCCTTCAGTTCGCATTTATTTGTCCATTACATTATAAAAAATTATCATGTTTATCCTTATCATTAATTACGTATTCCTCAAATTATTTTCTCATATTTAAGACTAAACATCAATTAATATGCGTATTGTGATAAAATATGCATATCAATGTGCAAGTCCGAACTGAGCAGGTAAAAATAAACGAAGGAATAACATATATAAAAGAAATCAAAATATACTATATACATATTACCAAATTATAATATTTTTGAATTAACTAAATTTAAATTTTGAATTCGCCTCTAAATTTGATTTTAAACTTAAATCAACAAGGTCGATAAAGTTTGATTCCCTTACTGGGCAGGGGTCAGGCTGATTAGTTTTGCATTAAATATCTTTGCTGTCCTATGCCTATCCATCTCTCCTTCTTTGCCTCTCTCTGTGCTTCTTCTTTCATTAACGCAGTGAATTTATTTATGTACGAGAGAGAGAGAGAGAGAGAGAGAGAGAGAGAGATTCCCTTTTCCTCTTCTTATTTATGATTCACCCTTGGTTGGTAGGACTGGAGTATCACCGTCATGGCCATCCTTTTCTTTAATTTCTTTTCCTCTCATTAATTTTCTTGAAGTCTTTTTGTGTTATTGAGTTATGATACCATGATCGTTTCAAACATTTTGGGGTCATGTTCTAATTCGTAAAAATGGACTCTTAATATAAGTAAATATACTGAATCACTTTACTTTGATTGGGCTAAGACCTTCAAATTATGAGCCTTTACAATAAATTCTGACTAATACTACTTAATAAAAAATAAAAAAAGGGATCTCTAAAATTTTTCGCTTTTTGAAGACCTTGTATGGTAGCACAGCTCGCACAGCCCAAATAGAGTCTGCCCCCCTCCTCTATTTAGAGTTTAGAGTAACAAGTTTACCCTTTGTACTATTCTATATTTTAAACAGTTATGGCCTTTTTACCACTCTTTTACTGTTTTTTTGTATTCTTCTTTTGAGTGACTGGTTACAGTTTTCTTCTAGTCTATCTCTAGACCACAAGAACTTAAATTTAGTTGAACCTAGCACAGGTAGTTATTACTTAGTTCCTATGTGAATATGTTAGTACTAATCAATATATAATATTATAATTTGACATAGATAAGTTGATGTGATATATCTCTATGACCAACAATGTTATTTATCTTTTTTCTCAATTTCTTATATTTTTTTTGATATTTTTCTCCAATTTATTTAATACAATGAATGAAATAATAAAAAGAGATTGATTCATAATTAGCCCAGCCAATAAAGGAGCCCGATATCCATTTTCTTAGAGCCCACATAGTATATTAGCATTTAATACCACGTAGTATGCTATAGCACTATCTGTTTTGTTAATCTTTCTCTCTTCTTTATTTGTTTTTTCACCCTTTATTTTGCTTTAAAAAATTACCTTCATAACTCACCTATTTTATTCCTACTCTTAATAATATTTTTAACTCTTATGCTATCAAGTTTTCAAATTCATAAAAACCAAATATGTAATTTAAAAAGTTAAGATACCTTATGGTATTCCTCCATTTTTATCTATATAAATTCATATTTTTTGTTTTATGAGCCTCTACCCAAGATTGTCCTCCATTATTATATATATTTTTGTTTAACTTGAAGAGAAGAAGACGCTTGAATGGTGAGCTTGAAAAATTATGCCTTGATTCAGTAACTTGTTCTTTTATTTTAATGATTAAGATTGTAATGATGTTTGTATTGTATTATTTTCTTCTTAATTTATTTTTATCTATATACCTCTTTGATGCATCTTAAGTTTAATTTTATATAAAAAAATTATTGTTGTAAGTCTGTAATTTTTTTGTTCAAATTAGTAACTTATTTTTGGAAGTATGCTAACTACTAACCAAGTTTTATTTATATAAATTCATATTTTTTGTTCTATGAGCGTTATCCTCCATTTTCAGTATAGTATTATATTCATACTTTTGTTTGACTTGAAAAAGAAGAAGGCTCTTGAATGATGATAGACTTGTGAGAGTGGATATCGACAAGAGCTTGAAAAATTACGCATTAATTCCGTAGTTTTTTTATTTTATTTTTAATGACTAAGGTTGTAATAATTTTTGTACTGTATTATTTTCTTCTATATTTATTTTTTTCCTATGTACTCTATGATGCCTCTTACATTTAACTTTTATATGAATTTTTGATTGTTGTAACTTGTAAGTCTGTAATTTTTTTGGTTCAAATTAGTAACTTATTGTTGGAAGTATGCTAACTACTGACCAAGATTCATAATTTATAATTGATTGCTTAAAAGGAATAAATTTAATGATTGAAATACATCTTTTATTTGGTGTTTGTTATGTTTAAGTTTTTAGAACTGCCAAAAAATATGCATGGCGTGAAAATTTTAAAAATAAAAAGCAGCAAAAGGAAGGGAGAATAAGGTAATTTTAATTTTTTTTTATATACATGAAGAAGAACCATTTATGTTTTATTTAATGATTTTTTAACTTTGAGAAATGATGTATTTATATGATTTACTTTAAAGTTATTGTAAATTGCAAGAATAAATATTATGTTTTTTACTTCCAAAGAAGATGATCGTACGTGAATTCCAACATTTTTCCACATTAAATCAGATTGTACGTCTGAATATTTATAGAAACGACCGAATAGGTGTAATTTTTTCTTTTGTATTTTTTTATTTTATATATATAGTATTATTTAGTAAATTATAAATATTTTATCTATATAATATTTAGTAAATTATCTTTATTTTTATAACCGCGCAAAACTAGGAGGAAGGGTACTTGATAAGCAAAGTCTCAAGTCTAATCACATCATAATTAAATAAGTGAGAATCAAAGATAGATAATCTTAAAGACTTCAAATAATTTACTTCGACGGTTCAACTTACTCCAATTAGTATCCACCGTTAAAAGTAGACCTGTCCAAAGGTCGGTTCGGGTCAAGGCCGGGTCAGGTGACTTTTTTTTTCTGTTTGCCTGACCCTGATCCTATTTTCTTAAAAAAATTCCGACCCTGGCCCTCACCCTTCGAGGACCCTACGGGTCGGCCCTGACCCGTCAGAAGGGGGACGGAATTTGGCGGGTCGGATCGAGGATTTTTTTTTTAAAAAAAAAAATCAATACTGAAATTGACATTCACACCTACACTATCATGAAATTTCGACGTTGAAATCTATTGTGTATCGTGAGATGTTTACTAAAGAAAAATGAAAATTAGAAATCGATTTGGGGGAAAACACAAATTGATTGGGAAAACAGACGTTTTTCTAAAAATTGGCAAGCAGTTTGGCCTGCCCCGTCTCGAAAAAATATGCAAAATAAAAAATTTTTGGGTAAAACGAACATCCGAGCATAGAGTTATGACCATTTAAAGTTTCACCAATTTACAGTTACTTTCTCTCCCTATATTATGCTTCCGTGATATTAAAAGAACGACTAATAATCAGTTATCATTTTTATCTTATTTTATGTCGAGCTCAATGTAGATTAAAGCAATACATATATTATAAAAACATGCATTATATCACTTAAATATTAATGGCAAAAATATATATAAGTACAAAATAAATATTAATGAAGGAAAAATAATATAAATTATATTAAAAAAATGAGGGTCGGAGTCGGACATGTAAAATATTCTGACCTTGGCCTGACCCTACATAAGATTGGGTCCCCGCTTTTTCAGGTCGGGTGGCTCGCGGGTCAGCTATAAGCCGACCCTGGCCTTGGATTTTTCGGGTCGGGTCGGGTCGAGCCGGGCGGGTCCCCGACCCGTTGGACAGGTCTAGTTAAAAGAGATAGTTATAAAAAATTTAAACTTGTAGTCTTAAACATGACATATTTATATGACAATAAAAAATTATTATTATGAATAAATGATAAGTTTAACGTTAAATTATTTTTAAATATAAAAATAGGTCATTCATTTCTTTTTTTATAGTTGTGGTGTTCGGCCAGCTTGCACGTCCCTCGATTAAATTTCGTTGGATACATTCTAGGCTACTAACTCCCACCAATGCAGATATCGAGTAACTCTGTCCATCAAGACTTGAATACATGGGCAGAGAAAGCAAGTTCGGCATAACCTAGTAATTTGGTTCAAATTTAAAAAATTACTCATTTAATATGTATAAATTATTAATTTAAAATTTACTAATCCAAAAATACTAAAATCTGAAATTAATAAACTTCAAATTCTTCTATCATCACTACTCCCTAGATCACACATTTGAGTGCGAAAAAGTCATTCCTCTTGGAATGGATAAATAAGAAAATAAGATTATATAAACTTAAAAATAAAGGGAGTATTTAATAGACACTGATAATATGGAGAAAATGTTTACACCATATCAAGTCAGTATAAATGATAATTACATGTAATAATACCGTATATAAAATACCATTAGTAAAGTTGGAGTATACGTTATGGATTTTGAGAGAGAGAATTGAAGGAGGGGAAGGCCCCCAGGGGCACAGGCGAGTTGGTAAGTGGCAAGTTGATTGGGTACAACTACTCCGACGTCGCGAATTCGAATCTGTGTGGTGGCAGTCTTTGCTGAAATATTGCAAGGGTTGTTGCTGGATTCGTGTCCCGTTGGTCCTCTCCCTTACAGGGCTGCCACTCACGCATATCTCTCGATTTACATCCCACCTGACCAAAGGGCCTTTGGTACAGTTGGGGGGTTTCTCCTTCGGGACTTTCCCTTCACAAAGAATTGAAGTAGGGGAATATAATGGAGTTAAATGCAGTGGCCCTGTCCTTGTGCTTTGGTAGTCGCAGTTTTAAATGCAGTCTACAGAGAGAGAGACCACCCCTTCTCCTTCCTCCTTAAATTCCCCCCCAAGACATTCCCATCCTTCTCCGATCCATTCTCTTCTCCCCCTTTCATCCTCTTTGTTTTCCTGCCTTGTAGTAATGTTCACACGTCTTTAAGTTTTTTTAATGTCGTAGAAAGACTGCCTCAATTTAAAATAAATTGGAGTCGGCTATATGAATTCTTATTGTCCTACCTATCGACAAAAGAGTTGTAGTTGCTTGTTATTAGGGTTAGGACGTCTCTTGCCCTTTCAATTTAATTCTTCATCTAGACAACCACTCTACCTCCAAAGAACATGTCATCTCTTTGTTTATTTGCCTCATGGTAATGATCACTTCGTTCTACCACAAGAGAGGGTGTATTATTTTTTATGAAACAGTAACTTTGATATTGGCCTGGTTCACTCAGACGACAAAATGAAACTATTGGAATATTATTTGAATGGTGGAGTTTCGGTTTGATTGAGCCGTGTCAATATCTCAGTTTCTCTTTCACTATAACCCCATGTCTCCATAATAACCGGGTAACAGCAGGTAGGTGTTAATTCGTGTGAAAACATTACCATCTAGGGTTTGTGAATCCTCTTCTGCTTTGTTTTTAATATAGTTAATGTGTCTCTAATTTATAATTGCATTATCACCTACGGTTGTGGTGGAATGAGTAACATCCTTCCAACTTAATCAGAGGTCTCAGTGCTCAGGTTCCAACCCTGAGAATGAAAAAATCATGAAAATTCATGAATTATAAGTCAGTCTCAAAACGGGTAGCGGACACCGATTGAAAACAAAAAAAATCTATTTACATTTCTACCTCCTGTTTTGAACAAGTATTCATTGTAATGCTTAAGTTTCTTAATGTTCTTCCTTTTCATGTATGTCTGTCCCGTGTTTTCTTTTTTGGTTCAATTTGTGGTAAGAAAATATCGCAGCCTTTGCATTTGGCTAATCATCAAGCTTGATAATAAATGAACATTGTGCAATATTTGGTGGATCTGTATATCTACTTCCAGAGCGTCACAGAGGCGACCTTGTTTATATATATATGGTCCATCTTTTTAGTGCACAAGCATATTCAGGATCTTCTTTTTTTTTGGTTCCGTTTTGTTTTTCCTCTAAATTGATGGATTTGTCCTTTTCTAGTGTTAATGAAGAGTCCTTTTTATAACATTCATTTTCTATAACAAATACTCCCTCCCTCCCTCATATTACTTGATCATATTACTAAAAATATATATTCCAAATTACTTGGTCACTTTCTAAAAACAAGATAGAATTAATTAAGTCTTTCCTACTTTACCCTTGACATTAATTATTTTTTAAAGTAATCAATATTGATTAGAGTGTAATTAATTGAAGAGAGATAAGTGTAATGTAGTAAATTAAAAATACTTTTTTTATTTATGATTTCTTAAAGGGGAGGTGACCAAGTAATATGGGTCGGAGGGAGTATTTCACTATAAGGTCAAATTTTCTTTGACATCGACGTTAATATTATTATATGTTTTCTATAACAACATCGCACTATAGCAACCAAAAAAATATCGTGACAAACAATGTTATTACAAGAAAGTTTGACAGTAGTTGCACTTTTGGATTCCGTTCAATACCCTTGTGTAATTTGTGGGGAATTGATGAAAGATAAAACATGTTAGCAATTTAAGCGGGTAATCAATTTTAGGTAATGAAACTTATTATTCTTAATTTTAGGCAATGAAACTTATTATTCTTAATTTTTGAGCTCAGGAATTCCTATATGACTCAAGTGACATTGTAAAAAATTATTAATTCTTTTATTAACTTATTTATGTGTGGAATTTTATTCACCAATTGTTTCATAAAATTCTTGTAGGAACAAATAAGAAGCATATGGGGTTGTATTTAACTCTTTCCCCTTATATAGCTTATTTGTCTTATGATGTCTTCATTAAATCGATTCATTACTTTCCTTGGCTTTGTAATTACATTCTTATGACGTTGTATCCCTCCTTTGTAAGAGTATCGTTCTCTAATGGAAAACGGTAAAAATTTTACCCTCCAACTATGCTTTATAGTTTAACATTGTCCTTCGTCAAACTTTGCGATCAAATATACCCTTTCCGTTAGCAAACTTGTTAAATTTTCCCTCGGTTGGATGAATTTATGAGTTGGACTCCACGTCGGATTCATGTAGACTCCACGTCGGATCCACGTCGGCTCACCCAATTCTTTTAACCCTATCTGTAACCCATAACTCGTAACTCGCTACCCCATCCTTTAAATAGTTTCAACCCGGTCCGATCCCTTTGCTAATCGATTCGAACTGAACCCTAGTTACGATCCCTTTGCTAATCGGGTTTAGGGGTACAAAATTTCCTCATTTTCCTTACTAATCGATAGTGCTAGGTTCTTCTTCTATCTGTTGTGTTCGCATTTGTTCAACTTTCGATGATTTTGCCGATTTAGCGATTAGGATTTCGTTCGTATGTATTCCATTTTGTTGTGTTTTTTGTTTCGATTTCACTTTGTCTTCAGATTTCTTTAATAGCACAACTTTATTTGTCAATGATTCTTACTGAGCCTAAATTTTGTTATTTCTGGGAACTCATCACTGCTCATATTCCATTTGTATTTGCCAACCAAAACATTTACCAATTTGAGTACCTTGAGATTGGGAAGTTCTTCAATGTTCGAACGATCTTCAAATTGTAATGCCAAGATATAATGGGCAGGAATATATCTAACTAGCTCATGTTTAAAAGAGTGAAAATATTCTTTATAAGATGCCCTTGCAATAGTTTATTTCTAAACTGTAATGCCAACATATGCTCAGTTAGTACTCTTACATATTCAAATAAAAACTGTCTGCAAAGTTATTATATGAATATATGAAATGTCTGCAAAGTTATTATCTGCAAATTGTCTACAAAGTTACATATTTGTCTGCAAAATTTGAAAGCTTTTGAACTGATCTCATAACCAAAACAAGGGCACTAAACTGGTATTATATACAAACTCTACAACTTGGACATATTCACATAAATATGAAGTTTAAAATATCACATAATCACAAAAATAGTCATAAATTATAACATGACATCTATTGTTACCACCCAACTAAATATTTACCAAAAGACAAATCAAAGTTGTTAATTTGTATTGTTACATCAGTAAATTCATCTTCACAAAAAAACAGACTTCACTAATCATAAGTCTTCATCATGTTTGAGACTTCTCAATCCCCTTCCTTGTCTTCAGCAACCTTGTTTGGTGGTTGATAAGGCATGTTGGTTGGCTGACTCATTCCAGTAGAATCACAAACAAATAAGATTCTTCTTGTTGGTGTAGCTAATGATTGCTTCATCCTGTCAACTATCCTAGTATTAGCTTCAGAAAATGACCTTGGCCTTAGTGATGGGTCTGGTTCTAGCACTGTTGTGGTGCTGCTGCTGCTACGCTTAAACCTCTTCACAATTGTATCATCCATCAACCTTGACTGTGCAACAACTTGTTTCCCTTTACTTTTCTGTCATTGCACAAAAATTAAATTAGTAAATTGTACTTGTGTCCAGTTACAAATACAATAGTGTTGTTGCTGCTACTGCTACAAATATTGGTGTTGCTACTGCTACTGCTACAAATATTGGTGTTGCTCACCTCAAGCTCTTATCGCTTTGCTTGCTACAAATATTGGTGTTTGCTTCGCTATCTTCACTACAAATATTGGTGCTACTGCTACAAATACTTGTATTTAAAGTGTTATCTTAGCACACCCCCTTGCATTATGTCCAGTTTGATGGCATGTAGAACATGTCATAGGTTTTTCTTTCCTTGAAGAAGACCATTCACATTGTCTTTTTAAGTTTTCATTCTTCACCCTTCCTCTGTTAACTTTGGGTCGACCTACCATCTTACATATTTATGGTGGTTCCATATCATGACTCTTTTCATATTTCCAGAATTTTGATCCTCTAACTGGTTGAAGTTTGTGTAAGTAGACTAGGGTTGGCTAACGGAACGGGTTCGAGGCAGGGCGGGTCCTTGCGGGACGGTGGGGGGCGGGACAAGGACTCTGGAGGGACTGGCGGGTTCTGCCAGTGTCCCATCCCGGTCCCGTCATTAAAGGGGCCCGATATTTATCGGGTTGGGGCGGGACGGGGTCGGGACGAGATCGGGTTTTCCAATTTTTTTTTTTTGCACTTAATTTTAAAAAATAACATATATATAAGTAGTATAAACACCTCAAAAATTGAGCAAGATAGTGTAATAAAAATATCCCAAGATTGTTTTTGTGCCTCTTATATTATTTAATAGAAATATAATTTTTTTGTAATACAATTGTCAAAATTGCAACTTTGTGGTGTTGAAAGTTGCAAAGAACATAGTAAAATTTCAATTAAAAAAATTACATATGTAAAAACACCTTTTTAGTTTCTTTATAATTTCTTGTGGTTCTTCGATTGGAATTGGTATTTGTTGGTCAAATTGATCGACGTCGCTTCCACCTCCGTCGGATAAGATGTCGTTTTAGTTTTCGTCTTCTTCTTCGTTGATCTTCGGTTGACCGCACCTTCTCCACTCCGCTCATATCCAATCTCTGAATAATACTGCAACACCAAGTTGTCTCCCGCTAATGAGTGTATGTGCTCTCCTATTTGAAATCTGCCGGCCGAAAAACACTTTCAGACGATGTTGATGACGCTTGAATGTTCAACACATCTCTAGCCATCTTTGACAATGTCTGAAATATCTTCTCATTCTCCCTCCAATATTTCAGCAAGTCTTCACGTCCTTCTTCATTGAGACTTGCTTCATACGGTACAACACCCTGCAAAACAAAACATCGAACTCGCTAACTTGGTTAGTAGTGTTACCACTATACATTCTACTTCTAAAGCTTTCAATACTAGCCGCAGAAACAACATATCTTTTTTGAGGTTGTGTTGAACAAAAAGAAGATGGTATGGAAGCCGGTTGGTTGCTAAAACTTTCTTGTTGGTAATATCTATATACTTTTTGCATTCATCTTCCACACTAGACAACACTTCTTCTTTAGTTTGTTCGATAGGTGGTGGGTCATTTGGATTTTTGGGAGTTGGAGGAGGTAGTACTGCTATACAATCATAAATAGTTTCAATAAGTGTTTTACAACCGTCTATTTTAATAGTCGATTTAATACAACACCAATAATATAAATAGTGGGAATAGGAATAAAATATTTTTTATTTTGATAAATTTTTTTTAATAGGTGCCTTATAAGCTAATTTTTCCATATATTCACTAAGTAGTACAAATATTAGAGCTATATAAAATAACATAGTTGAAATAGTAGGATAATATATACCGGAAAATCCTTTTGTTGCTTGAAAATATTTCTCTGAAAATACAATAAGTTCTGATTTTTTTTCTCAATCGCTATCTACAACCATATCAGTTGGAGTTCGATTATGGGCGTTAAAAAATAAAGTTATAGGTCTTCTATAGTCATAAGCAACAAGTAGTTGCTCGTATAAAGAATTTCACCTAGTGACTACTTCTTCGGGAAATTTTTGATAAGGTAGTCCGCAATCGTGACAAGTTTTTTTATAATCTTTTTTTCATTGTATTCTATTACTTTTAACAATAAAGTTTATAGCAAATTGTGTTTTATTAAGAATGTCTGCAAAAAGTATTAGACCATCCTTTACAACTAAGTTATATATGACACGCAAATTTTATATGAAAATGATTTGGAAAAGATGGAGTTAAAAGATCTTTTAAAATTCTAATAGCATAATTATTAGAAGAAGTGTTATCTAATGTAATAGTCATAATTTTATTAGTTATTCCGTAATAATCGCAAACTTGATAAATATTTTCTGAAATAAAAGTATTTGTGTGCCTATCATCTATATATCTATACGCTAAAATACATTTTTGCATAGACCATTTATAATTTATCCAATGACAGGTTACCGTTAAATAATCATGGCCGTTAGTACTACGGCATATATCAGATGTGATAGATACTTTACCAGGAAAATGATATAAGGAATAACGTAAATACTGTTGATATTCATGTGCAAATTTAAATATATCTCTCTTAACAGTTGATCTAGAAAACCCGTTAAAAGCAGGAATATACATATCTCTAATATAATGAATAAAACCAGGAGAGGGAGGAAATGAAAAAGGCAAACCCTCCACATCAACTAATTTTGCTATTGCTTCCCTATCTCTATGTTTATCGTATTTAGGGCCTACAATTCCCCCCGTCATAGGGTTAATTTGACCATGTACTTGGTCCGGGATAATAAGTGAACCTTGTCTCGACTGAGAGGGCATTGGCGCGCCCGATTTTTCAGTCAGGTCTTGGTTCCACCTAGCTTTGTGAAAGTTTTGTACGTGTCTCAATAAATCCCTGTCCCACCCTGACCTTTTCCCATTTTAAATTTAAAAATATTTTTACAAATTTGACACCTAACTACTTGATTCTCTTCGTCCCTATCCAAAAATCTCCATGCATCTGATTTTAATGGTCGTTGTGTTGGGCCTCGTCTCATACTAGGGGGAATAAGAGGTGTTCCAGTTGGAGGTGCACTAGTGGGTGTGTCATCTACATTAGTGGGTGTGTCATCTAGATCATCTTCTAAATTAAAGTCTTGTTGAATTTCAGAAAATATCTCATCGTCTAAATCTAATTGGTATATCAGGAAAAAATTCAGTATCAACCAAATCATCCCGTCTAGGAGTAGGATGACTAGAAGAAGTACCCTTGTCATTGTTACCCATGCTGGAAGAAGCATGACCCTTACCCTTACCCATAATCATACATTTCAATCCTTCCATTTTAATTATACAAATAAATAATTAAAGTAAATGAAATTAAGTGCGCTAAATAAAAGAAAGAAATAATAATAATTTAATGAAGGAACGAATGTACCAAACGTCGACGTAACGTCGACGTGTAATCGAGAGGTTGAAAATTAAAACTTTGCTCGATGGAAGATCTTCAAGTTAGTTGCCAACTTCACTCCCAAATGAATAAATATAATTGAATATTTAGTAGACAATGTAGACTTGTAGAGAGATAGATTGAGAGATTAGAGAAATTGTAGGAAGATTTGTGAGAAAGATGAAGAGAAAATGAGGTATTTATAGTTGGGGAATTGGGTTAAAGTGTAAATATAATAACTTAGGGTTAAAAATAAATATTAAGGGGGTAGGGGGGAGGTAAAAAATGGTCGTTGCACAACGATCAAAATATAAAATGGTTGTTGGTGCAACGACTATTTTGTGCAAAGGGGAGGGGTCGGGCGGGATCGAACCGGGATGGGTCTGGCGGGACTGGGGCGGGACGGCCCGGGCGGGACGAGCCCAGGTCTCGTCCCAGTTCGAGTCCCGGTACCATCTTTTTTAATATAGGGGTAGGAGGGGATCGGGGCGGGATCGGGTCGAGACTGGGCCGACCCGTCCCGTTGGCCACCCATAAAGTAGACTGACAAGTAAGTTGCCTTATTATAATAGGGGTGAAAGGCACCCTCAGCAATAGGATCCTTGTTTTTATGCTTGTATGCTCTTATAGCATGAGGACACGGGATTCCACTAAGGTCCCATGTCCTACAACTGCATTTCTTCAACATTAGATCCACAATGTGTGTGTCAGTTCCCTCGTACACTTCATACCCATCATTACCATTGAAATGCACTATTGCGGTTTTTCTAAATGCTACGCAAGTGTACGTATCGCAATTTGTAATAAATTTTGGTAAGACCGAGTATCGTCCACATAGATTGATTTATCAAGTACCAATTAACTAATCTTTAGTTTCTATTTGGCTAACGAATATAAGTGATGATTTCTAACTAAAGAATTAACAAACTAACATAAATTTCTAGAATAAAATAGCAATGAAAACACACGAGATTTAATTCATTAATGAAGGAATTAGGGTTTCCAATCTCCTCAACTTTCCACTCTATCATTCATTAATGCAAGACTAACGATTCTTCTTCTTATTAAGATAGCAGGTTAACTGAGATATTCTATATTCCGGTTAGGACATATAAAAACTCAACCTAAGTGAGAACTTTCTATATTTCTATGATAAGTTTGACCACATTGAAGGATTAAGATCAATAACCTAAAACGCTACACATGAAGTAGTGATACTTTCGTTCAAGATTAAACCTACGTCTAATCAACTATAGCATATTCAAATCTCCCTTTTCAGATCTCGATTTGAAATCATATAGATAATGAAAACTAAAGGCCAATTAATTCTCATTTAATAAATGTAAGTTGAATAGATTTTAATAGATGAAGAAGAACATTAATAATGCATTAAATCATAATAGAGTTTCAAGTGATTCGATGGAAAACCCTAATAAAGTAATTAGCTCCTAGACATGCTAAGAAAACTAATGAACTTAATATCCAATATGAACTGAATTAAAGTAAAGAAAAGCACAAGAACTTGAACAATAGATGTCTCTAATGGCTTCTTGTTCTCTTGTTTCTTGCCTCCAAAGTGTTCTCCCTTTCAGAAAAACGTTTCCCTCGATATATATCACGAAAAAACCCCAAAATGGACCTCTTTGCCCTTGTTAAATTTAGGGTTTTTGCTGCCCTGACATCGTAGGCGTCGTGGCTCCTCTATTAGAGCGTCGCGGCACTAATTCGCCTCTGAAAGTCATTTGCTCTCTGCTAGTGGGGCGTCGCGGCTCTTCAGCCTTTTTCGTCCGAATTCAATTAAATTGCTTTCCGAGCTTTCCAGGACTTCTTTGATTCATTTCTTGTGACCAGCTATGCATTTTTGTCCTTAATAACCGCCTATTTCATTTGGATTCGCCTTATTCCTTTCTAAATCGCTTAAAATCTGAAAACACATAACACACGCATATTACTGCACAAAACAACTAAAAGACAAACAAAAGACTCCCTAAAACACACTCTAAAACAGTACTAAAATCTACCTAAAATGAACCTCATAATTTTCAGCAATAACCACAAAGTCCTTGTAAATCTCTAATGTTGTAGGACTATAGTCATTAGCCCATTTATGCACCTGACTTTCATTGTCTACCAACATTTCCATTACCTACACAATATTAAAGTGTTATTTTTATGTGTTAAAACTAAATTAAAAATTTGAAATGGACAAGTGTTACATTTAGCCTGATAGCTTCAAGCATCTTGATAATTAGCTTGTGCCTTGCCTCCAAAATCCACTTGTTAAATGACTATGTGATGTTGTTTTCTACATTTTGATTCTTGCAAGTGGTGTCTAAGTAGGCTCTAACACAAGTGTCAACTGGGTATGTTAACAAGTTCTCAGCAATTGATTGATCCATCTCACCTATAACCTTCAAATGGTCACAAAACTCTTCATGATAAGAGTTACATGCACAATGCCACATTTTCTTCTTCAATGTTTCAGAACCACCCCATCTCTTCAACCAATTATGCTCTATATATTTAGCACAAAACTTGTACTTTGATTCTGGTAAAGTTGTCTGAATTGCATCAATTAACCCATGCATGCAAACAATTAGTAAACTGAAATCTGGACTAAAATAAGGCTGGCCAGTGGGCCGGGTAGGCTAGGTCCCGGTCTGATCCCGCCCCGAACCCGACCTTTTTTTTTAAAAAAAACAATCGGTATCGGGACTCGAACTGGGACGGGACATGGTCTCATCCCGACCCATCCCGTCCCACCCTAGGCCCGCCAGTCCCAACCCGATCCCGGTCCCGTCCTGATTCCTCCCGAACCCCCCCCCCCCCCTTTTGCAAAAATAACCGTTGCACCAACGACCATTTTACATTTTGGCCGTTGTGCAACGGCTTATTTTTTGCCTCCCCCTACCCCCTTAATATTTATTTTTAACCCATAAGTTATTATATATCCACTTTAACCCAATTTCCCAACTATAAATACGTCATTTTCTCTTCATCTTTCTCACAAATCTTCCTACAATCTCTCAATAATCTATTTCTCAACAAGTCTACATTGTCTACTAAATATTCAATTTTATTTATTCATTTGGGAACTGAGAGTGAAGTTGGCAACTATCTTGAGGATCTTCCATCGAGCAAAGTTTTAATTTTCAACCTCTCGAATACACGTCGACGTTACGTCGGCGTTTGGTACATTCGTTCCTTCATTAAATTATTATTGTCTGTTTATTTTATTTAGCGCACTTAATTTCATTTACTTTAATTATTTATTAATATAAGTATAAATTTATAATGGAAGGATTTAAACATATGCTTACGGGTAGGGGTCATGCTTCTTCTAGTAGGGGCAACAAGGGCAAAGATCCTATTTCTAGACAGAATCCTATTCCTACACATGATGACTTTGTTAATACTAAACATTTTCCTACAATACCATTAGATTTAGACGATGAGCTATTTTCTGGAACTCAATAAGACTTTAATTTAGACAATGATCTAGATGATACACCCACTAATGTAGATGACAATGCACCCACTAGTACACCTTCAACTGAAATGCCTCTTATTCCCCCTAGTATGAGACGAGGTCCAACAAAACGAATATTAAAATCAGATGCATGGACATTTTTTGATAGGGACGTAGAGAATCAAGTAGCTAGATGTAAAATTTGTAAAGATGTTTTAAAATTTAAAACTGGAAAAGGCCACGGTGGGACGGGGGGTTTAATGAGACACGTACCAAGGGCTCATCCAGCTAGGTATGCCCAATACGAGGCTTCAAAACCGGGTGCGCAAACGTCCGTTCCATCGGGACAAGGTTCACATACTGATACTATCCCGGACCAAGTACATGGTCAAATTAACCCTATGACGGGGGGAATTGTAGGCTCTAAATACAATAAACATAGAGATAGGGAAGCAATATCAAAATTAGTTGTTGTGGAGGGTTTGCCTTTTTCATTTCCTTCATCTCCCGGTTTTATTCATTACATTAGAGATATATATAATCCTGCTTTTAATGGTTTTTCTAGATCAACTGTTAAGAGAGATGTATTTAAATTCGCACATGAATATCAACAATATTTACGTTATTCATTATATCATTTTAATGGAAAAGTGGCTATCACTTCTGATATAAGCCGTAGTACTAACGGCCATGATTATTTGACGGTAACCTGTCATTGGATAGATTATAAATGGTCTATGCAAAAACGTATCTTAGCGTATAGATATATAGATGATAGGCACACTAGTACTTTTATTGCAGAAAATATTTATCAAGTGTGCGATTATTACGGAATAACTGATAAAATTATGACTATTACATTAGATAACGCTTCTTCTAACAATTACGCTATTACAATTTTAAACAATAGTTTAACTCCATATTTTCCATATCATTTTCATATAAAATGTGTGTGCCATATATATAACTTAATTGTAAAGGATGGTCTATCATTTTTTGAAGACATTCTTAGTAAAATATAATTTGCTATAAACTTTATTTTTAAAAATAATATAATACAACGAAGAAAAGAATATAAAAAAAACTTGTCACGATTGTCAACTACCTTATAGAAAAATTCCAGAAGAAGTACCAGTAGGTGAAATTCTTTATACGAACAACTACTTGATGCTTATGACTATAGAAAACCTATAACTTTATTTTTTAACTCTCATAATCAAAATCCAGCTGATATGGTTGTAGATAGCGATTGGGTAAAAATTTCCGGACTTATTGTATTTTTAGAGAAATTTTTTCAAGCAACAAAAGAATTTTTCGGTATATATTATCCTACTATTTCAACTATGTTGTTTTATATAGCTCTAATATTTTTATTACCTAGTGAATATATGGAAAAACCAGCTTATAAGGCAGCTATTAAAAAAATGTTTATCAAAATAAAAAAAAAATTATTCCTATTCCCACTATTTATATTATTGGCGTTGTATTAAATCCGACTATTAAAATAGACGTTACTAAATCACTTATTGAAACTATTTACGATTGTATAGCAGTACTACGACCTCCAAGTCCCAAAAATCCAAATCACCCACCACCTATTGAACAAACTAAAGAAGAAGTGTTGTCTAGCGTAGAAGACGAATGCAAAAAAGTATATAGGTTTTACCAACAAGAAAGTGCTAGCAACTTACCGGCTTCCATACCATCTTCTTCTTCTTCAACACAACCTCACAAAAGACATGTTGTTTCTGCGGCTAGTATTGAAAGCCTCAGAAGTAGAATGTGCGGTCGTACCACTACTAACCAAATTAGCGAGTTTGATATTTTTGTTTTGCAGGGTTCTGTGCCGTACCAAGCAGTTTTCAGTGAAGAAGGACGTAAAGACTTGCTGAAATACTGAAGGGGAATGAGAAGACCTTTCCGAGTAATAAGCAGTTCTCAATGCGAAGCTAGAAGTCATTTTCGCGAGTAACATGTTAGAACATGTGACATACTGACCCAGTACTCGCCTAAATTATTGAGAATCATGGAAGATCTTGTGAACTTATGTGAAGTCCAAGTTTATAGATGGTTTCACGTGTCTATTACTAACACTTGTTGCTAATACAGTGATGTGTTGTTATATATGTATACTGGCATTTCATTTAGGATCTCATTTAGCCGTTATAAACGAAAGTACGCAAATAATTATTTTTCTATATGTTTTATGCTATAAACGAAAATAATATACTTGTTAATTTTAAAATTTTAATTGATTTTCATATCTCATAAATTAAAAATTAAAAAAACTAATAAATTACAAATAAATCCATGACTAGTTGTACCATACCGATAAAGAATTGAAATCTAAGAAACATATGCATTTAAAATTAATTGAGAATTTAAAAATAATTTCAATTTTGACGTAAGAATTCTACAATTGCAGGTAGTTTCGTGAATTTCAGTCTCTTAGCAATAATATAACACTTGAATTGACAAAGAGTTTTTTCCAAATTTTCAACAAAAGGGAATTCAATAGCTTTCACTTGAAAATTGTCTAAGAGCTTAACCGTTGACTCTTCTATCTCACCTCAAGTAGCAATAGGTTGAGGCTCTTCATCAACACTTTTGTTGTCACCTTCTGTATTTGTTGTCTCTTGTTCTTCCGCTTCAATCACTTGTGTAATAATCTCTTCATTAGTGTAAGTTTCAAGGATTGGAAGAGTTGCGTCAAACTCCGTATAAGTGGTAGCATACATTGCTTGATTGGTGTTATGAGATAGATTTGGGCTATAAGTGATGACACACTACCAACCTCTTCAACAAGTTCTAAATTTTTACTATTAATATTGAGATTTTCATTTGTAGGTAAAATTTTGGTATTTCTCCAACAAGGGAGAATGACATTTCTACAATTGTATGTTGTTTCATAAATTACAGTCTCTTAGTGATAATATAACGCTTGAATTGATGAAGATTTTTGTCCAAACTTTCAGCAAAAAGGAATTCAATATTTCCTTTGATGATTGTCATAAATAGTTTGATATTTTATTTTTTATATATAATATACTTCTTACAAATATTATTACAAAATATTTTAGTATGGCTGTTATAGAGAGGTAATTTTATAAAGAATGTACCGCTATAATGAATGTTATTGTTGTTATAGGTAGAATATTGTTATAGAGAAGTAAAATATAACATGAAAAATCGGTTCCGGAAGAAAATCATGTCATTATAGTAAAAAATTGATGTGTATTTTGACCAACCTAATGCACAAGGAAAAATATTTTCATAGGAAAAATATTTTGACCAATCAAACATGATAAAATTATTTCATTAACGCTCGAACCTATCGCCATAAAGGAGTTGGTTCTGATATACCAATTAGAAGAAACTAAAGTTAGTGTCATATATTTTTCATACAATAAACTACAATTACATTTATACTTCGAACGAAGAAATATAAACAAATTATGTTTGTACTAATTCTAAAATTGGGATAGCCAAAATTGACAAGCATATATGTAAGATGAATCTAAGATCATACAGGGGAAAAAATTAAGATACAAACTAGAGATATATACGATCTTGAGCTGGGATAGAGAGATACATGAATCAATTCCGTGGTAGCATAAGGAATTGGTTGTCACTTTCTCCCAATACTGAGAAACTTATAGTGAAATTATATTCTCAATCACAATTGAGTCACTATTTTCAAGGAGACAGAATACATGCAGATTATTTTTTTATAACTATGGTATGACCTTTACTGGGAGGTCAAAATATAGTCGCACTCAATTTTGTCTAATATAAAATTGAGAAATATATGAGGAAACGTTATTAGACCCTAGTCTAATATTATTTGGAAGGATAATTTATCAAGGTTGTATTATATACACACTACTTTTGAAAATAGAGATGAAATCTAAATAATGACTAAGAAAGATCATTTATGTAAATCGAGATGTCAATGGGCTGGGATCGGCCAGCCCATGCAGGCTATAGAATTGGGTTCAATGTGCTGGCCATTTTTTTTTATGAAGGGCCTATAAAATGATAGCTCAGCCTAACTCTAAGTGGGTCATGGATTAGGACAGGCTAGCTCTTTAAAAATTTTCTTTTAAAATCTTTTGAAGTTTTAAAAAATCAAATACTCCTATTACTTTTTATTAAACAAAAATATGATATCAACACTAATGCTCTAAAATTAGAGGCATCAGAATTGATAAACAAATGAAAGTAACGTCTTTTGTATATTTCTTCTCCTAAGATAAGTTTATCTCATGTTTGGTTGGAAAAAAATTATGGTATAACTAATCTCGGGATTAATTATCTTGGGATTATAGTATTATTCTTATCCCTGTGAGAGGGTGGAATAACTAATCTCGGGATAAGTTATCCCGTGATAATTAATCCTGGGATAACTTGTTCCCAACCAAACGACTTCTAATAGCTTTATTTTTATTTACGTTTAGTCATTTAATGCAGTAAGTAAAGTAAGTGTTTACCCGCAAAGCCGTACAGTTGAATTTGTATATGTGGTCAAGGACACGTGGATCTCAAGTGACACGTTAGATAAGAATTCCAGATGAATTATACTGACAATCAGTAATAATAAGACAAAGTAAGGTAATGATTAGCTTGAGCCCTGTGACAGCTTCTAGGCAAAGTTACGATAACTTGTATGCAAGAACAAAAATCGAGAGAATATGAGTAATTATATTGTAATAACTAAAATGTGATGATCCTTACAATAAAACAATGTGCCTTATTTATACATGAGCTACACGGGTACACAACCCTCGAAATATGCTCTCATAAATACATAAGAATGAATGTTGTAATAATTGGACAATTAGTATTTCAAATGAATGTTGTAATAATTGGACAATTAGTATTTCAATAAATGTCATTAAAGCTATTTTGAAAGACGTATGACTTGTTTAGTAACGGTCGTCCGTTGCAATCCAAACGGCTCTCAACCTTCTGTATTACCGGTACCGCTTTGTATATAACGCTTCTGGTACCGCTCACATTTAATCGGTAGTACCTCAAGTTGACGTGGCCTCGACTCAGCACCATGCTCTATATGCCATGCTATAATTTGTACATCTATCTTTATGAATTTTACCCTATACAAATAGTCCCCGCACTTTTTGGGCGTAAACCTTACACTCTGGGAAGTAAATTCGAACCCCTGACCGAATGAACCTTATATTTCGGCGGGAAATTTAAAACGTAATGATTTCAAGACCTGTCAAATGTTACATCCATTCAATGCTTCTGAAACGACGACACTTGAACCATTGCTCTGATCGACGTAAAATGCAGCAATGATGGTGCACGTCGTTTCACCTCCAGAATGTTATATTTTTATAGCATAAATAGGAGGTCAAATCTCCTTACAAAAGGTAACTACAAACTTTACAACATCTCTTTCCTTCTTGAAATCTTCTACCACAATGTCATCCACCAAATCTTCTCCTTCTCAATCTTTCAGAACCATGACAACCCTCCAAGCCGTCACCATGGGAAAGAACATGTCTCCCCTACAACTCAAAAAATCGACTTGCACTCCATTTCTACTAAAATCCTTCCTTCGGATTTTGATTTTTCAGGAGATCTCTATGTTTAAAACAACTATGAACATGTCAAGAACTTTGAATCTAAGATAACTGCCAGGATTCTTCCCGATGTTATAAAAGATTATGGTTTTCCTCTGACATAGTTGTTAGAACAGTTGACCCCATCGATCGAGTGCACCAACATGTCGAAGGGTTTTCCATGGTTTATACTTATCCATTCACCATTAGTTTCAAGCTCCCTATGCTTGGGCCAAGTTACTCCGTAGATTTGGAGATTAGTCTACTGTATACAGATTTTAGCCAATAATGATGATGTTCCATTTACTATCGATCACATTTTTCTCCTATACTACCCTACTCCCATGGAATCTGTAGCCTCATTAACGCTGAGGACGACTTCGATCGCGGTTGGCAAACTCGCTTTATTTTAATCAAGATGGAACAAATCCACCAGCCATCTTTAGACCCATTCCCGAAAGTGTGAAATCCTTCTCGTGAGTATTTCTTACTGCAAATTTCACTTATTTGGCTTTCTAAGTGAAGGTAAATCCCTTTCTTATGCAAATATTGTAACTTTTCAGCCGTTTTAGTTGAACCATAACTAAATCCCGATCATGGAATACTATCACCTTCGAGTGGTGGAAAGGAAAATAACATGGTAAATTTTAGCCCTAACACTCTCTTTTACCCCGAATTTCCTGAGATTCTTTTTCATTTTATCTTTTTGATTTGCAGGGCTCTCGGTACGAAAATCTACATCCTAGAAAGTTTCATCCCGTGCAGCCACTTTGTCTAACATTCTCCCGTCCGCTTCTTCTAGCAATCGAAAGCGAGAGGCTAGAGACGAAGCTCTTGAGACCCAGTGGGAATTGGTTCCAGGGGGAGGAATCACCACCGGCTCATGGAGTACTAAAAAGCTATAAGTGGAAGCTAAAACGGGTCTTATTCAGATAGATGATGAGGAAAAGGCGAACAATGACAATACCGGCTCGATGAGTCCCAAACGAGATTCTCTGGCGGTGGAGATAATTGCTCCTCCCAAAGATCCTTCTAAGAACAACTCAATTTATACTTCTGGTACTGAGGCTGCGACATCTGCTTTTATCCCACATAAATCTCTCAATGCTACCCTTGAAGCTTTCCATGCACATCTTGCAGATTTGGTTTTGCAGGTAAATACTTCCTCTTTTTTATTGTTCTTTACGTACTTCGTACTTCTTCACCGGACGCAATTATTTTATCAACGGCCATGCCACTGCTCTCTCTATTGCGGATTTAGCTAAAGCGATGGACTCGTCCCCTGATGAACAGAAGATGAAGGAGGAAATCCAGCATCTTAGGGCAAAAGTTGAAAACCCTCGAACTGATCTTAGAGACTCGGACTCTCTTCAGGCCTCACTTCGGCTGCACTTACAAGATGTTGTTGACTCTCTTCGAGACTGGGAGAATTCCCTTCAGGCTTTACCCATTTCTTACATGACCCTTCAAGGGAGGAGAACAAGGTTGGCAGTTGATTTGGCAGAAGCCCAAGATCAGTTTTACACCTCCGAACACACCATCAACGAGCTCCAAACTAAATGTCAAAGATGGAAGCTTTGGAGGGATTTGGCTGTCCTTGAGAGCCACGTGGACACTTATCTCACCCAAATTCCACCTTTAATGGTATAATGCGACCATTGTCAAACATAGTAACTCAACATAGGTTGGGGTCAAATACCACAGAAAACACGATGAGAAACTAGTTTATTTGTATACGTATTATAACTTTACTAATTATTTTACTTCTATAGTAATCAAGTTGTTTGTTTGTTTGTTTGTTTGTTTGATCTACTTCAAAATATCAACATAAAAGATGTTTAAATTATCAAGTAATTGAAATGTTAGAGTTGTGACTCAATTCATGGAAGTGGTGTTGGGTTTAGGCTTAAGTAAGTGTATTAGTGTGGTATGGGTAATGGAGACTTGTGTCTAGGTGGAGATTTCTCAATTGACCCACCTAATTTTACTTTAGGCTTTCTCAAGCTTTAAAGTGTGACATTTATGAACACCCATTATGTACTCTTAGTTGATTCCCTTCTAATTAAAGTTGGAAATCATTAGATGAGGTTTAAAGCCCCAAGTCCTAATCAACATACTCATTTCCTAGAATGTAGTCTCCTTTCTCAAGTCTGACTAGAGACAATAGGCAAGAAAGAGATGTTTGCAACCAACCCTTTAACATTAAGTATGAGGGGTAGTTGAATCCCACATTAACACACATTTTTCTTTGTTTATTAAATACCTCAACTATCACATTCCATTATTTAATCACAACTCCAACCTAAATCTAGCCACTCATTGCAAATATTAAATACACAATACAATAATAAATGACACAAGACATAATGAATATAAAAAGATGTTTACAATGATTAATGATGAACAAAACTTATCTTTACTCAATGGGTCAAGAATCTTTTCTTGAATGACAAAGAAATGAATAATAAAGATGGGACAAGGAATATTCAAAAGGTGGCTATGAACTTTTGGAATCTAGATATGGAATAATATCCAATCACAAAATCCTAGGTGAGTATATATAGGGACCCAATTTGTGGACTATAATTATTTACAAAAATGCCACTGCACGCCACTCTGCGACCGCAGAAGGGGACCACAGAACATGTTTGTGGTCCGCAAAATGGACCTAGGGTTCGCAGAGTGGATCTTGATCTGAACTGTCTAAAATGGCGGCTAGAAGTGCGGTCCGCAGAAGTGCCTTGTATCTTTAAAGTTAATTTCGAACTTGACTTGGTTCCGAATAACTTAAAACCCTGATATTTCTTGTATTCGGAACCTTAACTTTTTTGTTAAAGTTTTAATAAGAGAAAGCCCTTATTTTTAATGGTGTTGTAGAAGATGACGTCTCCTGTTCATTATGACACGAATTTTTCGAAGATGACGAGATTGTAACATACGTTTTTATTCTCGTGAAAGATAAAAATTTACTAATCATAAAAAGGTTTTTTTATTAATTATTTTGACTTACAAATGTGAAGACAAGTCCGAGAATAATTCGGCTGCAATCTAGTATGGTCAGTCTGGTTACATATACTTTGAACTTTTATGCAGCCCTCGGCATCTGGGAAGTCCCTAGTATCGGGTGCTTGCTTGAAACACTAAAATTTCATAAAATTTTCTTCACTCCATTCCGGGTGTATATGTATGCCCCCCGAGTGTTCAGGAGTTCATGCTATAAAGATTCAAAATCTGGATAGCTCTCATCGGTAGTAAGACTATTGACATGCTTATTTCGTGATGCTGCCTCATTAAAAAACTATGTCAGAAAAACTCAATTGGGACAAAAATCGGACGAAGGAAAAAAGATTGCAACGCATGCTTTATCCTACTACACATAGTAATTCTTCAAATGGCTTACGTTCCAATTAGTAGGAAGTTTATTTCCTTATTGATCGGTCAACTAATAAGCTCCCTTACTGGAAATACTAGTGACCGTATACGGTCCTTTCCAGTTTGCGCCTAATTTTCATCCCCCACTTTATGAACGGCCATAGGAACACTACCAGATGTAATTTCTCACCCGACCGGTGTAACAGTTGTGCATGACGCTGACACTTATCTCATTTCCTTATAAACATTTTTGTATCTTTTTCGATCCGAGACAATAATAACCCCCTATGAGCTTTCTCATTAAAGATTCCGCTCTCGAATAATTTCCATAAATGCCATCATGGACTTCCCTCATTGCGTAATAATCTTCATCAGGGCCTACGCATCGGGCTATGGACCATAAAAGCACCTATAATAAAGTTTCTTATCTACGATGCGGTATCATGTAGTTTTGGTCCTCAGAGCTTTGGATGCTTTCGGGTCCTCCGGTAGCTTTTCGTTCACGAGGTAGTCCAAGAACTCATTTCTCCAGTCCCAAGTTAGGCTGGTTGAATTTACCTTGTCGTACCCGATGGGATCCAGCGCCGAATGCAATAGCTGAACAATCGACTCAGTTTTGGAATCCTCAGCTTCGGTGTTGGAACCTATTTAGCCAAGCGCTCAGAAAGTTCAGGCTTATGTAATACATTTTTAAGAGGGAACGTAGTTACTAAGACAATTGGGTGGCATTGAAAATACGGGCGAAACTTTTGCGATGACATTACTAAGGCAAAGCCAATCTTTTAAGTAACGGATATCGGGTATCGGCCCCCGATATTACTCTACTTACGTAATAGACAGGAAATTATGTACCTTTTTCCTCCCGAATTAGAACTACACTTACCGCTACCTCTGAGACCGTCGGATATATAAGTTGTTGTTCTCCATCCTTTGACTTTGACATGAGTGGAGGACCGGACAAATACATTTTTAGGTCCCGTAGATCCTGCTGGCATTTGGGCGTCCAAACAAAGTCATTTTTCTTCTTCAAAAGTGAGAAGAACCTGTGACATTTTTTTGATGACCGGGAGATAAACCTGCTCAAGAATGCCACTTGCTCAGTGAGTCATTGTACTGCTTTCACATCTTTAAGTGTGTTCGGTATATCTTCGATAACCTTTATTTATCAGGATTTATCTCGATCCCTCTATAGTAAACCAAGAAACCCAAGAATTTACCGGAGCCAACCCCAAAAGTGCATTTTTCGGGGTTCAGTTTCATATTATATTTCCTCAGCACCTCAAAGGTTTCTTGCAAGTGACTTAAATGGTCCTCTGCACGGAGGCTCCGAATGAGCATATCATCTATATATACTTTTATTATTTTTCTTATTTGTTTTTCAATATTTTATTTATTAATCTTTGATATGTGGCCTCGATATTTTTTAGTCCAAAAAGCATAACGTTATAACAGTAAGTACCGAAAGTAGTTAAGAATGATGTTTTTTCTTAGTTTTCCGGGTGCATCCTTATTTAGTTATACCCGAAATACGCATTGAGAAAACTCATGATCTCGTGTCCGGACGTAGCATCGATCATTTGATCAATGTTCGATAGTGGAAATGAATCTTTAGGACATGTTTTATTCAAATTCTTATAATCGATGCACATTTTAAATTTGTTTTCCTTTTTAGGTATTACGATTATGTTTTCTAACCAATCCGGATATTTTACTTCTCGGATTGACCCTATATTGAGTAATATAGCTACATCCTCATTAACAAACTTGTTATTGAGTTCGGCTATTGGCCATTTTTTCTGCCGTACTGTAGGGAAACTGAGATTCAGGGCGAACTTATGAGTTGTGACTTCTGGAGGGATGCCTGTCATATCTTTACGAGATCATGCAAATCAATTAACGTTAGATATAAGATATTTAAGAATCAAATCCCTCAGCCTCGGAATTAACCCGGTGCCCAGGTATACCTTCCTATCGGGGGTTTTCGGATGTAGTGCAATCTGCTCCAATTCCTCTACAGTGGACTTGGTGACGTCTGATTCATCCGCTACTTGAAAGTGTATGGGTACTTGGCACCGATCCGAAAACTCCTTCTCCGGATAAGCTGATTCTTTTTCTACCGGCGGAACCAGGTGAACGTCTCCTTGCACCGGCTCTGCTTCCTGTAATTGCTATTTGAGATTTGTCACTTCCTCTGGTTCCTCTATGGTGTACATTTTCCCGGCAGCAGGTTGTTCATCTCAAATTTGATGAATCCTCTTTGGTGTAGGGAATTTCACCAATAGGTATAACATCGATGGAACCACCTTCATATCATGTATCTACGGTCTTTCGAATATTGAATTATATCTCATGTCATCGTTGAGGACATAAAATTATGTCATCTTAATAACCCTCATCGCGTTTACCGCAATCCACTTCCCCTTTTGTGGTTTCACTCGACATGTTGAAACCTGAGAGGGTTCTGGCAGCCAAAATTATCTTGTCTTCCATATTCATTTTAGTTGAGCTTTCGGGGTCAATAAGAAATCTCTTCACCTAAAAGCAATCGGTACCGCTTTGCACATAATTAGACGTATGACTGATTTAGTAACGGCCGTCCGTTGCAATCTAAATGGCCCTCAACCTTCTGTATTACCGGTACCGCTTTGCATATAACGCTTTCGGTACCGCTCACATTTAATCGGTAGTACATCAAGTTGACGTGGCTTCGACTCAGTACCATGCTCTACGTGTCATGCTATAATTCGTATAATTGTCTTATACGAATTTTGCCATGTACAGTAAGTATCAAACATAACCTTGAACTTCCAATGACCATATTTTAATAAAACATTATAGTATATAAAAGAAAGGAAATAGTACAGGTAAAATTTTATCCATTTGCCAAAATAAGGCCATTAAGAAAGTTAAAATATTACAGAAAAATCATTAATGCTAAACTTTACAATATTACAGAAAAGTCATTAATCTAGCTAAACTTTACAATATTACAGAAAAGTCATTAATCTAGCTAAACTTTACTTCAACCACTCGCAACATATTCATCACTATCAAACACATTTGAATTCACTTGTGATAAAAATAATTTAAATTTCAGATCTTGATGACCAAGACATGATATTTTCTTTTTAAAAAATAACATATTTTTTCTCTTCTCGGCCCAACCCTTGAGTCAGATGGGCCAAATGGGGCTGGTGTTAAGAGCCTCACTTCTAGATGAGCTTGAAAAATCTTAAGTCTACCGTACCCAAGTAACTGGTTGGGTTGGACCGACCTCAAGGGTCAAGCCTATTATGGCGGTTCTAGACTTATCTATATATGAAAAAATTGTACAATTGTAAGTAAGCACCGCACGAAGTGTTGAAGAGGAATATACCACATCGGTGAGGAATGAGATCATTGGACTCCTTATACGTCTTGGGCAATCCTTTTTCATTTGAGCTAACTTTTGGGGTGTGAATGAGGCCCAAAAGGATTGTTCAAGCTAAGAAGTCCAAGAATCCCATCCCTCACCGATGTGGTATATTTCTCTCCGACATGAAGGTAAGTTTTTGCCTTTTTAGGGAGGTATATCTGACAAACACATGAGATCTCCCAGCTCAAATGGGATGTCGTTGGGCTGCAATAGTTATTTAACACTCTTTGATGACTTTCGAGCGTTTTGAGGTGAAATAGCTCATTACATATAAGTAAAGTATTAAATCATCAAAGATAAGTTAGCAACCGTTTGATACGAATCGAAGTTTCAAATATTTTACTCTCCCAAAAAGATTATTCTACTTTTCTTATTAGTTTGTTGTAAAAAGATTCACACAAGTCTATATTTAAAAATAATTTAACTTTATGAGATAATTTACAATTACACAAATATCTAAGATTTATTTTAGACAACACATTTCAAAAAAAATCTTTTATTTCTTAAAGTTTGTATCAAATCAAACTAGAACAATCTTTTATTGTATGCATGGTGCTTGATCGCTTTCATTGTTTTTATTGACAACCTTGTTTGTTTCAAGTGAACATAACTCAAATAACAATATAAAATTCATTGTTTCAAATAATATTCTCTTATCTCAGTAATTATTTGTTTGATGAATCTTTATTTAATAGTAGTAATATAAAGTTGTAAAATTTTACGTGAACATACAAAAGAGCATGTATAGGTGGACTAACTTCAGCCAAGATTAGAGTCAAATTGAGAGGATATACTTTCAGGAGGTGGCGCCTTCATGACCACTTTTGCCACCAAACTCCATTCTATAATTTTCAAATATGCCTTTATGGTCGTATAAAATGTTAGCAGTATCTATTTGCAATGTTTATAATCTTGGGTATATGTAACGTTTGAGCTAATTTCACATGGCGAGCCAAGCACAGAAACGATGTTGAGTATATAAGAAAATAAAATTTATACTTAATTGTCACGTTTTAAAGCAATACCGGATTAAAACCAAAAGACAATATCACTATACATGTATTTAACCATGAAGTTATTGGAAATCAAAGTCGTTCATGCACATCAAATTCTTGCCTTCTGATCATTAAACTATCATTTTGGGAACTTTAACGTCTCTTTTTCTCTCTCAAAACAATAGAATATTATATATGTGGTTTACATCCTAAACTAATTAAAATTGATACGTTATATATATATAGGATCATCAGTAAAGTAACACTAAAATTTGAATAAATTTGTATTCGACGAATTAATTCGAAATTATCATTTCTCGTAGTTGGACCTAAATTATCTTAGACAAGCAAACAAAAGGGAGCTCATTGGAAGTTGTAATTGAGTTCTTGAAAATTTAGTGCAAAATGATGCATTTAAATTAATAGTTATAATAATTAAAAGATCTATGGTGGATCTTAGCGTTCTAAAAGAGGAAGAAGCTACTTCAATTATATTTAATTGTTAAAAATGGAACAAAATATTGTGTGAATGACGGCTCATAATTATAATAATTAGGCTGAGCCTAAGATAACTAAAGTAGATAGGCAAAGGATACGATTTCAATTTCTTAATCCATTTTCCGCTTCATCGCACCTATTCTATTCTATCTAGGTGCAATGGATATTGGTAAAGATGTTAAGAGTGGCATTAAAATATAGCAATTGGGTTGGAACTTGCAAAACCTAAGAATAGAAACTATATACATGGCGACATGTTGATGACACCATATTCCCATTAAACATGAAAATGAATTTTAGGTCTTAACTAAGGTGCATACAACACATTGATGACTAATTTTGACTATCTGCATTTCATGTTTGATGGCTTTGACCTCACCTTTATCACTTCATCTGTCACCACTTGTTTGCGAGATAGAATTTTCATAAATATAATTTTAGTTTATTTTTTGATGGAAGGGACTCGGATGAGGCCCCTCTTGCTCCGCCCCTGACCGCCTAAATTTGTTTGCTTCTCCACTTCAACCAAATAGAAAAAAGTAAGGAAGAAATAAACTTCTCCCTATTTAATTTGTCATAGTATTTATCAAAATCTTCTTTTCCAAAAATACTTATATTTTAAAAAGTCTAGAAATAATTAGAGTGTGTATTTCCTGAAAGAAAATAATATAGTGAAAAATAAAATTAAATGAGCGTAAATTAATCAAATAATTGTTATCATTAATATTCTTCTAAAGGGTGTAAAGAACTAATACGATGACAAGTAAGTAGAACTAAGTGAATTAGTTTGCGCTTCGCGCGGTCATTAAAGTAAAATTTAAATATAGTTCAATAATTATTATTAATTTTTTCTAATTAAAAAGCATCAATCTTTGTTCATCAATTGATTTTATCTTTTCTATATTCTTTAATTGTAACACTACTGTTGTTCTAATAATATTTTCAAAGCTGATGACAAATGAAAAAATAAAGCTCACTTCAATTCAATTTAAGATCGAACTAATAACCATTCTTAGTTTGATCATATTGTATATTGCAAATATGCAGTTACGAATAATTCAACCAAAGTAATAGAAATTCGACCTAATGCGATTTCAAATAGAAAAACTTCAGAAACCTAAATGAGCATGAGTCATATACACAACACGTTGTTATTGTCAAGATTGTATGTCTTTTTTCAACCTACTCACTACCTTCTTGACATTATTGAAATTTCTCTTTCTTTTTTTCTTTTCTTTTTTTTTTTTGTAATTTTTCTTGATTGTCTATTTTTGTTTCTCATCTTTCTTCCCTTCTATTTCCATCTTAATAGTTTTCTTATGTAATCACTTCTTTCCTGAGTAAATATCACATATTGTCACGTAATTGTCAATATCTTTCATAACTGTTACTCAACTATCATTTCTAAAACAAAAATCACTTAACTTTGAGCAACTAACACAAAAGTCACTAAAATCACTTTCAAGTGTCTCTAAACCACTTCTCTATGAATAACTTATTTTTTTCTTTTAAAAATAAAATAAAATCTAATAAATTAAATTTTCATCTAAAAGATTCAATCCAACCCGACCCAAAACTCATATGAAAAAAGAAAATAACCTTTCATATTCTTCCCTTTTTGCTACCATTTTAAAATTACTATATCTTTTACTTTGTATTTTTTAATATATTTTTAAGCTTTTAAAAATTTATTACTCTATACATAAGCATTAATAATTTGTGAAATTAGAAATTTAAACAATAATGCAATGACCCGCTACAATAATACTTATAGTGTAAAAGTTATTTAACATATAATAAGCGGCCATAACTCCTAAAATTAATAAATTTAAAATAAGGCAGGTAATTGTTCTTATCACGTAAATTTGAATTTATGGTGACAATATAACATTTTACTGAGAGACTTTCAAGAATTGACGGTAAAAAGTACTTTATATGTTTCAATTTATGTGACACTTTTTATTTTTTGAGATTTAAATTATGTACACTTTGACCAATATTTTATAATGTATTTTTCATGATGACATGAGGAAAATGACAATTTATAATACTTTTGGTATATTTTTAAATATTCAATTTAGTCTCAAAAATTAATTTAATTCACTGTCATGAATCAAATTAACGGTGCCACATAGATTGAAAAGGAGGGAGTATAAAACAGGTTATCTTTTAGTTATGAGAAGAAACATGTTACTTTTTAGCAGATAAAAATGTTCGATTTTGTGACTTCCGGGATTTGCTGATATTTCAAACATATATTAAAATGGTAGGGAAAGGAAAAAATATGAAAGGTTATTTACTTTTTTTATATGGATTTTGGGTCGGGCCGGTTGATCATTTAGATTAAATTTTTGTTTATTAGATTTTAATTAAAAAAAAGGGAAAAATAAGTTGTTCATAGAAAAGTGGTTTAGTGACATATGAAAGTGATTTTAGTGACTTTTGTGGGGAAAAATGATAGTTACGTGACCATATGTGAAATTTACCCCTTCTTTCTTTATATTCATCCTAATATTATTTTTCGGCTCACTTTTACATACTCTCTTTTTATGTAGTATTTTTTTACCCTTTTTTCAATCCATCCAAAAAATTAGTAATTATAATTATCTTTTCTTAAAATAATCAAGTTAATTTGCCTATTTCCTTATACTAATTTTACACAAAATGAAAAAAAATAATTTTTCTCTTAATTAACTATATCTCATAAACTCATAATTTATGTGTTATATTAAACATATAAAATTACTTCATAAATAATTTGGCTATAAATGATTACTTCATAAATAGTTTGTCGAAAATTATTGTAAGAACTTCTATCAATGATTTTGGTCATACAAGTTTGTACGGTCTTTTTGAATTTACTTTATTTTTTAAGATGTTTTGTTTGTTTTGTATCCTCCTTGCAAATAATATTTTTTTTGCACAAAGTAACATTGTAAGTTTAGAGAGCTCAGAACATCAAAATTCTATCCTCTTCCTTGTCCATCCCGTAAAAATATATTGTTGTGATTCGAATAACTCTATTTAAAATATAGCTTTAATTATTTTTTTTCTTGAAAATTTGTACCTTTCCTATTTTAATTTTTTTAACGATCTAATCATGGTCTTAAATTATGCATATATAATTATTCTGTAAGGATATAACTTAGATATTTAAATATTTGACGAAATATATCATAGATTATAAATCGTATTACATTATTCTTTTTCTTCATCCTTTCTTTCTCACATTCGTACCCTTCGAAGTAATTAATCTTCTTTCAATAATTAAATCAATCCTTTTACCTCTTATTAATCTTATGAAACATCTTAAAATATTTTATGTTTGGACTAACTTCTCTTACCTTTGCTCATTTATCATTACCCCTTGTCATGTTTTAAACCAAGAAAAAAAAAATTTCATACCAATAGTAATAATTTATTTTTCGATAAATGATTAAAGAAAAAGTAAATGTTGAATGAATGTCAAATGAACAACAATTCTTTTCTTCTCTTTGGAAAAAGGGTGAGACAAATAACTTTATTAAACCATTTTTATTCTAATCCAATATTAGTTTTACATTTTTCAAGTAGTAAGCCCAAAGAGTATAGAATCAACAAATAGTGGTTATGATTTATGAAAATCTGAAAAACTTGAAGACTTTTGTCAACAAAAAGAAAATGAAAAACTTAAAAACTACAATTTTACATATCAATAAATAATTATGAATCAAATTTTAGTTTTAAAATTACAAACAATTTTACATCTCATGCTCTTTCATTAGGTATATTATAAGTTGATTCATATGACTACGAAATGACATATACTTACTTCCTTAAGCATCATGCACGGTTATGTAGGTTTCTTTTTCCTGTATTCACTTTCGAAAACATCATGACGTGGAGACATAATAAGTTACGTTAACAAAAAAAAGAACACATAAAAATAAAAATAACTAAGAAAATGAAACTTTAGAAAATACTACAATTATGAGTTAAAGTGGAAATAAGGACTATGTTGTCAATGTAGCATAATCAAATTCTCTAAAATAAAATAAAAAGAGAAGCAAAGAGAAAAGTTAAATTATTTTTTGAAGAATTCCTCCATTGATATCCTCAAGAACCCAAACAACTACTCTATATTGGTGATAGCTATTGCACAACAAAGATAGAGGATAACCAACATGACTCAAATAAATTTATATGAATAGAAATTAGTGTGATTTTAAGGTGTTATAAATTCGTATATTTAAACAATTAAGGGTTATGAACATGAAATAATTTGAAGGTTATGGATATTATTAATATTTATTATGAGTAGAATTTATGATAAATAAAGAGGTGTGAGTAATGGAGATGGTTTTTTAATATAAATTATTAAAATAAAAGGAGAGAAAAGTAAAAAAAGAAAAATAGAATCACTGGTCATAGAGAAGTGTCACATATAATTATCTATTGATAGCTTTATATTAGATATAGATATATATTTTTATATTAGGGTTCTCAGTGTACAAAGTCATATTCGCATGGATTCCACCTCATCACTTTTTGGATTTGTTCATGTTCTTTTTTTTTTTTTTTTTTTTTTTTTTTTGATAATTCGGATCTCGGGGTGGCCTTAGTACCTCATCACTTTTTGGATTTGTTCATATGCAAATGTTCTTTTCCAATTCCACATCCCTAGTTGTTGCTCACCACATGTATGTGCCCGGAGAATATCTTCACTAGTGGCTCATATCTTCACTTGGATGCTTGAATAAACCTCTATGGTACACACCATTAAAGTACAGTAATGAAGACATTTAAATTGTAGCTTGATCAGTAAGGGAGTCATATTTTTTCATTAATAGGAGATCAATTTAAAATTAAATATATCAAAAACCACGGGAATTTAACATATAATTATAATATATATAATTTCTTTAATTTAAATATACAATATAATTTTTTTAAAAATATTTCGGATAAGAATAGCTCCGCCATTGAGCATGACCACTTATTAGTTCAACTCTTTTAGGCAAGTAGTGTCGTAGTAATTTCTAGATAACAATGATATATATATCTTTGTAATTAGCTAAAAAAGTAAAATAATTTGAATATATATGGATATCCACTTTTGACAACTTACATTAAAAAAAACACTATCAGTTTTTGAGTAACTATAATCTACAAATTCTTCTATTTTAGGTAAGTACGCAGTAGTAGTTAATTTCTAGATTACATCGATATCTTTTGTAATTTAGTTACCTTTTAAAGTGAATTAATATGAATATCCATTTTTGACCACTTATATAAGATATCTAAATCTAAAATATTAATGTGTAGAATGACATTGATAAAATATACTGGAAGCATTTATGATTTACTATGATCTTTCAAATTGTAATTTACTAACTAAACTTTTAAAGGAAAGCGTAGAGATGTTACAAACTTTTGTTTAGACCTCAATACAAGCTCTCATTCTTCTAACCAAAAATAAATAAAGGTGATGTAAAAGTCTGAAGTAAAAAAAAAGTTCAATAAACTTAAATTTCAACGGATTATTGAATTCATCTATTTCATTCTCGGTAAAAAAAAAAAAAATGGAGTCCCGGCATAGCTGGATGGAAAATGAGGGGAACTTAAAATTCAGCTGGAGTCCTGTAGCGTGTTTCGAACTTGGTGGGAGCAATTTGATCTCGTAGGATCTTGTACAGTTGTTTTGTTCTCAAAAATTGATCATTCAGCACATACCGCGATTTCCTGATAATAGTGCTGAGGACGGTGTAAGCACTAAGCTGGATATAAAAAAAATAAAAATAAAAATAAAAGCCCCGCACCCAAAATTATGTAACTAGAAAAATCCATTTTGTTCATCATCATTTCAATTTACTATCTATAGTTTATTACTCTGCTACTCTATAGTTACGTAGAACTTATTAAGAGGAGATTTTGTGTGTTATTGAATGGCGATGGACGATAACGAGAGTTGCGGAAGTAGAGCGATGGAGCCGACGTCACCGAAGCAAAATCGGCTACAAAGACAAAAGCTACAAGTGTTTAACCAAGTGGTTACTCGACTACAGGATTTGAATCTCGAAGAGGTTAAACTTCCTGGCTTTGAAGACCACCTTTGGCTTCACTTCAATCGCCTCCCTGTTCGGTTAACTTCCATAAACCCTATATTTCCTCATTTTGTACTGGTTGATTGAGTAATGGATCAATTTTTGGTACTGAATTTGGGTGAGTGTAGATATGCATCGGATGTGAATGTGGAAAGAGCAGAAGATGTGCTAATGCATAAGAGATTACTAGACCTAGCAGAGGATCCTGAGAATAGACCTGCCTTTGATGTCCGCCTTGTTCAGGTTATACTGTCATTTGTTTTTCCTGCATTTTTTCTCTGTGTATGTATGCCTTTGTCAATGCTCTTTTTTTCATGCTAAGTTGATAGGACACTGAAAAACTTCTCCATATGTATGGCAAGGAGGAGTCTCTATTTGATCTTAACTGAATAAGTTGGGGATTTGATTCAACACGTAAGATCTTCCCAAGAAGCACAGGATCTATTATGTGATTGCTTTACACTACTCGAAAGAAGTTGCATAAGCTAGTAAATTTGCCAATAATCTCGTCAAAGCCATGTTTTTTTATGTCATTCTGATAGGCTTCAGTTTCACCCATCTAAGGCATGGGCGGAGCCACCTTAGGCGAAGGGTGGTCAGGTGCACACCATTTGCTAGAAAATTATGCGGTGTATATAGGTTAAAGTGTTAGCTATTATGAATATATATTTAATTTTGCACACCCTTAACACAAGTGGGAAGAAAATTTGCACACCCTTCGCTAAATTCCTGGTCCACCATTGATCTAAGGGGATAGAAGTTTGGTTCATCTTTCTTCATAAGTTTCAAGTAGAAATAGAAGATGCTGGAAGCTAAAAGATAAATGTTATAGAATTATGGATGGTGAGATCATACAAGATTATAGATGTGTCACATACTGCAGAAATTGCAAGTAGGGCTCATTGAGGACAAAAAGGATGAAAATTTGAAATGTTCATGACAGTGATGTTCGTTCTCCATCATTTAATCTTTTAAATCAAGGAAAAGTTCCTGAGTTTGAGTCTTATTGCCACCAATAATTGAAAAGATGCTTCACGTGCTTACCTCATGAAAAGGTCAAGCTGTATGTAAGTGGGCATGTTGAAAACATAATTTAGTAAATGAAAGTGTCATTTCTAATAGATTAAGCTTTTGAATAAAGTGGTCACACAATTCAACAGAGAGTGCAAATAGGACTCATAGAGGATAAAAAGGAGAAAACTAATTGAGATTGGAGACGAGTTAGACTTATAATCACATCGAGGGAAGTTGTACATATAGACTTATAATATCTCCAGAATCAATGCGGAGGTAGCTAAGAATAGAACACAATGAAAGCAAAAGGATCCATATATGCGGTACTAATTAGTTAGAAGTAAAATTTAGTTTTCTATGTTACACTTGACCAGATTTGGGAAGTGCACTTCTGCCTAGATTTGTCAGATGGATGGAAGAAAGAGGAGATGTCAATATATATAAACCAACAGAAGAGAGAAGACAGTGATCGACCAACTTGAAGATGCCTCGCAAAGATTTGATCATAACTTGCAAAATTTAGAATGTGATTCATCGTCTAAGACAAGTACTTTATAATTTGAGAGATTCTTGTTACATGCAAGTTCTCACTTTAAGTTCATAATGCAGGTTCAACCTATGAACAATGGAGTGTCAACCAATACAGTTGATGTAGATTCTTCAGTTAAAGAAGAAACCCCAAGGTATGCTCTTTATTTTAAGCATTAAATTTTCTTCTTTCCAGTATAACTTCTTTCAGTATATCACTTTTGCACCTTTGCTTTTTCTCTGTTGTGCTTCCTTAAGTCAATTTAAACGTGCTTCCATATTGTTTTCCCTCTCCAGCATTCATCCTCCTCCAACATTTGGTTCATCACCAAATCTTCAAGCTCTTGATATTCATGATAGTAAAGCTCATGTAAATGATGGAGAAAGTGATATCAATTCAACTTCGCGGACAACCAGGTTGAATTGCCTTAATTCTTGAGTTGGTGATGATAAGATTCATGATGCTAGTTTGGCTTCGTAGCTTTAATGTAGAGTTTATTTTCTCTTCACAAAGAATTTCTAGTTGACTTTTCTTTTCTAGCAATATTCTTATAAGCCAATTGATTTTATGCAGGCCAATGCACGAGATTACTTTTTCAACAATTGACAAGCCAAAAACACTCACTCAGGTGCCTCATTCTTTTCGGAATCCTCCTCCCTTTTTTTCATAAATACTTCTCTCCTCGTCTCTTATCTTTTCATAATTAAACACAAACTTTAGTTTCATGAATTTACCGTATGCGGAGCTAGTGTGAATTTAACAGGAAATAAGGTTAAAACCCTTGAATTCCTGTCATGGATGGATAGCATGAGTCCTATATTTAACAGGAAATAAGGTTAAACCCCTTCCTGGTGTGGATGGATAGTACCTGTCATAGGACTCACTTGTAACAACTGAAGATATCCTCATTCTAGCTTAATAAGCAAGGAAAAAATGACCTTTAGCTAAGTCATTCAGCTGATATTTTCTCGGTGTTTGATTTCTACTTCTCAAGTGCATATTTTTGGATAAGCATCTTAGTGAAGATAAAATTTGATAGAGAAGACTACTTGATCCCCCTAAAAGAAAAATTGATTGAAGACTACGCTGAAGGGGAAACAAAGGATAATAAGGAAACATTGTTTTTATGGACCAATGGATTGATTGTATGATTAACTTCTGCACCTAAGAGATTGGGGAGGGGTTATTCAGTTAATACCTAACTTTCAAGAATATTTCTCTTCATGACTATCAGCTTTTCTGATACAATGATGTTCCAAAATTAATATGAGAAATTCTTTTAGGAAAATTCTATGCTGGTATACCTACAAAATCGAATAGTCTCCATAAAATATTGAGGCAGTTTACCTGGACTGAAATCTGTATCTTTTCTTTGCTTTCTGTCTAATGCATTTTAAGGTTATATCACTGATTAAATTATTCATTTCTGTGCAGTCTTGAAAGTATAGAACTTCATTAATCTGCAGATGCTGCCATATTTTCAGAGTTCTATTAAACATATTTATCTTATCATGTTAACTTTGTTCTTATCTTGTTTGATTACATTGATGCTGCCATATTTTCAGAGTTCTATTAAACATATTTATCTTATCGTGTTAACTTTGTTCTTATCTTGTTTTATTACATTGATGTCCATCCTGGATTTCCAGTTGACCAATATAATTTCTGAGATTGGTCTGAACATTGAAGAGGCCCATGTTTTTTCAACTACTGATGGTTTCTCCTTGGACGTCTTTGTGGTTGATGGATGGCCATATGAGGTACATTATTAATGTTTCTCTCAAGGTATAACGAAATGCTTGCTAGCAGTTTAGAAGTCTTTTCTTGGTTCTACAATTTTAATCTACTTATATGACTAACATACTTACTGTTGTTTCTGGCATAAGTTAAAAGTAAAAGTTCTGTGTTTGCAAGTCTAGAAGTAAGCTTTAATTCCCCTTTTCTTGTTAACATGCGAAACTTTTGAAACCATGTTCCTTATTCATCTAGTAGATTGTTTGTTAGTTTTATGATTGTTTCGTCCTCCTGTCCCAGTTTATATGTCTCCCCTTCAATTTTGGACAACCTGAAATATCTGACACCATTTCATTCCTATACATCTTTCAAGAATTCAAACTCACTAAACTTCTCAAACTCTGAACTGTGATGTGATTTCTTTTTCTATCAAACATTTAAACCAAGTTTGCAACTATTACCTTAGTATGTTCTTCTACTATTAGTAATATAATATATGTCGAATTAATATCTAAGATATGTCCCCAGTAAAATGTCGTTTATATAAAATGGGATGGTGAGAATACATGACTTCAATGCTGATAACTTTCTCATTCTAGTCATATTTTTCAACTAGATATATTTTCACTTAATAGGACGCTCAAACATATAGATGTTATTTGGTGAATTGAGGATGAAGTATAATTTAAATATGAAAGTTTGGAAAATTAAACCCTCGCTGTCTTCCTATATTCATGAAGTATATTTTTTCTTTTCCCTTTTGAGGTAATTTACTTTATACTTATTCATCTGGTTTGAAATTCTAGGAGACGGAATTGCTTAAGAGTGAGGTGCAAAAGGAAATTTTGAGGAGCAAGGTAGATATTCTTCTGACTGCTTAATGTGGACAAGAATGGAACTCAAAATTATCTTCTGTTAATACTTAGTATGATTTATGTGGCTTATGTTCTTTTGGGAAAAGCAACATGCTGATCTTGCTGTTTTTTCTTCATAATGGTGCTATGCAACTTATAGAGAAACAGCTGAGTTAGTTGGTTTCCATTGTTTCTCCTGCTGAATGGACTACCACATGATCACATTGAGTTGAATTTGTTGTACAACAACAACAACAACAACAACAACAACAAACCCAGTGGAATCCCACAAGTGGGGTCTGGGGAGGGTAAGTTGTACGCAAACCTTACCCCTACCTTGGGAGGTAGGGAGGCAGTTTCCGATAGACCTTCGGTTAAGAATAAGGCGATACAGTAACAACAATAAAGCAGTAGAACAATAATAAAGCATGTCATATAGGCAAAAGAAACAATAACTACAACAGGAATATATGCTACGCCAGGAACAAGAGACAGAAAATACTAACAGAAATCAAGAACAAGCAACAACATTTAAAATTTGTTGTACTTACCAAAAATTTGTTGAGTAAAAATTTGTCTGGGTCCACTTAATTAATGGGATCAGAAAATAAAAAAAACTACTCAAAGTGAGATAACAAGAGATATTCGATGACTTTGTCGAACATGAGGGCTCACCTTTGCTTGTCTGATGTTTTCTGTGAGTAAGAAAACATACTTAACAATTGCGTTATATTCTAGACAAATTTATAGAAGAGAGTTGTTTTTTTACTAGAGTAATGCTGTAAATGCTCTGTTGCTAACTCTCCCTGAATTAATTTCAATTTTTCCAGCCACAGCTATAGCTCAAGTAAGAATTACCGTCAACTGAAATTATGGTTCATATATGTATTATGGTGCAGAAATCCTCTTAACACCCTGCTCCACATCGCATAATAAAGATCCTAAGGTTACATCTGAAAAAAGAAATATGAATCCTCACTGTAAATTTTAAAGCTTGATTTTATTATTACTTGACAACTTCGGCTTGGACGCCTGACATAATCATAGGTTGGTAGGTTACTTATGTTAACAGCAAATGACCAATAAGAATATGGAGGCTAACATGACTCTCATCCAGATTACCCAGTGGGTAAACTTTATTCTTTGTTAAAACTTCTGGTCAGCTATACAAAATGGGCTTGTAAGAAAATAAATTTACCAAGAATTACTGTAGTTGGTTTCTATGACCAGCTCGACTTTTTCAGTAACTGGTACAGGGTTCTCTCTTCAACTTTCTCCTGGTTGTTAACTTCTTGTGTGTAATATGCATGAGATTTTTGTTATAAAAGGAATCTAAACAACAACTATGCCTCAATCCAAGCAAGTAGGGATCAGTTATATGAATCGCTAACCATGTCCCTCTCTTTAATCTCATCTCAAACCAATATTCTTTAAATAAAATAAAAAGTACTAAAAGTTCACTATATTTTCTACTAGCATATAAGTCTTTGACATGACTTAAAGACTCCTAAAGCATAGGACCTAAAGTAAACTTTAGTGACTGACTAAAACATATTTCTAACTAAATGTACTAATTGTAGGTTCTAATTTGACCAAGTCTTTTTTTTTGCTTCTAGATTTTGATTATCATATTGGACAGATGGTCTCAGTGCTTTGTCTTCTGGTAATGTTTTTCAGGAGCAACCACAGGTCCAGGCTGCAATGAATGAGCCAGGTCAAACATCCGAATCAGGTTCGGATAGTGTAAAAATACCTTCTGATGGATCTGATGACTGGGAAATTGATATCCACCTGCTGAAATTTGAAAACAAAGTTGCATCTGGGTCATTTGGAGATCTGTATGATCCGACAATCCTCAACTTGATTTCTAGTTGAGTTTGTTGAGTCGGTGGATTTATACTGTGTCTTTTTCAGGTATAAAGGCACATACTGTAGCCAGGAAGTGGCTATAAAAGTTCTCAAGCCTGAACATTTGAATATGGATATGGTAAAAGAGTTCACTCAGGAGGTCTTTATAATGAGGTGGGTCAGTTGTACTATCATGGTTGAGAATCCCTTTCAGCATAACCTCACTGTTGTTCCTTTATATTGTATAGAATCTTTTCCATACTTATAAAGGCTATTTGAAGGATTGTTCTTTTGCTCCTAGAGATAGTCGTACTCTGTTGAAAAAATATGTTCTGTGCCACTAAAGAATTTCTTAACATATCTAACTCCCTCTGCGTAATTTGAATGTCCTGTTTCCCTTATACTTTATTGAGTCACTAGGTATTTCTTTCTTAGTTGCATTAGGCTATTCAGATGAAAATATGGGCCATACATAATGCAAGGGACTGAGTTCCAAACACACTCAAAGTCTTGGAAATAATAACAAATTTAAATATTAGTGGATATGTGCATGTGGATTTGAATTTTTATTATTAAAATTGTGTTATAATTCCAGCTTCCTATTTCCTGTTTCTTACGTCAATTGTTTGAGTTTTTGCCTTGCTCTGTTTTAGGAAAATCCGGCACAAAAATGTTGTTCAATTTATAGGGGCATGCACACGACCTCCTAACCTGTGCATCGTGACAGGTATATTTCAGGATTTTATATATTTTAACTGAACTTCTATGTCTGTTAATTATTTGAAGAACTGTTTGTTCTCTGTTGATTACTGCTACATAGTGTTCACCAGCCGATACATTGTTTGATTGTAATTTTGGGTACGTCTATCCTTCTTCATCACGTTAATGACAAGGTGCATCTGATAATTTTATTGATCAGAGTTCATGTCCAGAGGGAGCATCTATACTTTTTTGCACAAGCAAAGAAGTGCTTTTAAGCTTCCTACTCTCCTGAAGATTGCAATTGATGTTTCTAAGGGAAT
Source organism: Anisodus tanguticus (assembly GCA_034509755.1). Lineage (NCBI taxonomy): Eukaryota > Viridiplantae > Streptophyta > Magnoliopsida > Solanales > Solanaceae > Anisodus > Anisodus tanguticus. The sequence goes on from CM067544.1 coordinate 14,265,178, forward strand.
GAGTTATCTGCACCAGAACAAAATAATTCATCGGGATCTGAAGACTGCCAATCTTCTGATGGATGAACATGGGGTAAGTCAGAGCTGTACTGCAGCTGTTTCAAAAAGCTTGTCCAGTAGTCGCAATGTTTTTTTTCTGGAGTCTAGGGTATTATTCATCTGTTACTCAGCTATCTTCAAAATCAGTACATCCATTCTCATGCAGAAATTTGGGTGCAATTAAACATGAAGGCACTTCAAGGTTAATATGCAATTAGCCTGGTAAATTACAGGGGAAAGGTGTGTCTTGTATTAGGCTAAGAGTATATATAAAAAACACGGAGATCTGTATGGCTTAGAAGTCCAAGTTTTTTCAGTGCTCCGAACCCTTTTAATAGGCTATTTCTATTCTTAAATGTCTGGTTATGTGGATGATATCTTCTGAAAACTATTTTAAATGAAAGAACCATAATTTGTGATCAGACTGCAGTATTGAAACATCTAGAAGAAATGCCAAATAAAGATGATGGAAAAGTTAATTTGCAGGGTCCACTTATTCATTGAATCCTATAAGAAGAAAATCAATGAGGAATAGTAGCAGCATTAAAGTTTGATCAGTGGCAATTTAAGTTGGTTCATATTTTGAAAAATGTGTATGTGCAAAATAGCACACTGATTCATGTTAATTTCTACATCACCAGTTTTTGCATTCCAAGGAAATCTATTGATGAACTACGCTTAAATCACCCACTGCTGCTGGTCAGAGTTACCTCACACGTTAATTGCTTTGTTTACAGAATGTTCACTCTGACTTTAAGATGCATCCTCTCCTTAACAGGTTGTTAAGGTTGGTGACTTTGGGGTTGCGAGAGTACAGGCTCAAACTGGGGTGATGACAGCAGAAACTGGAACATATAGATGGATGGCTCCTGAGGTGCAGAAGATCTGAACTTAATTCTATGCAGTTGAAACTCATGATTCCAAATTATTTGCTTTTCTTGCTGACAAATATGCATGATTGCTCCACTGACTTTTCTGTTTATCCTCATGCTTAGATTTTGTTGCCACAATAAAATAACTGCAATAGTTCCCTTCGAGCTGATTTGGGGCTAGTGCTTTGAGATGTATCTCCGTCATTTAAGCACGAGGAGCTTTTAATATGTGTGATGCTCTGACTTTTGCCTTTTAACCTAGTACTTGAATTTTGTTTCCACAGTCAGTAGTGTGGTTGTCACCTTCATGCAGTGCTTGTGACTTGTGTTTTTTTGTTTCACCTTGCTGCATCTTGGACACTTTAAGCACAAGGAGCTTTCGATAACCTTCTATGAGGGCTACTTTACTTAGGTTATCATTGGTAATATGCATTGCAGGATTCGTTTACAGTTTACCGTGCAGATACATTCGGATTCTGCAATATTAAGTATTAAACATGAACCTCTTGGTTTAATGGTTTTGACTTCTTTTACCTTTAATACTACAACATTCGCTTTCGTTATCCCAATCCAAAATTCTAGCCCAGTTTTGTGCTTAACCATCCTGCAGCATGCAAGTCTCGCGCTTAAAATGGTTTTTATTCGTTGAAGGTGATTGAACACAAACCGTATGACCACAAGGCCGATGTTTTCAGCTTCGGTATAGTGGTGTGGGAACTTCTGACTGGAGAAGTAAGTCTTTGCTTACAGCTATTTATGTTCATGTATTAGTGCTTAACACCTCAACTAACTTTCATGTATTGTGATGGGGCAGATTCCATATGCGTACTTAACACCATTACAAGCTGCAATAGGTGTGGTGCAACAGGTAGTAGAAAGTTCACTGTCATCTAGTACTAGTGATATCTTCCCCAGTTAAACTAGCACCTCACATTTGGTTTGACATGGTTATCAGGGTCTACGACCAACAATTCCTAAGAGCACTCATCCAAAGCTTGTTGAACTTCTTGAGAAATGCTGGCAGCAAGACCCAACTCAGAGACCTGATTTCTCGGAGCTTTTAGATATTCTGCAGCAACTAACTAGGGAGGTTAGGCATTTGCATTTTATAAGCTTGATTGATTTTATTGAAGTTCGTTCATTCCTTTAAACCTAGTTCTGTATGATTAAAAAACAGGTTGGAGATGATGGAGAGGACAGACACAAGGACAAATCAATCGGTAGCTTTTTCTCCTCTCTTAGAAAAGGAAATCACTGAGATTTTACTAAAGAGGGGAGAGTGATCAGCCTTCAGCTTTTGTCTCGGTGTACAGATTCTCAGATGACCAGACTTGATCCCATTAGTTTTTGAAAATCATGGTTTTTATCCTATGTTGCTTGGCAATTTTTTACTATTCCTAATTTAGTCAGGGGTGCAAGCGTTTGAGAAAGCTTTGGCAACTCCGTGCAGAATACCTTTGAATTTGCGCAAGTTCTAATTGCTAACCCCTTTTGTTCTTTTTTTAATTAAGAATTTCTATCCTTTTTAACTGGTTCTAGATCCCACCAGATCATTGCTTCCGAATTGATGTTTTTGAAGCTAACCAAGATGTCTATCAATGCCGCCTCAGATTACAGGGGATGTAAGGAAAGCTGGTAAAATATATGGTCGACAAGTATTGCTTTTCATCCAAGACGTGTTTACACGTTCTAGTTGCACAACATTTTCTTAATGAGCTTTGTATTCGATCGACTCGGAGAAGATCTCCCAAAATACAATGGAGGTACCATTGTGGTTTCATCTTGTTTCATATATAGAAAGCCTGTAGGGTTAACTTAAGCCAATCAAAAAATAACTTCAACACCTGAAGTAATATGCTCAATTTAAGGAATTTTGTCTTGGGGACAAATGAATCATGGATACGTGCAGCTTGAATATTTCTTTTCGTTGTCTTGTCGCGGTTGAGCTATATTCTAGGTGGAATAATACTGGTACAACTTTTTTCTAAGAGAACTCGCTGCACAATGATGTAACGTGACGGTATATATGATGGACAATTGACACTTGGGTCATTAACTCTTAGGGCTCATTTGTTACGAGGGATAAGAAATAATTAATTTTTTAATTAAATCTGAGATGAGTTTATCCGATGTTTGTTGGGATAAAATTACGATATAACTAATTTTGAGATTGTAGTGTTATTTTTATACTAATCCCTAGGGATGGCAATGGATCGGATCTGGATCGGATCCTACTAGATCCAGATTCAGATCCGTTTTTCATACTTGGATCCGGATCCGGATCTAGATCCATCAGGTCCATAAAAATTATATCCAAATCCGGATCCATCGGATCCACGGATCGGATCTGGATCCACATGTAAAAAAAATTGTCTTGAATAATATTCCCACTTGTTAAAACTTTTTTGACAAAATAAAATCCAGTCTTATTGAAAAAAATGATTGAATTCATTCAATCAACCTATGTTAGAAAAAAGTAGAAGAAAACAAATTAAAGTTTACACATAATTCATAGATAGATTTAAGCAAAAAATATATTGTCCTTTAACATGTCTAATTCTAAGACATGGAAGTTCATCTTTGGTCATTCCAAGACATGTCTAATTCTCTGTTTGCCTGAGATAGATTTGATATTTTGCTTTTGCTTTTACTTTTGAGGAAAGGTCAATACCCAAATAAATTACATCAAAACATGAAGTAACAATAGTTAATTAGCACCTCTAGGCCACTCCAGACTCTACAATCATGTTAAACAAAATAATAGCCTCATTGATCACATGTGACTTATTTTTCTTAATTGTTTTGTGAAATAGCCTATTTATTGCAATAGCTTAAAATTCAATGACAACAAAAATTACAAGTGCAGGAATAAACCAAGAGACGACCAGCTCGGTGGTATGATCGGGAAACAACTTTGGAGGATAGGGGTTTGTTAGGAGAAGGAGCTAAAAGAGCTAAAACAAGAGAGTAGTTACAATCTCTACTGAATTTTGTTATTTTTTTTTATTTTCTTTAAGTCTTTAGAATTTTATTTTTCTTACTTGATTATATACGAAGACATCTTTGCTTACCAATTGTATGTTTTCCAGCCTACTAATTTATTTAATGTGCTACTAATTTTCTAGTAAGGATCAATCTTTAATTAAACACTTAAATGCCACAAGTTAAAAGAGAAGGAAGTCTTTTTACTCGCATGGTACGAGACAATTTTTAATTTCTGCAAACCAACTTCTAGACATATATATGTGACAAAAGCTAGTAATCACATCCTTTACAGTTCTACAACTCAATTGTTATTTGTTAGGGACATCTTTTGATCCCTCTCAGCACCTCTCCAATATGAAAAAATATTACTTTTTAAAAAGAGAGAACTAAAAAAATTCATCTCAATAAATATTTATGATTAAACATATCATTTACAAATCAGAAATTATGAAATTTTTTAAGAAAATACTTATAAAATTACATTCTAGGTTATGGATATACTTAATAAAAAACGGATCCACGGGTCGGATCTAGACCGGATACGGATCTCAAATACAAGATCCATATCCAAATCCGATCCGTCAGAAATGGATTCGGGTCCGATCCGGATCCGTCGGGTCCAAATTTTGAAGATTCGTATCCTATAAAACGGATCTGGATCCACCCCTTATAGTAGAACTAGGCGTTGAGTTTAGGCTCCAAGTGGAATTAATATTCGGATACAGTTCACAAATTGTCTCTTCAGTCCTCACAATTGGAAACTAACCATTCGTCATGAAGAATAGCAGGATCATGGTATAGTATATGAACCTAAAAAGAATGAGTAACCATTTTCTGCCCCGTGACCAGCTCTGAATGATTAGATACCTCTGCAATTGAATTGTGCGTGGGAAGTGAAAATTGAGGTTCACAATGTCTAGGTATACAATTTGAAAAGAAATAATGACCAAAACAATTTATTTTTTATGATGAGATGGAAAAGACTCAACTGTTAGCAAGATAAAAGAAACAAGAATGGAAGAAAATTAGATCATGTTTTAACCCCATGCGTACATAGTATTTATGCTGTAGAAAAACATTCATACCTTTCAGATAATCGACATATTCTTCAGAAACTTACCAAGCTCACAACTGTAAGATCTATATAAATTTTAGAAACTCTACATGCAAGTGCAACACAGGAAACAGCACGATTTACACAATTTTTTGTTAGTTGCAAGCAATTATCAAGTTCTAAGGATCACAAGTTGTACAAGACTACAAGTCATGTTGCAGGCATTCAGTTCGCACTCCCTCCATCCTATGATCTGATTGCCCTATTTACTTTCCGATGGTTAACGTCGTCTGACCAATCTTCAGATGTAACTCAAGGAAAATTTGCACGGGACTTTAACTTCTATAGTTGACAAAGTGAAACTATCAGGTCACCTAAAAGATCCTTTATCAATAATCATTGCACTTGCTGAGGAGTTGCCGAGCTCGTACAGTTACTTGCAACCGTGCAAGGGCGTGCATGCAATGTAGAGCTATTCTTGCTTGTCTTCTCACACATGCCCCACGTACCACTGCTTGAAGCCTCACAAGGCTTTTCAGTGCCTTAAACGCCCGTCTTGCCTAATATAAATCATTTCGACAATTAATCAACAACATATATGTAATTAGCAAATATTGATGTCAAAATGAAAATTAAAGAAGATGGTTAATTAATTAATACAACTTACAAGATGACCCCTAAAGTAAGATTGGATAGTAATAGCAGCCATATCCTCTTTAGATATAAAATAGGTGCGCCCATTGTTGTTTATAAACTGCCTGGCACTGCTGGTCCTTGTAGTAATTGTGTGGTTATGAAGAACAATGATTGTTTTATGTGGAGGAGATGACCTGAATAGTTTCTTTCGGACACTGCCAAACCAATTCTTCTTTAACATCCTCATGTTTGATAATCTTTGCCTTCTTCTAATTCTTGGTAGCTTTGATTTTGGCAGAGCTTATGAATGGACAGATTTTATGTGTGTTATTCATTCTGAAAATAGGAAAGCGTGGCCAACATGTTTGTTAGGAAATACTAAGAAAACGTGGCAAGATGAAATTGATTTTGTGTAACTTTTTAAGTATTTCAAAGGACCATTCCAGCACCAGGGGCCACTAATGTTAGGACAGGGCTTGGACATACCAACTCCTGTTTGGTCAAGAAAGCATAAAACTAAAAAGGGTTTAGGTTAGGTAATACAGGCCAACACAAGAATAAATCTTTACACTATCAATTAATGTTTATCTTAGACATTTACATGTAATTACATTATCTTTGATTGTGTAAATATGTTTCACATCATAGAAATTAAATTCAAATTAAAAAGATTAAACTTGTACAGTACAGGTCCTGTCCAGCTTATTCTGGATTTGCAAATGCCTAACTATCCTTTACATTCAAACCAAAGCTAGAAGTTAGCTGGTCACGTTTTATATCGACCTGCATTTGCTCTCTACAAATTATTATTCTTTTAAATAAATAAATAATCATTTCCATCAGGCTGTTATTCGTTAGGATTCCTTAATTTAAGAATTAGATTATTCTATTTTCCTTGTGTTTTTTATTAGATCACCTTAAGCTATTTGTACCTACCGTCTTATCTATCTTTGTTTTCAAGCCAAAGCAAACAAGTAAAATAAAGCTGCTTGTCAGTTTTACTTGTTTAATTATAATCCGATCCCAAGGACATAGTTATATATACAAGCGTATATATCAGTCCCTCTGCTCCAATTCTTTTTAATCGTTTTTATAACATAATAGTAAATCATTTTTTCTAAATAGATAATTCAATAGCTATAAGAAAGAGTAATACAAGTTGTATTTTTTTACATATATCAAAATAAGGAAAATGCATTTAAAAACTCTAGTCTAATATTTCAATTCTAAAGAAAACATGACAACCATTTTAGGAGAGGGCAAGTCAGCAGATGAGAATCCTTTCAGGCAATACATTACTTATTATTTATTCCAGCAGAATTAGGAGAAACATTTACACATATTGCTTGCATTTTTTTTCCAGCAATTCAGATTCTCAACATCGGATATCGCCTATAAATTACTGTACATAAGTATTTGCAAGTTGCTTCTTAATTTCAGCCACACTTGTCCACATTTTGATGTGCTAAAAGGGAACTGACTTTGCCATGTAGACTAGAGTTTATAGGATTAATTAAGATGGTGTTATTGTGCTTATTAATTAATCTACCCACTTATGTGAGTGAATAAAAGGCTATTAATGCTTTACATCAAGACTCAGTTGGAAGTCCATTCTCTGTCCAAGCAGCATATCCTCCAGCAATGTCAGTAACCCCAGTAAATCCCTGCAAAATAATTGCATACAATTAGTGGTGAATGCAGAATTTTATGTCAGCAAGCAATTCAATTTGTATGTAAGTTTTGAGCTTTGGGCTGTAAATATTCTAAAATCTTACTTCTTGTCCCAAATTACTTTGGATTATTCTCTAGTGAGGTCAATTTATTGTACGTATACATACATATTGAATTTTAAGACAACGTTAATTATATATTTTACTCGCAGTTAGTATGTAAATAAAAGGGACTTACTGCAGCAAGAAGATCACTCGCAGCCATAAATGATCTCTTACCCAACTGGCACCCCTATATAATGCAAGTCAAACAAAGATATTAATAAGCAAAAGCAAGTTGACAAATCATTAACTCATGAAATTGAAGCTTATTAAAATCATATAGCTTTGTGGACTTACAACTATAATTTCATCATCCTTCCCAAAATGTTCTAACACTTCCTCCAAGAAGCTTGGGTTCTTTGTCATACCTGCACCAAATATTCAGAGTTAATGAATACGAGTGTGCTAAAAAATAATGATTGTGCTGACTGCTGAGAGTTGCGTATAATAACCGGTGAAAATTTGACCTTTCGATCATAATGTTGAATTGGATAATAAGTTTCATGCAAAGAAAAGAAGTTCAAATCATAAATTTTCATTCAACAACTAGAAAACTTAAATGTGCTATTTTCATTCGATCATCTGTACTTTTTGAGCAAAATCTGACAGTTTAGTTGATAAAAAAATAGTTTTGTGACCTTACTGTCAAAATGGATTAAGGCTGAATGATGTTACGTGAAATTCACCCGATAAAATTGTTTGAATGTTTCAATTCTTGAATACAATACATGTTAACTCTATATATTCTTTTTTTTTTTTTTTTTTTGATAATCCAGTTTTCCAGGCTTGCGCCTGACTACTTCACTGGTATTACCCAGACGTCCTGGAGGTAATAGCACCGGTCCTTCAACACTATTACCAGGTAAATCGCGGGATGTGCTCCGGTGGCCGCTTTTCCGGGAGCGTACAACCGATCAATGAGACAAGGTCAAATTCCCCAACATGCGAGTTTCTTCGTGCTTGCGGGGAATCGAACCCACGTTGTCCCATGCCAGAGCGCCTTATAGCGCCCAGGCTTTGCCACTGGACTATGCCCCGGAGGACAAACTGTGGTAGGGTAAACTTTTTAAAGTGACCGGTCCCACCGCATTACGGCCCCATACCCCGTAAAACCCCACCTCCGCCTGGCCCTACGGATTAGTATACACCGCTTGGCCCTACGCGTATGGAGGGATTTTTTTGGGGAACACGGTTCCACTCTCGCCGATCGGAGGACTCGAACACGGAACCTCGGACAACATACCCTAATGTATTGGCCACTGGGCCAAACACTTTGGATATGTTAACTCTATATATTCTTTGCTCCTAAAGGTGGAATCTCCCACCCCAGGAGCCCCCACACCCCGGTCCGACAGGTCTGTGAAGGAGGTAAATCATCGTGACTCAATTGATTTCAAAGGTTAGACCATACCACCGCTTGCCCACAAGGGGCCCTCCTTTATTTCAAGAAGAAACCCCCACTCTCGCCGACGGGATTCGATCCTTGGTCTTTGCTCCAAATATCCCCTTGAAACCAATTGAGCTGCCCAAACGGACTAACTCTATATATTCTTAATATAATGAAACATTGCCAAGAGATTGGTGCAATTAAAAATTCACATTTCTAGGTGTTGGAAGTAGAGCATTGGGGAGCCTTATATTTATGAGCTCGTACAATTTTGGCAGTATGAAATGTTTCACCAGGATTATCTCTTTATAGGTTATCACTATCTACACTAGACTTGCCAACAAAGTACATTTTACATGTAAACTTGAAGACACTCGGTCAGGGGTAGTTGCCACAATTTGAAATTTTGAACTCATAACATTTGTAAAAGGTCTATAATGCATGGTTGCCACTTGGTAATAAAAAGGACACTTGTAAAAAGTAGTATATCAAGGTGGAAGTAACAACCGCTCTACTTGCCAAGGTGGGGTGGAGGGTGAAGGTAAGATCCGTGTACATTCTACCATCTCCAGACCCCATGGGGTGAGATTTCACTGGGAATGATGTTGTTGTAAAAAGTAGTATATCTTGAAATACTATAATATTGTCAACATCTGGTACTCAGCTAAAGGGAGTATTGAATTGCTAATAATCGAACCTGAGCCAATTCTAAACATGTAAGGAATGTTTATGGCCCCAGCAGCATGCCCATCACTGAATTCTTCAGCGGTTCTGCACAAAATAAAGTTAAAGTTTGAAGCAAAATACCCATAATAAGGCAATCTGTATGGCAAATTCATAGAAGTAAATTGCATAAATTAGCAGTATACCTGACATCTAAATAGCAATGTCCAGCTTGAAGTAATTCAAGCGCCACTCTAACAGGAACAGAAGTAGGAACAGTGGAGGACTGCACTTTCTCTCCAACTGTTGCCATCCAGCTGCATAAATTGTTTAAGCTGTTATGGAATCGAAGAAACTATAAAGAAAATTAAAGAAAAAATGAACTATAAACTCTCTGTATTGATTCTTAAATTGTTTCTTGTATTGAAAAATATAAGACTAGGTCACTATCTAGATATAAAGAGAATAAAATAAAAAGAAATATATTATTATTTCCTTACATATACTAAACTAAATATTTTATAATTAATGTATATTTTAACTAGACTTAGAAAGAAAATAAATAATTTAGATAAAAAATAAATTTTGGGCATAATGCAATCCAAAAACTAGCATGTAGGGTGAGAACTGTCCCTTATAATTCATATAAAGAGTCTTTGTTGCTCAAACCTTGTTAATTGAAGCGTGGATCGTGGATTGGAGACGGTGAACAAATGACCAGACCTTATTAACTAGAGCGTGTCCAACATCGGTAAATAAAAAATTGGAGTAGCTCTGATGCAGGTAAAGAATGGATCTTTGGGCCTGACTCAACTCAAAAGCTAACTTGTATGGGAGAATTATCTAAGTCTATATAAGGAGTAGGTTCTCATTTCATATGAGACGTGGACTCTTAACAATTTGGAATATTTCCAGACTAAAAAGAGGGTAAACACCCACTACTCCGTCAGTCATTTTGAAGCCAAAAACATAGAATTAATGTACTCAAGAACCCACCTAAAGCTTGAATTTCTATTGCTAGTGCCAATGTTACGTCTCCTTTGAGGTTGAAATTGAGACCTAGCCATTGGTACCATTGACACTGATCCATTGATCCTGCTGCTAGATGGCATTCAAGTCATAAAACATGGTCAAAAACATAAACATGAAACACCCATAGGAAAAAAAAACTTGTACTGATTGAGTGATTTCAATGCATAAAATAGTACCTATGTGTCAAATTCTTGGGAACATGACACTGGAGAAGTAAAAATGAGGAAGAGGGAAGGGAAATAGTTCTCATGTTTGGTTATAGTTTTGTGATGGAAATTCAATAGAATGTATCGATTTTTTTGCAAATATAAGCTGTTTCTTGAATTGTTGAGTTAATGGTGAGAACTGAAGTGATCAAAAGGAGGGGAATATTTATTAAGGGTGAAGACAAGGCATGGAGTAGACTAGTGGAAGCAACATGGTGTGAAGTATTTGGATAGATAGACACGTAAAGGCAGAATATTTTGTAATGATGTGAGAGTGACTTGGATATCTTGTGGTTGGATAAGTTCCAAATGGACCCATTTTTTTCCAGTCTAACGCCTACCCTCTTTTTATCCACATGCACACTTTTCAATGCTACCATATTGTTATCTTCCTAGTTTACAATTAATTCGAATTCTCACTCAATTCGATATTATTTTTAAGAATAACTAACTTTAAAAGTTATTTATAGATAATAATTTTAAAAAAAAATAGTGTGACCACCTTCTCAAAAGAAAATTTCAAAAATATCCATCAACTCCAAACTAAAGATAAGTTCTAACTAAAATCTAAAATTTCACCCAAGCAGCCGCCGCCGATATAAACTCGCCATGCAAAAGTTCATCGCGGGAGGATAGTTATGAAATCTTCTTCTTGATTTTCCCAGTGGCTGTTGTATATGATTTTCCACATCTACTTTCATTTTATTTTTCTTTATTGTTCCTTTCTTTTCAGTTTTCTTATTTTTTTAACTAATTTTATTTGAATTCGTACCATACTAAAGAAAAAGGAAAAGTAAATTTTGAAATTTTACTCAATTCCAAGTGCTCACCATGCATATCTCCCAATAATTTATTTTATACATTTTCCAAAACTTGACACATGGTTGACAAGTAATTAATTACTTAAGGTCATTGTAGCCAGACGACTATGTCATGGCAGAAAACACACGTACTTTTCATAATTAAGTAAACAGCGAACACAAGTTATAAATTGAACTCCTCCGGTCAGATCGTGCTTTTGCTGGAGTTTATGTTAGCGCGGTAAAATCATCAGATTATGATCATTTAGTACATATTTGACTGGATAAACTTTTCCGACGGTCTCCAAATTTTCTTTAAGATTTTTTGCATGTGTGTAAATAGTGTATAATAACTGTTTAAAATGTGTATCATTAGTGTGTGTATATTATACATTGATTATACGTTGATTATTTATTAATTATATATTTAATTTACACAAATTATACAAGAATGATACATTTTCTATTCACATATTGTAGGGATACATATTTTATATAATAATGATACAATTTTTATACGTATTAATACATTTTTCTATACGTTTGATACATTTATATACATATATACAGTATTGATACATATTATATACAATAATGATACAATTTCTATACATATATACAATAATGATACGTATTATATACAACAATGATACATTTTCTATACATATGTGAAATTAGTTGAAAAATGGCTAGAAAATGAAATTATTTTGAAAAGGATAAAAAATATCTTTTAAGATTCTTGGGCCAGTGAGTGTCAATAGTTTTGTTACACCCCGTACTTTGAACGTTGTTTTCCTCATGGGTTAACTAACATAAGTTTAGTGAGGTTGAGATCCCTTCACAAGGTTAACAAAGGTTTAGATGAGTGATAAGTATGTTTTGTAAGAGCTTCGTTTAAATAAAGCAAGTTCGCTAAAATTCGGGGAGAACTAGAGAAAATTCTGGATAGAATTTTGGCCCATATCCTTGAGGGTATATCTCTTATCATGTAAGGAATTATGGAGTCCATAGCATATATCTAAATTCAAGTTCGGAGAGTCTACGTTCCAATGCAATAAATTATTTGTCAATCGGAGCTTAGTACAAAAAGTTATGTACATTTTAAAAAAATGTGTTTCAACGAAAGTAGAATGCGGTCGCAAACTGAGTTTGCGGCACCGCATTTAGGTCGCATTTGAACGTTTTTGGGTTGTTCACTGCCCAAAGATGTGAGGGACTTGCGGCCGCAAGTGCCACCGCAAACTCGAAACAGTGGAGCGGTTCTATGGCTTAGTAACTCAACCATGGCCTCATTATTCACCCCAACAATCCAAAACACACCTACCACCTTCCTAAAAGCTCCCTAAAGGTTCCTACACCATTGAAGAACATTTCCATAAGTTTATGATGTGATTTCCCCCTTGGAGAGCCTAGGTGATGTTGAAATCCTCATTGAATTGTTGAGTAGAGATAGGATAATTCTTGGGGGAGAACTGAGCTTGGACTTAAAGTGATTCTTGTGGCTTGAGGTAAGTTCCATCTTCTATATCATCTACTTAAAATTCTACAAGTATTTAACAAGGAGTTGTGGGAGGTTTCTTAAAGAACAAGTGTTTGTAGGATCTTCAAGTTATGTCTTATTGTTGGGCTGTTTTGAAGCAATAAGTATAACTTGTTGTGGTTGGAATTCATGAAAAGTAGCTTAGATATGATGTTTATGATGTTGTGGTGCTTTTATAAGTATTGGCGTTGAAGACTAAAAATTTCACCAGAAGCTAAAAGGAGAAGTAGCTAGATGGCATGAAGAAGCTATGTCTATGTTGTTAGAAGAATAAGTTTTTTGGGAGAAATTCTTTGATGTTGGATGGCTGAAAATAATAAAGCATAAGTTGTCTTTGTTGTAGGTATTGTTCTTGATATGGAGAAGGTAAGGAGATAGGGGAGATGTTGTCTGAGTTGCCGTAGAGCGAACTTGTCGCTCAATAGTTAGCTAGTATGCCCTTCTTGTTGACATGAGTGTTATTTGTTGTTGTCTGAGTTGCCGTGGAGCGCATCATCGTCATCGAAGGTTCATTTTCGAGGTATGTAAAGGTTATCTTTCTTTCCTTCTGGCATGAATCAGTACGTATGTCTCCTTCTCAATAGCCGAAAGGGGCTGTTCTATCCTTGATCAGAGATTTCTCTATGAAAAATATGAATCGGAGTTTGAAGAAGGGGAGGGAGAAGGAGCCCTTGACCCGCAGGAGGATTTATTCAATCACATAGTTTGGGCTCCTAGAATATGGCGCCCTTGGGGCTTTCTATTTGATTGTATCGAAAGGCCCAATGAATTGGGATTTCCCTATTGGTCCAGGTCATTTCAGGGCAAGCGGATCATTTATGATGAAGAGGATGAGCTTCAAGAGAATGATTCGGGGTTCTTGAAGAGTGGAACCATGCGATGCAGGACACGAGATAGATCTTCCAAAGAACAAGGCCTTTTTCGAATAAGCCAATTCATTTGGGACCCCGCAGATCCACTCTTTTTCCTATTCAAAGATCGCCTCCCGGCTCTGTGTTTTCACATCGAGAATTATTTGCGATGAAGAGATGTCAAAGGGGCTTCTTACTTCCCAAACAGATCCTCCTACATCTATATATAAACGCTGGTTTATCAAGAATACGCAAGAAAAGCACTTCGAATTGTTGATTAATCGTCAGAGATTCACCCCTAAGTTACTTAGTGACGGATTGAGACCTTCTAAGAGTTAGTGAGTCGACGTTGAGTAGAGCTCCCATGTAAATCCTAAGAAGCAGATTTAGTAATGCCTCTAAGACGTATGTAAGCTATTTATATATAGCTAAGAGTTCCGAAAAGAAAGAGATCCGAAAAATGGGCCAATAAACTGGTAGTAAAACATAAGTAAATAGGAGATAAAGTTATACTAGCTAGAAGATCAGGTTGTAATAGTCTAGAAAGATGAGTGTGTATGCATATTCAATGAGGACTAAGAAACTCCCTAAAGCCAAGAGAAATAGAATAATAAGTACGACGGGATGAGTCACTTAGAAGAATATAGAATAAAAGTCGCACAAGTTACTCCTCGAACTTAAAAGTAGAGATATGTAAATCATAAAGATAGGACGAGTAATATAACAAGATAGGTCGGACGTGACCAAAGATAGTCTAAGTTCGTTAAAATCTAAATAAAGGAAATCAAGAATTAGCAAGTACGAACCCTGCATTACAGAAAGAGCTAGATGAGCTATGAGTTATCCATGCAAGTATTTAGTTACAAATTATTTACTTGTTGTGTATGTATGCACTTGACTTCGGGGCTATGATATTGCCTTCGGGGCTATTGACACCGCCTTCGGGAATATGATACAGATTGCCTTCGGGGCTATACAAATTCAGATTGCCTTCGGGGCTATACAGACGCGTGTTTGCCTTCGGGGCCATACATATATAGATTGTCTTTTGGGCCATTCAGATACACTTGCCTTCGGGGACATGCACTTACACACCATATCCCTTGTGAGGCCAGAATATTGTGTTCACATTGTACGCAAGATAGTACCGTAATAAAGATAAAAAATCAGAGATAGAGATAGTACTTAAAGTCGAGATAGAATAGATGGTATAGATAAAAAGAGGGGTCAAGCGGTCCAAGCGACAACAACCAGGTGAGTTGAATGAGAGGTTATGGTCAGTCCACTCCCGTCCCTTCCTTTCAGAAGAGACTTTCAGCATATTTACTCATGTTCTTCAGCTTCAGAGTAGATATATATTCAGATTATTTTCTGCCTTACATACTTAATACATTTCTTTGTACTGACGTCCCTATTGTTGGGGCGTTGCATTTCATGCCTGCAGATGCAGGTTATCGGTTCAACGAGTTCGCCAGTGGAGTAAATTGAGATTTAGCAAAGGATTGGTAAGACTCAATCTCTTTCGGAGTGCAGTCGTGTCTAGAGGTCAGGTAGCAAATACTCTATACAAACTATGGGTAGGCCGGGGCCCTGTCCCGATCATGTTTGATATCAGTTATTGTTAGAGGATTTGTAGATACATGTTCAGTATATCATTGGCCTTGCCGATCCTTGTTTACATTTAATAGAGTTTACTCGGCATGGGAGTTTACAGAGGCCTCCTTAGACCACAATAGCTTTTAGTAGGAATAAGTTCGGCTCATGCGCGTCTTAGTTATGTCCAGCAGCCTTGAGTTACAGAGTGATTCTCTTGGGCCTTTACTGCGTCGAGTGCCAGCCACGCCTTACCTATGTTGGGGTGTGACAAATTTCACCCGGACGACTATTTGTGTCCTTTCTAATAATTACTCCCTCCGTCATCCCAATTTATATGATGTAGTTTGACTGGGCACGTTTAAGAAATAAAGGAAGAAAATGTATCATTAAAGATAAAATTTAAAGTTAAATTATTGCCAAATAAGAAAATGTATCATTCTTTTTTGGATTGACTATAAAAGAAAGTGTATCATATAAATTGGGACTGAGAGATTTTTCATATCTATAATGAATTTTAATTTACCCATCATAGCTATACCAAATATCCATAAACTATTTCACTATATCAATCTTTTTCCTCCACACAGACACACTCTCTCCTCTATCTACCCTCTCTTCGGTCATCATCGGTCATCTTCTCCAACGGAGCTCTACTTGAGCCCAAAACAAAACAACGCCTCTCTCTTTTCCCTTCTCTCATCTTCACCCATCACTACTCTCCGCAAATCACCACACGTCGTCTCCCCAAACCGTCTCCCCGTCTCTCTGTCTTTTTCCTTCTCTCATCTCCCTCACATCTCTCTTTTTGTTCCCTCTCTCCGGCCAGATCTGCCTCAACCTCTTCCTTCTCCACGGCGACACCATCAGATCTGAGAAACGCCACTGCCTCCGTCACTTTCTCTTCCACGGCAACACCATGACCTCATTGTTGCTCGCGAAGCACCACCAGATCACCATAGTCGCCACTCCTAAAGAGCGTCAATGCTTGTTTTCCTTTGTCAAAGGAAGAGAAATTGAAATTCGCCATTGTTGGAGGAAGAAACTTTTTGTAAAGAGCATGAAAGAAAAAAGAAGTCATTACGCTTCTAAGATCTGACGGATATCGGAATCCGTGACTTCTTCTCCTTGTTGTATCTTAGATCTGAGTATATTTGAGTGTATTCATTATTTTTTTAGTGTAAATATAAGTTATATGTATTTGGTTGATTGTATTTTGGGGGCAAACTAGATTTATTTGATCATATGTATTGTTTGAATGATCTATATAAATATGTTTGTATACTAATTTTCCAGTAATTACAATTTTGTTGAAATACATTCAATTACATATAAGGTATTATATGTGTTAAAACTTTAAAGTGTATATTGTAATTCAGTAAATAAACATGAAGATAATAGTTTATAAAAAATAGGTTTAAGTCATTGACGGCCACCTAAATTTATCCATAAATTTTATTTAGATACATCAACATAGGCTTGTTCCGTTGAACACCTATACTATTAAAAAATGAAACTTATTGGACACTTTTTGCTAATGTGTCGAAATACGTGTACTACACGTGAAAGAAGTGTGAAAAGTTCTTATTTTAATAAAAAAAAAAATCACTTCTTCTTCTTCCAATTTTCACCGACCATCATCCACCACCAATTTTCACCATTAACACCACTGTTTCCGCAATTGTCATTTCTGCATACACACACCAATCATAATTTTAAATTCACTCTCATATCTTTGATGTCTCTCCCACTAGAAGAGAATAAGAAATTAATTTGGGTGTCAAAACATTTTCGGTGAAACTCCATTTTTTTGTTCAAAGAATCTGTCCCAACATGTTACTTATTAATGTAACCCAACAATAATAAATCACACCTATTAAGAAAAGTTAACATGAATAAAAAGAAAAGTTCATCAAGGGAAGAAGTCAGATTTGGGTTTAAGAAAACTTCCGGCAATACTCCATTTTTTCCGGCAGTGTTCATGAATTTATTAATTTTTCCGGTGAAATTCCGTTCTTGACACTTGTACCAGTGAGAAATGGAATGGGAAAGAAGATTCTTGTGCCAATTGAGAAATGAGAGGGAAGAAGGTGGAGTGGGGGTTTGGGAGACGGCTACTGGCGGAAAATTGTGGGGAAAGGGGGAAGGAGGTGTCCGGTGGGGTGGGGTTTTTAAAATACCTTCTTTTCTTTTTTTGCTGAAAATAGTTTCTCTTTTATTTTTCCTTATAATTTCTTCATTAATTATTACTGTTGACCCAAATGCCACATCATCTTTTAATTAGTTGTTATGCCACATCATCCCGAGTGTAATGCACTAATTTTATAATTTTTGCTGATGGTAAAAAAATGTTAAGTGGTTCAAATTCGCAGTGATATAGGTGTTCAATCGGAACAAACCTAAGTTAAGGTATCTAAATAAAATCTGTGGGCAAGTTTAAGTAGCCACAGATAACTTAAGCCTAAAAAATAATAATATGCACGGGTTTATATCAATTGCAGTTGTAAGTTTATCAAAGAGCTTCAGCCTTCAAAGGAATAAAATTGTAAAACATTTTTGTAACTTTTGTTGTGTTATTTGACGTCATAATTAGTGAGTATTGAATTCAAGAAGGTTTTATAGGCACACATTCAATTTTGAAGGAAAAAATTAAAGACCGACCGGTTTAAGGGGCAAAAATCAAAGACGAGCTCATTTGAAGGATTAACCGTGCAATTAAATGTTGATAATGTGGTCGCATCCCACAATGAGAAACTAGTGATTATTGATAAGAAAGAGTTCGAGCAAGGATGCGTGCTTGGCCCAAGGCTATAAGCATTGGGCTTCCACATGTCCTATAGTTGAGTATCAAATTGTATAAAGTTAGGGATGGGATGCCTAACTTACTTTATGTTAATGAAGAGGTCAGGCACTGTCACCCTACTCAATGTTTCCTCTTATTGGATATTAATAAACAGGTTGGGTCAGCCTAAAACCCCATGATGGTGAAATTACAACCAAAAAAAGAAGTCCTGGAGTGGATTCTCCGCAAGTAGTTGGAACATGACTTAATCCAATACTTCGTTTATGTTCTTAAGTCTCCACTTCTCATCAAATTCAATTCAGTTAATTTTACCACTATATTAATGACATCTCTCCCTAATTGAAGTGGAGGACCTAAGACAACTAGCCCATAACATCTTTAGAAAGTTGTGTACTGAATCAATCCTCCATAATACCATCTCAGTATATTTATGTATCACGATGATATCATAATCCTGAGGAGTGTCTCATTGAAGGACTGGAGCATCCCTCCATAATATCATCACATTATATGTATATAGGACAACGATATCATAGAGTTTTTTTTTCCGAGAAAAGTGTATCTTTTTTTAATAAACGAATATGATCATCCATGATATACTATCTCAGTATATTTATATACCAGGATAGTATCATGGAGGACTAAGAAAATGACTGAAGCAGTCTTCCATGATACCATCTCAGTATATTTATATATCATGTTGATATTATAATTGGGAGGGAAAAGAGCATATCGGGTAAATAGTTTTAATTTTTTTTCTGGGGATACAAAAGTAATGGGGGTATGGACGGATAATTAATTGGATTTGAGGGGGCATAGACGTTCTTACCCCAAGAATCATCTATTACGTATAGACTATCCATCAAAAGTAAAACTACTTCTCTTGGGCCTAATTTTCAAAGTGGGCAAGCTCATCTGGCCCATTTTCCTTTTGGCCCTAACCTGTCTAGGCAAGGATATAGTCTCATTAAAGATTTTTTTTGGTTTTCATCCAGTGTCCTATATCCGCACTGGAGTCCGACTATATCCAGATTCGCGTCGGGTAGAGCCCAAGAATTTTTCCATACCCAAGGCTTGAATTCGAGACTTCTGATTAAGGGAAGAACAACCTCATCCATTGCACCACATCCTTTGGTGGTGTGGTTCGGTTGCATAGGGAAAAGGGATGGGGACGAGGCAATTGTGGTTAGTGGTGGAGCGCGAAGCTCCGTTTTAACCGGAACTCCGGCGAGTCAGTTCGACGTAGGAGAGAAGAAGCAAGAGATCCTGTAGGGTTTTTTCAGTCTCATTAAAGATAGCCCTATTAACGTGTAAAATAGAAGTTCAAAAAACTAAAAACTTTAAAAGGGTAATAAGATTTGGAGGGTTATCTTCTCATATATACTTCATACAAATTATGGACCAAGTCTTCTTTTTAATAGCAGTCACGTATATATATTGAGCCACGAGCAGGGGCGAATTTATGCACTATTTTTGAATTACGTAAATCTATGATTTTTCCACAGAACTAGATGTTTTATGTACATAAAATTAATCTAATATTACCTGTTGACATCCGTGTTATAAAAAGTTTAATGATGCATTAGATTAAAAGCTTAGTTATTTATCAAGAAGAACAAGGATCAATTCCCGCTTAAAACATTTGTTTTCTCCTTTTTCTTTAGTAGTGTTACCCATGTTCGCCTCTGGACACGAGAGAATAGTATGGAGTTGGACTACTTAATATTGACCAAGTTGAGGAGGAAGTGAGAAACTTTTCTAGGAGTTTGAACATGAAGAAAACCAACTGTTCAACTCTTTCTCTGATATTCCTCAACAGTTAAAGGACTGATCAACATGGATAAGTGGAATCTTCCTTCTTTTAGAAATAGAAGAACAAAATATTCCTTGATTTGTTATGACCCTCCTTGAACACTTTTTGTTTAGCCTACTTTTTTGGTTAGGACTAGTACTAATAGTCTCAGCTCAATGATCATGTATAAAGTTTGGGATGCCAAACTCAAAGTGAAAGTTTTTGCTCATTAATGATCAACGGAGACAAAGTTTAAACAAAAAAGAAGGGCATTTTAAGTTATCCTAATTTGCCTATTTAGTGCAGTTTATGAGATAGTACTCATTTAAATTATAATTACATCTGAAAAAATGCATCTGAAAGTTGACTGATAAAATTCAAGTACCTATTTGAAGTGTGAAATATAAATAATTATTCGCATCTGTATGCTCGGACAATTAAACCAAGTAATGAACCAAACGTCTAATAAGTAAATGATGATAGTTATACTAACAGCGAGAATAAAAATTAAAATGACGTTTTTGTTTTGTTATATATACATAATGTTAGCATTTCTGTGTTCTTTGCACGATCAGATCGGCTGTCAGGGATCGGTCAAATCTTGTATAGTCTTGTTAAAAACTGTTGCAACAAGAACGTATGTTGTACTGTATTAAAAACTGTTGCAACAAGAACGTATGTTGTACTGTATTAAAAACTGTTGCAACAAGAACGTATGTTGAACTATGTAACTATATTGTAATTACTGAAACTGCATTACTATATTTTATCACCGCTACAACAAGACACTTAAATGACTAAGTAATCAGAGGAAGATAAAGCTAGGCCCAACAGAAATTTGAACTAGACTTGGTGGGGTGCGCCAGGTTCGTGAAGTAGTGCAACGCAACGCGCGAGAGCTCAGGTAGCAAGCTACCATAATAAATTCCCCCCCCCCCCCCACCTTAAAAACTTGAGTTAATTGTGAGTCGATGACCCTGTAAAGAATGGATCTTGAGTTTAACTCAACCCCAAAAATTAATTTGTAGGGTGAGAATTGTCCAAGCTTATATAAGGAGTCCATGTTCCCATTCCACTTCTGATGTGAGACTCTTAACACTCCCCGCACGCCCAGACCTCGTTAACTGGAGCGTGAACAATATAATTTGGAGGTCCAATATCGGTGAACAAAGAAATGGAATGGGTCTGACTCTGATACCATGTAAAGATTGTATAAATATCCATTGGAGAGCCTTTCTCATTAATACAATATATATATAGATGTAGACAATGTGGAATCCTTATACAATATGGATCATATATTTACAGTAATTACATAAGACTAAATATGACTAAATAATATTTGTACACATTCTAATACACCCCTTCAGTCTAAGCGGGAGGAGGCCGGATGCTAAGACTGGATCTGAAGTCAAGGAATAGCTGTCTAGGAAGACCTTTTGTGAATATATCCGCATACTGATAAGAAGAGGGCACATACAATACCTTGACATGACCGAGTGTAACCTTATCACGAACAAAGTGGATGTCCATCTCAATATGTTTGATTCAGTGTTACTGAACCGGATTATGAGATAGATAGATGGCGCATATGTTATCACAATAAATCAAAGATGCCTTACGCAACGGACACTGAAGCTCCAAAAGAAGGTTTCGGAGCCAACAGATCTCAGCAACAACATCAGCAACACCTCTGTACTCTGCTTCTACACTCGAACGGGATAATGTGGTCTGTCTCTTGGCAGACCAAGAAATGAGATTATCCCCCAAGAATAAACAATAGCCTGAGGTGGATCGTCACGTGTCCGAACAGCCTGCCCAATCGGCATCCGTATATGACAACAACCTGGTCGGTGCTGAGGGGTATAAATGCAGTCCATAATCAAGTGTGCCCTTAACGTATCGAATGATACGTTTAAGGGCAGTAAAATGAGGCTTCCTGGGGGCATGCATAAATAAGCATACATGTTGAACAACATAAGCAATATCAGGCCTAGTGAAAGTAAGGTACTGTAGTGCATCTGCAAGACTCCGGTAGATAGTGAGATCTGACACTGGATCACCATCCAAAGCACTAAGCTTTGATTTAGAGTCAATTGGAGTAGACATGATTTTGCAATTTGTCATTTTAGCCATGTACACAATCTCCTCTACATACTTACGCGGACACAGAAACATAGTATTTGCAGATCTAGTCACTGAAATCTCCAAAAAATAGCTCAACTTCCCCAAGTCAGTCATAACAAATTCTGTCTTGAGCAATACAATGATCTCATTTTCAACAACTAAGATGAGGCAATAAGCACAATATCATCCACATACAATAATAAATATACAATACTACTACCTCTATGAAAAATGAATAGAGAATTATCACACTTGCTGCATACAAACACAACATGCATGATGCACAGTGCAAAATGATCATACCAAGCTCTAGGGGCATATTTCAAACCATAAGTGACTTACGGAGACGACATACATACTGAGGGGCTGCAGGATGGACAAAATCAGGCGGCTGGTGCATATAAACAGTTTCCTTCAAATCACCATGAAGAAACACATTTTCATATCTAGATGATGTATCGGCCAATGATTACCTATAGCAATACTCAGAACTGTGCGAATCGTGGCCGGTTTAACAACCAGACTGAAAGTTTCACCACATTCAATACCCTTCTACTGATTTGTGCCATTAGCCACAAGTTTTGCCTTGTACCTTTCGAGATCACCATTATCTCTGTATTTGTGATGAAAAAGCCACATGCACCGGATCACATTTACCCCCTCTGATCTAGGAACCAAATCCCAAGTGTGCTATTTCGTTAAAACATTAAATTCCTCACACATAACTGCATTCCAATTGGGGTCTAGTTTGGCTAATTTTGGTTTTTTGGGAATTGGTGACACAGTTTGGGTGGACAAATTGAAGTCGAGTTTGGGTTTGAAAATATTGTGTTGGGCACAGGTTTCTATATGGTGGGTTGGGGCAAGGGCATTTTTGGTATTTAGTGGCAGAGGATGGTTCTAGATGTCGGTCGACGGGATCTGAAGTGTGTCAGGACTGGGTGTGACGACGAGTTGGGGGGTTTGGATAACTGAATCGGAGTCTAACAATGGTTGGGTTATCGGCGTTGATCTGGGTAGGTCGACGGGGGTTGGGTGAGGAGCTATGGGGTACAATATTGGTGGTGGGGTGGGAATGGGTTGCATTTGTGGTAGTGTTGTGTCGATCTGGATGGGCCGTAGTCAACCGAGGTCTGGGTTGGGTGGGTTTGTTGAGTGGTTTTGTGATGGTGACCGAGTGTTTTGGGGTTGACCGATAACTGGAATGGTGACCGGATGTGGCGGCATAATGGGTCGTGGGTGTGGTTTCCAAAGACGGAGAGATAGGGCGATCGGTAGAGAAATAGAGAGCCGATTGCCGGTGATAGTGGGGGCATTCGGTGGTGACATGGGTTAATCTGTCGAACTGCCGACATCGGCAGTGGTGAAATCTGGGTAAGGCAGAGAGGAGGTCAACCGAGTACCGTCGGTGGGATGGACAATCGGCGGTGGTCGTTGCACGACTGAGGTGTTGCTGGTAGTGGCAGTGTTATATGGTGATGACAAGTACAATTGAGAAAGGTGACGATCGTGGCCGTCGGAGATGTCGACCGACCGACCGGTGGTTGCACATGGTGCAGTGGATGCTGCCAGAATGGAGGCAACATGACGAAATACTTGTTTAACAAGCGGTGATGGGTCCGAATTTTGAAGAATTGGTAATTAGTGGCTCAAATTTTTTGAATGTTGTCAAACGGAAGACATATTCGACAAAGGTGACGTGGCAAAAAATTATGATTTTGTCGGTAGAGAGCTCATAAAGTACCCCCTATGGTTTGACGGAAACCTAGGAAGGCGCACGGAGTAGACCGGGGTGCTAATTTGTGAGGTGCCGTGGATGTCATATTTGGGTAACACAGACAACCAAAATTCTAAGGTGGTCATAGGTGGGGATCTGATGGTAGAGAATTTCGGTGGGTGTCTTTTTTGAATCGCACGGGTAGGTAAAATATTGAGAATGTTTTTTTACATTTTTAATGCATAGATCCAAAAATTAGGGGGGAGAGACGCATGAAAAATGAGGGTACGAATCAAATTATTAATGGTTCGGAGAATTCTTTCGATTTTTCCATTTTGAGGGGAGGTATGGGGGTATGAGAAATGAAAATCATGCCGTTAGCCGCACAAAATTTATGAAAGAAGGAATTATTAAACTCACGACCATTATCACATTGAAATGATTTTATGTCTTTTTCAAATTGCATTTTAATCGGTGTACGAAACTCAACAAATTTGGAGAACACTTAAGATTTGAGTTTGAGTGGATAGTCCCAAAGAAAGTGAGAGAAATCATCCAAAAATACCAAATAGTATTTGTGGCCTAAGTTGCTGGATATAGGAGATGTACATACATCACCGTGAATAATATAGAAGGGAGAGAAAGTAGTACTTATAGAAGTCATAAATGGTAGTTTAACGTGTTTCCCTAACTGACACGAGAAACAACTATGAGAAAGATTCCCTTTGTTGCATTGGATTAGATTTTGATTTCTAAGAGAATAAAAAACGCGAGACCATGGATCACCAAGTCTATTATGCCACGTAGAGGGACACTAGCATCGAATGTGGGTAGGAACAAATATAGCCCCCCTCACTATTGCATCTAGTAAAGAATTTTCCGGTACGGAGGTCCGTTACAGAAAATTCAAACGGATCAAAATTAATTTAGACAGAATTATCGGTGACAAATTTTTCTGACAGAAATTAGATTTTTGATGATGTTTGTGGGCATAAAAGACGTTTTTAAGAGAGAAGTGTAGATGTGGTAGTGGGGTAAGGGTGTGGCCATATTCTAGAATTGGAATGCGATGATCACTACCGACCATAATAGATTGTGGAGTTGGTAACTTATGTAGTTGAGCAAGATTAGTTGAATTGTTGATGAGATGAAATGTGGCGCCCGTATCTATATACCATGCATTATTAGGTTGTTGACGGGTCAAGAAAGCCATTTACTTGTGTTCTCGGGTAAATGATAAATTTTAATTATTTTCGGGTAACAGAAAAAAGCAGACAACAAGGCTTCTGACATTTTTGTTAAATATACATAGGTATACACAATGTACATGAGTATATTATGTATATAGTGGGTCTCGATCACAGCGCACCCATGGGATTTCCTTTCCTTTGTACAATTGTGTAATATCATGTGTAGTATAATTAGTATTGTACACTTACCATAATTGTATAGTTAGTCTCCAAATAGAATAAGGTTTTAGGAATAAAATAGGAATAGGATTCTCCTATTATGGAAATATGTAAATTGTATATATACTCTTTCAATTAATGAAAATAGTCAAGGGATTATTTCTTTCATGGTATCAGAAGTCTAGGTCTTAAAATCCTCCCTCATAATTTCCATCACCCTGCCTAATTTTTCGAGCCCATTCTCCTCAGAATTCGTGCCGACGATCTCTCTTCTCTTCCCAAAATTTTCTTTCAAATCCCTCAATCACATATTGTTCTATCGGTATGTCTATATTAAGGAACACGTTTCATCCTGCCCTTGCAGTTTCTAACATCAAGAATAACATCCTTATTGTTCTTGAAATAGAAAACGTCCAATATGCGACGTGTGCCGAATTGTTCAAAATTCACGCACGCTCGCATCAAGTCATCCATCACATAATCCCCGCCACTCCTGAGGATACTGAGGTGCCAAGACGCGAGGATGATCCTAAGTTGTGGACGACTCTTGATGACACTGTCCTTCAATGGATATACTCTACAATTTCTACCGACCTTTTGCAAACAATTATTGAGCCTGACGCTACGACGCATGCAACTTGGGAAAGACTACGTGATATATTCCAAGATAATCAAAATTCTAGAGCAGTTACTCTTAAGCAGGAATTCTCCCACGTCAACATGGAAGACTTCCCTAATGTTTCGGCTTATTGCAAAAGATTGAAGGAATTGGCAGACCAACTCCGCAACATTGGTGCGCCGATTTCGAATGATCGTTTGGTCCTCCAAATGGTTTCAGGCCTCTCCGAGGCCTATAGTGATGTTGACACGCTTCTTTATCAAAGCAATCATTTTCCACAATTTTATCAAACTCGTTCTATGCTTACACTCGAAGAAGCAGGCATGGCTAAAAAGGCGGCTACCGGTGCTAGTCCCGTAGTCATGATGATCGAGTCCACTTTTCATCCTACCGGTTCCAACAACTCGGGCCAAAACTGCAACAACGGTGACGGCAAAAGGGGATAAAATAAGAAAAATAATGGCAAGAATCGCGGCGGCAACACTGGCGGCAGCCGAAACAGTGGTGGTGGCGGTGGTGGCGGTGGTGGCCCTATGCAGTGGCAGTGGGCCCCACAGTTTGGGCCAAACAGTGACAACCAGCGTTTCAGCCTCACTGGCTGGCCAACAGCAGTCGAGGCCCAACATGCAGTGGCCCAATTTCAGTAATCCATCTGGGCCGAGGCAGTAAGCAGGGGTACTTGGGCCTCGGCCCCCGTAGGCCCATCACGTAGTTGCCCCCCACTTCTATCAACATCGGAGCCAGAATGCACACGCTTGGATTAAATCATCCGGACCCAAATTGTTATATGAACACTAGTGCCACTACCCACATGACATCTGATTCAGGTACTCTCTCATCTTATTCCAATTTGAGCAACCCTCGTGGCATAATTGTTGGGAATGATAATTCTATTCTAATTCGTGGTTATGGTTATAAAACGTTGTCTCCCCCCATCCACCCCTTATTTTGAAAAATACACTACATGCCCCCAAATTGATTAAAAACTTAGTGTTTGTTCGTAAATTCACTACTGACAATTCCGTGTCTATTGAATTTGATCTGTTTGGTTTCTCTGTGAAGGATTTCAAGACGGGGAGTCCTCTCATGAGGTGTGATAGTAGAGGGGATCTTTATCCTATCACGCCAAGTTCCGGTCTATCGAGTCAAGCCTTGCCGTCAATATTTGCAGCCCTTGCTCCTTCCTTGTGGCATGCTCGTCTTGGTCATCCGGGGTCGTCTATTTTGTCTTCCTTAGATAAAAATAATTATATTTCATGTAAGGGTACGCGTAGTACTCTGAATTGTCATTCTTGTTCTTTAGAAAAAAATCGTTAGGTTGCCGTTTGTAGACTCTAATTCTCATACTTTAATGTCATTTGATATTATTTATAGGGACTTATGGACATCTCTTGTTCTTAGTTCTTTGGGTTATCGGTATTATGTTCTCTTTTTGGATGATTATTCTAAATTTTTATGGACTTTTCCGATAGCGAAAAAATCTCAAGTTTTTTCCATCTTAAAATTTAGAGCTTTCATTAGAACCCAATTTGAACGAGAAATAAAAAATATTCAATGTGATAATGGCAGAGAATATGACAATGGGGTATTTCGGAAATTTTGTGCAACTAATGGGATCAATTTTCATTTTTCTTGCCCTCATATGTCTTCACAAAATGGGAAAGCCGAACACAAAATTCGTACCATTAATAACATTGTCCGAACTTTATTGATTCATGCTTCCGTACCCCCGTCGTTTTGGCATCATGCTCTACAAATGGCTACATATCTCCTTAACATTCTTCCTTCCAAAGGTTTGACATATGCTGCCCCTCTTCAAATTTTATATAATAAGACTTTTTCGTATTCACATCTTCGGGTCTTTGGGTGCTTATGTTATCCGTTATTTCCGTCCACCGCAATTAACAAACTTTAGGCCCGGTCTACTCTCGTGTGTGTTTTTGGATTTTCCGTCTAATCATCGTGGTTACAAATGTTTTGATTTATCATCTAATAAAATCATCATTAGTCGCCATGTATTTTTTTATGAATCCCAATTCCCGTTTGCTAAGGTTAGTACTCCTGTGCCTAGTTCGTATAATTTTTTGGATAATGATATATCTCCGTTTATTATTCACCATTTTTCGGACGTCTCCCACACCCCAAATCCGCCAGCGGGCCCACTACCCCGTCACGAGCTACAGTGCCCGCAACTGGGGCCTGTCCAGTTACTAGGCCAGTAACAGTAACTGGGCCAGTGACCCAACCCATTAACGCCACTGGTCCAGTCCATGTTTCACCATCCCATTACTGAATTGGGCCAGCATGCCCACTGTCTGCTGGCCAGTCCGTCCTGAGTCCAGAAAATTTCCAAAATCCGCCCAATTCTTTCCCGAGTCATAGATTGGTCACTCGTAGTTAACAGGGTGTTTTTAAACCAAAAATACATTTTAATTTTAATGCTCTTAAATCACCTTTACCCCATAATCATATATCTGCATTAAATGACCCGAATTAGAAAATTGCTATGACCGATGAATATAATGCTCTAATTGATAATAAGAAGTGGGAGTTGGTGCCCCGTTTATCTGGTATTAATATTATTAGGTCTATGTGGATTTTTGCTCATAAGGACAATTCAGACGGTTCGTTTGCAAGGCATAAGACTCGGCTTGTGGGTAATGGTAAGACTCAGCAGGTTGGTGTGGATTGTGGTGAGACGTTTAGTTCGGTGATCATGCCGGCTACCATTCGCACTGTACTCAGCTTGGCTCTTTCGAAAGCATGGCCCATCCATCAGTTATATGTAAAAAATGCTTTCTTACACGGTGATCTCAAGCAAACAGTGTATATGCATCAGCCTTTGGGGTTTAGGGACCCCGGATATCCTAATCATGTATGTTTGTTGAAGAAGTCCTTATATGAGCTTAAGCAGTCTCCACGGGCATGGTATAAGAGGTTTGCCGACTATGTCTCGACTATTGAGTTTACTCACAGCATGTCGGATAATTCATTGTTCATTTATCGTCGTGGTTCGTCCTTGGCTTATATATTATTATATATGGATGATATTATCTTGACTACCTCTTCCGATGCCTTACGCCAGTCTATCATGACAATGCTCAGTTCTGAGTTTGCTATGAAAGACTTGGAGCCCTTGAGTTTTTTTTTGATTGATTGCACTCGTCATGCAGGTGGATTATTCTTATCATAGAGGAAGTATGCAGTCGAGATCATTGAGAGGGATGGGATGTCATCCTGTAAGTCCACTTCTACTCCAGTTGATACTAAACCCAAATTGGGTGATGCGGCTGACGCACCATACGAGGATCCGACCCGCTATCGCAGTGTTGCAGGGGCCCTTCAGTATCTTACATTTACGAGACCAGATATTACGTATGACGTACATTATGTGTGTTTGTTTATGCATGATCCCAGGGTTGATCACATGAATGCGCTCAAACGCATCATTCAGTATATTCATGATACACTTGACTATGACTTACATTTATATCCTTCATCGACATCCACACTTGTCTCGTATACAGATGCTGATTTTGGTGGCTGTCCAGACACTAGACGGTCTACGTTTGGCTATTGTATGTTTCTTGGCAATAACTTGGTCTCATGGTTTGTGAAACGTCAATCGACTTTGTCCCGCTCCAGTACCGAGGCCGAGTATCGAGGGGTAGCTAATGTGGTCTCAGAATCATGTTGGTTACGTAATTTGATGCTAGAGCTTCATTGTCCTATTCAGAAAGCGACCTTGGTTTATTGTGATAATATTAGTGCCATCTACCTTTCTGGTAATCCGGTTCAACACCAGCGCACTAAACATATCGAGATGGACATTCACTTTGTTCGCGAAAAGGTTGCTCGTGGTCAGGTACGCGTCTGTCATGTCCCGTCCAGGTATCAAATTGCCGACATCTTTACAAATGGTCTTCCCTCAGTCCTTTTTGAAGATTTTAGGGACAATCTCAGTGTTCGAAGACCGTCCGCTATGACTGCGGGGATGTGTTAAACAAGGTATATATACCCGTGATATACACTTGATATACATAAGTGTATATCACGGGTACTCTCGGTAATATCCCAACACGGACGAAGGCAGCAAGCCCATCTCGGGTTGGTGTGTATATTTGGTATATATTGTTGTAATATTGTAGTGTAAAGGTTACCTTAATTAGTCTTGTACACTTACCATAATTGTATAGTTGGAATTATGGTAGAATAAAGTTTTAGGAATAGAATAGAAATAAAATTATTTTAAAAACACTTATACATAAAAGCTAGCTTAATCCAAACGGACTCTAACTTGTTTTTGGACTTCCTTTCCTTGCGAACTCCAGCCCAAATATCGTTCAAATGCCTACTAAAGGTATAATAAAGAGCCAGAGCCCAAGTGTTGGTGGGTCCAAATCCAAATTCAGTAAACGAGCAACATTTTCCGCAACTCAATTAACGATCAACAACCACCGGGGGGAGAAGTAGTCAAACCACCACTACTGACGGCGGGTGCCACTTAATTCTGATCTGATGACCAGTCTCATCGGCGTAGCATCTTCCCCTTTTCCCAGCCAAACCTCTCATCTCCTCCCATATCGCTCCAACTCCATATCTTCACTCATTCAACTCAAGGTACACTACTTACTCTTCATCTCTTCAAGATTCACTTTTTTTTATATAACCGTGGTGTCCGGCCAGGTTTACTAATTCCACTCATCCCCCACGAGCAATAATAACTCTGCCCATTAAGGCTAGAACAGACGGAGAGAAATCACCTAATGTTTTTTTGTCTCTATGAACTTGAGACCTCATGTTTGTTTTCAAGATTCACTTTTTACTCTCAAATATTGACATTTTTATTGCTTCTTTCTTAAAGAGAGATTTGGGTCGGCGATTGTTGTTACTTCGAGTGAACTGCTCATCAAGACAGGTCGAAGATGCAGAGACAGAGTCAGAACCTAAAGTGGTGGTGCCAAATAGTACTTCTGGTGATACAAGCATTTCAGCATACAGTTGGTGTGCAGCACTTGGAGGGATTGGGTTTCTAGAAACTTCTTACTTGACGTACCTCAAGCTCAGTAACTCCGAAGCATTTTGTCCTGTTGGTGTTGGTGGTAGCTGTGGCGACATCCTTAACAGCAGCTACTCAACTGTGTTTGGTAATATCCCCTTGCTATTTTTAGGAATTCTGGACGTTATAATATTTAGAAGTATCTTTGTAACCTTTAAAAGAAACAAACTTTTATTTAAAGTAATCTATAAATGTCTAGATTTATTAAAAGAAACAATTTTTACTGTGACAATATTAACACAACTGGACAAGTAAAATTGGTGGGAACCTGAAGAAGTGGTTGGATAGTTTGGCAAAGTCTTCACCAGAATTTTAAACATTTCACGCTTCTCTTTTATGATTAGCCTCTTGTTTGATTCTCTTAATGAAATATTTATTTACCAGAAATAAGAAATTTTATCCCTGCTTCACCAATTGAATGTCTTATTTTGATTAAAGAGTTGAAGAAGCTCTTTTCAAGTATTTACTGAAGAACATGTAATGAAAGGGAGCCTTGGAGTAACTGGTAAAGTTGATGCCATGTGACCAGGAGGTCATGGGTTCAAGCCGTGGAAACAACCTCTTGCAGAAATGTGAGGTAAGGTTGTGTACAATAGACCCTTGTGGTCCGGCCCTTCCCCGGACCCCGCGCATAGCGAGAGCTTAGTGCACCGGGCTGTCCTTTACTGAAGAACATGTAATGCAATAGGTTTCCTTTTCTGTTTGTAGAAAAAATTGTTTGGAAGAACAAAGAGAGGAATGCAACTATTTATGTAAGTATAAAATCTCTGAAAACATATCCTTAGTAATAAAATAGACAGACTAAGAAGACAATGGTGAAACTTCCATTTACAGATGGAGATAGTAAATTTTCTGTATTGCTAGTATTCATCGTAAATTGATTAGTTCTATACGGGTTGTCAACCGGCTGCAACCTTCCTCCTTTATCTGAGCTTGAGATTAGCTATACGAGCAAGATCACACAATCGGAGGTTTCCAGGGGATCACCCATCCCAATACTACTCCAGCGAAAGCATGCTTAACTTTTGGAGTTCATATAGCCGACCCAACTAATTAGAAATTGGGGCTTAGATGTTGTTATTGTTGTACATGGGATAGTAAGTTTTGCTTGTTAAAAATATTAATTTAGGACCTGACATAAAGTCGGTTCCGAGAAACCTTACTAAATACAAGGGGTTATTAACAGAAGGAATCTATTGATAATTAGAACAGTATATATGGATAATAGCTTTTTTCAGTTACATAATCTTCTATCGTCTTCAAAAGAGACGCTGAAAGGTAGATAGTTTGTGTTATCAATGAATGGGATGCTTAGAAATGCAATTGGGCTGAGAAACTCATGCCCTACCCAGTTTGCCTCCATAAGATCATCCTCATTTCCACCCAAACACCATTCCCAGTATCCATTGATGAATCAAAGGACTTTTCCCTTATCTCAGTGTTACAATAAGCCGGCGCACATTGATTGCACGAGGCTACAAAACTCCAGTGTGGAGCCAGAATTTGCAAAATCAATATCAATTGTCCAACATACTAGACAAGACGATGTTGACTGTTAACATTGCTGTAAGTTGCAGCTCTTTCTATCTCATAGTGGTGAAGCCCCAACATAAACCAATTCCTGGAAGTAACAGCTCCTAATTCTCGTACAGATGTAACTCCAATTGCTCTAATAAATCTATCATATACTTTATGTGCATAGGTGTGCATAACACAGAGGTGAGTCGTTTTACCGTTACCTTATCCAAAAAAACGCAGAGGTGAATTGTTCAGGGTATACTTGGGCCAGTTATGGGATGGGATAGCTTATCCTCTCAGCTGCCTTTCCCATGGGGCCTGTTACAGCTGTTTGATCCCTAGTCCTTGAAAGTTTGTTGAAAACCTACAGTATGTGAGATTTCTTCTTCTAACAAAATGTTTAACTCCTCTTGATGGTTAGATCATCTCACATAGGAGGTAGCACGTCTTATTATAGTTTTGTTGTCAGAGTTCATAATCAATGCGGTGCTAATTTTGTTACATTATGTCATTATCAGTTGTATTTATTTGATCTGCTCATCTGAAAGATGTAGATTGGAAAATCGTCAAATTGAAGGCAATATGTCACTTAAATTGCAGGTAATATGTTTGGAAAGAGATTCAGTTTTCATCCTTTTGCATTTGCCAGGTATTCCTCTTCCATTGATTGGTATGGTTGCTTATGGAGTAGTTGCAGTACTTGGGATACAATTGGGCCAGGAAAGCATGCCTCTTGGAATTGGTGAAGCTAATGGGCGTTTGGTTTTACTTGGAACAACTACTTCTATGGCAGCTGCCAGTGCATACTTCTTGTACATCCTAAGCACAAAATTCACTGGGGAATTTTGTCCATACTGTTTAGCTTCTGTCCTGTTGTCGTTTGGTTTGTTCATCAGCAGTGTAAAGGTTATCTCCACCACAGAGAACATTGTTTGTTTAGCCTCTATGGCTATATGTAATGCTAATGACAAAGATATTGCTTTCGTTTACAGGGTTTGGGGTTTCAAGAGGTGCAAAAAGATGTGGGTATACAGTTACTTACAGTTCTCTTGGTGGTGTCCACCCTAAGCAATTCATACAATGTCTCTCAGCCTACAAATACCGGGTAAACAATCCGTACGCATTTACACATTGTAGGATAATATTAGAAAAGTGTCTTTGGATTGAAAGGACAGTAGGCAAGGGTTCCCTTTTCTTCCTTTATATAAGGGAAAGTTCAAGGAAAAGAAAACAGGGGCGTTTTTTGGTTACCTATTAAAAAAAGGGGGACTTTTTTCCTTTCTATTTCCTTGTCTATTCTTCCCCAGAGTAGGAGTTGGATTGCTTGGAGCTAAAAGTTTAAATCTGACCTTCTTCACAACAAGTTAGATACACCTTGAAGGAATATGTATAAATAAGAGACTCCAAGCTGTCCATTACTTTTTTAACTTCCATTAAGTTAAAAGAATTCTGAAGATATCTGGACAAAGCTTGTTAGGCCTGTGCTCTGCTGTCATGTTGTGAAATATGGAGATTTTTCTTTTTCGAATAAGCAGATAGCAAATAGTTATGAGGTTAAAAGTTGTGATTCTTACACTCTTGATACAGTATATTTAAGAAAAGTTACCATCAGTCTATCACTGCTGGACCATAAGCATAACATTTTCAGCAGCGTAACGTAGAAGCATTGAGTGTGTTTGGCTTCTGTGCTCTCAGGTTGTTTCTGGAGTAAATAATAGCCGGAGATTAACTTTTATTTGGGCTGGTTGAAGAGGACGACAAGACTAAGAGACAATTAAGGTTTGGATAACTAAGTTTGTATAAAAGTTGGAAGGGAGGAAATAAAGTCAAGAAACCCGGTGAGCAGAGACCAATCAACTACATATTTACTTGATTTAACCATACGATGCCAGACATATTTGTTCGTAGTCACGATGTTTCAATTGCTTCCTCATGTAAATAAGTTACTATTTAGAAAACCATTGTCCCACTCCTGCTTCATGGTGTAAGAGGTTTTATAGAAGAATTAGCTTTGTTTCTGAGGGAAAAGGAACAAATATTAGATTTACGGTGAGTCTCTACATTAACAAGGTAATGGTAACTTATTTACTGACAAGGGTGACACTAATTGATAGGTCGAGGAGCAGGAAAGTTGACTCAAGACACCACCATCATTTATTTACTCGAAAGAAAAAGGCGGCAATAATTGATTTGATATGCACTGGTTTCATTTTTCTCATGCATACCTTTGTTTTATCTGATATCTTGGAAAAATATAATTTTTTGCTTGTCGTGCTTTGAGTTTGCA
Organism: Anisodus tanguticus; assembly: GCA_034509755.1. NCBI lineage: Eukaryota > Viridiplantae > Streptophyta > Magnoliopsida > Solanales > Solanaceae > Anisodus > Anisodus tanguticus. Next base: position 14,299,939 of record CM067544.1, read on the forward strand.
TCAAGACATGCCTAACAGTGTAGAAAACATTTATGTTGTAGACCGGATATCAAAAAATAAATGTGAACCCTTTCTAACAATTTAAGTTTTGGATGAGGTGATATCAAACTACAAAATGGTATAAGAAATGTGGAGGTCCTTGGTTCAAGTCTCGCCGCCAGCCATATCTAAAAAGAATTTTCACGTAATTGATCAAGGAAAAAAAGCCAGGCTGCAAGTGAGAGATCGTGTTACAGCTTGCAAGCTTAATATTAATCAATAAATGATTCCCATATGTGACAACTTCTTAGATGAGGTGATCACATACACATTTTAGAATCCCACATCGTTTATGTATGTGAGTAGGACAATCATCACCACTTGAGCTAACTTTTGCGGTTGGATTAGACTTAAGATCTATTTTCTCAGCGTGGCATTAGAGTGAGACCCTTCCCATATTTTGGGCTACCAATGTTGACCACCTATGTTATGGTTCTCCATACTACAAATGTCTAGTCCTAAGTATGGAAGGGGGATGAAGAGTGTTAGTATCCTACATCGGTTTATATGGGTTGTAATTTCCTTATATGGTCAGACGATTCTCATTACCTGTGTTATAGAGTTGAATTAGGTTTAAGATCCATTTCTTTAAGTATCTGCTTTGCTGGGTCTTGCTTTGTTGTTTCCCGCTTTGATATTTGATACCTTTTCATTTTTTCATTTAGTATATTACGCTCTTACATTTACTCTTCTTTCTTTTAGTTATAGCATTCTTGGCGTTCCTGTTTTAGGTGAAAACTTTAGACTAGCCTATTAATTTATATCCGTTGTACTGGCTTTGGTGAATGATGGTAGACTAGGGTCATGTTCTCAGTCGGGAACGGGGCGAGGGTTAGAGGGGGTAAGTGGGGTAAGGGAGATGCTAGGTTGAGAATAAGGTCTTGGAACATTGGAACTTTAACGGGAAAGTCCATAGAGCTAGTTAAGATTCTTAAGAAGAGGTGGATTACTATAGCTTGTGTCCAGGAGACCAAATGGGTAGGACCTAAGGCTAAGGATGTAGATGGGTATAAGTTATGGTTCTCGGGTAGGTCGAAGTATAGGAATGCGGTAGGTATTTTGGTGGATAACGAGCTAAGGGATCAGGTGGTAGAGGTGAGAAGGGTTAATGACAGGATGATGGCGATAAAGTTGGTAGTTGGAGGGTTCACTATGAACATTATTAGTGTTTATGCGCCGCTGGCGGGCTTGGACGAGGAGGGGAAGAGACGTTTTTGGGAGGATTTGGACGAAGTGGTAGGAGGTATACCACCCACTGAGAAGTTATTTGTGGAAGGAATTTCAATGGACATATCGGGTCACTTTCGAAGGGTTACGACGACGTGCATGGAGGCTTTGGACTCGAGGATAAGAACGGGGGAGGCGTCTCACTTTTGGAGTTCGCCAGAGCTTGTGGGATGGTGATAGCCAATACGAGGTTCCTGAAGAGGGAGGAACACTTGGTGACTTTCAGTAGTTCGGTGGCTAAAACTCAGATAAACTTTTTGCTCCTGAGGAAGGTTGACAAAGGTCTTTGTAAAGACTGCAATGTTATTTCGAGGGAGGATCTTACAACCCGACATAAGCTTTTGGTGATGGATTTGGAGATCAAGATGGAGAAGAAGAGAAGGGTTGTGGATGACAGGTTAATAATCAAATGAGAGAGTTTGATCATGGCTAGTGCAAAAGAGATGGGGGAGGGGTTGATGGCCAAGGGGGCTTGGGGGAGTAGTGGGGATGCGATCGGTATGTGGGACAGGACATCCAATTGCATCACGGAGATAGCTAGAGAACTGCTAGGGGCCTCACGGGGTAACCATGGTGGGCACCGATGAGACTGGTGGTGGAATGGTAAAGTTCAAGAGAAGGTGAAAGCGAAGAAAGCGGCGTATGCGAAATTGGTAAAAAGCAAAGATAAGGTGGAGAAGTGGACTAATAGGGAGCGGTATAAGATTGCGAGGAAGGAGGCAAAACTAGCAGTTACGGCGGTGAAAACAACGGCTTTTGAACGCTTGTATGCTGAATTAGAGGAGAAAGGCGGGTATACGAAGTTGTACAGACTAGCAAAGACAAGGGAAATGAGGGCCCGAGACTTGGATCGCGTGAGGTGCATAAAGGACGAGGACGGCAAAGTACTTGTGGAGGATGCGCATATTAGGCGGAGGTGACAGTCTTACTTTCATAAACTCTTGAACGAAAAAGGAGATGAAGATATTGTGCTGGGAGATCTGGAGCATTCTGGTAGGCACCAGATTTTTGGGTATTGTAGACACATTAAGGTTGAGAAGGTTAAGAGTGTTGTTCACAGGATGCGCATGGGATGAGCGACCGGGCCGGATGAGATCCTAGTCGAATTTTGGAAGAGCACAGACAGGGCAGATTTGGAGTGGCTGACTGAGTTGTTTAACGTCATTTTTAAGACCACAAGAATGCCTAAAGAATGGAGGTGGAGTACACTTATTCCCTTGTACAAAAACAAAGGTGATGTTCAGAGTTGCAACAACTATAGGGGTATTAAGCTATTGAGCTACACTATGAAAGTTTGGAAAAGGGTCGTGGAGATGAGGGTGAGGAGAGACGTGTCTATTTCCGAGAACTAATTTGGATTCATGCCGGGGTGTTCGACTACTGAAGCCATTCATCTTATTAGGAGGTTGGTGAAGCATCACAGGGAGAGGAAGAGAGACTTGCATATGATTTTCATCGACCTTGAGAAGGCATACGACAAAGTCCCTAGGGAGATTCTATGGAGATGTTTGGAGGTTAGAGGTGTACTTGCGGCGTACACTAGGGCGATCAAGGATATGTATGATGGAGCCAAGACTAGGGTACGGATGGTAGGAGACTCGAAACACTTCCCAGTGATGGGACTGCACTAGGGATCAGCTCTAAGCCCATTTCTATTTGCCTTGGTGATGGACGAACTGACACGACAAATCTAAGAGGTGTAAGGATGTATGTTATTCGCAGATGACATAGTCCTGGTTGATGAGACTCGCAGCGGAGTGAATGTCAAGTTGGAGGTTTGGAGACAGACTCTGGAGTCTAAAGGATTCAGGTTGAGTAGGACCAAGATAGAATATTTGGAGTGCAAGTTCAGCAACGGGAGCGACCCTGAGACATGCGTGGAGGTGAGGCTTGGTACTCGGGTCATTCTGAAGAAAAGAAGCTTCAAGTACCTCGGGTCTATTATTCAAGGGAATTGAGAGATTAATGATGATGTCACACATCGTATTGAGGCAGAGTGGATGAAATGAAGGCTCGTATCTGGAGTCTTGTGCGACAAAAAGGTGCCACCAAAACTTAAAAGCAAGTTCTATAGGGTGCTGGTTAGACTATGTTGTATGGAGTGGAGTGTTGGTCAGTCAAGACTTTGTACATCCAAAAGATGAAAGTTGCGGAGATGAGGATGCTGAGATGGATGTGTGGGCATACAAGGAGAGATAGAATTAGAAATGAAGATATCCGGGAAAGAGTGGGAGTGGCCTCGGTGGAAGATAAGATGCGGGAAGCGAGGTTGAGATGGTTCGGGTATGTGCAGAGGAGAGACATAGATGACCCAGTGCGGAGGTGTGAGAGGTTGGCTATGGACGGATTCAGGAGGGGTAGAGGTAGACCGAAGAAGTATAAGGGAGGGGTGATTAGATGGTATATGGCGCATGTGCAACTTACTAAGGACATGACCTTAGATAGGGGGTTGTGGAGGACACGGATAGGGTAGAAGGGTCGTAGGTAGTCGAGCATAGTCCTACCTACGCTTATCAAATGATAGTTGTAGTGCTATTATCGTAGACCCGATTAGCCTATCACACTCATAGGAGCAATATTGTTTTATAGTCCCATGTAGTTTGATTTCTGGTGCTATGTGTTCTTTAGTTTGCTTTGTTTATCTTATTTATCTGCGTTAGCTATTGATTCCTTTTGTCAGAATGCACTACCATGGCGTATTCAATTTTGTCATCAGCATGTTCATACTGCTTTAATTTCTTGTCTGGGTCTGATCGTTCCTATTGCTTTGCTTGCTTTGCGTGTGATTATGCGTTGTCTTGAGCCGAGGGTCTCCCGAAAACAGTCGCTCTACCTACCAAGATAGAGTTAAGGTCTGCGTACACTTTACCCTCCCCAGATCCCACGTTGTGAGATTTCACTGGTATGTTGTTGTTGTTGTATCCATTTCCTCAACAATTTCTTTAGGTAAGTAGGCAATATCTTTTCATTGTTCCTTCTTGATTTTCGAAGAAGTATATCTTGCGACATTATGGACCTTTCTACTCAGAGTGAGTTCGGTGAGCTTATTGGCTTGAAATTGTTTAGAATTAAGCAGTCAATGTTTGGTTGGCATAGATTACACAGATAATCACATTAACTTATATAATCACTTTCATGTATTAACTAAGCTGCAATCTTTAAGCAAGTAGGAGAAGCTTGTTTGAGTTTATAGACTTAGCAGTAACAAGATTTTTTGGTCATTTTAAGATAGAAAAGCTCTTGATGAATAGTCATACTTAAAACTCTAGATCATCTGAAATCTATGAGTTGGTGAAAAGATCATGCACACTATTCAAGAGAACAAATACTCAAATTTCTTTTCCCATCTTTTGCAGTTCTGCTATGGCTGAGCTGGAATATTTTACAACAGAGATCACATCGGAGTCGACACCTTTTGCTATTTCCTTAGCAAAGCACCTGCATTCAATTGGAGCAAAAATGTATGGGGCTTTCTGGTGTTCTCACTGCCAGGAACAAAAGCAGGTTCTCTTTCTTTGGCAGTTGTGCTTTCTTAAAACTGAATTTTGATGGGTTTCTCAAAAACAAAAGCTGCATATGAAAATGATTGTTTTTCTAATTGATGAATATTTCCATTTTGGTTGCCTCAATGGCATAGTGACATCATTTTATTAGGCAAAAAGAAAAAAAATTAGAAGGCGAGATACAGAGAACGAAAAATGCTTGCTTGCATAGAAAACGGGAAAGGAAAAATCTTTCCCCATTATCAAGTCTGACATGATGTAGGTAGGATGAAGCATGGATGTTGATTGGACTCCAGCCAGATTGTCTGATTGCTAAAATTCCTAAATTAAAATTTGATAAGGAAAAGATAACATGTATGAGACTCTGATTAAGAGTAAAAAGAAAACGTGATATGGGTAGGGAAGAATATGAATGTGCATCAACTACTATTGGGTTGAATGTTGACGTCTTCTATAAATAGTAAGAGCATGATTAAAAGGGGAAAAAAGAAGGACCCTTATTTTTATTTATTTCGTATCTTTTATTTCTATTTGCTGGTGCTAGAATTTGGCTAAGAGCTTCAGTGGAGTTATCTTTAGAGTTCAGAAGCAGATTCCAGGAGTTCTGACCAGAACTGTTTGTCAATATTGCAACTAATCTTTAAGAAAGTAAAAAAAGGGCCATAAAGATCCCACTGAAATATGGAAACAAAGTATTGTTGGCAAAACAAATCTTTATCTTTGCTTCGTTACACTTCACATCAAAAGCTTCCCCGTCTACCTTGCAGTTATACTAGAAATTCTGATTTGCATCATGCACTTAACAGCATAGGTAAGAGATGCTTGTACTCTGTACTAAATTAGTTTATTTCTTGTATCACTGCAATAAGATGTTTGGACGAGAAGCAGCAAAGCTACTAGACTATGTGGAATGCTTTCCTGATGGATTCAAGAAAGGAATTTATATGGCCAATGCATGTCAAGAAGCAAAACTCGAAGGGTTCCCTACATGGGTTATCAATGGGGAGGTGAGCAAGAGCGTTCTTTCTGCTAGAAAATCTCTTATAACCTGTATAAATTCATCAGTCATTCACACACTGGATAAGAAAATGAACGTCTTGCTGTTTTGAGCCTCTAGCTTTTCTATCCATTGAGGGACCGGACCTTAAAACTATAATATTGTGGCAGGTTCTGAGCGGAGAGAAGAAGCTTTCAGAGCTGGCTGAACTGTCTGGTTTCGACATGAAAGAACTCACTGAGGATAAATGAGCTTCCTTGACCAATACAGTCACATATTCTTATAATTATAATATCAACCTTTTATGTAGTCACCTTACTATTGCCCTCTGGTATTTATTTTTCATAATGTAATTATCTTCTTATGTTAGTAAACTGAATAGATAGTACGATAAAGTGAAGGACCCGAGTGATTCGTCTTCTGAGTATATATATCAAGCAAATCCTATTACCCGCAAGTATTTGAATGTCGTGGTATGTTTTCTTCTAATGTTGTACGTGTCCAACTTCCCCCTGAAAGTTTACTTGTCTTATTTTCTATACCAAACTCTGGTGGTCACTTTTCGTCTATCTGAACCATTTTCACAACAATGATCTGATGGCAAGAGAAACCAGAAGATGAAATACTCTCTCGTTGTAATCTTTTGCAGGAGATGAGAATGACCAACTCTTATTGAAATGAGTTTTAATTTCCCATTTTGCCAATGCTGTCTAAACTGACGGAGTAGAAAAGTATGTCGTGTGATATGACCTTTTACTTGGCAATTTCTTGGGGAGCTTTGGTCCATTACATTTGTTGTTTAGTTATGTGACCATCTTTATAGGAGATCAGTGGTTAAGTTTAATTTTTCGAAAAAAGATGTTTAACTGGAAGCTGTTGAAACCTTGAGAGGACTAAATTTGGATGAAATTCAAGCGAGGGGTCAATTTGAAAGAGTATGAAGCTATTTAATTCAAGTAATGTTCAAATCCATCATCAACTCAACGTTGTCACTTGTCTCCCTTTTTGGATTAATTTCTATTTTAATATAACCATTCCTTGTTTTAAAATCTCAATTATCGCGTCAAAACCAAATAAGACACTAAAATTGCAGAAAGTCTATATTTTACTACAAGTAAATTACTACTCCCTCCGTTCCATTTCCATTTCATAGGAAGGTATTTGACTTAACATAAAATTTTAAAAATAAAGAAAGATTTTTGAAATTTGTAGTCTAAAGCAATTCATAAAAATTTATGTGGTTAGAAATTATTTCATTAAGGGTAGAAAGGTAAATTTAAAGTTGAATTGTTACTAAATATAGAAATGTGTAATTTTTTTTTTGGACTAACTAAAAAGAAAAGAGTGTCATATAAATTGAAATGGAGCGAGGACATCAATGAGCATTGAACTTAAGATTTAGTAAATAGTATTTTGCAAAAGTGATGTTATTTTTAAATTTTAGTCACAAAACTTAATACTCCATCTGTCTCAATTTATGTGATACACTTTCATTTTTAATTAATCCTAAAAAGAATGAGACATTTCTTTATTTGACAATAACTTAACTTTAAACTTTACCTTTTACGCTTAACGAGATGATCTATAACCACACAAATAACTGAAACGCCCCGAACTTTCATGTTAGATTAAGTTGTAAGCAAGATAAACTCGGAAGGTTTAGCATATTTTAAAGGATAACAATGGTTTAAAACGATGTTATGGAAGTATCGTATGGATTAAGAAGTGAAACAAATCGGAAAAGATAAGTTTCGTCAAAGTTCTGGATATTGAGCAAATAATACAGATCGTATAAAATTTTGGTCAAACTCATGTAAGCAGGTCAAGGGCTCAGCGTATAAAAGAATGATGTCCCGAAATAATTTAGGACTTAACAAGTGGGAGGATGATGAATGAAAATAGTATTCGGTGTGAGTGGCAAAAGAGGCAATGGACTAATGTTATACCATATGATTATGCTATTAAGTATAGGAAGTATGTTAAAAATGATTCACATTTAAGTAAATTGAGATCGAAAAATTAATTATGTGTATAATTAATTAAGTGGCGGGATTGTAACGGAGATAAAGAAATTAAATAATAAGTAATGGATAGGTGTTAGGTGGAACACCTCTTAGGAATGTAATTATGAGAAGAAGCAAACCAATGACTACCAATTACTAAGCACATGTGGCATCATGTTCTAGTGTACAATAATTATCATAGGTGTGGACCCCATATCATAAAGTGGATCTATACACTAATGACTTACTCTTATGTGAAATATCTTGTGATGATTCTATTAAAAAGAAGGAATGATATATGCATAGATTTAAAATTGAGCCTATCATTTTGTGCACTGTCCATATAATTTAGAACGAGAAAAGTACAATTAAGTATTGACATGCAGTGACTAAAAAATTCATTTCTTCATTATAGAGAAACATAGCAAAATTTTATAGATACGGATGGTTTGAGTTCTTGATTTAGAAATGAACATTTATCGGAATAAGATGATGATGATATTGAGTTTCTGACTTTTGTCTAAGTGTATTAGAAGTTGAGGAAAAGGCGGCTGTAGCTTAAACAAAAAAAGATAAACTAAGTTTGAGAGTATCAAAAAGATGAATTGCAACGTGAATAATTTATAGGAGTAGTAACGTGATTTATTTCCACAAGGAGCAACAACGTTATTCTTCATATGACACATTTATTTCATATTAATAAGTGATTTTCATTTTCCGGAAGCAACATGAGTTTGTAATGAAGATTGGTTTCCTCGTCGTCAACAAATGATTGGAAGTAAAGATATGGTAAGGCTAGTCTTTCTTTCGTTTGGTTGATTCAAGTTACGAAACGTAAACGTAAACGTAATATTATCCCATAAATGATTTTACTCTTAGTAGTTAAGGATGCCCATGTTATTTATTCCTATAAATTTTATTTAAAAGCATGTCTAAATATGTTCATAGGTCCCTACTGAAGCATATGAGAAAGATGTTAATATTCATAGCGTAATCAGAGGGTGAATGACTATAGGTCACTCTGAAAGATGTTCTAATGATCATGAAAGGCTTTTTGTGCATTGTATGTACATAGTAATAGAATTATATACGTATATACAATACCTATAAGAGTATGCCTATGTAGTTCTATTTACTACCGGGCCACGACAGGTTAGGCAACTACCATTAGTTGGATAATTATGTACCGTTATTTACCGTTGGTTGGGCAGCACGTTATTTACCATCGGGCTACGATCGGTTGGGCAGTTACCACCAGTTGGGCAATTATGTATCATTATTTACCTCTGGTTGGGCCGACACATTATTTATCATCGGGTTACGACCGGTCATGCACCGATTGGGCAGTTAGATATATCATTATTTATCATCAGTTAGACAGGCACATTATTTATCATCGAGCTACGGTCGGTTGGGCAGTTACCACTGATCAGTTGGGCAGTCGAGCAGTTAAATTTACGACGTTAATATAAGCGGTATAAAGTAAGGTTATAAAATAAGAATGATCATTATGTGTATTGTGGGCCTCGATGATATTTTAGAAGTTCAGGTTAATTCATATCTCTCTTTTATGAGTACTTACTAATGTGTTTTATTTTTGCCTTACATATTCAGTACAATATTCGTATTGACGTCCCTTTGTCTGTGGACACTGTGTTTCATACCACGCAGGTTCAGATAGGCGAGGAGAGAATCTGTTATCACAAATCGCCTCCAGTTATAAGCTTTTGTTGGTGAGCTCTATTTCCTCCTGGAGTATTGCCTAGTTAGGATCATGTTTATATCTTTTTTGGTATTGTGGGTATGTCGAGGCCTCGTCCCGACTTATATGCTATGTCGTTGGTTCCTTTTAAAGGTTTTGTAGACATGTCTTGCGTTGTATATCTTGTTCAATATGGCCTTGTAAGCCTGGATGCGGTTAGAGATTTTGTTAGTCTTGTCGGCCTTAGTATGTATATATGCATAGATTGGATTCTTCGGTTTGCAGGATTTTATATTGTGTTGCTTTATAATTATCATTCTGAGGTCTTGTCGGCCCAGATTGTTACATGTTCGCGTGATGACATTTTGGTGGTTCATCGGGCCATTCAGGCGCCGGGTGGCGGCCACACCTCCAAGGTTGGGGTGTGATAATAACTTTGACTTATTTTAAATCACAATATTCAAAAGTCTTCATTTATTTTAAACTATGTGCCCAGTTAAACTATATCACATAAATTGGAAGAAGAGAGTAATAAATTATTATAGAAACCCAAATTTAATTGAGTTATATGTTAATCCCTCTGTTTCAAAAAGAATAACTCACTTTTCTTTTTAATCTGTCTAAAAAATAATAATATATTTTTTTATTTGATAATAATTTAATTTTAAAATGAGATATTTATAAACACATAAATATTTTAATTTATTTTAGACCATAACAGTGTATATAAAATTATAAATTGACACGGAGGGAGTATCCTTATAGTATAACTACTTCCTCTCCTGTTTTGCATTTAAGGTTACATCGGAGGAAACGATTTTGGTTGTTTCATTTCGAGCGATCACTTCCTTCAGCTATCAGAGCCATGGTAACTGTAAATCTGAAGTCGCTGCTAATATCCTCAGCATTTCTGAGGGTATTTTTGATAGTTTACGGAGAATGGCAAGACATCCATATGGAGGTTAGATACACAGATGTAGACTATCTTGTTTCCTCAGATGCAGCTGCTTTAGTGGCTACTGGAAAATCCCCTTATGAAAGATCTACATATCGTTATTCACCCTTAATTGCCTTTCTTCTCGTACCCAATTCTTTTATTCATCCTTCTTGGGGAAAGTTCTTCTTCTCCTCTTCAGGTATATATGCCCTCTTATTTGTAGGCTTCTATTTATTCCTATTATTATTTACAGTCTCTGGTTCTTCGCTCATCTTTCCTATTTAACCTGCTTTTATAGGGCTTGTTTTGTTGGAAAACAAGTTATCCCACCCGGGATTAGTTAATCCACAACACTCTAATACCGGGATAACTAATCGGGATAACTAATCCCCGATTAGTTATTCAGAATTTTATTCCAACCAAATATGGGAAGAGGTACTAAAATTTTATCTCGGACTATTTTTGCTTATTCATCATACCAAACAACCCCTTATTGCTTTATTCTTAGCCGATCGTCTATCACAAACAGTCTCTCTACTTCCTGGGTCCCAAGGTAGAGGTAAGTTTACACACTTGTGGGATTGTTGTTGTTGCTGTAGATACTGAATTAGTCTGAGCTTTACAATTTTCATATGATTTCTGTTTGTTATTTGCTGGAACAGCCAGATGCATGAAAGCTATAATCTTTTGATGATTCAAGAATTTTGGTTTGTTAATTTTGAATTAAGCTCTTACTGAATTTCTCTATAAAGAATGTTGTAATTTCAAGACAATGCAAAGGTTCCATTTTTTTTTTCTCAAGGTAGGAATAAGGTTTGTGTACACACTACCCTCCCCATACCACTGGGTTTGTTGCTGTTGTTGTTGTTGCAAAGGTTCCATTTTTATCTACTCAAGTGGACTTCTTGTTTTCCCTATACAAATGCTTCTTCTTGCATGGGGAAGTCGAGAGGTTTCAATTCTCAATATTTATGTTTATAGATGTCAATTGCGATTTCCAAGAGATTTTAGCCTCTCTCTCTGCTTAGGTGTAAATGGAAATCTTTGGTGTTGTTGTGGTTGTATAACTAAGAGTGGAAGAATTGTTAATTGTGATTAGCACTTGTAGATGATCAATCTAAGAGTAGCCAAATAGCTCTTGCATTTGCACCTTTGTATCTGGGTTTATTATCTCTTCTTCTTCGCAAACAATGCATAATTGGGATTCTTAGAAACATTACATTTTAATTATGTTTCCAAAACAGATATGCTTACTGAAACTTACAATGAGTTCGTGCGGCAGATCTCTCGTGGGATTTCTTATCAACGCCATTCTAAAGCTAAGAGGGGTGCCTGAGAAATTCTGCACCTATTCAGTGATGGTATGGCTTTTGAATCCATTTACCTTTACCATTGGAACTCGTGGGAATTGTGTGCCCATCATCTGCGCCATAATCCTTTGGACTATTATATGTCTAATGAAGGGTAAAACTTCCAGTACCTTGTTATTTACCTCTAATATGGTTATGTTGAGAATTTACTCCCAAATTTTTCTTATTCATTGTTAGTTTACTCTCCTACAGTTATTTTCTCTGTTATTATCTCTTTCAAAATGGTCCCCGTCTCCTTCTTAACCGACCTTAATTATCACTGTGGCAATGCAAATGACAGTAAAGAGGGGACATATGGAAGGGGAAGTATTTAGACTATCAGAATCATGATTTAGGTGATGAAACTGGTAGGAAAGAAAGTATTGTCATCAAAGACCTGTTAAGATTGAGTCTTTCTCCGATTTGTCCCCAGGGTTAGGTGTATAGTTGCCCAACCAATTTTTTTTTTAGTGACTGAGGTTTTAGCAAGCAAGCAATGTAGGCTGAATATTGTTCTTTTACCGTTAGGACTTGGTATCTCCAGTAAAGAAATGAATCAAGATTTATCCTGAATCTGCCTCCGGGTTTTTTCATAGCTATTATACAATTTTAAATTATAGAGAGCCTCTAGTTTAAAGGAAAAGTAGAAACCTAGAATGTTAACTCTGAGAATTTATAGGGTTAAACAGCAAACTCTTTTAAGTGAGAATGTTTCCAAGAATCCTCCGATATTTTGGGTCAGATAACTGTATTCTTACTTGGGTTAGTGCCTTAGTGGGGACTCTGGCTTCATACTTTTCTTTGGAAGTTAATATCTTCACACTCTATTGATTTGGTGGTGTTTTCCTGATCAGGTCGTTTAGTACAAGCTGCATTTTGGTATGGGCTTGTCGTCCACATGAGGATATATCCAATAATTTATGCTCTTCCGGTCATTTTAGTTCTTGATCCTCTCTTCTTCCAGTATGGTACAAATCCTGCTCTTGTGAATTGGAGTTCTAGAAAAAGCAAGTCACAGCAGACTTCCAGCTGTAAAAATCTTATGGATCCTTGTTGTATATGCAACTTTTTAACAAGCCTTTTTACCTGGAGGAGGATAATGTTTGGGCTTATTTCTGGAGCTATGTTCTTTTTCCTTACTGGTGTTTTCTTCTTTTTATATGGATGGGACTTCTTGCATGAAGCACTGCTCTATCATCTCACACGTACAGACCCAAGGCACAATTTTTCAATTTATTTCTACCATATATATCTGCACTATGAACGTGAGCTTTCAAACTTGGAAAAGCTCGTCTCATTTCTGCCTCAGATAATGGTGCAGCTAGTTATTGTTTCCGCTTTGCGCAGGATTTTCCATTTTGTTTCTTTAGGCAGACTGGCATTTGTTGCATTTAACAAGGTTGGTCAGCAATTCATGAATCTTTTTTTAATGAGAATCAGTGAATATTAGCTTGATTTTCCTTTAGCAAGATAATGTTCTTTTCCACTGACAGGTTATGACTGCTCAATACTTTGTTTGGTTCTTCTGTCTCTTGCCACTAATTCTGCCATGGACCAACATGAAACTCAGAGGAAAAGGACTGGTCTGCATCTTGTTGTGGATGGCAGCTCAGGGTTACTGGTTATTGTGGGGTTATTTGCTTGAATTTAAAGGAAAGAATGTCTTTCTTCAACTCTGGGTGGCAGGTTTGCTATTCTTGGCTGCAAATACTTTCGTTCTTATCAATATTATCCAGCAGCGCACATACAGTCCAGTCTTCCAACAGTCATCTCGTGCCACTTCAAAGAAACATGTCAAACAGGGATGAGGAATCACAGATCATATACCTCCTAATTCAATGGGGGGGGGGGGGGGTTTAGAGCTATTATAGTATTTAGCCGTGTTGGGGACTTGTAGAGCTTTTCATCATCAAGCGAAGTACTAGACTTTTTCATAGCTCCAAACAGAGTGCTGCTTAAAACTGCCTGCACTGAAGACGTAGCAAGAGATTGTAATGACGTATTTTTTGAGCTCGTGGTCATTTTGCTTTAGTGCACACTTCACTACGAATGCAATTTACAATTGTCTATTGCAATTTTGTTGCACTTGGTATAGTTGAAGTTTTACTAATAACAGTTTACTTTTAATTTTAGTTTGATTTTCATTTCCCACCCTCGCTAGTGTGGTTAGCCACCTAGAGGAGTGATGCCACATCCTTTTCATCTGCATAGCTTTCTTAAATATCTCTGTAAAGCCAATATGATTGATATGAATAAAGATAGCCCTTTTTCTGTTCCTTTCATTTTCCATTTACTCTGTTTTCCTTTCAATTTTCCAGTTTCTCTTCTCCTTTGTTTCATTGTCTTACATTGTTCTTTCATTTCCTGTTGCCTTGTTTTCTAGTGTGATTCCTTGTAGCTCACTTGCTACAAATTGTATCAGAGCATATTCGGGGAGATTCCATAATGTATACCCGGTGTAGCTCATTCTCAAATTACAGGTGCAGATTTCACCTTTAATGCGTATTCGGATGCCAATTTTGTAGGAGATTCTGGGGATAATTTGGATTGGGGGGATAACTTTAAAGCAAGGGCAAGGGGCTAGTGTTGCTCGAGGAGAATGAATGGTCAGTTGACTGGAGTGGGCTCTTTAAAGCCGAGAATGAAGGGAGTGATTCTGTTTTGTTGGAGGAGGTGAACGGAGCCCTACTGAACATCGGTTGAAAGTACTATCTGCGAGCAAGACTACTTCAAAATGTTTAAAGATCTTTTCCTCTGGAAGTTATGCAGGACCTGGAACTTCCAATGGAACATATCTCTGGTAAAGAAAGATAAGTGATGTGTTTCACAGAATCACCGTTCTGCTCATACAGTACTGGTAGAAATAACAGGAAGCTTGTTGCTTAACATGATATTCTATGATTCAGTTGCAATGATTGAGACTTGGGACCCTGGAAAGCCATAGGGATCGGTTACTAAAATCAAATGCTCCTAGTTATTGGTCTACTTGGTCATGATGCTGGTGGAGAAGATGAGTTCATGGTGTGACTATTCCTGCTGAAGAGCAATATCTTATTCAACCTTTTCATAAACCAACTGGGCTTGCTGGTAGTTTATCCTGTTATCATGCTTGCCTTGCAACATCAATGCATATTTGCTTATGTGCCTATTTTTTAAACTGAATATAGTAGATTTGCATTACAAAAAGTACCATGCTCTATCCTCAGGAGCACAATGCTTCAGAACCACATGAATAGTTTGTATGCTTCACACTCGTTGACTTTTTTGAATTTCCTAGTAAAGTTGGCTTGCTTCCATGTGATCAGAAATGAAGATCCTACTGTTGGATAGGCCATGGGAAATACTGTGTTGGACTAAAGTAATCACGCCTTACAAGCAGTTACCTCCAAATGCTACTGCAATCCTTCATGATTCTGGTGTTAGCTGGAGTAGGAGTAAAGTTGTGTTTTAATGTGATAGAGCATGCAATAATGTTGGATGAGTTAAATATACGTCCTATTGGCCTGTGTCCACTTTCTTTCACTGGATTAAATTCTTGCTATATACTTTTTTTTTTTTTTAAAAATGGGGTAGGGAAGGAGAAATGGAGGGTATTACAAAGTGGAGAATCGAACCCTCGCCAATGAGGTGAAAGTTCAGGTAGTCAACCAACTGAGCTATTAAGATTTCCTTTCTTGCTATATACATTTATGACATCATTTCAAATATTCCATGTATGAGGAAATCGATTTTTACATTCTGGATATCTGTTGGGCAAAGGTGGAAAGGAGGTGAGGAAGGTGGTAATTGCAGTAACATAGGTGCACTACTGCCCGTATAATGTGTTTATAAACTTGAGAAAAACATCCTTGAAGAAAGAAAACACTGATAAGCTGCAAGATGTAAAAGGTGAAGCTTATTCCAGTATAGACATAACCAATGAGTGAAATTATCAAGATATGTCTAGAGGGACAAAACTAGGCAGTTGTATGGGCCAAGATATTTCTCCTTATAACGCTCTCAAGTGCTTTACTGGTGAAACTTAAGTTAATTTGTTTTATTGGGACCAAAGGAACTGTGAGGTGGTTTGATGAAAGAGGATATTGGTACTGACAATGAATCACTGAGCTTGACAAATGATAACACCTTGTGATTTCTTCTAATACTCAATAGTCCTTTTTCTCAAGCAAAGTTACTACCAATCCTAACGACTTACTACAAACTCACAAAGTTACTACCAATCCTAACAACTTACTAGGAACTCAGAGGACGTAGTCAAAGCTTTTACTCCCTCAGTCCCAATTCAGAGAGGACGTAGTCGAAGCTTTTACTCCCTCAGTCCCAATTTAATTTGTGGGATCTCCCTTTAAATGTTGTATCTCCCTTTAAATGTTGTAGTCTTAAACTTGAGAGGCACTAGAAAAGTATTAGGACAGAGGAAGTACTATTTACAATTACTTCTGATTATACTTCGTTTTTTTTATTTCACACCCTAGACCTGTAAATCAATGTAAATATTTTTTATTTTTAGAACTGCCCAGTTAATTTTGCAATAAGAAAATATTAGACTGAGAATTATAGGGCTTTACCCAGAAGGGAAGCCCTTTCAAAAATTCTCAATGGCCAGGGCAGAACCCAGGCCAAAGAGGGGGTTTGGAAATAGTTTTCAACCAGCAATAGACGCGCCTCGGTTAGTACCTCACTAGCTGCGTCATTGCCCCAAGCGCAAAGATGAGTTGTGTTGTCTTTGCGATCTCCTTTTATAGCCTATTTCCTACAATGTTGTCTTGACGCTACCGATGTGGGATACAAATAATAACCGAAACGTGGGTTTTATATACAATAGGCAAAGACCAACTCCAGCTCGACAAAACTTGGACTCGTGACACGAAAATTTTCAAGAAGATTTTAGATATGTCAAAGTTATGTACTTATGTTACAAGTAAACAAACGTATTTGAGAAAATATAAATAATAAAACCTGATAAATTTATCTAGTGCTAAAAGGAAAAAGAGTATATAAACTATCAATTATGATAGAGATCAAGTGTGTCATATATATTGGAAAAAAAAAGTATCTTTTTTTATCAGCCTAGTTAATAGTCGGGATTATAGTCTAATGACTTACAAAATAAGATTTACCAGACTTGAACTTGAATTATTAGGTGAGGTTCGTTTCAGGATATTTTCTTCTCCTTTTTTGTTTTTCTTTCTCTTTTTTTTTTTTTTTTTTTTGTTGGTAGAAACTGAAATTATTGTCCGCTACTTTCATTGTGAATTTCCTTCTCTCTCTGTGTTTCTTAGCTTAGCTTTCTACCAAAAGTTCTGAAATTTTGTAAGTATACCCCTAACCCCATTAAAATGCGTCTGCCAAGATTGCACAGTTTAGTAGTTAGCCATTGCCCATTAGCAAAAGTTGGATTTCAGATGGACACTGTTTTCCTTTTTCATTTTCGAGTTTAACTTCTCTACACTTATAAAATTATAATGATAATATAAAACGTTCATTACGTTATTTCGGACATTATTTAAATCATTTTCATGGACGCACCTATGAAACATATTTGGGCAAGCTAAGATGAATACTATCTCAATAAAAGTAAGTAATTTTAAAAACAAAGTTTGGAAATAAAAGCTGTCAATCTTGGACAAAAAAGGGAGCCGCGCATTATGAAATATTGTAGCCTGGTTGGGTTATATTATATGTAACCAAAATTGACTAGTTATTCTAACTTCTCATTTGATGGAATAAAGACAGAACAAGATGGCTCTAAAAATACTTGTGCTAAACTAGTATTTGTCAATATGGTTTTGGTTAAATCCAGATGGCCAAAATATTCCAATATGTAATTGATGTTTCATTGTTTTCCATTTCTTATGTTGTAAAATTAAGAAAACTAAAATACTCCTATTTCCTTATTCTAGAGGGCTTTCTTCTGACTTTTTTTTAGCTATCCATTAGAATAACGTAATTTAGAAAATGCAGGTAGAGACCAAGTCTAATGATGCACAATCATTATCTTCAATAAAAATGGTCAACAGCGTACAAAAAGTAGGGGAAATTAGTGCTAACTTATACTAATTTATTTCTGTTTTGGCATATGCTTTAACGTTTCTGTCTTTTCTTTTTCTTCTAATCTAATTGACCAAACGAACTGAAGCGCAGACATGTTGAACAAAAAAGGATGCTAAAGGTTAGGGCCCTCCATTTTCTCAAAGTCACTTTTTTTATTCTTCTGGTAAATGAATGATTAATGAGAATATATATGCACCTTGTTAATTCAGTTCTGGATAATTTTCTTCTAAATTTCAAAGTTATGATTATCCTTCTCTTGATCAATTTTTCAAACAAAATAGCTTACCAACCTAAGACAACTTGCTAGTTTCAATGTGCCTTGAATAAATCAACTTGCTTGGAAGCTAGGCATGGATCATTTCTCTAATGCAATTTGCATCATCATTATCTCTGAAGAGGCTCTTTAATATTGTTTTCGTAAAATAATGGTAACAATGATCCTGTGTAAGGAAAGGAGAAACAAATATACAATACTTAATTAATACATATGCACAAAAATGTGGAAGCATGATTAGATGGCGGAGTTGAACCTTAACCACCCAATTTATTTTTCTCACTTTAATTTATACCACATAAATAATTGAAAGATTGGGCATTAAGCAGATGGTCACTTATATATATTTACTTGCCTAAACTTCAAACAATCCATATGGTTAAAGAATTATCTGTCGGATTGAGTCTTCCTTTTTTTCTTTTCAGATTCTTTGATTGGACTTAATCTTGGTCCAAAACCAGATGTTGACTATGGATTGTGATCTTGGCTGACACAGTAGGCTATTATTAGATTCCTTCAAGAAAAATGGAAAACAAGGAAAATTATGGTGGGAGATTCTCCAGTCAGTTTCTTTGTTTTCCCACAGCTCGAAAGATAGGACAAATTTGATTTTTTTTTA
Source organism: Anisodus tanguticus (assembly GCA_034509755.1). NCBI lineage: Eukaryota > Viridiplantae > Streptophyta > Magnoliopsida > Solanales > Solanaceae > Anisodus > Anisodus tanguticus. The sequence goes on from CM067544.1 coordinate 14,318,643, forward strand.
TTATAAATAATTCGTACATTGGAGCGAAAATAATACCATGGGCAATTTACATACCACTTGCATTTACATGTCCAACATTTACTGATACCTACTTCCAAATACTAGAAGAACGTTTATTATTTTTGTTTGATTTTACGGATTTCTAATATTTAATGGAACTCTTGTATGAAGTGACAAATTTATCCTTGCCACATATGTAATTAGGTTGCAACGAATTGAAGAGATTGTCCAATTGGATGATTAAGGAAATGAATTAGCACATACGCTTTGCTAGGAAGTAAGCTTCATTATACAACCACACAATGGCCAATAACAGTTTTTGTAGTTTTATTGGTCAAAATTATTTTACACCTCCTGCATTGTTTTACAACAATAACATACATAGTAATCTCACAAGTGAGGTCTAGGACACTACTAGAAAAAAATATTTTTCCCACCGACATACGGTGGGAGATTTATGTTATAAAACATGAGTTTTCCACCTCATTTCCACCTAATGAGCTCATTGGAAAAACGCATGGTGGGAAATAGGTTTCCACTTAAACTCTGGAAAACTTTATACTTTTTTCGTGTGAAAACACTACTATTTAAGTTTTCCCCACCGATATTCAATGGGAAATAGCCACTAAACATTTTTCAGTGGGAAAATAGAGATTTTTTAGTAGTGGGAGAGTAGAGTGTACGCAGACATTTTTCCTACTTAGGGAGGTAGAAATGTTATTTTTTGATAGAGCGGGTCAAATAGAAAAAAAGAAACAGTAATTACAACAAAATAATATGTTAGGCGAAAAACAAGAGACAATAACTAATATCAGAAATTGAAAGATAAGAAACTACGGGAGAAATACCATCACTACTAGTAAGGAAACCCCTACGTTATTTTAAGAAATAAATTTATCCCTTCATTATTGAATAGACATATTCTTTTTACTATCTAAAAATGTCTATTTTATACATATAATCTACATATATAATGAATAAACACATCCTTTTTATACTATCTAAACAATGTCTATTTATACATATAATCTAATAATATATGTGTGTGCAATATTATCATAAAGTTTCATATATAATTTTTATTTAATAATAATGTGTTTCACTTATGACGCTTCAGCCTTATCTTTGAACAAAAATTATTATCATGAAGTTTTACATGTAAGTTTTATTAATAATGATGTGTTTCACATATCACTTTTCAACGTTATTCTTGAAGAAAATCATTATTACGAAACTTCCTGATAATATTCTAAAATTTCGCCTATGAAATTTGAATTTTTATGAATATTATTATTATTATTCAATTACTTGATGTTAATATTAACAAAGTCTAACTTCAGACATTGTGTTTTAAATTTTATATAGCTAAAGTTCATGTAGATATGATTGAACTTCAGTCATGAATGGCTAAAATTCACTCATTTTTGTATAACTTCAATCATTTTTACTTAAACATCAATCGTATGTACATGAACTTCAAACAGAAATGACTGAAGTCATGCAAAAATGACTAAGTTTCTGTTAGATAGTTAGTAATATATATGAAGTGATATTATCCCACAACATAAGGCAAAAGAGTTTGAAGACTTTATATATTAAAAGTCTTGGTATTTTTCAAATTTAAAATAAAATTGGAATTAAATGAACACGTATGTTCATGAAACAAGGTAACTATTCATAATAATCATTTTTCAACTCTATAAATAAGGTCTTCCTTCATGAAGTGGCTATGAAAAATCTGCAGGTATAATCTGGGCTTTGTTGTATCCTGAAAGGAATTGCTTGTATTTTTCTAATATGTATACGAGCAATATATCTTTAAGGAAAGTCGATTCGATCACGCCTCAAAGCCATTTCTTCTTCAATTATATTTACCTATTTTTCTAACAATCTTAAAGAGATATTGATGTGAAGAAAATCACTAATAGAAATAGTAATCCACTTATTAAGAAAAGGAAATTGAAGCAATTTGACAGTTGTTTGGTTATTGCTGGAGATCTCAATACCGGTTGTTTCAGTCCCAATAATTCTCTAACTAGTTGAAACTTGAAAGTTAGAGGATCATTACGTCCCCTCGTTCAAGATCATTACGTGTGTCATTTGTGTGACTACCAAGCACCCATTATGGATCTCTCGTGTACAAAGTATAGTACCATTTCTTTATATGAAAATGGAAGACACAAGATACAAAATGCAAAAAGCAAAAGAAAGGCAATAATTTCATTGGAAAGGTGGCAACGTTTAACTAAAGATGCACAAGCATTTTCGTGACTCTTCCTCTTTTTAGTGCTTTTGCCTGGCTTTGTCTTGTCACCATCCCAAATTTCAATATTCCGTGAGGGCACTTATCCTAACTCGTAGGCGAACCCGACATACACTATACAATAATGCGGAATTAAATGCAGAAAATAAGAGGCAAGAAAGGAAATAGTTCAACAAGTCTCAATAATGAAAGCATAGTCTAACAAGAGAACCCCCAACTAGATTCGGTAGTCATGAGTACATACAAACTCTAAAAAATATCTGAATACAACTCTGAATGAGAAATACATAAGCTGTCTGAATACAACAAAGCATCAACGGTCTAGAAGTAACAAGAACAAAACATAAGGTAGAATGGAGTTCTAGTGCCGGGGAAGAAGTTGCGGCTCACCCTGGACTCCAAATATCACGCTCTCTGAGGAAGTGGATCAAGTTGCTCCGATGTTGTCTCATGGCTCCGTACTTGCACATAGAGTGCAACAAGCATAGAGTGAGTACGGAAAACACGTGTACTCAGCAAGCATCGTCAATCGACCCTAGCTATAACGGTGGCGAGGATTGGTATTTTCCGATACCTCTATACTAGTTAGTTATTTAAGCATAAAATAAACCAGTTAACCAACCTAAACATAAGTTTACAAATCAATATCACATAAGTACTATCAAGTCCTCAAATCGTACAAGTTCAGCTGAACCCCATTCAGGACGTCTAGATCCATCAAGTCACTCTCCTCAAGTCTCACACTAAGGATAACCACAACTACCAATATTCCTTCTATCAGCCTGTAGATCATACAAGTACAATAAAACTCAATCCGAGCACATTAGACATTAATCACATATCAAGATATAAATGAATGTAATACAGAATGGTATGTGTGTATGCAAATGGCCACATGTAACCAACTTGAGGGTTGAATGTCATAGTCAATCATCACTCTTGTAATTATGTACCATATCCCTTAATTTGACTTCCCAAGTATTTCTCAACAGTATCATAACAATCCAATGACAATTATATAATGTATGAATGAGATGGATATGTATACACCATGCAATCAACATAATCAATTTCTATTCAAGTGTTTAGACGAGATGTGAAGTGCTATCAATGGTTACGAGCCCAAATAAATAGCAATCATACCAAACTAAGCGGGCTCTTGCACCGCACTCCGTGGCCCGAAGGTTAAACATGTAAACTCCTTCACTTGCTCTATATCAGTTCATTAATTGCCCATTAAAGTTTATGCGATACTAATATTAGTGCTCGTCACCTCACTAGATGGGACCCCCAATTTCCCACTACTCTCTTTAGATCATTACGTAGCATACCAACACAAATACGCTACACTAGAGTCTAAAAAGTCTCAACTTGCCTGATTATAGCCAAAGGCTCACGCATTCGCCTTTCCTTTTTGTTGAGCCTCCTCACGAGCCCACTCTGATAAATTACAACGCGTACATGAGATTACGGTATAATATTACCCTTAATCCCCCAAGCTGGGTTACAAAGGAACATTGAGCCCACATTATCAAAATAATAACTTTTTCTACTCAATTAGCACTAAAACACGCTATATAGTCATAATCCCAAGTTAATTAAGCAACAAAGCCCAAAGGACCATCAATTTCATGAATTAGTAAAAAGCCCCCAATTCTAATCCTAGAATTTCCCCCAATTCCCGAAAGGGTTTATAACATAAAATTGGTCAAGTAATCATCATCTACTAGCTTAATACATCACTAGTTTACAATATAAGCATTAATGAACCAATCCCCAATTACAACTCTCATATTCTCAACAAGATATTTCTACCATTTTCCCCATTTAAGAAGCATACTTGAGATGAAAACTTAACCCATACTCTATAAGTAAAGTAAAAGGGTAAGATTATACCTCTAATGAGGAACTATCACTTGTAATCTTCAAAAATTCTCTACTGGATGCAAGTGGCCATATGTACTCGGTATACACACGGTGTTGCAGTAGCTGTCACGTGACCCATAGGGGACTCATGAGGTCTATATACCCATTTGAGCTCATCGGATACCAGCTCGAGGGTTGAATGTCATAACCAATCATCACTCTTGTAATTATGTACCATATCCCTTAATTTGACTTCCCAAGTCTTTCTAAAAAATATCACAATAAGTTAATGACAAATATATAATATATAAATGAGATGGATATGTATATACCATGCAATTAGCATAACTAATTTCTATTCAAGTGTTTAGACGAGATGTGGAGTGATGAATGCATGACAAGTCAAATCAGAATATCATATCAATGGATACAAGCCCAAATAAACAACAATCATACCAAACTAAGCGGATTCTTGCACCGCACTCCGTGGCCCTAAGGCTAAACATATAAACTCTTTCACTTGATCTATATCAGTTCATTAATTATCCATTAAAGTTTACCCGGTACCCGTATTAGTGCTCGTCACCTCACTAATACGGGACCCCCAACTTCCCACTACTCTCCTTAGTTCATTACATAGCATACCAACATAAATACGTTACACTAGAGTCTAAAACGTCTCAACTTGCATGATTATAGCCGAAGGCTCACGCAGTCACCTTTCCTTTCTGCTGAGCCTCCTCACGAGCCCACCCTGATTAATTACAACGCGTATATGAGATTATGATATAATATTACCCTTAATCCCCTAAACTAGGTTACAAAGGAATATCGGGCCCACATTATCAAAATAATAACTTTTCTACTCAATTAGCACTAAAACATGCTAGATAGTCATAGTCCTAAGTTAATTAAACAACAAAGCCCAAAAGGACCCTCAATTTCATGAATTGGTAAAGAAAAATAATCTAACCCTAGAATTTTTCCCAATGCCTGAAAGGGTTTATAACATGAAATTGGTCAAGTAATCATCATCTAGTAGCTTAATACATCACTAGTTTACAATATAAGCATCAATGAACCAATAACCAATCCCAATCCCAAATTACAACTCTCTTATTCTCAACACGACATTTCTATCATTTTCCTCAAGCATACTTGAGATGGAAACTAAACCCATACTCTATAATTAAAGGAAAAGGGTATGATTATAACTCTAATGATGAACTTTCACTTGGAATCTTCAAGAATTCTCTACTGGTCAGCTCTAATACTAAGGAGAATATTTGGGGAATGAGAATGATTTCTAGGTCATTAACTTTTTATAACATGAACAATGATTTCGTTGGGGCAGAACCGCTCCGGCGGAAACCCTATACGCTGGGACACAAGCCACTTAAAACTCGAATCTTCATTGGGCAGAAGCAACCTTCGTTGAGGCGCACACGTCCCGGTGAAGAACCCATATGCTACGACAGATCCTTAACATATGGAAGAATCTCGCTTCGGTGAGCCAGGCCTCCGCTAAGGCAAAATAAGGGCGTCGGGGCGGACACCAGATACCAACAATGCCCAAACTATCCAAACTCTCCGTCAACTACCTGAAATACTCCTAGAACCCCCTAGACACAAATCAAACATGCAGTCCTATCAGAAAATACATTCCAGACCTGCTCGCACACTCGGATTTTCTGAAAGGTCTCTAAGAGTTGGGCTTGACTAAAGTCAACTCTTAAGTTCTAATTCCACAATTTCACAAAGTAACCCCCAAGCCACACTGGGCTGCCTAGGGACCCAAACTAATAGCTCGACTAAATCATAAATATCATTCCGAAGATAATGGAATCAACGAAACTACAAATAGAGCACGTTTATCCAAAAGTCAACTATGGGTCAAAGTCTTCAATTCTCTTAACTTAACAAAATAGGTTTGAAACCTAGCCAATCACCTCGGGAATCGTACCACCATCCTCGCAAGTCAATAAGGACTTGGGAAGGGTAATTTAGGGGTTTTATAGGCAAAATAAGTAAAATAGCTTTTCGAGTCATTACATCAGGTACTTGTGGTTAAATAAACATCCGTCCTCGAACGGTAAATAAAAGAAAATTCTTTTGCTCTCGCAAAGTATGGGGTGGTTAGCCTACATATTTGAGTTGGTCTCCTATGTAGCCTCCTTCACTGGGTGATTCCTTCATTTCACTTTCACAAAGGCTATCTCTTTGGATCTCAACCTCCTCACATGTCTGTCTAGGTTAGCTACAAGCCCTTCCATATAAGCTAGATTCTGATCGGGCATCACCGAATAAATCATGAGGTAAAGCCAACTCATAGGCTACCTCACCAACTTTGTCCACAATCTCAAAGGGACCAATAAATCTCGGACTGAGCTTGCCTTTCTTTCCAAATTTCATCACACCCTTCATGGGTGAAACCTTCAGCAAAATTTGCTCACCAACCATTAACTCTAGCGGATAAACCCTTCGGTATGCATAACTCTTCTATCAACTTTGGTATATAAGAAGTCGTTCCTGGATCAACTTAACCTTATCTAACGAATCCCTCAAAATATCGGTACCCCAAGGCCGAACCTCAAACGCATCAAACCACCTGACCGATAAGCGACACCTCTACCATACAAGGCCTCAAATTATGCCATCTTAATACTTGAATGGTGACTGTTGTTGTAGGAAAATTCCGCCAAGGCTAGAAACCACCCCGTGCAATCAAATTATCTCTTGTGTCACATCTCAACCTTGGGGATGTAGCCTACACTCAGCATCCGGGCGGTCCGAGAAAACCACATGGATATCATTACATAAATATACAATCGTCTAGGCCGACGAGGCCTCAGAATAGTACCTCTAACATACTGACATAAAATCCTGCACACAAAAGATACCACCCTAACATATATATACAGTTAAAGCCGATAAGGCCATACCGAACAAATTGTACAACATAGGATCTGTCTATAAAGCCTATAAGAGTTTGTCCATACCAAACATATGTCTGGACAAGACCCCTAATATACCCAAAATAGCAAAAGAGGTATATACATGACTCGACTCAGCAATACTCCAAAAGGAAATAGAGCTCACCAACAAGCGTTGATATCTACACACGATCTACGAGAGCGGGTCCTCTCCCCGCCTATCTGAACCTGCGCGGCATAAAACACAGTGTCCCCAAGCAAAGATACATTAGTACGAATGATGTGCTGAATATGTAAGGCAAAAATAAAACATAATAATGCATAATCATAAGAGAAAATAGAGGTTCAAGTCAACCTGAGTCTCTGAACTACCATTGAGGATACACATACACAAAGATCATACCTATCATATATCCTGATCTAACTTTCTACGTCAATATCCTAGATTTACTTGTTCGACTACACAACTATTTAGTGGTAAATATCATGTCCGCCTAGCCAGTGGTGACTAACGAAGCATAACTACCTAACTGGTGGTAACTGTATAACTGCCCACCCGGTTATGGCCCGGTGGTGGATATATATCTTCCCAACATGGTCGATATCATATTGTACCCAACCTTAAAGAGGAAATCGGTGTTTTCATGCCCAACAACAGTGGTAATGCTTATCTTCCCAACCGTCCATCGCTCGGTGGTAAAACGCACATCTGCTTAGACGGCCATCGATTAGCAGTGAATACATGTCTGCCTAACCGGCTATAACCCAGTGGTATGTAACTGTCTACACAACTGGTCATAGTTCAGTAGTAACGTTTTTCTGTCCAACTAATGGTAAGCTATACTACTACGTCCGTGCCCCTATAGGTATTCCGTACTTGCATACATACATGAAGAGTCATACTAGACTTCTATGAGCTTATCGAAATCCATAAGATCGTTACTTTCTTAATTAACGTGGTAGGGTCTATCATTAACAATTCTCACTTTATTATAAAGTCAAATGAATCCTTTCTATATGGGTATGTTCACCCTAAGAGCCATAGGCCCGGGCTTCTAATCCACCAAAAGTAAAGTCCCATTCTTTCGGCTATCATTATAACGACAACCTACCATATCACTTCTACTTTTTCATAAGAGCCAACAGGGTAAGATACTTTATCCCTAACCTACGTGACACCAACAAAGACTGTAATCTCTCCATTATTTTCATATGAACTTTAAAAGGTCAAGACATAACATTTCTAGCTTTCGAAAAATTAATGAGAGACCAATAGGACCACATGATCCTTTCAAGAGTAAAGAATGACATATCTCTTAGCGGACATCTCATCGTACGTCGATACTTCAAAAAACATGCCACAAAAAGAATAAGTGAGCCTTAACATACCTTGCCAATGAAGCCAATCACGTTCCGCGGGGCCTAGCATGTACTGTGGATGAGTATCTACATTAAACGAGGGATTTGTATCAATATCAAGCTCATACTTCATAAAAGGTTTTTATTTAAGCAATTCGTTGAACAACTTGTGTACGTGAAGTTCTAGAGTTATTCTAGCATGGATCCTTACTCAAATCAATACCACCATCTTCCATAAACTCTATTCCTTAACTTACCACTTCACTAGCATGATTCAACACTTATATTTGCCCTCAATCTCAATTAACAACCCAAACAACAAGTTAACCTAGCCTCATACCATAGGAGATGTTTTTCAAGATCACATCTACTATAATTTTTTAATTCATAAGTTATCTTCATCCACCAATCAAGCTAAGTTATGAGAAGCTAAAGAACAAATAGAAGGGATAAAACCTTACCTTAACCATCAAATAAACTCTCTACAACAACCTCCAACTCAATCTCAAAGTAGTCCACAACTTTGCCGAGCTAGTTAGTGATGATTTCGAGGTGTTCTAGATCCTTAGAAGGATAAATCACCTTGGATACTTGTTGGAGTGTTCTTCAATGGTAGGAAGGGTCTTGGAGAGTATTAAGGAGGTGTCTAGGGTTCAATAGGTCGAAAAATAAAATTAGGATTCAATTTCACCGACTTTGGGGCTTAAATAGCCACCCAAATGCCTCACATATGCGGTGCATATGCCATCGTATATGGTGGAAGTGAGGTGGGGAAAAATAGCCTTAATATGTGGCCACATCCGCTGCAAAAAATATGTGGCGTATCATCAAAACTTTGTCAATCTTCATCGAGTTGTACTTTATTTGTAACTATTGACTTTAAATCTTTCATATACCTTCGTAATACTAATATAAGTCATACATGATTATCGGAAAGGGTCTCGAGTTGCCGGGGTTCAAGTAGGCTAACCACGCTCTCATTCGGATACGGAACTTCGGGGGTGTAACATCCTTCCTCCTTAAGAGTATTCGTCCTTGAATCATATCCTGGAGACTTTAAACTTTGGTTCCTTTTGAAAATTTTAACAAAACTTCCTCTGTACACATGACTATCTCAACCTATCACGAAACCTGAAAACATATGTATCGCCTTATTGGCTATATAGTACCACTCGTAACATGATGTTGGCCTCCCATGATCGCACCAGTATCCATAATATCACAAGGCATATCATAATTTTTCCTAAGATCCTTTGGTCCATATCAACCCATACTGACATATATCTATGTTAATCCTTAGGTTTTCGACTATCATAACTTACCTACGAGTGAGGTTACGTTCTAAGGCCTATCTTATAACTTAGGGTTCACTATTTTTTTTATACACGGGATAACATATATAAACATAGATTTTGAATCGATCAATACCTATTCTATACAAGGAAAGAAATCGAACATCGTGAGGGTACCTTCAATAAAGTCAAGCATCTCCTGATCCTGTCGCCCTACCAAAGAATAGTTATGATGTTGAACACTGCCGGGGCCAGATGCCCCACCTCTGCCTTGGCCTCTACCAACTACTGTCCGAGGCCCATGTTCTAGGGGATGCATTGAGGATGACAAAGCCGCTACTGATCCGGTTGGCTAAGCCATACTCCCTCTATTCCTCATCGAACAACTTCGCATAAAATGATCGGGATCCCCACAAGTGTATCAGACATTAGAACCCTGACGACATTGCCCGAAATGGGCCCTACCACACTGATCACATGGCGGATGGGTGGTCTCATTTGTGCCGATCTTCTTTGTTACTGAAAGCTTAAAGCTTGAAAACTCTGACCCGATCTTGAATAAGCAGATCTATCAGTCATGAATGGCTAAAGTTTGAAATTTTATATAGCTAAAGTTCACATAGATATGATTGAACTTCAGTCATGAATGGCTAAAGTTTACTCATTTTTGTATAACTTCAACCATTTTTACTTAAACATCAACCGTATGTACATGAACTTCGAACATAAATGACCGAAGTCATGCAAAAATGACTGAGCTTCAACCATATATATCTTAAACATTGACTCTTAAATTTGTTATGAAGCCAATCTTTAGATATGAAGTGAATATAAGTACAAAACAATCTTCAAAAAATGAATACAAGTTAAATAACGATTTCAAATCAGGATGTCCCTCGAAATTCTTACCTAAATTCTATTCAATTGGCTGGTCTTTAATTTTTGCCCTTCAAATAGGCCGATCTTTCATTTTTTTTATTAGCAGTCAAATTTATGCCTAGCGAGACATAACATTTTAAAAAACGCAGGCCATAGTTTGTGGAATATAATAGATAATATGAAAATATAAATTTATGTCCATCAACAAAACTCTGCCTTGAGCGGCAAAAATCAAAGACCAACACAAATTACGGCCGAAAGCGCCAATGACCGAAAGAGATAATAGATCGGGCCCAGATCTACAGAAAACAGAAGATAAAAAGCCCAAATTATTGGTACAGAACCCGAAAGAAGAAAGGATCACGGGGATCCGAGGTGTTTGGCCAAGTGGTCATTACACTAAGGGTATTGCTGCCTTGGGTCTCGAGTTCGATTCCCATGACCAGCGAGACTAGTGCCAAGCCTCATAAAAAATCCCTCCACCGTTCGCTGCGAAGCTGGCGGTACTCACTCCGTGGTAGGCCGGGATGGGGGTGGGGTTTCTTGTGTGTGGAGCCGCAGTGATGCGGTGGGGATGGCTAGTATAAAAAGTTTACCCTCAAAGTTTTAATCCAAAGGGGTCAGCTTGCTGGCAGGGAGTCAAGTTTGCGGCCTTAGGGTCGCAAGTTCGATTCCCCCCTAAGGATATCGTCCTCAGGGGCACATACATGTGGTAAAGCACGAGCGCTAAAAGCCGCGCGGGCATGTTGCGATGTGGGTTCGGTCTCCGCCAAGCTTTAGGGATGGGGCTTGTGGGGGGGTCAACCTTGTAACGTTGATCCGTTGGACGCAAGCGGACACCGACCATGTGTGCATATCCCGCGATTTACCTGGTGGTGGGGTCTTTGAAGGGACCAGGTCCCATCACCTCCGGAGCCTAGTACCGGTGCGTGCGAGGTACTAGCGATATGGGAGTACTAAGGCCACCCCGAGACCTGGATTATCAAAAAAAAAAAAAAAAAAAAAAAAAAAAAAAAAGGATCACGGGGAGTGTCAATGATAAACACAAGAAAACAAGTTTCGGTCCCACCGTACATACAAAACAGAAGATCCTTAAGAATATTCTCCTAATATTCCTCTCCTCCCTCCAAAATGGATTACATTTCTCTTTCTTAACACCGCTCATCTTCTCCTTCCTCATTACACTATATATATCCTCTCGTTTTTCCCTTCAGATTCCCCCATCTTAAACGTGGCGTTTTGCAACAAACTATTCGAAATTCTAAAACCATGTTTACCGAAGCTGAACAAGAACAACTTATTGAGAAACTCGAAATCTTCAAGATCCAAGGTAGAGATAAACGTGGCCGTAAAATCTTACGCATCATCGCCAAATTCTTTCCTGGTACACTTGAATTTTCTTTTAATTCTATACATATATTCCCTCCGTTTAAATTTGTTTGTCTTGTTATGACTTGGGACAGAGTTTAAGAGGACTTTTGAATGTCTTAAAACTAAACATAGGTAGAATGTACCAAAATGTAAACATGATATGTTTGGAAAGTTGGAATTGAAACAGAGTGATTATATTTTATTTTCCTGATTTATCATGTTGAGTCTTTGGCCTGAATTTTTGATTTGTTTTTTTTTGTGGCTGATCAGCTAGGAATCTGAGTGTTGAAGTAGTGAATAAGTATTTAACGGAGAAGATCTTTCCTGAACTTGAGAAACGGAGGTTTGCCGTGGTGTATGTTCACACCGATGTGGAGAAAAGTGAGAACTTTCCTGGAGTATCAGCTTTAAAATCCTTCTACGATGCAATTCCGATAGAAGTCCGAGATAATCTGGAGGCTGTTTACTTTCTTCACCCTGGCCTTCAAGCCAGGCTTTTCCTTGCCACATTTGGTCGCTTCATCTTTAGTGGAGGGTAAGATTGTCAATTCCAAATAAACAGTGCATTTTACCATTTTGATTATAGAAATAATCCAAATTTTAAAGCAATCAAAAGTGATTACATCTTGTTTTTTTAATATGAACTGTAAATTGTTAAGGCGTGGATTCTAATTGAATGTATGTTGTTGAAGTGTGTCCGAAACAACCTCTTAACAAAGGTCTGTCTCTACACAACCTTATGAGACCACTGGTTATTATTGTTTTTTATGTTGAAGTGTGTGACCATCTTATTTATTAATCTATTAGTGGCATCACAATTTTAATATTTAATTATATTTTTAACATACTCCTTCACGTCCCTTAGTTTGCCTACTCTAATACCATGTTAAAGTATTAAACAAGAGGAAACTTAGAGAATTAAGCTCACTCTTAATATTTAACGATATTCTCAAACATATGTATGTGCAGGTTATATGGGAAATTGAGGTATGTGAACAGGGTGGATTATCTGTGGGAACAAGTGAGGAGGAATGAGTTTGAAATGCCAGAATATGTGTACGATCATGATGAAGATCTTGAGTACCGTCCGATGATGGACTATGGTTTGGAGAGTGATCATGCGAGGGTCTATGGTGGTGCACCTACAGTAGACTCTCCTGTTACAATGTACTCCATGAGATGCATCTCATAAGCAAGCTAATTGGATGGCTTTTGCACTCTTTTTGTTTCATAGTTACATGTGTAGGAACCTTATGGTTTTGTCTTTCCTCCCCATCTGTTGGAGATTTCTTTTTTTGTCTGTATATACGATTAGGTAGTGGTTAGCAACTACTTTTTTTCTTTGTTATATAGTAGTAGAAGTACTAAAGAAGGATGACAGAGGTTATCAACTTTGAAAGCATTGATGATTCCCAATATGAAAAATCCTGTTGCATATTTTGTGATTCGTATCTGGGATATTTTTTTTCTTCTCTAAGATGAATATACTTCATGAAGAATGATAAAGTCGATCAAATTGTTGGTGTTGCTAATTAAGAAAATAAAATACATTGTAAAGTAAAGCAGAAGGGCTTCACCTGTTCCCATGAATCATGATTATCAGATCAAATCTCTTATTTTGGTTAGGTGGATGAATTGAAAAAGATGTTTCTGGGTAGGTATGAGGTGTTGTACAAAATGAAGATAACTCTTCAAGATAAACATGCCAAATCTATTCAAATTGATCATATTGTTAATAATTTGGAAGTCATGAATGATATTGAACCATACGTCCAAAATTTTCTAGTAAAAGAGAAGAAAGTTTTATTTTTTTAATATATAAGGACTCTGATTTATTGTGATAAAGGTGAAATAAATTTATCTTCCACAGGATTCAAGTGGCAACGGATTCTTTCAGGGATTTGAATTGACTGCTATTTGCTCCACAATGTGTAGTTAGAAATTGTAATAGTTGTGAACCAACTCTTCGAGGATGGAGCTGCGACCTACAAGTAGCATTGGAGTGACCAACTTGTGAGTTTAATCGTATCTTTCGAAGTATAATTCTCCATTAAAATTGGTTCTTCTTTATCTTTTAGTTTCCTCTGCATCATTGTGTGTTAAAATTGTACTTGTGTTACTGGGATTTCTAATGGCACATACCATTTTTTTCTCTTTGCAGATTCGACCTCATTTTCGTTTGAAGGTAGAAAAAGGACTCAACTACTTGAGATTATGATTTAATTCTTCTTCATAATCAATAAATCTATATGTGATGATCAAGAAGACGAAGATCAGAATCTAGAGGCAGTAGAGTACGTTAAACTCTAGCATTAGATAGTCTCCAAATGTTAATTTCTGTAGAGATTTTGCTCCGAAATCCACAAGGTAAAAGGGAAACTTGTGAATGCGTTAAACTGTAGCATTAGATAGTCTCCAAATACTATTTTTTTCAGAGAATTTATTCTGATACCATTAACAGGATAAGAGGGAAACATGTGAACACTAATGAGTTTGGTGAGAAGCAAAAGAATTAATGGAGTTATTTTAAGCATAGAGCATGCTTTTGGTGCACTCTTAATTCTGGGGCATTAAAGCACAAACCCTTGTGTGAAAAAAAAGGAACAGAGACATGAAACTTTCAGAGCGTGCAGCTCAATACTAGTGTTTCTGTGAAAGTCCATTCATACTCTGATTTTTGTCCCATCCCTCTTGATTTTCTTTACGCGGAAGGGATGACCACTTTAGTTTCAAGAGAACTTAACCCGAAAGTAGAGACAAAGCCAAGATTTGAACATTATGGGTTCTAGATTCTAGGATAATGATATCATGGGTTAGAAATTAGATTTTGAATTTAGTTTTTGTACATATTAAACCGGTTTTTTAATACAGAATTTGGACTGGAGCTATTGGATTCAGCCGAATCCGTAGGTAACCCTCTACTTTAGCCCGTCTGGAAGTGGTTGCGTTAAACAACAAAGGCGGATGAAATGCAAGCTAATTACTTACTTTGTATATGATGCCCCATCGTGGAATTCACTGTTTTCATTTTTGTTTATGACAGGTCTTGGTCCTTTACATATGAGAGCAGATGCGGACGAGCTAAAAAAGAAACCTTGTTTTATATGTCAGCTAGGCCCTAACCCTTTCCCTTCTTTTTTTTTTGGCCATGGGAGGCCAAGGGTTAAAATCGCAAAGGAGAAGAGGAGATATGTTGAAAAAATCACACTTCTAGAATGTAGCAACTATCAAGAATAACTTAATGCTCCAGGCTTAACTTAAATTGGTTCAAAATTAATCACAGTTTTAACAATTCATAAACTTTGCCCATTAGACCTCAGAGCTAATTATGAAACTATTAAGAATGCAGTAAATATTCAATTCAACTAGAATGACTTTTGTCTAGAATTTACTGAAGAAGCAGTGCTCTGCAAATACAAAATATTTTTCACTTTTCAAGTTTTAATGTAAAACATAAAATGGATCTACAATGTACGCAGACCTTACCCCTACCTTTGTGGAGTAGAGAGGATGTTTCCAATAGACCCTCGGCTCGAAAAGAAAAGCGTTTACAAGATAACAAGTAAAAATATGATAGCTCAACAACAAAATACATGCAAACGAGACAACAAATACTAATACCCATAGGGGAAAAGAAACTAAGCAATTACTAAGCAAGATCACAGAGAAGAATTTAACCATGGTATTGGCGAGAGGATCTCAGTTGAGCCAGCTAGGGGGTGGCCAGAAAAAGTCGGTGTAACCTGGGAAACATGCCATTGGCCCAAGAAATGCGTTCTCCATGTGAAATCCCCCCAGTGAGTAATCTTTTTCATGTTTTAGCGCGTCCCAAAAATCATGAAAATCTCCATCCTCAGCTTTCCTGAATTGATCTGTGAAGAAAATAAAATTTCCTCTACACCCTGGAAAATCTTTAGCAGACACACAGTAGGACCAAAAAGATGCATCATCTCCTACAAATATGACTTGATCATTCAAGCTTGTAACCTCCTTCCAACAATGCTTCTCTTCCTCAAGTTTATACACTCTGAATCTAACTGCCATGTCATAAACTGGTTCCTTTGTATCATCATCAGATGTCGCAGCATCTTGCTCGTCGCAATTTGTTTGCTCGGATGATTTATCCAAGTATCGGTCTACTAGAAATAGATCCGCATTCTCTGATGATTTGACCAAGTATGACTTGTGGTCACAAGAGAAACCATTCCTGTTTGGTAGAAACAGAGGATTTGTAACTAGACTCACGTTCAAAGAAGCATCCACCATAAGCCCTCGCCCGTATTGATCAATAGCGAACCATTTCTCCTTGTACTTCACCACGTCGTGATAAACAGGCTTGTCCAGGTTATGGTCTCTAAGAAGACGATCCATTAAATCATTTAAGACAACTTCCCCTCCAGTACCTGTAAGTAAACACAATTTTCCACTCTTCCTAAGAGTAGCAGTTGCTTTTCCCCTAGAGGATCGGCGGCGAGCGGAAAGATCAACAAGTTTACAAGTACGATGATGAGTTGCATCTGCACGCAAAATCAAGGACGATTTATGCAGTATGGAGACGCGAAATTTGTTCAAATTAATCTCTCTAGGAAACAAGTTTGATGGTATTGAGGAAATAGGAATATGACTTCCAGTGATTGGGTTCAAGAGGAGGAGTTGGCTTTGACCGTCTCCGCTATATTGTTCCGCCACGGTTATCAAATAACTGGTGGGTGATGATGATGTAGGTGGAAGTTCTTGAAGTGATAGCCGGAAAACCAGTCTTCTGATGTATTTTTTAGTCGTATGAGGCTTCTTACTAGGGACAATGTGATTCTTTTTATGAGGGGGGCGTGGAACTGCGGATCTCCAAGAGGTACAAACAGCACGAAAATGACCCACTTGAAATGAGTATTTGAGGCACTTGCAGATCTTAAGTAGTAGTTCTTCAGGAAGATCAGCCCATATGGGCCAAGAATACAGGTTCTTGGTCTTTTTCTCATTCATCTTCAGGAAAAGTATAGGTGGTTGCAAGTTAAATGAGCCTGGAGTCCATGGCAGTACTAAAGCAGCTAGCTATTAGTTGAGATAAAAGTGGAATAGAGACATAGAAACTTTTGGAGCATACAGCTCAACCATACTTGTTCTATAAAAGTCCCTTCACACTTTTTGAAATGTAAGCTACCTAGTTATTTATTTATAGTGGGAACGTAGGAGTTGTTTGGTTGTTGGGATAACGTATAATAATTCCGGGATAAAATGCGGGATTAATTTATTCCGCGTTTAGTTTTTTTTTTTGAGAAGTTAACATATTCTGCGTTTAGTTATGAGTATTAATTAATCTGGTATTAGCTATTCCATGTAAAAGGTGGAATAACTAATTTTATGGGATATCCTTTTTTATCCCATCGTATAATAGAAAACTCATAATAACTACCCTTATATCAAAAGAGAGGAACATTATTTTACTCCTATGTTTCATTAAGGGTTCCACATTTGAAAAATGAAGAGCCTAACCGGCTAAGTTCTAAGCATATGTGCAATTAGGCTGCATCATTGCACATGAGGTGGGTGAACCGAAAAAAGCACATTTCGGTAGATCTGTGTTGTTATACAAAATGAAGATAGACTCATGCAATATAAACATATCAAATCTGTTCAAATTGATCATTTTGTGAGAATTTTGAAGTCATGACTCAACTACTTCTATATAATTGTGACATGTGAACCTACTCTTCTGGGATGAAGCCTGCGGATCTCCAAGACATACAAATAGCGTTGGAGTGACTAATTTGTGAGTTTAATCGTATCTTAGTTCTTTTTAGCAATGTAGCTTAGTATTTTAATAATATATTATTGGATTTCTAACGGCATACCCTCTTTTTTTTCATCTCTGCAGAATTCACCTCATTTTTTGTTTGAAGGCAAAAAAGGACTCAACTATTTGAGACCATGATTTTTTTCTTCTTCATAATCAATTAAACTTTAGGTGATGATCAAGAAGAAGAAGATAAGAATCTAGAGGCAGTAGAGAATGCTATACGTTTTAATTATAGCATTAGATAGTCTCCAAATGTTAACTTCTGCAGAGAATTTTTTCTGAAATGTTTCACAAGAGGGAAACATGTGAATGCGTTAAAGTGTAGCATTAGATAGTCTCAAATGTTCAACATGTGAACACCAATTTAGTTTGGTGAGGAGTAAAAGAATTAATGGAGTTGGATTAGGTATATGCCATACTTTTTTTTTTTTTTTTTTTTTTTTTTTTTTTTTTTATAATCCAGGTTTCCAGGCTTGCGCCTGACTACTTCACTGGTATTACCCAGACGTCCTGGAGGTAATAGCACCGGTCCTTCAACACTATTACCAGGTAAATCGCGGGATGTGCTCCGGTGGCCAGTTTTCTGGGAGCGTACAACTGATCAATGAGACAAGGTCAAATTCCCAAACATGCAGAGTTTCTTCGTGCTTGCGGGGAATCGAACCCACGCTGTCCATGCCAGAGCGCCTTATAGCACCCAGGCTTTGCCACTGGACTATGCCCCGGAGGACTTATGCCATACTTTTTTGATACGCACTTGTTCTGGGGCATTAAAGCACAAAGCATTGTGTAAAAAGGAATAGAGACATTAGACTTTCAGCGTGTGCAGCTCAACACTAGTGTTTCTGTGAGTCTATTCGTACTTAGGGTATCACTCCAGTTTCAAGAAAACTTAACCAAAAAGTAAGTGGTTGCGTTAAACCACAAATGCCTTTGAAATGCAAGTTAATTACATACTTTGCAGTTTGTACATGCTCCATTGTGGAAATCACTGTTTTCATTTTTCTTTGTGACAGGTTTGGTTCCTTTAAATATGAGAGCAGATGCAGAGGAGCTAAAAACAAACCTTATTATTATTATAGGCCCTAAGATTGTTCCCTTGTTTAACTTAGTTTTGGATTTACTTCAAGTGCTAATAATTGGATTCTAAATTTAATATATGTACATATTTAATGAACTTATTAACACATGTATCGGCTTCTACCTACGCCCCTTCGGGAGGCCAATGGTGAAAATGGCAAACGGGAAGAGGAGACATATTGAGAAAATCACACTTCTGTAATGTAGTTACTATCAAGCAGAGCTGGCCAGTGGGCCGGGCTCAGGTCTGGCGGGCCGGGTTTTGGCGGGATCGGGGCGGGGCGGGACGGGACGGGTGAAGGGGACGGGATCGGGGCTGGCGGGCCAAGCGGGTTCGGGTTTGGTGGGATTTGCCGAAGTCCCGTCCCGATCCCGTCGGAATCGGGTCGGGCGGGATCGGGATCGGGTTCCGGCGATTTTTCCTTTTTTTATTTTTTTAATAACATATGTATAAAAAAAAACTCAATAATTAAACAAGACAAGATAGTGTAATAAAAACATCCAAAGGCTGTTTTTGTTTTATATGCCTCTTATATAGATATTTAATATATATCACATGTATATTTCTTTGTTTAACACACCCCCGATCATAGCGGGCGGTTTTCGAACGCCGAGATCGTCCCTAAAATCTTGAAAGAGAACCGCTGGTAGACCCTTTGTAAAGATGTCTGCAATTTGATAACGAGACGGGACATGGCATACGCGAACTTGTCCCTTTGCAACCTTTTCACGGACAAAGTGAATGTCCATTTCGATATGCTTGGTGCGCTGGTGTTGAACTGGGTTACCTGAAAGGTAGATGGCACTAATGTTATCGCAATACACCAAGGTTGCCTTCTGAATGGGACAATGAAGCTCCAAAAGCAAATTACGTAGCCAACACGACTCGGAGACCACATTCGCTACCCCTCGATATTCTGCCTCTGCACTGGAGCGTGATAGAGTTGCTTGACGTTTTGCCGACCATGAGACCAAGTTGTTGCCAAGGAACATACAGTAGCCAGAAGTCGACCGTCTGGTGTCGGGACAACCACCCCAATCAGCATCCGTGTAAGAGACAAGTGTGGATGTAGAGGAAGGATACAAGTGCAACCCATAGTCGAGTGTTCCCTGAATATACCGAATGATGCGTTTCATTGCATTCATGTGCTCAACTCTGGGATCATGCATGAATAAACACACCTGCTGAACCGCATATGTAATATCCGGTCTGGTAAAGGTGAGATACTGGAGGGCCCCTGCAAGACTGCGATAGCGGGTCGGGTCCTCGTATGGTGCACCTGCTGTGGCACTTAGCTTTGGGTTTGCATCAACTGGCGTGGAAGTGGACTTACAGGATGACATCCCAGCCCTCTCTATGATCTCAGCAGCATACTTCCGTTGAGACGAAACAAGCCCCCGAATGACGCTTGACGCGCAATCCCCAAAAAATAACTCAACGGCCCTAAGTCCTTCATAGCAAATTCGAATCGAGCATGGCCATGATAGACGGCGCAAAGCATCGGAGGAGGCCGTCAAGATGATATCATCCACATATAACAGAATATAGGCCAATGACGAACCACGGCGGTAGATGAACAAAGAATTATCTGACCTGCTGTGAGTGAACCCAATAGTCGAAACAAAATCAGCAAATCGTGTATACCAGGCACGTGGAGACTGCTTAAGCCCATATAATGACTTCTTCAACAAACAGACATGATGAGGGCGGTTGGGATCCCTGAAACCCAACGGCTGATGCATATAGACTGTTTCCTTGAGATCACCATGTAGAAAAGCATTCTTGACATCCAACTGATGGATCGGCCAAGTCTTTGAAAGAGCCAAGCTCAGTACAGTGCGAATGGTAGCCGGTTTGACCACCGGACTAAACGTCTCACCACAATCAATACCAACCTGCTGAGTCTTACCATCACCAACAAGTCGCGCCTTATGCCGAGCAAAGGACCCATCTGAATTATCCTTATGAGAAAAAATCCACATAGACCTGATAATATTAATACCATATGGACGGGGCACCAACTCCCACGTCTTATTATCAATAAGAGCATTATATTCATCAGTCATAGCAATTTTCCAATTAGGGTCATTTAATGCGGACACGGATTGCGGGGCAAAGGGGATTTAGAGACATCCAGAATGTAAATTAAAATGTCTTTTAGGTGTAAAAATACCCCGCTGACTACGAGTGACCGGTCTATGACTTAAGGAAGAATTAAGGGAATTTTGGGAATTTTCTGGGCTCGGGACGGATGCGGCAAAGCATTGGGCATGCTGGCCCAAATCGGTAACCACTGGAATCGGCTTCTGGACCAGTTCCAGAATTGGGCTGGACTGGCCCAATAGCTGGAACTGTTCCAGTGGGTGTATTTTCTGGGCTTGACGGTACTGTGGGGCCAGCGGGCAGGAGGATTTTGGGTACGGGAGATGTCCAAAAAATTCCGAATAATATACGGGGATATTTGGTCATCCAAAAAATTATACAACTTAGGTTCGGGAGTATGAACTTTCGTAAACGGGAATTGAGTTTCATCAAAAATGACATGGCGATTGATTATGATTTTCTTGGAGGATAAATCAAAACACTTATAACCACGATGATTTGACGGATAACCCAAAAACACACACGGGGTAGACCGAGCCTGGAGTTTGTTAATTGTTGTGGATGGGAATAGTGGATAACACAAGCACCCAAAAATCCGAAGGTGAGAATAAGAAGGGTTCTTATTATATAAGATTTTGAGAGGGGAAGAATATGTCAGACCTTTAGACGGAATTATGTTAAGAAGGTAAGTGGCCATTTGTAGAGCATGATGCCAAAAATACGGAGGTATGGAGGCATGGATTAGGAGAGTTCGGACAATGTTATTTATGGAACGAATTTTGCGTTCGGCTTTCCCATTTTGTGAAGATGTATGAGGACATGAAAACCGAAAATTTATCCCGTGAGTAGCACAAAATTCTCGAAACTCCCTATTGTCATACTCTTTCCCATTATCACATTGAATATTTTTTATTTCTCTTTCGAATTGAGTACGAATGAACGCTCTAAATTTTATGAAGACGTAAAACACTTGTGATTTATTCGCAATTGGAAACGTCCACAAAAATCTAGAATAATCATCTAAAAAGAGAACATAATATCGATGACCCATTGAACTAAGAACAGGAGATGTCCATAAGTCGCTATGAATAATGTCAAATGGCATAGAAGTATGAGAATTGGAGTCTACAAATGGCAACTTAACAATTTTTCCTAATGAACAAGATCGACAAATTGGAGTACGACTCGTACCCTTACAAGAAATAAAGCTATTTTTATCTAAAACTCGATAAAATAGAAGATCCCGGATGACCCAGACGAGCATGCCACATGGAAGGAGAGATGGCAGCAAAAGCTGATGGCAAGGCTGGACTCGATGGACGGAAACCGGGCATGATAGGATATAGATCCCCCTTACTATCACACCTCATGAGACGACTCCCCGTCTTGAAATCCTTCACAGAGAAACCGAAAGGATCAAATTCAACGAAAACAGAATTGTCATTTGTGAACTTTCGGACGGACACTAAATTTTTAATCAATTTAGGAGCATGTAAAGTATTTTTCAAGAGGAGTGGTGGATTGGGGGGAGACAACGTTTTCGACCATACCCTAGAATTGGAATAGAACGCCATTACCAATAATTATCCCCCGAGGGTGCTCAAATTGGAATAAGATGAGAGAGTACACGAGTCGAAGTCATGTGAGTAGTGGCCCCGTGTCCATGTACCAATTTTGGTCCGGTTGAGTCAATCCCAACGTGTGCATCGCGGCCTCGATATCGGTATGAGTAGGGCCTGCCGCATGATGGGCTTGCGGAGGTCGGGGCCCAAGAACTCCTGGCCGTGCTGGTCCCGGCCCGTGCTTGCGCTACCACCGCTGCCGCTTGGGCCACCGGCCGGTGGGCCGCCACCTTGGGCATTGGGCCCGAATCGTTGGCTTGCCCCACCGGCCGCCGGAATTTCTGTCTGCTCGCCGCCTTGGTATGGGCTGGCCGGCCCACGGTCCACCGCCATCGCTCCATCGCCATGGGCCCCACCGCCGGGCCCATGGGGGTGGTGGGCCACCGATCATTGGATGGGACCCACCGACGTTTTGCTTGACTACCGGAACCTCCACCATTACCACCGCGTTTGCCCCCGCGGTTTTTGTTATTATTCTTGCGATTATTCTTGCCGCCACCATGATTATGGTTTTGGCCCGAATTATTAACAAAACCTGAAGGATTAGGAGAGGATGCCATCATGACAATCGAACTTGCTCCGTAGCCGCCTTTTTAGCCAAACCGGCTTCTTCCAACGTAAGCATGGAACGGCTTGATGGAAGTCGGGAAGAGGGTTGCTTTGGCGAAGGAGAGTGCCAACACCATTATAGGCCTCCGAAAGCCCGGCAACCAATTGTAGAACTAGATGATTATTTGTCACCGGTGCGCCAACATTACGGAGTTGATCCGCCAATTCCTTTAGTTTCTTGCAATATGCAGAAACGTTCGGAAATACATCCATTCGAACGAGAGAGAATTCCTGCTCGAGTGTGATGACACGGGAATGTTGGTTGTCTTGGAATATGTCACGCAATCTATTCCATGCAGCCATAGCCGTGGTATCTGGCTCCATAATCGTCTGTAGAAGGTCCACTGAAATAGTGGCGTATATCCACCGAAGAACGGTAGCATCAAGTGTAATCCATAGCTCAGGATCCTCCGCAGGACGGGGTCTAGCGGGAGAAATGATGTGATGAAGAACTTGATACGATATAGCGTGAATTTTAAACAACTCTGCCCACGTTGCATATTGAACGTTTTCCATTTCAAGGACAATAGAGACACTTAGCTTGATATTGGAAACCGTGAGGGCAGGGTGAAAATTGTTCTTAGACATATTTGAAAGAACAAAGAAGGAGGATCAATTTAAGAGAGGTTTTTGAGAGCGGAAGACGAGATATTTGGAGAGAAAAACCCGAGGGAGGTTCTCGGCCAAGGAGGCAAAAATTTTGAGAAAAGAAATTTTTTGTTTAGACCTAGTCACATGTATATTGACATATGATTTTTTTTTGTAATACAAATACAATTGTCGAAATTGCAACTTTGTGGTGTTGTCCAAAAGTTGCAAATTACATAATAAAATTGCAATTAAAAAAATTACATTCTGAAAAAAACATGTTCTAGTTTCTTGATAATTTCATGTGGTTCTTCGGTTGGAATTGATATTTGTTGGTCAAATTGATCCACGTCGCTTCCACCACCTTCAGATAAGATTTCGTTGTAGTTTTTTTCTTCTTCTTCGTTGATCTCCGGTTGACCGCACATTCTCCGCTCCGCTCGTATCCAATCTCTGAATAATAGTGCAATTTCCAAGCTGTCTCCGGCTAATGAGTGTCTGTGGTCTCCTATTTGATATCTGCCAGCAGAAAAATGCTTTTAGACGCAGTTGATGACGCTTGAATGTTCAAAACATCTCGAGCCATCATTGAAAGTGTCGGAAAGGTCTTCTCATTCCCCTCCAGTATTTTAGCAAGTCTTCACGTCCTTCTTCATTGAGAACTGTTTGGTATGGTACAGAACCCTGCAAAATAAAAATATCAAACTCGCTAATTTGGTTAGTAGCGGTACGGCCGCACATTCTATTTACGAGGCTTTCAATACTAGCCGTAGAAACATCATGTCTTTTGTGAGGTTGTGTTGAAGATGAAGAAGATGATATGGAAGCCGGTAGATTACTAGCACTTTTTTGTTGTTAAAACCTATATATTTTTTTGCATTGGTCTTCTACGCTAGACAACACTTCTTCTTTAGTTTGTTCAATAGGTGGTGGGTGATTTGGATTTTTTGGACTTGGAGGTGGTAGTACTTCTATACGATCGTAAATAGTTTCAATAAGTTATTTAGTACCGTCTATTTTAATAGTCGGATTTAATACATCACCAATAATATAAATAGTGGGAATAAGAATAAAATATTTTTTTATTTTGATAAACATTTTTTTAATAGCTGTCATATAAGTTGATTTTCCCATATATTCACTAAGTAATAAAAATATTAGAGTTATATAAAACAACATAGTTGAAATAGTAGGATAATACATACCGGAAAAATTCTTTTGTTGCTTGAAAAAATTTCTCTTAAAATACAATAAGTTCAAATTTTTTTACCCAATCACTATCTACAACCATATCAGCTGGATTTTGATTATGAGAGTTAAAAAATAAAGTTATAGGTTTTCTATAGTCATAAGCAGAAAGTAGTTGCTCGTATAAAGAATTCCACCTAGTGGGTACTTCTTCTGAAATTTTTCTATAAGGTAGTTGGCAATCGTGACAAGTTTTTTTATATTCTTTTATGAATTTGTATTCTATTACTTTTAAAAATAAAGTTTATAGCAAATTGTATTTTACTAAGAATGTTTTTAAAAAGTGATAGACTATCATTTACAATTAAGTTATATATATGACACGCATTTTATATGAAAATGATCTAGAAAAGATGGAATTAAACTATTTTTAAAAATTGTAATAGTGTAATTGTTATAAGAATCGTTATCTAATGTAATAGTCATAATTTTATCGGTTATTCCATAATAATGGCACACTTGATAAATATTTTCTTCAATAAAAGTACCAGTGTGCCTATCATCTATATATCTATACGCTAAGATACATTTTTGCATAGACCATTTATAATCTATCCAATGACAAGTTACCGTTAAATAATCATGGTCGTTAGTACTACGACTTATATCAGACGTGACAGATACTTTGCCATTAAAATAATATAATGAATAACGTAAATATTGTTGATATTCATGTGCGAATTTAAATACATCTCTTAACAGTTGATCTAGGAAAAACATTAAAAGCAGGATTATATATATCTCTAATGTAATGAATAAAACTGGGAGTTGAAGGAAATGAAAAAGGCAAACCCACCACAACAACTAATTTTGATATTGCTTCCCTATCTCTATGTTTATTGTATTTAGGGCCTACAATTCCCCCCGTCGTAGGGTTAATTTGACCCTGTACTTGGTCCGGGACAGTATTAGTATGTGAACCTTATCCCGATGGAGCGGACGTTTGCGCACCCGGTTTTGAAGCTTGGTATTGGGCAAACCTAGCTGGATGAGCCCTTACTACGTGTCTCATTAAACCCTCCGTCCCACCGTGACCTCTTTCGAGTTTTAAATTTTAAAACATCTTTACAAATTTTACATCTAGCTACTTGATTCTCTACGTCCCTATAAAAAAATATCCATGCATCTGATTTTAAGGGTCGTTTTGCTGGACCTCGTCTCATACTAGAGGGAATATGAGGCATTTCAGTTGAAGGTGCACTAGTGGGTGTGTTGTCATCAACATTAGTGGGTGTATCATCTAGATCATCGTCTAAATTAAAGTCTTCTTGAGTTTCAGAAAATAGTTCATCGTCTAAATCTAATGGTATTGTAGGAAAATGTTCAGTATCAACAAAATCATCCTGTGTAGAAATAACATGACTAGAAGAAGTACCTTTGCCCTTGTTGCTCCTACTAGAAGAAGTCTGATCGCTACCCGTAAGCATACGTTTAAATCCTTCCATTATAAATTTATAATTATACTAATAAATAATTAAAGTAAATGAAATTAAGTGCGCTAAATAAAATAAACATACAATAATAATTTAATGAAGGAACGAATGTACCAAACGCCGACGTAACGTTGACGTGTAATCGAGAGGTTGAAAATTGAAACTTTGCTCGATGGAAGATCCTCAAGCTAGTTGCCAACTTCACTCCCAAATCCCAAATGAATAAATAAAATTGAATATTTAGTAAACAATATAGACTTGTAGAGAGATAGATTGAGAGATTAGAGAGATTGTAGGAAGATTTGTGAGAAAGATGAAGAGAAAATGAGTTATTTATAGTTGGAAATTAGGTTAAAGTGTAAATATAATAACTTATGGGTTAAAAATAAATATTAAGGGGTAGGGAAAGCCAAAAATGATCGTTGCACAACGGCCAAAATGTAAAATGGTGCAACATTTATTTTTGCAAATGGGGGTTACGGGCGGGATCGGGTCGGGACTGGCGGGACTGGGGCGGGCCGGGACGAGACATTGTCCCGTCCCGGTTCGAGTCCCGATACCAATTTTTTTTTTACTACTCGGATTCGGGGCGGGACCGGGCCGTCCCGGCCCACTGGCCAGCTCTACTATCAAGTAACAACTCAATGCTCCAGGCTAACTTAAATTGGTCCAAAATTAATCACAGATTCAACAGTTCATATACTTTGCCCCATTAGACCTCAGAGCTAACTATGAAACTATTAAAATTGCAGTAAGTGTTCAATTCAACTAGAATGACTTTTGTAAAGACTTTACCGAAGAAGCAGTGCTTTGCAAATACAAAGTATTTTCAGATTCAATCTAACAGATAAAATGGATCACAGAGAAGAATTTAACCATGGTATTGGCGAGAGGATCTCAGTTGAACCAGCTAGGGGGTGGCCAGAAAAAGTCGGTGTAACCTGGGAAACATGCCATTGGCCCAAGAAATGCGTTCTCCATGTGAAATCCCCCGAGTGAGTAATCTTTTTCATGTTTTAGCGCGTCCCAAAAATCATGAAAATCTCCATCCTCAGCTTTCCTGAATTGATCTGTGAAGAAAATAAAATTTCCTCTACACCCTGGAAAATCTTTAGCAGACACACAGTAGGACCAAAAAGATGCATCATCTCCTACAAATATGACTTGATCATTCAAGCTTGTAACCTCCTTCCAACAATGCTTCTCTTCCTCAAGTTTATACACTCTGAATCTAACTTCCATGTCATAAACTGGTTCCTTTGTATCATCATCAGAGGTCGCAGCATCTTGCTCGTCGCAATTTGTTTGCTCGGATGATTTATCCAAGTATCGGTCTACTAGAAATAGATCCGCATTCTCTGATGATTTGACCAAGTATGACTTGTGGTCACAAGAGAAACCATTCCTGTTTGGTAGAAACAGAGGATTTGTAACTAGACTCACGTTCAAAGAAGCATCCACCATAAGCCCTCGCCCGTATTGATCAATAGCGAACCATTTCTCCTTGTACTTCACCACGTCGTGATAAACAGGCTTGTCCAGGTTATGGTCTCTAAGAAGACGATCCATTAAATCATTTAAGACAACTTCCCCTCCTGTATTGTTCCTCCACGGCTATCAAATAGGAATAGGGATTCCAGTGATTGGGTTCAAGAGGCGGAGTTTGCTTTGACCATCACTGCTATATTGTTCCTCCACGGCTATCAAATAACTGGTGGGTGATGATGAAGAAGGTGGTAGTTCTTGAAGATCAAGCCGGAAAACCAATCTTCTGATGTATTTACTTGAGAGTTTATGAGGCTTCTTACTGGGTTTGTATTTAGGGACAATGGAGAGTCTTTTATGAGGGGAACGTGGAACTGCGGATCTCCAAGAGTGAAAGATAGAATAATTTCCCTTAGGAATTTCTTTCATTATTCACAATATATATAGCTGTACAAGGTTGATTCCTAATATGGTACGAATCTAACTTACCTTACAAATGTTGATTCCTAATACAATTAGAATCCTAAGTTACCTTAAATATACATTTATCATAATTACAAAATATACGGCGAATATTCTCGAGAATATTCGCTAATACTCCCCCTCAGACGGAGCGGGAGGAGGCCGAATGCTAAGGATGGATCGGAAGTCGGTGAATAGCTGTCGCGGTAGTCCCTTTGTGAAAATGTCTCGCATGCGATAAGAGGAAGGCATGTGTAAAATTTTGACCGACCACGAGCAACCTTCTCTCGCACAAAGTGGATATCCATCTCAATATGCTTAGTCCGCGATGTTGGACCGGATTATGAGACATATAGATAGCGATATGTTGTCACAATAGACTATAGACGCCTTGCGTAATGGACACCGGAGCTCCAAAAGAAAATTTCGGAGCCAACGGATCTCGGCGACGACATTAGCAACTCCGCGATATTCGCTTCGACTCGAACGGGACGGCGTGGCTGCCGCTTGGCGGACCATGAGATAAGATTATCCCCAAGAAATACACGGCCCGGAGGTGGAGCGACGTGTGTCGGGGCATCTGCCCAATCTGCATCCGTGTAGGCTAGCAACTTGGTTGGGGCGAGAGGTGTATAGATGTAACCCAAAGTCAAGTGTGCCCTTAACATATCGATAATACGTTTGAGGGGGCAAAATGGGACTCTCGGGGGTCGTGCATGAACGACACATCTGCTGAACGGCATATGCAATATCGGGCCTAGTGAATGTAAGATGCGAAGAGCACCCGCTAGACTCCGATATAGAGTGGGATCGAAACGGCGCACCGTCATTGGCACTAAGTTTGGATTTTGAGTCCACCGGAGTTGGCATAATTTTACAATTTGCCATCTTGGCCCCGTACACTATCTCTTCTGCATACTTTCGCCGACACGGGAACATATTGGCGCAGATCTAGTCACCGAAATACCCAAAAATAACTTAGCTTCCCCAAGTCGGTCATAGCAAATTCGGTTTTGAGTAGAGCAATGATTTCATTCTTCAACCCGTTAGATGAGGCAGTAAAAACAATATCGTCGACATATAATAGCAAATATGCAGTGCTGCTACCTCGGTGAAAAGTGAAGAGAGAGGCATCACACCTGCTACATACAAAACCAATTTGCAGAAGATACCTGACAAACCGATCATACCAAGCGCGGGAGGCTGTTTCAATCCATACAATGACTTCCGAGACGACACACAAACCGTGAGCACGTCGATGAACAAAACCGGAGGGCCGATGCATGTACACGATCTCTTTCAAATCCCCATGAAGAAACGCATTCTTGACATCAAGGTGATGAATCGGCCAATGCAAGCCCATAGCAATACGAGAACATCCGAATAGTGGCCGGTTTAAAACCGGATGAATGTCTCACCACAATCAATACCCTCCTCGCCGATTAGTGTCATTTGCAACTAGTCTTGCCTTATACCTCTCTAAGTTACCACTGTCTCTGAACTTGTGACGAAATAGCCACATACACCGGATAACATTCACACCAGCTGGTCTAGGTACCAAATTCCAAGTGTTCTTCTTGGTTAAAGAGTTAAACTCTTCGCACATGGCCGCATTCCAATTGGGGTCCAATTTAGCTAGTTTTGGATTCTTTGGAATGGGTGATAAGGTTTGTGTGGAGAGATTGAAGTGAACCTTGGGTTTGAAGATCCCGTGTTGTGCACGAGTCTCCATGCGGTGAGAGGGCAGTAGTGGGAGGTCAGGATTGGTTGCTGGACTAGTAGGTAGGCGGGGCGCGGGGACCGGTTGGCAACGGTGTTCTGCGAAGCGAGGAGACTCGACAGGTTGTTGGATTTGCTGGACTGGAGGCAGTGTGAGTGGTGCATTAGACTCGACAGGGTGCAGCATGGGTGGTGTGGGAGCTGGACGGGGTGGCGGCATTGCTTTGCGGGAGGGTCGGATGACACCGCTTTGGAGGCAGCGTGGCGTCGAAACAATGAGCTGCTGCTGGTACAGATTTTGGATGATCGGAGACAAACTCGGTTCATCGAGAAAGATGTAATCGGTGGTCTGAAATTTCTGGAGATTTGAAAAAGGAAAGGTTGTCTCGTTAAAGGTAACGTGACGGGAGACGATGATTTTGCGAGTAGCAATGTCATAGCACAAGTAGCCCCGATGATTAGGAGATAGACCAAGGAAGACACATGGAAGAGTGCGAGGGGCAAGTTTGTGGGGTGCAGTGGAGGCTATGTTGGGGTGGCATAAGCATCCAAAAATGCGTAGGTGATCATATGATGGCCGCCTACGGTATAAGATTTCTGTAGGGGTTTTGTTTTGGAGTGTGCTAGTTGGTAAAATATTTAGAAGGGATTCTACCATTTTGACAGCATAGACCCAAAAAGGCGGTGGTAGGCAGGCATGAATCAGAAGTGTGCGGACCATGTTATTGATGGTACGTATAATTCTTTAAGCCTTTCCGTTTTGGGAAAATGTATAGGGACAAGAAAAACGGAAAACCATGCCTTGTTTAGAACAGAAATTGTGAAATGCCGAGTTATTAAATTCCCGTCCATTATCACATTGGAATGATTTAATAGGTTTTTCAAATTGTGTCTTAATGAATTTTTGAAACTCAAGGAATTTTGCAAAAACTTCAGATTTGAATTTCAGTGGGTAAATCCAGACAAAATGTGAAAAATCATCCAAGAATACTAGATAGAATTTATGACCCAAAGAGCTAGCAATCGGAGATGTCCACAAATCAGCATGAACAATATCAAAGGGAGAAAAAGTAACAGTGTTTGATGACATAAAGGGAAGACGAGTATGTTTGTCTAGTGGACAAGAAAAACAGTGTTGGGCAATTTTCTCATTATTACATTGAATACGCTTAGAAGTCCTAAGAAAAGTAAAAACGGGTCTCCGGGGTGTCCGAGTCGGTTGTGCCAAGTTGAGGGAGAGATCGCCGCAAGGGATAGAGGTGCTTGCGGTCTGACAGCGGAAGATTGAGTGAATGGGTAGAGGTCTCCCACACTATTGCAGCGTGTAAGAATTTTCCCTTTATTGAGTTCCTTCACGGAAAAACCAAAAGGGTCAAATTCGACCACGAATTGCTAGTGAATTTTCTAACGAGAGATTAAGTTTTTAATGATGTTAGGTGTGTATAGGACGTGGTTTAGGGAGAAAGGTGGGTGTGGATGTTTGGTGTGCGTGTTACCGTAACCTTCAATTGGAATACGATTACCATTGCCGACAGTAATAAATTGAGGACACTTTAGCCGACGTAGTTGAGATAGGTTACCTGATGACCGGGTGAGGTGAGATGTGGCTCCGGTGTCCATGTACCAATTGTCGTCGGGGCTGTTGAAGGTTCACGGTGGTGTATGCATGGCCCAAATCGGTCGGGGCCGGGGCTGGCCGGCCTGCTGCGTCTTTCTTCTTCTTTGAGGCTGCAATGGGCCGCGATTCTTTCTTCTTCTTTGGACCGCAATCAGTCAGTGGGCTTTATTCTTTGCTTCGCCGGTGGGCTTTGCACAGGTGGGCTGGGGTAGGGCCCAACAGGCCGGTCGACCAAGGCTGCTGGAACCGGGCCCCTGCGGTCGGGTACGGGCATGCGGGCGAGGCCCAGTTCTGCTGGTTGGGCCACTGCTGCTGCTGTCCACTGGTTGTGTTGGCCCTTTTCGCGGCCCTTGCCTTTGTTGTTGCGACCTCCCACGACCTCCGTCGCTCCTTTCTTCTTCTTCTTCTGCTCTGCTTGCCGCCGGCCGCAGTGTTGCCATCCCGTCAACGGCTAACGCCTTTTGGTTATGTTACTCTTGTTTAGCACGTCTAGTTTCTTCCAACAATAGTTGTGAACGTGCCTTGTTGAAACTTGGGAGAGGGTCGGCTTGTTGAATCATTGTTGCGAGTGTGTCATATTCACCTTTCGGTAAACCTGCAACAAGTTGAAGCACCATATTGGTTTCTGAAACAGAAGTCCCGACGTTGGATAGTTGATCGGTTATGAGTTTCAGTTGCTTACAATATTCAGACATGTTAAAATTCTCGAGGCGGGTATTGTTGAATTGCTCTTCCAAATACACGGCCCAATATTTTTATTGTCTCGAAAGATTTCTTCTAGCCGGACCCAAAGTTCACGTGCCGTAGCACCTTTTTTTTCAAGATAGTGCATAACGGATCTTTGGAGATGGTGCCGTAGATCCATTGTTTGACGATGGCGTCGGACGACGCCGATTGAGTCTGTAACATCGGTGGGACGAGGAACAAATTCGTCAATGTGATCGAGCACGTTGTATGCACATGCATGAATGTAGAATAGTTCCATCCACATGAAATATTGACGTCTTCTTGGTCAAGAATTATAGGGATAAAATTCTTGATGTTGTTAACGGCGAATGCGGATGAAAAGAAGATACCGAACGTTGAGAGGGGTTTTCAAGTGTGCCGGTGGATGAAGCGGAATTTGTGGGGGAAGACATGGTTGCCGCTTTGTCGAGGAAGGGAATTTTCTGGTTTGGCCGAAATATGGAGGAAGAAACCAGATTTTTTTTTTTTTTTTTTTTTTTGTTAAAGCAAGAAAAAAATTCGATTTCGACCGGGAATGAGGATTTAGGTTTTAGGCTCTTGATACCATGAAAGATAGAATAATTTCCCTTAGGAATTTCTTTCATTATTCACAATATATATAGCTGTACAAGGTTGATTCCTAATATGGTACGAATCCTAACTTACCTTACAAAGGTTGATTCCTAATACAATTAGAATCTTAAGTTACCTTAAATATACATTTATCATAATTACAAAATATACGGCGAATATTTTGAGAATATTCGCTAATAAAGAGGTACAAACAGCACGAAAATGACCCACTTGAAATGAGTATTTGAGGCACTTGCAGATCTTAAGTAGTAGTTCTTCAGGAAGATCAGCCCATATGGGCCAAGAATACAGGTTCTTGGTCTTTTTCCCATTCATCTTCAGGAAAAGTATAGGTGGTTGCAAGTTAAATGAGCTTGGAGAGATGTTTAAGAATGGAGTTGCATATCAGAAAACTAGGTGATTGCATATGCTTTTAATGTTACAGTTTAGTCCATGGCAGTACTAAAGCCGCAAGCTATTACTAGTTGAGATAAAAGTGGAATAAAAACATGAAACTTTTGGGGCACACAGCTCAACTATACTTCTATGAAAGTCGCTTCACACCTTTTCAAATGTATACTTTATAGTGGGAACTTAGGGGTTGTTTTGTTGGTGGGATAATGGATAATAATTCAGGATAAAATGAGGGATTAAGTTATTCCGCGTTTGGTTATGAGTATTAATTAATCTAGGAAACCATTTAATATTAAAATGGTGGAATTTGTTATCCCATATAGAAGGTGGAATAGTTAATCCCATGAGAAATCCTTGTCTATCCCATCTTGTTAATCGAACAACTCCTAATAACTTGCCTTATATCAAAAGAGAGTAACACTATTTACTCCTATGTTTCAGTAAGGGTCCCACATTTGAAAAATGATGAGCACTATCCGGTTAAGCATATGTGTAATTAGTCAGAATTTCAACTTTATGAGTTATGAATTTTAGAACGACGACTTCAATTGCTAATGACTGAGTTCTAGATTTAATATATTTACACAAATGTACTGTTTGAATAAAAGTCCGAACCCGTATCTGGGCTTCTACCTACGCCCCTTCTGAAGGCCAATGGTCAAAATGGCATACCTGAAGAGGAGACATGTTAAGAAAATCACACTTCTATAATGTACCAAGTAGCAACTATCAATTAACAACTCAATGCTCCAGGCTAACTTAAATTGGTTCAAAACTAATCACAAAGTCAACAGTACATATACTTTGCCCCATTAGACCTCACAGCTAATTATGAAACTATTGAAAATGTAGTAAATATTCAATTCAACTAGAATGACTTTTGTCTAGAATTTACTCAAGAAGCTTTCACTTTTCAAGATGAAAATATAACACATATAATGGATCGATCATGGAGTAGAATTTAACCATGTCATTGGAGAGAAGAGCCAGCTCGTGGGTGGCCAGAAGAAATCTGTCATGTGAAATCCACCAAGTGAGTAATCCTTTTCATGTTTTAAGGTGTCCCAAAAATCACGAAGATCTCCATCCTCAGCTTTCCTGAAGTAAATCAAATTTCCTCTACATCCTGGAAAATCTTTAGCAGACACACAATAGGACCAATAAGATGCTGTTGGAAATTTGCCTTTGGTGGGAGTTGCGACCGACCAACTTTAACGGCTTAAACACTAGTGTTACGCATGTTGGAGAATCCGGTTCTTCACACATGCATGATCTACTAAGTACGTAGATAACCGTAGGGCCAAGAATCGTCAAAGTTCGTTGAGAAATGAAAGAGATATTGGTCCACGAAGTGAGGTGTTTGAAGCATGGAAAAGTGTGGTTTTGGATCAATTCTCCCTCATCGGTGGAGGAAGAAAGAATTGTTGTGTTTATAAGACTCAAAATTGGTTTGGGATTTGGGACCCCAAGGGGTATTTTCTCATCATCTTAAACCAGCCGAAAGGCTTACGCCCTTGGGTACTTTAGTACCTATCCAATCAATAATTGTTTATGACTGACTCGCTATTCACTCGGTTTTTGGGTCATAATCATTATGTAGGATATCCCATGTGTTTAAAGGAGGGAGGACCTAGATGTGTTTCGGTTCGAGGAAAGCCCACACGCGCGCTGCCGCCTCCCGCCCGTCCCGTCCGATCCGGTTCCGGTTCCGGTTCACGGGTTCACGGGTCACGGGCTGTGGGCTGTGCTTCTTCTGAATTCAGTCATTTATTTTGGCTGAATTACTCCTCCTATAATGGCCAATCCGTTGCACATCTTCACCATTTATTTTGGTGGTATTACTACCTCCACCATTACTTGGCCAATAATGGCACTTATGGAGGCAGTTCTTCAGCCCCTCCTTCTACTATATAAAGACCCCATTGTCACCATTGTTGAGGACACTTTACACTAGACGAAAAACAGAAAACAGAATTCTTCTTCCTACAATCTTCCAAGCATCATTTCGTTACTCAAAATTCTTCACGGTAGCACTTGAGTTTCCTTTGCTTAATTGTTCCATTGCTATTTTATCTTGGGAGACAATTGTCCAGGACGTATAAAGGATACATACGGGGCAATATTGTCTTAAAGACAGAGTGTCACACTCGACTCAGCATACACAAAACAGTTCTAGTTTCTTGTTCAACATCATTGTAATTTCAGTTTGTTGTTGAATTGTAATTTCAGTTTGTTGTTGAATTGTAATTTCAGTTCTTGTATTACTTAGCAGTTATTTGTAATTTTCGTTTCCTGCGCCTTTGTAACCAACAGATGCATCATCTCCTACAAATATGACTTGGTCATTCAAGCTTGTAACCTCCTTCAAACATTGCTCCTCTTCCTCAAGCTTATACACTCTGAATCTAATTGCCATGTGTTCCTTTGCATCATCATCAGAGGTTGCACCATGTTGTTGAGCGTAATTTGTTTGCTCCGATGATTTATCCAAGTACCTGTCCACTAGAAATAGATCTGCATCCCCTGATGATTTCACCAAGTATGACCTGTGGTTTCCTAAAGTAACCATTCCTGTTTCGTAGAAACAGAGGATTTGTCACTAGACTAACATTCAAAGAAGAATCCACCATAACCCCTCGCCCGTGTTGATCAATAGCGATCCATTTCTTCTTGTACTTCACCACATCATGATAAGCAGGCTTGTTCAGGTTTTGGTCACTAAGAAGACGATGCGTCAAATAATTTAATTTTCCCTCCTGTACCAACTAAAGACAATCTTCCACTGCGAAGAGAAGCAGTTGCTTTCCAATTACGTCCCTGATTAGAGGATCGGCCACGAGTGGAAAGACCAACTTTACAACTAGGATGATGAGTTGTATCTGCACGCAGAGTCAAGGAAGATTTATGCAGTATAAAGACGGGAAATTTGTTCAAATAAATCTCAAGTTTGAGGAAATAGGAATAGGACTTGCAGTGACCGGGTTCAAGAGGCGGAGTTGGCTTTGACCGTCTCCTCTATATTGTTCCTCCACGGCTATCAAATAGCTGGTGGATGATGATGTTGAAGATGAAGGTGGAAGTTGTTGAAGATCAAACCGAAAAACCAGTCTTCTGATGAGAGGGACGTGGAACTGCGGATCTCCAAGAGGTACAAACAGCACGGAAATGACCAACTTGACAGGAGTATTTGAGGCACTCGCAGATTTTCTCAAATTATTTGTGAAATTTAAGATATAATTATTTTTCTCTATTTTACCTTTAGCAAATTTTATCATTAATGAAAATGACATATAAATAGAGAAAACTTTTTGTGAAGAGAGACTATAACTTAGATATAGATAATGATTAAGTAGGTTAAATACTCCTAAATTTTAATAATTAATATTTCTTAAAAAACATGTAAAATAAAAAAATGATAAATAATTTGAGATGAAGAGAGTAAGTTTTAAGCACATGTGTAATTAGGCTGCATCAGTGCACATGAGCTTTGTTTTGTTTCTACAAACATTATTCATTTATTCCTTTTTTTACCTTCGGCACCAAGCTAACGTTGGATTTGATCATTTCTATAGAGATAATAATAAATATTATGTCTGTCCAGTGGGCCGGGTCGACCTGATCTCGACCCGGCCCAATTAACGCCCCGCCCCCAAAAAACGGAATGAAATTATAGGTAGCGGGGTTCGATCTCAGGACGTGACTAGGGCTCGTCCCGATCCCGCCCCATCATGCCCCCATCCTGCCCCGTCCCGACCCCTCATCATTTGCAAAAAATAACTGTTGCAACAACGATTAAATTTTGATTTTGGTCATTGTGCAACGGCTATAACGGACATTTTTGGCCCCCCGCCTCATAAACCTCCTACGCCCTTAATATTTATTTTTAACCCCTAAGTTAATAAATACATCATTTTCCTCTTCATTTTTCTCACAAATCTTCCTACCATCTCTCTACTATCTCAATCTATCT
This sequence comes from Anisodus tanguticus, assembly GCA_034509755.1. Taxonomy (NCBI): domain Eukaryota; kingdom Viridiplantae; phylum Streptophyta; class Magnoliopsida; order Solanales; family Solanaceae; genus Anisodus; species Anisodus tanguticus. Next base: position 14,356,054 of record CM067544.1, read on the forward strand.
CTCTACAAGTCTACATTGTCTACTAAATATTATATTTTATTTGCTTATTGGTATCAAAGCTAAAAAATTAGGAGTGAAGTTGACAACTAGTTTGAGGATCATTCATCGAGCAAAGTTTCAATTTTCAACCTCGATTACACTTCGATGTTACGTCGGCGTTTGGTACCTTCGTTCCTTCTTTAAATTATTATTGTTACTTAATTTTAATTATCGTACATAATTTTATTTACTTTAATTATTTATTTGCATAATTATAATGGTACGACTTGGACATTTGATTTCTGGTAGAGGTACTAGGGTAACAGGGGTAAGGGTGTATCTTCTTGTAATCATATTCCTAGTCCCGATGATTTCACTCATATAGATGAAACTGATTTTTTAATGATATTAATATACCATTAGATCATGAGGTATATTCTGCATCTGAACTAGACTTTAATTTTGAAAATGAATTAGATGATAATGTAGATAACACACCCACTAGTGCACTTCCACCTCAGGCTCAGACTGAGTCTTAGTCTGAAACTAAAACTGAAATGCCTCCTATTCCCCCTAGTATGAGTCGAGGCCCAAGACAACGAAAATTTAAATCACATGCATGAGATTTTTTTGATAGAGACATTGATAATCAACTAGATAAATGTAAAATTTGTCAAGAAGTTTATAAATTTAAAATCGAAAAAGGTCATGGTGGGACGAAGGTTTATTGAGACATGTACAAAGCATGCACAAAGCTAGGTATAACGAATACTTGGCTGAAAATCGAGTGTGTCAATGCCTTCTGAGTCTGGACAAGGTTCACATAGTGTCCCAGATCAAGTACATGGTCAAATTAACCTGATGACGGGGGGAATCATAAGTCCTAAATATGATAAACACAAAGATAGGTGAAATATAGCAAAATTAGTTGCGGTGAAAGATTTGCCCTTTTCATTTCCTTCCTCTCCTGATTTTATTCATTACATTAGAGAAACGTATAATCCTGTTTTAACGGTTTTCCTATATCAACTGTTAGAAGAGACGTTTTTAAATTTGCACATGAATATCAACAGTATTTACGTTATGCATTATATCATTTTAATGACAAAGTGACTATCACTTTTGATATAGGTCATAGTAGTAACGGTAATGATTATTTAATCGTTACATGTCATTGGATAGATCAGAATTGGTATATGCAAAAACGTATATTAGCATATAGATATATTGATGATAGGCACACTGGATCTTTTATTGCAAGAAATATTCATGAAATTTGTGAATATTATGTAATTACTGATAAAATTATGACTGTTACATTAGATGATGCTACTACTAATGATTATGCTGTAAACCTTTTAAAAACTCGATTTACTCCATTTCCCCCCGATATTTTTCATATTAGATGTGCATGCCATATTTATAACTTAGTTGTAAAGGATAACCTAAAACTTTTTAAAAACATTCTTGATAAAGTAAATTTTGCTATAAACTTTATTTTAAAGGTAATAAAATATAAAGACGCAAAGAATATAAATTTTTTGTCATGATTGTGGACTACCTTATAGAAAAATTTCAGAAGAAGTTTCGACTAGGTGCAATTCTTTATATGAACAACTATTTGTTGCTCACGAGTATAAAAGACCTATAACTTTATTATTTAACACTCATAATCAAAGTCCAACAGATATGCTTGTAGATAATGTTTGGGAAAAAATTTCGGAACTTATTGCATTTTTAGATAAATTTTTTCTATCTACTAAAGAATTTTCTAGAATTTATTATCTTACTATTTCAATTATGTTATTTTATATAGCTCTAATATTTTTGTTACTTAATGAATATATGCAAAAACGAGCTTACGCTCCAGCTATTAAAAAAATATTTTTTTTCTGTTCCCACTATATATTTTATTGGTGTTGTATTAAATCCGACTATTAAAGTAGACGGTTGTAAAACACTTGTTGAAACGATTTATGAAAGATTAGAAATACTTCCAACAGACCCAATTGAAGAAGAAGAAGAACCAACTAACGAACCAACTAAAGAAGAAGTTATGTCTAGCATACACAATGAATGCAAAAAAAATATATGTATTACCAACAAGAAAGTGCAAATAATCAACTTCGGTGCCATCTTCTTCTACTTCACTGCAACCTAATAAAAAACATGTGGTTTCTGCTGCTAGTGTTCAAAGTCTTACAAACAGAATGTTTAGTGGTTCAACTTCTTCACAAGTTAGCGAATTTGATGTTTATGTTTTGCCAGGGTGTTGTATCGTACAAATCAATTGTCAATGAAGATGGACGTGAAAACTTGTTGAGTTACTAAAGGGAGAATGCGAAGACATTTCCGACACTATTAAAGATGGCTCGAGATGTGTTGAACATTCAAGCGTCATCAACAACGTCTGAAAGCGATTTTTCTGCTGGAAGATTTCAAATAGGAGAGCACAGACACTCATTGGCGGAGACAACTTGGAGATTGCAGTTTTATTCAGAGATTGGATTAGAGCGGAGCGTAGAAGGTGCAGTCAACCAAAGATCAACGAAGAAGACGACTACAACTACAACGAAGTCTTGTCTGAGGGAGCAGGAAGCGACGTCGAACAATTTGACCAACAACTTTCAATTCCAACCGAAGATCCTCAAGACATTGTGAGGAAATTAGAAAAAATATGATTAACTATATAATTTTTTAATGACAATTTTACTATGTGATTTACAACTTTTGAACAACGAAACAAAGTTGTAATTTTGAAATTGTATTACAAAAAAATCATATTTATAATTAAATAATATAAGAGGCACAAAAACAGTCTTGTGATGTTTTTATTACACTATCTTGTTAAATTATTTAAGTGTTTAAATATATATTTTTTAAAATTAAGTGTCTAAAAAAAATCTAAATCCCGCTACCCGACCCGACCGTCCCGTCCCCTCTTCCGGTGGGATGTGGGACGGGGCGGGACTTCTTCCCGTCCTGCCTATCCCGGCCTGCCCAGCCCCGCCAAACCCCGATCCTGATCCACCCCCATCTCGCCGGATCCCGTTCCGCCAGAACCGTCCCAGCCCGCCCCGCCCCGTCCCGCTGGCCACCCCTAATAAATATTATAAAAGCCAAACATAGCATGATTCCTTTTTTTTCTCAAGATCCATTTCCCCTTAATTTCTTCATCAGTTATTTCTCATTTTGTGATTTTGCAACATATAATTTTGTCTTGAACATGCTTCTTTCCTTGGAGCCATTCACGTGGGTCGGCCCGAATAGATGCTTAATAAATAGATAAAGGGAAAATTTAATAATTAGCCGGTCGGTTTTCTACTTTACAGCCGCTAACCTTAAAACTTACTCCACAAAATTATAACCAAGAAAACTTAAACCTTCCTAGCCTTTCCAAACCCAAGTTGCAGTTCTACATCCACCAAAGTAAATATATAGCTGACCATATTTAGCCTAACGTGCTTGAATTACTAGATGACTACTAATTAACATTGTATTTTCTTTAATTAACAAGAATTAAATCTTTTTGCAGTAGTTTTGTTGAATTCTTGAAATATCTGTGCTTATACAATTATTATGTAATTGTTATACACAGAGTTCACTTTCCCCAAGCCATACCTTCTTTTAATCTCAAGTTCATTATACACTTATTATACATTTAATATATTACTAGTGAATCAATTCGCGCTTCATGCAGTTATAGAAAATACTACAAATTTATTAAATAGTTGAGATTTATCGGTATATATATACAGAATTATTTGTACAAAATTAAGCTTTTCAATGACATTTTGGTGGCCATACAAATGTCCTGATTTCTATAAATGGACTAATCTATGTGTATAAAGTTAGTATATTTCTTAATCAGTTATCTCTTTGATTATTGAAAAGTTGATGTTTTTTTTGAAGAAAAAAATTGTTCTTTTTCATAGAAATAATAGTTTTTTTTAATACATATTTAATATATGCATATCTAAGTTTTTTTTCTATATTTTCTGGGAGTCTCTCCTTACATAGAAAAAAATATAAAATTAAAATACAAAACAAAAAAATCTGCACCCACTTGCCCTGTTTCTATCCTGAAAACACACAAACATTTTTTAATTAACCACTAAGTAGGACTTAGTGGAGAGATATTTTATTAGTAATAATAGAAAATTTTCTATCCAACAAAAGTAAATAAAGGCCCTAAAACTAAAATAGCAAATGCCATTGTCAGCTAGAGTCCGACACAGGCCCCAAAAGCCTGTTGGAAATTTGTCTTTGGCGGGAGTTGCGACCGACCAACTTTAACGGCTTAAACACTAGTGTAACGTATGTTGGAGAATCCGGTTCTTCACACATGCATGATCTACTAAGTACGTAGATAACCGTAGGGCCAAGAATCGTCAAATTTCATTGAGAAATGAAAGAGATATTGGTTCACGAAGTAAGGTGTTTGAAGCATAAAAGTGTGGTTTTGTGTGTAATTCTCCCTCATCGGTAGAGGAAGAAAGAATTGTTGTGTATATAAGATTCGAAATTGGTTTGGGGTTTGGGACCCCAAGGGGTATCCCATGTGTTTAAAGGAGGGAGGACCTAGATGTGCTTCGGTTCGAGGAAAGACCACACGCGCGCCGCCGCCGCCCGCCTGTCCCGTTCCGTTTCCGGGTTCACGGGTCACGGGTCACGGGTTCACGGGGCCGTGGGTCTTCGATATTATCTTTTTGGGCCGAAAACTTTGCCGGAAGTACGCTTTGATCCCGAAGTTTCGATATACGAGTTTGGACCGAAATTATTTCGGATGTACGGTTTGGTCCCGAAGTTTCAAAATGTACGGTTTGGTCCCCGAAGTTCGAATTTCGACGGTCAAGACGAGAAAAAGCCAAGCACTCAATTCACCATTTATTTTGGCTGAATTACTCCTCCTATAATGGCCAAATCCGTTGGTCTTTCTCCCATTTATGTTGGTGACTTTACTACCTCCATAATGGCCATTATTTGGCTATTATGGAGGCGATTTGAGGAAGTAAATTAGTCCATTCCTCACCTATATAAACACCCCTTACACCATTGTTGAGCACACTTGATATGCACGAAAATACACAACCAGAAAAAATCTTCTTCCTACAACTTCCAAGCATCATTTCGTTACTCAATATTCTTCACGGTAGATCTTGAGTTTCCTTTGCTCAAGGGTTCCATTGCTGTTTTATCTTGGGAGACAAATTGTCCAGGATGTATAAAGGATACATACGGGGCAATATTGTCTTAAGGACAGAGTGCTACACTCGATTCAACAAAAATAATTTATATTTTTTCGTCTTTTACAAAACTGGAATTTCCAGTTTTTACTTGTGTAACGATTGTAATTTCAGATTCCATGTTGAATTATTTAAATCTTTGTTTATCCTTTCGAATACTTGTAATAGTTAAATACTTCCCGTACTGCTTTATAAAGTACCATAGAGCAAAACTCCCAAAAACTTAAGACAATAGTTGTATAGTATTACTATTAGTGTTCGAAAGATGTCGGTCAAAAGTTGTGTGACCAAATCTGGATATGGCAATGGTTTTCTGGTAGAAGAGAGTGATGATGATGAACGTGTTCATGGTGTCACCGCTACCAAGATCGGGGGAACAAGCGCTCACGAGAGCTCGAGGATGTCAACTGGGACAAGAGGAGAAGAGTGAAGATGTTATTCTATCTTGTAGCAGAAGGCCTATATCTGTCCCAGACAAAGGATCCGAATAATGGTGAGAAGGAAATGGACACTCAGTCTGATGAAGTGACTGAAGTGAGCCAGAATCCGAAATTGGGATAAGTATTTTTCTTACTTGTCAAGAATAAGGATTAAATGATAAGTATTATTCTTACTTGTCAAGAATAAAGATTAAATGATGTCTGATTAAAAAAATAGATTAAAGTAAGGAGGAATATGAAAATAATTTATATTCCTTACGCTTTAACAAATCAGAAGTTTAATCTCATCTTCTTTCCCGTTTAAAGATTGGATTTTGTAAACGACTTAAGAAGATCCGTTCTTTTAAGTGTAATTATTAAAGTGTGTAAAGTATGTTCGCACATACGAGGGAGTAAGATCCACCGACGTGCGAAAACGTTACCACTCTTAAGTAAGCGCCAAAGAACTATCTAGGCACCAATCATAACGGAAGTAGTCTAAAAGTTAAAGACGTTGAGCTGTCATATTATTTGGCGAGAAGATCCTTCATAGGATGATATTGGACACTCGGTCATACAAAGCCTCCGGGCGACCGGGTGGGCCAAAATTCCTTTGGTATGATTATATTGGACACTCGGTCATACAAAGCCTCCGGCGGCGGGAGTGGGGCCAAAATTCATTTCATAGGAAAAGTAATGGACACCTAGTAAGGTGGGCCGAGTTTCCGTGTCTGAATGATCGAAGGCCTAAAGAAAGGCGATAAAGAAATTGGACACTCGGTCACGCAAAGCAACGGAGTAGGCCAGAGTATCTAGATCACATATGATCCGGTTACGCCCTAACCACGGGTAAGAGGTTGTTCATGTGAAGCAACACCACCTCTAAAGTAGAAGGGGTTGGAGAGGTTGTCCTCAATAGGACTTCAGGGAATGAGATCACTCTAAGATGATGTGATACATGTCCCTAACTTGGTTTAAGGGACGCTGTCGGTCAAGCTGGTTTGAGACTAGTCCAACAGGTCTGTAACAACTAAGAATGGTACAGTATGTCTGTAGCCAAATGAATGATATATTTGTAATCCGTGCATCTATGCCATCATAGATTAAGACACGTTAAATAGCAAGTCATTCAAAAGCTAACGATGTTGAGATTGTTGCCTTCTGACGACATAAACCCTCAAAATAAATGTGAGGTAGATGAAGAGGCAAAATCACCTTTCCAAATTTCGTCAAGGGAATAGGGAAAGAAGCACCGCTCCTCTAGAACTTAGTCACACCTACTTGGTGATTTGAAGTTTATACAAAATAGAGGGGGGAGACAAGTACGTTGTGATCTTCATTGATGATGGTACAACGTATGGAATCCTTTGTTTGTTAAAAAGCAAAGATGAAGTTGTTGATGCGGATAAGCGCTACAAAGCGAAGTTGAATATCAACTAAGCCTACGGATTGAGAAATTCGTAGTGATAGAGGGGAGAATGTGAAGCATCGTTCATTAAACGATCGCTCATTACTCACCTCGCCCTAACGGTGTTAGCCAAGCGCAAACCCGTACGCCTAAATTATGTAGGGCAAGGCGATCCTTACCGCTAATGCGATTCTCAACGAGAACTCCGCATAAGGATAAGGATAAGGATAACTCTCCGTGTGAGACATGGAAATGATCTCACATACAAAAGTTGTGATGTGGGATGGCTTGGTAGAAGTTGGACTACCGAGACAGGGTCAAGTTCGACCTAAGACTGTAGATTGCATATCCACCGAATCAGAAATAATAACGGTAGTCGATCGCCTCTTGGCATCAAAGAATCTTCGAATTCTTTTAAGATAGCTTTCCTTGAAAAAAGGAAAAAGGAGTAATTGCTCAAGGTTAACAAGAACCCACGAGGGCACGACTTGTCCGAACTAGACGTTCCGTATCTACGGGACTCGAAAGTTGCTTTGGCTATCCGGAACTTAATATTCCGGATCTACGTGAACTCGGGGATTCTAGATGTTGAACCGAGACGAGCAAAAAAGGGGACAAAGACTTGTTCCGTCCTTCTAGCTTGTATGGTTAATAATGAACCATGAACAATTAACAAATAATTGTTATCTCCAAAAACGCCGCTTTGGAAAGAAGCTAAAGGGAGAAATAGATTCTATATATAGAACCATACTTGTGTAATGGTTAATCTTCTTCCGGAAAAGAACCTTTGGGTTGTAAAATGTGCTCCCCTCGTGAGTATCTTAACATCCAGGGCCATTGTAGTCTTGCGTGGCATGGATGTTGAACTAGCCTTCCCAACCGGAGAGTTGGAAGAAGAGAATCGAGTCGGTTGCCGAACTGTTGGGCTTCTTCCCGAACTTTCGGTTTGGTCCCCGAAATGTTTACATTTTAGTCCCGAAAGTTTCGGATAAAACATAAACAATGAATCGACCACGAAACATTGGCTCGAAGTTAGAAAGCCAACGGTTGGAAAACCAACGGTACGAGAGTGAAAATCATATTGAAACAAAGTCTCGATATGAAAGATATGTGTATCACGAGATGACTTCTTAGGAATTGGATTTCTAAGAATCTAACGGATCGGTCAATAGTTGACGGTCTCGTTGAAGCCACCAATGGATATGAATCATAGAACCGATCGAAATCATGGTGCACCCATATAGACAAGGAGCGATATGCACATGTCACTTGTAGTTCAATGTATTGTACACACTACAACCGACACCGGTATCGTCCTACAAACGAGATCGGTTGAACTAAGGTTCACCGATGATTTCAATACATGATTAATAGGAAGGCGTTAAGTCGGATATGACGATATCTGAATTATTCGCTTATCTACGGATTATAGTATTACGGATGTCCAGGTGGTTCGAGAGAACACGGTGATGCAAAGCGGACATCGGATCGAAGAACACCAAAGCCACAAGTAAATGTGTATGGTGGTTCTTGGAAAATCCTCTAAGCAAACTCGCATCGGCCGATTCATGATGGAATCGGAGTTTATCGCTTTATACAAAGCATGAAAGAAGTTGAGTAACTTCACGACTCCTTAGATGACGTCCCTTATTGGGAGAAACCCGTGCCTTCAGCGGTTATACACTTGTGGCTAGCCGGTCGGCTTCGGGAAGGACACGGATGACGGCGTCGGGCATATCTGTCGGGATATGTCGGGAGACATAAGACCGTATGGCGCTTGATCATCACGGGTGTCCCTTCCTTATTTACTAACTAAGGGACTACCCGGAGATCAAGTGTTCTACTGTCTAGGGGAATGGGCTTAAAACCCAAAATATACGGACCAATACGGTGGAAACCCAACCTTACGAACTGGAGATCCCGGTAATTTGGTTCAATGGGAAAACTAAGTTGTAAAGGTTCGGTTGATCGCTTTAGTGGAAGTATGAGCACTTCGGATAGTGATTTACGAAAAGAAACACCAAATCCAAAGCCGTTCCGCGATAGACGTTAAGTGCTATCTGCAGTATGGGTAAAGGTTAAGTTTTCGAACTCTGTAATGATCCTCAACAATTGAGGTTAGGTCTTTGGGAAACTTTTAATGGTTCCTAACACTTGTGAAGTGGGGTATAGCAGATACCTTGTAGGAGACCACCTATTTAAGTGCGAGGACGGGCCGCCTCAAATTGAACGCACTTAAGAATCCAAGACGTTGTCCATGGCCAAAACGGACAAAACATTACGAAGAAGAGAGTAGGGGAATTTGTTGTGTTGGTACCGTTGTCTTGGCTTACACTAAACACCGACGGTTCAAGACATCACGTTTACCGCGCAAGAAGTAAGTCCGATGGTATTCAACTATGGAAGGTTCAAAGCGAGGCTACCTCTCCTTATGCAACATCGGTCCGCCGAAATATTGCTTTGAAATGAAAAGACACCATGTGAGTGCGCCAAAATCTCTTTCAAGAGGGGATTGTTGGAAATTTGCCTTTGGCGGGAGTTGCGACCGACCAACTTTAACGGCTTAAACACTAGTGTAACATATGTTGGAGAATCCGGTTCTTCACACATGCATGATCTGCTAAGTACGTAGATAACCGTAGGGCCAAGAATCGTCAAATTTCATTGAGAAATGAAAGAGATATTGGTTCACGAAGTAAGGTGTTTGAAGCATGGAAAGTGTGGTTTTGTGTGTAATTCTCCATCATCGGTAGATGAAGAAAGAATTGTTGTGTATATAAGATTCGAAATTGGTTTGGGGTTTGGGACCCCAAGGGGTATCCCATGTGTTTAAAGGAGGGAGGACCTAGATGTGCTTCGGTTCGAGGAAAGACCACACGCGCGCCGCCGCCGCCCGCCTGTCCCGTTCCGTTTCCGTGTTCCGAGTTCCGGGTTCCGGGTTCACGGGTCACGGGTCACGGGCTATTGTGGGCTGTGGGTCTTCTGATATTATCTTTTTGGGCCGAAAACTTTGCCGAAGTACGCTTTGATCCCGAAGTTTCGATATACGATTTGGACCGAAATTATTTCGGATGTACGGTTTGGTCCCCGAAGTTTCAAAATGTACGCTTTGGTCCCCGAAGTTCGAATTTCGACGGTCAAGACAGAAAAGCCAAGCACTCAATTCACCATTTATTTTGGCTGAATTACTCCTCCTATAATGGCCAAATCCGTTGGTCTTTCTCCCATTTATGTTGGTGACTTTACTACCTCCATAATGGCCATTATTTGGCTATTATGGAGGCGATTTGAGGAAGTAAATCAGTCCATTCCTCACCTATATAAACACCCCCTTACACCATTGTTGAGCACACTTGATATGCACGAAAATACACAACCAGAAAAAATCTTCTTCCTACAACTTTCAAGCATCATTTCGTTACTCAATATTCTTCACGGTAGCTCTTGAGTTTCCTTTGCTCAAGGGTTCCATTGTTGTTTTATCTTGGGAAACAAATTGTCCAGGACGTATAAAGGATACATACGGGGCAATATTGTCTTAAGGACAGAGTGCTACACTCGACTCAGCAAAAACAATTTACATTTTTTCGTCTTTTACAAAACTGGAATTTCCAGTTTTTACTTGTGTAACGATTGTAATTTCAGATTCCATGTTGAATTATTTAAATCTTTGTTTATCCTTTCGAATACTTGTAATAGTTAAATACTTCCCGTACTGCTTTATAAAGTACCATAGAGCAAAACTCCCAACAAAGCCCTCAACACAATTAGGAAAGTTGAGCTCCGATGTCCGCCGCTCTGACTACTGCCGCCGACTTCCACCGCTACAAATATACGTCAGGTCAAGAAGATGGTTTTTCCGATATGGGTTTACACCATTCACGCACCCCAATGCTCGAAAGCACACAAACATTCCATATAGGAAAAGAAGATTTTTTTTAGATGGTTAGAGTTCACTTTCATCCTTCACAGTCACTATAAGATGATTTTTCTGAGCATTTTTAAAATGAAGATTCAATTTTACGTATTACCAGTTGTGAATTCCTACATGATTTCCTTTTCACTGTTCTTGCTTTTGTCACTTTCTTTTCTGAAATCAACTATCAAATTTTACGTTTAGCAATGTTTTTTGTTGAGTGTTTCAAACTGACAAATTTCATAAAACTCAATCATATTTAAGAACTATTCGGTATAAGTATTTGTACGTATTTTGACCTTTAATATATTTTTAAGAAGATGAAACCCAAAATACATTAACATTAGAACATGCTATTCACTACACCAATTTTAAAGAAAATTACGTGTATACACTATTTCTTAATGTAAGAGAGAAAGTAGAAGAAATGAATGAAACGTAAACGTTCTTCACGTGTACAAAAGTTTTAAAATACCTTATTTCCTCTTCCCAGATATTGCTTGATAGTTGATACTTATTCCACTTTCTCGCTGAGCATATTTCTTGCGGGAGCTAAAAACTTAAAGAAAGTAATATTCAAAGGGGTATCTCAAGGTTAAGAGTCTCACATCGAATATGGAATGAGAATATGAACTCCTTATATGTGGACTTGGATAATTCTCACCCTACAAGTTAGCTTTTTGGGGTTGATTCTTTACATGGTATCAGAGTCAGACTCATTCCAATTCTTTGTTCACCGATGTTGGGCCCCCAAATTATATTATTTCACTGATGTTGAGCCTCCAAATTATATTATTCACACTCAGTTAACAAGGTCTGGGTGTGCGGGGGAGTGTTAAGAGTCCCACATCGGATATGAAATGAGAACATGCACTCCTTATATGGACTTGGACAATCCTCACCCTATTTTGAGGTTAAGTTAGGCCCAAGATTCATTATTTACAGTCAATAATTAAAGATATAAATACATGAATTCGTAGCTCTGATCTCTCTATCTACCTTCTCTCTTTCCCAACGGTAGGAACACCAATCCCCACCCCAACCCTCCAACCCCCACCTGTTCCTACGGTGAAACCAACGGTAAGAACACCAGCTCCAACCAGCCACCAGTAAATCTGTACAGATATTTACTCACCATCCCTCTTCTCTCCTTCCATTTTCAGTTGTTTTTCCCTTTTTTTTTTGCCACCGGAAACCCATCTTTAGCAGATTTTCAGCCAGATCTGCACATGCAATCTATGATCCAGCATCCACCGGCGGTGACAGTACTTTTCGACAGTGAATAGTACTTTTCGGGTGTGAACAGTAATTTCCGATGGTGAATAATATTTTTCGGTGGTGAATAGTAGTTTCCGATAGAAAATAGGTTCTACCCACCTGGAGTTTGTAATCGGCGTTACAACAATTTCCGCCAGTAAACAGTGTCACGACAGTGAACAGTACCCTACCCAACTGAAGTTGGTACCTTCGGTCGCCCTTACTAATTCTTAATCTCTCATCCTTGTAGCAATTTTTTTGCTTCGTTTACTAAATCTTAAATTTTACATTCTCGCCTATAGTTCTGTCATTCTTGTCGTAGTAGTTAGATTTGCTTCTACATTCTTTCGGACTTGTGCTAGATTATTGATTCCTACTCCCTTTAGTGTGAACTTTTGATTAATTTATAATCGCTTTAGTAGCTCTGGTGACTGATGGTAGACTAGGGTTATGTTCTCGGGCGGGAACGGGGCGAGGGTTAGGGGAGGTAAGTGGGGTAAGGGAGATGCTAGGTTAAGAATAGGGTCTTGGAACATTGAGACTTTTACGGGGAAGTCCATAGAGCTAGTTAAGATTCTTAAGAAGAGGAAGATTAATTTAGCATGTGTCCAAGAGACCAGATGGGTAGGACCTAAGGCTAAGGAGGTAAACGGGTATAAGTTATGGTTCTCGGGTAGGTCGAAGTATAGGAATGGGGAAACATTTTGGTAGACAACGAGCTAAGTGATCAAGTGGTAGAGGTTATGAGGGTCAATGACAGGATGATGACGATTAAGTTGGTAGTTGGAGGGTTCACTATGTACATTATTAACGCTTACACGGGTGGTGGTTGGGTGGGGGATGAGTGGTGGTGTGAGATAGAGATGAGTGAAGATGAAGTGCATTCGAGGGTAGTGGACTTGGATAATTCTCACCCTACAAGTTAGCTTTTGGGGTTGATTTAGGCCCAAGATCAATTCTTTACATGGTATCAGAGTCAGACTCATTCTAGTTCTTTGTTCACCGATGTTAGGCCCCCAAATTATATTATTTCACTGATGTTGAGCCTCCAAATTATATTATTCACACTCAGTTAACAAGGTATGGGTGTGCGGGGGAGTGTTAAGAGTCCCACATCGGATATGGAATGAGAACATGCACTCCTTATATGGACTTGGACAATCCTCACCCTATTTTGAGGTTAAGTTAGGCCCAAGATTCATATATGGACTTGGACAATCCTCACCCTATTTTGAGGTTAAGTTAGGCCCAAGATTCATTATTTAAAGTCAATAATTAAAGTTATGCATACATGAATTCGTAGCTCTGATCTCTCTATCTACCTTCTCTCTTTCCCAACGGTAGGAACACCAATCCCCACCCCAACCCTCCAACCCCCACCTGTTCCTACGGTGAAACCAACGGTAAGAACACCAGCTCCAACCAGCCACCAGGAATTCTGTCCAGATATTTACTCACCATCCCTCTTCTCTCCTTCCATTTTCAGTTGTTTTCCCTTTTTTTTTGCCACCGGAAACCTATCTTCAGCAGATTTTCACCAGATCTGTACATGCAATCTATGATCCAGCATCCACCGGCGGTGACAGTACTTTCTGGCAGTGAATAGTACTTTTCGAGTGTGAACAGTAACTTCCGACGGTGAACAATATTTTTCGGTGGTGAATAGTAGTTTCCGATAGAAAATAGGTTCTACCCACCTAGAGTTTGTCCAGCAATTTCCGCCAGTAAACAGTGTCACGACAGTGAACAGTACCCTACCCAACTGAAGTTGATACCTTCGGTCGCCCTTACTAATTCTTAATCTCTCATCCTTGTAGCAATTTTTTTTGCTTCGTTTACTAAATTTTAAATTTTACATTCTCGCCTATAGTTCTGTCATTCTTGTCGTAGTAGTTAGATTTGCTTCTACATTCTTTCGTACTTGAGCTAGAGTATTGATTCCTACTCCCTTTAGTGTGAACTTTTGATTAATTTATAATCACTTTAGTAGCTCTGGTGACTGATGGTAGACTAGGGTCATGTTCTCGGGCGGGAACGGGGCGAGGTTAGGGGGTAAGTGGGGTAAGGGAGATGCTAGGATGAGAATAGGGTATTGGAACATTGAGACTTTAACGGGGAAGTCCATAGAGCTAGTTAAGATTCTTAAGAAGAGGAAGATTAATTTAGCATGTGTCCAAGAGACCAGATGGGTAGGACCTAAGGCTAAGGAGGTAAACATGTATAAGTTATTGTTCTCGGGTAGGTCGAAGTATAGGAATGGGGTAAACATTTTGGTAGACAACGAGCTAAGTCATCAAGTGGTAGAGGTTATGAGGGTCAATGACAGGATGATGACGATTAAGTTGGTAGTTGGAGGGTTCACTATGGACATTATTAACGCTTACAAGGGTGGTGGTTGGGTAGGGGTGAGTGGTGGTGTGAGATAGAGATGAGTGAAGATGAAGTGCATTCGAGGGTAGTGGACTTGGACAATTTTCATCCTACAAGTTAGCTTTGGGGTTGATTTAGGCCCAAGATTAATTCTTTACATGGTATCAGAGTCAGACTCATTCCAATTCTTTGTTCACCGATGTTGGGCCCCCAAATTATATTATTTCACTGATGTTGAGCCTCCAAATTATATTATTCACACTCAGTTAACAAGGTCTAGGTGTGCGGGGGAGTGTTAAGAGTCCCACATTGGATATGGAATGAGAACATGCACTCCTTATATGGACTTGGACAATCCTCACCCTATTTTGAGGTTAAGTTAGGCCCAAGATTCATTATTTACAGTCAATAATTAAAGTTATGCATACATGAATTCGTAGCTCTGATCTCTCTATCTACCTTCTCTCTTTCCCAACGGTAGGAACACCAATCCCCACCCCAACCCTCCAACCCCCACCTGTTCCTACGGTGAAACCAATGGTAAGAACACCAGCTCCAACCAGCCACCAGTAAATCTGTCAAGATATTTACTCACCATCCCTCTTCTCTCCTTCCATTTTCAGTTGTTTTTCCCTTTTTTTTTTGCCACCGGAAACACATCTTTAGCAGATTTTCAGCCAGATCTGCACATGTAATCTATGATCCAGCATCCACCGGCGGTGATAGTACTTTCCGACAGTGAAATAGTACTTTTCGGGGTGAACAGTAATTTCCGACGGTGAACAATATTTTTCGGTGGTGAATAGTAGTTTCCGATAGAAAATAGGTTCTACCCACCTGGAGTTTGTAATCGGCGTTACAACAATTTCCGCCAGTAAACAGTGTCACGACAGTGAACAATACCCTACCTAACTGGAGTTGGTACCTTCGGTCACCCTTACTAATTCTTAATCTCTCATCCCTGTAGCAATTTTTTTTGCTTCGTTTACTAAATCTTAAATTTTACATTCTCGCCTATAGTTCTGTCATTCTTGTCGTAGTAGTTAGATTTACTTCTACATTCTTTCGGACTTGTGCTAGAGTATTGATTCCTTTTCCCTTTAGTGTGAACTTTTGATTAATTTATAATCACTTTAGTAGCTCTGGTGACTGATGGTAGACTAGGGTCCTGTTCTCGGGCGGGAACGGGGCGAGGGTTAGGGGGTAAGTGGGGTAAGGGAGATGCTAGGCTGAGAATAGGGTCTTAGAACATTGAGACTTTAACGGGGAAATCCATAGAGCTAGTTAAGATTCTTAAGAAGAGGAAGATTAATTTAGCATGTGTCCAAGAGACAAGATGGGTAGGACCTAAGGCTAAGGAGGTAAACATGTATAAGTTATGGTTCTCGGGTAGGTCGAAGTATAGGAATGGGGTAAACATTTTGGTAGACAACGAGCTAAGTGATCAAGTGGTAGAGGTTATGAGGGTCAATGACAGGATGATGACGATTAAGTTGGTAGTTGGAGGGTTCACTATGGACATTATTAACGCTTGCAAGGGTGGTGGTTGGGTGGGGGTGAGTGGTGGTGTGAGATAGAGATGAGTGAAGATGAAGTGCATTCGAGGGTAGTGGTTGAGTGGGGTGAGATTTGGTTGGGAAGTGTGTGTGGTGGGTGGTGGAGGGTAGGTGTAATGGGGTGGGAATAATGGGGCTTGAGTAGGTATTTTTTGAAAAATATATTTTTGATGGTTTGTGTCATTGAAAATTTTGAAGTTCTATTCTTCCCGCAAATGTTAGGTGCAACTATGTACTAGGGATTAGATTCGTGGACACGAAAGTAAATTAACTTTCTTCATATTAACCATATGAAATTAACATCTTTAAAGTAACTTTAGATAATATGAATAAATATGTATATCTATATTATCCATCGGATTAACCCATTTTTTATCCGTATTAAATATGAGCATATCGGATAATTGATTCATTTTTATTTAATCTATTTTTGACCTGCCCATATCTGACCCAACCCGCCTGTTTTACAGCCCTACTCCTATCAAAGAAGCTGAAGAAACAGATAGCAAACGGTGGAAAGCGGAAAGTTCAGGTGATACAAGAAACGTCAAAAGCCATGTGGCCGTCGGAAAACACAAAGCCTGCAATTTGAAGGCAACGTGTGAACTGAAAGGTTTAAAAGGGCCAACAAACAACCTCCAACGCTAATAGAACAATCAATAAATGGTTGACGTCCTGCTAGCTTATTGCCTTTTAAAACACAGAAATGTAGTCTTTGGTATTATTGTTCATCCAAACCAGCAGTATCATATATAATATCATTGACCGTGTAAGTATCATTTTTCATGCCCCATTTCTCAGCCAAATTTCGATTTAGTACAACATCAACGACCTGCAGAGATGGGGAAAGATTACATGAACTAAGTGGAAAATTATATGGAGGAAGAAAAATACAAAATATCCATGAAGCAGGAAAAATATTTCAAACTTCTGTGGTAGCTTCTCGAAGCTGAAATTGGGTTCGACAACAGAACTGCCAAAAAAATCAGATATTAATGCCTCTTTGACATCAAAAGTATTAATAGAGTTCTCAGCTTCCATAACCAGCAATCTAGAATAAGCCATGTTTATGGATAAGAAACACAATTCTAGAACACATCGTAGTTCTAAGGATACAAATGTCCATTTTGAATAATGATTAAATCTTAAGGGGAATTAAATAGGAAGTAGGGGGTAGCACAGACAAATTAGTCATCAAGGAACAACAGATATTTTCATGATGTAGACGATAATGAGATAGAAAATGTCCTTTTAACAGATTATTTTGGTTTTCAGCTAATCAGTGGCTGGAGTAAAAAATTTTAATAAAAAAGTGGCAAGAAAACTAACTCAAGCCCCTTACTGGAAACTTTTGTAGTTTGAAAACCTCCTCCCAGGGCATTTACTTGGCTTCGGCGGAATCAAAAGGTTTCCCCAGCCACAAAAGATTGGATAGTATCAAATTGAGCTGTCAACAAGTAATTGCAAAAGCACAGCTGAAAAATCACTGCTTACCTTATGTTTTAAAGCATCATCAATGATTGAAGTGCTTAAACATTTCACAATGCTTCCACTTCATTTAGTGCAACTGAAAATCAAAATTCGCAACACTTCAAACTTTAAATTTCAATTCACTCCCCACACCCGACTACACATTATCAAATTGTGTAACATCATCTAAATGGCAAACGTTACGATAAGTGTCTTCCAGATTCAAGAATAACTTACTTCGAGGCTCCAACAAAAGGAACATCCTGTGTGTTAAGAGTCCCACATTAGAAATGAAATTGAAACATGGACTCGGACAATCCTCACTCTACAAGCTAGCTTTTGGGGTTGAATTAGGTCCAAAATCTATTTTTACATGGTATCAGAGCCAGATCCATTTCAATTATTTGTTCACCGATGTTGGGCCTCCAAATTATATTATCCACGCTTCAGTTAACAAAGTCTGGGCGTGCGGGGAGTGTTAAGAGTCTCATATCGGATATGGAATGGTAACATGAACTCCTTATATGAACTTGAACAATCCTTACCCAACAAGCTAGCTGTTGGGTTGAGTAAGACTCAAAGTTTCATTCTTTACATGGTATCAGAGTTGTTAAGAGTCCCACATCAGATATGGAATTGGAACATGGACTCCTTATATGGACTTGGACAATCATCACCCTACAAGCTAGCTTTTGAGATTGAGTTAGATCCAAGATCCATTCGTACATATCCGTGAACAAAGAATTGGAATGAGCCTGACTCTGATACTATATAAAGAATGGATCTTGGGCCTAACTCAAACTTTAAAGCTAAGGAATTCATGTTCACATTCCATATTCGATGTGAGACTCTTAACACGGTGTGTATATGTAGCTTTCGAGTGTATAACTGGGAATGCTCTGGAAAATGAATTTGAAGAAGGAATGTTAGTACACTTTCCAAAATGTCAGTTGTTAATTATTCACATATGATTTGAAAAGAGCACGTTTTATGTTCCTTTTTTTCTTTTTTGCCCCCTAAAATGGAGTATAGGAGTTACATATCTATTTTATTTATTAAATTGGAGGCAGTGCTTAATTGAGTTGGTTGGAAATTATTCTTAGTGAGAAACTCATTTGTGACCATAAGTTAAGGGATGACTTTGAGTAGGAAGACTGCTTTCGCAGAGTAGCAATAATAGTTTCGAATGTGGTAACCGATGCATCATTCCTAGAAAGTTGAAATAGTAGGATTTTTGTTGGGTTCAAAACACATAAGTAAGACATATTGGAAGTTTAAAATTTTGTTCTTACTTACCCCAACAATTTCTTCTGCTATGGTTATATGACAATAAAAAAACCCTGTAACATAAAACATGAACACTTACAGGTTGTATTATCTGGAGTCTTTACTAAAGGGTGGACACGCGATTCCCTTTTCGACTGCAAGTACAATGCTACGGCGTATTCTTCTGTCAAAAAGTCAGAAAATCTTGGCAGAGGTTTAAGAGAGTTTTATCCTAAACTTTAAGTCTAGAATTTGTTTATGAGAATTGGTGTGTCTTAACTAACAATGAGAGTGTGTATTTATAGTTAAAATTAGGTCACAAATCAGATTAGGGTTGGGCTCTAAGCCTGGCCCAAAAACCGAGTGCAGTAGGCCGGTCGGCGCCGCGGCACAGCCTAGCAGGTGCCACGACACCTCACGTAAAATTTTGTTTCCCGTTTTCATTTAATATATATATTCAGCACATTAAATCCAAAATCTAATTTTGATTTAATTAAATAATTTCCATCTAATAGAAATTATCTCATAGTTATTATCAATTTAAATATCTCGATCACAAATCGAATATTTAATACTTTCTCAATACACCCTTAGATCGAAGAGACAATCGACATAGTGTGACCCTATAGGCCTTCATATATCGACACTAATCCAATTAAGGTCCATACAGAACTCCTAGACTGCGCCGTACGACGAACTCAATGTATGAAGTACGTTTACATGAATCCAGCAAACATAACCTTTATGTGAGATGATAAATTCCTTTCATTCGCGACACACTCGATCAAGCTTAGGATTTGTCATGTGTCTATCCAAATGGCTTGATCACTTTATCTCATCTATATTAGTCGCCAACAAGACCATATTCTAAATATGTCTCTTGCATTGGCCAATGACTTGGTCAATCTAATATCACTAAGAAGTTGAGTGCTCTCTCGAATATCCAATCGAGGAACGAATCTTATTCTTGGCTCCATTACCACCTTAATTTACATCATAATGTACCCAACACAAGCCATGTCTTATCCTATAAGGAGTTTAAGCTTAGGACATGGTCAAAGTACATTACTCTGTAAACAAGGTGCGTATTGACCTCAAGTCAAATGACCTTTATATCCCACACGCTGATAACACTCTAGACATGTCTAACAAATAGTTTATCAACATGGTATACCAATACTTTCCAAAAGTATACATGTGTCTATCACTAGTAACCATTACTAGTAGCAGGTGAGACATACTACATTCTCTAAGAATGTGATGCAGACCATATATCGACTTATAACATATCATCGATATCCCATTCTCGATGATCATTAGTCGAGGCTATTTTAGAGTTACGCTCTATCATCAATGTCTCACTCTATTAATGACAACGTAAGTTCAAGGGATGCACATTAATGAATAATTACAAACAATCAAATAATAATTCAATAATCGCAAATGCCATAAATATTAATCTTATTAATAATACAAATGTGTTCAAGTACATTTGTCCCTAATAATGATTGTCTCTAGGACATACATACTTTCAATCTTCCACTAAGCCTAGAGTCAATCTCCGATGTATCTAATACCCATGTTTTCAAAATGACTATTATGCTTAACTAAGCTTAATGGTTTAGTAAACGGGTCAACTAGATTATCATTTGTTGGAACATAGTCTAATCTTATTTCTTTAGTTTCCACCATCTCCCTGAGTATGTGGTATTTCCTCGGTACATGTTTGTTTCTGTTTGTTGATCTTGGTTCCTTAGCTTGCTCAATCGCACTAGTGTCGTCACAATAAATCGTTATTGGACAAGTGACACTTGGAACAACCCCTAGTTCCTTTTGGAACTCAGATATCGCGACAGCTTCTTTACCAGCTTCCGATCCAGCAATGTACTCGGCTTCAGTTGTCGAATCAGCAGTTGTAGCTTACTTGGAACTTTTCCAACTCACTATTCCACCAATGAAATGAAGGCATATCCAGATTGAGATTTGAAGTCATCAAGATCTGTCTGGAAGCTAGCATCAGTGTACCTATTACACACTAGCTTCTCTTGTCCACCATAGACTAAGAAATATTCTTTAGTTCGTCTAAGATACTTAAGAATACTCTTGACTTCTTTCCAGTGTTCTTCCCCAGAGTGCTGCTTGGAATTTACAAGTCATACTAAGTGCATAGGCCACATCTGGCCTCGTACAGGTCATGACATACATGATAGATCCTATAGCTGAAACATATGGGATTCTTTTCATGCGTTCAAGTTCTGCAACAGTAGAAGGACTATCCTTCTTTGATAACTTGATGCCTTGACCCATAGAAAGACTTTCTTTCTTGGAGTTTTTCATAGAGAATCGTCTTAGCACTTTGTCTATGTATATGGATTGTGACAACCCCAATAATCTATAAGGTCTATCTATATAGATCCTAATTCCAAGAATGTAGTAGGCTTCACCCAAGTCCTTCATCATGAAGGTGATAGATAACCATTCCTTCACTGATTGCATGAGAGTCTTATTATCTCCCATTATTAATATGCCATGTACATATATAACAATAAAGACAATACTCCCTTCCTTGCGCTTACTATAAATGCATGGATCTTCTTTGCTTCTAACAAAGTCAAACGATTTGACTGCTTTGTCAAAGCAAATATTCCAACTCCTTGAGGCTTGCTTAAGTCCATAAATGGACTTCTGTAACTTGCATATTGCTTTGGGCTTAGTCTTGGATGTAAAACCCTTATGTTATATCATATACACCTCCTCAATTAGGTTACCATTGAGGAAAATAGTTTTAACATCCATTTGCCAAATGTCATAATCATAGTATACGGTTATTGCAAGCAAAATCCGAATGGACTTAATTTTCGCAACAGGTGAAAATATTTCATCATAATCGACCCCAGGCCGCTGATTATAACCTTTAGCCACCAATCTTGCCTTATAAGTTTGTACCCTGCCATATGCATCAATCTTCTTCTTGAAGACCTATTTGCATCCTATGGGTCTAACCCCTGTTGTAAAATCAACCAAGTTCCAAACTTGATTGATGTACATCGAGTCCATCTCAGATTTCATGGCTTCTTGTCATCTCTGCGAATCAATGTCTAACATAGCTTCGCTGTAGGTTTTAGGTTCATCGTCATCAAGAATATCTATCTCATTGTGTGTTTCAACAAGGAGATTAAGTCTTTTAGGCGGACGATGAGTCCTAGTGGTCCTACAGAGTTGATTATTCTGCGTTTCCGTATTTGTTGCACTCTGATTGTGAGAGGGTCTTTGTGTGGTAGACAATCCATCACCTTGAGAGCTTTCAGGAATGTCTTTTTTATGTATTTCCTTAATGGAATGATGTACAACCATTGTATCATCTTCCATTGGTTGTGTATGAGAGCCTTGCATTTCTGTACTATCTCTCATAGCACTCCCACTTGCTGAAGGGCGTACTCTAAGTACCCAATCTTCACCAAATACTCCCATTAAATCCTTGTCTAGGTCTTTTGACAAGGGTTCAACTTCTGTGTTATCTTGTGGTTCTTGAATTTCTTCAAGTTCTATCTTATTGCAGCTCTGTTCCTTATAGACATAGTCTTCTTCAAGGAAAGTTGCATTTATGGAAATAATGACCTTATGTTCTCCAGGAAGATAGAAATAGTATCCCTTAGTTTCCTTTGTATACCCACAAAATAATATTTCTCACTTTTAGATTTCAACTTGTCAGTAAGCATCTTCTTTACATATGCAGGGCACCCCCAGGGTCACATGTGTTTAAGTGCTAGCTTCTTGCCATTCCATATCTCATATGGAGTTTTCTCTATTGACTTTGAAGAAACCTTGTTCAGAATATAAATTGAGCTTTGCAATGCATAGCCCCAAAGGTATGTTGGTAGAGCTGAGAGACTCATCATGAATCTAACCATATCTAATAGGATTCGATTTCTCCTTCCAGCAACACCATTCATCTGTGGAGTTCCAGGAGGTGTCCATTGTGATTGGACTCCATGAAGCTTCAAGTAATCCAGAAATTCTTTACTTAAGTATTCACCTCCCTGATCTGATCGAAGGGTCTTGATACTTGTTTCAAGTTGATTCTCTACTTCTAACTTGTACTCCTTGAATTTCTCAAAGGCTTGGACTTGTGTTTCATAAGATACACATGCCCAAACCTTGTGAAATCGTCTGTAAAAGTGATGAAGTAAGGGAAGCCTCCCTTAGCTTGAGTTGAAAATGGCCCACATACATCAGTATGGACCAACTCAAGTACATCTTTGGCTCGCACCCCTTTCCCAGAAAGTGGCTTGCTGGTCATCTTTCCTCTCAAGCAAGATTCACAGTTACCATAGGACTTCAAGTCAAATGGTTCCAGGTAGTCTAACTTTCTTAATCTTGCTATCCTTGATTCATTGATGTGACCAAGTCTACAGTGCCATAAGTAGGTGGGGTTTCTTGGATTACTTATCTTAGCTCATTTGTTTTGCACATTGAAAATTTCACGACTACAATTTAGAACATATAAACCATCCACAAGCGGAGGATTTCTACAAACAAAACCATTAAAAGACAGTACATAACTGCAATTGACAATAAATGAGGAAAACCCATTAATGTCTAACACTGGGATAGAAATAATATTCCTCGTCAATGAGGGAACAAAATAACAATTATTTAGTTCTAAACAAAAGCATGAAGGTAAATCTAGTCTATAAGTTTCCACGCGTTCAGCATCCATTCGTGCTCTATTTTCAACGCGCAGGTCTACCTCCCAAGGTCCAACCTTTTTTTGTCAATCGGACCACGCATATTATTACAAATGTGTGAGCCACATGCGGTATCCAATACCCAACAAAGTGAGAGAGTATTTATAGACATATTTATCTCAATGACAAGCATACTTTGTCTAGTAGAGCCAGGAGCACCTAGTGCTTTGGCTCCTCCTGGAGCCGTGCAGTCCTTCTTCCAGTACCCCTTCTTCTTGCAATTGAGGCACACATCCGAAGATACCTTTGCCTTCTTCTGAACACCTCCTCTAGGTTTCATAACTGTAGGTGCAACAACTATCTTACCCTTTTTCTTCTGCATGTTCTTACCCTTGGGTTTGAACTTGCTAGAAGAGCCCACCATGATCACGACTTTACCTTTAGAGGTAGATGATTCAAAGGTCTTTAACATGTTGTGAAGCTCTAGAAGACTTGCCTTGGTCCCATTCATATTGAAGTGCACAATGAAATTCTCAAATGAACCAGGAAGTGAATTCAAGATCAGGTTGACAAAGACATTTATAGGCAGCTTCGTTCCAACCGAAGCCAACCTCTCTATCAGCCCAATCATCTTCAGAACATGCGCTGACACTTGACCCCCATCGTTCAACTTACACTTGAAAAGGTACCTCAACAGTTCATACTCCATTGTCTGAGGCTGTGAGTCATAGAGACTCTTCAAGTGTTCTAGCATTTCGTTGGGGCCCATGTTTTCATGTTTCCTCTGTAACTCCAAGGTCATGGAGGACAACATTACACATTGTGCCGAGGTAGCATCGTCTAGATGTTTCTGATAAGCCACCTTGTCAAACAAGGCATACTCGAAGAAAATCTTCGACATGGATCGTGGGGAACACTTGTGTCTAACACATACTCAATTCTTTCTAGTCTTAACACCAATCACAGATTTCTTAACCAGTCAGGGTAATTTCATCCAGTCAACTTGTTTATTTCGACCAACATTTCCAGTGATAGATTCGACATTTTGTATAAACTGAAGATATAGATAGACTTGAAATTAAACTCGAATATAACTTCTATTGAACACATTCGTTAACTAATTAACATGACCTTTAGTTTAATTAGCTCCCACTATTTTAACATACTCTTCGACCCCATGAAAGAATACAGACTCATATCAAATATGGTCATAATGGGCCAAGATCCAGGTTCATGATATCTCCGTGTTTGCTGTGGATGATAACTTTAATAGCACAACCTGGTAGGTCTCCAAACCAATTACAAACAATTTGAAACTCTTGTTTGACCGAATGTTCTAAACAATCGATCTGCGTCCCTCGGCTTGTCCGACACTGTGGCGCCAAGACAGCCTAGCAAGTCAACCCCGTTATGCGAATGCAATTATGTATCTAAGTGAGTTTTACCTTATAGAGCAAACACTGTGGTGTAAATACTCATGAAGGTTTATCATCCACTTCTACATTTAACATGCATCTATGAAAGAGTCTGAGTACTCGCAGACTTAGAGCAAATGCTGTGGCATAAATACTCATCTCGCCGAAAAGGATTTTACACTACAATCAATTATAACAGACGACACGTTCATTTTAAATAAGACTTGTATTAAAATTTTAGGGAATATTTTAATTCAGGTTTTAACCAAGATCAACTCTAGTATGCTATATCAAATATAACATCTTAATGCAAAGTCTATTAAGCACTTATTGGGCACCGCCTGCCTAAGCATGATATTTAAGCGGTTTATCAAATACTGGGCGCCGCCTACCCAGATAATTATTTGCGGAAACTATTCTAGTAATCTAAATGACAATCATTTAGCACATAAACAATATACTTATCTAATATACTGTATAATAATAATCATGGGGTAAACATTCGGAACAATTTTTCTTTTTTGGACCGATGGGGCCGCGACGCTAATCATTAGAGTCGCAGCGCCAGTGAGGCAGAAGCCGAAATTTTGCTTCTGCAATGCATTAGCGCCGCTACGCTCCACCATGGAGCCGCGACGCTGGCAAGGCTACCTTTCGGCTTGCATTAGGGCCGTGATGCTCCACCATGGAGCCGTAGCGCCTAATGTCCAGAAAGTCCAGAATTAAAAAATGAAGCATTAGGGCCGCGGCACTCCACCATGGAGCCGCGCCGCCGCCTTGAAACTCTAGCAAGCGCCGCGATGTCGACGTCCTGACAAAACGTTTCTGTGTTGATTTTCTAAAATCGTTCGAACCCTAAATCCAATTTAGGGATCAAATCATAGATCATTTATCTTCACCCACCATTATCAAAAATTTGTTTCCCATTTTCATTTAATAAATATATTCAGCACATTAAATCCAAAATCTAATTTTTATTTAATTAAATAATTTTCATCTAATAGAAATTATCCCATAGTTATTATCAATTTAAATATCTCGATCACAAATCGAATATTTAATACTTTCTCAATACACTCTTAGATCGAAGAGACAATCGACATAGTGTGACCCTATAGGCCTTCATATATCGACACTAATCCAATTAAGGTCCATACGGAACTCCTAGATTGCGTCGTACGACGAACTCAATATATGAAGTACGTTTACATGAATCCAGCAAACATAACCTTTATGTGAGATGATAAATTCCTTTCATTCGCGACACACTCGATCAAGCTTAGGATTTGTCATGTGTCTATCCAAATAGCTTGATCACTTTATCTCATCTATATTAGTCGACAACAAGACTATATTCTAAATATGTCTCTTGCATTGGCCAATGACTTGGTCGACCTAATACCACTGAGAAGTTAAGTGCTCTCTCGAATATCCAATCGAGGAACGAATCCTATTCTTGGCTCAATTGCCACCTTAATTTACATCATAATGTACCCAACACAAGCCGTGTCTTATTCTATAAGGAGTTTAAGCTTAGGACATGGTCAAAGTACATTACTCTGTAAACAAGGTGCGTATTGACCTCAAGTCAAATGACCTTTATATCCCACACGCTGATAACACTCTAGACATGTCTAACAAATAATTTATCAGCAGGGTATACCAATACTTTTCAAGAGTATCCATGTGTCCATCACTAGTAATCATTACTAGTAGCAGGTGAGACATACTACATTCTCTAAGAATGTGATGCAGACCACATGTCGACTTATAACATATCATCGATATCCCATTCTCGATGATCATTAGTCGAGGCTATTTTAGAGTTACGCTCTATCATCAATGTCTCACTCTATTAATGACAACGTAAGTTCAAGGGATGCACATTAATGAATAATTACAAACAATCAAATAATAATTCAATAATCGCAAATGCCATAAATATTAATCTTATTAATAATACAAATGTGTTCAAGTACATTTGTCCCTAATAATGATTGTCTCTAGGACATACATACTTTCAATCTTCCACTAAGCCTAGAGTCAATCTCCGATGTATCTAATACCCATGTTTTCAAAATGACTATTATGCTTAACTAAGCTTAATGGTTTAGTAAACGGGTCAACTAGATTATCATTTGTTGGAACATAGTCTAATCTTATTTCTTTAGTTTCCACCATCTCCCTGAGTATGTGGTATTTCCTCGGTACATGTTTGTTTCTGTTTGTTGATCTTGGTTCCTTAGCTTGCTCAATCGCACTAGTGTCGTCACAATAAATCGTTATTGGACAAGTGACACTTGGAACAACCCCTAGTTCCTTTTGGAACTCAGATATCGCGACAGCTTCTTTACCAGCTTCCGATCCAGCAATGTACTCGGCTTCAGTTGTCGAATCAGCAGTTGTAGCTTACTTGGAACTTTTCCAACTCACTATTCCACCAATGAAATGAAGGCATATCCAGATTGAGATTTGAAGTCATCAAGATCTGTCTGGAAGCTAGCATCAGTGTACCTATTACACACTAGCTTCTCTTGTCCACCATAGACTAAGAAATATTCTTTAGTTCGTCTAAGATACTTAAGAATACTCTTGACTTCTTTCCAGTGTTCTTCCCCAGAATTCTGCTGGAATTTACAAGTCATACTAAGTGCATAGGCCACATCTGGCCTCGTACAGGTCATGACATACATGATAGATCCTATAGCTGAAACATATGGGATTCTTTTCATGCGTTCAAGTTCTGCAACAGTAGAAGGACTATCCTTCTTTGATAACTTGATGCCTTGACCCATAGAAAGACTTTCTTTCTTGGAGTTTTTCATAGAGAATCGTCTTAGCACTTTGTCTATGTATATGGATTGTGACAACCCCAATAATCTATAAGGTCTATCTATATAGATCCTAATTCCAAGAATGTAGTAGGCTTCACCCAAGTCCTTCATCATGAAGGTGATAGATAACCATTCCTTCACTGATTGCATGAGAGTCTTATTATCTCCCATTATTAATATGCCATGTACATATATAACAATAAAGACAATACTCCCTTCCTTGCGCTTACTATAAATGCATGGATCTTCTTTGCTTCTAACAAAGTCAAACGATTTGACTTTGTCAAAGCAAATATTCCAACTCCTTGAGGCTTGCTTAAGTCCATAAATGGACTTCTGTAACTTGCATATTGCTTTGGGCTTAGTCTTGGATGTAAAACCCTTATGTTATATCATATACACCTCCTCAATTAGGTTACCATTGAGGAAAATAGTTTTAACATCCATTTGCCAAATGTCATAATCATAGTATACGGTTATTGCAAGCAAAATCCGAATGGACTTAATTTTCGCAACAGGTGAAAATATTTCATCATAATCGACCCCAGGCCGCTGATTATAACCTTTAGCCACCAATCTTGCCTTATAAGTTTGTACCCTGCCATATGCATCAATCTTCTTCTTGAAGACCTATTTGCATCCTATGGGTCTAACCCCTTGTAAAATCAACCAAGTTCCAAACTTGATTGATGTACATCGAGTCCATCTCGATTTCATGGCTTCTTGTCATCTCTCGCGAATCAATGTCTAACATAGCTTCGCTGTAGGTTTTAGGTTCATCGTCATCAAGAATATCTATCTCATTGTGTGTTTCAACAAGGAGATTAAGTCTTTTAGGCGGACGATGAGTCCTAGTGGTCCTACAGAGTTGATTATTCTGCGTTTCCGTATTTGTTGCACTCTGATTGTGAGAGGGTCTTTGTGTGGTAGACAATCCATCACCTTGAGAGCTTTCAGGAATGTCTTTTTTATGTATTTCCTTAATGGAATGATGTACAACCATTGTATCATCTTCCATTGGTTGTGTATGAGAGCCTTGCATTTCTGTACTATCTCTCATAGCACTCCCACTGGCTGAAGGGCGTACTCTAAGTACCCAATCTTCACCAAATACTCCCATTAAATCCTTGTCTAGGTCTTTTGACAAGGGTTCAACTTCTGTGTTATCTTGTGGTTCTTGAATTTCTTCAAGTTCTATCTTATTGCAGCTCTGTTCCTTATAGACATAGTCTTCTTCAAGGAAAGTTGCATTTATGGAAATAATGACCTTATGTTCTCCAGGAAGATAGAAATAGTATCCCTTAGTTTCCTTTGTATACCCACAAAATAATATTTCTCACTTTTAGATTTCAACTTGTCAGTAAGCATCTTCTTTACATATGCAGGGCACCCCCAGGGTCACATGTGTTTAAGTGCTAGCTTCTTGCCATTCCATATCTCATATGGAGTTTTCTCTATTGACTTTGAAGAAACCTTGTTCAGAATATAAATTGAGCTTTGCAATGCATAGCCCCAAAGGTATGTTGGTAGAGCTGAGAGACTCATCATGAATCTAACCATATCTAATAGGATTCGATTTCTCCTTCCAGCAACACCATTCATCTGTGGAGTTCCAGGAGGTGTCCATTGTGATTGGACTCCATGAAGCTTCAAGTAATCCAGAAATTCTTTACTTAAGTATTCACCTCCCTGATCTGATCGAAGGGTCTTGATACTTGTTTCAAGTTGATTCTCTACTTCTAACTTGTACTCCTTGAATTTCTCAAAGGCTTGGACTTGTGTTTCATAAGATACACATGCCCAAACCTTGTGAAATCGTCTGTAAAAGTGATGAAGTAAGGGAAGCCTCCCTTAGCTTGAGTTGAAAATGGCCCACATACATCAGTATGGACCAACTCAAGTACATCTTTGGCTCGCACCCCTTTCCCAGAAAGTGGCTTGCTGGTCATCTTTCCTCTCAAGCAAGATTCACGATTACCATAGGACTTCAAGTCAAATGGTTCCAGGTAGTCTAACTTTCTTAATCTTGCTATCCTTGATTCATTGATGTGACCAAGTCTACAGTGCCATAAGTAGGTGGGGTTTCTTGGATTACTTATCTTAGCTCATTTGTTTTGCACATTGAAAATTTCACGACTACAATTTAGAACATATAAACCATCCACAAGCGGAGGATTTCTACAAACAAAACCATTAAAAGACAGTACATAACTGCAATTGACAATAAATGAGGAAAACCCATTAATGTCTAACACTGGGATAGAAATAATATTCCTCGTCAATGAGGGAACAAAATAACAATTATTTAGTTCTAAACAAAAGCATGAAGGTAAATCTAGTCTATAAGTTTCCACGCGTTCAGCATCCATTCGTGCTCTATTTTCAACGCGCAGGTCTACCTCCCAAGGTCCAACCTTTTTGCTGTCAATCAGACCCTGCATATTATTACAAATGTGTGAGCCACATGCGGTATCCAATACCCAACAGTGAGAGTTATTTATAGACATATTTATCTCAATGACAAGCATACTTTGTCTAGTAGAGCCAGGAGCACCTAGTGCTTTGGCTCCTCCTGGAGCCGTGCAGTCCTTCTTCCAGTACCCCTTCTTCTTGCAATTGAGGCACACATCCGAAGATACCTTTGCCTTCTTCTGAACACCTCCTCTAGGTTTCATAACTGTAGGTGCAACAACTATCTTACCCTTTTTCTTCTGCATGTTCTTACCCTTGGGTTTGAACTTGCTAGAAGAGCCCACCATGATCACGACTTTACCTTTAGAGGTAGATGATTCAAAGGTCTTTAACATGTTGTGAAGCTCTAGAAGACTTGCCTTGGTCCCATTCATATTGAAGTGCACAATGAAATTCTCAAATGAACCAGGAAGTGAATTCAAGATCAGGTTGACAAAGACATTTATAGGCAGCTTCGTTCCAACCGAAGCCAACCTCTCTATCAGCCCAATCATCTTCAGAACATGCGCTGACACTTGACCCCCATCGTTCAACTTACACTTGAAAAGGTACCTCAACAGTTCATACTCCATTGTCTGAGGCTGTGAGTCATAGAGACTCTTCAAGTGTTCTAGCATTTCGTTGGGGCCCATGTTTTCATGTTTCCTCTGTAACTCCAAGGTCATGGAGGACAACATTACACATTGTGCCGAGGTAGCATCGTCTAGATGTTTCTGATAAGCCACCTTGTCAAACAAGGCATACTCAGCAAAATCTTCAGCATGGACTGTGGGGAACACTGTGTCTAACACATACTCAATTCTTTCTAGTCTTAACACCAATCACAGATTTCTTAACCAGTCAGGGTAATTTCATCCAGTCAACTTGTTTATTTCGACCAACATTTCCAGTGATAGATTCGACATTTTGTATAAACTGAAGATATAGATAGACTTGAAATTAAACTCGAATATAACTTCTATTGAACACATTCGTTAACTAATTAACATGACCTTTAGTTTAATTAGCTCCCACTATTTTAACATACTCTTCGACCCCATGAAAGAATACAGACTCATATCAAATATGGTCATAATGGGCCAAGATCCAGGTTCATGATATCTCCGTGTTTGCTGTGGATGATAACTTTAATAGCACAACCTGGTAGGTCTCCAAACCAATTACAAACAATTTGAAACTCTTGTTTGACCGAATGTTCTAAACAATCGATCTGCGTCCCTCGGCTTGTCCGACACTGTGGCGCCAAGACAGCCTAGCAAGTCAACCCCGTTATGCGAATGCAATTATGTATCTAAGTGAGTTTTACCTTATAGAGCAAACACTGTGGTGTAAATACTCATGAAGGTTTATCATCCACTTCTACATTTAACATGCATCTATGAAAGAGTCTGAGTACTCGCAGACTTAGAGCAAATGCTGTGGCATAAATACTCATCTCGCCGAAAAGGATTTTACACTACAATCAATTATAACAGACGACACGTTCATTTTAAATAAGACTTGTATTAAAATTTTAGGGAATATTTTAATTCAGGTTTTAACCAAGATCAACTCTAGTATGCTATATCAAATATAACATCTTAATGCAAAGTCTATTAAGCACTTATTGGGCACCGCCTTTGCCTAAGCATGATATTTAAGCGGTTTATCAAATACGGGCGCCGCCTACCCGGATAATTATTTGCGGAAACTATTCTAGTAATCTAAATGACAATCATTTAGCACATAAACAATATACTTATCTAATATCTTGTATAATAATAATCATGGGGTAAACATTCGGAACAATTTTTCTTTTTTTGGACCGATGGGGCCGCGACGCTAATCATTAGAGTCGCGGCGCCGGTGAGGCGAAGCGAAATTTTGCTTCGCAATGCATTAGCGCCGCTACGCTCCACCATGGAGCCGCGACGCCGGGCAAGGCTACCTTTCGGCTTGCATTAGGGCCGTGATGCTCCACCATGGAGCCGTAGCGCCTAATGTCCGAAAGTCCGTAATTAAAAAATGAAGCATTAGGGCCGCGGCACTCCACCATGGAGCCGCGCCGCCGCCTTGAAACTCTAGCAAGCGCCGCGATGTCGACGTCCTGACAAAACGTTTCTGTGTTGATTTTCTAAAATCGTTCGAACCCTAAATCCAATTTAGGGATCAAATCATAGATCATTTATCTTCACCCACCATTATCAAAAATTTGTTTCCCATTTTCATTTAATAAATATATTCAAGACATTAAATCCAAAATCTAATTTTTATTTAATTAAATAATTTTCATCTAATAGAAATTATCCCATAGTTATTATCAATTTAAATATCTCGATCACAAATCGAATATTTAATACTTTCTCAATACACTCTTAGATCGAAGAGACAATCGACATAGTGTGACCCTATAGGCCTTCATATATCGACACTAATCCAATTAAGGTCCATACGGAACTCCTAGATTGCGTCGTACGACGAACTCAATATATGAAGTACGTTTACATGAATCCAGCAAACATAACCTTTATGTGAGATGATAAATTCCTTTCATTCGCGACACACTCGATCAAGCTTAGGATTTGTCATGTGTCTATCCAAATAGCTTGATCACTTTATCTCATCTATATTAGTCGACAACAAGACTATATTCTAAATATGTCTCTTGCATTGGCCAATGACTTGGTCGACCTAATACCACTGAGAAGTTAAGTGCTCTCTCGAATATCCAATCGAGGAACGAATCCTATTCTTGGCTCAATTGCCACCTTAATTTACATCATAATGTACCCAACACAAGCCGTGTCTTATTCTATAAGGAGTTTAAGCTTAGGACATGGTCAAAGTACATTACTCTGTAAACAAGGTGCGTATTGACCTCAAGTCAAATGACCTTTATATCCCACACGCTGATAACACTCTAGACATGTCTAACAAATAATTTATCAGCAGGGTATACCAATACTTTTCAAAAGTATCCATGTGTCCATCACTAGTAATCATTACTAGTAGCAGGTGAGACATACTACATTCTCTAAGAATGTGATGCAGACCACATGTCGACTTATAACATATCATCGATATCCCATTCTCGATGATCATTAGTCGAGGCTATTTTAGAATTACGCTTTATCATCAATATCTTACTCTATTAATGACAACGTAAGCTCAAGGGATGTACATTAATGAATAATTACAAACAATCAAATAATAATTCAATAATCGCAAATGCCATAAATATTAATCTTATTAATAATACGAATGTGTTCAAATACATTTATCCCTAATAATGATTGTCTTTAGGACATACATACTTTTAGAAATTTCATAGGAGATTCAGTTAGTTATTAGCACTCTTAAAGAAAATACTAACTCCTAGAAAAAATATGTATTTTAACTCAACAATTCCTAATTATAATTTATATATTAATATGAACTTGACACATTGGAATTTGATTATTTAACACTTGATAAGAGAAAATACGAAAAAATAAAGGTAATTCCTTCTTAATTATGTAGGTGACACTTATTTTGAACTAAAAGAAAAAAGCTAAACGGACACTTAATTATGAACCAGAGGGAGTACTAAATAAAGATAATTTTATATATCGATCCGATATTCATAAAAAATTAACCATTATTTTAGCATTTTTACTTACTCTTGGGCCCGTGCACAATACGGGGTTTTATAACTAGTATTAGTAGTAATAGTAATAGTAATATATAATATATATGATATATTAATAAAATATTTACATTATATAAAACAGTCATAACATAATATAGCTGACATATATTAAATGTATATTTTGCATTAAATCTATTCAATAAAAAAAAAATGGATGAATTTTTTTGTATCACAAATTCCCTTGGTGGAAACCTCATTAAAGAGGAAAGATAAATTTTTATTTATGGAAGAGAGAAATTATGAAAGAGAGAGGAAAGAAGGAATGCAGTAAATAAAGCATTTATGGAAATTGATCTCATCTTTATTTTCAAAATGTTATATTTGTTATAAAATTTGCTATATTTATAATATTTAAAAAGATATGTTATTCTTGTATTTATTTCTCACTAACTGATGTGATGGGTATAAATCTCCCAAATGTGATAATCCTAATCCTTGGGGAAGTAATTGCACTGTTTGCTCTTCAAATGAGCTGATGACTAGTGGGGTATAAGTTTTTTAAGTGTATGGGTATAACTTGTGGATATTATGATGAGTAACATATCCATTTGAAGTTCATTTGAAGGATTAAAGACCTCTAGGTACAAATTTGATTTTAAAAAGTAAAAATTAAAGACCAATCCATTTGAAGGATTAAAGACCATCACAAAATAGGGCAACAATGCAAATGACCCGGGAAAGCATGACCCCACTTAGGGGTGTTCACGGAAAACCGAAACACCAAACCAAACTCTAAAATTAAACCAAACCAAAGAAAAAAACCCCCACTTTTTGGTTTGATTTGGTTTTGGTTTTAAATTTTAAAAATCCACAAAATTTGATTTGGTTTAAGTTTTAAACAAAAAATAATCGAAAAAACCAAACCAAACTGACTATATAAATATTTATTAAAAATTATAATTGCACATATATACATGTATATTTTTATGGTACATGTTAATTTTTTGCACTCTTGATTAGTAATCTAGGTATATGTCTTTATGGTAATCCATTTCTTTGCCTTTACTTTCTAGTTTAATTTGTAGTCTTTATTTTGATAATTTCAAAAATTTACTTCATGTTCAAAATAACTTGTGTTTGGATCATTTAATTATTCATCAGTATTAATTTAATTATCATCAAGATATTTTGGTAAATCACAACTCTTTATTATTTTTGCACAAAAATACTAACCGTAAGAAGTTTTACTAAGTTCTTTGAAAATGACTAAATTTCTGGACAATGCATACTTTTTTTCGAGGAACCTACATACATAACTTGATTACATATATAGTTTCTTCTTTTTTAATTAATTTGATAGTGTTATGATGCAATATAGTTAATCTAATATGTGTTTAGTGTTAGAATTTCTTTATTTTCGGGTTTGCCTCTTTCAACATAACACTTGGAAGACTATTGTCATATATTTTTTTAAGAAAAAATGACAAAAAATTGAATTAACCGAAAAAATAGACAAAACCGACAAAAACCGAAGCGATGAAAAACATACTTAATTGGTTTGGTTTCAACATTTGAAAAACCGACTTAATTGGTTTGATTTATTTTTAGAAGAAAAGCGACCCATGAACACCCTTATTTGGGGGGTCACATTTATTAGCTTAACTCATTTCAGCTCCTCAAAAATAGGCCTGATATGTAACTCAAATTGATCCATAGAGATCTTGTCAAAGTATTCTTAATGAGATATTTTTATTTGATATGTTATATATAGCTTTAATAAAATATTTTTTTTTATTAGGTACTTCAAAAATTAAAATAGAATGAACAAAGAAACTAAAACTTAGTAACAATTGGGTGAGTTGGCTATGACTCATGTAAGTAACTGACTTGCTCATGTATTAACTCGCACATTTTGATCCGCTCAAATCCTGTGTATTTAACACATCCATCATACCTTAATTACAAATATCTCATTTTTTAGATAATCACAATTTGAGTACCATTTAAATGCATGCATTGATATTGTATATAATTTGATCTTTTATATAAGATTGCTTCTCTTTTTCTGTTCATTACAAGTGGAAGGCATTGATGAGGTTACTAATTATCGAAGGCAGTACCATTTGTGTAACATAAGAGGAGGAGCAACGCTACGCTCAATTTAACAATGCAGGCAAATTTCCTAAATGATAAACAACTTAACGCCAAGGAAATTTATAAATAGGACATAGGCGACATTGAGTCTTAGAAACAAAGTTCCTAAATGCTTCCATTCATTACCCATTAGTAACACAAAAGAAACAAAAACTATAGCAAAGCAAAGGGAAACGACAAATTAAAAAGAACGGAGAGTCAATGAGTTTCTGGACCTCTTCCTCATGACTTGATCTTGCTGCCTCATCCTTGTTTATTTAGATAATCATGACTCTGCAATTTCCTGTAAAGGAACAGGCGAATTAATTTTACTAAGTAGTTCACGAACTCCAGAAATTAAATTAATCAACAGGCCATCAGCATGGTTGGGAGTAGATAAGAGTTGCATGTAAATATAAGTTAAAATTAGGCCAAACACTTCTAAAAAATACTGAATATGCATAAATTTTTGAAGAATGAAACAGAACAAGATTTGAAAACTTACATGAGCATCTGAAGGGGCATCCCTATTAAGCCAAGATGGTGGTGGCCATAAAAATTCTGCATAATCAAGAAATGATAAAAGTGATCCAAGTTTACCATCTTCTATGGTAAACACACCCGTGTTCTGATCAAATACTCCTTCATATCTATCTACCAGTTGTTCCTCTCTAACACCACCTGATTTGCTACCGGAATCACTTATCTTGTGACTATCATTGCTAGTACTGGTGCTAATCACATCATTATCACCACTTGATTTGCCACCAGCGTCACTAATCTTGTGATCATCATTGCTAATACTGGTGCTAATCTCACCATCACCACCTGATTTGCTACCAGAGTCATTAATCTTGTGATCATTACTGGTGCTAGTCACATCATTATCACCACTTGATTTGCCACCAGCGTCACTAATCTTGTGATCATCATTGCTAATATTGGTGCTAATCACACCATCACCGCCTGATTTGCTACCATAGTCATTAATCTTGTGATCATCATTGCTAATAGGGTAGCTAATCTCGTGATCATCACCAGCAACCGGACGATCATCATCACTACAACCGTAACAACAATAACACATCATGTCATCATCACTGTCTTCATAATCATAATACACCCCTCTGTTTACATAGTAAATGCAGTTTCCCCTGCACTCACCAAAATCACGCGAAGAAACAGAGAAACAACAGTCATTAACGGCGAAGAAAATTCGATCACCCAAAGTTTGCACTTCAATCCACTTACTTTGTTCTTCATCCAGTCCGTACACTTTAATTTCAACGTTGCTATTCTTACCGACATCTGAACTACTATCAACCAAAAACAACTGCCCTCCTGATTCCACCAGTCGTTTCTTCCTACCACCATCGGATAATCTGGAAGCTACCATTGTCTCATTAAACGAGGTATTAAATTTCATAGTTTCTCCATATAGATCAACAAAGTAAAAATTCCCCTTATACACAATAATATCATCAATATAGGAACTGGCTTTTTTTATTATAGTCAACTTCTCGTCCCCCGACTTCATATAACATAACTTATCATTACGATCAATCGCCATTAAAGAAAAACTTCTATTAGCCTGATCACTCAGAAGCAAAATTTTCTTAACATTACCTATATCATAATCACTGAAGGAAGGTGTCGAGGGATTGAAGTATTGGACATGATAAGATTTGCAAACTTGAGAAACGCGAAAGTCTAGTAAATTCAATACCTTAGGCATATGATCAGGCAAAACCTTGATAAATCTGGCGGTTAGTGGATTCAAAACCCGCAATTTTCCATCTGCTGTTTTCATAACCTTGATCAACCATCCTTTACAACGCGTAGCGCGATCAAGGGGTTGGAAAATATAAACAGTGCTTTCAATGAGATGATAATCGGGCAGCTTTCGGTCGAAGGGGAACGGAATTAGGAGAGGCAAAGGAGGAGAGTTTTTCAAAGGAGGAAGTGAGGAACGCCATGTTGTGCATACAGCACGAAAGTAAAGGACGTCAATGTGTGTGTCGAGGAATTTGCCGATCCTCTCCACGAGTTCTTTAGGAAGATCGGACCAGGGAATGTACTTTCCACTGCCCATACTTTGCTTGGATGATATAAAGCCCTAGTGCTGCTATATATTTGCTCAAAGCGCTAGAGGAAACGTGATCCGCTAACCGTTGTCAACCGACCGGATTCCGCGCAACCGTTTTTCTTTTACCAAAAATAAATAAATACTTTAAGTTTACACCTCGTAGTTTTGGAATAAATAAATCTCTTTTCTTTCTGCACTCCAAAGAGTGTGTTTGTGTTTTATTGACGTATGGTAAAATTAATCCGTGACAATATGATATATTTAGTTAATAAATGCATGATATTTATTTATATATAAATTATCACTTAATTAATATACATTCTCATTTTATTAAAATATTTAATTATAATAAATTTATATGATCTGGTGTAAAAATTTATAGGCGTATAGGTATTTATCGATTAATAACTCACTTATTTATGAGTAAATCACTACATCCTGACCAGACCTAAACTTAGAGCAACTAAAAGTTGGGTTAACTTGGGCTAAGTATGTAGGTCAAATTGATCCGTAAGAATATTTGTTAAAATATTTAAATAATTATTTTATTTAGTATATTATATATAGGTAAAATTGTTATCATGTGATTAGGAGGTCAAGCCGTGGAAACAATATCTTGCAGAAATGCAAGTTAAGACTGCGTACAATAGATCCTTGTGGTCCGGCCCTTTTCGGAACCCCGCGCAGAAACGAGAGCGTGAGCATCCCACTATTCTTTCTTCTCGTGGGGGGGCATTCTACTAGCAAAGAAGACCCCGGGAGCTTAGTGCACCGGGCTGCCCTTAAGTATATTATACTTCATTCGTCCCAATTTATGTGACATCATTTGACTTGACGCGGAGTTTAAGAAAGAAAGAAAGAAAGAAAGACTTTTGAAATGTGTAGTCCAAAACAAGTCTTATATAAATGTGTGGTTGTAAATAATCTTATAAAGTTAAATTGTTTTTAAATATAGAAATGTGACACTCTTTTTAGGACAAATCAAAAAGAAAATTGTGCCACATAAATTGGGACAGAGGGAGTATATAGGGAAACCATCAATCAAACTTAATTAGAGGCATTAGCCCAAATATATAAAATTTATACACTACTATGTATAGTATAAGTATAGCGTATGTATATTATACATATAGTGTATGTATATTATAAGTAATCTAAGTAAATATACAAAATTTATATATTTGTTGACTATTTTGTAAACTAGATCACCTAAAGATGCTGTGTCGTAATTTTCCCTTATATATATTTATAACAATAATAAAGAAGAAGAAAAGTTTTATTAGCTTTGTTTGGAAAGCAAATTATAACAGAACAAAACAAAAATATTAAAACTTGACAAGAGTCGATGTTATAGACTATAAGCCAAATCATCTCAGTCCAACTAACTTTAAAGTTTTTGCACGGATCGTCCATGTTTTGGGGGGTGGCCTTTATTAATTTTCACCCTCAAATGTGATGGTCTTTAATTTTTGTCTCTATTTCTCATTAAATGAAAATTTACAGGCCAAAGTATCTTATCTACCACCTAATTTCGCAAGGCATAAGTTTAGAGAACTTTTGTCTTGTTCGATATAAATTCTGTAGGAATTAAGTTATCCGGCATAAGTTATAAGTATCTAATTCGCTTGTCATAAGTTTAGTGCATTGTCCGGCATACGTTCTATAGGAACTAAGTTATGTCTGGTAAAGCATAACTTGTGAGTTTGACAAAAATTCTCGGCAAACAGAGTTAGGCCTCCTAAGGGTCTTTATAGTTTGTTTGGCCAAGCTTCTCCAAGTCTAGTGTTTTTTTCCTTCAAAAATGTGTTTTTGTTTTTCAAAGTTGAGGTGTTTGACCAAGAGTTTAGGAGAAGAAAAAGTAATTTGTAGTATAAGTAGAAACTGTTTTTGAGAAGCCAAAAAAGTAGCTTCTTTGCAAAAGTTCTTTTTTGAATGACACTTCTGAGAAAATTCATTTAGAAGCATTTTTAAAAGTTTGACCATACACTAATTGCTGCTTAAAAGTACTTTTAAAATTAATTAGCAAAATATAAATTGCTTCTCATCAAAAGTATTTTTTTTAAGCACTTGATCAAACGGGCTATTCTTTCGAAGGCAATATGTTGATTACTATGGACTATTAATTTATATTTTTTAATATAAATTTTCCCAGTGAACTGGGAGTTGTATTTATAAAAGGAAGAGTACATGAGGAGGTCATGACCAATCTCCAAAATACAACACAGGGAATAAAAATATCCCACAAAAATTCTGGTAAGAGAGCCACCGGAAACCAGAAGAACCAACATCTAACTATACTTGCAAAAATATTAGCCTTCTCATACTTTTTCGTAATGCTAGGCATTTGAGATTTGTCAAGGTTGTATGTGCCTTTTGCACCATTAAGATATTTCCAGAAAATCTGATCTGGGATGATGGTATTTCCAATATCAATGCAGTTAATATGTGTTGAATATGTAAAGCACGTACGAGATTGTAAATAACTATTACAGTGATCGAAAGGATAACAACAAAGATTACAACAATAAGTTGTCAATCTCTTGATCTTGAATTGGAACTCCAAATCTGGATCTTGTATTAAGAAATACAAGAACATGAATTGTTACACTTGTGACTTGTAGATCCGCTGAGAATCCGAACGGTTAGGGTCCTTCGAGATTCAAGTTCACACCTGAAACACTTAGCAACCAATTAGATAATCACAACACCACCGGCTGAGTTGAGAGATGACTTTCTGTCTTTAAGACAAGTATATATGCTTTTACGTTAGCGGGCAATAGTCTCCCAAGATAAAACAACAACTAATCAACACTACAAAGCAAATAGGTTGATTCTAACGAAAAAAACAAACATGAAACGACTTGCTGAAGAATGAAAAATTTAGAGGAAAAGGAAGAGAGTTTCTGTTTTTTTCTTCCTACTGTTTCTGCTTCTCTCTTATCTTTCTACTCCACTGCCCTAAATTATGAGTAAGGTCTCAATATATAGTGTTGTTGACACCCAATTTTGTCCCATCTTTTATGATTTTATTCGTAATTTTTAATATTTTTGTCACTTTTAAAATAATTTTAAAATATAGGCATATATGTGTATATCCTCTTATTATTATTATTATTCGCATTTTTTTTTCTTTCATTTTTGCATTTTTTATAATAATCATAAAATTTATCCGAAATTCTATGTTATTTTATTCGTGCAAAATTGCATCACATTTTCCTTTATTAAGCATTAGACATTTCGCAAATATTATATTTTATTATTATCACGTCGTTATGTTATTTTAAATAATTCACATCTTTCACAAAAAATATAAAAATAATATTTTAATATTAAACCCCTCTTATATATATTTTATCCATAACCCATTTTCATTTTTCCAACCCAATACAAATTCTACCCAAACAAAATTCACAAGCCCAAACCCATTCCCATTATTCCCTTCCCCTTTATTTCCCCCCAATTCCCAAAGCCCAACCGGACCGGCCCAACGCCCTTTCTTATTCTCCAATTAAATTCCCACCAGCCCGACCCACTCCCCTCACCCAAAAACAATTAAAACCACAACCCAACTCCCTCAATCCACAAATTTCCCCAATGAACCGACCCCCAAATCGGCCAACACCACAAGCCCAAACTCCCCAATTTAATCCCCCA
The DNA here is from genome assembly GCA_034509755.1 of Anisodus tanguticus. Taxonomy (NCBI): domain Eukaryota; kingdom Viridiplantae; phylum Streptophyta; class Magnoliopsida; order Solanales; family Solanaceae; genus Anisodus; species Anisodus tanguticus. The sequence continues at coordinate 14,397,830 of CM067544.1, forward strand.
ATTCCCAAGCCCAACCGAACCGGCCCACCCACAGCCCAAAACCCGACCCAACTCGTCTTCCCCCTCTCTTTTTAATCCCCAAACCATACCTAAAATCAAAAAACCCAAAAACCCTAATCCCCCCTCACAAATCGCCGCTGCCCCCGTACCCCCCCATCCGACCGGTCACCTCGCCCACTGCCACCACCCACTCCCTGCCACCAACCCTGACACCACCACACCCCTCCCGTCACTTCGACCCACGCCCCTACCCCCTAAAATCCGCTTCCAAAATTCAGAAATGTTTGCCTTTAATTCAAATTTCGAATTCATTCTTGGGGGGGGGGGAAATCCACCTATAAATATCCCCCTTGTTCTTCATTTTTAGGGTCGGAAAAAAAAATCGTCTTTAGGGAGTCCGAAAATCTATCTTTGAAGGGTCGATTCTTAGAATTTTCGGGTCATTTTTAGGTCCGAAATTTAAGAAATCCGAAATCTCCTTAATGGTTTGGCATTATATTTTGTTTGTGTTGTTCTTCACTAAAAGGGGGAAGATTTTTCAGGGATAAAAACAGATTTTCGAAGGATTTTTCGGAAGACTATTCCATATATACATAAAATATTTGTTGTGTTCTAGATTTTAAATCATTTGCTGTCTTTGTTGTTCAAGATACAAGTCCGAAATAGGTCCAAGATTCGAAAGAAAGGAGGTGAGTTTCGTTTCTTGAACTTGAGTCCGAAAATCTGTTTGCATTTTGTTGTTCTTCACTGATTTCGGGTCGGGTCGACCCGACCCGGGTCGACCGGGTTCGGGTAACATTTTTCAGAATTCTTGCATTACATATTCTTGTTATTGGTTATCTGAATTTGGTGAACATTTGATTTCGGATTTTTGGATCACTGATTCGGGTCGGGTCACTGACCCGGGTCGGATCGACCCGATTTGAATATTTTCAGAATTCTTGCATTTTATATTTATGTATGTTGGTTATCTGAAATTGGTGAACATTTGATTTCGGATATTTGGATCACTGATTCGGGTCGGGTCGACCCGATTTGAATATTTCCAGAATTCTTGCATTGTCGATGTTTGTTATTGTTGGTTATCTGGTTTGGATCATTTGATTTCGGATTCGGGTCACTGATTCGGGACGGGTCATCGACCGGATCGGTCGATCCGATTTGAATATTTCCGAGTTCTTGCATTGTCGTTGTTTGTTATTATTGTTGGTTATCCGAAATTGGTGAATATTTGATTTCGGATTGAGATTCCGATTCGGGTCGATTCTTGACGGGTCGGTCGACCTCGACCGATTTGAATTTCCAAATTTCTTGCATTGTTATTGTTGTTGTTGTTATTGGTTATCTCGAAATTGATGAAATCGGTTGATTCCTGGTTGAACACATGATTCGGGTCGGATTCTTGACCGGGTCGGGTCGACCGGTTTGAATTCTCAAATTTCTTGCATTTCATATCTGTTGCTGGTTATCTAAAAAATCTGAATTTCTGATTTCATTCCGGGTCTTCTTTTTTTTTTTTTTCAGAATTAACTCACTGTTCACTTTTCCGGGTCTGTTTTTTGAGAATTAACTCATTATTTCATCTGCCTTTATTTATTTCTTTCGTTTCTCTGTTTTTCTGTTCATTTGGGTTAAACATCCGGGTAACGGATATCTTACTGTTCTTAATGCTTTACTGTTTTATTAATACCGCATTTGGGCCGACGAAATTGAATTCGAGGCCGCGCTTTTCTTTCGTTTCATTTCTCTATTTTTCAGCATTATTTTAAGTATCCGGGCAACGGATATTTTACTGTTTTTACTGTTTTAAACTAGACACCGCGTCATTTTCGGAAACTATTTTCTACTTACTGTTTTCCTGCTTGCTGCCTACCGTTTACTGTTCCATTTTAATTTTTTACTGATTTGAACACGATACTACACTGGCCAATGAAAAATATCCGTCGATTTTGAGGCCTCCACAGTTGAAAAGACGGAAATATAACTTCACGGGCAATGATGAAGACTTAAACCTTTTATTTCATCCGAGATCAACATGTTTAGTAGGCGAGGTGAATTATATATTCGCAGCCACGATGTGATTATAGTGATCTTTTCTATTTCACCCGAGAGACCAACACGTTTAGTAGGCGAGGCAATCAAAATAAACCACATTAGTTATATGTTTGCGACCACGACGTGATTGGAATGTTCTTTTCAAAATTTAAGTCGAGCCCTCCGTGATCAAAACATTCACTTTTTTGAATACGGATATGAAGTTATTTGTATTTAACTTGTTTCTAACCGTTTGTTCTTGACGGCTTGCGGGGATTAAAGTAAATAAAGGCAGATTATTCCTCGGTGTTTATTTATTTTATTTCTTTCTTTAATTCAGCTTTTATCCCGCTTTGTATTGTAATATTATTTATCGCACTTATGTAACTATTGAAATGCTTAGAATAGGCAAACTTAGGATTAATTCATAGGGTAGTTTAAGATTTGAAACCCGTCGCTAGCTTATTTATTTGTAGGCTCGGTCAAATTCAAACTTAGAAATCCTTCGCTAGTTTATTTATTTTAGGCTCGTCACGCGTATTCAAGATTTTCAAAACAACTTTTGTCATCTTTTATTTGCTTTATTAAATCATACCGAATAAGTTTATTGATTCCCCAAATTTTACTTCTTTGGCATTATAAATAATTTGTTTTACTATCAATTGTCAAATACATATTTTTTCAACTCTACATGTATTTCTCTTTAAATACCATACAAATGCATATTTAAAAAATCTCTACATGTATCTTTCTTTTTAAAATGCATCATTTACTAATTATTTGCAAACATCTTTAAATCTGTTATACTTGTAAAAACATATATTTTTCTAGTAATAATTAACCTGAGTTTGACCGGATAATCGCAAGTTAGCGGATCTTAAAGGATGCCTAACCCCTTCCCTTTAGGATAATAAAGAACCCTTACCTAGAATCTCGCTAGTTTCGCAGACCTTAAAATTGGAGTTACATTGCAGCATTTAGTTTAAATATTTAGGTGTCCTAATTCACCATAAAAAATAATTAGGTGGCGACTCCTCAATCCTTTTACCCAGGAATCACCCGAATACGCTGCGCTCCGCTCCGACCTCCCGCGGGTCGGGTCAAAATAGGGCGCGACAAGTGTTTGGGAGGATGACCTCTCAACTAGCCAACTAATGGCTTTTAATAGCCATGTAATGACACTTAGTGATGAGTTATATTCAGCCAAGTAATGGCTGAATTCAAGTGCCTTGTAATGGAGATTCAATGCTCCAAAACCAGACCCGAGACCGGACCGGACGGGCGGCGGCGGCGCGCGTGTGAGCTTAGCCTCGAACCCAAGCACACCTAGGTCCTCCCTCCATCAAACACATGAGTTACCCCTTGAGGTCCCAAACCCTTATCCATTTTTAGGCTTATAAAAAGAACAATTTTTCCTTTTCCTACCGATGTGGTAGATTTGTCGCACACCATATTTCCATGTCTCAAACACCTTACTTCGTGGACCAATATCTCTTTCATTTCTTAACGAAATTTGACGATCATTGGCCCTACGGTCATTACTCACTTAGTAGATTATGCACGTGTGAAGAGACAAAGCCTTCAACATGCGGAACCCTAGTGTTTAAGTCATTAAATATGGGTGGACGCAACCCCCCACCAAAGGCAAATTTCCAATAATCCCCTCTTGAAAGAGATTTTGGTGCACACACAAGGTGCCTACTTTCAACGAAAAGATATTGCATCAAGAGAAGTAGCTTCCGCTTTGAACCTTCCCTAGTTGAATACAATCGGACTTACTTACTGCGGGGTGAATGTGATGTCTTGAACCGTCAGTGTTTAATGTAAGCCAAGACAACGGTGCCAACACAATACCTCCCCTTTATTCGTTTCTTCTTATTGTTCTGTCTGTTGTGGCCGTGGACACACTTGGATTCTTAAGTGCGTTCATTTGAGGCGGCATGTCCTCTTACTTAAATAGGTGATCTCCTACAAGATATCTTGATATACCCCACTTCACAAGCGTTTAGGAATCATTAAAAGTTTCTCAATCCTTAACCTCAACTGTTGAGGATCATCAAAGGTTTTGAAACTTAACCTTTACCCACCATGCAGGTAGCACTTAACGTCTATCGTGGGAACGACTTTGGATTTATGTTTCTTTACAAAATCATAATCCGAAGTGCTTTTGCTTCCACCGAAGTGCTCAACCGAACCTTTTGCAGCTTAGTTTTTCCATTGAACCAAATTCTTGGGATCTCCAATCAATATGGCTGGGTTACCACCGCAAAGGTTCATATTCTTAGGGTTTTTAAGACCATTCCCCTAGACAGGCAGAATTCTTGATCTTCGGGTAGTCTCTTAGTTAAAGGGTCTGCTATATCCTTTGATTAGTAATCAAGAAAGTGACACCCATGATGTTCAACTGTCATACGGTCTTATGTCTCCGACAGATATGTCCAGACGCCGTCATCAGTGACCTTTCTGAAGCCGATCGGCTAGCCACAGTATATAACTGCCGAAGGCACGGGTTTCTCCCAATAAGGGACGTCCTCTAAGGAGTCGTGAAGTTACTCAACTTCTTCTCATGCTTTGTTTAAAGCGATAAACTCTGATTCCATCATGAATCGGCCGATGCAAGTTTGCTTAGAGTATTTTCAAAGACACACCATACACATCCACTTGTGGCTTTGGTGTTCTTCAAGTCCGATATCTAGTTTGCATCACTGTGTTATCCTTGAACAGCTGGACATCCAGATTATCATAATCCGTAGATAATCGAATATTTCAGATTTCGTGATATCCGATTTAACGCCTTCTATCGATCATTTCCAGAATCACGAGTGAACCTTAGTTCAACTAATCAACTTTGTAAGCCGATACCAGGTCGGTTGTAGTTGTAACATACATTGAACTACATGTGACCTGTGCATATCGCTCCTGGTATATGGGTGCACCATGATTCCAATCAATTCTATGATTCATATCTATTGGTGGCTTCAACGAGACTGTCAAATACCTCACAAATAAGTTTGTAATTAGACCAGTTCGTTAGATGTCTTAGAAATCCCAATTCCTAAGATGTCATCTTTCATATCGAGACTTTTGTTTCAATATGACTTCCACTTTCAGACTGCTTGTTTTTCAACTGTTGGCTTTCTAATTTCAGAGTCAATGTTTCTGTTGTCAGATTCATTGTTTCAGTTTCACCTGAAACTTCCAGGACCGAAATGTAAACATTTCAGGGACCAAAAAGAAAGTTCAGGAAGAAGCCCAACAAACCAACTATGATCCTCCCCTTCCAACTCTCCGGTTAGAAAGATTGTCTCAACATCCATGTCACGCAAGACTGCAATGGCCTTGGATGTTAAGATATTCACATGGAGCACATGTCCAAGTAGCCGAGGCCCGAGGCCGGACTGGAAGGGTCGGCGGCGGCGGCGCGCGTGTGGGCTTAGCCTCGAACCTAAGCACACCTAGGTCCTCCCTCCTTCAAACAAACATCCATGTCACGCAAGACTGCAATGGCTCTGGATGTTAAGCTATTTACAAGGGAGCACATGTTCAAGTAGCCGAGGCCTGAGGCCGGACGGGACATGGGGGAGGCGGCGGCGTGCATGTGGGTTTAGCCTCGAACCCAAGCACACCTAGGTCCTCCCTCCTTCAAACACATGGGTTACCCCTTGGGGTCCCAAACCCTTATCCATTTTTTAGGCTTATAAAAAGAACAATATTTCCTTTTTCCCACCGATGTGGTAGATTTGTCCACACCATATTTTCATGCCTCAAACACCTTACTTACTTCGTGGACCAATATCTCTTTCATTTCTTAACGAAATTTGACGATCCTTGGCCCTACGGTCATCTACTCACTTAGTAGATTATGCACGTGTGAAGAGACAAAGCCTCCAACGTGCGTAACCCTAGTGTTTAAGTCACTAAATATGGGTAGACGCAACCCACCACCAAAGGCAAATTCCTAACAATATGTTGGACTATCTATTCGGGTAGAATGGTCCTAAGTTTTGCAATGTTCCAAGTTCCATTTTAGATAAAGTCTCTAAGCAGAATCCTAGGATTCTCGTTAGTAACTATATTTACTTCAGGCTCATCGGCACTTGTTGCCTCTGCATAGCCAAGTGCGGCTTATTTTCGAAGGCAATGTATACCGTTTTTCTTACATAAGAATAGCTTACCAATTTAGCAAAGCAAGTAAAATTTTCCAAATGATAACCAAATTAAAGCCAAAGTTAAATATTAGTACGTCATTAGCCAGTATTAACACAAGAAAAAAATTGAAATCAAACGCAAATTAAGGCGAAACGACAAAGACAAGAAAGAGAGATTAATTGGAGTAGGATATGCATCTTTTCGTGAATTAATCTTGCTGCCTCTTCCTTATATGTAAATAAAATAATCACGACTCAGCAACTTTCTGATTACTAGTCTTAAATTCCCTGATCCTCACGATTAAGCCAAGTTGGTGGTGGCCAGAAAATATCTGCATAGCTAAGGAAGGATAACTGTGATTCAAGCTTACCATCTTCTATGGTAAACACACCCGTGTTTTGACCATGTAATCCTTTATATTTGTGTACCAGTTCCTCACTAAGATGATCACCATACTTCCGCAAGATGTCCATACGTATATTTCCGTTTGTATAATAAATTCTATTCCCTCGAGAGTCACCAAAGTCTTTTGAAGAAAGATAGAAACAACAGTCATCACCAGCGAAGAAAATCCGATCACCCAATGTATGTACTTCAGTCCACTCATACTGTTGTTCATCTAGCCAGTACATTTTAATTTTAAGGGCTTTATCCCTAGAAATGCCAGTCATATGTCTGAACTTGTGATATCTATCATGATCAACATCTATAAACATATCAACCAGAAACAATTGCCCACTTGATTCCACAAGTCGTTTCTTGCTACCTCCAATATTGTTTAACCTGGAAGCTACCTTGGTCTCATTAAGCAAAGAATCAAACTTTATGGTCTCACCATATCGATCAACAGCATAAAAATTCCCCCTTATACACAATGATATCAGCAATCGTTTAACTTAGTCCACTTCTCATCCTCCGACTTAAAGTAACATAAATGACCCCTAATATGAATTGCCATTAGAGAAAAATAATGATCAGTCCCAGTACTACTCCTTGCATGGTAATTGGTAGACATTAGCAAAATTTTGTAGGGTTTTGTTGGGTCATGAACATAATGTTCGCACAACGGAAGTTAAAAGTTTACCCAACAATGAACTGGTATAACTATATGATAATCTAATGAATGTCAAAACATAATCAGGAATACTTACAAGTCTTTTGTATGCTAGATTCACAACTATGTTATCCACGCGAGTTGTCTCTCCAATTGCAAGTTCCAACTCCAGTGTATTTATCTAACGAAGAACGCTAGGAGTTCTTTTGTTAGAAAAGAGAAAGTAATTCAAGACTATAAGTACATTGGTCTCTAAATAGTATTGAACCAACATATGATAATGATAAAATTCATTAAAGTTGGATTTGTAATATGAATGAAGGTGCTATAATTTGAGCATCAAAATAAATTTATATTCCATAATAAAATAAAAATGTGTGGCATGAAGATGCTTGAAAAGAAGCATAATGCTTAAAAATATGATATTAAATTATTGTGGCCACATCTGATGCAACCATTCTAAGATATTTATATATGTAATGAAGCTACAAAAGAGTAGCCAATAAATGAATATGCGATGAAAAGTCTAGACATATGTGTCTGCGACATGACTATGAAAAGATATCTTTTCAATCTATCATGAAAATAATTTATGTTGATCTTGCAAGATTTATTAAGAAGACATGCAGTACAAATAAATTGTCAAGGAATAAGGCTAAAATTCTTAAATTATAACATAAGTGGTGGAACCCAACTTTGAGTTAGTAAACACTCTAACAATACAAATTCAACGGGTAATAATATGTCACGTGTATTGCTAAAGCACGAGTCTCCTCATTTAGAGCCTTGATTCCAATATACTGAATATTGTTATGTGAGGAGTGATAAGTGGTGATTTTCACCACTTTATTACTACCTTTTACTATAGTTTTTTTGTACAAGTGTGATCAATTAAGCTAGGGATGCTAATGAAATATGTTTTATTTCAGGAAATTGAAGTAATCCAATTAATTTATGCAGATTAAGTGATTAGAGTGAAGATTGAAGTCAATTGCGAAAGATTGAAGGAAGGGGTTCATTGTGGACCACAGTGCTTTGATTGTGGATCACAGTTGCTACAACATATGGGCCGCAATGCAGTACTTCAGAGAGCTGATTTTTTACCTATTTCATATCACCATTGTGGAGCACAATCGTCTGACTGTGAAGCACAATCCTTCAATTGCGGAGCACAATAATTTTTATGGGTATTTTTATCATTTTTTTCTAGCGACTTTATATAGAATTTTAGAGCTTATTTTCACTTCTTCTGGGTCCTAACAATTGCTGGTGCAATTTAGGAGCTTCTTTTAGTCCATTTTCAAGCTTTTCCAAGGAAGATTCACTTAAAGTTGCTAATTTCTTTCCAACTTTTATTATGTTTATGCTTTCTAATTTATTTTTTATTGTGTTTTTTTATTTTTATGAGTAGCTAAATTTAGATTCTAGGATTGCAAATCAAATCAAGTGTGTGATTCCTAATGGGTAACTAATTAAATGCTTGAATATGATTGGGTTGATAGTTATTTAGCTAATTACATGCTTAATTTATGAATTTGTGGTTGCAAACATAGATTCATGCCTAACGGCGTAAGTTATTGCTTGAGAAAGATAAACTAAGGTTGGGTTAATTATCTAACAAGAAATTAGGTGAATCAAGAGATTAATATTGCTTAATTAACGAGTTTGAGCTAGAGATACCAATTACCCAACTTGGTCACTAATCAATTGCGCTAATTTCAACTATTTCATATTGAGAAAGTGAATTTGAGTTAGCCCACTCAATATTGAGTGGGAGTTTAAGATATTGATGACCATAGCTAGACCAATCACCTATCAAGCCTAATTTAGTTTACCCAATTGAAATTACACCTAGGTGAGGGAAACAATCCTAGACCTCAATTCACATTAGTCACAACTCTTAGTATTACCTAGTTTATTACTTATTTTCTTAAGTATTTAGTTACTTGTCGATTTCAATTTTTAGCATAAAACCAAAAATATATTTTCATTCGGGCAAAAGTTAAGTTATTTGATTGACACACTCGAATACATATTTCACAAGACATTCAAAATTCTCCGTGGGACTCGACCCCAACTCGTTTAGATTCTATTTTTGACCACGACCGCTTGCACTATATTTAAGATGTAATTTGGGCGTTGTCAAATTTTGGCGACATACCCAGGCAAAATCTCAAATGTAATTTTTATTAATAATGATGTGTTTCACATATCACTTTTCAATGTTATCCTTGAACAAAGTCATTATCATGAAGTTTCATATTTTACATTCGAGAGAAATTCTTTTGTGGACGTCAAAGGGATCGATCTTTTTTTAATCCAATCGTAGATATTATGCCAGTCATACCTCTGTTCTTTTTTCTCTTAGCTTTTGTTTGGCAAGCTGCTGTAAGCATACGAAACTTCCTGATAATATTCTAAAGTTTCGCCTATTATATTATTATTATTCAATTACTTGAAGTTAATATTAACAAAGTCTAACTTCAGGCATTGCGTTTGAAATTTTATATAGCTAAAGTTCACGTAGATATGATTGAACTGTAGGGTTTTGTTGGGTCATGAACACAATGTTCGCACAACGGAAGTTAAAATTTTACCTAACAATGAACTGGTATAGCTATATGATAATCTAATGAATGTCAAAACATAATCAGGAATACTTACAAGTCTTTGTATGTTGGATTCACAACTATGGTATCCACGCGAGTTGTCTCTCCAATTGCAAGTTCCAACTTCAATGTATTTATCTAACGAAGAACGCTAGGAATTCTTTTGTTTGAAGAGAGAAAGTCTAAGTCTTGAATCCTCTGTTTTATCTGATTGACTAACTGCCTAATTATGGGGTTTGTGTTGTTTATATAATAGGTAAAGAGAAAAACCTAAACCTAAAAGGAGTGCAAAAGACTAATTAGGCGCAAATACTTTCTTTAGGTTTTCATCCAAGCCCCTTTATTATATTAACATATTTAATTAAGTCCAAAATCCAATCTTGACTTAATTAAATAATTTTCATCAAATTGAAATATATTCCATAATTATTTTAAATTAAATATTTTGGTTCCTAACCGAATATTTAATACTTTCTCAATACACTCTTAGATTGAAAAGACAATCGCATATAGTGTGACCCTATAGGCCTTCACATATCGACATTAATCTAATTAAGGTTCATACGAAACTCCTAGACGGCTTCGTATGACGAACTCAATATGTGAAGTACGTTTACACGAATCCAGAAAACTTTACCTTTATGTGGAATAATAAAATCATTTCATTCACGACACACTCGATTAAGCTTAGGATTTGCCAAGTTTCTATCTAAATGGCTTAATCACTTTATCTCATCTTTATTAGTCGACAACTAGACCATATTCAAAATATGTCTCTTGCATTGGCCAATGACTTTATTCGACCTAATATAGAGAAGTTGAGTGTTATCTCGAATTCCCAATCGAGGAATGAATCATATTCTTGGCTCAACTACTGCCTTTGTTTACATCGTAATGCACCCAACTCAAGCCGTATTTACCCCATAAGGAGTGCAAGCTTTGAACTTGGTCAAAATACATCATTCTGCAAACAAGGCACGTATTGACCTCAAGTTGAAGGACTTTTATATCCCACATGCCGATAAAACTATAGATATGTATAACAAATAGTTTATCAACAGGGTGTACCAATACTCTCCAAAGTACCCATGTGTCCATCACGAATAACAATTACCCGTAGTCGTGAAACTCACTACATTCTCTAAGAATGTGATGCAGACCACATGTCGACTTATAACATATCATCGATATACCATTCTCGATGATCATTAGTCGAGGAAATTTTGAGAGTTACGCTTTATCATTAATATCTTATTCTATCAATGATAGTGTCAACTCAAAGGAGCACATATATGAATAATTGCAAACAATCAAACAATCATTCAATAACTGCAAATGTCATAAATATTAATCATTAATAATATGAATGTGTTCAAGTACATTTATTCATAATTAAGATTTTCTCTAGGACACATATACTTTCAAATTTTACTAACAAGATGATTCTTTGGTCGTGATTCTCGGGATCGAAGTATTGGACATGATAAGATTTGCAAACTTGAGAAACGCAGAAGTCTACTAAATTCAATTCCTTATTAGGTATATCCTTTCGTGAAACCTTGATGTTTTGTGGTTTAGTGGATTCAGAAGCCGCAATTTTACATTTACTGTTTGTATAAACTTAACCAACCAGCCTTTGCAAGACGAAGGATTATTATTAATATAAGTGCCATCATCAAGGGGTTATAAAAGATAAACGGTGCTTTCGATTAGATCAAAATCAGGGTTGCGTCCATATTTATCCGCGTCATATGGGATGATGGGGACTTATAGTTTGAGAGGTAAAGAAGGAGATTTTTTGAAAGGAGGAATTGAGGAACGCCATGTTGGGCAGACTGAACGAAGGCGAAGGACATCAATATGTGTACCGTCGAGGCAACTGCCGATCTTCTCGACAACTTCAGAGTTCTACTGCCCATATTCAGTTGCTCTCGGTGTTAGACTATTGAAATTGATCCTTTAGGGCTCCGTCTATAGTAGGATTTGAACGAAGAGTATATATATATATATATATATATATAAAAGTAGGGAGTAGGAGCAAAAAAGGAAGGGTAGAAATCCTAAATTGATTAGGATTATATGCTATTAATTCATGTTTAAATAACTTTTGTAGTCAAAATAATTTTAAAATGTATTTTTTAGTTTCTGGTCAAAGCAAATATTTTCTTACCTATTTTATTTGAACGTTAATGAGATTATGACCGAATATTAGAAGTATAGAATCAAAACCTCTACTAGCTCATTCTCTCAATCTCTAGTTTACTAAAAAATTTAACCGATTTCTTCTGTACAGTATTGTTGAACTTCCACTAAAGAATTATCTGGTTTCTCGAATAAGGGATATTAATTTTAAAACAAAATGCAGGATTTTTTTTTGTTTGTAAAGAGGATATCTTTATTTTTTAAGCAAATTTAAGAGTCATTACATAGAGATACTTTTCTAGGCAACATAGTGTCAATTTTGTCTCTTCCTAATAAAAAAATAATAAATGCGGGAGTTCGGGGTATATGATCAAGCTTTCAAAAATCTCTAGATCGTATCCTCTTTTTGCTAATTGATCCGCAATTCCATTAACTTTCCTATAGACGTGCTTAATCGATATCTTTTCTGCTTTAGCCAATAGGTACCTGAAATCATCATGTAGATTAATGAGCTCTTTACAATCAGTTTCGATCCTTAATGGTAAAGGTTTCTTCTGAATAGCTATTTCCAGGCCATTAAGAAGGGCCAATGTATGGACTCCCATGTTGAACCCCGTGATCCACTCCCCATTCCAATCCCTGAAGACTCCACCAATATCATCTTTATCGGGATTATTTTTTGCAAGCCCCGTCTATATTAAGTGTTGGAAATTTGCCTTTGGCGGGAGTTGCATCCAACTATCTTTAATGACTTAAACACTAGTGTTCCGCATGTTGGAAACTTCGGTTCTTCACACGTGCATAATCCACTAAGTAAGTAGATGACCGTAGGGCCAAGGATCGTCAAATTTCGTTGAGAAATGAAAGAGATATTGGTCCACGAAGTGAGATGTTTGAAGCATGAAAAAGTGTGGTATTTAGACCAATCCTCCCTCATCGGTGGGGGAAGAAAGATTGGTTTAGTTTATAAGTCTCAATATTGGCTTAGAGTTTGGGACCCCAAGGGGCATCCCATGTGTTTAAAGGAGGGAGGACCTAGATGTGCTTCAGTTCGAGGATAAGCTTATGCACATCAATTCAGTCATTTATTTTGGCTGAATTACTCTCCCTTAAAGCTAATCCGTTGCACATCATTTCACCATTTATTTTGGCTGAATTACTACCTCCATAATTGCCATTACTTGGCCAGTAACAACAATTATGTGGGAAATTGGTAAGTCCTCTCCTTACAACTATATAATGGAGCCTTTGCCATTTGTTGAGACAACACAGAATATACAAACGAAATAAGATTCTTCCTACTACTTTCTAGCATCATTTCATTACTCAAAATTCTCCATGTAACACTTAAGTTTCCTTTGCTCATTTGTTGAGTTGCTGTTTTATCTTGGGAGACTATTGTCCACAACGTAGAAATAATATATAAGGGGCAATCTTGTCTTAAAGACAGAGTGTCATCACTCGACTCAACATATCAAAATTGTTCCAGTTTCTTGTTCCAGTTCATTGAAATTTCAGTTTGTTGTAATTTCATTGTGTTATAATACTTAACAGCTACTTATTTCCGTTTCCTGCACCATTGTAATCAACATTAAGCTTATAGTAGTTTACATCCGGAGGCTTCCATTTGATGTATACAGTGCTTTTAATTCTGTTTGTGATGCTTTGATTGGTCATGAATTTAAATTCCAATACCTTATTAAAGGCTTGGTTTTTGGTATCTGTCAGGGGTTAGAATTTTCTCTGAAAATGATGACATTTCTAGTGTTTCAGATTTGCCATAATAGGAATGGAATTAACTCAGCCCAACTTAGTAACCTGTTAACCGTATTTTTAGAGTTAATTTATTCCTTCAACCAAGAGGTTAATATATTAGGATCATCACTATAATGGGGTAGTTTAGTTTTACGTTAGAATGATCCCATACAGGTTTTGAGTGCATCTGAAAAACATATGTTCAATATCCTCTTTTTCCTTCTTGCATGTATTACAGATGTTGCTGGGACATGTTTTCCTTCTATGAAGCATGTGAGAAGTAGGAAGTTTGTTTAAGCACAGTAACATCTTATTTCAAGGTGTTAGTTTTCCATATCCATATTAAATCCTTTTCCTTATACTTAGACTTGTCAATTTTTGAAACCAAATTGTAAGCTGCTTTTGTAGTAAAGGTGTTATGCCCGATTGTATTCCATTTGAAAGAATCTTCTCCTGTGTGAGTATGCTTAATGTATGTGCTATGGATTTTAAGGATAATATTTTTCGGGATATCAAAAGAAAGATTGTTGGTATTAATGACTCCATTACTCATGATATCTGAAATAGTTAGGTCTAGTTCGTGTTTCATGAGGGGGCCTTGAATCATTTTTTCTTAAGGGTTCTCCCTGGTTAACCCAATTATCCCATCAAACGTTAATCTTTATTCCATCACCTATTTTCCATTTAATACCATTCATACAAAGATTAACACCCTTAGTGATATTTTTTTCACACATGTGATCTTGTTACGCGTTTTCTACCTAATAGTCTACGCCTATTTCTGTCAGCGTATTTGTTAAGAAGTATTTGAGATCATAGGGAATTTTGATCATCATTGTATTGTTGGAAATTTGCCTTTGGTGGGGAGGTGTGTCCACCCATATTTAATAAATTAAACACTAGGGTTCCGCATGTTGGAGGTTTTGTCTCTTCTCACGTGCATAATCTACTAAGTGAGTAGATGACCGTAGGGTCAAGAATCGTCAAATTTCGTTGAGAAATGAAAGAGATATTGGTCCACGAAGTAAGGTGTTTGAGGCATGGAAATATGGTGTGGGACAAATCTACCACATCGGTGGGAAAAGGAAGAATTGTTCTCTTTATAAGTCTCTAAATTGGCTAAGGGTTTAGGACCCCAAGGGGTATCCCATGTGTTTAAAGGAGGGAGGATCTAGATGTGCTTAGGTTCAAGGCTAAGCCCACACGCGCGCCGCCGCCGTCCGCCCGTCCGAGCTCGGGCTCGGGCTCGGGTCGTGGGACTTTATGATATTATCTCTTTGGACCCCAAATTGCTTAATATTTACAGTTTGGTACTTAGAGTTTCTGGAAAGTTGAATTTGGGAATGACGGAAGGCAGAAAGTTTCTGCCTTCCGTTGGAGTTGTTTTTTTGGGCGTTAGTGTGCATTAACCAGCCATTACTTGGCTGATTAACTCCTACATAAACAGCCCTCCTTCAATGACCATAATCAACCTCCCTAATGGCCATTAATAGCCATGTCTTGGGCAGTTGAGCAGCCTCCCTCATGCTATATATTAATGCCTTTTGACTCAATTGTGGAAAAAAATAGAACACGAAAAACACAAAATATACACAGCAGAAACAGAGACACACTAAATACACAGAGACAAAATATAAGAGAAAGTCAGTCCAAAAACGTTGGACGAAAACAGAAACTCTTCCTTCCTTTTCCATTTCTTCAGCAAGACGTTTCGTGTTTGTTTTCTTCGTCAGACTCAACCTATTTGCTTTGTAGCGTTGATTACAATGTTGTTTTATCTTGGGAGACTATTGCCCGTTAACGTAAAAGCATATATATGGGGCAATCTTGTCTTAAGGACAGAGTGCCATCACTCAACTCAGCACGTAGTTGTAACTATCCAGATTTAGTGTTTCTTGATTTCAGGTTATCAAGACTCAAGACTCAACAAGCTTGCGGCAGTTCTGAAGATTGGCCTATTTGTTTATCCTTTCGAACACTTGTAATATTTATTTACTTCCCGTACTGCTTTACAATATCCAACAAACTTAAGACAAGATTTGTATTAGTGTTCGAAAGATGTCGGTCAAAAGTTGTGTGACCAAATCTGGATATGGCTGTGGTTTTCTGGTAGAAGAGAGTGATGATTATGCTGTTGAAGGTCAACGTGTTCATGGTGTCACCGCTCCTGAGAGTGGTGGGAACAAGCGCCCACGAGGGCTGAGGATGTCAACTGGGACAAGAGGAGAAGGCTGAAGATGTGGTTTTATCTTGTAGCAGAAGGCCTACATCTGTCCCAGACAAAGGATCCGAATTATGGTAAGGAGGAAATGGACACTCAGTCCGATGAAGTGACTGAAGTGGGCCAGAATCTGAAATTGGGATAAGTAATTTTTCTTCATTGTCAAGAATAAGATTAAATGGTGTTTGATTAAAAAGAACTTAAAGTAAGGAGGAATATGAAAATGTTTTATGAAATAATTTATATTCCTTACGCTTTAAAATCAGAAGTTTTATCTCATCTTCCTTCCCATTTAAAGATTGGTTTTTGTAAACGACTTAAAAAGATCCATTCTTTTAAGTGTAGTTATTAAAAGTGTGTAAAGTATGTTCGCACATACGAGGGAGAAAGATCCACTAACTGTGCGAAAATTGTACCACTCTTAAGTAAGCACCAAGAATTGTCTGGGCACCAAGAATTGTCTGGGCACCAATCATAATGGAAGAAGACTAAAAGCTAAAGATGTTGAGCCTGTCACACTATTTGGCAGAAGATCCTTCATACGATGATATTGGACACTCAGTCATACAAAGCCTCCGGGCTACTGGAGTGGGGACAAAATTCCTTTGATAGGATGATATTGGACACTCAGTCATACAAAGCCTCCGAGCGACTGGAGTGGGCCAGAGTTTCCAGGTCTTAAATGATCTGAAGGCCTAAAGAAATGCAGAAAGAACATTGGACACCCAGTCTGCCAAAGCAACTGGAGTGGGCCAAAGTATCCAGATCACATATGATCCGGTTACGCCCTAACCACGGGCAAGATTTTATTCATGTGAAGCAACGCCACCTCTAAAGTAGAAGGGCTTGGAGAGGTTGTCCTTAAAAAGGACTTCAGGGAATGGGATCACTCTAAAAGGAGGTGATACATGTCCCAAACTTGATTTCAGGGACGTTGTTGGTCAAACTAGTTTGAGACTAGTCCAACAGGTCTGTAATAACTAAGAATGCTACAGTATGTTTGTAGCCAAATGAATGATATATTTGTAATCCATGCATCTATGCCCGCATAGATTAAGACACGTTAAATAGAAAGTTATTCAAAAGCTAACGATGTTGAGATTGTTGCCTTCTGTCGACATAAACCCTTAAAATAAATGTGAGGTAGGCGAAGAGGCAAAATCACCTTTCCAAATTCCGTCAAAGGAATAGCGAAAGAAGCACCGCTCCTCTAGAACTTAGTCACACCTACTTGGATGATTTGAAGTTTATACAAAATAGAGAGGGGAGACAAGTACTTTGTGACCTTCATTGATGATGGTACAACGTATTGTATCCTTTATTTGTTGAAAAGCAAAGATGAAGTTGTTGAAGCGGATAAGCGCTACAAAGCAGAAGTTGAAAATCAACTACGCCTACGGATTGAGGAATTCGTAGTGATAGAGGGGGAGAATGTGAAGCATCGTTCATTAAACGATTGTTCATTACTCACTTCAATCCAATGGTCTTAGCCAAGCGCAAAGCTGTACGCCCAAAATATGTGGGGCAAGGCGACCCTTACCGCTAATGCGATTCTCAATAGAACTTCACATAAGGATAACCCTCCGTGTGAGACATGAAAAGGATCTCACATACAAATGTTGTGATGTGGGGTGGCTTGGTAGAAGTTGGAATATCAAAACAGGTCAAGTTGGACTTAAGACTGTAGATTGCATATCCACTGGATCTGCAAATAACAGTAGTGCTTATCGCCTTTTAGCGTCAAAGAATGCTGAATTCTTTGTAGATAACTTTCCTTGAAAAGCAAAAAAAGAGTAATTGCTCGAGGTTAACAAGAACCCGCGAGGGCTTGACTGTCCGGATCTACTGGACTCGAAAGTTGCTGTCTATTCGGAACTTAATATTTCAGATCTACAGAACTCAGGGATTCTAGATGTTGAACCGAGACAGAGTAAAGAGGGGACAAAGACTTGTTCCAGTCCTTCTAGCTTGTATGGTTGAGAATGAAGCGTGGACAATTAACAAATAATTGTCCTCTCCAGAAGCGCTGCTTTGGAAAGAAGCTACAAAGAGAGAAATAGATTCCATCATATAGAACCATACTTGTGTAATGGTTGATTTTCCTCCGGAAAAAGAATCTTTGGGTTGTAAAAATGGATACTTAGAAGTGAGTATAAAGTAGATGGATCTACTGACAAGTATAAAGCCTCGACTACTTGTACATGTGCTCCCCTGTGAGTAGCTTAACATCCAGGGCCATTGCAGTCTTGCGTGACATTGATGTTGAAACTGCCTTCCTAACCGGAGAGTTGGAAGGGGAGGATCAGAGTTGGTTTGCTGGTCTGTTGGGCTTCTTCCTGAACTTTCATTTTGGTCCCTAAAGTGTTTGCATTTTGGTCCTGGAAGTTTCAGATAAAACAGAAACAATGAATCTGACCACAGAAACATTGACTCTGAAGTTAGAAAGCCAACAGTCTGAGAATGGAAGTCATATTGAAACAAAGTCTCAATATGAAAGATATGGGTATCACAGATGACATCTTAAGAATTGGATTTCTAAGACATCTAATGGAATGGTCTAACTCCAAACTCAGTTGTGAGATAGTTAACAGTCTCATTGAAGGTCACGTGTCACGTGTAGTTCAATGTATGTTACACACTACAACCGACCTGGTATCGGACTACAAAGCAGATCAGTTGAACTAAGGTTCACTGATGATTTTAATAAATGATCAATAGAAGACGTTAAGTCAGATATGATGATTGAATTATTCGCTTATCTACGGATCATGGTATTCTGGATGTCCAGCGGTTCTGGGAGAACACAGTGATGCAAACTGGACATCAGATGTGAAGAACACCAAAGCCACAAGTAAATGTGTATGGTGGATCTTGAAAAATCCTCTAAGCAAACTTGTATCGGCCGATTTGGCACCAGGCAAATACCTTTTTTTATTAAAAAAAAAACTGCCCCAAAATAGATTGAGCAACTGAGGGAGGCAAGTGTCGCATTTAGAAAAATGAAGGGGTTGATTCGTTATTTCAGTAGTTTTGCGACCCAAAACCAAAATCTTTCTCTCTCTAGACTAGATTTGTTGTTTTCAAGTTTCAACTCTCCGGTAAGTCCAGAACTAAACTGAAAACCACTAGGGCTAGGCCGCAGCATAATTGAGGAATGTTTATTGACAAACAAGTGTTTTCAAAGTGAATGATTTTGGAGAAATGGGAGCATTATGCGGCCGCGACACATTGGATCATTTCTCCGACCGTTGTCTTCACTTTTTACCATGTCTATCCGATCCTGGTAACTTATTTCTTTTTGTTTTTTACCATTTCAATTCATTTAATTATTATGTATTCATAGTTTAATTTGAATGTTTTAAACCTTTTTTTTTCAAGCTCGGAGATCCACTTTTTGCTTGAGAATAACGTTGGTGATGCTGCACTTGATCTATGTGGGCGTTCTATTTGTGTTTGACAAAGATATGATTCACAAAACTAAACAAGAGCCATGGTATTTGCTCTTACTTTACTTATTGGGTAAAAAACTGAGTTTTTTTAAGAATTAGCAGTTAACTTATGAGGAAATGATGACGTGAGACCAAAAACAATAAAACAGTGCAAACTATGAGTCTTTGTAAACCTAATTCATTAGCAGCTAACTTATGAAGGAATTGATGGTCATGTTATATTTTAGCAAGAACCATAATACAACATCAACCACAACATACCCAGTGTAATCACATAAGTGGGCTATGGTGAGGGTAGAATATTCGCATACCTTACCCCCACAAAGTTGTTTCTGATAGACCCTCGGCTCAAAAGAAGAGAATTTTAAGCAGGATTGAAAAGAAAATAACGACAATAAAATAGTAAGATGAACAAAGCAAAGAAAGCAACATGTAGTAGTAAAAATTGAAGAATAAGATACTACGCGATACTAACTAATACTACTAAATAGGGAGAAGATGAGTAGAGGAGACTAGGCCCCTGCCTCTCCCACATAAAAGTACGACAACACTCAGCTACCTACTACCCTTCTACCATAATCCTCGACATTAAATAAAAAAGATAGAATCTTAAGTTATGAAGCAACATCCTTCAGCCTGATAGAGAAATTTGTTCAATGCGTTGTATTATGGTTCTTGCTAAAATATACTCCCTCTTTTGTTTTATGTGATACTATTTACTTTTTAGTCTATCTAAAACATAATGAATGCCTTTCTATATTTGGATGATCTGACCAAAAAAGATAAACAATAAATATATATAATCCTGCTCAAATAAGTCTCTGATTCAAAAGGTAAATGATGGAGTTGAATAAAATGGTCCTGTCTTGATCATTTATAATGCTTTTGTAGAGATTCCTCTTTTATTTAGGTGTTTTTGGTGAAACTGCTGATACCCTCTTCCTTGACTTCAAGGTACACAGCTGTCTATTTGATCCTGTTTACTGTTACACTGGCTCAATACTTCATCACTTCAGGTTCTTCTCCTGGGTAATTTCATGCACACTCTTTACTTTTTAATCTACATGCCATTATTAGTCTTTATGCACTTCAGTGCTACTTCTCTGAAGGGCCAGTAAAGTTGCATTGTGTGCTCAGTTAAAATTTCTATTGAACATGTAGCTATGTTCTTGATGCAATGAGGGCTGTCAACGAGGCAGATGCATCCCGTAATAGGACATCAATGACCTCAAAGTAAGAGAATTTCCTTTCTGGTTCTTTACATGGAAAGTAAATTACTGGATTCCCCTGGCATATCTGTGAAATATCAAAGTGTAAATATGTGGAGAGTTCTGCAGGATTATCTAATTGCTACTGTTTTCTGCTTATTGTGATGTAAAATGATTAAGCAAAGACAGCCTGCTTCAAGCAAAAACGGCGATGTAGTTATTACAATCGACAGGAACCAGTTAGGAAGGAATCTTCTAAGCCGTGGTATGATGGCATGGACAAAGCTAGTGATGGATATGTATCCTAGCGGAACACCTCTTAGGTAGGGATGACTTGAATAATACATTGTTTGTGCTTTTCTTGTTATCTCTAAAGCAGCTGCATTGTTTTCTGACTATTTTGCAACCTCTACCTAGCATGTTTGGTTCATCTTACAATTTGGTTCAAGTTAACTTAAATTGTATATGAACCAAGGAAAGGTTTGATTCAATCATTTGAAATCTGCTTTATTGGATTATATTCATGACACTTGTTGGGCTGGGAGGATATAGGGGGCAACTTTATTTTTTCACCTTAAAGATTAGGAATTAGTATATAGGGAGCAACTTATGGTGATGGCAAAGTTGTTGCCACTCATTATCCATTTCACATGTGATGCTTATATTACTATGAGATTTTGAAGATAATTGTTAATAGTTTTAGATAAAGAAAGCATCTCAGCATCATAAGGTACCCCCAATTGGCTAACTGGTATATTGTGATGAATTGTCTTACTGCAGCATGTAGTGGCTTTTATATGGAGGGGAGAAGCTGTAACAACCCTGTATGATTTCATAAGGATGTTCAGAAATGCCTAATCTTTCATTGTTAACAAAACAAAAAGTGTTGAAATATTATGAAAAGTTCTGCTGAGATGTGTTATTATTGGATCATTTAGAGGCATAGTTAATAGTCATGTAATACAAGTGCCTCCAGCATCAAGTTTGGTCATCTCCCTCTCAAAATACTTTTATAAACTGGATCATTATGTGAAACCAGATGACGTTTATTAGGAAGCCGGTCATCATTTCTCACATGAATTTATGCCAAATGACCCACCCTCGCTAGTTTATCACTTTTGGAAGTAGTTAGAGATGCATTGTAAATACTTAGTGCTTAGCTTGTGGAAAATGGTGGCGTAGGCTTCTCCACTGTAAAATCATCTTGGTTGTCCTTGATAACAAGTTTAGATTCTTTTTGGGGTTTATGATAAAACTTGAGTTCTAATAGTGATTAGTTCAGTTGCCAGGAAATTATTTTACCATGTGAATCTAGGCCCCTTAGTCTTATGGTAAGAGTACAACACGTGATGTATGAATTAGGCGCACGTCACAGGTTCAAATCATGCCTCAGATAAAAGCCTGGTATTTAAGTGGAGAATTGTAGAGTGGTGGGCCCATTATCCACCTAGGAACCTTGTGCCATTGGTCCTTGGGGATATCTTTGTTATTAAATTACCATGTGAATTTAGAACTATTTTTGCTTTCCTATGTTCTTTCTTTTTGCACCACTTTTGGATAGAAGTGTGACTCTATGTTGGTTGCATAGTTATGTATTGCAAGATTCAATCAGCAAAAGCATCAGTTTCCGTTACTAACTCAATTTTGTTCGCTTTTCCAGAAGTGTGACTTGCAGTTACTGTGATGCTGTGCAGGTAGAAACTCCCCCTTTCTGTCTTTCATTTGTATGCAAAACAAGCATTTTGGTACTTCTGATGATACTTGATGATTATAGGAGTATTTTTGGATTAGCCAAATTAGTGACATGATTTGAGAGCCAAATACTGACTACTTAGGTTTGGAAGGATATGACGCAAACTTGTGACATTATTTAGGTGCTAATATTTTTTTCTTTTGTAAATATTCATCTGATATTTCCAAGATGTTCTGTTTCAATATTTACTCTCTTTGAAGCTCCTTGTATTTCCCAGGTTATGGTCTTTGCATCCTTTATATGTTTATGTTCTATGAGATGAACCAAATTATTAGTTGGTCTCTCCCCCCCCCCCCCCACGTTGTGGGATTGCACCGGGTATGTTGTTGTTGTTGTCTCTCTCTCTCCCCCTTCCTTTTTTTCCCTCTCCGGTAAATCTAAACTCTTCATATCTTTTATGAACATGTCTTTTTCGTAAATCATGTCTAGAGCTTCTTGCTCTTTTGTTTTCTCCTTTCGTTCGCTAACTCCTTATCAAGGAGCATCTACCTTGTTACTAATTAAAAAAAGGGGGGATGCACAACCTTCTTAAGCTCAGAAGTTATTGTTGAGCACCTGTACATACGCTGTTGCTGAAGTTTCTGGACATGTTTTCTTATCTAGTTATTTGCCTTAGCTTTTGCAATATCTAATTACCTCAGTTAACCCTTCTCCTTGAAATGAGGTTGAGGACAGATATCTATTCAATTGTTTCAAACGGTTTATGACCTTTTGATTTCTGATTGTGTTTATCCTAATATTAGCACTCCTATTTATCCAATATAGTTTATGGTTGCCAAAGTAATTTTGTGCAAAATTACTGATGTCAGGAGTACCAATTTCTAAATGGGACTTATCCAGTGGCTTTTGTCTTTTTAAGTGCCCAAAGCTTATACTTCCACTAGTTTACATTTGTACAGTTATGTCAACAACTTTTGATTTTTACTCTGCTTAATTTGCAGCCTCCACGAGCTAAACATTGTCATGATTGTGACAAATGTGTTCTTCAATTTGATCATCATTGTGTTTGGCTTGGTACATGCATAGGACAGGGTAATCATTGCCGTTTTTGGTGAGCATCTATGCTACTAAGTTGATACACCAATTGTTTGTATCTTGCTCCCAGTTCAGTGAAATTACCCTTGCGATTTAACTGAAATCATTTATTTGTAACCTTCAAAAAATCTAAAAGACATAAAACTTGTGTATGAATTTGAAAATACAAATTTATATCTATGATGGTTCCATATGTTACTTTGGAGCTAAAATGGAAGTTTGCTTTGGAAACCATTTGGACATGATTAGGACATGTCAAATTGGAGATTATGTCCTAGATGTGGATGTTATTTCCAGAAAATGATACTAATATAGTCAACTTGGTAATAATGAAATAAGTCCTCATTCAAGGTTTTTCGTTTTCATGGAGGCTGCAATTTTAGCTTGAATCGGTCGGAACATATCCCTGTCAGAATTGTTCATCAGACACCTATAAGAAGATGTTGGTTCATTTTGAAGATTGTTGTGAATATGTTGAACTGGTTATCTGGGCTTGGAATATGTGTACTTTGATGCGTCTAATTCATTATTATAAGTTCTGTGTAAGTGACATAAAATCGTGATTCTACTCTTAAGACCACAATGAAATACACTCTTTAGTAGAGGACTTGTGATAGTGTACTTTCTCGTAATTATATGTATTTTTCTTCATCTTTAAACATGCATGAAACATGTGAGGGCGCCTGATTTTCCTGAACTTTTAACTGGTAGACGCATGTGCACTGCATGTTTTTTCTTTAACTTTAGAATTTCAAGTAATTGGTCTTGGTTAGTTTATTTATTTGCCTGAGTATGACAGGTGGTACATTTGTGGAGAAACAGCCTTGTCCCTTTGGACTGGCACTTTATATATTCAATTCTTGAAGTCTGACACATCAAAGCCTTGGTATGTAATTTTCATGACGCTTTATAATTTAAGAGCTTTTCTGCTTAGCATCTGGTTCTTGCCCTTAATATATTTCTCCTCTGCTCCTTTAATAATATCTTCCCTCCAGAAGAGACGATATGCACCAACCCCCAACCCCCCAATTTTTTTTTTTAGGGAAACTGTGTGAACTGCTCAGTTTTCATACCCAAACTTGTAATAAGAGGATGTTAATTCATAAAATTCATTTGCTTTAGCTGAAGCTAAAAACTGTCGATTGGTGTATATTCTTCCTAAATTGAAAGCTTCAGTCGGTGTAAAGTAAACTTGCACATATTGGAATATTTTACTACTTGTTTGAAATATCATATCCTCTTCTGAGAAGTAAGAAGCTTGAAAAGAGTCAATACCACTACTCTTTTTGGATCTTATACAACCATGGCATGTTAGTTACTATGATTGTCCTAAATGGCAGTTGAAGACTTACGTGGAAGAAAAAAATTAGATGGCAGTTGAAGAGACAAGTTGGCAATTGTGATCTCTATCCTAGATATCTTGCATTTGGGTCAGAAGCAAAAGTTTCATCATTCCGTGAACTGAGCTATGCTTGGATGGGTAAGAAGGAGATTTGACATGTACTAAGAAGGAGATAAATGTTGTCACTTATTTGGATATCCGTGTATGTACCTCTAGTTGGGAAATAAGCAAGGGATGATAACATTTCTATGTTAACGAGCCTGTATTACCATGAAGGATTGGTTCTTACCCTTTTTTCTAGGTTCCTTATTATTTCAAATATGCACGATTTTCAACCTATCTATCAACTAGGTCTCAATCCCAAAGTAGTTTGGGTTGGTGATATGAGTCCTCTATATATTCTATTAGAAATCATGATATTTGACTATCTTATATTGGTTATCAGCATAGCGCAACCCCTATTCTATATCTAAATAGGACCGTCCTTACGAAGCTCATATAGGTGGGATATGCACTACCTTGATTGTTTAAAATTGCTGAAAAGTACAGCAGTTACTGTGAAAGCAGCAAGGGAGCTGCAATTGGTTCTGACTTTTGATTGGGCTCCCTTAAATTTTCCAAGTATGAGCACTGCTTTTGTTGTATAAGGTTACAAAAACCATTTTTCAAGAGATAAAAATAACTGGGGGAAACAGTAGTTAAAGAAGGGGCCTGCATCCTCATGACAAAGCTTAAGCTGACATGACAAGATGGTACCAATGTGATTATTATTTTTGCTTCCGTTTTCATGTGTTTGTTGAATGCACATACATCCTATCATGAAAGAACAAGCCTAGTCGTGAAATTCATCCAATTTGAATCTTTAGATGAATCTGAAGTGAAATGCTATAATGGCTTTGTTGCAGGTGGTTATATGCAATTATGATCGTGCTGCTAGTTACTCTGTTTTTCTGCCTCATCTTCCTTCTTCTCCTCCTACTTTTTCATAGGTAAGATTTCTCTTTACTGAAGATGGACACTTTCTTTAGCATTGCCTAGCATATAATTGCATATTTGTTGGATTTTATGTTCTTAAAATCATGTGCGTTAGTCCTTTTAAAGAAAAGGTTATTTGGGATTTTGGAACCCTCTGTTTGGTTGGCAGGGTTGATGCCTGGTTACCTCCTTTCAGTAATCATTTCTGTAAGATAATAAATATCTCGTGTAAGGAAAAGATAGAGTAGGATGCCTGGTTACCTCCTTTCAGTCTTGCGAGGGAGGTATGAACATATTAGAGCTAAGCAACTCAAACTTCAGAATTTGCGAGTGAAACCCTGTCTGGCTAGCATAACAAGATGGAAAGGTAGGAAGATCATCTCCACTCTATCTGGTCGTGTACAATAGGACATAAACTTCTGCAGCCATTTGGTAAAGTAAAAATGAAATCTACCACGTTTTTTTCAAGTCCCCACTAAATTGACATGTTAAGTTTGGTCAGCCAACATATTTGTGCCTATATTATTCCCCTTGATATTTGTCTTGCTCCTTTAGCCAAAGTGTCTGAACTCATGTTTCTTGAATCAGCTACCTAATTTTGACAAATCAGACCACTTATGAGCTTGTGAGACGACGACGCATCCAATATCTGAGGTTGGTTATATCCTTTCAATTCTTGCGTGATTTTATTTACTGGGTAGTGGCAGGTATGTCTGTTGTCGCTTTGAGCCACTACTCTGAATGATATGATTAAAAACATGGACAATGTAAGTTGCGGATATGGTCAACATCTTTGAGTGACTTAATTGATATATCAAAAGCAAATGGAGCATGTATTCTCATCAGGAATTTGTCTTTAAGCCCAAGTTTAAACTTGCTTTGAATTGCAGGAATATTCCTGAAAGAGTCTATCCATTTAGTAAAGGAGCATGCAGAAATTTGTATGAGTTTTGCTGTGCCCAGAGTAGCAAATATAATATGGAACCGCTGCCAACAGGACAAGAACTTGAAGAGAAGTTGAGACCCTATACATGCTCAGATGTTTTATCCTGTCGGTGTTGCTGTTGATCACTTGTGTTGTATCCTAATATTGAGTTTTCCCTAGATTGTACACTTGTGAAAATAACTAGGATAGCCATTTGTTTGTACTGTCAACTTTATACATTACAGAGATATCCAATTCAGGTATTTCTACGTGATTTCAGTCATATTTGTGTATTCTTGGACGACACTGGTTTTTCTAATTTAATAGATAGTTCCAAATGATGGATCGTTGCAGCTTCATTTTTGGTCAAGTATGGAGTGCAAGGTCAGTTCTCTTAAAAAGAGATGGGGTTCAGTCCAGAAAAGATAGGCGCCATAATTTGCCAAACCAGTCATCAAATAATTAATTTTTCTTTCCATCCCAGAATCGGGGTCTGGAAATAGTTACAGGTTAAGGCTTGAAAGAAGAGGGGATTATCTTTGAACTTGAATCAAGACGATCGTTTTTTGTTTTTTCCCTCAATTGTGATTGTTCTATGAACCTTGTGTCTAGAAAGGAAGAGAGAAACTGAAAGGCGAATACTAATACTAAAAAGCGGTTATGGATGACCGTGCCTGCAGGAGAGAATGACAAACATGGTCCCTTATGATTGGAGGTAGATTTAAAATAGTCTTTAACATATCATTGCGCAATTTGAAACCTTTCAATTGCCAAATGTGAGTATTTCTTGACAGTTGCAATTATTAACATGAATGAGTGATAAACCTAGCCAATTATGTTAATTCAAGGGCAACGAGAAGAGCTGATAGATATTACTAATTCACTCGTTATCATTTCAGACAAAATCTGCATGAGCAAAGGAGCAATCACTTCATCTTGCATATATTTAAATTCAACCGCATTGCCAATCAAACAGAAAAAGAATTTACCCTCTTGAATCACTAGTCGGCCGTGATTTACTGAAATATACTCAACACTAAAATGAAGAGTTTGATATAAAAGCATAACTTACAAGGGGAGGATATGATTTTCAGCATCATGCTAAATTGCTATCATAGTGTGGCGAAAGCTCATGATTATGAGATAAATGAATCTATGTTGTGACTTGCAAAAGGCGAGGCGAGATGAGAAATAGAATAGATGTATTACCAATGTGTACATGCTATACAAAATTGTTTTTCTCATAAAACAAGCTATTTCTTACACCACCAACCTACTTCAAGCCGAGGAAAAAAACTCAAGAGGGAAACAGCTGACCTGAGGAAAGAATTATGCTATCATATCTGGATGTGCATTGCGAATCGAGGCCTGTACAGATGATTCTTAAACGAAGTAAGATCACTTTCCACTATTAAATTTTTTGATGGGGAAGATGGTGACTTTTTTCCGAGGGGGTGAAATCCACCCTCTGTGGGTCGCAACAATGAAATAGAAGCTTCACGTTCGTCCTTGTAGTCCGTGTCGACTGTTAAAGGTTTTAGCTCAAAAGTCCCTTTTGTAAAACCTCTAGCAACCTGGTCAATCACAGCTTAGAGAAACCAGCAAATACAGAATAAAAGTGCTATATTTGTTATGAAAATGAACAAAATGATTAAGCATACCTTTAGAAGAAGCCAGACTTTGAGAGAGCTACTCAAAATTGCTAGCCTTGTCCTCTTTCCTGAAGTTAAATAGTTAGACATGAACTGATCAACCCTGAGAATAAATCTGGGCCAAGACTTGGGGTTTTCTTTCAGGGTCTGCCTTCTGATCCGTTGTGGACTGATCAACGCAAGAAACATAAAAAACAAGAATTAATTTTTGGGAAAGCGGTTATTATGTTGAATGATGTTAAACTATATTAAATGAGATCTAAAAGAAGGGGAGGGGGATTTGGAGACCAAGTGGTATGGATTAACTTGCTAAAGAACCAAAAGATTTTGGATCGACCTTTTTGCAGCTTAACAGAAAATAAGCATGGGTGAGTTTACTGCCCATTTTATGGTGCACGTGAACCCATGGTCTTTCCGCAGAACTAGGTATTTTAAGTACATACTTCTTAGAATTGATTTAATATTATCTGCTGGTGTACCCATGTTCTGGAATTCCTAGATCCGCCTCTGATAATAAGGAGAAAAAGGTTATCTCAAAAGTAATTAGTTTACTTACTAGCAACCGGCAAATTTCACGTTCAATCTTAGAGTATGCAGTCGCTAAAGCTTCCACTCTCCCCGTCCCATGACAGCACGTACATGATTCACTGATCATGTATGTCACACTAGGTCGAACCTGTCAGGTATAAGATGTAGTCACCCAACCAATGACTTAAGATAGACATATCCACAAGTGTAGTTATGACTTTCAACTGTTGCTTCTTTTACAGAATCACAGAGAAATTCTGAGACAATTAACATACTCTTTTCCTGGTAATCTCCATAAGCCCATGTCTGGATAATTCAGACACCTTAACTGTTGATCGATCTCTCTCAACAGCATTCTTGACCTCATAGACCAATCTCTTATTTGCTGGAAGACGAAACAAAAGAAAACACGACTGTCAAACAATTGCATCACATATGGTCATGCAAGTATCCATGCTTTGTAAGTACATCTGTACCAAATAAAGCAAATAAAGAGGACAAGATCTTCATAATGTATATCATGATAAATCAAATGGCATGAGCTGAGTATCAAATATAGATTTGAAAGAGGCATGGTAGGCCGGGGCTGAGCATGCAACTTTCAGTCTGATTACGTGCCAGTTTTAGATGGTGAAAGGTGTTACGTACTACAAGTAATGTCGTATAGTTCCTAAGCACTCAACAAAGAGAATTTCAATTTAGATTTACATAGAAGACCATAATATAAATTTCCATGTCTCCCTCTTTTCTTTCTTATTTTTAGTAGTAATACGGGGAAAACAATTATTATAGCCCGATAAAACCAAATATTGTGCATCAATACTACACGAAGAACACCCCCCCCCCCCCCCAAAAGGCGGATGTAGCCTTAGTGCTACAGGTTCAACCAAACCCATTATTTTTGACACAGGACATAGATATATTGAGTTCTGTGCTAAGAATTTTTAAAGGTTGAAATCAAATTTAAAATCTTGGATCCACCTGTGACACACACACACATAGGGAGAGAGTGGGGTGGGGGAGGGGGGAGAGAGATAGAGAGAGAGGGGTAAAGAGGGGTGTTTACTTACAATCATCCAACATATCTATCAAAATCCACCACAATAATGCCACCAATATCTCTCAGCCTTATTTCCCTAGCAATCTGAAAATAAGTTTCAATATATCCTTATAACCACAGTTATCATATGATAAAATAAAAAATTGGAATCTGCCATAAACAATAAACATAACATATAGAAAGAATACCAATGTAATCCTATGTTGTCGTACATTTCAGTAACTAGCTCGGGGCCTCAGATAAAAGGTTCAAATCTAACCAGACACCTAATGAAGATACAAAATGCAGTATTTCTTTGAATTAGAGTGATGAATACTTGCTTAGTTGCTCATGGTCAAAGCAAAAATGAGCATATAACATCTCATTTGGATTGGTTTCTGGCTTTCTTCCTTTTCCTTTCCCTTTCTTTTCCCATGTTTGTAATTCTGCAGCCCAGTCTGACAGTTAAATTGGACCAAATAAACGCGACTTAAATAGAGGCGTATAAAAGCAACCAGAGATTGCCCCCAGGGCTTTGGTCTAGTGGTAAGAGCGCAATGTGTGAAGTGTGGGTTAGACGCACGTGAAGAGCTCGAACCTTCCTTAGATAAAAGTGTGGTATTTAAGTGAAGAAAAGTGGAGGGCGGGCCCATTTTTGAGCCGTGCGCCACTGGTCCTCGGGGGTGTCTTGGTTATCCCCTCCAAAAAAAGAAAAGGAGGTTTAGCAGTAAATGTGACAAGCTATATCCTTCAATATTCCCAAACCAATAGCAGATTAAAATGTCAATATGCACATGCTACCCTGGGTAGTTTCTGTTATTAAACAAGAATTAATTCTCCATAGTAGACCATTTATAGATTTTTCTTCTGTTCTGGAGCCTGAAAAGCTATTACTGAGCTACAAATGACGCCTTGTCTACCACAGGAAAAAAAGAGAAGCCACGTAGCATGTCAAGAGACATTTTATTAGTGTTGCTATTCTGCCTGCTCTACTTGTACCAAAATATTCAGTTATTCATTACTGCCTCCTGAAGTCCTGATTATTATCCACAATGACTAAAAAACGTATATGCAAAGGGTGCAAATTAAGCTAATGAAACTCTGGGAAGCTAATATTTTGATTTGGCCATGGCTTATAGCTCTAACAGAAAGATTGAAGTATCTTTCTGTCGAACACTAAGAATCTTCTAATTTACTGAAAAGGATCTTCTAAGCATATCCTAGTTTGTTATTCTAACTACTCAGATGCATCTGATAACCAACTTTCTCAGGTGTAGAAAAGCGACGTTCTAGGAATACAATATGTAATCATAACAAGACGCAGGTCTACATACTTGTCTGGCAGCTGCAAGGTTAACATTGAGAATAGCTATCTCTTGTGAAATCCCTTGACCAAGCTCCAAGCACACAGTGTCCACCATTTACATCGATGGAGACTAAAGCCTCTGTCTGTTCAATCACTAGATAACCTCCGTTATCAAGGGGAACCCTGAAAATTTCATAAATTAAAGGATTAAGGAAGGGAAAATCAATGAAACAGGAAATATGTTGATTCACGAGAAGTTATAATACATGTCATAAAATACATAAAGATAAAAGAAAGCAATAGAAAAGAAACTAAGTAATCTCCACCTTTTGCTGAGAATGCTGTTTATTTCTTCCTCAATCTTGTATTCATCAAACAGGGGAGTTCTTTTACTGTACAACTCAACTCTTTCACATTAGGTGCCATTTCTTGAAGATAGTTTCTAATCTGAACAGAGTCCAATAATATCTATATTAAAGTACATCACAATTCGACAGATCCTTAACAAGTTCTAGACAGGCTTCTTCATCACAAATCCTACGTAATAAAAGAAAGGCATTGATCCAAATTTCTCAAGTATGAGAAAATGATCTAAAGTTGTCTTAACACCCCCCACCCTAATGAAAAAGAGGAGGAAGAAAACCAACTGATCTCTATCATGTACATCGTCCTCACTATCATATATGTCGGCATGCCATTTCTTTCGGATAGTAAATTGAATGAACTGCTTTGTCTGACTACAGTTCACTTTTCTTCTTCGGTCACCTCCAAAGTTAGAGAATGCCTTGATTTAACCAGAGTGCTAATACTTATAACATGATTATATGGTGGACTGTATGGAAGGAAAGAAATCAGAGATACTTTGAGGCAAAAAAGAAAATATTTGTAACTTAAAGCACATATGGCCTTTTTTTAGTGTAAAAATGAAAATTAATTTCCTCAGTTCTTTTCACAAGTAGCTAATGTACTGAGATGCATACTGCAGATTGCTGGATTACTCATCTATTGCACACTCTGGGTGCTATTCTTTAATAATATATTTTTTTAAAATACTGAAACAAGCTAGTTTTACTTCTTAAATGTTTCATTAACTTAGGTTTTATTTAATCCAAGATATTTGCATTCATCACCAGTATATGCAAATCCTTTATGCCAAAAACCACTCACTATTGCGAGTAGTAATAATAAACCGCTCCCATGGTCACATGTGAAAAACTAACTAAGAGGAACATAAAAGGCCGAGCAAGACATGCAATTGTGCTTGTAGGTCAAAAATCTTTTCATTCCACTGACTGATAACTGGCTAAGTCCATACCTCATGATATATCCTTGGAGAATCAACCACCAAACTCTTCACCTGAACATCAATGCTAGAGTAAGAAAGTAAAATTATGTATTCATGCTAATTTAAGAAAGCCCCTGACCAGAAGTTGCCTCAAAAATAAAGAACTTAACAATCCATGAAGGAATGAACCGAGAATGAGCAGACCTTATCGCTAAAATAATCCTGAACAACAGTGTTTGGCCCATTGCCTGGTGAAGCATAACGGGAACTGCTCCATCAACACCTTCATCAGCGGCAAGAGTTGCAGACTTTGCATGATCAGTTATACTTTTCCAAGTTGAAAGCAAGCCTTCCAAGTCCTTCTGCAATTCATTTAATGAATGACCAGCTGCAACTGTCCTTACTGTAAGACCATATCCTTGAGGCAGTAAAGTTTTTGCAATGACCCTTAAACGTGTGCGCTCAACACCAGCAATCTTCTTTGAAATACCTATCGTGTTTCCGCGAGGAGCTAAAACCTGGGAAGAGGAGAACCAATTAGATTGGGTTTTCTAATAATGGACTTTTCAGCTGTGACACACAATACGTGATCATGAAACACGTATTACCCAGAATCTGCTCCTTAATTTCGGATAAGCAGTCAGTGTCGGGCCCTTCGTACCCAATCCTTCTTTAACAACTTGCACAATTATTTTAGTGCCTTTCCGGACCTGGACCCTCTTGCTTTCATCTCTTTGTGAAACTTTATTGCCATTCACAGCATGCTCAATAGTTGGATTCTGCCCTTGGTACCCAATTCCACTGGATTCTTCCGGATATTTCCCTGAATGAGTTTCAATTCCATGCTCAGTTACACTACCATTACAATTTTCTGCAAGGACTTCTGAAATATCACCAGTTTCATGCTCCCCAAACTCATTGTCCACGTATTCCATGGATTCATCTTCTATAACAGCATCATCAATCTCATCTGCATCCACTTCTTCTAAAGTGGATTTATTTCTGGGAAGACCTAGGTTCTCTTCAAGCATGTCAACAGCAGCACCATTAATTATTTTTTCCCTTGAATCATGACAAAATGGGGGGGGGGGGGGGGGGGGGGGGGGGGGGATAAACGGTTCTCTGTTGGGCTTTATATCCATAAAGGAGGGTCTTGAAGTGCCAATATTTACAAATGCACCACCCATGTGTGGAGCTAATTTTGTAACTACTCCTAGATATACACTATCGCACTGCACGTTATTTTTCACTGGTTCCAGCAACAGTTCAACCAACAGCAATTCTTTGCACAGTACAAACTGAAGAGTTGATCAGAATAATTGTTGCGAAGGAGTTTTCCTTGAAAATTTCATCACATTGATCAACATCCAACAGCTTCTCAGGTATTTGTTCATGTTGATTGCTAGATGAAGGTTGAGCTAATTGTTCAAGTTGATCGTTAAATGAAGGCTGAGCTTCATCTTCATTATCTGACCGTTCAACTTCACCGTCGTCAGGAGCCATCTCAGAATCAAAACTAGGAGAAAAGGTACATGCTTGCAACAGCCAGGGATCCTCCACATAGGCATATCTTGCACACAAGGTTCCTGACGAAGCAACATTAGCATTGACCTCATACTTGGACCATAAATCCTCACTAAGTGTGGACTGATTTAAGAAACCTGATTCTAAATTTTCAGAGTCAAGACCCTCAACAATCTTGTCTTTACAAATGACATCACCAAAAGCATCTGACTCGGCCAAATGATGAAGAAGCAAAGAAGACTCGCATAGCCATGGCTCCTCAATGGTCAAACGTTCGGTTGAAATACTTTTGCCACAATCTGAAGCTGTATCAATCTCATCTGAGAAAAAACTATCCTCATCTATAAAATCACTAAAAGCCTGCTTTAGGATGGAGGAATTGTTGTTCAAGCATTTCACAGTACCACTCCCATCTGCATTTCACTGGAAGCATTTAATATCCAAAATAATGCATAAATTAGAGAAACTACATACGAGTATAACTATACACAAAAAGATTATCATATAAGTAATACCTCTAGTGCGAGCTGGAATGAACAGACGGATCGGAATAGACCTCTCTACTATCCAGGATCCAAATATGCTGCCCAAAGGCATCCTTGTACGAGATTTATTCCATAAGTTCCTTGGGAAAACTTTTCCTCTTTGTTTAGAAGGTACGAACACAGAGACATTGTGCCTAGCTTTGCATAAGGCAGCAGACGAAGTCAACATATCTCCCTTCATAGAAGAGTTACAGCTCAAATTTCCTCAATGCAGTATCTGCTAAGACCAACAAGAGCTTAGGCACACTATACAATGAGCAAAATTCAATATCTAGAACATTCTCAAATCATATGTGAAGAAATGGACCTCAAGTTTAACTCAACCCTAAAAGCTAGCTCCTGAGGTGAGGATTATCCAAACCATAAGGAGACCAAGTACCTCATCCAAAACCAATGCGGAAAATCTAACCCTCCCCCCAACTCGTACGGACATCTTGAGCGATTACAATATAACATGGGGTCCAAAATCAGCTAAACCAAGAATTGTAGATTTGATATCGATCTCTATACAATAGCTTAGATTAGGTAGATATTATTCTATTCTTTTTCCTTTTCAACAAGAAGAGACATAGCTAGAAGGAAAATTTTGAAGCTTCTTTCCCTATGATCATTATGATGGTATTTGATAGATTGAGATGGTTACCTTTGATTTCCCCCATAGGCTAGAGAGTTCAGTACAAGACAAGAGCCATGATGGTTACCTTTGATTTCCCCCATAGGCTAGAGAGTTCAGTACAAGACAAGAGAATAACCATCTCCAGAGATGGACCATCCACTGAATCAACTTCTCCAACTCAATGCACCTCAAATGATACTTCCAATTCAACAAACGAAGTACTTGAGAAATCATAATGTGCTGCATCAAGCAGCCATAATAAAACTAAACTACCACGCGTCTGAACGATTGTGCAAAAAAAAAAAAAAAAAAAACTTTAATCAGAACAGAAATGCAAACTAAAATTCTTTATCTTGCACTTTGTCAAAAGATATACTTGACCCTTAAAATGGACTAATGGCTATGCTTTCATGATTTCGTTGTCAAGAACTATTTTTTAAATGACAGAAGTAGAGGGAATTCTTCTAAATAGCTTCAAATAAAGTGTCTGATCACAATTGCATTTCAAGAAAGAATTTCCAAAGCAATATTTTCTTGAACTCCTACCACCACCCACCCCGGGCGGCCAGCCCACAAAAAGATGGAGGAACCCCAGAAAAAAAATGATAAAGAATGAACGGAAATATAGCATAAGCATTCAGTAGCATAAACACAGAAACATTGAGGTACAAGACTTAAAAGGAGAGCAGCTACTTTATTCGTAGCTAAGGTTATGCAATGAATAGAAAGAGAGAAGGGAAGATAAAGTGTATTACCTGATAGAGCTATTCAGCAATAAAGAAGAAGAAGAGAAACCGTACTCATTCCATTAGGCCCAAGGGCCTGACCTGGCTATCCGTCAACAAAAAATTACAATGAGCTATTTATTTTTAGTTTAACTCAACCTCAAAAATTAACCTGTACACATAAACAATAAAAAGGTCCTCTCGTACCTCGGACAGCAAGTCTGGTTCTTCAAAGATAAAGGACCCACTCCTTCCCATTTCCTAAAAATAATATTTTTTCAGTTTCTCTTTAATTTTCTTTCTTCTCCTTTAAAAACAAAACAAAAGTAAACAAAAAAAAAAGAGAAAAGGGTAAATTGCAAAGAAGAACAAATGAACAATCCGTTCTTGCTTTATTAACGAGAACACAATAAATACTCTTTTAATTTATATAACACATTTTTTTTAAAATTTATCCTAAAAATAATAACATATTTTTTTATTTGATAATAATTTAAATTTAAATTTTACTCACTCCATTTCACAAGGGCATGTTCTTCCAAAATTGTCCTTGTAATAATCAACATTCATTAACTACATTTTCTTTCTCTAAACATTGATTAAGAGTAAATTAATAAATACTCTTAATTTTATAGGAGTGAGCAATGGTGTACACAAACTAAAAGAACCACTTATTATGGAACGAAAGGAATATATTTTATATTCAATAATTATAACCACACAAATATGTTTAACTTATTTTAAAGCACAAAATTCAAAAGTCTTTACTTTTTTCTTAAATTTCGTGTTCACTCAAACTACATCGTATAAATTTGTTACGGAGAGTACTGGCAATTGCTGCTTCTTTTTGTTTGTAAGATATAATTGTTCTCTTTGTTTTGTTTTGAAAGGTAATGAGTACTAACAATAACAAATGTCACAATAGAATTTTAAAAAAATCATCGATGCACGAAACTTTAATGTTTCTTTTTCTCCCCTCTGTTTATTAAAGACTTATAAAAAGCCAGATAAGAAAAATACTTATGAACCTTTTTCTCAATTGATCAAAGATTTTAACCAAGAAAAAGAAGATTTTTGTTCTCTATTTTTTTTTAAAAAAATTACTACTATATTTTTTGTAATTAAAGATTTTATTTGTAAATTTAATTTATATAGGAGATGCTATGTTACCAAGGGTAGTTGGGTACTTCTTGTTTAACTTGTGAATACATCAGAATTTCTCAGCCTCTTTTTACAAAAGGTAAAAACGTGAATTAAGGGTGTTCGATGTGATTTTAGAAACTACAGAAAACGTGAATATAATCTTGATAAATGAGAGAGGAGAGCAGCAAAATGGATATCCAAGATTTATTACACCAATATTTATAAAATTGACACAAAGGGTTAAGTTAACTCCACGGAATGATGCTACATGCTATAAATGAACCATTTAACATATCATTTGGTTTCTGTATTGTATACTAGTATTATATTGACTGGCACAAAATGTATCTGATTCCATGAATCCTGGATAATCTAACGAAATTTCTGGGACTTGAGAGACTCGAAGCGAGCAGTAAGTGTGTCGTAGTCAGGCAATTTGGGATGAACCCGATGTACTTGAGGTGCAGGAGGTGCAGGCCTGTTAGGGGCTCGGTAGGTTCCTCTCATGGTTTCTTCAGTTTCCATCTCTTCATCACCATCTGATTCATCAAACTTGATACCTGAATGTGCTGATGGAACATTGTAGCTGTGCCTTCTATAGAACTTTCCACCATCAGTATCAGTGGGTGGGCTGTGTTGATATGTGATACCACGACTCGGGGGATCTTCCATCTCAATCTCCTCGTCGCAATCTGAATCATCATACTTCGCATTGGAATTTGAGGATGGAACATTATAGCTATGTCTCCTGTAGAACTTCTGTGATCTTTTCGTATCTATCGGCATCTCTTCACTAGCAGAATCATGAGCATTTTCAGAATTCATCATGCTCTTACTACTCCAGTGCATATCATACAGATCAACTATAGACTGAGAAGGTTCAGTTCGCGAGAACTTGGGGGAAGGAGCACCAGAACTGAAAGGGATATTGTCAACAGGTGCATTGTTCATAGAGTTACGACAACCAGATGTAGGTGCTTTTGCATCTTTACTGGCCAGATATGCAGCTGCTTCAGCAGCCGCAATTGCTTGCTTGGCAGATTCAGCAGCTGCTTTAGCAGCTGAAGCTGGGTCGTCAAATTTGGCAACTTTTGATTCTCCGTCATCTGAAGCCCTGTTAGTAATTGACATCAGCCAAGTCAAAGCCTTTTTTTCCCAAAAGAGTTGCAAAACTCGTTTTATGCAGTAAGGGGGACAACAAACTTTAACTTATGAATACCTTGGAAGGTTGTTAGGCGCAGCAGGTTGCTTTGAGGTTGGCTTCAGGGGTAAGCTAGTGGCGCTTACAAAGCCATTTGGTCCTTCCTGATCAAAGAGAGTAGATACTAGTTAGATGGTCATCGAACGTGTTTGGCATCATACACAGATATAGATGGCTTTTGAAAGAGAGACACACTATACGCTCTTCTGGTGGCTTGAGAAGCTCCGTCTCTGATTCTGCAGTGTCCCATTCAACCTGGTATTCCTTGGCTATTTCTTTCAAGATCTTTAGTTTGACTTGACCACTTGGAGTTTTCACAGAGAGCTTTTCGATGAGCTGTAATAACAATAATCCGCTTCTTTTAAAATCCTCCAAGCACACGAATATAAGATTTATTTATTATGATAAAGAACGCGATGAGTTTTTAAGAGAAGAAATATGATTACCGTCCGGTTTACACCAGCATCTGGTCGTAGATCAGTGGCTGCTGAAACAAAATCTTTACCATATTTCTTCTCAAAAACATCTTTAATTCCCATCAATTCTGGGATATCTGAGCACCGGGGAGCTGCAAAAATCAAACTCGCTATCCCCTCTTTCAGATCAGCTGGACACGCCCTGCAACAGGCAGATCAATAGAAAGCAAGGGCATCTGTGACTTTGTCCTGCAATCCTAACTTCAAATCTTAAAAAAGATAAAGAAGTTTGCGACACCACCTTACCTTTGCTTTGCAATAATAGGGAGTCTAGCTACAATAAGTTCACAGAAAAGCTCAAGGAACTCATTTGCTTGCAATATATTTTGTTCTCTTATCACGTGTTCAACCTATAAAAAAAGAAAGCATGTGAATGCACTTTCCAAATTGATTAACAGAAAGAGTGAACATAAGGGCAACAACTTCTTGAGAAGATTCTGCTTTAAACTTGAAAAAAGAAGATTTCATCCTAAAATCACATGTTGAATATCAAAATGGAAGTAGTTTATTGAGATCCACCACTATAGAGGCCAAAGATAACATTCAGCAAAATCCCTGAATTGGAACGTCAAGATTACCCAGCCGAACAATATTATAATTGGAATTTGAAAACGCTTGGCATTAAATAGTAGAACTCTTTACTATCACATTGATTAGTATAATCAGTAGCTAAGACCAGAAAGTTCTGATAACAGAGGCACCTTGGTCTGAAATATTAATGTAGTCATGTCTTGTATAGCAGGAGATGCTAAGTTGGGAGGAGGGGAACTTCAGTAGTTCAATCCCGTGGTACAAATTAAGAAGGGAAGTTTTAGCAGAATCACATAAATTTTAAACAATGTGTTGCAGAAGGAGAAAGAGCATAAATACAATCACGCAAAGTCAAACAATGAGTTGCAGAATGAGAAAGAGCATAAATACAGTCAATCAATAAAAACTAATCCTCAATCCCAAATCAGAGTTTCTATACGCACATGAACAAACAAAAATGGAATTCAGGAAATGGAAAAAGCACCCGAACACGAGCAGTGGCATCCCATGTTTTGGTGAGAAGCACCAAAAATGTGATAAAAAGAAGTCATCTGCTAAAACAAATCTATGTAGAAACCCTATAATCTTTTAGAAAAGCAAAATTCTTATGTTTAAGCTAAATGATCCATAAGGGTTTCATTACTAATTCAAAGCAGTAACTACACAGCTAACCACCAAGACTAACGTCCTAGGAATGATATAGCAACCCCCCCCCCTTCTACAACTACTCAGAGAAATTACCACATACAAATCATTTGATTAATCAATCAATCAACTAACCCTCAGTCCCAAATCAGGGGTTATATAATGGAGTAAGATGAAGAAGAAAAAAAGGGAATTGAGGAAATGGAAAAAGTACCCGAATACGAGCAGTAGCATCCTGACGGGATTCAAGAAGCATAGCAATGTCTCTCCTCATTTGCCTCACAACCACCTCCCTCTTGTTCCTTAGTAACTTTATCCTCGCCACCGTCATCTTCGCCATTGTCTTGCTGCACACACATAAAGGAAAACAGTAACAAAGTTACAGTAAAATTGATTTCTTTTATTGCAAGAAGTAAAAGTTAAGAGGGGCATTTGAAAATTCACCATTTAGAAGAATTAAAGGTTCTGCAGAAGAGAGATAGACCCATCTTCATGGCCTTCTTGCAGTGCTTTGTGGCAGCGTTTGCTACTGTCATTTTAGAGAGAGTAAAGCAATGAGAAGTGTGTGTGTGTGTGTGTGTGTGGTGGTAGTGAAGAAGAGACAGAGTTGTATGTGTGTAACGGTCGTTTGGGATGAAAAGAAAATATGATCATGAAGTATCAACATAATGAAAATAGATGACGTGGTGGTTTTTGAGGGGCCCAGCGAGGAGCTATGACTGACCATGGACAAAAGAGCCGTTATTTTATTGACGACTTGGCGTTCGTTTCTAGGTCTCTTTAGGCTTAGATTCAAGGTTTCGGACAGTGGGCTTTGGGCCTAGGAAAATGTCTTTCGGGCTTCTACTTTTGCGTCGAACAGTGTGCTTTTACTTCCTCCTTTCCCATTGCTTTTCTTCCCCCGACCTTTTTCGCCCTGCTGGCTTCACCATTAAGATACCATTATAATGCATATATGGCCCCTAAATTTTTCCCTTTTTCATTTTGGCATATTAACTAAATATTATTTCTGTCGAACATCTAAACTTAGTCATAAGTGTATCTATCAAACATAATCCAACTTACCTAGTATATAACTATATATGATGAGTTTCATTTTTCTTAACCTTTCGTATGAATGCTAATCATATCCTACTTGAAAAATTCAATCAATTAAAACACTCATCCATTTTAATTATATACATCAAATATGAAGTGTGCTATACAAGTGAAGAACCCCACTTAAACTAATCAAATAACAAAACTGGAAGCGCGGGATCGCAAGGTCACGAGTTCGATCCCCTGCATAAACCTTCTTGGTTGAGCCTGTCACACATGGCTTGCCAAGTGTGGTTAATCGACTGACGTGGTTTGCAGGCTATTGCGTCAGTCCGGGGTTTACCCTGTGCGCACTTGAAAGAGTAGCGGCTGCGGGTTCCTTCGTAAAAAAAAAATAAAAAAATAACAAAACTGGAAATAAGAAATCAAAATTGAAAACTAAAACTGAACAATTACAAAACTGGAAATAAGAAATCAAAATTGAAAACTAAAACTAAACAATAAGAAATCAAAACTGAAAAAAAATAAACTGGAAACTAAAACTGAAAAATAAGAAATCAAAACTGGAAACCAAAACTGAAAACTAAAAAATCAAATTTAATCTTTGATGTGTATAATTAAAATGGGTGGAGTGTTCTTATTGGTTGAATTTTCTACGTAGAATGCAATTGACATTCACGCACAAGGCTAAAAAAGTGAAACTCACTATATATGTTATGTAAGTCATATTGTGTTTGATAGACACACTTGAGGTTAAGTTCAGGAATTCAATAGGAACAACACTTAGTTGAGATGTGAAAATGAAAAAAGAAAGCAAGTTTAGGAGGTCACATATGTATTAAGCCTTTATTTATTAAGATACAAACGAAAATTATAAAATATTTAATATTTAATTGCTTCAAAATCAACTCAAACTTATGAGAATAAAGTTGAGTTAGAAATATCTGAAGTTCTAACCTATTATTTGTGCAATTCGAATTTAAGATATTTAGATTGGAGTTAGGCGTAACAATCTCCAATTTCAAACTTACATGTATGGACGTTGAGTTCGGTTTAACATAAGAGGATGATTAAGTTAGCAGGATTTCAAAAGTTTTTTTTTTTATAAGTGGTAGGGCTCTCACTCTCATTTTTTTAATTTATTTTTTGTCCGAAAATTATTAATGATGGATTAACAAACATATGGAGGCCTCTTTGTATTTTAAAAAACTTCTGGAGTAAGTTTTAAGCTTTTAAGCTTTTCAAAAAAAAACCTTTCTCTTTCTCTTTCTTCTTTCACTTTCTTCTTCTCGAAAAATCATTTTACTCTCAAATTCTCTCTTTCCTTCATCTTTTATGTGTGTAATTGTCGTTGAAAGCTAAACTTGAAGTATATATACATGTTGGTTGCTGAAAAACGTGAAGAATGAGCTGAAAGCCATTGAAGGTCTTTGTTTAAGCTTCGAAGCTCTAATTAAAAAATATGGATTATCGCAAATGAGCTCCGTTTTGAGTGAGTGATATCTCAAAAAAACCGGAACATAAAGGAGAATTTACATCTGAAATTTGAAAAAGATTTGTTCAAATTTGACATGACTTTGGATCGATTTTATAACAACTCTCAAGGTTGAAGAAGATGATTGTTTAAATTTAGGATTACCGCAATCGATCTCTATTTCACATAGGTGATATCTCAAAAGAACCGGAACGTGGAGGGGAGCTCATATATGCAATTTGAAGCAGTTTGGTTAATATTTGATATGATTTTGGATTAAATTACAGCAGTTGTTCATCCAAAATGAAAAGAAGACACTGCCAGAAATAGTCTAGCAGAATCCTTATTCATGTCTAAAATAGACTAAACTTTTGCGTTGGCAGTTCTTATGTTTGTATATGCTTGAAATTTACATAAATATTTCACCACTAGACACAACATTCGTTATAATAACTACTTTATTAGAAAAATGGTTAGGCAAATTTAACACTAGACTCACTAGCTAAAACAATCGTTATAATAATTGCTTCATTATGAAAATTATTAGACAAATTTATTTCACCACTAGACTCACTAGACACGACATTAGTTATAATAATAGATTCCTTAGGCAAATTGTTAGGCAAATTTAACAGTAGACTCAGTAGACAAAACATCTGTTATAATAACAGGTTCATTAGACAAATTGTTAGGCAAATATATATAATAACTTGAAAGAATTAGTTGTTATCAAGATAAAAAAGACGTAAGCAAATTAAATATTAAGTTTTCCCTTCGCACAACCATAAAACTCTCTTCCAAGATTTTGTGGTGTCTTTGAAATCCTAGTGGAAGCTAAATCACCACACCTGCATATTTCTTTTTGTGTGGCATACGTGTTAGACGACGAATTATGTGACATTTTAGTAATTAATGAACGACGCTTCTAATAATCTTCACTGGCGTAAATGTCGGTTATTTACTCTTTGGTAAAAAACCATGGGAATGAGGGTATTTATAATGAAAATATTATCGTTATTTGGACATTGGGTTTGAGAAAAGTTACAGTTGGAGTTATGTGCGAGTTCTAAACGTTTAGTTTATAATTCACCTATGAAAGATTAGTAGAATATGAAATGTGACACATGTGTTTCCAAGTTTTGAACGAGTAGTTTATAATTATCCTACAAAAGATTAGTAGAATATACAATGTGACACATGTTTTGCAAGTTCTGAACGTTTAGTTTATAATTCACCTATAAAATATTAGTAGAATATACAACGTGATATATGTTTTGCGAGTTCTGAACGTTTAGTTTATAATTCACCTATAAATATTAGTAGAATATACAATGTGACACATATTTTTAAAAAAAACATTTTTAAAATAAGAATTGAACTAATTCTAAAATTTTAAACTTATATTTTTGACTAAACAATATGTAGTCATCATGCAATTAGTGAAACAACATTATAATGATCTAAATGATGACACTAATTGAGTAATGTTAATAATATGCTAGAGAAAGTCTTTGGTTGTGATGATCATATGTAACAACTATAAATTTGTGACATAGTTATATGTAAACATCATCTATATATTTTTTTCATTGATATTGGTGTTTATATTAATATGACGTTTGATATTGATATTTTCATTGATATTGATTGTAATGATCATATATAAGAACTTTAAATTGGTGACATAATTATAATTTACTCATTTAATGTAACAACTTCAAACACGTTTAGTAGAAGATACAATTATGTCTAGTGTCTATGTGTGGCAGTTAACAATGCATAGTAATCTTTTTTTCCCCATTAATATTAGTGCTTATATTAATATAACGTTATATATTTGTTAATTACCCTTTTAAATGCCAACCAATATAATCTTCAAGAATTAATGCGTATTTTCCCATTTTTCAACAACGCTTAGACGAAGATAAAATAAGGTCTAGTGTCTATGTGCGGAACTTTAAGTTATCAGTGCATTTTTTCCCATTTTCCAACAACGCTTGGTAGAAGATAAAATAAGGTCTAGTGTCTATGTGCGGAACTTTAAGTTATCAATTCGTTTTCCCCATTTTCAAGCTTAGAAGAAT
This sequence comes from Anisodus tanguticus, assembly GCA_034509755.1. Taxonomy (NCBI): domain Eukaryota; kingdom Viridiplantae; phylum Streptophyta; class Magnoliopsida; order Solanales; family Solanaceae; genus Anisodus; species Anisodus tanguticus. Next base: position 14,442,293 of record CM067544.1, read on the forward strand.
ATAAAATAAGGTCTAGTGTCTATGCGCGAGTTATCAGTGTGTTTTTCTCCATTTTTCAATAACTTTTTCCTCCATTTTCCTCATGTTCATATTCAACCTCAAGCTAAATCTAAAATGTTCATTTTGTACTTCAAACTCAAATATGAAATTTTATGCAAAACCACCTTAAATCTTCTCCAAAATTCCTTAAATTTGAGATTTAGTGTCACACCCCAACCTTGGGGGGGGGGGGGGGCCAGTACCCGGCACCCTAAGATCCGAGCGTACCGATCCTGATACATGTGATATATATAATAACTCATGGACCGACTAGGCCTCTGATATATACTCCATTGAATGGAAATATAACCACCTGCACTCATAAAGGCCCAAACTATATATATATATATATATATAACAAGGCCGACAAAGCCAACATAAGCACACTGACTCTACTGGGGAGGCCGACAAGGCTCCGCACGACTGTCACATACAACACACCTATCTACAAGCCTCTAAATAGTACTATAACAATATATGGTCGGGATAGGGCCCCGCCCTACCAAACTATATACGTATGTACATCTGTCATACCTATCAGTTCACTAAACAGCTCCAGAGGAAATGAGTGTGACAACCTTCAGCTGGGTCGAGTCCTACTGTGAGGAAATCACCTGCATCTCTATCTGCACATGCGGCATGAAACGCAGTGTTTCTGGGAAAGGAAATCGGTACGAAATAATGTACTGAGTATGTAAAGCATGAATAACAATATAAATCTGTGAACTATAAAGAAAGCATATAAGCTATGTGAAACGAATAGTTGTAAGAGAAAACATAAGCAACCTGGGGCCATACGGGGCTGACAATGAAACTCTGAAACTTAATACAACTTGTTTGGCTAGGATTTTATTGTATAATTGTCCCCATCTTATAGTGCGAGGTATAACATGTCATTAATCTTAGGTGTATGTATGAATATGCACCCTAGTTCATGTGTGTGTTGCAGAACGCGCAATCCGATCCATCGTATGTATATGTTGCGGAGCGTGCAACCCGATCCTCTATATGTATATGTTACGGAATGTGCAACCCAATCCTCTATATGAATATGTTGCAGAACGTGAAACTTGATCCTCTATATGAATGCTCATGATTGTATGCATGATATCATATGTTAACGAATAATATATCAACACCGAAGGGGGGCTCCGGGGTGTGGACAATAAACTATGACAACCATGGCCTTTTGGATTCTTTTGGAACTTATAAATCTTTAAACTTTATCTTGATGCAACTCTTGGTCGACTCGACGATTCATTCTTAAAAATGCTTCTTCCTGAAGACTTAGGATAAGTTCATATTTTTCAACAAGATACTTTTGGTAGATAATATAGTGGAACGCTCACGTTCCTTTTTGAAAATGATAACTTTCTGGATTCATGCTTTTGAAAGAAAGAGATAGCCTTACATACCTGATTCTTGTTGCTACACTCGTTTTACAAGTCCTCGCTCCTCTCACGAATGATCATCTATACCATATAATGAATTAATATCAATATCGAATCTAAATTCCATAAAAACATTGCTTAAGTATCTTATCGACATCCTTAAACACTTCGGGTTCTTAGACTTCTTTACAAGGGATGCTTATGTAATTCAATCCCACGGTTCAATCAAGAAAATACAATTTACATAGAAATTCATCTAGGTGTTCCTCAACAATTTTAGAATATATGAATCCTTAGGCTTTTCTTATACGAAAAATCTTATGTGATTCAATCTCACAATCCTTCAAACCGTACTTTCCTTAATCCACAACATACACAATCAATTCCATTATCCCATTCAACTCATACTTAGAGTAAAACAACCCAACAATTCATATCACCAAAATTTTAAATTTTGCGATATTTTGATCATGAAAACTTTTTCATAATTTCTTCCAACTCATCAATTAACCATAAACATAGATAGAAGAATGTCGAATTTACCTTAATACTTCATAACCTCTCCAAAACAGTTAGCAATCTGATTTGCAGTGGGTTCCTCCGAATCCAACTTTGTATGGAGAAGGATATTACTATATTAATCACAGACTTTATCACGTTATCCTCGCGTAATAGGCTTCGATTTCAACTTAGGGATGTTGAAGTGTGCTAGAGAGAATTTAGGGAGAGAGCTAGGGTTTGGTATTAAGGGAAAATGGACTTCGAATTGAGAAAATCCAATATAAACCCGTAACTAATATGCACCGCCGTACTTTGACGATACACTCGACGGACCGTCAAACTTTTGACGATCCGTCATTCTTACCGTCAAACTGCCAGGAAGGTTGACGCTCACCTTGGGCAATTTGACAGTCCATCAAAGTTTTTGACGGTCCATCAACTATACCGTAAAACTGTCTAGATTCTTGTTTTCATCGAAACGTACTTTCTTTGATCCGTTTAACTCTCGGACACTCCGGTACTTCCATAACCAAGCTATAAATCTTCATTATTCTTCCGTAAGGTCGTACCTTTTTTTGGGACTTCGGTATCCATTAATGTCACGGCGGAACGCGAAACTACGGGGTGTAACATTTAGACTCCTCACCAACAAACCCCTATTACACACACTTGAAATAAATCACTCATTCATAAAATTCATTTTTCAAGTTTGAAGCTCAAGCTTTAATAATGGCTATACTCAAGCTCAAATCCGAAATTTAATTCAAAATCACCTTAAATCTTCTCGAAGTTCTCTAAAATTTGAGATTTAAACTCATCAAGAGATCTCTAACAAAATTCAATAATACACACTTAAAATGAAATGCTCTTTCGAAAACCCATTTTTTCAAGCTTTAAGCTCAAGCTCCAACAATGGCTGTCAATGAAGCATATTTCAGATGTAGAAATAAAAACGTGGGAATGAATTGAGAGAGAGAAATATAATTTTATATTTCTTTTTTATAAGGTAAAAGATATATTTTTAGATTTTTATTTTGGTTTATTTTATTATTTGAAAATGAAATTGAGAGAGGGAAATATAATTTTTTATTTCTTTTTTATAAGCTAAAAGATATATTTTTAAATTTTTATTTTGGTTTATTTTATTATTTCTTACTTTGGATCACAATGTATTTTTTTAAAATTGGGGCTGGGTTGAAAGTTTGAAATAATTATAATTAATTTTTTAATTTTTTTTTAAAATCGTTGGACTAAAATATATTTTTTTTAAACTTGGGGGCTTATTTTGACGCTCCAATAACCTCTATAATCTTAATTAGCCTTAATAAAAAAAAATCCTGCCACCTAATAATTAGTAAGTTTTGCCCAAACTCCTAAAAAAAATAACTTGGGGTTATGTCAATAAACTTCCCCAATATAAGATATATAGGTATGGAACTAGGCGTCATTGTCCCTAATTTCAAACTTACATGTATTAAGTTTTAACTATCAAACTTAACTTTACATTGGATCTAATTTGGTTTAGTCCAAGCCTGAAGCTAGAATACTCCAGCATTTCAAACCTCCATGACCAAGTAATGTTGTTTACCTTCTTTTAGCTTCCTTTATAATTTTCAAAAATTTGTTCCTAAGTTTTTAGTGGCTGAATATCAATTTCCTCTCTCATCAATTTCTACAGATTATTTCAGTTTAAAGGGCACCCTAGTGTTTCGCTGCGCGTGATCCGGAGAAAGGCCGGACCACAATGGTCTATTGTAGGTAGCTTTACTTGCATTTCTGCCGAGACTGTTTCCACGGCTTGAACTCATGACCTCCTGGTCACATGACAACAACTTTACCCATTACTCCAAGGCTCCCCTTGAAGCAACTTTATCAGTTTGATTATCTAAATTATTTTTTAAACCTTGATAAAGAATATTCACTTCCATGAATCACCTTCTTTAGAAAACTTCCATGTGGTATCTAGATTTTCAGATAATATCCCATTCAAGTTGTTAAAAGATATTCTTTTTCTTTAGATATCTTAGCATAATTGTTAAGTATTAATTTGATCACATAATGATAAACCGGTAAAAAGGAAGTAGTTTTCTCCCATGTAGTTGGGATTTGGGACACATGCAACAGATCAATTTGAGAAACAAAACCCGCAGACGACTATGATATCCATCTCACAATAAATTTCACAATTTCATACACAAGAAGGAATTAGATCCATAAATAGAATATAGTGCAGAATGGACATTACACAAGAAGGGGCTAGATCCCTTGATGGACTGAAATACTGAATGGGCTTACCCATACCAGATCAGCCCATTTACAACTACTTGTTTGCACACACTCTTGGACATCTTTGGGCTAAATCCGTAGAAGTCCAAATAATCACTAATCTTGGCCAGAATTAGCACCTCTACAAAAATTTGGCACTAATCTGTAGAAATTGGAATAACACAAAAAGCAGGCATAAATAGAGAAAATGATTTAAGAAATTGGAAAACTTTGTCCATGTTTCCTAATCCTATTCCCCTTATCTGCTAATACTATATACAATTATATGTTCATTTACAAGACTCAATGACTAGAAGTATCTATACATCACAGCTTCAATCATGCAAAAAAAAAAATACTTGAGCTGTCATGCATGATACCTTAATTATAATTTCACTCTAATTTATCTACTGAGAGAAAGTATGTTGAGTAGAGACACCCTTGTCCGGATCAAAAGCTTGAATAACATCTCCAATCCATTTTCAAGATCCTCAATGCTACCCTCCAAATTCTCCAGATTTCTTTGAGCAAATTCAAAACTTTCCACTTCCTCTTCATGCCCAGAAACATGGTCCAGCAAGTTGTTCAATGCAGTGTCAACTTTCTCCAGATCAGTCAGCTTTTCCCTCTGCCCTTCACTGCCTACAACCCCTTTATGTACAAGCTTTGAAACCAATGACCATTTGTTTGACTTTGGTTTCGAGGCTGGCACAGAAAGAAACATTAGCAATGACTGAAAGGTAGAAATGGTTGTGAAGCTCGCATCTTCAAGAACCCTTATTATGGGAAAGAGCTGAGATTCTGTACTTGTGGCTGATGGTGTGTTATCTATCTGTTTAAGCATAGTAAGGGACTTCTCAAGTTCCTTTTGGGTGTTTTTTCTTGAAGAAATATAGGCACTAACACTGCCCTCAATCGTCAAAAAATCATCTCCTGCTTTGCTTCTTCGAAGCGCGGATTGGAGTTCTCTTATTCTTTCTTTCAAAGACATGACGGTATCCCTTGTGTTACTGCAGATATCTATGAATCTCACTGATCTTTCAAGCAATTCCTTCACAAATTTGTCATCTTGATGCTGAAGAAGTGCCCGTTGAGTCATTGGTTGCGCAAGGAGTTCCTCTATACACTCGTATAACTCTACAAGGCCTGACAAAGCATTTTGGTTTTTTTCTGCTGCTTTTGGAGATAAAGGAGAAGATGATTCCCAAGTTTTGATCTTGTTTAAAACTTGCTCAATCTTGATTGTGCTAGGATGTGATCTAGCTGGAAAACTAACACAACGGATACGATATGGACTATGAGAATGAGACCTAGGTGAAAGAGCAGCCATTGTTCGAATTGTTGAAAGGTTCATTTTTGTTTCTCAAATCAGGTTATGTTCATGAACATTTCTTAAGCTGATATTTATATATGCAAAAAAAACACGGAAGCATACAAAAGTTAGGAGAAATTAAATAAATAGTTAATTTGGAATAATGTGATGTACATGTGAAGCCAGTGTGGGATTTTTAGTTTCTTTGTAATGGTTCTATCCATTAGAATATTATGTAAATCATATTATTATTATGTATTGATTTAATCATTTTATATTTGGTAGGTAGTGAAATGTTAATTAGGAATATTATGTTAATTAGGTAGACGATTATTAGGGATTGATTAGGAAGATTAGTCATGATTTACTCTTCCTAATTAAATGTATATGGTGCGTATATTGTTCCCTTTAAGGATGAATACATTGAGGAAAATACTTTCAAAGTCTTATATGGTATCAAGAGCTTAAGGAAAGATCCAAAATAATTTTATTTTCTTCCAAATTTTCGGTCCTCTTCCTCCCTAGAACTCTAGTTGGCCGAAACTTTCTTCATTTTTTTTCTCTTACTCCATTATTGATTATCCTTCATCACAATCAATTATGTCTGAAACCAAATCATCATTTCACCATGCCCTTGCTGTCTCAAACATCAAAACACATGTTTCCATCAAACTACCGTTCATTATGCGACTTGGGCGGAATTATTCAAAATATGTTGTCGTGCTCACAAAGTTCTTCATCGTATAATTCCTCCAAAAAATGGCAAAGGGAAAGACGTAACAAACGATGCAGACAAGGAATTGTGGGATACACTTGATGCCATAGTCCTTGATTGGATTTATGCAACAATCTCCACTGACTTGTTGCATACGATAATGGAACCGGATTCAACAGCCATGACGGCTTGGGAACACTTGCGAGATATTTTTCAAGATAACCAAAACTCTCGCGATGTTACATTGGAACAGGAGTTCTCAACTATTGACATGACGGATTTTCCTAATGTTTCTACATATTGTCAACGACTCAAAGTGTTGGTCGATCAATTAAGAAACGTTGGTTCACCGGTTACTAATAACCGGTTAGTCTTGCAATTTGTCGCCGGTCTCACCGATGCGTATAGCGGCGTGGGAACTCTAATCCGTCAAAGTAATCCTCTACCACAATTTTATCAAGCAAGGTATATGCTTGTGCTTGAAGAGTCGGACTTGGTGAAAAAGGCCTCAACTACTTCAAATTCCGCCATGATTGCCACTCCTTCAAATGATGGTAATGTTTTTGACCCTTCTCAACAAAATAAGGGACAAAAAGAATGTAATAACAATAAAAATAAGGGTGAAAATCGCAAAAATCACAAAGGTGGAGGCCACCGAAATTCCGGTGGTGGCGGTAATGGCGGCAACACCAACTCCGGTGGTGGACAGTGGCAGCCGCACGTCGGCAGGGGTGGTGGACAGTGGCAGCAGCACGTCGGCAGAGGTGGTGGACAGTGGGAGTGGCCTTGGGCTATACCACCCAGCCCAGCCCCAACAAGCAATTGGGCCGGCGACCACTTCTGAGGCCCACCGGCCCCCTCAAGAAACGGCCCATATTATCTTCATAATTGGCAGCAACAGCAATAGACCTAGCAGGCCCAGTTCGCTGGGTCTGTTAACACAGGCAGTGGCAGTGGCCTCAGACGGCCCATTCAACAGGGGGCCACCCCATGGAAATTGAGTTCGCCATGCACACTCTTGGACTTAATCCACCGGATTCAAATTGGTATATGGACTCCGGAGCGACGTCCCATATGACGTCCTCCCAAGGTAATCTCTCTTCCTATTTTAATTTGAGCAATGATAATGGAATAATTATCGGAAATGGCCATTCAATTCCAATCAAAAGTTATGGTTCTAGCAAATTGTCACCACCAAACCCACCCCTAATTTTAAAGAATGTCCTTCATACTCCCAAATTAATCAAAAACTTGGTTTCTGTTAGAAAGTTTACAACTGATAATTGGGTATCTGTTCGTTTTGACCCCTTTGGCTTTTTCGTGCATGATTTTCAGACGAGGAAGCTTCTCATGAGATGTGATAGCAAGGGGGAGCTCTATCCAATAAATCCATCAACACAACAATCCAAGTTTCCATCTGTTTTTGCAGCCTTGGCACCATCTCTATGTCACCAACGTTTGGGATATCCGGGAGAGGCTGTTTTGGCCTCTCTTAAAAAAAATGATTTTATTTCTTGTACCCAAATACGGACTCTAAATAAGTGTCATTATTGCACACTTGGTAAACATGTTAAGTTGCCATTTATTTTCTCTACTTCATGCACCCTTTTGCCATTTGATATTTTACATTATGATATTTGGACATTACCCGTTTTGAGTTCTTCTTCCCTTTGTCGAAAAAATCACAAGTGTTTTCCACTTTTCTCACATTTAGAGCATTCATCCGAACTCAATTTGAACGTGATATCAAAAATATTGAATGTGACAATGGGAGGGAGTTTGACAATAAATAGTTTTGGGATTTTTTCAAAACAAATGGTCTTCATTTTCGTCTGTCTTGTCCTCATACTTCATCACAAAATGGGAAGGCGGAACGCAAAATTAGAACCATAAACAATATTGTTAGAACATCTCTTTCTCATGCTTCACTTCCCCCTTTAATTTGGCATCATGCACTCCAAATGGCCACTTGCCTGCTGAATATCCTTCCTCATAAATACCAAGCTCCTCTAAAAATGCTTTATTTACGAGAGCTCTCATATCATCACTTAAGAGTGTTTGGTTGTCTTTGCTACCCCCTCTTTCCATCCACCACAATCACAAAACTCCAAGCCCAGTCTACTCCATGTGTTTTCTTGGGATATCCTACTCATCATCGCGGTTACCAATGTTACGACATTTCTTCCAAAAGAATATTTATAAGTCGTCATGTAATTTTTGATGAAATAATTTTTCCATTTGCTAAGATACATGCCACCAGGACTCATACCTATGATTTTTTGAATGATGATAAGCTTTCGTATCTAACACATTTTTTCACAGCTCAGTACCTATTGCTAGTGTTGGAAACCATAATTCAGGCCCATTGGGCCAAAGATCGATGGCCCAACTGACTGACATTTCAATGCAGCATCTTGAGTCTTCGGTTCCGAGGCCTAGTCCCACTGCCGCACAATCTGCCCGTTCCAACGGCTTGGGCCAGTCCACCACTACGGGCCCAATTACAGTGCAAGCAATACATCCCACTAGACCCTCGGTTTCTCACCCCTCGGTCAGTGGCGTCCAGTCCACTGGCCTAACAAATCATCCGGTCACTCGTAGTCAACACGAAGTTGTCAAACCCAATACCAAATATAGTCTTCACACCCAGGTCTCGAAATCACCTTTGCTTCGTAATCCAGTGTCTGCTCTAAAAGACCCGAATTGGAAAATGGCCATGGATGATGAATATCATGCTCTAATTACAAATAGGACATGGGATTTAATACCTCGTCTATCTAATTCTAATATAATTTGATCTATGTGGATTTTCAGCCATAAATAAAAATCTGATGGAACTTTTGAGCGGCATAAAGCCTGTCTTGTAGGTGATGGGAAGACACAACAGGTTGGTGTATATAGCAGGGAGACATTCAGTCCAGTGGTCAAACCAGCAGCTATCAGAACAATTCTCAGCATGTCTCTCTCAAAAGGATGGCCACTTCATCAATTGGATGTCAAAAATGTCTTCCTACATGGACACCTCAATGAAACTGTATACATGCACCAACCGTTGGGATACAGAGATCCTAAATATCCCAACCATATATGTTTTCTCAACAAATCATTATATGGCCTCAAGCAGGCCCCCATGGCTTGGTATAAGTGGTTTGCAGATTTTGTCACATATGGGGTTTTCGCACAGTCGTTCAGATAATTCCATGTTTATTTGTCGTCAGGGTAATCATACTGCTTATCTTCTTCTATATGTGGATGATATTATTCTAACAGCATCTTCAGACTCTCTTCGCAAGAGTATCATGTCACAACTTAGTTCTGAATTTGCTATGAAAGATCTTGGCCCACTACACTACTTTCTAGCAATTGTTGTGACACGATATACATGTGGATTATTTCTCTACCAGAAGAAGTATGCATCAGAAATCATGGAACGAGTTGGAATGTCTTTCTGCAAACCTTCGGCAACTCCGATCGACACAAAGTCTAAATTAAGTGCCATCTCTAGCAAATCCTTTCCTGATCAGACGTTATACCGCAGCCTAGCAAGAGCTTTACAGTATCTCACATTCACCAGGCCAGATATTACCTATGCAGTGCAACAAGTGTGTCTATTCATGCATAATCCAATGGAGGAACATATGCATGCTCTGAAACGCATTGTGCGATATATTCAGGGCACTCTAGAGTATGGATTACATCTATACCCGTCCTCTGTTTCCAAACTTGTTACTTACACTAATGCAGACTGGGCAGGATGTCCCGACACAAGACGATCCACCTCCGGGTATTGCGTCTTCCTTGGTGACAATTTAATCTCATAGTCCTCAAAAGGCAGGCCACGGTATCACGCTCAAGTGCTGAAGCAGAATATCGTGTTGTGGCCAATGTTGTATCTGACTCATGTTGGATTCGAAACCTGTTACTTGATCTTCATTGCCCAATTCCGACAGCAACAATAGTATACTGTGATAATGTTAGTGCAATCTATCTGTCAGGGAATCCCATCCACAATCAACGCACTAAACATATTGAGTTAGATATTCATTTTGTACGCGAGAAGGTGGCTCGCGGACAAGTGAGAGTGCTACATGTCCCAACGCGTCATCAAATCGCAGATATCTTCACAAAAGGACTTCCGCTGATATTATTTGAAAATTTTAGGGACAGTCTCAGCATTCACCGCCCTACAGCTTCGATTGCAGGGGAGTGTTAGAATATTATGTAAATCATAATATTATTATTATTATGTATTGATGTAGTATCATTTTATTTATGGTAAGTAGTAAAATGTTAAACATGATTTACTCTTCCTAATTAAATGTATATAATATATATATTATTTCCTTTAAGAATAAATATATTGAGAAAAATACTTTTAAAATATTACACTATCTGTCAAGGCTTCAACCAACAAACAAGAGTATCACTTGATACAATATAGTATATACTACTATATCAAGCATAGTATAATGATAGGGATAGGGCATATCTCTATTTAATTTTTTATTTATTTAAAGGATATATGTGGTACAAACTTAGATTTTGTAAGATTAAATTTATCACTTTTCTCAAGCATCTAGGCCACCGCCAGCTCGGGCTTAACAAAAAGGTTCATTCATCCAGAAAAGTCGGTTGAAACAGAGAAATGGGGTGGGCTCCCAAATATTGTCTGGATTGGAGGTATTTTGGAGTTGGACATTAAATAAAAGCATATATGTACAGCCAAAGATTGAAATATTTAGAGTTCATGTAGTTGGATATAGTGGTTAAGACAACTCATGAAGAAGATTATATTGTTGTGCACGTACGAGTGGCATGTTCTTTCACTGTTCCAAGGTCCACGCATGACACATGGACCTACCCAAATAATGTTAGTACTACCATTTATACCACGGTAGGTTCTTGAATCCTAATGCTTCATTGCATGACCATGGAGTTTGTAGGTATTCAATTTTATGTCTCCCAAATGTAACAAATTTTTTTTTACATCACCTACGTTCCAAGAGTTGCGAATTTGTAAGAGACGTACAACAACATGAGAACTATCATAGTTAATCACGGAAATAGTATATTTAAATGTACATGTAATTGGGTGAGGAGTTTCGAGGATCATATATAATTCATAGCATAATAGAAAATAGATGAAGATAAGCATATAATGTAAGTTTAGGAGGTGTGGCCACTCATTTAGCTAGCTAGCTTAAGTGGTTGGGTTTGGACACACTCATTGAATGTCAAATGAGAGGACACTTGTCACAAACAATGAATTTGTCTAGGTTGATAGTCCTTTTCTCGACTCTTCTCCATACCGGCATACCGTGCTGTTTTGGGCTATCCATATCTCAATAATTTAGGAGATTATTAATGCGCACTTGAATGAACAATAATTGGTTACTATTTACTTACAATGACAAGTAACGGTTCATATCAATACATTGAATTGATAGTAGAAAAAGTATTTACGCTTTAATTTGCATAGAAGTTGAATTATTTTCAGACATGAGTCTTAATTCTATGTACCGATGATATAAAAATATAATTAAAGCAAGCTCCCACTTGCACGGAATTATGGAAATTTCAAATGTAGAGGAGAAAAATTAGAGATTGTTTGCTTTAAAGGCAAGAAAAGTTTTGAATAGGGGTAAATAGTAAGTATAAACGTTTGGCGCAAGGTTCAAGTGTATATTTTCGCTGCATTCCTCATACTCTACTTGGAGAAGCAGTACAATTCTTGAGCCCCATATCTTGAGCCCCATATGGCCATATGTTGGGAATAGGGGATTGATAAAATATACATCGTATATTATTGTGATATTATTAGTAATATTGTACATTTGTAATTATGATAGTAATATTTTGTATTAGAAAAATGTATATTTGATTTTCGTAATTATAGGTTAGGTTTACTAGTGTATATCATGTATTCATGTATATAGAACAACTACATTAATTATTGCTTAAAAACAATTAATTTATCGAGTGTAATAGTGATCGTTGCACTAATGTTTGTCCTTCTTGTTCGTTTGGGAAATATGTTAAAATGCCGTTTGTGGCTTCCAATTCTAGTACTTTGTTGCATTTGATATTATTCATAGTGATCTTTGGACATCTCCTGTATTGAGCTCTAATGGTCACCGTTATTATGTGTTATTTTTCAATGATTATTCCAATTTTTTATGGACGTTTCCGTTATCTAAAAAGTCTCAGGTTTTTTTCACATTTCTATCATTTAGGGCATTCATCCGTACACAATTTGAACGGAAAATTAAGAATATTCAATGTGATAATGGAAAGAAATTTGATAATGAGTCATTTAGAGAATTTTGTAAGGTTAATGGTATTTTTCTTCGATTTTCATGTCCACATACGTCATCACAAAATGAGAAAGCCGAAAGAAAAATTTGCACCATTAATAATATTATTCGTACACTACTAGCCCATGCATCATTACCACATTCCTTTTGGCATCATGCATTACAAATGACAACCCTCCTTAACATACTCCCTAGCAAAGGATTAGCATACCAATCCACACTCAAAATTCTTTATCAAAAAGACCCTTCGTATTCTCATCTTAGGGTGTTTGGGTGTTTATGTTATCCTCTACTCCCCTCCACCACCATTAATAAACTTCAAGTCCGCACTACCGATTGTGTGTTCCTGGGGTACCCATCTAATTATCGTGGTTACAAATGTTTTGATTTATCCTCTAATAAAATCATCATTAGTCGCCATGTCATTTTTTATGAAACTCAATTTCCGTTTGCTAAGTTGCATAATTCCGCGTCCAAGTCTTATGATTTTTTGAATGATGAGTTATCACCGTATGTGATCCACCATTTGGTCCAACCCACTCCTCGGGATCCCGACCAGCAGGCACGGTCTAGCTAAAATCCTTCTGGCCCAATTGGTCACGGTCCAGTCCCTCTACCAGTAGGCCCACTGCATGCTGGCCCAAACAACCTTCTCGGTCCAGTCCCTCTGCCAGCAGGCCCACTGCCTGCTAGCCCACCCCGTGTTTCCCCTCTCGGTCCAGTCAGTTTGCAGCAGGCCCACTGCCTGCTGGCCCAATATATTCCAACCTCCAGTCGGCCCAGTACCTCCCAACCCGACCCAATTACGACATCACTACACCGACCCAGGTCTGGCCCACTTCTATTCCGAGTCAAGGGCCCGTTACTCGTAGCTAACGGGGTATTTTTAGACCAAAAAGATAATTTAATTTCAACTCTAATGTCTCTAAATCACCCCTACCACGTAACCTCGTGTCTGCCTTTCGTGACCCGAATTGAAATGGCCATGGATGATGAATATAATGCTCTTATTAAAAATAATACGTGGGTGTTGGTGCCCTGTCCTCCTGGTGCCAATGTGATTCGTTCTATGTGGATTTTTACTCATAAAGAAAAATCTGATGGTTGTTTTGAGAGGCATAAGACATGTCTTGTAGGTGATGCCAAAACTCAACATGTTGGCATGGATTGTAGTGAGACATTTAGTCCGGTGGTTTAACCTGTAACTATTCGCACTGTTCTCAGTCTGGCTCTCTCAAAAGCATGGCTCATTCATCAGCTGGATGTGAAAATACGTTCTTACACGGTGAACTCAAGGAAATTGTATACATGCATCAACCCTTGGGTTTCAAGGACCCTACTCATCCTAACCATGTGTGCTTATTGAAAAAGTCCTTGTATGGGCTAAAACAGGCCCCTCAGACCTGGTACAAAAGGTTTGCAGATTATGTTTCTACTCTTGGGTTTTCTCATAGCAGGTCTGATCATTCTCTGTTCATATACCATCACGGTTCTTCTATGACATACATTCTGTTATATGTGGATGATATTATATTGACTGTTTCCTCTGACAAATTGCGCAAGTCTATCATATCTCTTCTCAGCTCCGAATTTGCTATGAAGGACTTGAGGCCGTTGAGTTATTTTTTAGGTATTGCTGTCACTCGTCATGCAGATGGTTTATTTCTCTCCCAGAGGAAATATGCAACATAAATTATTGAACGGGCTAGCATATCATCTTGTAAGTCATCTCTTACTTCGGTTGACACTAAGCCGAAGCTGAGTGCTACATCTAGCACACCATACGAGGATCCCTCCCACTATCGTAGTCTTGCGGGGGCTCTTCAATATCTCACGTTTACGAGGCCCGATATTACTTATGCAGTGCAACGTGTGTATTTATTCATGCATGATCTGAGGTAAGAACACATGCACGCTCTCAAACGCATTGTGCATTACATTCAGGGCACTCTTGATTACGGTTTGCACTTACACCCATCATTCGTCTCTACTCTCATATCTTATACAGATGCTGATTGGGGTGGATGTCCAGATACCGGGCGTTCGACGTCTGGTTATTATATGTTTCTTGGTGATAATTTGGTCTCTTGGTCAGCTAAACGCCATGCTACTTTGTTGCGATCCAGCGCGGAGACCGAATATCGAGGGGTAGCCAACATGGTGTCTGAGTCTTTTTGGTTGCGTAATCTCCTCTTAGAGCTTCATTTTTCTATTCGGAAAGCAACATTGGTCTAGTGCGATAATGTTAGTGCGATATATCTCTGAGGGAATCCTGTCCAACATCAGCGCACTAACACATATCGAGATGGATATTCACTTTGTTCGCGAAAAGGTAGCTCGTGGACAAGTACGTGTCTTGCATGTCCCCTCACGTTATCAAATAGCTGACATATTTACTAAGGACATTCCCTTAGTTTTGTTTGAGGATTTTAGAGACAGTCTCAGCATACGACAACCGCCTGCTATGATTGCGGAGGTGTGATAGAATATACACCGTATATTCCTGTGATATTATTAGTGATATTGTATATCTGTAATTATGATATTAATATTTTGTATTAAAAAAAATATTTAATTTTTATAATTATAAGTTAAATTTATTAATATATATTATGTATATAAATTAATTATATTAATGAAGATACTCAAATTATTCTCTTTCAAGGATGAAGATACTTTTATATAATTATTTTTTCAGTTTTCTATGGTAGGAGCACTATACCTCAGTGATTAATTTATTCTATATGAAGATCCTCGCAAAGACCCATTTAGATTTTCCTTCAATTCTTTATCCAAGGGCTTGTATAGGTGTACTTAAGTAATAATATACAAGTGTCCATGATAACTTTACTTTTATACCTCATAAGGTCGTATTGTTCAGTATTCATCACGGAACGACACGTTATATACCTTTGTTGCATCTGAATATGATGTTTTCTTTTAACTTTTGTTTGTTTAAAATTTATTCTTGGCTATGGATCGGATATAAATATACTAGCAAGCATATGCTCCTGTCTAGATAACGCTATGATTAGTTCTTTTGCAAAAAAGTGGAAACTTTTGTTTGATGCATCCAAAAGTAGTTTAAAATTATTCTTGGCATGGATATTATATGTAGCAAGGATATGCTCCTATATCTAGAATCGTCATTCACTATGATTAGTTCTTTTGCGAAAAGTATAGTTTTTTGTTTGATGAGTGTTAGAAATATTACTCATTCTACTAATTACAGAAATATGTTTTTTTATGTTTATTGATAAATAATTTACAATATATATAAGGTTAGAAAAATATTTACTTTAATATATACTAGGTAACTAATTAACCTAATTATAAAAGGATTATAATTTTATCTAAAATAAGAGATATACAATTAATACAATTAATGAAAGAATATTGTGAATATTCTATTACACCCTCGCAGTCGAAGCGGGAGGTTCACGAATACTGAGACTGACTCGAAAATCATCAAATAGTATGCGCGGAAGTCCTTTGGTGAAGATGTCGGCAATCTGATATCTGGAAGGAACATGAAGGACACGAACTTGACCACGAGCCACTTTTTTCGCGATCGAAATGAATGTTCATCTCAATGTGTTTAGTGCGCTGATGTTGAACGGGATTGCTGGAAAGATATATCGCACTAATATTATCGCAGTAGACCATTGTTGCCTTTTGAATTGGGTAGTGAAGCTTAAGTAGAAGGTTACATATCCAACAAGACGCAAAGACGACGTTGGCGACACCTCTGTACTCTTCTTCTGCACTGGATCGGAATAGAGTAGGTTGCCTTTTGGAAGACCAAGACAATAAGTTATCTCCTAGGAAAACACAATAATCAGATTATAATATTTACTTTGATACAAACTAGGTAACTAATTAACCTAATTACAAAAGAATTATAATTTTATTTAAAATATAAAATATATAATTAATACAATTAATGAAAGAATATTAAGAAATATTCTATTAAGAATGACCAGTGAGTCGTCGGGAAAAAGTGTTCTTGGTCTCCTATTTGGAAGAGTTAAAGTGTCTCTTAAACAATCAGATTTGGCACATCCCATGGGTGAGATGAGATATATACATTCTCCTTTAACATGGCAAACAAACCAATCAAAAAAGCAAAATACATAGTTTACTCCCTAATTTGTGGTCAAATTCACGTGACACACTTCTCCAATATTATGATTATCCTTCATATGTATTAATATTTTTTAAAATGTACTTAATACACATCATTTTCATGTTCAGCCACTTCTTCTTAACTCAAAAAAAATAGAAAAGAACCTCGCCTGCTCCGGCATCTCACACGGCTAAAAATAAAGAGTTTTTTCATTGACATTTAGTGAAAATTTTATGTTATAAAATATGATTTTCTCACCTTATTTTCACCGAATCAGCTCACTGAAAAAATGCATGACGGAAACAGATTCTCATTGAAACACTGGAAAACTTTCTAATTTTCTGTGTGAAACATTTTTCAGTGAGAAATCAATGAAAAAATAGAGATTTTTAATAATCTACCTAGAGAATAAGAAACTTGCTATAAGGAATAGAAGGAAGGTTCTTTGCGAGAGTAGTTCATCTCGGGGGAGAAGGAAGTAGTGACTATTCTCATACGAGCGCACATTAATCTAATTGAAATCCGAAAATAAGGAAGAAGGACTTGAATTAACCACGCTACTCAGTATACTTGTATCAAAGGTAAGTACTAAATAATTTCTTTTTTTCCTTTACTCGTTGATGTAAAATCATGTTGCATTCAATAGAAAATTCTTTCAATTTAACGAAAGCGATTAAAAAAAAAAGACACGATTTTTGATTATCCAGTTCTATATAAAAAATGAGTAGTTTATCCTATGGGGGAATCGCCATCCGCTCCTCTCCAACCAGTCAAGTGACTTTCCACTACAACTCTTTGACTTCATATATCTAATATGGCATTTGGCGTCCCACCAATACTAATTGTTATTTAGATCATTAACTAGAACTTGCATGAGGTATCACAATTTCGTCTGGTTATCGGGTCTAGTCAAGCCTCTTTGAAATTATATCCCTACTTCTTGTCTATTAATAAAGTCTCTAAATTAATAATGTCCCGATTGTTATATAAGATTTTCATTGGAGAAGAGCACATATTTCTTTTATATTAAAATAAAATAGTTATCTACTAGTCATGTTTTTTTCTGTGATAATGTCATAGCATATTTTGGAAGCTGAACATGCTCTCTGATAGATACACGTGATATACACGAAATATACGCCGTGTATATAACGGGCTGCCTTCGGAAAATTGGAATGTTATCACGGTTTATTGGCTTAGTTTAGGTAATGTTTGGTTGTAATTATTATTGTACACTTACAATAATTGTATTACCATAATTGTATAGTTAGTGTCCAAGTAGAATAAGGTTTTAGGAGTAGAATATGAATAGAATTTTCCTATTATGGAAGGATTTTCCTAATTAACAAACTTCAGACACGGTCTACCTCTTGTGTGTTTTTGGGTTATCCGTCTAATCATCGTGGTTACAAATGTTTTAATTTATCGTCTAATAAAATCATCATTACTCGCCATGTTATTTTTGATGAAACCCAATTTCCGTTTGCTAAAGTGAGTAGTCCCGTGCCTAGTTCGTATAATTTTTTGGATGACGATGTCTCCCCGTATATTATCCACTATTTCTCGGACATGTCCCGCACCCCAAATCCGTCAGCGGGCCCCCTGCATGCTGGTTCTCCTATACCGTCACAAATCACCGACGTGGGTCCAGTAACTGGGCCGATTCTCCAGCCCAGGTTTTGTTTCTGCTTCTGCATCGTCTACAATGTCCATTTCCCGTGTTGGGCCGCAGGCCCACTGCCTGCTGGCCAGTCCGTCACGGTTCCGATATTTCTAAAAATTCACCAAATTCTCTCCCGAGTCATAGACCGGTCACTCGTAGTCAACATGGTATTTTTAAACCAAAAAGACAATTTAATTTAAATTCTAATGTTCTTAAATTCCCTCTACCCCATAACCCCGTGTCCGCCTTAAATGACCCGAATTGGAAATTGGCTATGACCGACGAATATGATGCTCTTATTGCGAATAAGACGTTGGAGTTGGTACCCCGTCCTCCTGGTGTTAATATTATTCGGTCTATGTGAATTTTTACTCATAAGGATAATTCTGACGGTTCTTTTGCGAGTCATAAAACTCGTCTTGTAGGTGATGGTAAGACTCAACAAGTTGGCGTGGATTGTGGTGAGACGTTTAGTCTGGTGGTCAAACCGACTACAATTCACACTGTTCTCAGTATGGCTCTTTCGAAGGCTTGGCCCATTCATCAGTTAGATGTGAAGAATGCTTTCCTATATAGTGATCTTAAGGAGAAGGTTTACATGCATCCGCCCTTAGGTTTCCGTGACCCCAAATATCCTCATCATGTCTGTTTACTGAAGAAGTACTTGTACGGGCTTAAGTAGGCCCCCCGGGCTTGGTATAAGAGATTTGCATACTATGTTTCGTCTATTGGGTTTTCTCACAGCATGTCTGATAATTCATTATTCATATATCGTCGTGGTACTTCCCTGGCTTATATTTTATTATATGTGGATGATAGTATCTTGACTGCCTCTATTGATGCTTTGCGCAAGTTTATCATGACCATGCTCAGTTCTGAGTTTGTTATGAAAGACTTGGGGCCCTTGAGTTACTTTTTGGGGATTGTTGTCTCTCGTCATGCAGGTGGATTATTCTTATCACAACAGAAGTATGTCGCTGAGATAATTGAAAGGGCTGAAGTCTACTTCTACTCCAGTTGATACTAAGCCCAAGTTGGGTGCTGTGGCTGGCTCACCTTACGAGGATCTCACTCACTATCGCAGTCTTGCTGGAGCTCTTCAGTATCTTATGTTCACGAGACCAGATATTATGTATGCCGTACAGTAGGTGTGTTTGTTTATGCATGATTCCAGGGTTGAACACATGAATGCGCTCAAACGCATTATTCGCTACATCCAGGGTACACTTGACTATGGCCTGCATTTATATCCGTCATCGACATATACTCTTGTCTCGTATACAGATGCTGATTGGGGTGGGTGTCCAGATACCAGACATTCCACATCCGACTATTGTATGTTTCTTGGTAATAACTTGATCTCATTGTCTGCCAAACGCCAGTCTACATTGTCACGTTCTAGTGCAGATGCCGAGTATCGAGAGGTGACCAATGTGGTCTTTGAATCATGTTGGTTACGTAATCTTCTTTTAGAGCTTCATTGTCCTATTCAGAAAGCTACCTTGGTTTATTTTGATCATGTTAGTGCCATCTATCTTTCTGGTAATCCTGTTCAACACCAGCGCATTAAACACATCGAGATGAATATTCACTTTGTTCGCGAAAAGGTAGCTCGTGGACAAGTACGCGTCTGCCATGTTCCTTCCAGGTATTAAATTGCAGACATCTTTACAAAGGGTCTTCCCCTCGATCCTTTCTGAAGATTTTAGGGACAATCTCAGCGTACGAAGAGCGCCCGCTATGACTGCGGTGGTGTGATAGATACACGTGATATACACGAAATATACGCCTTGTATATCACGAAGTGCCTTCGGAAAATTGGACTGTTGGGCCGTGATATACACGGTGTATACATACCGTGTATATCACAGTTTATTGGCTTAGTTTAGGTAATGTTTGGTTGTAATTATTATTGTACACCTACCATAATTGTATAGTTAGTGTCCAAATAGAATAATGTTTTAGAAGTAGAATAGAAATATGATTTTCCTATTATAAAAAGATGTAAATTGTATATACACTCTTTCAATTAATGAAAAATAATCTAAAGAGAATTATTTCTTTTACTCTCCAACCCCACTTTTTTCATCTTTTCCACCACCAATCCTTACACTATGACCACCCTCCTCTCAGATTTTAGATTCAACTCTTCTAGATTATTTTCTACAAGTTTCAACACCATTCATTCAATTTCAATAAATTTCAAATCCAAGCTCAACACCAAAGTTTCAAAATTATTAATGTTTTTTGAAATTTTGCCGAATTAATCACCCATTTTCGACAAATTTTAATCAGTTTAGCTTAGTAATATCCACGAAATCAAACTTACTTTCTTGGTCATGAACTCAATCCACTGTAAATGAATTCAAAAAGAACAACAAGGCCTATTTAGTTTTAAGATTGGACCTTTTGAGATTTGTAAATAATGGAAGAAATTTTTACATGTTATAGCTAAATATAAGAGGTATTTAAATATAATAACTACACTTTATAAAAATTATAGTCCGTAGTCATATTGTGTATTTCAATTACACTCATAGCTATATTGTATTCGTATTCAAAAGCTCAAAATCAAAAGGCACGAAGCCATGGCCTGATTGAGAGAGGGAAAGATACCAAGCTGCAATCTCCATTGACGGAACTGGAAGTAGCTGCTGCTTTTATTTGTGTTGGTCGACTTGTCGAGAAAGCTGCAACAAGACAAACTTGCCCCTTATTACCCACCGTCTGTGTGTTTGTAGAGTGGTTAGTAAACAACAAACCACTCAGGCTTGGCTGTTGAAGATCTCAGCTCCCTCCTCGTTGGCGGCTATGATTGTTGCCGTCGTCATCTCGCCGTCCTCAGCCCCCTTCCCGTCGGCGGCTATGGCGTTTGTACCTAATTTCTTCATGACTTTTTCTGTCATCTCTGACCAAAATTCATAATTTCTTCTCCTTCTTATATGCATAGCATATTTGAGTGCATCTCGCCAGAATTTATGACTTATTCTCTTCTTGTATCTCCGATGTGTATTTATTTCATTTCAGATTTGAGTGTATTAGTCATTTTTTGAGTGTAAATTAGGTATATGTATTTGAACACGATATTTTTGGGCAAACTAGATGTATTTGAGTATGTGTTGTTTGACTGATCTATATTCATATGTATTTGACTCACTGTATTTTAAAATTGTGTATTTTATGTTGAGCTTGAAAACTTTAAACACTAAATTGTGGGCTTTAAAAATGAAGTGTGAATTGAGAAATGAAGAGAACAAAATAGGAGGAAAATGAATTTTTAAAAGTAATTTTTTCAAGTGATCTTTCGCCCACATTAGTGATGGAAAGGAACATTTATATGCTTATATGTAGAAGCACATCCTCTAGCTACTAAAGAGTTGAGAAGAGAAGCTCCCCACCATCGTCGTCGCGAATTTGGATTTGGATTTGAATTTTGTCAAATGATCTGATTAATTGATACTCTTTTGGACCAAATTTATTTTTCATTTTCGTTATTTAATTTCATTTCCTGATATATATTAACGCGATATTTTTTATATTTAAAATTCATGAAATAATTAATTATTTTCTAACGGTCATTTACGTGACATAACAAAAGGCCACCTTCTTACCGAATAGGTGCCTTTGCATATGTTCAATGGCTATATAAATTTTCAGAGGCTTCACCTAAAACATACACTGGAATCACGAAATACTCTCTGCAAAATTAATCTTCTGCATTCTCCTCTTCTGTTCATTGTTTTCAAACAAAAGAAAGTAAATATCATGTGATTTGCTACTATTTGTTGAGTTCGCTGAAGTTCTGCAAGTTCGATTGTCAGTCTTGCAGAATAGAGTTTCGTTCTATCCTAGGAGGAATTAATTCAAACCTTAAGCAATTGTGAGAGGATTAAATTCCTTAAGGAAACACAATTTTCTGTGGGCTCGAAATTATCATTTTTGTTCTTCAAGTTTTCTGATTTAAAGTCTATATTCTTATTATAGAGATAACATTTTAAATATACCCAAATACACGCGAAACAAATAAAACATAACTATATTTGACCGATTTGTACTCAAATACACATAAAAATAGCTATAATATAGCTACAAAATATCATTAGAAAAAAATAGATATAATTGGTTAGAAGCTAGAAACAACTATTTTGTGTGCATTTGAGCTATGTTTAGTTCTTTTAATTTCCTAAACTAATTTATCCAATGATTGCTTCATTCTTA
Organism: Anisodus tanguticus; assembly: GCA_034509755.1. Lineage (NCBI taxonomy): Eukaryota > Viridiplantae > Streptophyta > Magnoliopsida > Solanales > Solanaceae > Anisodus > Anisodus tanguticus. Next base: position 14,464,837 of record CM067544.1, read on the forward strand.
TAATGTACTTAGCTCTTTTTCCCTAAACTAATTTTCTCAATCATTAGATGAAGCCATAATTCATAAAATTAGTTGAGGGAAAAGAACTAAATTTCGTCCGATTATTGACATGTTGGTAAGTTTTGTAGTTTTCTATTTTTTTTTTATCAAGTATCGTCTAATTAAATTTATTGCTATCTTATTTATATTGCTTTCTTATTTATTAGAGGAAGTTTATCTCTCTTGAATGAGCATTTTTAGCACTGGCCATTACTTACAGACTGAGTAAATTCACAAAAAACTAGTACTCCAATAAAATATGTGTTTTATTTTGTGAATGAATAATTTCAATTTTTGTTCTCTTTACAAGTCCAAAAGGTCCTATGTGGCTTTCACCATTAGTGAGAGGGGCTTATTTTATTTTTAAAATTCGTGCGAGAGTACATTTGAGATAAAAGATAACGTGAGGAGTATTAATCAACTAACATGTTAAAGAAGGACAAATGTGAGATAAATTAAGTGATTATTTATAGTATAAGAATAACTTAACTACTGAAATACTTAATTGTAAAATTAAGTGATCCTGAATGTAAATAACTAAACTTGTGAATCTCTTAACTTCCTTCCTCAATTCTGACCATATCATCTTAGACTGTCAGTCTTGTTTTACATTGCTACATAGTTTTAGAAAATGGCCAACAAGTCCTCGGCGTAACATAGTCGACCGTAAGTCGAGAAGTCGAGTATAAAAAAAAAATGGCCAACAAGGTCTCCGATTTCTCGGATCTGATCCAACGTGTCAGTGCTTCTTGCTTGCTCCACCCACATTAACGGCCACATCTCCGATGCTCTTGACGGTGACCAATCTGAAGATGACAAGTACACTACCGAAGACGACACACCTTATGGAAACTCAGGAAAAGTTGCAAAATTTTGAGTTAAAAAATGAGGAGACGAAAACTGAGAAAGTAATTGAAATGGAAATGCTGTTAGGTGAAGTGTTCGACGCAGTGTCGGCAATGAAGAAGACTTACGTTAGTCTACAAGAAGCGCATTGTCCTTGGGATCAGGATAAAATGCCCGTGGCTGTGATATCTGAACTGAAAAGGCTTGGAGTGTTGAGAGAAAGATACCGACGCAATTCCCGTAATGGAAGAGGTGAATGGAGAGAAAGATACCGACCCAATTCCCCGAGAGAAGTGGTAGCGCCTTATGAATCCGCTGTGGATGAATTGAGGCAACAAGTAAAAGCAAAAGAAAATGAGATTAATGATTTGAAGGAAACCACGTTGCTAGTAGTGGAAAGAAAAATAAGTCGAAACGAAAAGCTACTTGCAGCAGTCAAGCACCAGTTAATATGTTGCCTGCACCTGACTTGTTTGAAGGTACATTGAGCTTAGTAAAAGAAGCTTCAAAATCATTTACACGATTTCTCCTTTCTTTGATGTGGTCTGCCAACTGGGACATTGCGGCTGAAGTTAGATCATATTGAATTGAAGTGCGTGACCATCTGATCTAAAAGCTTAAGCTGTTAGATAGAATACACTTTTTAATATTTGATGATATTCTTAACACGCTCCCTCACGTGCTGACCTGATTTTTTCATGGTCCAAACACGTGAAAATTCTTTTTGAGAATAGGTGGCGGTGAGGTTCGATTCCAGAACCTTTGGCCTGCTCTGATACCATATTCAAGTGTGTGACCATCTGATCTAAAAGCTTAAGCTGTTAGATAGAATACACTTTTTAATATTTGATGATATTCTCAACAGATCCATCGAAGCTGCTGCATCCAACAGCACTACACCTACAGCGGATCCACGCGAAATACGCACTGGAATCTTATGTGAACTGTAAAATGTTCCAAGGGTTCGATCACGAGACGTTCTATATGGATGGAACTTTGCATCATTGCTCAACCCAGACCAGCACTGTCCGTGAGTGTTCTACACAGTACAGAGACGTGAAAGCAATGGACCCAATGGAACTTTTCAGAATTCTTCCAACTTGCAGTTTCGGGAACTTCTGTTTCAAGAAGTATTTGGCCATTGTGCATCCCAAAATGGAGGAGTCTTTGTTTGGTGATTTGGAGCAGAGGTGTCAGGTATTAGCTGGGAGCCATCCGAGGAGTCAGTTTTACGGGGAGTTTCTTGGGCTAGCAAAGGCAGTCTGGCTGCTGCATTTGTTGGCCTTTTTCATCGGATCCTCCACCAAGTCATTTTGAGGCGAGTAATGGATCCGAGTTTCATCCGAAATACATGGAAAGTGTAATGAAGTATTCCATTTCCATGGGGATAGGAGGGAGAATGAGTATGGGTCTAGTTGTCGGGTTTCCAGTTATTCCCGGGTTTAAGCTTGGAAATGGATCAGTTGTTAAGGCTAGGGTTTATTTAGTCCCCAAAAATGGGTTTAAAGTTTTTGTGATGGACATAAATTAGTCCATGCACTACCTGCTTTGTCTATGTATTAGTTGTACTAGTTAGTATCAAAATAAAAATAAGATACATTTGACTTGAGGATTGTTTCTGTGCATTAACAATGATGGCATGTCTTTTGTTTGCCGGTGAACTTCAAAAGGTTAGTATAACTTCCGGTAGACTTAAAAGTGTAACTTTTATTCGTCTATGCAAAATGAATCTATCACCTAAATAAGGGGTATCTTCAAACCTTAAATTCCTTTGTTACTCTTTGGTCCATTCACTGTTTTTTTGCAGTTTTTGGTACAACTTCGCGTATGTTCATTTTTTTTTCTTGTTACTGATACAGTAAGATAATTTTGGATTGAGTTTATGATGCTTCGAGTAAGTTAATAAAATCCCCTTTTTGGGGGACTAGGCCATCGGGTAGAAATTCTGGATATATATGTATGACGTTCATTTTCTTTTCAAGATCACTGCTTTTTGAGTTTTTTCTTATTCTCAAAGCTCGAGGATGAGTTCAACAATGTTTCTCTTCAATTTTATAGATTGATAGCTTGTTTTCTATTACTGATCCTATCAAGAAGGTAGTTTCACGGGGAATGAGTAGACAACATTGATCTTAAGAAGAAACAATGTTAAGGTTAAGCTCTGGAAGATAGACTGTTTTAGTCTGTTTGCGGTGCTCAATTTTTTCAACATGAGTCTGCAATGTCTCCAATTTGCTTTGTGCTAAACCAGATTCTGTTATTTTGCAATTTGTTCATTGCCCATCTGCATAAGCTACAGAGTGCAGTGTCTACTATCTCAAGATCATTGCTGTTATCTTCTTTTGGAGTAGACTTCCCTTGTGCATGAGTCTTGAATCCACTGACTATCTACTTTCCTTAGGCTCAGAACTGGTACTGACAACAAAGACAGAGACCGGAGAATGGAAGTGCTAGTTATTCTTACTTCGCTCAATACTATCATCATGGTGTACATATGGTGATGACTGGATTTTCGTAGTAATAAACCCTTAAAGTCCATATCACGCTAGAGTAAATAATTAAACATGGCTTCCAGTGTTGATGGCAGTGAGGAATTCATCCAAACATTTCAGCATGTCTATAGGTGTAATATGCTGCTCAGTTGAACTGGCTGTTGAAAGGAGAGCCTTGGCGTAACTGGTAAAGTTGCTGCCATGTGACCAGGAGTTCATGGGTTCAAGCCGTGGAAACAGTCTCTTGCCGAAATGCAGGTAAGGTTGCGTACAATAGATCCTTGTGGTCCGGCCCTTCCCGGACCCCACGCATAGTGTGAGCTTTGTGCACCGGGCTGCCTTTTTATTTGTCCTGACTGTTGTTGGGATGATGCTTCAAATGTCTACCTTCCCACGTTCTTCTTCAATCTTTAGACTGCTATAACGGGGTTGGAAGGCAAAATAATTGATTGAGTTGAGGTGGTTGAGTTGTTGTCTTCAAAGAATTTGTCATTGCTCTTGTGAACTTTTCATGGTTATTGTCTTTGACGTTTCATTGAACATATAGGGTTCTATTTTAGCTGGAAGCTTATGCTCTTTCTATAATGTAGACAAACAAAAAGATTTTAAAGAAGACAAACTTTCCGCGTAACTTCTTCCTGGTAGGTTAGTTGGATTTCTTCTTTCTATGCTGTATTTGTTTTGTTTAAACATGCCGTAGCAATTCTGTCTTACTTCTATTAATTTGATTTTGTTTCCCGTTCGACGCTGCATATTCTAGATGCTTCATTTATAGGAATGAATCTTATAAACATCAAAATAAAGTCTCATAAATGTAGTATAGTCATTGTTAAGTGTCCCCACATTGGTTCATAGAATGAGCTTGTTATCTTCTTATATGGTCTTTTGCATCCTTAACTCATGAGATAGCTTTTTAGGTTGAATTAGGCCCAAGGTCCATTTCCTTAACATGGTATCGGAGAAAGACCCCATCCCCGTTGTTGTGTTTTCCAATATTGAGCGCCCATGCCATGTTAGTTGTCAAGCTCAATGTGGGACTCCTGTGTGTGTTAGATGTCCAGTCATGAGAGTCGGAGGAGTGTTAAGTGTTCCACTTGGTTGAGAGATCGGACTGTTGTATCCCTATATAGTCGTGGGCAATACTCATGTTATGGAGTTAACTTTTATGGTTGAGTTATGCCCAACGTTTATTTTTAACAATCATAAAGTAATTCAAAAGACTTCATAAAGAAAAACAAAAAAAGTACTTCAAAAGATTTGAGTATTTTTGTTATTATTTATAAGATTCAAAGTTATTTTAATCAACAACAAGCTAGAGGAAGATGCAACTGAAATGTGGAATATTGAAAGTAGAGATGGTAGATAAACAAAGAAGGAAGACAATATTTATACTCTCATGGACGCTCTTCCAGTATGTTCTGATTCAATTGGATGATGCTCCCTTTTGATTTTAAGATCAGCCAACAGATTGTCGTCATGCACCCATGTCTGTAGAGCAAGGAGGAGATTTATGCTTTATTCCTAGTTATATGAAGTGAAAAATTCACCCGATTGCTCTGTTTTTACCACAGATGTCTCCTGTTTCTCTTTCATCTGCTTGAACAAGTTCTCCAAATTCTTTTTTCATGAACTTCTTCAGAAGTACCTTAACTTTCATACTGTTTCAAAAAAGAAGTATGTTAACTTTCATACTGAATGGATTTTTCTTCTGATGATTCCATCAATATCAGCAACCTGCATATAGGTGGTCTGTATTTTAGTGTATGATCATATTCTTATAGGCAAAAAAAAAAGAAATGGTTTGATCCTTCATTTGTAAGTTCTTCTGCAAGTTTGTCTTTTAGCTATTTTAGTCATGAAGCACAATTGCTAGAAGGTGCAACAAGCTGATGACTAACCAGGAAAGTCGTATTCATGTTGCCTACTCTGCTCCTGCGTCCCAACTAGGGGTGGACATATATCTGTTTATATCCGAAAAATATGAACCGAATAAAATTCGTTTTTGTAAAAAAAAAACCGAATACAACTTTTTTTTAAAAAGAAACCGATATGTTCGGTTTATATCGCCGAACGTATCGGATTATATCAGTTTTTTTAGTGGGATGGGCCGAGTCGGGTCGGTGATTTTTTTTTAAATTGAATTTTCAAAACTGAAATTGACATTCACACCTACACTATCATGAAATTTCGACGTTGAAATATATTGTGTATCGTGAGATGTTTACTAAAGAAAAAAGAAAATTAGAAATCGATTTGGGGGGAAACACAAATTGATTGGGAAAAATGACGTATTTCTAAAAATTGGCTGCGCCAAACCGCCTTTTGGCGGTTTGACCGGCCCCGTCTCGAAAAAATATCCAAAAAAAAAAAAATCGAGTAAAACGGACATCCGAGCGCAGAGTTATGACCATTTAAAGTTTTACCAATTTACAACTACTTTCTCTCCCTACATTTTATGTCAATGCTTCCTGATATGTTAATCAAGTTCATGGCGCATGCGACTTCCATAAAATCTTCATAGATTGACTTCAATGACTATGATTCAAGACATAGTAGTAGCATAAAATAAAAAATAATAAAAAATATATATTTAATTCAATTTTTCGGATCGGTTCGTATCCAAAAATAAAAAACCGAACCGAATCACTAAATCCTGATTCGGTTCGATTTTTCAAAAAATCATTTAAAAAAAATTGAGAAAAAACCGAACCGAAAATTCGGTTCTGTTCAGTTTTTTCGGTTCTCCCGTGTTTTGCCCAACCCTAGTCCCAACCTGCTTGTCACATCCCCATAGATCAAAAATCAACTTAATCAATACAATTTCCTCTCCGATCTCCATCAGTTGCCGAGGATTTATCATTTTGAATCAACTTGAACTGACCTTCTACCTTCTTGGTTCCAGTTTTATTGTGATATCTTGGCTTACTAGATTTCAGCTTGATGGTTTCTTTTGTTAATATGTTCTTTTCTTCCACATGGATGGATTTTATCATCAAGGTGTGATTCATGAAATCTTATTTCAGTAAATTGGAAACGTTGACTAGCGCCTTTCTAAAGCAGAATCAATGGTTCAAAATGCCTACTCATTATCTCATCATGATCATCAGAACTAAGAGACACCTGAGCTAAGAAATGAAAATTGTATATTTGCCCTCATGTTTGTATGGGAAAGCTACTTATTATACTCTCCTTATTTAGATGCACAATACCTTAGTTGGCTTTAGATGTTTGATTGTAAGCAATGCTACCTTAGTTGCACCCAAGACCGTCCTGTTTGTTCATGATAGGTATTCTCTTTCTGACCCCTCAACATATCTAGTATCATAGGTAGAGTAATATCTCCAGTTTTCTCATCCTGGCATTGCGTTTGTTGTGGAACTTGAGTTAATTTATGCTCTACAACTTAAAATTATTTTCTGGATAAAACTTAACCTGACATCAGATTTTGACAAATACTGCAAAACTCTTTCTATACACTGAAACTGAAAGAAATAATCCCTTAATTATTTTCATTGATTGAAAGACTATATATATAAGTTACATATTTCCATAATAGGAGAATCTTATTTCTATTCTACTCCTAAAACCTTATTCTACTTGAATACTAACTATACATTTATGGTAATACAAATATTATGGTAAGTGTACAATACTAATTACATTACAACATTACCTAAACTAAGATACTATAATACTACATAATTCTACATGGTACAAGGGGAAAACCGAGAGCCAAATATACACATGTATATTGTGTATATTTAACACACCCCCGCAGTCATAGCGGACGGTCTTCGAACGCTGAGACTGTCCCTAAAATATTCAAAAAGGACCGAGGGATTGTAAAGATGTCGGCAATTTGATATCTTGACGGGACATGACAGACGTGTACCTGACCATGAGCAACCTTTTCGCGGACAAAGTGAATGTCCATCTTGATATGCTTAGTGCGCTGGTGCTGAACCGGATTACCAGAAAGTTAGATGGCACTAACATTATCGTAATAAACCAAGGTTGCTTTCTGAATGGGACAGTGAAACTCCAAAAGCAAATTACGTAACCAACATGATTCCGAGACTACATTAGCTACCCCTCGATACTCGGCCTCGGCACTGGATCGGGATATGTCGACTGATGTTTTGCCGACCATGAGACCAGTACCAAGAAACATACAATAGCCAGACGTAGACCGTCTGATGTCCGGACAGCCACCCCAATCAGCATCCATATACGAGACAAGTGTGGATGTCGAGGAGGGATATAAATGCAAACCATAGTCTAGCGTACCCTGAATATACCGAATGATGCGTTTGAGTGCATTCATGTGCTCAACTCTGAGATCATGCATAAACAAACACACCCGCTAGACAACATACGTAATATCTGGCCTCGTGAATGTAAGATATTGAAGGCCCCTGCAACACTGCGATAGCGGGTTGGATCCTCGTATAGTACGCCGGCCACGACACTAAGCTTGGGCTTAGTATCAACTTAGAGTGGAAGTGGACTTACAAGATGACATTCCAGCCCTCTCAATGATCTCAGCTGCATACTTCCTTTGAGAGAAGAACAACTCACCTGCATGACGAGTGATAGCAATCCCCAAAAAATAGCTCAAGGCCCCCAAGTCTTTCATAACAAACTCAGAGCTGAGCATTGTCATGATAGACTGGCGTAAGGCATCGGAAGAGGCAGTCAAAATAATATCATCCATATATAACATAATATAGGCCAATGACGAACCACGACGGTAGATGAACAAGGAATTATCCGACCTGTTGTGAGTGAACCCAATAGTCGAAACATAGTCTGCAAACCGCGTATACTAGGCCCGTGGAGACTGCTTAAGCCCATATAAGGACTTCTTCAACAAACAGACATGATGAGGATGTTTGGGATCCCTGAATCCCAAAGGCTGAGTCATATAGAATGTTTCCTTGAGATCACCATGTAGGAAATCATTCTTTACATCTAACTGATGAATAGGCCATGCTTTCGAAAGAGCCAAGCTAAGCACAGTGCGAATGGTAGCTGACTTGACCACCGGACTAAACGTCTCACCACAATCTACACCAACCTGCTGAGTCTTACCATCACCCACAAGCCGCGCCTTATGTCGGGAAAATGAACCATCTGAATTTTTCTTATGAGCAAAAATTCACATAGACATGATAATATTAATACCAGATGGACTGGGCACCAACTCCCACGTCTTATTATCAATAAGAGCATTATATTAATCGGTCATAGAAATTTTCCAATTCGGGTCATGTAAGGCAGACACATGATTACGGGGTAAGGGTGATTTAGGGACATTAGAATGTAAATTAAAATATCTTTTTGGTTTAAAAATACCTCGTTGACTACAAGTGACCGGTCTATGACTCGAGGAAGAATTAGGCGGATTTTGGGAATTTTTTGGGGGCTCGGGACGGACTGGCCAGCAGGCAGTCGGCCTGCCGGCCCAACTCGGTAAACAGACGTGCAAGAACTGGACCAGTTCCGACCAATGGACTGTCCCAATCGCTGAAACTGGCCCAGTGACTGTACTGGGAATTGCAGTGTGTGACGGACCAGTGGGACCAGCGGGCAGTGGGCCCGCTAGAGAATTTTGGGTGCGGGATACGTCCGAAAAATAGTGAATAATATACGGGGATATACTATTATCCAAAAAATTATACGAACCAAGAACGGGAGTGTTAACCTTAGCAAATGGAAATTAGGATTCATAAAAAATTACATGGCGATTAATGATGATTTTATTAGAGGATAAGTCAAAGCATTTGTAACCACGATGATTAGACGAAAAACTCAAAAACACACACGGAGTAGACCGGGCCTGAAGTTTGTTAATTATGGTGGACGGGAATAACGGATAACACAAACACCCAAAAATTCGAAGATGTGAATACGAAGGAGTATTATTATATAAAATATGAAGGGGGGAAAATATGTCAAAACTTTGGAAGGAATTATATTAAGGAGATATGTAGTCATTTATAGAGCATGATACCAAAAAGACGGGGGTACGGAAGCATGAATTAATAAAGTTCGGACAATGTTATTTATGGAACGAATTTTGCGTTCGGCTTTCCCATTTTGTGAAGACGTATGAGGACAAGAAAAATGAAAATTGATCCCATTATTAGCACAAAATTCCCGAAACACCCCATTGTCATATTCTTTGCCATTATCACAGTGACTATTTTTGATTTCTTGTTCGAATTGAGTTTTAATGAATGCTCTAAATTTTAAGAAGACGGAAAAACTTGAGATTTTTTCGCTATCGGAAAAGTTCATAAAACTTAGAATAATCATCCAAAAAGAAAACATAATACCGATGACCCAAAGAACTAAGAACAGGAGACGTCCATAAGTCGCTATGAATAATATCAAATGACATTAAAGTATGAGAATTTGAGTCTACAAATGGCAACCTAACAATTTTTCCTAAAGAACAAGACTGAAAATTTGGAGTACTACTCGTACCCTTACATGAAATAAAATTATTTTTATCTAATGACGACAAAATAGACGATCCCGGATGACCAAGACGAGCATGCCACAAGGAAGGAGAAAGGGCTGCAAATGCGGATGGCAAGACTTGACTCGATGGACCGGAATTGGGTGTGATAGAATAAAGATCTCCCCTACTATCACACCTCATGAGAGGACTTCCCGTCTTGAAATCCTTCATAGAGAAACCAAATGGATCAAATTCAATAGAAACGGAATTGTCAGTAGTGAATTAACAGACATAGACTATGTTTTTAATCAATTTGGGGGCATGTAGGGTGTTTTTAAAGATAAGAGGTGGATGAGGGGGAGATAAAGTTTTATGACCATAACCACGAATTGGAATAGAATTACCATTACCAATAATTATGCCGCGAGGGTTGCACAAATTGGAATAAGACGAGAGCGTACCTGAATCGGATGTCATGTGGGTAGTGGCACTAGTATCCATATACCAATTTGGGTCCGGAGGATTTAAACCAAGCGTGTGCATTGCGGCTTCGATGTCGGTAGACGTGGGTGCCGCTGTGTGATAGGCTTGCGGGGGTCGAGGCCTAAGTACCCCTTCTTGCTGCCTCAGCCCAGAAGATTGACTGTAAGTGGACCAGGGCGTGGTGGGCTCGGGATCGTTCTTTGGGCACCCACGCCGGTGGGGCGAACCATGGCTTGGCCCAAACTGTGGCTGTGGGGCCCACTGCCATGGAATAGGGGGCCACTGTAGGCCTAGAACTGCTGTTGCTGACCACTGCGGGGGCCACCACCGCCCCCACTATTCTGCCGGCTGCTACCGTTGTTGCCGCCGCGGTTCTTGCCATTATTTTTCTTATTTCCACCCTTTTTGCCACCACCGTTGTTGCGGTTTTGGCCCGAGTTGTTGGAATCGGTAGGATAAACCGTGGACTCGGTCATCATGACTACGGGACTAGAACCGGTAGCTGCCCTTTTTGCCATGCCTGCTTCTTCGAGTGTAAGTGTAGAACGAGCCTGATAAAATTGCGGAAGCGGATTGCTTTGCCGAAGAAGCGTTCCAACACCATTATAGGCCTCGGAGAGGCCGAAAACCATTTGGAAGACCAAACGATCATTTGAAATTGGGGCGGCAACGTTGCGAAGTTGGTCCGTCAATTCCTTCAATCTTTTGCAATAAGCCGAAACGTTAGGGAAATCTTCCATATTGACGTGGGAGAAATCCTGCTCAAGAGTAACAGTTCTAGAATTTTGATTATCTTGGAATATATCATGCAGTCTATCCCAAGTCTCCTGTGCCGTAGCGTCAGGCTCAATAATTATTTGCAAAAGGTCGGTAGAAATTGTGGAATATATCCACTGGAGGACAGTGGCATCAAGAGTCGTCCACAACTTAGGATCATCCTCGCGTTTTGGCATCTCTGTAGCCTCAGGAGCTGCGGGGATTATGTGATGGATGACTTGATGCGATCGTGCGTGAATTTTGAACAGTTTGGCCCACGTCGCATATTGGACGTTTTCTATTTCAAGAACAAGAGTGATGTTATTCTTGATGTTAGAAACTGTAAGGGCAGGATGAAACGTGTTCCGGGATGTAGACATATTGATATAACAATATGTGATTGAGGGATTTGGGAGAAAAATTTGAGAAAAAATTGGGACTATGACTTGCATCTATATCCATTATCGGCCTCTACACTTATCTCGTATACCGATGCTGATTGAGTGGATGTCCAGATACCAGACGCTCCGCGTCTGGTTATTGCATTTGTCTTGGTGATAACTTGGTCTCATGGTCCGCTAAACGACATTTTACCTATCACGCTCTAGTGCAGAGGCCGAGTACCGAGGGGTGGCCAATGTGGTTTCTGAATCATGTTGGTTACGTAATCTTCTCTTGGAGCTTCACTTTTTCCTATTCAAAAAGCTATCTTGGTATATTGTGATAATATTAGTGCCGTATATCTTTCTGGGAATCCGGTTCAACACCAGCGCACTAAACATATTGAGATGGATATCCATTTTGTTCGCGAAAAGGTAACTCTTAGACAAGTACGCGTCTTACATGTTCCTTCCAGGTATCAAATTGCATACATCTTTACAAAGGGTCTTCCCTCGGTCCTATTTGGAGATTTTAGGGACAATCTCAGAGTACGAAGACCGCTCGCTATGACTGCGAGTGTGAAAATATACAAGGATATACACGGTATACATAGCCGTGTATATCTCTATTTTGGTAACATATTATTTGTATTATTTGTATATAATTAGCATTGTGCACTTACCATAATTGTAGGATTCTTGTACAACTAGAATATGGTTTTGGGAGTAGAATAAGAATAGGATTTTCCATATTATGGAAATTGTAAATTATATATATATACTCTTTCATTAATGAAAATAATCAAGGGATTATTTATTTCGATCCTAATTTTTTGGGTTACCTTTAGATGATCAGTCGAGAAATAAATATAGAAAAAATTTGTTAAATAGCTGAAGAGATTTGCAATTCCGAGACCAAACTATCATTTGGCTATATCTTCTTTTTTTTTTCATACCGAATAGAAAATGACAATAAAAATTGGAGACTCCTAAGCTTATCCTGTAATACTAAAAAACCTATGGATGATTTGTGGTTGAAACTGCCTTAGAAACTTATTATATGTGAGTAATATTATTCCATTGTTAATTTAGATATCCGTTTATTGCACACAGAAGGGAACAAAATTTTGAAAAAAGAGAGACCGGATCATATTTGTCATATAATCTTTCACTTGTATATTGTCCTTTTCTATCCTAACTACAAAATTATATATACAAATTTGGTCAACTATTTCTAAACTGTATTTAGGAGAGACTCCTATATCTAATCATGCACCTATATACTCTTTCCAATCCATTCTCAATGCTGTCAAGTTGAAACTTAATAATTTTCAGCCTGATTTCCATATTCATGACTTCACATAATACTCCTCTTATACACCAATCTTGAAATCAATGACCAAGATGACTTAGGCTTCCAGACGGGCACACACAAGACAGACAAGAGCATTTGAAAAATTAGAATGCATGATGTATTGTCTTTTCTCATTGCCCTAATCACAAATGTTGTTTCCGGATCTGCAGGTAGGAACATTGATCCTTCAGTGTCCTTTGCTTTAAGGACAAGACTAATCTTTTTGCTGAAAGAGGCGAATATGACTATGTTGACTTCTATGTTTGAATCTTTCTTTTTCCTTATATCCTTATGATGGATGAAAATCATCTTAAAACCATTTTCCATGTTGGGAGAGGTGAGGCAAGATGAAGATCATCAACAAATTTGTATAGGTATTCCAGAACAAGTAGAGTACTGTAGATAGTCTCTGTTGTTGACAAGGGAGTTTTAATAAAATTAGTGGTCTAAATTTAAATTTTAATCTGAGGCCTTAGTATATGCACATACATAAAAAAATTAGTGTTGCCTTTTTTTTCCGTACTTGTTGTCTTTTACTTCACATAGTAATATTAATATTTATAGTAGTGAGGATTAATTCAATTTAATAAGATGTTAGTCATGTGTTTTAAATACATCACCTTAGATGTTATTGTAAAAATTTTATTTAATAATATGAAAGTTTAAGTAATTTAGTTCAAAGTTCTAAAATATTTTTCTTAAATAGTAAATAGTTTTCTTTCCTTTTATTATATAAATTTTGCACTTTCTTTTTTCCATCTTCAATAATGTCTGAGGAAATAATATCATAAAAAAAAATATTGGGGCCTCAAAAGTTGGAGGGCCTAAACGAAAGATTTACTAGCCTCACCCTTGAGCCACGAATGTTGATGTAGTAGATTCTTCCAGTGTCTTTAGTTTGTTGAGAATCTCATCCACTCTTTGATTGTGTGGCCTACCGGACAAACTGATTGATCTAATGTGGCAAGAAGTAGTAGCCATGGTTGTTAGGGTAAATAATGAATCTTGGGCCTAACTCAATCCCAAAAGCTAGCTTGTAGGGTGAAGATTGTTCAAGTATGTTCTCATTTCATATCTGATGTGGGACTTTTAACAGTTAGTGTTTCTGTGAGAAAATCTGAACTTTGTGATGAACAATAAGTACCAAAAAGGTAATTTATATAAGCAAATAGAAATTCAAGGAGAGATAATGTGCCCATGTGGGTATCTCTTGGAATTTGGTAAATTGTTATGCATTTAGCAAACAAAAGCTCTAATAATTAGTCATTCTTTTAACTATTCAGAGTTATCTAAATGAATAAATTATGTGGCTTTGCCTTCATATGGGGTTCAATTACAGGTTGTGCTTCCCTAACTACTAAGCACTGTCGCATCTCTTGGTGGTGCAAACAAGATGCTAACAACGTGGCTCCATTAAGGCTGTCTCGTTTGGAGGAGCTGATGTTCATTAATAACACAAAATACAAATGAGAAGATCTGAAAAGAGATTTTGGCCAATATTCAAATGGGCATGTTGTGTATATTTAATTTATACACGTATGTGTGGTTGTTTGTCATATTTGATTTGAAAACGGAAAACTATTAATTACTAAATTACACCATGGCTAGTGGGTAAAGTTATTGCCAGAAATTCCTTAGCAACAGGTTATTTCTTATTTTTTTATGGTTGCACACTGGAAACCAAAGATGCAGTGTTCAAAGCAATGTAGGCAATATGGAGGATGATGTATTATGCATTATTTAAGGAATAGGAATTCACATATTTTATGGTCAATTGATGACAAAGGGGCTTTAAATTAACATTTTCCTAGCCACATTTTGGCTTGATCAAGTTCTGCTTCAAGTCTATAATTCGGAAGCATGCTAGGGCATCGTTTTCAAGGACTAGTAGATTTACTGGGAGTAATGCAACTAAGCTTGCTGAGTGAAGCCACTTTACTCGTACATATAAAACTGATATTGTTTTGAGTAAAGTGGTATGATTAATTGCTCCGTTAATTTGTTCAAAAGAACATTTTGTTGGCTGCTTTGCCTGTCATCTGATGCCAAATCCTTGTGTTGGTGGCCTCAAAGCTTGTATGTCAATCTTGATTTTGTTTAATTTGGCTGGGGAGCTTGAGGAAATTTAAGGATATAAGATAATCTTCTTGATTAGGTCTACCGCTTCTAATGAACTCGAGAAGGAATTCAAACATATAATGAATCATACACGGTCAAGTTACGGTGATCTCATAGCTAGTTGTACTATTAACTAAAGATAAGCAGATCATGAACTATATTATCTAATTTATTTGTGATGCATATCTTGACTGCACAGTTCAGGTTTAAGGGAGGCTGATCGAGGGGACTCAGGCTTTTGATCTGTCTTTATAGCGGGAGGTTTCTTTTATGTAAAGAGCGTGTTGGGGAGGCCAGTGTTGGGGAGGCCAGTTGAGCTTATTAACACCTAGGGTCACTGTGCAGAGTAACTGTCAGCAGATCTCCAGAAGCCTTTGTAGCGAGCACTTATGGTGAAGCTGCCTCGACTCGGACCTCATTGTTTGCAGTTCATGTAATGGATTAGCCTCACTCTTAAGGTCAACTATTTATCCATCTAAATTCAATCTGGAAATGTATAGGGAACTTACAAAGTAAGACTTGGTGTGAGATAGAGAAACATAGCTATGTCAGATAAGGAAAAACAACAACAACGAGATGTTTCATTGGTTTGATTTACGAAGCCAATTTTGCAAAGAGAGTATGTAATTGATGTCCTATGAGTTTTATCTGTTTCAAGTCCCCGCTAGTTTTAAGAGAACCATTTCGACGAATATTTTGGGCTATTGGTGAATTACACACACACATATAGAGATGAAATTGGTCTATATTCATTCACTTGAATTGTGTATTTCTAGCATAACTACAAAACTGTTTATATACAATTTACAATGTTTGGAATAACAACTGCTAGATTAGCAGGAGAAAATATTGAGGAGCGAACTTCTAGATCTAATCAGACGCCTAAATGTTGCGTCCAATCCATCTTCAAAGCTGTCAAGGTAAGCCTCAAAAGTTTCCAGCCTTGTTTCCAAGCTCATGTTTTCTTCTTGGCATTCAGATGCTATTCTTTCTTTTTGTACCAATCTTGAAAGCAATGACCATTTTGATGGCTTAGGCTTCAAAAGTGGCACACACAAGAAGGACAAGATCATCTGAAAAAATGAAATGCACACTGAATTAGCTTCTCTTAGTCCTCTAATTACAGCTATTGTATCTTGATCTGCATCTAGTAAGACCGATACTTCAGTCTCTTGATCCATTTGCTTCAAAGACGAGACTATTATTTTGGCGCCCCTCTTGATCTTCTTGATGAAAGAGGTAAATCTTTCAACGCTGTCGTCTGTAGTTGAATCTCCTTTTCTCCTTCTGAGAGATGATTGTAGATCTCTTACATTATGTTTACATTGTGAGACAAGTTCTCTTATTGTGCCACAAACATCAAGAAGCCTCACCGATTTATCCAATAAATCGTCAAGCCATTTAGCATTTAGACTCAGAGAGAGGGCTTGAAGGGTTTGAGGCAAGTTGAGAAGATCGTCTATGCACTTGTACGATTTCTCCAAACCGATTAGACCATTGCTCAGAGCTGCTGGTGCAACTGATACTTCCAATGATTTGAGCTTGTTGAGCTCCTCTTCAACTCTCTGGATGGTAGGGTGTGATCTGCCAGGCAAACTGATTGATCGAACGTGATTGGGTTTTGAAGAAACGGTTGCCATTTCTTATGTTTTTTTCTTTGATGAGGGGATATTTGAAACTGGTGATGGAATTGAAGCATCAGAGTTGGTATTTATAGGCAGAATACAATAGGAGGAGACAAGATGAGCAATTGCCTAATTAAATCAGCATGTGATGGCACTGCTGGATCTTTTTGCAACTTGTACACCTGTTACACTTTTGGCCAACAAAAGGTTCTACTGATTACTTTCATTAGTTCTCTTAGTTATTGGTGAACGTGAGGCATATAATAATCATGTGGATGCTTACAAGATTTGATCCTTTCTGTCTCCTGAAATGGTGCCAATATTGTGACACTTAACATTTTGTATTGATATTATTTGATCGAAGATGCAGACACTTCAAGAAGCCTGCTTTATTTGTTTAGTTGAGATTAGGTTTTATCACTTACTAGAACACAGAATATTAGATAATTGAGATAGGGATCTTACAGAGTAGTGGAATATTCTAAGCTGTGAGGACTTTTAAAAGGGGTTAGTAGATCAAATATATAAATTCAAAATGCACGACTGAAGTTTATTTTGTGAAACTGTGCACGTATGGAAGTTTGTTTTTTTGAATTTGCTCGACAAGGGACTATGAGAATTTCTGTATAAACTTCTTGACTATGTGTAATGCTTTCAATAATTTTGAGAAGAAATATTGAGCTGTATTAATACCTTCAATAGTTTTATACTCTTCAATTTTGGAGAAGAAATCTAAACAATAAATTAGAAACAAATTAGAATTCGCAGTACGAAAAAGTTAGTTTTCTCTTGTTCAGGTCCCAACTCAATCTAAAATTTAGTTTTCTCCTGTTCAGATTTCAACATAGATTAGTTAACAATTTCTGTAACATAGGCTAAAATTATTCATCAATTTTGACTCATTTTTAGGTTTATCCTCTCTTTATTATAGAAGCAACGTCATACTTTTGAGCCTCTTTTTTTATGATCAACGAATTGGTAAATAAAGAAAAAAATATTATTATAGAGATGTAGGGATTGTAGGATTTTGTTGGGTTCAAAACACATAAGTAAGGCACACCGGAAGTTTAAAATTTTGTTCTTTCTTACCCCAACAATTTCTTCTGGTATGGTTATATGACAATAAAAAACCTGTAACATAAAACATGAACACTTACAGGTTAATAAATTTGGAGTCTTTACTTAGGGATTATACACGACTGTCCCTTCGACTACAAGCACTATGCTATGGTGTATTCCTCTGTCAAGAAAGTCAGGAAATCTAGGCAGAGGTTTGAGAGAGTTTCGTCCTAGACTCTAAGTCTAGAATTAGTTTATAGAGTTGGTGTGTTAATTAACAATTGTGAGTGCTGTATTTATAGTTGAAATTAGGGCAAAAATCTGATTAGGGTTGGGCGCTAAGCCTGATCCAAAAACCGAGGTGCAGTGGGCTAGTCTGACTGGGCCCACTGCCGGGTCGGCGTAGCCTAGCAGGCGCCGCGGCGCCTTACGTAAAATTATGTTTTCCCGTTTTCATTTAATATATATATCCAACACATTAAATCCAAAATCTAATTTTGATTTAATTAAATAATTTTCATCTAATAGAAATTATCCCATAGTTATTATCAATTTAAATATCTCGATCCCAAATAGAATATTTAATACTTTCTCAATACACCCTTAGATCAAAGAGACAATCGACATAGTGTGACCCTATAGGCCTTCATATATCGACACTAATCCAATTAAGGTCCATACGGAACTCCTAAATTGCGCCGTACGACGAACTTAATATATGAAATACGTTTACCTGAATCCAGCAAACATAACCTTTATGTGAGATGATAAATTCCTATCATTCGCGACACACTCGATCAAGCTTAGGATTTGTCATGTGTCTATCCAAATGGCTTGATCACTTTATCTCATCTATATTAGTCGACAACTAGAACATATTCTAAATATGTCTCTTACATTGGCCAATGACTTGGTAGACCTAATATCACTGAGAAGTTGAGTGCTCTCTCGAATATCCAATCGAGGAACGAATCCTATTCTTGGCTCAATTACCACCTTAATTTACATCATAATGTACCCAACACAAGCCGTGTCTTATCCTATAAGGAGTTTAAGCTTAGGACATGGTCAAAGTACATTACTCTGTTAACAAGGTGCGTATTGACCTCAAGTCAAAGGACCTTTATATCACACACGCTGATAACACTCTAGACATGTCGAACAAATAGTTTATCAGCAGGGTATACCAATACTTTTCAAAAGTATCCATGTGTTCATCACTAGTAACCATTACTAGTAGCAGGTGAGACATACTACATTCTCTAAGAATGTGATGCAGACCACATGTCGACTTATAACATATCATCGATATCTCATTCTCGATGATCATTAGTCGAGGCTATTTTAGAGTTACGCTCTATCATCAATATCTCACTCTATTGATGACAACGTAAGCTCAAGGGATGCACATTAATGAATAATTACAAATAATAAAATAATAATTCAATAATCGCAAATGCCATAAATATTAATATTATTAATAATACGAATGTGTTCAAGTACATTTGTCCCTAATAATGATTGTCTTTAGGACATACATACTTTCAATCTCTCACTTGGCCTAGAGCCAATCTCCGATGTATCTAATACCCATATTTTCAAAATGACTATTATGCTTAACTAAGCTTAATGGATTAATAAATGGGTCAGCTAGATTATCATATGTGGAAACATAATCTAATCTTATTTCTTCAGTTTCCACCATCTCCTTAAGTATGTGGTATTTTCTCGGTACATGCTTGTTTCTGTTTGTTGATCTTGGTTCCTTAGCTTGCGCAATCGCACCAGTGTTGTCACAATAAATTGTTATTGGACAAGTGGCACTTGGAACAACCCCTAGTTCCTTTAGGAACTCAGATATCACGACAACTTCTTTACCAACTTCCGATCCAGCAATGTACTCGGCTTCAGTTGTCGAATCAGCAGTTGTAGCTTGCTTGGAACTTTTCCAACTCACTATTCCGCCATTGAAAATGAAGGCATTTCCAGATTTAGATTTGAAGTCATCAAGATCTGTCAGGAAACTAGCATCAGTGTACCCAGTACACACTAGCTTTTCTTGTCCACCATAGACTAAGAAATATTCTTTAGTTCGTCTAAGATACTTAAGAATACTCTTGACTTCTTTTCAGTGTTGTTCCCCAGGATTCTGCTGGAATTTGAAAGTCATACTAAGTGCATAGGCCACATCTGGCCTCGTACATGTCATGTCATACATGATAGATCCTATAGCTGAAGCATATGGTATTCTTTTCATGCGTTCAAGTTCTGCAACAGTAGAAGGACTATCTTTCTTTGATAACTTGATGCCTTGACCTATAGGAAGACTTCCCTTCTTGAAGTTTTCCATAGAGAATCGTCTTAGCACTTTGTCTATGTATATGGACTGTGACATCCCCAACAATCTATTAGGTCTATCTCTATAGATCCTAATTCCAAGAATATAGCAGGCTTCACCCAAGTCCTTCATCATGAAGGTGCTGGATAACCATTCCTTGACTGATTGTATGAGAATCTTATTATCTCCCATTATTAATATGTCATCTACATATATAACAATGAAGACAATACTCCCTTCCTTGCGCTTACTATAAATGCAGGGATTTTCTTTGCTTCTAACAAAGTCAAACGATTTGATTGCTTTGTCAAAGCAAATATTCCAACTCCTTGAGGCTTGCTTAAGTCCATAAATGAAATTTTGTAGCTTGCATACTACTTTGAGCTTAGTCTTGGATGTAAAACCATCAGGTTGTATCATATACACCTCCTCAATTAGGTTACCATTGAGGAAATCAGTTTTAACATCCATTTGCCAAATGTCATAATCATAGGATGCAACTATTGCAAGAAAAATCCGAATGGACTTAATTTTGGCAACAGGTGAAAAGGTTTCATGATAATCGACCCCAGGTCATTGATTATAACTTTTAGCCATCAATCTTGCCTTATAAGTCTGTACTTTTCCATATGCATCAATCTTCTTCTTGAAGACCCATTTGCATCCTATGGGTCTAACCCCTGTTGGCAAATCAACCAAGTTCCAAACTTGATTGATGTACATCGAGTCCATCTTAGATTTCATGGCTTCTTGCCATCTCTGTGAATCAATGTCTAACATAGCTTCGTTGTAGGTTGTAGGTTCATCGTCATCAGGAATATCTATCTCATTGTGTGTTTCAACAAGGAGATTAAGTCTTTCAGGCGGACGATGAGTCCTAGTGGTCCTACGGAGTTGATTATTCTGTGTTTCAGTGTTTGTAGCATTCTGATTGTGAGAAGGTCTTTGTGTGCTGGACAATCCATCATCTTGAGAGCTTTCAGGAATGTCATTTTCATGTATTTCCTGAATGGAATGATGTACAACCATTGTATCATCTTCCATTGGTTGTGTATGAGAGCCTTGCATTTTTGCACTATCTCTCACAACACTCCCACTGGTTGAAGGGCGTACTCTAAGTACCCAATATTCACCAAATACTCCCACTGAATCCTTGTCTAGGTCTTTTGACAAGGGTTCAACTTCTGTGTTATCTTGTGGTTCTTGAATTTCTTCAAGTTCTATCTTATTGCAGCTCCGTTCCTTGTAGACATAGTATTTTTCAAGGAAAGTTGCATTTCTGGAAACAATGACCTTATGTTCTCCGGGAAGATAGAAGTAGTATCCCTTAGTTTCCTTTGGATACCCCACAAAATAATATTTCTCACTTTTAGATTTCAACTTGTCACCAAGCATCTTCTTTAGATATGCAGGGCACCCCCAGGGTCGCATATGTTTAAGTGCTGGCTTCTTGCCATTCCATATCTCATATGGAGTTTTCTCTACTGACTTTGAAGGAACTCTGTTCAGAATATAAATTGAGCTTTGCAATGCATATCCCCAAAGGTATGTTGGTAGAGCTGAGAAACTCATCATGGATCTAACCATATCTAATAGGGTTCGATTTCTCCTTTCAGCAACATCATTCATCTGTGGCGCTCCAGGAGGTGTCCATTGTGATTGGACTCCATGAAGCTTCAAGTAATCCAGAAATTCTTTACTTAAGTATTCACTTCATCGATCTGATCGAAGGGTCTTGATACTTGTTTCAAGTTGCTTCTGTACTTCTGACTTGTACTCCTTGAATTTCTCAAAGGCTTCGGACTTGTGTTTCATAAGATACACATGCCCAAACCCTGTGAAATCGTCTGTAAAAGTGATGAAGTAAGGGAAGTCTCCCTTAGCTTGAGTTGACAATGGCCCACATACATCAGTATGGACCAACTCAAGTACCTCTTTGGCTCGCACCCCTTTCCCAGAAATTGGCTTGTTGGTCATCTTTCCTCGTAAGCAAGATTCACAGTTGCCATAGGACTCTAAGTCAAATGGTTCCAGATAGTCTAACTTTCTTAATCTTGATATCCTTGATTCATTGATGTGACCAAGTCTACAGTGCCATAAGTAGGTGGGGTTTCTTGGATTACTTATCTTAGCTCATTTATTTTGCACATTGAAAATTTCACGACTACAATTTAGAACATACAAACCATCCACAAGCGTAGCATTTTCACAAACAAAACCATTAAAAGATAGTACATAACTTCCATTGGCAATAAATGAGGAAAACCCCTCAATGTCTAACACTGGGATAAAAATAATATTCCTCGTCAATAAGGGAACAAAATAACAATTATTTAGTTCTAAACAAAAGCCTGAAAGTAAATCTAGTTTATAAGTTCCCACGCGTTCAACATCCACTCGTGCTCCATTTCCAATACGCAGGTCTACCTCCCAAGGTCCAACCTTTTTGCTGTCAATCATACCCTGCACATTATTACAAATGTGTGAGCCCTAAAAGGTATCTAATACCTAACAGTGAGAGTTACTTATAGACATGTTTATTTCAATGACAAACATACCTTGTCCAGTAGAGCCAGGAGCACCTAGTGCTTTGCTTCCTCCTGGAGCTGTGCAGTCCTTCTTCCAGTGCCCCTTCTTCTTGCAGTTGAGGCACACATCTGAAGCTACCTTTGCCTTCTTCTGAACACCTCCTCTAGGTTTCATAACTGTAGGTGCAGCAACTGTCTTACCCTTCTTCTTCTGCATGTTCTTACCCTTGGGTTTGAACTTGCTAGAAGAGCCCACCATGAGTACGACTCTACCTTTAGAGGTAGATAATTCAAAGGTTTTCAACATGTTGTGAAGCTCTGGAAGACTTGCCTTGGTCCCATTCATATTGAAGTTCACAATGAAATTCTCAAATGAACTAGAGAGTGAATTCAGGATCAGGTTGACAGAGACATTTATAGGCATCTTCGTTCCAATCAAAGCCAACCTTTCTATCAGCCCAATCATCTTCAGAATATGTGTTGATACTTGACCCTCATCGTTCAGCTAACACTTGAAAAGGTCCCTCAACAGTTCATACTCCATTGTCTGAGACTGTGAGTCATAGAGACTATTCAAGTGTTCTAGCATTTCATTGGGGCCCATGTTTTCATGTTGCCTCTGTAACTCCAAGGTCATGGAGGACAACATTACACATTGTGCCGAGGTAGCATCGTCTAGATGTTTCTGATAAGTCACATTGTCAAACAGGGCATACTCAGCAGAATCTTCAGCAGGGACTGTGGGGAACAATGTGTCTAACACATACTCAATTGTTTCTTGTCTTAACACCAATCACAGATTTCTTAACCAGTCAGGGTAATTTGCTCCAGTCAACTTGTTTGTCTCGACCAACATTTTCAGTGACAGATTTGACATTTTGTATAAACTGAAGATATAGATAGACTTGAAATCAAACTCTAATATAATTTCTATTGAACACATTCGTTAACTAATTAACATGGCTTTTAGTTTAATTAGCTCCCGCTATTTTAATATACTCTTCGACCCTATGGAAGAATACAGACTCATATAAATATGGTCATAATGGGACAAAATCCAGGTTCATGCTATCTCCATGTTTGATGTGGATGATAACTTCAATAGCATAATCCGGTAGGTTTCCAAACCAATTACAAACAATTTATAACTCTTGTTTGACCGAATGTTCTAAACAATCTATCTGCGTCCCTCGGCTTGTCCGACACTGTGGCGCCAAGACATCCTAGGAAGTCAACCCCGTTATGCGATTGCAATTATGTATCTAAGTGAGTTTTGCCTTATTGAGCAAATACTGTGGTGTAAATACTCATGAATGTTTATCACTCACTTCTACATTTAACATGCATCTATGAAAGAGTCTGAGTCCTCGTAGACTTAGAGAAAATGCTGTGGCATAAATACTGATCTCGCCGAAAAGGATTTTGCACTATAATCAATTATAACGGACGACGCGTTCATTTAAAGTGAGACTTGTATTAAAATTTTAGGGAACATTTTAATTCAGGGGTTTAACCAAGATCAACTCTAGTATGCTATATCAAATAACATCTTAATGCAAAGTCTATTAAGCACTTATTGGGCACCGCCTGCCCTAGCATGATATTAAGCGGTTTAACAAATATTGGGCGCTGCTTACCCAGACAATTATTTGCGGACACTATTCTAGAAGTCTAAATGACAATCATTTAGCACATAAACAGTATACTTATCAAATATACGGTATAATAATAATCATGGGTTAAACATTCTGAACAATTTATTTTTGGACCGATGGGGTCGCGACGCTAATCATTAGAGTTGCGACGTCAGTGACGCAGAAATCCAAAATTCTACTTCTGTAATGCATTAGCGCCGCGACGCTCCACTATGGAGCCGCGACGCTGGCAAGGCATAAACCTTTTGGTTTCTATAGTTGATTAGGGTCGCGGCGCCTACTGTCCAGTAAGTCCAGAATTTTAAAATAAAGCATTAGGGCCGCGACGCACCACCATGTAGACGCGGGGCCGCCTTGAAACCTTAGCAAGCACCGCGATGCCCTACCATAGGGCTGCAGCGCCGACGTCCTGACAAAACATTTCTGTGTTGATTTTTCTAAAATTTTTCAAGCCCTAAATCCAATTTAGGGATCAAATGGCAGATCCTTTATCATCACCCACCAATATCAATAACGCACATATCGACCATCATCCATTCTTACCCGTTCTTTTCCGTGCACCGTGCAATGAGCCGGAATCCCACTTTTGGCTTAGTTCGAGTTAGAACGGAATGACTTCCTCGAGTTAGCATAGGAGATAATTTAGGGTGACATAAAAAGGTCTACTTTGTTCAGCCAAGATTTGTAGGATTTCAAGAAGCCTTGTTTTAATCCAATTTTATGTTTAACCCATATTATTATGTTATTCAATTGTTATATAACCATTGAACCAGCCTGGGCTCTGATACCACTGTAGGATTTTGTTGGGTTCAAAATACATAAGTAAGGCACAATGGAAGTTTAAAATTTTGTTCTTACTTACCCCAATAATTTCTTATGGTATGGTTATATGACAATAAAAACCCGTAACATAGCATGAACGCTTACAGGTTAATAAATCTGGAGTCTTTACTTAGGGATTACACGCGACAGTCCCTTCGACTGCAAACACTATGCTATGGTGTATTCCTCTGTCAAGAAAGCCAGGAAATCTTGGCAGAGGTTTGAGAGAGTTTCATTATAAACTCTAAGTCTACAATTAGTTTATAGAATTAGTGTGTTAATTAACAATGGGGAGTGATGTATTTATAGTTGAAATTAGGGCAAAAATCTGATTAGGGTTAGGCTCTAAGCTTGGCCCAAAAACTAAGGTGCAGTGGGCCGTCTGTCTGGGCCCACTGCCGGATCTGCACCGCGCGCCTTACATAAAATTTTGTTTCCCATTTTTATTTAATATATATATCCAGCACATTAAATCCAAAATCTAATTTTAATTTAATTAAATAATTTCCATATAATAGAAATTATCTCATAGTTATTATCAATTTAAATATCTCGATCCCAAATCGAATATTTAATACTTTCTCAATACACCCTTAGATCGAAGAGACAATCGACATAGTGTGACCCTATAGGCCTTCATATATCGACACTAATCCAATTAAGGTTCATACAGAACTCCTAGACTGCGCAGTACGGCGAACTCAATATATGAAGAACGTTTATATGAATCCATCAAACATAACCTTTATGTGAGATGATAAATTCCTTTCATTCGCGACACACTCGATCAAGCTTAGGATTTGCCATGTGTCTATCCAAATGGCTTAATCATTTTATCTCATCTATATTAGTCGACAACTAGACCATATTCTAAATATGTCTCTTGCATTGGCCAATGACTTGGTAGACCTAATATCACTGAGAAGTTGAGTGCTCTCTCGAATATCCAATCGAGGAACGAATCCTATTCTTGGCTCAATTACCACCTTAATTTACATCATAATGTACACAAACAAGCCGTGTCTTATCCTATAAGGAGTTTAAGCTTAGGACAGGGTCAAAGTACATTACTCTGTTAACAAGGTGCGTATTGACCTCAAGTCAAAGGACCTTTATATCACACACGCTGATAACACTCTAGACATGTCGAACAAATAGTTTATCAGCAGGGTATACCAATACTTTTCAAAAGTATCCATGTGTTCATCACTAGTAACCATTACTAGTAGCAGGTGAGACATACTACATTCTCTAAGAATGTGATGCAGACCACATGTCGACTTATAACATATCATCGATATCTCATTCTCGATGATCATTAGTCGAGGCTATTTTAGAGTTACGCTCTATCATCAATATCTCACTCTATTGATGACAACGTAAGCTCAATGGATGCACATTAATGAATAATTACAAACAATCAAATAATAATTCTATAATCGCAAATGTCATAATTATTAATCTTATTAATAATATGAATGTGTTCAAGTATATTTGTCCCTAATAATGATTATCTCTAAGACATACATACTTTTAGGGATTTGCAATTTGGAGACCAAGTCGTCACATGCTATATGTTTTTCCTACTAATACTCCTTTGGTTCCACAATAAGTAGTTTTTTTAGCTTGTGCACACTTATTAAAAAATTGTTCACTCCTAGAAAATTAGGAGTGCTTTTACTAATTTACCCCTAATCAATGCCTAGAAAAAGAAAATGTAGTTAATGAATGTTGTTATTTAAGCAAGAGCAATTTTGGAATTACATGCCCAAATTATTCTTGAAATTCTAAAGAATCACTTATTTTGGAAAAAATTGAAAGGCCTAAACAACCACTTATTGTGGAACGGGGGAATAACATGTTTGGCAAGTTATTATAATCAGCTTATTTGAAAAGTGCTTTTAAAAAAAAGTATTTTTGGTGAGAGTCAGTTTGTGTTTGACCGGCTAATACATGTTTGGCCAAGCTATTAAAATCAGCTTATTTTGAAAAGTGCTTTTTAAAAAAGTATTTTTGGTGAGAAATAGTTTGTGTTTGACCAATTAATTTAAAAATCACTTTTCAGCAGCAATTAGTGTTTGATCCAGACCCAAAAACACTTATTTTCTGCTAAAATTTTGACCAAACACCCCACCTTTTAAAAATAAATATTTTTTGAAAAAAATAAATACTTTTGGGCTCCAAAAACTTGGGCAGACTATGAATATGAAATGATACTAATTTTGAAAGCACTGATCATTTAAATGAGTCACAAAGAAGAAACAGAAGTATGGGGTAGGTAATGTATCAATTAATGAGAGATAAAAGTTTAACTGAATTTGGTCATTCATATGAACAATCTCAACCAAATTCATAAAAAATTAAAAGTTTTATTTATGAAAATTATAAAATTTATATATTATCTATGCTATTATAATTTTTTTAATAATTTTCATAAATAAAATTAGTGGTGTATGCGAAAATGGTAGAAAACAAGGATGAGGTGGAGAAGTGGACGAATATGGAATTATATAAGTTGGCGCGGAAAGAGGCAAAACTAGCGGTTACGGCGGCGAAAACGGCGGCTTTTGAACGTCTATATGTGGAATTAGAAGAACAAGGCGGGGATAAAACGTTGTACAGACTAGCCAAGACGAGTGAGAGAAGGACCCGAGACTTGAATCACGTGAGGTGCATCAAGGATGAGAACGTACTGGTGGAGGATGAGCATATTAGGCGGAGGTGGCAGTCTTACTTCCATAAAATCTTGAACGAAAAAGAAGATAGAGACATTGTGCTGGGAGATCTAGAGCACTCTAGTAGGTACCGAGATTTTGGGTATTGTGAAAACATTAAGGTTGAGGAGGTTCAGGGTTCTGTTCGCAAGATGCGCAGGAGACGAGCGACCGAACCTGATGAGATCCCAGTTGAATTTTGGAAGAACGCATGTAGGGCAGGTTCGGAGTGGCTGACAGAGTTGTTTAACGTCATTTTTAAGACGGCGAAGATGCCCGATGAACGGAGGTGGAGTACAATGATTCCTTTGTACAAGAATAAAGGTGATATCCAGAGTTGTAACAACTATTGGGGTATCAAGCTGGTAATCCACACTATGAAAGTTTGGGAAAGAGTTGTGGAGATGAGGGTGAGAAGAGGCGTGTCTATCTCCGAGAATCAGTTTGGAATCATGCAGGGGCGTTCAACTATAGAAACCATTCATCATATTAGGAGGTTGGTAGAGCAGTGTAGGGAGAGGAAGAGAGACTTACATATAGTTTTCATCGACCTCGAGAAGGCATACGAAAAAGTCCCTAGGGAGGTTCTGTGGATATGTTTGGAGGTTAGATGTGTATATGTGGCATACACTAGGGCAATCAAGGATATGTACGATGGAGACAAGACCAGGGTACGAATAGTTGGAGGAGACTCGGAGCACTTCCCAGTGATGATGGGGTTGCACCAGGGATCAACTCTTAGCCCATTCCTATTTGCCTTGGTGATGGATGGACTGACGCGACAAATCCAAGGGGAGGTGCCATGGTGTATGTTATTCACAGACGACATAGTCCTGATTGATGAGACTCGCATCAGAGTGAACGCTAAGATGGAGGTTTGAAGACAGACTCTAGAGTCTAAAGGGTTCAGGTTGAGTAGGACCAAGACAAAATACTTGGAGTGCAAGTTCAGTAACGGGAGCGACCTTGAGATAGGCGTGGAGGTGAGGCTTGGTACTCAGGTTATTCCAAAGAAAGGGAACTTCAAGTACCTCGGGTCGATTATCCAAGGGAACGGAGAGATTGATGACGATGTCACACATCATATTGGGGCAGGGTGGATGAAATGAAGGCTCACATCTGGAGTTTTGTGCGATAAAAATGTGTCCACCAAAGGCAAGTTCTATAGGGTGGTGGTTAGACCGACTATATCGTATGGGCGGAGTGTTGACCGATAAGACTTCGCATACCCAAAAGATAAAAGTAATGGAGATGAAGATGCTAAGATGGATGTGTGGACATACAAGGAGGGATAAAATTAGAAATGATGATATCCACGCCAGAGTGGGAGTAGCCTCGGTGGAGGATAAGATGCGAGAAGCGAGGTTGAGATGGTTTGAGCACGTGCAAATGAGAGACACAAATGTCTCTATGCGGAGGTGTGAGAGGTTGCCTATGGACGGGTTCATGAGGGGTAGAGGTAGGCCGAAGAAGTATTTGGGAGAGGTGATTAGACGGGATATGGCGCAGGTGCAACTCACTGAGGACATGACCATAGATAGAGGGTTATGGAGAACACATATTAGGGTAGTAGGTAGTCCAACGTAGTCCTACCTACACTTACAATCTGGCAGTTGTAGTAATGTAATTGTAGGCTCGCTTAGCCTAGCATACTAGTAGACACAATATTTCCTTATAGTCCCTTGACGTTTGATTTATGCTGCTATGTGTATTTTGTTTGTCTTATTTACTTACATTAGTTATTGCCTCTCTTTTACTTCTTTCTTTTCAGAATTTGCTATTATAACTTACTCACTTTGTTTGTCGTACTTTGCTTGAGCTTGTGCCTTGTCTTGAGCCGAGAGTCTCTCGAAAACAGTCGCTCTACCTACCAAGGTAGATGTAAGGTCTGTGTACACTCTACCCTTTCAAACCCCACATTGTGGGATTTCACTGAATATGTTGTTATTGTTGTTGTATTATCTATGCTATTATAATAAGCACAAAACTTCAACACAAAATGTTGATAGACTTTCTTAATCTTCATAAGTAAATTCCATACCGGATAAGATCATAATTATAATCAACCATTAAAAAAATCATTATTTTCTTATATTCATTGTTTGACCTTTTTGTTTAACGCAAAATTCTTTACCACAAGAAAACTATAATCGTTATTATAAATATACACTTAACTTAAAAGTTCACTATTTCCTTGTATTAATTAATTAATTTTTTAATTAATAAAGAATTTTAGAACTTTCTTATATGGGGACATTAAGAATACATTAAATCATCTTTCCAAGTTTCAAGTTATTATTTCCCAAGTTTATTACATTAAGAAAAGCAGTAAGTGATCTAGAAATGCATTAAACATTATTTCCGAGTTTCTTTTAATTAATATAATTCTTTATAAATTTCTTATATAATGACATAAGAATGAATTACATCTTCTTTTCAAAATTTTATGTTTTTATTTCAATATCCAATTTAGAATTAGTTTTTGCTTTTCCGGTAAGTTTACGCGGGTGAGGATTATTGATAGTCACTTCCATAGAAGTTATGGTAATGAAGTGGATTAAGGATTCCCAAAACTAGAGAAGCTGATAATCAGTCGCATGCCTTTCTCTCTTAATAAAAGAGTGGTCTGGAGTGGAAAATGGTGACTTCCCCTGCCTTTCTCTCTTAATAATAACAAGCTGCCCCAAACTTGTTTCCCTTCGATGGCTTTCATATTTGTGTTCTCTCAAAAATTTGGAAATAACTCACTGTGAGGAAATTTCATCCTGGGCAACAAGGAGATTCCATCTTCGCTTGAAGTTCTGAGTATAACAAATTACCCAAAACTAAAAGAAAAATACTGCAAGCCTAAAGCTAGTGGTTTCTTTTCCTTATCAAGAAAAGCTAGTGGTTGGTTTCTGATAGCTCATGTTCCTTCTATTATAATTGATCATAAAAAGGTATCGATGAACGACGAAGAAGACTAAGGGTTAACTCAAAGCTAGATTTGTATTTACTTCTTACTCTATTAGGCATTACTAGTTCTCTTTCTTGTAATCCCATTCTATCATCTCCTTTATCCTAAGCAGTCCCTCCCTTGGACGATTTTTCACATGATTATTGAGTTGACAATTATACCTTTGCTATTGTTATGGAGTAAATGCATTGTCAAACAATGGCAACCTAGTTTCTCCTTTGTTTTGCATGTGTTATTGGTTCCTTGGAAGTCCTCATTCAGCTTGCCCCTTCTTTTACACTTCTTATTAGTGGTATGGGGACTTTCATCTCTTGTATGACTCACTATTGTTTCGTTGATGCCCTGATAATTCTTTTTAATGAACCAGCTGTGGAGGTGAGGGTTGGAAAGGGACATGCTCTTGGAAGAAGTTCATCACCTTGTGCAGGTTAATACTTCTTCAGTTAAGCTGCATTACAACTTTTTTTTTATAAGGAAGCATTGCAGGCATTATTATATTTTCACGCATTACTAATGAAACAAGACTGAAACACAAAGTCATGCCCCGATTTTTCTCAAGTCTTCCCTTAGGGCGTGATGGCACCTGGGCAACTATCCCTTCTCAGGCGAACCATTAACTTCTTTTCTTCCTAAATTAACATGTATCTAGTGCGGAAATAATAAAAACGTGTAATTCTTCAGTGAAAGCACGAGCCCATACTCGTGCATCCATAAAGTTTTCTAGACTAGATGGAAGTTCAAATACATAATAAAAACATCCGAATTTTAAAAAGAACAGTCTCATGTGGGGCATTCCTCGAGATAACTAAATTTAGTTCTTCAACCTACTTATTCAAGAAAGACCATCACCAAATCCGGAGCAATGGATTAGTGGAACAGTGAGGCTGCGGGACGATCGCTAGCCCTGTTGCGGAGTTTTCCCTTTATCGCGCTTACCTGAAATATGTTAGATAAAAGAGTCAGCCCTACCATCCGGAGCTGAGTGAGAACCTCGCCTTACAATTCAAAGTAACCTCACAATATTCTATGTACAATCATATTATAAACATAATAAGCATGTTGTGAAAAAAAGATCACAACACTTCAATTTATAAGTCAATAAATATTCACGTGCAAAACCTCCTCCCCACTCGTCCTAGGAAATACTTAGTTTAACCAGTACCCCTGCTTTATCCCATATAACATATTATATACTTATTGCGGTACGTGCAACCTGATCCAATGCATTTATATATTTGTTGTGGTATGTGCAACCCGATCCAATGCATTTATATATTTATTGCGGTACGTGCAACCCAATCCAATGCATTTATATATTTGTTGTGGTACGTGCAACCCGATCCATTGCATTTATATATTTGTTGCGGTACGTGCAACCCGATCCAATGCATTTATATATTTGTTGTGGTACATGCACCCCATACAAATAGTGTCTCCATATTCGTAAGGCGAACACTACCGCGGCCAATTCCAAGTCATGAGTTGGATAATTCTTCTCATGTATCTTCAATTGTCGAGATGCATACGCAATCACTTTTCCAAACTGCATCAAGACACATCCTAACCCAACCCTAGAGGCATCACAATAGTGTGTGAACCCTTCTTGTCCCGATGGTAAGGTTAGGACTGGTGCAGTAGTCAACAACTTCTTCAGTTTCTGAAAACTTGCTTCACATGCTTCTGACCACTGGTACTTAACCGCTTTCTGAGTGAATCGGTTCAAGGGAGCAGCAAGACTAGAGAAACCTTCTACAAATCTTCTATAATACCCAACCAAACCCAAGAAACTCATAACTTCTGTCAGAGTGGTAGGTATTGGCCAGTTCTTCACTGCTTCTATCTTTTTGGGGTCTACCATAATTCCATCCCTTGACACAACATGGCCCAAGAAGGCTACCTTTTCCAACTAGAATTCACACTTTGAAAATTTAGCATATAGTTTCTCCTATTTTAAGACTTGAAGCACTACCCTC
The DNA here is from genome assembly GCA_034509755.1 of Anisodus tanguticus. Lineage (NCBI taxonomy): Eukaryota > Viridiplantae > Streptophyta > Magnoliopsida > Solanales > Solanaceae > Anisodus > Anisodus tanguticus. Next base: position 14,497,441 of record CM067544.1, read on the forward strand.
AGATGCTCTTCATGTTCCTCAACACTCTTGCGGTAAATTAGAATATCATCGATAAATACAATCACGAACAAATCTAAGAATAGTTTGAAGATTCTATTCATGACGTCCATAAAAGATGTTGGGGAATTGGTTAACCCGAAAGACATGACCAAGAACTCATAATGGCCATATCGGTTTCTAAAGGATGTTTTGAATATATCATCGGATTTATTTTCAGCTGGTGATATTCCGAATGAAGATTTATTTTCGATAGTTCAGCATAACTTTTCAGATTCCTCACCGAAACATTCAATTATGTTATTTTAACAACTCTCAGAAAACTATTTTGCCAGATTTTTATGTAAAACAAGACACAATCTTAAAACAGTCATAACCTTTTTATCCGTAAGTCGGATTAATCTCTGTAAAGTCTCAAACTATCGAGAATAGAGAAATATAGAACTTCTATTCATCACAACTTTTCATATTCCTCACCGAAACATTCGGTTCTTTATTTTAACAACTCTCAGAAAACTATTTTGCCAGATTTTTTGTAAAACAAGTCACAATCTTAAAACAGTCATAACTTTTTTATCCGTAAGTTGGATTAATCTCTGTAAAGTCTCAAACTATCGAGAGCAGAGAAATCTAGAACTTTTGTTCAGTATAACGTTTCAGATTGCTCACCAAAACATTCTGTTGTTCCGTTATACGTTCTGTCTTCCGAATTTCATTTGATCCGAGGCAGAAACTTTGAACTGCTATAACTCTCAAACCGTATGTCGGTTTTAGCCCCGATTGGGCTCAATATGATCATGAAGGAGAGATGTACAACCCTGTAAAATCTCATCCAATTCTAATGAACATAACTCAGCGAAATAGATTATAATTCCATGGCCCAAACTAGTTATTAAATAACCTACTAACAATAATTTTATGATCATTCTTTCAACATCCGACTCATATTCTAATATGATATAATATAATATATAGGATCGGGTTATGCGTCCCGCAATTCCTTTCAGGAAGGTGTACTAGTTAAACTAAGTATTTCCCTAGGGTGAGTTGGGAGGAAATTTTGTGTGTGAATAATAATTATTGACTTGTACATTGAAAGTGATGTAATATGGTTTCATAACGTGCTTATTATATTTATAGTAAGATTGTACTTAGAACATTGTGAGGTTACTTTGAATTGTAAGGCGAGGTTCTCACTCATCCTCGGATAGTAGGGCTGACTCTTCTATTTAACATGTTTCAGGAAAGTGTGATAGAGGGAAAGCTTCGCAATAGAGCTAGCGATCGTCTCACAGCCTCATTGTTCCACCAAATCCATTGCATCGGATTGGTGAATGTCACTCTTGATTAAGTAGGTCGAAGAACCAAGTTTCGTTATCTCGGGGAATGCCCCACATGAGATTGTTTCCTTTTAAACTTTGAATTTCTTATTCTATATATTATTTTCGTACTTAGATACATGTTTAATTTAGGAAGAAAATAAGTTAATGGTTCGCCTGGGAAGGGATAGTTTCCCAGGTGCCATCACGCCCTAAGGGAAGACTTGAGTATAGTCGGGGCGTGATATCAGGCCTAGTGAAAGTGAGGTATTATAGTGCACCTGCAAGACTCTTGTAGAGAGTGGGATCTGATACTGGATCACCATCCAAAGCACTAAGCTTTGATTTAGAGTCAACTGGAGTAGACATGATCTTGCAATTTGCCATTTTAGCCTTGTACACAATCTCCTCTGCATACTTTCGCTGACACAGAAATATAGTATATGCATATCAAGTCACTGAAATCCCCAAAAAATAGCTCAACTTCTTCAAGTCAGTCGTAGCAAATTTGTTTTGAGTAGTGCAATGATCTCATTTTTCAACAACTCGGATGAGGCAGTAAGCACAATATCATCCACATACAATAATAAATATGCAATGCTACTGCCTCTATGAGAATTAACTAGAAAGTTATCACAGTTGCTGCATATAAACCCAATCCGCATGATGTACTGTGCAAAGCGATCATACCACGTTCGAGGGGCCTGTTTCACACCATAAAGTGACTTACGGAGACGACATACATACTGAGGGGTTGTTGGATGGACAAAATCCGGCAGCTGGTGCATGTAAACAATTTCTTTTAAATCCCCATGTAAAAAGGCATTTTTACATCAAGTTGATGGATCGGCCAATGTCTACCCATAACAATGCTCAAGACTGTACGAATGGTAGTCAATTTAACAACTGGACTGAATGTCTCACCTCAATCAATACCCTCCTACTGATTAGTACCATTAGCCACAAGCCTTGCCTTATATCGTTCTAGGTCACCATTATCCCTATATTTATGATGAAAACACCACATGCATCAGATCCCATTCACCCCCTCCGATCGAAGAACCAAATCCCAAGTGTGTTGTTTCGTTAAAGTATTAAAATCCTCACACATGGCCGCATTCCAATTTGGGTCTAGTTTGGCTAGTTTGGGACCTTTTGGAATTGGGGAAATGGTTTATGTGGAGAGGTTACATTGGACTTTGGATTTGAAAATCCCGTGTTGGGCACGGGTTTCCATACGGTGCAAGGTGGGTGGCTGGGTGTGGTTGAGGGTCGTCGGGTCATGTTTATAGGGTATTGGTTGATTCGGGTTCTGGTTTGGGGGGTCGTGCTGGTGACGGGTGAGATCGGAGTGACCAATTTGGGTGGGTCGTAATGTGCACAATGTTGGTAGTTGGGTGGGACTGGTGTGGTGGTGTAGCGAATCGGGGTTGATCGAGACTGGTGATAGTCGACGAGGTTGGGTAATAGATCAGTGGAGGGGTGAGACTGGTTGGTTTGGATGGTGGTGTTGTGGTGTCGGTACAACTAGAGATTCCGGTGGGTGGTGTGGATGTTGTGTGGGGTTGGGGTTGCGAGGTTGATACATCGGCGAGGTTTGTGGCCGGTGACGGTACTAACAGAGACCGGGGCAGGGAATGGAAAAGTGATGGAGATGCAGAGGTGCGATTTCCGGTGGTGTCAGATCCGAAAGGACGAGGAGAGAAGACCGTGACTGGACTGCCGGTGGTGGCAGTTGGTGTGTCTATCGCCGCTGGAACAATGGCCGCCTAACGTAATACTTGTTGGACAAGCGGTGATGGGTTCGAATCTTCGAGGAATTGGTAATCAGTGAGGTTGAAGGTGATGGGTCTGGGCTTGTGCGGGGAATGATGGTGTTGGACGGATGGGACACTGAGGCCAGCGGTGTGGTCGGATGGGCGTCGCGGATGATATGGTGGCCGATTGACGGAGACTGACTGGACACATTAGCAGTAGTAGGTGGTAGAGACGAGGTTACTGTAGCAGTGGTAGGTGGCAGATGCGAGGTTACGGTAGCAGTGGTAGTGGCACGAGCAAGTTTGGTTAGTACAATGGGGGATGTGTCGGACTTGTCTAGAAAGGTGTAGTCCGTGTCACAGAGTTTTTGTATATTTGCGAAGGGAAAAGTCATCTCGTCGAACGTAACGTGACGAGAGACGTGGATTTGACGAGTGGACAAATCATAGCACAAATAGCCCCTATGATTAGGTAGAAATCTTACGAAGACACACGGGGTGGTTCGGGGTGCTAATTTATGAGGGACGGTGGATGCAAGGTTTGGAAATCATAGGCAACCGAAAATCTGAAGGTGATCATAAGAGGGGATCCGACGGTATAAAATTTCGGTTGGGGTCATGTTATGAAGCGTACTAGTGGGTAAAATATTAAGGATGCATTCTACCATTTTGACTGCATAGACCCAAAAAGACAGAGGGAGAGAGGCATGGAAGAGGACCCATCACAAGACAAAATAGGACTAAATATATTACAATTGTACATGTGCTAATAGTTACGCCACAAGACTTTTACCGATGCTATATCTTTAGTTCTCACCTTCGGACTTGTCTGTCAAGGATCTCTATAGGTACTTCTTCATACGTTAAGCTCTCATTAACCTCCACCTCATCCACGGGAATAATTTCAGATTTGTCGTAAAGACACTTTCTCAGGATAGACACATGGAATACTGGATGAACCGAAGATAGTTCTGATGGCAAGTTTAGCTCGTAGGCTACCTTACCCTTCTTGCTCAAAATTTTATAAGGTCCAACAAATCTAGGACTCAATTTTCTTTTCTTCCCAAATCTCATGACTCCCTTCATTGGTAACACTTTCAAGAACACATAGTCACCTTCCTTAAACTCTAAATCCATACGCCTCTTGTCTACATAAGACTTTTGACGGCTTTGAGTCTCTCATGGATAATCTTCACTTTTTCCAAAGCATTCTCAACTAGTTCAGGCCCAATCAACGGTACTTCTGTTGGTTTAAACCAACCCATCGGAGATCTACAACGGCGCCCATCGAGTGCTTGCGTTCTTTGTCAATTCTTAACAACCCGTCATGTTGTTAGCAATTTAATTAGACATCAAAAAGGTGCCTTGATCTGATGGATATATACAACGGCAGATGTCAAATTTAAAGGGACAAAAACTTGTTGACACTTGATGACAACAATATGTAATGTCAATTTCAGTCTGCCACGCGTCCATTTAGCGTTCTTCATTAACTTGTATCCATCGTAAAAATTCAAGTATTGAACTTTTCAACTTTATATGTTCTAATTTATATGATACACTTACTTTTTTAATTAGTATAAAAAATAATGATACATTTTTTATTTGTTAATAATTTAATTTTAAATTTTACATTTTATGCTTAACGAGATGATCTATAATCACACAAATATTTTGGATTTGTTTTAGCACATAAAATTCAAAAGTATTTATTTATAAAGTATTTATTTATTTCTTAAATTATATGTACAGTCAAATTAAATCATATAAATTGAGATGAAGTGAGTATATATTTGATACCGCAAACTGATCAGTTGGTTTTCGAAGGAAAAGAAAATAAACCACTTTCACTAGACTAGATGCATTAGCAGGGAAGTGTCCATAATGCGGTGACTTTGTCGTAGAAGATTATGGATCTCTCAAACCTAAAAATGTTGCTTGACAGAAACAAAATAAGACCACACTAATGCAAGTCAATACATGGGACTGTGCCGGTCTGACCTGCGACGTTCCATACTTCAATATCGTAACCGCCATTATTGCCATATTGAAATCATGTTGGCATTTTAATCCAACTTTTTGTTGATTCTCCAATAAATAAATTTTAAGATGAGCACAGTAAATAAAATTATAAGCATTAATTTCCTTTAAGATTGTTAGTATATCTATGTTCAAAATCAATAAACTAGAAACTTAAATTAATCTGAGCAAAACGTAAAATTTAAAAACTTATATCCGAGACCACATAATTCATTGTGTATCCTTAAGGAATTTAATCCCCTCAAGTTCCTGAGGTTATGGATTAATTCCTCCCAAGATATAACGGATAAACATGTCAAATGAGTAGCGGTATCTCAAATGCCTATGACTTCACGTGAACTCAAAGATGTCAACGAATCACACAAGACACTGACTCAATTCTTTTAGTTTGTAAAAGTATGCAGAATGCAGATTGTTATGCAGAGATTTTCAAAGATATATAAATTTGAGGCTACTCCTCTGAATTTATAGCCAACTAAGGGTAATGTAAACGGGTGTGATTGTGCCTTATCGTAAAAGTCACAACCAATCTCCTGGTGTCTTTTCGGGAAAACACCTCTTCATTTCTCATTCACACACATAAAATCCAACAAGACCAACCACTTTTTGTGTTTTACTTTTTCCTTTGTGATTAGAGACTAAATTTGGTGAGCAATGAGCATCAACAAAGGACATTTTATATAGGTCCATAGGCACAAAAAGGGGGACGATAAGCATGTGATTGTATTATGTCCATGTTGGTATGCCTTTAAATTTGGTAAAATGACACGCTTTTGGCTAACAAAGGCTCTAATCAATTGTCATATCTATACCCTTCACTGTGGCGGAATTAAAAGAGTTGTGTGACTTTGCCTTCATTTGGGGCTTCAGTTACAGGTCAGCTCACTCCTTGGCAGCCAATAGTTGTGCCATGTCTACCGGATGGCAATTAATAATATGCTTACAATGTGGCTCCACTGATGCGGTATCAAATATCATTGGGAGATTCAGCCAATATTCAATTTGGCACACGCATGACGCGTCGGCTCAAGAACTTTGTGTTTAATAATAAATAGTTAAAGTGTAGATATTTATGGTGCTTAAGGTGTATACTGAAAGAAGGTGGTATGATTAATAAATAGCTGTGCACGAGTGGCTTGTTCTTCATATGTTCTTTGCCATCCACAGGTAACATGAGGTGGACCCTTATACACGTTTTTTTATTAATGCCAAATGTACTTTAATCTTACTTTCAGCAAACATATTTTTTCCTAATTATCAGTTAGTAATAGACAGGTCTCAGAGGCTACTTGTGGAGGACATAATATGCTTAAGGTCGGTACTGAGAATATTTTGTAAAAGGCTCGATGACCTCTAGAGCCTGCTAATCTGCTATATACAGAGAAGTTGTACAAGTCTAAACAAAAATCACTGTCCAAGGACAAGTCTAACACAAATACATCAGTTGCCTAGGTTGAGTACAATATAATAGCTATCTCTAAGATAATTACAAATTAACCATGATAAGAGTCCTAATAGGTACTAGGCAGCTTCTATTTCCTCCCCTCTTAGCTTGCTTTTGCACCAACTGATCTTATGAATTCAATTAACTTTTGTTTATCCTGCTGTTCTATTCCAATAAGATGGAATAATTAGTCATTAACTTGCTAAAAGTCTCCTCTTACATCCTATTACGTAGAATCAAGTTCATTCCTATCTTCTAAGAAGGAAATTTTTTAATTGACACCACTACTAGTTCCAAAGGTAAATCATAACTAATAGGCAAGAGTACAAAGGGAATTTGTGAGTAGGGTAAGGAAATTTGTTTTTGTAATCAATTACAAATGCTATTTTAATATGACCTTTTTCATAGTAAATAAGTAAAACAACACAATATATCTTTGTAACGCCATTTTAATCCATTCAAATTGTAAATGTTTCAGTTTTAAACATTTTCTAGCTCTTTCGACTAGATTATTACTGAACATCTCAAAAGAGAGTATTTAGAAGAATTCTAGAATTCATTCCCCAAAGAAAGGTGAATGTCAAGTATGTATAAAATTCAGGGTGCTATATTTACTAGGACAAGTTGTGACAGAGGGAAAACTGAACTGATTGAGAGAATGTGGTTAGATTTTGAAAAAAGTGGCCATGGTTTTTGTTGTTTTTCTTGCTTGGGATAAGGATAAATCTTATGATGAACAGTAATAGCCAAATAAGGTCATTTAATAATCTAGACATTGGATAGAAGAAGCGCATGTGCTAGTAAAGTGGCCATTCATATGCCCCAATGATTTTTGTGAACTGCAATGCATTTGTCGAACAATGGATGTACTCGTTTATTTTTTTAAGTCCTTGGATTGAATAAATTATGTGGCTTTGCTAAGTTTCTGTCTCGTTTTCAGGAGCTTCTGTTCCATTATTAAATTGGTACACGTCTGGCTTGTTGGCCCTGTAGATTACAGATTCCATAATTGCACCACAAGTCCACAGCTAACGAGGAAACTTACTGTACATATTTCTGAAACTGAGTGTTTTGAGATACTACAGATGAAGTTTAAGACGCGTAAAGACAATTTTTAACTTTACAAAGTTGTGCATGCGTGGCTCGTTAATTTTTTTCGACTTTAGATGATTCCAACTTCCCTTGTCTTCCCCATAGCCATCCTCTAAATGTTAAAAAAGAATTATCATAAATTAGTACTACTTTGTGCAAATAAATGGGGTAAGAAGGTGTTACTAAAACCTAGTTGCTTAACTTATGAATCAATTCACAAGATACACTGAAAATCTATAACTAGAAAATGCATCTACTATAGGCATCTTGTTGGAAAATCCTGTTAGACAACACAACACGTGAAAAACGTAATTACTTTATTATTGTAATTACACCAAGACTTGAACACTATAACTTAATCAAAATATACACCAAGTTCTTACTCTTTTATTTTTATCAACACTTGACACTCACACTTAAGCTTACTTAAGTATTTACACACACTTTAGACTCACTTGGACACTTTTTGGATGCACACTTGGAACTTACTCCCTTAAGGACCCAAGGTCCCTATATATACATGATCAATGTCGGTTCATCAACCAACTTTACATTGCTAGAAGATTATAGCTATAACATCATAATGGGCCCCAACATGGTAAACAACTAGGACATTGACTCTAGATTCTAGCAATTATTTTCCTATGTATTTCTTGAATCTTTACCACATTTCTAGATAATTATAAAACTTAATCTAGAATGTTTTACTAATGAGAGAGTCGGTGGTGATATTAACACTCTCCCTTAACACCGACTCTTCATACTGAGTTGTTCTCTGAGTTTCTGAAATCTTGAAGTGTTAAGTGCTTTTGTGAACAAGTCTGCTATATGATCTTCACTCTTCACTTGGTGCATCTCTAACTCTTCTTGTAGTACTTTCTCTCTAAGAAAATGGTAATATGCACCTCCGCTTTGTTCGAGCAAGAAACACTGGATTTTCTGCTAATCGAATAGCAGACTGGTTATCACAATAGCGTGGTACTGCATAATCTGTAAGTTGGTATAGGTCCTTCATCAATTGCATTAACCACGTACTCTCTTGAGCTGCCATTGCCGCTGCTCTATACTCTGCTTCTGTGGTTGACAAGGACATTATTGGTTGCCTTTTGCTACACCAAGATACTACTCCAAATCCAAGCATGAATACATATCCAGTTATTGATCGACGAGTATCGTGATCTCCAACATAATTAGCATTGCAGTATCCAACTATTTTTACCACATCGCCTTTCTTATAAAAGAGACCATAGTTAATGGTATCTTTGACGTACCTCAACATTCGTTGCACTGCTTCCAAATGAGGCTTCTTTGGTTGTTGCATATATCAGCTTACTACCCCTACTGCATGTGAGATATCTGGTCGAGTCAATGTAAGGTAGATTAGACTACCTACCAGTTGTCGATACATTGCTTCGTCTTGCAAGTCCTTCCCTTTATGAGCGCATAACTTGGCATTAGCTTCCATAGGTGTTGAGATGGGCTTGCACTCGAGCAATCCAAACTTTTGTAGCAAGTCTTTCGCATACTTTTGTTGGCAGAGAAATAAACCTTCCTTAGTTCGATCAACTTCTAATCCAAAGAAGTGTTTTAATTCTCCAAGCTCCTTAATTTGAAAGCGAATTGACAGATTCTCCTTTGTTTGACATATTTTTGCTTCATCATCGCCAGTGATAATGAGGTCGTCGACATATACTAGAACAACTGCGATCTTTGCTTCCTTCACTTTGATGAATAAGCTTGAATCTGCATGTGCTATGTCATACCCGCTCTCTACTAAGAACTCGGCAATCTTGCCATACCATGCTCTTGGAGCCTGCTTCAATCCATAGAGCGCCTTCTTCAGTTTGCAAACATAATCATGATGCTCTTTATCCTCAAATCCTCTTGGTTGGATCATGTATATTTCTCGATCCAACTCTCCACGTAGAAAGGCATTTTTCACGTCCATTTGTCACATTCTCCAATCTTTACTTGCTGCAAGTGCTAGCAGGACTCTTACTGTTGTAATCTTAGCAACTGGGCTAAATGTATCATCATAATCTAGCCCATATTGTTGAGAGAATCCTCGAGCTACTAATCGAGCCTTATATCTTTCAATTGATCCATTAGGACGAGTTTTTACCTTGTAAACCCATTTCCAGGAAATGGGTTTTACTTCATTTGGCTTTGGTACTAGCTCTCATGTTTGATTCTTCTCTAGAGCACTTATCTCTTCTTCCATAGCTTCAAACCACTTGATGTTCTGGGATGCCTTTTCATATGTCTCTAGTTCTCTAAACTTCTTCAGCTACATCAACATTAACATACTTGGGATTTGGTTTTCGAACTCTTGTCGATCTCCGAGGTTGTGGGCTTACTCCTTCTGGTTGACGATCTTCTACTCTTTGATGCATGCTTGTTTGCCACGGATTCTGTGTTGTCTCGTCCTCGGTATTTTCTTTCTCTCTTTGATCTTCATGTTCATTTTCTGGATTTGGAAGTACTTCAACAATTTGCTCCCCCATCTTCCTTTGCAAATTGTCTTCTATTTCCTTGGAATCTGGTAACTCTTCCTTTTGAGGTGACCACCATGATGCTGCCTCATCGAATACCACACTTCTTAATGTATAACACTTTCCAGTTGTTGGGTCACAGCATTTCCACCATTTCATTTGGCCGTCGTATCCCACAAAGATACATTGTATCACTTTTTTTATCAAATTTGCTACGTAGATGACTTGGCACAAACACGTAGCACACACAGCCAAATACTTGAAAGTGACTTACTGCAGGTTTACTACCCCACAGTTTTTCAAAGGGTGAAACGAACCCTAACTTCTCTTGAGAAAGTCTATTGATGACATGAGCTGTTGTTTTCATACCTTCTGCCCAAAATCTTCCGGAACATTCTTCGAATGTAGCATGCTTCGACATATCTCTTCAAGATGTCGATTATTCCTCTCAGCTACTCCATTCTGTTGTGGTGTATTTGCATATGTGAATTGATGGCGTATGCGTCATTCTCGTAGGTATTGAGAGAACTCATGTAATGTATATTCACCACCGTTGTTTGTTCGGAGGCATTGGATTTTCTTGCCGATTTCTCCTTCCACTATTTCCTTGAATTCTTTAAATTTTGAAAAAAGTTTTGGATTTTTCTTTTAGAAAAAAAACCCATACGTACTGTGAGAAGTCATCAATGAATGTAACCATGTATTGCATGTCACTGATTGATAATTGCTTGACTCACCCGAATACGTCAGAATGGACCATCTCTAATTGTGCTTTGGCTTTGAACTTTGAGTCTTCATACGGTAATTGATGCGCCTTACCGTATTGGCAACCTGCACAAACGGTCTCTGTTCTGACCTCGAGTTGGGGAAGACCTTTCAACATAGATTTCTTCATCATCACCTTGAGTTTGTGGTAGCTTACATGTTCAAGTCTTGCATGCCACAAATCAGTTATTTCATTATTTCGAGTCTTGTTTACATAAGTTGACTCTGCTGACATTACATAGACAGACTCTAAGCGTCGTCCTCTCATCATCGGTGTTCCAGAGATTTCAAGATCTTGATAGACCTTGACATCTTGAGGTCTGAATACGACATGGTGGCCTGATGCCGTTAGTTGCGCTACTGATAGTAAGTTTTTCTTTATCCAAGGTACATGGTAGACATCCTGGAGTGAAACCTCTTTCGAACTGAATCTCGACATGATTGTTGTTTTTCCGACGTGAGCGATTGGTAGTCTTGAGTTGTTGGCTATCACCACCACACGACCACCTTTGTACTCGGTCATGTTCTGTAGCTTCTCTTTATCTCCTGTCATATGATTTGAGCAACTAGAGTCGACTATCCAATCATTATTGTAGTCGATAGTTCCAGGAACGGTAACTGCCAGAGCTAATTCTTCCTCCTCCACTACGAAAGATGCTTCAGCGTCCCACTCTTCATCGCTTGTCTTTCCTGCATTTGACGTGGCTGCATTGCTTTCTGCAGTGTTCTTCTTGAACCAACAACTTTTAGCCATGTGGCCCTTTTTCCACAGTTATAACATTTTCTATCAAACTTATTGTTATTCTTTGACTGGCCACCCCAGTTATCTTTCTTTTGAGCTCCCCCTGATTGGGAGCTTCTATGATGATTATCTTTGTCATCATGTTTTCTAGAATTTCTACTAGCATTTGGTCGGGATCGACCTTTCTTATCACCGCTATAGAGTGCTTCTTCGTCACTCTTTAATGAGACTCCAGATATTTGCTTAGCCAATGCTTCTTGGTCAGCTAGCAAATTTTCTAATTCAACAAGAGAAGGTTGGTTTGGCCAACCTTGTATTGCAGCAATAAATTTTCTATATTTTGGCCTTAATCTATGAATAATAATTCTATTAAATTCTAGTGTCTGACATGCCAGCAACAGAGTCTAATGCAGAAATTTTGCGACAAAGAGATTTTACCTTGGTAAAGTATTGGTTCATCGTCATGTCGAGTTGTCTGATAGAGGGAAGCTCGTTCTCCAGAAGCTGCATTCTCGTATTATTCTTCTTGGTGAACAATGTTGCGAAAGTATCCCACGCTTCCTTCGATGTCTTAGCCGACCTGATATTCTCCAACATTTCATCTTCAACTATGGTCCGAATCGCAAGCATGGTTTTGCCAGCTCTAATCTTCCATTTCTTCAAAGCGGCTGCGTCTTATGGTTGTATGACCTCATTGCCACCAACGATCTCCCACAAGTCTTGGCCTTGGAGATATGCCTCCATATGCATCGACCACGTGTTGTAATTATGATTGTTAAGTTTCTTGATTCACCACTTGAAGGTCACCCATCGTATCTTGGTTAAAATTCTATTTTTACCAAGAAAACTTGATTTTGACAACAATCTCTGTAGTACTAAACCACACACGAACACTCTTAGAAACTCAACAAACGACTCTTTGGTATGAACCGACCTGGCTCAGATACCACTTATTAGACAACACAACACGTGAAAAACGTAATTACTTTATTATTGTAATTACACCAAGACTTGAACACTATAACTTGATCACAATATACACCAAGTTCTTACTCTTTTATTTTTATCAACACTTGACACTCACACTTAAGCTTACTTAAGTATTTACACACACTTTAGACTCACTTGGACACTTTTTGGATGCACACTTGGAACTTACTTCCTTAAGGACCCAAGGTCCCTATATATACATGATCAATGTCGGTTCATCAACCAACTTTACATTGCTAGAAGATTCTAGCTATAACATCATAATGGGCTTGGCCCAACATGGTAAACAACTAGGACATTGACTCTAGAATTTTCTAGCAATTATTTTCCTATGTATTTCTTGAATCTTTACCACATTTCTAGATAATTATATAACTTAATCTAGAATGTTCTAAATGAGAGGCGGTGGTGATTTTAACAAATCCAAGCTCAAGCAGGTTTTATAAGTCGTGTTCAGAATACTTGAAACTGTCTTCAACGTTGTAACCCATAAGATGCATATCAAATCTGTTTAAAAGGGCAGCTTGATGCACTAAGCTCCGTCTATGCGCGTGTTCCGGGGAAGGGCCGGACCACAAGGGTGTATTGTACGCAGCCTTACCTTGCATTTCTGCAAAAGGTTGTTTCCCCGGCTTGAACCTGTGACTTCCTGGTTACATGGTAACAACTTTACCAGTTACTCCAAGGCTCCCCTTCGCATATCAAATCTGTTTCTTTCTTTAAAATTGATGCTACTTAGTTATGGGGAGGAAGGGAGTCACCTAACCAGATATAGAGAAAGATACACGAAGTTTGGAGTAAATCTTTCAATTTGTGTATTATGTACCTCTGGCATAAAGTAAGTACAAAATTGTCCATGTACAGAATATGGTGAACTATACAGTTAATAGAGTAAGAACATCTAGATTAGCAGGAGAAAACATTCAGGAGCAAGCTTCTTGATCTAATTAGGCTCCTAAATGTTCCTTCTAATCCCTTTTCGATACTGTCAAGTTGATCCTCGGAAGTCTCCAGTTTTTTTCCCAAGATTGTGCTGTTTTCTAGGCCTTCGTCTTCTGTTCTTCCGTTGTGTATCAATTTTGAAACCAATGACCATTTAGACTGCTTTGGCTTCAGAAGTGGCACAGACAAGAAGGACAAAATCATTTGAAATATCAAAATGCAGACGGCATTGGCTTCCCTTAGTGCTCTAATCACAGCTATTGTCTCCTGATCTGCTTCCAGGAATGCTGCGGTGAGGGTCTCACAATGCACTTGCTTCAACGCCAAGACTAACTTTTTAGCATCCTTCTTCATTTTCTTGCTTAAATTGGCGAATTTAGCAATTCCGGTTTCTGCACTTGAATCTCCTTTCCTCCTGAGAGCAGATTGAAGATCTCTTACGTATTCCTTGCTTTGAGACACTAGATCCCTTGCAGTCCCACAACCATCAATAATCCTCACTGATTTGTCCAATAACTCCTCAAACCATTTCCCATATTGGTGTTGTGAGAGTATCTGAAGAGTTTGAGGCAAGTTAAGAAGATCATCGATGCACTTCTGTAACTCCTCCAAACCGAGCAAACTGTTACAAATTGTTTCCGCTGTTGGTGCAACTGATGTCTCCAATCCATTGAGCTTATTGAGCACCTCTTCAACTCTCTGAGTTGTGGGGTGTGATCTGACGGGCAAACTGATTGATCGAAAGGGCTTGGTTTTTGAACAAGGAAGAGCAGCCATGGCTTTTTGTGCTTTACTTTTTTCTTAGTGAGAAGAGACTAAATTTGGTGAGCAAGGACATTTATATAGGTCCATAGGCACAAAAAGGGGGACCTTGAGCATGTGATTGTAATGTGGCCATGTGAGCTTGCCTTTAAATTTGGTAAAATGACAAGCTTTTGGCTAACAAAGACTCTAATCAATTGTCCTTTCATAGCCTTTACCGTCGCGGGAATTAAAAGAATTGTGTGACTTTGCCTTCATATGGGGCTTCAGTACAGGTCAGCTCCTCCTGTCTGCCGAGAGCTGTGCCATTTCTACCGGATGGCATTTAAGAATATGCTTACCATGTGGCTCCACTGACGCGGTATCAAATATCATTGGGAGATTCAGCCAATATTCAATTTGGCACACGGATGAGTACGCGTCGGCTCAAGAACTTCGCGTTCAATAATAAATGGTTATTGTGTAGATAGATGTGGTGCTTAAGGCGTATGGTTAAAAAATAGTTGTGCACGAGTGGCTTGTTCTTCTTATGTTCCCTGCCATCCACAGGTAACATGAGGTGGACCCTTATACAACACAGTTTTATTAATGCCAAATATACTTTAATCTTACTTGCACCAAACAATTGTTTCCTAATTATCAGTTAGAAGTAGACAAGTCTCAGAGGTTTCTGGTGGAGGATATACAATGCAAGAGGTCGGTACTAGTCAGCTTCAGTTTCCTTCCCTCTTAGTTTGAGTTAAATTGATTTTTTTGTCTTTCTGTCCTATTTCACTAAGATGGAAAGTAATTAGTCATTAACTTGCAAAGAATCTCATCTTACACCCTATTCCCAGAAGCCAAGTTGACACCTATCTTCTAAGAAGGAAATTTTAGACACCACCACTTTGAGAATTAGAAAGTGGTAAAAAGTTAGTTCCACAGGTAAATCATAATAAGATTAGAAAGGGTGTGTAAGTCTGTGAAGCTAAAGCTAGCAGATACTAAAGAAACAACATTGAACATACGTCTTTCCTAAATCAAATCCAATAAGCACATACAAAAGAGATGATAGAGATAAACTTAAAGATTTCATTCCCTAGAGAAAGTGAGTCAGCTATATCTCATTCACACTTACTACTTTTTCTTTCCCGGATTATGAGGCCATAATTGTATTAGAAGACTGATAAGTTCGTTTTCCCTGTCTTTAATTTGCAGTAGCCAATTAGGATTAAGTTTATTCGAAGCGAGCTAACTAAAATAGAAAGGGAAAGATCTCATGGATGGATAGAGTTGCAATATATTGAGTATAATAAACTCACATTTCACTAGATTTTTTTGTTACATATACTTATGTAAAATTGAAATTCATATACATATCCTGTAAAGTTGGATTCCTTGGAGATGAAAATTTTAGCCGCGAGAAGTCATTGGCGTGACAAGACATTAAGAAGAGAGCTTGTTGATCTCATCAAACATCTAAAAGTGTTCTGCAATCCATTTTCAATGACTTCAAGTTGAGACTTTAATATCTCCAGTCTCTTCAATAGGATCTTGATCTTGGCAGCCTCAGTTGAGTTACTGTTGCATAAATTGCATATTGCAGCATCAACAAATTCTAGCTCTGAAAGAAATAATCTCCTTGATTATTTTCATTAATTGAAAGGCTATATATACAAGTTACATATTTCCATAATAGGAAGATCCTATTCCTATTCTACTTCTAAATCCTTATTCTACCATAATTCTAACTATACAATTATGGTAAGTGTATAACACTAATTAAGGTAACCTTTACACTACAATATACTTCAAATATATATACCATATATACAATATTGTGTTGTCCACAATTCTGTATGGTTTGGCCGAGAGGCCCACCGCCGAGGCCCAAGAGACCCTCTCGCTTTGCTGCTGCTGCGGCCGAAGGCCCACCGCCGAGGCCCAAGCGGCCCACCGCTTTGCCGCCGCCCACCATCGCTTTGTATACCTGTGATATATACTGCTGTATATTCAGTGTATATCACATGTATATTACCTTTGTTTAACACACCCCCGCAGTCATAGCGGGCGGTCTTCGAACGCTGAGACTGTCCCTAAAATCTTCAAAGAGAACCGCTGGGAGACCCTTTGTAAAGATGTCTGCAATTTGATACCGAGACGGGACATGGCATACGCGAACGTGACCCTTTGCAACCTTTTCACGGACAAAGTGAATGTCCATTTCGATATGCTTAATGCGTTGGTGTTGAACTGGGTTACCTGAAAGGTAGATGGCACTAATGTTATCGCAATATACCAAGGTTGCCTTCTGAATGGGACAATGAAGCTCCAAAAGCAAATTACGTAGCCAACATGACTCGGAAACCACATTTGCTACCCCTCGATATTCTGCCTCTGCACTTGAGCGTGATAAAGTTGCCTGACACTTTGCCGACCAGGAGACCAAGTTGTTGCCGAGGAACATACAGTAGCCAGACGTCGACCGTCTGGTGTCGGGACAACCACCCCAATCAGCATCCGTGTAAGAGACAAGTGTGGATGTAGATGAAGGATACACGTGCAACCCATAGTCCAGTGTCCCCTGAATATACAGAATGATGCGTTTGATTGCATTAATGTGCTCAACTCTTGGATCATGCATGAATAAACACACCTGCTGAACCGCATACGTAATATCCGGTCTGGTAAAGGTAGATACTAGAGGGCCCCTGCAAGACTGCGATAGCGGGTCGAGTCCTCGTATGGTGCACCTGCTACGGCACTTAGCTTTGGGTTTGCATCAACTAGCGTGGAAGTGGACTTACAGGATGACATCCCAGCCCTCTCGATGATCTCAGCAGCATACTTCCGTTGAGACAGAAACAACCCATCTGAATGACGCTTGACGGCAATCCCCAAAAAATAACTCAAAGGCCCTAAGTCTTTCATAGCAAACTCAGAACTGAGCATGGCCATGATAGACTGGCGCAAAGCATCGGAGGAGGCAGTCAAGATGATATCATCCACATACAACAGAATATAGGCCAATGACGAACCACGGTGATAGATGAACAAGGAATTATCTGACCTGCTGTGAGTGAACCCAATAGTCGAAACAAAGTCAGCAAATCGTGTATACCAGGCCCGTGGAGACTGCTTAAGCCCGTATAATGATTTCTTCAACAAACGAGACATGATTAGGGCGGTTGGGATCCCCGAAACCCAACGGTGATGCATATAGACTGTTTCCTTGAGGTCACCATGTAGAAAAGCATTCTTGACATCCAACTGATGAATTGACCAAGTCTTTGAAAGAGCCAAGCTAAGCACAGTGCGAATGGTAGCCGGTTTGACCACCGGACTAAACGTCTCACCACAATCAATTCCAACCTGCTGAGTCTTACCATCACCAACCGGTCCGCGCCTTATGTCGAGCAAAGGACCCATCTCGAATTCTCCTTATAGAAAAAAATCCACATAGACCTGATAACATTAATACCATGTGGACGGGGCACCAACTCCCACGTCTTATTAGCAATAAGAGCATTATATTCATCAGTCATAACAATTTTCCAATTAGGGTCATTTAATGCGGACACATGATTGCGGGGCAAAGGGGATTTAGAGATATCTGAATGTAAATTAAAATGTCTTTTAGGTGTAAAAATACCCCGCTGACTACGAGTGACCGGTCTATGACTCGAGGAAGAATTAAGGGAATTTTGGGAATTTTCTGGGCTCGGGACGGACTGGCCAGCAGGCAGAGCAGGCCCAAATCGGTACATACTGGATTCGGCTTCTGGACCGGTTCCATAATTGGGCAATGGACCGGCCCAATAGCCGGAATTGTTCCGGTGGGCGGATTGGTGGGCGTGGCGGTGCGTGTGGGGCCGGCGGGCGGTGGGCCGGGAGGATTTTGGGTACGGAGATGTCCAAAAAATTCCGAATAATATACGGGGATATTTGGTCATCCAAAAAATTATACGACTTAGGTTCGGGAGTATGAACTTTCGTAAATGGGAATTGAGTTTCATAAAAAATGACATGGCGATTGATTATGATTTTCTTGGAGGATAAATCAAAACACTTATAGCCACGATGATTCGATGGATAACCCAAAAACACACACGGGGTAGACTGAGCCTGAAGTTTGTTAATTGTGGTGGATGGGAATAACGGATAACACAAGCACCCAAAAATCTGAAGATGAGAATACGAAGGGTCCTTATTAAATAGGATTTTGAGGGGGGAGGAATATGTCAGACCTTTAGAAGGAAGTATGTTAAGAAGATATGTGGCCATTTGTAGAGCATGATGCCAAAAATATGGAGGTATGGAGGCATGCATTAAGAGAGTTCGGACAATGTTATTGATGGAACGAATTTTGCGTTCGGCCTTACCATTTTGTGGAGATGTATGAGGACACGAAAACCTAAAATTGATCCCATTATTAGCACTGAAATCCCGAAACTCCCTATTGTCATATTCTTTCCCATTATCACATTGAATATTTTTTATGTCTCTTTCGAATTGAGTACGAATGAACGCTCTAAATTTGATGAAGATGGAAAATACTTGTGATTTATTTGCAATTGGAAACGTCCACAAAAATCTAGTATAATCATCTAAAAAACATAATATCGATGACCCACTAAACTTAGAACATGAGACGTCCATAAGTCACTATGAATAATGTCAAATGGCATAGAAGTATGAGAATTGGAGTCTACAAATGGTAACTTAACAATTTTTCCTAATGAACAAGACTGACAAATTGGAGTACGACTCGTACCCTTATAAGAAATAAAACTATTTTTATCTAAAACTGATAAAATAGAAGATCCCGGATGACCTGACGAGCATGCCACATGAAAGGAGAGATGGCTGCAAAGGCTGACGGCAAGGTTTGACTCGATGGACTGAAACCAGGCATGATAGGATATAGATCCTCCCTACTATCACACCTCATGAGATGACTCCCCGTCTTGAAATCCTTCACAGAAAAACCAAAAGGATCAAATTCAACGGAAACGGAATTGTCAGTAGTGAACTTCCGGACAGACACTAAATTTTTAATCAATTTAGGAGCATGTAAAGTATTTTTCAAGAGAAGGGGTGGATTGGGGCGAGACAACGTTTTGTGACCATAACCCTGAATTGGAATAGAGTTGCCATTACCAACAATTATACCCCGAGGGGTGCTCAAATTGGAATAAGAGGAGAGAGTACCTGATTCAGAGGTCATGTGAGTAGTTGCACCGGTGTCCATGTACCAATTTGGGTCCGGTTGAGTCAACCCTAACGTGTGCATCGCGGCCTCGATATCAGTCTGAGTGGGGCCTGCTGCATGATGGGCCTGCGGTGGTCGGGGCCCAAGAACTCCTGTCCGTGGTGCACCCGGGTCGTAGTAGCTGCGTTGCTACCGCCGCCGGGCCACCGCCGCCGGGCCGCCACCGCCGGGTATTGGGCCGGGACTGTTGGCCAGCCCACTGGCCGCTGGAAACTGCTGCTGGATGGTACGGGTTCCACTGCCATTGGCCCCACTGCTGGGCCCATGGCGGTGGTGGGCCACTGTACCCTGGTTGGGACCCACCGCCTGCTTGTTGACTACCGGAACCGCCACCAGAACCGCCGCGTTTGCCCCCGCAATTTTTGTTATTATTTTTGCGATTATTCTTGCCGCCACTATTATTATGGGTTTGCCCGAATTATTAACAAAACCCGAAGGACTAGGAGAGGACGCCACCATGACAACTGGGCTTGCTTCGGTAGCCGCCTTTTTAGCCAAACCAGCTTCTTCCAACGTCAGCATGGAGCAGGCTTGATGGAAGTCGGGAAGAGGGTTGCTTTGGCGAAGGAGAGTTCCAACACCATTATAGGCCTCCGAAAGACCGGCAACCAACTGTAGAACTAGATGATTATTTGTTACTGGTGTGCCAACATTACGGAGTTGATCCACCAACTCCTTTAGTTTTTTGCAATATGCAGAAACGTTCGGAAATTCGTCCATTCGAACGAGAGAGAATTCCTGCTCGAGTGTGACGACACGGGAATGTTGGTTGTCTTGGAATATGTCACGCAATCTATTCCATGCAGCCATAGCCGTGGTATCTGGCTCAATAATCGTCTGTAGAAGGTCCACCAAAATAGTGGCGTATATCCACCGAAGAACGGTAGCATCAAGTGTAATCCATAACTCCGGATCCTCCGCAGGAAGGGGTCTAGCGGGAGGAATGATGTGATGAAGAACTTGGTAAGATATAGCGTGAATTTTAAACAACTCCGCCCACGGTGCATATTGGACGTTTTCCATCTCAAGGACAATAGGGACACTTAGCTTGATATTGGAAACCGTGAGGGCAGGGAGAAAATTGTTCTTAGACATATTGAAAGAACAAAGAAGAAAGGGAAATTTAAGAGAGGTGTTTTTGAGAGCGGAAGACGAATTTTGGAAGAGAAATCCGAGGAGGGGGGGGGGTCTCGGCCAAAGGAGGCAAAAGTTTGAGAGAAAAAACTTTTGTTTAGACCTAGTCTCTTGATACCATGAAAGAAATAATCCCCTTGATTATTTTCATTAATTGAAAGGCTATATATACAAGTTACATATTTCCATAATAGGAAGATCCTATTCCTATTCTACTTCTAAATCCTTATTCTACCATAATTCTAACTATACAATTATGATAAGTGTATAACACTAATTAAGGTAACCTTTACACTACAATATACTTCAAATATATATACCATATATACAATATTGTGTTGTCCACAATTCTGTATGGTCTGGCCGAGATGCCCACTGCCGAGGCCCAAGAGACCCTCTCGCTTTGCCGCTTCCGGCCGAAGGCCCACCGCCGAGGCCCAAGCGGCCCACCGCTTTCTTCTTTGCCCGATCCATCGCTTTGTATACCTGTGATATATACTGATGTATATTCAGTGTATATCACATGTATATTACCTTTGTTTAACAAGCTCGTTAATGTTGCCCTGCTGATCTTCTACACACTTCTCCCTTCTCTACCAATCTTGTGACCAAAGACCATTTAGTTGTCTTTGGCCTGGAAATTGGCACTGACAAGAAAATGAACACTATTTGAAAAAACTGATGCTGCAGCACTAACTTCCTTCAATGCTCTAATCACAGCTGAGACATGATGATCAACATCTAATGACAGTAAGCATGAAATCTCCTGATCCATTTTCTTCAAAGCTGCAACCAATTGTTTCCCATCGATTTTCATCTTCATCTGTCAAGAACAAAGAAAAACAAGCGAGAAATTGAAGAATGACTAACTCAATTTGTTCATCTAATATATCATACTACACATGTATTTATACACAAGAGGAGTAAGACATAAAAGGCCGAAAATCATCCTACACTCAATGTAAATCCTACTAAATAATCTACGTAATATTCAATAGTTAATGCTACACAATATTCTACAATAAATATAAAATATCTCTAAGTATATTTTCATATATCTAGAGTATCTCTATTTATGTTTCCAATATTCACAATATTATGTCCATCATGCTAACATCCCCTTCAAATTGATGTTGGTGAATCAAGAAGCATCAATTTGCCTACTAGAAATTGATGACGTTGTCGTGTCAAGGATTTTGTGAACACATCAGCTATCTAAAGATCACTAGACACATGTGGAAGAGTAATGACTCCCTTATCTACAGCTTTTCGGATATAATGACAGTCCACCTCGATGTGTTTGGTCCTTTCATGATAAACAGGGTTTATGGCAATCTGAATAGAACTTGTGTTGTCAGCGTGGAGAGGAGTAGGATTAGATTGAGGAAATCCAATCTCTGCAAGTAGATCCCGAAGCCAAACAATCTCGAGCAAGCAGCAGACATGGCTCGATATTCATACTCTGTTGAAGATTTCGAAACGCGAGCTTGCTTCTTGCTCTTCCAAGCTATCAGGGAATCCCCAAGAAACATGTACCAACCTGTGATGGAGCGGCGAGTATCAGGACATCCAGCCCAATCAGAATCACTAAGTGCATCAAGCCGAATTGGAGAACCACTAGGAAAGAATAATCCATGAGTAGATGTGCCCAAGAGATATCGAATGATGCAACGAACAACCACCAAATGTATATGACGGGGAGCCTACATAAATTAACTCACTTGTTGAACTGCACAAGAGATATCAGGCTGACTAATAGTAAGGTAATTTAGGATCCCAACTAATTACCGAAATAAAGTTAGATCAGGAAGAAGATCTCATTCCTCACGCTGATACTTTACATTCAATTCCAATGGAGTATCTACAGAGGAAGATTCTTGAAGACCAGCCAAAGAAATCAAATCCTGAGTATATTTGTAATGGTTTATGAATACACCTAAAGAATCATAATGAACTTCCAACCCCAAAAAGTATGTAAGAGTACCAAGATCTTTCATATGAAAAGAATCCTTAAGCTGCTGCTGGAGGCTAGTGATTAATGAAGAATCAGTTCCTGTAATAATAATGTCATCTACATATACCAAAAGAAGAACACAACATGTAGATGTTTTACGAAGAAACAAAGATTAGTCATATTTGCTCTGCTCAAAAGAGAATTGAAGCAAAGTAGACCGAAACTTGTCAAACCAAGCTCTGGGAGCTTGTTTTAATCCATACAAAGACCTCTTCAACTTGCATACATCTGATGTAGGTGATGAGAACAAACCAAGTGGAGGTTTCATATAAATATCTTCTTTGAGATCACCATGGAGAAAAGAATTTTTCACATCCATTTGATGAAGAGCCCAGTTTTGTGAAGCGGCAATGAAAATAATAGTTCGCATTGTAGTCATTTTTGTTACTGGTGCAAACGACTCCTCATAATCCACACCATACTCATGTCTGTTACAAAGGGCAACCAATCGAGCTTTATACTGATCAAGAGTTCCATCAGAATGAAGCTTAATGGAATAGACCCATTTACATCCAATTGGGCGGACATTTGAAGGACATGAAATAATGTCCCATGTGTCATTTTCTTTAAAAGCCAAAAGTTCTTCCTCCATTGCTTTCTGCCAACATTCATACTTGGAAGCTTGTGAGTAATGGGTTGGAATAGAAATGGTGGATAAAGTAGAAGAAAAACCATACCAATTAGGAGTACGAGATACTCTGGTAGATCGCCGAGTGGGCTCAAGAGGAGAAGAAGAAATCTCAGGTTCTGGTTGTGGAGCAGTTTCAGGTGGCGGATCAGTTTCAGAATGGGGTAAAGTTGGCCGACGTCATTCATACACAAATCCAGGTTTGAACCTCTCAGAAAAAGATGCACAAAACAAACACAATCAAATATATGAAAATTATGATAGCTTGGATTTTGGTGATAAAGACAATAATATGGAGACTCAAGATTTAACCCTTTAGATGGAAGTCTATTAATTAAATAGACAGCAGTAGACAAAGCTTCTACCCAATATTTAGATAGGACAGAGGACTCAATCAATAAATGACATCTAAAAGATGACGATTTTTACGCTCAGCAACCCCATTTTGTTGTGGCGTATATGGGCATGAGCATTGCGAGATGATTCCTTTCTCAAGCAAAAAATTATTGAATTCATGAGATATATATTCTCCACCAGAATCAGATCTTAATATTTTGATACAAGTAGAAAATTGAGTCTCGATGTAAGCCAAACATGTCTTGAATATGGAAAATACCTCAGATTTGGAACGGAGAAAATAGATCCATGTAAACCGATTATACTCGTCAATGAATGTCACAAAGTACTTGAAATGAGCATAAGAAATAACTGGTGAAATACCCCAAACATCACTATGAATGACATCAAAACATTTTGCATCACGACTACCAATATTAGGAAAATGAAGAGTTTTACTTTTGCCTAATTTACAAGTAGAACAATCAAAGGAAGCAACTGAAAATTGATTTTTATTTCCTAATAAACCGGATTCGATAAATGAGACAACACAGTAGAATTTGGATGTCGTAAACGCTTATGCCAAACCTCAGTCTTACTAGTTGTAGACGAACAAGCAAAAGAAAGAACACGGGGAATGGAAACGTGTATAGGAAATAATCTTCCAACTTTAGGCCCCTTCACAATTATCGTCCCCGATAGCTGATCCTGTACAAGACAACCATTACGAGAAAAATTCACATCACAATTGTTATCCACCAATTGACCAACTGAAATAAGACTAGTGGAGAGCTTAGGTGATACAAAAATATTTTTGAAAGTTTGAGTAATATCCCCAACCTTGGTAATGGGTGAATTACTACCATTGACAACTTGAATTTGTGAGGGACCTTGATACTCACGAACATTTTTTAGCAGACTAGTTGAGTTGGTCATATGATTGGAAGCGCCAGAATCAACAAGCCAAAAATTAGATGTAATATCATTCCTTGTAGCCCCAAAGCTGAAAAGGCTGACACAATCATTTGTTGTACCATTTCAGGAGTAAGAACTTGTCTTGCTAAAGATGAGTTATCAGTAGTGAAATCTTTTATCCCAGCTTAAAAAGCATTGATCTTACGATTTTGAGGGCGTGTGGGACACTCTTTGATCATGTTTCCTTGTTGTTTACAATAATTACAGAACTTCTTGCCACAATTGCTAGCAATATGACCATATTCCTTGCAACTGTAGCATTGAGTTCTAGTCATATCTCTGCCCTTTCCTTTTCCTTGAGCAGTAAATGCAACAGTGACAACATTTTCTTATTTGAAAGCGTTTTCTGTGACAAGACATTGCTCTTCACAAAGTAATTCCCTAAAACAAACATCCAAGGAGGGAGACGGGTCACGATTCATCAAGTTAGAGCGAACACTCTCAAACTCATAGCGTAATTTCATTAAAAATTGGTCTCGCTTGCTCTGCTCGTGAACTTCCTGAATTACAGAGTGAGATTCGACATGTATTTTAGCATAAATAATACCAGTAAATTCAGCCCATAAGTTCTAAAATCCAAAAAAATAATCCTGAACAGAGAGATCTCCTTGAGAGTAATTAGCAATTTTATGTTCAAACTGAAAGCGTCTTGCGGTATTTTCTTGGTTGTAAACCTTTTGTAAATAATCCAACATGGCCTTAGCAGTCTTGTACAACTTGAGATTAAGAACTATCAGAGTATCAATTGACCCTAAAATCCATGTCATCACCCGAGCATATTTAACCTTCCATTGACCTAACTTTGTAGGATCAGTAGGAGCAGGATCACTTCCATCAATATGGCCCCATAATTCTTTTTCGGTGACAAATAGTTGAAATTGAAATTCCCAGGTAGAATAATGTTTTCCAATGAAACGAACATTGAAGGATTCAAACTGATGTGACGTCATGTTCTTAACTAGCGAAGAACACCAGAACTAGAATGACCAAGACCAAAAGCCCTAGTTATGTAGGACTGACTCTTGATGAACAGTCAAGAGAACAAAGACTTTAAAAAAAATCTGGAAAAAAAATCACAGATGAAAGAACTAAGACTCAACAGTGAAAATATGGTTCTGATACCATGTCAAGAACAGAGAAAACCAAGAGAAAAATTGAAGAATGACTATCTCAATTTGTTCATCTAATACATCATACTACATATGTATTTATACACAAGAGTAAGAGATAAAAGACAAAAATATAAAGTATCTCTAAGTATATTTTCATATATCTAGAGTATCACTATTTATGTTTCCAATACCATGTCCATCGTGCTAACACTTCCTAAAGTTTTTGTACACATCTATGCTGGCTTCAATTGTCAAATCTCCCTTTCTTCTTCTCAGTGTGGACTGAAGATAGCGAACATTTTCGTTAAACTGTGACACAAGGTCCCTTGTCAAGCCACAAATATCAAGAGTGTTCACAGAATTGTTCAATATCTAATCAAACCATTTCTCTTTTTGATGTTGAGAGAGGACTTGAAGGGTGACTGGTAAGTTGAGGGCAATGGTCGATACACTGGTGCAACTCTTCAGTTCCAGACAGGCCATTGTAAATTGCCACTGTGATTAATGCACCTGATCTTTCCCATGTGAAAGATGGAATAATTTCCCTTGGGGATTCCTTTCATTATTCACAATATATATAGCTGTACAAGGTTGATTCCTAATATGGTACGAATCCTAACTTACCTTACAAAGGTTGATTCCTAATACAGTTAGAATCATAAGTTACCTTAATTATACATCTACCATTATTACAAAATATACGGAGAATATTCTGAGAATATTCGCTAATACTCCCCCTCAGACGGAGCGGGAGGAGGCCGAATGCTAAGGCTGGATCGGAAGTCGGTGAAGAGCTGTCGCGGTAGTCCCTTTGTGAAAATGTCTGCATACTGAAAAGAGGAAGGCACGTGTAAAATTTTGACCTGACCACGGGCAACCTTCTCTCGCACAAAGTGGATATCCATCTCAATATGCTTAGTCCGCTGATGTTGGACTGGATTATGAGACATATAGATAGCAGATATGTTGTCACAATAGACTATAGACGCCTTGCGCAATGGACACTGGAGCTCCAAAAGAAGATTTCGGAGCCAACAGATCTCCGCGACAACATTAGCAACTCCGCGATATTCTGCTTCAGCACTCGAACGGGATAGCGTGGCCTGCCGCTTGGCGGACCATGAGATAAGATTATCCCCTAGAAATACACAGTACCCTGAGGTGGAGTGACGTGTGTCGGGGCATCCTGCCCAATCTGCATCCGTGTAGGCTAGCAACTTGGTTGGGGCAGAGGTGTATAGATGTAAACCAAAGTCTAGTGTGCCCTTAACATATCTGATAATACGTTTGAGGGCGACAAAATGGGACTCTCGGGGGTCGTGCATGAACAGACACACTTGCTGAACGGCATATGCAATATCAGGCCTAGTAAATGTAAGATACTGAAGAGCACCTGCTAGACTCCGATATAGAGTGGGATCAGAAATTGGCGCACCGTCATTAGCACTAAGCTTGGATTTTGAGTCCACCGGAGTTGGCATAATTTTACAATTTGCCATCTTGGCCCTGTACACTATCTCTTCTGCATATTTACGCTGACACAGGAACATAGTGGCTGCAGATCTTGTCACCGATATACCCAAAAAATAACTTAGCTTGCCCAAGTCAGTCATAGCAAATTCAGTTTTGAGTAGAGCAATGATTTCATTCTTCAACCCGTCAGATGAGGCAGTAAGAACAACGTCATCGACATATAATAGCAAATATGCGGTCTTTACCTCGGTGAAGCGTGAAGAGAGATGTATCACACCTGCTACATACAAAACCAATCTGCAGAAGATACACAGCGAACCGATCATACCAAGCGCGGGGTGCTGTTTCAATCCATACAATGATTTCTGTGACGACACACAAATCCGCGAAGGCTTGCCGGATGAACAAAGCCGGGAGGCTGATGCATGTACACAGCTCTTTTCAAATCCCCATGAAGAAACGCATTCTTGACATCAAGGCGATGAATTGGCCAATGCATGCCCATAGCAATACCGAGAATAGTCCGAATAGTGGCCGGTTTAACAACCGAACCGAATGTCTCACCACAATCAATACCCTCCCCGCTCGATTAGTGCCATTGGCAACTAGTCTTGCCTTATACCTCTCTAAGTCACCACTGTCTTTGAACTTGTGACGAAATAGCCACATACATCGGATAACATTCACACCACCGGTCTAGGTACCAAATCCCAAGTGTTCTCGCTTGGTTAAAGCGTTAAATTCCTCGCACATGGCCGCATTCCAATTTGGGTCCGCTTTTGCTAGTTTTGGATTTTTTGGAATGGGTGATAAGGTTTGTGTGGAGAGATTGAATTGAACCTTGGGTTTGAAGATCCCGTGTTGTGCACGAGTCTCCATGCGATGTGAGGGCGGTGGTGGTGGGTCGGGGCGTGAGGTTGCCGGTCTCACCGGTTCGGACCGGTGGGCGGCGGTGTCGCCGGTGGCGCAGTGACTCGACTGGGGGCTGTAGGGGTGAGCAGGGAGCTGGTGGGGTGGTGCCGGACAGTGGGACTGTAATCGGTGGTCTGAAATTTCTGGAGATTTGAAAAAGGAAAGGTTGTCTCGTCAAAGGTGACTTGACGGGAGACGATGATTTTGCGAGTAGCAATGTCATAGCACAAGTAGCCCGATGATTAGGAGATAGACCAAGGAAGACACATGGAAGAGTGCGAGGGGCAAGTTTGTGGGGTGCAGTGGACGCTATGTTGGGGTAGCATAAGCATCCAAAAATACGTAGGTGATCATATGATGGCTGCCTATAGTATAAGATTTCTGTAGGAGTTTTGTTTTGGAGTGTGCTAGTTGGTAAAATATTTAGAAGGGATTCTACCATTTTGACAAAGATAGACCCAAAAAGGCGGTGGTAGGCGAGGCATGAAACAGAAGTGTGCG
Organism: Anisodus tanguticus; assembly: GCA_034509755.1. Taxonomy (NCBI): domain Eukaryota; kingdom Viridiplantae; phylum Streptophyta; class Magnoliopsida; order Solanales; family Solanaceae; genus Anisodus; species Anisodus tanguticus. Next base: position 14,526,119 of record CM067544.1, read on the forward strand.
GACCATGTTATTGATGGTACGTATAATTCTTTCAAATTTCCTTTCCATTTTGGGAAGAAGTATAGGGACAAGAAAAATGGAAAACCATGCCTTGTTTAGAACAGAAATTGTGAAATGCCGAGTTATTAAATACACGTCCATTATCACATTGGAATGATTTAATAGGTTTTTCAAATTGTGTCTTTATGAATTTTTGAAACTCGAGGAATTTTGCAAAAACTTCAGATTTGAATTTCAGTGGGTAAATCCAGACAAAATGTGAAAAATCATCCAAGAATACTAGATAGAATTTATGACCCAAAGAGCTAGCAATCGGAGATGTCCACAAATCAGCATGAACAATATCAAATGGAGAAAAAGTAACACTTTGTTTGATGACATAAAGGGAAGACGAGTATGTTTGCCTAGTGGACAAGAAAAACAGTGTTGGGCAATTTTCCCATTATTACATTGAATACGCTTAAAAGTCCTAAGAAAAGTAAAAACTGGGTCTCCGGGGTGTCCGAGTCTGTTGTGCCAAGTTGAGGGAGAGATCGCCGCAAGGGATAGAGGTGCTTGCGGTCTGTCAGCGGAAGATTGAGTGAATGGGTAGAGATCTCCCACACTATTGCAGCGTGTAAGAATTTTCCCCGTATTGAGTTCCTTCACGAAAAAGCCAAAAGGGTCAAATTCGACAGACACAGAATTATTGCTAGTGAATTTTCTAACAGAGATTAAGTTTTTAATGATGTTAGGTGTGTATAGGACGTGGTTTAGGGAGAAAGGTGGGTGTGGATGTTTGGTGTGTGTGTGTTACCGTAACCTTCAATTGGAATGCGATGACCATTGCCGACAGTAATAAATTGAGGACACTTTAGCCGACGTAGTTGAGATATGTTACCCGACGACCGGGTGAGGTGAGATGTGGCTCCGTGTCCATGTACCAATTTTCGTCGGTCCGTTGAAGGTTCACGGTGGTGTATGCCCGGCCCAAATCGGTCGGGGCCGGGGCTCGCCGGGCTGCGCAGGCGTGCTTTGCTGCGTGCCGCCGCTGTCTTCTTGGATTGCAATGGGCTCTTCTTCAGAATGTAGCTGCTGCTGCTGGACCGCCCATCGGGTGGGCTGTTGCTGCTGGCGGGGGCCTGCACGTGGGCTGGGGCATGGCCCAAGAGGCCGATCGACCAAGGCCGCCGGAACCGGCCCCTACGGTCGGGTACGGGCATGCGGGCGAGGCCCGATTCTGCTATTTGGGCCATCTGCCGCAGATGCTGCTCGCCTTTCTTGTCCGGTGGTTGGTCTGCCGTCCGATCCACTGGGTGCGTTGGCCCTTTCCGCGGCCCTTGCCTTTGTTGTTGCGACCTCTGCCGCCACGACCTCCGCCACTCTGCTGCTTCTTCTTTGGAACTGCCGGTTGCTTCTGCTGGTCGCAGTGTTGCCATCCCGTCAACGGCTAACGCCTTTTGATTATGTTCCTCTTGTTTAGCACGTCTAGTTTCTTCCAACAATAGTTGTGAACGTGCCTTGTTGAAACTTGGGAGAGGGTCGGCTTGTTGAATCATTGTTGCGAGTGTGTCATATTCACCTTTTGGTAAACCCGCAACAAGTTGAAGCACCATCTTGGTTTCTCGAAACGAAGTCCCGACGTTGGATAGTTGATCGGTTATGAGTTTCGATTGCTTATAATATTCGGACATGTTGTTAAAATTCTCGAGGCGGGTATTATTGAATTGCTCTTCCAAATATACGGCCCGAGTATTTTTATTGTCTGAAAGATTTCTTTTAGCCGGACCCAAAGTTCACGTGCCGTAGCACCTGTTTTCATGATAGTGCACAACGGGTCTTTGGAGATGGTGCCGTAGATCCATTGTTTGACGATGGCGTCAAGACGACGCCGTTGAGTCCGTAACATCGGTGGGACGAGGAGCATATTCGTCTTCCTAATACAAATAGAATCATAAGTTACCTTAATTATACATCTACCATTATTACAAAATATACGGAGAATATTCTGAGAATATTCGCTAATACCATGATTGAAGATTGTTAACCTCTTCTTCAATTCTTTGGCTGCTAGAATGAGATATTGAAGGTAAACTTATTGAGCGTTTTTTTTTTTGGTTTTTTCAGTAGAGGTAACCATGGTTTTGTATCTTTTTTCCCTTCTTGATAAGATAGCACACAAGCAGATGATGGACTAAACAAGTTCCAGCCTTGCATAGTTGTAGCTAACTAGTGATATAGAAGAAAACAAGACGAGAAATGATAACCCGACGGTTTGGCCGAGTGGTCTAAGGCGTCAGATTTAGGCTCTGGTCCGAAAGGGCGTGGGTTCAAATCCCACAGCCGTCAGTTTTTTAACGTTTTTCCATCTTAAAATTCTCGTTTAAAGGGTTGGGAAAAAAAAAAGATGAGCCATGACAATGTGACTAATTTTTTTTCACCTTTATAAAGGTGATGCTGGAGCTAACTTGCAAGCATCTCGATTATTTCACTAAGTAACGTTGTCCACCAAAATTAGACAAATAAAAAAGTCACCTTTAAATGTATTTCATTTCTGTTGAGATTCGAATTTTGATCTCACGTGATTTTCATCTTACTTCATAAAACCACATGTAACAATGTGGTTAATACTATATGTGAAATGCAGAACACACAAAAAAGATCTTTGTAGGGCAACTTTTTCTATCCAAATTGTAAGTGGCATAGGAGATCATATGATCAATTTCAATCAATCTAGTTGACCCATCACACATATGTCCAACAGTGTTCCAATGATTTGCTATTTATTGATACTTTTAGTTATGAGATGGATATGACATGTTTTAGTATCATGCCACGGGTAAATACAACCACCTTCCTCTTTCATTTTTTAACTTCTTTATATCCTTTTCTACATTTTTGTCTGCAAGTACATGGAACTTCTGAGGTTGTCTTAGCTGGAGAAGTGGATTTTTTCGATACCAGAAGGAGACAGTACCGATACGATAATATATCTAATCGTAGTTATAATGGATATTAAAGACTGAAGCAAATCTTTTAATGGTTGGATCTGTGTGTTTATGAATGAGACCCTCTTTAGCACTTTATCTCATCATGGTAAATCAACATCAACAATTTAAAGGCAGTAACCCTGAACTATAATAGACGATTTATTTCCAAATTTACCCCTTTATATATTATATCCCGTTTTATCATGAATTGTTAGCCACGAACTTTAATAATATTCTGTTTCTAATAATCAGTGCTAAAGAAAGATTGATAATGATTTATTTGTAGCATTCAAAAAGATTACGGATATATACCCCTAAAAATAAACCCAATAAAGAGAGACGAATCTTGAGATTTCACAAATCAAAAAGAGATGCTGTGGTTAAGAAGATATCGACGAATATAGTTTAGTTAAGTGTGCACGAGTGGCATGTTGCATTGATGTTTCCACCATGTTTTCTACCAAGAGAATCTCGAAATTAATGCCTATAATACTCATATTACAGCTAATTTATTAATTTTTTATGTTAACAGTTCTACATCGGAAATAGAATGGGAACATAGAACTTCAACAATCTTCACTCTAAAAACTAGCTTTTGGGATTGAGTTAAGTCCAAGATCCATTCTTTACATGGTATCAGAACATTATATTCGTCAATCATTGCGGCTTTCCAATTTAGGTCGGACAAGGCATCCATCGGATTACGAGGGATGGAAAGGGACAACTGAAACGGATAGGTTAAATAGCCGTTTAAGATTGAAAATTCTGTGCATGGCACATATTTCCATTATTCGAGAGCGTGCCTCGAGATGGGAGGATGGGATGCCGCGGAACTGCCGAGAAGAGGAGGAAGGGCAGGGGTGGCGGGATCGGCTGGCCGAGGCTCTGTTTGCCGAGAGGTGGCTGCGGTATCACCCTGAGACAGGCTGTTCCGAGCCACCGTAGGGTGATTATTATCCAAGTCCATATAAGGAGTTCATGTTCCCATTTCATTTCTAATGTGGGACTCTTAACACTCCCTCACACGCCTAAACCTCATTAACTGGAGCGTGTACAGTATAATTTAGGGGCCCAACATCGACGAACAAAAAATTGGAATGGGTATGGGTATGGGTATGGCTCTGATACCATGTAAAGAATGCATCTTGGGTCTAACTCAATTAAAAAATCAAGCTTGTTAAGAGTCCCACATGAAAAATGGAATGGGAACATGGACTCCTTATATGGACTTAGACAATCCTAAACCTACAAGCTAGCTTTTGGGGTTGAATTAGGCCCAAGATCCATTATTTACATGGTATCAGAGCCAGACACATTCCAATTCTTTGTTCGTCGATGTTGGGCCCCCAAATTATATTATTCACGCTCCAGTTAACAATGTCTAAGCGTGAGGGGGAGTGTTAAGAGTCCCACATCGGAAATGAAATGTAAACAATGACTCCTTATATGGACTTGAACAATCCTCACCCTACAAGCTAGCTTTTGGGTTAAGTTAGGCCCAATATCCATTCTTTACATTTTAATTTCCAACTCATATTGCAAAAGTGATCTTCCATTTTATTTAAGTCCTACTTCGAAATCCGAATTGGGATAGATTTTCATGCAAAAAGGATAAATAATTCTTGTTTTTATCATAAAAATCATTGTTCTGTCCTTCTTAAGTTTCACTTCTCAATACTACTCCCTCCGTCTCATATTACTAACCGAAATGGCAAAAATAACGGCAATCGGAATTCCGATGATGGCAGAAACGGCGACAGGAACAGCTGCTCCGGCGGCCAGCAATGGCAGCCCCGGCCAAAGTGGGATGGCAGCCCAAACCAGTGGGCCTGGCAGTGGCCTTTGGCTGTGCCACCTTGCCCTTACCCGTCGGGTAACTAGGCAAGTCCCAGTCTAAGGCCTACTACCCAGGGCACGGGTTACCAGCAGAAGCAGCCCAGTTTTGGGCCACACAACTTTGGGCCCAGAAAGAGTGCATCCAACAATTCCAACAACTTTGGGCCACTGCCGAACCAGTGGCAGGAGGCCCATTCGGCAGTGTCAAGCCCAACGGATATTGAGTCTGTCATGCACACCCTTGGACTTAATCCGCCCCATGCAAATTGGTATATGGACTCCGGAGCAACGTCACATATGACGTCCTCCCAAGGTAATCTCTCATCCTATTTTAATTTGAGAAAAAATAATGGTATAATTGTCGAAAATGACCATTCTATTCCAATTCGAGGTTATGGTTCTTGTAAATTGTCACCACCAAACCCACCATTAATTTTACAGAATGTCCTTCATGCTCCACAATTAATCAAAAACTTGGTGTCTGTTAGAAAATTTACTACTGATAATTGGGTTCTATTGTTTTTGACCCTTTTAGATTTTCCGTGAAGGATTTTCAGACGGGGACGCTTCTCATGAGATGTGATAGTAAAGGGGAGCTCTATCCAATTACATCACCAACTCAACGAACCAAGTTACCTTCCACTTTTGCTGTTTTTGCACCCTCGTTATGGCATGAACGTTTGGGTCATCCGGGGCACCTGTTTTAGCCTCTCTCCAACAAATAATTTTATTTCAGGTACTCAAACACATAATTCTAATATGTGTCGTTCATGTCCACTTGGAAAACATGTTCAATTGCCATTTGTTTGATCTAATTCTTGCACACTTATACCCTTTGATATCATCCATTATGATATTTGGACATCACCCGTTTTGAACTCTTCGGGCCATAGATATTATTTGTTATTGCTAGATGACTACTCTAATTATTTGTGGACATTTCCCTTGTCAAAAAATCACAAGTCTTTTCCACATTTCTCATTTTTTAGAGCATTCCTCCATAAACAGTTTGAACGGGATGTTAAAAATATTCAATGTGATAATGGTAGGGAGTTTGATAATAGGCATTTTTGGGATCTTTGCAATTCAAATTGTTTAAATTTCCGCATTTCATGCCCACACACATCCTCACAAAATCGGAAGGCGGAATGAAAAATCCAAACCATCAATAACATTATTAGAACATCCCTTGCCTATGCCACACTACTCCCATTTTTTTGGCATCATGCACTACAAATGGCTACGTATTTATTGAACATACTGCCCCACAAAAATTTGTCATATCAATCCCCATTAAAAATTATATACTTGCGGGACCTATCTTATTCTCACTTACGGGTATTTAGTTGTTTGTGCTATCCTCTTTTTCCATCCACCACCATCAATAAACTACAACCCCAATGTACTCCTTGTATTTTTTTGGGCTATCCTTCCAATCATCGAGGTAACGAATGTTATGACCTCTCATCCAATAAAATCATTGTGAGTCGTCATATCCTCTTCGATGAAACCATTTTCCCATTTACAAAATTGCATATGTCTGGACCTCCTACCTATAATTTTCTAGATGATGACATATCCCCATTTTTTACTCACCATCTATCGAGTTCCACTGCCACTGTTTCGGCCAACCCAAATTCTTGGGTGAATTGGGCCCAGAAACAGTGGCCTATAACCACCCTATAGCCACTGTTTCGACCGACCCAATTTACCCAAATAATTTGGGCTCCGAAATAGTGGCCCATTCTCGAGCAATTACTAACAAGCAAACTGGGCTAGTTTTACCGCCACTGGGCCTAGTTAATCCTGGCAGTTCTGGCCCAGTTTCCACTGTTCCAATTCTGGCCCCACTTCCATCCCATCGGCCCGTCACCCGCAGTTAACATGACATTATCAAACCCAACACCAAATATAGCCTACACACCCAAGTCTCAAAATTACCATTACCTCGTAATCTCGTAGCATCCCTTAATGATCCGAATTGGAAATTGACTATGAATGATGAATTTAATTCTCTTATTAAAAATAGGACGTGGGACTTGGTACCACGTCCCCATAATGCTAATATAATTCAGTCTATGTGGATTTTCAGTCACAAAGAAAAATCTGATGGTGTTTTTGGGCGGCATAAAGCCCGTCTTGTAGGTGATAGGAAGACACAACAGGTTGGTGTGGATTGCGGTGAGACGTTCAGTCCGGTGGTTAAACCGACAACTATCAGAACAGACTCCTTAGTCTGGCTATGTCAAAGGCATGGCCACTTCATCAGTTAGATGTCAAAAATGTCTTTCTTCATGGACAACTACATGAAACTGTTTACATGTACCAGTCTTTGGGTTATAGGGACACTAAATATCCCAATCATGTGTGTCTGCTCAAGAGATCATTATATGGGCTAAAGCAAGCCCCAAGTCATGGTACAAGAGGTTTGCCGATTTTGTCTCACATATTGGTTTTTCAAACAACCGTTTCGATGACTCTCTGTTTATCTAGCGTCAGGGTAATAATATTTCTTATATTCTTTTATATGTGGATGATATTATACTAATCACCTCATCATATGGTCTTCGCAAGTCCATCATGTCACAGCTTGGTTCTGAATTTGCAATGAAAGATCTAGGGCCACTACACTACTTTCTAGGTATAGCCGTGACACGTCATGCATGTGGTTTATTTCTATCCCAAAAGAAGTATGCAGCTGAGATTGTTGAACGTGCTGGCATGTCCTCATGTAAATCTTCGACAACTCCAGTGTATACTAAATCCAAATTGAGTGCATTCTCCGGCAAACCGTTTGCCAATCCGACACTCTACCGCAGCTTGGCAAGGGCCCTGTAATATTTGACTTTCACCAGACCGGATATTTCTTATGTTGTGCAACAGGTGTGCCTTTTCATGCATAATCCAATGAATGATCATATGCATGCTCTCAAACACATTGTGCGGTACATTCAGGGCACTCTAGAGTATGGCCTCCATCTATATCCATCGTCGACATCCTCACTTGTCGCTTATACAGATGCCGATTGGGGAGGGTGTCCAGACACCAAACGCTCCACGTCTGATTATGGTGTATTTCTTGGTGATAACTTGGTATCTTGGTCCTTGAAATGGCAAGCAACCTTATCCAGATCCAGTGCCGAAGCAGAATACCGAGGTGTTGCCAATGTTGTATCTGAATTATGCTGGCTTCGAAATCTTCTCCTCGAACTCCACTGCCCAATTCTGAAGGCTACATTAGTATATTGTGATAATGTTAGTGACATCTACCTCTCTGGGAATTCAGTCAATCACCAACGCACTAAACATATTGAGCTGGATATCCATTTTGTTCGTGAAAAGGTCTCATGCTGACAAGTGTGTGTATGTCCCGTCTTGCTATCAGATTGCATATATTTTTACTAAAGGTCTTCTGCTGATTTTATTTGAAGATTTTCGAGACAGTATCAATATACGCCTACCTCCCACTTCGACTGCGGGGGAGTGATATAATAATTATATTAAATGTTGTATTTATTATAATTATTTGGTAATTAGTATGAATGTATAGTAATTAGAGTGATTGATAGTAAGAATCAATTGTATATGGTAGGTAAATTAGATAGCCTAAGTCTAGCCTAAATTATGATTGTATTAGGGATATATTACCCTCACTTATGAAAGAAAATAATTGAGGAAATTTTTTTAATTATTCTTACACTTCTTATAAAAAATTCACTTCTACATCAAAGAAACATATTAGTATTTTTTTTTTTGTGCGTTTTATTGAAAGATCAAAGCGACCTTGAGCCTTCAAAGGTAATGGACAGAACTATATAACAAAATCATACAAATCTACCACATAATGTGTTTAGAGTGATCGTGAAAGTAAAAATTGGTTTCAATTTTTTCATCAAACTTAAAAAAGATTGTTTTTAGTATTTTTGACTCGTCAGAAAAAGTAGTTTAGAGGACAATTCTTTCCCTTTTTAGGATGAGACGCAACTTTTGGATATAAACACCATTTCAGTAATTCTGAATTACTGTCGGCTAAAATATAAATATTTATCGGAATATAAGACCAAAACAATATTTTAACTCCTTCAACCAATTGATCAGAGCTAAATCTTTGGTCCCAATAAATAATAAAAATCCCAGCTCATCGTTGTCAAATTCAATGGTTAATTTGTCACCTTGACATTGCAATGACAATCTTAAGCATACTAACTCCTTCTTATCTGCAGTTACTTGGACTAAGATTAAGGGCCTTGGCATTTTAAAGGAATCCTTGATATTGGATAAATCATGAGAAGTGGAATCAGAGGTTGAGTTTGTTGTTTGGAAGAAAACTATGTATTTGACACATCTCTGTTATATTTATGAAGGGAACGACAAAGTGACTTGTTTATTCAAAGGAAGAATTTTCAGAATTTAAACATGGTATGTATTGTTGAAAATTTGCCTTTGGTGGGAGTTGCGTCCACCCATCTTTAATGACTTAAACACTAGGATTCCGCATGTTGGAGACTTTGATTCTTCACACGTGCATAATCTACTAAGTGAGTAGATGATCGTAGGGCCAAGGATCATCAAATTTCATTGAGAAATTAAAGATATATTGGTCCACGAAGTGAGGTGTTTGAAGCATGAAAATGTGGTATAGACCAATTCTCCCTCATCGGTGGGGGGAAGGAAGATTTGTTTAGTTTATAAGTCTCAAAATTGACTAAAGGTTTGAGACCCCAAAAGGTAACCCATGTGTTTGAAGGAGTGAAGACCTAGATGTGCTTTGGTTCGAGGCTAAGTCCACACGCGCGTCGCCCGTTCGGTCCGGGCTCGGGCTTTGGGCTTTTCTGATATTATCTTTTTGGATCCAAATTGCTTCATATTTACAGTTTGGTCCCTGAAGTTTCAGGTAAGATAAAATTGGAAAGAGAACTTATGTCTTTTGGGTTGGTTTTTGGAACGTTAAAACTCCATTAATCTGCACATCAATTCAGTCATTTACTTGGCTAAATTACTCCTCACTAAAGCTCCAATGTGTTGCACATTAATTCAGTCATTTACTTGGCTAAATTACTCTTCACTAATTGTCATTACATGGCCATTAACAGCAATTAGTTTGGTAGAAAGATAGACAAGAGAAAGACTCGGTTTGTGACTATAAGTTTGGTAAATGTATATGTATCTCTCAGTATATGCTAATTACAAAATTGTTTCCTTACATTGATTTCATAAGCATATCCTACATATATTTGGATGCTTATGCAAGACTGTCTTCATTGGAAAGAGACAACGTTCGATAAAGTGAAGTCCACAAAAGGAGGAGAAACTAGTGGACACAGTGATGATCAAGGAATAACTTTGAGAAGAGGACAATATGAGTAACTAATCAATTTGATTCAACACTTTCAAAACAATGAAGGACAGGAGCATCAGAATATTTCAGGAGCTGTCAATTTTGCAGGTACTGTTGCTTCCACCTCCTCTATAGACTTTGATAAATTAACTTGTGGATGCTTCAAAGCAAATGTTAACACTTCGATCTTAGACTCAGGAGCTTCACATCATATGACTTTTAGTAAAAAACACCTGACCAATATCATAATCTTGTCGTATCCTTTGTTGGTGAAACTGCCTAATAGGTATAGAGTTAAGGTGACTGAAGTAGGAAGTGTGACTCTGACTCCTAGAATCACTTTGTATACTTGTTCATTCCTTCTTTTAAATTCAATGTAGTTTCTATCAGTTCTTTGACTAGACAGCTCAAATGTATCACATCCTTTTCTAAAACATTTTGCCTCTAGAGTTTACAAGTCATGAATCAACCACTTTCTTCCTAGACAAAGGTATTATACACCAGAAAATATGTCCTTATACCCCACAACAAAATGAGATAGTAGAAAGAAAGCATAAATATCTCCTAAAAACAGTAAGATCTCTACTTTTCAATCCAAATTTCTTTTAAAATACCGGGGAGAGTGCATACTTACAACCACCTATATCATAAATAGACTACCTTCTATTCTCCTTAAGAACAAGTGTCCCTTTGAATTACTACACAAACAAAAACCCACATACTCTCACATGAGAAGTTTTAGTTGCTTTTGCTACCCACCTTATCTAAATCACACAAAGACAAATTTGAACCAAGAACTTCCCATCATGTCTTCACTTGATATCCCTATGCTACTAAGGGGTACAAGACATTGACATACCTCACTATTCATAGTGCAACCTCCATATGTGATACTTTAAGTTGCTGAAGAAATTGAATAAGACTTTGAACTGCATAAGATATATCATATCTAGTTACAATAAGATAAAGTAACGTCCCTATAAGTCTCTGATAGGCAGCCTGGTCAGTCAAGTGATCTTCATCCTTCTTGTTCTTGTCCTCGTCTATCAATTCTAGACTATCACCTGTAATTAACATGTCATCTACATATATAAGTATGATTATTATACCCTTACTATTTTTCCTGATAAACAGTGAGTGATCAAACTGACTTTTTTTGAAATTGAAACTAAGTAGGGCCTTAGAAAACTTTGCATTCCATTATCTTGGAGCTTATTTCAAACATAAAGGAATTTGACTAATCTACATGTTGAATTCTCCCCATGAGTAGCAAATTCCTTTGACATTTTCATGTAAATTGAGAAAGTTATTGTAAACATATATTTGATGGATGTACCACTACATTTGTTGTTGCAATAAACAACACTATTCTTACAGTAACCATTTTTACCACAGGGGAAAATATCTCTTGATAGTCAATTCCCTCTTTTTGGCTACACCCCTTGGCCACTAGCCTGGATTTATATCTTTTAATCTCTCAATTTGCCTTATATTTGATCTTTTATATCCATTTACAATCTATTGTAGTCTTGCCTTGAGGCAATTGGACTACATCTCAAGTATGGTTGTTTTCCAGTGCACTAATATCTTCTTTCATAGCTTGTATCCACTTAGGATCTTTAATAGCTTCTGAGTAGCTAGTAGGTTTTGTTAAGGTAGAAAATGTTGCAATATAAGCCTTGTATCTAGGTTGAAGGTTATCATATCCAATATACTTATTGAGCCCATATGGTACATTTTCATGTATATTTAGACATACAAAATCTTTCATCCACACTGGTGATTTCTTTCCTCTACCAAATCTTCTTTTGGTAGGAACTAATATCACAGAATGTGCAGGTAAGTCTATAATTTGAGTATGTTGTGTAACTTGTTGTTGCACTTCTGCATGTCCTTGTTCCATAGTAGTGTCACTTAACAAAGTGTCTTGAATTGTAATAATTGAACTTGAACTATCAACTATGTCATCTAGAGCAACACTTGTCTGATTTGAGTCTGTATTGAACTTAATATGATCATGCCATCCTAGGTGATCATATAGTGTAGTATTTGGAAATATAAAGGTGGATGTTGTATCCTTTTTGTGAAATGAAAACAGTTTTCTTGAATATAACATACGTGTTAACAAAAAAGGAACCATTAGCTAAATCATATAAGACATAGCCTTTCTGAATGGATGATAGCTCATGTGGACTGCAGGTTTTGATCTAGACTGTAGTTTATCTTTAGCAAAACATAAGCACCCTTGAATTCTTAAATGATTAAGTCCATGTTTCTTATCATAGAATTTCTCGTATGGAGACACATTGTGTAACACATTAGTTGGTAGTCTATTAATCAGGTAAACAACTGCTAAAATACAGTGTCCCCAAAATTCAATAGGTATATGAGCTTGCAACCTCATCGATCTAGTAGCCTCTAATATGTGCCTATGTTTTCTCTCAACCACACAATTTTATTGAGGGATATACACATAAGTTCTTTGATGTATTATTCCTAAATTCTAAAACATAGTAGCACACACAAAATTTAAGAATTATCATCCATTATCTGTTCTAATTATTTTAACAATTTTATCAAATTGATTTTTAATTAAGTTAAAGAACCTGTTGTAAACAAATGCACACATCAGACTTGTGCTTAAGTAAGAAAATGCAAGTAAATCTTGTGTAATCATCAACAATTGTTAAGAAGAACCTTTGACCATTAATAGTAGAAATTTTATAAGCACCCCATAGATCCACATGTATCATATCAAGTCTATCACTAGTTTGAATATTACTAGGCTGAAAAGGCAACCTTGTCCGTTTAGCACAAGGACACACTATACACCTATCTATACTATGATTCATATCATGTGAAATACAAAGGAACATTTTATTCAGAAATGTATATGAATTGTGATCAAGTTTTCTATGCCACAAACTATATCTTGAATGACCACTTCAGTAGTAGTAGGATTTTGCACTGCTAAGTTAACGGATCTTCCATTTAATTCATGTTGATTCAACAACAAGTATAAGACTTTTACTTCTTTACCAATCTCCTTCACCCTCCCAGTGAAGAGATTCTGAAAACTACAAAAATTAAGAAAAAAACTTTACAGAACATTGTAATTCTCTGGCTAGTTTAGAAACTGACAGTAAATTATACTTGAACTATGGTACGAAGAACACATTAGAAATTGTACTAGATTGTGATATAGTACTAGTTCTAATAAGTGTAACTTGAGTAACATCCCCATTGAGTAGATATACTCTTTTTGGAATCACAGTTTTACTTATAATTTCTTTATTCAACAACTCAGAATTAGAGGTCATGTGATTAGTGATTTCTGTGTCAATAATCCACTCAAGACTAGACTTATTTGAAGATATTAATGTCATGTCCTCTACCATACATGTTACACTACTTGATGTATTAGCTAAAGGTACAATATTAGAGTCATGTCCTTTGTTAAGTAACTGCAAAATTTGCTCATATTGCTCTCTTGTAAATGCATTACTTGACTGTTGATGGAAGCTGTTTGAACGGCTTGCTAGGTTGTTGTCTCCACCATGAGTTCTATAAGGACCACTTCGAGTTCCATAGGTAGTATTCTATCCAAATTCTACACTAGTACTTGTGTTATACATCCCAGAGTTTGGATGATTACCATAATTCTGATGTTGAGTAATCACACCTACATTCTCCATCTGAGACACTTCACCTATCACATTGTAGGCAAAATCATACCTCGGACCCTAGCCTTCTTTCCTCTTCATAGTGTCTTTTTTAGACTTAAAATTTGGTGGATATCCAATCAACTTGTGACAAGTGTCTTTGCTATGACCCTTACATTTACATAATTCACAGACTAGGTTTTAATTATTAGACATCTTGAACTTCTAATGTCCATGATGTGTTTGGTGTCCATACTGATTTGAACCACCCTGATTTCCATTATTTCTCGAGTACATAGTTAGTTCAATATTTTCAACTATATTTGAATTTGCCCCCAATACACTAGAATTGGCTGCTACATATTTTTGTGATTCATCACTCACAATTAAAGCATATGCCTAATTTACACTAGGCATTGGACTCATCATAAGAATTTGACTTCTAGCATGTGAGTATGAATCATTCAACCCCATAAAAATTGAAATAGTTTCATCTTTTGTAAATTCTCAACAGTCTCTTGACTTTGGACAATCACATCCAAGAGTGGGAACCATGGATTCAAACTCAACCCACAAACTTTTCATCTTTGAAAAATACACAAAAACTGACTCAGTTCCTTGTGTAAGAGCAACAATTTCTTTACGAAGATTGTAGGTTCTTGAACCATCAATCTTGTTAAATCTTTCACACAGGTCTTGCCAAACAGTTTGAGCACAAGATGCATACATAATACCACCAAGTAAACTCTTAGAAACAACATTCATTACCCAATATAACACTATGACACTGACCCTTTCCCAATGATCTCACAGAGATTCAAGATATTTTTTTACTACAAGATCCATTAACCAATCCCAACTTGTTTCTACCTAGCAGAGCTATTCTCATTGATCTAAATCCGATGGAAAAATTTCAATACATGTTAGTTGAAAAGAGATAATCTGAATTCCACTAACATCTGCAGGTGACAAGAACAATTGGTGGTTGTAATCAATTCTTGAACCTTGTGTGTTGGGCTGAGTACCGGAACCTCCATTGCCAGAAGTCTGACCCAACAATCTTCCACTAGAAACTCCATTAACATGCTCTTCTCCAATCAGAACACCATTAGATTTCATCATCTTTATTTTTTGTGAAACTTGTTTTTCAATTTGCGGAGTCAAGTCTCAAGATCCTTGAATTTGAAAAACTTTAAACTAAGACTCAATTATTACAAATTAAACAAGCTAAACAACCTGCTCTGATACCATGATATAATTTGAGATTATGATAATTCCATTTATGAACACAAGCAAGAAACAGAAAGTAAATCAAGGAAGAAGAAGCAATGATCGTATAGATTGAGAGATGGGTTTAAGAGAAGGAAAATGTAGATCATTCTTCATTAATTATGTTAATCTTAAATATGTACAATGATGGATATATATACAACTCATAAGAGCCTTTAGAATCGAGTAACTATTTTTGTGAAAGTAACTAACTTTGTGAAGTCACTAACTTACTTTGTGAACTTCCTATGACTAACTTCTAACTACTTTGCTACTTCATTTCAATAGTTTAACTACTGCATTCTCTGAGCTTTATTCATCAAGTATCATGCCACGAGTAAATACTAGGCTCCCTTCCGCCCGGTCATTGCGCCAGTACAACGACCTCATTTGTTAGTTTGTTTTATATATATTCTTTTCTACAATTTTGTCTGCAAGTAAATGGCTTTCTGAGGTTGTCTTAGCTGGAGGAGTGGAATCTTCAATACCAGAAGGAGACAACGCCAATATTATTATATAAATAAATAAACTGATCATAATGGAGATTAATAGTAATGAAGTTGATTTTTTAATTGTGCACGAATGGAAGGTTGGATTTGTGTGTCCATGATATTAACTCAGCAATCCATATAAATTGTCTAATCTGGAGAATACAACCCTCTATATAGACTTTGTCTCATCGTGTTAAATCAACAATTTAGATGTTTTTTTTTAAGCAGGTCCAGTTGTTGGCTAGAGGTTTATATTTGTGCAGTTTGTGAACAATATATATACGATTTAATTCCAAATTTACGCTTTATAATCATATCCCATTTTGTTATGAATTCCTAGCTAAGAACGGTAAATTTCTTCGTGATAATTTAATTTGATAATGTTAAAGACAGATTCTGATATTAATGGTTTATTTATATCACTAAAATAGATTACCCTTTAAAAACCGCAACAAAAGGGGAGAAAAATAGGTCAGCATTTGAAGGATTTGGGATCTAATTATCAAAGAGTCGAAGAATCTGGAGATGTCACTTATAATTAATAGATTTAGTGGTTAAGAAGATAGAGACGAATATGTTTTAGTTAGGTGTGCAGTGCACGAGTGGCTTGTTGCATAGATGTTTCCTAGCCCAGTGTTCTCTACCAAGAGAATCCTCATAGGTAATTAAATTAATGCTTAATACAGCTAATTTCTTACAATCCAGTTCTACCGATGGATCAATTACAGGTTGAATGATCAGTTAATTGCCTCAAAGACATACTGAACATGTGGAATTAATTGGAAGGTAAGGAGATTCGGCCCGAGAGAAAAACTCAGCACACACTACCATCATTCGTGAGATCATCATCTCCTGCCATGTCGCTTTATTTGCACTTGTAAGATTAAGTGCGTTGGACATTTTTAAGGTACCTTTATTATTAGGTTACTTTACTGGTAAATCATGATAATGGAATTCATGGGTTGAGTTTCTTGTGCTAGAAAATTATGTATATATGTGAAGGGAACAACAAAGTAATTTACTTGTTCTCAAGGGAGAATTTCGTGGATTTAACCAAAGTATATCTAAGTTCATTGCCAGATTGTTCTTGTTAGAAATTAGAAATATATGTGTAATTGCAAAATTGTTTGTTTACATTAATTTCATAACCATATCCTACAAATATTTGGATATGCTTATGCAATACAAGTATAGTATTTTCCTTGGAAAGAGACAATATTTACGAGTGTGCTCCTTGATCTGATCAAACATCTAAAGCTGTTATCAAGACCATTCTCAATGCATTCAAACTGAGCTTCCACTGTTTCCAATTTGCTCTGCACAAATTGGATCTTCTCCGCTTCATTAGGACCACACTTGGAAAGGCTGTTTAATGCAACATCAACACTTTCTATCTCATTTACATTGTCTTCTGATCCCTTGCTAACCAATCTTGATACCAAAGACCATTTGCTAATTGGCCTAGAAGTTGGGGCTGACAAGAAAACTAACACCATTTGGAAAACTGAAATTCCCATTGTGGCAACTTCCTTAACACTCCGATAACAGCTGAGACAAGTTGATCAACTTCCATCACAGCAGCCACCTATATGTTGTCACAATACACTATAGACGCCTTGCGTAATGGACACTAGAGCTCCAAAAGAAGATTTCGGAGCCAACAGATCTCAGCGACGACATTAGCAACTCCGCGATATTCTGCTTCAGCACTCGAATGGGATAGCGTGGCCTGCCGCTTGGCGGACCATGAGATAAGATTATCCCCAAGAAATACACAGTACCCTGAGGTGGAGCGACGTGTGTCAGGGCATCCTGCCCAATCTGCATCCGTATAGGCTAGCAACTTGGTTGGGGCAGAGGGGTATAGATGTAAACCAAATTCTAGTGTGCCCTTAACATATCTGATAATACGTTTGAGGGCGGTAAAATGGGACTCTCGGGGGTCATGCATGAACAGAAACACATGCTGAATGGCATATGCAATATCAGGCCTAGTGAATGTAAGATACTGAAAAGCACCTGCTAGACTCCGATATAGAGTGGGATCAGAAACTGGCGCACCGTCATTGGCACTAAGCTTGGATTTTGAGTCCACCGGAGTTGGCATAATTTTACAATTTTCCATCTTGGCCCTGTACACTATCTCTTCTGCATACTTACGCTGACACAGGAACATAGTGGATGCAGATCTTGTCACCGATATACCCAAAAAATAACTTAGCTTGCCCAAGTCAGTCATAGCAAATTCAGTTTTGAGTAGAGCAATGATTTCATTCTTTAACCCGTCAGATGAGGTAGTAAGAACAATGTCATCGACATATAATAGCAAATATGCAGTCTTCTACCTCGGTGAAAAGTGAAGAGAGATATATCCACACCTGCTACATACAAAACCAATCTGCAGAAGATACCCAGCGAACCGATCATACCAAGCGCGGGGTGCCTGTTTCAATCCATACAATGACTTCCTGAGACGACACACAAACTGCGGAGCTGCCAGATGAACAAAGCCAGGAGGCTGATGCATGTACATAGTCTCTTTCAAATCCCTATGAAGAAATGCATTCTTGACATCAAGCTGATGAATCGGCCAATGCATACCCATAACAATACTGAGAACAGTCCGAATAGTGGCCGGTTTAACAACCGGACTGAATGTCTCACCACAATCAATACCCTCCTGCTGATTAGTGCCATTGGCAACTAGTCTTGCCTTATACCTCTCTAAGTCACCACTGTCTCTGAACTTGTGACAAAATAGCCACATACACTGGATAACATTCACACCAGCTAGTCTAGGTACCAAATCCCAAGTGTTCTGCTTAGTTAAAGCGTTAAATTCCTCGCACATGGCCACATTCCAATTTGGTCCAGTATTGCTAGTTTTGGATTTTTTGGAATGGGTGATAAGGTTTGGGTGGAGAGATTGAATTGAACCTTGGGTTTGAAGATCCCGTGTTGTGCACGAGTCTCCATGCGATGTGAGGGGAGTGGTGGTGGGTCGGGCTTGTGAGGTTGCTGGTCCACTGGTTCTCGGACCGGTGGGCGCGCAGTTCGAGATGGGTCATTTTTCTGTCTTGCTGCTGGCCTAATATGGTACCTCATGATCCATTTTCTTCAAAGATGTAATTAAGCTTTTTGCATCTTTCTTCGTTTTCTTTCTGTATGAGGTGTAACTGGTGCTCCCCATGCTCAAACCTCCCTTTCTCCTACTCAGTGAAGACTGAACATCTTTAACATTTTCTTTTAACTGTGACACTAGCTTCCTTGTTGTCCCACATATATCAAGAAATCTCACAGATTTATCCAAGATTTCATTGACCCATTTCTTGTTTTGGCACTGAGAAACGGCTTGAAGGGTAAAGGGCAAGTTTAGAAGATCACTCATACACTTATGCACCTCCCCCAATCCAAGTAGGCCATTATAAACAGCTTCTTCAGTTGGTGAAGCAGAGAATTCCCAAGTCTTGAGTTTGTTGAGCTCCTCTTCAATTCTCTCAGTAGCTGGATGTGATCTGCTTGGCAAACTGATGGATCTCTTATTCGATTTTGCAGAAAAAGTTGCCATTTTTTTTCTCTTTTTCTTTCCTTTTACTTTGAACTCAATGTTTAGGAATGATCAAAGACTGTGAAACTCATCTTACTTATACCAAAACTCTACAGAAAGCGACAAGATGTAGCGTTGAAATAGCCATGTAATGAGGGTGTGGACATTCCCTAAGAGTTCGGTGAGATAGTTGTGCTTCCAGAAAACAAACATTTAATCTTTAGTGATTTCTTTGCTGTTGTTGTCTTTTAGAGATTGCCACGTTGCATTACCCTATTGCTTCTAAGTGATGAAAGATGTACACGTATGTCTTGTTGGTTACCTTCTTCACAAGAAAAAAGGATGAGCCATAAAACTGTGATTAGTATTTTTTTTTTTATAATGTTGGTATATAAATTAACTTGCATATATGTTGAGAAGTAAGGTTATGTATTTGATATTTCCTATTAGTAATTTTACTGCTAAAATTTAAATAAATGGATCTTCTCATAAGTAATTTTTATTTCATTTAGTAATTACTCGATCACATCCTTCAATGCAATGATGTGATTAATATGTGATTGCACCGTAAGCATTCCCATTAACCTAGTTGAGCTGTCACATTTGTGCAACAGTATCCAATCATTTGGTATTTATTTAATTCATCTAGTTATAAGATGATATGACAGGATTTAGATCAAGCCACGAGTAAATACTAGGCTTCCTTCCTCCCGGGCATTGCGCCGGTACAACCACCTCATTTGTTAGTTTGTTTTTATTTATTCTTCAGTACAAGTTTGTCTGCAAGTAAATGGTAAGAGTCCTACTTCCGCATTGACCATCAACAAAAAAGAGAGGAGAAGAATAGGTCAGCATTTAAAGGATTTGTCCGCTTTGGCTGCTCAATTGGTTTTAAGGAGATATTTGGAGTAAAGACCAAGGATCGAATCTCGTCAGTGGCAGTGTGGGGGTTTCTTCTTGAAATAAAGGAGGGCCCCTTGTGCGCAAGTGTGGTACTGGTCTAACCTTTAAAATCAATTGAGTCACCATAATTTACCTCCTTCACAGACCTGTCGGACCGGGGTGTGGGGGCTTCTCGGTGGGAGATTCCACCTTTTGGAGTAAGCATTTAAAGGATTTGAGACCTAATTAAATAGACTAAGAATCCCTCGAGATTCCACTAATTAATCAATAAAGAGATTCAGTAGTTAAGAAGATAGAGACGAATCTATTTTAAATTAGCGCACGAGTGGTTTGTTCCTTTGATGTTTCCTAGCTCCATGTTTTCTACCAAGAGAATCCTCATAGCTAATTAGATTAATGCTTAAATACAGCTAATTTCTTTAAATTTTCGATTTGCAAATCCTGCTGAAAAAGCTGTATTTTATTTTATACAAGTCTTCTGAATCTGAATAGGGATAGATTTTCACGCAAAACGATCACTAATTTTTGGTTCTATCATAAATATATTTGTGGACTCTTTCAAGAGATCTCTTGTTCCTATCCTTTTAGATTCCTTCAAACGGTCACTTTTAATTAAGCGCAGTAAGCACTTAAGTCAACTGCGTTATATTTCCAGATTAATAAACAACTCTCCTGGGAATTAACATGCCAAGAAGTCCAAAAGTTTTGCTTAACCAGGACTACAATACTAGTAAATTAGTAATACAGCTTATGCGGCATGTTCTTTAATTCGGCAAATCCACCATCAATTTTATGGCTCAAATGGTCTTTACATGATGTCCAGTTTTTCCTTTTTCATGGGTTGAGTTCGTTGTTTGATAGAAAATTATGCATTCGAAACATCTCTGTTGTATATCTCAAATGAACGACAAGTAACTTGTTCATTCAAGAAAGAATTTTGTCCATTTAACCAAAGCATGTTTAAGTTCATTGCTTCATTCTGTCTGATTGAACTGATAGACAAGAGAGAAAGAGGCACAGCTTGATATAAGTACATATATTTCTCTGTATGTATATAATTACAAAATTGTTTCTTTACATGTATTTCATAAGCATATCCAACAAATATTTGGATATGCTTATGCAATACAAGACAAGAAAATGGTACTACTACTTTGATCATTGGCTAGAGACAACATTTAAGAGTGTGCTCCTTGATCTAATCAAACATCCAAAGATGTTGTCAAGACCATTCTCAATGCATTCAAAATGAGCCTCTAGAGTTTCCAATCTGTTTTGCACAAAATGGAACTTCTCCACTTCACTTGAGTCACAATTGAAAAGGCTGCTTAATGCAACATCAGCACTTTCTATCTCATTTACACTGTCTTGATCTCCCTTGTTCACCAATCTTGAAATCAAAGACCATCTGGAAACTGGCTTAGAATTTGGGGCTGACAAGAAAACCAACACCATTTGGAATACTGAAATCCCCATTGTGGTAACTTCACTTAGCATTCTGATAACAACTGAGACAAGTTGATCAACTTCCATCATAGCCACCATTTCCTCGTGATAGATTTTCTTCAAAGATGTAATTAAGTTTTTTGCATCTTTTTTCATCTTCTTCCTTAATGAGGTGTAGCAGGTGATGCTCAAATCTCCCTTTCTCCTCCTCAGTAAGGACTGAACATCTTTAACATTTTCTTTAAACTGTGACACAAGGTCCCTTGTTGTGCCACAAATATCAAGAAATCTCACAGATTTATCCAACATTTCATCGACCCATTTTTTACTTTGGCACTGAGAAAAGGCTTGAAGAGTCTGGGGCAAATTGAGAAGATCAACCATACACTTATGCACCTCCCCCAAACCAAGTAGGCCCTTGTAAACAGCTTCTGCAGTTGGTGACGCAGAGAATTCCCAAGTCTTGAGTTTGTTGAGTTCCTCTTCAATTCTCTCAGTAGCTGGATGTGATCTGCTTGGCAAACTGACGGATCTCTTATTGGATTTTCCAGAAAAAGTTGCCATCTTTTTCTCTTTTTCTTTCCTTTTACTTAGAACTCAATGTTTAGGGATGATAAAATGACTTTGAAACTCATCGTATTTATATAGTACTAAAACTCTACAGAAAGCGACAAGATGTACAGTACTCTGCTTTTTAGTTGTGTTGAAATCGCCATGTGATGAGAGTGTGGGCATTCCGTAAAAGTTCGGTGAGCTTTGTTGTGTCTCGTGTAAACAAACTTCAATCATTAGTGAATTCTGTATGTTGTTGTCTTCCAAAGGGTGCCACGTTGCATTACCTTATTGCTTCTAAGTGACGAAAGATGTCTCAGCAGATACGTGGCTTCTTAAATTTTGTTTTGGTTGGAAGAGCCACAGTTTATCAATGGCAACAGCAAAGCTTCATTATTAAATTGACATGACGATCTTTTATGAGGGATTTTCCTACTACTTTTTGAAAAGGAAAATCTTAAGGAACTTTTCAGAAAGGATGATAATATTGAAGCACGACCTTATTACTTTTTACTTGACGTTCTTTATTTTTTTTGGTTTTTACCCTACGGAGCGGTAGCTTGCCAAGGATAACGGTAGTTGCCGCTTTCTTCGCTCCGCGAATGAGAGAGAAAGTCAAAGGAAAAAAAACATGTTCTCTCTTTGCGAGATCCAAAAGTGGAGAACGCATAGGCAAACGGAATACAATAGAGAACAAAAGCTACTCGATGGAGCCAACTTCCCTTCATTCGCTTCGCGGGAGCCACACATCACATAGCTGGAAGTCAGAGGGCCCATACTACCTGCCTAAACCCTTCACTCGGTCTACGGGACGGTCCTCCAATAGCACATATTTTGAGTTGAACGGTAGTTAGCGGGGAGGGGCTTTATGAGGCCAAGAACCGATTCTCTGATTCAATCAAATATCCCACAGGCCGATGAAAGCCCGCCCAATAGCAAGAATGTTTTTCAACGATTGGAATGCTTCCTTATTACGCTATTCAAAGCATCGGAATGTTGGCTGAGCGTAGACTAGTCTGTTCAGGCAGTCACAGGCTTGCTAAAGCTAAAAATGGAACAACGTTTCTCACTGACTACATCAGAAGCGAAATTTGGGCCCGTGCGAGCTGTGCTACCCATAGGGCCTTCGAAAAATGAAATTTTTTAGGGTTTTTTTTTTTATTTTTTATTAAGTAGTATTAGTCAGAATTAACTGTACATGCCCATAATTCGCAGGTTTAGCTCAATCAAAGTAAAGTGATTCAGTTTCAGTGGCGCGCGCATGTGGATGCCCAAATTCAGATTTCAAATCAAACTTATTAGGCCTAGAAATCGTATATTTACTTATATTAAGGGCTCACTTTTACGAATTAGAACAGGCCCCAAAATATTTAAGACGGTCCTGTATCGAAGGATAGGAGAACAAGAGTGCAACTGTGGAAACTTATTAAATTTGTACACGTATAGCTTGTTGGCAACCTTCCTCTCTTGTATGAGTTGTTTATTTACTAGTACTAAATGGATTCTAATCCATTTCAATGGAGAATTAGCGTTGTTCAACCATGCTATACATATCATATCATATCGTTACACTGTGACTGTTAATCAAGAAGTTTTTTTTTTACCTTCATAGCTGTTTCAAATGCGCTGTATAATTTTTAAGAATGTCGATCCAATTAACTTTAAGAACTAAAATAAACTCATTGATATTCAAATAATCAACACAAAAAGCATGGTAAGAGCAAACAACCATTATTAAACGCATGGTTTGTTGGTTACCTTCCTCACAAGAAAACATAATGAGCCATAAAATTGTGATTAGTATTATTCTTTTTATCCGGTAGTTGTATGGGGAAAATTTCATATTAGATAGTTGTACGAATTATAATGTGACATGTGGAGTACGATGCTTGAGTCAAATTCAAATCAGTCCAAGGCAATGCCGGTAAGATACGAACAGTACCAGGAGCGTCATGTGCATAGGTGGTATCGGTAATTCAGAAGGTCAGAAGGACCGTTTGAATTATAACGGACAACCGTTACTGAACCGGTCGTACGCCTTCCAGCAGAGTCATAAACACATTTATGGAGATAATATTTGCCTAATTATTACAATATTCATTCTCTTGTATTAATGAGAGCATATTTTGTGGGTTGTGTACCCGTGTAACTCATGTATAAATAGGACTCATAACTCCATTCTAAGATGATCAGATTCAAGTTGTTACAATATACTTACTAATTCTCTCTTGATTATTGTGCTTTCATACAAGTGCGTTGACTTTGCCCAGAAGCTATCAAAACGCTCAGACTAATCATTACTTTTATTTGTCTTATTATTATTATTATTTATTTACAATATATTTTATCTAGCTTTATTGTCAAATCGGCCACTTGAGATCCACGTGTCCTTGACCACGAATACAAATTCAATTGTACCATTTTACTTACGGGCGCCCAAACATCTTTGTTATTTTGACCTACTCGGGTCAAAGCCCACGTATTCGTGATTCACGGGTATTGAGTTAAGGAGTCGCCACCTAATTATTTTTACGGTGAATTAGGACACCTAAATATTTAAACTAAATGCTGCAATGTAAACTCCGATTTTAAGGTCTGCGAAACTAATGAGATTCTAAGTATGGGTTCTTTATTATCCTAAAGGGAAGGGGTTAGGCATCCTTTAAGATCCGCTAACTTGCGGTTATCCGATCAAACTTAGGTTAATTATACTAAGGAAAATGCATGTTTAAAGATATAAACTTAAAAAGATGTTTGCAAATAATTAGTAAATGATGCATTTTGTGCAAGTATGCATTTGCATGGTATTAAAGAAAACACATGTAAAGTTTGAAAAAGTATGCATTTGGGACAATTAATAATAAGGAGAAAAACGAATTACTTATGATGCCAAAGAAGTAATTTTGGAAATCATTTTGAGTTGTACAATTAATAAAGTGAACAAAAGATGGTCAAGTTTGTTTTGAAAATTTTAAATATGCATGACGAGCCTAAAAATAAATAACTAGCGGATGGTTTCTATGTTTGAATTATCCGAGCCTACAAATGAATAAACTAGCGACGGTTTTTTTAAACTACCCTATTAATTATCCATTCATGACCTAATTATTCTAAATATCCTAACAATCACACAAGCATTAAATAATTATTACAGACCCAAATAGAAACAACGAAATTAAGGAATAACAATGAAAGGGAACTAAAGCGGATGAGGATGTCATCTCGCCCTATTTGTTTGGAAATCCCGAGGCCGGAGAATGCAAGGAACGTGGATGCGGGTCTTTGTTTGACAATAGCCATGATGAGTTTCGTAAAGAGACTCTTCGTTACTTCCGATGCGTTTCATGTAAATAAGGAAAAGAAAAGGATTAGTCGACTGGACAAAAAAATATATATATATCTAAAACTGTAAACAAATAATTCATATGTAATATGTTGTTGGGACTTATTCGGGACCTACTAATGGGAATAACAACACAGACCCCATACTAAGGGCACAAAGCTAAGCCTGTATTACATGAAAGGAGGTTGAGGCACAACAAACAAAACAAAAAAAAATTAAGTGGTGGGCCTTGGGAAGTATAAAACAGGCTCAATGTATACTTTTGAATTTTTCCTTTTACAAACAAGAGCAGCAGACAAAAAATAGACCAGTCCAATATATGCAGCAGGCCCAAATCAAGCCCAAACACAGATCCATAACCATATCGGTCCATATTTTGACATTAATCATTATATAGGGCCGACATACACTAAAAACTCGTATGATATATATGGGAATATACTAAGATGTGTCACCTGGATATACATCCAGGTCAAGTCCAAACATTTACACTTTGTATGATTTGAGGTATACTACTACACATAGCAGCTCACATAGAAAATAAAAGAGGACAAAGCCAAGGTAAGCATATGCAGACCAAAAGAACTAGGTAAACACTACCACATATAATGAACTTAATCATGTATAGAGATAGAACATATACATAAGACTTTAGCAATAAGGGTCTGGATAGGACAAACCTGCATATATTCATAATGTGCAAAAAAGAAAGCAAAATCCTGAACTCATTCTTTTTACACATAGGGAGACAGAAATAGATTTTCTCAAATCAAATGGGAACCACAATACAACTAATCTTAGGCCTAAACCAGGGCAAGAATCTCTATACACTAGTCATGCAGGAGCACACACATATATTGAATCAGATAACATACTTCATGTTATTGGGGAAATAAATCTGAATTAATGATTTGGATGAAACAAGCTCAGTTCATGCAAACGATCAAGAAATCACATCTTAATATGCAAATTTTATGCACAGTAGGCTTCTCGGAATCAATGCAGTGTATCACACTAGCCAACAGAGATGACAAGAAGGGCTAAAAATCAAAATAGAAAGGCATGGGTCATTCTTAATATACATTGATTCAACAACTAACTGGCAGACATTATTAATCATGTGAAGAACTTAGTCGAACACCTCTACTCATCCTATGACGTTCATAACACTTAGTCCCATCCTTAGACATGCTACTACATGAGAACATGACTCTAAGTCAACATGAGAAATGTAACTAAACCATAACTCAACATGATACAAAAGCTTATTTAACTAGGCACAGTTTGGTAGATAGGGCATGATACAAAATAACTTAAGAGGCTTTACATGCTAACTTGGACGGGTTTTAACATTTTAATCAAACAAGGCCAACACATGGTCAATTTAGTTGACATATGAGCAATCAACTGATCAAGAGTTGCATTTCAGAGATGCAGGGCCATTCAAATTAAATTTAAACACACATAATCACTTTTACGCCATGCGTTAGGCAAAATAACCCACCACCCCCCAAATCCAGATAACACAAGTATGTAGTTCATATAATAGGCAAGTGAGGCAAACAAAAATGATCAAATAAGCAGTCAAATGTAGCACTTTAAAATAAGTAGGGCTCTATAGAACATGATACACACAAGATACCATTCACATTGTCAACTAAACACAATAACATCCTAATTTCACTAAACAACAGTAATCATCCACCAAAACATTTCTAAATATAAATAAACTAACAAACCCGACATACTTAAACTCTAAGCACAACAACACAAATAGACTACATTATCACTAAATCAGTGATAAAACACACAAATACATAAAGTAAAAAAAAATGAGAAGAGTTTGAATTTACGGACCTTCTCCGGGTAGCGAACCGAGGCGTGTTTCGAATCGTCGACCCGCTCGGAGATGTTATTTGTTTATGCGATTGAAAGGGACAAGGGACTAAATGTTTTTATGTCTTTGTCGAACCAGAAATGGGAGTAAAAAAGAAACCTATGGAAAAATCGATTTTTTTGGTTTGGCTTTTGAAGAACCGAGAGTTTTTCGTCCAAAAAAAGGCCCCCCTTGAATGGACTCCACATGCCAATATTTATAGGACGAACTTAGGGATTTCTAGGGCTTTTTGGGAGGGGTTTTTAGCTTCAAATTTTGAAATGGGTCAACGAAATCCTTCAAAAATCCAGACGTTGATGGACTTGCAGGCTTCACGTGATTCATAGCACGAAAATGGAGCAACACCCTCTGTTCTATGGTTGACAAAGCTACAAGCTTTGTCTAGAAGAGGACATGGGAGCTGTTGCTCTGATTTTTGGGGAAGGGTGAGAGAGAAAAGAAAAGGGTGAGGGTTCGGCGGTGTCAGGGTAGCGTGGTGGCAGTGGTGGGGTAGGGGTGTAGGGTGTGTGCGGCGATGTTGGGGGGTCTGGGTGTGCGGCGATGTGGGGGGTCTGGGTGTGCGGCGATTTTGGGGGGGCCGTTTGTTTTTTTTTTTTTTTTTTTTTTGTTTTAGGGTTTTCGTTTGGTTTAAAGGGTTAGGGGCGACGGGTCGGCGGGTTTGGGAATTATGCCGGCGAAATAGGGGTTAAATGGGTGTTGGAAATGAATGGGCTAAGTGGGAATTGGGCCTCGGCGGATGGACGATTTGGGGTGGGCTTGGTAAAGGAATGGGAATTTAATTGGGGACTTTGGGCTTGGTAGAGGGGTTTGGGCTAGTTTGTGGGAAGGAAATTAGTTTTTGTTTGGGTAGAATTTGTATTGGGTTGGGAAAATGAAATGGGTTGAAAATTGTTTTGGGTTAAAAAAAAATATAAAAGGGGTTTAACATTAAAAATATTTTTTTTATTTTGTAAAAGATGTGAATTATTTAAAATAACATAACGATGTGATAAAAATATAATATTTGCGAAATGTTTAATGCTTAATAAAAAATGGAAATGCGATGCAATTTTGCGAGAAATAAATAAAAACATAGAATTTCGGATAAAACTTATGATTATGATAAAAATGCAAATGATAGTAAAAAATGCAAATAATAATAATAATAAGAGAATAATAATATATATATATATATATATATATATACGCATGTATGTATACAAATTATAATTGTTTTGGAGGTGTTAAAAATATTTAAAATTTCAAATAAATTGGAAAAGACGGGACAAAATTGGGTGTCAACAGATGCCCCTCTTTGGCCGGAGACGATGAAAGAGTTTTCGGCCAAAGAAGTTGACTGAGTAGCTAATTTTGTTCTGATCAACGGGACTTGAAGGAAGATTAGGTATGCATGGTAGAAACAGAATTTCGAGGGAGAAGATATTGAAAAAGTTGGTGCGGATTCAAGAAATATTGCCCCGAGTGTCGAGTTATGATGACACTGGTCGCAGATGTGACAATACTATTGGGAAAGAGCGGATCGACGTTCGAAGTAGGTCGTTGACCAATTTGCCTCGGTTCACCGTAAGAGATAGTTCCACGTTGTGATGAAGTTCCTGCAAATTAAAAAACTCCTGCAAACTAAAGCTTAACATATAATTAGTGTATAACTGCTGAGAAAAATTATAGAGAATATAACTTGGAAATACCCGCATTAGGAGGTGGGCGCCTGACTGAAATTAAAATACTCACATTATGAGGTGGGCGCCTGACTGAAATTAAAATACCCGTATTATAAGGTGGGCGCCTGAAATGACGTCGTTGGATTGATGTGTTGTGTTGAAGACGTCGTTGTAATATTGTTGACGTCGTTGTAATGATGTAAAAGACAGTTGTTGTGCTGCCTGTAACGTCGAGGACGTTGTTGTAATGCTATTTTGCTGTAAAAGATAATTGTTGTGCTGAAGACGTCGTTAAAATGTTGTTGACGTCATTGTAATGCTGTAAAAATAAATGTTGTGCAGAAGATGTCGTTCCGTAGGTGTGTTGTTGATGACGCCGTTGTATGGGCGCATTGCTGATGACATCATTGTAATGCTGTTGATGTCGTTGTAATGCTGTAAGAGATAGTTGTTTTGCAGAAGACGTCATTGCGTAGGCGTGTTGTTGATGACGCTGTTCTATGGGCGCGTTGTTGATGACGCTGTTGTATGGGCGTATTGCTGATGACATCATTGTAATGCTGTTGATGTCGTTGTAATGTTGTAAAAGATAGTTGTTGTGCAGAAGACGTCGTTGTAATGCTGTTGACGTCGTTGTAATGCTGTAAAATAAATGTTGTGCAGAAGACGACGTTGTAATGTTGTTGACGTCGTTGTAATGATAACGCTGATGACATCGTTGTAATGCTGTTGACGTCATTATAATGCTGTAAAAATAATTGTTTTGCAGAAGACGTCGTTGCGTAGGCGTATTGTTGATGATGCCGTTGTATGGGCGCGTTGCTGATGACATCATTGTAATGTTGTTGATGTCGTTGTAATGCTTTAAAAGATAGTTGTTTTTCATAAGACGCCATTGCGTAGGCGTGTTGTTTATGACGCCGTTATATGGGCGCGTTGTTGATGACGCCGTTGTATGGGCATGTTGTTGTCGTTGTTGCAAGAATGTAACGCTGATGTCGTCGTTGTATCGACGTATTTTGTTGAAGACGTCATTGTGGTGACGTTGTTGCAAGAATGTAATGCTGATGACGTTGTTGCAAGAATGTAATGTTGTTTGCTGAAAGAGATAGCCGTTGCGTTGAGGACGGCGTTGTAATGCTGTTTTGCTGTAAAAGATAATTGTCGTGCTGCCATAAGGTCGATGACGTTATTGTAATGTTGTTTGCTGTAAGAGATAGTTGTGTTGAAGACGTTGTTGTTGTTGACGTCGTTGAGATGCGGTAAAAGATAGTCGAAGTGCTGAAGACGTCGTTGTTGTTGACGTCGTTGTAATGTTGTAAAAATAATTGTATGCTGCAGTAACGTCGATGACGTTGTTGTAATGTTGTTTTGTTGTAAAAGATGTAAGTGACATCCTTGTCATCAGTTTGTTGTAATATGGTTCCACGTTGCGCTGAATCTTCTGTTGATTCAAACTCCTGTGGACTGTGAATGGAAATGTCGTCCTGGCACGGGCGAAAATGTGATGCGACATCTTTTCCGTCGGGTTTGCTGTGTTGTCATTCCCTGTGATTCAAAATAACATCTTTGTGCAGACATAATAGTCGGGACCCTGTAGGTTAAGATGATGTCTTCGTATAGATGCAAAACAGGAACGTAATCCTTGTAGTGAGTTGTGATGCCGAAATTCTTTGGGAAATTGATCATAAGTGATGTGGCTTCCACTTCTTTCAACTTTGAAGAACTCCGTACTCAAAGAAAATTTGTGAGTTCGGGGGAGGGGCGGTTGATTCGCGTTGACTTTGTAGCTTTGGCTCTTGATAGTTGCATGTCCTGCTGATTCGGACCTGTAGCCCCTATCTAGTTCCCAGTCTTAGCTAACCGCTAATGGAAACATTTGTTGAAAACAAATTGTTTATGAGAAAGTAGGCATATCTGTAAAAAGTTCTTGTCGAACTCTAGTAAAAACATTTGTTGAAAATAATTTACTTATGAGAAAGTAGGCATATCAGTAAGAAGTTCTTGTCGAACTCTAAATGAAAAATATTTGTCGAAAATAATTTGCTTATAAGAAAGTAGGCATATCAGTAAAAGTTCTTGTCGAACTTTAATGAAAATATTTGTTGAAAATAATTTGTTTATAAGAAAGTATGCATTTATGTAAAAAGTTCTTGTCGAATTTTAATGAAAATATTTGTCGAAAATAAATCGCTTATAAGAAGGTATGCATGTCAGAAAAAAAAAAAGTTCTGTCGAGCAGTGACATGCAGTGAAACAAAGCAAACGTCCTATCCAAAATCCATCTTCTGGCTGAAGACTTAGTTTGACGATGCTTTTCCATGTTTATCGGCGTCCTCTGGCAGTGATCCCTTAAAAAATTCCCCAGTTTCCTATATGTGAGGATGATGAACTTTTGAATGGACAACCGACTCTTGTGTGGGTTGTTTGCCTGGCCTATCGAGGCGATCAGATGGGTGCATTTTGTCATATGTGAGATAAATGAGAAAATATTTAATAATGGTGGGACCGAAGCCGATGTGGCCGCCTACGTATCCCATCGAGGGAATCAGGTCATGACGTAGTTCATATAAGCAAAGGAGATTGTAAGAGTTTTTCTAAAAATGGGACCGAAGCCGATGTGGCCACCTACGTATCCCGCCGAGGGAATCAGGTCATGACGTAGTTCATGCTTACAAGTAAACAAATGCGATTTTTTCGGGAAATTTCTGTCTTAAAGAGACGAAACCCTACGTGGGTTTTATGCGTATTCCACCGAGGGAGCGCAAACTTTTACAACATAGAAAAAGTATTACATAGAGAATAACTAATCTTAGATATGATATCTCTTTATTGCATCTGCATTGATGGTTTTTCGCCATTCTATTCTGATAAGGTTGCCCCGGACAACTGCGTCCATCTGCTTTTCATCAATCAGTCTCTTAGTATATGATTCTGTACCCACTTGGCTGCGAAAGATATAGTATTGCCCCAGTAGAAATCCTGATTGTAGTGTGGTAGCCCAAGAGTACAAATGGCAAACGTTCGTGCCAATACTTGTAATTATCAACCATCTCGGCGTTTCATCCAAAATTGGCTTTGGCTTATGCCCCAATTCTTCCGGTTGTGAGTCTTCCTCATATTCTTCGAAGTCTTGCTTGTTGTTTGGGACCTTGTTTGCTTGTTTCATTATATGTCACATATTACCGACAAATTAGTTTGCATGATAAAGAAAAGAAAATTATTGAACAAAACAGATTTTAAAATAGCAAAAGCAATGCAGATTTGTCATTTTGAGCTTTCAAAAAGTGGAGGTAAAACATATTAAATGCATATATGTGATTCAGGCCTCAATCTGAATCGCATTGCTCATTAAATATTAATGCAGTTAACTAGTTTCTGGGAGAAACAAGGCCGGGGCACAGGTCCAATTTTCCCAAATCATCTCCTTGCTCTGCATCCCAAATGGTTGAGCCTCTAGCGTGATCATTGAGAATCACATTGCATTTTGTTTCTTCTTCAGCAATAAAAAATCTTTGGAATCACTTCACGAGGTTGGCTGCATTGTCCTCCTTTGATTCCTGAGTGGCGCATGCTTTGACGAATGACTGACTTAGAGGTGGAACAGGCTTTGGTAAATGAGCATCTCTCTTCCTTCGGAGATTGGTTGACAAGACTTTTTCAGGAAAATATGGTGCCATGATCCGCGGCTTTGGAGGAAGTACTTCTACTCCAAGCGGTGCCCTCACTTGGACTGTAATCATAGGGGTGATAAAGGCCGATGATTCAACCCTTTCCTCTCTCTGGACTGGCACAATAGTCCCTTCCAAGTTGTGTTCTTCATCAACAGTAATCATGTTCACATTGGCATCGTCATGATTTGGCGAACGATTATTGTTTTCATTAGAGGAAGGTCCTTTCAGTTGGATAACTCCTTCTTTGATTAATGCCTCGATTTTGTCTCTAAGGGCGTAGCAATTTTTAGTGTCGTGTCCAGGGATTCCCGAGTGGTATGCACAATGCTTAGCCTCATCGTGCTATTTGGGAACAGGATTGGGGACATTTCCTGGGATGGGCTGGAGTATTCCTGCGATTTTCAGTCTTTCATATAACTGGGCTCGAGGTTCGGCTAAAGGTGTATAGGTTTTGGCTGGCTTTCTTTCGGATTTTGCGCGGGGTCTGGGTGCATTTGGTGCATGGACTTGTGGATGAGGTAAGTATGCGGGCTGACATTGTGGGGTATTCGGATAGGCAGGCGCTCGAGGCAGGCTATATATTGGATGGGTATGGTAGACATGGTAGGGAGCATGTGGGTATTGATAATAAGGTTGAGGGCTTTGGGCGTATGGGCTATAATAGGAAAGCTGGGAACTTTGGTTGTTTTGATTGTAGTAGGGAGGCTGGGGTGATGGCATTTGGTAGGTTGACATTTGATTTGGCCTATATTTCTGAATTGTCATGGCAGGGGACACTCCGTCTCTCTTCCTCTTTATTGCTCCCCAAATGAGTCTGACTGAATTGCCTCACTCGTTGCTTGCAACGCTACAAAGTTTGTAATTCTTCCAGTTCTAATACCCTCTTCTATGAAATCTCCCATCCTTACCACTTCAGAGAAACTCCGTCCTATGACGCTTATCATTCTCTCATAGTATGTTGCATCTTTCAAAGATTGTACAAAGAGAGTGGTCATCTCACTTTCTTCTATTGGGGGTTGAACTTTTGCTGCTTCTGCCCTCCATTTCATGGCATATTCTTTGAAGGTCTCTGTGGACTTCTTTTCCAATTTCATCAAATAAAATCTGTCCAAGACTGTGTCAGTGTTGAACTTAAATCTCTCCACGAAATCTTGTGCCATTGTGCCCCAGTCATGCCATTTTCGCGGGTCCTGGCTTGTGTACCAGTCGAGTGCTTCTCCTGTTAAACTCCTTATGAATAATTTCATTATGATGGCCTGGTTTTTACCTACCCCAACCAGTTTGTCGCAGTACGATCTCAAATGAGAGTAAGGATTTCCTTTCCCATCGAACAAGTCAAATTTTGGCATTTTATATCCGACAGGTAATTCAATGTCGGGATGCATGCACAGATCTTCGTACTCGAGTCCTTCATGCCCCTTGCTGGTTTGGATATTCTTGAATGCTTCTTTTAGGCTATGAATCTCTCTCGCCACACCTTCATCGGTTCTGATCCTTACCTGCCTGTCCATTTCTTCACACTGGCCGATTTCCTGAAGAGCCATGTTTGGTACTGTGGTAGTAAAAGGTTGAGCTTCCGTTGCATATACTGGTGGCACATATTGCTCGTTGTGATCAGCGACGTGTGCCATCAATATGTGTTGGGATGCCGGGTGATTTTGCGTGGAAGAGGTGTTTTGGATGAGTGGGGTAATTTGGGTATGTGGACTTGTGAAGGATGCCGGATCATTTTGTAGCGGGATTTGTTGTGGACAAGCTTGCGGGTTAGTGTGCTGTAGATTGATTTTGCTCAATGGCGAATTTTCGGGGAGATTTTGAGAAAATGGTTGTTCATGAGATGAAAAAGTTTGCGGTGCAGTTGCATCCGTCCCTTGTTCAGGGAGTGGAGTATTACACTAATGGACAAGTTTGTGAGATTTCGGAGCCGCTCAATCTCAGTCTGCATGACTGCCATCTGTTGCAACAGTTGGGCGATGTATTTTTCCTGGACGGTAGTATCCTCCTTTTCTGAAGCTCCTGATTCATCTCCCGGAAGAGTGATAAGTCTCAGATCAGTCTATTCGGATGCACCTGAATCGGTCATTTTGCTGAATGATCATGCTTTTGACCTCGTGAAGTAGGGATGTTCCGCCAGTTTTAGTCAACGCAAATCAACCTTTGGGAAAAATAATCTAGGCAAAATAAACCTTCTAAAAAATGAAGAAAACCAAGTTAGTATAGGACGAGTAATTATTGCTTCAAATAATATGCACAGAGTGAAAAAGCAGGAGAAAAATGATTGTATGACAATTAAATGCGCATCCTAATATGCATGGGGCCTCCCTTATGCCGGAGGTGGGTCTAAACGTCAGATATGCGGGATTACGACAGGTTTGATCCAAGCTGCTAAACTGCAATGCTTTGTCGGAAATGAGACAAAATGAATGTCCATTTTCCAATTTCAGCATGTCATGATTAGTCTATCCTTATCACGCTACACATAATATGCTGATTGGTCGTTGGGTTGTGAGACCCGTAGACATCTTTGGCGGATTTCTTAATTGTGGAGTCGATACCAAGGATCGACCCACCTAAGGTGTATGCATGCATGACTTAAAATAAAGGGTGGTATAGCTCTATCCTAAATTTTCTAAGATTTGGCTGACTAGACTCAAGGTTCCCGAGCGGACTACTCGAGTGAGAAGGCTACGCGGCCACCGGATGGTCCGGACACTCCGCGCATATGCCAACTCTCCTAAAATTTGATAATTTGAAAGAAATTTGCAGGTGCGCAAAACACACCTCGCGTGTAATGTGTGATAGTGTCAATTTTTCATAGTGGAAGAAATATGAGCGGAATGACAATTTAAGGAAAGCAGTAAAACAATATAGCAATTAAAGCAGTTTATGCATGCAAAATTTCACAAAGGAAACAAATCAAAGCATTAAATCAAATAAAGAGCAAAAATAAAGCGCAATAATAATTAACCTGATTTTGCTATGGTTAAGAACCTGAAATCCCCAGTGGAGTCGCCATGCTGTCGCGCCCTATTTTGACCTGCTCGGGTCAAAGCGGGGCACAACGTATTCGGTGATTCCTGGGTATTGAGAGTTAAGGAGTCGCCACCTAATTATTTTTACGGTGAATTAGGACACCTAAATATTTAAACTAAATGCTGCAATGTAAACTCCGATTTTAAGGTCTGCGAAACTAATGAGATTCTAGGTAAGGGTTCTTTATTATCCTAAAGGGAAGGGGTTAGGCATCCTTTAAGATCCGCTAACTTGCGGTTATTCGATCAAACTCAGGTTAATTATACTAAGGAAAATGCATGTTTAAAGATATAAACTTAAAAGGATGTTTGCAAATACTTAGTAAATGATGCATTTTGTGCAAGTATGCATTTGCATGGTATTAAAGAAAATACATGTAAAGTTTGAAAAAGTATGCATTTGGGACAATTAATAATAAGGAGAAAAACGAATTACTTATGATGCCAAAGAAGTAATTTTGGAAATCATTTTGAGTTGTACAATTAATAAAGTGAACAAAAGATGGTCAAGTTTGTTTTGAAAATTTTAAATATGCATGACGAGCCTAAAAATAAATAACTAGCGGATGGTTTCTATGTTTGAATTAACCGAGCCTACAAATGAATAAACTAGCGATGGTTTTTTTTAAACTACCCTATTAATTATCCATTCATGACCTAATTATTCTAAATATCCTAACAATCACACAAGCATTAAATAATTATTATAGACCCAAATAGAAACAACGAAATTAAGGAATAACAATGAAAGGGAACTAAAGCGGATGAGGATGTCATCTCGCCCTATTTGTTTGGAAATCCCGAGGCCGGAGAATGCAAGGAACGTGGATGCGCGTCTTTGTTTGACAATAGCCATGATGAGTTTCGTAAAGAGACTCTTCGTTACTTCCGATGCGTTTCATGTAAATAAGAAAAGAAAAGGATTAGTCGACTGGACAAAAAAATATATATATATATCTAAAACTGTAAACAAATAATTCATATGTAATATGTTGTTGGGACTTATTCGAGACCTACTAATGGGAATAACAACAGAGACCCCATACTAAGGGCACAAAGCTAAGCCCGTATTACATGAAAGGAGGTTGAGGTACAACAAACAAAACAAAAAAAATTAAGTGGTGGGCCTTGGGAAGTATAAAACAGGCTCAATGTATACTTTTGAATTTTTTCTTTTACAAACAAGAGCAGCAGACAAAAAATAGACCAGTCCAATATATGAAGCAGGCCCAAATCAAGCCCAAACACAGATCCATAACCATATCGGTACATATTTTGACATTAATCATTATATAGGGCCGACATACACTAAAAATTCGTATGATATATATGGGAATATACTAAGATGTGAAACCGGATATACATCCAGGTCAAGTCCAAACATTTACACTTTGTATGATTTGAGGTATACTACTACACATAGCGACTCACATAGAAAATAAAAGAGGACAAAGCCAAGGTAAGCATATGCGACCAAAAGAACTAGGTAAACACTACCACATATAATGAACTTAATCATGTATAGAGATAGAACATATACATAAGACTTTAGCAATAAGTGGTCTGATAGGACAAACTCACGCATATATTCATAATGTGCAAAAAAGAAAGCAAAATCCTGAACTCATTCTTTTTACACATAGGGAGACAGAAATAGATTTTCTCAAATCAAATGGGAACCACAATACAACTAATCTTAGGCCTAAACCAGGGCAAGAATCTCTATACACTAGTCATGCGGGAGCACACACATATATCGAATCGGATAACATACTTCATGTTATTGGGGGAATAAATCGAATTAATGATTTGGATGAAACAAGCTCGGTTCATGCAAACGATCAAGAAATCACATCTTAATATGCAAATTTTATGCACGGTAGGCTTCTCGGAATCAATGCGGGGTATCACACTAGCCAACGAGAGATGACGGGAAGGGCTAAAAATCAAAATAGCAAGGCATGGGTCATTCTTAATATACATTGATTCAACAACTAACGAGCGGAGACATTATTAATCATGTGAAGAACTTAGTCGAACACCTCTACTCATCCTACGACGTTCATAACACTTAGTCCCATCCTTAGACATGCTACTACATGAGAACATGACTCTAAGTCAACATGAGAAATGTAACTAAACCATAACTCAACATGATACAAAAGCTTATTTAACTAGGCACGGTTGGTAGATAGGGCATGATACAAAATAACTTAAGAGGCTTTACATGCTAACTTGGAGGGGTTTTAACATTTTAATCAAACAAGGCCAACACATGGTCAATTTAGTTGACATATGAGCAATCAACGATCAAGAGTTGCATTTCGGAGATGCGGGGCCATTCAAATTAAATTTAAACACACATAATCACTTTTACGCCATGCGTTAGGCAAAATAACCCCCCCCCCTAAATCCGGATAACACAAGTATGTAGTTCATATAATAGGCAAGTGAGGCAAACAAAAATGATCAAATAAGCGAGTCAAATGTAGCACTTTAAAATAAGTAGGGCTCTATAGAACATGATACACACAGGATACCATTCACATTGTCAACTAAACACAATAACAACCTAATTTCACTAAACAACAATAATCATCCACCAAAATATTTCTAAATATAAATAAACTAACAAACCCGACATACTTAAACTCTAAGCACAACAACACAAATAGACTACATTATCACTAAATCAGTGATAAAACACACAAATACATAAATTAAAAAAAAATGAGAAGAGTTTGAATTTACGGACCTTCTCCGGGTAGCGAACCGAGGCGTGTTTCGAATCGTCGACCCGCTCGGAGATGTTATTTGTTTATGCGATTGAAAGGGACAAGGGACTAAATGTTTTTATGTCTTTGTCGAACCAGAAATGGGAGTAAAAAAGAAACCTACGGAAAAATCGATTTTTTTGGTTTGGCTTTTGAAGAACCAAGAGAGTTTTTCGTCCAAAAAAAGGCCCCCCTTGAATGGACTCCACATGCCAATATTTATAGGACGAACTTAGGGATTTCTAGGGCTTTTTGGGCGGGGTTTTTAGCTTCAAATTTTGAAATGGGTCAACGAAATCCTTCAAAAATCCAGACGTTGATGGACTTGCAGGCTTCACGTGATTCATAGCACGAAAATGGAGCAACACCCTCTGTTCCATGGTTGACAAAGCTTGTAGCTTTGTCTAGAAGAGGAAATGAGAGCTGTTGCTCTTATTTTTGGGGAAGGGTGAGAGCGAAAAGAAAAGGGTGAGGGTTCGGCGGTGTCAGGGTAGCATGGTGGCAGTGGTGGGGTAGGGGTGTAGGGTGTGTGCAGCGATGTTGGGGGGGTCTGGGTGTGCGGCAATTTTGGGGGGGCCGTTTGGTTTTTTTTTTATTTTTTTTTTGTTTTAGGGTTTTCGTTTGGTTTAAGGGGTTAGGGGCGACGGGTCGGCGGGTTTGGGAATTGGGCCGGCGAAATAGGGGTTAAATGGGTGTTGGAAATGAATGGGCTAAGTGGGAATTGGGCCTCGGCGGATGGACGATTTGGGGTGGGCTTGGTAAAGGAATGGGAATTTAATTGGGGACTTTGGGCTTGGTAGAGGGGTTTGGGCTAGTTTGTGGGAAGGAAATTAGTTTTTGTTTGGGTAGAATTTGTATTGGGTTGGGAAAATGAAATGGGTTGAAAATTGTTTTGGGTTAAAAAAAAATATAAAAGGGGTTTAACATTAAAAATATTTTTTTTATTTTGTAAAAGATGTGAATTATTTAAAATAACATAACGATGTGATAAAAATATAATATTTGCGAAATGTTTAATGCTTAATAAAAAATGGAAATGCGATGCAATTTTGCGAGAAATAAATAAAAACATAGAATTTCGGATAAAACTTATGATTATGATAAAAATGCAAATGATAGTAAAAAATGCAAATAATAATAATAATAAGAGAATAATAATAATAATATATATATATATATATATATATATACGCATGTATGTATACAAATTATAATTGTTTTGGAGGTGTTAAAAATATTTAAAATTGCAAATAAATTGGAAAAGACGGGACAAAATTGGGTGTCAACATGTACAATTGTGGTGTCACAAGTGACCCCTTTCTACTAATCTAAATTTCTTTTCAAATCTTGTTTTTTGTTCAAAGCAAACAAATGACAGGAATCAGAGAACACAGAAGTAGTAGCAATATCGGGACAACACAATCAATGTCCCGCTAGAACCGGATGGTTTGCCTATAGGAACCACGATACCAGAGGAAACAATGTTTGCAGATGGAGCCACTTCCGGAGGTGGACAGACTCGGCATGAGGATGTTCCCAACAACGAAATGCCCGAAGAAGCCATACAAAATCTGAGGG
The DNA here is from genome assembly GCA_034509755.1 of Anisodus tanguticus. Classification (NCBI taxonomy): domain Eukaryota; kingdom Viridiplantae; phylum Streptophyta; class Magnoliopsida; order Solanales; family Solanaceae; genus Anisodus; species Anisodus tanguticus. Next base: position 14,566,091 of record CM067544.1, read on the forward strand.
TGTAGAATGCCGCTATGAGCGAACAATTGGATTGCTTGATGCGGTTTCACACGGAATACATGTCCAAGAATGTTGGTAGTACTACAACAGATGAACCGGCACCTCCACTAAATTCTAATAGATAAACCGAGAATGATGAGGGAAATGATGGAGCCTTAGAGAGCGAAGTCGTTCCTGAAAATTCTTTCCAGGAACAGGTTTCGAAATTTATGAAGGACTTGACAAACAAAGTCGATACCAACGCAGAAAAGACAGAGAAAAATGCCAAGGAGTTACGACACCAACTAAATCAAATACGGGAGCCCTCATGTGGTTGAAGGGTCGGACGCAAAGAGATATATTTAGTTGGCGTATAAGCCAGAGGATGCGCCGAAAATCATCCCCAAAAGGTTCAAAATGTCATTTGTAGCCAAGTATGATGGCACTACTGATCCATAGGAGCACATAACGGCCTATACTACGGTCTTAAAAGGAAATGATCTAAGGGAACATGAAATAGAATCAGTTCTAATTAAAAGTTTGTTGAAACACTTACTAATGGAGCCTTGACATGGTATTCACTCCTCCTTGAGCATTCAATTGGATCATTCACCCACCTCGCCGACATGTTCATAAAAGCTCATGTGGGATCTCGGAAAGTGAAGACTCGCAAGGCGAATATTTTCGCATTGCACAAGGAGAAAAGAAACTCCTTAAGGACTTTGTTTACCGGTTCCAGAAAGAGCATATGTTGCTACCCGAAGTCCTGGCCGAGTGGGATGCAGAGGCATTCACAAAGGGTCTAAATCATTTAAGTTCGACGCTTCACGGAGACTCAAGGAGAATATCTTGGAATTCCTGGCTACAACCTGGGAAGACATACACAGCCGGTATGAATCCAAAATCCGGATAGAAGATGATATGTTGGGGACTCAGGCCAGAAGTATTTTTGGAAGTCAGACAAAGGAATAGAAGCAGATCATAATTCCTTAAAGAATCGTTCTCAACCTTATCATTGTAACATCCCGAAATTTTGGACAATGATTTGGGCACCTAAGCGTAATAAGGCCTCGGGGATATAATGTGATATCACGTATGCTAATAAAGAGAATAGAATATAAAATAATTAGACCCAGAAATAATTTTGGATACAACAAGTGTGACGACGGGGAGCGGAAATAAATTTGGTGTGTGTATAAAGAGATTATGGACTAGTGTCATATTATAAATAATGACATTGTGTATACGAAGGTCTTATGAGTTTTTAGGATTTAAATGAAGTGGGATCTAGAATTAATTATGTGTATAATTGATTAATTGTGGCATCAATTAATTAATGGATGGGACAAAGCTAGTGGGGAATCTCCACGTGTGAATCCCTAAGTAAGCTACCTAAATGACTAGCCTAAGTAATCTATAGGTGGCAACTTTACTATTAGGAATTAAGTTAGGGGTGGGGGACATATCATTAAAGTGGCTATCATTCATTTTATACAACACTTTCGTTAGTTGATTAGGCTTCCTCCCGTTCATTTTCATTTACAAATGTTAAAGTCTTTTCCCTGTGAAAACGTAATTCTCAACACATTCAACAAATGTTTCTCTTTGTTTCACGAAATTTAAGAGTCAAGCAGGAACAACTCTCCTTAAATTTCATGCGTAGCACAGGGTATACATGCAGTAACGGGGTTATTTTAATTTTAAGCTTGGATTCGAGGCTAAGATTTAAAGGGAGATTAACTCGTCATAGTTGTTTCCAAGATCTTGAGTCGAGGTATGTTAAGGCAAATTATTTCATTCTTTTGGCATGTTCCATATAACAAAATATAACCGTGTTATTGCCCCATAATTTATTCTACTCCTAGTAGTTAAGAATACTCATGTTATTGATTCTTATGCTAAAAGCATGTCTAAATATATTCCTAAGTCCTTAATAAGGCATACGAAAAAAATGTTGATGTTCCCAATGTTAACCAAAGGTGTAAAGGATATTATGTCGCTCCGGAAGTTTATTATTATTCATGCATTTCATTGGCATTGCATTCATATATTATCCTGGACCATTTGTGTTGTGCATACAACTATATGGTAAATAATATATATATATATATATATATATATATATATATATGTGTGTGTGTGTGTGTGTGTGTGTGTGTACGAGAAATGGGAAAAGGGAAAGACATTATATACGCACACCACCCGCGAGGTACAGACTATCACGAAAGAGCCCGAAGAGGCCAATATGATGTGATGATGTGATGCCCTTGTGTGGCGATATAACCTGATGCCCACATAGGCGGTTATGGGAGGATTCCTGTGTGGACATTAGTATACCGTATTTACATTATGCATATATTCATTAATCATTACATGGTATGGTGCCCACAGAGGCCGACATGAAATGATGCCTACAGAGGCTGTTATGGTAATGAAGATGCCCGAAATGGCTAATGTAAATGTATACTGCATTGTGCATAACATTTAGGCATATGTATTAGGGCCTTCAGAGGCATTTATTGTTGGTCATTTGTTTCAGTTTCAGTTGTTGGTATATCCCTGTTATACTATTGTTCATGCCTAACATACTCAGTATATCAGTCGTACTGAAGTCTCTTTTGTCGGGGGATGCTGCGTTTCATGCCCGCAGGTTCGGTTAAAGAAGGTGATGATGCACGCTAGTAGGTTACTGGTTCAGCTGATATTGGAGCACTCTATTTGTTTCAGAGTTGCAGTTTGTCGTGGTACAGTAATTTTGCATCCACATATGGGTATGGCGGGGTCCTGTCCCATCCTTATGACGTCGTGTATTCTTTAGAGGCTTGTAGACAGGTGTCCTATGGTTAGTTGTCATGTATGGCCTTGTCGGCCTTGGTATGAGTATGTATATATGAAAATTGGATTTCTGATTAAGATTTTCTATAATATTTTTCGGCTTAGTCCGTATTTAATTATGATTAGGTGTTTGATAGTGTGATTAGTGGTACCCGGCGGGTGGAGTCCGGGTGCCCTTCGCGGCCCTCCGATTTGGGTCTTGACAAACTTGGTATCAGAGCATGTTTGTCCTAGGGAGTCTACAAGTCGTGTCTAGTAGAGTCTTGTTTATGAGTATATTGTGCACCATACTTATAAATAGGAGGCTATTTGACATTTTAGGGGTGGTTTCTATTCTTTCATCTCATAAATCGTGCAGTAGAGCTGAGTCTTAGGAATTCGAGTGTGACTCATACCTTATACCATTTCAGTAATGCCGGTTACCAAAAAGACTTCGATTAGTTTATACTCGTAGCCAGTAAATGAGTGATTTCTACCAAGACGATGGATACGCCAGAAGGGGCAGTATTATTGTTAAAAATTAAGATTATGAGAAGTTGTCTCACTCATATACGGAAGATGGAAGAAATAATGCAAGCCTGAAAAGCGAAATGTTTAGTAAAGTAAATGAAGTACTAAGCATCAGAACGCGGGAGATTGTAAGGATTTTTCTTTGTAGACTTTATCATATTTACGATTATAGCAGTACCTTCTTCCAGAAGGATTATGATTGGCAGGGATATTGAAGTTGGATTGAGTGTAAATACGAGTGTTACTGACCATTGAGGATGAGAAGTATGGCACAATCAAAGGACGATGGTTGGGAATATGAAAACAGTTAATGAAATGATATGATTAAGTATCAAGGTAGAAATATTTTTCCGCTTAGTGATGAATATAATGAAAAATTACAACAAGAAGGAAAAATATGAATGCGATTATGGTTATGTAGGTCTCACAAAGGTATGATCATTCTAGAACGGCGTAAGGATCAATGGTGGAGGAGGGACAGAAGGAACTCTTCAGTCAAAGGTGGCGATTCTCGGGTGTTCAGGAAGGGAATATGAGAGGTCTGATGTAGTGATGTATAAAGGTAGTTGTATTCGCCGGTTACACGACAAGGATCAGATATGTCACCCCAACATTCGAGGACGAATGTTTCTAAGGGGGGAAAGATGTAACATCCCAAATTTTTGGACAATGATTTGGGCACCTAAGCATAATAAGGCCTCGGGAAGTTTATGTGATATCACGTATGCTAATAAAGAGACTAGAATATAAAAGAATTAGACCTAGAAATAATTTTGGATACAACAAGTGTGACGACGGGGAGCGGAAATAAATTTAGTGTGTGCATAAAGAGATTATGGATGAGTGTCATATTATAAATTATGACATTGTGTATACGAAGGTCTTATGAGTTTTTAGGATTTAAATGAAGTGGGATCTAGAATTAATTATGTGTATAATTGATTAATTGTGGCATCAATTAATTAATGGATGGGACAAACCTAGTGGGGAATCTCCACGTGTGAATTCCTAAGTAAGCTACCTAAATGACTAGCCTAAGTAATCTATAGGTGGCAACTTTACTATTGGGAATTAAGTTAGGGGTGGGGAACATATCATTAAAGTGGCTATCATTCATTTTTATACATCACTTTCGTTAGTTAATTAGGCTTCCTCCTGTTCATTTTCATTTCTAAATGTTAAAGTATTTCCCCTGTGAAAACGTAATTCTCAACACATTCAGCAAATGTTTCTCTTTGTTTCACGAAATTTAAGAGTCAAGCTGGAACAACTTTCTCCTTAAATTTCATGTGTAGCACAGGGTATACATGCAGTAACGGGGTTATTTTAATTTTAAGCTTGGATTCGAGGCTAATATTTAAAGGGAGATTAACTCGTCATAGTTGTTTCCAAGATCTTGAGTCGAGGTATGTTAAGGCAAATTATTTCATTCTTTTGGCATGTTCCATATAACAAAATATAACCGTGTTATTGCCTCATAATTTATTCTACTCCTGGTAGTTAAGAATATTCATGTTATTGATTCCTATGCTAAAAGCATGTCTAAATATATTCCTAAGTCCTTATTAAGGCATACCGAAAAGATGTTGATGTTCCCAATGTTAACCAAAGGTGTAAAGGATATTATGTTGCTCCGGATGTTTGTTATTGTTCATGCATTTCATTGGCATTGCATTCATATATTACCTTGGACCACTTGTGTTGTGCACACTACTATATGGTAAATATTATATATATATATATATGTACGGGAAATGGGAAAAGGGAAAGGCGTTATATACGCACACCACCTGCAGTTGGTACAGACTATCATGAAAGAGCCAGAAGAGGCCAATATGATGTGATGCCCTTGTGTGGCGATATAACCTGATGCCCACAGAGGCGGTTATGGGAGGATTCCTGTGTGGACATTAGTATACCGCATTTGCATTATGCATGCATTCATTAATCATTACATGGTATGGTGCCCACAGAGGCCGACATGAAATGATGCCCACAAAGGCTGTTATGGTAAGGAAGATGCCCGAAAGGGGCTAATGTAAATGTATATTGCATTGTGCATAACATTTAGGCATATGTATTAGGTCCTTCAGAGGCATTTAATGTTGGTCAGTTGTTTCAGTTTCAGTTGTTGGTATATCCCTGTTATACTATTGTTCATGCCTGACATACTCAGTACATCAGTCGTACTGACGTCCCTTTTGTCGGGGGACGCTGTGTTTCATACCCACAGGTTTGGTTAAAGAATATGATGATACACGCTAGTAGGTTGCTGGTTCAGCTGATATTGGAGCACTCTATTTGTTTCCGAGGTGCAATTGGTCATGGTACAGTAATTTTGCATCCGCATATGGGTATGGCGGGGTCCTGTCCCATCTTTATGACATCATGTATTCTTTAGAGGCTTGTAGACAGGTGTCATGTGGTTAGTTGTCATATATGGCCTTGTCGTCATGAGTATGTATATATGAAAATTGGATTTCTGATTAAGATTGTCTATAATGCTTTTCGACTTAGTCCGTATCATGCTCTCGGAAAGCAAGGCGGTTGACAAGGTTTTCAAAAGGCAAACAACAAGGGCGGATCCGGATAACGTAACCAAGGATTGGTGAATTTTGATAAAGGAAAATCATGTAACTCTACTAAGGGTACCGGATACCCAAAATTGTCCAAGTATGACTTCAATATCAACGAGGATCATATGGTGGCAGTACTGAGAACTCATCCAACATCTCGGCCTCTAAAGCCATTGTAATCTGAATTATTAAAAGAGATCAGCCCATCTGGTGCGATTTCCCCGATACTCGTGAGCATAAAACTGTAGATTTCAGACAACTACGAGAAGTGGTAACAGGAATGCTAAGAAAGGGCCATCTCCGAGAATATTTGAGCAAAAGAGCTCGCAATAATTATGAGCGGGGACCACCCGCCGATGACAAATTTAATTTGGCCGCACCACCCCATTTTATAAACATGATCTATGGTGGGTCAATGATTGCCACTACTTCTTTCGCCGTGGCTAAGAAGACAAAAATCTCGGTAACCCGGGAGAAGAGGTTCTGGGAGATTCTTGATGATCATACTATCACATTCACCGAAGAGATGTTGTCGGGGTGATCTTCCCTCACAATGATGCCTTGGTGATCACTGTGCCTATTGATTGTTACCAGGTGAAGAGAGTTCTAATCGATCCCGGGAGCTTGGCTAATATTATTCGGCTAAAGGTGGTAGAAAAATGAATATGGCAGACAAAATAGTCCCGACGCCAGAACCCTCTCAGATTTTAATATGTCAAGCGAGACCACGAAGGGGGAAGTAGACCTACCGGTGAATGCAATGGGAGTCATTAAGATGACGAAATTTTATGTCATTGATGATGACATGCGATATAGTGCAATATTCGAGAGGCCCTGGATACATGATATGAAAGGTATGGTTTGTTGGTTACCTTCTTTACAAGAAAACATAATGAGCCATAAAATTGTGATTAGTATTATTCTTTTTATATGGTGGTTGTATGGGGAAAAAATTCGTATAAGACAATTGTACGAATTATAATGTGACACATGGAGTACGATGGAGAGTCAAATCCAGATCAGCCTAAGGCACTACCTATAAGATACGAGTAGTACTGAGAGCGTCATATACACAGGTAGTACCGGCAATTCAGAAGGTCAGAAAGACTTTGAGTTATAACGGACGATCATTACTGAATCGGTCGTACGCCTTCCAACAGAGTCATAAACACATTTATGGAGATAATAATTGCCTAATTATTACTACATTCATTCTCTTGTATTAATGAGAGCATATTTCATGGGTTGTGTACCTGTGTAGCTCATGTATAAATAAGTCACATAACTCCATTGTAAGATGATCAGATTCAAGTTATTACAATATACTTACTCATTCTCTCTTGATTATTGTGCTTTCATACAAGTGTGGTGACTTTGCCCAGAAGCTACCACAAGGCTCAGACTAATCATTACTTTTACTTGTCTTATTATTATTTATTTATAATATATTTTATCTAAATTTATTGTCAAATTGACCACTTGAGATCCACGTATACAAATTCAACTTTATCGTTTTACGAATAAACACTGATATTCAAACTTACGTGCACACAATATTAAGAATTACATTATGTAAATACCAAATTTTAGAGAAATGAATTTCCTTATATTTTTATTCCACCTTAATAATACTCCATTCATTAGGCCACATCCTCGAGTGTAACTTATTAATATGTGATCACTCCGTAAGCATTCCCATTAACTTAGTTGACCTGTCACACATATGTCCAAGTTCCAACAGTTTTCCAATCATTTTCTGTTTATTAATCCGTATGGTTATGAGATGGTATGACATGATTTAGTATCATGCCACGGGTAAATACTAGGCTCCCTTCCTCCCGGGCATTGTGCCAATACGAACACCTTCCTCTTTCATTTGTTAGCTTTTTAATATTCTTTTCTACAATTTTGTCAAGTACATGACGTTCATAATCTGGAGAATAGAACCCACTCTATGGATTTTGTCCCATCGTGGTAAATCAACAATTTTAAGGCAGTAAGCACGATGTTTCTAAAATCTTAACTAGGTTTAGTTAGTGTTTATAAGTTGAATATTTTAGCAGTTTGTGAACTTCAAATGATCTGATTCCAAATTAATCTGCGCTTTATTTAGATGCCCTTTTATGATGGACCCTTAGCTAAGAAAGGTAACTCTGTTACTGATCATTTTGATATTGTTAAAGACAGATTTTGATAATGGTTCTTTATTTGTTACCATGCAAATCATTATGGAAAATATCCTTTAAACCCAACCCCTAGGTCAGCATTTAAAGGATTTGAGATTTAAATCATTTAATTAATCAGACTTGGAATCCCTCGAGATTCCACTAATCAATAAAGAGATTCAGTGGTTAAGAAGATAGAGACGAATATATATTCGTTTGGCTTGCACGAGTGGCTGGTTGCTTTGATGTTTCCTAGCTCCATGTTTTCTACCAAGAGAAACCTCGTAGCTATGACTGTATCTCATATTATTTGGTCACTTTTTCTTTTATACGTTTTTTAATAAATCATAAATAAGAAGTATATTTTTACTATATTATTATTATCTTTCTTCAATTAATTGCATTTTAATCAATATTGGTTACTTTAAAAATAATTAATATCAAAGGCAAAGTAGGAAAAACTTAATTAATTCTATCTTATTTTCAGAAAGTGACCAAATAATTTGAGACATATTTTTAATAATATGGCCAAATAATATGGGACGGAAGGAGTAATTAAATTAATCCTTAATACAGCTAACGTCTTAAATTTTCAATTTGCAAATCCTGCTGAAGAAGCTGTATTTCATTTTATACGTCTTCTGAATCTAAATAGGGATAGATTTTCACGCAAAATGATGAGTACTAATTTTTAGTTGGACGATGCTATTTGGACATAAATTCGTGAGGAGAATTTGGGCAAAAAAAAGTGAAATGTCAGAGATACTCTTAATAACTAAAAATTAATTAAGCAAACATGGTTAACTTTAACTAAGCAAACGACGGTTAAGCTTAATTAAGCTTCTTAAGCATGCTGCCAGTTTACGAGGTTGACTTATTCAATTAAATTTTATTTTTTCTATATGTATTATACATCAATATGTATACTCCATATTAGAATTTTCCTTCCATTTTTTCACTTGACCAATAGATCTTCCTCACCTCATCACACAAACTCATTCACCATAAATCTATCTATTATAATTAAGTTTGTGTTCTTACTTAAAAATGACCCTCAACGATGATCATATTAGGACTGCGTTATATGAGTCTCTAGGGTTGATGTCGGAAGACAGCTTGATGAATGAAGATAATGAGTTGAATACTGATTCAGTTGGAAGTCACAATGGCGGAAAAGATACACACATGGATGGACAAGCTAAAGAGACTTCTGCTTGTATAGTGGAGAATCGGAGGAATTGTACTCTGATGAACAAATATTAACAGGTCCAATGAGAGGTATGTTTTTCAAATCTGCTGAATTGGTGTTTCATTTTTATAAAAGGCATGCGAAAATAAGAGGATTTTGTGTGTTGAAAAGAACACTTTCTTCTTGTTATGCTCTTTTTGTTTGTGACAAATCTAGAAAAATCAACTAATCAAAAACACACTAAGAGGATTGGATGCGAGGCAAGAGTTAATGCTGTTAGGAAGCAAGATGGTTCATGGATGGTCACTAAGGTGTGTAGAGACCATATTCATCAATTGGACTCTAGCATGTTGTGACATATGGCTAAACACTGATCTACTAGTAAATTTGTGAAAAGGATTCTTGAAGCTAATGACAGAGCTGGCTTAAGACCTTGCAAGAGCGTGAGACTTTTAGAGGTTCAATCTGGTGGACCAGAAAATATATGTTGTACCCAAAAAGAGTGTAGAAATTATATTGAACAACAAAGGAGGTTGCAAATGCTAAGAGGTGATGCAAATGCTTTATGCCAATTCTTTAGTGACATGCAGACAAAGAATAGTGAATTTTACTACTCCATGGAGATGGATGGTGCTGGTAGGATTAAGAGCGTCGTATGGGTTCACTCACACTGTAAATATGCATATGAGAAGTTCGGTGACATAATATGCTTCGATACAACTTATCTTGTGAATATGTATAACACGCCATTTGCTTCTTTTGTTGGTATTAATCATCACGGCCAGTCTATACTTTTGGGATGTGCTTTTCTTACAAGTGAGGACGCTGAATAATACAAGATCATTTTCTGTAAATAGAAAAAAGCCATAAATAATTTTGTTCCAAAGGCTATCTAGACTGACCAATGTGAAAGCGTTCAGGTATTAGTGTGGTGTTTGTAAACATAGTTCATAGATATTATATTTGACACATATTCGCTAAGTTGCTTATATGTCTAAAGATGACGAATGATCGATATAAAACGGAAAAGAATGAATTCAAGAGCATTGTCCTTAGTAGAATTATCACTAAAGAGTTCGAGCATAGGTGGGGTGAGTTTATTGAGAAATATGGAAAAAAAGGAAGTGACTGGTTCAGTAAATTGTACTCAGAAAGGGAAAATGAATAACTATTTTGGGGCTGGGATATTATCGATGCAAAGAAGTTGTCATGCCACAAACCATGGCCTGGGTGAAACACGGCACTTGGTGCCTGAATGTATGTGACCGAGCAAGCCACATGACTTGCTTATCAACATGGGCATCAAAACATACTAAAATAATAACTTTTAAACATGTAAAACATATGCTGGAAACATGGTCTGAAAATGTATTGCGGAAATAGTCTGAAAATATCATAAGTATGAATAATTGAAAAACCGATATGACATGAAACTAGACTAGTCTATGAAACCTCTAACAACCTGAGTCTGGAAAACTGTTTACCAGGACAAGGCCCTGGCATACCTCTACTAATAATCATGACATGTGAAAATAAATTACTATGACCATAACTTGTCTTTAAGAACTCATAGAAATTAAGACATTGGTTCATGGATTATGGACAGGTTCATGACAATCACAATTGACAAATCATGAATACAATATATGAATAATAATATAAACATGCCATAATATTCATATAGTTAGGGTTATCATGATATTAGAACAAAAACCAAAAGTTATGGAGTTTTCATGATTTCCTAGAAACGTGGCATGGGGGAGGAACATGGATATCCTCACACGTAGATAGAGCTCTACATACCTTAATCGCTCCCAAACTATATAAAAATCTAGACTTTGAAGAACTCCAAAGATTGCACCTTGAAATCTTGAATTGGGTTTATCTTGAAAATCTTAGGTTTAGAGTACTGAATTTCGCTTAGAAATTGATTATACTATGTTAGAATCGCATGGTTAGGAATAGAATGGGACATAGCATGAGTACATGAGCGTGAAGAAAAAAGACATGGAATATGGAACTGGATGACATGATTACATGAAAACATGAACATGGGACATGACTACTGATTGCATAAACATGAAATATGAGACATGGATACGTAAGGGACATGACATGAATACTGAAGGCATCTACCTTGATCGTTTTCGGTCCGCTCCTCAAATAAGTGCAGATATGTGGACTTCATGTCTTCTTCGGGTTCTCATGTAGCCTCCTCAACATTCTGACTTCTCCACAACACTTTCACTGAGGCAATTTCTTTAGTTCTCAACTTTTAAATCTGACGATCCATAATAAAGATCTCCTCATAGGTCAAATCATCCTTAACAGTAATGGAATCAGTAGGGACAACTAACGACGGGTCTCCCACACACTTCCTTAATATGGATACATGAAACACTGGATGCACAGCAACTAAGTCTTGTGGCAATTCAAGTTCATAATCCATTTGGCCAATTCTACTCAAAATCATGTATGGTTCGATATATCTTGGACTGAGCTTTCCTTTCCTTCCAAACCTCATGATACCTTTCATGGGTGAAACTTTCATAACTACTCAATCATCAACCTGAAACTCTAAGTCTCTACGCCTCACATCTAAATAGGACTTCTAGTGACTCTAAGTTATTTTCAAACACTTCTGAATTAACTTAACTTTCTCCACAACCTGATAGACTAAGTTTGGTCCTAGCAACTCTGTTTCACCAACTTCGAAACAACCAATTGATGATTTACACTTTACCCCATATAGAGCCTCGATCAGTGTCATCTGGATATACAATTTAGCATAGTCCTATGCTGAATCTGTGGTCTTAACTGGAAAGAAGTGGGCTTATTTGGTCAGTCGGTGTACAATCACTCAAATCTAATCATGCCTTTGGGCTGAGCGAGGTAGACCTGTTATGAAGTCCATAATTATCATTTACCATTTCCAAACAAGAATATCAATATTCTAAGCCAGCCCACCAGGCCTTTGGTGTTCGGATTTCACTTGCTGATAATTCGGACACTTGGCTACAAAGTCTGTCATATTTCTCTTCATATCGTTCCAACAATAAATTTTCATGATACATCTTAGTAGAACATGGTTGAATAGAATACCTGGAATTATGCACTACTGCCATGATTCGTACCCTAAGACTGTCTACATTTGGAACGCACAACCTGCCCCGGTACCTCAAAGTACTGTCATCTCCATCTATTTCAAAAGTCGTAGCCTTATGCTTGTGAATACCCTCCTTTAGCTGCAACAAGAAGGGATTACTAAACTGTTTCTCCTTTACTTCGGCTACTAAGGAGGATTCGAACTTGTTTTGAACAACCACACCACTATCTTTGGAGTACAAAAGTCAAACTCTTAGACTGACTAGCTGATGAATTTCCTTTGTCATGGTTCTTTTACCTTCCTCCATGTGAGCTAAACTCCCCATGGACGGTCTACTAAGAGCATCTGCTACCACATTTGCTTTCTCTGGGTGGTAGAGAATATCTATATCATAATTTTTATCAATTCGAGTCATCTTCTCTGTCTAAGATTCAACTCTCGCTTCTTGAAAATATACTGAAGGCTCTTGTGATCTGTGAAAATATCAACGTGAACTCCATATAAGTAATGACGTCATATCTTGAGTGCAAAGATCACTTCTGTCAATTCTAAGTTATGAGTAGGATAGTTCTTTTCATGAGGTTTAAGCTGTTTGGAGGCATAAGATATAACCTTGTCATGTTGTATTAAAATACACACAAGACCAACTCCTGAAGCATCATAATATACAACAAATCCCTCGATTCCCTCTGGTAATGTTAACACTAGCGCAAAAGTCAGTCTCATTTTCAATTTTTCAAAACTACGCTTACATACATCTAACCACTGGAATGTGACCTTCTTCTAAGTCAATCTGGTCAATGGAGCTGAGATAGAAGAAAATCCCTCTACGAATCATCTGTAATAACCTGCAAGACCCAAGAAACTCTGAATAATTGAAGCAGAAGTGGGTCTGGGCCAATTCTTAACAGCGTCTATTTTATGAGAATCAACCTGGACACCCTCAGCTAAAATAACATGGCCTAAGAATGCCATTAACTTAAGACAAAATTCACACTTAGAAAATTTAGCATAAAGCTCACGGTCCTGAAGTTTCCACAAAACTATTCTGAGATGTTCTGCATGATCAGTCTCACTACGAGAATAGACTAAGATATCGTCAATAAAGACAATGACAAAAAGATCAAGATAAGGCTTGAAAACATTGTTCATAAGATGCATGAAAGTGGTTGGAGCATTTTTCAATCTGAATGACATGACACAGAATTCGAAGTGACCATAACGGGTTCTGAAGGCGGTCTTCAGAATATCAACTTCCTTAACCTTAAGTTGATGGTTCCCTGATCTGGGGTCAATCTTGGAATAACATTGGGCACTCTAAAGTTGATCAAATAAATCATCGATTCGGGAAGAGGATATTTATTCTTAATGGTGACCTTGTTCAGCTACTAGTAGTCAATGCACATACGCAAAGACCCATCCTTCTTTCAACAAATAAGATAGGTGCGCCCCATGGTGAGACACTAGGTCTAATGAACCCTTATCTATGAGATCTTGCAGCTGAGATTTTAGTTCTCTTAACTCTGCTAGAGCCATTCTGTACGCGCGGGATATATATCGGCTTAGTGTCGAGAAGTAGATCAATTCTAAACTCAATCTCCCTATCGGGAGGAACTCCGAAAAGATCTTCGAGAAAGACATCTGGAAACTCATTGACAATTAGTACTGACTGAAAAGTTGGGGTTTGGGTATCTTCATCCCTAACCCAAAAAAAATGGTAAATGTATCCCTCGGATATCATCTTTCTGCCTTTAAGATAAAAAAAAATAAACCTCCCTATGGGTGCTACTACATCACACTTCCATTTTATGAATGGTTCACCGGGAAATTCGAATTTTACAATTTTAGTTCTACAACCTATTATGGCATAACATGAGGACAACCAATCCATACACATGATTACATCGAAGTCTACCATTTTTAACTCTACTAAATCATCTACTGTAATGCGGTGATAGATTTTAACTGGACAACTCATATACATTCACATGGTTGTGACTGACTCACCAACTAAAGTGGATACCTTAAAGGGTTCATGCAACTTTTCTGATTCTATCCCAAATTTCTTAGCAATAAAAGGGTTACTTATGATAGAGTGGATTCAAGATTCCTAAGGATATAAACGTCAAAAGTGAAACTAGTTAATATACATGTGACCACATTTGTACGGGCCTCAATATCCTGATGACCTGTTAGTGTATACAAGCAGTTTGGACCTCCGCCTATATTATCGAACTTAGCTATATCACACCATGACTGAGCCTGAGAATTATAAAGAACTGTAGAATTCGTGGACTGAGCCATATTACCTCATGCATCTTGCCTCACTGATGGACAATCCTTTTGAAAATAACCTTGCTGACCACACCCATAACAGATGTTCATGCCAAAGCCTCTTACCACACTTGCCACAAACTGGGTGGCTGAAGGAACTTTGACTCACACTGGCATGTGACTGGGAGGCAGATGCTCTAAAGTTCTGCTTTCTGTTATCATTCCTAAACTTTTGGGCTAGAGCACTAGCTGAAGATAGAGCAGTCCTAATGATTTGTTTTTATAAAATTGTTTGCTTCTACCACCTCCATGACTGAAGTGACCTGAAGACTTGACTCTCTTATTAAATTTCATATCCTTCTCTTTTTGCATGGCTTCCTCTTCCTTCAACCTATTCTCGTTACCCTGCACGAACACAACCATCTTCATAATAGTCATCTCACTGTTCTGAGTTGTAATATTGGTTGCATCGTAGAAATGGGGATCAAGACTATACATGAAGCGTCTAACTCGGCCCTCATGTCTGGGACCATATGTGGAGCATACTTTTCCAAAGAGACAAACTGAAGATAGTATTCATATACAGTCCTGCCATTCTTCTTAAGCTTTTCAAATTCTACATCATTTGCCTCCCTAACCTCAACTAGTAGAAAATGCTCAATGAAAGAATCATCAAACTCATCCCAAGTTGCTGGAGATGCATATTCCTCGCGGGACTGTTCCCATGACTCAATCTAAATGTTAGCAACAACCTGCAACTGATAAGCTCCCAACTCTACTGCCTCTATCTCATTAGCATGCATAATATGGAAGATTTTTTGGAGCCCATCTATAAAATTTTACGGATTATCTGTCTTGCTTGACCCTGTGAATATCGGAGGGTCCGTTTGTAGAAATTCCCGAGTCTTGAAACTGGATAACTCCCCATTAGTTCTCATACTTAGAGTCGTTCCTTGTCATTGGGCTTGGGCAGCCACAAGTTGGGTGAGCAGCTGAATAGCTCCTCTAACATCTGAGTCAGTATAACTGGGCGGCAGAACTGGAATC
Organism: Anisodus tanguticus; assembly: GCA_034509755.1. Taxonomy (NCBI): domain Eukaryota; kingdom Viridiplantae; phylum Streptophyta; class Magnoliopsida; order Solanales; family Solanaceae; genus Anisodus; species Anisodus tanguticus. The sequence goes on from CM067544.1 coordinate 14,581,772, forward strand.
TCCGCAGGTCCTGTAGCATTGGGGTAGGTGTTGTACCTGAATTGGCTCCTTGAGCCTGAGCATCCTTCTCGTGAGCAGAATTATTCGCAGCTCTCTGGCTGTTAGTTGAAGTCCTTTTGGTGTACTTTATTTTCATAGGCATTTTCTGAAATATGTAATATGCACGAGTTAGAAGTATAACTTGAAAGTATAGCTCTAACAACATGATCTATAGTATGAAAGTAGTGAGAATGTCCTAGATGTCTTGGTGGTCAACTGTTTATATGTGTGAGGCCCTCACACACATAAAAGTGACCCTACTGGAAACGGTTTCATAGACTCCCTAAGACACTTGAACCTAGTTCTCTGATACCAAGATTTGTCATGCCCTGAACCTTGGCGTGGGAAAAACACGACACTCAGTTCCTGACTGTATATAACCGAGCGAACCACATGGCTTGCTTGTCAACATGGACATCAAAACATACTAAAATAATAACTTTTAAACATGTAAAACATATGTTGGAAACATGGTCTGAAAATATATTGCGAAAATAGTCTAAAAATATCATAAGTATGAATAACTAAAAAACTGAGATGAAATGATACTAGACTAGTCTATAAAACCTCTGACAACCTGAGTCTGCAAAATTGTTTACGAGGACAAGGCCCTGACGTATCTCTACTAATAATCATAACATGTGAAAATAAATGACTAATGCCCTGAATGAGAGAGGCTCAAGAAAAGCTGATACTGAGGCAATCGTATTGAGCAGATTTGTCTCCCTAAAATTCAACATCTGCACCGTGAAGTGCAGGCCCCATGCAAAGGGACGTTAGTATAAAGCATGTATTAAATCTGTATATCTATAAACTTTTAAACTTGTATATATGTGGGGAGAACAGTAGCATAATCGATAACATGAATAACCACGTAAGTACGTGAAGTCTGGTAACTGGCCCGACCAGCAAAGCTTTCCTATACCTTGCGGGGGTTATGAGACATGAAAATGGCAAGAAAGGATCCAATCTGAATGAATGTATCGTCCTCTGGGCGGAACGACCCTTATCCTACAGTGGCATACATAGTTTCAGGCTACTAGAGCCTTCTCGATAAACTATGCAACTCCCAAAAATATGTTCTTGAAAATAGTGGCTTGTAAGCCCATGGAATTCATGAAATAGCTTATAAACATAATCTTGTAAATTCATAGTTTTAACATGTAATGAAATACATAATATAACTTCTATAAATCATGAAAAACATATATGACCTCATGGAATTGCATAATAATGAGCATAACTTGTCTTTAAGAACTCATAGAAATCAAGGCATGGATTCATGAATTACGGACAAGTTCATGACAATCACAATTGACCAATTAGGAATACAATTGATGAATAATAATATAAACATAACATAATATTCATATAATTAGGGTTACCAGGATATTAGATTAAAAATCCAAAGTTATGGAATTTTCATGATTTCCTATAAATGTGACGTGGGTGAGGAACATAGATATTCCTACACATATATAGAATCTCTACATACCTCACTCGCTCCCAAACTTGTATAAAAATATTGACTTTGAAGAAGAACTCCAAAGATTGCACCTTTAATTGGATTTATCTTGAAAATCATAGGTTTAGAGTAGTGAATTTCGCTTAGGAATTGATTATACTATTTAAGAATCGCATGAAAATACATGGAAAAGACTTACCTTGATGTAGGAGATGATTGGGAAGAGAGAGCCTTCGTTCTAGGGCTTGGGAAAGGTAAAAATCTGATTTTTGGGACTAAGGTTGCGTATTTCTATTGTTAAGTTGTCGGGCCCTTTTACGGTCTCTTTTATGGTCCGTAAAATAATTACGGTGGGCTTTACAGCCCGTAAAACTTTCACGGCCCGTGATTCCTATCATAATCCTTAACAATGACTTGTATTTCTGGGATCCATTTTACAATATGATTTGACGGTCCGTAAAACATTTTACGGTCCGTATTTTAGGGCGTTAAACTGAAAAATGTTATTTTCTTCAAATTTCTAATTCTAACACTTCCCACTAGGTCTTAAGTCCCTGAATCGTGAAAATTACTTAGCTCAATGATACGAGGTGTTACAAAAGTGATGGAATGCATGCCTTCTTCGATAGATTTATCAATAATAGGAGCACGTTGAAAAAGTTTGTTCAACAGTATGAGTTAGCATTGAGAGATAAATACGAGAAAGAGTTAACAACTGAGTATCAGTCTCGTTACACTTAAATAAGATGTGAGTCACAGTTCTTATTTGAGGCGCAGCTCCAAGCTGCTTCTACCCGCATAATGTTTGAAAATTTTCAATGTTAGTTAAAGAGGTTCTTTCACTGTGAATTAAGCATAGTAAATAATGAGCCAGTCGTGGATGGAGTGGAGAAGTATGACATAACATATACCTTAATTAAAAATGATTTCTAGAATGAATTTGTCTTCAGGGTTAAACACACTATAGACGACAATCATTTTGAGTGCAATTGCAAATCCTTTGAATCAAGAGGGATTGTTTGTTGCCATATACTTAAGGTGATGGCACATAAGAAGATCAAATTGTTCAGTAAAATGAAAAAATCAATGACATGGATGAGAGTGACAATGAAAGAGATGAATCTGATGGAAGCGTTGATCACAAGGATAATGGTGCAAAGGAAGGAGATGAAGTGGATATATGTGAAAAAATGGAGATAAATTGAATGTAGGCAAAGAGGACAAGACTGATGGTGAGAAATATGGATATGAAGTGGTTGTGAATGAATATGACAAGGTCGAGGGTGAAAGGGATGGAGATGAAGTGGATGCAGTTAAAGAGGACAATGCTGATGGTGGGAAAGATGGAGATGAAGTGAATTTAGTTGAAGATGAAAAGACTGATGGTGAAAGGGGTAGAGATGGAGTGGTTGCAATTGAAAAGAAAAATGTTGATGGTGAGAACGAAGCAGAGGAATCGAATGAAGGCACCGATAACTAGAATGAGGGTGAAAAGGAGCAAGGAACCACCATTGAGGTATGTCTGGGTATCCGTAAAAAATATTCCCATGATTTTATGAGTCTTGATTACTTTACTAGTTATCCTAGCATATGTCTTTGTTGTATGAATTGTTTGTATAAAAATTTATAGCTGAAATGGTCAATAAGTATTCAATGTTTATTTGTTAAAAATGGGGTTTGTGGCTTTCTATATATCTTCACTCTGTAAAGAACATAATTGAACTAGCAATATAATTATGTTTTTTGTTTACTCAACATGTAAAGGATGATGTTTTCAATTAAGAGGATCTACATAAATTCTCAATACCCGACTGTATGAAGGCCATTGACATATCCTCCTACGGATTCAAGACACTTTTGAATGAACATGGGTGAGCCCCAGCTAAGATGACCCAGAGATGTTCTATGGATAAGTTGGAAGATTTCAAAACAAGTTATTGGAAATGAATATTCTACATGACTTCGAGGAGACGTGCTTTGGCCCTTTCATGAAAATGATACAAAGATTAGAGCTTCAACGGAGAACTAGTTCACAATCTTCTCATCCGTAGAATAACAAAATGCTACAAGAAGCATGAGGTATGATTTCTTGTCTAAGACAAGCAAATTTGTTTCGGCTTAAATGAATTTGATATCGCGACTGGACTTCGTTGCTCTGCCGAACTATCCCAAGAGGATGAAGATGCGGCCCTGAATAGTCCTAGCGTTGTTGCACTTCTGCGAAAAGTCTTTAGGTAAAATGACAAGCTTACGAGCATATGATCTATTCATCAATATAAGGTCTTCAAAACTAAATTCAACTGAGAAATTAAAGATGAGCTTATTATACTTTGTTCATACCATAATCATGTGTCGTGTCAACAGCAAGGACATTGACCACAAGATGATAAAGAGGGCCGACAATATAATTTTTTTTCATAATTATACATGCGGAAGAAAGAGCTTTGAGTTTCTAGTGGATGTCCTGCAAAAGGACATGAAGCAACCAGTTTTGAATTAAAAAATGGCAAGAGGGAATACCATTATAATTTTCTCAGTTTCTCATATGCCTTCATGGTAACACTTTTACCTATTTATTGTTCCTTTTTTGTGTATTTGAATTGGAAAGTTAGTTATGTAATTATTGTATTTTTTAATGTCAATATTGGATATATGAAGATATACCGTCAATTGGACGCCTTATCACTGAATCAATTGAGTCATCCTTCCTCAGGATGTTAAAATGGCAGAAGAAAAAAACTGTCTCTATGGAAACAGGTTGATCCATTTGGCGATGGTATAATGCACCATGCAGATGTAGGTCAATTTGTCAATTTTGATGCATTTTAATGGTTTGGTTCGCTTTTATGCTCGTTAACAAATTTCTTTTACGATAGCTGTAGACGGAGGTGCATCATTTCCTTGTCCCTACTCATCAAGAGACATATCAATCGTTCATGAAGGACTTTATTCCACTTGACCTCTACAAACCTGTTGATATTGAGAAGAAGAAAGCTTGCCTTAGCCGGATCAACATGAGGTCAGATGAACATCACATTGGTTATACCGTGAACATGGACTTTATATGGTTCAAGTACCTCAGCAGACCCGACAACTGGTTAACATATGATGTAAGTTAACTTCCTAGTAGTTATCTAAATATAGTTTTTGATGCACGTATTTGATAATAGGAACAAATTTTTTTTGCAGCACATCACTGAAATAATAATGTTGATGTGGAGTCGTAGCATAGATTACCCTGAATACTATGATCCATCAGACGTCATTATGGATGTATTTTTGTTGTTGTGCCTTGATGTCAATATATGATGATATTGTGGTTAAGAGTGCGACAGAACAGAGAAGTATTGAAGATGTGTTAAAGGAGTATGAATTCAATGATCAGATCCTAGATTATGTGACAGGTGATCATCCACAACCATTTGGAATGTCTTGGGTAGGTGCTGAGAGAGTGTTTTGTGTATGAAATATTGAAAACCAACACTACTGCACCCTTGTTTTCGTCATTAATGATGCAAGGATTGAGGTTTACAACTGCAATAGGAGAGTAAACTCAATTGAAAAGGTTGACGATCTAATAAAATCCATTTAGATGTTGACTCCGGTAAGTTCAACCATTTGTCCACAGACAAACTTACCAAATCGTGGAAGGTAAAGCATATTGTTGAGGATGTGCCAGAAGACAAAATAGGTGAAGCATATGGTATCTACTCGTTGAAGTTCATTGAATTCATCATGGCTGGCCAAAGTATGGAGGGTTTGCGCGCAACATGCTTTCAGAGAGAAATTTTCCATCGAAATTTTTCACTAGTGTATTGAACCACCCATCATATGATGAGAAATGTGTGTAGTTCTTGTACTTGGTGCTTAAGATTGTCGGCTGTATTGACCTTGCTAATATTTTTTTTATAATGGCTTCATTTTGTGATTGAAACAACAAGAACATGAACATGTAATTCGAGGGGAATTATTCTCGCAAACAATTGTGGTTATTCGTTAGGAGATAATTTTTTGGTAAAATTATAGCATAACATAGTAAAATTCGATAATTGTTCAATGCTAACCAAATATCTAACTTGGTTGACCCATCGAATGCATTCATCTGATGGTTCAACAAAATGTCATATTACGCTCCCGTTCAGGCTATTCACTTAGTTGACCCGTCGAATGCATTCATCTGATGGTTCAATTAAAAGTCATATTAAGCAATTAAGTAATCGTTTAGGATATTCACATAGTTGATCCGTCGAATGCATTCATCTGATGGTTCAATTAAAAGTCATATTAGGCCACCGTTCAGGATATTCACTTAGTTGATCGATCATATTATACTACTTGAAGCTTCAACCATTTAATTAGAGGGACAAGAGATTTCCAGAAATTAGATCTTAATCATGAAAATCACAAAAAATTAGAGGGACAAACTATTCATGATTCTGTTAGTAAGTTAAAATTACACAAACTGGACAAGAGTTTTCCACAAATTAGATCTTAATCATGAACATCAAGATAATCTTAAACTAAATAAACAAAAAGCGAAGTTAACCCTTCATTCATTTATCTTCATACAAGCAGCCCCAACAACTATTCCAGCAATAAAAGCCCGTAAAATATGGATTGAGTCAGCTTTGACACTTTCAACAACATCAACTTTGGTAGCCTGCTCTTCAACAACATCAACCTTCTCTTGACTTCTATTAGATCCCTGGTAATTGTTGTAAGTTTCAAGGGATTTCTCATACATTCTGTACGACTTGTATTGATTTCAACTAAACCCTTTAATCATTGATTCACACTCGTGCCATGTCGTGTATATACCGGGTACCCTACCACAAAATACAACATAAAATTTGTCAGTCATTTTTTCAAAAAACAATGGAAGGTACAAAAGAAGAAGATGGCAGGAAATGAGATCCAAATAAAATAGGGTGCAATAATAAAGTAGGGTTTTATTCTATTATATACGGTAAGGAAAATACAGAGATGTACTTTTAGAGAAAGAAGGAAATACAAAAATATATTTTTGGAGAAAGAAGATTTTAATTTTTCAAAATATTGATGAGATGAGTTAATTATTAAAAGGAGAGAAAATGGTGTTAAGACGTCGTTATAACCCTCTTCATTAACGCCTAACTTCAGCGTGAGGGCGTAAAATAATTTAAATATCCTCATTCTGCCCATTCTGCGCAGAAGATTTCTGTCCAACAAGTCATTATCCTTTTTGGTTTTATCATAAAAATACTAGCGGACCCTTTCAAGATATCTCTTGTTCGTATCCTTTTCGAATCCCTCAAACAGTCTCTTTCAATTTAGCGCAGTAAGCACATAAGTCAACTGCGTTATATTTCCATTTTAATAAAAACCTTTGCTTAACCCGGACTACTTCTATATACTTACATATAACTATGGCTCTGAGCTCTGACAACGTGTATTCTTGCTGACAGTAGTGACTAGTGAGTACTTTGGCATAGCAAAACGGCAAAGTTAAGCATATATACTAGCTCATTTTTGTTCTCTGCAGTTAGTGAAGCAAAATCAATAGGAAATCCCAGAGACAACGCATGTGCATGTGAAATATCCCCTTCAGAACCTACATATTCTACTCTTGTTAAATGCATAACACAGAACATATCTTAACTTAATTGTATGTTTAACGAAGTATGTTTAATTGTTCATCGCTTCATTTTTGTTTTGTTGAATTTACAAAGATAAGATGAGAGAAAGAGAGCATAGCTTGTGAGTACTAAAATATATTTCTCTACATGTATGTAATTACAAAATTGATCTTTTACATGAATTTCATAAGCATATCCTAAAAATATTTGGATGCTTATGCAATACAAGACAAGAATAGTACTATTCTGATCATTGGCAAGAGACAACATTTAAGAGTGTGCTCCTTGATTTAATCAAGCATCTAAAGATGTTGTTTAGACCATTCTCAATGCATTCAAAATGAGCCTCTAGAGTTTCCAATTTGCTCTGCACATATTGGATCTTCTCCACTTCACAAGCACCACATTTGAAGAGGCTGCTTAATGCAACATTAGCACTTTCTATTTCATTTATGTTGTCTTCTGATCCCTTGTTCACCAATCTTGAAACCAAAGACCATTTGCTAATTGGCTTAGAAATTGGGGCTGACAAGAAAACCAACACCATTTGGAATACTGAAATCCCCATTGTGGTAACTTCTCTTAGCATTCTGATAACAGCCGAGACAAGTTGATCAACTTCCATCACAGCCACCATTTCCTCATGATCGATTTTCTTCAAAGATGTAATTAAGCTTTTTGCATCTTTTTTCATCTTCTTCCGGAACGAGGTGTAGTTGGTGATGTTCAAATCTCCCTTTCTCCTCCTCAGCAAGGACTGAACATCTTTAATATTTTCTTTAAACTGTGACACTAGCTCCCTTGTTGTCCCACATATATCAAGAAATCTCACAGATTTATCCAAGATTTCATCCACCCATTTCTTATTTTGGCACTGTGAAAGTGCTTGAAGAGTCAGGGGCAAGTTTAGAAGATCACCTATGCACTTATGCACCTCACCCAGACCAACTAGACCATTATAGACAGCTTCTGCAGTTGGTGAAGATGAGAATTCGAGTTCCCAAGTCTTGAGTTTGTTGAGCTCCTCTTCAATATTCTGAGTAGCTGGATGTGATCTGCTTGGCAAACTGATAGATCTCTTATTGGATTTTGCAGAAAAAGTTGCCATCTTTTTTCTCTCTATTCCTTTCCTTTTACTTTGAACTCAAAATTTGGGAATGAAAATACCTTCAAAACTCATCCTATTTATACCAAAGTTGTATAGAGAGCGACAAGATGCAGAGTACTCTTGCTTTTTATATTGCCATGTGACGAGAGAATGGGCATTCCCTAAGAGTTCGGTGAGCTTGTTGTGCTGCATAAAAACAAACTTTTAATCTTTGGTCATTCTTTTAATATTGTTGTCTTCAAGAGGTTGCCACTTTGCATTACCTTATTGCTTGTGAGTGATGAAGAAAGATGTCTCAGCAGATACGTGGCTTGCTAGTGTTGTATTGGTTGGAGGATTCACAGTTTGTCAAGTGGCAACAGCAAAGCACCATTATTTAATTAAGATGAAGATACTTTATGGGAGATTCTTGTACGACTTTTTCCAAAAGATAATCTAAAAGGAGCATTCTCAAGTGGTGAGGTGAATATTATATTTGAAACACGTATGACTTGTTGGTTACCTTCCTCTCTTACATTAATTGTTTAAGCTTAAGTATTCTAATCCATTCTGATGGAGAATTGCCTAGGTTTAGCCACGACATACATATGAGATTATATTATTTGGTGATCATGCATTTCGTTCGCGATTATTTTAATGGACGGGAATCAATTTTAAGGATGTCAATCTAATTACAAGGAATTAAGTAAACCGCATTGAGATTTAAAGAACTAACCTAGAAAAGACTACAAAGGTCCAATTTTTTTATACTTTAAAACTAATTGGGATGATCTATGGTTAATGAATTGTCAATATATTGTCTAGTTAAATAATGGCATTGAAGGGATTAAGCATCCAGATCAATCTAATATTTAGGCACATTTTCAATCTCATCAAATAATTAGCTAACTCAAATAATTGGTTGCTGCAAATTACTAGGGTACTAGTTAAGTTGGTTAGATATATATTTTTTGTAAATTTTGTTAATATAAGGGATAAAAATGATAATGCAAATTCAAAGACTAAACAAATAATGCAAGGCATACATATAAAAATCAAATGTATAATCAATAAACATATATATTAAAGTCAGGATTAGACAAGGTAATGTGACATCTTTCTATGGTCACCACGGTTATTTATCTTTTTCTCATTATTTTTTTTGACATTTTTCTCTTATTTTCAGCTTAAGATATTGCTTAAAATTCAATAAAGACCATCTATTAATTTTTACCATTAATCTTTAATTAAGCTAAGTTATGACATTTACTAGCTGCAGTTATGAAATGAGAAATAAATATATGCTTGACAACGTATGAGAAGAGAGCAACAGACCCATGTATTTTTGGGATTATGGGAGGAGAGCAAGGGACTCATGTACTGTTGGAATAATTATATAAAGAGACCCATGTATTGTTGCAACTTGCAAGATTTACTTTTACATTTCCCATGAACAATTCAATATATATATATATATCCTTCTGCCTCATTCTTTGATCAGATAGTATCGACAAACCTATGCATCTTTCTTTGGAAAAGGTAAGATGTATTATATATGTCAGTTTCAATAATTTTATTTCAGATGTATATATTTTCGACTAAGTTTAGAATATCTTAAACTCTACAATAATAATTTTCATTTCATCGTGCTAATTCTAGATCAATTTGATTAAATTTTCAAAATTTCATTGTGTTCTTTTTCTGACCTTGACGTATATGTTTGGTAAGTATGAAAAATGGAGAATCTCATTCTAAAGTTCTTGAATACTTAGAAAGCGTGTAGTATATTATAGCAGAATATCATTTGTAGCATTTCTGAGGAAGAGTAGAAAATATCACAATCTTTACATACCACAAATAGTTACATGTTCTTCAATTGATTGGCATTAACTGAGCAAGAATTGTGAACCAAATTTTTAACATTGCTGTCCAAAAGAGAAAAGTTACTGAAAAATAATTCATATAGATCAAAGAATTTGTAGCTTTTTGACCGTTTTTTTTAAATAGAGAGTTTGATAGATTCTATCATTTTTCTCATTTGTTGGTCTCTTAGAATTTATAGGAGATAATGGTGAGGTCTTGAATTGGTAAGAGGAACCATTAATTTTAAAAAGAACTAATTGTTTGAGATTTTGTAAGAATATTAGGAAGAAGAAGGGAAATTGAATGCATAGTAAGAAGAATATAAGTTTATGTCGTCTAGCTAGGTAGAGTAAGTAATGGGTAGGGAGAGGAGAAAATGAAGGAAAAGAAGTGAAGAAAGGAAATAACAAGAGAAAAATAAACCATTAACTGAGTTATCTCTACATTAATATTAAGGTGGTATTGATCTCATTTTTAGTTTTTAAATTTCTCTCATGTAATTTTAAATTATATTCTTGATCAGAACGTCACTGAAGAGATACATCATGAAAAATATTGTTAAGATTCTGATCTAAACATTCCATTTTTCCTTTATATTGTAGATATTGTCCTTTTTTTGTCATGATATTGTAAACTGTTTGTTTGCAAGAAATGATATGAATGGCACCTCCGCTCTTTTTTTTTTTTTTTTTTTTGAAAGGAACCCGCAGCCGCTACTCTTTCGAGTGCGCACAGGGTAAACCCCGGACTGACGCAATAGCCTGCAAACCACGTCAGCCGATTAACCACACTTGGCAAGCCATGTGTGACATGCTCAACCAAGAAGGTTTATGCAGGGGATCGAACTCGTGACCTTGCGGTTCCGCGCTCTATTGCTACACCAACTTGGCTACCCTTGCGGGTATGGCACCTCCGCTCTGAATTCGCAAGCAAGGGACATGTGGAACACCTAATTTTCCAACTAAATCCAAAGTGAGTACCCTTTAAATGACAATTTCCGTCGTTAACAAGCGGTGGCCGACAAGGCTCCTTTCCTCACAATCAAGTGGTTGAACGCCCATTTTCCTAAATATTTTGGGAAGCGAAGAGAACAGGGCACTCATATTATAAAACAAATCGAAAAATATTAAATTGATAATTTATTCAATAATTTAAAATTAATTTTTTTATGCATATAAATTCGTGAAATGAGAGAGGTGGTGTGACATCTCTCATAGCCCAACATCTAGATTTATTTATTTTTGTGGGTTTTTTTCTCTCCTAATTTTAATTTTTAAATTATTTTTAAAAATTTGAAATACTATAATCGTGATAGATACATAGCCAAGACCTTAGTAATTAAGCAAAATAATAAGTAGTCAATTTTTACCATCCTCTTCTTAGGAGTATTATAATTGGCAATCATGTTATCTATAATCGTGATAGATACATAGCCAAGACCTTAATAATTAAGCAGAATAATAAGTAGTCAATTTTTACCATCCTCTTCTTAGGAGTACTATAATTCTCAATCATGTTATCTACAACTCTTGCTAATAAGAGTCTTGTGAAAGAGCTGGACGGATTTCCCCAAGAAAAAAGAAGATAAAGAGTTTGGAACTTGTAGTTAGCAATTTTCTACTATATGCTTGAGAATACTTGAAACTCAATTTTCAAAAATATATATTTTTATGTCTTTTCTGATTTTGATTAGACTTATAATTCTTCTTCGTATCTCATAATATATATATATATAACACTTGAACTATAATTTATATTGACAGGCGAATTATCATTCAGTCCTACTATCAGATGAAATAACTCTCTTAGACCGCACTACAATCAATTTTTCTTTGAAATCTATTACTATTTTCTTTGCCTTTTTGTCTCTCAACCCAATAAGCCTTAACAATTTTGTTAACGGGAAAAGAATATGATCAAAAGGACATAACGGATATGTAATTTAAATATCCAATGGATGGAATTCTCGACTTGTGTTGCCACTTCTTTTATTCTGTTTTTTTCCTTTTTTGCTTTACTTTTCATTTTACTTTTTTCTTATTTAATAGTAGACAAAAAGAAATTTACTATCTAATGAAAGAAAAAGAATCAAATACGTCTAGTATTTCACATTTAACAGAGTAAGAGAATAATGTATTAAAACCTCCAACACACACTTCTATGTATACAAAGGTGAAATTGTTTTCCTTATAATTTTTTCTTTCGTTCTTTTCTAAAAAATGTAATAATGAAAACTCATATCATCTAAGATCCAACTCTAAATTATTGATAAAAACTATAAATAAAAAATATTACGATCTTCCACAACCGCGCCAAGCGCGGGTTAGTACACTAGGTATATACTAATACCACCATTGATATGAATAACCTTCCTTTCGTTTTGTTCTTTCTACAAATCCAAATGAAAAAAAAAACTAATCTTTGCTCCATTACATGCTCAAGTGCGACGTTCCATTGACTTTCTGAAAAAATAAGGTGAGATGAACACAATATCTGAATTATTTGACCACTAATCTTCTCACCTTTACTTGACATGCCTTTAAGTTTTATTTTTATCTTAATCAGACAAATGCATGTTTACTTTCTCAATAAGTTTTCATTGAGAGAAAAGCATATATTGTTAATGCCCAACTCTTTAAAATCTACCATGAAATCATTTTAACGCAACCAAATTTTATTATTTAAACAAATCAATATCGGCAGAAAAAGTCCTACCAATAAATTAAACTATCGATATTCATATCGGACTTTTAAATTTGAACAAAAAGGAAAAGCGCATTAGTAAACTATATTATCCATGAAGTGGGTAAAATAAGATGAATTTAATTTGACGGAACTTAGCACTATCTAGTAAAAGTGTGAATTAGTGGGGAAAAACAGAACGATGAAAGACTATGATTATACAGTAAGAGAACTTAAGCACTCACCATTAGGGTTGCTTAGATGGTAATATAGAGATAATTTTCATGAAGAACACAACCGCGGGAGCAATGAACTTCTGCAAATTGGTCCTCCATTTGTGTTGGGTACGTGCACATGCATCAGGACTATTCAGTATACAATATAAAAGTAATTAATTCCTGTAAAACTTCCTGCAATATTACAAAACTCAGATATTAGTCTATTTTAATAATCAACAACCATGGTAAAAAAGGGTAGTAAATTTGAATGTAAAAGACACAACATGGGTGGATGGTGCGTTTATGTAAAAATCGTAGGAAGATATGAAGGTTTGTCTTGATCCAAGCAAGTAATCATGGCTTGGTATAAAAGGTGTTGCACAAACGAAATCTTGTATTTGTATACCGTGAGTCACATAAATTTTTGTCTGCTGTCACCAACAACTTCTATGGTATACCATATCATCTTTGGTGAACTTTTGAAACGGTCGTTTTAATAACTTCATAATCAACTTGTAGTAAATAATACAATAATGAAGAGAATGAAAAGTCTCTTGTCTTCACTTGTGTAACTTAGGGGGATGAAATAAATCTGAAATATAGAAAGTTGTTTGTTGTCAAGCATTAGGTATCATTTTTTTAACTCACATAGTGAAAAGGCAATGGCAAAGTTGAAAAGTTGTGGATTTGGAAAATAAAGTTGAAAGGCCGGTTGAAATGCTACGGTAGTACGATGGAAGGAAGCGTCACAATCTTTAAGCAAAAGACACATCTTTTAATTATTATTATTTTTACAGTTTTTTGGGAACAAAAGAAAAAAAAAATCAAAAAAACTGAGAAAAAAGATAAATAGTAATCCTAGCCTAAGAGAGTGACACATCACCGGGCCTATGTCCCTACTTTATATTAATATATAGATTAGTTGTTTGAGTATAAAACAAAGATATATGACCATGGGTATCACAATGTGAGCATCAAGCTGAGGTGCAAAGCTCCTAATTATTTTGGTTTGAATTAAATAATTTCGAAGTAGATTTTTATTTTATTTTTATATTTTTTTCAGATTACGCTTCATCAGTTCGACCTGAGGTTTAGTTTTTTTGTTTGTTTGTTTTTTTTTTCTTACGTGAATTTTAACAAATCATCAATTTAATATCTTAGTATACTTATTGCATTCCTTTGGAAAATATGAATAATTAAACGAAAAAAAAAATGAATTTAAATTAAAAGGCATTTGGAAAATCACTAACAACAGAAAAACCAAACAGAAGCTAGTGGACAGTTTTAGAGGAAAAGTGACTCTCAAGGCTACAACGAGTTGTTAAATATTGCTCTTGTCGCCGTGTAGAATGCAATGCATATACTTGCTAACTATGAGCATGAACAGACAAAAACATTAAACGTAACAAATGTTGAATGGGATGGATCAGTGTCATGTACAAGCGGTATAAGTAATTTAATGTCTATTCAACAACATATTGTTAATAGTCCCACATCGGAGATGTAATGGAAACATGGATTTCTTATATGGACTTGGACAATCCTCACCCTACAAACTAACTTTTGAGGTTAAGTTAGGCCCAAGATTCATTCTTTACATGGTATCAACCAGACTCATTCCATTTCTTTGTTCGTCGATGTTGGATCCCCCAAATTATATTGTCCACACTTCAGTTAACGAGGTCTAGGCGTGCGGGGGAGTGTTAAGAGTCTCACATCGGAAATGGAATGATAACATGGACTCCTTATATAGACTTGGACAATCCTCACCGTACAAGCTGGGGTGAGGATTATCCAAGTCCATATAAGGAGTCTATGTTCTCATTTCATCTCCGATGTGAGACTCTTAATCCTCATCATACAAACTATCTTTTGAAATTGAGTTAGGCCCAAGATCCATTCTTTACCCATAACCAAAACAAATACACAGCATGTACTCATGTTATCACCATGCATGCATGGGAGTTTAATGTTAAAGTGATGGATTGATCATGCACGAATGCGTGGTGTGGGTAGTGGGGAATGGGGCAGCCACAATTATTTTGTCCATTAATATAATATAATTAAGAAAAATATAATGTTAGTAGAACTTACCAAAAGTTTTTTATGATTTTGATCGACGAGTTTTATTTAGTAACAATGTGTTTGATGAGGTAATTAATTGGTTCCAACAGGTTACTCATCCGTTCTCATATTACTACTCCTAACTAGGAGTGGCCAGTGGGCCGGGCTCGGGTACGGCGGGCCGGGTCCGGCTGGGTCGGGGTCGGGCGGGACGGGAGAAGGGGCGGGGTCGGGTCGGCGGGCTCGGCGGGGTCGGGTGCGGCGGGACGGGAGCAAGTCCCGTCCCGATCCCGATCCCGTCGGGCTTGGGTCGGGGCGGGCTCGGGGCGGGGTCGGGCTCGGGGCGGGATACGGCGGGTTTTCATTTTTTTTTTTTTTTTTTAAATAACATATGTATAAAAAAAACTCAATAAACAAAATAAGATAGTGTAATAAAAACATCCCAAGGCTGTTTTTGTGCCTCTTATATTATTTAATAGACATATGATTTTTTTGTAATACAAATACAATTGTCTAAAATCTAAATTGCAACTTTGTGGTGTTGTCCAAAAGTTACAAATTACATAATAAAATATTAAAATTACAATTAAAAAAATTACATTCTCAAAAAAACCTGTTCTAATTGCTTGATGATTTCATGTGGTTCTTCGGTTGGAATTGGTATTTGTTGGTCAAATTGATCCACGTCGCTTCCACTACCTTCGGTTAAGATTTCGTTGTAGTTTTCATCATCTTCTTCGTTGATCTCCGGTTGACCGCACCTTCTCTGCTCTCCGCTCGTATCCAATCTCTCGAATAATACTTTGCAATTTCCAAGTTGTCTCCGCTAATGAGTGTCTCGTGGTCTCCTATTTGATATCTCGCGAGAAAAGCGCTTTCGAGACGCAGTTGACGACGCTTGAATGTTCAAAACATCTCGAGCCATCATTGAAAGTGTCGGAAAGGTCTTCTCATTCCCCCTCCGGTATTTCAACAAGTCTTCATGTCCATCTTCATTGATAACTTCTTGATACGGTACGAACCCCGCAAAACAAAAATATCCAACTCGCTAATTTGGTTAGTAGTAGAGGTACGGCCGCACATTCTATTTCGAGGCTTTCAATACTAGCCGCGAGAAACAGACATGTCTTTTGTGAGGTTGTGTTGAAGATGAAGAAGATGGTATGGAAGCTAGGTAAGTTACTAGCGTTTTCTTGTTGATAAAATCTATATATATTTTTGCATTGGTGTTCTACGCTAGACAATACTTCTTCTTTAGTTTGTTCAATAGGTGGTGGGTGATTTAGATTTTTGGGACTTGGAGGTGGTAGTACTTCTATACAATCGTAAATAGTTTCAATTAGTGATTTAGTACCGTCTATTTTAATAGTAGGATTTAATACGAGAACCAATAATATAAATAGAGGGAATAGGAATAAAATATTTTTTTATTTTGAGAAACATTTTTTTAATAGTCACTTTGCCTTATAAGCTAGTTTTTCCATATATTCACTAAGTAATAAAAATATTAGAGTTATATAAAATAACATAGTTGAAATAGTAGGATAATATATACCGGAAAATTCTTTTGTTGCTTGAAAAAATTTCTCTAAAAATACAATAAGTTCGAATTTTTTTCCCAATCACTATCTAAAATCATATCACCGGCTTTTTATTATGAGAGTTAAAAAATAAAGTTATAGGTAATTTATAGTCATAAGCAACAAGTAGTTGCTCGTATAAAGAATTCCACCTAGTGGATACTTCTTGTGGAATTTTTCTAAAAGGTAGTTGGCAATCATGACAGATTTTTTTATATTCTTTTCTACGTTGTACTTTATTACTTTTAAAAATAAAGTTTATAGCAAATTGTATTTTACTAAGAATGTCTTCAAAAAGTGATAGACCATCCTTTACAATTAAGTTATATATATGGCACGCGCATTTTATATGAAAATGGTCCGGAAAAGACGGAGTTAAACTATTTTTTAAAATTGTAATTGCGTAATTGTTACTAGAAGCGTTATCTAATGTAATAGTCATAATTTTATCGGTAATTCCGTAATAATCGCACACTTGATAAATATTTTCTGCAATAAAAGTACCAGTGTGCCTATCATCTCTATATCTATACGCTAAAATACGTTTTTGCATAGACCATTTATAATCTATCCAATGACAAGTTACAGTTAAATAATCATGGCCGTTAGTACTACGACCTATATCAGACGTGATGGATACTTTGCCATTAAAATGATATAATGAAAAACGTAAATATTGTTGATATTCATGCGCGAATTTAAATACATCTCTCTTAACGAGTTGATCTAGGAAAACCGTTAAAAGCGAGGATTATATATATCTCTAATGTAATGAATAAAACCGGAGATGAAGGAAATGAAAAAGGCAAACCCTCCACAAAGAACTAATTTTGATATTGCTTCCCTATCTCTATGTTTATTGTATTTAGAGCCTACAATTCCCCCGTCATAGGGTTAATTTGACCACGTACTTGGTCCGGGACAAGACGATATCGGTATGTGAACCTTGTCCCAATGGAGCGGGCGTTTGCGCACCCGGTTTTGAAGCCTGGTATTGGGCATACCTAGTGGATGAGCACTTACTACGTGTCTAATTAAACCCCCGTCCCACCGTGACCTTTTCCGCTTTTAAATTTTAAAACATTTTTACAAATTTTACATATGGCTACTCGATTCTCTACGTCCCTATAAAAAAATGTCCATGCATCTGATTTTAATGGTCGTTTTGCTTTGGACCTCGTCTCATACTAGGGGGAATAGGAGGTATTTCAGTTGAAGGTGCACTAGTGGGTGTGTTTTCATCAACATTAGTGGGTATATCATCTAGATCATCGTCTAAATTAAAGTCTTCTTGAGTTTCAGAAAATAGCTCCTGGTCTAAATCTAATGGTATTGTAGGAAAATGTTGAGTATCAACAAAATCATCCTGTGTAGGAATAAGATGACTAGAAGAAGTACCCTTGCCCTGGTTGCCCCTACTAGAAGAAGCACCCTTACCCTTACCCTTAAACATACCTTTTAATCCTTCCATTTTAATTATGATAATAAATAAATAAATAAATAATTAAAGACAATAAAATTAAGTGATCTAAACTAAATAAACAGACAATAATAATTTAATGAAGGAACGAATGTACCAAACGCCGACGTAACGTCGACGTGTAATCGAGAGGTTGAAAATTGAAACTTTGCTCGATGGAAGATCCTCAAGCTAGTTGCCAACTTCACTAGCAATTCTCAAATGAATAAATAAAATTGAATATTTAGCAAACAATGTAGACTTGTAGAGAGATATATTGAGAAATTAGAGAGATTGTAGGAAGATTTGTGAGAAAGATGAAGAGAAAATGAGTTATTTATAGTTGAAAATTTGGGTTAAAGTGTAAATATAATAACTTATGGGTTAAAAATAAATATTAAGGGGTAGGGGGTTGGGGGAGGGGGGGGGGGGCTAAAATGGTCGTTGGCCAACGGCCATTTTAGATTATGGCCGTTGGTGCAACGGTCATTTTTGCAAAGGGGCGGGGTCGGGGTCGGGGCGGGCTCGGGTCTCGCGGGCCTGGGGCGGGCTCGGGTCTCGCGGGACGAGACATCGTCCCGTCCCGAGTTCGAGTCCCGCCCCCGTAATTTTTTTTTTTTTTTTTTTTTTTTTTTGCGGGGTCGGGGCGGGCTCGGGACGGGCTCGGATCGGGGTCGGGCTGTCCCGGCCCACTGGCCAGCCCTACTCCTAACATATACTTAATTACATATTGAATAATTTTACTTGAAGTTGGCTTTTAGGTAACTTCATTCTGTTAAAAAAAAACTATGATGTCAATGAACATAATTTAAATTCTTATAGCACCATTCTTACTCAAATGTACGTGCAAAATGTCTGAACATTTGGTTGAGGGGAAAGCAATGAATCAGTTGTTTCCAAAGAGTTTTACTACATGGACCTTTGGTGGTATGGGTGACACAACGGACATTGAACTATCACATGCTCCTCTCATGACAAATACCATAAAAGATTGGCTTAGATTTGACCCAAGAATAAATTTCCATTAGGAGGGTACATTGAACTTGTATTTGAGCATATGTTCAAGTAGATTCTCCTATTAATATACAACAATAACATATTTAGTGAAATCTCATAAAGTGAGTCTTAGAAATATTTAACGTCACCATCCTACTTAATTGTATATTTTTTACAACTCTTTGTTCATTTTTCATTGTTGTTACTTATTTGTTTTTTTTATTTTTGATTATTCATGTTACATATATAAAAATACAATATAAGCTATATCCTATATAATGTCAGGATGGCCGAGTGGTCTAAGGCGCCAGACTCAAGTTCTGGTCTTCGAAAGAGGGCGTGGGTTCAAATCCCACTTCTGACAGCCTTTTTCTTTTATTTTCTTCCTTTTGTCCTCGAGATACAAATGAAGTGATAGGCACTTCTTTTTTAAAATCCATATAATCCAATGTGATGTATTATATTTTCTGGATACATCTCCATTTCTATGTAACAGAATAAATCCAAAGTTCCTCAAATAATATTAGAACTGGAAAAAGAAAATTATCTCAAGAATATATAGTTCTTTTTTTTATAGGTAAACCCAGGTGTCCGGTATCCACATTGAAGCCCGACTATATCCGAATTCGCATCGGGTAGAGCGCATTTATGTGTGGGAAGCACTCCCTATCAATAACTTTTCATACACATGATTCGAACTCGAGACTTCTGATTAAGGGAGAAGCGGTCTCATTCACTGCACCATATCATTTGGGGTAAGAATATAGTTCTTTGCATCTTCACTTGTAACACCGCTTAATTGATGTAGTAATATTTTTCAAGAGCAACCAGGATTAGTTATTCTAGGAAATAAAGATTAAATCATCCATCCTGGTCTTTTTTTCCCACTAAAATCACATATTCACTCGAAAGCTAGCTTAACCTATGTCATAAAGCCACATTTGAATAATATAAACACACTATAATTGGAAAAAGTTTATTTTCTCATGCGTACAATTTTTTCTTCCAATTCATAAGACAAATGAATGAAACACTTTTTAAACTAACAATATAGCTATCACAGCAGACCAGCAGCATGTCGCCTTGTTTTTCTCCTTAGTAGGCAATTAGGAGAGCACTTAGCAAATGCAAAACAAAATCTTCGCCTAAAGAGTAGGATTAATTTGCAATAGTGCTTGCAATCACTTTTTTTTTTTTTGTTGTTGTTTTCTGGACGGTGCCATCAGCCATGTGAGTGAATTAATCGAGAATTAAGTTAATTGAAAAGAAAAAGACAAGACCAGCAGCGGAAAAGGGAATGGGGGAACATTATTAGCACATTAATGTTATGTCTCAGATTAATTGTTACTTTCACCTTTTTTGATAATCATTTGTGGATCTTTCAATTCGTTTGGGCTCTAAGAAAGAGTGTCATCGGTCATAGTCATTATTAGAAAAATAACATATGAAGGCTTAAATGCTACTTCAAAATATTACTTCTTTTATTTCATTTTTTTCAGTTTACATCAGTAATCTCTCTGGAAAAAAATTTAGAATATAAATACTTTAATAACTATTAGAATAATATGCCTGTTTATGGTTTATATACAAGCCATCACAATTTGATGCAAACCCGATTAGACAGCCTTCCGTAACATCATGAGGACTCCCTTTTGAGGTAAAAAAGAGCACGGCACAAAGAAAGTTGGTCTTTCTCAATAGCTTGGAGAAAAGATCAAAAAGAGGATGAAGCACGAGAATTTATAAAAGCCGTATCCAATAAGGTTAATTGGTCAGGATGGCTAAGTGGTCTCAAGTGCCAGGCTCAAGTTCTGGTCGTGAGAGGCTTGGGTTCAAATCTCACTTCTGACAAATTTGGTTCTTTTATTTTTGTTTGTTTCAATATTTGCATACAGATTATTTTTTTCTCCGACTCTCTACAGATTTATCAATTAATGAAGTTATTATGTAAATTGCAGTTCTATCCACTGAGGGATTTCTATTGAAGCTAACCAGTAACCATTCACTAGAAGTTGCAAATGTGCAGATTAACATTTTGATTTAGCAGTTTCTTAGTTCAGTTAACGTAAATAGGAGCAGCAGATTTTTCACTCTCCAAACTTCAGTATTAAGCGTCACCAAGCAAAAACTGCCAAATAATCAAGAAGCAGTTCTGAATCAATGATAACTGAATTCTGATCAATATTTTAGTACGTATTCTTCCCTACTTTGGTAGGGGGATAAGTGTATTTTACTGTATTTGTCATATGGTTTATGAGTATCTAACTTTTAATTTTAAAAGTAAAATTGATCTATGATAGCTCAAAAGAATTGGTAAAATTGACCTGTTGAGCTAAAGTTGTTAGAAAAATCGGGACGAAAAAACAAACATACTAATAAGGCTGGCCAGTGGGCTGGATCGGCCCGGTCCCGATCTGCCGATCCCCCTAAAAAAACGGTGTCGGGACTCGAAACCGGGACGGGACTGGCTCATCCTACCCAGGCCCGTACCGCCCAGACCCGCCCCGCCCCCGTCCCGACCCCGACCCTCTCTATGCAAAAATAACCGTTGCACAACGACCATTTTATATTTTGGCTATTGTGCAACGTCTCTCCTAGATCAACTGTTAGGAGAAACGTTTTTAAATTTGCACAC
Source organism: Anisodus tanguticus (assembly GCA_034509755.1). Classification (NCBI taxonomy): domain Eukaryota; kingdom Viridiplantae; phylum Streptophyta; class Magnoliopsida; order Solanales; family Solanaceae; genus Anisodus; species Anisodus tanguticus. The sequence goes on from CM067544.1 coordinate 14,603,475, forward strand.
GAATATCAATAATATTTGCGTTATGCATTAAATCATTTTTCTGGCAAAGTATCTATCACTTCTGATATATGCCGTAGCACTAACGGCCATGATTATTTAACTGTAACATGTCATTGGATAGATCATAATTGGTCTATGCAAAAATGTATTTTAGCATATAGATATATTGATGATAGGTACACTGAAAATTTTATTGTAGTAAATATTCATCAAGTTTGCGAGTATTATGGTATAACTGACAAAATAATTATTGTTACGTTAAATAATGATTCTTCTAATAATTATGCTATGAGACTTTTAAAAAATCTATTAACTTCATATTTTCCTAATCATTTTCATATAAAATGTGCGTATCATATTTATAACTTAGTTGTAAAGAATTGTCTATCACTTTTTGAAGACATTCTTAATAAAGTACAATTTGCTATAAAATTTATTTTTAAAAGTAATAGAATACAAAGATAAAAAGAATATAAAAAAATTTGTTACGATTGTGGACTAACTTATAGAAAAATTCCTGAAGAAGTAGCGACTAAGTGGATTTTCTGAACAACTACTTGTTTCTTACGATTATAGAAGACCTATAACTTTATTTTTTAACGCTCATAATCGAAATCCAACTGATATGCTTATAGATAATGATTGGGAGAATTTTCAGAACTTATTGTATTTTAGAGAATTTTTGTCAAGCAACTAAATAATTTTCCGGTATATATTATCCTACTATTTCAACTATGTTATTTTATATAGCTCTAATATTTTTGTTACTTAATGAATATATGAAAAAACCATCTTATAAGGCACCTATTAAAAAAATATTTATCAAATTAAAAAAAAAATCATATTCTCACTATTTATATTATTGGTGTTGTATTAAATCCACTATTAAAATAGACGGTTGTAAAGCACTTATTGAAACTATTTATGATTGTATAGCAGTACTTCCACCTCCAACTCCAAAAAATCCAAATGAACCAACTAGAGAAGAAGTTTTGTCTAGCATACACGATGAATGTAAAATAGTATATACTATTACCAACAAGAAAGTGTGAACAACCAACCGGCTTCTATACCGACTTCTTCTTCTTCTTCAGTACAACCTTATAAAAGACATGTTATTTCTACGGCTAGTATTGAAAGTCTTAGAAGTAAAATGTTTAGTGGTTCCACTACTAATCAAGTTAGCGAGTTTGATATTTTTATTTTGCAGGGTGTTGTACTTTATCAAGCAGTTCTCAATGAAGAAGGATGTGAAGACTTGCTTAAATACTGGAGAGACAATGAAAAGACATTTCCAACACTAGCAAAGATGACTCGAGATGTGTTGAACATTCAAAAGTCATCAACATCGTCTGAAAGTGCTTTTTCTGTCAGAAGATTTCAAATAGGAGAGCACAAACACTAATTAGCAGGAGACAGCTTGAAGATTGCAGTTTTATTTAGAGATTGAATACGAGCGAAGCGTAGAAGGTGCGGTCAACCGGAGATCAACAAAGAAGACGACGAAAACTACAATGAAATTTTATCCAACAGAGGTGAAAGCGACGTCGACCAATTTGACCAACAAATTTCAATTCCAACCGAAGAACCACGAGGCATTGTCAAGAAATTAGAAAATGTGTTTGTAAATATGTAATTTTTTTAATTACAATTTTACTATGTTATTTGCAACTTTCAACACCACAAAGTTGCAATCTTGAAATTGTATTACAAAAAAATCATATTTCTATTAAATAATATAAGAGGCACAAAAACAGTCTTGAAATGTTTTTATTATACTATCTTGTTCAATTATTGAAGTGTCTATATATGTTATTTTTTAAAATTAAGTGTAAAAAAAAACTGAAAAACCCGATTCCGACTCGACCCCGCCTCGCCCCGCCAAGACCGGTTCCTTTTTCGACGTGACTTGGAACGGGACGAGACATCGACGGATCCCGCCAATTCCGCCGGAGGATCGGTCCCACCCTCCCCCAATCCCGACGGGTCCCATCCTGACGGGACCTGCCCCGCCCCGCCCCGCCCCGAACCCGGCCCACTGGCCACCCCTCCATACTAATAACCATATCATCAAAAATAAATAAATGCAACAAACTTTTTTTCTCTCTTCTCTCTCCTAAATTTTCTTTCTCTAACGGCTATTAACGGTCTCTTTTGGAGAGTGGGCGTCACGCTCCATCACCGTGGAGCGGCCGGGAGGCCCCCTTCCGGCGCGTCCACTGGCTAATCCCTCTCTATCAGAGGGGTTACAACAGTAAATATTGGAATTGCTTACAGCACCGTCGAGTTCAACTCTCTCTCTTCTTCAGCGAGAAAGAGAAAAAATAGAAGGGAGACAATCTACACACAATGGAGTTACTGCGGTCATCTTCCAGGGTCAGATTACTATGGGGTTGTGGCAGAGGAATGTAGATACACTTTAGTGGGTCGATTTCTCAAAGCTAGACCTCAAATTAACCTAATTAAGTCAAAATTTAAAGAAATGGTTACGTTGAAAGGTTCTTCCCAAATTGGGGCTTATGACAACTTCAGTGTCTTCATTGATCTCAAAAATGAAACAGACTTCAACAATGTTTGGTATAGGCGAGTGATTGAAATTAATGGAATGCAAATGTGGCTCCAGAAATGGAGTCCAGATTTCAAGCCTGAAGAAGATGTTCCTATGGCCTTGACACGGATACTATTACCAGGTTTGTCGTATCATTTACATTCTTGGCACTTTATAAAACAATTAGTTTTCTCTATTGGTAAGCCTCTAGTGTTGGATGCTGCTACTACCAGCCGTACTACATCAAGTATGTCTAAGATTAGAGTTGAACAAGATTTGCTTAAGCATAGGCCTGATAAAATCTGAATGGGACTGGAGGATGCCGATGCACCGTTAAAAGGTTTCTACCAGAAAATTGAAAATGAGGGGGTTCCAAAATATTGTGAGCACTGTAAAAAATTGGAGCATAATATGGAGGACTGCAGAGTTTTGGAAAGGAAGATGAGAAATAATGAAGTAGTAAAGAATGGGTTGGGACAAGGTGGTCCTACTATTGAAGAGAAACACAAAGAGAGGGAGAGGCTTGAAAAAGTGGAAGACAATAAAGAAAAGAAGTTAGCACAGGATGGTAATGAAGTCGAAATTGTTGTTGATCAGACTGATATGCAAAGGAAAGACACAAAGGAAATAGAACACAAGACCAATGATAGAAAAATTAAATAGAAAAGAAGGAGAAGCACAAGAAAATGTCTAAGAAGAAGAACAAAGTGTTGTTTAAAACAGTTTCTTTGTTAGAAACTGGCAAGAGAAAAAGAAAGCAGAGGGAGATTAAATTTTCCCTGAAACCACCTGATCTTACAGAAATGGTTAATATTGATGACTCTAATAAGGGGGAAAGTTTAGAACAGGTTTCTCAGATCAAGAAAAGGGACATCATTGAGCAGAAAAGGGAATCCCAAATAGATCAAACTCATGTGAGTGACTCTGAGGATAGACAGGTTGCGGATTATGATCAGAGTTCTGAGATTCAAAGAAATGATCAAAAGGAGTTGGATATTGATGAAGGGGAGATACTGTCTCCTATTGCAGAGAGTTCTTCTAGTCTTATAGTCTCCTATTACAACAAGCATAAGATAAAAAAAACAAGGTGAACAAGCAAGTCAACAGAAACAGAAGCCATTCTAGATCTGAAGGAGCTCATACTGGCTAAGAAGAGTCTAGAACTAATTGTAAAGCAACTCAAGAGACTTCTCTGAATCAAGAAAAGCACTGATTCTAGGGGAAGAAGCAGAACCAGAACAAAAGGCAAAGTGAAAAGGAAGAAAATCACTACAGAAACTATTCACAACAGAAAGTCTAATAGACAAAGTGCTCCCCCCCCTCCCTAAAATTTTCCATGATTAATACAATATTTTGGCATATTAGAGGGGGAAGGAGTAGAAAAGCAATTCATAGATTGAAACTGCATGTTAGAATCAACAAAGTCACTTTTGTGGCAATCTCAGAATCTTTTTATCATAAAAGAAAAATTGAAGAATACAAAATAATTTGGGCTTTCAACACTGTTTATCCAATATCAACGGTCAAATTTTTGTGTTTTTGGATAGATTGTGACTTGTTTCAAGTTGTGGAGAATAATGACCAGCAGATTACCATTAGCTTTAAGATCAACCTACTGATACAGGCTCTTTTGTAACAGCAGTTTATGCTAAATGTACTGCTCTTGAAAGGATTGACCTCTGGAATAGCATTACTGATGTGAGTAACAGAATTAATGGCCCTTGATGCATGAGGGGAGACTTCAATGTTATCATGGATCAGGAAAACAAATTTGGTGGATGTCCACATAGAACATACAAGAGTATGGACTTCATTACTTGTGTGGACAATTGTGACCTTGCAGATATTGGCTTTATAGGGCCTAAATATATTTGGTGTAATAATTGGGTGCCTATCAAGAGATTTTAGATGAGACTTGATAGAGAATTCATCAATGATGATTGAACCATTAAATTTCAAAACAATTTGGTGGAACACTTGGCTAGAACAGGCTCTGATCACAGGCCTCTTTTATTCAAGTGCAATGATGATCAACAAAGCAACATAAAATATTTCAGATTTTTGAATTTTTGGGTTAGCCAAAATAATTTTCTGGACATGGTAATGGATTCTTGGAAGATGGAAGTCAAAGGCAATGCAATGTGGAGATTGTAATGCAAATAAAAAAATCTGAGCAAATTCCTGAGCCACTGGTCCAGAACTAAAATTGAAGATGTGAATGAGGAGGTCAGCAGCTGGAAAGCCAAGATGGAACTTCTTGAAAATTATGACATAAACTACAACACTGATCAGACTAGGGAAGATTTGAATAAAGGATATGCAGAGTATGTCAAGTGGTTGAGTCTACAGGACTCTTATGTTAAAACAGAAGAATCAATTGAACTGGTTTTAAAAGGTGATAAAAACACAAAATACTAACTTCTTGAAAATTATGACATAAACTACAACACTGATCAGACTAGGGAAGATTTGAATAAAGGATATGCAGAGTATGTCAAGTGGTTGAGTCTACAGGACTCTTATGTTAAAACAGAAGAATCAATTGAACTGGTTTTAAAAGGTGATAAAAACACAAAATACTAACTTCTTGAAAATTATGACATGAACTACAACACTGATCAGACTAGGGAAGATTTGAATAAAGGATATGCAGAGTATGTCAAGTGGTTGAGTCTACAGGACTCTTATGTTAAAACAGAAGAATCAATTGAACTGGTTTTAAAAGGTGATAAAAACACAAAATACTAACTTCTTGAAAATTATGACATGAACTACAACACTGATCAGACTAGGGAAGATTTGAATAAAGGATATGCAGAGTATGTCAAGTGGTTGAGTCTACAGGACTCTTATGTTAAAACAGAAGAATCAATTGAACTGGTTTTAAAAGGTGATAAAAACACAAAATACTAACTTCTTGAAAATTATGACATAAACTACAACACTGATCAGACTAGGGAAGATTTGAATAAAGGATATGCAGAGTATGTCAAGTGGTTGAGTCTACAGGACTCTTATGTTAAAACAGAAGAATCAATTGAACTGGTTTTAAAAGGTGATAAAAACACAAAATACTAACTTCTTGAAAATTATGACATAAACTACAACACTGATCAGACTAGGGAAGATTTGAATAAAGGATATGCAGAGTATGTCAAGTGGTTGAGTCTACAAGACTCTATGTTAAAACAGAAGAATCAATTGAACTGGTTTAAAAAGGTGATAAAAACACAAAATACTTTCAGTGTTTTGAGAAATAAGAGGAGGAGAATGCAAATTCAAAAGATCAAAAATCACAAAGGTAATTGGATTCAAGACAATGAGAAGATTGCTATGGCTTTTATTAGACATTTCAAACACCAATTCAATCTCAAGCTCAATTACAAAAATAGCAGAATTCTTGATTGTATTCCTCAAAGAATAACAGAAGCTGATAATGAGAAGTTGATCAAGATACCAGATAAGGAGGAGATTAAAAATGTTGTCTTTAGGATGAGTTGTGAAAGCTCAGCTGGACCAGATGGTTTTAATGGAAAATTCTTTCAAGTTTGTTGGTATATCATTGAGGAAGATGTGGTAAATTTTGTCCTGGAATTTTTTCATGAAAAGAAACTTACCAGGTACTATACTCATACTTGTCTTGCTCTTATCCCTAAAATTGAGTCCTCTTCTAGCTTCAGTGATCTAAGACCTATTAGCCTAAGTACTATACTCATACAGGCATCTTGAGTGATTGGCATCCTATTATATCCTGGAACTTTTTCGTTACACAGTACCTTTGCTATGAACTGAAATGGTTCACTAGCCTTCTTATAAAATGTTATTAAATTCTTATCAATATCATCAGTATCATAGATCTCACGCAGACCTATTAGCCTAAGTAATTTTTCTAACAAAATCATTTCCAAGGTTCTTCCCAATAGATTGAATGTTTTTTTGCCTTCCCTCATTTCTGAAAACTAAAGTGATTTCATTTCTGGCAGACTTATAACTGACAATGTTATGCTTACTCAAGAAATTATTCATCATATTTCCAAAAATAATCTGAAGGAAATGTGGTTATTAAATTAGACATGGCTAAACCTTTTGATAGATTATCTTGATTTTTTTTTTTTTAAGAAGTTCTACTCATGTTTGGTTTTTGTGATGAGTGGGTTGATATTATTTGGAGAAGTATATCCAATGTCTGGTACTCCATTATTATAAATGGTATTAGGCATAGTTTCTTCTCATCATATCAAGGTCTTAAACAGGGGGATCTTATTTCTCCCTCTTTGTTTGTGATTGTTGCTGAAGTCCTTTCCAGATCCCTGAATAGTCTCCTTGACAACTCCAAATTTATTCCCTTTTTTATGAACAAGAGAGGTCCTTTGATACTCATCTTGCCTATGTTGATGACATTGTCATCTTCACAAGTGGGAACTCTATTTCAGTCAAATTGATCATGAATAAGATTAAGAAATATGAGAAAGTTTCTGGGCAAATGGTTAATATATTATTAAAAACTGCTTTCTAACCGGCCCAAAAACTTATGCCTACAGAATTAATAGGCTGAGAATTTCTACTGATTTCATGGAAAAACAATTCCCCTTTGTTTATTTGGGTTGTCCTATCTACATAGGGAAAAAGAGAGTTAGCTATTTCAATGGCATGGCCTCAAAAAAATTTAAGAGATTGAATGGATGGCAAGGTAATATGTTATCCTTTGGTGGAAGACATGTGTTAATAAAGAGTGTCATCCAAGCTTTGCCTACTTATATTCTCAGTGCTATGAACCCTCCGAAAAGAATTTTTAAACTCATTGAGATGCATATTTATAACTTTTTTTGGGGTTCTGAAAATGACAAAAACAAATATCATTTGAGCTCTTGAGGAAAATTATGTTTTCCTAAATATGAGGCAGGAATTGGTGTTAGAAGTATGTTTGATATTTCTAATACTCTTGTTATCAAGAGGTGGTGGAGATTCAGGTCCATGAATTTCTTGTGGGCTGATTTCCTCAGGTCTAAATATTGCATTAGGAAATATCATATGGACAAAAAATGGGTGTCTGGGGAACTCACAGTCTTGGAAACATCTATTGTGGGCCACAGAAAAATTTGAAATATACATTGGGTGAAAACTAAATGATGGCAGTTGTAATTTTTGGTGGGATGACTGGTCAGGAAAAGGGCCTCTTGCTAACAGTTGTGCTGAATATATGACTAAAAATAATAAAAAAAAGGACCTCTGTTAAGGAATACTGGATCAATAACACTTGGAACATGCAGAAACTGTATACTTTGCCAGAAAATGTTTCTTTTATTTATCAGCTCTGTTGAAATAGGAAATGTTTGAATAAAGATTATGCCTTTTAGAAAAATTCTGAGAATGATAAATATTCTAATCAATATGCTTGAAATATTGTAAGAGAGCACAGGATGAAACTTCCTTTTGTCAACAACATATGGCATAATGCCATACCTTTTAAAGCTTCTTTCCTGACTTGGAGGATATTTTATAACAAATTGCCTTTCAAGAAGGCTGTTGCAAAATTTGGAAAGCAAGAATTTAAAACTTGCATTTGTTGTCCCATACCATAAAATGAAACTCCTCAGCATATGTTCTTGAAGGCAGGGTAGCAACTAGACTATGGAATGCCTATGGAGGTCCTTTAGGTATTAGTCATCACATCTTACCTTTCTAATAGAATATTTCACTAATATTCTTTCATTAATTGTATATCTCTTATTTTAGGTAGAATTGTATTCCTATTGTAATTAGGTTGATTAGTTACCTAGTTTAAATATTCTTGTACTACTATATATATTGTACATTATTGATGAATAAAATCAAGGAACATATTCCTTTATGTGTATCAGTAGCCTAAAAATACCTCCACCGCCGTCGACCATAGCTCTCGGCCGCCAACCCCACGGAACCCTAGTGTTTTTTTTTCCAGCCATTCTCTCTCTCTTCTCCTTTTCATCTTCCATGGCTGACAAAATCAAATTTCATCCTGCACTTGCAGTAAACAACATCAAAAACTTCATCATTATCACCATTGAGATGGAAAAAGGTCAATACTCCTCGTGGGCGGAGCTTTTTAAGATCCATTGTCGTGTTTACGAAGTTATCGACCACATCATCCCTTCTACACCGAAGTCCACAGACCTACCCTCGGCTTTGACTTTTGATGATGCACTCTGGTCTCGTTTGGATGCAGCCGTCCTCAAGTAAATATACGGCATAATCTCTAATGATCTGTTGCACACCATCATTGAGATCGATGCCACTGCCCGCCAAACGTCGGAACGTTTGGAAAGTATTTTCCACGACAACAAAACTCAACGAGCGTTATACCTTGAAAATCAGTTCAAGGACGTTCATCAGGACGATTTCTCAAACGTGTCTGCATATTGTCAAGAACTCAAGATGCTTGCCGACCAACTATCCAGCGTCGGCGCACCAGTCACTAATCAGCGATTGGCCATGCAACTTATTGCAGGCTTGAACAAATCCTATGACGGCGTTGCCACCATCCTTCAGCAATGCACGTTGTTACCTCCGTTTTATGAGGCCCATTCGAAGCTTATTCTTAAGGAAACCCGGAAAATCAAGCACAACGCCACTCATGCCAGCATTGCCGACGCCGCCCTCACCACCACCATCGGGCCCTCCGCCGACGACAGGGCCTCCAGCTTAGGCAACCAGAACCTTCGGCCCGAGGACCCGCAGAAGCCCGCATCCACCCGCAACAACCACCGGAGCAGGCAGTCCGGCAAGGGTCGTGGCGGACGAAATTCCGGCAACAACGGCGGCGGGAAGGGGCAGTCCCCGCTAGCAAGAAACAGCCAGCAGTGACCGCGGAAGTGGCAACATCCTACGTCGTGGGCTGCCTACCCTTCGTGGGTCGCGTGGGCCCTACAATCATGGGTTACGTGGGCCCCACAGTCATGGGCCTCTCCTCCTTGCCCTTATCTGACATCCTCATGGACTCCACCTCAGAACCGACAGGTCTGCCCTGGCATACTCGGCCACATCCACAACATGCCTACACGGCATAGGCCCCGCCCTCAACTTATGCACCGACTGACATTGAGGCAGCTATGAATACAATGTCACTCAACGCTCCAGACGAAAATTGGTATATGGACACAGGCGTCATATCTCACAAGAAGGCATCACAAGGTACTCTCTCATCTTATTCCAATTTGAGTAATTTAAATCGAAATATTATTGTTGGTAGTAGACAAGACATTCCCATTCGCGGTTATGGTCATTCATCCTTATCCCCATCACATCCACCACTAATCTTAAAAAATATCCTCCATGCCCCTAAACTCATTAAGAATCTAATCTTTGTGCGACGTTTCACAACTGATAATAATGTTTCCCTTGACTTTGATCCTTTTTATTTTTCTGTGAAAGATTTTACAACAAGGAGACGAATAATGAGATGTGACAGTACCGAAGATCTCTACCCTATTTCAAACGCCGTCAACAATCCAGAGGCCTCAGTTCCATCAACCTTTGCTGCTCTTTCGTCTTCCTTATGGCATTCTAGATTAGGACATCCGGGAGATTCTGTTTTACGCTTCCTTAGGACAAATAATTTTATTAATTGCAACCGTATTTCTAGGACTCCTATATGTGAATCATGCGTTCTTGGAAAACATGTTAAATTACCATTTTCTGCATCCATAAATTGTACTTTACTACCTTTCGATAGCATACATAGTGATTTGTGGACGTTTCCTATTTTAAATATGGCTGACCATCGATATTATGTGATATTTTTGGACGATTATTCCAACTTTCTATGGACTTTTTCAATTGGCAATAAATCTCATGTCTACCCCATTTTTTCATCATTCAGTGCTTTCGTAAAAACACAATTTGAAAAGAGCATTAAATGTTTTCAATGTGACAATGGCAGGGAATTCAATAATAATCAATTCAAACAGTTTTACTCCAATAACGTTCTTACCTTTCATTTTTTCTGCCCTCGCACCTCCTCCCAAAATGGTAAGGCTAAATGGAAAATACGAACCATAAACAACCTAATTCGTTCCCTACTTGCTCACGCATCAATTCTGGCATTACGCACTCTTCATGGCCACCTATTTCCTAAACATAATCCCAAACAAGTCTCTAGCTCAATGGTCGCCCACTCAATTTATGTTTCGTAGGAACCTCTCCTACCAACACTTGCGTATCTTTGGATGTCTATGTTATCCTCTCCATCTGACCACTCACAAACTCCAACCCCGATTTTCCCCGTATGTGTTGTTGGGTTACCCCGCCAATCACCGTGGTTACTCGTGCTATGACTTGTCAAGCCATAAAATTATTATTTCACGTCATGTCCTATTTGATGAGTCTCAATTCCCCTTTGCCTCCCTAAACTCGCCACCTCGCAATTCCTACGACTTTCTAGATAATGGCCTGAACCCTCTTCTAATTCATCATTTACATAGTCCATCGTCCTAGACCCCGACACTCGCCCCCACCTCGGACAGTTCGGGACACGGTCCACTCGGTTCTGCCGACGGTGGCCCGGAATAGCCCGTGTCAGGGTGATTCCGCAGCCACCTCTCGGCAAACCGAGCATCGGCCAGCCGGTCCCGCCACCCCTGCCCTTCCTCCTCTTCCTGGAAGTCCTGTGACACACCCCTCTTCTATCCCGTATCCTGAGACACGCTCTCGGACCATGGAAACCCATTCCATGCACGAAATTCATAAACCTAAACGGTTGTTTAACCTATCCGTTTTAGATGTGTCCATTCCCTTGTCCCTCAAAATCCGAAGGATGCCTTGTCCGACCTTAATTGGAAAGATACGGTGATTGATTAATATAATGCTCTTATTGATAATAAAGACGTGGGACCTAGTACCCCGTCTACCTGATGCTAACATTATTCGTTCTATATGGAATTTTAGACATAAAAAGAAATTTGATGGTTCTTTTGAGAGGTACAAGATTCGTCTTGTAGGTGATGGTAGGTCTCAACAGGTGGGAGTGGACTGTGATGAAACATTCAGTCCGGTCGTAAAGCCCGCAACTATCCGGACTATCCTCATCATTGCTCTATCCAAGTCTTGGCCCATTCATCAGCTTGATGTCAAGAACGCCTTCTTACATGGGGATCTTCATGAAACGGTATATATGCATCAGCCTATGGGTTTCAAGGATCCTATTCATCCGAATTATGTGTGTATGTTGCGGAAATCGCTCTATGGACTGAAACAAGCTCCTCGAGCATGGTACTAATGGTTCGCCGATTATGTCTTCTCTATCGATTTTTCGCACAGCAGACCTGACCATTCCCTGTTCATCTACAACAAGGGTACACATATGGATTACCTATTATTATATGTTGATGACATCATCCTCACCACATCATCTGATGCTCTCCGTCGGTCCATTATGTCTCTCATTTACTCTGAGTTTGCTATGAAGGATCTGGGGGCCCTGAGTTATTTCTTGGGCATCTCTGTCACTCGACATTCTGGTGGCCTATTTCTATGTCAGAAGAAGTATGTCGAAGAGATCATTGACCGTGCATGCATGACATTTTGCATACCATCTCACACGCTAGTAGACACCAATTCCAAGCTCAGCGCTGTCGACCCCCCATATTCAGACCCGACTCACTATTGTAGTCTGGCTGGGCCCTGCAATATCTCACATTCACAAGACCTGACATATCCTATGTCGTGCAACAAATTTGCCTACACATGCACAATCCGATGGAAGCACGCATACATGCCCTCAAACGTATTTTACGATACTTCCAAGGTACACTTCACTTCGGATTACATATATACATGTCCTCGCTCACTGTTCTCACTGCTTATTCTGATGTTGATTGGGGTGGATGTCCTGACACCCGATGCTCCACGTCTGGTTACTGCATTTTCCTCGGAGATAACCTATTGTCTTGGTCTTCCAAAAGGGAACCTACACTATCCCGATCCAGTGTCGAAGTAGAGTACAGAGGTGTCGCCAACGTCGTCTCTGAGTCTTGTTGGATCCGTAACCTTCTACTTGAGCTTCACTGCCCGATTCAAAAGGTAACACTGGTCTACTGCGATAATATTAGTGCGATATATCTTTCCGGCAATTCCGTCCAACATCAATGCACTAAATACATTGAGATGGAAATTCATTTCGTTCGCGAAAAAGTGGCTCGCGGTCAAGTTCGTGTCCTTCATGTTCCTTCCAGATATCAGATTGCCGACATCTTAACCAAAGGACTTCCGCGCATACTATTTGATGATTTTTGAGCCAGTCTTAGTGTTCGTGAACCTTCCGCTTCGACTGCGGGGTGTAATTGAATATTTCCCGAATATTCTTTCATTAATTGTATATCTCTTATTTTAGGTAGAATTGTATTCCTATTGTAATTAGGTTTTCTATTTTAGGAAGAATTATATTTCCTATTGTAATTAGGTTGATTAGTTACCTAGTTTAAATATTGTTGTACTACTATACATATTGTACATTATTGATGAATACAATCAAGGAACATATTCCTTTACTTTCAAAAGAATTATTAAAGAGTGGTGGAGAAGGAAAACTTGTAACAGAGTGCACAAATTTATCTTACAAAACACTCCTATAGTGATCCTTTGGGAGCTTTGGAAAGCATGGAGTGCTTGTTGATATGGAGAGCAAAAGAAGTTTATCCCCTACAAAATGAAAATGCAAATACTTTGAAACATCATAGTTGTTGTGAATGTTGCATTCCCTACTCAGTTGTGAAGGAAATTGAATCACCATATGTGAAAGAATTGAAAGGCTTAGACCCAAGGTAAAATGCAATACTGTTTGTTGGACTATGCCTGTTGCTGGTAAGGTCAAATTAAATACAGATGGGAGCTTCATGAAAGAGATAAAAAGGGCTGGGATAGGAGGAATTCTCAGAAACAATGAAGGGGACTTAATTATGGCATTTTCTATACATATAGAGTGTGAAACTAATAACTATGCAGACGCTATGGCTATAGAATTTGGAGGAAGATGGTGCATTCAAAATGGTTTCACTAATCTTCAAGTGGAACTAGACTCACAGATTATCTCAACTATGCTGACCAAGAGGGATATAAACAACTTGAAACTTAAGCAAATCATTCAGAGAACTGCTCAAATTTTCAATGGGGCAGATGTTGAATTTACTCACTGCTTTAGGGAAGCAAATAATGTGGCTGATTTTTTTGCAAAGCTTGCTTCTACAAGTGGAAGGAGGGCCTTATTTCTTTCTCAAAATGACTTACCAAGAGAAGCTAAGGGGCTAATTCAACATGATAAGTGGCAACTACCTACCTTTAGGAGGAGGTTTGAAAAGTGTAACTTCTTTGTTAGTTAATATGTTGTAATAATCTCTAGGAAGGATTCTGTTTTGTTGGCTATTCCTTCCTTCTAGATTGCATTGTCAATCTTTTTTGTAGACTAGAGGTAAGGTTTCATGTCCCCCTCTAGTCATTGTAAGTTTGTTACCCCCACACCTTAGGCTCACAACCTAAAGGTGATGGCTTATATAAAAAATAAAAATAATAAAAAAAAAAAGCTAATCATAATGTGATCAAGAGATGCAAAGTTGGGAAATTACATAGAACCATACAATAGTATTATTATTAGAGAGACAAAGAAGAAAGAGAGTTGTGACAATGTAACCTATACACAACTTCTTCTTTTTCTTCTTTAATTCAGAAACAAGAAAACTCTCAACAGTACTCAATCCTAAGCAACAAAAGTTGCTTCCCTAATTTGAAAGAGAAAAACAAAAAAAGAAAAAACTTTTGAAGGGGAAAAAAGAGCCCATTTGGTTGAAAATAGGATTTCATTTGTTCATGCCGGTGGCATTTTTAACTGCATCGGTCGCCTCTTGTGCCTTGGCCTGCATTTGGTGCCCCCCCTGTAAAAGTGTCAACCAAATATAATCAGCTAAAAGACCAGAGGAGTAAAACTTTAATGATGTCAAATTATATACATGGAACAACAAATATAAATGGAATATCAATGGCCAAATTACCTCCTGCATTGTTTCCTTGGCAGACTGTGCAGCATTAGCAGCCTTGTCCATCATCTGGTTACCCTTTTCCTGATGCATATATATCAACATATATCACGTGTTATCAGGGGCAGAGCTACATCGTCCGAATAGGATGGATACCACTTATGTGAAAATTATACTGTACAAATAAGGTAAAAATAATTTTGTTTGTATATACTTAAATTGTTTCATATAAAGGAAACTTTTAGTGTAGCAACAAAGATGAGTAGATGACCCAAATTTTTCTTTATGTTGCAGGATCGAATCCTAGATATGTTATTCTTACAGCTTTTCAAATTCACTTGTTAGAATTTCTGGTTCCGTCAATTATCTGTGAGCATGTTAAAGGAAAAGAGAATGTGCAAGTAATAGGAGTAGCATATAAATTACCTGGGCTTGGCCCTTGGTTTGACCAGCTTGGTAGCTCAAGTTCTGGGAGTTATCCATGGTTTTGTGATTGAAATTGAGCAAGTAGCGTTACAGATTGTGAGAAATCAAACTATTTGTTGAAGAACTTAATAATTGCTCGTTGATGTATTGTTTTAGAAAGAGTAGGGTATTTATAGATCTCGAAACCCACTCAGTACTTGACATGTGTTTATCTTGGTTGAAGGGTAAAACACATTCTTGGCCTCAATATGGGGAAGCAGTTGCGAAGAATTAGTCTTTGAGTAACAAAAAAACATAAATCAAGAACTCTCATTATCATTTGGCACTTCAGAACTTTTTTTTTTTTTTTTTTGGTGCGCCTTCTTTAGCCTGGTCATTTATAGCTGACAACATTAATCAAACTTCAATGATAGTTAGAATTAATTTGCTCAATTCACCTAATTACAGAAATTGCACGAGTTAACTTCCTTATCGTCAGGCGCTATTGTCAAAATTTATCTCAACGTTGATTAGTTTGTGAACTTTGTCATATATAGTAAATTAATCGAATGAAAATAAACCTACTAGAAAAGAGGAATAAAAGAATGAAACAAAAGAATGATTGAACTTTGGCTAGCATATTTCACTTCCAAATCTTACAAAATTGGTTTTCAAGAATTGGCATATCCCTACAAAAATGGATGCCTTGAATGTTTATGATATACATGATACATCAGTACAATATTTTCTAAGGAGTAAGGATGTTAAGAAGGTAGACTCTGTGTCTGATCAATAGCCTTGACAAGCACTCTGTGCCAGCCTCAATAGCCTCAATACCAGTATTTAATTTCTGCAATTTTCTCTGGATCATTGGTACATCAACTTTAAAATCACTGCTGTGAAGGTAAGAACAAAGAGAAAAATCAACACATTCCATTTCATTGGTTGTCTTTTCATCTCCCTTACAAGCCATTGATTTTTTGACAAGCATTTTTGAAATCAATGACCACCCGTTTTTCTTCGCCTTTGAAGCTGGCGTAGACAAGAAATAAAGTTGGGATCTTAGTACTGAGATGGTCAAGATTGATACTTCTCTTAGTACTGCAAGTAGCTTAAAGAAAGATTGATCTGAATCAGCTTGAGTAGATGATGCTATCGTGTTTTCTACTTGTTTTAGTGCTTTAAGGCTCTTGGCTATATCCTTCTTTACTTTCTTTCTTAAACTAACATAGGCATTGAAGGAACTTTGTATGCTTGAATCTCCTACTTTTCTTCTCAATGCTGATTGAAGATCTTGCACTTGATCTTTCATCATCAAGACTAGTTCCCTCGTCGTGTCACACGAGTCTATTAATCCGACAGAGGCTTCAAGGGCTTCTTCAGCTACTCGTCCCATTCGATGTTTGAGGAGAGTTTGTTGGATTGTCGGGGACTTGATAAGATCTTGAACACAATTATACAACTCTACTAGCCCTACAAGGCCTTCTTGAATGGTGTTTAAACTAAGAGGAGTTGTTGTTGAAGAAATTGATGAGGATTCCCAAGTTTTTAGCCTGTTTAGCTCTATCTCAACTCTGAGATACTCTGGCTGTGAACGAGAAGGAAAACTAATGGACCTAACATGACTTGAATTAGCCATCTCTATGTCTTAAGTATTAGCTAATGCTTAAAGAAACTCAGTGATCAAGTGAATGCTAGAGAATGGACTCTTGCCTCTATATCATAGCAATGTCAATGTGGATTTGTGGATCTTTCTAATTTTTTTGAATGATTGGAGTGATGTTTATTGGTGTACTAGCCAACAGCCGGCAGTCTACAATTGTTTTATTTGTTGGCTCTAATATAGGTTACATTACTACATTAGGCTCTAGTCACTTTCTCTAATAGTGATTCTCATATTGAGAATAGTTATATTGTTGCCGCCCCAATCATCATGTGAAACCGGCCTCACAACTCTACAGGTTTCAACATCACTAGCTGTCTTATCATTCTTGCTGGATACAAAGAAAGCAAACCTAAACATGTCCCAATTAGTAAACTCTTAAAGTCTTAATTTCACCAAGAAAGACACAGAGAATGAAATACTGGATTTTGTGCTCTTAGAATACAATCTTGCACAGTCATTGTAGTGTCTAGTTTTGTTCTTATCGCTATTTTCTGAAGAGGGTAACATCGGTCCGGAAAATCCACTGCCTCTGGATTTTCTTAGTGGTGATGTTTGGGTCTGTTTGCACGTACCTTAATCATTTGGCCGGGTGTTTGTTACCGCTCGGCACATATAGCAGATTACTTTACACAATTAAGACTTGGACAGATTAAAAAAAAATAAACTAGTAATATTCTTTTAAGGATGGTCTTCCATTATCTTTTATTCTGGATACAAAGAGGCATTACAAAAATTTTAAACAATTTCCAACAGATACTCTTGTCTATTTTATTCGTTCTGGATATCAATTAAGTTCGTTGTTCAGAGGGAAAAGAAAGTTCATAATCATTATGGTCTATGGCAGATGGAATCTTCTTTCTTTCTTTTGGTTCAGATGAAAATGAAATGCTCGTAACCGTCCATTTTAATTTAAATCCTTTTATCGATTTTTATCTTTCTATTAATGCATTGAATACTTTATTCCTTGGTTAAGTACTACTCTGATGATTAGGTAGGGGCTAGATGATTGCTCATTACTGTAAAATTATACTCTTAATACAACTCGTGAAACCATTGAGCATTAAAACAGCAATTAAAATCAACCTAAGTCTAAACCTTTAAGCTGTTAAACATCATTAGATATGAATCCAAAACCAATTAGGTGATGTTTAATCAACCGTAAAAATTCTTTGTCTTGATGTCTGTCATTATCATGTGATTTTTATAATTTAATCATACTAGTTTTTTTGGCAGAAGGGTAGAAAAGCACGTTAAGAAAATAGAACACAACACAAAAATGAAGACATTTTAAATTTAATTGGGTTGGCTTTCAGTGTGACCGTACTGTCAAGAACAGAGAGAAATTGAAGAATGACCATCTCAATTTGTTCATCTAATACATCATACTACATATGTATTTATACACAAGAGGAGTAAGAGATAAAAGGCAGAAAAATATCCTACACTTAATGTAAATTCTACTAAATATTCTACGTAATATTCTATAGTTAATGCTACACAATATTCTACAATAAATATAAAATATATCTAAGTATATTTTTATATATCTAGAGTATCTCTATTTATGTTTCTCAATATTCACAATATCATGTCCATCATGCTAACATCCCCCTTCAAATTGATGCTGGTGAATCATGAAGCATCAATTTGCCTACTAGAAACTGATGACGTTGTCGTGTCATGGATTTTGTGAACACATCAGATATCTAAAGATCACTAAAAACATGTGGAAGAGTAATGACTCCCTTATCTACAGCTTCCCGGATATAATGATAGTCCATCTCGATGTGTTTGGTCCTTTCATGATAAATCGGGTTTATGGCAATCTGAATGGCACTTGTGTTATCAGCGTGGAGAGGAGTAGGATTAGATTGAGGAAATCTAATATCTGCAAGTAGACCCCGAAGCCAAACAATCTCGGATCAAGCAGCAGACATGACTCGATATTCAGACTATGTTGAAGATTTCGAAACGCGAGCTTGCTTCTTGCTCTTCCAAGATATCAAGGAATCCCCAAGAAACATGCACCAACCTGTGACGGAGAGGCGAGTATCAGGACATCCAACCCAATCAGAATCACTAAATGCATCAAGCCAAATAGGGGAACCACTAGGAAAGAATAATCCACGAGTAGATGTGCCAAGAGATATCGATGATTCGACGAACAACCACCAAATGTATATGACGGGGAGCCTGCATAAATTGACTCACTTGTTGAACTGCAAAAGAGATGTCAGGTTGAGTAATAGTAAGATAATTTAGGCTCCCAACTAATTGCCGAAATAAAGTTGGATCAGGAAGAAGATCTTATTCCTCACGCCGATACTCATTCAATTCCAATGAAGTATCTATAGAGGAAGATTTTTGAAGACCAGCCAAATCAATCAAATCCTGAGTATATTTGTGCTGGTTTAAGAATACACCTAAAGAACCATAATGAACTTCCAACCCCAAAAAGTATGTAAGAGTACCAAGATCTTTCATATGAAAAGAATCCTTAAGCTGCTGAGGCTAGTGATTAATGAAGAATCAGTTCCTGTAACAATAATGGCATCTACATATACTAGAAGAAGAACACAACCTGTAGATGTTTTACGAAGAAACAAAGATTAGTCATATTTGTTCTTCTCAAAAAGAATTTAAGCAAAGTAGATCGAAACTTGTCAAACCAAGATCTAGGGAGCTTGTTTTAATCCATACAAAGACCGCTTCAACTTGCATACATCTGATGTAGGTGATGAGAACAAATCAGGTGAAGGTTTCATATAAATATCTTCTTTGAGATCACCATGGAGAAAAATATTTTCACATCCATTTGATGAAGAGGCCAGTTTTGTAAAGAAACAATGGCAATAATAGTTCGCACCGTAGTCATTTTTGCTACTAGTCCACACCATACTCATGTTTGTTACCAAGGGCAACCAATCGAGCTTTATACCGATCAAGAGTTCCATCAGAATGAATTTTAATGGAATATACCCATTTACATCCAATTGGGCGGACATTTGAAGGACATGAAACAATGTACAATGTGTCATTTTCTTTAAAAGCCAAAAGTTCTTCTTCTATTACTTTCGGCCAACATTCATGCTTGGAAGCTTGTGAGTAATAGGTTGGAGCAGAAATGATGGATAAAGTAGAAGAAAACCCATACCAATTAGGAGTACGAGATACTCTGGTAGATCGCCGAGTGGGCTCAAAAGGAGCAAAAGAAATCTCAGGTTCTGATTGTGGAGTAGTCTCGGGTGGCAGATCACTTTCGGGATGGGGTAAAGTTGGCCGACGTCGTTCATACACAAATCCAGGTTTGAACCTCTCAGAAGAAGATGACAAATCCTCAAAAGTAAGAAGAAGAGGAGAAACAGAAGATGACTCAACATGAGTAGGAAAGAAATATTGATTCTCAAAGAAAATGATATTTCGAGAAACACGAAATTTGTTAGAACTTGGATCATAACAAATAAAACCTTTCTGCGAAGTACTATAACCCATAAAATCACATTTAGTAGATTGAGTAGAAAGTTTATTGCGTTGAGAAGGAGGCAGATGCACAAAACAAACACAACCAAATGTATGAAAATTATGATAGCTTGGATTTTGGTGATAAAGACGATAATATGGAGACTCAAGATTTAACCCTTTAGATGGGAGTCTATTAATTAAATAGACAACAGTAGACAAAGCTTCTACCCAGTATTTAGATGAGACAGAGGACTCAATCAATAAAGTACGAGTGACATCTAAAAGATGATGAATTTTACGTTCGCAACCCCATTTTTATGTGGTGTATATGGCATGAGCGTTGCGAGACGATTCCTTTCTCAAGCAAAAAATTATTGAATTCATGAGACATATATTCTCCACCAGAATCAGATCTTAATATTTTTATACAAGTAGAAAATTGAGTCTCAATGTAAGCCAAAAATTCTTGAATATGGAAAATACAACAGATTTGGAACGGAGAAAATACACTCATGTAAACCGACTATAATCATCAATGAATGTCACAAAGTACTTGAAATGAGCATGAGAAATAACTGGTGAAATACCCCCAAACATCACTATGAATGACATCAAAACATTTTGCAGCACGATTACCAATATTAGGAAAATGAAGAGTTTTACTTTTGCCTAATTTACAAGTAGAACAATCAAAGGAAGCAACTGAAAATTGATTTTTATTTCCTAATAAACCGGAATTCGATAAATGAGACAACATAGTAGAATTTGGATGTCCTAAACGCTTATGTCAAACCTCAGTCTTACTAGTTGTAGACGAACAAGAAAAAGAAAGAACACGGGGAATGAAAAAGTGTATAGGAAATAATCTTCCAACTTTAGGCTCTTCACAATTATCGTCCCCGACACATGATCCTTGACAAGACAACCATTACAAGAAAAAATCACATCACAATTGTTATCCACCAATTGACCAACTGAAATAAGACTAGTGGAGAGCTTAGGTGATACAAAAACATTTTTGAAAGTTTGAGTAATATCCCCAACCTTGGTAATGGGTAAATTACTACCATTGGCAACCTGAATTTGTGAGGGACCTAGATACTCATGAACATTTTTTAGCATACTAGTTGAGTTGGTCATATGATTGGTAGCGCCAGAATCAACAAGCCAAAAATTAGATGTAATATCATTACCTTGTAGCCCCAAAGCTGAAAAGGCTGACACGATAATTTGTTGTACCATTTCAAGAGTAAGAACTTGTCCTGCTAAAGATGAGTTATCAGTAGTGAAATCTTTTATCCCTAGTTTGAAAAACATTGAACCTACTATTTTGAGGGCGCGTGGGACACTCTTTGATCATGTGTCCTTGTTGTTTACAATAATTACATAACTTTTTGCCACAATTGCTAGCAATATGACCATATTCCTTGCAACTGTAGCATTAAGTTCTAGTCATATCTCTACCCTTTCCTTTTCCTTGAGCATCAAATGCAACAATGACAACGTTTTCTTGTTTGAAAGCGTTTTGTGTGACAAAACGTTGCTCTTCACGAAGTAATTACCTAAAACAAACATCCAAGGAGGGAGACGGGTCACGATTCATCAAGTTAGAGCGAACACTCTCAAACTCAGATCGTAATTTCATAAAAAATTGGTCTCGCTTGCTCTGCTCATGAAATGTCTGAATTACAGAGAGAGATTCGACATGTATTTTAGCATAAATAATATCAGTAAATTCAGCCCATAAGTTCTGAAAATCCGAAAAATAATCCTGAACATAGAGATCTCCTTGAGAGTAATTAGCAATTTCATGTTCTAACGAAAGTGTCTTGCGACATTGTCTTGGTTGTAAACCTTTTGTAAATAATCCCACATGGCCTTAGCAATCTTGTACATCATGAGATTAAGAACTATCAGAGGATCAATTGACCCTAAAATCCATGTCATCACCCGAGCATCTTTAACCTTCCATTGACCTAATTTTGTAGGATCAGTAGGAGCAGGATCACTTCCATCAATATGGCCCCATAATTCTTTTCTGGTGACAAATAGTTGAAATTGAAATTCTCAGGCAGAATAATTTTTTCCAGTGAAACGAACATTGAAGGATTCAAACTGATGTGACTTCGTGTTCTTAACTAGCTAAGAACACCAGAAACACAATGATCCAAGAAAATAACTAGAATGACCAAGACCAAAATCCCTAGATGTGTAGGGCTGACTCTTGATGAACAATCAAGAGAACAAAGACTTTCAAAAAAATATCTGGAAAAAAAACCACAGATGAAATAACTAAGATCCAACAGTAAAAAGATGGTTCTGATACCATGTCAAAAAGAGAAAAATAAGAGAGAAATTGAAGAATGACTATCTAAATCCTACTAAATATTCTACGTAATATTATATAATTAACACTACACAATATTCTACAATAAATATAAAATATCTCTAAGTATATTTTCATATATCTAGAATATCTCTATTTATGTTTTCAATAATTACAATATCATGTCCATCATGCTAACACCTACATGACATATTCTTATGTATAGAAAGAATTAAGGACGGTTTTACTAATGGGCTAATTTTATCACCACGAGGAATGCTGAAGATAGATGCTTTAGGTCTACTTTGTTTAATCAATTTATCCATGCAAAGATTGTGGTCTCCTCGTCTTTTTCCATGGTTCAATTTGCTTCCGTGCCTTGGTGAATGGTAATAGCCACTTGCCAACAGTCGGTAGTCTATTATTTTTTTAAAAAAAATAATCTTGAGGTCACAACATAGAGACTGCTCACTAATTGATTCTCAATCTGGTGTAATCATTCTCGATCAAAGTTGCTCGAACTCTTTAAAAATGGATCTTTTTTAAAATGTTGTCACATTTGTGTCAAATTCTCCAAATATGCATTGCTTTTGAAAAATCCAACACACATCCAATGATATTTTTAAAGAGTACTAGCAATATAGTTAAAGAAAACAAAAAAAAAACCCTTTTTGCCGCCTCAATCATCAATGAAAAGATCTAAAGTCTATGAGGGACTAATATATCCTAGCAAGTTCCTTTTCTTTTTTCCAGACAGAAACGGTGAACTTCCAAAATATCATAGCTGGCTTATCATTTTTGCTGGATACGTACCAAGAATGAAAACCATTCAATGGATGATTTTATTTGCATGGGAAGAAATTCAAAGAGGCAGGTTATAAATAGTGCTAGATTTTGAATAGCCACCTTCAAACAAAGACTCTAATATAATGCCCAATAATTTTTATTAGGCCCTTTTTCTGCGGAAAGATACACTTACTGGACAGATCCACTGCCACTCCCAATATTTTACCATGGACTGCATGTGGTGGCAGAAAATGTAGTTGATTCAGGTGACACTGTACATTATTTAAAACAAATTAAATTCCTTCTCATCTGCCTAATTTAATTCGAAAGATCCGATCCATGGCGAAAATTTTTTTGTTTCTTGTCGTTACTGTACTACTCAGGGATGAAGGTACATGGTCCTCATTATCCGAAAATTATATTGCGTAAATAAAATTAAAATTTTACTTTCTTATATACTTCGTATAAAATATTAAATTCCTTTAAAGAGAGATTCGCAGTGACAAATGTATCTGATAGAATATTGTACCAATTGTAATTAGAAATTGTAATTCAATTGTAATTAGGAAGATTAATTACCTAATATAGGAGATGTACAATATTCTATCAGTATCTTTAAATTTATTTTAGGTTGTGGGTTTGAATTCCAAAATGTAACATTCTTGTATTAAGAGTTTAAGTTATATACATTGGTATGTAAAAAAAAAAATAAAATACATTAGCATGTCACATTTAAGCTATAACTTCTTTTATAGATTATAAATAACCTTTGATGATTTGATAATATAAATACTTTTACACTAACGTCGTATGTAATTGAATCTTTTTTTTCAATCCCTTATTAAAATTCATGACTCCACTATTGTTACTACTCCCTATATTGTCATTATGAAAGAATGAGAGCATATATAGGTTCTATCTAACAACCCATTTTGCTAATAGAGAAGTGGATTACAAAGATGATCAGGTTCAGTGTTAGGATTGATCAGACTTGTAAACTAAATTGTGTTGTCATTTTCTTGTCCCTTCAATTGTTTTCATAAATCCATGAACCTTTGGACAAGAAAAACTGAAATAATTGAACATGTTTTATCAACATAAAGGCCCTTCAGTTCCTTTGTGGTTGTCATTAGCACTTTAGCATGTGGTTTTTCATAAATTAGTCATGTGCTAAGCAGGGTCGGATGGGTGTCACGTGACACTGCTTTGTCCGAAATTTTTACTAAATATGTATATATAATTAAAAGGCAGAAGCAAAATTGAAGGATATATTATCTAAAGTGACACATCAGACACAAAATACTACACGCAGCTCAATTCGTTAAGCGCTTTAAATTTCAAGAGAGGACGCAGTTTTGAAACCTTGCAGCGTCATTTTGTCTTGTAAAAAATATACTTCTCATCTACCAGGTTATAGCCTATCGGGTTCGAACCCTGACTTCCTTTGGAAGAGGACAAAGCATGAACCAATTGTTCCGAACTCACATTAATGCAATATTGCGACAAAGTAATCCAAAGTGTTTGGCCCAGTGGCCAATACATTAGGGTATTGCTGTCTGAGGTTCCGTGTTCGAGTCCTCTGATCAGCGAGAGTGGAATTGTGTTCCCCCAAAAAAATCCCTCCATACGCGTAGGGCCAAGCGGTGTATACTAATCCGTAGGGCCGGGCGGAGGTGGGATTTTCGGGGTATGGGGCCGTAATGCGGTGGGACCGATCCACTTTAAAAAGTTTACCCTACCACGCTTTAATCCAAAGTGTTTGGCCCGGTGGCCAATACATTAGGGTATTCTTTGTCGAGGTTCCGTGTTCGAGTCCTCCGATCGGCGAGAGTGGAATGTGTTCCCCAAAAAAATCCCTCCATACGCGTAGGGCCAAGCGATGTATACTAATCCGTAGGGCCAAGCCGGGAGGTGGGGTTTTCCGGGGTATGGGGCCGTAATGCGGTGGGACCGATCACTTTAAAAAGTTTACCCTACCACAGTTTAATCCAAAGTGTTTGGCCCGTGGCCAATACATTAGGGTATTCTTTGTCGAGGTTCCGTGTTCGAGTCCTCCGATCGGCGAGAGTGGAATTGTGTTCCCCAAAAAATCCCTCCATACGCGTAGGGCCAAGCGATGTATACTAATCCGTAGGGCCAAGCGGAGGTGGTTTTCGGGGTATGGGGCCGTAATGCGGTGGGACCGATCCACTTTAAAAAGTTTACCCTACCACGGTTTTGTCCTCCGGGGCATAGTCCAGTGGCAAAGCACAGGTGCTATAAGGCGCTCGGCATGGGACGGCGTGGGTTCGATTCCCCGCAAGCACGAAGAAACTCGCATGTTGGGGAATTTGACCTTGTCTCATTGATCGGTTGTACGCTCCCGAAAAAGCGGCCACCGGAGCACATCCCGCGATTTACCTGGTAATAGTGTTGAAGGACCGGTGCTATTACCTCCAGGACGTCTGGGTAATACCAGTGAAGTAGTCAGACGCAAGCCTGGAAACCTGGATTATCAAAAAAAAAAAAAAAATTGCGACAAAGTACTATTTTTTTTGAACAAACAAGGATCTTGCTGCTTCCCAATGTAGTTGTTCCGGTTCTTTTTTTCTTTCACATTCTTTCTTGCCATTGAAACTGATTAATAACAATTTACAAAATCAAATGAACAATACATTGTTTAGTGATCATTTGGTGCCCTATATAAATAAAAAGCATTTAATATTATTTCTAACGAGGTTATTTTGAATAAAAAATTTAAAAAAAAAAAAGATATCGAGAAAAATTATACTATCATTTTCTTTACAAAAGTTATAATAATGTATGTGAAGTGTGTTTTATTTATATATTGTTTTTTTAGCATGGTGTTACATTATTTTATATGTCGATTCTTATTTCATAATGTGACATCACTGATGAAAAATCTTGAGTAGGTGCTAAGTGTTAATTGTTCTCCAGAAGACTAGAAAATAATTAAACAGAAAACGAATCCTGTCTTCTACTTTTGTCTATGGCTTAACTCACATAATCGTACAATTGACATTGTCCTTAAGCAGGTAAGATATTGAGGACTCCACTCAAATGGTTACAAATTATAAACACAACCAACGCAATTCATGCATGTGGTTTAATTTATTGTTGAGTGTAAATAATTACTATTTGAGCTTAATTCATTGTATTTTGATCATACATTCATTCACTAAATCTGAAGCACTGCTGGCTACTGTATCTTATTCCAATTGTCAGTACTGGGTTTCTTTGCTTTACAGCAGGGATGACAATTATTAGTACTTTCAAATTCACGGAATCTGCAACATGCATATAAAGTATATAGAATACTAGTTTAAGATATATATAGAACCTAAACCCCAAATATCAGATCATCTTTTAATTAAGGGAAAATGACATAGGGTAAATAAGGAAAACTTAACGATATTTTACAAAACATGATAGATCTTCATCTTTCACACTTTTTTCGTTTATTTTTATTTTTTATTAATTTTTTTAAAAATATCTTTTATTTATTTTTTTAGAATTTTTTTTTGCTCAAGGCTTAAATATTAACTCAATTTTTTGTGTATGAAAAATGTATGAGATGTGTATATGTGATTGAAAATTTTAATACAGTTTTCATACACAAAATTGTGAGCGAATTTTTTAAAGCCTTGAATATTGTATGAAAGTCGTATACAATGTTGTTGTAGTTGAATTAATTTTCAGAAACCTAACATGAACTTTATACACAAAAATATGAGTGAAATTCTAAGTCTTCAACGAAATATACTTATTTCATATTGTTTTCATACATAAAAATTTGAGGTTAAGCCTTGAACGAGATATACACATTTCATACATTTTTTCATACACAAATTTTGAGTGAACTCTTTAAGCCTTGAGCGAAATATACACATTTCATACCATTTTCATACAAAAAAAATTTGAGCAAATTTTTAAGGCTTAAGCGTAAAAAAATCAATAAAAATATTTTTTTATAAAATAAATTTGTATGAAAAATAAAAATCCGTTATATTTATAAATTAAAAAGTTTCGTCATATTCAGTAAATATTTTTCTTATTTGTGTATATATATATGTCATTCACCCTTTAATTAATTGAATTATCATCTAAGTTAGATTGTTATCAATCTAAGTGTAAGGTGGAGGCGTAGCCGCGTAGGTCGAGATGTTTCATATATCATATGGTTTAGCTTAGCCCCATGAAATTTTCTTTTTAATATTGGGCAAGAAATTTTACTAGATGTCCTCCTTTAGGACCATTGTTAGGTTTGATTGAGTTTGATTGTTGAAAAAGATAGAGAGAGTCTACTGATTTTGAATATTTTGGGTTTAATCTAATCATTAGAAATTATTGGGCTTGATATTATAATGTTAAATGTTAAATTTGGAGTTATTCGGAGTTGATTTGAATCAATCTAGATCAATTTTAAAGATAAAACACGTTGATGAAATTTCAGAATAGAAACTTTTGGTGATCCGCTAGAATTTGGGTAATTCGTTCTAAAGTTATAACATAGTTTGTATTAAAATTTCGATGATTCACCAAGATTTGTGGCAAACTCGTCCATTAGAAACTCCGTGATCACAGGATATTTTTGGACTAAACTCATGCAATCCACCATGAGTTTCCGCAAGCCCATTCATCAAAGGTTGTTGGTGATCCGCCAAAATATTTTTGTACTAAATTCTTGTTGGTCTGCCATGACTTGTGGGTTGTGGCAAGGAAAATGTACTAACGCATAACTTATTTAAGTGGTGTTAAAATTTAAACAACGACATTAAAATAACCTATTTGCGTAAGAGAAATTGATATAAATAGCATAGATTTTCGAATTTGTCGCAGGTTCAAAGAAAAATGATCTCCACTCTATTTTCTTTCTTTCTTATTTTATTTTATTACTTTATTTGTATACTCATTTATAATATCATTATAGAGTGTGTTATAAACAATGTGATAATCATAGAGTATCATGTTCTTTCAAGTTCTTATTTCTTACATGTTTGCTAGTAATAGTAGAGGTGCTTGACCTCATTAAGATTTTTAAGGTAAGGTCTAGCCCCTTTTACTTGTACTTATTTTTTTTGGGAGGTTCTTTTATTATAAATGCCCCTTATAAATAAAAAAGTCACTCGGGTGAATACCCGAATGGTCCAATATTCGCCAAAAAAATTGACATAAATAGTCGCTCACCAAAATAATAGCTAGTGAATGTATTTTTTTTTGTATATAAATGTATAATATACATAAAATATATATTTTTCATACATAATTACTATGTATATTTACTTATTTAGCTATCAAATGTAATTATTTTTGTCGATCAACTTATCCTTGCGTAAATCTCCCTCACCAATTCATGCTCAGATAGGCCTAACTTGAGTAGGCCGATCTCACTCCAGGTGAAGCCCAGTTGTTATGCCTGGAAGGAAACCGGTGCAGTAGGAAGGCAAACCACAGGCGAAACGGCACATCTGCCATAGAATTATGACACATTTGATGTTTTTTTACTATAGGTTTTACTTGTTTTTAAGCAAGATTGTGTCGTTTTGATGTGATTTGTTTATGTTTCAGGTAATTGATGATAGGAGAACAAAAATAAGGAAATTCAGTAAAGTCCCCTGAATTCTGATTTATACAGACCGTATTTATTTATACGCGCCTTATAATCTGACCGTCACCCATAGAACCATTGGCAGAAACATCAGAAGAGCAATTAGGAGGAGATGGTGGGATTTGATTGTCCGTAAATATTTATACGGACCGGATAATCATGGTGTATAATCTATGTTGTTGATTAAAGTTCCATCATCAAATGACTTAATCTGAATATTTATATTATTATTGTAAGATGATATTAATCTCCCTTGGGGAGTCTTTCTCATTAATATCAATATATATATATATAGTGTACAATATACAATCCTAATACAAGAGGAATCCTAGTCCCAATACAAGAGGAATCCTAGTTTACCATAATTATCTATCACTAAATATATTTATAATATATGGGATATATTCTAATTATGGGTAGAAATTGTCGTGTTATACTTGTACACGTTTACAATTATTATGAAGTTTTTGGCTCTTCGTTACAGATTCAGAAATTGGAGAAAACATTTGCACTTGCAAAATTTTACTCAATAATAGTAATTGAACTTAGCAAAGTAGTTCTAATGGGTATGGTAGAACTACTAGACTGTGTGGTTGTATCTGCATCTAGTAAACTAATTATCTGAGACATGATATTGTAAAAGATGAGACACAAAACACGAGAACATACTGACCTCAAAGTTAAGATTTAATTGTAACTTCGTGTTAACTATACTTCTTCACTATAACAAAAAATTTGTGTCTACTATAGGCAGACTCTTGTATATGTACAAGATTGTGTTCTTAAAGTGCTAAAACATTAAGAAATGAAACTCTACTTTGGATCAATTGCTTGTACAAGCTTTCTAATCCAGCCTCAAAACCCTCGATGCAGTCACTAAGCGTCTGTATTCTCCTTCGTGCAATGTTGACATCAACTTTAGCATTATTGTTCTTGATATCTTCGCGAAGATTGCCAAGAGCTATATCAACACTCCCCATGTCACTGAAAATTTGGCCACCTTGACAAGATTTGGTGATCATCAATTTTGAAATCATTGACCACCCTCTAGGCTTAATATTTGTATCTTGGCAGGACAAAAATACCAAAAGGGCTTTAAAAACTGATATAGTCATTCCTGTTACTTCTCTTAAGTGCTGCTCAATATCTAAAAACAGAGAAGATCCAATTCTGTTCTCCATATGCTTCAATTTCCTCAAGTTTTTACTATCTCTTTCTTCATTTTCTTCCTGAAGACAAAATAATTTCCAATGTCCCTCTCAATGCTTAAATCTCCACCTTTTCGACGTAACGCTGACTGAATATATTGCACTTGTTCCTTAATATTACAAAATAAGTTTCTAGTTACAGCACATGAGTCAAGTAACTCAAGTGATCCCTCTAGGGCTTCTTCTACTATAGCCCCATTTTGATGTTGGACAAGAGTTTTTTGTGTGTTTGGATACTGAATTAGTTCCTGAAAGGAATTGTATAATTCTACAAGCCCAAGAACGCCAGCCTGAATTGTCTCTGCACTATGCGACGACGACATTTCCAAGCTTGTTAGCTTGTTTAATTCAGCTCCAATATTTAGGCCATTAGGATGTAATCTTGTAGGCAAGCTAATGGATCTAATAGGACATGGGAGATTTTTAGATTTAGATGAGATTGTCATGGTTTTTTTATTTGTTTTGGGAGAAAAGTTCACTTGATTTTTGATGTAACACTTCCAGATCCTATTTATAGGGACATGACCTTTTTGGGAATTAATTTACATGTGACAGCTAACCTAGGCAACAAATTGCCCTTTCAGTAATCTTGTTACGTCATTTACCAACAATATGCAATTTGATACAATTTTTTTCCCTTGCATCTCATGGCCTCAGAATTAGCAACGTTTTCGCATTCATTACTTTAATTGGATGAATTCTGAATTCAATCATTGAGTATATAGAGTGCTCTAGAGCTGTACTATGCCTTGCTTTTCCCCAACAATTATCTGCAAGATTCCCTCCTTTCTTTGGACTTTAATCGTATAGTTGTATTTAAGAATTTTTTTAACATACATGGGGATTAGAGTTGTTTCTAGACATTGCATGCATAAAGAATCAGTTAAATTTGGATTGGTTAACACTTAGCAGCCTAGGGTTGCATTGATAAAGAGCTAGTTAGATATAGGGTTTTTGGTGAAGAAGAATCATTTAGCTGGATAACATTTTCATTACAAAATTAGTCTATTTGTTTTGAATGGGTAATGGGTTGTGTTTTGGGTAGACAAAAGATAACTTTAGGTTGTAGATAATTATTGTATCTTGGAAATTGAGCTGAGGTTGTGTTTAGAAGATTATATACATAGGAACAAATAAAGATTTGGTATGGCGGAGGGCGGCGATTTGTTGGGTAACTAATGCAACAGAGGAAACTTTATTATAGTAATATGTTTATTCATGCTTCTGGATTGAACCATTTGTCATTAATTCAATCACAGCGTCAGTTTTCAAAGCATTCTTTACCACATCAAACATACAATATAAATGAGTTACGTCAAAATTTAGAATCAATGAGTTCAAAATAAAAGCGATCAATTATATACTTACGTTTTTCAATAACTTTTTTGTATATATTTTAGTGATTAGAACTTAAAGTAATGCATTTAGTTAAATTTGTGAAACTCGCCTCTCATAAGAAATACAGTAAGTTGTTGATTGACAGTTGAGACCTCATTGGCACAAAAGTACACTGAAACCTAGGATATTAAAGAGAACATGTGATTTCAGTGTCAGAAAATTCAGAGCATAGAACCTTATCCATGTATATTCATACTATGATTTTGAATTTCTTCAGTGTGCTGAAAAGAAACCAACAGACAATCAAACAGATTTCTTGTTCGCAAATCCCATGAAAACAAGAGACATTAACATGTGACAGAATCATAAGCAAAATTCATGAAATGGAGCAATGTAGCCTGCTTTTTTGGGACGGCCCGTTCTAATAGAATCACAAAGTATGTGGGCTGACTTTTGTCATTTTATTCCCTTCTATAATGCTCACATACCCAGCCCAGTCAGCATTTGCTTCGACTAACAATATTTGGGCCTTGGACTTTGTTTGGGAATGTAGAGTTGATCCAATTCTCTGTGGAATCTAGTTTACAATCGATGTAAATTTAACTCAAGACTAATTTGTTTTGTTTTTGTGTTCAGTAAAAAATGAACGACAACCCACATAATTCTCAATTTTCGTTTAATTTTTTTAAAATATTTATTTGGCATGCTAACTCTAAGACTTAGGTATTTATGATTAGTAACTATTATTTCATTTAATTATTTTTCATAGCTAAATTTTTAATTTACCTATCATAACTATATAAAATACATTAGGTTTTATTGCTTATACCCTCACTTCTCTCTCTCCTTTCACTCTCTCCGGTGCCATCTAGTGGAGGAAGTCCATCACCAGCCGGCGTTGTCTCCTTCGATGCTCTCCGTCGACCACTCCATCCCCTCCTTCTGGTTCTTCATCGTCACCGTCGGCCCTCCATCAATTACTTCGCATCCTTCTGGTTCACGGCATTAGTGGTTTCTGTCGGAAAATGTAGATTCAGTCGGCATTTGATTGTCCAACAAAATTGCAGTCAGTAGTCAACGCATATTTGACCAGATCTGGTCAGATCTGATTTCTGCAGGAAAACACAGATCCAGTTGGCATTTGGTTGTCCAACGAAGTTGCAGTCATGAGTCCGCCATCTCCATCTTACCTCCACCTCTCCCCTCCTCCATTGCATGTTCACGCCGGAAAACGAAGCCGTCTATTCCTCCTCCATTGTTTTTCTGTATTTCGAAGGAGAAACGGTGTATTTGAATAATCAAATACACCCGAATACAATATATTTTTAAATGAATTTGAATGGTATTCTTCATTTTTTAAGTGTAAATACAATGGTATTTTTAATTTCGTCGGATATCCGACAGGTTTTGACTGCATTCTTCCTTTTTAAATACAATGTATTTTGTATTTTCGTCGAAGATTTGATCGGATTCGACTATATTCTTCATTTCATCATTTTTAGTGTAAATACATTCAAATACAATCGAATACGTTCAACCTTACGACGTTCGGCGGCGACCTTACTGATCGGAGCTCGAATACATTCATATACAGCCAAAAACAAAAGGATAGATCAATATATAAATACACTAAAATACACAACTCCGTCGTGTATTTAAATGCACGGGAATATAATTATTTTTTTAATACGTATCTATTCAAAGAAATTAAAGTTGCATGTATTCAAATACATTCAAATATACGTGATACCAAATAAGGTTGGATACAACTGAACAGCGTATTCAAATACACTCAAATACAACGAATTGTCCTAAACTAGCTACGAAATGTAAATACATAAAATGTAGCTACTAATTGTTAAAAGCTCTTAAAAGGTAGTGATTTCGGTAAGTTACCTTATTTTTTTATATGCCTAGGTTAATTTATTAAACATTGCTAGCCAATATATTATACATGGCATATAGAACTAATTATTTTACACCATTTAACTAGGTACATAATTTAAAATATTAATTTGACCTACAACACTACCATCTTGCGTACAACATCTACAATTATCCGCAACAACAAAAATAATGGATAATTTACAGAGTTAAAATGGACTCCCTCGCTTCATTTCATAAACCAATGGAGAATACAATAGTGTATATGATCTATCGATCTATTCAATCAGTATCCTTCTCAGGTTAATGGTTGTTCTTTCATTCTTAGATAGCACATATTCAATAACAAGATGGTTTTTGAACGTGGTGGACTAGACATATTCAGTTGTTCACGCAATTACCGAGTCACTAATAAGAAACAAAAATGTCAGCTCCGCCTCTTGGGATCACTTTCAGGTAGTTCAAGCCATTCCAATTCTTTCCATATTCAGAACCAGATGTTAACCTTCATAAGACTATGAAAAAAACTCTTATGTGGCTGAAGTTGACATGTGTCGTGAAATACACCCATTAATCCTATTCGATCCGTTCAGGGAGTTTTTAATTACGAAATATTATAGTCTAAAAGTATTGTAAACACCACATAGTTTAAATATAAAATTGTCAAAGCAAATACTCCTATAATTTAGGGGAATTTTAATGTATATATATGGCTGTCCTTTTGGACTCGTGCTTGACTTTTGTCTATTTTTTTTTATTCAAAATTTTAAAAAAATATTTTGAGCATGTTCTTCCAAAATTGTCCTTGTTTAAATAATCAACATTCAATAATTATATTTTTTTTTTTTAGGTATTGATTAAGAGTAAGCATTTTCTTAAGGACACAAACAAGTAATTTCTTTTGCTCTTTCAACCATTAATATCTCTCCACATTAAAGTAAGAATCTCCTCTCTCTTAGTCTTAACCTCTTTCTCAATGGAGCAGCAGTTCGGTGACCATTAATGGAGTAGTTGTGGTCAACTCAAAGAGAGTAGCTGTAGCTTCTCCCTCCTTATCTCTTGTTATTACTCCACACACATTTCAAGATTTCCTTCATTAAGACCCAAGAACAGCTTGAATATACTACTAGTAGTAAAGCCACAACTTCATTTAACGTGAAGTCCAAGAACCATGACTGCTGCTGCATGCACTGGTTCTAAAACCACGTGTCTTCTCTCTGCTCAAGGTTGCACTGACTTTACTCTTGTCAATATGATTCTTAGCAGAACCAAAAGTCAAACCTCTCCTGCTGGCTGCTCTATTTAGTCCTGTTTTTGCTTTCCCTATCTTCTCTTCATATATTCAGATCATGAGGATGCATAAAGGAGTTTTCTTAGCTTTGTTTACTGTAACACTACTTCTTTTATGTTCAAGTGGGTATGTGTTTTGCAAGAATGAATCAGCAACACTGAAGATTCTTTTGGAGATAAAGAAATCATTTGTTGATGACCCAGGCAATGTTTTGAGAGATTGGTCTGAGGACAATCCGAATTTCTGCAAATGGAGAGGTCTTTCATGTACAAGAAACACACTACAAGTTGTAAGCCTAAACCTTTCTGACTCTTCCCTTGGTGGGTCAATATCACCTTCCATTGGCTTTTTGCATGACCTAATCCTACTTGATCTTTCTTCTAATATCCTCTCAGGTCCCATTCCACCTACTCTTCCTAACCTTTCTTCTATGGAATCTCTCCTACTTTTTTCCAACCAACTCACTGGCACCATTCCCACTGAAATTGGCTTGCTGAAAAATCTCCAAGTTCTGAGAATTGGTGATAATGGCCTAACAGGGCCGATTCCAAATACTTTTGGTAATCTTGAACATTTGGTCACTCTTGGCTTGGCCTCATGCAGCATGAGTGGTTTGATTCCTCCTGAACTAGGAAATCTCAGCCTGCTTGAGAACTTGAATTTGCAGGAGAATCAACTGGAAGGTCCAATTCCAGCTGAGATTGGCAACTGCTCTAGCCTTGTTGCATTCAGTGTTGCACTCAACAATCTCAATGGATCAATCGCACAAGAATTAGCTAACCTTAGAAACCTCCAAGTTCTCAATTTTGCTAATAATAGCCTCTCCGGACAGATTCCTACTCAGCTTGTCGAAATGAACCAGCTGCAGTATCTCAACTTGCTTGGTAATCAGCTGGAAGGTCCGATCCCCAAGTCCTTGGCAAAGTTGAGCAACCTTCAGAAATTAGACTTGTCTGGAAATAGGCTTACTGGTGAAATCCCTGGAGAATTTGGCAACATGGGTCAGCTACAATTCTTGGTTCTGACAAGCAACAATCTTTCTGGTAGCATACCAAAAACGATTTGTTCCAACGCAAGCAGTTTGGAACACATGATGCTTTCTGAAAACCAACTTTCTGGTGAGATCCCTGTGGAATTGAGAGAATGCATTTCACTAAAGCAGCTCGATTTGTCTAATAACACACTCAATGGTTCGATACCAGTAGAGCTGTACGAGTTGGTTGAGTTGACGGATCTCCTTCTTAACAACAACACTTTGGTTGGTTCACTTTCTCCATTGATAGTAAACCTCACCAATCTGCAAACATTGGCATTGTCTCACAATAATTTACGTGGCAATATACCAAAAGAGATTGGGATGCTTGGAAATCTCGAGATCCTCTTTTTATATGAGAATCAGTTATCTGGAGAAATCCCTATGGAGATCGGTAATTGCTCTAGCTTGCAGATGATCGATTTTTATGGAAATGCATTCACAGGCCGCATTCCCATCACAATTGGAAGGCTGAAGCAGCTGAATTTCATTCATCTTAGACAGAATGATCTCTCTGGTGAGATTCCTGCTAGCATGGGGAACTGTCACCAACTGAAGACCCTCGATTTGGCAGATAATTGCCTATCTGGTAGCATTCCTGCGACGTTTGGTTATCTTCGAGCTCTGGAGCAGCTTATGCTTTATAACAACTCTTTTGAAGGTAATCTTCCAGATGAACTAATCTACGTTTCAAACCTAACAAGAATAAATCTTTCTCATAACAAAATGAATGGTAGTATAGCTGCCCTGTGCAGTTCAACATCTTTTCTTTCCTTTGATGTTACAAATAATGCATTTGATCATGAGATTCCACCCCATCTGGGATATTCACCATTTCTTGAAAGGTTAAGGCTAGGAAACAACCGTTTCACTGGAAAAATCCCTTGGACATTGGGATTAATCCTTGAACTATCCCTGCTCGATCTCTCCGGAAATGAATTGACTGGTCCAATACCTCCACAGCTTTCTCTGTGCAGAAAGCTCACCCATCTGGATCTCAATAACAACCTTCTTTATGGATCAATTCCTACTTGGCTTGGAAATTTGCCACTCTTGGGTGAGCTCAAGCTGTCTTCAAATAAGTTCTCAGGACCTCTTCCTCGAGAATTGTTTAACTGCTCAAAGCTTTTGGTGCTGTCTCTAGAAGACAATTCACTGAATGGAACTCTACCCCTTGAAATTGGTAAACTCAAGTCCCTCAATGTCCTAAATCTTGACAGAAACCAACTCTCTGGTCCCATTCCATCTACCATTGGCAACTTAAGCAAGCTCTACATACTCCGGCTTTCGGGAAACACCTTCACCGGTGAAATACCCACTGAGCTTGGACAACTACAGAATCTTCAAAGCATACTGGATTTGAGTTTCAACAACATTACTGGTCAAATTCCTCCTACTTTTGCAACACTCTCTAAACTTGAAGCACTTGATCTATCTCATAACCAGCTCATCGGAGAAGTTCCTCCTCAAGTTGGTGAAATGAGCAGTTTGGGAAAGCTTAACCTCTCCTACAACAACCTTCAAGGGAAATTGGACACACAGTATGCACATTGGCCAGTTGATGCATTCACTGGGAATCCACATCTTTGTGGGAGTCCTCTGCAAAATTGCCAAGTCTCTAGGTCCAACAATCGGGATCCAGGACTAACTAACTCAACAGTGGTAATCATTTCAGTGATATCAACTACAGTGGCAATCATACTTTTGTTGCTTGGAGCTGCCCTATTTTTCAAGCAAAGGCGAGAAGCCTTCAGAAGAGGAAGTGAAGTAAATAGTGCTTACTCTTCCAGCTCTTCCCAGGTACAAAAGAGACCACTTTTTGCAAGTGTGGCTGCCAAGCGTGATATCAAGTGGAATGACATCATGGAAGCAACAAATAATCTAAGCGATGACTTCATAATCGGATCTGGTGGGTCTGGAACTGTCTATAAAGCTGAGTTGTTTAATGAAGAGATAGTTGCAATCAAGAGAATACCAAGCAAGGATGATCTCTTGCTGGACAAAAGCTTTGCAAGAGAAATCAAGACACTTTGGAGGATAAGGCACAGGCACTTGGTGAGGCTACTGGGGTACTGTAACAATAGAGGAGAATGTTCAAACGTATTGATTTATGAGTACATGGAGAATGGAAGTGTGTGGGATTGGCTGCACAAGCAGCCGGCTAATAACAAGACGAAGAGGTGCCTCGACTGGGAGGCAAGGCTGAGGATAGCAGTGGGATTAGCACAAGGAGTTGAGTACCTTCACCATGATTGTGTGCCCAAGATCATTCACAGGGATATCAAATCCAGCAATATCCTGCTAGACTCTAACATGGAGGCGCATTTGGGGGATTTTGGACTGGCCAAAGCCATTCATGATAATTATGATTCCTACAACACTGAATCAAATTTGTGGTTTGCTGGTTCGTATGGTTATATTGCTCCAGGTATATAAACTGATATCTTTTTCTGGATTTTCGAGTAGCATTTCTTTTATCCGTCAAAATTGTGGTTTGTTTCTTTACCAAGTTGACTATTTGTTCGCAGAGTATGCTTACTCTTTGAAGGCAACAGAGAAAAGTGATGTTTATAGCATGGGTATTGTACTCATGGAGCTTGTGAGTGGAAGGATGCCAACTGATGGGAGTTTTGGAGAAGACATGGACATGGTGAGGTGGGTTGAGTCGCGTATTGAAATGTCTGGAACTGCTAGGGAAGAGCTCATTGATCCTGTGTTGAAACCATTGTTACCCAATGAAGAAAGTGCTGCACTTCAGGTGCTGGAAATAGCACTGGAATGCACCAAAACTGCACCTGCTGAGAGGCCATCTTCCCGCAAAGTTTGTGATCAATTGCTACATGCATTTAACGACAAGGTGGTTCATTCTGATAAGATGAGTCCAGACAATTACGTTTAGACGTTTAGTCAAGGAAATTATTCTGGAAGATCTATCTTGTGAAAAATTGAATATGTAAAAGCATTGTTTCGGGATAGGAGCATTAAGTTCCCTGTTATTGATGCTAGTTTTTCTTAAAATTGCTAGCTAATATATATACATGGCATAAAGTGCAGTTCGGTGCACTAAGCTTTCAAGTAATAAAAATAGGTAATAAAAGAGACTCATAGGCATAACAAAGATAGATGAGCAAAGAGATCCAGAGCATTATTATGCCGATACAGTCAAACAGTGGAGATTGATTAGCTCTATGCTTTTTCTTAATGAGATAATGATATTATTATTGTCAGTACAAAAATAGTATAGAAGGAACAAAAATTACAACCATTGACTCAAAAAGTCCAAACTGTATCATACTATCTAATGTGTTTCCTTTGCATCAAAAGTATAATTTTTGTAAGCATTTAAACTCAACAAAAGAACTGCACTCAACTTTCTCTTTAAATTACCTCTCATGTTTTCAAACCATGTATTTCAAATGATGCACATTGGGATAGTATTCCAGAATAATTTGCTTCTGTTGTTCACCTTCTACGCAACCCAGCATAATAAAAGTTAATTGATGATATCTTGTGGCATTACCCAACTTAAAAGATTGAAAACTTTAGGTGGAATATAAGACTTCCAAATCAATATCCATGGTCATTAATCCTCCCAACCTCCAACCTGCTTAAAAAAATTACTAATTTATAGCAGTTACTAACA
This sequence comes from Anisodus tanguticus, assembly GCA_034509755.1. Classification (NCBI taxonomy): domain Eukaryota; kingdom Viridiplantae; phylum Streptophyta; class Magnoliopsida; order Solanales; family Solanaceae; genus Anisodus; species Anisodus tanguticus. The sequence continues at coordinate 14,642,675 of CM067544.1, forward strand.
GAAATAATTCAGACATACTTCTAACTAAATATGGGAATCTGCCTTGTTTTCATCTAGCGCCACTTATTGTAGTGTTTCCAGCAAAAGATTAATATTGTCCAGCTCCCATCATTAAAATTCCACCTAACATGAAGATGTCACCAGAGTTAGGAAAACAATCAACTACCATAATACCTTTATTTATTGCTAAACTATAATTTATGAAATTGGTCTTTAAGTACCCAAGGTTTATGTCAATGATCTAACAAAAATTTGATATGCTTCCTCTCCCCTTTCCAAATCGCTGACTGTTATTTAATTTTTTCTTTTGTGGAAGATATGTACCTTTATGGTACTCTTTCAATTCTAGTAGTCGTAGTATTTCTTCTGTAGTTTCCTGTCTTTCGATTTCTGTTATTATTTATTGTCTCTTGTTCTTCACTTAACATATTGTTTTGTTGTAGATACTGTTTTCTTTTTTCCTATTTGACTTGCTTTGCTATTGCTTTATCCTAAGCCGAGGGTCTATCGGAAACAACTTCTCTACCTCCCAAGGTAGGGGTAAGGCTGCGTACACTCTACCCTCCCCAGACCCCACTTGTGGAATTACATTGGGTATGTTGTTATTGTTGTATGGTACTCTTTCGATTAAAGTTGACTTATTATGGTCTCTAGACACTAGAGAAAGACTATTCTCAAAGTCAAAAAGAAAAGAAAATAAAAAGAACCATGGATGTATACAACAGAAGCTTGGCAACATTTCCCCAAAAGATGAACCAGTAACCACTACATTTAAGAAACTACTGCAAGCAATTCTTACTTATCATCTTATAGATTTACTTATAAATTCTTGAGATTCTGCCAAAGCTGATTCTCTTGCATTAGCAGCATATATTATCTTTTTAACTGCCACAGCCATCTGCGAAATGCAATAAGCCCAACCTCACTGATTAGATGACTCGTAATACACATGTTAATGACAGAATGTAGAAACTTTGCTCCTATTCTGAGATACAAAAGGAGCAGTGTATTCAACCTTATGCTAAACATAATTGCCAATCTATGCACAACCAACGGAAATCTCTAGAGTATCATACATGATGACAAAAGCATATCCTCGGGCTATCTAGTTGTACAGTCAATCATGCTATGCTTACCATCTAGAGGCGCGGATCACAACATCTTACACATCTAATCTATGTTAGTTCCTTCGTCTTTTCGTAGTGACAATGACTTTTTCTCAAAGCTCATTTCACTCATGCTATGCTTACCATCTAGAGGCGCGGATCACAACGTCTTACACATCTAATCCATGTTAGTTCCTTCTCCTTTTCGTAGTGACAATGACTTTTTTCTCAAAGCTCATTTCACTCATGCTATGCTTACCATCTAGAGGCGCAGATCACAACGTCTTACACATCTAATCTATGTTAGTTCCTTCTCCTTTTCGTAGTGACAATGACTTTTTCTCAAAGCTCATTTCACTCTCATTCAATTACCGTAGTCACTTACCAAGTATACTCTTATTATGGAGTTTAAGGTTCCCCCCACCCCCGTCCACCTCTTCTTTTTGCAGGTAGTCACATTTTTCCAGTTCATCAGATGTATTTTCCTTTCAAATAAAAGGTTGGAAACTTATCAATTTTGCATCACAATCTCTCAGAAAATTTCATTATGCAATCATCAACATATACATACAAAAGGAAGCAATTTATATGATCTAAAGAAATGTTCAGATGCAAAACTTCCAGCCCCTTTTGTCCCTGCACCAATTAATCATATATTCCGGAAATCAACATAAACACATGCTTTTGAAATGTACCAGAAAACGAAGCCTTTGATAGCTCCTCATCTATCAAACAACTTGTACACAAATGTAAGAATTGAAAATTAATGTATACATCACTATTACGTAAGCAAACTTTTTGAAGTTATTGTTAGTAAATGAATACATCTGAAGGTCATTAATTAGCTCCTCTGTTTGTACAATTATGAAATAATGATGAAGGAGAGACGGTATTCTTATCAACATAACACATACCTTAACTCCTAATTCTAATCACTTGAAAACTTCTACCACACCCCGCACAATCAAAGAAGAAATATTTATTCAGGATAAAAAGAGCCAAATTAAAATTTTGGAGCATCGACCTTATTTGGGTGGTGCATTACTTCTGGCCATTTGTCCGGAAATACCTTGTGGACTTATTGTAGCAAAAATCTTGTAATATTTTTTCCCCTTCAAAAACTCTAGCAGCCTTTTTTGTCGTCATGATTCATACCCTGACGAGAAGCAAGAAGCAAATTAAGGGGAAAAAATGAAAGAAAAGCTTGAAGAATTTCCAAGGAAGGATCACGATTTCTCCGTCCTGACTTCAAAACTCATTTAAAACACACAACTTAAACTAATATAATTCTCACGACGCAGTCTTAAAGGTTTAACTATTGACACTGCAGAATCTCAATGTGTTTAATCTCGCACGAGAACATGAAAAACTCGTAGATTTTTTGTTCACTTGTCATAACTATACATAACTTAAGTATTATTTTTTTGTCACAAAGATAATAAACAACGTTAAATTGCTAAAGAATATAAAAATGAAGAAGGTTAGCAATTATTCAATTTACATGATAAAGGAAAATAAGAAAAAAATCAAATGAAGCATGCACATAAACAACTCAAAATTCAGGAGGAAATGAGGATATGAACAAACATACCTTACAAATGAGAATAATGTGGAAGAAGAACAATTCACATAAAGGCACAGTTGCAAGCAATGAAACTGCAGAACATAGGGCCTAAAATATTGTAAGAATATATAATAACGATGATAATCTACCTAAGAGAACAAAAAAAGGCACAAAAAATGTTATAAAGCTGCAACTATGGGAAATAAGTTGGGAGCAGCAGTATATCTGTATATGCCAATGGTGATTCTGGCACTATAATTTGGTTGAGAAGTTTTCTAAGAGAGTGGTTAGTGGTGAAGAAAACGTAGAAGAGGGAGATTAGGAGACTGCCGTGTATCTCAAGAAGGAATATATTAGATATAAGGTGAATTTGACACATTAAGATTAGCAAATTACACTAATAAGAATACAAAAACGAAGAAGTTTAATACAGAGATACATGGAAAGAAACACCACCAAAACATGAAGCTTTGTACCTTGAGATATTTCTCGGAGATTGTAAACTTCTTCTGTTGTGAACTTGCAAAGAACAGATAAACTTAACTAGGATTAAGCTAAGGAAGAAGAAAATCTAAGGAATTATCTCATTAGTATGGGAATTAGTACCTAGTACGGGAATGCTCCCAGACACTACTCCCGAGGTAAGTCACTAAAGGCCTCTCGGCCTGTGGGACTATCTCTCCGACGACTCTCGACCACCGGAAACTGCTAAAATGGGAGATAAACTTTATTTTATCGCTGGGGACAAATCATTCGAACTCAACAACATAGGGGACGATCAGTACAGATGGTTTTCTTTAATCGAAAGAGGCAGAAGATTTACAAGCAAGGTTACCACGGACATTCACAACCTCAGATGGTTATGTGAAGCTCTCATACATGCTTCGAAAGGGAAAGGGAATCTATACAGAAGGTGGGGAAGGAAGCAACAACCATACTCACACAGAGTATATCAAAACTACAATGTCTACGGAAGATTCACTGGCATAGAAGTCTGGCAAGGGGCATCCAAAGCAGCAGTGATCATACCGGAGATAAGCTACAACTTAGCAGAGAAGATACTTCGATTCCTGGAGAAATACAGATCCCCAAGCCCAATCCATCCACCAGGCCCATTGAAAAAGTCATACTATGCAGCAGCCAACATAGAAAGCTGGATTTTTGATCTGCCGATTATGTCGGAAATCCGGTCGAAGACTTTACCCGCTGGACAAAATCCATCGCTGCTAAGCAGAAGGTGACAGAGTCCGTGTCTCATGCTAAACCACGTGTTGACAATTTCAATCCAACATCAATTCTTTGGGTACTTTTGATGGGGCAATCTCTCTTCTTGAAGCAGACACAATCAACCCCTCAAACTCTCCATGCAATTCGATTTCAGAGCATCTCAGGACTCAATTCCACCCAGTGATACAGATTCTGGCTTATCCTCTTATTATTTTAACAATTACCTTCCTTTGTCAAGGTATGATGGTGGTGAATTGAGCACGCTCACAATCGACACTCCTACAGTGGTGGAAATATCTAAGTGGTCAAAGTTGACAATGATGAAAGCATGGAAAGCATTAGGGGTGAATGTCTCAGGTTTCGAACAAGAAATCTTAGATATTATTCTAAGAATGGAGGAGAGGAGGAAACTTCAAGTTCAAGAACAGAAATAGAAAACAGGGGAACACAGAAAGGGCAAAAACAAAGCAGATACAGAGCTCAAGAAATTGGCTTTGGGCTTACTGGAAGGCAGTGGGAAGAAGGAAAGGGGCAGGTCTCACAAAGCTCATTTTAGATGAGAGTCAAAACTCTTTCTTGGAATGTACTGGGCCTAAATAATAAGAACAAGCCTTGAAATCTCTTATTCACAAATGAGGGGTGGATATCATATGTCTACAGAAAATCAAAATAGAGGAATGGAACACTTCTTTAATAAGTCAAATATGGGGAAACAGGTGGTTATCTTGGGCTGAACTCAAAGCAATTGGTATCAAAGGAACCAAAATAGAGGAATGGAACACTTCTTTAATTAGTCAAATATGGGGAAACAGGTGGTTATCTTGGGTTGAACTCAAAGTAATTGGTATCAAAGGAGGTATACTGATCATGTGGAACAAAAGAGTGTGTAGTTGTGTTGACACTCAAGCAGGGGCCTTTTCTCTTTCTTGCAGATTTGAAAGTCTAACAGAGAACTTCAAATGGGTATTCACTGGAGTTTATCGTCCTCACTCAAACACTGAGAGGATTGATTTATGGTATGAATTAGCAGCAGTCAGGGGCCTCTGGTCAGATATGTGGGTGATTGGAGATCTTAATGTATGCAGGTTTGAAGGGGAAAGACTCAACTGCACCAGAAGATCCAGAGCCATGAGAGGCTTCTCAAATATCATCCTGGACTTGGAGTTAATTGACCTTCCACTACAAGGAGCACAGTACACCTGGTCAAGAGGGGAGGGGGGGGGGGGGATTCCTCAAGCCTCAAGAATTAACAGGTTTTTAATATCCCCTGAATGGAGTGAAATGTTTAAAGCAATTAAGCAACATGTCATGCCTAGGGTGTTTTAGATCATAAGCCAATTATTCTGGAAAGTGGGGACTGGGAAGCATCACCTTCATATTTTAAATTTGAGAACATGTAGTTACAATCTGATGGTTTCATGGATATGGTGAAAGGTTGGTGGATCTTTTATACTGTTATGGGCACCCCAGGTTTTATGTTCACACAAAAGCTAAGGAACCTGAAGAAGGACATTACAAGATGGAACAGGGAGGTCTTCAGCAAAATTGAAACTCAAAGGAACAAGGCTTTAGTAGAATTGGAGAGACTAGAGCAGATTGCAGAACTCAGAACTCACCCCTGATGAGAAATTGAAGTTATTAAGCCTGCAATTGGAATTGAAGCAGATAGCAATTGCAGAAGAAGTCTCTTGGAGATAAAAATTCAGATGCCTATGATTGAAAGAGGGTGACAAGAACACAAAATTCTTTCAGAGAATGGCTAACTTACACAAAAGAGGCAACAACATTGATAAATTGAAGATAGGGGAGAACATAACTGATGATAAGGGGTTGATCAAAGAAGGCATTCTAGATTACAATCAGAAACTATACAAAGAGACAGAAACATGGAGGCCCTCAGCTAACTTTAAGGCACTCCCGACTCTTAGCAATGAGGAGATGTCTGAACTAGAAATTCTCTTTAATGAACTTGAGGTTTCTGTTGCCCTGGAGCTTCATCAAGGATGACATGATGTGTGCTTTCAACTATTTTCATCAGAACTGTCAGATGGTGAGGTCCTGCAATTCTTCTTTCATTGCTCTCATCCCTAAGAAGAAGGGAGTTGTGGAGCTTAGATATTTTAGACCCATCAGCTTAATAGGCATTGTTTACAAATTGATAGCGAAGGTTTTAGCTGAAAGATTAAAAAAGGTGGTGAGCAAATTGGTTTCTGGCCAGCAAATTGCTTTCATGAAAAATAGGCAAATTTCTTATGCATCTATGATTGCCAATGAAGTTCTTGATTGGAAGCTCAAAAGTGGGGAAAGTGGCATTCTGTGCAAGTTGGACATAGAAAGGTCTTTGATTAATTAAACTGGACTTATTTAATTGACATTTTGAAGAAAATGGGATTTGGGAATAGATGGATAAGATGGATATATTTCTGTATTTCAGCTGTAAAATATTCTGTTCCGGTTAATAGAAGCCCTGTGGGTGGTTTTTCTCCTCAAAAGGGCCTCAGACAGGGAGACCCTCCCTCTCCCTTTTTGTTTGTTTTGGCAATGAAGGGGCTTAATCGGATGTTGGCAAAGGCTAAAGAACTTCATTGGATTCAGGGTTTCCAGGTTGGCAGAAATCCCTCCACTGTTATCACTGTCTCTCATTTGCTCTATGCAGATGATACTTTGATTTTTTGTGGAGCAGACAGTCACCAAGTTCACAATCTCAACATCACTCTAATGGTTTTTGAGTCTATCTTTGGCTTACATATCAATAGGCTCAAAAGCAATATTTATCCAGTAAATGTAGTCCCCAATTTAGAAGAGTTAGCAGATATCCTCAGCTGCAATATTGGCTCTCTCCCCACTACCTACTTGGGTCTACCGTTATGTGCTAAATTCAAATCAGTTGATGTATGGAATGGGGTTATTGAAAGAATGGAGAAGAGGCTTGCAACATGGCATATTATATACCTGTCTCTAGGTGGAAGTCTCACTTTAATCAACAGTGTCCTTGATAGCATCTCCACCTACATTATGTCTCTATTTCTTATGCCAAGTTCAGTCATAAAGCAGATAGACAGCCTCAGAAGAAGATTCTTATGGGAAGGAAACAGTCAATCTCACAAATACTCTCTGGTTAAATGGAGAAAAGTGACCCTTCCTAAGTCTCAGGGAGACTTGGGGATCAGAAATTTAAAGCTTCATAACAAAAGTTTGCTAATGAAATGGCTATGGAGGTTTAGTCAACCTGAGGCAGGTGTAACACTCCGCAAATAGTGTTGATAATTTTTTAGATTTTGTTAGCTCCCTAACCCTGACTTAGCAGTGTTCTTGGTGGCACTTTTTTGACTGTTTCTACAGGTTTTTTGCTTAGTTGAGCTTCATGTAGCTATGTCCTGAAGCTAACAGTTAGATGTTTTGTAACTCGGCATCTTCTTGATGCCTTTCTAATGCAATTTATTTACTTCATCAAAAAAAGAAATTAAGGAAAAGCAAAGTGAATTCTCATTTTATAACCTTCAAATGGAGCTCAACTCCTTAAATATATCCGAATGCAATGCCACTAGTGTGACTTAGGACTTGGACCAAAAGCCATAAAATAGAAACTCTAATACTACCAATGTGTAAATAATGCTACTTCTACATAAGAGACTTCAGGACTTGATTCTAACTAACAACATCCAGCTTCTCTCAGCATTATGTACCACCCGCAAGCTGCAATTCATCTTCCCATTGCCAGATCACATATGGTATGAATTCTTCTCCTCTATTGATTATTTTCCGTTTTTTTTAAACTTGATGTGATTTTATGGCTTATGTAGAAGACGGCTGGCTGTTTTGGTTTGAAACGGCGCCAATTTACTGATTTTGTGGCTAAGTGGGTTTGGGAAAAATAAACGCCTAGCGTTTGTTTTGGTGTCCGTAAAGTTTTTTTTTTTTCCCATTGAAAGATGCAAAAAATTGTAAAAAAAAAAATATAATTACAATTCTATATGTCCCTGCTTTATATATGTATATATATACTGGTGGGCAGTTCTATGCACGGGCCCAATGTTACATTCTATGTATTTTTTTGCATATTCCAACAGATGAAACAAAAAAGTAGTCGTCTGGGTTTTTCTTCAGTTTATATTCGTGAATTCTTGTCTTCAACTAGCCAACTTGTACCTCCATTGATTCGCCCAAATTTCACCTGTATTCCTTCCGTCAATCTTTATATCTATCCTCACATAGATGGCACCTGTTGTACAAATAATTACACTTCCCTTGTATCATGTAAAGCATTGCATCGGTATAACCACAAGGTATAAAACACAAATGAAATACCTTCATAAAGATGAAAACAGTTGAAGGGTTAATTTCTAAACTTATGATTGGCATAGCAGATAATTCGTTTTAATTAGTTCTTTTAGATTTGTTTGTAATATAAATTTGGAGCAATAATAAAGCAAGAAAAGGAGAAACCAACCAGAAAATCCAGGACTGGATTAAATTTTTGTACACAGAGTTGCACAGTTCAACTCAAACCAGTGATTGACCTAAATAGAGGATGTTTGATAACACAAAGACACGTCAGTAGAACAATTTTAAACTTATTCTATGTTCTTATCATATTTTGTTGTAACAATTTATTTTTGGGTTAATCATGTACTGAAGTCATAACTTTGTCACTCAAGACAAGATAGGTAAGCAGTAGATTTGTTTGTAATCTGCAGCTTCATAGAAGAGGACACAAGTAGAAGTTCTAGGGAAAACTGGCAAGCAATAATCAACTGGAAAACTTTCTCAACTTGAAAAACTATTTCCAACAGGCAAAACAATTACCACTTGTATTTATATATAAGAACAAGCACACAACTACCGCTTCTCTTTGTAAGTTCAAGCACACACTATTGAACTGGACGATTACCGGAAGTTCCTTCTAAGCAATGTCGTTAACTCTCTGTTCCATTTTGTTTGTCAGTATAAACTGCATATACAATATTAATGTTATAAGAACAAATCAAACTGAGGCGTCGAAATCGAAAAACATGTGCTAATATCCAAGAAAGTTACTTTCCTCACCTGATACAGTCTGGCAAACAAGTTAGTCCCTTACAACCTTACACTTGAAACTTTACCGTAGCAAGTGTAAGGACAAAAATTAAACTATCTAGAGGTTTAGTTAGATGTTCATCAAGCTGATTTGTGAGACAATCATGTATTCTGGATCAGAACAATCAAATAAGGATAACATTTCAAGCTAATGAATAGGAATCACCTATGTTGCTCGGACTTCTCAATATTGTTGCCGTCGGATTCTCCGAAAATCCTCTACTTTTGGAGGATCCGAGACGCACCTGGAAATATTTTCAAAGAGTCCGAGTAACGTAGGGAATCACAATGATAAGGGCAAAGAATTATATTAAGATCAGTTGTACAAATGAATCTCACACTTTCTTCATATGAGAATCACTGAGGACTTTTTTCAAACACTTATAGGATAGAAGCTCAATTGATTGAGGAGTATTCTCAAGCACCTACAAGATAAAAATTTAGTTGGTTGAAGGATTTTCTCAACCTAGTAAAACAAATCACCAACAAAAACATGAAAATAGAGGAGCGCTGAGAAGGAAAATAAAAATTCAGAAATACGTGCTAGCTAATGAACATCACATGGAACTGTTGTTAAGTCCAATATTTATGTTTTAGACTTTTAGTCATCTGGAACTTTAAAGAAAGAGAGACCTCAACAGTCTGAACCATACTTCAAGTTTAGTTTATTGTCTAACAACATAAATAATCCAGTGGATCATGATACTGAAAGGTAAAAAGGAAATAACAAACATGAAGTTGAAAGAGAAACAGGCATCATTAATAGGTGAAAAGGAAGAAAAATCCAATGAATACAGACCCAGCTCTTATCTGATTAAGCCCGTCATTCGCATGAACCAGCAGGTAGCCTCGAGACTCTGGAGGAGCTGAAGATAAATTGCAATGAAAGATAATCAGCATAGAAATATCATATACATTTGATTAAAGAAAGAACAAAGCTACTTTGTTAAATTGTGTTGTATGGGAACAAGGAATTACTTACATGTATATAATGGACTTTTTTTGTGGCATGCATATTCTGCTAGACTGACATATGCTCATATTAACGGGCAAACATTAATGGTTAATTAAGTCCATAGATCAGAAACAGCTAATCCCGTGTGTATGGTCCAATTCCTCATCTCTACAATTATAACATGCTGTCAATTATCTCTAATACACAATACTTCCAAAGCCTTTAAACCCGATAAGTCTGGCAACGGACTCGAAAATCCGTTGGAATGCAACCAAACCTCCTTTAACAATGTCATGTTTTGTAAAAAATCAATTCTTCCACTAAGTTTCTGCCCATTTAACCACAAAGAATCAAGCAACAACCTGGAAAAACTCGTATTCAAAGCCAAATGTAAGTTTACCAATCCAGGAAACTCATCAGGACTTAAAAAGCTAGGAATTTTTCCAGTAGCATTAGCTGAATTTGCTGAAAAGTTCTTAAGTAAAGAAGCATTTCTAAGGCTTTCTGGACTTCCCAACCAACAAAAGGGTTGTTATCAATCTCAACAGATTGTAATAATGACATATCAGTAGAAAAATCAGCAGGAATTGAAGTGAAACTATGGTTTTTTTTTGGTTTGTAACAAAACTGGGATTGATGTCGATTTTGTAGTAATGAAAAGCACAAAGTGCCACAAAATGCAACAAAAGTGTAAGCCAATTTAGTCGTAAGAAATTAAGGTGATGAAATCATGTTCTTTTTTCAGATGTAAGCATTATATGTAACACCTACGAGAAATATTTCAACAAATCACTAGATAACAGGAAGCTACAAATAGAAAAATTAATAATTGAAAGAGCTTGCTTCATTGAAAAATTTTCGCAAACAGGTAGAGAATCAAATATTGAAGAAGGCATTAATAACGTCATATACTTTGCGAGTAGTTCAGATGTAAGCCCATTAAATACAATTACATTCAATTAGTCAGCTCATTTATTAATTCTCTACAGAATCATTGAGAACTTCTTGGGTGTACACTTATGTTCCTACCAAGCATATTCTTGTGATGCTGATGCATCTATAAATTCTAGCTTATAAAAAAAAATCAATGGAATGAAAGTGGAAAAGGAAGCAATTGAAGTTGCAGTCACTTTGCATAAACATGATAATATAATTACACGGAAAAACTCAATAATTTTCAGAAACCAAGCAATTGATTTTACAAGACAAAAATAAATAACATTCACAAGTGCAAGGAATATTTACCTCCAAGAAGCCATTTGTATCAGTAGCGACAGCTTGCAAAGCTTTCTGATTGTAGTGAAACACACAATGAATGACTATGTCAAGTTAGTTGGACAATATGCCAGGAAAACAGCTATAACCATTCTTTTTATTGCTTGAACTTTCTAAGGTAGCAACAGTCATTCTCTGTAACAGTTTCTAAAAATTAGAGATAGTGAGAACAGAGGACCTACAGAGGAGAGCAGGAGCGTAACGGTAAAACCATTGAGGAAGTGGTATAAATTGATAAGCCAGGCGGTCACTACCCAGCTGTCCAAAATAAAAATCCACGCGTTGAAGGGGCAGTGTAAGCAGTCAGCCAAAGAACTGCATTGTAAAACATCTGATGAAGAAGCAGTAAAAACTTAATTATTAAAAGACCAATATACCCTCATTCCAGGTAGGTATGATGAGCCCAAGCTGATCTAATTTGTGGCATCTGTATAACCTCATCTTTAAATTCCAGAAATACCCTTCTGACCCGAAGCTCCTCTCGTAGCCGCTTATATATTAGTAGTAAAGTAATAGTAAAGTAAAGTAATGTGTGTGACTATATTACACCTTTAAACTAGGTACATAATAAAGAATATTAATTTGACCTATAAGTTAAAAGAAGTAATAATTGAAATGCTAGTCTGATAATACATCATAAATAAAGTAGTAGTAAAAAAGTTGGTCCTAAAGATAAAATATCACATTAAAACTTGATTGAATTAGTCAATCATTTGGTTTGCAGGGAACTTGTAAGAAAAATACTGCACAAGTAATTTCTATCCATTTTGGATGTTTGCACTAGTTTACTTGTGCAGTATTTTTCTTACAAGTTCCCTGCAAACCAAATGATTGACTAATTCAATCAAGTTTTAATGTGATATTTTATCTTTAGGACCAACTTTTTTACTACTACTTTATTTGTGCTTTATAAATTGAGGACAGAGTATAGCACATTCATGTGCATTTAACAAACTATCAATTATGAACTGATGACATCTTTTTAGGAGCAAGCTCAATCAAATTTTAGTGCTCCACGGGAAATCTTAATGGCTATATGCAGTGAAGATTCAGTTAAAATCTTATCTCACCCAACTAATCTATAGGACATTAAGAAGCTGGAAAATTTCAGACCACAGTGAGCTACAACATCTACAATTATCCTCAACAATAAAGATCCAAATTGGACAATTTACAAAGCTAAAATGGACTCCCCTGCTTCATTTCATAAACCAATGAAGAATACAAACTGTATTGTGGTCTATTGATCTATTCAATCAGTTGCATATCAGTATCCTTCTTAGGTTAATGGTTGTTCTTTCATTCTTTGATAGCACATATTCAATAACAGATGGTTTTTGAACTTGGTCGACTGGACGCATTCAGTTATTGACGCAATTACCGAGTCACTAATACAACAACATACCCGGTGAAAACCCACAACGTGGGGTCTAGGGAAGGTAGAGTGTACGCAGACCTTACCTCTACCTTGGTAGGTAGAGAGGTTGTTTCCGAGAGACACTCGGCTCAAGACAGAGCATAAGCACAAGCAAAGCAAAAGCAAATCAAGAGAAACGGTAGGAAAAATTTAAAGCAGTATGAAAATACTGGTATCAAAAGCTAATACGCCATGATAGCGTATTCCAAAAAAGTAAGTAGTAACTAGCGTAGGTAAATAAGCTAAACAAAGTACACTAAATGACACATATCAGTAAAAAACAAGCTACGGGAGATTATAAAGCAATATTGTGCCTATTAGTATGATAGGCTAAACAGGCCTACAATAATAACACTACCACTACCAACACTACCACTACCAGTTTGAAAGCATAAGTAGGACTACGCTCGACTACCCACTACCCTTCCACCCTAATTCGTATACTCCACAACCCCCTATCTAAGGTCATGTCCTTAGTAAGTTGCACCTGCGCCATATCCCGGCTAATCACCTCTCTCCAATACTTATTCGGCCTACCTCTACCCCTACTGAACCCGTCCATAGACAACCTCTCACACCTCTGCACTGGAGCATTTGTGTCCCTCCTCCGCACATGTCCAAACCATCTCAACCTCGCTTTCCGCATCTTATCCTCCACCAAGTTCACTCCCACTCTATCCCGGATATCATCATTTCTAATCATATCCCTCCTTGTATGTCCGCACATCCATCTCAACATCCTCATCTCCGCAACTTTCATCTTTTGGATGTGCGAAATCTTGACTGGCCAACACTCCACCCCATACAACATAGTCGGTCTAACCACCGCCCTATAGAACCCGCCTTTAAGTTTTGGTAGAAAGAAAAATAAATTTCAAGTCAGATAAGCTGAGGCATTGTGCCTTGAAATGTCAGCTCCGCCTCTTGGGATCACTTCCAGGTAGTTCAAGCCATCCCAACTCTTTCCATATTCAGCTCTTTGCAAAGCCAGATGTTAACCTTCATAAGACTATGAAAGAACAATCTTCAATTTGCAAAGTACATCTCTTGAGCACCTATTGTATTTCAGTACAAAGATTTCCAAACAAACGCACAACTAGACAAGGTATACGCTAGTAAAAGTTATGAAATGCTTCCAAACACAGGCAGAACAGAATATCGGGAGACACATGGTTTAAGCTTACCAGTAAGGCTAGGCCAAACTAATTTACACACAGAGCAACTGTTCACATGCTTCAAATGGTTATCAAAGAAGAATGAATGGTAAGAAACAAAGAGTAAGGATTCAGCAAAGTGTTTCAAAAGATAATCTTTTGCTGGTTCAAGAATCTAGGTCCAGATGCACGCCAATGTGAACTATTCTTCAGTGCAATATATACTCATCTAGCACCATTCTCGTAAAAATGAAAATTAAGAAGAGGTAAAAGATAAGAAAATTAAGTTAAAGAAAGTAAAGAAAGGCCAAAAAAACTTTTATGTTAGTGTTTTCGAGAAATTTCAGGACCCAAACTACTAGGAGTATTAACATATGACAATAGATAGATCCCCAGGAACATAACAGTCTTGAGTACACAACTACATCAAAAACCTAAATGGAAAACAAAACCTGTTTCTTTCCAAGACAAACAGAAAACAAAAACCATATTGAAGTTTGCCTTTTTCCATGCTTCATAGCAGTGTATGAAAAGCGCAAAAAAGCTCTAAAGTCCATTGGGGTTTTAAGCGCAGAGCACAAATAAAGTGTGGGCTTTAATGAAAAAAGGTGCAAAGGGAGAAAAAAATACAAATCTATAAGTTTAGTTCAAGACTAATAATTATAAGCATGAACACAAATACATGGACAAAGAAAATGAACAAAAAAATATGATAAAGTGAAATATCAATTGTGTAGTGTCGTCTCTCCATGAGACGATCATTGCAAGGAAAAGTATGTCTTAGATTGTTGATGACGACACTGAAGTGCACATTAAGCAACGCTAAGCGCTCAACATGTTTTGAGCCTAGCGTCAGGGCTTAAGTGCGCCTTTGACAACACTTCTTCATAGCTACAAGGAAAAGGCATTAAACAACACCCAAGGATGTGACCTAATAGTCAATGAAGTGGCAGGGGAGCCATGAGGTCTCCGGTTCAAATTCCAAAAACAAAAAATACTAGGCGATTTCTTTCCATTTGTCTACGCCAGTTACCCAAATACCTATGCTGGAGAAAGGTAGTAGGTACCCAATGGACTAGCTGAGTTGCATATGTTGGCACGGACACCGCCGTCATAAATAATTTGGAAGTTAGTTAATGTTCCATCAGTTAGATAACTCCTGTTATATTTACAATTAATTCAAACACATAACTCCTGCCATATGTACAATTAATTCAAACACTCTCCTGTGTATTTCTTAACATGATAAAAAATACATAAAAAGATCAAACGACTTCTCAAGATCATAAGGAGCATTTGGAGAAGTGACAAATCACTAAGCAAGATTAAGAATGCCCATGAAATCATGAATAAGTAAAACACTTCAGACGATTCAGAATACCAGCAATGGAGGTCAAACGACAAGTCCCTGTTCTATAGCTTTCTTATGCCACTTCAAAGTGCTCTCTAATGTTGTATAAGCAGCAACATCAGTCAAACTCTTGCTCTCTATTGCATAATCAAAAACTTCATAAGCTTCTGCTACTCTGCCATTCCGACAGAGCGCTCTGAGAAACGTTCCATAAGACCCCGTTTCAAGCTTCATACAATTCTGCTTCATAACATCATACAGTTTCATTCCCTTATCCAACAACCTTGCCTTACATAGCCCATGAAGCAATGTATTATATGTGCACGAATTAGGCGCACAGCCCCGTGCTTCCATTTTCTCCAACAAAGCCACCGCCCCTAATGGATCTCCTTCTCTACACATCCCATTCATCAACGAAGTATACGTTACTGCATCTGGTATATGGCCTTCTTCCATCATAACATTCAAAAACTGCTTAGCATCTTTCACCCTACCCGACTTCGACAATCCATAGACCAACGTATTATACGTCACAAGGTCAGGCTTTACTCCTTCCTCCTGCATTTTCTTATAAACACCTAACACTTCACCGCCTTGACTTAACATACAATAACCCTTCATAATTGTATTATAAACATAGGAATCAGGCTTATAACCTTCCTCACTCAACACCCCTAACAATTGAGTCGCCTCCCTAAGATTTTTACAATTACAAACATTGTCAATCATAATTGTATATGTAACAAGATCAGGCTTTATATCAAAACCCTCCCTCATTTCCTTAATAAAGTTATTCATAGTACTCAAAGGCCTGTTCTTGCATAGATGCCTAACAATAAAATTATAAGTATATGTATCGGGTGGAGAGTCTTTGGAGGAAAGTTCTTTTACCAGTTCAATGGCTTGCTCTTCGCGGCCCAAAGAGCAAAGGGTCCTCACAGCAATATCTGTTGAGAATTTATTTGGAGGGAAACCATTGGAGGTCATAAGATTAAGTACCTGATGAACAGGGGTTAAAGAAAGGTCAACTGACTTGCAAGATTGGATAAGGAGTACATGGTATGTAAACCTGTCAGGTGAGAAAGGAGGGTGAATCTTGATCATGTGATTAAGGAAAAAGATTGAATCTTGAAGAGTTGAATTGGTGGAAAATGATTGAAGGATTGCATTATAGAATTTATTGTCTGAAGGGATGTTGTTTCTGGTATTGGAAATGAGAGAATTGAAAAGGGTTTTAGCATCTGAAAGAGTTGTTGAATCGAATGCCACAATTGATGGGAGTTGGGGTTCAGTATTTGATGTGGGTTGTCTTTTCTTGGGTGAATGCGATTTTTTGGGATAATAATGGGGTTTTGAGGTAGGGGGTGGGTGAGGAACAGAGATGGAGTTTTGATGAGAGTGTTTACAGCAAAGTTAGCTGACCTTAAGGAGGGTGGTAGTTTCCCCATCTTCTTCTTGTTATTCAAACTCTTTCAGTTCTTCTAAATTAGGGTTCTGCAAGGGTTTATCATTTTGAGCTTAGGTAGGTACACCGTAATACCAAGGGAGGAGAACTACAGAGTGAAGATTTGAGCGTCTTTATTGGGACTTGGGAGACAGAGATTAGGCTTTAGCCCAGGAATAGAACCAAGCGCGAGAAGCCCCTTGGACTGCGAATGGCCCATGTTTCAATTGAGAAACTGGCACGGGAAATTGGCACAAATGTGCTTATCCTTATCTTGGCTAGTCTTTAATTTTTCCCAATGTTTTAAATTTTGTAATTTTGTTTTTAAGTCAATAATATTACAAAGAAATTGTCTCTCCCATCTCACATAATCTAAGATTCTCTTTCATTCATCTTATTCCCCAATCTTATTTTTTAACTGTTGGATATTACAAAGGTGGCAGGTAACGGGAATTACAAGCAACTGCTAATATAAGAATTGAAATTACAATTCAACTAGAAATCTGAAAAATTACAAAGATGAACAAGAAAAACTTAAAAACTGAAAAACTGCTTTTGTTTGCTTGCCGAGTCGAGTCGTGTGCACTCTCCCCTTAAGACAATATTGCCCCGTATGTATCCTTTATACGTCCTGGACAATTCGTCTCCCAAGATAAAACGGCAATGGAACACTTGAGCAAAGGAAACTCAAGAGCTACCTTGAAGAATATTGAGCAAGAAATGATGCAAGGAAGGTGTAGGAAGAAACTGTTTTGCTTGTGTATTTTCGTGTATATTGCAAGTATATTTTCTGTGCACCTCAACAATGGTGTAAGGGGTGTTTATATAGGTGAGGGAGGGTCGTTTAACGCCTCCATAACACCATTATTGGCCAAATAATGGCCATTATGGAGGTAGTAAAGTCACCAAAATAAATGGTGAAGCCAAAATAAATGGCTGAATTGAGTGCTTGGAGTTTCTGTTCTGACGTCGAAATTCTGACTTTCGAAAACTTCGGGGACCAAACCGTACATCTTGAAACTTCGGGGACCAAACTGTACATCCGAAAGAATTCTCGGTCCAAATCCGTACTTCGAAACTTTTGGGATCAAACCGTACTTCCGGCAAAGTTTTCTAGCCCAAAAAGATAATATCGAAGGCCCACACCGTGACCGTGACCCGTGACCCGTGACCCGTGACCGTGACCCGTGACCGTGACCCGTGACCGTGACCCGTGACCCGTGACCCGTGACCCGTGACCCGTGACCCGTGACCGTGACCGTGACCGTGACCGTGACCGTGACCGGACGGGCGGCGGCGGCGGCGGCGCGCGTGTGGTCTTTCCTTGAACCGAAGCACATCTAGGTCCTCCTCCTTTAAACACATGGGATACCCCTTGGGGTCCCAAACCCCAAACCAATTTCGAGTCTTATATACACAATAATTCTTTCTTCCTCTACCGATGAGGGAGAATTGAACACAACACCACACTTTCCATGCTTCAAACACCTCACTTCGTGAACCAATATCTCTTTCATTTCTCAATGAAATTTGACGATTCTTGGCCTACGATTATCTACGTACTTAGTAGATCATGCATGTGTGAAGAACCGGATTCTCCAACATACGTAACACTAGTGTTTAAGCCGTTAAAGTTGATCGGTCGCAACTCCCGCCAAAGGCAAATTTCCAACAATCCCCTCTTGAAAGAGATTTTGGCGCACTCACATGGTGCCTTTTTCATTTCCAAAGCAATATTTCAAATGACCGATGTTGCATAAGGAGAGGTAGCATCGCTTTGAACCTTCCATAGTTGAATACCATCGGACTTACTTACTGGCGCGGTGAACGTGATGTCTTGAACCGTCAGTGTTTAGTGTAAGCCAAGTCAATGGTACCAACACAACAAATTCCCTTACTCTCTTCTTCGTAATGTTTTGTCCGTTTTGGCCATGGACAACGTCATGGATTCTTAAGTGCGTTCATTTTGAGGCGGCCGTCCTCGCACTTAAATAGGTGGTCTCCTACAAGGTATCCTGCTATACCCCACTTCACAAGTGTTAGGAACCATTAAAAGTTTCCCAAAAACCTAACCTCAACTGTTGAGGAGCATTATAGGTTTTGAAAACTTAACCTTTACCCACACTGCAGATAGCACTTAAAGTCTATCGCGGGAACGGCTTTGGATTTGGTGTTTCTTTTCAGAAATCACTATCCGAAGTGCTCATACTTCCACCGAAGCGATCACCTGAACCTTTACAACTTAGTTTTCCCATTGAACCAAATTACTGGGATCTCCAGCTTAGTAAGGTTGGGTTACCGCTGTATTAGTCCTTATATTTTGGGTTTTAAGCCCATTCCCCTAGACAGGCAAGCCATCTGATCTTTGGGTAAGTAAGCCCTTTGTCAATGGGTCTGCTATATTATCCTTTAACTTGATGTAATCAATGGATATTATACCCGTGGTGATCGCTTGCCTAACGGTCTTATGCCTCGTCGAATATGACGAGACTTGCCGTTGTACATAGCATTCCGTGCCCTTCCTAGAGCCGACCGACTCGTCGCAGTGGATCATTACCGAAGGTACGGGTTTGTTCCAACACGGAACATCCTCTAAGAAGTCATGAAGCCACTCGGCTTCTTCTCCCGCTTTGTCTAAAGCGATAAACTCCGATTCTATTGTGGATCGGGCGATGCAAGTTTGCTTAGAGGATTTCCAAGACACGGCCCCCACCACCAATTGTAAATACATACCCACCGGTGGACTTGGTGTTCTCTATATCGGATATCCAGCTTGCATCACTTTGTACCCCTCTAGTACAAATACATTTGGATATCTCGAATAGTGTAACCCATAATTTAACGTGTATTTCGTGTATTGTAATACCCGATTCAACGCCTTCTAGTGGTTATCACTCGGATTACGGGTGAACCTAGCCAACTTATTGATCGCGTAAGCAATATCGGGTCGGGTGCGGTTTGTTAAATACATCAAACTACCGATCACTGTGCATATCGCTCCCGGTATACGGTGCACCAAGATTTTTATCAAGCTTTTGATTTGTATCTATTGGTGACTTTATCGGTGACTGTCTAACATCTCGAACTTTCTCAAAACATCCTCGATGTAGTGAGACTGAGATAAGACCAGTCCGTCAGACGTCTTAGAGATTTTAATCCCTAAGATGACATCTGCGATACCCATATCCTTCATGTCGAAGCATTGTTTCAACATGTTCTTAGTCTTTAGGATTACCCTAGGACTGCTTCCTGTGATTTAACATGTCGTCTACATACAGGCATATCATGACAAATGAGTCAGAGTTACCTTTCGTGTAAACACATTTATCACACTCATTAATGGCAACCCTTTCGATAGTAGAGTACTATCAATTTTTTCGTGCCATTGTTTCGGGGCTTGTTTCAGCCCGTACAGAGATTTGACAAGTCTACAGACTTTCTTATCTTTCCCTTGAACCACATACCCCTCAGGTTGGTCCATATAAATTTCTTCTTCCAAATCACCGTTTAGGAAGGCTGTTTTAACATCCATCTGGTGTATCTCAAGGTCATGCAAAGCTGCGATCGCAATAAATACCCGTATGGATGTCATCCGGATACCGGGAGTAGGTATCAAAGTAGTCAAAGCCTTCTGTCTGCCGATAGCCCTTGACTACCAACCTGGCCTTGTACTTGTCTATAGACCCATCTACCTTGTATTTCCGTTTGAGTATCCACTTACACCCCAACGGTTTATTTCCCGAAGGAAGATCTACCAACTCCCACGTATGGTTATGCAGAATGGAGCCTATTTCACTCTCAATAGCTTCTTTCCAGAGCGGTGCTTCTGGAGTTGACAATGCCTGAGCAATTGTCCTAGGTTCATCATTAACCATGTAAGCTACAAAGTCGGGACCAAAGGATTTATCCTTCCTGGCCCTTTTACTTCGCCTTAGATCCATCTCTGGAGTTTCCAAGTTCTGAGAATCTGGAACACTAGATTCCGGATGTTCAGCCGCCTCGAGATTCGTTAGATCTGAACCATTCAGATACGGGCAGTTAAGGACTCCCAGTTCTTGAGAGCTTTGTGCATAACTTCGTTTGCGAGAGGTTATGTCTTTCTCCTTTCTAGGAAAGGTACTTTCAAAGAATAGTGCATTCCTTGATTCCATTATTGTACCCTGGTGGATATCTGGAATATCTGACTTATGCACTAAGAAGCGATAAGCACTACTGTTATTTGCATATCCGATGAATATGCAATCTACAGTCTTAGGCCCAATCTTGACCTCGCTTTGGCTTGGGTACTTCAACCTTTGCCAGACAGCCCCACACCTTAAAATATTTGTAGGTGGGTTTCTTTCCCTTCCATAATTCATATGGGGTTTTGTCCTTACCATTATGTGGGACTCTGTTAAGAATCGTATTAGCGGTAAGGACGGCTTCTCCCCACATGTTTTGGGGAACACCGGAATTGATAAGCAAGGCATTCATCATTTCCTTTAATGTGCGGTTCTTACGTTCCGCCACACCGTTTGATTGAGGTGAGTATGGAGCCGTCGTTTGATGAATAATGCCTTCTTGGGCACAGTATTCCTCAAAAGGCGCTACATATTCTCCCCCTCTATCACTACGAATGGATTTAATCCGTAGGCTAAGTTGATTCTCAACTTCTGCTTTGTAACGTCGAAACGCTTCAAAGGCTTCATCCTTACTTTTCAACAAGTAAAGGTAACAATACCTTGTGCTATCATCTATAAATGTCACAAAGTACTTGTTCCCCCCTCTAGTTTGTGCAAACTTCAAATCACATATATCTGTGTGAATAAGTTCTAGAGGAGCGGTATTCCTTTCGACGGATCGAAAAGGAAGCTTAGTAAGTTTTACCTCTACGCACACCTCACACTTATGTTGAGGGTTTACGTCGATAGAAGGCAACAACTCCATCTTTACCAGCCTTTGAATAGACTTGTAGTTTACGTGTCCTAATCTATGATGCCATAAATTAGAAGACTCAAGCAAATAAGAAGAAGGTTCAACTTTATTTCCTTGACGCAATACAGACATGGCATTCACTTTGAAGAGGCCTTCACAGACGAAGCCCCTCCCCACAAATGTGCCATTTTTAGTGAGTACAAACTTATTTGATTCAAACACTAGCCTAAAACCAGCATTAACCAATAAAGGTCCAGAAACTAGATTTCTTCTAATCTCTGGGACGTGCATCACTTCCTTCAGAGTGAGTTCCTTGCCGGAAGTCATCTTCAGGACCACCTTTCCAACCCCTAGCACGTCCGAGGAAGCGTTGTTGCCCATGAACAGCTTCTTGTCGGAGACCGGAGTGTACGTGGAGAAGGCATCTTTGTTGGAACAGATGTGTCTTGTTGCACCTGTGTCCACCCACCACTGCATCAGATTCTCAACCAAGTTGGTTTCTAGCACCACGGCCGAGAGATCCTCAATCATGTCATCCAGGAGCGTGTCCTTGACGACGTTAGCTTGAGCCTTGCCTTTCGACTTGGCTTTCTGTTGTTGCTCAGTCTTGAGCTTGCGGCATTCCTTGATCCTATGACCAGGTTTCCCACAGTGATGACAGTTACCTCTGAACGTCTCCGCTGCGGGGGCTTTGCCGTCTTTGTGGAACTTCCGCTTGTTGCTTGTTTTCCCTTTGGCCTCAGCCAGATTTGCCTTTGCCTCAGCATGTTGTCTACCCTTTGGCAAGGTCTTCTTATTATCTTCCCGGATTTGCAGTTTGATAACAAGCTCTTCAAAGGTCATCTCCTTTGTCTTGAGTTTCAAGTAACTCATAAACTCATTCCATGAAGGAGGTAACTTTTCAATCAGTGATGCAACCAAAAACTGCTCGTTTGGCTTCAGTCCTTCCAAATCCAGGTGATGTAGAATCATTTGGAATTCCCGGACTTGGGACATCATCGTCTTCTTGTCCACCATTTGGAATTTTAGAAATTTCCCAACGATGAACTTCTTAGTACCCGCATCTTGTGCGTTGTACTTCTTTTGCAGTTTTTCCCACAGCTCTTTAGCAGTGCCAACGGTAGAATAGACCGTGTAGAGAGGGTCTCGCAAGCGATTCGGTAGATATAGTTCTTGCACATGAAATCGCTATGATTCCACGCATCACGAACCATCTTCATGCCGTTAACGACATGGATACCAAGGCCCCCTTCACCCGTTTGAGCGGGTGAAGAGTCCATTTCATCTCCAGCTTGTGGAGGATCTTCCGTAAGGAACCGGGCCATGCCCATAATTGTTAAGTAGAACAGCATCTTTTGCTGCCATATTTTAAATTTTGATCCCATGAACTTTTCAGGGCGATCATGGTGGTGTGAAGAAGAGGATGGAGCTCCAACAGTCGGGAAGGCAGCAGTGTTACTGCCTTGAACATGAGCAGCCGCAGCAACAGTGAAAGCGGTGGAGTTACTGCCTTGGGCAGTGGCGGGGAAGGCAGCAACGTTGCCTCGAGAGGCAGAAGCAGTAGCAGCAACATCGATCATATTTCCAGCCATGTTATTGCAGTTACCGTAAACAAAATATTGTCTTAAGTTGTTGGATATTACAAAGGTTGCAGGTAACGGGAATTACAAGCAACTGCTAATGTAAGAATTGAAATTACAATTCAACTAGAAATCTGAAAAATTACAAAGATGAACAAGAAAAACTTAAAAACTGAAAAACTGCTTTTGTTTGCTTGCTGAGTCGAGTGTGGCACTCTGTCCTTAAGACAATATTGCCCCGTATGTATCCTTTATACGTCCTGGACAATTCGTCTCCCAAGATAAAACAACAAATGGAACACTTGAGCAAAGGAAACTCAAGAGCTACCTTGAAGAATATTGAGCAAGAAATGATGCAAGGAAGGTGTAGGAAGAAACTGTTTTGCTTGTGTATTTTCGTGTATATTGCAAGTATATTTTCTGTGCACCTCAACAATGGTGTAAGGGGTGTTTATATAGGTGAGGGAGGGCTGTTTAATCGCTTCTCCATAACAGCCATTATTGGCCAAATAATGGCCATTATGGAGGTAGTAAAGTCACCAAAATAAATGGTGAAAAGACCAACGGATTTGGCCATTATAGGAGGAGTAATTCAGCCAAAATAAATGGCTGAATTGAGTGCTTGGAGTTTCGTTCGACCGTCGAAATTCGACTTTCGGAAACTTCGGGGACCAAACTGTACATCTTGAAACTTCGGGGACCAAACTGTACATCCGAAAGAATTCTCGATCCAAACGTACTTTTTGAAACTTCTGGGATCAAACTGTACTTCTGGCCCAAAAAGATAATATCAGAAGGCCCACAGCCCATGACCCGGAACCCGACCCGGACCGGACGGGCGGGCGGCGGCGGCGCGCGTGTGGTCTTTCCTTGAACCGAAGCACATCTAGGTCCTTCCTCCTTTAAACACATGGGATACCCCTTGGGGTCCCAAACCCCAAACCAATTTCGAGTCTTATATACACAACAATTCTTTCTTCCTCTACCGATGAGGGAGAATTGAACACAACACCACACTTTCCATGCTTCAAACACCTCACTTCGTGAACCAATATCTCTTTCATTTCTCAATGAAATTTGACGATTCTTGGCCCTACGATTATCTACGTACTTAGTAGATCATGCATGTGTGAAGAACCGGATTCTCCAACATACGTAACACTAGTGTTTAAGCCGTTAAAGTTGGTCGGTCGCAACTCCCGCCAAAGGCAAATTTCCAACATTAACAATAGTGAATTTCAAAAGCTCTTAAATTATTTGAGTATTTTGAGTACATTACTAGTCACAGAAATCAACTCCGAAGATGGCAAGTACGGCGGCTCCGGCGATGGCGAGTACTATGACGGCGGAGGATGCTAGAGGCCATGAAATTTGCGGACTCAGCGGGCGGCATGTAAGGTGATCAGAACAAATCTTCAAGACTTAGAAGTGAGTTCGTCATTGCCAGTGCCGGAGACACTTCTACCGGCGTTTAGAAGAGAGAGCGTTTGCAATTAATGGGAAACATTAACAATTACATTTGTCCTTTCTCATGCAAATCAAGCCAAAATATTTGAGAACCCCTCTAAACTGAAACTTTGACAGGTTTTATTTAGCTAGCATTTGGTCATTTCTCAAAAATAATCTGTTTTTTTTTAATTTAGGTGAAGTTTTTTTATTTTAAATATATTTAGTCATAATTTTTTAAAATAAAATTCACTTTAAAAAAAAACATGACTTATACCCATAAATTTTAAAAATATCAAAAATATTCAATTGTATCAAACAGACATACTTGCTAATCCCAAATTATTCTCGGATTCGCTTCAGTAGTAAACCATCCAGTAAAGATCAATACATTGTTAGGATTCTTGCCATGTATCCTAGAAAGAGATAATGGTTGAGATTCATTTGTTGCAAACAATTTTTTTTTAAAAAGATAGGTTTTTTCTTAAAATGTGATTATACTTGCGAATTCAAACTCTACCTTAAGACATGTAAACCCTACCTTAAGGCAAAATTTTCCTTTAGGCATAAGGCAAACTATTATAAGGTAGAGTTTGCAGACAAATTCTACCTTGCCGATAAATTCGACCCATTAGAAACTTTTTTTGTGATCTCCATTTGGTGTCTAAGATCTGCGTACAACTCGTCCTTTTTTTTTTGCACGAATTTTCCTTCATACAGATTTTTAATTTTAACCCCTCAAATTGTAGGTCTTTACTTTTTGCCCCTGCTTCTCATTTAATAAAAAAAATTGGGTCAAAGTATCATTATTCACTGGTCTACAAAATCAGAGATTCTGGGGATCACAGAGACAATGAATATGTTGTTTTCTTACCAAATAAAATTTCGCAAGGCATAAGTTTAGAAAACGTTTGTCTTGTCCGACATAAGTTCAGGAGGGATTAAATTATCCAGCATAAGTTGTGAGATAACTAATTCGCAAGGCATAAGTTTATAGTAACTTTATCTTGTCCGACATAATTTCTGTATGAATTAACTTTTCAGGCATAAGTTATGTAGTGCTGAGCGCATTAGTTACTACACAACTTATGCCAGAAAATTTAATTCCTATGGAAATTATGTCGGACAAGGCAAAGTTTTTAAAAATTTATGCCTTGCAGAATTAGGTGGGTAGGTCGAATTCTTTTTTTGTTTATTCGATGTCAGGGGTATTTTCGGCCAATTTTTTGTTACTTAAAGTATCGAAGGGCAATATTAAAGACCATCGATTTGAGGGGCAAATATTAAAGACCTCACCCACCCTCTTCAGACTTCATTTGTGAAAATATATTGGATATGTTATTGTTAGTAATCTGGTGTTTACTATTTGTTTTAAGAACCGACTAATTAATTAGGATTCACACTGGACAGTTTTATTTTGTGGGTAAGCTCTCCCTACCAAAGATAACTTCTTACTCAATTTATTTGGATTTGAACTCGTGAGTTAAGTTTAAAAATGTGGAGTACTTATTTTCCCATCACAACTTTAGGTTATAACCCAATAAGAAACTCAATACAAGAGGGTTGTACCTTCAAGTTGGTGACGACTCATGAGTTGGGACTTAGGGTCATAATGATAAATTAGTGACCCCAACTCTAATACAAGGTAGACGTGGGAAATAAACTAAGGCTGGCCAGTGGGCCGGGTCGGCCCAGTTCGATCCCACCCCGACATCGCCCCGGTCCCACCCCGAACCAGACTTTTTTTAAAAAAAAAATTGCGGTATCGGGACTCGAACCGAGACGGACATGGTCTCGTCCTGACGCATCCCGACCCGCCCCAATCCCGCCAGGCCCGCCCCGGTCCCGTCCCGCCCCGATCCCGCCCGAAGCCTCCTCTTTGCAAAAATAACCGTTGCACCAACGACCATTTTACATTTTGGCCGTTGTGCAACGGCCATTTTTTGCCGCCCCCTCCCCCAACCCCCTCTACCCCCTTAATATTTATTTTTAACCCATATGTTATTATATTTACACTTTAACCCAATTTTCCAACTATAAATACCTCATTTTCTCTTCATCTTTCTCACAAATCTTCCTACAATCTCTCTAATCTCTAAATCTATATCTCTACAAATCTACATTGTCTACTAAATATTCAATTTTATTTATTCATTTGGGAGTGAAGTTGGTAACTAGCTTGAAGATCTTCCATCGAATAAAGTTTCAACCTATCGATTACACGTCGGCGTTTGGTACATTCGTTCCTTCATTAAATTATTATTGTCTGTTTATTTTATTTAGCGCACTTAATTTCGTTTACTTTAATTATTTATTAGTAAAAGTATAAATTTATAATGAAAGGATTTAAACGTATGATTACGGGTAGGGGTCATGCTTCTTCTAGTAGGGGTAACAAAGGCAATGGTCCTATTTCTAGACAGAATCATATTCCTACACAAGATGATTTTGTTGATACTGAACATTTTCCTACAATACCATTAGATTTAGACGAGGAGCTATTTTCTTAAACTCAAGAGGACTTTAATTTAGACGATGATCTAGATGATACACCCACTAATGTAGATGATAACACATCCACTAGTGCACCTTCAACTGAAATGCCTCTTATTCCCCCTAGTATGAGACGAGGTCCAGCAAAACGACCATTAAAATCATATGCATGGACATTTTTTGATAGGGACGTAGAGAATCAAGTAGCTAGATGTAAAATTTGTAAAGATGTTTTAAAATTTAAAACTGGAAAAGGTCACGGTGGGACGAGAGGTTTAATGAGACATGTATCAAGAGCTCATCCAGCTAGGTATGCCCAATACGAGGCTTCAAAACCGGATGCGCAAACGTCCGCTCCATAGGGACAAGGTTCGCATACTGTTCCGGACCAAGTACAAGGTCAAATTAACCCTATGACGGGGGGAATTGTAGGCCCTAAATACGATAAACATAGAGATAGGGAAGCAATAACAAAATTAGTTGATGTGGAGGGTTTGCCTTTTTCATTTCCTTCATCTCCCGGTTTTATTCATTACATTAGAGATATGTATAATCATGCTTTTAACGATTTTCCTATATCAACTATTAAGAGTAAGGGTGGCCAGTGGGCCGGGCTCGGGACCGGTGGGCCGGGTTTGGCGAGATCGGGTCGGGACTGGGAAAAGGGCGAGATCGGGATAAGCGGGATTTGCCGAAGTCCCGCCCCGATCCCGATCCCGTCGGAATCGGGCCGGGTCGGGTTGGGATCCCGCGTTTTTTTTTTGCACTTAATTTAAAAAATAACATATATATATATATATATATATATAAAACTCAATAATTAAACAATATAGTGTAATAAAAACATCCCAAGGCTATTTTTGTGTCTCTTATATTATTTAATAGACATATGATTTTTTTTGTAATACAAATACAATTGTCAAAATTACAACTTTGTGGTGTTGTTCAAAAGTTGCAAATTACATAGTAAAATTGCAATTAAAAAAATTACATTCTGAAAAAAACCTGTTCTAGTTTCTTGATAATTTCATGTGGTTCTTCGGTTGGAATTGGTATTTGTTGGTCAAATTGATCCACGTCGCTTCCACCACCTTCGGATAAGATTTCGTTGTAGTTTTCGTCTTCTTCTTCGTTGATCTCCGGTTGACCGCACCTTCTCCGCTCCGCTCGTATCCAATCTCTGAATAATACTATAATCTCCAAGCTGTCTCCGACTAATGAGTGTCTGTGGTCTCCTATTTGATATCTGTCGGCGAAAAAGCGCTTTCAGATGCAGTTGATGACGCTTGAATGTTCAAAACATCTCGGGCCATCATTGAAAGTGTCGGAAAGGTCTTCTCATTCCCCCTCCAGTATTTCAGCAAGTCTTCATGTCCTTCTTCATTGAGAACTGCTTGGTACGGTACAGAACCCTGCAAAACAAAAATATCAAACTCACTAATTTGGTTAGTAGCGGTACGGCCGCACATTCTATTTCTGAGGCTTTCAATACTAGCTGCAGAAACAACATGTCTTTTGTGAGGTTGTGTTGAATAAGAAGAAGATGGTATGAAAGCCGGTAGGTTACTAGCACTTTCTTGTTAGTAAAACCTATATACTTTTTGCATTGGTCTTCTATGCTAGACAACACTTCTTCTTTAGTTTGTTCAATAGGTGGTGGGTGATTTGGATTTTTGGGACTCGGAGGTGGTAGTACTTCTATACAATCGTAACTAATTTCAATAAGTGATTTAGTATCGTCTATTTTAATAGTCGGATTTAATACATCACCAATAATATAAATAGTGGGAATATGAATAAAATATTTTTTATTTTGATAAACATTTTTTTAATAGCTGCCATATAAGCTGATTTTTTCATATATTCACTAAGTAATAAAAATATTAGAGCTATATAAAACAACATAGTTGAAATAGTAGGATAATATATACCGGAAAATTCTTTTGTTGCTTGAAAAAATTTCTCTAAAAATACAATAAGTTCGGAAATTTTTACCCAATCGCTATCTACAACCATATCAGCTGGATTTTGATTATGAGAGTTAAAAAATAAAGTTATAGGTTTTCTATAATCATAAGCAACAAGTAGTTGCTCGTATAAAGAATTTCACCTAGTGGGTACTTCTTCTGGAATTTTTCTATAAGGTAGTTGGCAATCGTGACAAGTTTTTTTATATTCTTTTCTTCGTTGTATTCTATTATTTTTAAAAATAAAGTTTATAGAAAATTGTATTTTACTAAGAATGTCTTCAAAAAGTGATAGACCATCCTTTACAATTAAGTTATATATATGGCACACACATTTTATATGAAAATGATCTGGAAAAGATGGAGTTAAACTATTTTTTAAAATTGTAATAGCGTAATTATTAGAAGAAGCGTTATCTAATGTAATAGTCATAATTTTATCGGTTATTCCGTAATAATCGCACACTTGATAAAAAAAAAATATGCAATAAAAGTACTAGTGTGCCTATCATCTATATATCTATACGCTAAGATACGTTTTTGCATAGACCATTTATAATCTATCCAATGACAAGTTACCGTTAAATAATCATGGCCGTTAGTACTACGACCTATATCAGAAGTGATAACCACTTTGCCATTAAAATGATATAATGAATAACGTGAATACTGTTGATATTCATGTGCGAATTTAAATACATCTCTCTTAACAATTGATCTAGGAAACCCCTTAAAAGCAGTATTGTACATATCTCTAATGTAATGAATAAAACCGGGAGATGAAGGAAATGAAAAAGGAAAACCCTTAAAAGCATGATTTACTGCTTTTGTATAATGTGATATATACTGCTGTATATTCAGTGTATATCACAGGTATATTACCTTATTTAACAGGCAGGACAATTGGCATCGTTGCGATGCAGTAGCATTCTCTCAAACATGTCTTTACTAACAAGAGATCCAACATCTTGTGCCAATGCTCCTGTCAGAGACAAGACACTAAACAAAACCACTGCCCAAAACATAATCTTGTTCTTAGTTAAACTTATACGAAGTTGTGTGATTTGGGAGTGATGATAGGTTTTGGTATTTAAAGGGAGCAGAGTGAAGGGGTTGGTAGACTTTTCAAAATGAGTTTTAAGGAGAGATCATTGTGGCTGCTTATTCCAACACTTCCACTTATCTTTGAGTGTCATATTTGCTTCCACAACGGGTCACATTAGACATATTATAATCGATTTTGGATGAATCATTATGGACAAAGTTGGGAGGAAAACACTTAAGTTAGTCTTGGTAAGAAATTGCTAATGTGTCTAGATTTTGAACCCTATTAAGTCGAAAGATGTCCAGACACGGCGTCCCAGATTTCCATCACCTTCTGATGGACAAAGTACAAGACTACATTTTCATGTTTACACTAGCTAACTCGTGTCGATCTAGTTTTCGTGCTTGGACTAATCAACAGGGAAGTGTTTTTGGTTTTTTATTGGATTAATGGGCGTAAGTGTTGAACATTAAGATTTAGTTTTTCTAAAACACATTTCAGCTATTTCTAGCAGGAGTATTATCATTGCCGATGGACGTAGGCATGAATTGCCAAACCACAAAAATCTCGGCGTTACTACTTACTATCTTATCTTATTTCGTCATCATGTTACAATCAAAAGTACCAATTGATCATATCCGTGGCTTGACAGATGTGTATTCTAAGTTGGACAAACATACTATGCCAAACATGGATTACATAAGCTGATTTGAATATTACTCTATATAGATCATTCATACATCCAGCCTTTGACAATTGATGGATTATTTCCCGGTAAGTGTTGCAAACGAATTATGGAATGTGTACTCTGTTTCCATTGTTGAGTCATGAGTGCTTAACAACAGAAAATACTTACTCTCACAGTCTCACTGATATTTATGCCAAACCAATCCATTTAACAAAAAAAAAAAAAAAAAAAACACACAACTTAGAGGGAGAATACAATTACAAACACAAGCCTTGCATTCATTGTTTGATATGAACATGTATAGATAATCTTTTTCCCATCAACAACATGGTTTAGTGCACTAATTGAGACTGAACTATCATTTTGGTAAAGGAATGAGATAGAGTGATTCAGTCCTTTCAAGAATAAACTAATTCTAAGTTTTTACTATTTCTGTACCAATTAGTCTCATTCTGTATAGATCACAAGTAAAGAAGGTGTGCATATAAAAATTGATTCCAAACATCAGGAACTCCAGGGAGGCACCAATGTATACAATCTGCATAACTACTTGGATTTGCCAATTGCTCTTTGGTCAGAGGATCCCAGTGTTTTCTATAGATCGACGAATGACCTTCCTTTCTATATTCAGACAGTTGAGTAATGTTGAGCAACTCTACTTTGAGACCACTCTTCTCATTCAATTTTTGGACGGCCACTTCCACCAATTTCATCATCTCTGAATCTGATTCTGATCCCCAATACTCTAAATTAGAAATTGGCTCGGTTTCATTGTAGCAATTCTGACCATTTGCCTTACCCCAATCTTCTCCCCTGCCATATTATGTTCAAATGCTTATTCATTAAATTAGTTGTTCTGCGACTCAGTATGCGTAAACTCATAAACTAATTGAAAGTAAAAAATTCAACTAGTTGTATACAGCGTAAAAAGCAAAAATCAAGAATATAAGATGATTCATGACATGATCTCATATCACAGGAGACTTGTTCCTACATGGAGCTTGACATCAGCTCCAACTTATTTATACTTGTTTTCTTTGACTAGCCATCCCAGCCTTGTTTTCAGTTTAGGGAAAAAACAAAGAATGAACAAGACATTCTGCTTTCATTTGAAAATTAAATATTAGGGCATTCAAAGATGCAATTAATAAATTTCTTTTAGAAAGGGTTGTTGAGGGCACTGAAGTTGTGAAGGTTCTTCAAGAATGGCCAAGCATTTGTAAAAATGATGAGTTCATTATACTGCTTTAGGAATAGCTTCACTGGCAAGAGTATTTGTCTAGACTACCATTTATCTCCTAATATGTCATATTAATTAACACATCACTAATTTGAATAGTAAGAGCATATTGAGATAAAATAAAAAGTACTCCATCCATAAATGACTTCTTGTTTTTCTAAAACGTCACACAATTTTGAAACAAATTCAATTTGCTAAATCTACTACTATTTGGGACCGGAAAAAGTAATACTCCATTATATACCTGTTGTGAGTAGGTGACATGCTAACAAAGAAAACTCTAGTCTTGGTGCGGTTAACATGAGTATCCAACCAATCTGCCCATGTTTGAAGCCCCAACTCGTATGTACGCATCATCCCCAAATATTCATACTTTGCATTTGCACTTTCAAATGATCCCCACCTGAAATTACACAATCTCTATCATAATTAATGAACATCTTATACCTAAAATCTTGAAATTAAGAACCATATTTTTCTTATGAATGGCCAAAGGTTGCAAAGATATACTCACAGAACCTTCAAATTCAATCTCCACCATAAATAGGAATTAAACACAAGCACATCAGCATCTTTCCAAATTCTGGCATGCTTCTCTATCGAATTGACTCTCACTATGCGCTCGTCCACACGATGATACGATGGATCATCGCAATTTGATTCAACTAACAATGGTGCCCAATAGAAATCAATAGTAGCATTGTATTCCTTCACCAATGTTCAAAAATTAAAACTAATTAGCAACTGCAATCAAAGTTCAATATAAAGAGCAATATGGCAATTTTTTTAAACTTACAATAGCTTTAAAGGTGACCAAAGAGCCATTATAGTGAACATATTTGAGATGATTAGGAATTTGTAACTCTAATATGCAGACCATTGAAACCCATTGATTCCTATTGAGTGAATCTCCCACATAAACAACTCTTTTGCTCCTCAACTTCTCCAACATCGTCGTGGCATTAAATCTTTGCAAAAATCAAGAATTACAATCAAATACACAAGAAAAAAAAGTACGAGAAATAGAAAGAAAAACTGAATAATACTGTATGGATCTAGTAGCTTAATTGGTTAGCTACGTGAACTTTTACATTGTTTGTGAGTTCGAATTCCCGCGTTATAATTTCATCCCCGTTTTCCCTTCCCTACCCCTGTGTAACAAGAAAAAAAGAAAATTTGAATAATACTGTACCTTGGAAGGTCACAATCATTGGGTTGCCATTTCCAGTAAAGATAATCAAGATTCTTTCTGCCATATTTCTGACAAGCCATTCCATCATCCATGAAAGAACAATTTGTTCCATTATAAAGAGGTTGAGATTGGTTATCAAATACCCATTTGCCAGAATAGGAATTACAGCTAGATAATGAGTGCTTTTCGACTAACTTTGGAGCTTCACTAATCCATCTAGACATAGACAAAACCGTAATGACTAGAACAGCAGTGATAATTGCTATGAGCAACTGAAAACTTAACTGAATACCCATTCCCTTGTTTTTTAAACTAGTGCATAATATTGGTCTTCCATTCATTTTTTCCCCCCTGCTTTTTCAGGCTTTTGGTTTGGGTTTGCGGTTCGTTCTTTAAAAATGGTGGGGGATTAAGACATGATTGGTGGAGATGAAAATGGGGAGCTCGTCAAAGAAGCAACCATTAGGCTGATTAATTTCGGAGTGATTTGGGACCAGCTGCCTTTTGTCTCTGCAGCAATAACAAATTCCGTACTAATATTTACTTTATCATTCCCAATTTATTCGACATCCTCTTATGATGCCTAAAATGAGCATTATTTCAATCAATCAAATATGGAAAAAAAAAATAGGCACTCCTTCCCCTCTATTTCCCTTTTATTATTTTTTACACGTCTCTTAATAAAATATTAATTAAAATAATAATTTGATTAAGTTATTCTTACTTATTTTTAAACTCAATTTAGTACTATTCTTCCTTTAATTACATTAACTTCTCCACATTTATTAAAGTAATAAAAGCAAAGATGAAGAAATGAATTTTATTTTTTATATTTTTTAATAATCAAAACAAATTAAATAGATGGGAGAAAGTAACGGTTTTCTAAACTTTAGTGGAGGCATAAGCAAGATCGAGAGGGGCAAGTGCTTTTGAACTTTATTGAAAGCAAAAGTAACTCCCCAATCCAAATATACAATATTTTCTAAGTGTAATATTAATCTGTATCATTTGATTTTAACTTTTTCTTTATTAATAACACGGTATTTGATTTTAGAGTATTTTTCTGTTCGATTTATTAATGTTAATCCTTCAATGGGATGGGATCAGTATAAGTAAACATCAAAATTGACTCAATTTTGTACTAAAACGGTTAGGGCTAATTTGGTCGTTGGTTAGAGGATGTAGAGCTTAGTTATGAAAAATTTAATTACCCAAAGTTTAGTTATTCAGGTATATGAGTTATTTCATATTCTACTTTGAATAAAATAAAATATAATTTTTCATAATTTTATACATATTTTATTTATGTGAAATATTAAAATGATAAATAAATCATGTATTTGGTGTGCTCAATTTTATACAAAGCAACTAAAAGCTATCAACCATGATATTAGTTATGCTAGTTTTATGATAAATCTCTTGTACACTAAAAATTTATTTTCTTAATTTAATAGTACCTATTTAATATGATTTTTAGATTACGTAAAAACTAATTTATCTAAATAAGGTAAATTTAAAAAGAAAAAAACAATTAATAATTTTTAAATTGTATAAACAATTATATATTTTAGAAAACATTTAAAAGCTAAAACATTACAATAAGAAGGGAGTAGCAAAGAGCAGTATTTCATCTAAGCTACTAAATCCAAACGACACTAACTATCGTTTGGACATCGATTTCATTATTTCATCTCCTTAGATAAAATTAGCGTTTGGACATGCGATTTAATCTCATGTTTTGAGATGTTAAATCATCCAAAAATGTATGATTTGGGATTCCAAATTATGATTTTAAAATTTTTAAATGTAAAAGTTGACTCATAAGTTTATATTTTGTAAAAATAGATCCATAAGTTAGTGGGGGTGGGGGGGGGGGGGGTGGGGGGATAAGTGGGGTAAGGGAGATGCTAGGCTGAGAATAGAGTCTTGGAACATTGAGACTTTAATGGGAAAGTCCATAGAGCTAGTTTTAAGATTCTTAAGAATATGAGGATTAATATAGCATGTGTCGAGGAGACCAAATGGGTAGGACCTAAGGATAAAGATGTGGACGGGTTTAGGTTATGGTTCTCGGGTAGGTCGAGATATAGGAATGGGGTAGGCATTTTAGTAGATAGTGAGCTAAGGGATTAGGTGGTAGAGGTTAGGAGGGTCAATGACAGGATGGTGTCGATTAAGTTGGTAGTTGGAGGGTTCACTATGAACATTATTAGTGCTTACGCGCCGCAGATGGGCTTGAACGAGGAGGAGAAGAGGCGTTTTTGGGAGGATTTAGACGAGGTGGTGGGTGGTAACCCACCCACTGAGAAGTTATTTGTAAGAGGAGATTTCAATAGACATATTGGGTCACTTCCGGGGGGCTATGACGACGTGCATGGAGGCTTTGGTCTCGGGGACAGGAATGGGGGAGACGTCTCACTTTTGGAGTTCGCTAAAGCTTTTGGGATGGTGATAGCCAATTCGAGGTTCCTGAATAAGGAGGAGCACTTGGTGACTTTCCGTAGTTCGATGGCTAAGACTCAGATAGACTTTTTACTTTTAAGGAAGATTGATAACGGTCTTTATAAAGACTGGAAGGTTATTCCGAATGAGTATCTTACAACCCGACATAAGCTTTTGGTGATGGATTTGGAGATCAAGATGGAGAAGAAGAAGTGGGTTGTGGATGACAAGCTAAGAATCAAATGGGAGAGTTTGACAATGGCTAGTGCACATGAGATATGGGAGAGGTTGATGGCCAAGGGGCTTGGGGGAGTAGTGGGGATGCGATCGGTATATGGGATAAGATGACCAGTTGCATTCTGAAGTGCTAGAGGTATCGCAGGGTAGCCATGGTGGGCATCGAGGGGACTGGTAAAGTTCAAGAGAAGGTGAAAGCAAAGAAAGTGATGTATGCAAAATTGGTAGAAAGCAAGGATAAGGTGCAGAAGTGAATATGGAATTATATAAGATGGCGAGTAATGAGGCAAATCTAGCAGTTACGGCGGATAAAATGGCGACTTTTGAACACATGTATGTGGAATTAGAGGAAAAAGATGGGAGATAAGAAGTTGTACATACTAGCCAAAGTAAGTGAGAGGAGGACCCGTGACTTGGATCACGTGAGGTGCATCAAGGACGAGGATGGAAAATTACTGGTAGAGGACACACTTATTAGACGGAGATGACAATCTTACTTCTATAAACTCTTGAACGAAGAAAGAGATAAAGACATTGTGTTGGGAGATCTGGGGCAATCTGAAAAGTACTGATATTTTGAATATTGTAGAAGTATTAAGGTTGAGGAGGTTAAGGGTGTTGTTCACAGGATGTGGAAGGGACGAGAGATCGGGTTTGATGAGATCCGAGTTGAATTTTGGAAGAGCGCATGCAGGGCAGGTTTGGAGTGACTGATTGTGTTGTTTAATGTCATTTTTACAACGACAAGAATGCCCAAAAAATGAAGGTGGAGTACAATGATTCCTTTGTACAAGAACAAAAGTGACACCCAGATTTGCAACAACTATAGGTGTATCAAGCTGCTAAGCCACACATGAAAGTTTGGGAAATAGTTGTGGAGATGAAGGTGAGAAAAGGCGTGTATATTTTCGAGAACCAGTTTGGATTCATGCCGGTCATTCGACTATAAAAGTCATTCATCTTATTAGGAGGTTAGTGGAGCAGTATAAGGAGAGGAAGAGGGACTTACATGTGGTTTTCATCGATCTCGAGAAGGCATACGACAAAGTCCCTAGGGAGGTTCTATGAAGATATTTGGAGGTTAGAGGTATACATGTGGTGGGCGGTCAGGGATATGTATGATGGAGCCAAGACTAGGGTATGGACAGTAGGAGGAGACTCGGAGCACTTTCTAGTGATAATGGGGTTGCACCAGGGATCAACTCTTAGTCCATTCTTATTTGCCTTGGTGATGGATGGACTGACGCGACAAATTCAAAGGGAGGTGCCATGGTGTATGTTATTCGAAAATGACATAGTCTTGATTGAGGAGACTCGTAGCGGAGTGAATGCTAAGCTAGAGGTTTGGAGACAGACTCTGGAGTCTAAATGGTTCAGCCGAGTAGGATCAAGATAGAATACTTGGAGTGCAAGTTCAGTAATGTGAGCGACCATGAGATAGGCGTGGAGGTGAGGCTTGGTACTCAGGTCATTCCAAAGAAAGGAAGTTTCAGGTATCTCGAGTCTATTATCCAAGGAAATAGAGAGATTGATGACGATGTCACACATCGTATTGGTGCAGGGTGGATTAAATTGAGGCTCATATCTGGAGTCTTATGCGATAAAAATGTGTCACCAAAACTTAAAGACAATTTTTATAGGGTAATGGTTAGACCGACTATGTTGTATGAGGCGGAGTGTTGGCCAGTCAAGACTTCGCACATCTAAAAGATAAAAGTTGCGGAGATGAGAATACTGAGATGGATGTATGGGCATACAAGGAGGGATAAGATTAGAAATGATGATATCCGAGATAGAGTGGGAGTGGCCTCGGTGGAGGATAAGATGCGGGAAGCGAGGTTGAGATGGTTCGGACATGTGCAGAGGAGAGGCACAAATGCCCCAGTGCAGAGGTGTGAGAGGTTGGCTATGGACGAGTTCAAGAGGGGTAGAGGTAGGCCAAAGAAATACTGGAGAGATGTGATTAGACGAGATATGGTGCAGGTGCAACTTACCGAGGACATGACCTTAGATAGGGGTTGTGGAAGACATGAATTAGGGTAGAAGGGTAGTAGGTAGTTGAACGTAGTCCTACTTACGCTTACATACTGGTAGTTGTAGTATTATTATTGTAGCCCTGCTTAGCCTATCATACTAGTAGGCGCAATATTATTTTATAATTCTCTATCATTTGATTTCTTACCTCACATTTCTGCAAGAGGTTGTTTCCACGGCTTGAACCCATGACCTCCTGGTCACATGACAACAACTTTACCAGTTACTCCAAGGCTCCCCTTCAATACTTCTCTTTTTGTTATGTTCTTTCGTGTACTTTGTTAATCTTATTTACCTGCGTTAGTTACTGCTCTTTTTTTTCTTTCAAAAATGCTTTATAATGATCGTTTCGCTTTTGTTACGCTCATTTTCATACTGCTTTAACTTTCTTGTCTGGGTCTAACCGTTTCTCTTTCTTTTGCTTGTGCTTATGCTTTTTTTGGGCCGAGGGTCTTTCGGAAATAACATCTCTTCTTACCAAGGTAGAGTAAGGTCTGCGTACACTTTACCCTCTCCAGACCCCACGTTGTGGGATTTCACTGGGTATGTTGTTGTTGTAGATCCATAAGTTAGTAGATATATTTACCAATCATGTTTACAAATGATGTTGTATCAATTATCAATTGATGTTATATTTTTTTAGAAAGGTCTTCTAGTAGTGTATTAATTTTGTTATGAACTATGACTTGCTCATTTGGTAAGATTTTATAAGAATTATGAAAATTTTGATGGTTTTCATAACTTGTGGAATTTTTATATCTATAAGAAAAATAGAACTAAAAAATTTAAATTGCACATCTAAACAAAACTTTAACTTCAAATCATCATAATTTCATCTCTTAATTTCAAATCATGTCCGAACGGCTCTTACGAGTTGAGAAAATGCAACGAA
This sequence comes from Anisodus tanguticus, assembly GCA_034509755.1. Lineage (NCBI taxonomy): Eukaryota > Viridiplantae > Streptophyta > Magnoliopsida > Solanales > Solanaceae > Anisodus > Anisodus tanguticus. Next base: position 14,681,414 of record CM067544.1, read on the forward strand.
GATAATAGTTGGGCAAGTAGGCCCCACGTGACATGATTGTCTTGGAGAACGTAATGATCACAAAATTCAAAGGGTGGACTTTCTCTGAAATAATGGGTAAGGTGCAAATAAGAATGCAGGGAGGACAACCTCTCTATGCAAGCAAATTGATTGAAATTCCAAAATTACCCTTCTATCTGAAATTTATGACATGTAACACACATGTCGATCCTAGGATCATTACTCACATTTATATAATAGTAAAAAAATGTATTTGTTATAAAATGATAGCAATAGCAATATAAGACAAAAGATGTAGACAAAGAAGTAGAGATGAGGAGTGTACAAAATGATAGCAATAACAATATATGACAAGAGATGTAGACAAAGAAGTAGATAGGAGGAGAAGACTTTCGTCTTATTTCAAGTGTATGTTTTTTATCCTTCAAAGGTGAATAACATCTCAATTCATAGGATGAAACCACCCAATGGAGGTTTAAAATATTAAGTGCCCAAATTAATAGGTACATGTAACCACCCAATGGAGGTTACAATTATTAAGTGCCCAAATTAATACGTACATGTAACATACAAAAGGTTAGTGAATGTGTATGGACATCCATACAAAGGATATGTATTTCATAACACTCCCCTTGGATGTCCATAGATAATGTGTCTTGTTAAAACCTTACTAGAAAAAACTCAGTGGAAAAAATTCTAGTGACGGAAAAAGAGTACACATTTCTAATAATACATATTTTGGTTGCCTCATTAAAAACCTTACAAGAAAAATCCAGTGGGACAAAACATTATATGGAAAAAAGAGTACAACATATATTAACTCCCCTTTATGAGAACTTCAGTCCAAATGCTTGAGTCTTCGTATTTCAATCTTGTGCACCATCTTCTCGAAAGTTGCCGTTGGTAGAGACTTAGTGAACAAATCAGTCATATTATCACTTGAATGAATCTGTTACACGTTGATATCACCATTCTTTTGGAGCTCGTGTATGAAGAACAACTTTGGTGAAATGTGCTTTTGTCCTATCTCCTTTTTCTGAATCCTCCCTTCAATTGAGAAATACATGTTGCATTATCTTCATATAAGGTTGTGGGTATTTCAAACCACATTTACTTCCAAGCGATTCAAATAGGCATAACATCAATTGGATTTATTGACATTTCTTCATTTTTTTGAGTTTGCGGCTCATTGATTTCTTCAAGAATATCAGGATTGATCAAATTTTGCATTTCTTTATGAGATTCTTTCTTAGTGTCATCTTGACCATTTATTTTCCTTTTTTAGGATTTCGATCCTTAGAACCCAATGGTCTATCACGCTTCAGGCGTGCTTTGGACTCATTTGCTATGACACTAGTAGATAGTCCTACAGGGACATCAATCCGAATTGGGACATTCTTTCCAGGGATATGTGATTTGGTAATCCCTTTCAAATATGTAAATGCGTCTGACATTTGATTTGCTATAATAATCTTTCTTGCTCACAAATAGAAGCACGTGGATCAAGATGAGACGATGATGGATTTTTCCATAAAATTTCCCTTTTTATTTCATTATTCTCTCCCCTAATTTTGGAAAAATTCTCTCATCAAATGGACAATATGCAATTGATCTTATTTCAGTATCTCTGTGTAAGGAAGAAATTATATCATGCTTATAGTTATAGCAAGATAAATAAATACATCAATTGAGAAAATATATAGTACTTCAGGACAAATCTAATTTTATCATTTCAACTTCTTTTAGCAGGTAGTCTACTATTTCGAAAACTCTACAAAATCTCCAATCACATTCAAGTCGGCAACTTGCACAACCTTATGAAAGATTTCGAATATCATAAAGGGAAGATGTTAAACATAGTCATCTTTGTACCCTTCATCAATAAAAATTTATTAAGGTAATTTCAGTAAATCAACCTTAGTTCATTTAATCCGTTCAAGGATTACAAACAAGTTTTTTAATAACTTGTATATGCTTCAGGCATTTTGAATCATTCAAAAAAAAATCCATATAATTTTATCACGTGAGCCATATAGACTAAGACAATTTTCATTTACATGACATCTTCTAATGTCAGGACTGTAGGTCTAGCAAATTTACCAAGATGTATCTACTTGGTAATTATTCCTACATCAATATGCTTTAAGAGACATAGAATTCAGATCATCATAATTTTATACAATATTGCGCACTATATTGTATCAAATATATCGTCGATGAGATACCATTGTATCGGTTTGCAATTAGACACAACTTACTGAGATCTTATCACTTCATTGTTTTTTCAGGTACTTGAATCTCGTATGAGGTTTTATGAAGTGTTATGTCGTAGGATCTTCAAGAGCACATTGCCTCCTTATTATAATCATTTTGATCATTTGCTCCTCACATTTTTCAAGAATTATTGCGTTTAAAACCGATTTGTCTACCATGTTTCACGCATATTGTAAACCCTATCCTTCAGGGACATTTAGAAATATCCTGCAACAGGAATATAAAATAGTTGGGTCAGCAAATGCTTCTAGCATTTGACTTGAATTATCGTTTGAACGAGGATCATACTGGTGATAATTCACAATATATTTCTTAGTTGTTTATTCTCTCTACCCTTATGTTAGAAAAACTAACATACATTTTCGCCTTCTTTGGAAAATTCATCTGTGTGCATCGTGGTAGATTCATTAATCATAGACCGCACAACAAAATTATTAGATGAAAACATTTGATTCCTGACCTTGAACCAATTATGAGGGGAGAATTTATCATAATTTATTAGTCTGAAGCATACAAATGTCGGTGTATGCAATATATCATATTTCATATCAACACATGAAGCTTTGTTCTCATTCGCAATGGTTTAGCTATTTATCGGAGGCATTCAACGCTAAATCAGCTTGAATATAAACCAGCATTAATAAGATGAATTATCTTGATTCATAATCTGAAAATTGTGCTCTCAACTCAATTATTTTGAGCAATCATTTTTTGCATATGTCAAACTGCGGGTTGACAATAAACGCACATGTGGCCGTCTTATCGATGCATCTATTTAAGACACCACATAACAGGTGAACGGGCCCTTATTCACCTTTTATATATTTCAGAATTTAGGGAATTCAATCCCAATATTAGCTGGTGTAATCAACTTATCATGAGAATAAGCAAATTAATTCTTGAAGAATCTTTTAGTTCTTCAATATATCCCGAATACAAACTTAGCACATCAGATTTAAATCATGACAACCAAAATTGTCACGTCAATTGATAAAATTATTTATATTAGTAAACTTCAAGTTTACCATGCCATGTGCTATCTGTTTTAGTAAACTTCTGATTTACTATGACATGAATTATTTTTGTGTACCAATAAACTTCTGGTTTACCATGACATGATTTCATCATGCTTATATTTGTGTAGTACAATCTGAAGAATAAAGAGGGTAATCATTCACATACATATTTCTTACCCACTATGATTTTGAAGATATTTAATCCACCGATTAATTATAGCTTCAATATGATATCCTATTTACTTGAGTAAACTTCGGGTTTACTACAACTTGTGTTTTGATCATAACAATTTCGTATATTACAATTTAGAACTAATTACATAATTGTATATGAGATTTTCAGGAGCCTCTAATTTATTCTCCATAATCACACATATTATTTGGACACTATTAGTGCCATGATCTTCTAGATAAATAGTTAGCTCTTCTGGAGCACTTGATCATTAATTTTGTACAACCAAATATTGTTTAGATACTGCTGATATCATAAAAGAAATTATAGTTAGACACTACTGGTGTCATGAAATGAATAGTAATTAAATGGACATTTAAACACAACACAATATATAAATTCTAAACTTTAGTATTTTAGACATCTCCTTCAGGGAGAATACCATTAACATTCGAATATTTATCATCAAAGTTGCGACAGTAACCATAATATATCAATGTAGTTATAGTAGATAGTATTCTACACAATTTGTATCCTTTTGCCTTAGAATGATACATAATAAAAGTTTTCAAGATGATTTGACGTGCGACAGTTACATGGAACAATGACCTTCATATTACCACAAAATAACATTTATATCATTTGTTATTCAATCTCTGTAGGAGGTGTATTGTGGTATTTCTTCATTCATTTCGGGGAATGAAACATGTTCATTTAGATGCGCTTTATACATAATTTCAATAGCTCATTATTTCACTCAACCACAAGAAAACACCGCTTCAATATATTTCTCAAACATTTTTTCGCTTGTCAAAAATCATACCAATACTTCTAGACCATCAAAATACATATAAAATCATTCCTTCGTTATTTTGCCACCTTATATAACTAAAACTAAAGCTTGCAAGAAAATAAGAAAAACCTTTACATGCATTATAAACTCACAACATATTTTGGGGAGTAAAAGAAGTAAATTTTAAAGTTGAACCCTTTTGAAGATAAAATTCAAAACTTTACTACTGGGGAGTAAAGTTTAAAGGTTTACCACTTCGTGAGTAAATTTAAAGTTCTACTACTTCGGGGGTAAGGTTCGAAAGTCTACTACTTCGGGAGTAAAGTTCGAAATTCTACTAATACGATAGTAAATTTAAGAGTTTTACTACTTCGGGAGTAAAATAAATTTTGAATTCACTACTTCAAGAGTAAATTTCAGATTTACTATTTCAAAGTTCTACTACTTCCGGAGTAGAGTTCAAAGATTTATTACTTAAGGAGTAGAGTTTAAAATTTTCTACTCCGGGAGCAGATTTCTGAGTTTGCTACTTCGAAAGCAGAATTCTGAGTTTACTAGTTCGGGAGTAAAGCATAAAATATTTAGAATATTTTTTTCTCAATTATTATACTTCTTCTGGAGGTGAGTCGTGATAACTTCACAACCAAATGCACGTTCGTATATATAAGCTTTACTACATATTGTCACATTCACTTCAGGGAATGGATCTATACTTATAACATTTATCAAAAGTTCTCATTCTTCGGATTGGAACATATCTCAACGTGCCTTAACCACATAAAATTATAATAGTTTAGAACCTCTTTAAAGGTATTGCTACTTCATGAAATCGAGGCATGTCTATAATATAGAGAATTTTCTCTAACATATCATTAGTTCTAGCCACAACGATACAAACAAAATATTATTACTTCGGGTGATCATATATTTCTTGCCAATTCTCATTTACCTATTAAGGGATATGAAATTAAAATTGTAATCCCTCTTACTAGTATTGTTCTTCAGAAATAAATTTAAGGCATAAATGATACAGAACCAATTAGGTTCCCTCAGATCTGATGAATCCAACAAAATGGATATCTACCAAAATTAAAAACATGTGGAGTAATAATTTACTCACCTAACTTTCGAAGCAATTGCTGCTAATGTAAAACACTGGAAAATCTACACATCTTTGAAATATGAACTGTAGCACTAAAAGCTCATATGTCTAGTGTTAAATATGATTTGATATTCATCCAAATTAATAGAAAACACTATCCGGAAGGATCATAAGTTCTTAGAAATGAAGTGGATAAATATGTTAAATACTTGACCAAAACATGATGCTTGCAAAATAATCTAGCAACTGCAACATAGAAACTTACGGCAGAAACAATATAATCAATCACATAAATAAGGGTGCTAGGTGTCCATACCTCACATGGGTAGTCTTTTCTTTAAAAGTACACCTACCTTATACGTCTGAGCCTTATACGTAACAAAGACCAGAGCTTCTTTGCTAATATCATGACATCTTGGTGATAATCCTTCACAGTGTAATTAATTGTAGTTGAAATAAAAACTTAAACTCAAAATGGCAGAGTTTCGTGCTAATAACATGTTATAAAATGATAGAAATAGCAATATAAGACAAGAGATGTAGACAAAGAAGTAGAGAGGAGGAGGAGTGTTATAAAATGATAGCAATAGCAATATAAGACAAGAGATATTGACAAAGTAGAAAGGAGGAAGAGACTTTCTTCTTATTTCAAGTGTATCTTTTTCATCATTCAAATGTGAATAACATCCCAATTTATAGGATGAAACCATCCAATGAAGGTTACAAATATTAAGTGCCAAAATTAATATTTATATGTAACATACAAAAGGTTAGTGAATGTGTATGGACATCCATACAAAAGATATGTATTTCATAATAGTATTCCTTTATTTCTTTTGTTTTCCTTATTTTCTCCTTTTATTAATTTTTATTAATGACTTTCGATTTAAACTTTGAGCAAATGCATATTTTAGATATCTCTCTGTGTAAGTCCTAAATACGCTATTCAAGAGTCGCACACGGCTGCTAATTGATTTAGAAACTCTTAAGTTTTATCAGAAAGTCTTACTTATGCATTGAAGTATTCTTAACTCAAGTAGCCCCCATAAATTACTGACTGATTCTAACAGAGACTATAAAAAATATGTCATAAATTTGATTCTGAACATTACGTATGATAATTTAATAATTCAGTACGTCCCATTCAAGTGTGTTGCTACACGACTTGGTCAATTTGGCAAATGTCATTAATCTTCACTATTCAAACTTTTGACAACATAAAAGATCCTTTCTTTGAAAGAACAAATGAATCCAATTACATTCTTACTATTTTTGTAAGAACTAGTCACATTCGAGATGGGTTACAAGTAAAGAAGATATACATGCAAAAATATTCCAAACATCCGGAACTCCAGGAAGACACCAATGTGTACATGTGTACAATCAGCATAACTACTAGGAATTGCTATTTGTTATTTGTGATAGCGAATATATTATCATATATTCGCCATATATTCGCCGTATATTCTGTAATTAATATTAATGTGTAATTATGTAAAATAGAGATCCTCATTCAATTAGGATTTATCTTGTACACACTATATATATTTGCATTAATGAGAAAGATTCCCCAAGGGAGATTAATACAATCTAACATGGTATCAGAGCGACTCATTCCAATTCTATGCTCACTAATGTAAGGTCCCCAAATTATGTCATCCACGCTCCAGTTAATGGGGTCTGGGCGTGCGGGGGAGTGTTAACAGTCCCACATCGGAAATGAAATGGAAACATGGACTCCTTATATGTACTTGGACAATTGATAGCAAATCCATATATTCGCCATATATTATGTAATTAATATTAGTGTGTAATTATGTAAAATAGAGATCCTCATTCAATTATGATTTATCTTGTACACACTATATATATTTGTATTAATGAGAAAGACCCCCCAAGTGATATTAACACAATCTAACATGGTATCAAGAGCCAAATCCTAAAAACACCTAAACCTAAGTCGTTTCCCAACGACCGCCCCCCTACTCCTTGGCCGGTGGCTTCCCCACCACAAACCCTAATTTTTTTTTTCGTCCCAACCAACATTCAACCCCTCTAATGGCTTCCATGGCTACTCCCACCTCTCCCACGGCTTCCTCCTTCTCCACAGTCGTCACCCACAACGCCCCCATCCACTCCCTCCTCTACTTCTTTCCATCCGGCATTTGCCGTCACCAATATCAAGAACTTCATTCCCTTAGTTATTGATCAATAAGATGGTCAATATTCTTCGTGGGTTGAACTCGACGTTTCCTTCCATCGCCCTATCGAGGTCGATGAAATGACATGGCACCTACTTGACGCTATCGTCAAGCAGTGGATTTATGGCACCATCTCTAAGGACTTACTTCATACGATTATGAAAAGTGGAGCCTCGACTCGTGAGTTATGGATACGGTTGGAGGAGATATTTTAGTACAACAAGCATACACGTGTCGTGTACCTGGAGGAACAATTTAATAATACACGTCTTGAGAATTTTGCCAACATTTTGAGTATTGTAAACAATTAAAGTTAGTTGCAGACCAATTATCCAATGTGGGGACACCAATTTACGAAACAAAGATGATTCTACAACTAGTTGCTGACTTATCGAAGGGTGAATACTACACTCTAGCGACTATGATCCAACAAGTCGATCCACTACCCAGTTTCAATAGGGCCCATTCACAACTACTATTGGAAGAAAGTCGACGTGCCAAATAGGACGAACATAATCAAAAGGCATTGGCAGTTGAAACTCCGACAACAAACGCCACACCCGCCGACCAATAACCACTGCCGGATAACCAACAACCGCGACGGTGGTAGAGGCGGCAAAGGCCGCGATAATGATAGAGGCGACAGAGGTCGCAAGCATGTGTGATGAGCAGGCCAACAGTCCTAGGCTAACCCGAATTTCCAGTGGGCCAGCCCTAGCCGCTGGCCGAACCCAGGCAACTAGGCCTCGCCCCCCTGCCTTTTCCTACAACAGCAACGGCCCAGTACCAAGCCAACTGGCAGCCCAACATTTTGGGCTCATCACCAGGCCCACGCCAGTCACCCCACTCGTCCTAGCATGAACATCTCATGACAGCCCAGCAGCAGCAGAACCGTTACGTCTTAGCCCCCACTTATTTAGGCCAAGCCTTCAGCTCATTAAATCTACAGCAGCCCGACAAAAATTGGTACATGGATACAAGAGCCACTTCTCATCTCACTCGTTCCTCAGGTAATCTCTCCCAACTGTTTCATTTGAAGTATTCTTAATTTATTACGGTCGGTAATGATCATCGCATTCCAATTCAAGGTTATGGTACCACCCACACAAAACTGCCTCACCCACCCTTCTCCCTAAATAACGTCATCTATGCTCCTAACATCATTTAAAACTTAATATCTGTTAGGAAATTTACTCATAACAATTCCGTATCTATTGAGTTTGACCCCTTTGGTTTTTCTGTGAAGGATTTACTTACGGGGACACTTCTTATGAGATGCAATAGTGTGAGTGACCTCTATCCTTTCTCATCCACTTTCGCTGCCAGACCCCGATCACATACCTCTCTCGCTGCAATCTCTCCGTCAACTTGGCACAATAGACTTGCACACCCAGGCGCTCATGTTTTTAATTTTTTAGAAGCAATAATTTCATTCGATGTAATAATGGGAACCTTGACCAAAATTGTTATTTTTTCCCTTTAGGCAAGCATGTTCGCCTTCCTTTTAAGTCATCTTTAAGTGTTACTTTTCTCCCTTTGACATTATTCAGGCGGACTTATGGACATCTCCCATTATTAGTTCACTGGGTCATAAATATTATCTCATTTTATTAGATGATTTTTTCTTACTTTCTCTGAGTTTACCCACTTAAATTCAAGTCTGAAGTTTTCGCCAAGTTTCTTGAATTTCGTATCTATATCAAAACACAATATGAAAGATCCATCAAATTGTTTCAATGTGACAATGATCGTGAGTTTAACAATTTCACATTTCACAAATTTTGCATAAATAATGGCATGGTTTTTAATTTTTCGTGTCCCCACACCTCCCCCCAAAATGGTAAAGCCGAACGAATCATCCGCACTATCAATAACATGGTTCGTACGATCATTTTTCATGCATTTATCCCTCCTTCCTTTTGGGTTTATGCCATTAAAATGGTAGAATACATTCTTAATATATTACCTACCCGCACTCTTCACAATAAAACCCCCACCGAAATTCTATTTCGTCGAATCCCCTTCGGATTTTTGGTTGCCTTTGCTACCCGAATCTTGCCTCCACGATCCCTCATAAACTAGCACCTCGCACCACTCCATGTGTCTTCTTAGGCTTCCCGTCCAATCATAGGGGTATTTATGCTATGATTTGTCTACACATAAGATCATTGTCTCTCGCCATGTCACGTTTGATTAATCAATCTTCCCATTTGCAAACATCTAAAAATTCTGGAACACGGATTATACCTTTCTCTATGAGTCTGATACCTCCCCTATTGTCCACACCCTACTCCATTATGACACCGTCCCCATTGTTCTGTCACTACCCGACCCCGCTGCTGCCACACCTATCCCGTTAAAATTCCCTCCACCAGCGTTAATCCAAAATGCCACTGTCTCCCCCACCCACTGGCCAACCAATCCGACAACCCAACCATCACCGACACCCGACAACCACCCTCCCGCCGAACACCTATGTCCAACTAATAACCCATTGCCAACCCATCCCAGTCAACCAACACCCATCCCCGTTGAAACTCTTTCCCAGTCCCGACCTTTATCCAATGGTAATATTGCCCCGTCACCCCCTTCCTGCCCTTGACCACTGACCCGAGACACATCCATACCTCACCCAACCTCTATGCCCAAATAGCCCTGTCCCCACACACATAATGGAGACCTATGCTTAGCACGAGATTTTCAAACCAAAAGTTCACTTTAACCTCTTCACTCAAACTATATCCCCAATTCCTAAAAACCCAAAATTAGCCAAACTTGACCCGAATTGGAATGAGGCCATGATTGAGGAATTTAACGCTTTAACGCTTTAACGAAATAACACACTTGGGATCTAGTTCCGAAGCCGGATGAGGTTAATGTGATTCGGTGTATGTGGCTCTTTAGTCACAAATTTAGAGACAGTGGTGACCTTGAGCGCCATGGGCGAGACTTGTGGCTAATGGCACTGGGCAGTAGGAGGGTATTGATTGTGGTGAGACATTTAGTCCGGTGGTTAAATCGACTACCATTCGCATGGTTCTGAGCATAACTATGGGTAAGAAGTGGCTGATTCATCAGCTCGATGTGAAGAATGCATTCTTACATAGGGATTTGAAAGAAACTGTTTACATGCACCAACTGCCAGACTTTGTACATCTAGAAGCTCCTTATTATGTCTACCATCTCCGTAAGTCATTGTATGTTTTGAAATAGGCCCTCAGGGTGTGGTATGAGTGCTTTGCTACTTATATTATGCAGATTGGGTTCGTATGCAGCAAATGTGACCATTCCATTTTTATTTTTCATAGAGGTAGTAACATTGCATACTTGTTATTATATGTGGATGATATTGTTTTGACTGCCTCTTCTAATGTGTTGAAAAATGAGATCATTGCTCTACTCAAATCCGAATTTGCTATGATAGACTTGGGGAAGTTGAGTTACTTTTTGGGGATTTATGTGACTAGATCTGCATATACTATGTTCCTGTGTCAGCGTAAGTATACGAAAGAAATTGTGTACAGGGCTAAAATGGCAAACTGCAAGATCATGCCTACTCCGGTCCACTCAAAGTCGAAACTCAGTGCTGTTGATGGTGATCCAGTGTCCGATACCACTCTATATACTAGTCTCGCAGGTGCACTTCAGTATCTTACATTCACCAGGCCTAATATTGCATATGTTGTTCAGCATGTGTGTTTATTTATGCATGACCTTAGGAAGCCTCACTTTACAGCTCTTAAACGTAGCATTCGATACGTTAAGGGCACTTTTGATTATGGATTACATCTATACCCCTTTGCGCTGACCAGACTGATATCATAAACGGATGCCGATTGGGCAGGCTGCTCGGACACGCGATGCTCCACGTCTGGATACTGTGTGCTCTTATGAGATAATATCATCTTGTGGTCTGCCAAGCGGCAAGCCACACTCTCCAGATCTAGTGCAGAAGCAGAATATAGGGGCATTACAAGCGTTGTTGCTGAGATCTGTTGGCTTTGAAACCTCCTCTTGGAGCTTCATTGTCCCTTACGTAAGGCGTCTATGGTTTACAATGATAACATATATGCGGTCTACTTATCTCATAACCCGGTTCAGCATCAGAGAACCAATCACATTGAGATGTATATACATTTTGTTCGTGAGAATTTGTTATAGGTCATTTTAAGGTGTTTCATGTGCCTTTTTCGTATCAGTATGTAGATATTTTCACTAAGGGGCTTCCTAGGCAGTTGTTTCTAGACTTCAGATTCAGTCTCAACTTACGGCCTCCTCTCGATCAAACTGAGGGGTGTGATAGCGAATATATTATCATATATTCGCCGTCTATTCTGTAATTAATATTAGTGTGTAATTATGTAAAATAGAGATTCTCATTCAATTAGGATTCATCTTGTACACACTATATATATTTGTATTAATAAGAAAGATTCCTCAAGGGAGATTAATACAATCTAACAGTTTGGTTAGAGGATCCCAATGCTTTCTGTAAATGGATGGATGTGCTTCTTTTCTATATTTAGAAAGTTGGGTAATGTTGAGCAAATTTGCTTTGATACCACTTCCCTCATTCAGTTTCGTGATGGCTGCTTCCACCAATCTCATCATTCCTGGATCTGATTCTGATCCCCAATACTCTGCATTAGAAATTGGCTCTGTTTCTTTGTAGCAATTCTCTCCCTCTACCTTCCCCCACTCTTCTCCCCTGCCATTATATATTTCAGACATATTTTCTATATCACAATTACTACTATGATAAATTGGATAAACCTGCTTTCATTTTTTAAAATCATCTGATGAGTGTTAAAAGAGGAAGAGGTAGACCTAAAATCAAATGCAAAGACGTTATCTCAAAAGATTTAGAATATCTTGAATCTAGACAGATCTAGCAAAAGATAAACAATGAAAGTTGAAAATTCGTACAGGTGATACCAACTAGTAGAAGACTATTGCTTATTAGAGTATATTGGACTTAAGTATGGATTATTGAAATATTATAGACCCAAATGGAGCGTATGATATTCAGGTTTATTGTAGTCAATCCTACTAGCTTGGGTTGAGGCGTAATAGTAACGGTTGTTATAGGGTGTTCAATGTAGGGCCGCATCTATATGGTCATTTATGGATTCACGTGAATTCTAGAGTTCTTACCTAGATCTTGTATATGTTGGAAATTTGCCTTTGGCGGGAGTTGCGACCGACCAACTTTAACGGCTTAAACACTAGTGTAACGTATGTTGGAGAATCCGGTTCTTCACACATGCATGATCTACTAAGTACGTAGATAACCGTAGGGCCAAGAATCGTCAAATTTCATTGAGAAATGAAAGAGATATTGGTTCACGAAGTAAGGTGTTTGAAGCATGGAAAGTGTGGTATTGTGTGTAATTCTCCCTTTTGGGGTTTGGGACCCCAAGGGGTATCCCATGTGTTTAAAGGAGGAGGACCTAGATGTGCTTCGGTTCGAGGAAAGACCACACGCGCGCCGCCGCCGTCCGTTCGGTTCCGGTTCCGAGTTCCGAGTTCCGAGTTCCGGGTTCCGGGTTCTCGGGTTCTCGGGTTCTCGGGTCACGGGTCGTGGGTCGTGGGTCGTGGGTCGTGGGTCGTGGGTCGTGGGGCGTGGGGTCGTGGGCCTTCGATATTATCTTTTTGGGCCGAGAGAACTTTGCCGTGAAGTACGATTGATCCCGAAGTTTCCGGATGTACGGTTCGGACCGAGAATTCATTCGGATGTACAGCTTTGGTCCCTGAAGTTTCAAGATGTACAGTTTGGTTCCTCAAGTTTCCAGAATCTGGACAGTCAAGCACTCAATTCAGCCATTTATTTTGGCTGATTACTCCTCCTATAATGGCCAAATCCGTTGGTCTTTCTCCCATTTATGTTGGTGGCTTTACTACCTCCATAATGGCCATTATTTAGTTGTATGGAGGCGATCGAAATCAGTCCATTCCTCACCTATATAAACACCCCCTTACACCATTGTTGAGCACACTTGATATGCACGAAAATACACAACCAGAAAAAAATCTTCTTCCTACAACTTCCAAGCATCATTTAGTTATTCAATATTCTTCACGGTAGCTCTTGAGTTTCCTTTGCTCAAGGGTTCCATTGCTGTTTTATCTTGGGAGACAAATTGTCCAGGGACGTATAAAGGATACATACGGGGCAATATTGTCTTAAGGACGAGTGCCACACTCGACTCAAAAAAACAGCTTTCTATTTTTCCGTCTTCTACAAAACTGGAATTTTCGGTTTTTCTTGTGTAACAATTGTAATTTTCAGATTTCATGTTGAATTATTGAATCTCTGTTTATCCTTTTGAATACTTGTAATAGTTATATACTTCCCGTATCTTGCTTTATAAAGTACCATAGAGCAAAAACTCCCAACAACTTAAGACAATATTTGTATAGTATTACTATTAGTGTTCGAAAGATGTCGGTCAAAAGTTGTGTGACCAAATCGGATATGGAAATGGTTTTTTGGTAGAAGAGAGTGATGATGATGAACGTGTTCATGGTGTCACCGCTACCAAGATCCGGTGGAAACAAGCGCTCTCGAGAGCTCGATGATGTCAACTCGGGACAAGAGGAGAAGACCGAAGATGTTATTCTATCTTGTAGCGAAGGCCTATATCTGTCCCGGACAAAGGATCCGAATAATGGTGAGAAGGAAATGGACACTCGGTCGATGAAGTGACCGAAGTGAGCGAGTAATTCGAAATTGGGATAAGTAGTTTTTCTTACTTGTCAAGAATAAAGATTAAATTATGTCCGATTAAAAATGGATTAAAGTAAGGAGGAATATGAAAATAATTTATATTCCTTATGCTTTAACAAATCGAAGTTTAATCTCATCTTCTTTTCCGTTTAAAGATTGGATTTTGTAAACGACTTAAGAAGATCCGTTCTTTTAAGTGTAATTACTAAAGTGTGTAAAGTATGTTCGCACATACGAGGGAGTAAGATCCACCGATCGTGCGAAAACTGTTACCACTCTTAAGTAAGCGCCAAGAATTATCTCGGGCACCAATCTTAACGAAAGGAGTCTAAAAGCTAAAGACGTTGAACCCGTCATACTATTTGGCGAAGATCCTTCATAGGATGATATTAGACACTCGGTCACATAAAGCCTCCGGCGGCCGGAGTGGGCCAAAATTCCTTTGATAGGATGATATTGGACACTCGGTCATACAAAGCCTCCGGCGGCGGAGTAGGGCCAAAATTCATTTCATAGGAAAAATAATGGACACCTAGTAAGGTGGGCCACGCTTTCAGGTCTTAAATGATCGAAGGCCTAAGGAAAAGGCGAGAAAAGAAATTGGACACTCGGTGCCGCAAAGCAACCGGAGTGGGCCGGAATATCCGGATCACATATGATCCGGTTACGCCCTAACCACGGGTAAGAGGTTGTTCATGTGAAGCAACACCACCTCTAAAGTAGAAGGGGTTGGAGAGGTTGTCCTCAATAGGACTTCATGGATTGGGATCACTCAAAGATGAGGTGATACATGTTCCAAACTTGGTTAAAGGGACGCTATTGGTCAAACCTGGTTTGAGACTAGTCCAACAGGTCTGTGATAACTAAGAATGGTACAGTATGTCTGTAGCCAAATGAATGATATATTTGTAATCCGTGCGTCTATGCCATCATAGATTAAGACATGTTAAATAGCAAGTCATTCAATAGCTAACGATGTTGGGATTATTGCCTTCTGTCGACATAAACCCTCAAAATGAATGTGAGGTAGGCGAAGAGGCAAAATCACCTTTCTAAATTCCGTCAAGGGAATAGCGAAAGACGTACTGCTCCTCTAGAACTTAGTCACACCTATTTGGGTGATTTGAAGTTTATACAAAATAGAGGGGGGAGACAAGTACGTTGTGATCGTCATTTGATTCTAGTACAACGTATGGAATCCTTTGTTTGTTGAAAAGCAAAGATGAAGTTGTTGAAGCGGATAAGCGCTACAAAGCAGAAGTTGAATCAACTAAGCCCACGGATTGAGAAATTCGTAGTGATAGAGGGGGAGAATGTGAAGCATCGTTTATTAAACGACTGCTCATTACTCACCTCAGTCTAACGGTGTTAGCCAAGCGCAAACCCGTACACCCAAATTATGTGGGGCAAGGCGATCCTTACCGCTAATGTGATTCTCAACAGAACTCCGCATAAGGATAAGGATAATCCTCCGTGTGAGACATGGAAAGGATCTCACATACAAATGTTGTGATGTGAGGTGGTTTCGTACCTAAAGCTGTAGATTGCATATCCACTGGATCTGCAAATAACAGTAGTGTTGATCGCCTCGTGGCGTAAAAGAATGCTGAATTCATTGAAGATAACTTTCCTTGAAATAGGAAAAATGAGTAATTGCTCAAGGTTAACAAGAACCCGCGAGGGCTCGATTTGTCCGGAACTAGACGTTCCGTATCTTCGACTCGAAAGTTGTTGGCTATCCGGAACTTAATATTCCGTGCCGAACTCAGGGATTCTAGATGTTGAACCGAGACGGAGCAAAGAAGGGGACAAAGACTTGTTCCAATCCTTCTAGCTTGTATGGTTAATAATGAACCATGGACAATTAACAAATAATTGTCATCTCCAAAAGCGTTTTTCTGGAAAGAAGCTAAAGAGAGAAATATATTCCATTATATAGAACCATACTTGTGTAATGGTTGATCTTCCTCCGGGAAAAGAACCTCTGGGTTGTAAAATGTGCTCCCTTGTGAGTAGCTTAACATCTAGGGCCATTGCAGTCCTGCGTGGCATGGATGTTGAACTAGCCTTCCCAACTGGAGAGTTGGACGAAGAGAATCAGAGTTAGTTTGCTGAACTGTTGGGCTTCTTCCTGAACTTTCGGTTTGGTCCCCGAAATGTTTACATTTTAGTCCCGAAAGTTTCGTATAAAACGAAACAATGAATCGACCACGAAACATTGGCTCGAAGTTAGAAAGCCAACAGCTTGGAAAACCAACGGTCCGAGAGTGAAAATTATATTGGAACAAAGTCTCGATATGAAAGATATGTGTATCACAGATGACTTCTTAGGAATTGGATTTCTAAGACATCTAACGGATCGGTCAATAGTTGACGAGCCTCGTTGAAGCCACCAAGGGATATGAATCATAGAACCGATTGGAATCATGGTGCACCCATAGACAAGGAGCGATATGCTCGGGTCACGTATAGTTCAATGTATTGTACACACTACAACCGACCTGGTATCGTCCAACAAACAGATCGGTTGAACTAAGGTTCACCGATGATCTTAATACATGATCAATAGAAGGCGTTAAGTCGGATATGACGATATCTCGAATTATTCGCTTATCTACGGATTATAGTATTCGGATGTCCAGCGGTTCCGAGAGAACACGGTGATGCAAACGGACATCGTATCCGAAGAACACCAAAGCCACAAGTAAATGTGTATGGTGGTTCTTGGAAAATCCTCTAAGCAAACTTGCATCGACCGATTCATGATGGTATCGGAGTTTATCGCTTTATACAAAGCATGAAAGAAGTTGAGTAACTTCACGACTCATTAGAGGACGTCCCTTATTGGGAGAAACCCGTGCCTTCAGCAGTTCTACACCGTGGGCTAGCCGATCGGCTTTAGGAAGGACACGGATGACGGCGTCTGGACATATCTCGTCACGTAAATAAGACCGTATGGCGAGTTGATCATCACGGGTGTCACTTCCTTGTTTACTAACTAAGGGACTACCCGGAGATCAAGTGTTCTCCGCCTGTCTAGGGAATGGGCTTAAAATCCAAAATATACGGACCAATACAAATGGAAACCCAACCTTACGAACCGGAGATCCCGGTAATTTGGTTCAATGGGAAAACTAAGTTGTAAAGGTTCGCTTGATCGCTTCGGTGGAAGCATGAGCACTTCGGATAGTGATTTCGAAAAGAAACACCAAATCCAAAGCCGTTCCCGCGATAGACGTTAAGTGCTATCTGCAGATGGGTAAAGGTTAAGTTTTCAAAACTCGTAATGATCCTCAACGGTTGAGGTTAGGTCTTTGGGAAACTTTTAATGGTTCCTAACACTTGTGAAGTGGAGTATAGCGGGATACCTTGTAGGAGACCACCTATTTAAGTGCGAGGACGGGCCGCCTCAAATTGAACGCACTTAAGAATCCAAGACGTTGTCCATGGCCAAAACGGACAAAATATTACGAAGAAGAGAGTAAGGGAATTTGTTGTGTTGGTACCGTTGTCTTGGCTTACACTAAACACCGACGGTTCAAGACATCACGTTCACCGCGCAAGTAAGTAAGTCCGATGGTATTCAACTATGGAAGGTTCAAAGCCGAGGCTACCTCTCCTTATGCAACATCGGTCCGCCGAAATATTGCTTTGGAAATGAAAAGACACCATGTGAGTGCGCCAAAATCTCTTTCAAGAGGGGATTGTTGGAAATTTGCCTTTGGCGGGAGTTGCGACCGACCAACTTTAACGGCTTAAACACTAGTGTAACGTATGTTGTAGAATCCGGTTCTTCACACGCATGATCTACTAAGTACGTAGATAACCGTAGGGCCAAGAATCGTCAAATTTCATTGAGAAATGAAAGAGATATTGGTTCACGAAGTAAGGTGTTTGAAGCATGGAAAGTGTGGTATTGTGTGTAATTCTCCCTCACGTCGGTAGAGGAAGAAAGAATTGTTGTGTATATAAGATTCGAAATTGGTTTGGGGTTTGGGACCCCAAGGGGTATCCCATGTGTTTAAAGGAGGGAGGACCTAGATGTGCTTCGGTTCGAGGAAAGACCACACGCGCGCCGCCGCCGCCCGCCCGTCCCGTCCGGTTCCGGTTCGTAGTTCCGGTTCCGGGTTCTCGGGTCACGGGTCGTGGGGCGTGGGCCGTGGGTCTTCGATATTATCTTTTTGGGCCGAAAAACTTTGCCGGAAGTACGCTTTGATCCCGAAGTTTCCGGATGCACGCGGTTCGGACTGCGAAATTCTTGGTCCCCGAAGTTTCAAGATGTGCGGTTTGGTCCTTCAAGTTTCCGAGAATACGGACGGTCAAAGCGATTGCCAAGCACTCAATTCGGCCATTTATTTTGGCTAAATTACTCCTCCTATAATGGCCAAATCCGTTGGTCTTTCACCATTTATGTTGGTGGCTTTACTACCTCCATAATGGCCATTATTTGGCTATTATGGAGGCGCTTTTTCAGCCCCTACCTCACCTATATAAACACCCCCTTATACCATTGTTGAGGACAAAGAATGACAAAAGAGAACACCAAAAACGAAGTGCACGAAAATACACAACCGAAAACAGTTTTCTTCCTACAACTTCCGAACATCATTTCGTTACTCAATATTCTTCACGGTAGCTCTTGAGTTTCCTTTGCTCAAGGGTTCCATTCTTCATTTTATCTTGGGAGACAAATTGTCCAGGACGTATAAAGGATACATACGGGGCAATATTGTCTTAAGGACCTAATTCTAACATGTCCTGCTTATCAGGATTAAATAATAAAATATGTTATATCTTTACCGAACTAGTATTATCTTATGTTCATCTATTTACTGGAATTTCAAGGCTATTAGCATTAGTCATGTTACTACTACAAGCTGTCTAATAAATTGAATTTGAAGCATGTGCCATATTGAACAGGGACAAACGATTTGGAATTTTTTAAAAGATAAATTAGCTGTCGATCTGGATAGATGTGTGTCTTATTAATGATGACTGTGTCAAACAACAACTCGTCAGAGTGCCAACCATACTGGTATGTTCAATTTGAATATTGGAATAAAGTATTTGTTCTTTATTCATATTTAATATTTAATGAAAAGTTGACTACCTTTTAGAATAATATTATGGAACTACGACTAGAAGTTTGAAGTAGTAGACACTTTAACCCTCTAGGTTGGCTAAATTTCTAAATATGTACATTACCTTATGATGAAATCTCAAATAACCATTGATGTATTTTCAACTCATATAGCCAGTTGAATTACTAAAATTGCTTCAATCAAGCCCTTTCTATCAGATTTTGATGCAAATTGGTGGGGACAATATCAATCCAAGTTTAATTGACAGTTCAATTTGCTCATGAAAAACTCGTTGTCACCTTTTTCAAATTAAACTTTATTAACCCATTTGCCAGGCAAGAAAAACTTCAAACTTATGACTGCAAACTTACCTTTTGACATAAATTATGATAATTTCATATACCTGAAATTCTTTTTCCAAATAAACCTTACTAAAGTAGCTGCCGAGGTACTTAAAAAAACACCACATGGAAGTTGGAACCGTGACACTTGGCCTTCAAGGTGAAGGCAAAAAATCCCCTTAATTGTTTTTCAAAATACACTCAACTCCTTCTTAGCATCTTTTCATTAATCTTGATGTAGAACAAAATAATATCCCAGCAAATCAGCAATTATACAAGTAAGTTTGTCCAGTGAAGTAAAATAATAAAAAAAAGAAGGCCGGCCCATTAAGGTTAAGTCCAGGCACAGCTGAGCATCATTCAGGCCCATGCCAGCGAAAACCCCCAACTAATTAGCTCTCCCTCATCGGCTGCAGAAAGGAACTTAGCTTTGTTTATATAGCGAAACCTTGACTATAAAAGATATTCGATAACAGAGAAAATTAACATGGTCTCGTGACATGCATAAATTGAGAAATGATTCAAATGTTTTTTCTCCAATCCCCCTATTTTTGAATTTGTTTCTTTTCTTTCTTTTTCCGTTTTTTGAGATTATGCCTCTTTGTTTATGTATTTTTTTAATGAATACTTTTTAATTATCTTTGGATCATACTGGTTTTAAAAAAACACAAGCTTGTGTTATTTCGAGTTTGTTCTTCCGTACTTATGGCTTTTATATTTGGCTATGTTGCACATATATAGATTATCTACAACGCTGATTATTTTCTCTACAAATTAGAGAACATCCAAAGAAATTTAAGCTTTTTTAGATTTTACAGTTCTGATTTTTATTTCCGTTTTGAGCGCGAAATACAAGAACTATATAAATAAAGGGGAAATTAAATATTCGACGAGATAATAGTAAATCTGGTACTCCATATTTTAAGACAAGAAACTTTTATTTCTGAATAGAACTATCATTTTTCATTAATTGCAACAGCCTCACTTGAAGCGCCACATATATAGAAAATATTGATACTTACCAAGAAGACATAAGAAACTATATCTCCCAATTTTAAATGGGCATACAAAATCCCCTTATTTATTACCATTCAAATATAACTTGTATATTGTCATCTCACTGTGACAAAGCCTAGGCCTCGGCAAAGTTCCTTTGAGTGTAGCAATCAAGGTTGTCTCCAGGAGCAACATTCAATATGGTACAATACCTTCTGTAGAATCCAATCCGATCTTCCACTTGCGGATTCTGACCTTTACCACATTCAATTCCGCCGTTAATAATGTTGGTAATGACACCGTAGCCCGGTTGTCGATTTGCAGATGTATCGGCGGCGGATGGCGTCCATTGCCCTGTGATAACGTCGTGGCATGATGGCTTGTTGTCCTGTGGTGTCATCCAGAACCATATTGCTGTTTTGAATGATACAGTTGCATCTGTGGCTACTAAGTCAGGGTTGTTAACTAGGTCTTGTCCAATAGCCTTTCCAGCTAAATCATAGTTAGATTGCCTGCAAATGTTTATCATCTCTAAATCAGTCACATAGTAATTACAAATTGATATTTGTCTTCTTTTAATCTAAAATTACGTAGTTGTGACATGTTAGAAATGAAAACAAAAGAAACCTAGAGAGGAAGTGACTAGTCAGACTTTTAATAATTGGTATTCTATTTTTTCCTTGTCTTACCCTGTCAATTGGATGGGTCCTCTGCCATAAAATCCGTTTCCCACTTGGTTACCTTCCCTAAGAAAGCAATATCCTCCGGCAAATGGACCATCAGCACTTAGGCTACCACCTGCAACAGAGCCAACACTTCACTTATATTATTGTGTATATAACGTAAATTCACTATTTTAAAATGCTTTTATGGTTGATAGCTAGACACTTGCGTTACAATTGACGGTCAGTCCAATTTTGTATACTAAGATGTTGAGCCAATATACAAAGCAAATGGAGTCAAAAATAAATTAGCAGTATAGGTGAAGTATAGTTAGGGGATGAGCCAAATTACCAGTAGTTTCATGAGAAGTTTGACCGAAAAAGGCAGCAATTTCCTTCTTACGGGCAGTATCATCACCAGTAGTACCAAAACCTGGAAAGGAATTGGCAGCAGCTATGAATGCATCGTAAGTGTAGAAGCCGCTGGCTGGGCATCTATTGTCGTCCCTATTCTTCAGCATATCGTTGAACAAGTCACTGGTTACAATTGAACCAATATCTTGTGCCAACGTTCCTGTTAGGAACAAGAAAAAGATACAAGAAAATGCCACTGGTGATCCCAACAACTTCATTTTTCTCTGTTTTTTTCTTTATGAGTTAGAATGTTTAGTTATGTGTGTGGGTATTTATAGGGTCAGATTAAAGGTGAGCAGAGACTTTTCCACTAGTAATGTTAAATTGGGGCTTTGATTAATTTGTACTAGTATGTCAGTTTTCCACAGAAATGTTGTTGTCAAGTTTGCTTCTCTGTTTGGGTCATGTACGCGTGTCATCATAATTTGCTGAAACAAATATCAACAATCTAGATACATAATTTTCTCTTCACCTGTAGTAACCTAGGCTATATAGATATGACAAAATCTATTGTGTGGTAACTTCACCATTTACTAAACAGAATTGAAATCGCACCAAGAACCTCACTTGACGTGGTAAAATTAGATTGAGTTTATCTTGTAAACCAAGTCTAGTCATTAAGTTTGTCACCGTACCTATTTGTTAAAGAGACATTACTGCTCCCATCCTACAAAATGCCGTATTCTGGGGAGTCAAATTTGGCTACGTAATGAAGTAGTCGGCACAAGACTATTCAACTGGAAGAAATTTCCAGTATAAGTCGAGTCTTTAGAGCTTATTTTCCACACAACGTTCAAGTAAACCCATTACTTTAGGGATGTATTTCTTCCAGTATAAGTCGAGTCTTTAGAGCTTATTTTCCACACAACGTTCAAGTAAATCCATTACTTTAGGGATGTTAAATATGTAATAATTCTAGGGTGAATAGAATATTTTCCTCAATGTATTCATCTTTCAAAGGTTCAATAAATACACAATATACATCAATTAGGAAGAGTCAATCATGCCTAATCTTCCTAATCAATTCCTAATAATCTTCTACCTTACTTACATAATATTCCTAATTAATATTTTACTACCTACCATATATAATATGATACTACATTAATACAAAATCCTAATATTATTAACATAATATTCTAACACTCCCATGCATGAAGGCGGGAGGGCGGTGAATGCTGAGACTGTCCTAAAATCTTCAAATAATATCAGCGGAAGTCCTTTTGTGAAGATATCTGCGATTTGATGTCGTGTTGGGACATGCAACACCCGAACTTGTCCGCGAGCCACCTTCTCACGTACAAAGTGAATATCTAACTCAATATGTTTAGTGCGTTGATGGTGGATGTGATTCCCTGAGATGTAGATTGCACTAATATTATCACAGTACACTATTGTTGCAGTCGGAATAGGGCAATGAAGTTCAAGTAATAGGTTCCGAATCCAACATGAGTCAGATACAACATTGGCCACAACACGATATTCTGCTTCAGCACTTGAGCGTGATACCGTGGCCTGCCTTTTTTAGGACCATGAGATTAAATTGTCACCAAGGAAGACGCAATACCCGGAGGTGGATCGTCTTGTATCCGGACAACCTGCTCAATCTGCATCAGTGTAAGTAACAAGTTTGGAAATAGAGGACGGGTATAGATGTAATCCATACTACAGAGTGCCCTGAATATATCGCACAATGCGTTTCAGAGCATGCATATGTTCTTTCATTGGATTATGCATGAATAGATACACTTGTTGCACTACATAGGTAATATTTGGTTTGGTGAATGTGAGATACTATAAAGCTCCTGCTAGGCTGCGGTATAACGTTGGATCAGCAAAAGGTTTGCTAGAGATGACACTCAATTTTGACTTTGTGTCGACCGGAGTTGCCGAAGGTTTGCAGAAAGACATCCCAGCTCGTTCCACGATTTCTGATGCATACTTCTTCTGGGAAAGGAATAATCCACCTGTATGTCGGGTCACAGCAATCCCTAGAAAGTAGTGGAGTGGGCCAAGATCTTTCATAGCAAATTCAGAACTAAGCTGTGACATGATATTCTTTCGAAGAGAGTCTGAAGATGTTGTTAGAATAATATCATCCACATATAGAAGAAGATAAGCGGTATGATTACCCTAATGATAGATAAACAGGGAATTATCTGAACGGTTGTGCGAGAAACCCATGCGTGACACAAAATCTGCAAACCGCGTATACCAAGCCCTGGGGGCCTGCTTGAGGCCATATAATGATTTGTTGAGCAAACACACATGGTTGGGGTATTTAGGATCCCTGTATCCCAATGGTTGGTGCATGTAAACAGTCTCATTAAGGTGTCCATGGAGGAAGGCATTTTTGACATCCAATTGATGAAGTGACCATCCTTTTGAGAGAGACAGACTGAGAACTGTTCTGATAGTAGCAGGTTTGACTACTGGACTGAATGTTTCCCCACAATCTACACCAACCTGCTGTGTCTTCCCATCACCTACAAGACGGGCTTTATGCCGCTCAAAAGCTCCATCAGATTTTTATTTATGGCTGAAAATCCACATAGATCGAATTATATTAGCATTAGATGGACGAGGTAGTAAATCTCATGTCCTATTTGTAATTAGAGCATGATATTCATCATCCATGGTCATTTTCCAATTCGGGTCTTTTAGAGCAAATACTGGATTACGAGGCAAGGGTGATTTCGATACCTGGGTGTGAAGGCTATATTTTGCATTGGGTTTGACAATTCCATGTTAACTATGGGTGATCGGATGGGTTGTTGGGCCAGTGGACTGGACGCCACTGACCGAGGAGTGAGAAATCGAGGGGCCAGTGGGCTACACTGATGGAGATTGAATTGGGCCCGTTGGGGCTGCCTGGCCCAATGGGCCTGAATTACGGTGTTCAACACTAGTAATAGATCGATTATCCGGACCCTACACACTAGTAATTACGGTGTTCAACACTAGTCCTAACTTTTTTGAACTACCCGGACCCTACCCAATAAAAGATCGATTCCTAAATTTACTACCCGGAACCTACCCGTAGCAATCATTATCCGGAACCTACCCGGACCCTGCGGTTTCAGGTAGGTTCCCGGGTACCCGGAATCGGTGTTTCTTTGTGCAAAATAATGCCTTCGTATAACAGCTTTGGTTTAGGAATAAACTCGTACTGAAAGCCAGTGCCACAAAACCCATAAAGAATCCTTTCGGAGCAAATATCCCAAGAATGTTTCAAAGATTTGCTTTGATTTTCGTTTCAACTTTCTTTTTCAATAACTTAAAGGAGTACATAGTTTAAAAAATTCAGTTTTTCAGTTTTCTACCGCTTTTGGCTTTTTCTCTGCTTATGATTGTCACTTTGTATTATTTAATTTATTTCTTGATGGTGAAAGTGATTGTTCTGCATTTGGTTCCCCCCCCCCCCCCTTAAATGGTGTACTTTAGTATGATTTTTTCTTTTCTTTTTTTTATTAACTAAAAAATAATGAAATTAAAAAAGTAAAAATATTTAATATTTTATAGGTTTCGGGTATCGGTTCCGGGTACCCTGTCTCTATTTGCCGGAACCTGAACCGGAACCAGACCCGACATTGATCGGTTCCTAATTTTACTACCCGAACCTACCCGTTATTATAATATATCTACCCGAAATCTACCCGTTAGTTTCGGTTCTGGTCGGGTATCTTGGTACCCGTTACCCGTGCTCACCCCTAGATTATGTATCAATATTGTATACGTATTGAAACTGTATCATTGATGTATAAAATATGTATCACTGTTGTATATGTATAGAAAATGTGTCATACGTATACAAATTGTATCATTATTGTATAAAATATGTATAAAAATTATATTATTATTGTATAATTTATGTACAATAAATATATAATCAATGTATAATCAATACGTATAATGTATATACATTAATGATATACATATTATACAATTATTATACACTATTTTATACAATATACAAATGACCGGGCATATCTGAAAGAGTCACCGAAAAATGGAGCGATGAGCAAGACAAATTGGAGCAGCATTAGCATTAGATTGAGTTCGCCTGAGATGGTTTTTTTTCGGCCAGACATTGACATCTCCGTCAATCGTTAATGGAACCAACAAAGGGGAAATCTCCAATAATGTTACAATATATATTCGAGAAAATCTAAATGCAAGAAAAAGTTGCTCCCTATATATAGAAAACTCCAAGGTCTGAATCAAATTAGGGGTTTACAGTATTGATTTTCCGGTGAATTAACTGATCTCAGCTCTTAATTTTGTTGTCTTTCATAGTTTGTCTTCTAGTTTTCACCTTGTGAACTGATTTTATGCCTAAAAGTAGCTAAGATTTTTAATTCGAAGTTTATGGTTTTGA
The DNA here is from genome assembly GCA_034509755.1 of Anisodus tanguticus. Taxonomy (NCBI): domain Eukaryota; kingdom Viridiplantae; phylum Streptophyta; class Magnoliopsida; order Solanales; family Solanaceae; genus Anisodus; species Anisodus tanguticus. The sequence continues at coordinate 14,707,571 of CM067544.1, forward strand.
ACTGATTATTTCTCTTAATTGTATTCGATTTACTACTTCCTCCATTTCCATTTATTTATTTGATTCCAATCTATAGTTACATATAATACCTGTCATACCCAACCTTGGGGTGTGTGGCCAGCACTCGGTGCCCTAAGGCCCGAGCGTACCAACCCTAATATCTGTGACATATTCAATAACTTATAGGCCAATAAGGACTTTGATAATCAATTCTCTAAATCAAGAACATGATTACCTGCATGCAAAAAAGGCCCAACCTATATATATAATAAGGCCGACATGAACATAATAAGTCTACTGGAAGGGCCTACAAGGCCATACATAAACCACCATACACAACACGATTGTCTACAATCCTCTAAGAGTGAAACGACAACATTTGATTGGGACAGGGCCCCGCCATACCCAACTATATATTGTAAGATGATATTAATCTCCCTTGAGGAGTCTTTCATTAATATCAAGGTATATATAGAGTACAATATTCATCTCTTATACAATAGGAATCCTAAGCCTATACAAAAGAGGAATCCTAAGCCTATACATAAGAGGAATCCTAAGCCTATACAAAGGAGGAATCCTAGTCTTACCATAATTATATTTACACAATATATGAAAATATTCTAATTATGGGTAGGGAATATATTTACACGTTTACACACCCCCTCAGTCGGAGCGGGAGGAGGCCGGACGCTGAGACTGGCTCTGAAGTCAAGAAATAACTGTCTGGGAAGTCCTTTGGTAAATATGTTTGCATACTGATAGGATGATGGAACATGTAACACTCTGACTTGGCCTAACGCAACTTTCTCACGAACGAAGTGTAGGTCTATCTCAATATGCTTGGTTCGCTGATGTTGAACCGGATTATGAGAAAGATAGATGGCGGAGATGTTATCACAATACACAATAGATGCTCGACGCAAAGGACACCGAAGTTCTAACGAGAAATTTCGAGCCAACAAATCTCAACTACTACATTTGCAACGCCTCTGTACTCACCTCGGCACTGGAGCGAGATAGGGTAGCTGTCGCTTGCGGACCAAGAAATCGGATATCCCCTAAGAAAACACAAAAGCCGAGGTGGAGCGTCGCGTGTCCGGACACCCCGCCCAATCTGTATCCGTATATGAAAGCAACTGTCCGGTGCGAGAGGGGTATAGGTGCAAACCATAATCAAGAGTGCCCTTAATGTATCGAATGATACGCTTAAGAGCGATGAAATGAGACTCCATGGGGCATGCATGAATAAGCACACCCGCCGAACGGCAGATAAGCTATGTCCGGCCCGGTGAATGTGAGATACCGAAGTGCACCCGCAAGGCTCCTATACGTAGTAGGATCGAGACCGGAGCACCATCCATAACACCGAGCTTAGATTTGGAATCAAACCGGAGTAGGCACCTCTTTGCGCTTGCCATCTTAGCCCCGTACACAATCTCTTCGCATACTTACGCTAACACAAGAACTTATGATTGACGGACACAGTCACCGATATCCTCAAAAAGTAACTCAGCCTTTCCCAAATCGGTCATTGCAAATTCGGACTTGAGCAAGGCAATAATCTCATTTTTCAATCCGTCGGAGGAGGCGGTAAGAACAATATCATCCACGTAAAGTAATAAGTAAGTCGTGCTACTACCTCGATGAAAAATGAAAAGTGATGTATCACTCTTGCCGCATACAAACCCAATCTGCAAGATATACCCGGCAAAGCGATCATACCACGCACGGGGGCCTGCTTCGGCCATATAGTGACTTACGGAGACGGCACACATAGTGAGGAACTGCCGGATGGGTGAACCCTAGTGGGCGATGCATGTAGACCGTCTCTCTCGGATCCCCATGTAAGAATGCATTCTTCACATCAAGCCGATGGATCGGCCGGTGTTTGCCCATGGCTATGCTCAAAACTCGTGCGGATGGTAGCCGGTTTGACAACCGGGTGAAGGTCTCACCACAATCAATGCCCTCCTGCCGATTTGTGCCATTAGCCACAAGACGGGCCTTATACCTCTCAAGATCCCCATTGTCTCCGAACTTGTGACGAAATAGCCACATACAACGAATGACATTCACCCCCTCGGTCTAGGTACTAGATCCCACGTGTGTCTTTGTTTAGTTAAAGCATTGAATTCCTCATACATAGCCGCATTCCAATTAGGGTCTTGTTTGGCCAATTTTGGGTTCTTTGGAAGTGGAGAGATGGTTTGGGCAGACAAGTTGAAATGGACTTTGGGTTTGAAGATTCCATGCTTTGAACGAGTTTCCATTGGATGGGTAGGGACAGTGGGTGGCGGAGTGGTGTCTGAGACGGGGGGTAAAGTCGGATAAGGAGAGGGTGGGGGCGAAGCCGTCGGAGGTCCCGTTGCTCCTGGATCGAGAGTCGCGGTGCTAGAAGGTTGATAGGCTTCTATGAAGTTTGGGCGCCGCGGCTCTGACGACGGAACAGAGGATGTGAGTTGTTCGATTATGAGGGGAGAGATGGCAGACTCGTCAAGAAACGAGTAGTCCTGTTTTTGGAATTTTGGAAGATTCGAAAATGGGAATGTGGTCTCGTCGAATGTGACGTGACGAGATATGTGGATCTGACGAGTCGACAAGTCATAGCATAGATAGCCCCTATGGTTCGGCGGGAATCCTCGAAAGACACATGGAGTGGACCTATGAGTGAGCTTGTGAGGGGCGGTGGAGCTAAGGTTGGGATAGCACAGACAACCAAAAATTCGTAGATGATCATAAGAGGGGATTCTATGGTAGAGGATTTCGGTAGGGGTCATATTGTGAAGAGTGCTAGTAGGGAGAATATTTAGAGTGTATTCGACATTTTAGCGAAGATAGACCCGAGAAGGGTGGAGGGAGGGAGGCATGAATCAATAGGGTGCGAATCATATTGTTAATGGTGCGAATGATTCTTTCAGCTTTACCGTTTTGTGGTGAGGTGTGAGGGCAGGAGAAGCGAAAGACCATGCCATTATTGGTACAAAAACGGTGAAACATAGAGTTATTGAATTCACGACCATTATCGCACTGAAATAATTTTATGCCTTTTCCAAATTGTGTTTGAATGAACTTGCGAAACTCAAGAAATTTGACAAACACTTCCGATTTAAATTTAAGAGGGTATAACCAAACGTAGTGTAAAAAATCATCAAGCAACACAAGATAGTATTTATGACCGAGAGAACTAGTGATAGGAGATGTCCATAAATCGGCATGTATAATATCAAAAGGAGCAAATGTAACTCTAGTAGATGATTTGAACGGAAGACGAATATGTTTGCCTAAAGAGCAAGAAACACAATTTTGGGCAAGTTTCCCATTACAAGCAATGAAATTGTTGCCTCTAAGAAAATTAAAAACTGGGACTCCTGGATGACCAAGCCTATTATGCCAGGTTGAAGAAGAAACATCCGCTAGAGTGACGGGAGAGCAAGATCTGGCAGCGGAGGTGGAAGTGAATGAATAGAGATCCCCCGTGCTATTGCATCTCGTAAGAGGTGTCCCCGTATGAAGATCTTTTACGGAAAACCAAAAGGGTCAAAATCCACGAGAGACGAAATTATTACGAGTAAATTGGCGGACGATATGAGGTTCTTAATCATGTGTGGGGCATATAGGGTGTTTTTGAGGGAGAAGGGTGGATGAGGAGGTTGTGTGTATGAGGTACCATAACCCTTAACTGGAATGCGTTGTCCACTACCAACTATAACATATTGAGGATGCTTTACATGAAACAGTTTAGGAATAGTACCGCAGACTGGGTGACGTGAGATGTGGCGCCTGAGTCCATGTACCAAGTATTGTCGTCGTTGTTGCATAGAGAGGGTGCTTGAACGCCCGACCCAACTCGGTGGGTGTCTTGTCGGAGGAGGGCTGCGGGACCGACCTTGCATAAAGTGGGCTTTGTTGTGGGGCGGAGCGGGGCCTAGCAAACCGGGGTAAGAATACGGATTGTATGGTCTGCGCCGGTACCGGAATGGACTTGGCGTCACGGCTCGAATCGGGGCGCGCGCCGCTGTAGACGAAATGCTGAGGAGCCGCAGCCCAGTTGTTCTGCCATCTCTGTTGCTATTGCTGCTGTTGGTTCTGTTGACCGCGACCCTTGCCACGACCACGGCCTCCTCTACCGCCGCGGCCCTGCCGCTGTTGGGAGTTGTCTGGTGGCGTCTGATCTTGAGGTTGCGTGTCGACAGCTAACACCTGCTGGGCGTGCTCATCCTGCTTAGCACGACGGGTTTCTTCGAGCAACAATTGTGAACGAGCTTTGTTAAAACTTGGTAGCGGATCTGTCTGTTGAATAATGGTGGCCAAAGTATCATATTCGCCCTTAGTAAGGCCAGAAATCATTTGTAGCACCATTTTATCGTCAGTGACAGGCGTGCCGATATTGGAGAGTTGATCCGCTAGAAGTTTAAACTGCTTGCAGTACTCAGAGATATTGGAGAAGTTTTCAAGACGTGTTTTGTTGAACTGTTCTTCCAAATACACGGCACGAGTGTGCTTGTTGTCCTGAAAAATTTCCTCCAAACGATTCCACAAGTCAAGGGCCGTGGAGTTAGATTTCATGATAGTTAGGAGCAAATCCTGAGAGATACTACCATATATCCATTGTTTGACGCCGGCGTCGAGACGGTGCCAGATAGAATCATCAACCTCCGTAGGGCGCGGAATAGTGTCATCAATATGGTCAAGCACGTTATAGAGACATGCATGATTGCGAAAAAGTTCAACCCAGGGAGAATACTGGTTGTTTTCTTGATCAAGAATAATAAGAATATGGTTCTTGATGTTGGAAACAGTAAGGGCGGGATGAAACGGGGGTGATGACTTTGTGGTGGGATTTGTGGAGGTAGAGGCGTCAGAAAGTGTGGAAGAATCAGGGATAGCCATTTAGAGAAGAGAAGAAAGGAGGAACAAAACCCGAAAAACAAGAAGAAAATCCGGGAGGGCCGCGGCATAGGAGAGGCAGCCGACAGCTGTGGAAGAGAAAGGTTTTTAGGGTTTTGTTTATTTGGCTCATGATATCATGTAAGATGATATTAATCTCCCTTGAGGAGTCTTTCATTAATATCAAGGTATATATAGATTACAATATTCATCCCTTATACAATAGGAATCCTAAGCCTATACAAAAGAGGAATCCTAAGCCTATACATAAGAGGAATCCTAAGCCTATACAAAGGAGGAATCCTAGTCTTACCATAATTATATTTACATAATATATGAAAATATTCTAATTATGGGTAGGGAATATATTTACACGTTTACATATACATATGCATATCCATCATACCTATCGGTTCACTACACTGCTCCGGAAGAAAGGAGTGTGACAACCTCCAGCTGAGTCAAGTTATACTGCCAGGAAAGCATCTGCATCTCTATCTGTACCTGTGAACATGAACGCAGTGTCCCCGAAAAGAGACATCAGTACGAAAGATGTACGGGATATGTAAGGCAAATAACAAATGCTAACAAAAGATATAACATAAGAGGCATGAGTATAGAAGTCAACTTGAAACTCATAGCAGGCCTTTAAGGGCCTACCTGTCACAATCGTGAAGATATATGCATGTATGTAATAATTAAGCCACTATATGGGGTCATATAATGTAATATGCAGCCTCTATGTGGGGCAATTCATATCATAATGTATATATGTATATATATCGTACTCGACCTCAATGAGGACTCGGTCATACCTGACCCAGATGTGGAACTTCGTAATATCAAAACCAGCTGCAGTGCTGTGCACAAATTGATGTAGTACCCGACCAATTATAGTGCGGCTCGGTATGAAAATAGATACATATATATAAGTGTAATGCAAGGACTAACTCTGAAGGGCCTTATGAATCCAATCAGAGTGACTCGAGGTCGTTATCCTCCAATTATCATTATGTAACTGGGTCTGTATCAATTATCTGAGAGCCAATCAATATCATAAGAAAATATAAGCTTCAAGAAAAACAAGGCGAGAAGTGTCCTCGACAAGGAACAATAATAAAATTCAGGAAACATGTGTCAATATGAAACAAGGAGGTACGTAAGCTTTCACTCTCAAGAATAGGATTCCTTTTTGAAGTAATGGCGTTATCGTTACGTTTCTTTGTAGATCATGCCAAAAAGAAGGAAGAGATCCTTACATACCCTGTCCACGAATCTACAATCGTTCTATGAGCCCTTGCACCTCTTGCGGATGATTATCTATGTCATATAAAGGGTTTGATATCAATATCAAATCCAAATTCCATAGAAAAACTCATGTAGGCATTTTTTGACAACTTTAAGCATATATGATTGATTAGGCTTCTCTTATATGAAAAATTTATGTAATTCACTCCCACAATCCCTTAAACCATACTTTCCTTAATCCGATAACGTATACAATCAATTCGATTATCCAATTCAACTTATACTTTAAGTAAAATAGCTCAACAACTTATACTACGATGATTTCACAAATTTACGGGTTTCAATTATGAAAACCCTTTCACAACTTGCTCCAAATCATCAATTAATCACAAGTACAAATAGAGGAGGATAAAACTTACAATTATACACCCTAGTCTCCTCAAAATAGCAAGCTACTCTATCTCTAAGGTTTTTCAGAATCAATTATACACGGAGAAGAGGCTTCTCACGATAATCACAGAGTTAATTACGTTAATCTTATGTTATTTGCTTTATATTTGAGCTTAGGACAGTAGGGTACCTTGGAGGGGGTTTGGAGAGAATTTTAGAACTAATTTTAGGTGAAAATGAGGTTACCAAATCATAAAACCCGATTTAAACCCGAGAAAATTTCTGCATTGCCGCAAAATGACGGTCCATCAACCTAGATCGTCAATCCAGTCCTGAGATCCAAATTTCTTAGACAATTTAATGGTTCAAATTTGCATATTGACGGTCCAGCAAATATGTTGACGGTCCGTCAACCACCTCGTCAAATTGCACAGTTTCCTGATTTCATCGAAACATACTTTCTTCAATACATTTAACTTTCAAACATTACGGTACCTCCATAAATAAGATGTAAACTTTCACTACTCTTCCGTAAAGTCGTACCTCCTCCCGGGACACTAATACCTTATAAACATTCATCCGCGAATGTTGGAGATATTCTAACTCCTCAAGTTTTCTAAAAATTTTGGCAGAGTTTTCTTTGTAAATAGGACTATCCAAAAACCTATAAAACAACCCAAATACACATCCAACACCACACATGGCGATATAGTAACAAAGCAATACCAAATTGGCCTCATACGACCGCTTATACTTATAATAATCAGAAAGAGTTTAGCCATAACTTACCTTATCATCCTCTTGCTAATATCCGAGCTGCACCCAATACATTTGCTTCTGAAATATTTTCTAAATAAAGTACACGGTCCAACTTCGTAATCCGAATAGGAATAGAAGGATGATATCTCCCGAATACTAACATGAAATTGGAATTTGAAACATTCAAGTATAACGATTATTTAGATTCCTTGACTATTCTGACAAAGTTCTTTCAGATCAAGGACTCTCTCAACTTGTCATTTTATCAAATTACACTAACGTTACACTGTTGGTACATCCCCAATCTTCACATGGTCCCTGTTGACACCCAATTTTGTCCCATATTTTATGATTTTATTTGTAATTTTAAATATTTTTAAAATATAGGCATATATATGTATATATATCATCATTTTATTTGTCATTTGCATTTTTAATATCATAATCATAGTTTTATCCTAATATTATATGTTATTTTATTTTTTGCAAAACGGCATCGCATTTTTATTTTTAGCACCAAACATTTCGCAAATATTATATTTTTTTTATCATATTGTCATCTTTACAATTTATAAATTTTGCAAAGCTTTCTTTTTATATAATAAAACCCCTTTTTATATTTTAAGCCATAACCCATTTCATTTCCCCCCAAAACAACTTCTACTCAACCCAAAACAATTCCTACCCAACCCAAACTAAAACCCATTTCGTCCAAGCCCAACCCATCACCCATTTATTTCCCCAACCCAAAACAATTCCAAACCCCCAACCGAAGCCCAATCGGCCACCCCCATTTTTCAAGCCCCAACCGAAGCCCAACCGACCAATTCCCCCAGGCCCAACCGGCCACCATCCAACCCGGAGTCCAACAATCCCTTTCCCCTTTATTTCCCCCCCTTTAAACCAAAACCCTACAAAAAAAAAAAGAGAAAACAACAAAAACAAACAACTCTCACTCTTCCTTTTTTTCAAAATCAGCCGCACACACCCCCATACCCCTAACCCCGACGCGACCCCACACCACCGGCCACCCTACCCCACCTACGCCGGACACCCTACACCACCCACACCGTCAGTCACGTCGCCGACCAACTCACTACGACACCAACCAGCCCCATACCCGCGACCTCACGTCGCCGACCAACTCATCACGACACCAACCAGTCGCCGCACACACCACCACGACCCCACACCGTCGGTCGCCCCTACGCCAACACCATCACTTCACCCATACCTACACCCTCTAAAGCCCGAAACCCATCTATAAATACCCCTTTTTGTTCACTGTTTTAGGGGTCGATTTTGTGGATTTTTTGTCCGAAAAGAGGGAGTTTTGGTCGGAAATCGGGTATTATTTTGCCCTTTGTTCACTGTCGGGTCGGGTCAACCCGATTTGGGTAAGATTTCCATATTTTATGCTTTTATATCTTCTTGTTGGTTATCTGAAAATTTTGGAAAGTAATTGATTCGGGTTGAAATACCCGATTCGAATGAATTTCCAGATTTCATGTTTTATATGTGTTGTTGGTTACCTGAAATTTGGAGGAAAATCGAGTCGGGTTGAAAACATCCGATTCGGGTCGGGTCACTGATCCGGCTCGGGTCGACCCGGTTCAAATGAATTTCCAGATTTTATGTTTTATATGTGTTGTTGGTTACCTGAAATTTGGAGGAAAATCGAGTCGGGTTGAAAACATTCGATTCGGGTCGGGTCACTGATCCGGGTCGGGTCACTGATCCGGGTCGGGTCGACCGGTTCGAATGAATTTCCAGATTTTATGTTTTATATGTGTTGTTGGTTACCTAAAATTTGGAGGAAAATCGAGTCGGGTTGAAAACATCCGATTTGGGTCGGGTCACTGATCCGGGTCGGGTCGACCCGATTCGATTAAATTTCCAGATTTATATGTTTTATATATTGTTGTTGGCTATCTGAAAAAAAAAATGGATTCTGAATCTTGTTTCGGGTCAGTGTTCAGGATCCTGCTTCGGTCCAAAAATTCAGAATTCGGGTCGGACGTTTTAAATGCAAACTGTTGGTTTTTTGGCAAAAAAAAAAAAAAAAAAAAAATTAACGGGGCGGGACTCGAACTCGGGACGGGACGATGTCTCGTCCCGCCGGACCGAGCCCGCCCCGGGCCGCCGGACCGCCGCCCGCCCGAGCCGTCCCGGCCAGGCCAGGCCCCGACCTTACCTTTGCAAAAATAACCGTTGCACCAACGGCCATTTTAGATTATGGCCGTTGGCCAACAGCCATTTTAGGCCCCCCCCCCCCCCCGACCCCCTACCCCTTAATATTTATTTTTAACCCATAAGTTATTATATTTACACTTTAACCCAATTTTTCAACTATAAATAACTCATTTTCTCTTCATCTTTCTCACAAATCTTCCTACAATCTCTCTAATTTCTCAATATATCTCTCTACATTGTTTGCTAAATATTCAATTTTATTAATTCATTTGGGAATTGGGAGTGAAGTTGGCAACTAGCTTGAGGATCTTCCATCGAGCAAAGTTTCAATTTTCAACCTCTCGATTACACGTCGACGTTACGTCGGCGTTTGGTACATTCGTTCCTTCATTAAATTATTATTGTCTGTTTATTTTATTTAGCGCACTTAATTTCATTTACTTTAATTATTTGTTAGCATATAATTAAAATGGAAGGAATTAGAGGTATGTTTAAGGGTAAGGGTAAGACTTCTTCTAGTAGGGGCAATCGGGGCAAGGGTACTTCTTCTAGTCATCTTATTCCTACACGGGATGATTTTGTTGATACTCGACATTTTCCTACAATACCATTAGATTTAGACGAGGAGTTATTTTACGGAACTCAAGAAGACTTTAATTTAGACGATGATCTAGACGATACACCCACTAATATTGATGACAACACGCCCACTAGTGCACCTTCAACTGAAATACCTCCTATTCCCCCTAGTATGAGACGAGGTCCGGCAAAACGACCATTAAAATCGGATGCATGGACATTTTTTGATAGGGACGTAGAGAATCAAGTAGCCATATGTAAAATTTGTAAAAATGTTTTAAAATTTAAAAGCTGGAAAAGGTCACGGTGGGACGGGGGTTTAATTAGACATGTAGTAAGTGCTCATCCGGCTAGGTATGCCCAATACCGGGCTTCAAAACCGGGTGCGCAAACGGCCGCTCCATCGGGACAAGGTTCACATACGCGATCTTGTCCGGGACCAAGTACGGGGTCAAATTAACCCTATGACGGGGGGAATTGTAGGCTCTAAATACAACAAACATAGAGATAGGGAAGCAATATCAAAATTAGTTCTTTGTGGAGGGTTTGCCTTTTTCATTTCCTTCATCTCCCGGTTTTATTCATTACATTAGAGATATATATAATCCTGCTTTTAACGGTTTTCCTAGGTCAAGCTGTTAAGAGAGATGTATTTAAATTTGCGCATGAATATCAACAATATTTACGTTTTTCATTATATCATTTTAATGGCAAAGTATCTATCACGTACGATATAGGTCGTAGTACTAACGGCCATGATTATTTAAACGTAACTTGTCATTGGATAGATTATAAATGGTCTATGCAAAAACGTATTTTAGCGTATAGATATATAGATGATAGGCACCTTTGGTACTTTTATTGCGAGAAAATATTTATCAAGTGTGCGATTATTACGGAATTACCGATAAAATTATGACTATTACATTAGATAACGCTTCTAATAACAATTACGCAATTACAATGTTAAAAAATAGTTTAGCTCCATCTTTTCCGGACCATTTTCATATAAAATGCGCGTGCCATATATATAACTTAATTGTAAAGGATGGTCTATCACTTTTTGAAGACATTCTTAGTAAAATACAATTTGCTATAAACTTTATTTTTAAAAGTAATAAAGTACAACGTAGAAAAGAATATAAAAAAATTTGTCATGATTGTGGACTACCTTTTAGAAGAATTCCACAAGAAGTATCCACTAGGTGGAATTCTTTATACGAGCAACTACTTGTTGCTTATGACTATAAATTACCTATAACTTTATTTTTTAACTCTCATAATAAAAAGCCGAGGTGATATGATTTTAGATAGTGATTGGGAAAAAATTTCCGAACTTATTGTATTTTTAGAGAAATTTTTCAAGCAACAAAAGAATTTTCCGGTATATATTATCCTACTATTTCAACTATGTTATTTTATATAACTCTAATATTTTTATTACTTAGTGAATATATGGAAAAACCGGCTTATAAGGCGACTATTAAAAAAATGTTTGTCAAAATAAAAAAATATTTTATTCCTATTCCTTCTATTTATATTATTGGTTACGTATTAAATCCTACTATTAAAATAGACGGTACTAAATCACTAATTGAAACTATTTACGATTGTATAGAAGTACTACCACCTCCAAGTCCCAAAAATCTAAATCACCCACCACCTATTGAACAAACTAAAGAAGAAGTGTTGAATAGCGTAGAACACCCTTTACAAAAATATATATAGATTTTATCAACAAGAAAATGCTAGTAACGTACCGGCTACCATACCATCTTCTTCATCTTCAACACAACCTCACAAAAGACATCTTTTTACTGCGGCTAGTATTGAAAGCCTCGAAAATAGAATGTGCGGCCGTACCTCTACTAACCAAATTAGCGAGTTGGATATTTTTGTTTTGCGGGGTTAAATACCGTATCAAGAAGTTATCAATGAAGATGGACAAGAAGACTTCTTTGAAATCTTTGGAGGGGAATGAGAAGACCTTTCCGACACTTTCAATGATGGCTCGAGATGTTTTGAACATTCAAGCGTCGTCAAGCTGCGTCGGAAAGCGCTTTTACGCGGCGGATATCAAATAGGAGACCACGGACACTCATTGGCGGAGACGGCTTGGAAATTGCGGTATTATTCGAGAGATTGGATACGAGCGGAGCGGAGAAGGTGCGGTCAACCGGAGATCAACGAAGAAGATGATGAAAACTACAACGAAATCTTAACAGAAGGTAGTGGAAGCGACGTGGATCAATTTGACCAACAAATACCTATTCCAACCGAAGAACCACATGAAATCATCAAGCAATTAGAACGATTTTTTTGAAAATGTAATTTTTTTAATTGCAATTTTATTATGTAATTTGCAACTTTTGGACAACACCATAAAGTTGCAATTTAGATTTTAGACAATTGTATTTGTATTACAAAAAAATCATATGTCTATTAAATAATATAAGAGGCACAAAAACGACCTTGGGATGTTTTTATTACACTATCTTGTTTTATTTATTGAGTTTTTTTTTATACATATGTTATTTAAAAAAAAAAAAAAAAGGAAAACCCGAGCCCGCCCCCGCCCCGGCCCAGCCCCCCCCGTCTGACGGGATCGGGATCGGGACGGGGCTGGACGAGTCCCGCCCGGACCCGACCCCTAGCTAGGCCCGATCCCGACCCCCGGATCGTCCCGCCCCGACCCCGACCCCGCCGGACCCGACCCGCCGGACCCGAGCCCGGCCACCGATTATAAATACTACACTTTGGCCGATGAAAAAATATCCGTCGATTTTTGAGGCCTCCACAGTTGTAAAGACGGAAAATAAAACTTCTGGGCAAATGATGAAACTTAATTCTTTTTCACTCGAGAGACCAACATGTTCGGCAGACAAGGCAACTAAAATGACCAACGAGTCATATGTTCGCAGCCACGACGTGATTGGAATGATCTTTTCAAAATTTAAGTCTGAGCCCTCCGTAATCAAAATATTTATTATTTTGGATACGGATCCGAAGTTATTTATATTCATTTGTTTCTAACCGTTTGTTCTTGACAGCTTGCAAGGGATAAAGTCAAAGAAGGCAAATACCCCTCGGAGATTATTTATTTTATTATTGTTTTTTTTACTCTCTTTAATTCTGCTTTATTTTATTATGTATTGTATTATTATTGTACTCCTAAATTATTGGAATATTTAGAATAGGTAGACTTAGATTAATTAATAGGGTAGTCAAAAACTTGAAACCCATTGCTTGTTTATTTATTTTAGGCTCGGTTAGTTTTAAAATCGAGAATCGCTAGTTTACCTATTTTAGGTCCGTCGCCCATAAAAATCATCTTGCATATATTTTTATCAATTCCATACAAATGCATACTTGTACAAAATGTATCATTTTATTAACTACTTGCAACATTATTTTTATACTTGTAAAAAACATGCATTTTTAGCATAGTAATTAACCTGAGATTGACCGGATAATCGCAAGTTAGCGGATCTTAAAGGATGCCTAACCCCTTCCCTTTAGGATAATAAATAATTCTTACCTAGAATCTCATTAGTTTCGCAGATCACAAAATTGGAGTTATTTTGCATTTTTTAGTTAGCATTTAGGTGTCCTAATTCACCTTAGAATAATTAGGTGGTGACTCCTCAAAACAAGCATTTTAATCCAATCCAGAGGGAATCGACGTCATCGCGTCGCGAAGCCCGCAGGTCAAAATCGGGTGCGACAGTCCCACCTTTCTTTTACACAATCGCCTGGTGGCTGTAACTATTCTGAGCTATCGAATTCTGGTATCTGGGCTATGTGTTTCCTTTTTGTGTTACAATTTTTGTCTTATGATGGAATTTAAGTGAGGGCGCATGAAACATAAGTAAAATGATGATGAAATATTGTGGCACAGTAATCGCCAAGTCGAGGACATGAAAATAATATAGTTATCTGAATTGATTTCTTTTCTGCTCTTCTTCTTTATTTCTCCATAGTATCTTTATAAGGTACACAAGTTCTGAACAACCTACTGGTCTTAAAATTTCTTTCATCGGTGAATTCCCTTTCCACTTTTACTTGAAGTAAATTTCAAATAAGCGTCTCTGATTGGGACTATATTCTGCTTGGTGGCTAATGCCTTTCTCCACTGAGTTTGGTATTATGAACGAGAATATACTTAGACAGAATCTTCTTTTTTTGTCAAGTTGAATCCTACTCCTGACACCAAATCTCTTAAAGCACATCCTCATTACTCTAGGTATTCTCTCAAATATTATTATCTCAAATCTGATATCGTTACTTTGGGTTCCTTTCCTTTTCGTAATTTGATAAAAGTCAGATTCCTTTGTCATGTATAACTTCCACTCACATATCCTTAAATGTCTTATCAATATTTGTGGTGGAACTAGTACTTAACATATTCAAATTCAAATCGTGTCTGGATTCAATCTTTTCACTGATTCGGGCTTCCTTCCCTTAATTAGTATTAGAGTCCTTCTCTATTCGTCGCTCTGCCGATCAACTTGCACATTACTGATTTGAATGCCTTTAAAGACTCCTCCTCTTAGTATATTCCCAGTACCATCATTTATGGACGTCATAAGTTATATTTTTGACTCGGAGAGCTTAAATACTACTTTTTTACTAATATCCTTATCTTTTAATGGCAATCATGTTGCTTGGGGTCTCACTCCGATCCTGTTATCGATATTCTTACCATTATCGATTTTCCACAGATCTATTGGGTGAGAAACATCCTTCGGCCTTATTACGTTGTCATAACACTTGTGTTTGTATTCACTAGACACCTATTTTAAGTATCTGGGGGCGGCTCCTGGGCGTCTCGCTCTCCAGCATTTGGTCTGATCTTTTTGACCGGGGTAGAAGAAAAAACAGACGGTAATCTTTTTGGTTCTGACAGAATTTGTAGCCTCTGGTCCTTAGCCTGACTGTGAAACAACTATTTTAATTTGGTGAAGGGCCACATCCGGATCCTCAGGAACCTCCGCGTAGGATCAGATGGATTTTCTCTTCAAAATATCGTGATTTTCCCCTTCCAATTATGCTTCAGTACAATCTCTTTCCACGTCCAGAGGGAAGGGGGTGCGTAGTCCAAGATCTTCTGGACCATCAGGCCAAAATTGATACGGGCTTCGGAGTCCACACTACGGCTGACAGAGGAAGAAGTGAGATAGTCAGATACGCTGATTAAGGAAGGTAAAACAATAAAGCCAAGCTTAAGTAGGGTACTTACGATTAAAATTCCATTGTTCCAGGATAGGCGCCTCTTGGGGCTTGATCAGATCGCCCGTCGCGATGACGACGTATCTCTTCGTCCATCCGCAATCGAAGTCGTCATCAGTACTGCCAATCAATGTGTTTTGGCCATGATGACAAAGCTGAATAACCCCCGCTCTGAAAATTTTGGGAGAATATATGTGAATTAAGTGGGCGAGGGTAAAATCCTCCTCCACCTGAGAAGAAATGTACCGGAGACACGCAACCATCCTCCAAGAAGCCGGACCAACTTGGGCCAGGCACACGTTGTATTTCTGGCAGAATTCTAAAATCATAGGATCAATAAGCTTGCCTAGCCGCAAGGAAAATGGATATGTATACACGAATGAGTATCCTTGCCGATAGGAAGTAATGTTCTCCTCTTCCCTAGGGAGAAACACTTCTATATTGTTCCAGCCACAATCTACCTTTACCCGACTCAGATATAGGCAGTCATGGTGGATTTCTCGCCGGGTGGGACCGTTCTGACTCCATAGAGACCGGACGCTTTCAAAGATCCTTTAGAGAAGACCAACTACTAGGAATATAGGCATCATTCTGTTGAACAGAAGAAGCAGCCCATGATTTCTTCTTCCTCAATGTCCCGATGGTTATTGGAAAATAGTCCAAGATAGGAACCTTGTGGATGGGGACGTCTGAATCTCCCCTAGACAAGGCTCCGAACCCATTTGGTAGCACCGCCGGTAATCTAAGAATTCGAAGACATAGTCATAAAAATAGGTTGAGAAAGAGAAGGGAACAACGATTGGTTGTTTGAAATTTTTTGAAGAGTGAAGCGTCAGAGGAGCAAAAGAAATGAGCGGAGTCCTTATGGAAAAGACAGTACTTGGAGAAGATAAAGAAGAGGTAATGATTGGAAAGAAAATTAAGCCATAATTATGGCATCCCTTCGCTAGAAAGAGTATCAACGGATGCGTGACACGTGTAAGGTGGATAATACTCGGGTAGGAGAGCAGTAAATGTTGTGTGAAAGGAGGATGGACAACTGAATCAGTGCACTATTCCCAAAGGACACCATAGTATAAGACAAGATTGGTTGTTGACAGGCTCTTCCACTTCCCGGTCTCTCGAAGCTCGAAAAACCCGAAAAGTGGGGGACTATCTGTATTGGGTAAAAACACATCCGGAGGCATCAAGCGTATAGAAGAAGATTAATGACTCCGGAAACCCCAAACAGATCTCCACAGATGTCTTTCACTCCCAACAACTCCCATCACATCAGCTTACCTAGATCAGAGTGCCGCGGTGTGCATGGGTGTAGTGACGTTAGTATGCTCACGTCTGCACAACTCTCTAGGGTCATAATAGTCTATGTTTTATCTTATATATACAAGACTTAGAAGATAAGGAGGACACATTGTATTCACTCTAAGCTCACACTTGTAACTCAGATCACTCAAGCTAATACATCATTCTCAGCTTCAGCTCTTGTTCAATTCATAGCTTATTTTCAGATCTAACCTATTGATTTTCTTTAGTTGCTTACTATAATATTTTTTACTTATATTTTAAATCTCACATATCCGTAACCTAAATATCAATCCCGGACTCGATCAATAGGGTCTCCGGATCGGATACAACCCACTTATCTTTAAACTCTTGTATACAAATCTCTATTTTGGGTTTTAAGCCCATTCCCCTAGACAGGCAAGCCATCTGATCTTTGGGTAAGCCCTTTGTCAATGGGTCTGCTATATTATCCTTTGACTTAATGTAATCAATGGATATTATACCCGTGGTGATCAGTTGCCTAACGGTCTTATGCCTCCGTCGAATATGACGAGACTTGCCGTTGTACATAGCATTTCGTGCCCTTCCTAGAGCCGGCGACGACTGTCGCGCGTGGATCATTACCGAAGGTACGGGTTTGTTCCAACACGGAACATCCTCTAAGAAGTCATGAAGCCACTCAGCTTCTTCTCCTGCTTTGTCTAAAGCGATAAGCTCCGATTCCATCGTGGATCGGGCGATGCAAGTTTGCTTAGAGGATTTCCAAGACACAACCCCACCACCAATTGTAAATATATACCCACTGGTGGACTTGGTGTTCTCTATATCAGATATCCAGTTTGCATCACCGTACCCCTCTAGTACAAATTTGGATATCTCGAATAGTGCAACCCGAAATTTAACGTGTATTTCGGGTATTGTAATACCCGATTCAACGCCTTCCAGTGATTATCACTTGGATTACGGGTGAACCTAGCCAACTTATTGACTGCATAAGCAATATCAGGTCGGGTGCAGTTTGTGATATACATCAAACTACCGATCACCTGTGCATATCACTCCTGGTATACAGGTGCACCAAGGTTTTTATCAAGCTTTTGATTTGTATCCATTGGTGACGCTATCGAAGAACTGTCTAACATCTTGAACTTTCTCAAAACATCCTCGATGTAGTGAGACTGAGATAAGACCAGTCCGTCAGACGTCTTAGAGATTTTAATCCCTAGGATGACATCTGCGATACCCATATCTTTCATGTCGAAGCATTGTTTCAACATGTTCTTAGTCTCTAGGATTACCCTAGGACTGCTTCCTGTGATCAACATGTCGTCTACATACAGGCATATCATAACAAATGAGTCAGAGTTACCTTTCGTGTAAACACATTTATCACACTCATTAATGGCGAACCCCTTCGATAGTAGAGTACTATCAATTTTTTCGTGCCATTGCTTCGGGGCTTGTTTCAGCCCGTACAGAGATTTGATAAGTCGACAGACTTTCTTCTCTTGCCCTTGAACCACGTACCCCTCGGGTTGGTCCATATAAATTTCTTCTTCCAACTCACCGTTTAGGAAGGCTGTCTTAACATCCATCTAGTGTATCTCAAGGTCACGCAAAGCCGCGATCGCAATAAATACCCGTATGGATGTCATCCGGGATACCGGAGAGTATGTGTCAAAGTAGTCAAAGCCTTCTGTCTGTCGATAGCCCTTGACTACCAACCTGTCCTTGTACTTGTCTATTGACCCATCTGCCTTGTATTTCCGTTTGAGTATCCATTTACAACCCAACGGTTTATTTCCCGGAGGAGATCAACCAACTCCCAAGTATGGTTATGCAGAATGGAGCTTATTTCACTCTCAATAGCTTCTTTCCAGAGCGGTGCTTCTGGAGTTGACAACGCCTGAGCAATTGTCCTTGGTTCATCATTAACCATATAAGCTACAAAGTCAGGACCGAAGGATGTATCCTTCCTGGCCCTTTTACTTCGCCTTAGATCCATCTCTGGGAGTCTCAAAGTTCGAGAATCAGGAACACTAGATTCCGGATGTTCAGCCACCTCGAGATTTGCTAGATCGAACCATTTAGATCCGGCGGTCAAGGACTCCCGGGTTCTTGAGAGCTTTGTGCATAACTTCGTTTGCGAGAGGTTATGTCTTTCTCCTTTCTAGGAAAGGTACTTTCAAAGAATAGAGCATTCCTTGATTCCATTATTGTACCCTGGTGGATATCTGGAATATCTGACTTATGCACTAAGAAGCGATAAGCACTACTGTTATTTGCATATCCGATGAATATGCAATCTACAGTCTTAGGCCCAAACTGTACATCTTGAAACTTCAGGGACCAAACTGTACATCTGAAACTTCTGGGATCAAACTGTACTTCTGGCAAAGTTTTCTGGCCCAAAAAGATAATACCACGACCCGTGAGCCCGGAACCGGACCGGACGGGCGGGCGGCGGCGGCGCGCGTGTGGTCTTTCCTCGAACCGAAGCACATCTAGGTCCTCCCTCCTTTAAACACATGCGATACCCCTTGGGGTCCCAAACCCCAAACCAACTTCGAGTCTTATATACACAACAATTCTTTCTTCCTCTACCGATGAGGGAGAATTGATTACACACCACACTTTTTCATGCTTCAAACACCTTACTTCGTGAACCAATATCTCTTTCATTTCTCAATGAAATTTGACGATTCTTGGTCCTACGATTATCTACGTACTTAGTACATCATGCATGTGTGAAGAACCGGATTCTCCAACATACGTAACACTAGTGTTTAAGCCGTTAAAGTTGGTCGGTCGCAACTCCCGCCAAAGGCTAATTTCCAACAGTCATCACCGTCAAAAACAAGATAATAAAACCAGAATCTATGAGATAGTTGGTACTACGTAGCGCTGGAATACATAGCGAGGCGATTAAGGTTGTTTTGACCGACTTTATGATTAGCATTAAGTTAAGATGAACAATGTAATAAAGACTCTAAATGCTTGCAGAGGAAATGAAAGAAATTTCATCAAACAAAAGGAGTTGATCGATGTGTTGTATATATGAATGATTCATCCCCACTCTATGTACAAACGGTCCAAGTTATAAATACATAGATGTTTTAATTAGTTTAATATTTCTTATACTTTTAGATTTATTCATATTCTTACCGTTATTAAATTATCTCATAATTTACCCTTAACCTCACGGAGCTTCAATGTGGATTTTGGGGTTTACATGTGTCAATAACACTTTGAAAAAAGTCCAAATTAATTAACCCCTCCACTTTTGACTAGTTAAAAATTAAATTAGCCCATATTGTACTTTAGGTTGGAGCTTCATCTGGTCATGACAAGCAAGAGACAGATTATGAATGACTTAAAATGCTACGGAAGATATTTTATCTAGTTAAACGTTATTTTTTACTCTTTTACCATTAAAATTGTATTTCCCTGCTTTATAAGTACACGAATTTTTACTTGAAAAAGATGAGAGAGAGAAAGTAGTTTAATACTTTAATTTATAAACGATATATGGTGCTATCATCAAAATATACAATATAAACAAATAAGTTGATATCAGATTTGATTTGAACTTATAAAAGAAAATCATCAAAATCTACAATATAAACCATATATATTCCGAGTCTCTGACGTGAAGACAAATAAGAATATATCACCATATTATAAATGGGGCAAATACAATCCCCTTATTCATTAATCCAAATATAACTTGTAGACTAACATCTTCATGACAAATACATAACATAATATTGCATTGTAATCTAGCCCTGGGCGAAGTTCCTTTGATTGTAACAGTCCAAGTTGTCTCCAGGGGCAACATTCAACATACTACAATACCTCCTGTAAAATCCAATTCGATTTTCCACCGCTTCAATCCGACCCATGCCACATTCGAGTCCGCCGTTGATGATGTTGGTAATCACACCGTAGCCTGGCACTCGATTTGCAGACATATCAGCAGCGGATGGCGTCCATCGCCCTGTGATAACGTCGTGGGAAGAGGGCTTATTGTCCTGTGGTGTCATCCAGAACCATATAGCTGTTTTGAATGATATTAATGCATCTGTGGCTACTAAATCAGGATTGTTCACTAGGTCTTGTTGAATACCCCTTCCAGCTCGGTCGTAGTTAGCTTGGCTGCAAAAGTTTATCATTAAGTTTAAAATCAATCATCAAGACTCTTCTTATCTATATTTAGAGAAATTGACTAGCCAAGAGTTTTAAAAAGGTGACATTTTAACGATTGTCTTACTGTGTCAATTGGATGGGTCCTCTACCATAGTATCTCTCTGACTGGTCTATTTGCCTAACAAAGCAATATCCTCCGTTAAATGTCCCGGAAGCACCGCCTGTGAAAGAGCAAAGAGTTCACTTACTTATTTCATTTTATACACAATCAAATCACGTAATAGATAACTATAGGTAACTGCTAGTATTAAGCGGAATTGGTAACCTAGGTAAGGCAATACAAGTTATACAACTCGGTACAACAGATTAAAAATTACAAGGATAAAGGGATAAGGCAAATTACCATTAGTTTCATGAGAAGTTTGACCGAAAAAGGCAGCTATTTCCTTCTTACGAGCAGTGTCATCACCAGTAGTACCAAAACCTGGAAAGGAATTGGCTGCAGCTATGAATGCATCATAAGTGTAGAATCCCTTGGCAGGACATGCATCGTTGTTCCTAAAACTCAGCATCTGTTCAAACAAGTTGCTGGTTACAATTGAACCAATATCTTGTGCCAACGTTCCTGTTAGGAACAAGAAAAAGATACAAGAAAATGCCACTGGTGATCCCAACAACTTCATTTTTCTCTGTTTTTTTCTTTATGAGTTAGAATGTTTAGTTATGTGTGTGGGTATTTATAGGGTCAGATTAAAGGTGAGCAGAGACTTTTCCACTAGTAATGTTAAATTGGGGCTTTGATTAATTTGTACTAGTATGTCAGTTTTCCACAGAAATGTGGTTGTCAAGTTTGCTTCTCTGTTTGGGTCATGTACGTGTGTGTGTCATCATAAATAACTGAAACAAATATCAACAATCTAGATACATAATTTTCTCTTCACCTGTAGTAACCTAGGCTATATAGATATGACAAAATGTATATCCATATCAAATCTATTGTGTGGTAACTTCACCATATACTAAACAGAATTGAAATCGCACCAAGAACCTCACTTGACGTGGTAAAATTAGATTGAGTTTATCTTGTAAACCAAGTCTAGTCATTAAGTTTGTCACCGTACCTATTTGTTAAAGAGACATTACTGCTCCCATACAACAAAATGCCGTATTCTGGGGAGTCAAATTTGGCTACGTAATGAAGTAGTCGGCACAAGACTTCAACTTGAAGAAATTTCCAGTATATGTAAGTCTTTAGAGTTACTCTCTCCGTCTCAAATTATATGTGGTTGACTAAAAATAGTTATATCAAATTATTTGTCGTTTTAAAAGTTTAAGGAACAATTAATTTTTTTATTTTATTTTACACTTAATAAAATTTTGTCGTTAATGGAGATGACACATAAATAGACTAAACATTTAATGGAGAGAGATTATAACTTATAATACAAAAGTAAGGGTAAAGTAGTCAAATACATCTTCCAATTAATATTTCTTAAAGAGCGTGTAAAGCAAAAAAAAACGACAGATAATTTGAGGCGAAGATAGTATATTTTCCACACGACGTTCAAGTAAAACCATAAACGTCTTAAAAGTTAAAAGTACAGAACCACACTTGTGGTGGGAGGTGTTCTACACGCACCTCCCACGACAAGAGGGGGTATTTAAACTTCTGTTAAGTTATATTGCGAGAGTTATGGGGGCAAGTTAAGAGGGGATTTTATGTATTTTTCCTTTTTTAATAATAAATAAAAATTAAGCGAATTAGGCGCTCCTTATTAGGCGAGTCACATTTTTATTAGAGGAATCATGTTTTCATGATCGAATTTTGCCACCCTAAATTGCTTGCGTTGTTGTTTCGATTTAGGCTTGGTGTGGGCCCTGGACCTGCTCATGACTGAGGTCCATAGAAGTCGAGAAACGGGGCGTTAAAATTAGTTAGGCTCTTACGAGTTCTCTATTTTTTTTCTTCCAAAATTAAGATTACAAGTTCGGCATGTTTGAAATGTCTATGTACATTTAATCTAGAAGTAACAATAGTCATGAATTGACAGATTCATTTAAACATTTAATATTAAGCATGTTTGTGCTTAATATTGTCATTTAATGTTTAGAAATAAAGTGATGTGAAGATGAAGAGACCTGAAGAAAAAATTGATTGAAAAGTATTTGAAGTACCAAAAAGAAAGAGATCAAGGCACGGAGACATCAAATAATGGGGCTAACGATTAACAAATCATGACCAGATGATTGGAAAGTAAACATTGCAAATGTGATATTTTCTCCAGCCAAGTAACGTCACAATTGAGCTGCCAAAGAATTAATTTTCGTCCAAAACAGCGAAGTCATGCAGAATGCATCCTCCATCGCGAGCACTGCTACCATTGGCGAGGAGGTGTTCGTCAACCTCCTCGCGTTGCGAGCTCACAGCCTGCGTTTTTAGATTTTTCTATCCGAATTTTATTTGATTCGGACGACCTCCTACTCAACCTAAACTATATAAGTATCTCATAAAATGTCTTATTTTGGGGGATTCGACCTAATGAGAGCAAGGAGCCATCCTGGCGAAAGGAGAAAGATTCGACAACGAGTTTTTCCTTTCTTCTTCCTATTTTTCATTGTTAGTTATGAATTTAGTATCGTGTTTTCACATGCTTTTATGAGTAGCCAATTCTCTATCTAGGGTCTTGATGGAACCTTTTGTAGGATGAACTCTTGTTACGTTTTTATATAATTGAGTCGTTGGATTTTTTTCTACTTGTTCAAATACGTGCTTATTTCAGTGTATTGAATGGTCATCGATTGCCTGTGCCTATTTATTATGTGTTGCCTGAGAAAGAATGTAATTTAGGTTGTTGAGGAGAGATCAATATTGTAGGTTTAAAAGCGGGTTTAGAGATAACGAAACTTTGACGTGGTCATAGTGAGCGGTGAGAGATTGCTAGCTAGGGTTAGTTCGAGAGAATAACTTTAGAAAATTACTAAAATTGATCGAGATAATTGCGGTAAGTTAAGTGATCATGATCTGTAGAGAATAAAATGGCAAGATTATAGATAACGTAGCGAGAAGAATTCCGATAATTGGGGAAATCATAACCCTAGGCCTCTTAATCTTGAATTCAACTCATTCTATAATTAGTTGGTAATTTTTACTGCTTTATAATTTATTAGTTAAGTAGTTTAAAATAGAAATCTTAATCTTCGTAACTTAGAAAATTGTTTGAACTTGTTTTCTTAGTGATATGGAACGGTTATAACTAACGTTAGTTCACTGTGGAATTCGACTCCGAACTTAAAAATCAGATTATCTTTACAGCAACCACTTATCTTTTCTGACTAATGGAGGGCGTGATCAAGTATCATCACCAGTAGTACCAAAACCCGGAAAGGAAGTGGCTGCAGCTATGAATGCATCATAAGTGTAGAATCCCTTGGCAGGACACGCATCGTTGTTCCTAAAACTCAGCATCTGTTCGAACAAGTCCCTGGTTACAATTGAACAATATCTTGTGCCAATGTTCGTGTTAGGAACAAGAAAATGAGACAAGACAATGCCACAGGTGGTCCCAACAACTTCATTTTTCTCTGGTTTTTGTTGGGAGTTTTTGCTCTATGGTACTTTATAATGCAGTACGGGAATTATATTACTATTACAAGTATTCGAAAGGATAAACAAAGATTCAATAATTCAACTAGAAATCTGAAAATTACAATAGTTACACAAGAAAACTGTAAATTCCAGTTTTGTAGAAGATGGAAAAATGGAAATTGTTTTTGCCGAGTCGAGTGTGGCACTCTGTCCTTAAGACAATATTGCCCCGTATGTATCCTTTATACGTCCTGGACAATTTGTCTCCCAAGATAAAACAGCAATGGAACCCTTGAGCAAAGGAAACTCAAGAGCTACCGTGAAGAATATTGAGTAACGAAATGATGCTTGGAAGTTGTAGGAAGAAGAATTTTCTGCTTGAGAAAGCTTCTGTATTTTCGTGCATATGTGTTGTATGAACATTTTTGTTTTTGACCGTCGAAATTCTGATATTCTGGAAACTTCAGGGACCAAACTGTACATCTTGAAACTTCAGGGACCAAACTGTACATCTGAAAGAATTCTGGTCCAAACTGTACATCCGAAACTTCGGGATCAAACCGTACTTCGGCAAAGTTTTCAAAAAAAAGATAATATCAGAAGACCCACAACCCGAGAACCCGAGAACCCACAACCCGAGAACCCGGAACTCGGAAACGGACAGGACGGGCGGGCGGCGGCGGCGCGCGTTTGGTCTTTCCTCGAACCGAAGCACATCTAGGTCCTCCCTCCTTTAAACACATGGGATACCCCTTGGGGTCCCAAACCCCAAACCAATTTCGAATCTTATATACACAACAATTCTTTCTTCCTCTACCGATGAGGGAGAATTACACACAATACCACACTTTCCATGCTTCAAACACCTTACTTCGTGAACCAATATCTCTTTCATTTCTCAATGAAATTTGACGATTCTTGGTCCTACGGTTATCTACGTACTTAGTAGATCATGCATGTGTGAAGAACCGGATTTCCAACATACGTTACACTAGTGTTTAAGCCGTTAAAGTTGGTCGGTCGCAACTCCCGCCAAAGGCAAATTTCCAAAAATCCCCTCTTGAAAGAGATTTTGGCGCACTCACATGGTGTCTTTTCATTTCCAAAGAATATTTCAAATGGACCGATGTTGCATAAGGAGAGGTAGCTTCACTTTGAACCTTCCATAGTTAAATACTATCGGACTTACTTACTGCGCGGTGAACGTGATGTCTTGAACCGTCAGTGTTTAGTGTAAGCCAAGTCAATGGTACCAACACAACAAATTCCCTTACTCTCTTCTTCGTAATGTTTTGTCCGTTTTGGCCATGGACAACGTCTTGGATTCTTAAGTGCGTTCATTTTGAGGCGGCCGTCCTCGCACTTAAATAGGTGGTCTCCTACAAGGTATCCCGCTATACCCCACTTCACAAGTGTTAGGAACCATTAAAAGTTTCCCAAAACCTAACCTCAACTCGTTGAGGATCATTACGGAGTTTTGAAAACTTAACCTTTACCCATACCGCGATAGCACTTAACGTCTATCGCGGGAACGGCTTTGGATTTGGTGTTTCTTTTCGTAAATCACTATCCGAAGTGCTCATGCTTCCACCGAAGCGATCAACCGAACCTTTACAACTTAGTTTTCCCATTGAACCAAATTACCGGGATCTCCAGTTCGTAAGGTTGGGTTTCCACCGTATTGGTCCGTATATTTTGGGTTTTAAGCCCATTCCCCTAGACAGGCGAACACTTGATCTCCGGGTAGTCCCTTAGTTAGTAAATAAGGAAGTGACACCCGTGATGATCAACTCGCCATACGGTCTTATGTCTCCGACGATCCCGACAGATATGTCCGTACGCCGTCATCCGTGTCCTTCCGTGCCGACCGGCTAGCCACGGTGTATAACTGTCGAAGGCATGGGTTTCTCCCAATAAGGGACGTCCTCTAATGAGTCGTGAAGTTACTCAACTTCTTTCATGCTTTGTATAAAGCGATAAACTCCGATACCATCATGAATCGGTCGATGCAAGTTTGCTTAGAGGATTTTCCAAGACCCACCATACACATTTACTTGTGACTTTGGTGTTCTTCGATCCGATGTCCAGCTTTGCATCACCGTGTTCTCCTAGAACCGCCGGACATCCGAATACTATAATCCGTAGATAAGCGAATAATTCAGCCTATCGTCATATCCGACTTAACGCCTTCTATTGATCATGTATTAAGATCATCGGTGAACCTTAGTTCAACCGATCTGTTTGTTGGACGATACCGTGTCGATTGTAGTGTGTACAATACATTGAACTACACGTGACCCGAGCATATCGCTCCTTGTCTATGGGTGCACCATGATTCCAATCGCTCTATGATTCATATCCATTGGTGGCTTCAACGAGATCGTCAACTATCGACCATCCGTTAGATGTCTTAGAAATCCAATTCCTAAGATGTCATCTCAGTGATACCCATATCTTTCATATCGAGACTTTGTTTCAATATGATTTTCACTCTAAGACCGTTGGTTTTCCAACCGTTGGCTTTCTAACTTCGAGTCAATGTTTCGTGATCGGTTTCATTGTTTCGTTTTATCCGAGACTTTCGGACCAAAATGTTAACATTTCGGGACCAAAATGAAAGTTCGGGAAGAAGCCCAACAGTTCAAAAACCAATTCGATCCTCTTCTTCCAACTCTCCGGTTGGGAAGGTCATTTCGACACCCATGCCATGTAAGACTACAATGGCCCTGGATGTGAAGCTACTCTCAGGGGAGCACTTTTTACAACCCAAAGGTTCTTTTCCCGGAGGAAGATCAACCATTACACACGTATGGTTCCATATGATGGAATCTATTTCTCTCTTTAGCTTCTTTCCAAAGCAGTGCTTTTGGAGATGACAATTCTTTGTTAATTGTCCATGGTTCGTTCTCAACCATACAAGCTAGAAGGTATGGAACAAGTCTTTGTCCCCTCTTTGCTCCTTCTTGGTTCAACATCTAGAATCCCTGAGTTCTGCAGATCTGGAATATTAATTTCCGGATATCCAGCAACTTTCGAGTCCTGTAGATACGGAACGTCTAGTTTTGGACAGTCAGGCCCTCGCGGTTTCTTGTTAACCTTGAGCAATTGCTCATTTTTCCTTTTTCAAGGGAAGCTATCTTCAAAGAATTCAGCATTCTTTGATGCCAAAAGGCGATGAACACTACTGTTATTTGCAGATCCAGTGGATATGCAATCTACAGTATTAGGTATGAAACCACCCCATATGACAACATTTGTATGTGAGATCCTTTTCATGTCTCACACGGAGGGTTATCCTTATCCTTATATGGAGTTCTGTTGAGAATCACATTAGCGGTAAGGATCGCCTTGCCCCACATAATTTGGGCGTACGGGTTTGCGCTTGGCTAACACCGTTAGACTGAGGTGAGTAATGAGCAGTCGTTTAATAAACGATGCTTCACATTCTCCCCCTCTATCACTACGAATTTCTCAATCCGTGGGCTTAGTTGATTCAACTTCTGCTTTGTAGTGCTTATCCGCTTCAACAACTTCATCTTTGCTTTTCAACAAATAAAGGATTCCATACGTTGTACCATCATCAATGAAGATCACAACGTACTTGTCTCCCCCCTCTATTTTGTATAAACTTCAAATCACCCAAGTAGGTGTGACTAAGTTCTAGAGGAGCGGTGCTTCTTTCGCTATTCCCTTGACGGAATTTGAAAAGGTGATTTTGCCTCTTCGTCTACCTCACATTCATTCTGAGGGTTTATGTCGACGGTAGGCAACAATCTCAACATCGTTAGCTTTTGAATGACTTGCTATTTAACGTGTCTTAATCTATGATAGCATAGATGCACGGATTACAAATATATCAATCATTTGGCTACAGACATACTGTACCATTCTTAGTTATTACAGACCTGTTGGACTAATCTCAAACCAGCTTGACCAACAAAATTCCCTTAAACCAAGTTAGGAATATGTATCACCTCATCTTAGAGTGATCACAATCCATGAAGTCCTATTGAGGACAACCTCTCCAACCCCTTCTACTTTAGAGGTGGCGTTGCTTCACATGAACAACCTCTTGCCCGTGGTTAGGGCGTAATCGGATCATATGTGATCTAGATACTCTGGCCTACTCCAGTTGCTTTGGCAGACTGAGTGTCCAATTTCTTTACTGCCTTTCTTTAGGCCTTCAGATCATTCAGGACCTGGAAACTCTGGCCCACCTTACTAGGTGTCCATTACTTTTCCTATGAAATGAATTCTGGCCCCACTCCAGTCGCCCGGAGGCTTTGTATGACTGAGTGTCCAATATCATCATATCAAAGGAATTTTGGCCCACTCCAGTCGCCCGGAGGCTTTGTATGATTGAGTGTCCAATATCATTCTATCAAAGGAATTTTGGCTCACTCCAGTCGCCCGGAGGCTTTGTATGACTGAGTGTCCAATATCATCCTATGAAGGATCTTCTGCCAAATAATATGACAGGCTCAACTTCATTAACTTTTAGACTTCTTCCGTTATGATTGGTGCCCAGATAATTCTTGGCGCTTACTTAAGTGTGGTAACAGTTTTCGCACAGTCAGTGGATCTTTCTCCCTCGTATGTGCGAACATACTTTACACACTTTAATAATTACACTTAAAAGAACGGATCTTTTTAAGTTATTTACAAAATCCAATCTTTAAACGGAAAAGAAGAGGAGATTAAACTTCTGATTTTTAAAGCGTAAGGAATATAAATTATTTTCATATTCCTCCTTACTTTAATCCATTTTTAATCAGACATCATTTAATCTTTATTCTTGACAAGTAAGAAAAATACTTATCCCAATTTCGGATTCGGCTCACTTAAGTCACTTCATCAGACTGAGTGTCCATTTCCTTCTCACCATTATTCGGATCTTTTGTCTGGGATAGATATAGGCCTTCTACTGCAAGATAGAATAACATCTTCAGTCTTCTCCTCTTGTCCCAGTTGACATCCTCAGGCTCTCGAGAGCGCTTGTTCTCACCAGTTTTGGTAGTGGTGACACCATGAACACGTTCATCATCATCACTCTCTTCTACCAGAAAACCATTTCCATATCCAGATTTGGTCACACAATTTTTGACCGACATCTTTCGAACACTAATAGTAATACAATACAAATATTGTCATAAGTTGTTGGGAGTTTTTGCTCTATGGTACTTTATAATGCAGTACGGGAATTATATTACTATTACAAGTATTCGAAAGGATAAACAAAGATTCAATAATTCAACTAGAAATCTGAAAATTACAATAGTTACACAAGAAAACTGTAAATTCCAGTTTTGTAGAAGATGGAAAAATGGAAATTGTTTTTGCCGAGTCGAGTGTGGCACTCTGTCCTTAAGACAATATTGCCCCGTATGTATCCTTTATACGTCCTGGACAATTTGTCTCCCAAGATCAAACAGCAATGGAACCCTTGAGCAAAGGAAACTCAAGAGCTACCGTGAAGAATATTGAGTAACGAAATGATGCTTGGAAGTTGTAGGAAGAAGAATTTTCTGGCTTGAGAAAGCTTCGTATTTTCGTGCATATGTGTTGTATGAACATTTTTGTTTTTGACCGTCGAAATTCTGATGTTCTGGAAACTTCAGGGACCAAACTGTACATCTGAAAGAATTCTGGTCCAAACTGTACTTCTGGCAAAGTTTTCGGCCCAAAAAGATAATATCGAAGACCCACGGCCCGAGAACCCGTGACTCGAGAACCGGACGGACGGGACGGGCGGGCGGCGGCGGCGCGCGCGTGGTCTTTCCTTGAACCGAAGCACATCTAGGTCCTCCCTCCTTTAAACACATGGGATACCCCTTGGGGTCCCAAACCCCAAACCAATTTCGAATCTTATATACACAACAATTCTTTCTTCCTCTACCGATGAGGGAGAATTACACACAATACCACACTTTCCATGCTTCAAACACCTTACTTCGTGAACCAATATCTCTTTCATTTCTCAATGAAATTTGACGATTCTTGGCCCTACGGTTATCTACGTACTTAGTAGATCATGCATGTGTGAAGAACCGGATTCTCCAACATACGTTACACTAGTGTTTAAGCCGTTAAAGTTGGTCGGTCGCAACTCCCGCCAAAGGCAAATTTCCAACAGTTTTTTCTTTAACTTTATGAGTTAGAATGTTTAGTTATGTGTTATAGGGATCATATTTTGATGACTAGAGACTTTTCCACTAATAATGTTAAATGATGTTTTGAATTATTTGTACTACTATGTCAATTTTCCACAAAAATGTAGTAGTCAAGTTTGCTTCTTGTTTGGGTCATTTACATGTGTCCTCATAAATGGCCGATACAGTGAAGAAAGGTCAGGAGTTCTTCCAAGAAAAATCGCAAGGGAATAGATACAAAGTTGTCATCATGTACTGCTTAAGACGGAGTAAATTAAAATCTATCTTTACTTTCTCTTATTCACCTAGAAGAATCAGTATAATAAAGTATGAAAATTTATTGAAAACATGTGGAATACATTTTTAAAGAGATTCTTCAAACGATAAAATTAGAATTACTGACAAAGGAATTTTCTCTCGCGTATGGCTGCAACCACTACACTGGAGTCTGGTCACACAACTACATGTTTCACCTCGCCAACACGTTGATATGGCAAAATTAGACAAAGTTTATCTTTTGTAACCAAGTATAGTCAATAATTTGTCACTGTAACAAAATTCCTACTTGTGGACGAGAGTGAGAATTACTGCTTCTACAAGAGGCCATGTTCTAGGTAAGACTTTTCAACATGAAGAAATTTCGAGTAATTAAGTCAAGTCTTGAAGAGCTTGATTTTCCACACAAATTTAAGTGAAACCATTACCCACGCGTTTGCCGATTGTTTCATGCTTAGCTTGGGCCCTGAGCCCGCTTTGGACGGAATTAAGTATTAAAAGTCAAGAGTCAAGACAATAGCGTTTGGATATAGATTTGGTTGAAATTTAAATAAAAAAGATTTTTTTAAAATTGAATAATGGTATTTGGAAGTTAAAGTTATTTTGGATAATGCATTTTATTTGAAAAAAAAATTGTGGGGAAAATTCTTCACTCGAACTTGAGAAGCTCATCTTCAATGACTAACCAAAAATCGTTCCTATGTATGACCATTTTTTATAAGTTTTTATAAATTAGGTAAAATAAAATATAGGAGGGAGTAGTAAGGTATGAAATCACTTAGATAGAAGTATGTTGGATGATAGAACGATGAAATACAAAATTCGGGACGGAATAAGATAGGGGGAGGGTGGGTGGATGATGTAGAAAGTTAAAATAAAAACTTTTTTAAAAAATCAAATTTATTGGAGGGGGGGGGGGGTTATAAAAAAACAAATGGAGAAATTTTATTTTTTTTTAAAAGAAAAATTGATTTTTTGGAGCGTGGGGGGTGGGGTTGAGTGGTGTAGAAAATAATAATAAAAAAGTATTAAAAGCTTTAATAAAAAACTTTTTTTTGGAGGGGATTGGGGGGGGGGGGAGTTGGATGGTGGGGTGGTTGGTGAAATGCAATTTGTGGGACTAGTTTTCCCTAATGTTATTAGGAAAGTCAATTTTCCTCATTTTTAAGAAACTTGTTTTACTAAAGTTGTGCGTTTTATTAATTTCACCCATTAAGTTACTCATATTTTAAGTGGATAGTATGTGTTGACTCATATTGGACCCATTTTAAATGGGTTGGATCGATCAATATTCATATTTTTTACCCAGTTAACCGTGGACAGTTTTTCATCACTTGTATTTAGATGCATGAGGACATTCACACCGGCGATTTATGTAACGATCCCGAATAAGAGAATAGGTTATATTCATATTGTATATACCAATATCTATTGTGGGAAGCATCTGTTACCACATATCGAATTCTTCTAAAATATTGGCCCAATTATCATCAACGTTTAAACCCAATTCAAATTCAGCCCAAGCTTTTTGGCTGCACAACATGTCAACATTTGACCTTTGTTTTTGGAGAAATTGAGACAAATAGTCGGTGATCAAAATAATAGTCTGGAAATATATATATTTCATATATTAGTGTTTAATATACATAACATATATATTTTTTATATTTAACTAGTGAACTAATTATATATTTTTGATCGATCCGTCAAATGTGTAAGTCACCCTTCTTCTTTTTAGGGTATATATAGGAGAGGGGTATTGGATACTATTTTGGTGTTCAAACCCTCCATCTACATGCTGAAAATTAGGACTCGCGAAGTAATCTGATCCTAAACTCACAACATCAGATATTGCCTTTTTATTACATTTCATTTCCAATAACAAGTACTTTGATTTTACTTTTAAAAAAATCATTAAATGGCCGTTTTCGATGAAAATAAGCACCGAGAGAGTAAGAACTTCTCCTGGATAAAAATTTACTTGTACGCGTATTTATATCAGACCAATTCAAATTATCTTGATTACAGGATTTGATAAAGTAAAATTATACAAAAAATAATCATTATTAAGTGATTATTGCATATGTTCAAACATACATCATGCACTTATTGATTTAAACACCATACGTAAGTAAGTTTTTACCTTTATCTACCTTTATCTATTGTACGTAGCACTCACAAGCAGAGCCACGATAGTCAGAAATGAATTAAACTCTCTCATTACAAGTATAAGATAATAAAATTGATTACCTGGTAGGATAGTATGTAATAAAATTAAATGCGCAAAAAGATTCTCCATCAAATTGATCTTTTTAACTAAGCATTGGCAGATCTAAGACATGTATAGCACACGGTTATAATTAAGGTCAACCTTAGATCCATATATATAATTAAGTATATATAATTCAACAGTGGGATATTACTCGGTTTTGCATATATAATTTGTATGTTATTGATGATTACGGAACTAAGCAAAGCAATCAGCTTAACGAAGTTTGTATTATTGATAATGACAGAACTAAGCAAGCAATCAGCTTGATGAATGACGATGAAGTCATTATCTATTTTTATCCTTGGCACGGTCTTAGCCAAACTTTAGAGCTTTATTTTCTTTCAAGTATTCCTTAAAGTATATGTCCTACTCATTTAACCACGTCAAACGCGCAGTTATGATCTTGAGGAATTTAAAATTAATTAACTTTTTCTACATTGCATCATGCGCACAACATTAACTTGTAATGTAGGTATAAAATATTAGAGTACTAAAGTGGTAGGCAATTACAATTCCAAAAAAGGTGTTGGGCTGTTGAATACTGGTTCTTACAACGTCAGAAGTAATTGGTGCAAACTTTCGGTGAGCAAGTGTGTGTCTCATAAAATGAAATAGATAAATATATTTTTCAAAACAATAGGTTTTCCAAAAAAAATAAAAAATGTGGTGCATATTAGCATATACACTAGGGGAATCTAAACTAATAAAGGGTATGTTGAAGACATAAAATTGGTGCAAATAAAAGAATATGCAAACATTAGGTGGCAATTACAAAAATAAAGAATATTGTGCATACGTTAGTTGTCCAATATGAAAGAGAGAAAAAACTCTCATGTTTTTAATTAGCACGGATTAAAGGAATATGTTCCCTCATTTTCATTAATTATTGTATACAATGTATATAGTGTTACATAATTACAAACTGGGTAACTAATCTTCCTAATTACAATCGGAATATAAATTTACCTAATATAAAAGATATATAAGATATGGTAATATTCTATCACACCCCCGCAGTTGAAGCGGGAGGTTCTCATATGCTTAAACTGACTCGGAAATCATCAAAGAGTATGCGCGGAAGTCCTTTAATAAATATGTCGGCAATCTGATATCGGAAAGGAACATGAAGAACACGAACTTGTCAACGAGCAACTTTCTCAGTACAAAGTGAATATCAATTTCAATGTGTTTAGTGTGCTGATGTTGAACGGGATTGCTAGAAAGATATACCGCACTTACATTATCAGAGTAAACCAATGTAGCCTTATGGATTGGGCAGTGAAGCTCAAGTAGAAGGTTACATATCCAACAAGACTCAGAAATAACATTTGATACACCTATGTACTCAACCTCGGCACTGGATCGAGACAGAGTAGGTTGTCTTTTAGAAGACCAAGAAATCAAGTTATCTCCGAGGAACACACAGTAACCCGACGTGGATCGACCAGTGTCCGGACATCCATCCCAGTCAACATCAGAATAAGATGTGAGACCAGCGAGTGAGGACTTAAACATGTGTAAGCCGAAATGAAGAGTACCTTGTACATATCACAAAATACGTTTGAGGGCATTCATATGCTCATCCATCGGGCTGTGCATATGTAAGCATATTTGTTGCATGACATAGGATATATCTAGTCTCGTGAAAGTGAGATACTGCAACGCTCATGCTAAATCACGATTGTGAGTCGGGTCGGCATACAGAGAACCCAAATAGGCACTGAGTTTGGAATTAGTGTCCACCGGTGTGTGGATCGGTTTGCAAGACGTCATGCCTGCTCGGTCAAGAACCTCTTCGGCGTACTTCCTTTGACAAATAAATAATTCACCTGCATGTCTCATAATAGCAATGCCCAAAAAATAGCTTAGTGGCCCCAAATCCTTCATAGCAAACTCAGAGGTAAGAAGTGACATAATGGATCGACGAAGTGCATCAGAAGATGTAGTTAGGATGATGTCATCAACATATAATAGAATGTATGTCATATTATTACCCTTGATATAGATGAAAAGTGAGTGATCAGATTTGCAATGTGATAATTCGATAGAGGATACAAAATCAGCAAACCGTTAGTACCATGCATGAGGAGCCTGTTTCAGTCCATAGAGCGATTTCTTCAAAAGACACACACAATCTGGATGAGCCAGATCTCTGAATCCCATAGGCTGATGCATGTATACAGTTTCATGAAGGACCTATGCAAGAAAGCATTTTGATGTCAAGCTGATGAATATGCCATAATTTGGACAAAGCAATACTAAGAACGGTCTGAATAGTTACCGGTTTCACCACCGGACTGAAAGTTTCATCACAATCGACACCCACCTATTAAGACCTATCATCACCTATAAGACGGGCCTTGTGCCTCTCAATAGAACCATTAAATTTCTTTTTATGTCTAAAAATCCATATAGAACGAATAACGTTAGCATCAGAAGGATGGGGCACTAGATCCCATGTCTTATTTTCAATAAGAGCATTATATTCGTCCATCATGACAAATTTCTAATTAGGATCGGACAATGCATTTTTCGGGTTGCGAGGAAGAGGAAGAGGTGAAGGGGCAACCAAAGTCGACAAATTAAATTGCCATTTGGGTTTGGAAATATCGTGCATAACATAGGTTTCCATTATCCGTAGGGGTGCTGAGGGGGGCTGGGTTGGTTCGGGCAGGACGGGGGGAGACTGGACTGGCGGTGGGCTGAGAGGATCGGGATGGTGAGGTGGTACCACAAGTTGAGAAGAGGCAAAGGCGGGGTAAAAAAGATCCGTAACCCAAGCCGGAACTGAGATCGGGATGGTCTGGAAGTGTCCCGTGTCTAGGTAAGGTGACCCACCCGAGACGGTGATGGGGAGTAGGCAGGGGCTCCAGTGATGGCGACGATAGATTTTGCAAGTGGTGAACTAAG
Source organism: Anisodus tanguticus (assembly GCA_034509755.1). Taxonomy (NCBI): domain Eukaryota; kingdom Viridiplantae; phylum Streptophyta; class Magnoliopsida; order Solanales; family Solanaceae; genus Anisodus; species Anisodus tanguticus. The sequence continues at coordinate 14,743,482 of CM067544.1, forward strand.
AGGGGATTGAGGCCATCATTTAAGAAGTCATAGAAATCCGGAGGCAAAGAATGGAGCTTGGCAAACGGGAAGTTGGACTCATCAAATATGATATGCCGAGAAATGATTATTTTTCGACTGGACAAGTCGTAACAGTTGTAACCTCGATGATTAAGGTGTAACCAAGAAATACACATGGAGTAGACCTAGGTTGCAGCTTGTTGATTTGTGTGGAGGGATGGAGGGGGTAGCACAGACATCTGAAAGTTTGTAAACGCTTATAGGAAGTATTCCGAAGATAGAGAACTTGAGTAGGAGACTTGTGTTTGAGAGACTTGTTTAGGAGAATGTTTAAGAGATAGGTTCCCATTGATAGAGCATAATGTCAAAAATATGGGGCATAAAAGCGTGAGTAAGGAGGGCACGAACTAAGTTGTTTATGGTTCTAATTTTTCGTTTGACTTTACCATTTTGTGGAGAGGTGTGGGGATAGGAAAAATGAAAAAACAAGGCTGTGATTGGCGCAGAAAAAATTGAATTGATTATTGAAAGAATATATGTGCACGTGTTGTGCATATTACATGTATATACACATATATTCTCTTGTAATTATTAGAAGTCTTGTACATGTATAATTATGCTAGTAGTCTTGTATTAGGAAAAGGTAGATTTAATTTCCATAAATTAAATATTGTATATCATGTATATATACCTTTGACATTAATGAAAATATCAAGGGATCATTCTCTTTCATGGTATCAACAGTCTAGGAAAAAATTTTCCTTCTCCAAAATTCTCCTAAGCTTCCGGCCGATCACCCAATTCCCGTCAATTTTTTTTCCTGAATCCCTCATTCTCCTCTTGTTCCTCCATCATGTCTACCACAAAGAACACCTGTCATCCTACCTTGCAGTCTCCAATATCAAAAATAACATTGCTATTATTCTTGAGATGGAAAACGTCCAATACATGACATGGGTAGAACTGTTTAAAATTCACGCCCGGTCTAATAGAGTCCTCCATCACATCGTCCCACCGGAAAAAGGCAAGGAGAATGTGCCTTCCACGGATGATGAAATTGAGTTGTGGGCAACTCTTGATGCTACGGTCCTTCAATGAATCTATTCCACCATCTCTATAGATATCTTACAGACAATTATAGAACCCGATGCTACGATAATGGAAGCTTGGAATAGGTTGCGTGATATATTCCAGGACAATAAAAATTCCCATGTCGTGACCCTTGAGCAAGATTTCTCCCACATAAATATGGAGGATTTTTCGAATGCCTCAGCCTATTGTCAAAGGCTCAAGGAGTTGTTAGATCAACTCAAAAGCGTTGGTGCGCCTGTCACTAATGATCGTCTTGTTCTTCAGATGGTTGCAGGCCTCTCCAAGGCGTATAATGGCGTTGGAACTCTCATCCGTCAAAGAAATCCTCTCTCGTTGTTCTACCAAACACGTTCCATGCTCACTTTAGAAGAAGCAGGTTTATCTAAAAAGGCGGCTACCAGAGCCAATTCTGCCATTATGGTGGCCATGTCCTATGAAACGGACGACTCTCAATCGTTCTTCGAAATTTATGGTCAAAACCGTAACAACGGGGGTGGCAAAAATGGTTAAAATCATGAAAACAATCGATATGGCAGACGTGGCGGCGACAAGGGTGGCAGCCGCGGCGGCAGTGGCGGACGATCAGTAGGCAGTGGCGGCGGACAGGGGACCGAGCCACTGAACCCGTGGCAGCAGGATTGGGCCGCTGGGAAGTGACCTTGGGCCAACGTGCCATTCCCTTCGGCAAACTGGGCCAGGCCTAACAATGGCTAGCAGTGGCAGCAGCCTGGGCCGATGAACAATGCGGTCGGCAAAGATGTCGGCCTGCTTGGGCCTCGGCCTCGGCGAGGCCTCGCGCCGCGGGCCCGTGGCGAAAGAAGCACTTGGATTAAATCATCCGGATTCAAATTGGTACATGGACACTGATGCTACTTCTCACATGACGTCCGCACCAGGTAATCTCTCATCTTATTTCAATTTGAGCAAAAATCATGGCGTAATTATTGGTAATGGTAATTCAATTCTAATTCCAATTCGTGGTTATGATCACACAAATTTATCTCTCTTGAACCCACATTTAGCCTTGAGAAATGTCCTTCATGCTCCTCACTTAATTAAAAATTTGGTGTATGTTCGGAAATTTACAACTGATAATTGGATTTCTGTTGACTTTGACCCTTTTGGATTTTCTGTGAAGGATTTCACGACGGGAATACCTCTAATGTGATGTAATAGTCGAGGTGAGCTCTATCCCATTGCCATCACCACTACTACTAGTCCAGCCACACCGTCAATGTTTTATGCTTTAGCACCTTTCTTTCTGGGAGCATTAATTTTATTGAGTGTAATAGTACGCGTAGTACTAATGTTTGTTCTTCTTGTCCGCTTGGAAAATATGTTAAATTACTATTTGTTGCTTCCAGTTCTAGTGCTTTGATGCCATTTGATATTATTCATAGTGATTTGTGGACATCTCCCGTTTTGAGCTCTTTGGGACATCGTTATTATGTGTTCTTTTTGGATGATTATTCTAATTTTTTGTGGACCTTTCCGTTTTCTCAAATGTCTCAAGATTATTCCACATTCCTATCGTTTAGAGCATTCATCCGTACCCAATTTGAACGGGAAACTAAAAACATTCAATGTGATAATGAAAGGGAATTTGATAATGGGTCGTTTAGGGAATTTTGTAATGTTAATGACATATATTTTCGATTTTCTTGTCCTCATACGTCCCACTTAGTCTTGTCCCCCCACCAAAATTAATTAATCCCCCAATTAATCAACCACACACATAATTAATTTCGTGATTCCAATTCACTTAAATCTCAATAACTTATAAAACCTTCATATACTCAATGTCATAATTTATGTGATATGACACTAGTCCATAACCTCTTTATGCACGCACCAAATTTACTTTTGATCCCCGTTGTCACACTTGTTACGTTCACAATTATTACGGGGTTTTATCCTTTTATATACTAATCTCTTTATTAGCATATGTAAACATAACATAAATTCCCCGAGGCTCGGGTCTACTTGCCAACGTTTAGGTGCTCAAACCTTGCCCAAAATTATGGGATGTTACATCCTTCCCCCTTAGAAACATTCGTCCTCAGATGTTGGAGTGACATATCTAATCTTTGTTGCGTAACCAGCGAATACAACTACTTGTTCATAGAATCATATATTATCACATACATTACTATATCCACATCAGACTTATAGCATGAAAATATAACTCACATTATGCTTCTCTTGGAATCTCCACGTTAGTCTGGAATAAATGTGGATATTTGTGCATCATTTTCTCTTCCGCCTCCTATGTCAACTCTTCCACATTTTTATTTCACCACAAAACTTTCACGGAGGCTACTTCTTTAGTCCTCAACTTATGGACTTGTCGATCTAGGATAGCAACAGGAACCTTTTCATAAGATAAATTTTCCGTAATCATCACATCATCAATCGGCATAACTCGGGAAGGATCTCCAACACATGCTCTCAACATAGAAAGATGGAAAGACGGATGAACAAACTCCAACTCTGAAGGCAAGTCCAACTCGTAAGCTACTTGGCCGATTTTTCAAATTATACGATATGGCCTAATATACCTTGGACTGAGCTTTCCCTTATTCCTGAATCTCATTACACCCTTCATAGGCGAAATCTTCAAGAAAATCCAATCATCTACCTGAAACTCCAAGTCTCACCGTCGCACATCTGAATACGACTTCTAACGACTCTGAGAGGTTAACAACCATTCTTGAATCAACTTCACCTTCTCTATGGCTTGTTTTACTAGATCAGGCCCAAATAACTCTGATTCGCCTACCTCAAACCATCCGATAGGAGATCTACATCTCTATCCGTACAAAGCCTCATATGGAGCCAATTTAATACTAGCATGATAACTGTTATTGTACGCGAACTCAATAAGAGGTAAATGGTCATCCCAACTTCCCTTAAAGTCCAATACACAAGCTCGTAGTATGTCCTCGAGCGTCTGAATCATACGACCGGCTTGTCTATCTGTCTGAGGATGGAAAGTTGTGCTAAGATTAACTTGAGTGCCTAAACCTTTCTGAAATGACTTCCAGAAGTTAGCTGTAAATTGTGCACCTCGGTCAGATATAATACAAATAGGCACACCATGGAGACGAACAATCTCTTTAACATACAAATTCGCGTAATCCTCGGTTGTGTAGGTAGTTTTGGCTGGCAAGAAATGAGCTGATTTGGTCAATCTATCAACAATCACCCAAATAGAATCGAACTTACGATAAGAGCGAGGTAAACCCGTAACGAAATCCATATTAATCATTTCCCATTTCTACATCGGAATCTCAACATTCTGAGTCAAGCCGCCTGACTTTTGGTGTTCTATGTTTACTTGCTAACAACTAGGACACTGAGCTACAAATTCCGCCACGCTCCTCTTCATATCGTTCCACCAATAAATGCTTTTGAGATCATGATACATTTTAGTAGATCCAGAGTGAATAGAATATCGTGAGTAATGGACCTCCATCATAATTCCATCTCGTAATACTGCTATATTTGGAACACATAAATGGCCCTGGTGCTTGAGAATCCCATGTTCGTCAATCTCAAATGTCGTGGTCTTCTTCCATTGAATACCTTCTATGCCTTTTCTCAAACTGGGGTCTTCCCATTGACGTTCCTTAACTTCCAATATGAGGGACGATTCTGACACATTATGAATCACAAAACTACTGTCCTCCGAATCCATTAGTCAGACTCCCAAATTAGCTAACTGATGGAGCTCTCTTACTAACTCCTTCCTTTTGACTTGCATCGGCATCGAGATGATTATCGACTTACGACTGAGCGTGTCTGCTACAACGTTAGCTTTATCAGGATGATATAAGATGTCCATATCATAATCCTTCAATAATTCAAGCCATCTTCTTTGCCTTAAGTTCAACTCTTTCTGTTTGAATATGTATTGCAGACTTTTATGATCTGTGAAAATGTCTACATGAACACCATACAAGCAATGCCGCCAAATCTTCAGTGCATAGACCACTGCAGCCAACTCCAAATCCTGTGTCGGATAGTTTTTCTCATGTTTCCTTAATTTCCTTGAAGCATAGACAATCACTTTACCATGTTGCATTTGCACGCATCCCAGACCTGCTCCCGAGGCATCACAATACATAACATAGCCTTCCGGACCCTTTAGAAGAGTAAGGACTAGTGCCGATGTTAGTCTATCCTTTAACTCTTGGAAACTCCGCTCACATGCATCGAACCACTGGAATTTTATAGCTTTTTCTGTCAACTTTGTTAATGGTGCTGATATGGTAGAAAACCATTCTACAAACCTTCTATAATAGCCAGCTAAGCCTAGAAAGCTACGAACCTCTGATGGAGTCGTAAGCCTCGGCCAATTCTTCACCGTTTTAATCTTCTGAGTGTCAACTCTTATACCCCCATCTGACACTATATGACCAAGGAAAGCCACTGAATTCAACCAAGATTCACACTTGGAGAGCTTTGCATACAACTTATGATTCCGGAGCGTCTGTAGTACTATCCGCAAATGATCCACATGCTTTGCTTTCGAGTGAGAATAAACCAGAATATCATCTATAAATACTATCACAAATACATCCAGAAATGGGCGAAACATGTTGTTCATTAGATCCATAAATGCTGCTGGTGCATTTATAAGTCCAAATGACTTTACTAAGAACTCGAAGTGCCCATACCTTGTCCTGAAAGCCGTCTTCGGAATGTCCTTCCCCTTAACCCTTAGCTGATGGTACCCTGACCTTAGGTCGATCTTTGAAAAACATCTTGCACCTTGTAACTGGTTAAATAAATCATCAATTCTGGGAAGAGGGTACTTGTTCTTGATAGTGACTTTATTCAGTTGCCGATTGTCGATACACATCCGTAACGAGCCATCTTTCTTTCGTACAAACAATACCGGCGCACCCCAAGGAGTTATGATAGGCCTAATAAATCCTTTCTCAAGAAGATCCTTTAATTGCTCCTTTAATTCTTTCAACTCGGCTGGAGCCATTCTATAAGGAGGAATAGATATCAGCTGAGTGTCTGACAATACGTCTATACAGAACTCAATTTCCCTTTCGGGAGGAAGGCCAGGAAGTTCATCTGGAAATACATCGAGAAACTCATTAACCACCGGAATTGATTGAGAAGTAAGTGGTTCGACATCGATGTCTCTAGCCTGAACAAGATAGTATATACAACCTTTGGAGATCATTTTCCTTGCCTTAAGGTATGAAATAAACCTACCTTTTGGCATCGCCGTATTACCCTTCCATTCAAGAACTGTCTTGCCTGGAAATTAAAATCTAACAATCTTTGTTCGGCAATCAACGTTAGCGTAGCATGATAACAGCCAATCCATGCTCATGATAATATCAAAATTAACCATTTCTAATTCTACCAAATCTGCTAGGGTCTGATGGCTACAAATTAATATTACACAATTCTGATAGACCCGTCTAGCAACAACCGACTCACCAACTGGTGTAGATACCACAAATGGATCTCTTATCAACTCAGGTTCCATACCAAATTTACAGGCAATAAAAGGGGTGATATAAGATAGATTGGAGCCTGAATCTAATAACGCATATACATTATGTGAAAAGACCGATAATGTACCTGTAATAACCTCAGGTGAGGACTCCTGATCATATCGTCCCATCAACTCATTATTACGATTCTAGCCTCTTCTAATGCCTCTAATGTTTGCTGACCTTGCCATGACGGGCGTACTGAATGTGATGAAGCTGCTGCAGATCCGACTGGCTGTGCCCTAACACTTTCGCCTCCTGTCGGACAATCTCGCCTAATATGACCAGGTTCACCACAAGAATAACACACCCTTACTCCGTGTTGGCACGACCCTGTATGAGCCCTACCACACTGCTCGCATCGAGCCAATGACAGTCTCATCTGAATAGAATCCCCTCTATAATAAGACCCTAATGCTTGTGAACTCTTACCTAGTCCCGATTGAACCAACTGATCAACCATTGACCTCGAAAATGATAATGATGCACTAGCTGCTGGATAAGATGGAAGCCTATAAAGTTATGGCCTGGGCCCACCTCTGAACTCCCTCACGTCACCTACGGATCGAGCCCTCTTATGCTGGCCCTTATCACATTCTCGGTCTATCCGTTATTGCCTCTTACGATCCTCCAAATTTTGTGCATAAGCCTGAATGCAAGCAATATCCATATCCGGATTCAAAGAAGACATTGTACACTCGTTGATCAAGTGCGACCCTAAGCCGGTAACAAACCTATGTACCCGATCACTCATCTCCGATATAATCGTAGGAGCATAGCTGGCTAATGAATTAAACTGCAAGTTATATTCTCGAGCACTTATACTGCCCTGCTCAAGACGTAGGAACCTGTCCTGCCTGGCCTGTCGAAGCTCGACTGGCGTCGTAAGAAGGCTTCTAAAAATTCTCTCCATCCTGCTGGTGGAGCACGGGATCCCCTAGATTGCTCCCATGTCTCATACAAAGTCACTGCGATATCCCGCAGTCTATAAGAAGCAAACTTTACCGACTAAGTATCGGTAACATCCATCACCCGCAAGGTACGCTGTATCTGATCCAGAAAATTCTGCGGGTCTACGTTCAGGTCTGATCCCGTGAATACCGAAGGGTCTAGATTAATGAAATCTCGAGCTCTCACACTAGCAGCTCTATTCGAAGGACTGGGAATCTAACGTTGGGCCTGACCGGCCATCAATCGTGTCAATAACTGTACAACACTTCGCATATCAAAATCCACATCGGGAGTACCAAGTGGAGGAACTGGGGTACTGTAGCTTTACTAATCTCCTCCGATGGTAGTGAACTGGGGGAATCATATGAAAATGTCACACCGAGGGTCTCACTCTAGCCCTCGCTATCGGGTGGCAATTGGCTAGTACCTTCGCCTGCAACCGTATCTAACGCCCTCATACTCTTGAACTTCTTCCTTGCTGTAGGCATCGCTGGAATCATAAACACGAGACAGATTAGGAATGAAATGCTTATACTCAGCTCTACTGCATGATTTATGAGATAAAAGAATAGAAACCATCCCTAAATGTCCAGCAGCCTCCTGTTTATAAGTATGGTGCACAACATACCCATAAACAAGACTCTACTAGATATGACTCGTAGACCCCCTAGGACAGACATGCTCTAATACCAAGTTTGTCACGATCCAAATCGGAGGGCCGCGACGGGCACCCGGATCCCACCCGTCGGGTACCACCAATCGTACAGTCAACACATAATCATAATTAAATATGGACTAAGCCAAAAAAGATTATGGAAAATCTTAACCAGAAAACCCAACTTATATATATATATATATACCAAGGATGATAAGGCCACACAAAATTAGTACACACAGGACACCTGTCTACAAGCTTCTAAAGAGTACACAACAACCAAAAGGTCGGGCCAAGGCCCCGCCATACCCATACACATATGTAAAAATATACCGTACCAAAATTAGATCGACACTTTGAAACAAGGGGAGTGCTCCAAAATCCGCTGAGTCAGCAACCTACTAACGTGGATCGTCGTCCTTTCTACGTGAACCTGCGGGCATGAAACACAACATCCCCCGACAAAAGGGATATCAGTACGACTGATGTACTGAGTATGTCAGGCATGAATAATAGCATAACAGGGATATAACAATAACTGAAACAGAAACAGCCGACTAGTAATAAATGCCTCTGAGGGCCTTAATACATATGCTTAAGTGTTATGCACAATTCAAATGTGATATGTATATATATATATGTTTCGGAACGTGCAACCCGATCCAATGTATGTTAGTGTTGCGGAACGTGCAACCCGATCCATTATATGTTAGTGTTGCGGAACGTGCAACCCGATCCAATATATGTTAGTGTTGCGGAACGTGCAACCCGATCCATTATATGTTAGTGTTGCGGAACGTGCAACCCGATCCATTATATGTTAGTGTTGCGGAACGTGCAACCCGATCCAATATATTATATGTATATATGCATGAATGACAATGAAACATTTCGAACTTATCGGATGACATAATATCCTTGTCCCTTTGGCTAACACCGTGAATATCACCATTTTTTTCGTATGCCTCAATAAGGACTTAGGAACATTTTTAGACATGCTTTTAACATATGAATCAATAACTTGAATATTCTTAACCACTAGGAGTAGAATAATTTATGGAACAATAACACGGTTATATTTCGTTACATGGAACATGCCAAAAGAAAGAAATAATTTGCCTTAACATACCTTCGTTTCGCTAAAAGAGAAGCAACGTGACTGCTATGTTAACAACGTTACTGCTTATGAATTTCCAGAGCACAACATAGTATTGCTTGGACAGAAGTGTTTTAATACTACTACTTACTTTGTGGGTTTTCAACTTCATATTAATATTAACCCCAAATCGCTGGCCAACTTCACAAGCTGCCACCCTTTAGTCTACTTAGGCTTAGTCACTTAGGATTAATTTTGAAGACTACACGTGCATAACCCCCACTTAGTCTTGTCCCCCCACCAAAATTAATTAATCCCCCAATTAATCAATCACACACATAATTAATTTCGTGATCCCAATTCACTTAAATCTCAATAACTTATAAGACATTCATATACTCAATATCATAATTTGTGTGATATGACACTAGTTCATAACCTCTTTATGCACGCACCAAATTTATTTTTGATCCCCGTCGTCACACTTGTCACGTTCACAATTATTTCAGGGTTTTATCCTTTTATATACTAATCTCTTTATTAGCATATGTAAACATAACATAAATTCCCTGAGGCCCGGGTCTACTTGCCTACGTTTAGGTGCTCAAACCATCTCCCAAAATTACGGGATGTTACACTATCGGCCAGCAGGCCCACGACCTGCTGGCCAATCTCATGACATCACTACACCGACCCAGGTCTGGTCCACTTCAATTTTGAGTGAAGGGCCCATTACGCGTAGCCAACGGGGTATCTTTAAACCAAAACGACATTTTATTCTAAATTCTAATGTCACTAAATTCTACATAACTCAATGTCTGTCCTTCATGACCCGAATTGGAAAATGTCCATGGACGATGAATATAATGTTCTTATTGAAAATAAGACGTGGGAGTTGGTGCCCCGTCTGCCCGGTGTTAATGTGATTCGTTCTATATGGATTTTTACTCATAAGGAAAAAATTGACTGTTGTTTTGAGAGGCATAAGACCTGTCTTGTAGGTGATGGTAAAACTCAACAGGTTGGCATGGATTATGGAGAGACATTTAGTCCAGTGGTCAAATCGACAACTATTCACATTGTTCTCAGTCTGGCTCTCTCCAAAACTTGGCCCATTCATCAACTATACGTGAAAAATACGACACGGTGATCTCAAGGAAACGGTATACGTGCATCAGCCCTTGGGTTTTAGGGAACCCGATCATCCTAACCATGTATGTTTGCTGAAGAAGTCCTTATATGGGCTAAAACAAGCCCCTCGGGCCTAGTACAAAAGGTTTACAGATTAGGTGTCTACTATTGAGTTTTCTCACAGCAAGTCTGATCATTCTCTGTTCATCTATCGCCGTGGTACTTTTCTGGCATACATTCTGTTATATGTGGATGATATTATATTGATTGCCTCTTCTGATAAACTGCACAAGTCTATCATATCTCTTCTCAGCTCAAAATTTGTTATGAAAGACTCGGGGCCTTTGAGTTATTTTTTTGGTATAGTTGTAACTCATCATGCAGGTGGTCTATTTTTATCCCAGAGGAAGTATACGGCTGAGATTATTGAACGGGCTGGCATGTTATCATGTAAGTCCTCTCCCACTCTGGTTGACACCAAACCGAAGTTGAGTGATAATTCTAGCACACCTTACGATGATCCATCCCACTATCGCAGTCTTGCATGGGTTCTTTAGTATCTTACATTCACGGGGTCCAATATTACTTATGTAGTGCAGCATGTGTGTTTATTTATGCATTATCCGAGGGACAAACACATACACACTCTCAAATGCATTATGTGTTACATTCAGGACACTCTTGATTATGTTTGTATTTATATCCATCCTCTGTATCTACTCTCGTGTCTTATACAGATGCTGATTGAGGTGGATGTCCAGATACCAGACGTTCGATATCTGGTTATTGTATGTTTCTTGGTCATAACTTGGTCTCTTGGTCGGCTAAACGCCAGGCTACTTTATCGCGATCCAGTGCGGAGTCAGAGTATCGAGGGGTAGCCAATGTGGTGTCTGAGTGCTGTTGGCTGCGTAACCTCCTATTAGAGCTTCACTTTCCTATTCAGAAAACTACCTTGGTCTACTACGATAATGTTAGTGCGGTATATCTCTCTGAAAATCCGGTCCAACATCAGCGTACTAAACATATCGAGATGGATATTCACTTTGTTCGCGAAAAGATAGCTCGTGGATAAGTATGTGTCTTGTATGTCCCTTCACGGTACCAAACTGCTGACATCTTTACTAAGGGTCTTCCCTTAGTTCTGTTTGAAGATTTTAGGGACAGTCTCAGCATACGACAACCACCCTCTATTACTACGGGGTGTGAAAGAATATATGTGTATGTGCCGTGTATATACACACATATTCTCTTGTAGTTATTAGAAGTCTTGTACATGTAATTATGGTAGTAGTCTTGTATTAGAAAAATGTAGATTTAATTTCCATAAATTAAATATTGTATATCATGTATATATATACATTTGACATTAATGAAAATAATCAAGGGAATATTCTCTTTCAATTATTATCGAATTCCCTCTCACTGTGACATTGAAAACATTTAATATTCTTTTCAAATTGTGTCTTAATGAAAGTGTTGAATGAAGAAAAATACAATAGACTTGGGACTTATTACCAATGGGAAAAGTCCATAGGAATTACCTAATATAAAATATATACAAGATATGATAATATTCTATCACTTATAATTTTGATATCCGTAGTAATAGTATATACTTACTCCTATATATAGAGTAGAATAGCAAGCTAGTCTGGAGTAACTTGTCGACAAACGTGAGAGAAAAACATGGAGGGCTTGGTACTTTGCCCTGCAAACAACGTACCATTGACACCTCTAAGTTTTTTGGAACGTGCTGAATTTGTTTACCGCAGAAAGGTAGCCCTAATTCATGGAAATATAAGCTATTCATGGCAAGAGTTACATGGAAGATGTGTGAAGCTTGCATCTGCTCTTTCTGATCAGCTTGGAGTCTCCCCTGGTGATTTTGTAAGTAAATTGGGCGTTAGTATGTACTGGATAATTCATGAATTTATGATAACATGCATGTAGTAGTACTTCTTCTTCTTGTTTTTAGCATGTTAAGAACATAGAAGTTGGGCAAAGCTCTTTTCCGTTATTCACTCAGTACGTATACTCCCTACTTATCTGCAAAATTTGCATGTGTCGATTGAACTTTTCACTATCGTTTCAAGGTTTTATACTATAAGAGCAGGTCCAACATTCAAATTTAATTGGTTCAAGATTCTGATCTTTTTTAAAAGAAAATATAGGTTCAGTTTAATACTTATACTGCAAGTAATAATTTCCCAGATTGTACATGTTTATTTGTTGCATAAGAAAAAAATGATTGATTCCCAAACTCAATACTATAAGCCCACCCCGTTCATACAAAGCAGTTGCACTTTTCCGTTCAAGATCTATGTTCAATCTTTCTAAAAAGTATTTTTGAGTGTCAAATTTCTAAATACACAATAATATGAATGTTCATTTTACAATTAATATTATTTGTGTATATTATTAATTTGTATAATATATATAGACTGTATCGATTATTTCACAGTCTTTGTCGAATTCTTTCATGCCAATAATAAATTTCCTTACGAGCCCATTGATTTCCTTAAGATCACTCATCAATCAAATTAAATGGTTAACATGCATGTTAGCTAGAGACCACATTGATCTCAACCAAGTCAACAAGCTATAATTCATGTGTCGTGCACAAGATGCGTAGAAGAAGGGCTTTAAGCCCACTTACGCATATAAAAATTAAAGACGACTCACAAACAAACTTTGCATATATCTTACTTCTTCCTGCTCCTTACACACGTAGACTTGACTCACTAAGCTTGCCAACTATGTATCAATGATTTAAATTCTAAAGTCTCATTATAATACTAGACTTGACTGCTTTATTATTAGTAAGTCATTGAATAACATGATAAGAATGAGCGGTCCTTTTCCGTTAACAAACACATATTTGTCTTATTGCATATTCAAACTAAGCATGTTTCAACGGAACATCTCAACATCTAATAACGTGTTTCAATTAGCCATTTTCAATTCAAATTTTCAAAAAACACATTGGGTGCATTTTCATTCGTCTATTAGGTAATTAGGTTGACTACATAAAATATGTCACCTCCTTTAATTATACGCATCAAGTTCAAGTAGAAATTAAGTACCTAGAATTTTACGCCTTATTGAGGTGGATGTGTATAATTAAAGGAGATGTCATATTTTATGTGATTAACTTAACTACCTAATAGACGAATGAAAATATACACAATTATTTTTTTGAAAATTTGAATTGAAAATGTCTAATTGAAACATGTTATTAGGTGTTAAGGTGTTTGATTGAAACAGGCTTAGTTTGAGTGTCTACATAAAATATCCTGAAACTTAAGGGGTTGGGTATGTATTAACCCTATTCTTTTCTTATTTTGATCTTGAGTTGGGGTACAAGAAATTTCTCCTAAAGCTTAGGTTTTTTTTTCAAACGAGTCATGATTTTATAGCCACTTGAACTCAAGATTTGAGAAGGAGGTTGTAGCCTTACCTTCTTTACAACAGCGTAGGCTGCATAGAACAGATCTAAAATAATCCTATTCTATTAAGAAAAGGCAAAAATAAAGTGGCAATAAAGTTGTTACTTTAAGGAGGCTCATAGGTGAGCAAACTTGGTTTTCTTTTCTTGACTCGGAAGGATGGTAGAGTCCATCTTGTAGGGTTTTTGTTGGGTTGTTGTACGCAGCGGATATTGAAAACTTATTTCAAACCCAACAAACGTAGAACTGTTTGACTATAGGATAATTTTAGACTGTAAACATAAGACTTGAATGGTACTTACATGTTTACAATATCTGGAATCTTTATCAACTTTGGGTGCGCACGCGAATGCCCTTTCGATTGCAAGCTCCAAGCTTCAATTTATTCCTCCTTTGGAAAGCTAGGAAATCCGGCAGAGGTTCGAGAGAGTGTTTTGATTCTGAGTCTCTAAGACTTAGAATAATGATATAAAAATCAAGTGTCTAGAATAATGAAGTGTAGGTCTGTATTTATAGGTGAAAAAATTAGGTCAAATCGGATTAGGGTTTGATATTGGGCCTGGCCTAAAATTCGAGAATATTAGGTCATGGCGCCGCGACCCTATGGTGTGGGCGCCGCAGCGCTGACGTGGCCCTACACTGTCTCATTTTATTTTCCGCGCATTCTTAATTAAATCTAAAATTCAATTTTGACTTAATTAAAACAATCATTATTCATTTAAATATCTCGATTCTAAATCGAATATTTAATATTCTCTCAATACATCCTTAGATCGAAAAGACTATTGACATAGTGTGACCCTACATGCCTTCACATATCAACATTAATTAAATTAAGGTGTACGCGGAACTCCTAGACGACGCCGCAAGACGAACTCAATATGTGAAGTACGTTTACACGAATCAAGTCGTTGGTGAAGGCATTCACAACACATCCGATCAAGCTTAGGATTTGTCAAGTGTCTATCCAAATGGATTAATCATTGTATCTCATCTATATTAGTTGACAACTAGACCATATTCTAAATATGTCTATTGCGTTGACCAACGACTTAGTCAACCTAATATCACTGAGAAGCTGAGTGTTTTCTCGAATATACATTCGAGGAATGAATCCTAATATTGGCTCAACTACCACCTTTAATCCACATTGTAATGTACACAATACAAGCCGTATCTCAACCTATAAGACATTTGAGGTTAGGACAGGATCAAGGTATATTACTTTGTAGACAAGGTGCGCATTGACCTCAAGTCTAAGGACTTCTATCTCCCACACGTTGATCATACTTTAGACAAGTATAACAAACAATATATCAGCAGGGTATACCAATACTTTCAAAGTATCCATGTGTCCATCACGAGTAGTCATTACTCGTAGCATGTGAGACATACTACATCCTCTAAGGATGTGATGCAGACCACATGTCGACTTATCACATATCATCGATATCCCATTCTAGATGATCATTAGTCGAGGCTATTTTAAGAGTTACGTTATAATATTAATAACTCACATTATTAATAACAATGTAACCTCTAGGGATGCATATTATAGAATTTTATAAACAATCAACTAATAATTCAAGAATTGCAAATGCCAAAATATTAATCTCCATTAATAATAATACGAATGTGTATAAAATACATTTTTCCTAATACAAATTGTCTCTAGAACATAAATATACTTTCACATCTATCTACATTTCGAAGACCTTTAATCTGTTTTGGTAAGGACACAAAATCAGTGTATTTGCACACTTCGTTAGTGGAGTGACTCAGGAGGCAAGCTTGTCTGCTACCTTGTTTGCTTCTCGAAGCAATGTCTCGTTTTGATACCATAAATATTTACGATATTTCTAATGTCGTTTGCGGTATTTCTAATTCTCCTAGGAGTGTTCCAGGTCCCCGTGATTCAGTTCTGAAGAAGGAGGGAATCAATTTCCCCAATAATCAATCTATATCCTTAGAAATGCACCAATTCAGCCCATAAAGTAATGCACACGCCTCTGCCCAATTACTGATCCCATGGCCAAGTGGCATCGAGAAAGCCATAATGAGACTACCATTGTTATCTCTTACCACACCACCAGCCCTACAATAACCATTTATACCAGAGCCATCACTACCATTCTAAAGTTTAGGTTGTTTGTCTTTGACAAAATACATAACCACACTCACAATTTGCGCCTTCGACATGCATGCCAGGTATCTTGTGTCAGGGAGTGCACATATAAGTTAAGTTATTTAGTTTAATGTAAATATAGGGTCGTAAAGAAATATTTTCTTATGTGTATCCATTGTCGGGGATTGACGCGTAATTAAAGATGTGGGTTTAATTGAATTCAATAAATTTGGCTCAAGCCCTGTATAAATGGGTAAGAAAGTTCAATATATATATATATATAATTTCAAATCAATTAACTCAAAAGGTCAGTAGTTCAGTACATCCGAACCCGTCTTAATTTTATTTCTAGCTATTATTTGTTACACTAGCAATCTAGTGTATTAGTGACGCTATTAAGTTCAAACATTCTTTCTTTTTCTCTTCATTTTCTTTTCACGTCTTTGCATGTCATCTATAATTTTTGTCTTGAGCCGAGGGTCTCTCGAAAAATACCGCTCTACCTACCAAGGTAGAGATAAGGTCTGCGTACACTCTACCCTCTCCAGACCCCACGTTGTGAAATTTTACTGGATATATTGTTGTTGTTATTTTTAAAAAGAAGTGAACATAAGATGGAAAATAATGTGATCAATGTTATTTGCTTGTGTGACAGAGTATTTATACAAAATATGTACATCACCTGTATCAACAAGATAGACTTGAAGAAGATAATGCCTATCGAAAGAGAGCCTAAATAGGAGTAAGTTACACAAAATTCTAAAGATTAGGAATTACAAAAATAGGAAATCTATAATAGTGAGGAGTCTTGAGTGAGCAGGTGATCTGGTAATCATCCATTATTACGACCCCGCAAGTTGGTGGTGTCGACAACACCCAACTTGGAAAATTACTTGACAAAAGAGGCTTTTGAAAGTGGTTTTGTAAGTATATCTGTCACTTGATCAGCCGAGTGAAGGTGTTGAACTTCGATTTCCTTGTTTTGAACTTGTTCACGAACAAAGTGAAAATCAATAGCAATATGCTTCATCCGACTATGGAACATTGGGTTGGCACAAATATAGGTGGTGCTGACATTGTCAACAAAGATCCGAGGAGTGGATGAAATACGGAAGCGAAGCTCACGGAGTAAACTCGTTAGCCAATTGGTATCAGAAACCGTAGCTGAAACAGCTCGATATTCTGTTTCTGTGGAGGAACGGGAGACAAATCTTTGCTTTTTAGAGGACCATGATATGGGAGAGCTGCCAAGGTAAAGAACACAACCTTTGGTAGAGGTTCGATCGAGAGGATCTCCAGCCCAATCTAAATCTGTATTTGGTTTCAAGCAACCAAATACTTTAACAAAGTCATACTTAGGCATAGTTTGAAATAAAATTTCAAAGGGGCTCTTATGCTGAAGATTGAGTGTCATTAGCCTGTTTATGAGATAAACAGGTTGGTCGCAAGCAAAACTCTAGAAGTGTGAGGGTAAAGATGCTTGGTGCATCAAGGTTCTAGTAGTTTCAATAACATGTCGGTTCCATCTTTCGACTAGAGCAACTCTTTGTGGAGTATATGGGGGTGACACTAAGTGCTCTATGTCATGTGTTTTGAGATAGGACTGTAAACTTTGAAATTCACCACCACCAAAAGATTGAATTTTAGCGTTGAAACGTCGTTCAAGCAACATACGTAAATGTTGAAAAACTTTAAGAGTTTCATTTTTTGATTTCAAAGTGAACAACCACATATATTTTAAAAATTGATCAAAAAATAACATGTAATATCTTTTTTTATCAATTGACAGAATCAGAGATGGCAACATAAATCGCTATAAAGGTTTTGCAGTGGCTTACAACTTTGTAATAAATTTTCTGAAAAAGTCAACATGTGCATTTTCTTTGAAACAACATTTGCTACACCTCTGTACTTAGCTTCGGCACTGGATCGAGATAGAGTATGTTGTCTTTTAAAAGACCAAGAAAGCAAGTTATCTCTGAGGAACATACAGTAACCCGATGTGGATCGATGAGTGTCAGTACATCTACCCCAGTCAGCATCATAATAAGATTTGAGACCAGAGATTGAGGACTTGTACAGGTGTAATCCGAAATGAAGAGTACCTTGTACATATCACAAAATACGTTTAAGAGCATTCATATGTTCATCCGTCGG
This sequence comes from Anisodus tanguticus, assembly GCA_034509755.1. Taxonomy (NCBI): domain Eukaryota; kingdom Viridiplantae; phylum Streptophyta; class Magnoliopsida; order Solanales; family Solanaceae; genus Anisodus; species Anisodus tanguticus. Next base: position 14,761,657 of record CM067544.1, read on the forward strand.
GTTGTGTATATGTAAACATATTTGTTGCACGACATAGGATATATTTGATCTCGTAAAGTGAGATACTGCAATGCTCCTACTAAACTGCAATAGTCAGTCGGGTCGGCATACAGAGAACCCGAAGACGTCATGCCTGCTCGGTCAAGAATCTTTTCGATGTGTGGGTCGGTTTGTAAGACGTCATGCCTGCTCGGTCAAGAATCTCTTCGACGTACTTCCTTTGATAAATAAATTAGCCACTTGCATGTCTCTTAATAGCAATGCCCAAAAAATAGCTTAGTGGGCCCAATTACTTCATAGCAAACTTAAAGGCAAGGAGTGACATAATGGATAGGCGAAGTGTGTCAGAAGATGTAGTTAGGATGATGTCATCAACATATAACATAATGTATGCCATGTCATTATCCTTGCTATAGATGAAAAGTGAGTGATCAGATTTGCTATGTGAAAATTCAATAGAGGATACAAAATTAGCAAACCGTTAGTACCATGCACGAGGAGCATGTTTCAGTCCATAGAGCAATTTCTTCAAAAGACACATAATCTGGATGAGCCGGTTCCCTTAATCCCAGAGGTTGATGCATGTATACGATGTCATGAAGATCCCCGTGAGAAAAAAAGCATTTTTAATTTCAAACTAATGAATAGGCCATGATTTGGACAAAGCAATACTAAAAATGATTTGAATAGTTTCCGGTTTTACCATCGGGTGAAAGTTTCATCACAATCCACGCACACCTGTTGAGACCTGCCGTCACCTACAAGACGGGCCGTGTACCTCTCAAAAGAACCATCACATTTCTTTTTATGTCTAAAAATCCACATAAAATGAATAACGTTAGCATCAGGAGGATGGGGCACTAGATCCCACGTCTTATTTTCAATAAGAGCATTATATTCATCAATTATGACATAATTCCAATTAGGATAGGACAAGGCATTTTTCGGGTTGCGAGGAAGAGGTGAAGGGGCAACCGAAGTCGATAAATTAAATTGCCATTTGGGTCTGAACACCAAGAATCTGATTGCCCATAACAATTATGTCATCAACGTAAACTAGAATATAAGCAGTAAACTCAGAATTATGCAATATGAATAATGATGAATCAGATTGGGATTTAACAAATCCCAAAGTGACCAGATCATTTTTGAGTTCAGTGTACCAGGCCCTCGGAGACTGTTTGAGGACATATATAACCTTGTGCAGCTTGCAAACATGCGTTAGATGTGTAGAAGCTTCGAAACCAGGTGGTTGAAGCATATAGACCTCCTCATCGAGATGGCATTGCAGGAAGGCATTATTGGTATCAAGTTGATGGATAGGCCAACTCTGTTGTGTTGCAATTGCAAGAACGAGTCGAACAATTGCGGGCTTTACCACAGGACTAAAAGTACATTGAAAATCAAGGCCAGGTCACTGTGTGAACCCTTTGGCAACCATGCGAGCTTTGTACCTGACAATAGAACCATCAGGATGATATTTAACCTGAAAAAGCCACTTACAATCCACCACATTTTTTGAAAGATCATATGGTACCAGATCCCATATCCAGTTCTGAACTAAGGCATCAAATTCATTTTTCATAGCTTCACGCCAGTGTGGAACTTATTGAGCTTGCTTAAAGGTTCTAGGTATGAAGAAAGTGGTTTGAACAACAGTGTGAAATTATTTAGTCTTAAGTCTATTGGTCTTAGACCGAGTGATCATATGATGAGTGGGTGTCATTGTAGAGTCGGAGGCAACAATGGAAGGTTGTGAGGCCATGGGAGGCGGGATAAGTAACGAGGAAGAAGGTTGTACTATATGGTTCTTGGTCAAAGGTCCAGTGGACTTATTTCGGCGTTGGTAAGTGATTATTGTTGGTTGAGGTTGAGCATTTAAATGGGAAGAATGGTGAACTGGTGAGGCTGAAACAATTGGTTGAGGGGAATCATGGCAGGAAATTGAATTTGGTGCAGTGAGAGGAGGGGGTAGCGGAGATGCTAGAGAAGGAGAAGAAGTATCAGATGAGTGAGAAACTAAATTATCTGAGAGGGTGGTACCTGTTGGGGTAGAGGAGATGAGTGAGTGCATGTCCACGGGCTGCTTCACAATCTGAGTAGGAAGCTCATACGCGACTGTTGAACTCAGAGTATTATCATGTGGTGGTTGTTCAATTGAACAAGTTTCCCAAGAAATATTTTTATTTGGTGTATTTTTCAAATAGGAAAAAATATTTTCAAAGGGAAACTGATTTTCCAGAAACAAGACGTCGCGTGATAAATAAATTCTGGAAGTTAAAGGATCAAAACATTAGTGGCAGTAATGTTTATTTGAAAATCCTAAATTAACACATGATGTCGATCATGGCTCTAATTTATTTTTGCCATATGGTTTGAGTCATGGATAACACAAGCAACCAAATACTTTAACGGAGTCATACTTAGGCATAGTTTGAAATAAAATTTCAAAGGGGAGGGACTCTTATGCTGAAGATTAGGTGTCGTTAGCCTGTTTATGAGATAAACAACTTGGTGGCAAGAAACACTCCAAAAATGTGAGGGTAAAGATGCTTGGTGCATCAAGGTTCTAGTAGTTTCAATAATATACCGGTGCCGTCTTTCGACTAGAGCAACTCTTTGTGGAGTATATGGGGGTGACACTAAATGCTCTATGCCATGTGTTTTGATATAGGACTCTAAACTCTGAAATTCACCACCAACATCAGTGTAAAAATTAAATTTTGGTGTTGCAACGTCGTTCAAGCAACATATGTAAATGTTGAAAAACTTCAAGAGTTCCATTTTTTTTATTTCAAAGTGAACAACCACATATATTTTGAACATTGATAAAAAAATTAACACATAATATATATTTTTATCAATTGACGGAATCAAAGATGGACCCCGTAAATCGCTATAAAGGATTTACAATGACTTACTACTATGCAATGAATTTTCTGAAAAAGTCAACATATGCATTTTATTTGAATTACAAATGGAACTAGCTTTAGGATCTTAAATAGGAAGGGAAAAATTATTCAAGATACTATTTAAAACACGACGACTGGGATGGCCTAAACGCCGATGCCACAAGTGAATTGGAACAACCACATTGCATTGTGGAGAACTATATGTAAAGCCCGATGGCCACTCATACAATCCATCTTTGTTCTGCCCGCAAATCAGAGGCTCTCCCGTAATGGAAAGGGAAAAATCAATCAATGAATGATTATCACAACAAAATTGAGAAACAGAAATAAGATTATTTTTTATGACATGGAAGCATAACGTATTGAGATATTTGAAATTATGATTTGATGCACTTATGTTAGTGTTACCGGTATGGAATATTGGAATGGTATTACCATTGACCATAGTTATCTCTTCAGTGTCGTGGTAGTCACGTACAGTGGTTAAGCTTTGAGCATTAGAGGCAATATGATGAGTAGCTCCACTATCCACAATCTAAGGGGTCTGTTGAGGAAAAAACGAGCAACGAAGTTTTCCTGGGCTTGCAGATGGTTATGTGACTGCGATCTGCATACTCTAACAGAATGACCTACACGATCTCATAGTTGGAAACGAAGGCTTGTCAAAGGGCTGCTGCTGGTTGTTTCTGTTATAAATTTGCCTTTGACGGGAGTTGCGATCGACCAACTTTAACGGCTTAAACACTAGTGTTACGTATGTTGGAGAATTCGGTTCTTCACACATGCATGATCTACTAAGTACGTATATAACCGTAGGGCCAAGAATCATCAAATTTCATTGAGAAATGAAAGAGATATTGGTCCATGAAGTGAGGTGTTTGAAGCATGGAAAGTGTGATGTTGTGTTCAATACTCCCTCATTGGTAGAGGAAGAAAGAATTGTTGTGTATATAAGACTCGAAATTGGTTTGGGGTTTGGGACCCCAAGGGGTATCCCATGTGTTTAAAGGAGGGAGGATCTAAATGTGCTTCGGTTCAAGGAAAGACCACACGCGCGCCGCCGTCGCCCGCCCGTCCGGTCCGGTCCGGTTCCGGATTCCGGGTTCTCGGGTTCTCGGGTCATGGGTCGTGGGTCATGGGCCGTGGGACTTCTGATATTATAGTTTGGACCAGAATTCTTTCAAATGTATAGTTTGGTCCTTGAAGTTTCAAGAAAGTCAGTTTGGTCCCTAAAGTTTCCAGAAAGTGTTCCATTGCTGTTTTATCTTGGGAGACAAATTGTCCAGGACGTATAAAGGATACATACGGGGCAATATTGTCTTAAGAACAGAGTGTCACACTCGACTCAGCAATAACAAAACAGTTTCCAGTTTTACTTCTTCAATAAAATTGTAATTTCAGTTTTGTTGTTCTATTGTAATTTCCAGTTCTTGAATTACTTTGCAGTTACTAGTAATTCTTGTTTCCTGCAACCTTTGTAATAACCAACAATCTTAAGACAATATTTGTTTACTCAAACTGCTATAACATGGCTGAAAATATGACCGATGTTGCTGCTACTGCAGCTGCCTCTCGAGGCAACGTTGCTGCCTTCCCCGCCACTGCCGCTACTGCTCAAGGCAGTAACATCGGCGCCTTCACTGCTGTTGCTGCTACTGTTCAAGGTAGTAACAACGCTGCCTTCCCGACTGCTGAAGCTCCACCCTCTTCATCACACCACCATGATCGCCTTGAAAAATTCATGGGATCAGAATTTAAGAGATGGCAACAAAAGATGTTGTTCTACTTAACGGTAATGGGCATGGCCTGGTTCCTTACGGAAGATCCTCCACAAGCTGGAGATGAAATGGACTCTTCGCCGGCTGAAACGGGTGAAGGGGGCCTTGGTATCCATGTCGTTAACGGCATGAAGATGGTTCGTGATTCGTGAAATTATAGCGATTTCATGTGCAAGAACTATATAATGAACTGCTTGGCAGACCATCTCTACACGGTCTATTGCACCGTTGGCACTACCAAATTGCTGTGGAAAAAATTGCAAAAGAAGTACAACGCATAAGATGCGGGTACTAAGAAGTTCATCGTTGGGAATTTTCTAAAATTTCAAATGGTGGACAGTAAGACAGTGATGTCCCAAGTCCAGGAATTCCAAATGATTTTACATCACCTGGATTTGGAAGGACTGAAACCAAACGAGCAGTTTTTGGTTGCATCGCTGATTGAAAAGTTACCTCCTTCATGGAATGAGTTTATGAGTTACTTGAACTCAAGACAAAGGAGATGACCTTTGAAGAGCTTGTTATCAAACTGCAAATCCAGGAAGATAATAAGAAGACCTTGCCAAAGGGTAGACAACCTGCTGAGGCAAAGGCGAATCTGGCTGAGGCCAAAGGGAACTCAAGCAAGAAGCGGAAGTTCCGGAAAGACGGCAAAGCCCCCAGCAGAGAGATGTTCGAGAGGTAATTGTCATCACCGTGGAAAACCTGGTCATAGGATCAAGGAATGCCGCAAGCTCAAGACCGAGCAACAACGACGAAAAGCCAAGTCTAAAGGCAAGGCTCAAGCAAACGTCGTCAAGGACACGCTCCTGGATGACATGATCGAGGAATTCTCTGCAGTGGTGCTAGAAGCCAACTTGGTTGAGAACCCGATGCTGTGGTGGTTGGACACAGGTGCTACTAGGCACATCCGTTCCAACAAAGATGCCTTCTCCACGTACACACCAGTCGCTGACAAGAAGCTGTTCATGGGCAACAACGCTTCTTCTGACGTGTTGGGGGTTGGAAAGGTGGTCTTGAAGATGACTTTCGGCAAGGAACTTACTCTGAAGGAAGTGATGCACGTCCCAGAGATTAGAAGAAATTTAATTTCTGGACCTTTATTGGTTAATGCTGGTTTTAGGCTAGTATTTGAATCCAATAAGTTTATACTCACTAAAAATGGCACATTTGTGGGAAGAGGCTTCGTCTATGAAGGCCTCTTCAAAGTGAATGCCATGTCTGTATTGCGTTAAGGAAATAAAGTTGAACCTTCTTCTTATTTGCTTGAGTCTTCTAATTTATGGCATCATAGATTAGGACATGTTAACTACAAGTCTATTCAAAGGCTGGTAAAGATGGAGTTGTTGCCATCTATCGACGTAAACCCTCAACATAAGTGTGAGGTGTGCGTAGAGGCAAAACTCACCAAGCTTCCTTTTCGATCCGTCGAAAGGAATACCGCTCATCTAGAACTTATTCACACAGATATATGTGATTTGAAGTTTGCACAAACTAGAGGGGGGAACAAGTACTTTGTGACATTTATAGATGATAGCACAAGGTATTGTTACCTTTACTTGTTAAAAAGTAAGGATGAAGCCTTTGAAGCGTTCCGATGTTACAAAGCAGAAGTTGAGAATCAACTTAGCCTACAGATTAGATCCATTCGTAGCGATAGATGGGGAGAATATGTAGCGCCATTTGAGGAATATTGTGCCTAAGAAGGCATTATTCATCAAACGACGGCTCCATACTCACCTCAATCAAACGGTGTGGCGGAACGTAAGAACCGCACATTAAAGGAAATGATGAATGCCTTGCTTGTCAATTCCGATCTTCCCCAAAATATGTGGGGAGAAGCCGTCCTTACCGCTAATACAATTCTTAACAGAGTCCCACATAAGGGTAAGGACAAAACTCCATATGAATCATGGAAGGGAAAGAAACCCACCTATAAATATTTTAAGGTGTGGGGTTGTTTGGCAAAGGTTGAAGTACCCAAGCCAAATCAGGTCAAGATTGGGCCTAAGACTGTAGATTGCATATTCATCGGATATGCAAATAACAGTAGTGCTTATCGCTTCTTAGTGCATAAGTCAGATATTCCAGATATCCACCAGGGTACAATAATGGAATCAAGGAATGTTCTATTCTTTGAAAGTACATTTCCTAGAAAGGAAAAAGACATAACCTCTCTCAAACGAAGTTATGCACAAAGCTCTCAAGAACCGGGAGTCCTTGACTGCCCGGATCTGAATGGTTCAGATCTAGCGAATCTCGAGGTGGCTGAACATCCGGAATCTAGTGTTCCAGATTCTCAGAACTTGGAGACTCCAGAGATGGATCTAAGGTGAAGTAAGAGGGCTAGGAAGGATAAATCCTTCGGTCCTGACTTTGTAGCTTATATGGTTAATGATGAACCAAGGACAATTGCTTAGGCGTTGTCAAGACAGCCTTCCTAAATGGTGATTTGGAAGAAGAAATTTATATGGACCAACTCGAGGGGTATGTGGTTCAAGGGCAAGAGAAGAAAGTCTGTCGACTTGTCAAATCTCTGTACGGGCTGAAACAAGCCCCGAAATAATGGCACGAAAAATTTGATAGTACTCTACTATCGAAAGGGTTCGCCATTAATGAGTGTGATAAATGTGTTTACACGAAAGGTAACCCTAACTCATTTGTTATGATATGTTTGTAGGTAGACGACATGTTAATCACAGGAAGCAGTCCTAGGGTAATCCTAGAGACTAAGAACATGTTGAAACAATGCTTCGACATGAAGGATATGAGTATCGCAGATGTCATCGTAGAGATTAAAATCTCTAAGACGTCTGACGGACTGGTCTTATCTCAGTCTCACTACATAGAGGATGTTTTGAGAAAGTTCGAGATGTTAGACAGTTCACCGATAACGTCACCAATGGATACAGATCAAAAGCTTGATAAAAATCTTGGTGCACCTGTATACCAGGAGCGATATGCACAGGTGATTGGTAGTTTGATGTATATAACAAACTGCACCCGACCTGATATTGCTTACGCAGACAATAAGTTGGCTAGGTTCACCCGTAATCCGAGTGATAATCACTGAAAGGCGTTGAATCGGGTATTACAATACCTGAAATACACGTTAAATTACGGGTTACACTATTCGAGATATCCAGCTGTACTAGAGGGGTACAAAGTGATGCAAACCGGATATCCGATATAGAGAACACCAAGTCCACCAGTGGGTATGTATTTACAATTGGTGATGGGGCTGTGTCTTGGAAATCCTCTAAGCAAACTTGCATCGCCCGATCCATAATGGAATCGGAGTTTATCGCTTTAGACAAAGCAGGAGAAGAAGTTGAGAGGCTTCATGAATTTTTAGAGGATGTTTCGTGTTGGAACAAACCCGTACCTTCGGTAATGATCCACTGCGACAGTCAGTCGGCTCTAGGAAGGGCACGGAATACTATGTACAACGGCAAGTCTCGTTATATTCGACGGAGGCATAAGACCGTTAGGCAACTGATCACCACGGGTATAATATCCATTGATTACATTAAGTCAAAGGATAATATAGCAGACTCATTGACAAAGGGCTTACCCAAAGATCATATGCCTTGCATGTCTAGGGAAATGGGCTTAAAACCCAAAATATAATGACCAATACAGCGGTAACCCAACCTTACTAACTGGAGATCCCAGTAATTTGGTTCAATGGGAAAACTAAGTTGTAAAGGTTCAGTTGATCGCTTCAGTGGAAACATGAACACTTCGGATAGGGGTTTCTGAAAAAAAACACCAAAACCAAAGCCGTTCCCGCGATAGACTTTAAGTGTTATCTGCAGTGTGGGTAAAAGTTAAGTTTTCAAAACCTGTAATGCTCCTCAACAGTTGAGGTTAGTTTTTGGGAAAATTTTAATGGTTCCTAACACTTGTGAAGTGGGGTATAGCAGGATACCTTATAGGAGACCACCTATTTAAGTGCGAGGACGGGCCGCCTCAAAATGAACGCACTTAAGAATCCAAGATGTTGTCCATGGACAAAACGGACAAAACATTACGAAGAAGAAGAAGAGAGTAAGGTAATTTGTTGTGTTGGTACTATTGACTTGGCTTACACTAAACACTGACGGTTCAAGACATCACGTTCACCGCGCAGTAAGTAAGTCCGATGGTATTCAACTATGGAAGGTTCAAAGCTGAAGCTACCTCTCCTTATGCAACATCGGTCCGTTGAAATATTGCTGGAAATGAAAAAGACATCATGTGAGTGCGCCAAAATCTCTTTCAAGAGGGGATAAGGTTGTCTTGACGTCCATTTGGTGTATCTCAAGTTCACGCAAAGCTGCGATCGCAATGAATACCCGTATGGATGTCATCCGGGATACTGGGAGTAGGTATCAAAGTAGTCAAAGCCTTCTGTTTGCCGATAGCCCTTGACTACCAACCTGGCTTTGTACTTGTCTATAGACCCATCTGCTTTGTATTTCCATTTGAGTATCCACTTACACCCCAACGGTTTATTTCCCGGAGGAAGATCAACCAACTCCCACGTATGGTTATGCAGAATGGAGCCTATTTCACTCTCAATAGCTTCTTTCCAGAGCGGTGCTTCTGGAGCCACTCATACAATCCATCTTTATTCTGCCCGCAAATCAGAGGCTCTCCCGTAATGGAAAGGGAAAAATCAATCAATGAATGATTATCACAACAAAATTGAGAAACAGAAATAAGATTATTTTTTATGACATGGAAGCATAACGTATTGAGATATTTGAAATTATGATTTGATGCACTTATGTTAGTGTTACCGGTATGGAATATTGGAATGGTATTACCATTGACCATAGTTATCTCTTCAGTGTCGTGGTAGTCACGTACAGTGGTTAAGCTTTGAGCATTAGAGGCAATATGATGAGTAGCTCCACTATCCACAATCTAAGGGGTATGTTGAGGAAAAACGAGCAACGAAGTTTTCCTGGGCTTGCAGATGGTTATGTGACTGCGATCTGCATACTCTAGCAGAATGACCTACACGATCTCGTAGTTGGCAATAAAGGCTTGTCAAAGGGTTGCTGCTGGTTGTTTCTTCATGGGCGCCATGGTTGTGATTGCCATTGTTGATTGTTTGTAGGAGTGTTCGCACCTGGAAGACGATTGCTGGAGTTAGAATTGTCATGATGAGGTCGAGCTGATGTAGTCTTTTGAGCTATAGAAGCGGTAATAGGTGTTGATAGCGGCTTCTTGTATTCCTCATGCTTTAGGAAAAGCTCATGATCCAGAAACTTTTCATAAAGCTCTTCATATGAAATTGTAGATTCTCGAGCACGAATGACAGCAAGAAGTTCTCAAAATTCAAATACGAGTCCACTGAGAATTTTAAAGATGTGTTCCGGGTTGGATACCGGTGTACCAGCAATTGCAAGTTCATCACAAACTGATCGAACGTGATGAAGATAATTGATGACCGGACGAGAGTCTTTAGTGAGGCGGGCCAATCGGTCTCGCAAGCTGAAAATTCTTGTTTGAGATTTGTTCACATACACAATATGTAAATTTAGGCAGCTTTGGCAGAGACTGCAACAACAACAGTGGGGGAAAGTGTAGAATCAACGGAGGCCAAGATAACATTTTGAATTAACTGGTCTTGGCGATAACAGGGAAGGAACTCTGGGTTATCAATATCTTGATTGTTTTGAGAGATGGTGCGAGTAGGGGCAAGGATGGATCCATCGAGATGCCCAAAGAGATTGTGATCACACATAAGCATTGAAACTTGAGCTTTCCGTAGGGAGAAATTGTGACTGCCTGTTAATTTTATGGGCAGCTGTGTAACATGATTGAATTGGACAATAGTAATGGCGTTGTTGACTCCATCGGCATTGATCACAGAAGTATTAGGGGCCATTTGAGTGTTTGGTCGAGTAAGCAGGAAAAAAAAGGATAACTTGTGGGAGTTTAGTGTAGCTCGGATACCATAAAAGAAGTGAACGAAGATGGAAAATAATGGGATCAATGTTATTGCTTGTGTGACATAGTATTTATACAAAATATGTACAACACCTGTATCAACAAGATAGACTTGAAAAAGATAATGCCTATCAAAAGAGAGCCTAAATAGGAGTAAGTTACACAAAATTCTTAAAGATTAAGAATTACAAAAATAGGAAATGTACAACAGTGAGGAGTCTTGAGTTAGCAGGTGATCTGGTAATCATCCGTTATTTAATTTTGTCATACTTAACTAATTATAATAAGCTTATTAATCCTAATACAAACAGGTGGCAGCAGTGGCACCCAATGTACCAGCACTCTACGAGTTGCATTTTGGTGTACCAATGGCAGGGGCAGTCCTTGCTGCACTTAACACAAAGCTGGATACAACCACTTTGGCACAAATCCTTCAAAAATTAGAGGCCAAAGTCATATTTATACACTCCGATTTTATTGAACTAGTGTTTCAAGCACTTATCATTCTTCAAGAAACAGACAAGCCTTGTCTTATTGTCTTAATCCGTGACAGTAACAATGTAAAAGAACCACCAATATCATCAGCACCACAAAAGATTCTGGATTACGAAACACTTCTTGAAATGGGGCAGCCTAATTTCAAGATTGTGTACCCGAAAAATGAATTTGATCCTATTTCGATCAATTTTACTTCTGGATCAACAGGGATGCCTAAAGGAGTTGTGTATAGCCACAGAGCTGCCTATTTGAATGCAATTGCTGACATTTTTCGATATGAAATGGGGAAAAAACATGTTTTTCTCTGGACAGTGGATATGTTCCGATGTAATGGATGGTGTCTCCCCTGGACAGTAGCTGCTTTGGGTGGCACTAATATTTGCCTAGGGGAATTCAACGGTAAAGAAATTTTGGATGAAATTTACCTTCACAATGTGACACATTTTTGTGGTGCACCAATAATCCTTACCAAAATTGCAGATGCAATAAATACAAATCAGCTCGTGTTACCTCACCAGGTGAATGTAACAGTAGCAGGGGTATTGCCACCACCAGAAATTATGACAAAACTGGAAGAATTAGGATTTAATATCAACCATTCATATGGTATGAGTGAAGCACTTGGTCCAGTGATATCAATGCCTAGGAAATTTCAAGATGATTTTTCCAAGTCAAATGAACACGCAAACGTGAAAATCCGCGAAGGGATTCGCAACATTATGATGGAACAAGTTGATGTGAAAGATCCAGAGAGTATGGAAAGTGTGCCAGCAGACGGGAAAACCATAGGGGAAATCATGTTTAGAGGCAATGCCATGATGCTGGGGTACTTGAAAGATCCATCAAGAACTGAAGAAGCCTTCGAGGGAGGGTGGTATAGGACTAAAGATCTTGGAATTAAATACCCAAATGGGTATATAAAATTGAAGGATCGCGCTGTTGATGTAATCAAATCAGGGGGGGAAATCATAAGCACTCTTGAAATTGAAGGTGTTTTGATTAGGCATCCTATGGTTTTGGAGGCTGCAGTTGTAGCAAGACCTGATGATTTTCTTGGAGAGATACCTTGTGCTTTTGTGAAGTTGAAAGAAGGGTGTTTTGTGACTGATCAAGAAATTATCAAGTTCTGTGAAGATTGGCTGCTGGATTATATGGTTCCAAAGACAGTAATCTTTGGTGATTTACCACTCAATTCTTCAGGAAAGATGCAAAAATTTATTCTCAGGGACAAGGCCAAAGCCATTGTGCAATTTGAGCGTATGAGGCACAATATCTAGCAAAAATCATTGCTTACAATCCCAAAGGAATTATGTATTTGTTAAATTTGGTATGAAATTACTTGATTGGAACTTTGTTAGTGTTTAATTTGACATTAATTATGTTGTAAACTTTAATTATTTTTTTCCTGTCTGAAGTTGGAACTCCGATAGGATATAAAACCTTTTCCCATTTGGTATTTGACATAAAAAAATAAAAAAAAAGAGTACATGTTGGTCCAATTGGGTTTGGGTGGATCTATCCACCAAATTCCCGTTGTTTCTTATGGTGTCTTTACTTCTTGAACGTGTAGGAAGGTTGGATATCTAATTTTGTAAGCAAGAATCGTATATATTAATCATGTATTCAGCAAAAATTGTCAATTAAAAATTGCTTGGAATAACTTGAGGAGCCCAGCGGATCTAAGATTTGAAGTTTTTGGGTTGTCATTTCAACTTTTCCCCATATTTTGTCTTAATCTTTAATTTTTTCCCCTCGTAACAAATACTAACTTGAATGGAGAAGATCCAATATACAATTTTTAACATTGTTGCTACTTTTAATAGGTAAGAGTCCATGTCCGTATAAGGAGTTCATGTTCTCATTCCATTTCCGATGTAGGACTCTTAACACTTCCCCATACGTCCAGACCCCATTAACTGGAGCGTGGATGACATAATTTGGGGACTCAACATCAGTGAACATAGAATTGGAATGAGTCTGGCTCTGATACCATGTAAAGAATGGATGTTGGGCCTAACTCAACCCCAAAAGTAGGGGTGGGCGTATATCGGTTCGGTTTGTATCCGAAAAATATGAACCGAATAAAAATCATTTTTTTTTAAAAAACCGAATACAGTATTTAAAAAAAAACCGATATGTTCAGTTTATATGCCGAACATATCAGATTATATCGGTTTTTTCTAGTGGGCCGGGTCAGGTCGGGTCGGGTCGGTGAATATTTTTTAAAAAAATTGAATTTCCAAAACTAAAATTTACATTCACACCTACACTATCATAAAATTTCGACATTGAAATCTATTGTGTATCGTGAGATTTTTACTAAAGAAAAAGGAAAATTAGAAATCGATTTGGGGAGAAAACACAAATTGATTGGAAAACTGACGTATTTCTAAAAATTGGATGCGCTAGGCGGTTTGACCGAATACAAATATACAATTTTTAACATTGTTGCTACTTTTAATAAAATAAAGTGTACAGAATATATCTTGAGTCTAACTCAACCCCAAAAGCTAGCTTGTAGGGTGAGGATTGTCCAAGTCCGTATAAGGAGTCCATGTTCCCATTCCATTTCCGATGTGGGACTCTTAACACTTCCCGACACGCCCAGACCCCATTAACTGGAGGATGGATGACATAATTTGGGGACTCAACATCGGTGAACATAGAATTGGAAGGAGTCTAGCTCTGATACTATGTAAAGAATGGATGTTGGACCTAACTCAACCTCAAAAGCTAACTTGTAGGGTGAGAATTGTTCAAATCCGTATAAGAAATCTATGTTCCTATTCCATTTCTGATGTGGGACTCTTAACATAAATAACAAATAATATACAGGGCTCATGCAGGACGGGCTTAGAACCTCTAGTTTGACATAGAAATGAAGAGTTTCTTTAATAATTAATTTTACGAATACATAACCATCGATTGACCTCTTTGTTATACTCGTCTAACTATAGCTCTTCATAACTAATTATCCTCACAACTTTTCATTCTCTTACTTTATCATAGCAATAAGTGAACAATTATAGGTAAGAGGAGAAGAGTCAGATTTACAAATACATAACCATACCTCTTTGTTATACTCGTCTAACTATAGCTCTTCATAACTAATTATCCTCACAACTTTTCATTCTCTTACTTTATCATAGCAATAAGTGAACAATTATAGGTAAGAGGAGAAGAGTCAGATTTACAAATACATAACCATACCTCCTTGTTATACTCGTCTAACTATAGCTCTTCATAACTAATTATACTCACATGCAACTCTTCATTCTCCTACTTTATCATAGCAATAAGTGAACATTTATGGGTAAGAGGAGAAAACCCAGTTGTAACACCCCGTACTTTCGAGTGATGGTTTGAGCATTTAGACATATACAAATATAGAGCTTAATATATAAAAGGATGCGGTCCCAAACTAATTTAGGACTTACCAAGTGAGATAACAACGATCGGCTAATCGATAAACTATAGTAGGGAATAATAAGGATCGACTAATTGACAACAAGGATTGGCTGACTAATGAATTATAGTGGGGGACAAGTTTAAGTAGGGATAGTTACGTGTAACATTTAGGTGAATCACCTAAATGACTAATTGTTTAGGGTGTTTAGGTGGTGACACGTGGTAAAGTGAAACTGAGTAGTGGCATGCATATTATAGTAGGGGTTACACGTTAAGAGGGAGTATTATATCATTTCCTAAACAAATTGATGGGATGAAACCATCTGTTGCAAAACATAATCCTATCCTATACCAAGCAGTCAGCAACACTTAGTGTTAGGAATTCATTCCTCTGGAAATACATACTCTCACTTTGGGAAAAAGTTATTTGCGGATTAGAAATTATAGGCAACAACAACAAGAAAAACATGGTCCCTAAATCATATTGAATTCCATTCTTCAAGTTGGTTCATCCGTACTTAAGGTTAGGTACTATACGGACTACTTGGGTTGTATTATCAACAGATCGACGAAGGTATGTTAAGACAAATTAATTCTTTCTTTTGGCATGTTCCATGTAATGAAACGTAAACGTGATATTGTTCCATAAATTATTTTGCTCTTAGTCGCCGAGGATGTTCCTGTTATTGATTCATATGTTGAAAGCATGTCTAAATATGTTCCTAAATCCTTATTGAGGTATATGGGAAAGATGTTAATATTCCAAATGTTAGTCGAAGGTACAAGGGTATTATGTCATCTGATAAGCTCAAAATGTTGTATTGTCATCCATGCATTACATTCATGTACATACCTTGACCTCAAAGGATTTATATACTCTACTATATGTATGCATTATATATATGTATGGGGAATGGAAAAAGAGGAAGGCATTATATACGCACACCACCTGCAACTGGTACAGATATACACGAAAAAGATTATGCCCATAGAGACCGATATGAAATGATGCCCACAGAGGCTGTTATGGGAAGGAAGATGCCCGATGAGGCCAATATATATATGCATACCGCATTTGCATTGTTCATGACATTTAGGCATATTATGGCCCTCAGAGGCATTTACTACTGATCGGTTATTTCTGTTTCAGCTTATTATGTATCTCTATTATGATATTTCTTATGCCTGACATACTCAGTACATCAGTCGTACTGACGTCCCTTTTGTCAGGGGACATTGCATTTCGTACCCACATGTTCACGTAGGCGAGGCGACGACCCGCATTAGTAGATTGTTGATTCAGCGAATATTAGAGCACTCCCCTTGTTTTGGAGTGTCGGTATATCTTGGTACGATATATTCTTGCATGTATATATGGGTATGGCGAGGCCCTGTCCTGACCTTATAATGTCATGTACTCTTTTAGAGGCTTGTAGACAGTGTCTTGTGTATAGCAGTCAAACGTGGCCTTGTCGGCCTTAGTATGTGTATATATGAATGGGTTGAGTTCTGTTGTTTGTAAGATGTTACATGGTTTCCATCTAGTTTATGATTTCTATGTGTCAGTAGGGTACTGGGTGACAGCCCTAGTGGCTCGTGTTTGTTTATGATTAGATGTAAGTATATGATTAGTGGTACCCGACAGGTAAGGTCCGAGTGCCCTTCTTGGCCCTTCGATTTGGATCGTGACAAACTTGGTATCAGCGGGTCTGTCCTAGGGTGTCATGTCTAGTAGAGTCTTGTTTATGGGTATGTTGTGGACCATACTTATAAGCAGAAAGCTATCTGACATTTAGGGATGATTTCCATTCTTTCATCTCATAGATCGTTCTATATAACTGAGTTATAAGCATTCCACTTCTAATTCGTCTCGTGTTTATGATTCCAGCAATGCCTTCAACAATGAGGAAGTTCAAGAGTATGAGGGCGTTAGATACGGCTGCTGGCGAAGGTACTAGCCAATTGCCCCCCGTTGGTGAGGGCCAGAGTGAGACCCACAATACGACTCCTTCGTATGATTCCCTGACTTCACCACCTCCAGAGGAGATTAGTGGGGATGCAGTACCCCCAGTTCCTCCACTTAATACTCCAGACGATGATCTTGATATGCAAAGTGTTGTACAGTTATTGACTCGGTTAGTGGTCATTCAGTTCTAACGTCAGAATTACAGTCCTTCTGATAGAGCTGCTAGCGCGAGAGCATAGGATTTCATTAACCTAGACCCTCCGGTATTCACGGGATTATACCAGAACGCGGACCCACAAAATTTCCTGGATCAGATACAGCGTACCTTGTGGGTAATGGATGCTACCGATACTGAGTCAGTAACGTTTACTTCTGATAGATTGCGGGATGTCGCGGTGACCTGGTATGAGACATGGGATTATTCTAGGGGACCTCGTGCTCCACCAGCAGGATGGAGAGAGTTTTCAGAGGCATTCTTACAGTATTTTCTGCAAGTCGAGCTTCGATGGGCCAGGTAGGATAGATTTCTACGTCTTGAGCAGGGCAATATGAGTGTTCGAGAATATAGCTTGTAGTTTAATTCCTTGGCCAGATATGCTTTTGCGATTATAGCTGAGATGAGTGACCGGGTACATAGGTTTGTTACTGCTTAGGGCCGCACTTGGTCAATGAGTGTACTACGGCTTCTCTGAATCCGGATATGGATATTGCTCTCATTCAGGCTTACGTACAGAATCTGGAAGATCATAAGAGATAACATCAGATAGATCGAGAGCGTGATAAGGGCCAGCATAAGCGGGCTTGATCCGTAGGTGATGCAAGAGAATTCAGAGGTGGACCCAGGCCACAGATTTATAGACGCCCATCCTACCTGGCAAATAGCGCATCATTACCATTTTCAAGGTCGAGGGTCGATCGGTTTGTTCAACCGGGACTAGGTCAGAGTTCACGAGCATCAGGATCTTATTATAAAGGGGATTCTAGTCAGATGAGGCCTCCATTGGCTTGATGTGAGAGCAGTGTGGTAAGGTCCATCTAGGACCGTGTCAGCAAGGATCAAGTGTGTGTTATTCTTATGGCCAATCTGGTCATTTATATGAGAATGTCCGACAGGAGGCGAAGGTGTTAGGGCTCAGCCAGTTGGATCTGCAGCAGCTTCATCATATTCAGTATGATCGTCAGGGCAAAATCATCAGACATCATCCGGTCGAGGCAGCTGTAGGGGCCATAACCGCATTTATGCATTGATGGGATGACAGGAATAAGAGTCTTCACCTGATGTTATTACAGGTATATTATCAGTCTTTTCACATAATGTGTATGCGTTGTTAGATCCAGGCTCCAGTTTATCATATATCACCATTTTCATTGCCTGTAAATTTTGTATGAAGCCTGAGTTGATAAGAGATCCATTTGTGGTATCTACACCAGTTTGTGAGTCGGTAGTTGCTAAATGAGTATATCGGAATTGTGTAGTATTAGTTTGTAGCCATCAGACCTTAGCAGATTTGGTAGAATTAGAAATGGTTGATTTTGATGTTATTATGGGCATGGATTGGCTGGCATCGTGCTACGCTAATGTTGATTATCGAACAAAGATTGTTAGATTACAGTTTCTAGGCGAGCCAGTCCTTGAATGGAAGGGTAATACAACGTCGCCAAAAGATAGGTTTATTTTATACCTTAAGGCAAGAAAGATGATCTCCAAAGGTTGTATATATCATCTTGTTCGGGCTAGAGATGTTGATGTCGAACCACCTACTTCTCAATCAATTTCGGTGGTTAATGAGTTTCTTGATGTATTTCCAGACGAACTTCCAGGCCTTCCTCCCGAGAGGGAAATTGAGTTCGGTTTAGACGTGTTTCCAGACACTCAGCCGATATCTATTCCTCCTTATAGAATGGCTCCAGCCGAATTGAATGAATTAAAGGAGCAACTAAAAGATCATCTTGAGAAAGACTTTATTAGGCCCAGCATATCCCATTGGGGTGCGCCGGTATTGTTTGTATGAAAGAAAGATGGCTCGTTACGGATGTGTATTGACTATCGACAGCTGAACAAAGTCACTATCAAGAATAAGTACCCTCTTCCCAGAATTGACGATTTGTTTGACCAGTTACAAGATGCAAAATATTTCTCAAAGATCGACATAAGGTCGAGGTACCATCAGCTAAGGGTAAAGGGGAAGGACATTCTGAAAACGGCTTTCAGAACAAGGTATGGGCACTTCGAGTTCTTAGTAATGTCATTTGGACTCACCAACGCGCCGCCAGCATTTATGGATCTAATGAACGGCGTGTTTCGCCCATTTCTGGATGTATTTGTGATAGTATTTATATATGATATTCTGGTTTACTCTCACTCGAAAGCAGATCATGTGGATCATTTGTGGATAGTACTACAGACACTCCGAGATCATAAGTTGTATGCTAATCTCTCCAAATGTGAATTTTGGTTGAATTCAATGGCTTTCCTTGGTCATATAGTGTCAGACGAAGGTATAAGATTTGACACTCAGAAGATTGAACCAGTAAAGAATTTACTGAGACCCACGACTCTATCAGAGGTCCGCAGCTTTCTAGGCCTTGCCGGCTATTATAGGAGGTTTGTAGAAGGATTTTCTACCATATCAACACTATTAACAAAGTTGACACAAAAGACCCTAAAATTCCAGTGGTTCGATGCTTGTGAGCAGAGTTTCCAAGAGTTAAAGAATAGAATAACATTAGCACCAGTCCTTACTCTTCCAGAGGGACCAGAAGGATATGTTGTGTATTGTGATGCTTGGGGAGGAGGTTTAGGATGCGTGCTGATGCAACATGGTAAAGTGATTGCCTATGCTTCAAGGAAATTGAGGAAACATGAGAAAAACTATCTGACACATGATTTGTAGTTGGCCGCAGTAGTCTATGCACTAAAGATTTCGCGGCACTACTTGTATGGTGTTCATGTAGACATTTTCACGGATCATAAAAGTCTGCAATACATATTTAAGCAGAAAGAGTTGAACTTGAGATAAAGGAGGTGGCTTGAATTATTGAAAGATTATGATGTGGACATCTTATATCATCCCGGTTAAGTTAATGACGTAGCAGACGCGCTCAATCATAAGTCGATGATCAGCTTGATGTCGGTGCAGGGCGAAAGAAAGGAATTAGTAAGGGAGCTCCATCAGTTAGCTAGTTTGGGAGTCCAACTAATGTATTATGAGGATTGTGGTTTTGTGATTCGAAATATGTCAGAGTCGTCTCTCATATCGGAAGTTAAGAAACATCAGAGGGAAAACCCCAGTTTAAACAAGATCAGAGAGGGCATTCAACAAAAGGAGACCACAACCTTTGAGATTGACGAACATGAGATTCTTAAGCACCAGGGTCGTTTATGTGTTCCAAAGTAGCAGGATTACGAGATAGAATTATGACGAAAGTCCATTGCTCATGATATTCAATTCACCCTGGATCTACTAAAATATATCATGATCTCAAGAGTATTTATTGGTGGAACGACATGAAGAGGAGCGTTGCAGAATTTGTAGCTCAGTGTCCAAATTGTCAGCAAATAAAAATAGAGCACCAAAAGCCCGGTGGCTTGACGCAGAACATTGAGATTTCGATGTGGAAATGGAAAATGATTAATATGGATTTCGTTATGGGTTTACCTCGCTCTTATCGTAAGTTTGATTCTATTTGGGTAAATGTTGACAGATTGACCAAAGCGCATTTCTTGTCGGTCAAAACTACCTACACAGCCGAACACTGTGAGAAGTTGTACGTTAAGGAGATTGTTCGCCTCCATGGTGTGCCTATTTCTATTATATCGGACCGAGGTGCACAGTTTACAACCAACTTCTGGAAATCATTTCAAAAAGGTTTAGGCACCAAAGTTAATCTTAGCACAACTTTCCATCCTCAAACAGACGAGCAAGCCGAGCGTACGATTCAAACGCTCCAGGATATGCTACGAGCTTGTATATTGGATTTTAAGGGAAGTTGGGATGATCATTTATCCCTTATTGAGTTTGCGTATAATAACAGTTATCATGCTAGCATTAAAATGGGTCCATATGAGGCTCTATATGGACGGAGATGTAGATCTCCTATCGGATGGTTCGAGGTAGGCGAATTAGAGTTATTTGGGCCTAACTTAGTACACCAAGTCCTAGAAAAGGTGAAGCTTATCCAAGAACGACTGTTAACTGCTTAGAGTCGTCAGAAGTTTTATTCACATATGCGACGGCGAGACTTAGAGTTTTAGGTAGATTATTGGATCTTTTTGAAAATCTCTCTAATGAAGGGTGTAACGAGATTCAGAAAGAAGGGAAATCTCAGTCCAAGGTATATTGGGCCATATCTCATAATTTGACAAATCGGTCAAGTAGCTTACGAATTGGATTTACCTTCGGAGTTAGAGTTTGTTAATCCAATTTTCCATGTTTCTATGTTGAGAGCATGTATTGGAGATCCTTTCCGAATTGTACCGATTGACGATGTGAAGGTTACAAGGGACTTATCATATGAAGAGGTTCCTATTGCTATCCTAGATCGATAAATCCGCAAGTTGAGGACTAAAGAAGTAGCCTCCGTGAAAGTTCTTTGGTGGAATAAGAACGTAGAAGAAATGACATGGGAGGCGGAAGAGGAGATGAAACACAAATATCCATACCTATTTCAGACCAGCGCTAAAGTTCCAAAAGAAGCATAAGGTGAGTTCTATTTCATAGTATTATAATTAATGCTAGCGGTCCATGTGAGGTTTGATGTAATGATGTATGCTACATTATATGGCCCATGAAAAAGGTAGTTGTATCTTCTAGCTACGTAACGGAGATTAGATATGTCACCCCAACATTCGAGAATGAATGTTTCTAAGGGGGAAAGGATGTAACACCCTGTACTTTCGAGCGATGGTTTGAGCATCTAGACATATGCAAATATAGAGCTTAGTATATAAAAAAAATGTGGTCTCGGATTAATTTAGGACTTACTAAGTGAGATAACAATAATCGGCTAATCGATAAACTATAGTAGGGAACAATAAGGATCGACTAATTGACAACAAGGATCGGCTGACTAATGAATTATAGTAGGGGACAAGTTAAAGTGGGGATAGTTACGTGTAATATTTAGGTGAATCACCTAGACTAATTGTTTAGGGTGTTTAGGTGGTGACACGTAGTAAAGTGAAACTAAGTGGTGGCATGCATATTATAGTAGGGGTTACACGTTAGGGGGGAGTATTATATCATTTCCTAAACAAATTGATGGGATGAAACCATCTGCTGCAAAACGTAATCATATCCTATACCAAGCATTCAGCAACACTTAGTGTTAGGAATTCATTTCTTCCTTTGGAAATACATACTCTCACTTTGGGAATAAGTTATTTGCATATTAGAAATTATAGGCAGCAACAACAAGCAAAGCATGTTCCCTAAATCATATTGAATTCCATTCTTCAAGCTGGTTCATCTGTACTTAAGGTTAGGTGCTATACAGACTACTTGGGTTGTATTATTAACGGAACAAAGGTATGTTAAGGCAAATTAATTCTTTCTTTTGGCATGTTCCATGTAACGAAACGTAAACGTGATATTGTTCCATAGATTATTCTGCTCGTAGTAGCCGAGGATGTTCCTGTTATTGATTTCTATGTTGAAAGCATGTCTAAATATGTTCCAAAATTCTTATTGGGGTATATGGGAAAGATGTTACTATTCTCAATGTTAGCCGAAGGTACAAGGGTATTATGTCATCCGATAAGCTCAGAATATTTTATGTCATCCATGTATTACATTCAAGTACATACCTTGACCTCAAAAGAGTTATATACTCCACTATATGTATGCATTATATATATGTATGGGGAATGGGAAAAGGGGAAGGCGTTATATACGCACACCACCTTCAGCTGATATAGATATACACGAAAAAAATTATGCCCACAGAGGTCGATATGAAATGATGCCCACAAAGGCTGTTATGGAAAGGAAGATGCCCGATGAGGCCAATATATATATACCTCATTTGCATTGTGCATGACATTTAGGCATATTATGGCCCTCAGAGGCATTTACTACTGGTCACTGTTTTGTCAGCTGTTACTATTGGCTGTTTCTGTCGGCTATTTGTGTCGGTTGTTTCTGTTTCAACTTATTATGTATCTCTGTTATGATATCTCTTATGCCTGACATACTCAGTACATCAGTCGTACTGCCGTCTTTTTTGTCGGGGGACACTGCATTTCATGCCCTCAGGTTCACGTAGGCGAGGCGACGACCCGCATTAGTAGATTGTTAATTCAGCGAATATTAGAGCACTCCTGTTGTTTCGGAGTTTCGATCTATCTCGGTACGATATATTTTTGCATGTATATGTTGGTATGGCGGGGCCCTGGCCCGACCTTATGATGTCATGTACTCTTTTAGAGGTTTGAAGACGGTGTCTTGTGTATATCAGTCAAATATGGCCTTATCGGCCTTAGTATGTGTATATATGAATGGGGTGAGTCCTGCTTTTGTAAGACGTTACATGATTTCCTTCTAGTTTATGATTTCTATGTATCAGTAGGGTCCTGGGTGACGGCCCTAGTGGCCCGTGTTTGTTTATGATTGGATGTAAGTATCTGATTAGTGGTACCCGACAGGTAAGGTCCGGATGCCCGTCGCGACCCTCTGGTTTGGGTCGTGACACCAGTTTGGAGGGCAATGTAAACGGCAAAAAAAGGAGAAGCCGACAGATTGACATCAATTAATTGATGGAGATGTAATGAAGTGTTAAATACTTCATTCTTTCCATAATAAGTGTTGTTTTTAGCTTATGCGCACCCCTTAATAAATTGTTTATTCCTAGAAAATTATGAATATTTTTATTAACTTATCCTTAATTAATGCTTAAAAAATTACTTAATAATGATAATTTTATTCTTTTTAAAATCATAAAACGTCACTTATTTTAAATCAAAATAAAAATTAAAACACCATCTATTTAAAAACTGAGGAAGTATAGTGAATGAGTCTTTATTGGAAAAAGTAAAAGCAAATGTGTAAGACGACTAAATTGAAGTACATTGAATTTTATATTGATTTTTGAAGAATATACATTGAATTCTATATTGATTTTTGAAGAGTACAATTAATAATGGCAGGTTCTTGCGTAACTAACTCTTACTCGTACTTGCTAAATATTACTCCCCTCGTTACAAATAGTGTTCACTTAATTATTTACACATTATTCTTTAAGTAAATATTAATTTTTAAATATACATAAATAATTTGATTAAAATATTCTTAATTAAATAGATATGAATTTGGTCACCTAACACTTAATAAGAATAAATTTAAAAAATTAAGATTAATTATTTTTAATTTGATAAGTCGATGCTCTTTTTGAATAAAAAAATAAAAGTTGAGTAAACATTCTTTTTCATTTGGAGGGAGTACTTCAAAATGTTTATTTGGTTTTGAATTGACATAAAAAGTATGGTTTTAAATTAAAGATGTGTGGAATGTACCAAAATGTCATTTAATTTGTGATTTTAAACATACTATGTGAAATGTTGGAATTAAAGAGTTGCTAAAAAATGAAAAGACATTTTTTTAAAATTGATTAAAAAGGAAAGTAAAATAAATATATATAGAGAGAGAGTATGTATATATTATTTTAACCTTTTTGTTATTTAGTATCCTAATAATCTATACATATATATATCGACGTGAAATGCACGACGTTCTGATTACATCACGGTCCACGTTTAAATATGATACTTCGACGGTCTATATCGTCCTAAACAGGTTAGACTATATATATATATACACCTTCTGACAAATTACTCGCAGAACTCTGGTTTTTGTTTTTGTCCTTTCTCTAAGCAATAATGTTCCAATAGAGAGATATGGACGGCATTATTTCATGGTAAAACTAACATAAAATACTCCTGTAAAATATTTAATTGCTTGTATTCTCTCCTAAATTAATTTTACTCTCTTCGACCGCTAGGCTACAGTTCTCACTAATAACATTAAATACATTTTTAATAAATATCTTAATATTTGAAATCAAAAAAACAAAAATCTGGGGCGGAGGCCTCGCCAGTCGGGGGGCTGTGCGGCGGCACCGCCTAGACCGCCTCAGGGACTCAAAATAAGGGCTCGTTGGGAAGAATGATTACGTGCGGCCTGCGCATCCGTACAGACTAGACTCCTTTAAATAAAAAAAAGGCTTCTTGTCGGCAAATATCCCCTTCTCATCAACTCTATGTACAATTAACTTTGTGTTGGAAGCGTTAATTAAACTGAAGTTAGTATTATAGTTGGTAGTAAGAAGTGTAAACGTGTACAACTATAACACTACAATTCCTACCCATTATTAGATTATTATTTCTCTTGTATTGTGATTAAGATTTCTCTTTCATCTTGTATTATGATTGTATATTGTACACTATATATATTGATATTAATGAGAAAGACTTCCTAAAATTTGTGAGAGGTTGTGGAAGAGAGATTGGGGAAACATAGGCAACCAAATATCTGTAGGTGATCATATGAGGGAACCCTACGGTGTAAGATTTCGGTTGGAGTCATGTTATGGAGGGTACTAGTGGGTAAAATATTAAGGACGTATTCTACCATTTTGACCGCATAAACCCAAAAGGATAGAGGGAGGGAGGCATGAAACAAAAAAGTGTGGATCATGTTATTTATTGTACGGATGAGACGCTAAGCCTTGCCATTTTGAGGGGACGTGGGGACACGAAAATCGAAAGACCATGCCATTATTGTTACATAATTTTTGAAAAACAGAGTTGTTAAATTCACGGCCATTGTCAGATTGGAAAGATTTAATGGCGAGTTCGAATTGCGTTTTGATAAATGTGCAAAATTCAAGAACTTTGGCAAAAACTTCGAACTTAAATTTTAATGGGTAGATCCAAAGAAAGTGAAAGTAGTCATCTAATAACACAAGATAATATTTATGTCCTAGGGAGCTGGTAACGGGGGAAGTCCACAAATCAGCATGAATGATATCAAATGGAGCAAACGTAATACTAACTGAGGAATTAAACGGAAGACGAACATGTTTACCTAATTGACAGGAAATGCAGGTCTGGGCAAGTTTCCCATTACATTGAATAAAATTATTACTTCTAAGAAAATGAAAAACATGAGCTCTTGGGTGTCCGAGCCTATTGTGCCAAATTGACGGAGACATAGCAACTAGGGTAGTGTGTGGGCGGGAACCGGCAGCGGACGAGGATGTGAATGGATAGATGTCCCATGTGCTATTGCATCTTGTAAAAGGGGTCCCCGTACGTAAATCCTTCATAGTAAAACCAAAGGGATCAAAATCAACCGACACATAATTATTACGAGTAAATTTCCTAAGGGATATTAAATTTTTTATGATGTCCATGTAAGGCGTTATTTAGGGAGAAGGGTGGGTGAGGTTTCGGAGTGTGAGTGTGACCATAGCCCTGAATTGGAATGCGATGATCATTGCCAACTGTAATAAATTGTGGAGACTTTAAACGAAACAATTGGGAAAGATTACCTGCGGACCGGGTGAGGTGAGGCTCCGGAGTCCATATACCAATTTTCGTCGGGCTACTGCAAACTCATACTGTTGAATGTCTGACCCAAGTCGGTGGGGATTTGATTTAAGGGATGTTGTGGGAATTAGCCTGCACGACGTGGGCCTGATGTTGCTGGAACACTGGTGGGCGCAGAGCTGGAGCCTGGCCCAGTAACCCTTGTTGCTGAAAAGGGTACTAGGCTGGATAAAAGCCAGAAATTGTGGCCCGGTTCTGATTTGGGTAGCCAGAGACTGGGTCGGCCCATGAAGCGTTATTGCTGATCTGATGTGGTTATTGTCCTCGGCCTTTTCCGTGGCCCTTGCCGCCTCGCCCATTGTCGTGGCCCTTGCCACCCCTACCGTCGCGGTTTTGCTGCGGTTGGATGTTTTCCGACGGAGGTTGTTGGCCGGCGGTGGCCTGAGGTTGTGCGTGCATTTCAACTGCTAAAGCCTTCTGGTTATGCTCGTCCTGCTTCGCACGTCGAGTCTCCTCCAATAACAATTGCGAGCGTGCTTTGTTGAAGCTTGGTAGAGGGTCAGCCTATTGTATCATCGTGGCTAGGGTGTCATATTCACCCTTAGGGAGGCCTGCAACTAATTGTAACAGCATCTTTGTTTCGGACACGGGCGTACCAACATTGGACAGTTGGTCTACCACCAGTTTCAACTGTTTGCAATATTCTGACATAATAGAGAAGTTTTCAATACGGGTGTTGTTGAACTGTTCTTCCAAGTACATCGCGCGAGTGTTCTTGTTGTCTTGAAGGATTTCTTCCAAACGTGTCCATAGATCACGGGCAGAGATACCTGTTTTCATGATTGTGTATAGTAAATCTTTGGATATAGTGCCATATATCCACTGTTTGACTACGACATCGAGGCGACGCCATGTGATGTCGTCCATATCGGGAGGACGAGGGAAAGAGTCGTCTATATGATCAAGCACATGATATACACATGCATGAATACGAAATAGTTCCACCCACGATCAATATTGGCCATCTTCCTGATAAAGAATTATAGAGATAAAATTTTTGATGTTGGTAACGGCGAGAGCCGGATGGAAAGATGGTGAGGAGAGGGTAGTGGGTGGTTGGATGACGACTGTGTTAGAAGCGGAAGCATTGGAAGAGGTGGGAGTAGCCAATTTTTCCATTAGAATTGTGGAAATTTAGGAAGAAAGAAAAGAAGAAAAACAATGTTGCCGTCGGCCAAGAGGGGGGGGGGGCAAGGTAGGTTTTTTTTTAGATTAGAGTTTTGGCTCTTAATACCATGTAAGATGATATTAATCTTCCTTAGGAAGTCTTTCTCATTAATATCAATATATATAATGTACAATATACAATCCTAATACAAGAGGAAAGAGGAATTCTAATCACAATACAAGAGGAATCCTAATCTAATAATGGGTAGAAATTATAGTGTTATAGTTGTACATGTTTACAAGAAGGTTGTTTCAATTTGGTCCAGTGTCCTATAGTTAAGTTCGTCTTATCACTGGAATAATACACTAATAAAAATCGAAATGAAATTTAATAAATTTAGAGAAATTCAGAAACAAAAAAAAACAAAAAAATATTGAGCGTCATCCATGATAATTACCAAAGCATATACAACATTTTTGTATATAATAATTAATCAAAAGATTAGTTAAATTAGGTGCAATTGTGTCTTTAACCATATTAATGCATATATTAAAAGCTTTACATTGATAATACCATGATTTAATATGCATTAATTATAGATAGGATAATACCACATAAGGTGTATAACTAATGCTTACATTAATTATACATAGGATGAAAAATTATAACAAATAAAATATTAATAATACACAAAATTAATATATATATATTATCTTCTTTAATGCACCCTATCAAATGAACCCTTAAAAGATGGAAAAAGTTTTGAGCAAAATGGTGGGTCCTTTGGAAAAAGTTGGACTACTGAACTGAAAGGATGTCAAAAATGGAATCAATTCAACTATTACTCCCTCGTTACAAATAGGGTTGACTTAATTATTTGCACATTATTCTTTAAGTAAATATTAATTTTTAAGTATAAATAAATAATTTGACTAAAATATTCTTAATTAAATAGATATGAATTTGGTTATCTAACACTTAATAAGAATAAATCTAAAAAATTAAAATTAATTATTTTTAATTTGATACGTGAACCCTCTTTTTGAATAAAAAAATAAAAGTTGAGTAAACATTCTTTTTCATTTGAAGAGAGTACTTCAAAATATTTATTTGATTTTGACTCGACACAAAATTTAAAAATATATGGTCTTAAAGTAAAGATGTGTAGAATGTATTAAAATATTCTTTAATTTTGTGGTATATATATATTATATATATAGAGAGAGAGAGAGAAGAGAGAGAAGAGAGAGAGAGAGAGTATGTATGTATTATTTTAACCTTTTTGTTATTTAGTATTGAATGTACGTTAACATTTTTATAAAAGGAAGTACTCCTAATAATATATACATATATATATCGACGTGAAATGCACGACGTTCTGATTACATCACGGTCCACGTTTAAATATGATAAGCTTCAACTGTCTATATAGTCTTAAACAGGTTAGTACGTAGTACCTTCTGACAAATTGCTCGCCGAACTTTGGTTTTTTTTTTTGTACTTTCTCTAAGCTATAATGTTCCCACTGGAGAGATATGAACGGTATTATTTCAGTTACGATTCATAACTTATCTTAAATAATTAATTTTTAATATAATAAAAATTTTAAATTATTTTAAATATATATTTATCATAATTACAAAATATACGATGAATATTCAGAAAATATTCGTTAATAAAAATTAACATAAAATACTCCTGTAAAATATTTAATTGCTTGTATTCTCTCCTAAATTAATTTTACAGGCATAATATCATCTCAATATATTTATATGCTATAATATTAAGATAATATTATAAAGGAATGAAGAATATTTCATTGAGGGATTGAAAGAGTTATACTATTAGAATATGTATATATGATGATATATTATAGATTTTTTTATAAAATTATTATCTTTTAAATAAATGAACATAATCCTTATCATAGTATCTCATTATATTTGTATCATAATTTTAGAACATTTCAGATAAATAATTTTAATATTTCAAAAATAATATTATATTTTTATATTTAAAAATAATTTAATTTTAAATTTTTTATTATATCTTTTAATATAATTTTTATAATCACATAGACAAAAATCTTGTAGCACGTGAAAGACTGGAAGGTTCATAAATCTGTTTTTGTTTTCAATTTCTAATTCAGTCAAATTAGGTAAGCCACAAAGATCAAAACAAATGGAGTACTATAATATTGGTATAAGAAAGCGAACAACTAATACTCTCATATACCTTCTCCTTTGCTGCCGAATTGTATTATTGTTAATTTCTGAATATTAATCAAACATCTTGCATAAACTGAGCTTAAGCAGTCACTCTATAGCCAAGCCCAACTTCTTCTACAAGAACTGGAAACATGAGTTCTTGGCCCATCTCTTTTATATCACTACTAATACCCGTTATTCTCGGAACAGTTTTCTACCAACTCGAGAACTTCGACCCGGCTTCTTATCCGGCCCATGTGCTGTCTACCGACCCGCCCATGGTTGTGCCAAAGCGTAATAATCAGATGCTCCGTGGCTCGGAAAAAATCGGAGTTGACCAGCTGTTATCACCTGAAGACGTAGCTTATGATCAAAACTCGGGAGTTATTTACACTGGCTGTGTTGATGGGTGGGTCAAGAAAGTGACAGTGAACGAATCGGTGGCGGACACCAAGGTGGAAGACTGGGTTTTCACCGGCGGCAGACCTCTCGGACTTGCTCTAGGACATCATGGCGAAATTATTGTAGCCGATGCAGACAAGGTCAGTTGTTTGTTGTCATCTTCCTTTTTTTTATTGGAAAACTTGTCTTGGTGTTAATAATATACTAGCTGTACACATATAAAAGGAGTACTAATAAGTCATTAAGGTATCGTTTGATATTTCGTACAAGAATAGTGCGGAATATGATGTATTTTTAATGTTATTATCAGCAATGTAAATATTAGTTAAGTTGGGGTTAGTTATATTTGGATTATTTCTTATTCATGGTGTGGTTTGATATATTAAAACATTGTATCATTTTTTTTAAAATTATTTCTTTACAAAAATACCATTCACATCCTTTAACTTTATATACTATTTTTATTTGTTATCCGATTTTTTTTTTGTTGACGAAGGAACCCGCAGCCGCTACTCTCTCGAGTGCGCACAGGGTAAACTCCGGACTGACGCAATAGTCTGCAAACCACGTCAGCCGATTAACCACACTTGGCAAGCCAACACACAGGCTCAACCAAGAAAGTTTATGCAGGGGATCGAACTCGTGACATTGCGGTCCCGCGCTCTACTCTACTGCTATACCAACTTGGCCCAGTGGAGCCAATACATTAGGGTATTGCTGTCTGAGGTTCCGTGTTCGAGTCCTCTGATCGGCGAGAGTGGAACCGTGTTCCCCCAAAAAATCCCTCTATACGCGTAGGGTCAAGCGGTGTATACTAATCCGTAGGGCCAGGCCGGAGGTGGGGTTTTTTGGGGTATGGGACCGTAATGCGATGGGACCAGTCACTTTAAAAAGTTTACCTTACCACAAAATTAATATTTGTTATCCGATATAAAATGTATAATACGGACTATGGGGGTTGGGAATTCCCTTAAGTTAAAAACACAACATTTTAGCGAGTGATGCAAGGGCTAGTCTTCCCTTCACTATTCTAAACTGGCACATGGGCATGTACATTGTGGTGTAGGCTATTTCTATACTTTTAAGTTTCTAGAAACAAAAAGAGACTCTTTGTTTTTTTGTTTAAATGGGGGGGACTGTTTGTGAATTGAACTTTTGAAGGGAACCTTCAATCGTTAGGTTATATCTCTCACTAATAATATTGAAGACATTTTTAATATATGTCTTAATATTTGAAATCAATAAAAGAAAAATGAAAATTCTAAGACGGAGACCCCGCCTGCCGAGGTCCTGTGCGGCGCCGCCGCCTCGACCACCCCGGGGACGGCTCTGTGTACAATTAACTTTGTGTTGGCAGCATTAATTAAACCGAAGTTCGTCTTATAGTTGGTAGTAAGAAGGTTGTTTCACTTTGGTCCAGTGTCCTATAGTTAAGTTCGTCTTATCACTGGAATAATACACTAATAAAAATCGAAATGAAAATTAATAAATTCAGCGAAATTCAGAAACAAAAAAAAAACAAAAACATATTCAACGTCATCCATGATAATATAATCACCAAAGCATATACAACATTTTTGTATATAATGATTAATCAAAAGGTAATTAAATTAGGGGTAATGGTGTCTTTATTGTATTAATACATGTATTAAAAACTTTTTACATTAGTAATACCATGATTTTCTATGCATTAGTTATGGATAGGATAATACCTAATAGAG
Source organism: Anisodus tanguticus (assembly GCA_034509755.1). NCBI lineage: Eukaryota > Viridiplantae > Streptophyta > Magnoliopsida > Solanales > Solanaceae > Anisodus > Anisodus tanguticus. The sequence goes on from CM067544.1 coordinate 14,793,204, forward strand.
TACAGTAAAACCTCTATAAATTAATAAACTCTCTAAAATAATAAAATCTTTCGGTCCCGACTTGGGCCTTTGTAAAAAATCATCAAATTCGATAAGATAATAAGATAATAATTTTTCGGAAAATCCCTTTATAAATATTAGGTCCCATTAAAACTCTAAATTAATAATTCATAAATATTACAATTATAAATATTAAGAAACATTGGTTGTCCAAGCGGAGACTTCAAAATTGATGGCATCTAAAACATTAATCTTTTCAGGATTAGGTAGCCCCAACTCATGACCTTCCAGTAGATTTTTGTAGAATCTCCTACGATAGTGCATCTTGAAAGCTCTAATTATTCCTGCATCACATGGTTGAATCTTTGATGTCATGTTAGGTGGCAAAAAAAATAATTCAACATTCCCTAACCCTTCAATATTTTTTGGATGGGCTGGACAATTGTCAACCATCAATAAGATTCTTCTGCCATTCATTTTGTGATCAAACCAGCGAACATATTCATCAAAAAACACACTAATCATCCATGCCCTCTTGTTGGCACGATAATGACAATTGATGCTGCTCATGTTGATATTTTTAAAGCAACGTGGCTTTGCATATTTTCCAATAATCCATAAAGGAATTTTTTCGAACCATCCTCGTTGCAACAAATAACAATTGTAAGCCTCTCTTTGTCTTGCTTTCTTCCCTCAAGTTGCTTGGTTGCAAGAGAGTGATCGGCTTGTAACTGTAAAACAGACTGTTTCATCCAAATTAAAAACATCTTTCATGGGAAATTGGTTTATTTTCTCCCTTATAGCCTCCAGTTTCATTTCCATGTCCCCGTGTCAACCGAACCACTTTCTCCAAAGCGACGGAATGATTTAATACCATGTCTTACCTTGAATTTTTCAAGCCAATCTTGAGAAAATTGATGTTCATGAGGGTGTTGAGGATGCAAAAGCTTCATTATATCCTTTGCTTTCTCCAAAATAAGCTCTCCAGTCATGTTGACTCGATCTTGGTACTGAAGAAACCATTCATAAAGAACCTTCTCCATATCTGGATATTTCGCCGATTTGTGTCGCTTAATATCCCCACCCTTCTCAAAGTTGGCTGAAAGGTACTCCGATGATCTCTTGAGAGTGTTTGATATTGTACCTTGACTAACTTTCAAACGATATTTTTCATCAACCCACTCTTGTAAATCTTTTTGAGTGCATGTGGGATGGTCTCTCTTATACTCACATAATGCTTTACGCATTTGATCATTCATGGATGATTTTGCGATGCCTTTTAGATGAGAAGACATGATTGCGTGTTATGAATTATTTTATTTCCATATTGAGATTTATATAGTATATGTTTCATTCATCATGCATGAATATATTTAATTGGCTATAATAGTTATTTAAGTGCAACGAATTAATGTAAACATGTATACATTATTTAAGTAATTCCAATGAATTGATACATGCGTCCATGAATATAATAGTTAATTGTATACAATGAATTGATATTATACATGAATATATTTAATTAGTTACAAAGAATTGGTTGATGCATGAATATAATCAATGAACCATATATGAATTCATTTATTTTCAATACATATGTACTAAATTTGCTGAATTTAAAAAGTCTCTCTTTTAATTAATAAAATATTAATTTATCGATATATTAATATCTCTCTAAATTAATAAAATTTCATGGTCCCAAGGTTATTAATTTATAGAGGTTTTACTGTATATAACTAATACTTACATTAATTATACATATAATAAAAAATATAACAAACAAAATATTAATAATACACAAAATTAATACATACATTATCTTCTCTAATACACCCCATCAAACCCCTTTAAAAGATGGAAAAAGTGTTATCCAAAGTGTTTGGCCCAGTGGCCAATACATTAGGGTATTGCTGTCTGAGGTTCCGTGTTCGAGTCCTCTGATCAGCGAGAGTGGAATTGTGTTCCCCCAAAAAAATCCCTCCATACGCGTAGGGCCAAGCGGTGTATACTAATCCGTAGGGCCAGGCCGGAGGTGGGGTTTTCTGGGGTATGGGGCCGTAATGCGGTGGGACTAGTCACTTTAAAAAGTTTACCCTACCTTAGTTTTATCCAAAGTGTTTGGCCCAGTGGCCAATACATTAGGGTATTCTTTGTCGTCGAGATTTCGAGTTCGAGTCCTCGATCGGCGAGAGTGGAACGTGTTCCCGAAAAACCTCTCCATACGCGTAGGGCCAAGCGGTGTATACTAATCCGTAGGGCCAGGTCGGAGGTGGGGTTTTCTGGGGTATGGGGCCGTAATGCGGTGGGACCAGTCACTTTAAAAAGTTTACCCTACCACAGTTTTGTCCTCCGGGGCATAGTCCAGTGGCAAAGCCTGGGCGCTATAAGGCGCTCTGGCATGGGACAGCGTGGGTTCGATTCCCCGCAAGCACGAAGAAACTCTGCATGTTGGGGAATTTAACCTTGTCTCATTGATCAGTTGTACGCTCCTAGAAAAACCTGGCCACCGGAGCACATCCCACGATTTACCTGGTAATAGTGTTGAAGAACCGGTGCTATTACCTCCAGGACGTCTGGGTAATACCAGTGAAGTAGTCAGGCGCAAGCCTGAAAACCTAGATTATAAAAAAAAAAAAAAAAAAGATGGAAAAAGTGTTGAGCAAAATGGTGGGTCCTTTGGAAAAAGTTGGACTACTGAACTGAAAGGATGTCAAAAATGGAATCAATTGCATTATTTTCTTTTGCTTGACATGATTACTACGGTAAAATATAGAAATCCCACCATTTTAGAGTAATTATACTGAGGTCCGATTTGTTTGTACTCTCTACTTTTTTTTTGTTGGTACAAACGAAAATTTTATTAGTACTAGAACCTTACATTAGTAGTAGACCTCCAATTTTAGAGTAATTATGGGGGAAATCCCATAATTACCTCTATTATTCATTAAATATAATTGATAGGGTAAATATCTTGTAATTATATAATTATAATTAGTATCTTATAATTTAGGTAAGGTAAATTAATTTATATTATTCAAGCATAAGATGATTGTATATATATATATATTGTACTTTTGGGAGAATATTAATCAAGAAATTACTTTCTTACATGATTGTATTTTGTATCTTCTAATTCTCATACTTTTATGCCATTTGATATTGTGCATTGTGATTTGTGGACATCATCGGTTTTGAGTTCTACAGGTCATAAGTACTATCTGCTTATTCTAGATGATTATTCGATTTTTTTGTGGACTTTTCCATTAGGACGTAAATCACAAACCTACACCATTTTAAAATAATTTAGTGTTTTTATCAAAACTCAATTTGGCAAAAGCATTAAATGTTTTCAATGTGACAATGGGGGGGGGGGGGGGGATTCATAAATACTCATTTTAATGATTTTTGTCACCAAAATGGGATGTCTTTGCGTCTTTCGTGTCCCCATACCTCTTCGCAAAATGGGAAAGCCGAAAGAAAAATTCGAATGATTAATAATACGATTCGCTCTATTCTTGTGCATTCATCCACACCACCAAAGTTTTGTCACCATGCACTTCAAATGGCTACATGCCTTTTAAATATTCTTCCTAGTAAATTGCTTTCCAATGGGTCTCTTACACAAATGTTATATCATCGTCTCCCGTCTTTTACACATTTGAGTGTGTTTGGATGTTTGTGTTATCATTTGTTTCCTTCTACTTCCATTAACAAGTTCCAGGCTCGTTCAACTCCTTGTGTGTTTTTGAGATACCCACAAAATCATAGGGGATATAAATGTTATGACTTGATGAATGGGAAAATAATTGTCTGTCGTCATGTCATTTTTTATGAGTCTACATTTTCATTTGCTAAGTCTCATATGGCATCCTCACTTTCATATGATTTTCTGGACAATGTAATACATTTCATTTTACACCACCACCTTAATGAACAAACCTATGTGCAACCAACCCAACAAAATTCAGCCCAACCACTAAATGGGACCGGACTGGAGACTACTGCCTTGTCACCGATGGTCTAGGCCCAGTCCCGTTTCTGTGGCAGGCCGGCCCAATTAGGGCAATCCACTACTACCTCAATCACGCCCTTAACCCAAACCATCTTCGGAGCCCAGCCCAGTATCGAGCCTGTTACTACCCAACAAGTGACGGCACAACCTCGGACTGTTGAAACCCGTGCCATGCACGGGATTTTCGGCCCAAACGTCATTTTAACCTACTATCCTCCGTTCAACCATCACCTTTATCAAAAAATCCCAAAGCTGCCTTATTAGACTAGAATTGGAAGCTGTCATGTTAGACAAATTTAATACTCTTATTACAAATAAGACGTGGGAATTAGTACCCCGTCCGTTCTAATGTGAATGTCATTCGGTCTATGTGGATTTTTTTTTTATCATAAGAAGAATTTTGATGGTTCTTTTGCGAGATACAAAGCTCGTCTTGTTGGTGATGGCAAGTCTCAGCAGGTTGGGGTTGATTGTGGTGAAACATTCAGTCCGGTGGTTAATGCAACAACTATCCGGACTCTTCTCAGCGTGGCTCTTTCTAAATCTTGGACCATTCATCAGTTAGATGTTAAAAATGCATTCTTACATGGCAACTTACAGGAGACAATGTACATGCATCAGCCGTTGGGTTTTCAAGATTATACGCGTCCAGATCATGTTTGCCTATTGAAGAAATCCTTATACGGTTTGAAACAAGTACCTCGGGTATGGTATAACTTGTTTGCAGGATTTGTTTTCAAGTTGGGATTCTCTCACAGCAAATCTGATCAGTCATTGTTCATTTATCGGAAAGGCGCTGACATGGCATATATCCTTTTGTATGTCGATGATATTATTCTCACAGCATCATCCATTTCACTTCGCCAGACCATTATGTCCCTTCTTGCAACATAATTTGCGATAAAGGACTTGGGTCCGTTGAATTATTTTCTTGGCATTGCTGTCACTCAATATGCAGGTGGCCTGTTTCTCAGTCAAAATAAATATCCCAAAGAAATAATTGACAAAGCAGGGATGTCATCCTGCAAACCCTCACATACTCCAATTGACACAAAGGCGAAATTGAGTAAGGAAGCCGGAACTCCGTACAACGATCCTACCCATTACCGTAGCCTTGCATGGACCTTGCAATATCTGACTTTTACGAGACCAGATATTTCCTATGCGGTTCAACAAGTTTGCTTACACATGCATGATCCGAATGAGGAACATATGGGGGCTCTCAAACGGATTCTGCGGTACATTCAGGGGACTCTCCATTTCGGACTTCATCTGTATAAGTCCTTCATCTCGAATTTTTCTGCCTACACTGATGCAGATTGGGGTGGCTGCCCGGATACACGTCGTTCTACTTTCGGTTATTGTGTGTTTTTGGGTGACAATCTCATTTCTTGGTCATCCAAACGTCAGTCCATACTATCTCGGTCAAGTGCTGAGGCAGAATATCGAGGGGTAGCCAATGTAGTCGCTGAATCATGTTGGCTCCGAAATCTTCTGCTGGAGTTGCATTGTCCGATTGACAAAGTAACGGTAGTCTATTGTGACAATGTGAGTGCGATCTACTTATCTGGAAATCATGTTCAGCATCAGCGCACGAAACATATTGAAATAGATATCTTATTTGTCCGAGAAAAAGTTGCATATGATCTGGTCCGTGTTCTCCATGTGCCGTCTCATTATCAGATTACTGATATCTTCACAAAAGGTCTTCCGCGCGTACTCTTTGATGATTTCTGAGACATTCTCAGCATTCGAGAACGTCCTGCTAACACTGCGGGGGACTGTTAGAGTACTTATGGGGGCAATCCCATAATTACCTCTATTATTCATTAAATATAATTGATAGGGTATCAGAGCCTGTAAAAGGAATATGCTATAAACAATGAAAACACATCCGTCGTTTGATAGGATTAATAAGATAATAAAATGTTATGCAAATGTAAAGAGATGAAACTATTGGAGGAAAAATTAAGAGAAATAATCAAAAAAGATAACGAATTAAAAAATCTAAAAGATATTATAGAAGAACAATATAGATATATTGATATGTTAAGACATGAATAAATGAAAAGAAATAGTAGAAGATTCTAAAAAAACATATTACCAAATGAATACGTATGAAAAAGGAATAACACAAACATTAAGTTTTAAACCAGAAATATATCAGAAAATACAAGATGAAAAAGAAGAACTTTCTATTAAGAAAATATTTAAAACTAAATGGTTTGAAAGGAATAAAGAAATAAGATATATAGCACAAAAACATGAGAACATAATAGACACAAGAAGTGTAAATGGAAGAACAAAGATCAACTTGATAACAGATGAAGTAATAAAAAGAGAATTAGCAAAATTATCTTCTAAAGTAGCTAAAAGGTATAGAAACATATACTTTGGAGGAGTAGAATTTACTATAAAAGCATACTTCCAGAAAAACATAGATACACCTATACAAATGTACATATTGGATGATAGGATATTAGAAAATTTACAAGATGCTTTAATATCAGTAATAAAAAGAAACTTGATATATCAAAAACTAAAGTTTACAGTACAACCAAATTATAGTATATCATTAAAAGATGAACACAAAGACTTTAGCTTCAAAGACGACATACATGCCGAAGAGCCGAGGGATGCACAAAGCCAGGTGGTTGATGCATATAGATAGTTTCTTTCAAATCACCATGTAAGAACGCATTTTCACATCAAGTTGATGAATCAACCAGTTCTTCCTCATAGAAATGCTCAAAACAGTACGAATGGTGGCTGGTTTAACCACTGGACTGAAGGTCTCACCACAATCAACTCCCTCTTGTTGCCCCGTGCTATTTGCCACAAGTCTTGTCTTATAACGTTCAAGCTCACCACTATTCCTGAATTTGTGATGATATAGCCACATACAATGAATCACATTGACCCCCTCTGGTTTCGGGATAAGATCCCAAGTGTGTTGTGTAGTGAGCGCATCAAATTTCTCATTCATGGCCGCATTCCAATTTGGGTCAAGCTTGGATAATTTTGGGTTTTTAGGTAGAGGTGAGATAGCTTGAGTAGATAGGTTAAAATGGACTTTTGGCCTAAAAATCCCGTGTTGGGCATGAGTTTCCATGCGGTGTATAGGAATAGAGATCGGACGGGTGACATTTTGTGGAATTGGGTCGGGCTGCGTCCGATCTGGGCTTAGAAGATGGAGGTTAGACGGGGGATGGAGGTGGTCAATGTGGGTAGTGGTCCGGTCGATGTGGGTTGCCAGTCGTGGGCTGGTAGTGCAGGGGAAAGGGACTGAGAGTTGGGCCCGTGATGTGGTTGGGCCTGGAGAGAGGTAGAGAACGATGCCGGAGGCACAGGTTGGGCTTGACTAACAGCTCCATGTATGACATTTCTAATGCGAGGGGAAAATCTGAATTGTCAAGGAAGCCATAGTCAGTGACTTGGAATTTTCGGACGTTTGCGAATGGAAAGATGTGCTCCTCAAATGTGACATGATGAGAGACTAGGATTTTATATGTGCACAATTCATAGCATAAGTACCTCCTATGATTCGAAGGGAAACCCAAAAAAAAATGCAAGGAGTAGTCCTAGGTGATAATTTGTGAGGAGTTGTGGATGCGAGATTCGCCTAGCATAGATAGCCAAAAATACGAAGGTGACCATAGGAAGGGATCCGACGAAAGAGAATTTCGGTTGGAGTTTTATTTTGAAGAGTACGCGTTAGTAATCTATTAAGAATGTATGCTACTATGTTCAACGTGTAGACCCAAAAGGGATTGGGAAGAGAAGCACGAAAGAGCATAGTACGGATCATATTGTTAATGGTGCGGAGGATTCTTTTGGCTTTATCATTTTGAGGTGAGGTATGGGGGCAAGAGAATCGAAACACCATGCCATTGTGCGCACAAAATTTATGAAAGGGGAAATTATCAAACTCACGACCATTGTCACATTGAAATGATTTTATGTCCTTTTCAAACTGAGTTTCAACATATGCTCGAAATTCAAGAAAAATGGAGTAAACTTGGGACTTATATTTGAGAGGATAAACCCAAAGAAAATGAGAGAAATCATCTAATAATACCAAATAATACTTACGACCCAGTTTGCTTGTAATGGAAGATGTCCATAAATCCGCATGAATGATATCAAATGGAGAAAAAGTAACACTCAAAGACGACTTAAAAGGAAGTCTAACATGCTTCCCTAAAGGAAAAGAGTAGCAGTCGTGTGTAAATTTCTCTTTAGTACACTAAATCAAATTTTGACTTCTAAGAAAATTAAAAATTGGTGCTCCCGGGTACCCAAGTCTACTATGCCAGGTTGATGGAGAGATTGCAACTAGAGAGGTATATGGATTGACATTGGCAGCGGAATTGGATGAGAAAGGATATAGGTCCCCCACACTATTGCATCTTGTAAGAGTTGTCCCCGTACGTAGGTCCTTCACAAAAAAATAAAAAGGGTCAAACTCAATAGATACATAATTGTCACTAGCAAATTTCCTAACAGATATTAAGTTTTTAGTGATGTTAGGAGCATATAGGACATTTTTAGGGAAAATTGAGGGTGATGTGGTGGTGGTGTTTGAGTGGTGCCATAGCCTTGAATTGGAATACGATTGCCATTTCCGACTAAAATAATTTGAGGATTGATCAAATTAAATAGTTGAGGAAGATTACCGGAGTTACGAGTGAGGTGGGATATGACGCCTGTATCCATGTATCAAGCATCGTCGGGCTGCTATAGATTCATAGTGTTGTAGGCATGGCCCAGTTCGGTAGGGGTCAGAAGGCCGTATGGTTGTTGTTGCTGTTGGGCCGCCGAGAAGTGGGCCTGATGCTATTGTCCCATCTGGCGTGGGCCTGGAGGAGGACCCAGTATGCTTGGATGCTAATACTGACCAGTGTTTTGGGTCGGGGCTGTTAGGTAAGGGCATGAGGGAGAGGCCTAGTTTCCGGGAATTAGCCACGGCATTGGGCTAGCCCACTCAGAGGGGTATTGGGCTCGCTGTGTTTGTCCATCAGAACTGGACCGTCCTCCACATCCTCTTCCTTTGCCTCCACGCCAGTTGCCGTGGCCTCGGCCACCACGCTGATGTTTGTGGTCCGTGTGTTGTGGTGGTCCGGCGGGTGCAGTGGTGGTCGTCGGTGCATTAACCACCAACGCCTTCTGATTATGTTCGTCTTGTTTGACACGTCTAGTCTCCTCCAATAGAAATTGTGACCGGGCCTTGTTGAAAGTTGAAACTAGATAGGGGATCAACTTGTTGGATCATCGTCGCAAATGTATCGTACTCACCCTTTGGCAAACCATTAATTAGTTGCAAAACCATCTTTGTTTATGAAATTAGAGTGCCCACGTTAGATAATTGATATGCAACTAATTTCAATTGTTTACAATAGTTGGACATATTAGCAAAGTTCTCAAGAAGGGTGTTATTAAATTATTCCTCCAGATACACAACACGCGTATGTTTGTTGTCTTGAAAGATTTCCTCTAGCGTTGTCCATAATTCGTGTGCCGAAGCACCTGTCTTCATAATATTATGAAGTAAATCCTTGGATATGGTGTCATATATCCATTGTTTGACGATTGCATCAAGCTTTTTCCACGTCAGGTTGTTGACGTCGGGTGGATAGGGTGTGGTGGCATAGATGTGATCAAGAACGTTGTAGGCACAAGCATGTATTTGAAATAATTCAACCCACGATGAGTATTGTCCATCCTCTTGATCAAGAACCAAAGAGATAAAAGTTTTTTATATTTGTCACGGCAAAGGCTGGATGAAAGGTGTTAGGAGAGGAGGGGGGAGAAGGAGGATGGGTGACATCGTGGGTGGAGGGGGGAATATTCGGTAGAAGCCATGAATGGTGGCTGCCGGCGATGCAAGGAACAGGGGGGCGACGGTCTAGGATTAGGGAGAGGATTAGGGTTTAGCTTCTGATATCATGTAGAATTGTGTAATTCTCCTTCTCTGGAGTATTCTCATTAATACAATATATATATGTATTTACAATTACAAACCTAGATGTATGAGAATATCTAATTTACATAATTACACCAAATAATATAATTACATAATATAAGGAGAATAAACATATTCTCTATCACCATCTATTAATTACTCCTTTGTATTTTTAAAATTTACAACCATTTATAATTTATTTGCACTGAATGAATCTAACTCGTTTAAATCTTGTACAGAGTTTTAGTGTTAAACAGTTAAAAGTTCATGTAAATACAAATAATTTCTATAACTCTTATCTATTAGCCACCATCATTAACCTCTTCAGATACACTACCACCAACCTTTAACATACATGATACAACCACCGGCCACCATCACCTTCACCACCAACCACCTTAACTTTACAGCTAGACATTACTGCACAACCATCAGTTTGCCCTCCACCATATTGCACAATTACATCGCTGCACAACCACCATTACTAACCACAACCATTACCATGCTCTTAGAGTGTACTTGAGCGAACAAGTTCAATTTCTAGATGGCTTACCAATCATACAAAATTATTTTTATTTGATTTTTATGTTTATTAGATTTTTAACAAAGATAAATTATATACACAATCATAAACACAAGTAATATTAATTATTTGATATTTAGATTTAGAGAATCTCTTAAAAATCATACATGTATTCATGATATATATATTCACACATTTTAATTTAAAGAAAAATAAACGGATAATGAAATAGTGTTATATGAAATGGATGTATAAAGTTCTTTTTAGTTTTTACTCGACCAAACACAAGACATTATGTGTTACATTGTTTTCCTTTTTAAAAGAATTGAATTTCGTCTCTATCTTCGAACTCCTCGTTCAATATTGAGACCCCATGTCTCTATGTTTCCGTTTTTTAGGTCACGCCTTCAGAAGCGGAGTTGGCTAGCTGCTAGTATATCTTTTACGTTAACCTCTGACCATCAAATGAAATGTGATAAATGGTCCTCCTCTCTTTAAAAGAAGGGGGGCTTCCGGTTCAAGTTAGAATAATATGTGCAGCATTTTGGCTGCCTTTCTTTTTTAAAATCAAACTGAATTGGAGATTATACTGATCAGCAGCATAAGAGCAGTTTGCAAAGTGCAATATATACATATTTTACTAAATCAGTTCTTGATAAATATCAGTACTATAACCTCATATAATTGTTTAGAATGAAATGTTAAATGTGACAGGGCTTACTACTGAACGTTACTTCAGAGGGTGAAATTAAAGTGCTAACAGAGGAAGCTGAAGGCCTGAAATTCAAATTGGCAGACGCTGTAGACGTCGCAGAGGATGGCATGATATACTTCTCGGATGCTTCTTACAAATATAATTTCAAAGAATACATTTATGATTTTCTTGAAGGCAGGCCCTACGGCAGATTGTTAAGTTATGATCCATCAACTAAACAGACCAAAATGTTACTTAGCGACCTGTATTTTGCTAATGGTGTTGCAGTCTCTCCAGATCAAAATTCTGTTATTTTCTGTGAAACCCCTCTGTAAGTACTCTTAATATGTCTTATTTACTTTAGTTGGTACTTAGATTACTTCTCATTTTCCATTTTTCGGTTTAATTTTAGGAGGAAATGCAAGAAGTATTACATAAAAGGTGAAAGAAAAGGATCTGTGGATATATTTGTTGAGAATTTGCCTGGATTTCCTGACAACATTCGGTATGATGGTGAAGGCCATTATTGGATTGCATTCGTAACGGTAAGTTTCTTACTGACATTTAAATTGGATGCGTTCAACCTTTAGTTTCCGTATGGCTATCTCATATTTTATTTGTGACCATATTCAATTTTTTTTCCTGATAACTTGACAGGAAAAGACATATACATGGGATTTGGCACAACGGTACCCGTTCATCAGAAAGATAATGGCTATAATGGTGAAGTATGTAGGCCAACCTCATGCAGACAAAAATGGTGGTGTTTTATCTGTTGATTTACAAGGAAATTCAGTCGAACACTATTGTGATGGGGACTTGACAATGGTGTCAAGTGCCACTAAGATTGGTGATCATTTGTACTGTGGTTCTGTAAAGTCTCCATACATGCTTCGCCTCAATCTCAAACAAAATCCTGCAGTTCAAACTTCGTAAACAAAAAAAATGAGGATTTTCTTTTTAGGGCGGCAACCAGCAAATAGAGTTAGGGTGTGTGTTTAATTTTTAAAAATAAGATTGTATCAGTAACTGAGTCATTATATCTTTTGTAAGATTTCCATAATGTAAGGGTTGTAACTTGTAAGTAGTGCTTTTAAAATACAAGGAGTTTATCTGCAATTGAATCATATTACAAGGATGTAATTTGCCCTTATCATAATTTGCTTTCCATAAGAACCGTCCCAGGATACCTCACTTAATTAAATTGATTTTGATTATCTAATAAATCACTTAATGAAAGTAGATTATTTTTTCATTCCTTTCCAAAATTGCTTTCTTATCAGAATAGATAAGACCGTAAACAAAAGAATTCTTTTCATAGCCCCAATACATTTTGTATGCATTTACTAGAATAGCATGAGATATGGTCCATCACCCCCACATGGTCTTAATAAAATATGGTTGTAACTGTTTTAGTTCAAACATTGCTTTCTATTGGAAAAATAAACACGTGATAAATCACAAGCTCTGCTCAACTTTATAGAATTACTCCTGACAGATTTTCCTATTGCAAATCCTTAGATTGCAGAGCTGTAAAATCTAGAATATGTTATTCTACTTAACAGTTGTAGCTGAGCAGAGGAAGATGCTCAAGAAGTGAAAAACTTAATCAAATTACTTAGGTTGAGCAAATCAAAGATAATCTGATGACTGACCTAAATCATTTGGGGCAGCACAAACAGAAGTGCATATTTGGACACAGTAAAATAAGGAATAAAGAAAATAAAGACATCAACATTTTTATGTAGAATTCCCTTCTCAAATTTGAAAAGGAAGAAAAGAAACACGGCCCTGGAAGAGCAAATAAGATCACTATAACAGTATAACATAATGAAATTTTCGCTTAATACTCGAGTATCACAACAAGATTAGTACACACTCAAAAGAGTTTACCTTCTTTGAGACACACTCATCTATTGCTCATATTCTTTTTTACTTTATTCCTTTCCTTGACCGAGCGAACCACATGGTTGGCTGAGTCAACATGAGACGTATACTGATGCGGAATATAATTTAAAACATGAAAAGTCTGAATAAATCATGTAACTTCATAATAATACTTAAAATTTTGTTTTAAAACATAAGTGCAGAAATAGTCTGAAAACATGATAGTGTAGTCCACAAGGCTGAACGCGATTGAATACCCATGACATACTGACTAGTCTATGAAACCTCTGACATGAGTCTGAAATGTTGAACTGTTGTTGGGACAAGGCCCCAACATACCTGACTGCCTAACATGTCATGACTGCCGAAAGGTAAAGACAATGCCCCTAAAGAAGTGGGGCTCACCAATAGCTCATACAATGAGGTCCTAATGAGCAAGTCTGTCGTCCTGCAAATCAATGCTTGCATCGTAAAATGCAGGCCCCAGGCAATTGGGCCGTAAGTACACTAGAATTGTACTTGTATGTAAAGCAACTGAATGAAAGAATAGTAAGTGAGGTGCTCAGGGAATGGGTAACCCAAATTCAATAACATGGATACGTAAAGTAATACGAAACTGAAACTTTAATTGTAAACTAAAATTGTAAACTGTAACTGAATACTCTAAACGATAACATGAACATGATCATGATCTGCATGATCAAGTTGTAACATGAGTAAAACATTTTTAACTGGTAGAGCATTAGTATAACCGACATGTAACCACCACGTGAGCACACGGCGTATGATCTCTGTCCGGTCAGCTAAGATATCTCGTATCTTGCTGGGGTACGAGACATGAAACATGACATGAATGGATCCATAAAATAACCCACAATGGGTAACATGAATGAATCGTCCTAACTGGGAGGATCGATCCTTATCTTATGTTGGCATACGTAGTTTCAGGTATTAAACATTCTCGGTAAATCTATGCTACTCCTAAAACATGAACATGAACATAAACATGATTGGCTTAAAATCCCATGAATTTCATAAACATGAGTTATATATAGTTTAACATAAATATATATGTATATATCAAATGTATTTTCATGAGACATGGAAAACATGTAAAATTCTTGGAATAGAGTAACATGGGGTCATGACTTGAAATTAAGAACTCACAGACTTCAAATCACGAGTTCACATGGATTAGAGACAGATTCATGGAAATCAAAATGACTTTCATGAATAGAAATACTGAAACATGTTTGTGCTTGACATATATTGTATATAATTTCATAAAAACATGTATCTATGGTTTATCATGAATTGAGACCAAACAACCTAGAAATCTGAGGAAAAACATAGTTCATGAATCAAATATAGCGCGGGAAAGAACAAAGATGTTCCCACATGTGGATAGAAGTCCTACATACCTTTATCGCTCCAAAACATCCAAAGAAGAATATCTTTTTACTCGTCGACATGGAAACTATTCTGTTTTTTATTTTAGTATATATTGATGAAATTGTAATCATTGGTACAACCTTTGAATAAGAATCCCAAAAATCTGAACTTGAATCCTTGAGAAATGTTTTCTTGAAAACCCTAGGATGGTAGAGTAGAATCTTGTTAAAAATCCATGTATAACCGTTAAAATTACTTAGAAATAATTTGAAGCGACTTACCTTGATGTGGGAGGATGAGGAGAGGAAGAGAAAATTCGTGCTAGGGTTAAAAAAAGTGAAGAATATAATGAAAAATTAGAAAAAATGCACTTAAAAAGGTTGTAGCTGCCTGCGCGCGCACGCCCTGGCGCACGCAATCAGCCTCGCTCCGCTGCCCGAGTGCGATACATGGCCCTGGGATGCCAGTCTGCTCGCGTCGCAAGCCTGTGGACGAGCACCACAAATAGATCTTTAGTACAACGATCGTAACTTTTTGTAAAGGCTCTGATTGACCTGATCCTTAGATAAATAGAAAGGTATTTCAAAGCACTTTCTACACTCTCCATATTGATTCAATTATATTTTCATCTCAAGGGTCGAACTTTAGCCCGAATGTACGAGTCGTTTCACTTAGATGTGATCCAAATGAAGGAAGCATACCCTTAATTCTGAAGGGTATTGAAAAAAAAATGGAAAATTTTTATGGACGCATTTGATTAAAAAAGAATGAATATTTTTTAAACATGCATTTTTCAGATCTTATAATAGAAAATTACTACAAATTAATATACCAAATATTAATTATAATTTTGTAGCACTTTAAACATGTAAGCTATATAATACTTTGTTACATAAAATTTTCTCATTTATTTCAGTTTTGCTTATTTATTGTTCTACTTCAAATTATCTTAAAGCTACTTAGATTAAATAAATTAACATTCCTGTAGTATCTCCGTGATTAAGGAGAAATGTCCAAGTTGCCCATATACTGTCATAAATAGCATAATTATGCCCAACGTTTGGGCAATCCATACTCTTGCGATAGAATTTGTCTCGTACTTGCCCAGTGTGGGCTCCACTATCTAAATTCTTTAAGGAAAAAATTAAAGTTACCTCTCATTTTTTTTTATAGTGTAGTTTAAAATTATGCTTAAATTGGAGTTCCATGAAAGGTAAAGGGAGAAATAAATATTTTCCTAATGTTATATTAAATCAAAAGTTTAATGAATGACAAAACTGCTAAATTTGGATCAAACAGGGCCAAATTTGACCATTTCCCTTTTTTCTTTCTCTTTTTCAATGTAAAGTAATCTAAGCAAATCCGTAACCATGTAGGAATTATAGTAACGAGTCCTGTTAACCTTAGGTAAGTAATTTCCCTTAGATTTGACCCCGTCTTCTATAAATTGTATAATATGCAATCATTGTGACCTATGTATGTTCCTTCTTGTTGAACTTACTATTTGTTCTTGTATTAGTTTACTTTTTTTTTTTTTGGTAACCATATGAAAATTACCATACCAACAAGAAACACAATACTGTGTAATTCTGTCAAAATCTTCTATCATTCCACATGTTATAGAGCAACAAAGGTGCCTCTGACGGTACAAAACTGTAACTTTTACGACCGTTATGAGCTACACATATTTCGGGAGGACAAAATCATGAACTTTTGGGATTGGTCAAGTTTATGTGGTGATCGGCAGGACATCTTCTGCGTTGAATATAAAGTTGATTATATGCTCGAAAAATTAAAGAGAAGAATTGATGATGAAGAAGATGATCATTCTCCTGAACTGCTCAAGTCCGACGTGGTACCTTGGGTGTTGAAATTTGACTACCTTCTAAAACAACACCGAATAATGGCACAAGTAGTTTGCAATTCTGCCTCAACTGTAGCTGAACAGGTTTCAACTTTTGTCAGTTCACAGCTAAATGATCCTCAAAACACTGGCTGTAAAGTAGTGCCAATAGTAATCTGGTTTACTATTTTTTATGTACAACATGGCGAAGATATTAATGCTGCTCGTGCTCGTGCTCGTGCACATGTCAATACCAACTTGACATTTCGACAACTTCCTCCCATTGTTCCTCCTCCTAATCCGACAACCAGAGGTGTAAATCCTATTGGTATAATGAACCTGGATTGTAGGTAATGTAAGATATAATAATTTTCCGTACGGATTCATTTCATTATTCACAATATATATATATATAGTTGTATAAAAGTTGATTCATAATATGGTACGAATCCTAACTTACCTTAAATGATTGATTTCTAATACAATTAGAATCCTAAGTTACCTTAAATATACATCTATCATAATTACAAAATATACGGTGACTATTCGAAGAATATTCACTAATACTCCCCCTCAGACGGAGCGGGAGGAGGCCGAATGCTAAGGCTGGATCGGAAGTCGGTGAAGAGTTGTCGCGGTAGTCCCTTTGTGAAAATATCTGCATACTGATAAGAGGAAGGTACGTGTAAAATTTTGACCTGACCACGGGCAACCTTCTCTCGCACAAAGTGGATATCCATCTCAATATGCTTAGTCCGCTGATGTTGGACCGGATTTTGAGACATATAGATAGCAGATATGTTGTCACAATAGACTATCACACCTGCTACATATAAAACCAATTTTCAGAAGATACCTGGCAAAACGATGATACCAAGCGCGGGGTGTCTGTTTCAATCCATGCAATGATTTCCTGAGACGACATACAAACTGCGGAATTGTCGGATGAACAAAGCCGGGGGCTTATGCATGTATACAATTTCTTTCAAATCCCGATGAAAAATGCATTCTTGACATCTAGCTGATGAATCGGCCAATGCATGCCCATAGTAATACTTAGAACAGTCCGAATAGTGGTCGGTTTAACAACCGGACTGAATGTCTCACCACAATCAATACCCTCCTGCTGATTAGTGTCGTTTGCAACTAGTCTTGCCTTATACCTTTCTAAGTCACCACTGTCTCTGAACTTGTGACGAAATAGTCACATACACCAAATAACATTCACACTAGCTGGTCTAGGTACCAAATCCCAAGTGTTCTGATTGGTTAAAGCGTTAAACTCCTCGCACATGGCCGCATTCCAATTAGGGTCCAGTTTAGCTAGTTTTGGATTCTTTGGAATGGGTGATAAGGTTTGTGTGGAGAGATTGAAGTGAACCTTGGGTTTGAAGATCTCGTGTTTTGCACGAGTCTCCATGTGGTGAGAGGGCAGCAATGGGAGGTCGGGACTAGGAGGCTGCATGCTCACTGGTTCTGGACTGGGAGGCAGCAGGGTTGTGGGACTGGGAGGCAGCATGGATGCAGGACTGGTTGTTGGACTTAGGGGCAGCAGTGTTGCTGGTGGTGCAGGAGACTTGACTGGAGGCAGTATGGGTGGTGTTTGGTTATCTGACCGAGAGTAGAGAGTTGTTGGGGTAGTGTTGTATAGTGGCGGGGATGAGACTATCGGAACAGTGGGCTGCTGTTGGTATAGATTTTGGATGACCGAGGACAGACTTGGTTCATCGAGAAAGAAGTAATCGATGGTCTGAAATTTTTGGAGATTCGAAAAATGAAAGGTTGTCTCGTCAAAGGTGACGTGACGGGAGACGATAATTTTGCGAGTAGCAATGTCATAGCACAAGTAGTCCTGATGATTAGAAGATAGACCAAGGAAGACATATGGCAAAGTGCGAGGGGCAAGTTTGTGAGGTGTAGTGGAGGCTTTGTTGGGGTAGCATAAGCATCCAAAAATACGTAGGTGATCATATGATGGTAGCCTACGGTATAAGATTTCGGTAGGGGTCTTGTTTTGGAGAGTGCTAGTTAGTAAAATATTAAGGAGGGATTCTACCATTTTAACAGCATAGACCCAAAAAGGTGGTGGCAGACAAGCACGAAACATAAGGGTGTGAACCATGTTATTGATTGTATGTATAATTCGTTCAGCCTTTCCGTTTTGGGAAGAAGTATAGGGACAAGAAAAATGGAAAATCATGCCTTGTTTAGAACATAAATTGTGAAATGTCGAGTTGTTAAATTCACGTCCATTATCACATTGGAATGATTTGATAGATTTTTCAAATTGTGTTTTAATGAATTTTTGAAACTCAAAGAATTTGGCAAAAACTTCAAATTTGAATTTCAATGGGTAAATCCAGACAAAGTGTGAAAAATCATCCAAGAATACAAGATAGAATTTGTGACTCAAAGAGCTAACAATCGGAGATGTCCACAAATCAGCATGAACAATATCAAAAGGAGAAAAAGTAATATTGTTTGATGGCATAAATGGAAGACGAGTATGCTTGCCTAATGGGCAAGAAAAACAATGTTGGGCAATTTTCCCATTATTACATTGAATAAGCTTAAAAGTCCTAAGAAAAGTAAAAATTAGGTCTCCGGGGTGTCCGAGTTTGTTGTGCCAAGTTGAGGGAGAGATCGCCGCAAGGGATAGAGGTGCTTGCGGTCTGACAGTGGAAGACTGAGTAAATGGGTAGAGGCTTCCCACACTATTGCAGCGTGTAAGAATTTTCCTTGTATTGAGTTCCTTCATAGAAAAACCAAAAGGGTCAAATTTGACAGACACATAGTTATTTCTAGTGAATTTTCTAACAGAGATTAGGTTTTTAATGATGTTAGGAGTGTATAGGACGTGGTTTAAGGAGAAAGGCGGGTGTGGATGTTTGGTGTGTGTGTTACCGTAACCTTCAATTGGAATGCGATGACCATTGCCGATAGTAATAAATTGAGGACACTTTAACCGAAGCAGTTGAGATAAGTTACTTGACGACGGGGTGAGGTGAGATGTGGCTCCGGTGTCCATGTACCAATTTTCATCGGGTTGTTGGAGGTTCACGGTGTGGTAGGCCTGGCCCAAATCAGTGGGGGCCAGCCGTACATTGTGTCTTCTTCTGCCGCTGGATCGAAACCAGATGGGCCTGCTGCTGCTGCTGGGCCTGCCTGGTGGCCGGGACAGGGCCCAAGAGGCTGGTCGACCATGCAGGCTGCTAAAACTAGGCCCCTGCAGTCGGGTATGGGCATGCGGCGAGGCCCAGTTCTGCTGGTTGGGCCATTGTTGCTGCTGGTTGGACCACTGTTGCTGCTGGTTGGGCCAGAATTGTTGTTGTCCAGTGTTTGGGCCTGTTTGCTGTCCAGCCCACTGGTTGTGTTGGCCCTTTCTGCGTCCCTTGCCTTTGTTGTTGTTGTCGTGGCCTTTACCGCCGTGACCTCCGCCGCGGGACTACTGCTGCTGGTCTGTGGTGGTGGCGGGTTGGTGTTGCTATCCCGTCAACGGCTAACGCCTTTTGATTATGTTCCTCATGTTTAGCATGTCGGGTTTCTTCCAACAAGAGTTGTGACCGTGCCTTGGTGAAACTGGGTAGTGGGTCGGTCTGTTGAATCATCGTTGCAAGTGTATCGTATTCACCTTTCGGTAAACCTGCAACCAATTGGTGTACCATTTTGGTTTCAGAAACAGAATTCCCGACGTTGGATAGTTGGTTGGCTATGAGTTTCGTTGTTTGCAATATTCAGACATGTTAAAGTTCTCGAGATGCGTATTGTTGAATTGCTCCTCCAAATACATTGCCCGCGTATTTTTATTGTCCTGAAAAATTTCTTCCAACCGCACCCAAAAGTCACGTGTCGTAGCACCTGTTTTCATGATGGTACATAACAAGTCTTTGGAGATGGTGTCGTATATCCACTGTTTGACGATGGCGTCAAGGCGATGCCATGTCGATTCGGCAATGTCGGTGGGACGATGACCAGAGTCATCAATGTGGTCGAGCACGTTGTATGCACATGCATGAATATAGAACAGTTCTGTCCACATGGAATATTGACAGTCTTCTTGATCAAGAATTATAGGGATAGAGTTCTTGATGTTTGTAACGGCGAAAGTAGGGTGAAAATAAGACGATGAACGTTGAGAGGGGTTGTCAAAAGTGTCAGTGGAGGAACTGGAATTTGTGGGGGAAGACATGGTTGTCGCCGGTCGAGGGAAGGGAAATTTCTAGTTTGGCCGAGAAAGAGAGAGATAAAGGAGAAGAGTAGGGTTTAGGTTTTAGGTTTTAGGCTCTTGATACCATGTAAGATATAATAATTTCCCTTATGGATTTCTTTCATTATTCACAATATATATAGTTGTACAAAAGTTGATTCTTAATATGGTACAAATCCTAACTTACCTTAAATGGTTGATTTCTAATACAATTAGAATCCTAAGTTACCTTAAATATACATCTATCATAATTACAAAATATACGGTGAATATTCGAAGAATATTCGCTAATAGGTAACAATAATGGGGTTAAAGTGTAGTCGAAAGGTTAAACAAGGGGAACGTTGAGTCGAGAGATGATTCTCTGTCTTTAAGACAAAATTGCCCCGTATAAATGCTTTTACGGTATTGGGCAATAGTCTCCCAAGATAAAACAACAACTAATCAATTGTACAAAGCAAATACAATTGATCCTAGCGAAGACAATGAATAAGAACAGATTGCTGAAGAAAAAAAGTGGAAAATGTTTTCTACTTGCTTTCTGTGTTTTCGTTTTATGTGTGTATGTTCTTGATGAAGAACAGAACAGAAAGATAAACTAGTTTGAGTTGTGTTCTGCCTATGCCTTTCTGTTCCGTAGTATTTATTTTGTTTGAACTGAAGTGTTCAATATATAGGACCAGAAAAGGGAGGCCGGAACTCACACGGAGGCAAAACGTCTTGTAACTATTGGCCTTTATTATTGCCTTGTAACGTTTTGAGCAATTAAGTTGTCAACCATTACGTCTGTTGGTTTTAGAACTGTTGTAACGTTCCGAGACCTTCACGGACGAAATTGTAAATAGGTAACATTTCAGGGACCTAAAAGAAAGTTTTGGAAGAAACCAACAGACTGTGACCCAAACTAGACGAGCAGTGGCGCAGAAGAAATCACCTAGGTCCTCCTGAGGCCCTAAATCCTTACTCAAACTTAAAGCTTATATATTGCTCAATTCTTCCTTCTTTTACCAATGAGGGAGATTTGTCAATTTGGCCAACAAACACTCCATTTTTTCATGTCTCAAACACCTTACTTTGTGTACCAATATCTCTTTCATTTTTCAACGAAATTTGACGATACTTGGCACTAACATTATCTACTCACTTAGTAGATTAAGCATGTGCGAAGAAACAATATTTCCGACATGCGGGCCCATGTTTTTAAGTCATCAAAAATGGGATAAACTCAATCCCACATTAGTAAAATTTCCAACAAATCCATCATACCTTCACGCATTGTACAGATGGACTTTGAAACATGGTGATCCAATACCTCCTGTGTGTTCCATCTGTATGGATGAGCCTTCAATTGGAGAGAACACAATCTTGCCGTGCTGGCATTCTTTTCACTTACACTGTATCATCAAATGGCTGGAGATAAACAACCGACGCCCTATCTGTCGCTGCCCCTTGCCAAAAGATATATTTTAGACTCGCTTAGGCCAGGTTTGCATCTTGGATATTAGTAGTGAAGAAGCAGGTCTTAAAAGAAGTTGACATGCTCTAGTGAACATATTGCATTACATGTGGTGTTATATATGCTTATGGTTTAATTTGCAATGGTTGAATGTGTGGAAAGACGTACATAATTCCCTCCTGTAATTGTGATTTGGATTCATCATGGATTCTTCCTCATTCAATTTGATGTTTTGGTCTGGAATGATATGTTTTGTGTTAATTAAATTAAAATTCATCTGTGCTACTTACGCAGGTGATATCTGAGTTTCTTACTTTGTATATCTAGTAATTGCTGACTCTTCTTGTCTGACAATGTTTGCACTAATTAGTTTGCCAATTTGCCACCCCTTTAATTCTTTAAGAAATATGCTAGTATGCAAATACAGTAATTGTTATTCCAGTGCTCTTTAGTCGAAAATGAAGTGAGCTGGTCTACACGCGTTTCTCAAGTTAATCAAATGTACACACTGATGATGCAGCATTTACAATTCAAAGTGCATGAGAATTTAAGTTGAAGAAAGGATCTTTCTTTTAGTGAAGCCCTAACTTAAGTGCACAAAATGGTGAATGTGAAGAAAAATCAAGAAATCAACCAATCTACAAGGTGTTATTTCCCCTACACAAATCTAAACCTCTGTTTATGACACTGTGGCTGCCAGAAGAAACAAAAAGTCTGAGGACATCTAATCATGTTTGAGCTTTTTATTCATAGAAAGCTTCGTTATGTAAAACCTTGAACATAAGATCACAAACAGAAGAGCCAAGATACTTAATGTTGGAAATTTCTGAACAAATGTTACAAGAATAAGCCTTTAGTCCCAAATACTCTTCAGACTGCAACCTCGCTTTTGATTTTACAAAGACTGCCCAAGGCTTTTGCTTTTCCCCTTAGGACAAACTTTTGTATCTTGCCAGTAGAAGTTGTCGGCAGATCTTCAAAAATAACTGTCCGAGGAGCCATATAATGAGGCAAATGATCCCGACAAAAGTTGATTATTTCTTCAGAACCTAGACTAAATCCCTCCTTCAACTTCACAAATGCACAAGGCGTCTGCCCCCAGTGATCATCTGGTCTTGCTACTACAGCTACTTCAAGGACTGCGGGATGACTGAGCAAAACTCTTTCCACCTCAACCGAGCAAATATTTTCACCTCCAGAGATTATAATGTCCTTCATCCGGTCCTTAACTTCAATGTACCCATCTGGATGACTCACAGCAAGATCACCAGTATGAAACCATCCACCTCTGAACGCTTCTTCTGTTGCTTTAACGTTTTTTAAGTATCCACTCATCACAGTGTTCCCTCTAATCATAATTTCACCAAGGGTCTTGCCATCATCTGGCACCCTCTCCATTGTGTCGGGATCTCTTATTTCAATTCCCTGGGTAAAAAAGTGCTCCACTCCTTGTCTTGCTTTCAGAGAAAAGCGTTCATCTGGAGGTAATGATTCCCACTCTGGCTTGCGGAGGCAAGATGTGCAGGGACCATGAATCTCTGTGAGCCCATATATATGAGATACGGAAAATCCTAATTCCTCCATCTTGGAAATGATATGAAGAGGCGGTGGTGAACCACCTGTCGTTATTTCAACTTTGTGACGAAGTGGTCTGCGGTCACTTTTTGGTGAATTTACTATCATATTCATGACCGTTGGTGCACCACTCATATGTGTGACCTTGTGGAGGGATATATTCTCAAAAATGTCCTTCGGAGTGACACGTCTTAGGCAAACATTAGTGCCACCAAGTGCAGCCACACCCCAAGTAAGGCTCCATCCATTGCAGTGGAACATTGGAACAGTCCAAAGATAAGTAGGCATAGAGCCCATCTCATGAGTATAAGGAGTAGCAATAGCATTGAGATATGCGCCTCTATGATTGTAAACAACTCCTTTAGGATGTGATGTTGTCCCAGAAGTATAGTTGACACTAATAGGGTCAAATTCAGTTAATGGCCATTTTATAGCAAAATCGTTACTTCCACTTGCCAGAAGAGATTCATATTCCTGAACGTTGGGAGTAGCAACAGGAGGCGGGAGGTTTTCAGGATCAGCGATTAATATTAGAAGAGGTTTTGTTTTGGCATCTGCAAGAAGATCCAGTGCTCCTTGAGCAACTTCAAACAACTGCTGGTCAACGAAAATGATCTTAGCTTCTGAATGTGTCAGGAGGACCGATACCATAGCTGAATCATGACGTGTATTCAACGTACAAAGCACTGCTCCTGCCATTGGCACTGCGAAATGCAACTCTTGCACTGCGGGTACATTAGGGGCCAGTGTTGCAACCTATTCAAGAATTTAACAACCATGAGACATCACAGATTTAAATGTCCTGCTACAGAGGAATTTTGGTATGTGATCAAACTAAATGTTCGTAGAAGTTTATTTTAAGGTTGAAAAGGTTGGTGGAAGAGCTACAATGCTTAGACAACACTTTTTCCAAAATTGATTGACTTATATTTTTATGACTGAAGGGCATCAACACTACAGCAAAGAATTTCTCAGTGTGTGGAATGGCAGTCTGAAACATTGCAGATACCTTCATTAGAAAGACTTAGAGCATACTATTTCTGAAATCTAGAAAAATAGAAAAGCAATTCTTTTACTAATGAAGTGAATCAAGCCAATGATGACTGCATTAACGGACTAATTCGTTCCTACTTCGAGGATATATTGTCTCCTTAACATAACTAGATGACATAAAAATCAACTTACTCACATCAGTATTAGCCTACAGAGCACATAAGTTGGGCTTAAGCCGATAATCATAAGGGAAAGACCATTAGTACACAATGAAGTCTTTAGACATACATCCATCAATTTTGGGACAATCCTTACCAAATGAGCTATTGGGATGAGTTAAGCCAAGGTTTATTTTCTGCCCTTGAGATATTCAGGTCTATACATGCAGGGGAGGGGGTGTTAGAGTCCCACATTGGTAGAGAAAATGGAGTGTTCTCCTTGTATGGTCACGTCGAGTAAGGTCCCATGTCCATTTTTAAAAAATCATCCAGATTTGTTTATAAAAATTTGATGGTCTTAGACTTCTAAATTTCCATCTTAAACACTTTATTAAGTTGAATGGACTGTCATGTTAGGGACGGGTACATCATTTTACAAGCACAGGGGACTTCATCAAGCTAACTAACTAAGATTTAAGTAAGAAGAAACATATTAAGCAAAAACCTTTGAGTAAGAAGAAAATAAACTTACAACATCTCCACGAGAAATACCCAACTGGGACAAAGCAGAAGCAAGCTTTAAACACCTATTATGAGTCTCTTGCCAAGTGAATTTAACAGAAGAACCATACACAACTGAAGTTCTGTCTCGAAAAACCTTAGCTGCTCTTTCCAAGAAACTAATGGGTGTCAAAGGAAAATAATTTGCTGAACACCTCATTAGTCCCTCCATTGATTGCCATGGGTGAGTTTCAAGATTCTCATTAATTTGACACAGATAACGAGGCCTCTGACTTAAAATGGGGTGAACTCGAACTATGTTCAAAGAATATAACCATCCACTTAATTTTGCAATGTTGAAAAAAGGATGCATGATGAAGATAGAGAGAAAATGAGTAAGCAAGCAAAAATTTTTGTAAGGGAGATTTTCTACAAACAGGTGTCTTAAATATAAATGCGTCCATATATAGGTTTAAGAGCATGCAATTTCTGACTAAAAGATAGTAGCTTTGTTATGTTTGGCGACTGTGGACGTAAGATTTTGGCACGTGCAGTACACCTATTTGTGCTATTACTTTGTGAAGGGAAAGTCCCGAAGGCGAAATCCCCACTGCGGGCATGTGTGCGAGTGGGTTCTCTCTCGCCAAGTTGTGAATGTAAATCGAGGGATATGCGCGAGTGACGTTGGACGAAGAGGACCAACGGGACACGAACCCGCGATTTACGAACAGCCCTTGCAATATTTCAGCAAAGACTGTCACCACACGGATTCGAACCCGCGACGTCGGAATGGTTGTACCCAATCACCTTGCCAATTACCAACTTGATGTGCCCTGGGGCAATTTTTTGTGCTATTACTAGCATTAATAATGTAATTTTGTCAGCTTGAAAATTTAACTGTCTCTTCGTTATTGGGCTTCCTCGAAACATTCGTCAAGACTCGAGGGTTATACACGAGTGGTCTAATGAGCAAATGTTAATAGTTAAAATTTATTAAACTTGAAATTTTTTCTATTAGCAAGCGGTCCAAAATTTAAGATATTCCACCTTTAAAATCATTCTTGTAAATCACCGGCATTAATGTATGTGGACTTCGGGCATAAATACTATTTCAGAATTTGCAAATATTTGTTTCACCGTGATTATTTGAGCTTTAAATGAAATGTTGAATTATTAGTCTGAAGGTATATATTAAGTTAAATGCTGATTTTCACTTACAATTTTTAAAACTTTTTTCAAATGAAGTTTACACCGAAATACAACTGTTGGGACAACTTGCGAGAAAAAAAAATTGGAAATATATTTTGAAGAAAACTGTTTGGATCCAAAAGTAAGTTAAATTAGTACAATTATTTTCCTTTCTTTTCCATTGCACCTTCGAGATTAGAAAAGATTCAAATCAGTTGCTCTGTTCTCAATCCCTAGTCATTCATGCATATCCCGCGATTTACTGGTAGTAGTGTTGAGGGACCGGAACTACTATCTCCAGAAATAGTATGGCGTAAGTCGGGAAGCTGGATATAAAAAAATTAAAAAAAGATCCAAATCAAGCACTAAATGAGGTTATAGATGGTAGAATTTAAGTTGTATATATTGTAAGGAATTTATGGACATCTAAAGACTATCTACATGTTTTAAAATGTGGAATTTGCAATGTTAAAAATAAAGCAAAGTATCTGCTACAACAGAGGTAGCCTAATGAATAAAAAAAATTCTCATACTAACGGTGAATTAAGTAGAAACTGCGGAGGTAATTCTCTAGCAAAATGAGAATTGTATGATAATTCCCTATAGATGATGTTAGTTTATTTCTTGCCAAATGTTTCCTTTCCCTTTTAAGGTATACATAGTGACAATGACTCACCTATGAATTTAATGCCTAGTATCCGTAGATGTTTGGCTTAATTCTTACCAAACCGTTACATTAACTCCCCACCTAATTCACCAGCCATCAGTGATACAAAAATAATGAAGAACAGAAAAAACTAAATTAAATACACTGACATTTACTCAATAATTTAAAACATAAAATTATAGAAGAAAGAATCAGAGTTGTTGTTTATTATACCATATTTTAGATGATATGATTAAGATTTAGTTTGTCCTCAACAGCATGTCACTTTTACCTTCTATTCGTTTTTTTAAAAATTTTAACTTCAGCGCAAGAAACAATAATTTCAGACATTTTTAAAAAGGAATTATTTTGTTGACTGACGCGAATGTCCAAAGATGATAACATTTCCAATTATTTTGAATTGAATTTGCCAACATCAAAGATATAGATTTGTTTTATACAACAATTATTGGGTATTGTCATTTCTTGGACTGTCTACCAACTACATCAATTTCCATAAGATATCTGCCTGACACAAAATGCCATAGATCAGTGACAATTTTTTAATCTTGATAATTTAAAACGACAATTAGGAAACTGATAAAATCAAGATCAAGTCCCCTTCAGAGAAACTGAGTCAGTTTGAGCAAAGAGGAACTGAGTATTAGACTTGCAACATCTCTTTTAATTTCTTTCCATTATTTATTGTCTGGTTTTTTCTTCAAGTTAAGAGGGCTCATGTGATATCCTCTATACTCTATACTCTATACTAATATGTTTAATGTGACCTTACAGATAAATTACATTAGAATTTAAGTTATATACACTGACAACACAAAATTCTAGTAATATTGAATTTGATAATCTACTACAATTGATCAGAAGAATAATGAAAATTAAACTTCATTAACAAATATATGAATGTTACTTGTTACCGGTGATCAACAGATCATCTACATAGATCAAGATAATAGCCAGATCAACTTCTGATCTCTTTGTGAACAGTGAGTGATAATAATGACTTTGTACATATCCTGCTTGCATAAGAGCGAGCATCAGTTAGTTTGATGTTCCACCGCCTAGAGGCCTGTTTCAGGCTAGGGCTGGCCAGTGGGCCGGCTCGGCCCGATCCCGACCCGGTACCGCCCGATCCCCCCTAAAAAAAACGGGCATGGGACTCGAACCCGGGACGGGACCTGGGCTCGTCCCGCCCAGGCCCAATCCCGCCTGCCCTCCTCCCTTTTGCAAAAAATGACTGTTGCACAACGGCCATTTTATATTTTGGTCGTTGTGCAACGACCATTTTTGGCATCCCTCAACCCCCCTACCCCCTTAATATTTATTTTTAACCCCCAAGTTAATATATTTACACTTTAACTCAATTCCAACTATAAATACCTCATTTTCTCTTCATCTTTCTCACAAATCTTCCTACAATCTCTCAATCTATCTCTCTACAAGTCTACATTGCCTACTAAATATTATATTTTATTTGTTCATTTGTATAATTGTATTTGTATCAAAGTTCAAAAATTGGGACTGAAGTTGGCAATTGGCTTGAGGATCATCGATCGACCAAGTTTTAATTTTCAACCTCGATTACACGTCGGCGTTTGGTACCTCTGTTCCTTCTTTAAATTATTATTGTTACTTTATTTTAATTATCGCACTTAATTTCATTAACTTTAATTATTTATTAGCATAATTAAAATTGAAGGATTAAGAGGTATGTTTAAGGGTAAGGGTGCTTCTTCTAGTAGGGGTAACAAGGGCAGGGGTACTTCTTCTAGTCATCCTATTCCTAGACAGGATGATTTGATTGATTACATTCATATAGATGAAATTGAATTTTTTAATGATATACCATTAGACGATGAGATATATTTTACAACTCAATCAGACTTTAATTTAGAAGATAATCTAGATGACACACCCACTAGTGCACCTCAAACTGAAACTAGAACGATCATATTCCCCCTAGTATGAGACGAGGCCCCACACAACGAAAATTAAAATCTGTTGCATGAGATTTTTTTTTGATAGGGACCAAGGAATCTAGTTAGATGCCAAATTTATAAAAATGTTATAAATTTAAAATGGGAAAAGGTCAGGGTGGGACGAGAGGTTTATTAAGACATGTACAAAGTTTTCACAAAGCTAGGTGGGATGAATACGTTGCTACAAAGTCGGGTGCGCCAATGCGCTCTCAATTGGGACAAGGTTCACATAGTGTCCCAGACCAAGTACAAGGTCAAATTAACCCAATGACTGGAGGAATTGTAGGTCCTAAATACGATAAACATAGAGATAGGGAAGCAATAGCAAAATTAGTTATGGTGGAGGGTTTGCCTTTTTCATTTCCTTCCTCTCCTGATTTTATTAATTACATTAGAGATATGTATAATCTTATTTTTTAACGGTTTTCCTAAATCAACTGTTAGGAGAGACGTTTTTAAATATGCACATGAATATCAACAATATTTACGTTATTCATTATATCATTTTCCTGGCAAAGTATCTATCACGTCGATTATTTAACTGTAACATGTCATTGGATAGATTATAAATGGTCTATGCAAAAACGTATTTTAGCATATAGATATATTGATGATAGGCACACTGGAAATTTAATTGCATAAAATATTCATCAAGTTTGCGATTATTATGGTATAACTGACAAAATAATGATTGTTACGTTAGATAATGATTCTAATAATTATGCTATTAGACTTTTAAAAAATCTTTTAACTCCATCTTTTCCTAATCATTTTCATATAAAATGTGTGTATCATATTTATAACTTAGTTGTAAAGGATGGTCTATCACTTTTTGAAGACATTCTTAATAAAGTACAATTTGCTATAAACTTTATTTTTAGAAGTAATAGAATACAAACAAAAAACTTGTCACGATTGTGGACTACCTTATAGAAAAAATTCCGAAGAACTAGCGACTAGGTGTAATTCTTTATATGAACAACTATGTGTTGCTTATTATTATAGAATACCTATAACTTTATTTTTAACGCCCTGAATCGAAATCCAACTGATATGGTTGTAAATAACGATTGGGAAAAATTTCAGAACTTATTGTATTTTTAGAAAAAAAAGTTTCAAACAACTAAAGAATTTTCTGGTATATATTATCGTACTATTTCAACTATGTTATTTTATATAGCTCTAATATTTTTGTTACTTAGTGAATATATGGAAAACCCATATTATAAGGCACCTATTAAAAAATATTTATCAAATTAAAAAAATATTTTTTTCCTATTCTCATTATTTATATTATTGGTGTTGTATTAAATCCGACTATTAAAATAGACTGTTAAAGAACTTATTGAAACTATTTATGATTGTATAGCAGTACTTCCAACTCCAAAAAATCCAAATGAACAACCACCTAAGGAACCAACTAAAGAAGAAGTTTTGTCTAGCATACACAGTGAATGCAAAAAAGTATATACGCATTACCAACCGGCTTCCATACCATCTTCTTCTTCACCATCTTCTTCTTCTTTACCACGGGAGAGAAAGTCTCATGATAGTCTAAACCTTCTTATTGTGTATATCTTTAGCTACAAGTCTTGCTTTGTATCTCTCCACCTCACTATTGGCCTTGCGTTTCACTTTATATACCCATTTTGATCATATTACTTTCTTACCATGAGGTAAATCTACCACCTCCCAAGTATGATTATCTTCCAAGGCACGAATTTCTTATTACATTGCCTCTATCCACTTTGGATCTTGTGAAGCTTCTTGGAATGTTTGTGGTTCATGAGAATAAGTGAGAGCTGAAACATAGGCTAGGTAATGAGAAAGGAGACTAGTGTAGGTAATGTGGTTAGTGTCACATCCCAGCTTCAGGGGGGCACCCGATGCCTGAATAGCCCGAGCGTACCACCTATATATCATAGCGTGAACATATAACTGCCTAGGTTGACAAGGCCACAGAATGATAATCAAAAGAGAAACTGGAAATAACAACCTGAACAAGTGACATCAAAACCAACATGTGTACATATACAACTAGGTAGATAAGGTCATGATCAACAGTAGAAGGTCGGCAAGGCCATAGTAACAGTACCAACAAACTAACAATAAGGCCGACAAGGTCATATAAAATGACATTACATAAACCACTAGGCTAGAAGCCTCTAATTGTCATACAATATAACAATCAGGCCAGGACAAGGCCCCGCCGTATCCAAAATGCTAGAAATATATATAACAATACCTATCGACTCTGTATAGCAACTCTGGAGAAAGGGAGTGCGACAACCACCAGCTGAAACAGGCACCCTACTGAGGAGGTACGCCACTCTGTCTATCTGTACCTGCGGACATGAACACAGTACCCCAAGAAGGGACATCATTACGAATGAATGTACTGAATACGTAGGACATAATCAACTGTAAATAAAGCATCAATATGTGAAAGGAACAAGGAATACCACATGAAACTCTCAAATGTCACCATGCGTCAAACTATATATATATATATATATATATGATTTAATCGCGTATATAATGTCATAGGCCTCTGTGGGCAGTGTTCTATATATAATATATCATGTGTTTAATGTCGTAAGCCTCTGTGGGCAATATCATCAGTATCATATCTATAAAGTTGTATATTTAACGCCATAGGCCTCTGAGGGAATTGTAAATACGTAATATGTACATCTAAGGGACATAGCAAGCTTATGAAGTACTTATCAACCTATCGGGGTAACGTAAGGTCGTTGCACCCCCGACTATCCTTATGCAGACACATGTAATCTTTCACCTTATTATGATTAATAAGAAAGAGGATTCCCTACCTTTATTTATTTAGCATGATATGAATGAACCTTGTTTTACTCATGGGAAGAAGATAATATCAAGAATGAAACATAGCCTTAATGGATAACGGATACATACATAATCAAGTAACAAAATGAGCCACAAGTGTCTTCTTAACGACTAGGAATAGAGTTCTTACTATGATATGTTTGGAGTTATAGCTATAAAGAGGATCATGCCATGAAGGAGGAAAAGTAAGCCATACATACCTTATGTCGATATTTCACGAGCTTTCGAATGCTCTACGAATGATAAACTACATTAAACTAATAACTTGGATCAATAGCTAAAGGAAGACTTCACTTAAACATTTTACGAACACCTTGTGTGCATAAGATTCATATTTTTTTCTATATAGAAAATCCTATACATATAATAACACAATCAATTCTCCTAATCATCCTCCTTAAACTCCATAACATCTACACAATCCAGCAACTTCATTTCACACTCATAACCTCACACAAACAATCCAACAACTCAACAAACAATGTTCAATATCTCCAACAATTACCTTAACAAACTAGTAGCAAGAATTACTCATTACAACTTGTAGAGCTTAAGAACACATAGAGGAAGGTAGAACTTACCTCAAACCACCAAAATCACTCTAATACAGAGGTTATTTCAACTACCAGAATTCTCCAAAGTTGACACGACAAAGAGAAATACGATCTAGCGATAGCCACGAGATACTTTACATTGAATTAGCTTGGTTTACTTTTGGTTTTCACATTGGATCATGAGAGACTTCTTAGAGAGAGTTTAGGACCAGTTTAGGGTTAGAAAATGATATGAAATGAGCTCCAAGTCATGGTGGGACCTATTTATATGAGATTAAAAAGTTGGCACCGACATGATCCATGGCGAGGTCTGTGAACCGCAACCCGTGCTCGCGAATCGTAGGTTGGGTCGCAGACTTTGCCAGCATTCCGCCAAATATGTCTATCCTGCAGCACTTTCTTAAAATGTTCATAACTTTTCGAAAAGTTCTCTGAAGAGTTTATTGCATTGGAATGAAGACTCTCTGAACTTGATTTTAGATAGGTTATTCATCCCATAATTCCATATACACTAAGAGATATATCCTAGACAAGTTGGGTCCAGAAATTCTGCCTGTCTTTCCCCAAATTTTGTCGAACTTAACTTCTTTGCTCCGTTTAACTCCAAACTCTTACAAAACATACGTAACACTTGTTTAAACTTATTTTCATCCTCCAACTATGGGATCTTAGCCTCACCAGACTTCATGTTACTTTCCTTACGGTGCATACAAATGAAAAAATATGGGGTGTAACATCTTTCCCCCATTAATATCATTCGTCCTCGAATGTTGGAGAAAATTCTAACTCTTAGGATTTCTAAAAATTACGGCAGAGTTTCCTCTGTAAACAAGACTATCCAAAACATGTCAAGCAACCAGAATATATATCCAATGCCACACAAGGCCACGCAATAGCATAATACAACAATATTAGCCTTACACTACCGTCTATTTGCCTAGAAATCAAAAGAGTTAGCCATAACTCACCTCAGTTATCAAATGTTGAAGTATGGGTTGTATTTGTCACCTCTACACCAACTATATTGCCTATACAAGCCATATAACATAAGTTTGACATATAAGAGATGCGTAAGGAAATTGTATCGCATAAGTATTAGTATAAACTATCTATATGATTGAGTGCGGCTGGATTTCATATCTTCTTTTATTTTTTAAATCATCCCTTTTTACCTTATCGCTCTTTCACAACACCTTAGGTAAAGGTTATCTCTTTAATCCGCAACTCTCGGACCTCACGATCTAGGATAGTAACTAAATTACCTTGGTGAAATTCTTTGCTACACAAATATTTTCAATTAGTGACATACAAGAGGACACTTCTATATATATTTCTATAGTATCGCTACGTGGAAGGCTGAATGAATTGCATTTAACCCTGGAGATCTCTGAAGCTCATAGGTCATCTAGCTGGTAACTGAGTAATTACATACGGTTCAATAGACCTGGGCTAAATTGTTTTTCCAATCAACTCTCGTTACATTCCTTAGAGCAAAACCTTCTAGAGTACTAAATCGTGACTTTCAAATCCGTGTAACACATCAGCATATGACCTCTGGAAATTCTGAAGTACGAATATACCTTTATCCCTTTATACTCCCAATACTTACTTCTTTTTACCCTTTTTTCCCTCTACTTAGCTACAATTCATGTTACGTTGCCATACTCAGCTTTACAAATTTAGTCATTTCTCATATTTACTCTTGACATTTTACTTATTCTATCAATCTTTTGCTAACTTCACCATCTCACCTAATTTCGGAGAATCGCTTTTAGTTTCTCCCTTCCTTAATCAGCTTAACTTTTGGTTGTTTAATAACTTTACTCATTTCACAGCCTGGTGGACTAACATTGGTCCAGCCAACTCCATTTTCCTCGTGTCGAACCAACCGATGAAAAGTCGGTATTCCTAACCATATAAGGTCTTATAAGGATATGTTTAGATGATAGGATGATAACTGCTATAATACACATTCATTGTGGTGAAAATAAACACCCCACTCTCTTTTGAAAACTAGTATGCATGTCCGAAACTTGTCAGCAAGTGTTTGAATGTGTTCGGCATGCCTTTACTCGGAATAAAATCACAACAAGGTTCCATGTCCCCCAACTCTTTTTGGATGAACCTCTACAAGTTGTTGTAACGGAGCCTCTATGTCTGAGGTGATAGACATTAAAATATTCTAAAACCATACAGTCTTTCCATTATTTTCCTTGTATAATCCTTGATTGTATAAATAATATTATTGGACCACAACGGAAACTCTTGTAATTTTGTCAATAATGAACCATTTACAATATTATTCTTTTGACAATGACAGAGCAATTCCATACCAAACTTTATCCTTGAATCACTGTTATATTCTAGTCAGGATTCTCCATCCTCCATATTAGTCCTTTTGAACCTGTGATGTTCTTAGTCTTAACAGTTGACCATTGGGTCATTATGCCAACTCGATAATGCTCCATTTCGTATTGTTATATTAATACTTGCCTCAAGTATAATGATATATTTATTCAAATCTTGCTCTGAAGACCTGCCAGGTCATGGCTTACAATTGATACTCTTTTAGATCCTTATATTGATATTGTTTTACCTTTCCACAGGGAGGCGCTAATACCTTATGTGATATTACTTTAATGCCACTAAAGTCCTAAAATTGGACCCTTAAACTTGTTGGTTGATGAAATGCTTTGGTTAGCTCTCCTCTCTTTCCCTTGACCTCTAGATAGATTAAATTGTCCATGTATCTTATCTTACTCTGCCCTAAGGGTTGTCGCATTTGAACTTTCTCTTTAAACTGTAACATTTTGATTACTAAAGGTATTGTCACTGAGTTCTGATCAGTAACTCTATTCATAGTATTCTAGCTTCTGAACCATCTCCAACTCGAGGAGTACCACCCTTCCATTATATTATCTAAGCTCACCTTTATTCACCCTTTTTAATCCCAAGAACTGTTATTTCCTTTTTCAAAGACTTATAAGTCCCTGCATTCTAAAAGTTTTTGTGGTTATTAAAGATATCACGCCATACTCTTTAATATGTGCTCACTACTACCAATTCTAAGTCACGGGTCTCAAATCCTCCTTGGCTTTCCCAACCGGTCTTACATATAAACAACCTCATTCACATATCCATGTTGAACATATACATTACAACGCATTGTCTTATCTCAACCATCCTCATCTGGGAGTTTCTTATATATCTGGATTTAAATTCTGCTCCGGGTCTCAATCTTAGTTCTTTAGTTACCTAACATAATAATGATAAGTTGCTGACGTATTTTCTCATTAAATACATCCCCATACTCTGAAGGAATTTGCATTATTGGTCAATCTCCCTTTAATCTATACTCAATCACTATAATTTGGAGTGAATTCTCCTCTCTTATCTCTTAGTCAACACCACATAACAATAAATCGTAGTCTTATTGTCATGTCCACGTAGGGTTTTAGGTACCTTTAATTATCTGTGGTTATTCTTGTTACTTGCATTCCCGTTTCCGCTCTGACGGTACTAACTCTGAGTACCATCTTTAACTACACACCTTTATTTTTGGGCTTCATAGCCCTTCAGTTTTTAATTCGCTTTATACTAGCCCCTTGTGCCATTACCCCTTTTTGGAACATTTCTAAGAATTGTGATCACTTACCTATAAAAGTTAGGACTTCAAGCTCAAAAATCATTATGTCATGTGAAATGTTACGTCGATTGATAGCTCTCTCGGCCCCTAAGTTGGCTTTCTTCTAGGCTTATTTACACCATGTCTCGATGCAACTCAAGTTACTCTTTCATCCCTTAATCTTTGTAAATAACCCCCTTAGGACTATATATGCCTCTATCGCTGATTATTCTTTATGTTTTTTCCTGAGTCCCATAGTCTAGCGACTCTTGTCGTTACTTAATTCCTTTAACTAGAAGGTCTCTACCATTTCCTCCTTAATGTCGATACTTACATATTGTTCGATAGTCTTGACATATCCGCAAAAATATGGATAACATAATCTTATTTGTTTTAAAATTCTTCATTGTAACTCCTTTATCCACTTACTAAACCACTATGCGGGACTATGTTTATTATTGTGTCGCATCATCTCCCTTATGGGAGGAAAACCACTAATTTTGGCTCAGAGGTTCTCCTATCTAGATAGTCACATTGTCACTTCAGCAGCTTCCATAATTTCGCGTTCTTTTAATAACTTACCATTTGTTGCAGTACATTTTCTCTTTACTTGGGACTATTGAATCATTTACACGGATACAAGGTTACATTTTTATAACTGACATACTCGATTCTCAAAAGACCCTTGTTTAGCCTCCAACTACATTAGTCTTTAGAGGTTTCTTTATTAATATTATTTGAAGGTCGCCTTTTTTGTTGTTTATACTTTTACTGTCCGATTACTTACCTTGCAATATTTCAAATCTATGACTTGTATTCCACTTAACCAAGGAAACTTTACCAATATCGATACTCCTTAATTTAGGAGGCTAAATCGTCTAATCGGTATAGTTCGTTAACATGTGGTTGTTTGAATCTCATAGTAGGTACTTAGTCTCGTAGCGCATTCATTTTCACAACTTAGCATTTCTTCTCCTTGTCTTCTGGTTTACTTGACTATGAACTTATCGCGTTACCATGATTTATTGTATGAATCTCAGTCGCTTTTCATATTTACTCAGGTGTCCCACCTATGTTGGTACCATTCCTTTGCTATCCACCGCATTTCTTATCTTAGTTCAAATAAACATTCTCTTGTTTATAACGTTTTCTTCTTTAATTGGCCTTATCTACTAGGCACTTACTATCTCTGCTTACTTTAGACAAAAGCTTTTCTCAGGAAAACAATTACCTCACATACAAGGAATTCAATACTTAGCCCTCGGAGTGTCAAGATTATTAAAAAATTATATTTGTTTCACTATTTCTGGGTACGTCAGATATACATGGTCTAAATGAGTGGCTTTAACATGACTATACTATCTTCCAGTATTGTCCATACTAAGGGTTATTCTACCTTTTACTAAGTCCAGAGATCTCTATAGGTTCTTCTCATTGCAGTTCTACCATTATGAAAAGCAGGGTAACAATACTTATATTATCCCATCGGAACATTAATTTCCTTATAACCTCTTGTATTCAGGTACTCAACACCTCATTCTCCTCAATTTTCTTGCATCCAAAAATTAGCGCCTTACTTTTCTAAGCGTTCATTATCTCCTCCATAACTCAAATGTTCATACTCTGAGACTTTAATATAACTCTCGCACCTTTGGCGTATCCATAACCTGTTGGGGGTCTTTCATTTACTTATCACGAATACGAACTAGCCGGAGTCTTTTTAATAATCGAGATTACTGGAACTGTATAAAGAATGAGTTAGACTCGAATTCTTACAACTCAGTTATACTGCACGATTTATGAGATGAAAGAATAGAAACCATACCTAAATGTCATGTAGCCTCCTGTTTATAAGTGTGGTGCACAACACACCCATAAACAAGACTCTACTAGACACGGCTTACACACTCCCAAGGACAGACCTGCTCTGATACCAAGTTTGTCATACCCCAGCTTCGGGGGGTGGCCGGCACCCGGCGCCTGAACGGCCCGAGCGTACCACCTGTATATCATAGCGTGAAAATATAACTGCCTGGGCTGATAATGCCATAGAATGACAATCACAAGAGAAACTGGAAATAAAAACATGAACAAGTGACAGCAAAACCAACATGTGTACATATACAACTAAGCAGATAAGGTCATGATCAACATCAGAAGGCTGGCAAGGCCATAGCAACAGTACCAACAAACTGACAAGAAGGCTGAAAAGGCCATATAAAATGACACTACATAAACCACTAGTCTAGAAGCCTCTAAGAGTCGTACAACATAACAACCAAGTCAGGACAAAGCCCTATCGTACCAAAAATGCTAGAAATATATACATCAGTATCTATCGACTATGTATAGCAACTCCAAATAAAGGGAGTGCGACAACTACCAGCTGAACCAGGCACCCTACTGAGGAGGTACGCCACTCAGTCTATCTGTACCTGCGGGCATGAACACAGTACCCCATAAAGGGACATTAGTACGAATGAATGTACTGAATATATAGGACAATCAACTGTAAATAAAGCATCAATATGTGAAGGGAACAAGGAATACCACCTGAAACTCTCAAATGTCACCATGAGTCAAACTATATATATATATATATATGTATAATATTTAATCGTGTATATAATGTCATAGGCCTATATGGGCAGTGTTCTATATATAATATATTATGTGTTTAACGTCGTAGGCCTCTGTGGGCAATATCATCAGTATCATATCTATATAGCTGCATATTTAACGACATAGGCCTCTAAGGGAAATGTAAATACGTACTATGTACATTTAAGGGACATAGCAAGCTTATGAAGTACTTATCAGCCTATCGGAATGATGTAAGGTCGTTGCACCCCCAACTATCCTTATGCAGACACGTGTAATCTTTCACCTTATTATGATCAATAAGAAAAAGGATTCCCTACCTTTACTTATTTAGGATGATATGAATGAACATTGTTTTACTCATGGGAAGATGATAATATCAAGAATGAAACATAGCCTTAACGGATGATGGATACATACACAATCAAGTAACAGAATGAGCCACAAGTGTCTTCTTAACGACTAGGAATAGAGTTCTTACTATGATATGTTTGGAGTTACTGCTATAATGAGGATCATGCCATGAAGGAGGAAAAGTAAGCCCTACATACCTTATGTCGATATTTCACGAGCTTTCAAATGCTCTACGAATGATAAACTACATTAAACGAATAACTCAGATCAATTTTGGATCAATAGTTAAAGGAAGACTTCACTTAGACATTTCAACAAACACTTTATGTGCATAAGATTCATATTTTTTTCTATATAGAAACCTATACATATAGAAACATAATCAATTCTCCTAATATTCCTCCTTAAACTCCATAACATCTACACAATCCAACAACTTTATTTCACATTCACAGCTTCAGACAAACAACCCAACGACTCAACAAATAATGTTCAATATCTCCAACAATTACCTTGACAAGCTAGTAGCAAGAATTACTAATTACAACTTGTAGAGCTTAAGAACATGGAGAGGAATGTAGAACTTACCTCAAACTACCAAAATCACTCTAATACAGAGGTTACTTCAACTTCCAGAATTCTACGCAGTCGACACAACAAGGAGATATACGATCTAGCGATATCCACAGAATTACATTGAATTAGCTTGGTTTGCTTTTGGTTTTCACCTTGGATAATGAGAGACTTCTTAGAGAGAGTTTAGGACCAATTTAGGGTTAGGAAATGAGATGAAATGAGCTCCAAGTTGTGTGAACCCCCCGACCCTTCCCACCTGGGGCTACCCCTACCCTAAGATAGACGGTTCCCGCCCTCAGGCAGGGGTATATGAGATTAAAAAGTTGGCACCGATCTGACCCATGGCGAGGTCTACAAACTGCAACTCGTGCCTGTAAATCGCAGGTTAGGTCACAGACCTTGCTAGCGTTCTACAAAAATGTCTACCCTGCAGCGCTTTCGTAAAAAATTCATAACCTTTTGTACAGAGCTCCGATTGATGAACGGTATGTTGAATTGGAATGAAAACTCTATGAACTTGAACTTATATATAGTTATGCATCCCATAATTCCTTATACACTAGGATAAATACCCCCGATAAGTTGGGCCAAAAATCAGTTCCGGAAATTTTGCATGTCTTTCCCCGAATTTCATTGAATTTAACTTTTTTGATCGGTTTAACCCCAAACTCTTACAAAATATATTCAACACATCTTTAAACTTATTTGCATCCAAATATGAGATCTTATCCTCACCAAGCTTCACGTTACTTTACTTATGACGCATATGAATGCGAAAATACAGGGTGTAACAATTAGATAGTAGATATGGACAAGTAGTAGGCATGGGTTGAATAACATAATCTTGATGCCAACTAGGTGGCTTGGTAGGCCTGTTGGAAGTTCTAGTAGGTAACGGAATGGAAGAAATAATAGGTTGGATAGGTTGTGTTGGTGCAAGCTTAGTGCTGCTTGTATCAGCATCAGCAGTATCAAATGAGCTAGGACTGTTTGGAAGTGAGTCAGAAGAAATAGGTTCAATGACTGGTTGATTTGAAGAAATAGGGCAAAGGGCTGATAAAGTGAAGGATGTATTAGGCTGAATAGCGGGCTGAGGTTCATGAGATAATGGTTCATTGTGTGGAGAATGACTATTAA
This sequence comes from Anisodus tanguticus, assembly GCA_034509755.1. Classification (NCBI taxonomy): domain Eukaryota; kingdom Viridiplantae; phylum Streptophyta; class Magnoliopsida; order Solanales; family Solanaceae; genus Anisodus; species Anisodus tanguticus. The sequence continues at coordinate 14,833,947 of CM067544.1, forward strand.
AAGGATTAGTGGTTGAAATATTAGAGGGTTCCAAGGTACAAATGGATGTAGGAACATTTCCAATGGGATTATCATCAAATAATATGTCTGTGCAAGTAGAATTTGAATTTTTAAAAGGAAAGCAGCATTCATGAAAAAACACATTTCTGCTCACTAGTATAGACTGAGGAGAGAGATCATATATTCTATACCTCTTTTGTACTTCTGAATATCCAATGAACACACACTTATTTGCTCTTTCTGCAAACTTGTAACCCCTAGGCAGTACAACAACAAAACACAAGCAGCCAAAGACTCTAAAGTGATCAATTCTTGGTGACTTAGCATATAACAACTCATATGGACATTTTCCATTCAGTACAGGTGTAGGAAATTTATTGATCAAATATATTGTTGTCTTAACACACTCACTCCAAAACTTAATTGGAACTCTACTTTGATATCGTAATGCCATGCCTACTTCCAAAATGTGTTTGTGCTTCCTCTCCACAACCCTGTTTTGTTGTGGAGTGTAAGCATAACTACTTTAGTGTATAATCCCAAGAGAAGTTAGTAATTCTGACATTTTATAGTTAACGAACTCAGTACCATTATTTGTTCTTATCATATTAACAGAAGTATGAAATTGAGTTTGCACCATGGAGAGAAAACCTTTTATTTTTATCACAACATCACTCTTTGATCGTATCATACAAAGTCAGGTATATCTATTGTAGTCATCAACAATAGTAACAAAGTAATTCTTCCTATCATGTGTTGCTACTTTATAGGGTCCCCACACATCTAAATGCAATAATTGAAATATATGAGTAGAACTAGAAGTACTATTAAGAAACTGTAGTCTGCACTGCTTAGCTAAAGGGCATACTTCACATTGTGTGTGCTCTCCACTATGAACTTTATTCTACAACTCTGGGATATGTTGTATTGCTTGATGAGATGCATGTCCAACCCTCATATACCAAACTACCAGGTCAACCTTTTTTTTTGTCACACTATTTGCGGTAATTTAAGTATTACTCTTTATCAAGTACAAGCCCTCTTTATCCTTACCAATTCCCAATACCTTGCCACTGTAAAGGGTTTTGAAAAGGTAGAAATCAAGGTAGAATAAAATAAAACATCTCAATTCCTTAGTGAGTTTAAAGACTGACATCAGATTAAACTTAAAGTCTGGTATATGTAGCACATTTTTAATGATTCACTTCCCTAATATAAGAGTATCTCTTGTATGTGTGATCTTAGATTCCAGTTATCAATTCCGGTGCAATTGTACATCCAATCCATGACAATACAATTACATCACATATTTCCCATTGTAGTACCAAATCTCCTTTAAATGTGCTATTTGTACAAGTTCCATCCACAAACCCTAGCTTGTTCTTCCCCAATAATGCCAATCACATCGATCTATTCCATAATGCATAGTTTTCCGGTCCGGTGAGCTTCGTCAGAATCAAAACTACACTTGGTGTATTTGAGGCTTGTAAGTATAGTGGATGATTGTGATCCAGTTGTGTTACTTCATTTCTTTGAGTTGTCTCTTCTCCAATTTCTTCAACCGCCATTGTTGAATCAAGTTAAGCTTGATTATCTTCAATTTTCAAATTCGCAGCTTTGATTTGCAGAATCGCCGCTCTGATACCATAAAAATATATGAATGTTACTTGAATTACCAGTGATTAACAGATCATCTACATAGATCAAGTTAATAGTCAGAACAAGTCCTGGTCTCTTTGTGAACAGTGAGTGATCATAATGACTTCGTACATATCCTGCTTGCATAAGAGCATCAATTAATTTGATGGTCCACTGCCTAGAGGCCTGTTTCAGGCCATACAAAGATTTCATCAACTTACAAACCTTATAATTAGCAAAGACCGTACCATGTCCACCATGTACAATATGGGGATTATTAGTTTCATATCACATTTGAAGAAACTTCAATCTTCAACTATAGTAAAAGAAATGAATTGTACTTTATAGTAATTTGCCAGCTTTGGACAAATATTGAACAGAATGGAACAGAAGAAAGATAAATAGAGTTATCAACAATTATTATGGATTCATTTATAGTGAAAGAGAAACCAAGTGACACTTCCTGTTTCATTCAGAAAAGACTGCCCAAGGCCTTTGCTTTTTCCCTTAGCACGACTTTCAGTATCTTGTCAGTTGAATTTTTTGGGAGATCTTCAAATATGACTGTTCGAGGCGCTATGTAATGAGGCACATTATCCCTACAGAAGTTGATAATCTCTTGATCATCAACATTGAAAGCCATCATTCAACTTCACGAATGCACAAGGTGTCTGCCCCCCGTGATTATTTGGTCGTACGACTACTACTGCTGCTTCAAGTACTGCTGGATGACTATACAAAACTCTTTCCACCTCGACCGTGCTTATGTTTTCTCCACCAGAGATTATGATATCTTTTAATATGTCCTTAACTTCTATGTAGCCATCAGGAGGTTTAACAGCCAAATCACCGCTATGAAACCATCCGCCTTTAAAAGCTTCTTCCGTTGCTTCTTCATCTTTTAGATATCCGCTCATTACAGTATTCCCTCTAAAAGAAATAATCCCCTTGATTATTTTCATTAACTGAAAGGCTATATATACAAGTTACATATTTCCATAATAGGAGAATCCTATTCCTATTCTATTTCTAAAACCTTATTCTACCATAATTCTAACTATACAATTATGGTAAGTGTATAACACTAATTAAGGTAACCTTTTCACTAAAATATACTACAAATATATATACCATATATATAAGATTATTTTGTCCATAAACTGTCCGAGAATGGGCCACTGTTGGGCCACTGCCGAGATCGAGAATGGGCCAGTCCAGCTCACTGCTTTGCCTGTGATATACACTGTTGTATATTGGGTGTATATCACAGGTATATTGCTCTGTTTAACACACCCCCGCAGTCATAGCGGGCAGTTTTCGAACGCTGAGACTGTCCATAAAATCTTCAAAAAGAACCGCTGGTAGACCCTTTGTAAAGATGTCTGTGATTTGATAACGAGACGGGACATGGCATACGCGAACGTGACCCTTTGCAACCTTTTCATGGACAAAGTGAATGTCCATTTCGATATGCTTAGTGCGTTGGTGTTGAACTGGGTTACCTGAAAGGTAGATGGCACTAATGTTATCGCAATATACCAAGGTTGCCTTCTGAATAGGACAATGAAGCTCCAAAAGCAAATTACGTAGCCAACATGATTCGGAGACCACATTCGCTACCCCTCGATATTCTGCCTCTGCACTTGAGCGTGATAGAGTTGCCTGACGCTTTGCCGACAAGGAGACCAAGTTGTTGCCAAAGAACATACAGTATCCAGAAGTCGATCGTCTGGTGTCGGGACAACCACCCCAATCTGCATCCGTGTAAGAGACAAGGGTGGATGTAGATGAAGGATACAAGTGCAACCCATAGTCCAGTGTCCCCTGAATATACCGAATGATGCATTTAATTGCATTCATGTGCTCAACTCTGGGATCATGCATGAATAAACACACATGCTGAACTGCATACGTAATATCCGGTCTGGTAAAGGTAAGATACCGGAGGGCCCCCGCAAGATCGCGATAGCGGGTCGGGTCCTCGTATGGTGCACCCGTCGCGGCACTCGCCTTGGGGTTTGCATCAACCGGCGTGGAAGTGGACTTACACGATGACATCCCGCCTCTCTATGATCTCGCAAAGATACTTTCGTTGAGACAAAAATAAGCCACCTGAATGACGCTTGACGGCAATCCCCAAAAAATAACTCAAAGGCCCTAAGTGTTTCATAGCAAACTCAGAACTGAGCATGGTCATGATAGACTGGCGCAATTCAACGGAAGAGGCAGTCAAAATGATAACATCCACATACAACAGAATGTAGGCCAAGGACGAACCACGCCGATAGATGAACAAGGAATTATCTGACCTGCTGTGAGTGAACCCAATAGTCGAGACAAAGTCGCAAACCTCGTATACCAGGGCCCTTGGAGATTGCTTAAGCCCATATAAGGACTTCTTCAACAAACAGACATGATGGGGACGGTTTGGATCCCTGAAACCCAACGGCTGATGCATATAGACTGTTTCCTTGAGATCCTCATGTAGGAAAGCATTCTTGACATCCAACTGATGAATAGGCCAAGTCTTCGAAAGAGCCAAGCTAAGCACAGTGCGAATAGTAGCCGCGCTGACCACCGTACTAAACGTCTCCCCACAATCTATCCCAACCTCGCCGAGTCTTACCATCACCCACAAGCCGCGCCTTATGTCGAGCAAATGAACCATCTGAATTTTCCTTATGAGCAAAAATCCACATAGACCTGATAACATTAATACCATATGGACGGGGAACCAACTCCCACGTCTTATTATCAATAAGAGCATTATATTCATCACCATAGCAATTTTCTAATTAGGGTCATTTAATGCGGACACAGATTGCGGGGCAAGGGGGATTTAGAGACATCGAATGTAAATTAAAATGTCTTTTAGGTGTAAAAATACCCCGCCGACTACGAGTGACCGGTCTATGACTCGAGGAAGAATTGAGGGAATTTTGGGAATTTTCTCGGGCTCGGGACGGACCGGCCAAGCGGGCGGGGGCTCCGCATGGCCCAAATCGGAAAAACGACTCATCAACCGGACCGGTTCCGAATTGGGCCGGATCGGCCCAATTGCCGTGGATCGATCCAAGAATGCAGAACCGCCGGCAAGATTGTGGGTCCAGCGGGCAGTGGGCCCGCTGGAGGATTTTGGGTGCGGGTGATGTCCGAAAAATTCTGAATTATATACGGGGATATTTGGTCATCCAAAAAATTATACGACTTAGGCTCGGGAGTATGAACTTTCGTAAAAGGGAATTGGGTTTCATCAAAAATGACATGGCGATTAATTATGATTTTCTTGGAGGATAAATCAAAACACTTATAACCACGATGATTCGACGGATAACCCAAAAATACACACGGGGTAGACCGAGCCTGAAGTTTGTTAATTGTGGTGGATGGGAATAACGGATAACACAAGCACCCAAAAATCCGAAGATGAGAATAAGAAGGGTTCTTATTATATAGGATTTTGAGGGGGGAAGAATATGTCAGACCTTTAGAAGGAATTATGTTAAGAAGATATGTGGCCATTTGTAGAGCATGATGCCAAAAATATGGAGGTATGGAGGCATGAATTAAGAGAGTTCGAACAATGTTATTTATGGAACGAATTTGCGTTCGGCTTTCCCATTTTGTGAAGATGTATGAGGACATGAAAAACGAAAATTTATCCCATTATTAGCACAGAATTCCCGAAACTCCCTATTGTCATACTCTTTCCCATTATCACATTGAATATTTTTTATTTCTCTTTCGAATTGAGTACGAATGAACGCTCTAAATTTGATGAAGACGGAAAACACTTGTGATTTATTCGCAATTGGAAACGTCCACAAAAATCTAGAATAATCATCTAAAAAGAGAACATAATATCGATGACCCAATGAACTAAGAACAAGAGACGTCCATAAGTCGCTATGAATAATATCAAATGGCATTGAAGTATGAGAATTGGAGTCTACAAATGGCAACTTAACAATTTTCCCTAATGAACAAGACTGACAAAGTGGAGTACGACTCGTACCCTTACAGGAAATAAAGTTATTTTTATCTAAAACTGATAAAATAGAAGATTCCGGATGACCCAGACGAGCATGCCACATGGAAGGAGAGATGGCTGCAAAAGCTGATGGCAAGGCTTGACTCGATGGACTAAAACCAGGCATGATAGGATACAGATCCCCCTACTATCACACCTCATGAGATGACTCCCCGTCTTGAAATCCTTCACAGAGAAACCAAAAGGATCAAATTCAACAGAAACGGAATTGTCAGTAGTGAATTTTCGGACAGACACTAAATTTTTAATCAATTTAGGAGCATGTAATGTATTTTTCAAGAGAAGGAGTGGATTGGGGGGAGACAACATTTTCTGACCATAACCCTGAATTGGAATAGAGTTGCCATTACTAACAATTATACCCCGAGGGGTGCTCAAATTGGAAAAAGAGGAGAGAGTACCTGATTCGAAAGTCATGTGAGTAGTGGCCCCGGTGTCCATATACCAATTTGGGTCCGGTTGAGTCAACCCCAACGTGTGCATCGCGGCCTCGATATCAGTTTGAGTGGGGCCTACTGCATGATGGGCTTATGGAGGTCGGGGCCCAAGAATTCCTGTCCGTGATGGAGCTGGGCCGTAGCCGCCGGGAGTTGCCGCCGTTGGGCCACCGGCCGCCGGGCCGCCACCGCCGGGTGTTGGGCCCGAATTGCGACCAGCCCACTGGCCGCTGGAATTTGCTGCCTGAGTAGAAGGGCTACTGGCCCACGGCCCACTGCCCCAGCCCCACTGCCATGGGCCCCACTGCTGGGACCAGGGGGTGGTGGGCCATTATTCCCTAGATGGGGCCCACCGCCTGCTTCCTGACCACTGGAACCGCCACCAGAACCGCCGCGTTTGCCCCCGCGGTTTTTGTTATTATTCTTGCGATTATTCTTGCCGCCACCATGATTATGGTTTTGGCCTGAACTATTAACTAAACCCAAAGAACTAGGAGAGGACGCCACCATGACGACGAGGCTTGCTCCGGTAGCCGCCTTTTTAGCCAAACCGGCTTCTTCCAAAGTAAGCATGGAGCGGGCTTGATAGAAGTCGGGAAGAGGGTTGCTTTGGCGAAGGAGAGTTCCAACACCATTATAGGCCTCCGAAAGACCGGCAACCAACTGTAGAACGAGACGATTATTAGTTATCGGTGCGCCAACATTACGGAGTTGATCTGCCAACTCCTTGAGTTTCTTGCAATATGCAGAAACGTTTGGAAATTCGTCCATTCGAACTAGAGAGAATTCCTGCTCGAGTGTGACGACACGTGAATGTTGGTTGTCTTGGAATATGTCACGCAATCTATTCTATGCAGCCATAGCCATGGTATCCGGCTCAATAATCGTCTGTAGAAGGTCCACCTAAATAGTGGCGTAGATCCACCGAAGAACGGTAGCATCAAGAGTAATTCATAACTCAGGATCCTCCGCAGGAAGGGATGTAGCGGGAGGAATGATGTGATGAAGAACTTGATAAGAGATAGCGTGAATTTTAAACAACTCCGCCCACGTCGCATATTGGACGTTTTCCATCTCAAGGACAATAGGGATACAACTCTTGATATTGGAAACCATGAGGGCAGGATGATAATTGGTCTTAGACATATTGAAAGAACAAAGAAGGAAGGGAAATTTAAGAAAGGTATTTTTGAGAGCAGAAGACGAATTTTGGAAGAGAAACCCGAGGGGGGGTGGGGTGTCTCGGCCGAAAATCAAAGAGAGGACAAAAGTGGAGAGAAAAACTTTTGTTTAGACCTAGTCTCTTGATACCATGAAAGAAATAATCCCCTTGATTATTTTTATTAATTGAAAGGCTATATATAGAAGTTACATATTTCCATATTAGGAGAATCCTATTCCTATTCTATTTCTAAAACATTATTCTACCATAATTCTAACTATACAATTATGGTAAGTGTATAACATTAATTAAGGTAACTTTTTCACTACAATATACTACAAATATATATACCATATATACAAGATTGTTTTGTCCATAAACTGTCCGAGAATGGGCCAGTCCAGTTCACTGCTTTGCAGTCCAGTTCACTGCTTTGCCTGTGATATACACTGCTGTATATTGGGTGTATATCACAGGTATATTGCTCTGTTTAACACCCTCTAAACACAATTTCACCCATTGTCTTGCCATCTGATGGTACCTTTTCCATTGTAATAGGATCTATTATATCCGCTGCCTCTAAACAAAGATTTCGCACTCCTTGTCTCGCTTTCAATTCGTACTTTTCTTTTGGAGGCAAAGAATCCCACTCAGGCTTCCACAAACAATATGTACCTGGACCATGTATCTCTGTTATTCCATATATGTGATGTACTCGAAACCTGAGTTCTTCCATTTTGGAAATGATTTGTCGAGGTGGTGATGAACCACCTGTCATTATGTTAACCTCGTGTGGAAGTGGTTTTCTGTTACTTACCGGAGAATTAACTATCATGTTTAGAACAGTTGGTGCCCCGCCCATATGTGTGACCTTGTGCTCTACTATTCTTTCAAATATGACTTTAGGAGAAACCTGTCTAAGGCAAATACTTGTGCCACTAATTGCTGCTAGACCCCAAGCCAGGCACCATCCGTTGTCGTGAAACATTGGAACGGTCCAAAGGTAAACAGGCCAAGAACTCATCTCATGAAGCATAAATGTAGCAATGGAATTGAGATATGCACCTCTGTGATTGAAAACAACTCCTTCGGGTTGCGATGTTGCTCCAGAAGTATAGTTAACACCAATAGGGTCAAGTTCACTTATTGGCCACCTTATAGCAAATTCACTATTCCCACTTTCAAGGAGGCTTTCATAATCATGAGTAATAGAGTTAACAATAGTAGGAGAAGTGAAAGAAATAATCCCCTTGATTATTTTCATTAGTTGAAAGACTATTTATACAAGTTACATATTTCCATAATAGGAGAATCATATTCATATTCTACTCCTAAAACCTTATTCTACTTGGATACTAACTATACATTTATGGTAATACAATTATTATGGTAAGTGTACAATACTAATTACATTACAATATTACCTAAACTAGGAGACTAAATATTACCTAAATATATACTCTATATACGGTAATTGCAAGGGAGAATCCGAGATCAATATACACAATATACACATGTATATTGTGTGTATATTTAACACACCCCTGCAGTCATAGCAGACGGTCTTCGAACGCTGAGACTGTCCCTAAAATCTTCAAAAAGGACCGAGGGAAGATCCTTTGTAATGATGTCGGCAATTTGATATCTCGACGGGACATGACATACGCGAACTTGACCACGAGCAACCTTTTCACAGACAAAGTGAATGTCCATTTCGATATGCTTAGTGAGTTGGTGCTGAACCGGATTATCAGAAAGGTAGATGACACTAATATTATCGCAATAAACCAAGGTTGCCTTCTCAATGGCACAATGAAGCTCTAAAAGCAAATTACGTAACCAACATGATTCCGAGACCACATTAGCTACCCCTCGATATTCAGCCTCGACACTTAAGCGGGATAGAGTCGACTGACGCTTTGCAAACCAGGAGACCAAGTTGTTGCCAAGAAACATACAATAGACTGACGTAGACCGTCTGGTGTCGGGACAGCCACCCCAATCAGCATATGTATACGAGACAAGTGTGGACGTCGAAGAAGGATATAAATGCAAACCATAGTTAAGTGTACCTTGAATATACCGAATGATGCGTTTGAGTGCATTCATGTGCTCAATTTTGGGATCATGCATGAACAAACACACCTGCTAGACAGCATATGTAATATCCAGTCTCATAAAGGTAAGTTACTGAAGGGCCCCTACAAGACTGGGATAGCGGGTCGGATCTTCGTAGGGTACGCCGGCCGCGGCACTAAGCTTGGGCTTTGTATCAACTGGAGTGGAAGTGGACTTACAGGATGACATCCCAGCCCTCTCGATGATCTCAGCTGCATAATTCCGTTGAGACAAGAACAATCCATCGGAATGACGAGTGACAGCAATCCCCAAAAAGTAACTCAAGGGCCCTAAGTCTTTCATAGCAAACTCAGAGTTGAGCATGGTCATGATAGACTGGCGTAAGGCATCTGTAGAGGCAGACAAAATAATATCATCCACATACAACAGAATGTAGGCCAAGGACGAATCACGACGGTAGATGAATAAGGAATTATCCGACCTGCTGTGAGTGAACCCAATAGTCGAAACATAGTCAGCAAACCTTGTATACCAGGCCCGTGGAGACTGCTTAAGCCCATATAAGGACTTCTTCAACAAACAAACATGATGAGGATGTTTGGGATCCCTGAATCCCAACGGCTGATGCATATAAACTATTTCCTTGAGATCACCATGTAGGAAAGCATTCTTTACATCTAACTGATGAATATGCCATGCTTTCGAAAGAGCCAAGCTGTGTACAGTGTGAATGGTAGCCGGCTTGACCACCGGACTAAACGTCTCACCACAATCCACCCCAACCTCTTGAGTCTTACCATCACCCACAAGACGCGTCTTATGTCGTGCAAATGAACCATCTGAATTTTCCTTGTGAGCAAAAATCCACATAGACCTAATAATATTAATACCAGAAGGACATGCCACCAACTCCCACGTCTTATTATCAATAAGAGCATTATATTCATCGGTCATAGCAATTTTCCAATTTGGGTCATTTAACGCAGACACAGGAGTACGGGGTAAGTGTGATTTAAGAACATTAGAATTTAAATTAAAATGTTTCTTTGGTTTAAAAACACCCCGTTGACTACGAGTGATCGGTCTATGACTTTAGAAAGAAGAGGGCGGATTTTGAGAATTTTCTGGGCTCGGGATGGACTGGCCAGCAGGCAGTGGGCCTGCTGGCCCAAGATGGTAATCAGGTGCTGGAACTGGACCAGTTCCAGAATTGGGCTTGACTGGCCCAATCACTGGAGCTGATCCAGTGACTGTAGTGTGCGACGGACCAGTGGGGCCAGCGGGCAGTGGGACCGCTGGAGAATTTTGGGTGCGGGACATGTCCGAAAAATGGTGAGATATACGGGGATATACCATCATCCAAAAAATTATACGAACTAGGCTCGGGAGTATGAACTTTAGTAAATGGAAATTGGGTTTCATAAAAAATTACATGGCGATAAATGATGATTTTCTTGGAGGATAAATCAAAGCATTTGTAACCACGATGATTAGATGGAAAACCCAAAAACACACACGGAGTAGACCGGGCCTAAAGTTTTTAAATTGTGGTAGACGAGAATAACGGATAACACATGCACCCAAAAACTCGAAGATGAGAATAAGAAGGAGTCTTATTATATAAAATTTGAAGGGGGGAAGAATATGTCAGACCTTTGGAAGGAATTATGTTAAGGAGATATGTAGCCATTTGAAGAGCATGATGCCAAAAATATGGGGGTACGGAAGCATGAATTAAGAGAGTGCGGACAATGTTATTTATAGAACAAATTTTGCGTTCGGCTTTCCCATTTTGTGAAGATGTATGAGGACACGAAAAACAAAAATTGATCACATTATTAGCATAGAACTCCCGAAACACCCCATTGTCATATTCTTTCCCATTATCACACTGAATATTTTTTATTTCTCGTTCGAATTGGGTTCTAATGAATGCTCTAAATTTTAAGAAGACGGAAAACACTTGAGATTTATTCGCAATCGGAAATGTCCATAAAAACTTAGAATAATCATCCAAAAAGATAACATAATATCGATGACCCAAAGAACTCAGAACAGGAGACGTCCATAGGTCGCTATGAATAATATCAAATGGCATTAAAGTATGAGAATTTGAGTCTATAAATGACAACCTAACAATTTTTCCTAAAGAACAAGACTGACCATTTGGAGTACTACTCGTACCCTTACATAAAATAAAATTATTTTTATGTAATGACGACAAAATAGAAGATCTCGGATGACCAAGCCGAGCATGCCACAAGGAAGGAGCAAGGACTGCAAACGCTGACGGCAAGGCTGGACTCGATGAACTGAAACTGGATGTGATAGGATAAAGATCTCCCCTATTATCACACCTCATGAGAGGACTAACCGTCTTGAAATCCTTCATAGAGAAACCAAAAGGATCAAATTCAACAGAAACGGAATTGTCAGTGGTAAATTTTCGGACAGACACTAAGTTTTTAATCAATTTGCATGTAAAGTATTTTTCAAGATAAGGGGTGGATTGGGGGGAGACAAAGTTTTATGACCATAACCCTGAATTGGAATAGAGTTACCATTACCAATAATTATACCACGAGGGTTGCTCAAATTGAAATAAGACAAGACAGTACCTTGATCGAAAGTCATGTGTATCGTCGCGCCGGTGTCCATATACCAATTCGGATCAGATTGCGTCAACCTAAGCGTGTGCATGGCAGCCTCAATGTCGGTGTGAGTAGGTGTGGGGCCCACTGCCGAGAATGCTTGTGTCGGCCGAGGCCCAAGCAGTCCACCCTGCTTTCCCGGCCCAATGTTGAACCCAGAAGAAGAGGCCTGATTATTGGGCCTGAATTGGGGTTGTCCAGCCCCTGCTCGTTGGAAGGCCCTGGAAAATAGGGGATGTTGGGCCACGACCCACTGCCCCAGCCCCACTGCCATGGGCCCCACGATTGGGACTAGTAGGGAGGTGGCCCACTGCTGACTGGATGGGGCCCACTACCGAATTGTTGTCCACCGGAACTACCACCAAAACCACCGCGTTTGCCCCCGTGGTTTTTGCTATTATTCTTATGATTATTTTTGCCGCCACCATGAGCACGGTTTTGGCCTGAATTATAAACAAAACCCGAAGAATTTGTGGAGGACGTCATCAGGACTACAGGGCTTGCTCCGGTAGTCGCCTTTTTAGCCAAATCGGCTTCTTTCAAAGTAAGCATGGAACGGGCTTGATAAAAAGCGGGAAGTGGATTGCTTTGACGAAGGAGAGTTCCCACGCCATTATAGGCCTCAAAAAGGCCGGCAACCAATTATAGAACCAGACGATTATTTGTCACAGGTGCGCCAACGTTACGGAGTTGGTCGGCCAACTCCTTGAGTTTCTTGCAATATGCAGACACGTTTGGAAATTCTTCCATGCGAACTTGAGAGAATTCCTGCTCGAGTGTGACAACACGTGAATGTTGGTTATCTTGAAATATGTCACGCAATCTATTCCAGGTAGCCATAGCCGTAGTGTCCGGCTCAATGATCTTCTGTAAGAGGTCAATCGAAAAAGTGGAATAAATCCACTGGAGAACGGTAGCATCAAGAGTAATCCATAACTGAGGATCCTCCGCGTGAATAAATCCATTGGACGTTTTCCATCTCAAGAACAATAGGGATGTTGTTCTTGATGTTAGAAACCATGAGGGTAGGATGAAAATTGTTCTTAGACATAATGAAAGAACAAAGGGAGAGGAGGGGAAATTTGAGAAGAGTGGAGGTAAATAATATCACGAATTTCGGTGAAGGGGGACGGAAATCGGAGACGGTTGTGGCCGAGAAAGGGCACAAAAAATGAGAGCAAAGGCGGAAGCAAGACCTAGTCTCTTGATACCATGAAAGAAATAATCCCTTTGATTATTATCATTAATTGAAAGACTATTTATACAAGTTACATATTTTCATAATAGGAGAATCATATTCCTATTCTACTCCTAAAATCTTATTCTACTTGGATACTAACTATATAGTTATGGTAATACAATTATTATGGTAAGTGTACAATACTAATTACATTACAATATTACCTAAACTAGGAGACTAAATATTACCTAAATATATACTCTAAATACGGTAATTTCAAGGGAGAATCCGAGATCAATATACACAATATACACATGTATATTGTGTGTATATTGTGTATATTTAACAAGAAGAATTGTCAGATTGAGGGATTAGAACAAGAAGAGGTGGTATTGTGTTCTCATTAGCAAGAATATCTAGTGTTCCTTGAGCAAGTTGGAGCAATGGTTGATCCACAAATATGACCTTTGCTTCTGAATGTCTCAGCAGTACTGATATCATAGCTGAATCATGACGGGTGTTTAATGTACAAAGAATTGTGCCAGCCATTGGTACTGCAAAATGCAGCTCCTGCATCGTGTATACATTTGGGGCCAATGTTGCTACCTACATAATAATTTCAAATCCATAATGGAAAACTTAGACCAGTTAACTTCCATACTCATTCTAACAGAGTTGATCTGGTTTCTATTTATCACAATAAGATTCGTTGATGGTTGAGAAAACTATTAAAAAAAAGCCCGAAAAACCAATATGGGAAAGATCCATTCAACATTTTGGAATAACAAACTCAACGTGGTGCGAAATCTTATAACATAAAATAGTGAAACTAAGGCATTAGTTTAAGCACAAAAACATCAGTCATTGTCATTGTCATTATCATAAAGCTCTTTCACTACTGCTAACACCAAAAAGGAAAAAATGGAACAACTCTTTTGCAATACACAGAGGATTCGAGTCTAACAGATATATAACTGAATACATCTCCTTACATGAAGGATGGTTGCTTCAAGTCTAGCATATTAATCGAAGATTAACAAAGATAGTAGTACAATTATTTCCTATCATATTACGATCCCATATCAAGGACACATAATCCTATAGCTTGTTTGTGTGGCTTGGACGGGAAATCGAGGAAGACATACGGAGTAGGGCGAGGTGCTAATTTGTAAGGGACCGTGGAGGCTAGATTTGGGTAACAAAGGCAACCGAAAATTCGAAGGTGATCATAGGAAGGGATCCGACGGAAGAGAATTTTGGTGGGTGTCCGATTTTGAATCGTACGGGTAGGTAAGATGTAACGAATGTGTTCTACCATTTTTAATGCATAAACCCAAAAGGTAGGGGGGAGAGACGCATGAAAAAGAAGGGTATGAATCATATTGTTAATGGTGCGGAGAATTCTTTCGGCTTTACCATTTTGAGGGGAAGTATGGGGGCAAGAGAAATGGAAAACCATGCCATTAGCTACACAAAAATTATGAAAGAGGGAGTTATTGAACTCACGACCATTATCACATTAAAACGTTTTGATGCCTTTTTTAAATTGTATTTTAACCAATGTACGAAATAAAAGAAATTTGGAGCAGACTTGAGACTTAAGTTTAAGCGGATAGACCTAAAGGAAGTGAGATTAGTCATTCAAAAATACCAAATAATATTTATGACATAGGTTACTGCTTATAGGAGATGTCCATAAATATGCATAAATAATATCAAAGGGAGAGAAAGTAATACTCGAAGAATGTGTAAATGAAAGTCTAACATGTTTTCCTAGATGACAAGAGGAGCAACTATGGGCAAGGGTCCCTTTGTTAGATTGGATTAACTTGTGGTTTCTAAGAAAATAAAAAACATGGGCTCCGGGATGTCCAAGTCTACTATGCCATGTTGAGGAGGAGATGACAGCTAGAGATGTGGGGGGGATTGACAATGGCAGTGGTCGTGGATAGGAAAGGATAGAGATCCCCCTCACTATTGCATCTTGTAAGAAATTTCCCCGTTCGTAGGTCCGTTATAGAAAAACCAAATGGATCAAAATTAATGGATACGAAATTATTGGTGGCAAATTTTCTGACAGAGATTAGGTTCTTGATAATGTTAGGGTCATATATGACGTTATTAAGGGAGAAGTGGGGATGCGGTGGTAGGGTTAGTGTATGGCCAAACCCTTATATTGGAATGCGATAATCATTTCCGACCATAATAGATTGAGGAGTATTTAGATTTTACAGGTGAGGAACATTACCAGAATTGTTCGTGAGGTGAGACGTGGCGTCCGTATCCATATACCAATTTTCATCTGGTTGTTGGCGTTTTAATGTGCTGAAGGCCTGATGCTGCTGGGTCGTCGTTGCATGGGCATGTTAGGCTGAAATTGGAGCCTGGCATGGGCCTGGGGAGTGGCCCAAAATCTCGGGTTGCCAGGATGTTGGATACTAGGCCACTGCTGGCTGTGTTGGATAAGACGCCGAGGCCTAGGTGCCTGGGTTGGGCCACTGCCCTGGGCCGGCCCAAGTCAGATAATTGTTGGGTGTTGAGGAAGCAAAAGTGGGAGAAGGTGTATGGGTCGCGGGTGATGCCATTAGGATTGCCTGAAAGTATACAAGCAATATATGAGTCGTGGCAGCCATATACTAAGTGTATAACGGCGTGTATAATGATGTATACGAGCTGTATATGGGCATGAAGGGCTATCAGTCATATACAGAGTGTATATCGGCTGTGTATTGGCCTATATACGTGCAGTATATCGCATCAGAGAGGGGCAGAGAGGGTATATCAGTCGTATACCGAGTGTATATCGGCCGTTTCCGGTAGATATGGCGTCGGAAAAATTAGGAGTAGGGGGGCCGAGATATTGTTTAGGGAATTTTGGCTTCTAATATCATGTAGAATTGTATTAATCTCCCTTGGGAGTCTTTCTCATTAATACAAATATATATAGTGTATACAATATTGAATTTTAATGAAATAAGAATCCTATATTTACCATAATTAGGATCCTATATTTACCATAATTATACATTACTATTAATTACAAAATATACGGTGAATATATGGTAATATTCACTAATAGTTATATTGTATGCGTGCATATGTGTTTGTACGTGCCGGTTTGGTTGGTTTGTTTGTTTTTTGGTTAATATCAAACCAAATACTCATCGTCTTTTAAGTCGATTTAATGCAACTTTCCGGTTCGATTCGGTTCTTTTTTAACACCCATAGACTTGTATTAAAAGAAATCGTCAAGAAATTACTCTTTTGAAAACGTATTTGCAACATACTTCAAGGCTTCATCTATAGTAATCTAACGTCCCTTTGCATGGGCCTGCACTTCACGGTCAGGTGCAGAGTTTCAGGGAGACGGATCAGCTCAATAGTATTGCTTCGGTATTAGCTATTTCAGTGAATCCCACCTCATTTGGGGTGTCACTCATGTCAGCATTATATTTTCAGACTTATCATATTTTACTCAGATTATTTCCGCCATAATTATTTCATACTACTTCCAGCATTATGTTTTACATATGTTAAATCATTATTTTAGTATGTTTTGATGCCTACGTTGACAAGCAAGCCATGTGATTCGCTCGGTCACATGCAGCCAGACACCGAATGTCGTGTTCCGCCCAAGCCATGATTTGGGGCGTGACAAAGCCTGAAATCCCAAGCTCAGACAAAGCAGAAGCAAGCTTTATACACCTAGCATGAGTCTCTTCCCAAGTGTACTTCACAGAATCAATGATGGAAATTCTTCCTCTAAATACATTTGCTGCTCTCTCCAAGAAACTTATGGGCGTCAAAGGAACATAGTTTGTAGAACATTTAACAAGATCCTCCATAGATCGCAATGACTCAGTTTGATGATCCATTGAAACCTTGCACATGAAGTGGCGAGACCTCTGTGTACTTGTGGGTTGAATTTGAACTGAATTGGTACAATATAGTATAAATTTTCTTGCCACCTGAGTGACTCGGGGTAATAAAAATAGCAGCCCAGTACATTCAGTTTCTGCGATGCGCGGAATTCGAAAAAAAACCGGGCCACAAGGTATGTTGTAATAAAATAAGAGGAAAGAATTGTTGGACTATGTAAAGCAACAACGGGAATAGTAAATAACTATTACAGTGATCTAAAGGATAAACAACAATGAGGACAACAAGAAGTTGTCAATATCTTAATCTTGAATGAAACTTCAATTATAGAACTTGTATTCGGAAATACAAGAACATGAACTGCTACACTTGTGGCTAGTAGATCCACTGAGAATACGAACGGTTAGAGTCCTTCGTCTGTTAAGTTAACACCTGAAATACTTAGCAACCAATTAAATAAACATAACACCACCGGCTGAGTCGAGAGATGACTCTCTGTCTTTAAGAGAAGATTGCCCCCCGTATATAGGCTTTACAGAAGTGTGGACAATAGTATCCCAAGATGAAACAACAAATTATCAAGTGTGCAAAGCCTACACAAATGAGCTCAGCGAAGAACACGAATAATGAAGATTGCTAAGAGAAGGATTGCTATCAGGAAAATCTGATCTCTTTATGGTGTTGATAACTTATTTTTATGTTCATATGTTCATATATGTTATCATATTCATCTATAGAATTGAGCCAAAGCTTCAATTTATAGGTATGCAAGATGGCCTCTTCAAATGCCCCACAATGGCAATCAATTGCCATGTAATAGATGACATTTAACCCCCCAAGTAATGCAGCAACATAATGGTCCAAGTAATGGTCATTATTGGGTGGATTCAATGCCATTGAAACCCCCTCAACAGTTAAACCTTTGGGATTCCGTCGAACAAACACTGCCTGGGAAGCACTGCGGCGCTGCACCATTTAGCGTCGCAGATCCAGTAACCAAAAATTGGAATTAGCACCGTGGCGCTACAAGGCGGCGACTCGGCTTAGTCCGGGAGGCGTCGCGGCCCTTCTCGGCTCCGCGGCCCTTTTCTGACCCGTTCCATCTTACACCTCGCACAATCCTTCCTTTGTTTATCAACGTAGAACACTGGTTATTAACCCAATAACCGTCCATCATTCTATGTTTCAAACATTTCACTTACGTACCAATATTTCTTTCATTAACGAAATTCATGATACTTGGCACTGAGATTGCACGTGTGTGGAAATGACATTTTCGACGTGCAGGGCCCCAATTGTTCGAGTCATAAATAATGGGATAAACTTAATTCCACATTAGTAAATTTCCAACAATCCCCTCTTGAAAGAGATTTTGGCGCACACACAATGTGCCTACTTTCGGCAATCTTTCAGGGAAAAGATATTGCATCAGGAGAGGTAGCTTCCGCTTTGAACCTTCCCTAGTTGAATACCATCGACTTACTTACTGAGCGGTGAATGTGATGTCTTGAACTGTAAGTGTTTAATGTAAGCCAAGACAACGGTACCAACACAATTACTCATTTTTATTTATTTCTTCTTTTGTTCTGTCCGTTGTGGCCGTGGACACACTTGGATTCTTAAGTGCGTTCATTTGAGGCGGCATGTCCTCGCACTTAAATAGGTGATCTCCTACAAGGTATCCTGCTATACCCCACTTCACAAGTGTTAGGAATCATTAAAAGTTTCCCCAACCTTTACCTCAGTCATTTGAGGATCGTTAAAGGTTTGGAAGCTTAACCTTTACCCACCATGCATGTAGCACTTTAATGTCTATCGCGGGAACGACTTTGGATTCATGTTTCTTAACATAAATCATAATCTGAAGTGATCTTGCTTCCACCGAAGCGCTCAACTGAACCTTTTACAGTTTTCCCATTGAACCATATTCTTGGGATCTCCAGTCAGTATGGTTGGGTTACCACCACAAAGGTTCGTATTGTTTGGGTTTTTAAGCCTATTCCCCTAGACAGCCAGAACTCTTGATCTTCGGGTAGTCCCTTAGTTAAAGGGTCTGCTATATCATTTGATTAGTAATCAAGGAAGTGACACCCGTGATGATAAACTACCATACGGTCTTATGTCTCTGACAGATCCGATAGATATGTCCAGACGCCGTCATCCGTGCCCTTTTTGAAGCCGATCAGCTAGCCACAGTGTATAACTGCTGAAAGCACGGTTTTCTCTCAATAAGGGACGTCCTTTAAGGAGTCGTAAAGTTACTCAACTTCCTTCATGCTTTGTTTAAAGTGATAAACCTTGATTCCATCATGAATCGGCCTATGCAAGTTAGCTTAAAGGATTTTCCAAGACCCACCACACACATTTACTTGTGGTTTTAGTGTTTTTCATATCTGATGTCCAGTTTGCATCACTGTGTTCTCCCAGATTCGCTGGACATCCAGAATACCATAATCCGTAGATAAGCAAATATTTCAGATATTGTCATATTCGACTTAACGCCTTCTATCGATTATTTCCAGAATCACGAGTGAACCTTAGTCCAACTGATCTACTTTGTAGGCCGATACCAGGTCGGTTGTAGTGTGTATAATACATTGAACTACATGTGACCTGCACATATCGCTCTTTGTATATGGGTGCACCATGATTCCAATCAGTTCTATGATTCATATCCATTGGTGGCTTCAATGAGACTGTCAATTATCTCACAACTGAGTTTAGAGTTAGACCAATCCGTTAGATGTCTTAGAAATCCAATTCCTAAGATGTCATTTGTGATACCCATATCGTTTTGTTTCATTATAACTTCCACTCTCAAACTGTTTTTCAACTGTTGACTTTCTAACTTCAGATTCAATGTTTATGTTGTCAGATTCATTATTTCTGTTTTATCTGAAACTTCCAGGACCAAAATATAAACATTTCAGGGAAGAAAAATGAAAGTTCAGGAAGAAGCCCAACAGTCCAATAACCCAACTCTGATCCTCCCCTTCCAACTCTCCGGTTAGGAAGGTTGTTTCAACATCCATGTCACGCAATACTGCAATGGCCCTGGATGTTAAGTTATTCACAGGGGAGCACATGTACAAGTAGCCGAGGCCTTATACTTGTCAGTAGATCCATCTACTTTGTACTCACTTTTGAGTATCCACTTTCACAACCCAAAGGTTCTTTTCCCGGGGGAAGGTCAACCATTACACAAGTATGGTTCTATATGATAGAATATATTTCTCTCTTTGTAGCATTTTTCCAAAGCAACGCTTCTGGAGATGACAATTATCTATTAATTGTCCATGGTTCATTCTCAACTATACAAGCTAGAAGGCCTGGAACAAGTCTTTGTCCCCTCTTTGCTCTATCTCGGTTCAACATCTAGAATCCCTGAGTTCTGTAGATCTGGAACATTAAGTTCCGGATAATCAGCAACTTCCGAGTCCTGTAGCTCTGGAATGTCTGGTTTCGGACAGTCAGGCACTCGCGGGTTCTTGTTAACCTCGAGCAATTACTTCTTTTTCCCTTCTCAAGAAAAGTTATCTTCAAAGAATTTAGCATTCTTTGACACCAATAGGCGATAAGCACTACTGTTATTTACAGATCTAGTGGATGTGCAATTTACAGTCTTAGGTCCAATTTGACCTATTTCGGTATTCCAACCTCTAAGGATACAATACGTTGTACCATCATCCATGAAGGACAAAGTACTTGTCTCCCCCTCTATTTTGTACAAACTTCAAATCATCCATGTAGGTATGACTAAGTTCTAGAGGAGCGGTGCTTTTTTCGCTATTCCTTTGACGGAATGGAAATGTGGTTTTGCCTCTTCGCCTACCTCACATTCATTTTGAGGGTTTATGTCGACAAAAGGCAACAATCTCAACTTCATTAGCTTTTGAATGACTTTCTATTTAACGTGTCTTAATCTATGATGGCATAGATGCACGGATTACAAATATATCATTCATTTAGCTACAAACATACTGTACCATTCTTAGTTATTACAGACCTGTTGGACTAGTCTCAAACCAGCTTGACCAACAGTGTCCCTTAAACTAAGTTTGGGACATATATCACCTCATTTTAGAGTGATCTCATTCCCTGAAATCCTATTGAGGACAACCTCTCCAACCCCTTCTACTTTAGAGGTGGCATTGCTTCACATGAACAACCTTTTGCCCATGGTTAGGGCGTAACCGGATCATATGTGATCTGGATACTCTGGCCCACTCCAGTTGCTTTGGTAGACTGAGTGTCCAATTACTTTTTTGCCTTTCTTTTGGCCTTCAGATCATTGAATACCTGGAAAACTCTGGCCCACTTCACTAGGTGTCCATTACTTTTCTGTCAACTGAATTCTGGCCCACTCCAGTCGTTTGTAGGCTTTGTACGACTGAGTGTCCAATATCATCATATCAAATGAATTCTGGCACACTCCAGTCTCCTGTAGCCTTTGTACGACTGAGTGTCCAATATCATTCTATCAAATGAATGATCTTCTGTCAGATAGTGTGACATGTTCAACGTCTTAAGATAAGCCATTATCTTTTAGTCTTCTTCCCTTGTGATTGGTGCCCAGGGAAATCCTTGGCGCTTACTTAAGAGTGGTAACGTTTTTCGCACAGTCAATGGATCTCTCTCTTCGTATGTGCGAACATACACACTTTTAATAATTACACCCAAAAGAATGAATTTTTTAAGTTTTATTTACAATAGTCCAATCTTTAACTAGAAAGGAAGGATATTCAATATCTGATTTTTAGAGTGTAGGGAATATAAGTTTTTAATGAAAATACTTTCATATTTCCCGGCCTTGTTTTTACACACTTTTATTCATATATTAACTAAACACATTATAGATAAGGAAGGATTAACTTAGACCTTTTGGATTCTGGCCCACTTCAGTTAGACTGAGTGTCCATATCCTCTTTACCATACTTCGGATCCTCTGTCTGGGACATATATAGGACTTTTGTTATATGATAGAATATCATCTTCAGTCTTCTCCTCTTGTCCCCGTTGACATCTTCAGCCTCTCGTGGGCGCTTGTTTCCACCACTCTCGGGAGTGGTGACACTAACTTGTCCTTGATCTTTAGCCTTACTAGCATGACTATCAGCAGTATCTTGAAGCTCCGCATCAGATTCAGAGATCCCTTCTTTGACGGAGATAGATTTGTAACTATCATCAAAGAGAGAATCATAACTAGGACCAATCTTGAAAGCACGATTGTTGTTTGAACTATTAGCAAAATCAACAGAACTATTTTCAAGAAGAAAACCACAACCAAATTTGGTCACACACTTGTCGACCAACATCTTTCAAATCACTAATACAATCTTGTCTTAAAATTGTTGGAATATGTAAAGCAACAACGGGAATAGTAAATAACTATTACAGTGATCGAAAGGATAAACAACAATGAGGACAACAACAAGTTGTCAATATCTTAATCTTGAATGAAACTTCAATTATAAAACTTGTATTCGAAAATACAAAAACATGAACTGCTACACTTGTGGCTAGTAGATCCGTTGAAAATACGAACGGTTAGAGTTTTCATATGTTAAGTTAACACCTGAAATACTTAACAACCAATTAAATAAACACAACACCACCGACTGAGTCGAGAGATGACTCTCTTTCTTTAAGACAAGATTGTCCCCGTATATAGGCTTTACGGAAGTGTGGACAATAGTGTCCCAAGATGAAACATCAAACTATCAAGTGTGCAAAGCCTACACAAATGATCTCGGGAAGAACACGAATAATGAAGATTGCTAAGAGAATGATTGCTATCAGAAAAATCTTATCTCTTTGTGGTGTTGATAACTTATTTTTCTGTTCATATGTTCATATATGTTCTCATATTCATCTATAGAATTGAGCAAAAGCTTCAATTTATAGGTGTGCAAGATGGCCTTTTCAAATGTCCCACAATGGCAATCAATTGTCATGTAATGGATGACATTTAACCCCCAAGTAATGCAGCAACATAATGTTTCAAGTAATGGTCATTATTGGGTGGATTCAATACCATTGAAACCCCCTCAACAGCCAAACCTTTGGGATTTCGTCGAGCAAACACTGCAAAGCGCTGCGGCACTGCGGAAGCGTCACGCGGCTCCGAACAAAAATTGGAATTAGCGCCGCGGCTTAGTCCGGGAGGCGCCGCGGTCCTTCTCGGCCTCGCGGCCCTTTTCCGACCCTATTCCATCTTACACCTCGCACAATCCTTCCTTCGTTTACCAACGTGGAACACTTGTTATTAACCTAATAATCGTCCATCATTCTATGTCTCAAACATTTCACTTACGTACCAATATCTCTTTTATTAACGAAATTTATGATATTTGGTACTAAGATTGCACTTGTGAAAATGACATTTCCAACGTGCGGGGCCCCAATTGTTCGAGTCATAAATAATGGGATAAACTTAATTCCACATTAGTAAATTTCCAACAAGAATATTGAAGAGTAGCATATGGAACCTTTAAGGAATAACTTATAGGGAAAAGGTGTAAATATACCCCTCAATTTTGTGATATAGAGTAGATATATCCCTCGTTAAAAAAAGTGGTGTATATATATATATATATATCGTTACGCAAATGGTGCAATACTCTTTTGCTAACGGAATATTTTTTTAAAAATCATTTACTTATTTTTTAATTAAAAAATATCACGTAGCTTTAAAAAAAAAGTCTACCCATTTTTTTAGTAGACTTATTTTTTTAAAGCCACGTGATACTTTTTTTTCTGGTAGGTTGGATCTGGTTCGTTTAAAAAATGGGAAGACTTATTTTTTTAAAGCAAAAGAGATATTTTTTTAAACGAACTAGACCCAACATATCAAGTGGGGGGGGGGGTGGATATCACGTGGCTTTAAAAAATGAATAGATTTTTTATCAGTGAAAATTGTATATTTGCATCATTTGTATAGTGACAAATGTATATTTACATCATTTATATAACGACAAGAGTATATATGTATTTACTTTTTTAATAAAAGATATATATGCTTTATATCACAAAGTTAAGGGGTATATTTACACCTTTTAACACTTTAGGAGGAATGTGAAGACCAAATTAGAAACTGAATTGAATATTTCTTGTTTCTTCTCAAGCGTGGGCTTAACCGGATATGATCCGTAGCAATAAGTCAACCAGTAAGTTTATGTTTCGTTCACCACAATCGAGCAACTTGCAATTTGCACCCCCAACGTATGCCCATTTTGTAATTTACACCTTATCATATTTTTTTCGTGATTTTCACCCCAATCTACTTAGTTCCTTGCAAAATCATAAAAGTTATTTTATTATTATTTATTTATGAGGGTAAAATAGAAACCAAAATTAATATTTTTCTAATACAATTTTTATGCACAAGAAAGTTGGGTGGGTATTTTTTCCACCTTTTTCGTATGTGTGCCTAATTTAGGTTTTAGCAATACAACTAAAAAGTATCTATGAATTGATTAATGGATTCAATGATTCTAACATGTAGCTTTGATTCTCTAATGTTATTCGTTATTAAAATTGTATAAAGAAATAGAAAAAAATGACTTTTTATGATTTTGCAAGGAACTAAGGAGATTAGGATGCAAATTATTAAACAAAATAGGATAAGGTGTAAATCACAAAAGATTGCATATGTTACGGGTGAAAATTGCAAGTTACTCTAAACATTTACATCAGTATTTTTCTATTTGATAGACATCTGTTTTAAGCAAAATGATGATATTCATTATCCTGGAATACACTTGAATAGATTACATTATGAGGGTAAAATAAGTAACCAAAATTAATATTTTCCTAAGATAATTTTTATGCACAAGAAAGTTGGGTGGATAGTCTTCCCACCTTTTCTCGTAGATGTGCCTAATTTAGGTTTTATCAATACAACTAAAAAAATACCAATAAATTGATTAATGGATTCAATGATTCTAACTTGTAGGTTGTAGCTTTGATTCTCTAATGTTATTCGTTATTAAATTTGTTAGGAATCAGTTAACGAGTACTCGTACGCAAATAAATATTGAGTACTCGTATATACCCTATAAGTCTCTTTATTAATTTGTGCCTAATTTGTGGTTTCCTACTTTACCCTCATAAATAAATAGAAAAAAATGACTTTTTATGATTTTGCAAGGAACTAAGGAGATTATGATACAAATCATTAAAAATAAATAGGATAAGGTGTAAATCACAAAAGGATGCATATGTTAGGGGTGTAAATTGAAAGTTCTTCCCCTATAAACATTTGCTGCTCTCTCCAAGAAACTTAGAGGTGTCAAAGGAACATAGTTTACAGAACACTTAAGCAGACTCTCCATGGATCACAATAATTACTAGTTTCAACTTTCAAGAGGCTTCTGAGGGATTGAATTTGAATTACTAGTTTCAACTTTCAAGAGGCTTCTGAGGGATTGAATTTGAACTGAATTGATACCATAAATAAATAACACTTGGTGCCTATCCTGAGTAATATTATGGAGGCGCTTTTCGAAAGAAATGCTTGACCCTCCCTCTCCTATATAAACACCCCATTACACCATTGTTGAGCACACTTGATATGCACGAAAATACACAACCGAGAAAAAATCTTCTTCCTACAACTTCCAAGCATCATTTCGTTACTCAATATTCTTCACGGTAGCTCTTGAGTTTCCTTTGCTCAAGGGTTCCATTGTGTTTTTATCTTGGGAGACAAATTGTCCAGGGACGTATAAAGGATACATACGGGGCAATATTGTCTTAAGGACAGAGTGCCACACTCGACTCAAAGATAAACCGGTTTCCATTTTTCGTCTTCAACAAAATCGTAATTTCGCTTTGTTGTTATATTGTAATTTTCAGATTTCTAGTCGAAAATATTATTGAAATCTTTGTTTATCCTTTCGAATACTTGTAATAGTTAAATACTTCCCGTACTGCTTTATAAAGTACCATAGAGCAAATCTCCCAACAACTTAAGACAATAGTTATATTGTATTACTATTAGTATTCGAAAGATGTCGGTCAAAAATTGTGTGACCAAATCTGGATATGGCAATGGTTTTCTGGTAGAAGAGAGTGATGATGATGAACGTGTTCATGGTGTCACCGCTACCAAGACTGGTGGGAACAAGCGCTCACGAGAGCCTGAGGATGTCAACTGGGACAAGAGGAGAAGAGTGAAGATGTTATTCTATCTTGTAGCAGAAGGCCTATATCTGTCCCAGACAAAAGATCCGAATAATGGTGAGAAGGAAATAGACACTCAGTCTGATGAAGTGACTGAAGTGAGCCAGAATCCGAAATTGGGATAAGTATTTTTCTCACTTGTCAAGAATAAGGGTTAAATGATAAGTAGTTTTTCTTACTTGTCAAGAATAAAGATTAAATTATGTCTGATTAAAAATGGATTAAAGTAAGGAGGAATATGAAAATAATTTATATTCCTTATGCTTTAACAAATCAGAAGTTTAATCTCATCTTCTTTTCCGTTTAAAGATTGGATTTTGTAAACGACTTAAGAAGATCCGTTCTTTTAAGTGTAATTACTAAAGTGTGTAAAGTATGTTCGCACATACGATGGAGAAAGATCCACTAACTGTGCGAAAACTCTTACCACTCTTAAGTAAGCGCCAAGAATTATCTGGGCACCAATCATAACGGAAGAAGACTAAAAGCTAAAGACGTTGAGCCTGTCATACTATTTGGCAGAAGATCCTTCATAGGATGATATTGGACACTCAGTCATACAAAGCCTCCGGGCGACTAGAGTGGGCCAAAATTCCTTTGATAGGATGATATTGGACACTCGATCATACAAAGCCTCCGGGTGACCGGAGTGGGCCAAAATTTCTTTGATATGATGATATTGGACACTCGGTCATATAAAGCCTCCAAGGCGGAGTGGTGCCGGAATTCATTTCATAGGAAAAGTAATGGACACCTAGTAAGGTGGGCCGAGTTTCCAGTCCTAAATGATCCGAAGGCCTAAATAAAGGCAGTAAAGAAATTGGACACTCAGTCGGCCAAAGAAACTAGAGTGGGCCAGAGTATCTAGATCACATATGATCCGGTTACGCCCTAACCACGGGCAAAAGGTTGTTCATGTGAAGCAACGCCACCTCTAAAATCAAAGGGGCTGGAGAGGTTGTCCTCAATAGGACTTCAAGGAATGAGATCACTCTAAAAGAGGTGATACATGTTCCTAACTTGGTTAAAGGACGTTGTTGGTCAAGCCGGGTTAGAGACTAGTCCAACAGTCCGTGATAACTAAGAATGGTACGGATGTCTCGTAGCCAAATGAATGATATATTTGTAATCCGTGCGTCTATGCCATCATAGATTAAGACACGTTAAATAGCAAGTCATTCAAAAGCTAACGATGTTGAGATTGTTGCCTTCTTCGACATAAACCCTCAAAATAAATGTGAGGTAGATGAAGAGGCAAAATCACCTTTCCAAATTCCGTCAAGGGAATAGAGAAAGAAGCATCGCTCCTCTAGAACTTAGTCACACCTACTTGGGTGATTTGAAGTTTATACAAAATAGAGGGGGAGACAAGTACGTTGTGATCTTCATTGATGATGGTACAACGTATGGAATCCTTTGTTTGTTAAAAAGCAAAGATGAAGTTGTTGAAGCGGATAAGCGCTACAAAGCAGAAGTTGAATATCAACTAAGCCTACGGATTGAGAAATTCGTAGTGATAGAGGGGGAGAATGTGAAGCATCGTTCATTAAACGATCGCTCATTACTCACCTCGCTAACGGTGTTAGCCAAGCGCAAACCCGTACGCCTAAATGATGTAGGGCAAGGCGATCCTTACCGCTAATGCGATTCTCAACAGAACTCCGCATAAGGATAAGGATAAGGATAACTCTCCGTGTGAGACATGGAAGTGATCTCACATACAAAAGTTGTGATGTGGGATGGCTTGGTAGAAGTTGGACTACGAGACAGTCAAGTTCGACCTAAGATCGTAGATTGCATATCCACCGGATCCGTAAATAACGATAGTGCCGATCGCCTCTTGGCATCAAAGAATGCTGAATTCTTTTAAGATAGCTTTCCTTGAAGAAAAAAAAAAGGAAAAAGGAGTAATTGCTCAAGGTTAACAAGAACCCACGAGGGCCTGACTGTCCGGAACTAGACGTTCCGTATCTACATGACTCGAAAGTTCTTTGTCTATCCGGAACTTAATATTCCGTCTCTGCAGAACTCGGGGATTCTAGATGTTGAACCAAGACGGAGCAAAGAGGGGACAAAGACTTGTTCCAGTCCTTCTAGCTTGTATGGTTGAGAACGAACCATGGACAATTAACAAATAATTGTCATCTCCAAAAGCGCTGCTTTGGAAAGAAGCTAAAGAGAGAAATAGATTCCATATATAGAACCATACTCGTGTAATAGTTAATCTTCCTCCGGAAAAGAACCTTTGGGTTGTAAAAAGTGCTCCCCGTGAGTAGCTTCACATCCAGGGGCCATTGTAATCTTACATGGCATGGGTGTTGAAACGACCTTCCAAACCGGAGAGTTGGAAGAAGAGGATCGGAATTGGTTCTTTGAATCTGTTGGGCTTCTTCCCGAACTTTCATTTTGGTCCCCGAAATGTTAACATTTTGGTCCCGAAAGTCTCGGATAAAACGAAACAATGAATCGATCACGAAACATTGACTCGAAGTTAGAAAGCCAACGGTTGGAAAACCAACGGTCTTAGAGTGAAAATCATATTGAAACAAAGTCTCGATATGAAAGATATGAGTATCACGAGATGACATCTTAGGAATTGGATTTCTAAGACATCTAACGGACCGGTCGATAGTTGACAGATCTCGTTGAAGCCACCAATAGATATGAATCATAGAATCGATTGGAATCATGGTGCACCCATAGACAATGAGCGATATGCTCAGTCACGTGTAGTTCAATGTATTGTACACACTACAACCGACACGGTATCGTCCAACAAACGATCGGTTGAACTAAGGTTCACACGATGATCTTAATACATGATCAATAGAAGGCGTTAAGTCGGATATGACGATATCCGAATTATTCGCTTATCTACGGATTATAGTATTTTGGATGTCCAAATGCGGTTCGAGAGAACACAATGATGCAAAGCTGGACATCGGATCCGAAGAACACCAAAGTCACAAGTAAATGTGTATGGTGGGTCTTGGAAAATCCTCTAAGCAAACTTGCATCGACCGATTCATGATGGTATCGGAGTTTATCGCTTTATACAAAGCATGAAAGAAGTTGAGTAACTTCACGACTCATTAGAGGACGTCCCTTATTGGGAGAAACCCGTGCCTTCAAAGCAGCTTCTACACACGTGGCTA
Source organism: Anisodus tanguticus (assembly GCA_034509755.1). NCBI lineage: Eukaryota > Viridiplantae > Streptophyta > Magnoliopsida > Solanales > Solanaceae > Anisodus > Anisodus tanguticus. The sequence continues at coordinate 14,863,362 of CM067544.1, forward strand.
GCCGGTCGGCTTTAGGAAGGACACGGATGACGGCGTCTGACATATACATCACGATCCGTCGGAGACATAAGACCGTATGGCGCTTGATCATCACGGGTGTCACTTCCTTATTTACTAACTAAGGGACTACCGGAGATCAAGTGTTCTCACTTTGGTCTAGGGGAATGGGCTTAAAACCCAAAATATACGAACCAATACGGTGGAAACCCAACCTTACGAACCTGGAGATCCCGGAATTTGGTTCAATGGGAAAACTAAGTTGTAAAGGTTCGCTGATCGCTTCGGTCGAAGCATGAGCACTTCGGATAGTGATTTCGAAAAGAAACACCAAATCCAAAGCCGTTCCCGCGATAGACGTTAAGTGCTATCTGCGGATGGGTAAAGGTTAAGTTTTCAAAACTCCGTAATGATCCTCAACAATTGAGGTTAGGTCTTTGTGAAACTTTTAATGGTTCCTAACACTTGTGAAGTAGGGTATAGCAGATACCTTGTAGGAGACCACCTATTTAAGTGCGAGGACGGGCCGCCTCAAATTGAACGCACTTAAGAATCCAAGACGTTGTCCATGGCCAAAACGGACAAAACATTACGAAGAAGAGAGTAAGGGAATTTGTTGTGTTGGTACCGTTGTCTTGGCTTACACTAAACACCGACGGTTCAAGACATCACGTTCACCGCGCGATAAGTAAGTCCGATGGTATTCAACTATGGAAGGTTCAAAGCGAGGCTACCTCTCCTTATGCAACATCGGTCCTAGTGAAATATTGCTGGAAATGAAAAGACACCATGTGAGTGCGCCAAAATCTCTTTCAAGAGGGGATTGTTGGAAATTTGCCTTTGGCGGGAGTTGCGACCGACCAACTTTAACGCTTAAACACTAGTGTAACGTATTTTGGAGAATCCGGTTCTTCACACACGCATGATCTACTAAGTACGTAGATAACCGTAGGGCCAAGAATCGTCAAATTTCATTGAGAAATGAAAGAGATATTGGTTCACGAAGTAAGGTGTTTGAAGCATGGAAAGTGTGGTATTGTGTGTAATTCTCCCTCATCGGTAGAGGAAGAAAGAATTGTTGTGTATATAAGATTCGAAATTGGTTTGGGGTTTGGGACCCCAAGGGGTATCCCATGTGTTTAAAGGAGGGAGGACCTAGATGTGCTTCGGTTCGAGGAAAGACCACACGCGCGCCGCCGCCGCCCGCCCGTCCCGTCCGGTCCGGTTCGGTTCCCGAGTTCCGGTTCTCGGGTTCTCGGGTTCTCGGCCTCGGGTTCTCGGGTCGTGGGTCGTGGGTCGTCGATATTATCTTTTTGGGCCGAAAACTTTGCCGAAGTACGGTTTGATCCCGAAGTTTCGTATATACGCTTTGGACCGAATTCTTTCGGATGTGCAGTTTGGTCCCCGAAGTTTCAAGATGTACAGTTTGGTCCCCGAAGTTCGAATTTAGACGGTCCAAGACAGAAAAGCCAAGCACTCAATTCAGCCATTTATTTTGGCTGAATTACTCCTCCTATAATGGCCAAATCCGTTGGTCTTTCACCATTTATGTTGGTGACTTTACTACCTCCATAATGGTCATTATTTGGCTATTATGGAGGCGTTTTCAGCGATAAACAGCCCCTCCCTCTCCTATATAAACACCCCATTACACAGTAACTCATGGTGATGGTGGAGAAAGTCAGAGGGAACAATATTGAAAAGTAGAATCTGGCACCTTTTAAGGAATAAAATACATTGACAATGAGAAGACCAGATATACAGAGTTGACAAAAGCAAACAAACTGAATTGAAATTGAAGATCTTTCAGGACTAACATAAACAATGACAATGTGAAGACTCAGAGTTGACAAAGCAAAGAAACTAATTGAATATTTCTTGTTATTTCATCGTGAGCGGATATGATGGAATTTCCAGCTAGAGCCAAGAAGTCAACCTGTAACTTTATGCACTCAGTATATTTCCTTTCACCACAATCTAATGAACATACACACATTTGGCAGAATAAAATAAAAGCAAAAGAATTAAATAAACGCATAAGAAAAAGAAGATATGTTATTCCTGAAAGACGTACTGCCGATTAGTCTACAGCAGCTATAATTGCATCAACAACTTCTTGAATGGTGCTATCCCCTCCAATGTCCTTTCTCCTGAATTTTCCCTCTGCTATTACACGTTTAACAGCGGTTTCTAAACAATCAGTAAGTGATGGAAATTCAAGATGTGTCAGCATCATTGCCAACATTTCCAGCTCAAAAATTGCATGATCAGTGCCATACCTGAGAAAGGTCACAGCCCTAAATTAAATCTCACAAGCATCCTAATACCCAGAGAGATACTATAAACATGGGCGGAGCTAGGGAGCCATAAAGGGTTCATCTCAATTCCCTTTGCCAAAAAATTAGTTAAAATTATTTTTTATATATAAATTTTTTTTATGTACATATCATGGATGTTGAATCTCTTTGGCTTCTTCATGTGTTTACTTCTTTTGAATCTGTGAAAATCCTAACTCCGCCATTGACTATAAATGATCTGTAGAATAGACAAGGACGACACAATTAATCTTTCTTCCAGCGATGAAGTTAGAACAAGTACTTACTGAAGTCACAAGGGGAGAGCATTCAAAGAAGATCATTGTTTTCGAAATAAAATCAAGGGATTACTAACTATTAGACTTAGCTATCCCATTATGAGCAAAAGGGCACTAACCAAACAGTAAACACCTCATATTGAAGTTATTTCTTACCAAAATTAATACATTCCCCTTTTCATCTATCCGATCCTGCGCCTACCATCACTTAATTCACCAAAGATTTTATTTTTGTAGTTCATTACCAATGTCATATGGTCTTTCTATAGGTGATCAGTAAGAAGTAACACAGCGAAGAAACAAATAAAATACACAGGAACTTTGTAGGGTCATTTTTTTCTACTCAAATTGTGACCAATCATACACACGGAGGAGATCATTTCCTCCTAATTCACAAAAAAAATGAAGAATATAAGTTACATACAGTGACAGTGACTCCATACTTGAAAATGTAAAATGATTAAAGTTACATACGGTGACAGTGACTAAACATACTGTAAATGGAATAGAAGAATGACAGTCAGACTTAACAACAATTATCATCAAAGAAAAACAAAGTTCCTCATCCCATTTCCTTCAGCAATGACTTCGCAAGGCTCTGGCTTTCTCCCTTAGAATAAACTTTTGTATCTTGCCTGTCGAAGTTTTTGGGAGATCTTGAAATATGACTGTTCGAGGTGCCATGTAATGAGGCAAGCTATCCCTGCAGAAGTTGATAAGTTCTTGATCACTAACACTATTAGAACCATCCTTCAACTTCACAGATGCACAAGGTGTCTGCCCCCAGTGATTATCTGGTCGTGCGACTACTGCTGTTTCAAGAACTGCTGGATGACTATACAACACCCTTTCCACCTCTACTGTGCTTATGTTTTCTCCCCCAGAAATTATAATATCTTTCAATCTGTCCTTAACTTCTATGTAGCCATCAGGATGTTTAACAGCCAAATCACCACTATGAAACCATCCACCTTTAAAAGCTTCTTCTGTTGCTTCTACATCCTTTAAATATCCACTCATTACAGTATTCCCTCTAAACATAATTTCACCTATTGTCTTACCATCTTCTGGTACTTTCTCCAATGTGAGAGGATCCATCACATCCACTCCCTCTGAACAAAGATGTTGCACACCTTGTCTTGCTTTCAACTTGTACTTCTCATTTGGTGGCAAAGAATCCCACTCAGGCTTCCACAAACAATATGTACCTGGACCTTATGTCTCTGTTAGTCCATATAAGTGATGTACTCGAAACCCGAGTTCCTCCATTTTGGAAAGGATTTGAGGAGGTGGTGGTGAACCACCTGTCATTATATTAACCTTGTGAGGAAGTGGTTTTTTGTCACTTTCAGGCGAATTCACAATCATGCTCAGAACAGTTGGTGCCCCACTCATGTGAGTGACATTGTGTTCTGCTATATTTTCAAATATGACTTTCGGAGAAACCTGTCTGAGGCAAATGCTGGTGCCACCAAGTGCTGCTAGACCCCAAGTCAGGCACCATCCGTTGCAATGAAATGTTGGAACGGTCCAAAGGTAAATAGGCCATGAACTCATCTCATGAAGCATAAATGTAGCAATTGTATTGAGATATGCACCCCTGTGATTGTAAACAACTCCTTTGGGTCGCGATGTTGTTCCAGAAGTATAGTTAAGACTAATAGGATCAAATTCACTTATCGGCCACCTTACAGTGAATTCAGTGTTCCCACTTTCCAAGAGGCTTTCGTATTCGTGAGAATTCGAATTAACAGTAGTAGGAGAAAAATTGTCCGATTCAGAGATTAGAACAAGAAGAGGTGGTATTACTTTTTCATTAGCAAGAATATCTAGTGCTCCTTGAGCAATTGGGAGCAATAGTTGATCCAAAATATGACCTTTGTTTCTGAATGTTTCAGAAGTACTGATAACATTTTTGAATCATGGCGTGTGTTTAGTGTACAAAGAACTGCTCCAGCCATTGGTACTGCAAAATGCAGCTCTTGCATTGCGTATACATTTCGGGCCAATGTTGCAACCTACAGAAATAATTTCAAATCTATGAAAATGGCAAACTAAACCATATAAATTCTCGATGTAATGAATTATCTTGGGTATAACTCAACCCCAAAAGCTAGTTTGTACGAGGATTGTCCAAGTCCATATAAGGAGTTCATGTTCCATTCCATATCCGATGTGAGACTCTTAACACTCCCCGCACGCCCAGACCTCGTTAACTGGAGCGTGAACAATATATAATTTGGGGACCCAACATCGGTGAACAAAGAATTGAATGGGTCTGGCTCTGATACCATGTAAAGAATGGATCTTGAGCCTAACTCAACCCAAAAGCTAGCTAGTAGGATAAGGATTGTCCAAGTCCATATAACGAGTCCATATTCCCCATTCATGGGACTCTTAACACTCAACTTCATTTTCACAGAGATGAACTGGTACCTATTTCTCACAATAAGGAAGGTTGATTGAGAACTGTTAAAGAAAGAGCCCATCAAACCAATATCCGAATATCCATTTAGCCTGTTGGAATTAGTACAACTATTTTCTGCTACGTTCATCATCCTATATAAAAAGACACTTAAGGCCCATAGCTAGTTTGTGTGGCTCGCGAGTCAGAGGTAGGTCTAGGATTTGAACTTAATTGGTTCAGGATGCCACTGAACCTGTCGATTATTTGAGTTACTGGTAGATTTCTTAACACATAAACAAGGTTTGAGTCAAATTAAAGTTTTGGCTTCGAAAACATAAATGCATGAAGCATTATAAGAAATAGGGCCTGAACTTCAAGCTCTAAAGTACACTATGAAACATCTATATAACTCAAATTATCTGGTTAACCAAGTTGAGCCAAGTGCCAAAAATTGCCTACCGCTATCAATAGCATTTGAAATTAGATGCAGCCAGCCTAACTAAATTACTACTAAAGTACGCCTATTTTGAATATTCTCTCTTAACTAAGGAGCAATCTCCAACAAAAGGGGAGCATATCAGATGTCAGTGAATTGTTCACCTAAAAAGAATCCAAAACAAGTAAACAAATATATGTATTTTCCTGAGTTCTTCAGTTTTCTATTTTCTATGGGACGTGTAAATTCAATCAATTCTATCTACTAGAGTTTTAAGGTTATAAGTTTCAATAAATCGATATATGTTTAACAAGAATTGAACAAATGTGTGGGATCTATTATCTACAGAAATAATATCCTTATAGGAATTTTCTCTACGATACATGATAATTATTCATTTCTATTAATCTAACAGTCTTACATCATATATGCTTTTGAGTTTAACCAAGTTTTAATAATTTAAAGATAAACAAATGACTTAAAAATTCAATATAGAATACAGAACAATATGAAGCCTAAATAATTAAAATTATTGAAAACACTATCACAATCAGGAAAGACGTGAACCTAATAATTATTGTCGTGAAACCTGAAAGAACAAGAAGATAGAGGTATTTCAACAATACTAGATAAAAAAGTGACCATACAAGTTACAATCAGTCATTCATTACTAAAGATAAAAAATGAATCCTTCATAATAGTTATATTGTATACATGCATACACATGGGCGGAGGGTACCCAAAGAGGTTCATTCTAATCCTCTTTATGGAAAAATCATATTGTATATACAAGATCAACATTATGTTTTTTTTTTATATATATATATATATATAGTAGGTATTGAATCTTCTTGGTTTTTCCGTATGTGTACGTCTTTATGCTTTGAATCTCCTTAGTTTGTTCATTTTTTTTCTTTTAATACCAAACCAAATACTCATCGTCTTTTAAGTAGGTTTAATTCAACTTTTCCAGTTCGATTCGGTTATTCTTTTCGACACCCCTAGACTTGCGGTTTAATTCAACTTTCCGGTTAGATTCGGTTATTTTTTGGGACACCCTAGACTGGTAGTCTAAGAGATTGTCAAGAACTTACTCATTTGTAAAAAGTATTTTCTACGCACTTCAAGGCTTCAATATTGGTCTTTAGCAATCTTATTTTCCAACATCAAATGGGTTAGAAGAAACTTACCACATCCCCACGAGAAATCCCGAGCTCAGACAAAGCAGAAGAAAGCTTTATGCACCTAGCATGAGTCTCTTCCCAAGTATATTTGACAGAAGGTCCATCAATGATAGAAGTTCTTCCTCTAAACACATTTGCTGCTCTCTCCAAGAAACTAATGGGAGTCAAAGGAACATTGTTTGCACAACATTTAAGCAGTCCTTCCTTGGATCGCAATGACTCGGTTTGATGATCCATTGAAACCTGGCACATGCAGTGGCGAAGCCTCTGCGTACTTAGGGGTTGAATTTGAACTGAATTGGTACTATATATAAAATTTCTTGCCAATCCTGAGTGACTCATGGTAAGTAAGAGGGAAGAATATTGATACCTTTCAGGAATAATATATATTAGCAACGTGAAGACCAAATTAGAGTTAGCTAAGCAAAGAAACTGAATTGAATATTTCTTGTTTTCTTCATCGTGATAGCAGTGGCAAGTATTATAAATAAATACTGTAGCAATTAAAGCTCAGACTTGGGCTTAACCGGATATGATGGGATTCGTAGCGATAAGTCAACCCGTAAGTTTATGTTTCGTTCACCACAAATCAAATGAGCAAACCCTTTGCATGAATAAACCTTTGAGTAACTTGCAATTTGCACTCTACTCGTATGCTTGATTTACTTCTTATTCTAATTTTTTAATAATTTCCATCGTAATCTCCTTAGTTCCTTGACAAATCTCATTCTTTTCTATTTATTTATGACGTTAAAATAAATAACTATAATTAATATTTTTCTAAAATAATTTTTATGCATAAGAAAGTAGGGCGGGTATTCTTCCCATATTTTCTTGTAGGTGTGCCTAATTTAGGTTTTAGCAATACAATTAAAAAGTATCAATATATTGATTAATGGATTCAATGATTCTAACATGTAGCTTTGATTTTCCAATATTATTCGTTATTAAAATTGTTACGGATCAGTTACTACGCAAAAAAAGCATTGACCAAACTTTAATACCCTATAAGTTTCTTCATTAATTTGTGCCTAATTTGTGGTTTTCTATTTTACCCTCAAAAACAAATAGAAAAAATGACTTTTTATGATTTTGCAAGTACTAAGGATACTAGGATGCAAATAATTAAATAAAATAGGATAAGTCGTAAATCACAAAAGAGTGCATACATTACGGGTGTGTTAACACTCAAAAATAATTTAAGTGTTTAGCCGAATTCAGTAACAGTTGAATTGCTCCATAGCCGAATTTACTCATAGCCCTCGACTACAAGAACTTCATCGGCTACTAAGGCATCTTAGCGAGTTGTTAGATAGAGGTATGATTGGGACCCACTCAGATGCAGACGCCTCAACGACCAAGTAAAAGGGTTTCCGGACCCCTAAAAGCGATAACGGCCAACAACAGCTAAAAGAAAGGGCCATTATTCGAGCAAGAATAGTAGATGGCGAGAAAATCGGTACCACCTCCCCCATAGTCGGCCATTGAACTTAGTGGGTTACTTGATGGCTGACATGGGGGGGGGGATCACGTTGTACAATTTTTTTCCTTTTTTGTACTATAAATAGATCATTCTTTATATATTCTTTATAAACACACAATCAATCAAACAATTCAATTTTTATCTATTTTTTATCCTTTACTTTTATCTTTATCATTTACTTTACTGTACTCAACTGCATTCATGTTTCTTACTTCTTAATTTACTCATACTACCGTCCTAACACTTTCTGGAGTAGTTGGGGAACCCATTACTGGAAATTAGAGTTCCGTTCCAGCCCAAAATCGCTTAAGTAAAGGAATCAATTTGTCTCTTTTCGTCAGCCGATAAAATGGCAGAGAACAGAATCCGGGGCGAGAACAAATTTGGCACGCCCAGTGGGACCATAGGTGAATTAATAGAAAAGTTTGATTCTCCAGGTCAGGATCATTCTTGGCGTATGCGCCTAAGGTCCGATAAGAAAATAAACCCCAAGTCCAGTCCACATCTTAAACAAAATCCTCTCAGGAGGAACAACGAACCAGCATCCTCCTCGGGTATACCTACATCGGTTGATACCCTTCCACTTCCTCCATCAACCCAAGATGTGGAAGAATCTAGCCAATCTGAAGGTCTAACCATAATGACCACGTCTTTTATTAGACAATAGATCGACTTGGGAATCCATGATATTATGTACCAAGTTTCTAAACAGTTGACCAACATTGTGAAGCCGATGGTACATAATGAGGTTCAGCAAGCGAGGGAGATAGAAACCAACCGAATGCACCCAGGAGAATGTTCGGCTAGTTCTGCCATCCCTCTGACGAGCGATGCTATTCAGCATGAGACCGTGACTCCCGGTGTTGTTCCTTAGCCGCATGTGCATCAGCTAGTGCCTACTCAGGTGCAGCTGGTAGTGCACCTAAAAACACAAGCCCAATCGCATGGCAACCAATACATTGTGTGGTCGCCGCCGATCCTTGGGTGGAAAAATGTGCCACTTGACTAAGCGAGTCTGTAGTATGGGCAGATCAATATGGCTCGGAGACCAGTTCAGGCTCTAGGACACTTTGGATTGCCACCCGTTATGCCGTACGTTTCTACGAACGACCCTACGATGCAGGCGAATAATGTTGGTCAGTCGAATTGGCAGTCAATGGTCCCTGGCTATGACTTAGCTCGGCTATCTAGTGACGCTGTTTATAGTGGAATACCATTCCAGCAGTCATTATCAGTACCCAATCCATACCTTCCAAGAAGCGTAAATTTTCTAAGAACGTCCGACGTCCGAGGAGAGCAACCATGGAATACTGTTCCACCTTATTCTCATGCTCCGTTAGCCGTTCCAGGAGCTCAGGTTGCAGGATTTGGTGGCCATACCCAACAACAGCAATGGGACATTACCCCACCTATTAGTAATGGCCAGCAGACCACCTACAACCTTGAAAACCCTGTCCAACAAAGTGCATAATAAAGGCCGCCAGTGCAGAACTCCTACCAGCCGAATCCAATCGAGAATCGGCAGGGGATGTCACAACTGATAAACCCAGAAATTATTGCTAATACCATGCGGAGGTACTTCGGCATCCAACTGAAACCTTTGGACAGGCCTGTTTATAAGAAGCCTTACCCTGATTGGGTAGATCGGATAGCACCTTTGCCGAGGGGCTTCAAAACACCGGAGTTTTCCATCTTCTTTGGTAATTATGGTAAATCTACTATCGACCATATTGGTAGATTTACTGCCCAATGCGGCGAGGCTGTCCAGAATGAGTATCATAAGTTGTAGTTTTTCCCTCTCTCTCTAACGGGAACAGCCTTCGTATGGTACTCCTATTTGGCTCCTGATTCCATACAGAGCTGGGCTGACATGGATGGTTGTTTCCATGATAGGTTCTATTGGCCCCAACCTCAGGTCCGTGACTGATCTAACGAATCTCAAGTAGCATGTCAATGAATCGGCTATCGATTTTATCGAGATATTCAGAAAGAAGGTTGGGAAATGCACGGTACACTTCCCCTAGTCTAAGTGTGCCGACATGATAATCAACAACATACACCCTCAGTTAAAGGAGAAGTTGGTGGGACAATTATGCTCTGACCTGAGCCAATTATCCGAAAAGGCTAGCCAAATAGAGCAGTACGTCCAGGAGAAGGAGCGGAGAAGAGCCAGCCAAATCGAGGCTTCCACTTGGTATCCATCATTGAAGCGGATGAGTCCGACTCAAAGTCAGCCGACTGCGCGGCAGACACAATGGTGGCCGAGATTATTAAGGGTAAGGTTTACTCTTGCCCAGCATTGAAATCCGTAAAAGGCAAGGAAACGAGTTCATCCGATGACATGGTCGATTACTCGTTTGACATCACGAAGGCAGATCAGATCTTTGATCATCTGCTCAAAGATAAGCAGATTCGGCTGCTTGATGGTCATATGATTTCGCCTGCCGAGGAACTCAAAGATAAGAAGTACTGCAAGTGGCATAATCCATACAGTCACTCTACTTCTAATTATGTGGTATTCAGAAAGGCGATCCAAAAGAGCATCAAAGAGGGGAGGTTCAAGCTAGCCGACAAGAGTATGGTTGAAATGTCCATGGATACCGATCATTTTCCCGTGGTACCAATATCTATGATATTTTTTGCTATACCCGATGAGTCAAAGAACACCAAAGGGAAACAGTCGATGAAAATGGTGTGGGTCCTAAAAAACCTACCGAATGGGAGAAGGACACAAGGACCTCTATGCTCAACCGGTTAGGCAACCTACATGACATTCGCAATGATAGATATCCAGCTAGGAGCAGTTTTCATGGCCGCCCTAAATACTCGAGGGATGTTGAACGAGCACTTCAGGAACAAACCATGAGGTTCGTAAGGGTCCCTATCGATGCCAGGCATAGGCCCTGGGGCATGTACGGATGCCAACTAACCGGCAGCTGAGCATGTCTCGAATAGATAAAGAACCACTCCCTAAAACCAAACATAGGGTGGTCGAGTTTAACGTAAACAAGGGTGTTTTGTCCTTACGTATCACGGCGAGAAATGAGGACCAGACGAGACCATGAGAATGATTAAACCAGCCGTCAATACAGAAGATGGGAAATGGTTTGTCAATCAAGCTCCCGGAAAGAAAGAGGCACTACCGAGAGTCGCATCCATGACTCAGAAAAGAATGATGCAACGTGCAAGGCCTTGCGTAAGAAACAAAAGACATTGCATCTAATTTCCAACACCAAGGTAGCCTAAAATCAGAAGATTCCTGAGTCTGCCATAGCCGAGGCTATCGAGCGGGCACTCGGCTCAGTTACTTCATGGGTAATGTCGCCTGAATGAGAGACGTCGGGTCAACCAGAGTTGAATGAATAGCCTACCGACAACCCGACGGAGGAATCCCAGCAAGGGAACGTGACCCAGGATGGACCTCTAACCGAGGCAATCCCACAGATCGTGCAGAAGATTCAGTCAGAGAATCCCCAGTCGGTCCTTATTTGTCTCCAGGAAATGGAAGATATGAGTTCTTGGTCAACCGAATTGGATGAATGAGGGGACTCCATCCTCGATTTATTTAGCCATGATCTGGTTAATGAGATGTGGGCAGACATTGAAATGGTCAGCCTAATCCCATGTGATTTCTGGGCAGCCGCTCCGCGCTAGATAGCCTAGAAGGTGATATTTGCGTAGAAGACGCAGAATGGGCAACAATAGTCAATACCCCGGCTAGGACACTTTGAGCACCGTATTTGGTGCACCTACAGAAGATATGATTAAACACTTCAAACCCATTTACGTTAAGGCTTACATTAACGACAAAATTATTAGTCGGGTGTTTGTCGACAATGGGGTTATGCTGAATGTAATGTCGCTGCTTACCTTGAAGGATCTTAACAAAACGAAGGAGGATCTCATCCCAACTAACATGAAAATGGCTAGCTTTATGGGAGAAGCCTAAAGCATTGGGGATTCTAGTAGCATAAATCATTGTAGGTCCTAAGACGGTCAGGTCTGCCATCTTCGTAATAGAAGGCAAGTCGTCCTACACCATTCTGCTGGGCAGGGACTGGATTCACACTAGCTGATGCCTTCCTTCTACCATGCACCAAAATCTCATCTTTTAAGAAGGAGACAAGATAGAAATTATCCCAACGGATGATAACTCATTCCGACCAGGGGTTCAGAACGTAAAGGTTGTCCTCTATTCACCCTATGTGGCTCCCATAGCCATCACGGAGCAGTATGAAGAAAGATCTTGGGAATCCTGTAATCTTACCTCGCGAGGGTTTGAAATAAAATAATTAGCCTAACCACGGCTTACCTTGGAGGATTTAAATAGTTGAGGAAACCTAACTCATACATGACTTGTGGCATCGGCTGACCGCCCTAAGTTCTGAGGCAAGGATAGCCAACACATCGCATATAGAGGACTGCAACAGAGAACCAACACTGGCAGCCGAGGATATCGAGTTGCCGATGGAACTTTAATCGCCCATAAAAAGGTCCATGCCTAGTTTTTTAGTCTCAGGATCCCTTGGAATGTATCAACTTGGGTACTGAGGAAGTCCCTCGGCTAACACATATTAGTGACTTGCTGAAGGAGGGAGATAAACAAAGCATAACGGCTCTTCTACTGCAGTATAAAGGATTGCTTCGCATTGGATTATCATGATATGTCTGGGCTGGCGTGTACTTTGGTAAAGCATAGATTGCCAATTAAAGAGGGTTTAGCACCTCAGAAACAACCGCCCAGGAGATATCACCCTCAGCTAATGCCTCAAGTTAAAGCTGAGACTGAATAACTGTTAAAGGCCGGGTTTATCAGAACAGCTAGGTATGTGGAATGGTTGGCAAACATCGTGCCAGTCAAGAAGAAGAATGGCAAGGTTCGGGTATGTATTGGTTATAGGAACCTAAACCTAGCCACTCCCAAAGATGAATATGTCATGCCTATAGCCGATATGTTAGTCGATGCGATGGCCGCTAATGGCGTGCTGACATTCATGGACGGATACTCTGGCTATAATCTGATAACAATAGCCTAGGAGGATATTCACAAGACTGCTTTTAGATGTCCATGAGCCTTGGGCATTTACGAGTGGATAGTTATGCGTTCGGTTTGAAGAACGCTGGTGCCACTTATCAGAGAGCATTGAACACCATCTTTCACGATTTGATCGGCAAGACTATGGAGGTCTACATTGATGATGTGGTGATGAGGTCCAGGGATTTCAAAGATCATTTATCCGATTTGGAACAGGCACAAAAAAGATTGAGGATTCATAATCTATAAATGAATCCAGCCAAGTGCATGTTCGGGATATCGTCTGGCAACTTCCTGGGTTTCTTGGTACACAAGAAAGGTATTAAGATAGATTATAACAAAGTCCGGGCAGTAATGGAGTCGACACCACCCAGGACAAAGAAGGAGTTACAAAGCTTGTTAGGGAAGATCAACTTCCTAAGGAGGTTCATATCTAATTCAGCTTGCAAAACGAAGGCGTTCTCACCTTTGCTTAGGCTTAAAGGGACAAAAGAGCTAGTATGTGACCCGAACAGCAAGAGGCATTCGACCAGATTAAAAAGGCCTTAGCAACGCCTCATGTGTTGATACCTCCCATGCCAGGGAAACCACAGAAAAAGTCAAGCTATTTCTAATAGCAAGGGTAATATTAGTTCAAAAACTTAAAGAAACATAGAATGCTCAATTTCGAATAAAATAGAGACAATTTAAATAGTTTTCCTTTATTTAAAATAGGAACAGGAACATAAAGAAGGAGTGATTTATTATATTCATAACAAACTCAACCAGAACTCCTGATTGTTTTTCTTTTATATGGGATTCTCAATTCTGATTCTGATTTTAGTTTCGAGCTTTTTCTCTTTGTAACAAAATAAAGGTTGAAATAACAAAACCATTCAAAAGGAAATATAACTGAAAATAAAAACCAATAATTCCTTCATATTTTGTATATACACGTGTACGAGGACGTTGAGTGTGTCTCTGACCCGAAAAAAGGTTACCAAGCAAGTCAAATTGTGTGGGTTCAGCACTAGCATTTTCTCTCATTTCCATTTTATTGCTTGGGCCTGATAAATGGTTAACTAGTTGGGTCACAGAACGGGCAATTCGCATGATGTCCCTATTTTGGGGTCGTATTTAATTTTTGCCCCTCAAATTAGTATCTTTAATCTCTATCTTTCGCCTAAAAAATGGCCGAAAATATTTCTGAGGTTGGTTTCATAACAAACTATGTCTATTCAGGAAAAAGTTATACCTTAATTCAAGCATAACTTAGAACTACACAAGTTATGCCTTAAAGCATAACTTACTGAGCTGGAGTTCGAACAGAACTACATAGCTTTTACCTTAAGGCTAGTGGCGGAGTCAGAATTTTCACTAGGGGTTTAAAATATAAAAAAGTAAACATATGAAGAAGCCAAAAGGGGGTCGACATCTACTATATATACATAAAAGATAATTTTGACCATGTATAAATAATGTTTTTTTCCGCCGGAGGGGTTCTAACCCTATGTGGCTCCGCCACTGCTTAAGGTATAATTTTTGCGAAATATTTACCTTGCGAAATTGTCTTCTTTTTTTTTTACTCTACTGGGGTTCGAACCGAATATTTCTTTACCTTGACACCCGAGGGGAGATAACTCAACTCAATAGGTAGATGCTCTAGAATCTCTAATTTCGCAAACCCACGAATAAGGGTATTTTGTCCCACAAATTTTCATTAAATGAGAAGTAGAAATAAAATTAAATACCATCGATTTGAGGGGCAAAAATTAAAGTTAAGTCTATATGAAGGACCATCCGCACAATTTTTTGTCACGGAACCCTTCGCTTGATCCAATGGAACCATGGCCCAAAGAACAAACTTTTTAAGTAGCAATTAACGTGGCGCTTTGGACATCATATATATATATATATATATATATATGAACCAATGATATGTTATAATGAACAATAATGTAATTGAGTTGGAAAAAAATATATAATTGAGAATCAATGTCTGAGATACATGTAATAACCTTTTTAATGATTTTCTATATGCATGAAATCAATATCTATACATGCCGGATGTTTCCAAAATTTGTTTGCATGCACTATAAGTATAAACAAAATGTTAAATCAAAGAGTCAATACACTTTTAATAGGCGAGCGCTTTATTCTTTCTTTAAAAATAAAGTTGTTGTAGTAAAATCTGAATTAAACTTTTGTTTACCATAGGTTGTCCAACGGGGCGGGGCGGGGAGGGTTGGGACGGCGGGCTCGACGGGTCAAGCGGCCGGGATAGGCGGGACGGAAAGATGTCCCGTCCCTTCCCACATCCCGCCGGAATAGGGGCCGGGATTTGGGAGGACGGGACGGGTCGGGTCGGGATTTGGAGTTTTTTTTTGCCACTTAATTTTAAAAAATAATATATATAAACACTTCAATAATTGAACAAGATAGTGTAATAAAAACATCACAATGCTGCTTTTTTGTGCCTCTTATATTATTTAATAGAAATATAATTTTTTTTGTAATACAATTTTAAAATTGCAACTTTATGGTGTTGTTCAAAAGTTGCAAATCACATAATAAAATTGCAATTAAAAAAATTACATAGTTAACCATACTTTTTCTAATTTCCTCACAATGTCTTGAGGATCTTTGGTTGGAATTGAAATTTGTTGATCAAATTGTTCGAGGTCATTCTTGTTCCCTTAGACAAGATTTCGTTGTAGTTGCAGTCTTCTTCTTCGTTGATCTCCGGTTGACCGCACTTTTACGCTCCGCTCGAATCCAATAACTGAATAGAACTGCAATCTCCAATGTGTCTCCCTCCAATGAATGTATGTGCTCTCCTATTTGAAATCTTCCAGCAGAAAAAGAGCTTTCAGACGTTGTTGATGACGCTGGAATGTTCAACACATCTCGGGCCATCTTTAGTAGTGTCGGAAATGTATTCTCATTCTGCCTCAAATATTTCAGCAAGTCTTCATGTCCTTCATCATTGATAATTAATTTGTACGGTACAACACTCTACAAAACACAACATCAAATTCGCTAACTTGTGAAGAAGTTGAACCACTAAATATTTTATTTCTAAGGCCTTTGAATACTAGCAGCAGAAACCACATATTTTTTATAAGGTTGCAGCGAAGTAGTAGAAGATGGTATAGAAGTCGGTTGATTATTTGCACTATGTTGTTGGTAATACATATATACTTGTTTGCATTTAGTGTGTATGCTAGACGTAACTTCTTCTTTAGTTGGTTTGTGAGTTGGTTCTTCAGTTGGGTCTTTTGGAAGTACTTCTATACAATCATAAATCATTTCTACAAGTGTTTTACAACCGTCTACTTTAATAATCGGATTTAATACAACACCAATAATATAAATAGGGGAATAGGAAAAAGTATTTTTTAAATTTTATAAACATTTTAATAGATGGAACGTAAGATGATTTTTCCATATATTCATTAAGTAACAAAAATATTAGATCTATATAAAATAACATATTTGAAATAGTAGGATAATAAATACCGAAAAAATTCTTTAGTAACTTGAAAAAATTTCTCTAGAAATCCATTAAGTTCTAAAAAAAATTCCCAATCATTATTTATAAGCATGACCCTTGGATTTTTATTATGGGCGTTAAATAATAAAGTTATATGTTATCTATAATCGTAAGCAACAAGTAGTTGCTCATACAGAGAATTTCACTTAGTCAAAACTTCTTCTAGAATTTTTTTATATGGTAATCCACAATCAATGACAAAAAATTTTAAACTCTTTGCGTCTTTATATTTTATTACCTTTAAAAATAAAATTTATAGCAAATTGTATTTTATCAAGAATGCTTTCAAAAAGTTTTAGGTCATCCTTTACAACTAAGTTATAAATATGGCACACAAATTTTATATGAAAATGATTATGAAAACATGGAGTTAATCAAACTTTTAAAAGTCTTATAGCATAATCATTACAAGTAGCATTATCTAATGTAATAGTCATAATTTTATCAATTATTCCATAATAATCACAAATTTCATTAATATTTTATGCAATAAAACTCCCATCGTGCATTATCAAGAATAACAATGGAAGGGAACTAAAGCGGATGACGATGTCATCTCGCGCTATTTGTTTGGAAATCCCGGGTCTTTGTTCGGCAGTGATCATGATGAGTCTCATAACGAGACTCTTCGTTGCTCCCGATACATTTCATGTAAACGAAAGAAAGAAAAGGATTAGGAAATGGAATATGAAAATATGTACATAAGAGAATGTAAATAAATAAGTCATGAAAAGTAATATGTTGTTAGGATTCAAGACGTAGGCAGGTGCAAAAAGAATATAGAGCAGGCCCAAAATGATAATTACCAAACTTAAAAGAATAGACCAGTTATAGGGAAGACTTGGGGGGTTCACATAAGGCCGAACAAAAAGAAAATGGATAGCAAAGACAAATCCAGTTTTGACAAGAGGAGGGAAGAACAATGCATATGGTTCAGAATTCAGAAATAAAATCAACGACCAACTCAAACACAGTAGGTAAACAACCTAGCCCACAACCATTCTCACCTCCAACAGTCATATTATCGTCAATTTTTATCACACATAATTGAGGCAAAATCATATTGAATCAATGAACATGTTCAAAATCAATGGGTGGGAAAGGAACATTTTCCTAATCTTCTCAAGGTCACACGAGGCTAATACAACAAAGACATACCTCAAAAGAAAAATAAACATGATAATATTGCTAGGATATCAAAACAAGGACAAACTGCAGCGAGTTTCTTTCTATTACACACATATAATCAATCAGAGTAAGTTGAACAAGGTCTGAGGCATTCATTAAAGACATACACATACATCCCTAATAGGCAAACTAAACGTGTTCAAGATATCCTTTACAAAAACATGGGTCATTAGGCCTAACAGGGAACCTGGTCATCCTATCAGTATATTAGGGATAGATCATTCCAAGGACACATTCATTATTCAGAGAAATTGACATGCTTACATAGGTAGATCCACAAAACATGGGAAGCAAAACATGATCCTAAGTAGGTAGTTTAGGCATATATACCCAACTTAACAGAGAATAAAAATGCATTTTTTCTGCTTCTGAATGAGGCCTGCTCAAGGCATTTTCTAAGATCTTTTCATTCATGCCTGAACAATTTCAATATCAAACTATACCCTATATACACATCCTATTACATGGAACATGGTTATAAGTTATGTGTGAGATGCAACAATGGCTATAGCTTAGCATGGCATGGGTCAGTTTCAATGGATGCACAATACTAAGGTAAATAGCATTCAGACAATTCGGTAGATAAGGCGCATACAAGAGAATTTTTTGATGTGTCGCATGCTAATAGGGGAACATTTCTCATCTGAACAGGCAAGACAAGTGTATAAACAATCCAGGAGACATATGAGATAAGGAAATTAACAAGTGATCATTTTAAGGACAACATCATAAAGGGCACGAGAACCATCTAGTCTAGAGTGGACACACAAAGTCCTACTCGTGCTATATGTTTGACACAATGATACTTACATATTTTAGGCATGAAGACCTCAAATAAACATGTAAATAAACCAACAGGTAGGGTGACATGACATTTCAAAGATGATATTTTTTATATAAAATTATCCAAACTAGGCTAGACATATATGATCCTAAAAAAACTAAACAGTACAATGAATACAACATGACTTAAACTTGTTCCAAAATAATGCAAGAGGCCAACAAATACACATTTTAACTCAGATCACTCGTTAGTCTAATAGAGTAGCTAAGAGACTTAGAAGACAGTTACATATTATCATAAAGCTACTATAGTATTAAGACATGTGAAGTCACACACACAAAGTTACAAAAAGTACACAGGTAGTTAATCAAACAAGACATTTTCAAAGGTGATAGACAATTGAAACTGGTTGTGGTACTTATTACGCGGAAATGACACATTCAATCATAATGGTCGTAGAGCATGCAAGTTTCATTCCGGGGGGGGGGGGGGGTAATCCCCATATTTCAGAAATTTCAGACATGTAAGGGAACATGAACAAAGCTTTTGTCAAGAAAACATCAAAAATAACACACCCATCACATAATGTTGCACAAGAACTCAACACAGTATGTCTGGAGCACAAGCAAATTGGCTAAACAAGGCAAATATTACAAGATTCCCATTAAACTTGTTGTGATTCCTCTAAAAGGGAGATGTACCAAGATTAAGACCAAACCAATTCCCCCAAATACCACACTTCCGTCCTTTCAAGGCATTGAGTATGAATCTATGCCTTGAATGTAACACTCAAGTAAAACATGATAACCATACTTAAATTTAAATACTCAATAAACAGAAACTGAACAAATCATACGACATGTAATACATCAAATAAAACTGAGAGGGATTACAGTCTACTGACCTTCTCCGGGCAGCGAACCGAGAAGTGTTTTGAATCGTCGACCCGCTTGGAGAAGTTTGTTGTTTATGCGATAAAAAAAAGCTTAAGTGTTTGGGGGGCTTCGTCGAACCAAAACCGAGAGTGAAAAGAGGGGATTTTTCAGTTCTTTTGGATTCAACACCTGTTTAACAAAAGGGGGGATTTTTAAACCAGAAGCCTCTGAAAAAAAAAACTTTAAGAAGACGCTAGAAAGGATCGATTTTTCTTAGTTAACAGCTTTGAAAACCAGACCTTTTTGTGTCCGAAAAATCCCCCTTTAAACACAACCCCAAGGGCTGTATTTATAGCATGGAGTTGAGACCTCAAGAAGCTGATATTTGAAATTTGAATTCCAACGAAATGAGGGGGGAAATGATGAAAATGGTCTGAATTCCTGCCTTTTCAGAGGTGATTGGAAAGAATGGGGGCGTTGGGACAGAGATGCCGCCATTACCTATTGATTTAAAGGCAAAACAAGCTTGAGACCGAGGGATATTATCGTTGCTTCCTTCTCAGAGGTTTCAATAGACCTTTACAAAAGCTTTGAAAAGCTTCGAAAGGTGTGAGGGGACGAAAAAGTGTGATAAATGACAGGACAAGGCGGCGGTGGCAGGTGAAGGGGCGATTATCCGACGGGTTAAAGGGTGTTGGTGATGGAGATGGGTCGGTTTGAAGGTGTAGCCGGTGGTTTTTGGTTCTGGTTTTTGATGATTTTGGGATTGGGGTTTTAGGTTTAAAGGGTTGGGGCGATGGGTGATGGGCTAGTCGAGTGGGCCTGGGTCTTGGGCCGCCGAGTTTGGAGATTAAGGGGAATGGGTTTGGGTATAGGGGTGTTGGGTTTGAATAAAAGGGAAAAGGGATGTTGGGCCAGTCGAGTGGGCCAACGGGTTTGGTTGGGAGTTAAAAAGGTTTTTGGCCGTCGGATTGGTTGATTGGGTTTGGCCGACTGGGCCTTTGTTTTGGGGGGGTTACGAATTTGGTTAGGGGTTTGGGCTAGTTTGTGGGAATGAAATTAGTTTGGGTAGAAATTGTTTGGGGTTAGGAAATGAAATGGGTTATGGATTTAAAAATATAAAAGGGGTTTAATATTAAAAAAGCTTTGACTAAAAAATGTAAAATTATTTAGAATATAGTATAAGATGCGATAATAATAAAACATAATATTTGTGAAATGCTTAATGCTTAATAAAAATAAAGAAATACGATGTCGTTTTTGCTAAAATAAAATAATATAGAATATTATAATAGAAACTACGATCATGATTTTAAAAGGCAAATGATTGTAGAAATACGAATAATAATAATAATAATAATAATAATAATAATAATAATAATAATAATAACATTGAGAATAATAATATATATGTATGTATATGCCTATATGTATATATATAAAAAATATTTTTTGAGGTGTCAAAAATATTTAAAATTGCAAATAAATCAAAAAAAGATGGGACAAAATTGGGTGTCAACATGCCTATCATCAATATATCTATATGCTAAAATACATTTTTCCATAGACTAATTTTGATCCATCCAATGACATGTTCCCGTTAAATAATCATTACCCTAGTACTACGACCTATGTCAGAAGTGATAGCCATTTTCATTAAAATGATACAATGTATAACGTAAATATTGTTGATATTCACTTGCAAATTTAAAAACATCCCTTCTAACAGTTGATCTAGGAAAATCATTAAAATAAGGATTACATGTTTCTCAAATATAATGAATAAAACCATGAGATGAAGGAAATGAAAAAGGCAAACCCTCCACCACAACTAATTTTTCCATATTTTCCCTATCTTTGATTTTGTCATATTTAGGACCAAAAATTCCCCCGTCGTCGGGTTAATTTGACCATGTACTTGGTCGGGGACACTATGTGAACCTTGTCCCGACTCAGATGACATTTACACACCCAATTTTTAGCCTGGTATTGATTCCACCTAGTTGTGTGCTCGCCTTGTACATGTCTCAATAAACCTCCCATCTCGTCTTGACCTTTTCGATTTTAAATTTATAAACATTTTTTAAAATTTTACATCTACTTAGTTGATTCTTTTGGTCCCTATAAAAATAATCTCATGCAGCTGATTTTAATTTTCATTATATGGGGCTTCGACTCATACTAGGGGGAATAGGAGGCATTCAAGTTTCAGTTTGAGGCTGAGACTCAGTCTGAGTCTGAGGTTGAGGTGCACTAGTGGGTGTGTCATCAAGATTATCGTCTAAATTAAAGTCTGATTCAACTACTTCATCATCTAATGGTATATCATTTTTAAAAATCGGTTCATCTATATGATGACATTTATTTCATTGATTTCACCAATAAGTAACTCAAGGGCCCTAAGTCTTTCATAGCAAACTCAGAATTGAGCAGTGTCATGATAGACTTGCGCAAAACATCAGACGAGGCAGTCAGATAATATCATCCACGTATAATAGAATATAAGTCAGGAAAGTACCACGACGATATATGAATAATGAATTATCAGACCTGCTGTGAGAAAACCCAATAGAAGAAACATAGTCTACAAATCTCTTATACCAAGCCCGTGGGGTCTACTTAAGCTCATACAAGGACTTCTTCAATAAAAAGACATGATGAGGATATTTGGGGTCTCGGAAACTCAATGGCTGATGCATGTACACGGTCTCCTTAAGATCACCATGTAAGAAAGCATTCTTCACATCTAATTGATGAATGGGCCATGCCTTTGAAAGAGCTAGACTGAGAACAGTGAGAATGGTAGCCGGTTTGGCCACCGGACTAAATGTATCACTACAATCCATGCCAACCTGCTGAGTTTTACCATCACTTACAAGATGAGCCTTATGTCTCGCAAAAGAACCATCAGAATTATCTTTATGAGTAAAAATCCACATAGACCGAATAATATTAACACCAGAAGGATGGGGCACTAACTCCCGCACCTTATTTTCAATAAGAGCATCATATTCGTCGATCATAGCCAACTTCCAATTCGGGTCATTTAATGCAGACACTGGTTATGGGGTAGGGAGATTTAAGAATATTAGAATTTAGATTAAAATGTTTTTTTGGTTTAAAAATAATATGTTAACTACGAGTGACATGTCTGTGACTCGGGGGAGAAATGGGTGGATTTTGGGAAGAACTCGGATGGGACGGGCTGGCCAGCATGGCAGTGGGCCTACTGGCACAATACGGGAAGCAGAATGCGGAACAGTGGCAGGGGCGGAACCGATTCGGGTGTGGGCTACTGGCAATAGGCCCACTAGCCGAAACTGGGACAGTGGTAGTATGTGGTAGCGGGCCAGCATGCAGTGGGCCTGCTAGCAAGTTCGGGGGTACCGGATTGGCTCATGAGGTGGTGCATAATGTACGGTGAGGCGTCATCATCTAAAAAATTATACAAACTAGGCACGAGACTACTCACTTTAGCAAAAGGAAATTGGATTTCATCAAAAATAACATGGCGACTATTTATGATTTTATTAGATGATAAATCAAAATATTTATAACCATGATGATTAGATGGATAACCCAAAAACACACAAGCGGTAGAACGGGCTTGAAGTTTGTTAATTGTAGTTGACGAAATGATGAATAACATAAACACCCAAATATCCTAATATGTGAATATGAAGAATCCTTACTGTTGACACCCAATTTTGTCCCATCTTTTATGATTTTATTTGCAATTTTTAATATTTTTGACACTTTAAAACAATTTTAAAATATAGGCATACATATGTATATATATCATTATTATTAGTATTATTTGCATTTTTTATTTGTCATTTGCATTTTTATATCACAAGCATACTTTTATCCTAATATTATATGTTAATTTTATTTTCGCAAAACGGCATTGCATTTTTATTTTTTTTATTTAAGCATCAAGCATTTCGTAAATATTATATTTTATCATATTATCATCTTTACAATTTATAAATTTTACAATGCTTTCTTTTTATGTAATAAAACCTTTTTTGTATTTTTAAACCATAACCCATTTCATTTCCCCCAAAACAACTTCTACTCAACCCAAAACAATTCCTACCCAACCCAAACTAAAACCCATTTTCGTCCAAGCCCAATCCATCACCCATTTATTTCCCCAACCCAAAATAATTCCAAACCCATCCGAAGCCCATCCGGATCGGCCCACTTCCCTTTTAACTCCCAATATCCTTTATTTCCCCCCTTTAAACCAAAACCCTACAACATCTAACTCCACAAACACAACAAAAAAGAAAACAATACGAGTTTTTACTGTCTTAACTAATACTGCACTTAGGCCGATGAAATTAAATTCGAGGCCTCGCTTTTTTTGTTTGTTTCTCTGTTTACTGTTTTAAACATCCGTGCAACGGATATTTACTTGTTTTATTTGTCTTCTTGTTTTAAACTAAATATCGCGTCTTTTTGGAATTGCTTCTCGATATCAGTTTTTACTGTTTTGGTTTAGCTTACTGTTTTTTGAATTAAATACTGCATTTAGGCCGATGAAATTAAATTCGAGGCCGCGCTTTTTTCTTCTTCTTTCGTTTCTTTCGTTTCAGTTCACTTTTTTGGCATTTAAACATCCGTGCACGGATTGTCTTACTTGATTTACTTGATTTATATAAATACGCATTTAGGCCAATGAAATTGAATTTGAGGCCACGTCCCTTCGGATATCATTTCTCAATTTCTGTTTTTCTTTTTACTGTTTTGACACCATTTTACTGATTTGAATATTATACTACATATTGGCCGATGAAAAAATATCCGTCGATTTTTTGAGGCCTCCACAGTTGTAAAGACGGAAAATAAAACTTCTAGGCAATGATGAAACTTAAATCTTTTTCACCCGAGAGACCAACATGTTCGGTAGGCAAGGCAACTAAAATGACCAACGAGTCATGTGTTCGCAGCCACGACGTGATTGGAATGATCTTTTCAAAATTTAAGTCTGAGCCCTCCGTAATCAGAACATTTATTGTTTTGGATACGGATCCGAAGTTATGTATATTCAATTGTTTCTAACCTTTTATTCTTGACAGCTTGCAAAGATAAAGTCAAAGAAGGCAAATACCCCTCGAAGATTATTTATTTTTGTTGTTGTCTTTTACTTTCTTTAATTCAGCTTTATTCCATTTTGTATTGTAATATTATTGTACTCGTGAAATTATTGAAATATTTAGAATAGGTAGAATTAGATTAATTAATAGGGTAGTCAAAACTTGAAACCCGTCTCTAGTTTATTTATTTTTAGGCTCGGTTAGTTTTAAAATCGTTAATCGTTAGTTTATTTATTTAGGCCCGTCGCCCATAATAATCACTTTGCATACATTCTTATCAATTTCCATACAAATGCATACTTATATTTTTTTAGCTTTACATGTATGTTAATGCCATACAAATGTATACTTGTACAAATGCATCATTTCATTAAATACTTGCAACATCATTTTAACTTTATATTTTTAAACATGCATTTTTCTTAGTACAATAATTAACCTGAGTTTGATCGGATAACCGCAAGTTAGCGGATCTTAAAGGATGCCTAACCCCTTCCCTTTAGGATAATAGAGAACACTTGCCTAGAATCTCATTAGTTTCGCAGACTACAAAATTGGAGTTATTTTGCAGCTTTTAGTTAACATTCAGGTGCCCTAATTCACCTTAGAATAATTAGGTGGCGACTCCTCAAGCAAACATTTTTAACCGATCCAGAGGGAATCGACGCCATCGCGTCGCGAAGCCTTCAGGTCAAAATCGGGTGCGACAGCATGGCGACCCCGCTGGGGAAGTTCAGGTTCTTAACCATAGCCAGTTCAGGTTAATTATTATTGCGCTTTATTTTGCTTCTTATTTATTCTACTGCTTCTAATTGTTTTCTTTTTGAAATTTTGTATGTTTAACTTCTTTAATTGCTATATTCTTTCATTGCTTTCCTTAAATTGGCATTCCGCTCATATTTCTTCCACTATGGAAAATTGACACTATCACACATTTCACGCGAGGTGTGTTTTTGCGCACCCGCAAATTCTTTCAAATTACCAAATTTTAGGAGAGTTGGCATATGCGTGGAGTGTCCGGACCATCCGGAGGCCGCGTAGCCTTCTCACTCGAGTAGTCCGCTCGAGAACCTTGAGTCAAGTAAGCCAAATCTTAGATAAATTTAGGATAGAGCTATACCACATTTTGTTTTAAGTCATGCATGCATACACCATAGGTGGGTCGATCCTTGGCATCGACTCCACAATTAAGAAATCCACCAAAATTGTCGACGGGTCTCGCTCCCCCAACGACCATCAGCATATTATTTGTAGCGTGATAATGATGGACTAATCCAAGCCTAATCATGACATGCCGATATTGGAAAATGTACATACATTTTGTCTTCATTTCCAACAAAAGCACTGTAGTTTGACAGGTTGGATTATTCTGTCATTATCTCTAATATTTGGCGTTTAGGCCCACCTCTGGCATAAGAGAGGCTCCATGCATGATAGGACGCATATTTAATTCCCGCACAGTTTGTTTGCTATTTTTCTTCTTTTATCTCTGTACATATTATTTAATACAATAAATACCTGCTTCAATTCTGTACATATCATACCATATAGTTTGCAACTCTGGGACAGAAATTGTGTCACTGCCCTAGGATAAAGTGTTTTTGAACATCAAGACTCGGACCTCGTGCAGCAATCAGGGGAGTTTTTGACTATACTGTCACTCTCCTACATTTTATTATTTTTTAGTGAATTTCCTCCTTTCACCCGGTGCTCTTATTTATGCAGGAAAATCGTCCTCGCGAACAGTTGGGGGCGGTCGTTCTAAAACATTATTCCTGGATATACTCCAGGAAAGAACAAAGCCAAAGGCTTTCACAAAGATGACCGGAAGATGTTTTGATTGGAAAAAGTCAGCCAACACCAGATTCAACGAGTCATCACTTTAATTTGTCTATACTTTTGTTTTGTTACATATTTGCAAATTCAGTTGATATGTTTAATTTTTGTTACATAATTTCTTTATATCATACCATTTTTTTTATAACATATCTTTACGAACTACGAATGTCTGATTCTCACCATACGATGTGATACGTAGGTAACCCTTCTCGGGTGCGACACCCCTAAAAAAAAAAAAAAAAAATCAAATCAAATCAAATCAAAAAAAAAATGATTCCGGATTATCAATTTTTTTTTTTTTTTCATTACATCCTAATGGATAATCTTTTTTTTTTTCATTACATCTTAACCTGACAAATTTTTTTTCATTGCATTCATTATATCCTGGACAGTCATTTTACTTTGCATTCGTCCCATAGTGGACAATCATTTGTTTTATACAGTTTTCACTTACTATTCTATCGTGGATAAATCTTTTTTCAATCATACATTTTTATAACCTATCTGCACGAACAACGCACACCTGATTCTCGTCAAAGATGAGATACGTAGGCAGCCCTATTTGGGTTCGGTACCCTTTATTCAAAAAAAAAAAAAAAAGTACAAAAATATTTTTAAGAATCATTGATTGACTTGGTTGATACCAACACAGTTAGGAGCGTGCATAGGAAAGAACAAGTGGAGAGAACTGACTTCGTGGTAAACCATTGATTCTTCTGGTACCTCTCATTCACGCCTGTGTTGACACTTAAAAAAAAAAAATTGCTTTGCATGCTTCCAAGATATTTACAAAGCCAACCTCATCGTTTCATATGCATTGTGTGGTGAGTTTTAGAATAAGTTCAATTGCATTGCATTGTGATCTAGAACTTGACTCGAATGTTTGTTGAGGCGAAATCCTGAGTAACACTTGGTATAGGAAAGGATCGTAGGCTTTCTTTGATCCGTTTGAGCCTTTCCAGCTTACCAAATAACATTATCCATAGTACTCCCCCTTTGAGCCTGAAGCCTATTTTTTTTTAACAACCACATATTATGCCTATACCCTTTCTGAGTGCGTACACACATTATCCCTCTCTTGGCCCGACTTCCTTGAGCGCATCAGAAATATGCAAATTGCTGAAAATGATCCGAGTTGAAGTTGCAATGTTCCCAACAGAGGAAAAGAAAACAAAACAAAAGGACGACTTCACACAAAGAGGAAGTCAAAAGCCCCGACAATATTAAAAAAAAAAGGGAAATAACTCCAAAAAGGGGAAAAAGCTCCAAAAAAAAAAACATCTGGAAAATAATAAATAAATAAAAAACTCCAAATGAAATATTCAAAAGAAGTCAGTACGAGACAAAAGGAGGGGAAAAAAAGCAAATCGGCATCAAGGCACACAAATACTAAGCACGGACATATTCCAACGCTCAAGGAAGGATTAGTCACTCCTTACTCAAATGATATCCTTTCCTTTCCCCAAGCCTACATTACAAACCAATAACAAGCCCTACATGATCCTATACAGAGGGTTCTCACATTAGTGGATACTCACATGACGGCCAAGCCTATGGTATCACAATTAAATGCATTGGACATCTTTCTGAGGGTGAGTGTACTTCTCTAGACGTCCCAAAGTTCAAAATATTGAAATACATGTGAGAAGGGGACTTTCTTTCAGTGAGGGCATTTGAAACATGAGGATGCATATGTCAAAACCTTGGCTTGAAGCAAGTGTCGATACTCAGGTATGTCTGAGGTAGCATCTGAAGCGGTAGGAATTACCCTGGAGTCAGTCTCGGTTATACAGAAAGCAATAACGGGAACCCCTAAGCACAATACTAATTGTTGGTACCAACCGAAGTCAAGACGTGATTCTGTCTTTTCCATATTTTCAAACAGAAGAAAAAAAAAACCTAGCAAAAATACTGCATCATTTTTAAACTCTAGTCACTCTTTTTTACAAAAAAAAAAAAAAATTCTAAAAAAAACCTTACAAAATCCTTTGGGCATGAACTACGTTATGACCTGATTCCTTCGGCGGGATACGTAGGCGGCCACATCAGCTTCGGTCTCATTTTTTAGAAAACCCTTACAAAATCCTTTTTGCTTCCATGAACTACGTTATGACCTGATTCCCTCGGCGGGATACGTAGGCGGTCACATCGGCTTCGGTCTCATTAAAAAAAAATCCTTACAATCCTTTTCGCTCATATGAACTACGTTATGACCTGATTCCCTCGGCGGGATACGTAGGCGGCCACATCGGCTTCGGTCCCATTTTTAGAAGACTTCACAATCCTTTTTTGCTTGCAGCGAACTACGTTATGACCTGATTTCCATTGTCGGGATACGTAGGCGGCCCATATCGTCTTCGGTCACACCATTGGAAATTTTCTTCCCTTATCTTGCACACAACGCAATACAAGCAAGCCGCCCACACAAACTAGATTTTGTCCAGTTGGAAGTTCAACATTTTCATATATAGCAGAAACTGGGGCAAAATTTAAGAGTTCACTGCAAGAATACGCCAATAGACATGGAAAAGTGCAAGGAAACTAAGTCTTCAGTCCAAACCAGTCTGAGCTTGTAAGCGTCAAGAGTCAAGGCTACAAAGTCAACGCGAATCAACCGCCCCTGCCCCCCAAACTCACAAATTTCTTTGAGTGCAGGTCTTCAGGTTGACAAAGGCAGGGAAGCCACAACATGTATGTTTAATTTGACAAAGAACCTCCGCATCGCAGCTCACCACGAGGATCACTTTCCTGTTTTGCGACTGTACAAAGACGTCATTATGTCCATCCGAAGAATGGTATTTCGACTTACCGGGTCACGTTCTCATCTACTATGATATTTTAATTTTAATTTCAGTCAGGCGCCCACCTCCTAATGCGGGTATTCATTTTCAGTCAGGCGCTCACCTCCTAATGCGGGTATTTCAATTTCAGTCAGGCGCCCACCTTCCATTGCGGGTATTTCAATTTCAGTCAGGCACCCACCTCATAATGCGGGTATTTCAATTTCTGTCAGGCACCCACATCCTAATGCGGGTATTTCATTTTCAGTCAGGCGCCCACCTCATAATGCGGGTATTTAAATTTCAGTCAGGCGCCCACCTCCTAATGCGGGTATTTCAATTTCAGTCAGGCGCCCACCTCCTAATGCGGGTATTTTAAATTTCTGTCAGGCGCCCACCTCCTAATGCGGGTATTTCAATTTCAGTCAGGCGCCCACCTCCTAATGCGGGTATTTCATTTTCAGTCAGGCGCCCACCTCCTAATGCGGGTATTTAAATTTCAGTCAGGCGCCCACCTCCTAATGCGGGTATTTCAATTTCTGTCAGGCGCCCACCTCCTAATGCGGGTATTTCAATTTCTGTCAGGCGCCCACCTCCTAATGCGGGTATTTCAATTTCTGTCAGGCGCCCACCTTCTAATGCGGGTATTTTAATTTCAATCGCGCCTATGCAACGGCGCCATCTGCATAACGTCTATGCTACATCATCATCTACATTGGGAAATACTTCGAACATCGTTCAGCCCTTTCCCCAGTATCTCGCCACATCTGCAACCAGTGTCATCATAAGTCGACACTGAGGCATTGTTTCTTGAATCTGCACCATCTTTTACAACTTCTCTCCCCCTCGGGATTCTATTTCTTACCATGCATCTCCAATCTTCCCTCGAGTCCCGATGATTAGGAAAAAATTGGCTACTCAGTCAACTTCTTTGTCCGAAAACTCTTTTATCGTCTCCGGCCAAAGAGGGGCATCTGTTGACACCCAATTTTGTCCCATCTTTTATGATTTTATTTGCAATTTTTAATATTTTTGACACTTTAAAACAATTTTAAAATATAGGCATACATATGTATATATATCATTATTATTAGTATTATTTGCATTTTTTATTTGTCATTTGCATTTTTATATCACAAGCATACTTTTATCCTAATATTATATGTTATTTTTATTTTCGCAAAACGGCATTGCATTTTTATTTTTTTTATTTAAGCATCAAGCATTTCGTAAATATTATATTTTATCATATTATCATCTTTACAATTTATAAATTTTACAAAGCTTTCTTTTTATGTAATAAAACCCTTTTTATATTTTTAAACCATAACCCATTTCATTTCCCCCAAAACAACTTCTACTCAACCCAAAACAATTCCTACCCAACCCAAACTAAAACCCATTTTCGTCCAAGCCCAATCCATCACCCATTTATTTCCCCAACCCAAAATAATTCCAAACCCATCCGAAGCCCATCCGGATCGGCCCACTTCCCTTTTAACTCCCAATATCCTTTATTGCCACCCTTTAAACCAAAACCCTACAACATCTAACTCCACAAACACAACAAAAAAGAAAACAACTCTCACTCTGCCTTTTTTTCACTTCCTCACCGCGCACACCCCCATACCCCCCATACCGGCGACCCCACATCGCCGGTCACCTCGCCGCACACACCCCCACACCCCGGTCACCTCGCCGCACAAACCCCCACACTCCTAACACCCGCCGCCGCACACACCACCACCCTAACACCACGACGCCGACACCACCCTAACAACACTACGCCGCACCCATCACTTCACCCATACCTACCCCCCAAAAATCCGAAACCCATCTATAAATACCCCATTTTCGTTCACTGTTTTGGGGGGTCGGTTTTGTGGATTTTTTGCCCGAAAATAGGGAGTTTTGGTCGGAGCTTATGTCGGAAATCGGGTATTATTTTGCCATTTTTGCTCACTGTCGGGTCGGGTCGAGTCGGGTCAACCCGATTTAGGTAAGTTTTCCATATTTTTATGCTTTTATATCTCCTTGTCGGTTATCCGAAGATTTGGAAAAAAAAAGTTGTTCCGGGTCGGGTCACTGACCCGTTTCGGGTCGACCCGGTTCGGTTAAATTCCGATTTTTGTTGTGTTTATAGTGTTGTTGGTTACCTGAAATTTTGGAAAGAATTTGATTCGGATTGAAGTATCCGATTCGGGTTGGGTCACTTGTTCGGGTCGGTCGATTCGACCGGTTCGAATGAATTTCCGATTTTTTGTTTTAATATCTTGTTGTTTATTATCTGAAAAATATAAAAAATATTTGAATCCGGGTCGGGTCAACCCGAAATCCGGACGATCACCGTTCGGATCCGGTCGGGTCAAATTTCGAATTCGGGTCGGACATTTTTGCGAATCTAATCGCTGTTTTTTTTTTGGCATTTAAACATCCGTGCAACGGATATTTTGTTGTTTTACTGTTTTGAATTAAATACTACACTTAGGCCGATGAAATTAAATTCGAGGCCGCGCTTTTTTTGTGTTTCTGTTTACTGTTTTTTTTAAACATCCGTGCGACGGATATCTTTCTGTTCTTCTGTTTTATTGTCTTAACTAATACTGCACTTAGGCCGATGAAATTAAATTCGATGCCTCGCTTTTTTTGTTTGTTTCTCTGTTTACTGTTTTAAACATCCGTGCAACGGATATTTACTGTTTTACTGTCTTACTGTTTTAAACTAAATATCGCGTCTTTTTGGAATTGCTTCTCGATTTCAGTTTTTACTGTTTTGGTTTAGCTTATTGTTTTTTGAATTAAATACTGCATTTAGGCCGATGAAATTAAATTCGAGGCCGCGCTTTTTTCTTCTTCTTTTGTTTCTGTTTCAGTTCACTTTTTTGGCATTTAAACATCCGTGCACGGATTGTCTTACTGATTTACTGATTTATATAAATACGCATTTAGGCCAATGAAATTGAATTTGAGGCCACGTCCCTTCGGATATCATTTCTCAATTTCTTTTTTTCTTTTCTTGTTTTGTGACACCATTTTACTTGATTTGAATATTATACTACATATTGGCCGATGAAAAAATATCCGTCGATTTTTTGAGGCCTCCACAGTTGTAAAGACGGAAAATAAAACTTCTAGGCAATGATGAAACTTAAATCTTTTTCACCCGAGAGACCAACATGTTCGGTAGGCAAGGCAACTAAAATGACCAACGAGTCATGTGTTCGCGACCACGACGTGATTGGAATGATCTTTTCAAAATTTAAGTCCGAGCCCTCCGTAATCGAACATTTATTGTTTTGGATACGGATCCGAAGTTATGTATATTCAATTGTTTCTAACCTTTTATTCTTGACAGCTTGCAAAGATAAAGTCAAAGAAGGCAAATACCCCTCGAAGATTATTTATTTTTGTTGTTGTCTTTTACTTTCTTTAATTCACTTTATTCCATTTTGTATTGTAATATTATTGTACTCGTGAAATTATTGAAATATTTAGAATAGGTAGAATTAGATTAATTAATAGGGTAGTCAAAACTTGAAACCCGTCGCTAGTTTATTTATTTTTAGGCTCGGTTAGTTTTAAAATCGTTAATCGTTAGTTTATTTATTTAGGCCCGTCGCCCATAATAATCACTTTGCATACATTCTTATCAATTTCCATACAAATGCATACTTATATTTTTTTAGCTTTACATGTATGTTAATGCCATACAAATGTATACTTGTACAAATGCATCATTTCATTAAATACTTGCAACATCATTTTAACTTTATATTTTTAAACATGCATTTTTCTTAGTACAATAATTAACCTGAGTTTGATCGGATAACCGCAAGTTAGCGGATCTTAAAGGATGCCTAACCCCTTCCCTTTAGGATAATGAAGAACACTTACCTAGAATTTCATTAGTTTCGCAGACTACAAAATTGGAGTTATTTTGCAGCTTTTAGTTAACATTTAGGTGCCCTAATTCACCTTAGAATAATTAGGTGGCGACTCCTCAAGCAAGCATTTTTAACCGATCCAGAGGGAATCGACGCCATCGCGTCGCGAAGCCTTCATGTCAAAATCGGGTGCGACACTTACTATAGAGTATTTTTAGAGGGGGTGAATATGCCAACCCTTTGGTAGAAAGTATGTTAAGGAGATAAGTAGTCATTTGTAGAGCATGATGTCAAAAGGAAGGGGTACGGAAGCATGGACTAATAAAGTACGGACAATGTTATTAATGATATGATTTTTTCGTTCGGCTTTCCCATTTTGTGAAGACGTATGAGGATAAGAGAAACGAAAAAATATGACATTAGCATCACAAAAATCCCGAAACAACCCATTATCATATTCTTTGCCATTATCACATTGAATATTTTTTATTTTTCGTTCGAATTGGGTATGGATGAATGCTTTAAATTTGAAGAAGGTGGAAAAACTTGAGATTTTTTCTCTAACGGAAATGTCCATAAAAAATTAGAATAATCATCCAAAAATAGAACATAATAACGCTGGCCTACAGACCTGAGAACGGGAGAAGTCCATAAATCGCTATGAATAATATCAAAAGACATCAAAATGTGAGAAGTAGAGGCTACAAATGGTAATGTAACATGTTTTTCTAAAGGACATGAATGACAAATTGAAGTACTACGCGTACCCTTACAAGAAATAAAATTGTTTTTATGCAAAGAAGAAACAATGGACGACCCAGGGTGACCCAAACGTGCATACCACAAGGAATGAGCAAGAGCTGCAAATGTTGATGGCATGGCTTGACTTGTGAACCTGGTGGAGGGCGTGATTGGATAAAGATCTCCCCGACTATTGCATCTCATGTGAGGTATCCCCATTTTGAAATCCTTCACAGAAAATCCAAAAGGATAAAAAAATAACAGAAACCCAATTATTAGTGGTGAATTTTCGGACAGACATCAAATTCTTAATTAAGTTAGGGGCATGAAGGGTATTTTTCAAAATAGGTGGTGGATGGGGGAGACAAAGTTGTATGACTGTAACCATGAATCAGAATGGAGTTGCCATTACCAACAATAATATCATTTTTTTGCTCAAATTGAAATAAGACGGAAGAGCTTGGTCGGACGTCATGTGAGAAGTGGCGTCGGTGTCCATGTACCAATTTGGGTCAAGAGGATTCAATCCAAGTGTATGCATGGCGGCCTCAATATCTATAGGTGTCGGGATCGGATTTGGGCCCGTAGCATGGAAAGCCTGCGGGGGCCAAGGCCCAAGCAGGACTCATTGTTGTCCCGATCCAGTATCGTTCTTGAACCCACTGGATGGGTTTGAAAGATTAGGCCTGAACTGCTATTGGGCGGCCCACTGGCCAGGATACGGTGAGGCTTGTTGACACCCAATTTTGTCCCATCTTTTTCAATTTATTTACAATTTTAAATATTTTTGATACCTCAAAAAAAAAAAATATATATATATATATATATATATATATACATATAGACATATATATACATATATATTATTATTCTCAATATTATTATTATTATTATTATTATTATTATTATTCGTATTTCTACAACCATTTGCGTTTTTAAATCATGATCTTAGTTGCTATTCTAATATTCTATATTATTTTTGTTTTAGCAAAACAACATCATTTTTTTTATTTTTAATTAAGCATTAAGCATTTCCCAAATATTATATTTTATTATTATCACATCTTATACTATATTCTAAATAATTTACATTTTTTTTATTCAAAATATTTTTTTAATATTAAACCCCTTTTATATTTTTAGATCCATAACCCATTTTATTTCCCAACCCAAAATAATTTCTACCCAAAACATTCTATCAACCCCAAAAATCCATCTACAAATTAACCCCTATTTTCGGCCCAACTTACCAAGCCTAAATCAAACCCATTTCACCCCAAACCGTGGCCCAAAAAACTAATTCGTCCAGCCCATTCGACCAACCCATTTATCCCTTATACAACCCATAAAAGTCCCAAATTGAATCGGCCCAAAAACCCAACCAAAACCCAAATCCCCCCCATCGTCCAACCCGATTCCCACCAGCCCAATCCCCAAACTCGTCGACCCAAGCCCAAACCCACACCTCTTATACCCACCAACCCTCAACCAAACAAACCCTAAACATATTCCCCTCTCGAATCGCCGCACACCCCTACCCCTACGTCGCCGCACCCTACGCCTGACACCACCAGTCGCCGACCCCATCACCTCTCACCAACCCATGCCTCAAGAAGTCGTCCCCATACCTAATACCCAAAAAGTCAAACGACCCTCTCAAAAAACTAGCAGCCTTTCACACCGTCGCCCCCTTCGGACCGCCGACAAACACCCTCACCATACCACTGCCACCATGTCCCCTTGATCGTCGAGCCCGCACATCGCACAGTCCCATTTTCCCATTTTTCGCAAAACCCCGAGCTTTGAATAGCTCGTCCAAGTCAAATCGACAGGCGAAGCACATGCCGCGGTCGATCCCCAGAATACCTTCAAGGATTCGGTGGGTAAGAACATGAACCCGTACCCCTTCATTATCGTCTCGGTTTTTGATGAAAAAAAACCCGTCACATTTCAATCTTGGGTTTGAATTCGAATTTCAAACTTTAGCCATTAGGGTCTCAATTGGTGCTATAAATAGAACCCTTTGTGGGTTGTTAAAGGGAGGGATTTTCAGACATAAAAAGGGACCTTTTTTTCATTCGGGAGGTCACTGGGAACAAGTTTCGATTCCGAAAAAATCTCTTTCTGTTACCCTCGTTTAAGCTTTTGTTCTTTCTCATCGCATAAACAAAATTTCTCCGAGCGGGGTCGACGATTCAAAACGACGCCTCGGTTCGCTGCTCGGAGAAGGTCAGTAAACACAAACCCTATTGATTTTCTATGTGATTAGCTTAGTATAATTTACATTATGTGTTTGCGTGTTGATTAAGCATGTTTAATTATTGTTTGAGCATGCTAGTTAATTATTATGTATGTTTTGTTAAATTAGCCACTGCCTGGGATCATTAGGTTATCTATTAAGCATGTTTGGTTATAATGGTTACTGCTTGTGTTCATTAACCAATTATTAGTGTGTTAACTACAATTTGTTTTTAACCATTTCTTGATTGTTTGGTTCATATGATGTTGGTTTGAGAAGCATGTTTGACCTCTTAAAGACTCTGTTTAGCCAATCCATGTCCCTGTGTCCTTGCTATGCCATTCAACATCAATTTTAAGTTAAGAACATGTTGTTAGGAGAAATCAATGTTTGTATAATGTGTATGTTGGCCTCTGGACATCTTACTTGGCTTGAATATGTTTAAAATGCTCATAATATGTCACCTAGTCTCTGTTTGGTTAAATAATAATCTAAATGGTTGATGCTTGATTTAGGTTAGTCTGTTTAATCCAAGGATAACCAAGACTGTGCCATATTGCTTACCTTACCACACTTGTCTACATATCCCTAAATGCTCTAGTTGTCCTCCCCTGCTCCTAACATAATTTCAGTAGCTGCTAGATTCCTTCATGTAAGTCCTGTTTGTCCATAGAATGATTACTTGTGTCTGTTCCTAGCCATCTTAGTTCAAGATATTATATATCTACTGGCTCTTACATGTCTAGGTCATCATGCTAAATCTTGAATATTCAGTTATGTTTAGTTGAAAATGAAGTATCAGAAATTGCATGTTTGTCTGTTTGTCTTGTCTATTACTATTTTTTTAAGGATGCATTGAGATATTAGAAAGCTTGTGGTGCTATATGTATGTCATGTATATGATATATTGAGTGTTGGTTTAGGATGCGTATGTGATATACATAAGGATATACATGTTGTGCATGAAGTATATTCGATATATCGAGTGTATATTCCTGATATATCTTCTTTGTATATCATTTGAAACTTTCAAATGCATCGTTTGGTCTAGCCCATTTCTGTTAGCCTTTTCTATTCTCTTTCTTCATGATTGAGTATTGGACCTAGCCCAATTGTTCGATTTCTCTTCTCTTCCTTGTGTACTGTTTTTAAGTTTGGGCCAGTTAATTTGTTTCGAATAAAATTTCTGTTGTTGTGGGCTTGTATGTTTATGAATCTTATTCTGCGTAAATAGGCCTATTGTGTACCTTGATTTGCCTTCGTCATTTGCCTGAATTATGTAGGATAGCCTTGTATTTGTTATCTTCTGTTCGATATTTGGATCTGCTTACAGTCTGCCTCCAATTTGTTTTTTGTTTAAATGTAATCGTGATGACGTATTTCAGAGTATGCAAAGCGTACATGTTTTGGTATACACCAGTTGTATACCGAAGTCATACACCTTTGTATACTCCCAAGTACATCATACATATATATTCCCTGGCTTTAAACGACCGAATTTGTATTTAGAAGAAGACTTCTGAAATGGGCCTGAATGTGTATTTAGTTTGGGTTTATTACTGTATGTTCTTTGGAATTTGAGAATAGTTACTTGGGTCTCCCTTTTTATCTTCCGCATGTTGCATGTTCCGTCAAGCCCAGCTTTAAGTTAAAGTGTTTTTGGGCCAATATTTCTTGGGATTTGTTTGGTCTGCTTAAGTAAAAAATAACGTTGATCCCGTGAACTATTTGAGTCGTTGGGCCTGAGGACCCAACAACATATTATCTTTCATGAATTATTTATTTACATTTTTCATATGTATATATTTTCATGTTTCGTTTACTAATCCTTTTCTTTTCTTTCATTTACATGAAATGCACCGGGAGCAACGAAGAGTCTCGTTATGAGACTCATCATGGCTAGTGTCAAACGAAGACGTGCATCCACATTCCTTGCATTCTCCAACCTCGGGATTTCAAAACAAATAGGGCTAGATGACATCGTCATCCGCCTTAGTTCCCCTTTTATTATTACTCTTTAATTCCGTTATTTCTATTTTTTGGGCATGTAATAATTATTTAATGTTTGTGTGATTGTTAGGATATTTAGAATAATTAGGCCACGAATGGATAATTAATAGGTAGTTTAAAACCCGTCGCTAGTTTATTTATTTGTAGGTTCGGTTAGTGCAAAAAATAGAAATCATTCGCTAGTTCATTTATTTTTAGGCTCGTCGTGCATATTCAAGATTTTTAAAACAACTTTGGTCATCTTTTATTCGCATTATTAATTATACAAAAGTTTATCTTTTTTGCATTTTGCAACTCAAAATGATTTCCAAAAAATACTTCTTTGGCATTATAAATAATTTACTTTTCTCCTTATTATTGTCACAAATGCATACTTTTTTGACTTTACATGTATCTTTCTTTTATACCATGCAAATGCATACATGTACAAAATGCATCCCTTTCATTAATTATTTGCAAATACCTTTTTAACTTTATACTTTAAACATGCATTTTTCTTAGTATAATATTAACCTGAGTTTGACCGGATAACCGCAAGTTAGTGGATCTTAAAGGATGCCTAACCCCTTCCCTTTAGGATAATAAAGAACCCTTACCTAGAATCTCATTAGTTTCGTAGACCATTAAAATCGGAGTTTACATTGCAACATTTAGTTAACATTTAGGTGCCCTAATTCACCTTAGAATAATTAGGTGGCGACTCCTCAAGCAAGTATTTTTATCCAATCCAGAAGGAATCGACGCCAATCGCGTCGCGAAGCCCGCGGGTTAAAAACGGGCGCGACAAGGCTGGAAAATAGGGATTGTTGGGCCAATGACCACTGGCCCTGCCCCACTGCTAGGGGGCCCATGGCTCAGACCAGTTGGCCTGCGAGCCCACTGCCACCGTGCCGAGGCCCACCGCCACTGTTTTGGCCTCCCTCACCATAATCGGTACCACCACGATTGCCACCGCGATTTTTGCCATTACTTTTCCGATTCTTTTTGCTGCCACCGGAAGGACGATTTTGGCCTGAATTGTCAATAAAACTATGAGAATTATCGGATGAAGTCATCATCACCACGGGACTTGCGCCGGTAGCCGCCTTTTTTGCCAAGTCGGCTTCTTCTAACGTGAGCATCGAACGGGTTTGATAAAAAAGTGGAAGTGGGTTACTTTGATGGAGGAGAGTCCCAACGCCATTATAGGCCTCAGACAGGCCACAACCATTTGTAGGACAAGACAATTATTGGTAATAGGTGCCCCAACGTTACAGAGTTGGTCCGCCAATTCCTTGAGCCGTTTACAATAAGCAGAAACATTCGGGAAATCGTCCATGCTGACTTGTGAAAATTCTTGCTCAAGGGTGACAACTCGGGAATGTTGGTTATCCTGAAATATATCACGCAATCTATTCCAGGTAGCCATAGCCGTAGTGTCCGGCTCAATGATCGTCTATAAAAGGTCGGTAGAAATAGTGGAATAAATCCACTGAAGGATGATAGCATCAAGAGTAATCCATAACTGAGGATCCTCCACGGGAGTAGGGGTAGCGGGAGGAATTATGTGATGGAGGACTTGATGTGAGATTTTGTGAATTTTGAACAACTCTGCCCACGTCGCATACTGGACGTTTTCTATCTCAAGAATAATAGGGATGTGGTTCTTGATGTTGGAAATAGTAAGGGCAGGATGAAATACGTTCTTAGACATAATGAAAGAACAAGAGAGGAAGTAGGAATTTGGAGAAATTTGGGAAAAGAAGATAGACGAAAGGCACGGAACCCGAGATGGCGGCTCGGAACCCGAGATGGCGGCTCGGAAACCGAGGAAGAAAACAGAGGTATGAAAAATCTAGACTGCTGATACCATGAAAGAAATAATCCCTTGATTATTTTCATTAATGAATGAGTATATATACAATTTACAATTTCATAATATGGAAAATCCTATTCCTATTCTACTCCAAAACCCTATTCTATTTGTACAAAAATTATATAATTATGGTAAGTGTATAATGCTAATTAAATACAATAATATATTACCTAAATATACAAGTATACACGGAATAGATTTTCCTTGTATTTCCGTGATATACACCGTATACACAAGGCAGTGTATATCACGGTATATTTATCAGACTCCCTGTGCTTTCTTTTTTTCTTTTATTTTTATCTACTATTTTATGATTCCATGTATTTTAGGCAAATACAACATTAAAAAAAACGTATCTCATTTATCTTTCTAGTCTAGATCTAGAATAGTCATTTCTTCCTATTGCTTTCTTTTTAAAATAAACTAGACACAGTAATAAATAAGGTGAAAAAGTTTTTGGCCAAGTTTTTTTTTTTTCAAGTTTTAAATTTGTTTTGCTTATAAATTTATTAACAAAAAAAAAGGTGCGCTGTTCCCTTTTTACTATGTCACAAAATAAATAAAACATTCTTCTATTTGATAACCATTTAAAATTTGCATTCTAATTTTACTTTAAATGACATGAATTGTTTGAATTCACTTGATATATAAGTTCATTCTCTTTCCAGAAGAAAGAAATGAAAGGCATCTACCAAACTCTAACCACCATTCATTTATTATTGGTAGGAAGGACAATTTTGATATTTAATTTGTGGAGTATATATTAATCATATATCTATCAATTTTTTTTTTTTTTAAACTCTGATATTTTTCATTTATTTCAAGTTTGTTCTTGAAATTGACCTATCATTTTCTTCTATGAAACGGATCTTCGTAATCACTCTCACAATTCATTTCCCTTTCGAATGAAAAGAGAAAATAAAAACTTTTAAAAAAAAATTGTTTTGTTGTGTAACGGGCCATAGTAACAAAATTGATTAGAAATTGTAGTTTGACGTGATAGAGAAATGATAGGGCTGCTTTCTGTCAATTTGTGAATTCAATAATGTCTCTTCCAAGCCATTGTCATACTGCAGTATTAGGGAACAATAACTAACTGACAAAGAAAAGGGCTTTGGATTAGTTACGTGATAATATTTTTTTTTTTTTTTTTTTTTTTTTTGATAATCCAGGGTCTTTAGGGTGCTTTTTACCGACTTTCACTTCACCTATTACATCACAAGCAAATCCCAGAGGGCTCCTGGAGGTGATGGGACCGGTCCTTCAACAACTATCACCAGGTAAATCGCGGGATATGCTCACATGGTCGGTTTTACGGCGTCCAACGGATCAATGAGACAAAGTCAACCCCCCACAAGCCCCATCCCGAACCTTGGCCGGAGCGCCTTATAGCGAACTTTGCCACCGGACTATGCCCCGAGGACTAAACCCGTAGGGTAAACTTTTTAAAGTGCCGCCCACCGCATTACGGCCCATACCCCGTATCCGCCCGGCCCTACGGATTATATACACCGCTTACGCGTATGGAGGGATTTTTTTGAACTTGCGACCACTCTCGCCGATCGAGGCTCGAACACGGAACCTCGACAACAATACCCTAATGTATTGGCCACTGGGCCAAACACTTTGGATTGATAATGTTTCTTGAAGTGATTATACTTCGTTGAAGATCTATTGGAGTAAAAGTTTACAACATGTTAATTAAATATTATTCCTTTGTTTCATTTTATATGAACTTATTTAACTGATAATAAAATTTAAAAATACCAAAGAACTTCCAAAACTTAAATTTTTAAACACCTAATTTTAAGATTAAAAAAATAATTTATTTTAAAATATGAAAATGTCATTTATTTTTAAATAGATAAAAATAAAGTAGTGTAACATAAAAGAAATGTTGCACCCAAGAGCGTTGTTTAGTGGTCAATGAAATGGTTTGAGCACCATGAAAGTCTTAGTTCTTGTTTGGACATTAGTTGAAATCATGATATAAAATCAGGATGATTTAAAGTTAAAGTTTTGTTTTATATGAATTTAAGTTTTTAAATTGTATTTTTCTCATAAACATAAAAAAAATCACAAGTTGTGAAAACCATCAAAACTTCCACAATTCTTATATAATCTTACCAAATGAGCAAATCTTAGTGTATAACAAAGTTAATACGCTACTAGAAGACCTTTCTAAAAAAATACAACCTCTATTGATCGAAGTTTAGTTCAATAAAAAGAAAAGTTGAACATGAGTTGTAGAAGTAAATTTAGTTGGTAAATGGTTGGTAAGAGTAAATTTTGTTATAAATGTACTACCATCTTGTAATTTTTTTTTTTTTTTTGTATTTGATATAAATTGTTGGTAAACATGGTTGATAAATATATCTATCAACTTATGAATTTTTTTTAAAAAAATATAAACTTATGGGTCAAGTTCTATATTTAAGAAAATTTTAAATCATGATATGAAATTGAAGTTGATTTCTTTTGCAAATTTCATAAACAAACAGTGATTTGAAATTAAAATATGAAATCATGATTTCATATCGCATGACCAAACACCTACTTAATTCAAACTCTAGTGGAGACAAAAAATACTACTATTTCTTCGTATTTGTCCTAGCCTTAGTGGATAGAGTTACCTGATACTTATTGTTGGTGGGATGTGACACGTATTTTGTGAAATTAGTCGAGGGACGCGCAAGCTAACATGGAGTCATGGACATCATGATTATATATAAAAACAAAGTACAATAAAAAAAAATTGAGTACTTTGTTTTTATATCCTAACCTCGATCACTATATTTTCTTTTCCGATTTATGTAACACTTTTTTCTTTTTAATCAGCTCTAAAAGAATGCTATTTTTCTATATTCAATAACAAGTTAACTTTAAATTTTCTATTTTACTCTTAATGAGATATAATTTACAGTTACACAAATATCTATAGTTTTTTTTTTCGATTACAAGTTTTTTAAAACTTTTTTTCCTTAAATTTGTGTTTAGTTAAATATCTTTCACATAACTTAAGACGAAAGGAGTAGGGGTGTTCATGGGTCGGTTTTTGGTAAAAATAAAAACCAAATCAATTTAGTCATTTTTTTAATTATTAAAACCAAACCAAATCAAACTAAATATAATACATAAACATCGGTTTGATTGTTGTCGGTTTGATTCAGTTTTTCAATTTTCAAGAAACTTAATGGTATTTCTCTCTTTCATTTTTTTAGGAAAGACTTTTCATTTTTTTTCCAACTTATAATTTGTTATTATTACATTTTTATTGTGGGAGTTATAATTTCTTGAATTATGGAGAAAATATCTTAAGATCTATAGCTTTAATCAAGTGAATAAAGTTTATACAACAACAACAACATTTCTAGGTAATCCCACAAGTGGGGTCTAGGGAGGGTAGAGTGTACGCAGACCTCACCTCTACCTTGGGAGGTAGAGATGTTGTTTTCGATAGACCCTCGGCTCAAGAGAAAGCATATCAAAAAGGAAATAATGAGAGCAAACTATAGAAAGCAAGACAAAACATTTCAAAAAAAGACAAGGAACATCAAATAATAATAAAATCAAAGGACGAGAACTACAACAAACATACTATGAATACTAGTAAGGAAGGATATGTGAGACAACGTCCAACTACCTACTAACCTTCTACCCTAATCCGTGCCCTCCGCACCCTTCTATCTAAGATCATGTCTTCGATGATATGTAATTGTGTCATGTCGTATCTAATCATCTCACTCCAATACTTCTTCGGCCTACCTCTGTCTCTCCTGAAGCCATCCATAACCAACCTCTCACATCTCTGCACTAGGGCATCCACACATCTCCTCTTCACATGTCCAAACCATCTTAACCTCATTTCTCGCATCTTGTCCTCCATCGAGGCAACTCCCAACTTATCATGGATCTCTTCATTCCTAATCCTATCTCTCATCGTATGCCCACACATTCACCGTAACTTTCTCATTTCCGCAACTTTTATCTTATGAACGTGAGTTTTCTTAACTTCACAACTGTTACATCCCGTACTTCTGTACGGGGGATTCGTCATGAGTAAGTTGACCTAAGTACAAGGAAGAGATCAATTTGAGAATTAAATAAAAGCAATCATATTATACTTTAAGGAGTTACAAAATGTTTGAGAAATGTAAGTACGGATGAGTTGTGGGACCATATGAGGATACGTAAGACTCATTATTAAGTATTGGGAGTGTATCTAAAGGTTTTGGTATCAAGCAAATCGAAGAAATTTAGTTCGTCGATACTCGGAGAAAGGTAGACAAAATTCTAGACAAGATTTTGGCCCAACTTGCGGGAGGTATATTTTCTAGTATATAAGGAGTTATGGGATGCACAACCTATCTAAGTTTAAGTTCGAGAGTCTTATTTATAATACAATAGACGGTTCACCAATCTGAGAAGTACGGTGAAATGTACGGCCCGTACAAAATTGTACGATCCGTACAAAATATACGACCCATACTTTTGGCGTACATTTTGGCAGTGGCAACTTTTTCAGCT
This sequence comes from Anisodus tanguticus, assembly GCA_034509755.1. Lineage (NCBI taxonomy): Eukaryota > Viridiplantae > Streptophyta > Magnoliopsida > Solanales > Solanaceae > Anisodus > Anisodus tanguticus. The sequence goes on from CM067544.1 coordinate 14,907,853, forward strand.
TCTATATAAGCCTTTTGCTCGACCAAAACTTCATTTTTTTCTCATCTCCCAAACCCTAGTGACTCTTAAAACATTTCTTAAGACCTTCCAATGATCCCAAGCTAGAATCAAGGATAAATTACGTAAGTTTGACGTAGAGAATCCTGTAAACACCATTAGATCATCTTCTTCCTTGTTGCGATGATTTTAGAGAATCCTTGGTGATGAAGTAAGCTGAGAATTGAAGTGTTCCTTGTGGACTAAGGTAAGTTTCATCTTCTCTATTTCACTCTTAAGATTGTGTAAGTGTTTAAGCTATGATTGTTGGAGGATTCTTGAAGAACATATGTTTATGGACTTTGAGGTGAAATTGTGTTGTGTGTGTTATTTTATGTGAATTAAGGTTGCTATTGTAACACCCTGAACCATGGATTGGGCGAAATACGGCACTCGGTGCCTGATTACATATGACCGAGAGAACCAAATGGCTTGCTGATTAACATAGGCATCAAAACATACTATAGTAATGATTTATAACATGTAAAACATGATACTGTATTTATAGTCTAAAATAATCAAAGCGGAAGTAATATGAAATATGATAAGTTTGAAAACCAATGCTGATATGACATACTAAACTAGTCTATGAAACCTCTGGAACATGAGTATGACTGCAAAACTATTACTAGGACAAGGCCATAGCATACCTCTGTCATAAAACATAATCATAAAAGTAACTAGACTGACACCCCGAATGAGATGTGGCTCACCAAATAGCCGATACTGAAACAATCCTACTGAGAAAATCCATCTCCCTGAAACTCAACACCTGCACCGTGAAGTGCATGCCCCATGCAAAGGAAAGTTAGTACATTTGAATTATATTGCATGTAAAGCAACTGAAAGAACAAACGGGCACATGAAATAACATGACATGAAACTAAAAATGAAACATAAGCATGAATATGATCTGGCATGAATATAATAACATGTATAAATCTATAAAACTGTATATCTGTATATCTGTATATTTGTGGGGAGAGCAGTTGCATAACCGATATGTAACCACCACGAATAATCATGGCGTCTGATCTCTTCCGGATCATCTAAGTCATCTCGTACCTTGTCGAGGTACAAGATATGAACATGAAGATGATTGATCTAATAATCTCATAAAGGGTCACATGAAGGTATCGTCTTCTGGGCGGAGAGACCCTTATCCTACGCTAGTAAACGTAGTTTCAGGCTATCTAAGCCTTCTCGATAATATGTGCAACTCCCAAAAACATGAACATGAAACATAATTGGCTAAAAGCCCATGGTTTATAAAATCATGACTTGTAAACGTGGTTGATAAGTATAAGATATAGCATGATCATAAATAATAATATAGTTTGCACAAATCATGGAAAAATATGTAGATTTTCATGGGATTGTAACCTTGATTCATGACTTGTGTTTTAGAGCCTATGAAATTCAAAGCTATGGGTATTCATGGATTACAGACAGGTTCCCAATAACCATAATGGAATATCGAGAATACAACAACAAATTAATAATACAAATATGAGAAATCATGATACATGTAGTTTAGGGTTATCATGAATTTGAAATAAAACCCTAACTATAGAAATTCATGGTTTCATGGATAAATGTAGAGTGGGGAAGAACATAGATACTCCACATGTGGATAAAAGCTCTACATACCTTAATCTCTCCAAAACATGTCTTAAAAATCTAAACTTGGAAGGAGGAATCCAAAGCTTGAACCTTGAAACCCTAGGTTAAAAACAATGAGTTCTACTTAGAATTCATGGGGATTACGTTAGAATCACTTAGAATCGCGTGAGAGAGACTTACCTTGATGTAGGAGAAAGTTGGGAAGAGAGAAACTTTGTTCTAGGGCTTGGGAATTATGAAAACTAATTTTTCATAACTAAGTCTCGTATTTATATTGTTTGCTTTCGGAAGGATTTGACGGATGAATTCGACGGACCGTCGATATTTTCTACGGTATAGTCTGGACCGTATAAAATCTTGAAATTTCCAATTTTTCAAGATTCTGTAAAAGTTGAGGGACTTTGACAGTTGAAAAGGACGGACTGTATAATCTTCTACCGTCCATAAAATTCACAGAGGTTCAGTCAATTCTCAACATAATTTGACGATTCAAATCGACGGTTTGTAATATATTTTACGATCCGTATAATTCATGCGTAAAATATGATCTAGAACTAAAATTGGTGTTCAACTTAAAACTCCCCATTTTAATTTCTTAAACCCCCAAATCATAAACATGTCTTAGTTTGGAGGTACGAGGTGTTACAACTACATGAAGTTGTGAAGTTATGGATGGAATTATGGTGATGAGTAGGAGTTGTAGTAAATATGGTTGTGATGATATATGTAGAACCCAAGCTATAAATGATCTTACAAGTTACGCACACAAGTTGTTTGACAAAATATCAAAATAAACTTTCTTATAAGATATGAATCTGATATTGGTACAAATCATTTGTATAATGTAGATAATCATTCGTAGAACGTATGATGGCTCGAGAGACTTAAATAATTTTGATGACAAGGTATGTAAGGTTTATCCATTCTTTGGCATGATTTGTAATACAAATGATTTCCTAAAGCGATACTTTCCTTGTTTAGCTAAAATGTCCATGTCTCCTTCTCTATTAAAGTAACTCATGTCTCTTGTGATCTCATATTCTATATATCTCTGGTTAGTTGGCTAAAAGTTGATGAACGTAGCGACAATAACGATAGTCGGAGGATAACGACTATATGTCACTCTGACTCTGTTCATGTTGTTCCCTAAGGTTTGTCTTGCATTGCACTATATATATATATATATATATATATATTCTTACCGCTCCGCGCTATAGTCGATGGGGTAGGCACTTATATGTGCATACCATTGATAAGTTGGGCAGATATTACCGCGTCTTATATAACCGAGCATTTTATAATGAGATGACCCCACATAGAGGCTTGATACTATATTATATGGCCCCATAGAGTGACATGATTTTACATACATGCATATATTCAGGGTTATGACAATTGTATGCCCTCAGAGTTTTTTTTTGAGTTTCATGTTGACTTCTATACTCTTCTCTTGTATTACATTTTTATACATGTTTACTTGCCTTACATATACATCTTTCGTACTAACGTCTTTTTTGTCGGGGGACGCTGTGTTTCATGCCCGCATATGTAGATAGACGATTTGATGAGCCTCCTTAATAGGGTCACTGTTCAACTTGAGATGGAGCACTCATATTCTTTCAGAGTTGTTGTCTGGGTTTTGAGTATGGACTTATGTACATATTATGGGTATGGCGGGGTCCTATCCCGACCTGGTTGTTTGTTGTATGACTCTTAGATGCTTGTATACTAGTGAATTATGTATTGTCATTTTGTATGGCCTTGTATGGCCTTGTCGGCCTTCTAATGTTAGTTGTGGCCTTATTAGCCTTACGATATACATACACATGTTGGTTTTGCTTTCACTTGTTCAAGTTGCTATTTCCAGTCTCTCTTGTGATTGTCATTTTGAGGCCTTGTCGGCCCATACAGTTATATATTCGCGCTATAATATATAGGTGGTACGCTCGGGTTGTTCAGGCGTCGGTGTCGGCCAACACTCCCCGAAGCTGGGGTGTGACACCAATACTCCTCCCCGTACAACATAGTTGATCTAACAATATTCGATAGAACCTGCCTTTAAGTTTTGGTGATATATTTTTATCACATAATACTCCGGACGCGAGTCTTCATTTCATCCACCCTGCACCAATACGATGTGTGACATCCTCGTTAATTTCCCAATTTTCTTGGATAATAGACCCAAGATACTTGAAACTCCTTCTCCTCTGGACGACATGTGTCTCAAGCCTCACTTCCACACCAGCTTCATGCATTAAATCACTGAACTTGCACTCAACATATTCAGTCTTGGTCCGACTCAATATGAGCCTTTTAGACTCTATGGTTTGCCTTTAAACCTCCATCTTATCGTTAACTCTACCACGAGTCTCGTCAATCAAAACTATGTCATCCGCAAATAACATACACTATGACACCTCACATTGGATATGTCGCGTCAATACATCCATCACCAAGAAAATAAAAATGGGCTAAGAGTTAATCTCTTATGTAACCCCATCACAACTGAAATGTGCTCTGAATCTCCTCCCAATGTTCCGAGTCTTGGCTCCCTCGTACATGTCCTTGATCGCCTTAGTGTACGCCACATGTACACTTCTAACCTCCAAGCATCTCCATAAAACCTCCCTAGGGACTTTGTCATAGCCTTTTCTAGATCGATCCTTCTTCCTCTCCCTATACTGCTCCACCAACCTTCTCAAAAGATGAATGACTTCTGTTGTTGAATGTACTGACATGAATTCGAACTGGTTCTCCGAAATAGACATGCCCCTCCTTACCCTCATCTCCACCACCCTTTCCCAAACTTTCATCGTGTGGCTTATCAACTTAATACCTCTATAGTTGTTGTAGATATGAATATCGCCATTATTCTTGTACAACGGAATCATTGTACTCCACCTCCATTCTTCGGACATTTTTGCCGTCTTAAACACAATATTGAACAAATTAGTCACCATTCCATATATGTCATGTCTTCCAGAATCCTGCCGAAATCTCATCTAGCCATGTCGCTCTTCCCTTGTGCATCTTACGAATAAAGTTTATAAGAAATAAAAATATTTTTACGTAAATCTCATAACTATTTGTTTGAATTAATGAGATTGGATTTTATGATCTCTTTTAGTTAGAAATTAGCTTAAGGTGTAAAGCTCATTCGCCTATTAGAGCTAAAGAAAATGTTGATAAAATAATTAAAATTACTTATAAAAATTAATATATATATATATATAATGATGTGTATGATTTGTTAGTTCTATTAGATTTTTTCTTCGATTTGTTTTTAATAAAATCAAAACTAAATTAAATATTATCATTTTTTAAAATTTAAAATTAATAACAATTTATTTAATCGATTTGATTTGATTTTATTTTATTTAATTTGCGATTTGGATCGATTTTTAATCAGTGAACTTTTAGAAAGGAGTAAGAGATAGGAGTTCCCTACCGAAATGACCTTTTGCAGGGGCATTGGTGGCACACGTGAAGGCCACGAAGGGACAATAGAATAAGGCCATGTTCAATTGTATCTACCGATATAAACGACTAGGTACATCAACAGTACTCCCCTAACCGGGAGTATAGGGTCTACAGTATACTTTAAGTTTAGAAAAAGCGGATCATGAATTTCTTAAAAGTTTTGTCTTGTTAGTGAGATTTTAATAAATCATAGTAGTAGTAGTTATTTATTTTATGGTTTGATTACTTCTGATATCAGTTTTAATGACTCACCAACAATCATTGCAAATATTAAATTTCCCTCTATTTTGTTCGCATCCTCATTTTTATGCATATATCAGCTTTGCTATCTCGTTAATTTTTTTAATGTTCTTCTTGCGGATTCTGTTTTCGAAATTACTTCTCCTTTTAAGTAAGTTAGGGTGAAAATTTATTCATAAATTCAATAAAACAAATTATTACACGTTGATGTGTAAGTTTTCTCAGTCCAATATCTCAGCTTCTAAAATTGGAAGAATTCAGTCATTATTCATTGAGATCAAGACATTATGGATTATGACAGATGAATTCTATTCAAGACACTCAATCACAAACAATTAATGTTTCTTATTTCTCTTTGATGTTTTTTATTTGATAATCATCAATACTACAATAGAAAGTTATAATTCATAACTTTATACGTATTAACAAAAAGAATTACTAACAGAGACATACACACTCCTTTGCGTGTGGTTGTATTCCATAGAATTAGATGTAATTAGATGTACGGCTGACGCAACAAAAAAATTACAAACTTTTACTAGTATACTCTATTTAAACATTTAACTTTTACACTGTTTCAATGTAAAATGTTACTATGAAAAATGGTTGTATTTGATTAAAGAGTGAAACATATTTTTTTCTTATTAAAATTGATAATAATCTTCAAATTGAGCGTTTTAATGAAAAATGTAAGTATAAAGATTGATAATAGAGTAATGATATGAAGTTTGAATTTATATATCGTGAAGGGAAATGGCTCTAGACTAAAGTGGAGAAATTATTTTTTACAATTTGATGAAAAATATTCTATTGTCAAACACAAAAAAGGTATTTCCTAATCTCAATTTATGAGAAGATGTTCGGAGTACGAGTGTTAAATTATTAAAATTTAATCATAAATTCGAATATAAATTCTTTAAATATTTTAAAATAAAATTTATATATTTAAAGAAAAAATATGTAACTTTTGAAATAGTAATATTTTCATATAACGTATTTTTTCACAGAACAATATTTTGGTAGGATGTCAACTTATTAGCTATGTGAAGTTCACTATTGAGAGTTTGCAAGTAAAAGAAGTTCCTATGGTCCAAAACGTTCGGAATTTGTGTCTTTCTAAATCAACCACACGGAACCCCAAAACCTAAAAGATAAAAGCAAAAAGAAAACATGAAAAGTTTCTACCATCCCCCACTCCACCCCACCCCATTACAGCAAAATCACAAAGTGTAGTGTTTACTGTGTATCATCATTCATCATCGTATTCTTCTTCCTTTATTCGTATCTCTTTCTATTTTTATTCTATTTTTCAACGCTTCATCATTGCATGCACCCTATAATGGAACCCTAGGACTCTTGTCTAACACGTGGGTAATCAATCCTATATTAACACTCAAAATATATCAGTGTTTGAATGGCTTGTTCTTGTTTGAGTGACGACACTTGGTTTGCTCTTTCTCAAATGCGCACCACCACCACCACCTCGTTAACATCCACCCTTCAGGTGGAAAATCAAGAAAACCCAGAAAAATTCGGATCCAATTCAGCTATGGGTGAATACCGCTTGGAAAAAGTCTTTCCTGTTTACGCTGTTGGTGTATCGGAGCCCGACCCGAACTTGATCGTATCTGTTGCCAACACGGCTTCTACTGTTGGTGATCCTATTTGGGATGCTGTTAAGCTTGAAGCAAAGTTGGAGGTACCTCTTGAATTCATAAATATTGTAGCTTTACATTTTTTTTTATTTCTTTTAACCAACTTGTGTGCACCTAACTGTTTCATCCTTAATGCTTTCACAAGAATCTAGACATGTGCAGAACAAGAAATCATGACTTGATTGGGATTTAAACCAACTTTTTCACATAGCTTTACATTTATTTGACCTCGAGAGAACTGTTTCATTCAAGTTAAAAGGAACCAAAAAGGAACCAAAAAGGAACCAAAAAGGAATATAAGATTTATGTCTGCATCCTTCTCTTGTTTCAGTTGTTTTCATTTCTTTTTCTTTGTGAAGTGTTTTTTCTTTTCTTTTGGTAATAGTTGTTCTTGGAATTTGATTTATATCAAGTGGTATAATTGCTAAGAATTTAAGTTATATAATTTAATCGGTTGAAGCAAGTTTCTTATCCTTGTTTCCAGGTTACTCATTCACACGTGCTATAGACAGTTACTTAGAGCTTACCTTTAAGCTATGTTGCTCAGACCCTCCTCCAAAAGTTCAGCCACACCGCGTCTGCATAGCTTTTGGAGGATACATTTTTAAGAGTCTGAGCAACATAACTTTTAAGTTACCTGATAGATTAACTCTCAATACTGACAGTGGTGGATATTAATTAAACCCAATTTCTAACACTCTATGTTTGTCTTACGACCAAATGGATGTTTTTGAGTGTCCAACTGTTTGTAATCTTTCATAGTGGAGTTAATGTAACAATTTGATAGTTTAATAAATTAAAAGAATTAATTACAAGAGTAGCTTATCGCGTAAATGATTAAACCAATTGGTCTCTTACTGTAATCTTGCTGTTGTGTGTTGTTTCAGCTTTCCGTCATCAAGAGAACATGTAGAATAAAGATCTGAAATCTACGTACTATGTAAATTTAGGTAGCTGGATTCTCTCGATTTGTTAGTTTTGCATAGATTTTGAAAATGGTTTTAGCTGATAGCCTTGTGGAACCATTTAATGTTGTTTCTATTCTGCGTTCCAGGCAGAGAAGGAGCCAATATTGAGCAGCTTCTTGTACGCGAGTATTTTAACACACGATTGTTTGGAGCGGGCATTGAGTTTTGTTCTTTCCAACCGACTGCAAAATGCTACACTTTTGGCAACTCAATTAATGGACATATTTTGTGATGTAATAATGCACGATCGGTGCATCCAATGTTCTATTCGACTTGATTTACAGGTGCAATTGAGATTTCATGAATCTCAATTACTACATTCTATCTTTATACTTTCTGACAAATACTGTACCTTTTGTCCCTCCTCCTTGACAGGCATGTAAAGATAGAGATCCTTCATGTTTGTCATATTGTTCTGCTCTTTTGTACCTTAAGGTGTGCTGACTTTACGTCTTTTGTTCTATTTAGCTGATTATTGTTGATACTTTTGTTTTATCCTTTCCATCTCTTCCCTCGCGGAACCTCATTTTTGTGTCCGCTTCATTTTGTTGAATATTTGCTTACCGTTACATCTTCTTTTCAAGAGATGCCATCAATTAAAATACTAAATCCAATGAACTTGTAAAGGAACCTCATTAAGTTTAATCTTGGTTTTTATTTGCTGTCCGGAATTCTTTTTAAGGCAAACTACCTTTTAGCAAGTCTGTTTCTTATCTTAATAACCTCCATGCTTCATATCAGTGATTCTGAATATTGTCACCACCTTTTAGGTGATTTCTAAAGAAAGGGACACAGGACAAGAGATGGTTCTCACTCTACTGAGGATTTTTCTTTTGATATTTGACAGCAATTTTCAAAATCCTGATATTGAAACTAATCTGTTTAGGGTTATCATTCTTTACAAACACATCGAGTTGCACATGCATTATGGAATCAAGGGCGCAAAGTCTTGGCATTGGCGTTACAAAGTCGAGTTAGTGAGGTAATCTTATATCCTCTACTTGGTGATAGCCATCATTGTCATTTCCAATAGCACTGGACCTATTGCTCTATGTTACTTCATTGTAATATAAAACTGTCACTTCAATGCAGGTTTTTGGAGTTGATATACATCCAGGTAATCATTTACGTAATTAGTTTCTCCACCTCACTGTCAGCACCAAAACATATGGCTTCTATTCTATTCTTGTCTTCATGAAAACTACCAGTCAATTATCTTATCTGTGGATCTGCATCAGATAATTAAGACTACGTTATACCTGTGTTTGCCTATAAAACAGCTGCCAAAATTGGAGATGGAATTCTTCTAGATCATGCAACTGGTGTTGTAATTGGTGAAACCGCCATCATAGGGAATAGAGTCTCGCTTATGCAGGTGAGTTATGCTGATTCCTCTACATTGGGTGTTGGTGTGTCATTTGATACCAATTTCCTGCACTGTGGTTTATGTGATCGAAGGGAGGATAAGACAATTAAACTTTTGCTTCTTTTTGCTTATTCACTTTGCCTTCAATTAAAAGATCTATTAGAAATTATGATAAAATACAAGTATGTATATGCCTGACAACATTTTTTAGAGTTCTTCAAGCATGCAATGTTAACAAATCATTGATTAAACGTTTTCATTTCTTGTATCTTCCAGGTTGTTCGGAACATCCAGTGCTAATCTTAAATTAGTATAAGATATTTTCAATAGATCTTTGTGGTCCGGCCCTTCCCCGGAGCCTGCGTATAGCGGGAGCTTAGTGCACAGGGCTGCCATTTTTTAGTATAGGATAATTACAGTTGATACACTTATATTCAACTTTTGTGTGCTTTCATCACGTGACCCTATTCTTTTCTGTTTTATCAGTCAAATCTTGTCATTTGTAGCCTTATTCACTAACCTTGAACTTGCGGATGGTACATTTCTCCACATGCACAGTTTAAATTCTTACAGTGAGCCTCCTACTTCTGCCCTTTTTTTTCGTTAGCAGAAAAACGATAGCGAAAGGTTAATTTCAGCAGATACTTTCGTTCTTGTGGTGGTTTTTGCTGATGTTCTGTTATTACAAAGGCTGGTACAGATGTTGCACAGCTAGATCCTTTTCCTTTGGAGCTTGTCAGTAATGCTCTCCCTACCCTAAGTGACTGATTGAATTCCTTTCAACAAGTGGAGTGTGTTTTTAGTTTATTCTTTAATTTTAAGTTTACTAGTAAAACTTCAGGCCATCATCAGTCACTTTTTGAATCTTTTATCCTTAGACGTCTTGAAATTTTTGAAAAACCCTTTCAAAGATACTCTAGAACACCCTCCCCTCCCCCAACAACAAAAAATTTAGCAAAATTTTCCTTGATTTCTGTTCCTACATATTCATTGAGCCGAGGGTCTATCGGAAACATCCTCTCTACCTCCCAAGGTAAGGTCTGTGTACATTACCCTCCCCAGATCCCACTTGTGGGATTACACTGGGTATGTTGTTGTTGTTGTTGTTCTGTTCCTACATAAGCACACCCCTCCAGAGCTCTGGGAATTCATGAGGTGTGGATTCACCTCTCTTGAATTTGTTGTGGCAGGTAGTGTATGATTTAATCTACGTGACATGCGATGCAGAGAGTATAGATTTAATAATCAGTTCATACACCCACCAGAAAGGAAATGCAGTTGTGGACACGAGGGGAAGCCTGTCAAAAGGTTCTGCATCTAAGGGAGATAGTATAGTTTTTGTGCAGTGATTTCTAGTGATGTCCAGAGAGTGGAAATTATTCTATGTGAAAGGAAACGAAAGCCTTATGCATTACCTAAAGAATTCATTTCATCACCTAGACTATCATCAATATGTGCTATATAAGCTGGGCAACTTGAATCTCATAGGAAAATTCATATGTATTTGAAAGAAATAATCCCTTGATTATTTTCATTAATGAATGAGTATATATACAATTTACACTTTCCATAATATGGAAAATCCTATACCTATTATACTCCTAAAACCTTATTCTATTTGTACAATAATTCTACAATTATGGTAAGTGTACAATGCTAATTAAATACAAACTAAAGTTACCAAAATATGCTCCATAAACCGTGATATACACAGATGTATATGCTGTGTATATCACGGCTAAAACTATCTTGAATCCGCACGTGTTACCGTGATATACAATGCTGTATGTGCCGTGTATATCACGGTATATTCTGTCACACCTTCGCAGTCATAGCGGGCGGTCTTCGTACGTTGAGACTGTCCCTAAAATCTTCAAAAAGGACCGAGGGAAGACCCTTAGTAAAGATGTCTGCAATTTGATACTTGTAAGGGACATGGCAGACACGTACTTGTCCACGAGTTACCTTTTCGCGAACAAAGTGAATATCCATCTCGATGCTGGTGTTGAACCGGATTACCAGAAAGGTAAACGACACTAATATTATCACAATAAACCAAGGTAGCTTTCTGAATAGGACAATGAAGCTCTAAAAGAAGATTACCTAACCAACAGGATTCAGAGACCACATTGGCTACCCCTCGATACTCGGCCTCTACACTAGAACGTGATAATGTATACTGTCGCTTTGTAGACCATGAGACCAAGTTATTACCAAGAAACATACAATAGCCAGACGTGAAGCGTCTGGTATCTGGACAGCCACCCCAATCAGTATCGGTATACAAGACAAGTGTAGACGTCGATGAAGGATATAAATGTAAGCCATAGTCAAGTGTCCCCTGGATGTATCAAATAATGCGTTTGAGCACATTCATGTGCTCAACCCTGGGATCATGCATAAACAAACACACCTGCTGTACGACATACATAATATCTAGTCTCGTGAAAGTAAGATACCGAAGAGCTCCTACAAGACTGCGATAGTGGGTCGGATCCTCATAAGGGGGCCAGCCGTAACACCCAGCTTGAAGTTTAGTATCGACTGGAGTGGAAGTAGACTTGCATGAGGATATACCAACTCTCTCAATGATCTCAGCGGCATACTTCCATTGTGATAAGAATAACCCACCTGCATGACGAGTGACATCAATCCCTAAAATAACTCAAGGGCCCAAAGTCTTTCATAGCAAATTCAGAACTGAACATTGTCATGATAGACTTGCGCAAAACATCAGAAGAGGCAGTCAAGATAATATCATCCACATATAATAGTATATAAGTCAGGAAGTACCACGACGATGTATGAACAATGAATTATCAAACCTCCTGTGAGAAAATCCAATAGATGAAACATAGTCTGCAAATCTCTTATACCAAGCCCGGGGGCCTGCTTAAGCCCATATAAGGACTTCTTCAATAAACAGACATTAATTTCGGATATTTGGGGTCTCAAAAATCTAAGGGATGATGCATGTAAACAGTCTCCTTAAGATCACCATGTAAGAAAGCATTCTTCACATCGAGCTGATGAATGGGTCATGTTTTCGATAGAGCCAAGCTGAGACCAGTGCGAATGGTAGCCGGTTTGACCATCGGACTAAATGTCTCACCACAATCCACACCAACATACCAACATGCTAAGTCTTACCATCACATACAAGACGAGCCTTGTGTTATGCAAAAGAACGATCAGAACTATCTTTATGAGTAAAAATCCACATAGACTGAATAATATTAACACCAGAAGGATGGGGCACCAACTCCCACGTCTTATTTACAATAAGAGCATCATATTCGTCGTGCATAGCCAATTTCCAATTCGGGTCATTTAAGGCAGACATTGGGTTACGAGGTAGAGGGGATTTAGAGACATTAGAATTTAGATTAAAATGTCTTTTTGGTTTAAAAATACCCCGTTGACTACGAGTGACCGGTCTGTGACTCGGGGGAGAATTGGGTGGATTTTGGGAAAACTCGGATGGGGACGGGCTGGGCCTGCTGGCCTAATACGTGAAGCAGAAACTGAATCTGGACCAAGAGCAGAAGTAGGGGCAGAACTGGGTTGGATATTTGGCCCAGTTCCTGGACCCTCCGACACGGTTCCTGGACCCCGGACGTGAGTGGCTGGCCCACTGGGCAGAGTTGACGGGACAGGAGGTCCAGCAGGTCCACTGCCCGCTGGCGGATTTGGGGTGCGGTACAACTCCGATAAATGGTGGAAAAAATACGGGGAGACCTCATCATCTAAAAAACTATACGAATTAGGCCCGGGAGTACCTAATTTAGCAAACGGAAATTGGGTTTCATCAAAAATAACATGGCGACTAATTATGATTTTTTTAGACGATAAATCAAAACATTTGTAACCACGATGATTAGATGGATAACCCAAAAACACACAAGCGGTAGAACGGGCTTGAAGTTTGTTAATTGTAGTTGACGGAAATAGGGGATAACATAAGCACCCAAAGACCATAAGATGTGAATACGAAGTAGTCTTATTGTAGAGGACTTGAAGAGGGGATGTATATGCCAATTCTTTGGTAGGAAGAATGTTAAGAAGATAAGTAGCAATTTGTAGAGCATGATGCCAAAAGGAAGGGAGTACGAACGCATTGACCAATAACGTTCGGACAATATTATTAATGGTACGAATTTTTCATTCGGCTTTCCCATTTTGTGAAGACGTACGAGGACAATAGAAACGAAAAACTATGCCATTTTTGTCACAAAATTCCCTAAATAACCCATTATCATATTCTTTGCCATTATCACATTGCATATTTTTTTTTCCGTTCGAATTGGGTACGGATGAATGCTCGAAAATTTAAGAAAGTGGAAAAAATTTGAGACTTTTTTGCTAACGGCAAGGTCCATAAAAATTAGAATAATCATCCAAAAAATAGAATATAATAACGATGGCCCACATAACTTAAAACGGGAGATGTCCATAAATCGCTATGAATAATATCAAATGGCATTAAAGTACGAGAAGTACAGGCTACAAATGGCAATCTAACATGTTTTTCTAAAGGACAGGAATGACAAATGGGAGTACTACGCGTACCCTTACAAGAAATAAAATTATTTTTATGCAAGGAAGAAACAACAAACGACCCAGGGTGACCCAAATGTGCATGCCATAAGGAAGGAGCTAGAGCTGCAAAAGTGGATGGCAAGGCTTGACTCAAGAGACTGGATGCGGGCGTGATTGGAAAAAGATCTCCGCTACTATTACATCTCATGAGAGGTATCCCCGTCTTGAGATCCTTCACAAAAAAACCAAAAGGATCAAAATTAACAGAAACTCAATTATCAGTAGTGAACTTACGGACAGAAACTCCAAATTTTTAATTAAGTTAGGGGCATGAAGGGTATTGTTCAAGACAAGAGGGGATGTAGGGAGTCAAAGTTGTATTACCATAGCCAAGAATTGGAATTGTATTTCCATTACCAATAATAATGCCACGATTTTTGCTCAAATTGGAATAAGACGAGAGAGTACCTTGTTCGGACGTCATATGTGAAGTGGCACCGCTGTCCATATACCAATTTGGGTCTGGAGGATTTAATCCAAGCGTGTGCATTGCGGATTTAATGTCCGTTGGAGTGGGGCCTGCAGCATGAAGGGCCTGTGGAGGCCGAGGCCCAAGCACATCTACCTGCTGCCCCGGCCATAGTGAAACCGACTGCCTGAAGCTGGACTCGAGATATTGGGCATGTACTGTGGCTGGACTGAGGCCCAAGGGGGCTGGAAATAATTGGGAGGAGGGCGGTAGGCGGGATTGGGCCACTGCCCACGGCCAAGGGGCCCAAGGCTGGGACCAGGCGGGCTGGGACCAAGCGGGCTGGGGCCAGAACCCCGAGGCCCACCCTGTCGTTGGTACTGTTCCCGCCGGCAGCGTCACTGTTCTGGCCACCACCATTGTTGCCGCCGCGATTTTTGCCATTATTTTTACGGTTTGGACCCCTCTTGCCGCCACCGTTGTTGCGGTTTTGGCCCGAATTGTCAACAAACCCGTGAGAATTATCGGAGGACGTCATCATCACTACGGAACTGGCGCCGGTAGCCGCTTTTTTGCCAAGCCAGCTTCTTCCAAAGTGAGCATCGAACGGGCTTGATAAAAAGGGGGAGCGAATTACTTTGACGAAAGAGAGTCCCAATGCCATTATAGGCCTCAGATAGGCCTGCAACCATTTGTAGAACAAGACGATTATTGGTAACAGGCGCGCCAACATTACGGAGTTTGTCTGCCAATTCCTTGAGTTGTTTACAATAAGCAAAAACATTTGGGAAATCTTCCATGCGAACTTGGGAAAATTTTTGCTCAAGAGTGACAACGCGGGAATGTTGGTTATCTTGGAATATATCACGCAATCTATTCATGGTAGCTATAGTCGTTGTGTCTGTTCAATGATTGTCTTTAACAAGTCGGTAGAAATAGTGGAGTAAATCCATTGAAGGACGGTAGCATCAAGAGTAATCCATAACTGAGGATCCTACGCGGGAGTAGTGGTAGCGGGAGGAATTATGTGATGGAGGACTTGATGGGAGATTGCGTGAATTTTTAACAACTCTGCCCACGTCTCATACTGGACGTTTTCCATCTCAAGAACAATAGGGATGTGGTTCTTGATGTTGGAAACAGTAAGGGCAGGATGAAATACGTTCTTAGACATAACGAAAGAACAAAGGGATTGGGATGAAAATTTGGGAAGAGAGGATGTAAAATTGGCACGAAATCCGAGAAGGGGCACAAATTCCGATGCAAGCTTGACCGAGAAGGGAAAATCGGAAAATCGAGAATAAATTGCGGAAGTAATTTAGACCTAGACTTCTGATACCATGAAAGAAATAATCCCTTGATTATTTTCATTAATGAATGAGTATATATACAATTTACACTTTCCATAATATGGAAAATCCTATTCCTATTATACTTCTAAAACCTTATTCTATTTGTACAATAGTTTTACAATTATGGCAAGTGTACAATGCTAATTAAATACAAACTAAAGTTACCAAAATATGCTCCATAAACCGTGATATACACATCTGTCTATAAAACTGTCTTGAATCCGCATGTATTACCGTGATATACACTGCTGTATATGCCGTGTATATCACGGTATATTCTGTCAGTATTCCCTCTATCCTGAAGATAGTCCGAATTTTCCTTTTGGTCAGTCTCAAGGTAGTGCCCACTTTTCTAAAATGGGAAGTTAATACACTTTATACAACAAAAAGTTTGGATTCTTGTTACACTAATCAGTATTTCTCCATTTTATTCTTCTATAACAATAAACTCAAAATAATTAGGCCCACATGTCCTTGCAACAATATACTAAACAACTCATATTTTTACTCGTCGTAATAACCGCAGAGTCAAAGCTGGACAAAATTGGGAGGGGATTAGTAGCATTTTACTTGCCTTGGCCAATTTAGGGAAGGGTTCTTGTACTTGTCATTTGACCAACTTAAACTTTCACACACTGAATCCTATAATGAATACCATTTATTGGCTCTCAGGGGCTGAGTGGATTATAAGTAAACAGTCCACCCGCATGAACTTGTGCTCCAATCAACTAAAACTTTCAATCTCTGAATCCTATTGTGAAGCTCATTTATTACCTCCCATCTGCTAAATGAGTTATGAGTAGACAGTAGACCGCAGGCTCTTCATCATGTATTTGTCTTTAACATAGAATAACTTATTAACCATACTCCACATTATGTAGATTCATTCTAGGGAGATGCTTGTTGTTGGAAATTGTGTTTTTCTCACCTAAATATATTTTGTGCAGGGTGTAACTTTAGGAGGAACTGGAAAAGAAATTGGTGATAGGCATCCCAACATAGGTCAAGGTGCACTTATTGGAGCTAGTGCAACTATACTTGGAAATATAAAAATAGGGGAAGGTGCAATGGTTGGTGCTGGTTCCCTTGTAATGAAGGATGTTCCTCCCCACAGGTTGAGTACTGTATATTTTAAACTTGTGGTTTATCTGTAAAAAATAGTTTTGATAATACATGATGTACTGTTGTGATGTGCCTTCTTTTGGTTTTACAGTATGGTGACAGGAATACCGGCAAAGGTGATTGGTTATGTAGATGATCAAGATCCATCTTTAACTATGAAACATGGTATGTCAAAGATGTTTGCTTTGGTAGCAGTATATTCTTTTCTCTCTGGACTCGCTCTATTGCAGTTAGTTTTGTTATGATATATATGCCACATATGCATGTACATAGAAGTAGAAATTGGTTGCTTTAAGGAGGGAGAAAAAGAAGTGCTGATCTCTCTTGCAATAGTTAACGCTCTTGTATTTACTTAAGTAATAAGGAGGAACAATATGATGGATCGTCTTTGTTAGGTTGTTTGGGTCTTGGAGGATGGTAAAAGAGAGAATTCTGACTCTTGAAAGGTTTTCCTGGGAAATCTGATTGGAGTTGCTTTGTTTAAAATACATATGCTTGTCTACATGAATCTGGGAACAATAAGGGGGAGAAAGTGATTCAACATTTAACCCTACCAATAAAAAAAGAAAAAGAAAAAGAAAAAAAGAGATTCAACATTTAACCCTTCCGTAGGAAGACAATGAAGTATCATGTTAGAGCCCCTTTTGGGTTCGAGTAAGCGGAACAGTATAGGTTTGGAAATATAAAAGAGAGAGAGAGAGAGAGAGTCTCCAAAGTAGTTATTGAGCAGATTGATGTTATCCTTTTTATTATGACGTGGAGATAATGTCGAAACATGAGAGAAGCCAGAAGGTGCCATGAATTAGAACAAATGGGATCCTATATGGGAACTTTAAACAGAAAGGGTAAGTTGTAATACGATTGGAAATAAAAAGATAATGGAAGGTTATGACCTGTCATGATCAATATTCATCTTTACTCCATCAAATTATGATGATGTTTAATAATGTTGAAGTAAAAGTCACAGTCAGAAGACTTTCTTGATAGAATTGTTTCTAATTTCTTTGAATTAGTAAGAGTTGACATATAGACCCCTGAATTATCACCAGTCTAATCTACGAATGGCTCATACTGAATGGTTATACTGAACTTTTTCAGATTCCTTTGTAGTTTACAGTAATTTTCAGAAGTAGGAGAATTATAAATTTTGGTGTGGTATTGTTTGATTGCACGTGACGGCACTACCAATGGGAAACTGTTGCTGTCTTCTTCTTTCCCTTTGCTTAGAAGTTAACTGCTCATTGCTTTTCACTGCCATATTACAGATGCCAGCAAGGAGTTTTTTAAACAAGTAGCCATTAGGTGCAAGGAAGCAAGATCCAATGGTGAGATTTCATTATGCAGTATGTTGTTTAAAAGTAAGGATATATTTGCCTTAGTTGGAATAAACCAAGAGTCATCTAGTTGGACTTGAGCTTCGGCCCTACAGCAGCTTCTGCATAGAAGCAAGTTATCCTCTTTAGCACATCCAAAACAATTATAACGATGTTACAGATATTCCAGTATGGGTGCTTCGTAGGTAATCCTAAAGTATCTTTGCTGTTTCCAAACTCCAGTAATCAAATTTGTTTGAAAAAAGTTTTACTTGCCACTTTTAGCTGTCACAAGCACTCAAGTTTTTCTTGTATTAGTAGCATACATTTCTGGTTAACCATCTGATTTCCACATAATTCTTATCTGTATCTCTCTTCTGGGCAGGAGTGGTTGCTTTAAAAGACGATGGCTCAACATGAGAGATTAATGAAGACACATCTTCATTTGACTACTGACCCCAATTCACTTCAATGGGTGAAAATGGTTTTATTTTCACCATCATTAATATATGATTCCTGAAAATAGAAAAAATAAAAGCTCCTTTAAAGATTGATAATCATTCAATCGACGTGTAATGCCATGTAATCTGTGCCATGATGAATTATGTATTTCTTTCTCCAGTAGATGGTCACTTTGTATATTAGACTCATCATTCTGCAACAATGTTTGGATTAGTGCTACAATGAGATCCTTTGCAGATATTGGTTTGGGACAGACTGTTGTTTAGTGTTTGATGAAACATATTTTACCAACATTCAATTTGTGTCCATAAAGAAATGGGCTGGATTTATGCAATAGGACTTGCAAAATCAGTCCAAAGTGTCTTTGTGAGTGCAAAGAAAACAGAAATGGTTCTTATTTAGAGAACTGAATTCCCCTGTAAGTACTTTGAAACTGTCATATTTTATGTATCAACCTTTTTAATTATCATTTCAATAACTTTTTCCCGCCACTACTAATGTAATATCAAATTAAATTAATATTTCTAAATTTCGTATGGAATCAAATATCTTCATATAGAATAGTTGGTGGAAGTACTTGAGAAGTTCTCATGTTTTATCTCACCATTGAAAAAAAAAATGAAAAAGAGGAGAGATAACCACGTACGGGTAGTCTTTTCGTGATTTAGTTATGTCATATTACCTATACTTTTTCTCGTGTGAGGATTTAGAATTTAAACTTAATGTATTTTCAATCTTTAATTTTTTTTTTATATTAACTCGTTATATAGTTAAAAGTCTGAATTTGATATAATATTTATTAAACTTTTAGAGTTTGGCGTATATATCTATATTCTGTATTAAAAAAAACTAAGTTCATACGAATTCATAGCCAAAAGGCTACATCCGCCTCGGCCACCATTCTAAATTCTCACACTACTCATTGAATAAAGTCTTTTGAGGAATTTGCCATAAGATAAGTTCAATTTATCGACAATATATATATTTTTGTATGATTTTAAATCATCCGTGTACTATCTTCTAAAAGTTACCACCACAATTATTTTTAAAAATTACCAGGAATATACATGAAGTAACCATGAAAATCATTACATGAATAGTTGAATCTACTTTTATTAGAGTTGTCTCTACTATGACATATGAAAATAGTTTTTTGGTGTATGGATACTTAAAAACATCTATCAAAAAAAGAAAAAAATGTTTTTCGTCATTTATGGGGTGCGTAAATCATTTTTTGACAAATATTCAACTTTTCAAGCATAAAGTTTATCAACTCACTATTTAAAATAATAGTAGTAATTAATACTTATTTATTAAAGAAAATAATTTTCATCACCCAACTAAATAACGTCGGCCCAAAAAATATTTTTTTTTTTTCATACTAAGAGGTGGAAAATGAGATGTTGACAAATAGAAACCGCATATGGAAGCGTGAGACAGCACGCTCAACACCCCACTCACGCCTAGAAGTGTCAAAATTAGCCCAAATTTAAATGATCCGCCCAAGGTTTTATGTGTTTGGGCAAGAATGATTTTGACGATGTGTTTGTTTGAGCTAAGTCTAAGTTGACCATCATAAATCAGCAACCAAAACGAACCTGATAATACTTAAAAATACACCAATACCCCTCAACCACCCGCCACACTATCCATCCACCCTATCCCTCCCCACACCAACCCCACCACCCTCACATCTCTACCCCTATCTTGCCTACTCCACCCACCTCCTACCTCCCTACCAGCCCTATCCAACCTCTACCCCACCTACTCTATCTACCCCCACCCCACTTGTCTTATCCCAATATCAATTTTTTTTTTTTTTTTTTTTTTTTACCTTTGAATTTTTTATTACCTACTCCCACGCCCCCCACGCGATCTCAGAATTTCCTTCCCCCTGCCTTTTACGCCCTTTGCGGACTATTTGAGATTTCTCCATTGATACTCAAATAATAATAATAAAATTCTCTCTTTACATTTGTACCAGCATCTAGATCTGCAGTTCCCCCACTGCTTCATCCATATTATTACTTCACAGGTCAGCTCTAATTTTATCTAAAACGCGTATGCATACAATCTTTTGCTCCTTTTCTGTGTTAACGCATTATTGGTAATTTAGTTCTGTTGATGAAATTGAGGTCGGTTCAATTTAGTTAAGCGTAGGATCTGGTTGATACTCTAATCTACAGATGTTTAATTTATCAGCACAAATGTGAATTCAACTGTTTAAGTAAGCCTAATTATCTTTTGTGATTTCCTCTAATTTCATTTTATTTGCTTCCATTAGCCGAATGGACATATATTGCTACTGGTGATAAAGCTCAACTACTATTGAGTTTCCAGTAGCTCATTGGAAATAATAGAGAAGGGGGCAATTTCCTCTGTATTTGCGGAAACTAAAGCTACATTGGTGTGATCAATGTGATAGAGAGATAGTTTGTGAAGTTTGGAATCTTATACCAGCTAGTTTCCGTTTAATCAAATTAGCTCGCACGTTGAATCTTACTAGTTTTTTTCGTTCTTCAGTGTTTATTACTACTATATGTCTCTTCATTTGCTTTGTATCCTGTTATTTTGCCATCTTATTTTCTTACAACCCTGCTTCAAATTTTTCTTTTCTTTTGAGCCGAGAGTCTATTAGAAACAACCTCTCTACCCCACAAAGTTAGGGGTAAGTTCTGGTACATCCTACCCTTGTTGTTGTTGTAAAATAGGAGTTTTTTTTAATTTTGTTGATACCAAGGAGCTTCCAAAGCCAATTTTTGTGTCATTTTATCTTGATTCTTTAATTTCAATGCTGAATTACATGATCCATATTTGTGGATTATTTATCTTGTGTTTTGTGATTGTTATTCACTGCAGTTGATGGATGAAACAGTTTAATCCCTACTTCTCAGAAGCATAAGCGGAAATGATGGATGGAGATATTAATAATGGGGCTGCAGATAATCACACGGAAGATGCTAGCGAAATGGAGACACAGTTCAATAACTTCAATATTGAGAGTAATCACGTAAAGGAGAACGGAATTGATGATAGTTACCAACATGCAGGTGATAGCCATGATGATCTTGTACAAATGCTCGTAGAACTTAATTTCCAGAATGAGTATCTGAAATCTCAGATTGTGGGATGGCAAAACATCGACACTTATTCTGATGAATCTGGTGAACAAATTAAAGCGGTTGCGCATGAAAATGGGGCAATTGATAATTCAGAAGACCTGAATGAGAAGATTGAATCTCTGAATAAAGAGATTTTGGAGGAAAAGCAAACACGAGGTGCTGCAGAGGAAGCGCTAAAGCATCTTCAAACTCTATACTTAGAAGCAGACACAAAGGTCCAAGAGTTGTCTGCCAAAGTTGCTGAAGGTTGTGATTTGCTTTGACTTCCATTATCTTCTTCAAGTTTCTTGAATTCAACATCAAATATAGAACTTGGGCTTTGATGATAAGTTCTAAAAGTGTAGTGATGTACTTTCATTGGTAGTTGCAGATTCTTTTGGTTTTCTTTTCTTAGTTTTAGTTGATAAAGCAGATATGCTATTCTGAAGTCGATAAATGGTTTGTTTGAATAGTACAAGATAAGATGGATCAGGAAATAAAAGAACGTGACGAGAAGTACTCAGAGCTAGACTCAAAATTCAACAGACTTCACAAACGAGCAAAGCAGCGTATTCAAGAGGTGCAGAAGGTAAATTCTGAGATCATCCTCTTTTATTTGATAAGTCTGATGTCTTTCATTAAGTTTTCATCAAAACTTGGACAACTTTACAAATGATGTTTTATGTGCAAAACCTTCCGAATTCTAGCAAACTCTCTACAGATAACAGTATATTCTGATTAACCAAAAACACAAATGAAAACCGGGGAGGACTTCTAATTATGGATGGTTTTCATCTCTTCAAATTTTACTACTCTTTTCTCTCCAAATCGTCCGAAGATGCGAAGGGGGATGCACTTCCATTAGGCTTTCTTCCTTATATCCATCTTCCTTTCCCTTCATGAATAGGGAGTACCATGGACCGTAACCCCGACATGAAACTACCTGATAAAAAAAAGTTCCAACGCAGAACTACATTGTAGAGGAAGATACTTTATCAAAAAAAATTGTAGAGGAAGATAGTCTACTCTTCCCTATAGGTTGAGATGGCTGCTTAGTTGTTGCCATCGGTGTTGATGGTAAATTTACTTATGCTCAGTAGACTGTCCCTTAGCTAAAAAATATTGGACTATTCCGCTTGTGACTCTGCCCTTCGTGAATACAGTGTTGTGGAATTGTTTACGAGCTGTTGATTAAAAGTTAACTGCGTCCTTGACGAAAACTAGTCCAAAAGTACAGCTCAATTGCCTGAACGTTATAACAACTAAGGTGAGCATGAAACCACTGATTGAATGAAGTGGAGGAATCACAAAAGTGGTCATGATGTGGTCTTATTTTCTTCTCTTCCTAAAGATGCAATTGGATTGGACATTAAGATAAAAAATGCCGTGGACAAGTTATTCAAGCTGTAAATTAGTTATTTCCAATTTTTTCCTTTTTAAAGTGAGAATCACAATACTTAACTGTTCTTTGTCGAAATTCTGCTTCTTTAGGAAAAAGATGATCTTGAGGCCCAGTTTCGTGATGTCAATGAGAAATCTGAGCGTGCGTCCTCTCAACTGTCTGCATTACAGCAAGAGTTGGAACGCAGTCGACAACACACTCAGGAGGCATTGAAAGCAATGGATTTGGATAGGCAACAGTTACGAAGTACAAACAACAAGTATGCTCTCCTTATGAACTTAGTTGACACTTCTCCTCCACAAGTGACTTAATGGATTTTCTGCTTATTAGTTGGATTAGCTTTGAAGAAATAAGAAGAAAAGGGAAAAAGAACAAAGAGATATCATCAGAGCTACCTGTCGAACAACTTCTTAATTGAGCTACAACATTATCCTATGTGCTCCTCCAGTGTCCATATACTAAATGAGAAAATAATTGTTCAACGTATTCACCTTGCATTTTGTCAGTCTGTCTTAACTTTTTCACATCGAAAATTGCTCGCTGTAATAATAGAATACTAATATGTCTTCTCTTTTTTTACGGAAGCCAAATAGTTACATCAGGCTTTGGAATTGTCAATTTTGTTTAGATACAAAGCTAGTTCATTTCAACTGGTTTTGGATGTTTTATCGATTTTCAATATCAAATAATTCAGTATTGCTCTTCTGAATGTGAAATTTTCTTTTAGATTTTCTAATCTTAAGATGCTTTCTATCATTATTTATTTTCACTTCATAAATTTGTTGATTTTTAGGCTCAGAGACAACATTGAAGAGCTGCGCCGTTCCTTGGCACCAAAAGAGAATGCTCTGGAGGCATCACAACAGGCACTTTTAGAGAAAGAGCAGGTGTGCAGCTGTGATAGTTATATTCATATAATCAGAATAGTGGCAATTTTTTAATGGCATCCTGAGGTCAATCTTATGTATTTACCTGTCTTCTAAGTATTTCTTAATTCCTTTTGGTATTTGTATGCAATTTTATGTACATAGGTGGTGAAGCTCTAAGTTTAAACAGGAATATAACCTGCCACATGGGTGCTCCCACCTGACACACACATACCCATGAAAAAATAAAAAAAAGAAGAGACGAAAGAAGAAAATGAAGGCGGAACAAGGTAATAGGAAGAAATGGGACTACCAAATAGGACTGGGTTGTACCATTGTGAATCTACTCATCATGTTTGGTAAAATAATGAAAACTTCAGAATCCTTATGCCCTCGGCATTACAGGTTAAAAAGGAATAGGGGAACAGAAGTGGGATAGGCAGTGGGCCATGGAAATAAGGAGAGAGGACGAGACATTTAGGATGCTGAACTAGTCTGGAGGAGAGGAGGGATGCAGTTAAATGGATAAGCTTCAATAGAAGTTTATCAAGGTCTAGAGAGATGCTTATTTTCAAGGAGAAATAGAAGATAATTTGAGGAGCAGGAATCTCATATTGACAGAAAAGGCTAGAAATAAAATGTTGTCCAATTATGAAACGCAAGATATTCGTAAAAGGTTCATGGCCTATTGTGGTATATATGGCCTATGTTTAAGTTGTCTCTCTGATACACCTTGAACTTAGAGGATCTTTGCTGAATCTTGATTTTGCAGAAATTGGAAGAGATGCGAGCATTGCTGCAGGCAGCAGATGAGAAGAGGCAAGCTTCACTTGACGACCTCTCTTCAAAGCACCAGAAGGTACAAAGGCAGTACTACTGTTGACCGGGTGCTTTAGCTTCCTTCTTTAGTTCTGAATAGTTAAGTTCCAAAATAAATTGCTCTTTTACATCAGCAAAGAGAGAGTCTGGAAGCCCAAATTACTGAGGCATTGGCTGAAACAAGCAAAGCAACTGAAACAATCTCATCTCTGCGGGTAATATTTCTAGTCTGTATACAAAGGTGGAAGAATGCAAGAGATTTAAACAACTTCATCTTGCTCATATATATTTTAGTAATTTAATGAGGAATTAATGATCTGAAAAATGACATTAATGAGATTTATATTTTTTGCTCAGCGGATTGTTGGTTCCACAACATTCTCAGGATCCTGTCTATTATGTATTTGTTGTTCAAGTTTTGTATCTTCTGGATATTTACAGTTCTGATTGTGTGTTGTCCCTTGAAGGCTCTGATTGCGGAGAAGGAGTCTAAGATTGCAGAGATTGATGCAGCTTCCACTGGAGAAGCAGCAAGACTTAGAGCTGCTGTTGAAACTGCTAAAGGAGACATTATTCATCTGAAAAGCGAACACGTATGAGCTAACACCTTCTTTCCAATTTGACCTTAACAAGTCATTCATAATTGATGTTTTTCGTTGCATGTCAGTCATTCGAACAATATATTATTGCAAGACTATAAGTTGCTAAAGTTCCCCTCCCTTTTGAGATTGCTAATTTTAAAAGTTTCCACTTCAATTGCAGTCAAGCATTAGATCAAGGGCTTAATTGTTTGGAATCCTAAATTATACTTGTTATTCTCTGCTTACCAAAATTTCTTTACCAGCCCGTGGCTTTTTAATTGAGTAGAGGTAAAAGTGGTGGATGAAACTGCTGATCTTTTGAAGAAAAATGTTGCAGTTGCTTCTTAGCAGTCATCTTAATCTTGATTTGAGAGCCAGTATGGGAACATAGTTAAATATGTGCTGGGAATTCCCCCTTTTTGATTAACAATTTGATATGTCCCCATAAGGGTCGATTCTCAATATGCCATGATGTAGTCTCTCATAGTCATATTTGATCATATGCCCACTATAACTTGTTGTTATGTCAAGTTGTTTTGTGTAATGGAGCATATAACTACTCTAATTAATTTGACATTGTTAGAATCTGTAAATATAGTAGATAAAATATTATGTAATTTGGATAGAATATTATTTAATTAGGAATTGATTTGTCTTGATTTCCTTTCCTTTTTAGGACATGTAAACTTAGCTATTTAAACCCCAATAGCTTGAGGGAATAATCAAGCTGAGTTTCTCTCATTTTCTCTTCTGATTCACATGCTATCAGAGCCTGGTTAAGCCCAACGACATAGGAAGTAAAAATTTTAAACTCATATTATTTTTTCCACCTGATTCCGGCGAGGTTCCGGCGATCAGATCATTTTTTTCTAGCAAAATTTCTTGGCTATCCGACCCTATCCATCCATTTTCACTTGATCCCGGCGAGTTTCCGGCGGTCAGATCTGACTTTTCCCGCGACTACACTATTCGTCACTTTCTGGCGATTTTTTTTCTCCACAAATTCTGACCAGATTCCGATAAAACAATCCGTTTTATTCATTGTTTCATGCAAGATTTGGTTTATTCCGCACTTCACATCTGTCATAGTTTCTGGCAATAGTCTCTTGCTCTTATCTTTGAAGTTACTTAACCTAGTGTTCGAGAAAAATGTCACTCCGATCAGATATCTTTTCTAAACCTATGGTTTCCGGCAACTCGAACCAATCCATCACCACTGAACCCTTGATTGATAGTGTGAACTACTTATCTTGGTCTTACTCTGTTCAGTTATGGTGCAAGAGACAAGGTGTTCAGGACCACTTAGTTAAACATGCTAAGGATATTGCTGAAAAAGATAGGGGCGAATGGGAAATGATTGATGCTCAGTTGTGTAGTCTTTTGTGGAAATCTATGGACTCAAAGTTGATGCTCCGACCGTTCCAAACTTGCTTCTTAGTTTGGGAAAAGGCTCGTGGACTATACACAAATAACATCTCCCGCTTTTATAATGTGATCTCTCGGTTGGCTAACCTTAAAAAGCAAGATTTGGATATGTCTGCCTATCTTGGACAGGTTGAGGCGGTTATGGAAGAATTCAATGAGTTGATGCCCGCTACTCCAAGTGTTGAAAAACAATGGGAGCTACATCAGAAGATCTTTTTGGTTGTTACACTTGCTGGACTTTCATCTGATCTTGACTCTGTGCGTGATCAAATTTTGGCTGGCCCCACTGTTTTTGTTATGGATGACCTGTTCGCTCGATTATTACGATTGGCTGCACCACCTATGTCCTCTAGTCATTCGGTGACACTTGCACTCTTCCGTTCTACCATCTCAGACTGCATTTTAGACTAGAAATCGACATGGAGGTCGCTCTAGGAAATCTCGGCCAAAGTGTGGGTATTGTAACAAATTGGGCCATACTCAAAATGTGTGTCGCACTCTTCATGGTAATCCAAAGAATGCTCATGTTGCTCAGACGGAATCCACTGGTAATCCAATCAATCAACCGTTCTCTTTATCTGAGGAACAACACAACGACTATCATCATCAATAGCTTCCGTTGTTCAGACTGGTAATCCTGATGCTTGTATCTCACAGTCCACCACGCTTGGTCCTTGGATCATGGACTCAGACGCTTCTGACCATATTTCTGGTAACAAATCTTTATTGTCTAATATTACTTTTTCTCAATCTCTTTCCACTGTATGGTTCTCGGACCATGGCAATTGGAGTCGATCAACCCAATCCTTTACCTTCTTTTGACTCTGAATAATGTTCTTTTTGTCCCTGGTAGTACCTTTAGCCTTCTATCAAGCAGTCGTTTGGCTAAGGCTTTAAATTGTTTCATCTCATTCTTTAGTGACTTCTTTGTTATATAGGACCTCGGTACGGGAAGGATGATTGGCGAAGGGCGTGAGGTAGATGGACTTTATTATCTCAATTCTCCCACCTCCACTACAGTTTGTTCGGTCTCCAACTCTCTAGATTTAATCCACAGACGATTGGGTCACCCTAGTTTATCCAAACTTCAAAAAAAAAGGTACCTAGCTTGTCCAAATTGTCTAAGTTAGATTGTGACTCATGTCAATTCGGGAAGCACACCCGAGCTACCTTTCTACGTAGTCCTAATAATCGTGCAGTCTCTTTTTCATTTAGTTCATTATGATATTTGGGGTCCTAGTAGAGTTAGTTCTACATTGGATTTTAAATATTTTGTTACTTTCATTGATGATTACTCAAGGTGTGCTTGGATTTTTTTAATGAAAGATCATTCTGAATTATTCTCCATATTTCAAGCTTTTTTTGCTGAAATACAAAATCAGTTTGGTGTTTCTATTCGCACTTTTCATAGTGATAATGCACGTGAATGTTTATCATCTGAATTTCAAACAATTTATGTCTTCCCATAGAATTCTTCATCAAACATCTTGACCTTACACTGCACAACAAAATGGGGTCGCAGAGAGAAAAAGCAGGCATATTGGTGAGACTACCCGCACCATTCTCATACAATCAAATGTTCCATTGCGCTTTTGGGGATGCAGTGCTCACCTCTTGTTATCTAATTAACCTTATGCCTTCCTGTGTTATTCAAAATCAGGTTCCGCACCCTGTTTTTCTTCCCTAGTCAACCCTATTTTCTCTTCCACCACGTGTCTTTGGGAGCACATGCTTTGTCCACATTCTCACTCCAGGAAAAAGATAAATTGGCTCCTTGTGCTCTTAAATGTGTCTTTCTCGATTATTCAAGGGTACAAAGGGGATATCGATGCTTCTCACCTGACCTCCAGCGATACCTTATGTCCGTTGATGTTACTTTTTTTGAAGGTCAGCTCTACTTTACATCCTCTTCTGCTGAACAATTAAGCATTTTTGAGGTTCTACCAGTTCCATCCTTTGGGGATCCTGTCATAGTCTACCCTTCCACATCATCTCCTACAACTCTATCTTCCTCAGCTGCACCTCTACCACTATTGACTTATCATCGTCGTTCGCGTCCAGATGACTCATGCCCGCCACCATAATCCTTAACTGCTACCTGCTGAGGACTTGTCTACACAGAGTTCCCCCATTGCCACTCGCAAAAGTAATCGCTTTACTTGTAACCCTCATTCTATCTATACTTGTTTGTGCTATCATCGTTTGTCACCGACCCATTCTGCCTTTGTGTTATCACTATCATCTATGTCTATTCCTAAGACTATAGGTGAACCTCTTTCTCATCCAGGATGGCAACAAGCTATGATTGAGGAGATGTCTGCCTTACACTCTAGCGGTACTTGGAAGCTCGTTCCTCTGCCTCTAAGTAAGTCTACAGTTGGTTGTTGTTGGGTACATACAGTGAAGGTTTGCTTCGATGGACAGATTAATCGTCTGAAGGATCGACTAGTTACCAAGGGTTATACACAGATTTTTGGTCTTGACTATGGTGATACCTTCTCTCCTGTGGCTAAGATTGCTTCAGTCCGTCTCTTTTTATCTATGGTTGTTCTCCATTGGCCTCTTTACCAATTGGATGTCAAAAATGTCTTTGTTCACGGGGATCTTGAAGATGAGGAAGAGCAATCACCTGATTTTGTTGCACAGGGGGAGTCTAGTAACATGGTGTGCAGATTACGACGAGCACTTTATAGCCTGAAGCAGTCTGCTCGAGCATGATTATTCAGGAATTTGGCATGATACGAAGTGAAGTTGATCATTCTGTGTTTTATCGTCATTCTGCTCCAGGTTTGTGTATGTATTTGGTGGTGTACGTTGATGACATAGTCATTACATGTAATGATGATGAGGGAATTACCAAATTGAAACATCACCTTTTTCAGCACTTTCAGACTAAGGATCTTGGTCGATTGAGGTACTTCTTTGGCATTGAGGTTGCTCAATCCAAAGCAGGAATTGTCATTTCACAGAGAAAGTATGCACTTGATATTCTTGAGGAGACGGGGATAACAGACTGTAGGCCTATTGATTCTCCAATGGATCCAAATGCTAAATTCCTACCAGGTCTGAGGGGGCCTCTTAGCGATCCTGGAAGATATAGAAGGCTGGTAGGAAAGTTGAATTATCTCCTTATGACTCGACCTGATATTACCTTCCCGGTTCGTGTTGTAAGTCAGTTCTTGAATTCTCCTTGTGACAGTCATTGGAATGCAGTTATTTGCATCCTTAAATATGCTCCAGGGGAAGGACTACGCTATGAAGATCGAGGACATGAGAAAATTGTTGGCTATTCAGATGCAGACTACGCGGGGTCACCCTCTGACAGACGATATTGTGTTTTAGTTGGGGGAAATTTGGTGTCTTGGAAAATGAACAACATGTGGTTGTTAGATCTAGTGCAGAAGAAGAATATCGGGCTATGACAGTAGCGGCATGTGAACTCATATGGATCAAGCAACTACGGAAGGAGTTAGAGAAATTAAAGAAATGGAACTTGTGTGCGATAATGAAGTTGCACTTCACATTGCATCGAATCCAGTGTTCCACGAGAGGATCAAACACATAGAGATTGATTGTCATTTTGTCAGAGAGAAGGTACTCTCAAGAGACATCGTCACAAGGTTCGTGCGGTCAAATGATCAGCTTGCAGACATATTCACCAAGTCCCTAGTCGATCCCAGAACGAGTTACTTATGTAGCAAGCTTGGTACATATAATTTGTATGCACCAGCTTGAGGGGGAGTGTTAGAATCTGGGAAGATTCTAGCATATTTGTAAATATAGTAGATAAAATATTCTCTAATTAGGATAGAATATTATGTAATTAGGAATTGATTTGTATTGATTTCCTTTCCTTTTTAGGACATGTAAACTTAGCTATTTAAACCCCAATAGCTTGAGAGAATAATCAAGCTGAGTTCCTCTCTCTCATTTTCTCTTCCGATTCACAGGCATAACCATTTTCTAAATAATTTATTCTTGTCCCTGGTAAGATGTGTGTTTTGTTTGGTTCTTACTTCTGTGGTGTTTTTTGATGCATTTAGGAGAAAGAAAAAGAGAGTTGGGAAACCACCTGCCATTCACTCAGAACAAAGCTGGAGATTGCTGAGAGTAACTGCATCCGTGCCGAGATTGAAGCAGCCAATTTTAGAAGTACATCCATGTATTCTGGTTAGTTACCTTGTTTAGGAGATGGATTTGGATCTCATACTTGTTTTCCTCATTGTAGTCCAACTGGAGTCAGAATTATCTGCTCAGTCTCAGGTGTTAAACTCAAAAGAGGCTGAATTGATGGCAGCCAAAGAAGAGGTGATTCTAATCTCTTATTTTTCTTACCTGTTTTTTTCCTCACAAATGTTTAGGCCCAATTTGTTTTTATTAGATTAAGACGTCTGAATCTTTATACACATCTAAATATTAAATATTGCATTTGGATCTGAATGTTGATAACTTATCTTTATGTAAAAACTAATAAATATAGAATTCAAATAAATTACTGATAAATATTATATCCACAAAATGATGGTAAATATTTATTAACATGGTGTTACATAAATTGTTTATTTGATGAATCACACTCTAAAAGCTAGCAGAAATCATTGTCGGAACCTGCACAGCAGAAGCCACACAGGCGGGGTGCTTTGGCCCCCCTCCGTGCGTCTCCCTCCCTTCCCCGGCGCGTGCCGGGGGACTAATGAACCCCGGCGCGGAAAGCGCCAAAAAACTACTTATAAAAAAACAAAGGTGATGGTCGGCGATAATAGTTGTAAGCAGGGGCGAATGATGTATTAAATTTGGGGCACGTGAATCCATGGTCTCTTCGTAAAACTAGGTATTTTATGTATAAATATTTTAAAGTTGGTATAATATTATCTGCTGGCACCTATGTTACAAGAAGGCTAAATGATGCACTTGGTTGAAGGTTGAGTTATTTATCTGGAGGACCAGGGATCAATTCCCACTTAATACATTTTTTTCTTCTTTTTTTAGTGGTGTACCCATATCTAAAAATCCTAGATTCGCCTCTGGTTGTAAGGTGGTGGTTGGTGATGGTTGTGGTTGTATGGGGGAGGTTGCCTATGATGGTTGTGCAATGGTGTCCGGTTTCGGTCCGATAGAAGTTAGTGGCAGAGGTGGTTGGTAGTGGTGATTGTGCGGAGGAGGCGATTGTTGGTGGTGACTAGTTGTGAAGGTGCTTGGTGGTTGTGCAATGAAGTTGGTGGTAGAGGTGGTTGGTCAGTGGTAGTAGTTGGCGGTTGTGGAGGTGGTTATCCAATCCTCTAGAATTTTTATGATGTCTAGATATCAAGATCCTCCTGAGGTGGCAGATTAATTGGGTATTGTCATCGTCCCAAGCTATGGGCAAAAATAATTATATATCAATTTGATGTTACACTTCCCTTTTTTTTTTTTTTTGAAAATATGTGCACCCATTGCATATTTGACATTTTACTACAAAGAATCATTTGAAGCGAGAAAAGAAACAAAGAATCTGCAAGAGGCACATTTATTTAGTTCGCCTTGACAGTATAGTATTTACTGATTTAATGTTATTGAGAATTCAGAAAAGAGATTTTTCTCCCAGTTGCTAGATTATGCTTCTGTAATTACCTCTAACAGAAAACTGTATTTTATCTCTCTTCTTCTGAATGTACCTATTATTGAAATGGCATTTTACACTTTACCTTTTAGAAAATAAACAACAGAGATGACTGCTGCCAAAACTATGCAATGATAGAATTAGGCAAGTTTAGGATGTTGAATTGCTCTTTTTAAGATGAGTTTAGGATGCTGAATAGCTTGTCATTGACATTATTATTCCCTCGAGAGTTTGGTATTAGAGAGAGTTTGTTGCATGAAGAGTGGCTAATATTATTTACTGGGGAAGAAGTAGCAAACATTGATTCAAATTCTCTTTATTTTATGTATCTCATAATTTCCTCCTCTATGGTAACTTGCAGATCTATCGCACTCAAAGTGAATTTTCGTCTTACAAGGCTCGTGCTCACGCACTTCTTCAGAGAAAGGATGCTGAATTGGCTGCTGCTAGAGACAACGAACAACTTAAAGCACTTGAGGAAGCATTGAAGGTACATGCTTCCTGGTGTAACTAGCGAAATGCTTTTGATTAACAGTT
Source organism: Anisodus tanguticus (assembly GCA_034509755.1). Taxonomy (NCBI): domain Eukaryota; kingdom Viridiplantae; phylum Streptophyta; class Magnoliopsida; order Solanales; family Solanaceae; genus Anisodus; species Anisodus tanguticus. The sequence continues at coordinate 14,940,808 of CM067544.1, forward strand.
TGACATTAAGGTCGTTTAACTGTTGCTAAGATATTAAAACGTTTCCTCTTTTAGGAAGCTGAGAAAGAGGTAACGTCGGTCTCTTCTGAAAGGGATAAAGCCCTTCAAGATCTAAAGGACACTTTAGCTAATCATGAGAAGGAAATTTCAGACAGGTAATCTGAGTTTGATGACTTGTTCTTCTTTCCTTATAAAAAAATGACTTGTTCAATATTCAGATGGACCTGAAAACAAATTTTACACAGTTTACTTTTGGTGTGCTTTTTCACACATTCACAATATGCATCTTAATAAATCTGGTTGCAGTTTGCTATCTTCTTCAGTTTGCTGAATATTAAGCTCACACACATGGACACACTCTTAAGTTAATCACTCCCTCAGGCAAAATAGTTTTGAATATAAATTGTAGTATTACATTGAGCTTTTTACAGATTTGATTTAGCTTCTTATTTGCTGAAAGAGAATGAATCAATACACTTATCCATCAAATCCTTTTCAGAGATGAAGCTCTTCGTGCTACAGAGCAACAGATCAGAAGCATTGAAATGAAGCTCAATTCTGCCTTTTCTGCCCACCAAAAAGAGAAGGAAGCATGGGAAATAAACCTTCAAAATGTGGAAGAAACATGGCGATGTAATTTTTTGAGGATGATATGATAATCAACCTTTCTTCTTATAAATTGCCATTTATTCAGTTTCCAAATAGAAATATCATTCGAGTTACTGTTTTGCAGTGAGATGTGATGCATATAAAGCAGAGAGTGTGATCACCTCTGGTGATAATGTTCAAAAAGAACTAGAGGACCTCAAACTAAGCTGTAAAAAATTGAAGGTGATGATCTATAATCATCAATATGATCTTAACACTTTTTAGTTTTAGTGACACTGAGTTCTTTAACTTGTAGGAAGAACTTGATTCTTTTCGTGACCTTGCTGATAAGATGATTGAGGAGAAGGACAATGAGATCTCTAGACTTCTAGATGATAATGAGAACCTTCGCTACAAACTTCAGTCTAAATCTTTTGTAAGTGTGGAGCAGTCTCTGATCACCTATTCATACTGGTCATTCATGAATCTGCTTTAGCAATGCACCTATTTAACATTTGTATTTAAGCTTTATTTTTTATAATCGTATTTTTCTTCTGCAAATATCAGGCCGATCAAAATGGCAACTCCAATACAGGCATGACGATCTTCAGCACCTTTTAGCTCATTCTACAGTTAAAAAAAGTATTCTTAAATAGCTGCTTCAGTGACTAATATTGCTCTTGGAAATGATTGTACAGTATATGACAAGCAGGATCCTCCAAATTCGACTACCTCAGCTGCTGAGCAGCAGATTCTAGTATGGATAATTTTCTAATTACATTCTTGTGCAATATTTTAGAAGGGGAGCCTTGCACCGGGCTGCCCTTTTTTGTGAGGTAAGGCTGCGTACAATTTTCCGGCCCTTCCCCGGACCCCGCGCGCATTACTGTGCAATATTTTCATCAGTTACTGCAAAGTGGTTTTCTTTTTGCCTTCTCCAGGAGCTGACTTGTCCTACTTTTGTAATCCTTGCATCTTCTGGATGCTTTGTTATTAATAAAACCACTTATTTCATCAAAAAAGAAGAAGAAGCAAAGAGTGAGACAGATGGTATAAGTGGCAACTGTTTTTATGTCCACCCAAACATGGTCTGGCATGCTTTATGCAATTTTTGAAGTTGATAGTCGGATGTCAGGGGAGACATTGCAGTTCGATAATGTATGAATGTTTAGGAGTAAGACTGATTTCTGTTTCCTGAATCATTTGAGTACATGTAAAAGGTCTGGTGACACAAGTGAGGAGAAAGAATTTTGGTGATCTTCTTTCCACCTTCTAATGGGCAGCCCGGTGCATGAAGCATCCAGTGTTCACATAGGGTCTCGGGAAGGGCCGCACCTTAAAGGTGTAATGTAGGCAGCCTACACGCATGTATCAGTGACTGATTCCACGTCTCGAACCCGTGACCTATAGGTGACACGGAGACAACTTTTCCGTTACTCCAAGGCTCCCTTCTTCTTTCACCTTCTAATAAAGAAGTGATTCTCTGGGGGTTGGAAGTTATCAAATTAACATTATAAAACATCGTAGGTACTTGAGGCAGTCCTTGCGAAGCCACCATGTGTAAGAAATTCTGTTTGATAGTTAGAACGTGCAGGTTGAGTCGTCAATATGGTAAATGTTCCGTGAAAGTCTTGTAAATATATGTTACTGTGTATTTATAGACTGCCAAATGATTTCTTAGCCTTGAGGGTGTGTGGTGGGTGCTATAGTGAAGAGGGTGTGGTAGGATGGTTTGGATCCCTCAACCAGAGGTCGTTCAAGCCCTAGGAATGGAGAATCTTTCGATAGTGCGCGTTTTATCCCCCTTAGTGGGCCAACCTAGCACGAGCCAGGATTAGTTATGCTAATGAGTTTCGGACACTGGATAGTTAACTAGAACAAAATAGAAATTCATAATGGAGGTAAAAGGTTTGGTTTTTGTTTGTCTGACATATTCAAAATGCAAGTTGATTAAGCCATTGAAAGAACAGTGCAACAACATTCAAATCTGTAATTTGAGTGAGGAATTGTTTTTGGTCATCTATCAAAAGCTCTGTATCCGGAGCTATAGTAGGCGCTTGGACATAAAACTGTGAAAAAAATGCAGTATTTGGAGTAAAGTCGAAAAAGTGCATTTGGAAATTGAAGTTGTGTCTGGACCATTTAACTTGAAAAATGTTTGAAATTTTGTGAGTGGATCTGTTTCTCTTAAATTTGAAAAATTTATCTTCAAGTTTTTTTCCAGAAAATCAGTCCAATGTATAACCAAACAATATTTTTGACTTTTTTTGGGAAAGAAGGAAAAAATTTCCGTGGACAAACGGCTCAAGTTCTTGGCACTCAAAGACTCTATTTCTTTCTCACTAGTCAATGCCGTTACTTATTTAAATGCCTTGGGGTTTCAGGTTTTGGCAAGACAACAAGCGCAAAGAGAAGAAGAGCTTGCTCAGTCACAGCGTCACATTCTAGCACTTCAAGTAAGTTATTCTCTCCGAGAACATCAATATTCCTAAGAGATAGTTCCCTCATTAGACTCTCTGATGTCTTGATTCAGGAGGAGATAGAAGAGCTGGAACGTGAAAATCGTCTCCACAGCCAGCAGGTATGTCTTTAAATAGAACTCTTGTGTCTGTCAATATACATCAGGGTCTGCTTCGACCTGGTGTACTCCATCTCAATAACTAAATCTCTTCTTTCTTGGGGACTGGAGGGTGGGCTTGAGTTGTTTAGCCATTGGTTTAATGTTTGAGTGGGCTTAGGCAGCTGAATTTTTTTTCTTGGCTTAGACAACCATCTTCTTTGCTATCTTTTTACCTGGACTTCTTATGATTTGGATTCCATTATAAGTTTGTCTGTATGAGTGCAGGAGGCTAAGTTGAAAGAGGAGCTTAGGAACATGGATAGATCACAGAAGAGGGAAGGGGTAGATATGACGTATCTTAAGAATGTCATTTTAAAACTTCTCGAGACAGGTAACTTTTCAGTGTTATAGTGTAAAAGTTTAAAATTTGTTCCCTGTAAAAGAAGGATTATTTTAGTTGAACTAAATGCTTCCATAGGTAATTATTTACATCATAATTTGTTTGTTATAAATATTTCACAGGTGAGGTGGAGGCTCTATTACCTGTGGTTGCAATGCTTCTCCAGTTCAGCCCTGAGGAGGTAATATTCTTGTTATCCAATTGCAGTAGTAAACTACTGTTTTCATTTCTAAATATAGGTGATGGTTATAGTAAAATATCTCTGTAATATTCACGAATCTGTTAGACCTACTTTGTTAATATAATACATGAAGATTTATTTTGACTTGGTACCTTTTAGCTCATATGACATGGGTGTATGTATTTGCATTGCAGGTATAGAGAACTTGTTCAGATAATCATCTTCTTTTGTTATGAAATGCAAAATCAAGTTATATTAAATGATCAGAAATTGCAAAATGTGCTATTAACTCGATTATGTTTTAAAATAATTTGGAAGGCATATGCAGCAGAACCTTTTTACAGTTATCTGTCTCATGCTGATACTTTATTAATTATTCATATGACAATGGTGAGTGAAACTATACGTATGTCATATAACCTTAAAATCTCATGAGTTTACACATGCATTTGCAGATGCGGAAGTGCCAACAAGCATATCGCTCCTCATTAGAGGCTCAAGCCAGCCCAGCAAAAGATACTTCAGGATCTGGGAGCTCACTGTTTTCTAGATTCTCATTCTCTTAATAGCCATTATGAGGGCTGCAGAGATGCTTACCCAAATGTTGTCTAATCCAGCTTCAAGTACATTGGATAGCTGGAGCGGACGTGGAAGCCGGAAGGAGAGATGCAGTAGAGGAAATTTTTGTGTTATGTAATTAACAAAGAAATGCCTTGTGCAACGTAAACTTTTTATTGTATAGAACTGGTTCAAAAGAACAAAATACGAGCAATACGAAATACAGGGCAAGAGTAGGGTATCCTTTGTCGTTCTTCACATGAACTGTATAGCAGAGGTGTTTCGTTCTCCCATTTTTCTTTTTGGGTGTAGTTAGGGAAGAACGAATTTGTTAAATTCATGAAATAATAGTATTAAGAGTAATTGTGATTTTTTTTTTAAATAAAGAGTGGATTGCCATAGCTATTTGGGTTACCGCTGTGGAGCTAATTGCTTGGACACATATCACATTTAAGAGTTGTGTAAGAGGTTGTCAAAGTTGTAATTAGGAGAAGCTTGGACACTGTATTTATATTAGTATCATAATATATTACTTATAGACGATCACAGTATTGATCAATAATCATATCAAAACTTAATACTAGGATTGTCTAATAGTATCAGTATGACTTCAGTGGAATTAAGAAACCTTTAATTTTCATTTAATAGCTATAGTTGGAATTTTCAATTTGAATAACAATAATAGTTACTAGATGTGATGTCCACCCCTAGACTAAAGAATCCGTCGAGATTTTCAACATGCGTGCAACGTCCGGCTTCCATCGCTGTAACTGGAAAACAAGCAAGCTAACTATTGGGCAATTTCCGTGAACATTAGCCACTATAAATTAGTAGTATTACTCTATTTGTCGGTCAAGGGGAGCAAAGTTGAGGTTGGTGATATAGACTATGATTGGTTCTTGAACGGTGAGTTGTCTAGTTGTCTTAACTTACCCTTGAATTTCCCCCCACCGAAAAGTAGGAAAATGGGAAGAACATGACAAACCATCTAAGATTAGCAAATTTCACATACAATATACAAGAATAACTCTAGATATCGTAACTAAAATAATTGAGGTATTTCATCTGTGTTTGTAATTACCAATTTAAATTTCTATTATTTTTAAAAAATAGTCTTAAGTTACTAATCTCAAATACCTTTTTGTGCTTGGAGTACTTTTTGAACAAAGCTCATCATTTTAGCGTTTCAAGAGAACTTATGACGATGCTCAAGATAATTTGCATGCACCTTGATTATTTTACGGTATGTGTATTTGCTACATGATAGCAGCACATGTATGAGTAACTCTACCTAAGAGTTTGTAACAACCCGCTTGGTCGTTTCTTGTTAAAGACCCTTATTTGCTTGATTGACCCTTCCAGTAGACTCTTTGTAGGGTTTGTGATGCGCAGAGATGGGTGGCACGAATTTCGAGGTCCATTTATATGAGTTTCGTATGAAAAAGCCCAACTTTGGAAACTTAGAATTGGTTAATTTGACTCAAAGTTGACTTGTGGCTAGATGGGTTCGTTTTCGGGTTCCGTTGCTTCCGGTAGTTTCGGAGGGTCATTTATGACTTAGTCGAGTCATTGGTTTTCTTTCCGAGGCAATCAGATGTATTTTATGGCCTTATTTATAAAGTTGGGATCACGTTTTTGTCCCGGATGATTATTTAGAAAAGTATGTCTTGGCCCGGTTATTTGTGAAATCCTAGGGTACGAGCTCGTTCGTAGCACTGTTTACCGTAGACGAACATGCTTGGTTTGTGTTCGGGGGGGGTTGGTGTTAGATGGAGGTTTTTGGCTAGATTTCACTGTTGGTGTCTGGTGTCCGCCACGATGGAACAAACATCCGCTCCGGCGGGTCTGCCTCTGCGGAAGGTTGGCTCGCCGAAGCGGAAGTCCGAGAAATGGGAAGTTCCACCACATCGGAATCGAGTCCGTTGTGGCGAGGTGTCAAGTGACATCCGCTACGGTGAAGGCTTTTCCGCTGCAGCGGGTTCCATACAGCCGAGTCGATTCCGTAAAGGCGGATCACTGTTCAAGTGTCCTATATATAATTCTAGGTCAGATTTTCTTTCCCAAAATAGTGTGTTCTCGAAACCAGCGCCGCATAGGCGTTATTTCAGAGCCTTATGAGCATTTCCCACCTTGAGGTAATAGATTATTTCCCTCTTTGGTTTAAGTTTATGATTCTAAGCTTATTAATGGTGGTTTAGCTTATTATTTGAATTGGGGGAAGATGGGTTTTGCATATTGTGAGTTTAAGAGAGTTGTATGATCGGTTTTAAAGGGGATTTATTGATTGAATGATGTTAATATCAAGTGTTAGGAGTGGATTATGTTAGATTATCATGTTATAAGTCTTAATTTGGTGATAAAAGCATGTTTTCAATTAAAAAAAATTCTAGGGTTTCAAATTGGGACTTTTTTATTGTTGTCCAATTGAGGGTTCAAATGTGAATAGATTTTTAATTATTTTAAGGATATGATTGTCTAGTATGTAATCTTGGGTTTTGTGTAATAAGCTTATTATTAACTATGTAAGAAGGAAAGGCAAAGTTGTATTCGAGACTTGATTTGGTAGCGCTCCTGCTCGGTTTTGAGGTAGGCTATGGTTTAGCTTTTCGAGACTCCGATAGAAGTGCAAAATTACATATAAATATTGAGGGGTATTGGGCGTGTTTGGGGTCCCACTCAGCCGGTTGTGATGAACGATTGAGTGTGTACCGGTGTTGAACTGTGATAATGAGATGATTTGGGAAATCAACATTCCACCTCTACAGCACCGCGTGGCTAAGAGTTCGAGTTGTTGATCCTAGGCATTCAGGGTGAGGATGCTATATCCAGCATACCCTTGGATACTCTTCTCTATTTATTGTCTTTTGTTCGCACTTGAAAGACATATTTAGACTATGTATTCAGTTTTGGCCTGTGTGTCACTTTTTCAGACTTGTTTCATATTATATTAGTGCTTTTGTATCTACATACTAGATCTTGGGGGTGTTTGTTGATGTTTTCAGACTTGTTACTTATTCCACATTTATAGTATGAGACAATTTTTGTAGGATCTCGTTATCTTCCGCTTTTACTTATGTTGAAGATATGGGAGTAGTTCACCTACGTGGTGGGATTATGTAGGCGCCACCACGACTCCTGAAAAGAGGTCGTGACAAAGTTGGTATCAGAACCCTAGGTTAAACAGTCTTAAAATACAAGAGCAATGTCTAGTAGAGTCTTGTCGATCGGTGCGGAAACGTCCGTACTTATCTTCAAGAGGCTATGAGACATTTAGGAAATTTCACTTTCTTCATTCCTTTCGTGCTAAGTTGAATCAAATTGGTATCTGACCTTTGTTTTTATACTCTCACAAATGGTGAGGACTCGTGCCGATGTGGCGAGAGATAAGGTGCATGCTCCGACAACCAGCTATGAATGGATGTGGCAGAGCACGTGCTCAGGGTAAAGCCAGAGCAGCAGGACCAGCTCGGGGCGGAGTATAGAGAGACGATTAGATTCTTGCTAGATCTATTTATCTTAAGTCGGTTATTGAGCCTCAAGATGATGTGATAGAGGGGGAGGTGGGACCAGCCTAGGATAAGACTGGATTTATTGCTACACCATTTCTTCAGGATACGCTGGTCCGATTGTTGAGTGTTCTAGATGGTTTTGCTCAGACAGGTGTACATCCTACTACTCCGGGTGGTTCTCAGACCCGTGCAGGAGGGGGTAGACTCAGACCCCGAGTTTCGTATGCATGTTATTCAGCCTGCAGCAACGTCAGCGCCACATATAGATGAGGTTCATGCTCTAGAGTTTGCTCCCTGGCCTATTAATGGGACAGTTATGCCCGCGATAAGCGAAAGATTTGGGAGTACTTTTCGAACATGAAGCCTCCGAAGTTCTTTGGTCAACTTGAGAAGGACGCATATGAGTTTATAGTGAGCAGCCATGAGAGGTTTCATACTCTGGGTATTGTCGAGACTCATGGAGTCAAGTTTTTGGCCCTTTAGCTTATAGGTGACGCGAAATAGTGGTGGAGGACATATGTTGATTGTTTGCCCGTAGGGACGCCTCCGTTATCTTAGGTTCGGTTTTACAGAGTGTTTCTTGAGAAGTACGTACCTTTGACCTTACATTTGAGCAAGAGAGATGAGTTTTAGAGGATTGATCAAGGCCATTCTTTAGTGGCACAGTATGAGACTCGCTTCCATACCTTATCGCGCTATGTAGTGTCGTTGCTTCCTACTGAGGCAGAGTGAGTGAGATGTTTTATTAGAGGGTTGACTATTCCACTCCAGTTAGCTACACTGTAGTTGGTGGCTTCTAGAGCCTCTTTTGATACCGTTGCTGAGCATGCTAGGTTGGTGGAGAATGTGAGGGGCAAGTTGCCCAAGTATGACCCGACAAGAGGGATAGGCGTTATGGATAATTCAGTGGTTATACTTTCTGTGATCATGGTTATCATGGGAGATATCATCAGTTGTAGCCTAATCAACCGGTTCAGGCAGCTCTTCAGATTACCGATGGACGTAGTGGGGTCCAGTCATCGAAGGGGTTCTCAGTCTCGGTATTCAGACCATGATAGCTCATTTTCTTCTATCTCTATTCAGCAGCCCTCAACGTCCAGAGCTTGTTATACTTGTGGAGTGGTTGGGCACTTCAGGAGGGATTGCCCCATGCAGTTTTTAGGTGGCTCTCGTGCACTTTGGACCCAACACAGACATCTAGACGTGTATTCAGACTAGCCTGGGAGGATCTCAGTCAGGCCGTGGTGGCCATCAGCCTAGTCATAGTGGAACCCAGTCGGGGAGAAGTGGAGCTCATTCGGGCCGAGGTGGCCAGTGAGGTACTCAGTCCGAGGTAGAACACACTCATTGATATGTATTCCCTGGTAGGGTAGAGGCTGAGGCAATGGACGCAGTCATTACATGTATCATCTCAATCGATCATCGAGTTGCTACTGTATTATTTGATACAAGGTCTACTTTCTCTTATGTGTCTGCCTACTTTTAAGCTAAATTGGAGATGTGGTGTGATATGCTTGATATTTCCATTCGTGTGTCTACACCCATTGGTGATTCTGTGATTGTTGATAGAGTATATCACATGTGTGTAGTTACTTTCATGAGTTACGACACCTGGGTAGATCTGGTTAGCTTAGATATGTTGGATTTCGATGTTATATTTGGGGATGGATTGGTTGTCACCATATCATGTGATTCTAGACTGTTATTCCAAGACTGTCACGCTAGTTATGCCTGGTCTTCTGAGGTTAGAGTGGAGAGGCGCTCCCAGCCCCGCTCCTAAGAAAGTGATTTCTTATATTCATGCTAGGAAGTTAGTGGATCGGGGTTGTTTGGCTTATCTTACGCATATTCAGGATACTAGTGTAGTGTACCTTCACTTGATTCTATTTCGGTAGTGAGTGAATTTGCGGAGGTCTTCCCTTCAGATTTACCGGGTATGCCGCCAGACAGAGATATTGACTTTGTATTGATCTTGAGCCGGGTACTCGACCCATCTCTATTCCTCCGTACCGTATGGCTCCAGCTGAGTAGAGGGAGTTGAAGGAGCAGCTTCAGGATTTGTTAAGGGCTTCACTTGACCGAGTGTATCTCCATGGGGTGCTCTTGTCTTGTTCGTGAAGAAGAATGATGGCACTATGCGTATGTACATTGATTACAGACAGTCGAATAAGGTCACTATGAGAAACAAGTATCTAGTTCCGCGTATTGATGACCTATTCGACCAGCTTCAGGGTGCTTCTGTATTTTTGAAGATTGACTTGAGGTTCGGGTATCACTAGTTGAAGATCCAGGTCGAGGATGTGCCCAAGATGACTTTTCGGATTCGTTATGGGCATTATGAGTTTTTTATGATGTCATTTAGGCTTACCGATGCCCCCGCAACGTTCATGGATTTGATGAATGAGTTATGCAAGTCATACTTGAGTTCTTTTGTTATTGTGCTTATTGATGACATCCTGGTATATTCGAAGGGTTGGGAGGATCATGAGCAGCACCTGAGAGTGGTTCTTAGGATTTTGAAGGAGAATGAGTTGTATGCTACGTTCTCGAAGTGTGAGTTTTGGTTGAGTTCTGTGGTATTCTTGGGGCATGTGGTATCCAAGGATGGGATTATGGTTGACCCTAAGAAGGACTGGCCTAGACCGACTTCTGTGATAAAGATTCGGAGTTTTGTTAGTCTTGCTAGCTACTATCGCTGGTTCATCAAATGATTCTTTTCTATTGCTTCTCACTTAACGAGTTTGACTCAAAAGGAGGTTCCTTTCCAATGGTCTGATGAGTGTGAGCTGAGCTTTCAAAAGCTCAAGACTTTATTGACCACATCCCCGATTTTATCCCTTCCGGTGGATGGGAAGGACTTAAACACTATTGTGATGCTTATAAGATTGGGTTGGGTTGTGTGTTGCAGGAGGGTAAGGTGATCGCTTATAGATCGAGGCAGTTGAAGGTGCATGCGAAAAACTATCATGTTCATGATTTGGAGTTGGCTGCCATTGTGTTTGCTTTGAAGATTTGGAGGCACTGTATTTATGGCGTCCATTGTGAGGTATATATTGATCATCGCAGTATTCAACACGTGTTTAATCAGAGGGACTTGAACTCTAGGCAACGCCGTTGGAGGGAGTTGTTGAAAGATTATGACATGACCATTCTGTATCATCCGGGCAAGGCCAATGTGGTGGCAGATGCTTTGAGCCGAAAGACGATTAGTATAGGGAGTTTAGCTTGTTAGGTTATTTCTGAGTGTCCCTTGGCATTAGAGGTCCAACTCTAGCCAACTGTTTTGTGAGGCTTGATCTATCAAATCCGGGTAGGATTCTGTCTTGTGTGGAGGTGATGTAGTCTCTTTTGGATTAGATTCGGGCACACCAGTATAATGATGTAGGGTTATACAAGATTCGAGATAAGGTGATGAGTGGCGAGGCCAATGAGGCCATGATTGATAGTGAGGGCATTATGAGGATCAAAGGTAGAGTGTGTGTGCCTCGTGTGGAAGATTTGACTAGATTGATTATGGAAGAGGCCCACAACTCTAGGTATTCGATTCATCCAGGTGCTACTAAGATGTACCATGATTTGAGGTAGTACTACTGGTAGGGGAGGATGAAGAGAGACATTATTGATTTTGTGTCTCGGTGTCAGAATTTCCAGTAGGTCAAGTATGAGCACCAACGTCCGTGTGGTGTGTCTCAGAGGATGCTCATTCCAAAGTGTAAGTGGGAGAGGATCGCTATGGACTTTGTTGTGGGATTGCCCAATACTTTGGGCAAGTTTCATGCTATTTGGGTCATTGTTGATCGATTGACCAAGTCCGCGCAGTTCATTCCAGTTCAGACAACGTATAATGCAGAGAAGTTGGCTAAGATCTATATCCGATAGATTATTCATCAATATGGGGTTCATCTTTCTATCATCTTGGATCAGGGTACTCAGTTTACTTCACATTTCTGGCGGACTTGGCAGAGAGAGTTGGGTACTTGCTTGGACCTTAGTACAACATTTCACCCTCAGACTGACGGTTAGTCCGAGCGGACTATTCAAGTATTGGAGGACATATTACGAGCCTACGTGGTAGATTTTGGTGATTATTGGGACCAACACTTGCCCTTGGCATAGTTCACGTACAATAACAATTATCACCCCAGTATCGATATGGCATTGTATGGTAGGAGATGTCGATCTCCGATTGGTTGGTTTGATGCATTTGAGGTCCGTCCATGGGGTACTAATTTGTTGAGGGAGTTCTTAGAGAGGGTGAGAGTGATTCAGGACAAGCTCCTGGCAGCACAGAACATGAAGTTGTATGCAGACCAAAAGGTCCGAGATTTAGAGTTCATGGTGGGTGACAAGGTTCTTCTGAAGGTTTCACCCATGAAGGGTGTGATGAGATTCTACAAGAGAGGGAAGTTGAGTCTGAGGTCTATCAGACCATTTGAGGTTCTTCAGAAAGTGGGAGAAGTGGCATATGAGTTGGCTCTGTCACCGAGTCTTTCAGACGTTCATCTAGTCTTTCATATGTCTATGCTGAAGAAGTATCATGTCGATGGTTCTTACATTATCCAGTAGGACTCAGTATTGCTTGATTAGAATCTAGAGTTCGCGGAGGAGCCTGTGGCTATTTTGGACAGAAAAGTGAGGAATTTGAGATCGAATGAGATTGCTTCAGTGGAGGCATCGTCCTATTGAGGAGGCAACTTGGGAGACCAAGTCTGATATGCGGAGCAGATATCCGAGCTTATTCACTACTTTCGGTGTGTTCCCTCTGTTCGTTTCTCTCCGTTTGAGAATGAACGTTGTTTTAATTGGTATCTAATGTAACGACACGCCTGGTCGTTTCTTACTAAAGACACTTATTTACTTGTTTGACCCTTCTCGTAGACTCTTTGTGGGGTTTGTGACGTCCGGGGATGAGTGGCATGGATCCCAAAGTCCACTTAGATGAGTTTTGGATGGAAAAGCCTAAGTTTGGAAACTTAGAGTTAGTTAGTTTGACTCAAAAGTTGATTTATGGCTAGATGGATTCTTTTCCGGGTTCTGTCACTTCCGGTAGTTTCGGAAGGTCATTTATGACTTAGTTGAGTCATTGATTCGCTTCTCGAGGCAATCAGATGTATTTTGTCACCTTATTTGTAAAGTTTGGATCATGATTTTGTCCCGGGTGATTCCTTAGAAAAGTATGTCTTGGCTCGATCATTTGTGAAATTTGAGGGTACGAGCAAGTTCATAGCACTGTTTACCATAGACGAGCATGTTTGGTTTGTGTCATTGGGGTTCCGGGAGTATTACGGGTGTCGGATGGAGGTTTTTGGCTAGATTTCACTGTTAGTGTCTGGTGTCTGCCACGACGGATCCAACATCTGCTCTGACGGGTATGCCTTAATTAAAGGTTGGCTCGCCGAAGCAGAAGTCGGGGAAATGAGAAGTTTCACCATAGTGGAATCGGGTACGCTGTGGTGAGGTATGAGGTGTCAAGTGACATCCGCTACGGCGAAGGCTTTTCCGCCGCAGCGGGTTCGCTCCAGCATAGTCGATCCCACCGGGACGGATCATTGTTCATGTGTCCTATATATAATTTTAGGTAAGATTTCCTTTCTCAAAATAGTGTGTCCTCGAAACTAGCGCCGCATAAGGGTTATTTCAGAGCCTTAGGAGCATTTTTCACCTTGAGGTAATAGATTTTTTCCCTTTTTATTTAAGTTTATGATTCTAAGCTTATTAATGGTGGTTTAGCTTATTGTTTGAATTGGGGAAGATGAGTTTTACATATTGTGAGTCTAATAGTGTTGTATGGTTGGTTTTAATGGGGATTTATAAATTGAATGATGTTAATATCACGAGTTAGGAGTGGATTATGTTAGATTATCGTGTTATAAGTCTTAATTTGGTGATAGGAGCATGTTTTCAATTAGGGAAAATTTGTAGGGTTTCAAATTGGAGTTTTTTTATTGTTGTCCAATTGAGGGTTCAAATGTAAATAGATTTAATTAATTTAAGGATATGATTGTCTAGTATGTAATCTTGAGTTTTGTGTAATAAAGTTCGAGTCTTGGTGGCATGGGCCCAGAATGAGTATTTAATATCTTGCTTTTGTTGTGTTAAGCTTATTATTAACTATGTAATACGCGTGAATAGACTTCGATTGTCGCGAGGCAAGAAGGAAGGGCAAGGCTGTATTCGAGACTTGATTTGGTAGAACTCCTGCTCGGCTTTGAGGTAGGCTACAGTTTAGCTTTTCAAGACTCCGATAGAAGTGCATAATCAGATATAAATATTGAGGGGTATTGGGCGTGTTTGGGGTCCTACTCAGCCGGTTGTGATGAACGGTTGAGTGAGTACCGGTGTTGAAATGTGATAATGGGATGATTTGGGAAATCAACCTTATGCTGGTTCCGACTGTTGTTTATTTGGGCTCGTCGCCATATCCACGCTTGTCGCCATGTTTTCTATTGTTTGGTTACTCATCACATATGCTTTCAATTGATATTCTGATTTGACTGGAATCGCTTCTGTGTTGTTGAATTCTTAAAAGCATGTGTATATCATGTCTATACTTGATTGCATCTCATTATATCATCATATCTTGCCTTGTATTGTCATCGCATTCATACACTCATGGTTATGTTACTTGATGTGAGAGTGGTATAGATATGATGTGGTCCAAGAGACTGAAAAGGTAAGAGATTATGGTACATAAGATGATATTGATATGCGGGGTACAGAGTTGCACGCCTGCAACATGATTGAAACTCGACAAATGAGTCATGGGCTCTAGTCAGATTCATGTGTGGAATTCTGGTTGGCTAGGAGCGGTATATGGACTTCGCAGACCCCCATGAGTGTACGGATCATAATTAAACCTTGACGTATTGTATACCAAGTTGAGAAATGTATCTTACATATGCATTGCATTCACATTATACATTTATGACATATTATTGATAAACTGTGACTGAGACTTGTTATTGAGTGATTATGAACATCTGGGTTGGATTTGAGACTTGAAAGAATTATTCGTGCCACATGATATTTGATATGTTGTTGAACTCTATGAAACATCTAGGTGACTATGTGATATACTTGGTCATTGATATCTCTACCTACCAAGGTGGAGGTAAGATCTGCGTACACTTTACCATTCCCAGACCCCACGTTGTGGGATTTCACTTGGTATGTTGTACTTGGTCATTGATATGCTAGTGTAGGATTATTTGATGTCAATTTGGTATTTATCTCTGATAATGTATCTTCCGTCGTTGTCGGCCTATGATGTCTGTGGGGTACGTTGTGTACTCGCTACGCTTGTTGCATTCTTTTTTTATGCAAATTCAGTACCTTCCACCTCTGCAGCACTGCGTGGCTGAGAGTTCGAGTTGGTGATCCCATGCATTCAGGGTGAAGGATGTTATCTCCAACATACCCTTGGATATTCTTCTCCATTTAATGTCTTTTGTTCGCACTTGAGAGACATATTCAGACTATGTATTCAGTTTTGGCCTGTATGAAACTTTTTCAGACTTGTTTCGTATTATGTTAGTGCTCTTGTATCATGTTAGTGCTCTTGTATCTACAGACTCGATCTTTAGGGGTGTTTGTTGATGTTTTTAGACTTGTTACTTATTCCACATTTATAGTATGAGACAAATTTTGTAGTATCTCGTTATCTTCCGCTTTTACTTATGTGGTATCATGTTGAAGATTTGGGAGTGGTTTGCCTACGTGGTAGAATTATGTAGGTGCCACCACGACTCCTCAAAGGGGCTCTTGACAGAGTTCCTATACGTTCCTCCTTTGCTATCCCATGGCCACTAAACCCACATCATTTTTCTTTCAGTAATCCTTTGCCATTTTGATTGTGATTTTAATTTTTTTACTTGGTTTATACAAAATCTCAAGTATAAAAAGAAATGCTTGATCCATCTTTTTTTCAGATATCATTTCATGGATATTTAGCTAATCATCCTTTAATCAGACACCTATAAACCCCTTCCTACCAATCCTCTTGGCAAATGGTGTTTTAACCAAAGTTTCCATTTTTAGAATATAGCCGCTATACGCCTATACCTATACAGAAGCATGTCCCAAGCAGCAATCGATGGGACAATAACACTATGGGACAAGTTACAAGTCAACAACAGTTGAAAACAGGGGATCTAAGGTGTGTTGCTCTTTCATGATTCAGTAACATCAACAAATAACATGGCACGTCCAATATTAAAAAACATAAGAAATTCGCCATACAGTCTACAAAACAACCCCTGTAAATCTTGAAGACATTTCAGCTTTTTTACTCATTCAACCATATTGTAATTATCATTATAAAATGGAGTACTGCTCAACAACCAAGAAAAAAGACAAAAGAACATATTTTTTCATTAAACTTCTAGTACTACTAATACTAGTTTCCATATTTCTAAAAAACTCCTAGAAGTACACAAGAATCATCAATAGCACCGACACATGCTCAAGTAGTATCATTCACGTTACAGATTCAGCATCATTTTGACCCTCTCAACTCAAATAAACCAACATAACATAAAAGACACCAAAAGATAATTATAAAGGGTTGCAAATACTAAAATCCAAAAGCATAATATTAAAGAAAAACTCAACCATGCTTAGCTTGGAAATCCTTCATGAAAGCTACCAACTTTTCAACACCAGCCAAAGGCATAGCATTGTATATTGAACCCCTCATTCCTCCAACAGACCTATGTCCCTTCAACTGCACCATTTTCTCACCACCAGCTATCTTCACAAATTCACCTTCCAATTCAGGTTTAGCCAATGTAAATGGCACATTCATCAATGACCTCACTGATTTCTCAACTGGACACCTGTAAAACCCATTGCTTGAATCAATAGCATCATACAAAATCTCAGCTTTCTTTATATTCCTCTTCTCCACCTCAACCAATCCACCTTGTTCCAACAAATCTTCAAATACAAGCCCACACATGTAAATCCCATAACAAGGGGGTGTATTATACAATGAATTGTTCTCAGCATGGATTTTGTAATCCAACATAACAGGTGTACTTTCCTGTGCATTACCAATCAAATCTTTCTTAATTATCACAATTGTAACCCCAGATGGACCCACATTTTTCTGTGCACCAGCATAAATAACACCAAATTTTTCAACATCAACTGGTTTTGAACAAAAATTTGATGACATGTCAGCAACAAGAACAGTTTTTTCATTAATGGGTGTTGGGTAATCTTTAAATTCAACACCATGAATAGTTTCATTAGCACATATATGCAAATACTTAGCATCTGGGGTTTGTTCTAATGACTCAAAATCCGGGATCTTGGTGTATTTTTCTGATTTGCCACTCCATATAACATTAGGTTTGCAATATTTAGTTGCTTCTTTATAAGCTTTATCACTCCAAGAACCGGTGATAATGTAATCAACGGTGTCGTTTGGTGTGGTGATGTTGAGAGGAATGGCGGCGAATTGGGTGGTGGCCCCACCTTGTAGGAAAAGAACAGCGTATTGTTCGGGGATGTTAAGGAGGGTACGTAGATCTGATTCGGCTTTTTGGATAATGGAAAGGAATTCTTTGCCACGGTGGCTCATTTCCATGACGGACATACCGGAGCCCCGCCAGTTGACAAGGTCTGTTTGGGCTTTTTGGAGGACGTTTTCGGGTAGAGTAGCGGGTCCCGCGGCGAAGTTGAAGACCCGATCGGAGGAGGTGGTTTGGAGGGGGTTGGTGGTGGTGGCGGCGGAGCAGGTGATGGAGATGGATTTGTATGTGGTGGTGGAGGGGTGGAGGTGGGTGGTGGATTTGAGGGTATGGTGGTTGGGATGGGTGGTTTTGTTGTTAAGGAGGAAAGATTGGGTGGTGGTAGCAGACATAGCCATGGTTAAAGATTGTTGTTTTGCCCTTTTTTTCAGAGACTTTGTGTTTAAGAGGGTTTGGGAGATGCAGGGGAAAAGGAGGAGTTGATGTGTATTTATATAACAGTAATAGGGAAATTTTGTGAAATTACTTTTTCAGCTAAATATAGCTACTGACTTATTAAACTTATCAATAAATTTTATTTGAATACTTAAATTATTATCTGAATATATAATAGATTATTTCTGTTAAATACATCAAGCTTATATTTGAGAAACTTCTTAATGTATTTTCACAAAAGTTTATTATATAGATAAATTAATCAGGTAAATTGTATCTCTCCTTTAATTATATAAATCAACATCAATTATAACTTGCATGAGTAGGTTTTTACCACTTATTGAGATAAGTGTGTGTAATTAAAGAAGATGACATATTTTAAATGGGATAAAAAATTGTTATCCCTTGAACTTTAGCCAAAGTTATTACGACACATTTACTTTTTCAGGGTCCTATTACCCCCTCTGAACTTTTCAAAAAAAGAATAATTATCACCCTAAATGTTGACGTGGCAAGGAAAAAAATATATTTCACTATCTTTGGGAGAGTGAGAAGCATAAAAAATTGACATGTGTCATTTTTTAATTGGGTATTTCACATTTAATTATACCTAATTCATTTTCATTAAAGCTCAAAGTTCTTTTCTAAACTGATTTTTTTTTAAATGTGTAAAACTTAATTTTTTTAATTAAAATTTTGTATTTTCTTAAAATATGAAAACTGTATTTTTTTTTTAAAATGTGAAAACTGATTTTTTTTCTCTTATGAAAAGAAATCTAGTTTTCCACATTTAGTTTTTAAAAATGGGTTTTCACATTTCTAAAAGAATAATTCGTTTTTTCAATTTTTTAATAAAAAATTAGTTTTTTCACATTTTGAAAAGTAAAAAAACCTTTTCCAGATTTTATTTGAAAAATAAAAGTGTCCTATGAACATGAAATCATGAAATCATGAAAATCTAGATTTTTTAGGACATTTTAAAAAATCCAGTTTTTTTATATTTTAAAAAAAAGTCATTTTTTCAGATTTGTTTTTTTTTAAATGGGTTTTAAAAAAATCAAAATTTCAGGATTTTTTTTAAAAGAATCCATTTTTCATTTTTTAAAGAAAATTCGACTTTCCAAATTAAAAAACAATTGCCACGTAATAAAAAAGAATTAAAAGAAAAAAGAAAAAAATGTACATAAAAAGGGCATCCCGGTGCACTAAGCTCCTGCTATGCGCGGGGCCTGGGGAAGGGCCGGACGACAAGGGTCTATTGTACGCAGCCTTACCTCATATTTCTGCAAGAGGTTATTTCCACGGCTTAAACCCATGTCTATTGATAAATAGATCTATTGAGAAATGGATATTGATCTAGTTTCAAGATTTATGAACAAGAGAGATCCCTAAATATCCATTTGAGAAAATAGATGAATAGATAGGGCGAAGCCGGCTGAAGGAAGGTCGTGTTAGCGCCCCTTAAGGCACCGAAGTCCCTGAGCTAATATCAATAGCAGTTGATTCAAGAGAAGTTCTTTCTAGAGCAGTAAGAGCCTATTCTGTCTTGCTTTCTGATTCAATTCCGCTGCTGGGGTGAGCTAACTCAAAAAACCCGTCCACAATTTGGATTTCAGGCTGCAACATGGGTTCAAGTCGTGGAAACAACCTCTTACAGAAATGTGAGGTAAGACTGCGTATAATAGACCCTTGTGGTCCGGCCCTTCTCCGGACCCGCGCATAGAGGAAGCTTAGTGCACCGGGCTGCCTTTTTTATGTATATTTTTTTTCTTTTTTCTTTTAATTCTTTTCGCTTACATGGCAATTGTTTTTAAATTTGGAAATGAAAAATGGATTCTTTTAATATATATGTGTGTGTGTGACAAGAAAATTGTATGTCACTTCCATAAGAGAGTAAATATCCAATTTCAAGGTGGTAACTATTTGTTTTAAAAAAATTCAAGAGGTAATAGGACCCCTGGAAAGGTAAGGTGTGTCGTAGCAACTTTGATCAAAGTTTAGAGGATAACAGTGTCTTATTCCTAAATCATTAATTTATTTATATAATAAATGCTTGAGTATATACATAAAAACTTTTTCAAAATTTTGAATTAGAAATATCTAATAAAAATACTTTTATGTCAAGCGCTCAATATAAACATATGTAGTTCAAATGTCATGAACTTATAACAAATTAAAGTGGGATATAAATGTATTCCCTCTAATACTATTTATAAAGTAGACTCGGGATTGTCTCTACTTTTTGATAATATAAAAAGAGATCGTTACATAGGGGTCGTCAAATTGAGGAGGGGAAATGAAAAAGTGAAAAATCTAACCATGACTATTGTATAAGATACCCATTAATACTATTTACAAGTTTTAGTAAAAGAATCGAAATTTTAAATGAGTGTACCACACCATTTTTGTACCTTTTTTGAATAACTAAATGTAATTTTATATCTAATTATATACTTCTAATTTATCTATTTGTTTGCAACTTTCTTATAACAAATATAATATAGATCTAGCTAGGGCGGTTTATTGGGCGGATTGAGCGGATAATTATGTTTTACGATTTGACTTATCGGTTATCGGCTTTTAAATTTATTAATCCGCTAGCCAACCGATAAGATATCGGTTTGTTCGACATCGGATTAGCATTTATTGGGAGGTTATCGAGCGGTGTATCAGCCAAAGCTAAGAGACAACAAAAAATAAAATCACATCATATAGTCCAACTTCCACCGACGAAATTAAAATCACTAACTTTTAATTCTTTTACACAACTGCTTTATAAAAAAACGCAATGTTTGTATTTAAAAGGAAACAAAGCGGAACACAGTAATGTTGATCAATTCTATGATTTGATTCTAGGCAGTTGAAACGAGCAAGAAATATTGGAAATGCTAGTAGATTTGCAGAAACATATACTGTACTGAACAATATTATCTTCTTCTTCTTTTGGTTTCTCAAATCAACACCCTTCCGTCTTGCTTCCCACCCTACACACGTGCCCTACAAAACATAACTTGAACTTATGTAATTTTTCTGCATCACGAAAACAAATAGGTAATCCTTGAATAATCCAATCAAACTAAAAAGGGGCTTTAGCTTTAGGGTTTACAATAAACATTTTATATATCTAAGAATAATTATATAAATATGATAATCCTTAATGGGTTAACGGTTTGCTCGATAAGAAAATTGAGTAATCTGCTTCCGCACTAATAAATTGTTAACTATAAAATTTTAATTCGTTTATCATCCATTAATCCGATAATCCAATATTAATAAGCTAAATTTACGATTGGGTTATTAGTTACGGTTCCGTTTTGAAACCCGATCTAGCCACCTCTTCTATTCTATTAAAAGGTGACAAATTTAGTTCAAATATGTGTAATTTGTCCAACCCATAGAAGTTTAGGTGTGTTGAGTTGGAAATAAATATATTGATAAGTCAACTTGGGCACAACAAAGTTAAATCATTTAAAACTTGGATCAATTTGACATGCTTAGGTAGCTTAAATTGATTCACAAAAACTTTATCAAATAATGTCAAAAAATAAATAGTTTGTTCAATGAAATCATCAACTTTCTCTCTGAAAAAAAGAAAGAATTTGATTTTAGTTTGATTTGTTAATTGAAAAAATACTTTAAAAAAAAAAAGAACAAATTGAAAAATAATTCAGAAATTCGACATTTTGAGATACGATTATTATTATTTTTGCCTAAGATGACTTAACCTGTTTTGATTTAAGTAACCTTTAATCGAATTAAATCGTATTTCAGGATTAACTCGGTTTTAACCTGTCCAAACTTTATTGAACCTTCAACTTAGTACCCGTTTTAATGTACATCTCCTCATGTTAACATGGAATTAGGAAATGCCAATAGAATAGCAATTACATGAAACTACTAAACTCGAACCTGTATACTGTGATTTAAGTAGATGATGAATTTTGGTTAACTATAGAGGGCCCCAAAAGGTAGGTGAAAGCATTAAAAAATATAAAGGACTTAAGTTCCATGTCGTATTAGTGAGGTTGGTGACAACAAGTCGGGACCAATTTTCACTGAGCACTTACGTGACCCAATCTGAATTGCTCGATCAATAAATAATAAATATTGAGATACCAAATAATTTTAGAAAAGTTTAGGCATAATACTTTGGATCTTCTAAACTTGATATATTTATGCAATATATAGCTAAAATATTTTTATTTTAATTACCTCCTTATATTGACTATTTGGTAGCTTTTATTTTCAGATTATCTTAATCTAAGGAAGTGTGACGCACTCGTTGTCACGTGGATATTTTTTGTTCACTTGAATATTTTTACTTTTAAAATTTATTAATTCTTTGAGTTATATTTTCAGGCCCAATTTATAAAAGAAAAAACATATGTGGTACTTCATTATTTAAGCTAATTTGTTTATTTGGCTACATATAGAAGAGTTTCACCCAAATTCTTTACATGTGTTGGATTGAGTGATAAATTCCTTTTTGGCTGCAAGTGCTCCTTCTCCGTAGTGTTGACTTTTTTTAATAAAAGCACATCTAGGATTCAAGTTGGAACCTACGTGCTTTCATAAAATATTAAATTAGGAAAATAGGCGAGGTTGGTGAATGGTAGTGTTAAATGTTAAGTATAATCCTGGAGCCGGCTCATTACCTCGAGCTCTTGACGCTTAAGACAAGTAGTAGTTATGCTAAAAATTTACGTGTCAAATTAATTATTATAAAATATATCTCTCATATATGTATTTGCTACTTAATTGTGATTAAATGGTCTGCATTTTCGGTTTTATTCTTATTGATTATTTTAAAATTATTTGATTGATTGTAAAGTACTATTTATCAAATAGCTATTTGGGCAAATGGCATATGCTTTTGCGCACGCCGCAAGTGTTTGATTGGCGATTGGTCTCCTTTTGTTTTTATCCTTCCGGAAGGAATATGTTTCCTTCGTTAATTAATGAATAATTTACAATATATATAAAATTATAAAAATATTTACTTTGATACAAACTAGATAACTAATTATTTTAATTATAAAATTATTATAATTCTACCTAAAATAAGAGATATACAATTAATGAAAGAGAATATTGTGAAATATTCTATTACACCCCCGAAGTCGAAGCGGGAGGTTCTCTAACACTAAAGTCCTTTGGTGAAGATGTCGGCAATCTGATATCTGGAAGGAACATGAAGGACACGAACTTGACCACGGACCATTTTTTTTTGCGAACAAAATAAATGTCCATCTCAATGTGTTTATTGCGCTGATGTTGGACGAGATTGCCGAAAAAATATATCGCACTAATATTATCACAATAGACCAGTGTTGTCTTTTGAATCGGCGGAGAAGCTCAAGTAGAAGGTCACGAATCCAACAAGACTCAGAGATGACGTTGACAACACCTCTCTATTCTGTTTCTACACTGGACCGGGATAATGTAAGTTGCCTTCTCGAAGATCAAGACAATAGATTATCTCCGAGAAAAATGCAATAACCAGACGTGGAGCGTCGAATGTCAGGACATCCACCCCAGTCGGCATCAGAATAAGCAGTGAGACCAGTGAGCGAAGACCTATATAGATGTAATCTGAAATGAATTGTACCTTGGACGTATCATAAAATACGTTTGAGGGCATGCATGTGTGCTTCCGTCGAACTGTGCATGTGCAAGCAGATTTGTTGCACGGCATAGGATATGTATGGTCTCGTGAATGTGAGGTACTATAGGGCCCCAACCAGGCTACGATAGTGAGTCGAGTCTGAATATGAAGGGCCGAAATCAGCGTTGAGCTTGGAATTGGTGTCTATAGGCGTATGGGATGGTTTTCAAGATGTCATGCCTGCACGGTCAAGGATCTCTTCGGCGTACTTTTTCTGCCATAGAAATAGGCCACCAGAAAGTCAAGTGACAGAGCTGCCCAAGAAATAACTCAAGGGGGCTAGATCCTTCATAGCAAATTCAAAGGAAATAAGAGACATAATGGACCGGCGAAGAGCATTAGATGATGTGGTGAGGATGATGTCATCAACATATAATAATAGGTAAGCCATGTTTGTACCCTTATTGTAGATGAACAGGGAATGACCGGATCTGCTATGTGAAAAATCGACTTGTACTATGCTCGATGAGCCTATTTCAGTCCATAGAGCGATTCCGCAACAGACACGCATAATCCGTCTGAATAGGATTCCTAAAACCCATAGGTTGATGCATATATATCGTTTCATAAAGATCCTCATGTAAGAAGGCATTCTTGACATTAAGCTGATGAATGGGTCAAGACTTGGATATGGAAATTCTAAGGACAATTTGGATAGTTGCGGGTTTTACGACTGGGCCGAACGTTTCATCACAATCCACTTCCACCTGTTGAGACCTGCCATCACTTACAAGACGAGCCTTGTACCTCTCAAAAGAACCATCAAATTTCTTTTTAAGTCTAAAAATCCACATAGAATGAATAATATTAGCATCAGGTAGATGGGGTACTAGGTCCCACGTCTTATTATCAATAAGAATATTATATTCATCAATCATTGTGACTTTCTAATTAGGGTCGGACAAGGCATCCTTCGGGTTACGAGGGAGATGGAAAGGGATAACTGAAATGGAAAGGTTAAATAGTCATTTAGGTTTATAAATTTCGTGCATGGCACGGGTTTCCATGGTCCAAGAGTCTATTTTAAGACGCGGGACGGGAGAGGGTTTGCCGCGGGACTGCTAGGAAGATGAGAAAGGGCAAGGGTGATGGTATTGGATGGCCAAACCGGTTTGCCAAGAGGTGGCTACGAATCACCCTAAGACAGGCTGTTCCGGGCCACCATCGACAGAACCATATGGGCAACTAGTCCCGGACTGGCCGATGTGGTGGCGGGTCTTGGGTCTGGAACAACGGACTATGTAAATGGTGAATTAGAAGAGGTTTTAGGTCATCATCTAGGAAATTATACGAATGTCGAGGTGGCGAGTGTAGATAGGCAAAAGGAAATCGAGACTCATCATTTTAGGACATGACGTGAAATAATAATTTTACGGCTCGACAAGTCATAGCACGAGTAACCACGATGATTGGTAGAGTAACTCAGAAATACACATAGGGAAGACCGGGGTTGGAGTTTGTGAGTGGTCGGATGGAGAGGGTAACAAAGACATTCAAAAATACGCAAGTGTTGGTAGGAGGGGTTCCTACGAAACCGAACTTGGGTGGGCGACCGTGGAGCTAGAGACTTATTTGGGATTATGTTTAGGAGATAGGTGGTCATGGAGAGTGCGTAATGCCATAATTTATGGGGAATTGAGGTGTGAGCAAGTAGGGCACGAATGAGGTTGTTTATGATTTGAATTTTTTGTTCGGCTTTACCATTTTAGGAGGATGTGTGAGGGCAGTAAAAATGAAAGGTAAGACAGTTTTTGGAGCAAAAATATTTGAATTGGTTATTATCAAATTCCATGCCATTGTCACATTGAAAATATTTAATGCAATTTTCAAATTATGTTTTTACGAAAGCACTAAATAAGAAAAATGGGGTAGACCTGTGATTTATTTTCAATTGAAAAATTCATAGAAAGTTGGAATAATTGTCTAAAAACAACACATAATATCGATGGCCAACCGTACTAAAAAAAGGGATGTCCACAAATCACTATGTACGATATCGAAAGGCATTGAAGTATAATTTGTGGATGCAGAAAATGGTAATTTGGCATGTTTCCCAAAAATACAAGATTCACATATAGGAGTCCTAGAAATATGGTTGCAATCAATAAAATTATTATTCCTAAGGAAGTGTAAAACAGAGTCTCCCGGATGTTCTAATCTAGAATGTCATAAGAAAGACGAAAGAGCAGCAAAGGTTGAGGGAACTGAGGCTGGATTGTTGACGGCGTTTGAAATATGGTAGATATCAACGGTGTTTTCACATCTCATTATTCGTCTCCCTGTCATAAAATTCTTTACAGTAAAACCAAAAGGATCAAAGTCAAGGAAAACCCATTTGTCAGTTGTGAAACATCGCATGGAGATTAGATTCTTAATGAGTTTATGGGCATTGAGGACATGTTTTAAGATTAGTGGTGGATGTGGTGGGGATAGGGAGGAATGACCATAACCACGGATGAGAATGTATTGTCCACTACCAACAATAATATTCCGATTTCAATTACTCAAATTGGAATAAGATAAGAGAATACCTTGTGATGCCTTCACGTTAGATGTGACGCATATGTCCATATACCAATTTTCGTCTGGAGTATTGAGTGATATTGTGCTCATAGCTGCCTTAATATCAGTCGGTGCATAAGTCGATGGCAGGGTTGGGGGGCATGTGTTGTGTAGGCCTGTTGTGGACGTGGACCAAGTATGCCAAGTTGGGCCTGTCGGTTTTGAGGTGGAGTCCACGAGGATATTTTATACTAGCAAAGAGGGGAGGCCCATGATGGTGGGGCCCACACGGACCACGGCAGGTAGGCAGCCCACGGCGAAGGCTGCCGCCATTCGCTTTGCGCCGGCTATTTGGTTGTTGTTACCAGAATTTCTTCTGCCGCGGCCCTTGCCGGACTGCCTGCTCCGGCGGTTATTACGAGAGGAAGCGAACTGTTGTGGGTCCTCTAGCTGACGGTTCTGGTTGCCGGACCGGGAGGCCTTGCAGTCGGCGGAGGGCCCGACGGTGGTGGTAAAGGCGGCATCGACAATGTTGGCTCGAGTGGTGTTACGCTTGATTTTCTGGGTTTCCTCAAGAATGAGTTTGAATGGGCCTCATAAAACAGAGGTAACGGCGTGCATTGCTGAAGGATGGTGGCAACGCCATCATAGGATTTGTTCAAACCTATAATAAGTAGCATGACCAATCGCTGATTAGTGACTGGTGTGCCGACGTTAGAGAGTTGGTCGACAAGCATCTTAAGTTCTTGGCAATATGCAGACACGTTTAGGAAATCGTCTTGATGAACGTCATTGAACTGATTTTCAAGGTATAACGCTCGTTGAGTTTTGTTGTCGTAGAAAATACTGTCCAAACGTTCTCACGTTTGGCGGGCAGTGACATCGGTCTCAATGATGGTGTGCAACAAATCATTAGATATCGTGCAGTATATCCACTGAAGGACGGCTACGTCCAAACGAGACCAGAGTGCATCATCAGAAGTCGAAGCCGATGGTACGTCTGAGGACTTCGGCGTGGGAGGAATGATGTGGTCGATAACTTCGTAAACACGACAATGAATCTTAAAAAGCTCCGCCCACGAGGAGTATTGACCCTTTTCCATCTCAAGAGTCACATGGATGAAGTTTTTAATGTTGTTTACGGCAAGTACCGAATGAAATTTGGTTTTGTCAGCCATGTAAGAGGAAATTTAGGAGGAAGATGGAGAGAATGGCCGGAAAAACTAGGGTTCCGTCGTGGGAAAAAGAGGAGCGGCAAAGAGAGGTCGGCGGCTAGGTTTCCGATGTGGTAAAAAGGTGTCGGCCGAGAAGGGTTTGTAGTTTTAGGCTACTGAAACCATAAATGAATATGTTCCCTTCATTTTATTGATGTAACTAATTATCTTAATTACAAAAGGATCATAATTCTATCTAAAATAAGAGATATACAATTAATGAAAAAGAATACTTCAACCAAAATACTTGTCCTCCAATGACTTGTTTTTCAATTTGATGAGCAAAAAGTTTACATCATGCCGCTTCCTTTCTGCCAGTCTGTGGAAGGGGAAAGAAAAAAATGGTCTATTAGAATGAAATGCACTAAAATGTTTATGTCTGTATTAGAAAATGTTTTTCGAATACCAAAGCTACGGTAGTTGTTTTCATAAAATTAAACTTCACCTTTTAGAAATCAAACGAAAGTATTGCTTAATAAAGTAACATAACAAAAGAAGCTCAAAATTATCATAAGAATCAAACAGGGATTAAATTATTCAATCTTGTTATATTTACCAGATTAGTGCTAAAAATTTGACTAGTTTCTCAAAAGGAGAGTGTGTTTTCATCAATTAAGAAGAGCTCTTTTTCACTTTAAAAAAATTATTCTTTAATTAATAAGGTTGCAAAAAAGAAAAAACAGTAAATTTGCAGATCACTAAAATGATAACATGGAGGATATAAAAGTACGGCCTTTTATTTTGTAACAGAATCCATTATGTATAAGTTAACATGAATTGTAGAATCAGAAGCCATTACACTATTACCACGCTTGAACCAAGTTAACTGTTGAATTATAACAATCGGCTGTTAAAGTGTGTCAGAGAAGAACATTAAACTTTTATTTCTTAATCATGGTTAAATATATTCTCATCTTATTTAATCATGATAAATTCATATGACTTAACATAAACATCGGGTGCATGCAAGTTTTTATCCTTTTTGTTATCTTGTGAAGGAACTTCATTGAACTTGTAGCACTTGCATCAAATACGAGTTTCACCTTGCAAACTCTTCTTGCAAACTCTATATCCAAATTTTCAAAATTATTTAACTGGTAGCCAATGTTAGCAAAAACATCAACAGAAGCTTACAAGGTTAAAAAGTCTGAAAACACTATAATATACAAATGAGGTACCATGAGTGAAATGATGGTAAAAGTTTGTAACTACCAAGCCTTCAAAATCATTTTGTCCGAAGTTATTGTTTGCTTGGAGGTGGGGGTCTTGAATTTTTGACCTCTTGCTCCAATCTCTATTGCAAAACTTTCAAGTTTAACAAGCTTCGTCCATGACAAAACTTTTGACTTGAAGGTTACACACACATAGAAGAACAAGCTGGGATAAAAAATTCAAGACTACTCATTTCCAAGGTCACCTTAATTTCCTGCCCAAAATTGGCTATCTGTGCACTATTCCCTTTGAATTTTATGATGAAACAGCAAGTCCATGATGATGGCCAATGAATTTCAAGGTACAGTAGATTCACTCACAGAACAATCTGGACGAAACAACTAAGAACAAAGCAAGCAACATTCAATCCACTCAAAAAGTCAAAAACCACTGAGAATATTGTGAAAAGTTGACTTTTTATTTCTGTTTGTAAATGAGATTTTGAACTTAGTAAAAAAGTTCAACTACAATGAGCTCTATAAAAGAAATAATCAAATTCCCCGGGGCAACCACAGTTGCTAAAGTTATGTTTTCCTATAATTCCCATTACCCCAATATCCCACAATTGCATATAAAGTTAGTAATAACTGTACATGCCCCTCTCCTCTATTGTTGATTCTGCTGCACAAGAAAATGGGCAGGCTCACGCTTTGCTGCATAACCAAATTTAGATGTGCTGTACTTCCTATGTACTCCTGTTAGTTTTCCTGTTGCTGCCTTCTGGTGATAGCTCACAATCGATCTTGAACACTCCCTAAAAAAAAGCAAGAAAAAGAAATCAGTAACTAAATATAAGAGCAAACTTGAGAAGTGACTTGGAAGATTTTTCAAAATGGAGAGTTTGTAGACTCACAAAAGTTGATCTTCCGAGTAACTCGTATGCCACTCGCACATCTTGCTCCATTGCTGGACGCCATAGAGTGTGGTCTGAGCTGTATAGATTGCTGCAGCAGCAATGAAGGATGGCGGGAACTTGAGCATTTCATATTCCACAAGACAAAGCTCAACCAAGAAGAAAGACAGCAGCTCAAGCTGTTTAGAGCCAAGAGTAAAAGTTAGAGAAATACCATGTACGTGCTTCGTTACGAGAAAGAAATAAGTATAATAAGAGTTCCATATACATTCAAAACCTACAACATCTAAATTCTGGATCCATCATTGACTATAAAAATCAAGCTGCTAAAAAAACCAGGAGTGCACTAATGCCTACTAATATAGGAGTTGTGATCAACAGCTACTAACCTTCCTATCACATTGAGCAGCCTTAAGATATCTTCTCATAAAAACATATGCAGTTGGAACTGACATATTAAACTGCAGTGTGTTGAGCATCATTCTTTCCTGCATGATATGTAAAACAAAGACTCTCCTTTAGTAATTATTCTAAAGCAAGGTATACCAATTGCAGCTAATTATGAGACAAGAATCTACCATTTCAAGAACCTCCTTCCTTGTATAGGCTTTGTCCGAGATAAACACCAAATCTTCCACCAATGGAGCAGAAACTTCCTCATATTTGGATGCTAATAGCATGGCAACCAAACCAACAAGCTGCAGCTTCTTTCTAACAACACCTTGCTTCTCCAAAAAGCGGTCTATCAAATTAACAGTCAGGAACAACGTCTCTTCCCTGAGCTCAAACTTGTGATGTACCTATTGATCAGAATGAGCAAGTATTAATGCCATACTTTGAGCAAATTTACTAACTAACTTAATTCTGCATGGCTTATTCTCTGCAGATGGAACATTTGCGATACCTCAATAAGCCAGTCTATTAGGATAGATCTCATTCTCTCGGTAATGTCAAACTGTTGTGCCATATAGTTTGGAGAAGCACAGCCATAACCCTGAGTATAATGGACAATGATTTAATCATTCCCAACATATATAAAACTGAGTTCTAATTCAGTCCGGTGAAATTAAGAGAAAAGGGTCACTATAATAAAACTCACTGTAGTTGCATAGATGGAAACTACTACCAAACAAGTTTGAGTACCACAAAACAATATGGTTTGTTCATAAAATGGTTAAAGAAAAAAATCTTTAGATACACCGAAAATGTTTTGTATTTGACATCAAGTATTTCAAGAGTCCGGTTATAGATGTTGAAGAACGTCTTGTTAGACAACACAACACGTGAAAAATGTAATTACACCAAGACTTGAACACTATAACTTGACCACAATATACACCAAGTTCTTACTCTTTTATTTTTACCAACACTTGGACACTTTTTGGATGCACACTTGGAACTTGCTCTCACTTCTTGAGAACTTGGTAATGGAAGAATCTAGTTAGGATACTTAATTATTACTCCATCTTCTATTTATTTCTAGAGTTATTCTTTCTAGACTCAACTCTAGAACTTTCATCCAAAGTTCTTCTTTCAACTCTCTAGAACTACTTGAACATATTCTAGATTGATTATTCATTGTCTTAGATATTAAGTTGATGATGACTTTTAACACGTCCTTCCTCTTCCATTTTTACATAGTTCCAACCCCATGTTCTTGTTGTATAGTTCCAAAATCTTTTTAGTAAGTTGATCAAGAAAAGTAATTTCATTCAGCTTCTTGTAAGCTAGAGAAAGTAAGCTTTTTGCTCTACAGGTTGCATGTACTTTTTGACATGTCAAGTAATATGGTTTTTAAAATCCTACTACGTACACAATAATTTTCATGAAGACTTTCATTTCACATAGATGCTACCCATTTGAAATTGGTTTGAAAAAGCAATTACAGGAGCTATCGGTTTTTAAAATCTTACTACGTACATAATAATTTTCATGAAGACTTTCATTACACATAGAAGCTACCATTTGAAATTGGTATGTGGAATCATTTTCTCATTGAAAAAGCAAGTACAGGAGCTATCCTAGTAAAAGTGGGAAAAGGTGTGATATGTCGGATCTAACTAATGAGCTTTATTTTATTTTTCCTTTTTAAACAACTGATGGACATTCAAAATGTATCATAACTTTACTACAAATCTACAATTGAAACTCACATCAGCAAAACTACAAACATTTGCTTAACTTAATCTTAGAAATTTAGGGATTTATGTTACTGCTAACTAATAAGTTAGTGAGCATAAACTCACCTCCATTTTTCTGTAGTTGGCAAACAAATCTTCGACATATTCAACAGCTGCAAACGGGTTCTTTGCATCGTCGCCATCAATATCTATTAAAGTTTCCTCAAATATATCCTCCATTTCTACCTCCTGAAACATTTATGATGGTTCAATTAATGTAATTGAATGATTTCCCAGAATATGATCAGCTCATTAATTTTACATATACATTAATATGCTACTAAAGTTTTTGGACATGATTTTTTTTTTTTTTACCATTTGATTCTTGTCATTTGACACTATTTCTGTTTGTTCCAAACACATAGGGACAGGCTGAGGGCTACTAAAGTTTTTGGACATGTTACCATTTGATTCTTGTCATTTGACACTATTTCTGTTTGTTCCAAACACATAGGGACAGGCTGATCTTTAGCTGCCTCATTTTCCTCCATATCTGTAAGAGGGATATCCTCCCATACACTGAATGCTTCAACTGCTATCTTAGGTTTCTTGTTTTCCTGTTTAAAGAAAATCAAAGATTATTGTCCCAGATTTATTTATAAAAAACAATATTATAAACATTCTAAGACACCAACAAAGTTATTTCATCAATGCACAAGAAGGAAAGTATTTACCTCTGAGGAATGCTGATGGTACCTAGCAATTTCTGCTGCAAATTTCCTTCATTTACAAAGTTATATTCACATATCAGTTAATTGAACATCAAATTCAAATTCAAAATAAACAAAACAAAGATGGAATAACATTTTAATATTTTTTTAATGTCTAACCTTGTGATAGGTCTATGAGCTGGAACATGAAGATTCTTGCCACAGATTCCATTTGTTCTAAAAAAAAAGAAGTCACAAATGAGCTAAGAAAAACAAAAATGATAAGACCCAAAAAATGGTCAAAAATTATGAAACTCTAAAAGATTGGAGATGGAGATTACTCAGATAATCCGCTCTTGTTAACAACACAAGGGTATGAACCAGTCACTAAATTCTGATTAATTAAGCCCAAAACCCTTCGGTTTGTTTCCACTCCAACAAACTTTCTTGTACCCATTTCAGCCCCACCTTTAACTTAAACAATGAAAAGGGGAAAAATCAGAAATTCACTTATCAAAAGCTAATACTTTTACACACAAAAATAACAAAACAACAACAACATAACCAGTGCAATCCCACAAGTAGGATCAGGGTAGGGTAGGATGTACTTTGTGAGGGGTAGAGAGACTGTTTCCAATAGACCTCGTCATTACACACAAAAATAAAGAAATAACAAATCTGAGCAGATTAATTATACCTTGAACATTGGTAGGTTTGTTCTCATTAGTGATGGCCATTTATTGTTCTTGATTATTGAAAGAACCAAATCAAGAATGAAAAATAAAGAATCTTTTTTTTTCTAAGAAAGAAAAAAGAAAACTCTTATTCAGTAATTAGTCTATTATGTAAAAGCTCCCAGATTGAAAACTGAGAGCATTTAAAGAAAACCAAGATCAATCTTGATTAAAGAAGAAGCAATGAAGCTTAAGAAGAGAGAGAAAAAAACCAAAGGGAAAGGAGAGAAATGGTATGTGTGAGAAAATAATGGGTACTTGTCTAGTGAAATAAAAAGAAAAATAACACACAAACTGATGCACACAATCTGTTTCTTTATTCAAATGAAACGGCTAGTTAAAAAAAAAAAAAAGGCCGTTGGATCCAATTAAGCATGAATAAACGACTTTTTACAGTCCAGCTAGGAAACAACGGTCACCTATAGCTGATTTGTCATGTGGCGTAATAACAAGGAGACGTTGCTTTCAAATTAGTGTAAGAAACAAGATATTATTGTAGTAATAGTAAGTGTTATCCTAACTTAGAATTCATTTAATAATCTAACTTATTGGGGTTTGCACTTTTAGAAGACCCATAGAATACAGTTCATAGTCATACTAATTACTATGCGCTCTTGCACACTTTTAACTTTTGGGCTTTTTGGGAGTAGGGCTCCACTTAATTTGGCTCCTCCTATTTAGTTTCATGAATGATGAAGCTTTTTGTGGGTATTATTTAGTAGTAGTACTAGAACCTTTTCCTTTATGTGTCTAGGTTTTAATGTTAGTTGAAAGTAAGGCTGGCGAGTGGGCCGGGACGGCCCGACCCCGACCCGATCCCGTCCCGAGCCCGCCCCGGTCCCTCCCCAACCCCGAGTAAAAAAAAAACGGTAGCGGGACTCGAACTCGGGACGGGACAATGTCTTGTCCCGTCAGACCCGAGCCCACCCCAGGCCCGCCCGCCCCGAGCCCATCCCTAGCCCGCCCGCCCCGAGCCCGTCCCGAGCCCGCCCCCGATCCCGCCCGAGAGCCCCCCTTTGCAAATATAACCGTTGCACCAACGATCATTTTAGATTTTGGCCGTTGGGCAACAGCCATTTTTGGCCTCCCCCCTCCCCCCAACCCCTACCCCTTAATATTTATTTTAGCCCATAAGTTATTATATTTACACTTTAATCCAATTTTCCAACTATAAATAACTCATTTTCTCTTCATCTTTCTCACAAATCTTCCTACAATCTCTCTAATCTCTCAATATATCTCTCTACAAGTCTACATTGTTTACTAAATATTCAATTTTATTTATTCATTTGGGAATTGGGAGTGAAGTTGGCAACTAGCTTGAGGATCTTCCATCGAGCAAAATTTCAATTTTCAACCTCTCGATTACACGTCGACGTTACGTCGGCGTTTGGTACATTCGTTTCTTCATTAAATTATTACTGTCTGTTTATTTTATTTAGCGCACTTAATTTTATTATCTTTAATTATTTATTATCATAATTAAAATTGAAGGATTAAGATGTATGTTTAAGGGTAAGGGTAAGGGTAAGGGTGCTTCTTCTAGTAGGGGAAACCAGGGCAAGAGTACTTCTTCTAGTCATCTTATTCCTACACATGATGATTTTGTTGATACTCAACATTTTCTTACAATACCATTAGATTTAGACGAGGAGCTATTTTCTAGAACTCAAGAAGACTTTAATTTAGAGATGACACACCCACTAATGTTGATGACAACATACCCACTAGTGCACCTTCAACTGAAATACCTCCTATTCCCCCTAGTATGAGACGAGGTCCAGCAAAACGACCATTAAAATCAGATGCATGGACATTTTTTGATAGGGACGTAGAGAATCAAGTAGCTATATGTAAAATTTGTAAAAATGTTTTAAAATTTAAAATTGGAAAAG
Source organism: Anisodus tanguticus (assembly GCA_034509755.1). Classification (NCBI taxonomy): domain Eukaryota; kingdom Viridiplantae; phylum Streptophyta; class Magnoliopsida; order Solanales; family Solanaceae; genus Anisodus; species Anisodus tanguticus. The sequence goes on from CM067544.1 coordinate 14,975,417, forward strand.
GTCACGGTGGGACGGGGGATTTAATTAGACACGTAGTAAGTGCTCATCCAGCTAGGTATGCTCAATATCAGGCTTCAAAACCGGTGCGCAAACGCCGCTCCATCGGGACACGGTTCACATACGATACTGTTCCGACTAAGGACCATGTACGGGTCAAATTAACCCTATGACAGGGGGAATTGTAGGCCCTAAATACAATAAACATAGAGATAGGGAAGCAATATCAAAATTAGTTGTGTGGAGGTTTGCCTTTTTCATTTCCTTCATCTCCTAAGGTTTCAGTCATTACATTAGAGATATATATAATCCTGCTTTTAACGGTTTTCCTATATCAACTGTTAAGAGAGATGTATTTAAATTCGCGCATGAATATCAACAATATTTACGTTATTCATTATATCATTGAACAAATTAAAGAAGAAGTGTTGTCTAGCGTAGAAGACCAATGCAAAAAAATATATAGGTTTTATCAACAAGAAAATGCTAGTAACTTACCGGCTTCCATACCATCTTTTTCATCTTCAACACAACCTCACAAAAGACATGTTGTTTCTGCGGCTAGTATTGAAAGTCTCAGAAATAGAATGTGCGGTCGTACCTCTACTACTAACCAAATTAGCGAGTTGGATATTTTTGTTTTGCGGGTTTCGTACCGTGCCAAGAAGTTATCAATGAAGATGGAATGAAGACTTGTAAATTTTGTGTGTGGGAATGAAGACCTTTCCGACACTTTCATTGATGGCCTAGAGATGTTTTGAACATTCAAGCATCATCAATTGCGTCGAAAGTGCTTTTTCTCGCAGGCGGACATCAAATAGGAGACCACGTACACTCATTAGCCGGAGACGACTTGGAAATTGCGGTATTATTCGAGATTGGATACGAGCGGAGCGGAGAAGGTGCGGTCAACCGGAGATCAACGAAAAAGAAGACGAAAACTAATGAAATCTTATCCGAATGTGGTGGAAGCGACGTGGATCAATTTGACCAACAAATACCAATTCCAACCGAAGAACCACAGGAAATTATCAAGCAATTAGAACAGGTTTTTTTGAGAATGTAATTTTTTTAATTGCAATTTTATTATGTAATTTGCAACTTTTGGACAACACCACAAAGTTGCAATTTAGATTTTAGACAAATGTATTTGTATTACAAAAAAAACATATGTCTATTAAATAATATAAGAGGCACAAAAACAGCCTTGTGATGTTTTTATTACACTATCTTGTCTTGTTTATTGAGTTTTTTTATACATATGTTATTAAAAAAAAAAAAAACCGTCGGAACCTGCCCCGATCCTGACCCCGCCCCGCCCCGATCCTGACCCCGCCCCGACCCCGCCCCGCCCCGATTCCGACAGGATCGGGATCGGGACGGGACTGGAGCAAGTCCCTCCAAACCCGACCCCGACCCCGACCCCTTCGCCCGTCCCGCCCCGACCCCGACCCCAGTTGAAAGTGTGATTATTAGTTAAAATTTGTTGTTCGCACGTAATTAATGATTCGTCGAAATGTGATTATATTTAAGTCATAATTATGTGTAATACGTTATTTAGAAATTTATGACAGTGTGGTTATAAACTTAGAATTACTTTTAAAAGAGATAACCCTGCCGTACAACTATTACGACATTTGATGATTACGCAACAAACGGCTTACTAAAGATAAGTGCATTAAATTAACTGAAAATGTGCTTATTACGTATGATTGGTTAATTAGCTAATTGTTGTCCGTAATACATTATCTAAAATTTTATGACAACACAATTATCAGTTTATAGTAACTTTTAAATGACGACATGGGATGGATTACGCAGCAAGCGACTTGGTAAAGATTAACACATTAACTCAAATCGTGTTTGATATGTATATAATGAATGTCTTGATGATATGTTATCTGGAAGTTTATGGCAACATGATTACAAATTAATAATAGTAACTTTTGAAAGAGACAACCCTATCACACAATTATTACGTTATTGGGTGAATTACGCAACGAACGATTTTCTAAAGACAAGCGCATTAACTTGAATCATGTTTGATATGTATATAATAATTTTTTTGATGATATGTTATATATCTAGAAATTTAAGACAACATAATTATAAATTCTCTACACAAGGTAGGTTAAAGTTGCGTACACATCACCCATTTCAAACCCTGTTTATGGAATTATATTAAGTATATATTTGTAATAGTAACTTTTAAATAAGGCAACCCTACCGTACAACTATTACTACATTGGATGGATTAGGGAGCAAAAGACTTACTAAAGACAAGCGCATTACTTGAATCATATGCTAGATATCATGAAGTTGACTTGCCTATTCCCTTTTTTCACATTTTCAACCTTAATAGTAAAATCCAGAATTCTTAAAGATCAAGTCGCTCATATAATGTAACTATCAAAGAAGTTCTAGTCACGTATCCATGAAATAAAATAAAAAAGAGCAGAAAACAAAAGTTTAAAATTGATAGAGCCTAGTGGAGAATATTTTCTAAGAACTACCAGGGATCGGTTAACAAATTGGCATTTGAGTTTTTTTCTTGTTTTTCTTTTTTACATCTTGAATTTGAATTGATATTATTTTTTCAAAGTATTAAGCATTAATCAAAAAATATATGCAGTAAATATATTATGAATTGATATTATGATTGTAAATATCAGTGCTCGGGATTCCTGCAATTTAGCTAATAATTCTTAATTTGAAATTCAAATTCCTGGTCTTATATTATTGACTTATCAGAAAGGAAGTAAGAAAGGTCATACCTAAGAGTAGGAAGGTATTTAATTTAAGAGACTTAAAAAGAATAGTTATAAAATATACAAGAAAAAACTTAAGGCATGGTATAAGGGTGCGCACTAAACGAATAAACATGCCATAAATTTTGTGAGTTAAGTATTAATATCCGTTTCCTTTATATTAAAGTTTAGCAGTTAGTTTGAAAGTGCACTTGCAACTAAATTATCTTGTGGCGCATAAACTAAACTAATGGTTCATTAAGAGTTATTATGATTTCAATCTTTGTTAGGTGTAACAAGTTACCAGACAATATGATTTATAACCCATACTAACTTTTAAATGTGACAACCCATTACAATTGTTACACCACAACATTAATAATCTCAAATTAATTTTCAGATTTACTAAAGGCAAGCACATTGACTTGAACCATAATAGCATTATTAAACATTTCTTTTTCTAAATCAGACTTACCAATTCGAAATTCAAATTCCCGGTTTTAACTTATATATTGATTTAAGATTAGGACGATCACAATGTGATAAACAAGATGTTTCCCCCCTTAATATTAATAGTTCGAGGGATGCTTAAGTTTTTGCATTAATTTAATTGTGTAGCACATAGAGTATTTGAGGCAAGGTTTATGTCATTACATTTTGACCACAAGTTAGGGAAAAACGGGAAATGTGAACATGATATAATTTTCATTTTTAATCTAGTCACACAAACTATTACTTCGTAATGTCAAATCTTAATTAACATGAATAACTAATTTATAATGGTTTATGAGCTCAAAGTCGGAGGTTCATAAACGGGAAGTTAAAAACTTTTTACCGCTGATTGTACCTCTTGCAAAATTACTGTGTGCCTTTTGGACTGCAAGTAATTTTTGAAATTTACTTTATTGTCTTATATGTGTAATGTGTGCGTATAATTAGTGTAGCAGGCATGTTCTGACATTTTTATAATTCTCATTTTTAAAAGTGGATCTCCTTGCAGGGTGGAATTATAGTTATAATCCAATTATTATACGAGAGAAAGGAGAAACTAGCTTCCACCTTCCTTATTTTTACTTTGATGTTAATCTTTTTTTTTTTCATTTCTCTACTTGACTTTCCTTTTCTATTTCAAGAAATTATGATGAGATTTTCTTTTGAATATAATCCTCACTTAGCATCCAGTTTTCCTCAACTCTCTACCAAATTCTTCAAAATATTTTCACCAAGAACTATTCGTACATTGGAAATTTGAAATAGTGGGGGATAAGTTTCTGACACTGCCTGAGATACTAAGGACCATATGTGCAATTGGTTCTGTAAAAGGCGCGTGCATAATTATTTTACTTCTTTATATTTTGTTGTTAGTGTTTTTCTTCATCAAGTAGTACTAGTTCTTTTGTTCATTATGGTATTTGCATAATTGCATCTATAAGCTGCACAAACAAGATGATACGTTAAAGACTTGTAATTAAGGCCAACAGTATCAACATCTACTTTTAAAATTTATTTGACTCTCAAAATAACTATTTGGGACAGAAAGCATGTATTTATCTTCATGAAATGGGACATAATTAAACACTGAAGACAACTTACGATGAATGACGAGAAGACAGAAAAATACTTCAAACATGAAAATGAACGAACCAATTGATAAAAATAATTATGTCACAGTCAAAAAATGGCAATTGCGACCCATTAACACGATCCATTGCCATGTATATGAGATCTAGATACTCCTATGCTAAAAAGGAATAACAAGGTAAGACACAGCTCTGAGTTTTGCTCTTGCTCTTTTTTGAAGAAGATACAATTTTACAAGATAAAAAGTTAAACTCATCTCCTGAAGATATCTGAAAGTGTTCGTTTTCCTGCTTTTGGTTTACTCTTCTCATCCGAAGCCAACTTACCCCCCTCCAAATCCCGTTTTCTGCTATTAAACTACTCACTCTTTTCCGAGTTGTGCTGCTTGGACAACTTGGTAGTCACACCATTGCCAACATCGCGTAAAAGCTTCAAATGGTTTACCGAAGTCTGCTGATATATATAGCCTCCCTTTTACTCATTTTTTGGACGAGGCACTTGATGCTGCTTCAACTTTCAAACATCATTCTTGTTTCATTCTGAGGCAACTCACCATGCTCACCCTTAGTTCTCTTCTTAGTTACAGAAGCCTCGTTATCCAGTTTCTGACTAAGTGATTCTTTATCATGCTTCTCAACAGCCTACTCCTTGGATTGCTTGGCAATAACCGACTTCCGCTTCTCAGCTCTATTGTGTTTAATTTCATAACTTGTATTGGGCTGATTATCATCTTCACACACGAACTTCCTTTTCTTGAACTCCACACTTCCACCAATATTCTCCTCCGTAGCATCTTTACTCAACTGAGCATCAACTTTAACCAGGGTATGTCTGATCACTTCACTACCTGGAATGACCCCAGGAGCAATAGTATCAAGGATGACTTTGCCGAGAATGAACCTTGTCTCACGCGTTTGTCCTTTCCCAAGCAGAGAATAATCTATTTCAAAACTATTCCTCCTGGTTTTGAGAGATCTAACATCGGGCAGCCCGGTGCACTAAGCTCCCGCTATGCGCGGGGTCCGGAGAAGAGCCGAACTACAAGGGTCTATTGTACGCAGTCTTACCCTGCATTTCTGCAAAAGGATGGGATTCTATAGGATCTCCCCCCCTTCAAAATCGGACGTGAAAGTTTCCTTTCATCCGGCTCAAGTAGGTAAAGACTAAAGCGCTCCTTTTCAGTGCAATGCACCAGCTTCAAAGAAGTTATAAACGTCTTGATCTCAAGGTCTAAAAAAATTAGGTATTGTATGGAAAATAAGGCAAACTGTTTCGACTTTATCTCTGGGAAAGTCGTCAAACCTGCAGATCTGCAATCTGGGATCCTACCATTACATTATGACCAAATGTAATATGGATGAGCAATCCTTGGGTGGCCTAGTGGTCAATTAAGTGGGGGAGAAACATGAGGTCTCAGGTTTAAACTCAATGGAGGCCACTAAAACTAGGTAATTTCTTTCCATCTAAGTCTCCTTAGTGGGCGCCTGGGTGGAGTTACCCGGTAGCTGTGCTAGTGCTAGATAGCAGGTACCCAATGGAATAGTTGAGTTGTGCACAAGTTGCCCGCACACCACCGTCATTAAAAAAAAGGATTAGCAAAGAGATTTCACCAAGGAATTATAACTCAATAGAGTTTCAAGTCATTCTGTCCATCATACTCCGCTACCAAGTAAAAACTACCCGAGAATGTTTTTTCACAAACTCCTAAATTCACACAACTAGCTAATTCTCCCTGACCTGTTTTATATGACATGGTCCACTTTTGAGAGGACAATGGACTACTCATAAGTTTATCATATGCCAACAAAAAATCCTTAGATCAGGTATTGCATGGCAGGTACTGCGACTTTTTTTGTCTTTATCTCTGAGGAACTGTCCAACTACCTCACCTCCAGAGTATGCAATCTGGGATTCCTACCATTACATTATGAACAAGTGTGATGTGGATTAGCAAAAAGATTTCACCAAGAAAATGTAACTCACTAAGTCATTCTCTGCATCATACTCTGCTTATAAGTATAACAGAAAATGTGCTTACCTAAACAATGAAACACCTATAGTTAGCTAATCTTCCTGTACAGTTTAATACAACATCGTCCACTTTGTAGAGGAGCTCACTTATAATTTGTCAACAAAAAAATTCTGAGGTTAGACTTTGATTAAATTAATTTTCCAGTATTATTCAGAAAAATGACTAAATCAGTGCCCACTTTCAGATGGAACATGGTCAATTTGACTCACAGGTGAAAAAAGTTGCTATTTTTTCACATAAGTCCAGTATTACTCCAAAGCGTGACAAGGGTACAGAACAAATATATTGGGTGCTCAAGAAAGTTATATTTTAACAGAACAGCCATACGAGTTAACAAGTTGCCTCAAACAAGATCTAGAAACCTAAGTAGGTTTACTTACCAAACCAGAGCATGGGAAACCTGGGAACTTGGACATTGCTTCCTGGAGGCTGTCTTTATCAGTCAAAATGTCTCTAGAATTTTGCACTAGCACTGCCAGCTCTGTAACTCTTTCTATTAGCTCATCATCTGATATGGAGCCTTGAGAATCTGAAATTCAGGTGCATAAATAGCTGCAGCATCAGAATGTCTTCTAGCAAATTTAACACCTTCCTTCCAATCTCCATGGTACAACACAGAAGCAAAAGTCAGGACGACAAGTGCCTCTTGAGGATCAGTGATTAGTGCCAGATGAAATGCTAAGAGTGCAACCCTGATCACATACATCAATCAAAAGGAAAAAAATCGTCTAAAATCCTATCCACTAGAAGCCAATTTCTCAACACTAGCTCAAGCCTGAATCATCCAATAGACTTTCAAAAGGCAATAACACCAGTGATCTGAGACACAGAGACCAGTTAAACTGCAGAAAGCCATATTAGAGCACCATAGAACCATGCTACTATTCATTGTAACATGACTCCCCCAGTTTCATATGGCTCAATGTAGTCAAAATGCACCATAGAACCATGAAATCCTCCAAGCTCGAAATTGTAATCAAGCAATGCACAATAATGACCATGCTATTTTTTGAGAATGGTAACAAAAACAATAATGACCATGCTATTACCTCCCTCTGCTTAAAACTACTGTCATACTCCCTACAGTGTTTAACATACACAAAGAGATTCTTCAACACTTAAGATGTCCTTCCTTATCCAAAAAAAAAAACTTAAGATGTCCAAAAATTCTCCTAAATTTCAATTTAAAAGTAAAATGCTAAATGCAGGAACAGAGTAGAAGTACCAATCTAAGCTGCATAAGAAAGGATACCATTCGCTAAGTAATGGAGTGATGATCCCAACTTACGCTTTTGATATCAGGAAGAGGCAGCACGATGTGCCATAGAGATGGTCCAGAATGTGAACACAAAGTATAAGGACAAAATGTGGATAGCTTGATTTCTGTTCCCAGTGCTGTCTTCTTGTTGAACTGGTACGAACAACTTTAGGTTATCTGTTTCATCTCTCTCTCTCTCTCTCTCTCTCATTTTATTTTTATAAGCCAGCTAGAAGAGAACTTGATTAGGGTGTAGCACTTTGCTTGTGTTGTTTTTATTTTCCAAAAGTAGAACAAAAGAGCAATCTCCTTGAATTTATTTGCCATGTTACCACATTCATCACTGGATTCAGTGTGAATTTCCTTGGCATGTGAAGTGAAATGCAAGTTCCCAAAACCAGAAGAGGTGTTTCAATTTTGTTTTATTTTTTTGAGAAGGTGGAAGAGGTGCTTCCATTTGCCAGTGCTTATAAAACAAGTGGCATTCACAGCAGGCCTCTGATTGATGAGAAACCTTAAACAAGGAAGATCTTACACTCTTAAACCATAAACAACTTACATCAGAATGAAAGATTAAGAGTAGTACAAAATGACCACAGGAGAACAAAATCCCAGAGATGGGTGTTAAAAACTTACTTCAAAGCATAAAAGAAATCAAAAGTTTAACTCCAACTATTATATCCTAAGACTGAACCTTCAGTTAGCCAAACAACGAAATCCACTTCAAGCATCAACACTTGGGACCAAAGAGAAATAATAGTTCTCCTACAAAGCTATTAGGTATAATGATCGAACAAGATAGGTTAAAAACCCAATAGTTTAGGTATGAAACTCACGAAATGGTGATAGCGCAAGGAAATAATATAACATTAATGACTAAAAAACAATATCCTGCAGAGCTATCAAGAATCCAGTTACCATATTTCTTAAAGAGATGTCAGATAAAATGGAAAAAATTCAACCCGTACGAGAGAGCTGCTGCAATATATGGACTATAGGTGATTGCAGTAATTGTTGGAAGGGTGAACAAAACACCCATCTCAAAAGAAAAGAACCAAAAAATATCAGTTAACAAGGTCATATGTGAGACTTAGTCCAATAAATATATCAACTTACACAAACTATCTACCACCAATGGCTAGAAATTAAATCAACTTACCACAAACTATCATGAGAAGGTCGACCACAGGTGACTAATTGATCCAAACTGGAAAATAGTTTCTGCAAACTGTTAAAGACAAATAAATATAATGCATGAAACACTACTGAAAACTCAACAAAACATGCATAAGGCGAAAAGACAAATATGCTCAGACACAAGTGCGTGCATGTGCTCACATATGTGGGGGAAAAGCTAGATTTCAGGAGGATGCATGGACGCGAGCAGTCTAGAGAAAATATGTAGACAAACATAGGAAGAGTTGACATCAAACAAGTGAGGAGGCACATAGAAGGAATTATACAAATTATGGAGTAAAAAACAGAAACAAGATAGGAAGATATACCATCAGCATAACAGAACTTTCACTCGACTGTTGTTAGACTGTTGAGCAACGTGTGCTTGCCTGTAAATGACACAGTTACTCAAGTATAAGCTACTCACTGGGTATGTTGTTGTACTCAAGTATAAGCTACTGTCCGGAACCAAAAAATTGTGGAACTCACATCAAACCAAAATGAAATGAAACAATATGACATACATGAAATGGTAGCAGCATTCCAAGCATGTTGTATCTCTGAAGTAAAGAAAGAGAAGGCTGTGCAGCTCCATAAGACAGCATATAGTTGATTTCGATCATTAGTCTAGACTGCAAATAAAAAATTAATGCCATGCAGGAAAATCCTATTAGCCAAGAAGCAGTTATATAGAAAGATTCCATTGTAGTTAGGAACCTTTTTTAGCATCAGGTATGTCAAGCAATGAGAAGAAGGTTTAATAGCATAGAGAAAGCTTAGCAATAGGAGGGTTAAAAGAACAAACAGAAGTAATTAAATAAGTTAACAATGGTTTTCAAAGATTTCATTGTTCATACCTTGTCCAATCTCATTATCGACGATGAGAGTTTGTGCATAGCACTTTCAATCTCCTCTGAAAAGGACAATTTAAGGCGAGCAGCCAGTCTCAAGCCGCGCAAGATCCTTGCTGAGGACAAAGAAAATCCAGGATCAGTTCCATCAAAATTAGAAAAGGAAGGCATTGGGGTAAATTCACGTGACTCGTCTTCTATTTTTCAATTCAACAGCCCTACGACCTCCTCCTCAACTTTTAGAAATGCGTACTCTTACTAGTAAACCTCTGAAAACACATTTCACATTCGCCTGCCTTAAAGAATGATGTTCAGTTGGTTTAGATAGATGTAGTTGATGATGGGATAGTGCTTTTTAAAGTACATAAAGAATATATTTTTTTAAGTGATGGAATGAAGAATATGACGTTTTGCATCAAAACTTTTCACCAAACTCTTCAACTCATCGTCCTAAGCTCCAAGTTTATGTCTAATGGCACGTACACCTCTCCAACCCATAAGTACACTAGCAATCCACCTAGGGAGCATTATCACCCACATCTTCAAGCACCACTCTGCCCCTTCTCACTAGCACGCTACTAGCACTCTTCCCCTCCCCCAACCAAGTGGCACAAGCACCAAAGCTAACCTTTTTCTCTGATGAAACAACAAGGCCCCTTCCAAATATCCATGTTCCCCATCCCTTATGTGGACCTAAAAACCCCTCTCTCATCCCCTCTTTGACAACAGATAAACCCCACTTCAGACGCAATCTCAACAAGAATGATCCCTCCACCATATAACACTTAAAAATAGAATCCTGCATTAATGATCTAATATAGAGTGATCCTTTTCTTTACAAATAAGTTATGCAGGAGCTGTAATACAAAGATTTGTAAAAAATGAATAATAATTATTAAATTATTTAGGGCATGTCTATTTTTGGTCAGACATTTGATTTATTGTATTAAAAACTAGACATACCGTGTACAATCTAAAACAAGTATTAGATTTTCAACTGGGTAACAATTTGTTTCCAATAATAATCTTCTTTTTAAATCCAACAACATTCTTGGCTAATATGTCACTTCTTTGTCATCTTCAAGAATGTACAACAACAACTAGGCTCAATCTCAAACTAGTTGAGGCTGGCTATATAAACAAAAAATAAAAGGATCAACATCAATGTACAATGGATGAAATATAGTTCTGATTCTCGTCCCGGGGCATAGCTGGATGGCAAAGGAGGGAACTTAAAATCCAGCTGGAGGCCTGCAGTGTGGGTTTGAACCCTGGTGGGAGCAATTTGGTCTCTTCTGGGGTAGGACCTTGTAGTTGATATCAGTTGCTCTGTTTTCAAACCCTGGTCATTCAAGCACATCCCGCGATTTACTGGTAGTAGTGCTGAGTGATCGGGACTACTATCTCTAGAAATAGTCCGGCGTAAGCCGGGAAGCTGAATATCAAAAAAAAAGTTCTGATTCTCAAGTCAATGCAAATCTCTAAAATAGTTGCACCTACCAGAGTCTTCTTCAAATGACAAGTGTGCTGGTACCAAAGTCCTCAACTGCATAAATATGACAAAAGACTTCGTAAGTTTCCAAACAAATCAAAATGATAGGACCTTTACATATTTGAAGTAAAATAATTTCACCTGTAAGGATTATAAGCCCACCATTGCATCGGCATAATCATAGATTGTATTCACGGATGGATAAAAAAATAAACTGTTTCCACAATTTCACACACACACAAAATGAGTGAACTAGCACCACATATTCAACAAATTAAGAGATCCCATCAACCACCAAGAAAATCAAGAAAGTATCTATAAACAAGAAAAAAATTAGACATTTGAACTCAGAAAAAGCATGTGTAGACTTAATAATTTTTATAATCGAGAAATTCCCGAGAGGATAATGGCCCGCCCACTACCCTTCTCCACTTAAATATCATTATTTTATCAGTGGCAAGGTTCGAACCCGTGATTTTGTGGTTTGTGCCTAACCCACAAATCACATGCTATGCTCTTACCACCAGACCAAAGGCATGGGGCCATATATAGACTGCAATTTCGCCAACGTCATCTACTATGATAACTGCATTGGTCTAAGAACTAGGAAACTAGCAATTTCCACCATCCTACGATATGGTATTAGGACAAGACTTGTTATATCATGCCATTGATAACTTTGTAAATGATAACTTAAAAAATAAGCCTAAGGCAAAATAAGTTCTTCCCAGGAAACTCGTACAAGAAATTCATGTTACTACTTTATCTACTAATATAGAGGGTGAGTAATATGAGCCTCCTTTCTTCTATTAACTGGAGTCATACTAAGACCAAACAGATTGTCTAACTAAGCCATCCAAATTGGTAGAATGCTCTTATATAACATTGCCAATTGACATATCATTAACAAATAAGAGGTAACAATAATTGAGGAGGTCTATAGAGATTTATGTGGCACTTAGAGGGACCACAACAATTCATAGAGTTGAACAGGTAAAAAAGGGACAGTCCCGGTGCACAAAGCATCCCGTCTTAGCAGGGTCCGGAGAAGGCCGCGCCTCAAGGGGTGTGATGTAGACTGCTTAACCTAATGCAAGCATTAGTGGACAGGCAAATTTTTGTTTTTGATAACTATGGTGTTCGGGTCAGCTTGTACGCACCTCAACTAATTCCATGGGATACCTACCACCTCCCACGAGCAACAGGTTCCAGATAACTCTGTCCACCAAGGCTAGGACAAATGGAAAGAAATCACCTAATATTTTTGTCTCTGCTGGGATTTGAACCTGAGGCCTCATGGTTCTCAACTCACTTCATTGACCACTAGGACGCTTGGATGACAGGTAATTGTTTTTGTCAAAGAAGTTGAGATCCAACCCAAACTTTAAGTCAATGAATGAAGTAGAAAGAAAAATTATTTTACCCTTCTCTTTTCAATATTATTTAATTGAATCTCATAAACCTATACAACAAGAATTACTGACAAAAATTCAAACCCATCATAAACCTCTTGGAAGTCCTCAAATAGGACAATCATACAACTCAACATTCTCCCACACGTTTAACTTGAATTTGGGCCCACTGGTGAACTTCATGAGAACTTACAAGTGTCAGAATGGGCGTAACAAAGATTGACTCTAATATCATGTAAAACATTTGAGCATTCAACCTGATGCCTTAGGCCAATTAGTGGAGTAGTCAATACCTTTAAACTCCTTTGGAAGGGCTTACAAAACTCATGTGGGGCAAGTAAAGCTAAACAACATTTTGAGTAATTTTATGCCAATTGCATTTCAAAAAATAAAACAACTGTTTTCCATGCTTTCATGTGATTTTCTTGTCAATACAAATGTTTTGCTTTCCACCAGAATACAGAACTGCAGAGAGGTTCTTCAAGAGATAGTGATTAACATGCAAATAGTCTCCCCAATAATATTGTTCCTTAGTAGTTCAATCAGAATACGGACTTGCGGAGAGGTTGTAACCAGTTCTGGAAACTTGTTCATTGGAGCTCTAGACATGGCAATGCTTTTCTATCTCAATCACTTTTCTCATCCAAAAGGATGTTGACACAGCTTGATGATTCATCCAAAAGTAGGTGTTCAGTTGCATTTATGATGTCATCAGGGACCCCACATAGGGAATCAAACACGAGTCATTGTAGCACCACCTCCCAAGGATCCCACAAGGTAGAAAACACAAGGGCACTGTTGCAGTACCACTGGACTAGTAAACTTCTTGCTTTTATACCTTGTCTCTGTTACTAAAGATGAAGGTTATGATTCAACAATGCAAATAAGCACCATATTAGGTTTCTAGATATTAACTGAGGACCACAACATGGAGAAATCAAGCATGGCAGTGCACAACATAGAACCTACCTCTATATGACTGCCACCTCTATGCCACACTGCATTCCTCAATTTTTTTATCAAGACCTTTGCCCACTATCTCCTATAGTTCTGCAATCATTATCATTTCCAATATTTTATGAGCAAGGATCAACACAATGTTACACAAAGACGTGAAAAACGTAATTACTTTATTTTTATAAAAGTAATTACACCAAGACTTGAACACTATAACTTGACCACAATATACACCAAGTTCTTACTCTTTTATTTTTATCAACACTTGACACTCACACTTAAGCTTACTTAAGTATTTACACACACTTTAGACTCACTTGGACACTTTTTGGATGCACACTTGGAACTTGCTTTCACTTCTTGTGTCACGACACAAACCGGAGGGCCGTGACGCGCACCCGGACTCCACCGCCGGGTACCACTAAGCATATAACCAACACCTAATCACAATTAAATATGGATTAAGCCGAAAAAGATTATAGAAAATCTTAACCAGAAATCCAACTTATATATATATACCAAGGCCGACAAGACCATACATGACAACTATACATAGGACACCAGTCTACAAGCCTCTAAGAAAGTACATGACATCAAAGGGTCGGGACAGGGCCCCGCCATACCCACATACATACGCAAAATTACCGTACCAACATAGTCCGACACTCCGAAACAAGAGGAGTGCTCCAAAATCCACTGAGTCAACAACCTACTAACGTGAATCATCGCCTTGCCTACGTGAACCTGCGGGCATGAAACGCATCGTCCCCCGACAAAAGGGACGTCAGTACGACTGATGTACTGAGTATGTCAGGCATGAATAATAGCATAACAGGGATGTAACAATAACTGAAACTGAAACAGCCGACCAGCAGTAAATGACTCTGAGGGTCCAAATACATATGCCTAAATGTTATGCACAATGCAAATGCGATATGTATATATATATTTGTTGCGAAACGTGCAACCCGATCCAATATATGTTAGTGTTGCGGAACGTGCAATCTGATCCAATATATGTTAGTATTGCGGAACGTGCAACCTGATCCAATATATGTTAGCGTTGCGGAACGTGCAACCCGATCCAATATATGTTACTATTGCGGAACGTGCAACCCGATCCAATATATGTTACTGTTGCGGAACGTGCAACCCGATCCAATATATTATATGTGTATAATGCATGAATGACAATGAAACATTCTGAACTTATCGGATGACGCTAACACTGTGAATATCAACATCTTTTTCGTATGCCTCAATAAGGACTTAGAAACATATTTAGACATGTTTTTAACATTAAAATCAATAATATGAATATTCTTAACTTTCAGGAGTAAAACAATTTATGGAGCAATATCACGGTTATATTTCGTTACATGGAATATGCCAAAAGAAAGAAATAATTTGTCTTAACGTACCTCGAACCCAAGCTTAAAAGTAGAGTAAAATGTTGATGTGTATTTTCCATGTGTTACGCCTAAAATTACAAGACAAGCTTTTCTTAACTTAGCACCAACTCGTCGTGCAATAGAGTGGAAATTAGTTTACTGTTCTAGTAGGATTTCGTTTTGGCAGACAAAGGGCTTCATTCTATTAAATGCTAAGGACGATATATCACTAAGAAATGAAATTGAAATGATCTCCTAACCAGCTAACTTAACACGTAGTCTTTAACTCTTATCCCATTAATAGCTAACACACACACGACACCACATTAGTAATTTAGGCTAGTCATTAGGTAGTTTAATTTAAGGGTTACACGTACATAACTCCACTAAGCTTGTCCCCCATTAGGATAAATTAATCCCACAATTAATAAATTATACACTATTAATTTCTTGATCCTTCATATACTCAATGTCATAATTTTTACGATGTAATATCAGTATATCGTCTCTTTATGCGCACACCAAAATTATTTTCGACCTCCGTCATCACACTTGTTACGTTCAAAATTAATTCGGGGTTTTATCCTTTTATATACTAATCTCTTTATTAGCATACATAAATATAACATAAATTTTCCCAACGCTAGGGTCTATTTACACACGCCTAGCGATTTTACATACGCCTAGTGATTCAAACCGTGACCCGAAAGTACGGGATATTACATCTTTAGAACTTCTTACTCACTCAATTACAACTCAAATAGACCACCTCTATTTATAGGTGGTTACGAAAAAATCTAGTTAGGATACTTAATTTACTACTCTATTCTAGAATATTTCTCACTACCTTTTTCTAGAATCACTCTTCTATTTATTTCTAGAGTTATTCTTTCTAGACTCCACTCTAGAACTTTCATCCTAAAGTTCTTCTTTCAACTCTCTAAAACTACTTGAACATTCTAGATTGATTATCCATTGTCTTGGATATTAAGTTGATGATGACTTTTAACACTCCCTCTCAGCACCAACTTAATTTATTTTTGCATCCCTAACTCTTTTTCAGCTACAGCAGCATTGGCGTACTTGGGATTTGGCTTTCGAACTCTTGTCGATCTCTGAGGCTGTGGGCTTACTCCTTCTAGTTGACGGTCTTCTACTCTTTGATGCATGCATGTTTGCCACGGATTCTGTGTTGCCTCATCCTCGGTATTTTCTTCCTCGCTTTGATCTTCATGTTTCTTTTATGGACTTGGATTTACTTCAACAATTTGCTCCCCCATTTTCTTTTGTAAATTGTCTTCTAATTCCTTGGAATCTGGTAACTCTTCATTTTGAGGTGACCACCATGATGTTGCCTCATCGAATACCACATTTCTTGATGTATAACACTTTCCAATTATTGGGTCGCAACATTTCCATCCTTTCCTTTGGCTGTCGTATCCCACAAAGATACACTGTATCACCTTTTTATCAAATTTACTACGTAGATGACTTGGCACAAATACGTAGCACACACAGCCAAATACTCGAAAGTGACTTACTATGGGTTTACTACCCCGCGGTTTTTCAAAGGGTGAAACGAACCCTAACTTCATTTAAAGAAGTCTATTGATGACATGAGATGTTGTTTTCATACTTTCTGCCCAAAATCTTCCTAAAACATTCTTCGAATATAGCATGCTTCGACATATCTCTGCAAGATGTCGATTCTTCTTCTCAGCTACTCCATTCTGTTGTGGCGTATTTGCACATGTGAATTGATGGCGTATGCGGCATTCTCGTAGGTACTGAGAGAACTCATCTGATGTATATTCACTACCGTTGTCTGTTTGGAGGCATTGGATTTTCTTGCCGAGTTCTCCTTCTGCTATTTCCTTGAATTCTTTAAATTTTGAAAAAGTTTTAGATTTTTCTTTTAGAAAGAAAATCCATACGTACTGTGAGAAGTCGTCAATGGATGTAACCATGTATTGCATGGAACTAATTGATGATTGTTTGACTCGCCCGAATATGTCAGAATGGACCAACTTCAATGGTGTTTTGGCTTTGAACTTTGAGTCTTCATACGGTAACTGATGCGCTTTACCGTATTGGCAGCCTGCACAAACGGTCTTTATTCTGACCTCGAGTTGAGGAAAACCCTTCAACATAGATTTCTTCATCATTACCTTGAGTTTGTGATAGCTTACATGTCCAAGTCTTGCATGACACAAATTAATTGTTTCGTTCTTTCGAGTCTTGTTTACATAAGCTGACTCTGCTGACATTACATAGACAGACTCTAAGCGTCGTCCTCTCATCATCGGTGTTCCAGAGATTTCAAGATCTTGATAGATCTTGACATCTTGAGGTCCGAATATGACATGGTGGCCTAATACGTAAGTTGCGCTACTGATAGTAACTTTTCTTTTTCCCAGGTACATGGTAGACATCCTGGAGTGAAATCTCTTTCGGACTAAATCTTGGCATGATTGTTATTTTTCTGACGTGGGCGATTGGTAGTCTTGAGTTGTTGGTTGTCACCACCACACGACCACCTTTGTACTCGATCATGTTCTGTAGCTTCTCTTTATCTTTTGTCATATGATTTGAGCAGTCAGAGTCGACTATCTAATCATTATTGTAGTCGATCGTTCCAGGAACGGTAACTGCCAGAGCTGATTCTTCTTCCTCTACGACGAAAGATGCTTCAGCGTCCTACTCTTCATCGCTTGTCTTTCCTGCATTTGACGTGGCTGCATTGCTTTCTACAGTGTTCTTCTTGAACCAACAACTTTTAGCCATGTGTCCCTTCTTCCCACAGTTATAGCATTTTCTATCAAACTTATTGTTATTCTTTGACTGGCCACCCCGGTTGTCTTTCTTTTGAGCTCCCTCTGATTGGGAGCTTCTATGATGATTATCCTTGTCATCATGTTTTCTAGAATTTCTACTAGCATTTGGTCGGGATCGACCTTTCTTATCACCGCTATAGAGTGTTTCTAGTCCCTATTTAATGAGACTCCAGATATTTGCTTAGCCAACGCTTCTTGGTCAGCTAGCAAGTTTTCTAATTCAATAAGAGAAGCTTGGCTTGCCAACCTTGTATTGTAGCAATAAAATTTCTATATTCTGGCCTTAATCCATGAATAATAATTCTTCTAATTCTAGCGTCTGCCATGCCATAAACATAGTCTAATGCAGAAATATCTCAACAAAGAGATTTTACCTTGGTAAAGTATTGATTGATCGTCATGTTGCGTTGTCTGATAGAGAGAAGCTCGTTCTCCAGAAGTTGCAATCTCGTATCATTCTTCTTGGTGAACAATGTTGCAAAAGTATCCCACGCTTTCTTCGATGTCTTAGCCGGCCTGATGTGCTCCAACATTTCATCTTCAACTGTGGTCCAAATCGCAAACATGGCTTTGCCAGCTCTAATCTTTCATTTCTTCAGAGCGGCTGCGTCTTCTGGTTGTGTGACCTCATTACCACCAACGATCTCCCACAAGTCTTGGCCTTGGAGATATTCCTCCATATGCATCGACCACGTGCTGTAATTCTTATTGTTAAGTTTCTCGATTCCACCGACCGCTTGAAGGTCACCCATCGTGTCTTGGCTAAAATTCTATTTTTAGTTTTTTACCAAGAAACCTTGATTTTGACAACAAGCTATGTAGTACTAAACCACACACGAACACTCTAAGAAACTCAACAAACGACTCTTTGGTATGAACCGACCTGGCTCTGATGCCACTTGTTAGACAACACAACACGTGAAAAATGTAATTACTTTATTATTATAAAAGTAATTACACCTAGACTTGAACACTATAACTTGACCACAATATACACCAAGTTCTTACTCTTTTATTTTTATCAACACTTGACACTCACACTTAAGCTTACTTAAGTATTTACACACATTTTAGACTCACTTGGAAACTTTTTGGATGCACACTTGGAACTTGATCTCACTTCTTGAGAACTTCTTACTCACTCAATTACAATTAAAATAGACCACCTCTATTTATAGGTGGTGATGGAAGAATCTAGTTAGGATACTTAATTACTACTCTATTCTAGAAAATTCCTCACCGCCTTTTTCTGGAATCACTCTTTTATTTATTTTAGAGTTATTCTTTCAAGACTCCACTCTAGAACTTTCATCCTAAAATTCTTCTTTCAACTCTCTATAACTACTTGAACATTCTAGATTGATTATCTATTGTCTTGGATATTAAGTTGATGATGACTTTTAACACACAATTACTCAAATAAAATGTAAATGTGTGATTAAAACAACAATTGTGTTATTAAGTTTCATTTTTCAGCTTTTCTTTGGCTGTGTACATAGATATTCAATTTGGGTTGGCAGTAATAGGAAGGAGACCGGGCATTGAAAACTAAAACAAATTCGAGTCCACCAGTGGCAGTAGAATTGAACAACCTACAGAGCATTTCGGATCCTCCCTTTCATAGGGAATAATGAAAGAAATAATTCCTTGATTATTTTCATTAATTAAAAGAGTATATATACAATTTACATATTTCCATAATAGGAGAATCATATTCTTATTCTACTCCTAAAACCTTATTCTACTTGGACACTAACTATATAATTATGGTAATACAAATATTATGGTAAGTGTACAATACTAATTACACCACAACATCACAACATTACCTAAACTAGGAGACTACAACATTACCTAAATTATATACAAAAATTGAGGCCAATATACACGTGTGTATATCATGTATATCCTATGGATATTTAACACACACTCGCAGTCATAGCGGGCTAAGGCTGGCAATGCATAGGGTGGAGCTCAATCCGCCTCCACCCGCCAACTATCCATCCACCACCCGACCCATCCATCACCCTATTTTTTCTTCATCCACATCCGATCCACCCATCATCCACGGGTGAATCGGGTGGAACGGGTGCTTCGCGGATGAAAATTATAGCACAATCAGTTTGATACTTTTGGTTTATTTTTTTGCTTTTCATACTATCTTGCTTTTCATACTATCTTGCTTTACCATTATAATTTGATCTTGATCCCATGATAATATTCCTCAACCTATTATATTGCTAACAGTTATAGTCATATATAGAGTGATGTTCAACATAGAAAATGTCAATTATGTTTAACGTAGTACAAAAATAACATTTTTGATACTAGGAATCATCGTTATTGTCATGTTGAAATTGAAAAAGAATTTCCATTCACTTTAGAAAAATAAAGACAGCTATTGGAAATAAAACCAAGTACTAGTAACGACATGAGTCAGGGGTATGTTATCACTGAACTACACAAAAAATAACTGTTTATAAATGGGTGAATGGATGGGTCGGGTGGTGGGTTGGATGTATGTCCACCCGAATCTGACCCGATCCGTCACCCGATCCATCCGTCACCCAATTAAAATCCGTGTTTTATCGGTTTTTTGTCCATATAATCAGGTCGGGTGGATGGATATCCATCGGGTTAGGGTGAAATTGCCAGCCTTATAGCGGGCGATCTTCGAATGCTGAGACTGTCCCTAAAATCTTCAAAAAAGACTAAGGGAAGACCTTTTGTAAAGATGTCGGCAACTTGATACCTGGACGGGACATGGCAGACACGTACATTACCACGGACAACCTTTTCGCGAACAAAGTGAATGTCTATCTCGATATATTTAGTGCCCTGGTGTTGAACCGGATTACCAAAAAGGTAGATGACACTAACATTATCACAATAAACCAAGGTCGCCTTCTGAATAGGACAATGAAACTCTAATAGCAAATTACGTAACCAACACGATTTTGAGACCACATTAGCTACCCCTCGATACTCGGCCTCGGCATTGGAGCGGGACAAAGTCGATTGATGTTTCGTAGACCAGGACACCAAGTTATTGCCAAGAAACATACAATAGCCAGACGTAGACCGTCTGGTGTCCGGACAACCACCCCAATCAGCATCTGTATACGAGACAAGTGTGGACGTCGATGAAGGATATAAATGCAAGCTATAGTCAAGTGTACCCTGAATATACCGAATGATGTATTTGAGCGCATTCATGTGCTCAACCTTGGGATCATGCATAAACAAACACACCTGCTCTACGACATACGTAATATTTGTTCTCGTGAATGTGAGATACTGAAGGGTCCCTGCAAGACTGCGATAGCGGATTGGATCCTCGTATGGAGCGCCGGCCGTAGCACCTAATTTGGATTTAGTATCAATTGGAGTGGAAGTGGACTTATAGGATGACATCCCAACCCTCTCAATGATCTCAGTTGCATACTTCCTCTGTGATAAGAACAATCCACCTGCATGACGAGTGACAACAATCCCCAAAAAATAACTCAAGGTCCTAAGTCTTTCATAGCAAACTCAGAGCTGAGCATTGTCATGATAGACTGGTGTAAGGCATCGGAAGAGGCAGTCAAAATAATATCATCCACATATAATAATATATCAGCCAAGTACGAACCACGATGATATATGAACAAGGAATTATCCGACCTGTTGTGAGTGAACTCAATAGTCGAAACATAGTCAGCAAACCTCTTATACTATGCCCGTGGAGACTGCTTAAGCCCATATAAGGACTTCTTCAACAAACAGACATGATGAGGATATTTGGGATCCCTAAACTCCAAAGGCTGATGCATATAGACTATTTTCTTGAGATTACCATGTAGAAAACCATTCTTCACATCTAACTGATGAATGGGCCATGCTTTCGAAAGAGCCAAGCTGAGCACAATGTGAATGGTAGCCGGCTTGACCACCGGACTAAATGTCTCACCACAATCCACACCAACCTGCTGAGTCTTACCATCACCCATAAGCCGCGTCTTATGCCATGTAAATGAACTATCTGAATTTTCCTTATGAGTAAAAATCCACATAGACCTAATAATATTAATACCAAATGGATAGGGCACCCTCCCACATCTTATTATCAATAAGAGCATTATATTCATCGGTCATAGCAATTTTTCAATTCGGGTCATTTAGCGCAGACGCAGAATTACGGGTAAGAGTGATTTAAGCACATTAGAATGTAAATTAAAATGTCTTTTTAGTCTAAAAATATCCCATTAACTACGAGTGACTGGTCTATGACTCGGGGAAGAATTGGGCGGATTTGGGGAATTTTCTGAACCCGGGAAGTACTGGCCAGCAGTTAGTGGGCATGTTGGCCCCGATCTGGACTCGGAAATAAAACTTGACGCCGAGACTGGCCCAGATTCTGGATTGGGCTCGGCAACTGGTCCAGTTACGAAAATTGGGGCAGAACCTGGCCCAAGTCCAGAACTGGAAAATGAGGGTGGAATCGGGACTGTAGAACCAGCGGGCATTGGGCCTGCTGGCGGATTTGGGGTGCGGGACATGTCCAAAAAATTGTGAGTAATATACGGGGATATACCATCATCCAAAAAATTATACGAACTAGACACGAAATTACTAACCTTAGCAAATGAAAATTGAGATTCATCAAAAATTACATGACGACTAATGATGATTTTATTAGATGACAAATCAAAATATTTGTAACCACGATGATTAGATGGATAGCCCAAAAACACACACGGGGTAGACCGAGCCTGAAGTTTGTTAATTGTGGTGGACGAAAATAATGGATAACATAAGCACCCAAAGACCCGAAGATGTGAATACGAAGGAGTCTTATTATATAAAATTTAAAGAGGGGAAGAATATGTCAAACCTTTGGAAGGAAGAATGTTAAGGAGATATGTGGCCATTTGTAGAGCATGATGCCAAAACGATAAGGGTACGGAAGCATGAATCAATAATGTCCGGAAAATGATATTAATGGAACGAATTTTGCGTTCGGCTTTCCCATTTTGTGAAGATGTATGAGGGCAAGAAAAACGAAAATTGATCCCATTAGTTGCACAAAATTTCCGAAATACCCCGTTGTCATATTCTTTGCCATTATCGCATTGAATGCTTTTTATTTCTCATTCGAATTGGGTTCTAATGAAAGCTCTAAATTTTAAGATGGAAAAAACTTGAGATTTTTTCGCTATCGGAAAAGTCCATAAAATTTCAGAATAATCATCCAAAAAGAGAACATAATACCGATGACCCAAAGAACTAAGAACAGGAGATGTCCATAAGTCGCTATGAATAATATCAAATGACATTAAAGTATGAGAATTAGAGTCTACAAATGGCAACCTAACAATTTTTCCTAAGGAACAAGAATGACAATTCGGAGTACTACGCGTACTCTTACATGAAATAAAATTATTTTTATCTAAGGAAGACAAAATAGACGACCCCGAATGACCAAGACGAGCATGCCACAAGGAAGGAGCAAGGGCTGCAAATGATGACGGCAAGGCTTGACTCGATAGACCGGAACTTTGCGTGATAGGATAAATATCTTCCCTACTATCACACCTCATGAGAGGACTCCCCGTCTTGAAATCCTTCACAGAGAAACCAAATGAATCAAATTCAATAGAAATGGAATTGGCAGTGGTGAATTTACGGACAGACACTAAGTTTTTAATCAATTTGGGGGTATGTAGTGTATTTTTCAAGATAAGGGGTGGATTAGGGGGAGACAAAGTTTTATGACCATAACCACGAATTGGAATAGAATTACCATTACCAACAATTATACCACGAGGGTTGCTCAAATTGGAATAAGACGAGAGCGTATCTGAATCGGATATCATGTGGGTAGTGGCACCGGTGTCCATATACCAATTTGGGTCCGGAGGATTTAAACCAAGCGTGTGCATTGCGACTTTGATGTCGGTAGAAGTAGGGGCCACTGCGTGATGGGACTACGGGGGTCGAGGCCCAAGTACCTCTGCTTGCTGCCTCGCCCAGATGAATTACTGAAAGTGGGCCAGGTCGTGTTGGGTCTCGATTGCTGCTGGGCAGCCCACTGCCAGTGAGGTTGAAAACTATTTGGCCCAAACTGTGACTTTGAGGCCCACTGCCACTGCATAGGGCCCCATTGCGGGGCCTAAAACTATTGTTGTTGTTGACCGCGGCGAGGGCCACCACTGCCACCACCACTATTCTGACTGCCGCCATTGTTGCCACCGCGATTCTTGCCATTATTTTTCTTATTTCCTCTTTTTTTGCCGCCACCATTGCTGCGGTTTTTTCCCGAGTTGTTGGAACCGGTATGATGAACACTGGACTTGGTCATCATGACCACGGGACTAGCACCGGTAGCCGCCTTTTTAGCCATGCCTGCTTCTTCGAGTGTAAGCATAGAATGAGCCTGATAAAATTGTGGAAGAGGATTGCTTTGACGAAGAAGCATGCCAACACCACTATAGGCCTCAGAGAGGCTTGAAATCATTTGGAGGACCAAACGATCATTCGAAACCGCCGCGCCAACGTTGCGGAGTTGGTCGGCCAATTCCTTCAATCTTTTGCAATAAGCCGAAACGTTAGGGAAATCTTCCATATTTACGTGGGAGAAATCCTGCTCAAGAGTAACAGCTCTAGAATTTTGATTATCTTAGAATATATCACATAGTCTATCCCAAGTCGCATGCGCCGTACCGTCGGGTTCAATAATCGTTTGCAAAAGGTCGGTAGAATTGTGGAATATATCCACTGAAGGATGGTGGCATCAAGAGTCGTCCACAACTTAGATCATCCTCGCGTCGTGGCACCTCCGTATCCTCAGGAGCCGCGGGGATTATGTGATGGATGACTTGATGCGAGCGTGCGTGACTTTTGAACAGTTCAGCCCACGTCGCATATTGGACGTTTTCTATTTCAAGAACAAAAGGGATGTTATTCTTGATGTTAGAAACTGTAAAGGTAGGATGAAACGTGTTCCGTGATGTAGACATATTGATAGAACAATATGCAATTGAGGGATTTGGAAGAAAATTTTAGGAAGAGAGGATAGACCGTCGGCACAAATTCCGAGGAGAAGGGGCTCGGAAAACGAGGCAGTTGGACGGAAATTAGGAGAGATTTTGAGATAGGATTTTAAGACCTAGACTTCTGATACCATGAAAGAAATAATCCCTTGATTATTTTCATTAATTGAAAGAGTATATATACAATTTACATATTTTCATAATAGGAGAATCTTATTTCTATTCTACTCCTAAAACCTTATTCTACTTGGACACTAACTATACAATTATGGTAATACAAATATTATGGTAAGTGTACTATACTAATTACACCACAACATCACAACATTACCTAAACTAGGAGACTACAACATTACCTAAATTATATACAAAAACCGAGGCCAATGTACATAGGATATACACGTGTATATCCTATGGATATTTAACAAATAATTTACAGAATAGAAATTAGATTTAGCTCCATTTTCTAAAAGGAACAAAAAATAAAGAGATACCTGTTAACAGTGAAGTCTCGGTGCATGGAATTGTTCCAGAGAATGAAATCTTTCTGATGAAATCCCTTTGGCATTTTAGGAACATAAGGTTTCTCTCATTTTCAGGTTTGTTTTGCCACTGTATCAAAACTTGATATCTGAGAGACGGAAACCCGAATTCTTCACTAATTGAAGTTGTATAGCGTGTGAACGATGATAACCAACAGATCTAGCCATCTAGGAGAAAAAGATTTCATTGTCTATCCAATATAAGTTCAAAGGGAGGTCAGACACCAATGGCAGTTCTTCATTGAATGTTCTCCTTTTCTTAAGCAGTGGACAATATATTTTGATCAAAATGATAAACTTACGAATAAATTTGATTAGTAAGACTAAACCACTTCTCACTTCTTAAAGCACTTTAGTGATTTTCATTTAACAGCAAGTACCTACTTATAACAAAAAGATAAGTATCCAAATGTGAAATAGACCATGCCCATGCACAAACATATAAGTATAGAATGCAACAGATCTATAGCATAAAGTTGCACCAAACTCCACGATAGAACCATGGACGTGTACTATGCATATTGGAAACCGTCGTCCAACAACTACTGCACGACGAAAACGCCTTTTTATCTATGACAAATAGAACACACCGACATAAATATCGAATCATGGGGATGAGTGGTTGAAACCAAACATGACTGCTCATTATTAGGATACTATTTGAATGTATCTTGGACCTGGAGAAGCCTTGCAGTTGTGATTACATCAAAATCTTTTGGTATTCTATTGAGAATTAGATCTCTGACACATCCACCAACCAAGTAAGCTTCAAACCCTGTAAATTGCAACTTTTGGTCAAAGGCTAATCTTCACGCTTTCTGAATAACGAACATGCATGCAAACTAAGTAGTGCCAAGACAAGGGTCAAAATTTATCTCAAGCCATTGACAACCAAGGAAAATGTGATTAAGCTAGTATTTATTGTGTAGCTCTTTATCCAACTAAACTACAATCTTATATAGTGGCTATCTTTAACTGAGAAATTGGGACAAAGAACTAAGCATGATATGAAGTAATAAGTATCACCTCCACTCTGGAGAACCTTCAGAACAACCGATGCAGATGCTGATATCATGGAGCTACGTATCCCACAGTCCCTTGAGTTAAGCTTCCTCCACTTTGAGAAGTCAATTTCACCTGCATCATCATCATCACAAATCATAGTGTTACTCCAAATCATAGTGCTGGACTTAACGTGGCACGTGCTTGTTAATACTGATTTATGGAGTTTATGGCAAATTCTTGGGGACAAACATCAACTTTGTAATGGTTAATAACATCTCATGCTTTTCATGACCTTTATTACAGAATGTCAATAATCTATTTGTTTATCAAGTAAAGGTATTTTCATTCATAAACATGGCCAAACTGGCCGTATATCATATGATTCTCTACAAAATCCGTCGTTCCATTCATCCTATACAGAAAGCCTTTTTGTTGAATCATTTCGCTGTTCAACCGCCCAAAACATGGCTGTTAATAGCCATTAGAGATGCCTGTTAATGGCAGGTTTAATGCCATTAGTGAGGATGTTCATGGCCTTGAAGGAGAGCTGATTATGGTCATTGAAGGAGGCTGTTTATGGAGGAGTTACCAGCCAAGTTAATGGTTGGTTAATGCTCCAGAAAACAACCCAAATGGTAGGTAGAGAGTTTCTGCCTTCCGTCACTCCCAAAATCAACTTTTCAGAAACTCTAGGAACCAAACTGTAAATATTAAGTAATTTGGTGTCCACAAAAATAATATCAGAAAGTCCCCACAGCCCACAGCCTACGACCCGCGACCCGTGATCCGAGACCGAGACCGGACCGGACCGGGCGGGCGGCGGCGCGTGGGGACTTAGCCTTGAACCCAAGCACATTTAGGTCCTCCCTCCTTTAAACACATGGGATACCCCTTGGGGTCCCAAACCCTTTACCACTTTAGAGACTTATAAATAGAGCAATTTTCTTTTTCCCACCGATGTGGTAGATTTGTCCCACACCATATTTCCATGCCTCAAACACCTTACTTCGTGGACCAATATCTCTTTCATTTCTCAATGAAATTTGACGATTCTTGGCCCTACGGTCATCTACTCACTTAGTAGATTATGCATGTGTGAAGAGACAAAGCCTCTAACATGCGAAACACTAGTGTTTAATTCATTAAGATGGGTGGACGCATCTCCCCGCCAAAGGCAAATTTCCAACAATCCCCTCTATGAAAAACAGATTGTGGCGCACATACAAGGTGCCTACTTTTAACGAAAAGATATTGCATCAGGAGAGGTAGCTTTCGCTTTGAACCTTCCCTAGTTGAATACCATCGGACTTACTTACTGCACGGTGAACGTGATGTCTTGAACCGTAAGTGTTTAGTGTAAGCCTAGACAATGATACCAGCACAATAACTCTCCTTATTCGTTTTCATTCTTACGTTTTTGTCCGTTGTGGCCGTGGACACACTTGGATTCTTAAGTGCGTTCATTTGAGGCGGCCATCCTCGCACTTAAATAGGTGATCTCCTACAAGGTATCCTGCTATACCCCACTTCACAAGTGTTAGGAATCATTAAAAGTTTCCCCAACCTTAACCTCAACCGTTTGAGAATCGTTTAAAGGTTTGGAAGCTTAACCTTTACCCACCATGCAGGTAGCACTTTAACGTCTATCGCGGGAACAACTTTGGATTCATCATCCGAAGTGCTTCTTGCTTCCACCGAAGCGCTCAACTGAACCTTTTGCAGCTTAGTTTTCCCATTGAACCAAATTATTGGGATCTCCAATCAGTATGGTTGGGTTACCACCACAAAGGTTCGTATTGTTTGGGTTTTAAGCCCATTCCCCTAGACAGGCAGAACATTTGATCTCCGGGTAGTCCCTTAGTTAGTAATCAAGGAAATGACACCTGTGATGATCAACTGCCATACGGTCTTATGTCTCCGACAAATCTTGACAGATATGTCCAAACGCCGTCATCCGTGTCCTTCCTGAAGCCGACCGGCTAGCCACAATGTATAACTTCTGAAGGCGCAAGTTTCTCCCAATAAGGGACGTCCAGAATACTATAATCCGTATATAAGAGAATAATTCAGATATCGTCATATCCGACTTAACGCCTTCTACCGATCATGTATTAAAATCATCAGTGAATCTTAGTTCAACTGATCTGCTTGTAGGCCGATACCAGGTCGGTTATAGTGTGTACAATACATTGAACTACACGTGACCTGAGCATATTGCTCCTTGTCTATGGGTGCACCATGATTCCAATCAGTTCTATGATTCATATCCATTGGTGGCTTTAACGAGACTGTCATATGTGATACCCATATCTTTCATATCGAGACTTTGTTTCAATATGACTTTCACTTTCAGACTGTTGATTCTCCAACTATTGGCTTTCTAACTTCAGAGTCAATGTTTCTGTGGTCAGATTCATTATTTCTGTTTTATCTGAAACTTTCAGGACCAAAATGTAAACATTTCAGGAACCAAAATGAAAGTTCAGGAAGAGGCCCAACAGTTCAGCAAACCAACTCTGATCCTCTTCTTCCAACTCTCCGGTTGGGAAGGCTCTTTCAACATCCATGCCACGCACGACTGCAATGGCCCTGGATGTTAAGCTACTCACATGGGAGCACATTTTACAACCCAAAGGTTCTTTTCCCGGAGGAAGATCAACCATTACAGAAGTATGGTTCTATCTGATGGAATCCATTTCTCTCTTTAACTTCTTTCCAAAGCAGTGCTTTTGGAGATGACAATTCTTTGTTAATTGTCCATGGTTCGTTTTCAACCATACAAGCTAGAAGGACTGGAACAAGTCTTTGTCCCCTTCTTTGCTCCGTCTCGGTTCAACATCTAGAATCTCTGAATTCTGCAGATCTGGAATATTAAGTTCCGGATAGCCAGCAACTTTTGAGTCCTGTAGATAGGGAACATCTAGTTCCGGACAGTCAGGCCCTCGCGGGTTCTTGTTAACCTTGAGCAATTACTCATTTTCCTTTTCAAGGAAAGTTATCTTAAAAGAATTCAGCATTCTTTGACGCCAAGAGGCGATAAGCATTACTGTTATTTGCAGACCCAGTGGATATTCAATCTACAGTATTAGGTACGAAATCATCCCACATCACAACATTTGTATGTGAGATCAATTCTATGTCTCACACGGAGGGTTACCCTTATCCTTATGCAGAGTTCTTTTTGAGAATCGCATTAGCGGTAAAGATCGCCTTGCCCCACATAATTTGGGCGTACGGCTTTGCGCTTGGCTAACACCGTTAGACTGAGGTGAGTAATGAGCAGATGCTTCATATTCTCCCCCTCTATCACTACGAATTCCTCAATCCATAGACTTAATTGATTTTCAACTTCTGCTTTGTAGCGCTTATCCGCTTCAACAACTTCATCTTTGCTTTTCAACAAACAAAGGATGCAATACATTATACCATCATCAATGAAGGTCACAAAGTACTTGTCTCCCCCCTCTATTTTGTATAAACTTCAAATCACCTAAGTAGGTGTGACTAAGTTCTAGAGAAGCGGTGCTTCTTTCGCTATTCCTTTGACAGAATTTGGAAAGGTGATTTCGCCTCTTCACCTACCTCACATTTATTTTGAGAGTTTATGTCGACAGAAGGCAACAATCTCAACATCGTTAGCTTTTGAATGACTTGCTATTTAACGTGTCTTAATCTATGATGGCATAGATGCACAGATTACAAATATATCATTCATTTGGCTACAGACATACGGTACCATTCTTAGCTTTTATAGACCTGTTGGACTAGTCTCAAACCAACTTGACCAACAGCGTCCCTTAAACCAAGTTTGGGACATGTATCACCTTATCTTAGAGTGATCCCATTCCCCGAAGTCCTATTGAGGACAACCTCTCCAACCCCTTCTACTTTAGAGGTGGTGTTGCTTCACATAAACAACCTCTTGCACGTGGTTAGGGCGTAACTGGATCATATGTGATCTAGATACTCTGGCCCACTCCAGTTGCTTTGCCAGACTGAGTGTTCAATTTCTTTTCTGCCTTTCTTTAGGCCTTCAGATCATTTAAGACCTGGAAACTATGGCCCACCTTACTAGGTGTCCATTCTTTTTCCTATGAAATGAATCCTGGCTCCACTCCAGTCGCCCATAGGCTTTGTATGACTGAGTGTCCAATATCATCATATCAAAGGAATTTTGGTCCACTCCAGTCGCCCGGAGGCTTTGTATGACTGAGTGTCCAATATCATCCTATCAAAGGAATTTTGGCCAACTCAAGTCGCCCGGAGGCTTTGTATGACTGAGTGTCCAATATCATCCTATGAAGGATCTTCTGCCAAATAGTGTGACAGTCTCAACGTCTTTAGCTTTGAGACTTCTTCCGTTATGATTGGTGCCCAGACAATTCTTGGCGCTTACTTAAGAGTGGTAACAGTTTTCGCACAGTTAGTGGATCTTTCTCCATCGTATGTGCGAACATACTTTACACACTTTTAATAATTACACTTAAAAGAACGGATCTTTTTAAGTCGTTTACAAAGTCCAATATTTAAACGGGAAAGAAGAAGAGAATAAACTTCTAATTTTAAAGCGTAAGGAATATAAATTATTTCGTACAACATTTTCATATTCCTCCTTACTTTTAAGCCACTTTTAATCAGACATCATTTAATCTTTATTCTTGATAAGGAAGAAAATAATTTATCCCAATTTCGGATTCTGGCCCACTTCAGTCACTTCATCGGACTGAGTGTCCATTTCCTTCTTACCATAATTCGGATCCTTTGTCTGGGACAGATATAGGCCTTCTCGCACGCAAGATAGAACCACATCTTCAGCCTTCTTCTCTTGTCCCAGTTGACATCCTCAGCCTGTCGTGAGCGCTTATTCCCACCACTCTAAGGAGCGGTGACACCATGAACACGTTGAACTTCAACAACATCATCATCACTCTCATCAACCAGAAAACCACAGCCATATCCATATTTGGTCACATAACTTTTGACCGACATCTTTCGAACACTAGCACTAATACAATCTTGTCTTAAATTGTTGGGTACTCTATTGTAAAGCAGTACGGAAAATAAATAAATATTACAAGTGTTCGAAAGAATAAATAAATAGTCAATCTTCAAAAGTGCCGCAAAGTTGTTGAATCTTGAATCTTGATAACCTGAAATCAAGAAACAACTAAATCTGGATGGTTACAACGTTGTGTGTTGAGTCGAGTGATTGCACTATGTCCTTAAGACAAGATTGCCCCGTATATATGCTTTTACGTTAGCGGGCAATAGTCTCCCAAGATAAAACAACACTTTAATCTCAACACTACAAAGCCAATAGGTTGAGTCTGACGAATAAAACAAATATGAATCGACTTGCTGAAGAAATGGAAAAGGAAGGAAGAGTTTCTGTTTTCGCTTCTGTTTTGTCTCTGTGTATATAGTGTGTCTCTGTTGTGTATATCTTGTGTATATTAGTATTTTTCCTCACTGTTTTTTGCTGTGTTTTTGGTGACTATTTCGTGCTGTATATGCTATTTTTCTGTCACGTTATTGAGCCAAAAGAGGCATCAATATATAGCATGGAGGAAGGTTGTTCAACTGCCCAAAACATGGTTGTTAATGGCTATTAGAGAGGGCTGTTAATGGCAGGTTTAATGCCATTAGTGAGGTTGTTCATGGCCTTGAAGGAGCGCTGATTATGGTCATTGAAGGAGGCTGTTTATGGAGGAGTTAATGGCTGGTTAATGCTCCAGAAAACAGCCCAAATGGTAGGTAGAAAGTTTCTGCCTTCCGTCACTCTCAAAATCAACTTTCCAGAAACTCTAGGGATCAAACTGTAAATATTAAGCAATTTGGGGTCCAAATTGATAATATCAGAAAGTTCCCACAGCCCACAACCCATGACCCATGACCCATGACCCGTGACCCGTGACCCCAGACCGAGACCGGACCGGACGGGACGGGCGGCGCGACCCTTTACCACTTTAGAGACTTATAAAGAGAGCAATTCTTCTTTTTTTCACCGATGTGGTAGATTTGTCCCACACTATATTTCCATGCCTCAAACACCTTACTTCGTGGATCAATATCTCTTTCATTTCTCAACGAAATTTAACGATTCTTGGCCCTACGGTCATCTACTCACTTAGTAGATTATGCATGTGTGAAGAGACAAAGCCTCCAACATGTGAAACACTAGTGTTTAATTCATTAAGATGGGTGGACGCATCTCCCCGCCAAAGGCAAATTTCCAACAGTTTCATCATTACGTAACAGAAACATATTAACTGTTGCAATATAACTGAAGAACAAGAAGCAGTGTTTACCAGTCTCAACCACAGACCCAGAACCCATATTAGCAGAGTGTTGTTCCTTTAGAATACGTGTTGTGATTAAATTTCTGGAACACAAAATCTACAAAAGTATGTGAATCATGTGAGTTGACGTATTGGTAAGTATTTCTCATTAATACAAATATATATATATATAGTGTATAATGTGGAACCCTAATACAATAAGGATTCTATATCTACCATAATTATACATCACTAAATATTAAATAATGTATGAAATATATTCTAATTATGGTAAGGTATGTACACGTTAATACACCCCCTCAATCGGAGCAGGAGGAGGCCGGACGCTAAGACTGGATCTGAAGTCGAGGAAGAGCTGTCTAGGAAGGCCTTTTGTGAATATATCCGCATACTGATAAGAAGAAGGCACATGTAACACCTTAACTTGACCAAGGCAACCTTCTCACGAACAAAGTGTATATCTATCTCAATGTGCTTGGTTCGCTGATGCTGAACCGGGTTATGAGATAAATATATGACGGATATGTTATCACATTAAACCAAAGACGCCTTACGCAAGAGACATTTTAGCTCCAAAAGAAGGTTTCGAAGCCAACAGATCTCAGCAACAACATTAGCGAACGCCTATGTATTCTGCTTCTGCACTCGAACGGGATAGGGTGGCCCCTCTTGGCAGACCAAGAAATGAGATTATCCCCTAAGAACACACAGTAGCCGGAGGTGGAGCGTCGCGTGTCTGAACGGCTGCCCAATCAACATCCGTATATGATAACAACCTGGTCGTTACTGAGGGGTAAAGGTGCAATACATAATCAAGTATGTCCTTAACATATCGGATGGCACGCTTAAGCGCAGTAAAATGAAGCTCCCTGGGGGATGCATAAATAAGCATACCTGCTGAACAACATAAGCAATATCAAGTCTGGTGAACGTGAGATATTGTAGTGCACCTGCAAGACTCTTGTAAAGTGTGGGATCTGACACAATACTCCTGTAAAGCTTACCATCAACAACACTAAGCTTTGATTTAGAGTCAATCGGAGTGGACATTATCTTGCAGTTTGCCATTTTAGCCATGTATACTATCTCATCTACATACTTGCGCTAACACAAAAACATAGAATCTGCAGATCTAGTCACGGATATCCCCAAAAAATAACTCAACTTCCCTAAGTCAGTCATTGCAAAATCGATTTTGAGCAATGTAATAATCTCATTTTTCAATAAATCAGATGAGGCAGTAAGCACAATGTCATTCACATATAACAACAAGTAAGCGGTTATATTACCTCGATGAAAACTAAAGAGAGAATTATCACACTTACTACATACAAACCCAATCCGCATAATATACTGTGCAAAGTGATCATACCACGCTTTAAGAGCCTGTTTCAAATCATAAAGTGACTTACGGAGGCGTTACATACATACTGAGGGTTGCTGGATGGACAAAGCCAGACGGCTGTGCATGTAAACAATTTCTTTCAAATCCTATGTAGAAATGTATTTTTCACATCCAGCTGATGAATTGGCCAATGCTTACCCATAGCAATGCTCAAAACTGTGCGAATGGTAGCCGGTTTAACAACCGAACTGAACATCTCATCACAATCAACACCCTCATGTTGATTAGTGCCATTAGCCACAAGTCTTGTCTTGTACCTCTCTAGATCACCAATGTCTCTGTATTTGTGATGAAAAAGCCACATGTATCGGACTATATTCACCCCTACGATCTAGGAACCAAATCTCCAAGTGTGTTATTTCGTTAAAGCATTAAATTCTCACACATTGTTGCATTCCAATTTGGGTCTAGTTTGGCTAATTTTGAGTTTTTGGGAATAGGTGAAATGGTTTGGGTGGACAAGTTAAACTGGATTTTGGGTTTGAAAATCTCGTGTTGGGCATGAGTTTCCATACGGTTGGTAGGGGAAATGGTACTGTCAGTATTAGGAGTGGATTTTGGTTTTGGGAACTGAGTGACGGGGCGCGGTGTGATGGGGAACTGGGATTGACGACGGGTGGGGTATCGGGTGTGGTTTCTAGACTTGACAATGGTTGTGGTGGTGTCGATCTGGGTAGATCGACACGGTGTGAGTTAGAAGCTGTGGGGTATGAAGTCGGTGGTGGGTTGGGGATGGACTGCAGTTGTGGTGGTGTGAGTGTGTCAGTCTGGGTTCCGGGGTATGTCGGAGATGTTGGTTCGGGAACTGGGTGGGTTGGGGTTTGGAATGGCGGTGAGACGGTGACACGATTGGCAGTGGTTGACTGAGCCGGTGGGAGCTCTATGTGTTTGCCAGAGTAGACGGTGAGATGGTGTGGTAATTTTCGGTGGTGGAGATGTGGATGGGCGTTAGACGTGGTAGAGAGCAGAGTCACTGCCGGTGGTGGCAGTGACAGGTGTTAGGGAGGTCGATGGTGACCAGTGGCGATGGGATAGTACAGTTGTTCGAGGACGACGGGGGAGGTGTCAGCCTCCAGAAATGTGTAGTCTATGTTACAAATTTTTTGGATATTTGCGAAGGGAAAAATCATTTCCTCTAACGTATCGTGACGAGAGACGTGAATTTGACGGGTGGACACATCATAGCACATATAGCCCCTATGATTAGATGAAAATCCTACGAAGACACATGGAGTGGTTCGGGATGCTAATTTGTGAGGGGCAGTAGAGGCAATGTTGGGGTAACACAGGCAACCGAAAATCCGAAGGTAGTCATAAGTGGGGATCCGACGGTATAGTATTTTAGTTGGGTCATGTTGTGAAGAGTGCTAGTTGGTAAAATATTTAGGATGTATTCTACCATTTTGACGACATAGACCCAAAAAGACGGAGGTAGCGAGGCATGAAACAGTAGAGTACGAACCATGTTATTTATGGTGCGGAAGATTCGTTCTGCTTTGCCATTATGAGGGGAGGTGTGGGGACACGAGAATCGAAAACCATGTCATTATTTGTACAAAAATGATGAAACATGGAGTTATTGAATTCACGACCATTATCACATTGAAAGAATTTAATATTCTTCTCAAGTTGTGATTGATAAAGGCACGAAACTCGAGGAATTTGGCAAACACTTTAGATTTAAATTTTAGTGGGTAAATTCAAATAAAATGAGAAAAATTATCTAACAAACTAGATAATTGTCACGACCCAAATCGGAGGGTCGCGACGGGCACCCGGACCCCACCCGTCGAGTATTGCCATTCGTACATTTAATATCTAATCATAGTTCATCATCTTATGTATATACATAGTCATACCAAGGTCGACAAGGCCATACAAGACCACTATCCACAAGACACATGTCTACAAGCCTCTAAAAGTAGCAACATCAAAGGTCGGGACAGGGCCCCACCATACCCATATATACAAGCAAAAGTGTACCATACCAAAATTAGACCAACACTCCGAACGAGGGAAGTGTTCCAAAAACAATCCGCTGGATTCACAATCAACTAACGTGAGTCGTCACATTCCTTAACTGAACCTGCGGGCATGAAACGCAGTGTCCCGACAAAAGAAATGTCAGTACGACTGATGTACTGAGTATGTCAGGCATGGACAATAGTATAACATGGATATAATAACAACTGAAACAGGAACAATTGACCAACAATACATATCTCTGAGGGTCCTAATACATATGCCTACATGTTATAAACAATGCAATATCCATATTCATTGGCCTCATGGGGCATTTTCCTTACCATAACAGCCTATGTGGGCATCATTTCATGTCGGCCTCTGTGGGCATAATATGTCTAAATGTCATGCATAATGCGGTAAATACATATATACTGGCCACATACGGCATCTTCCTCCCCACATCATATATATATATATATATATTGGCCCTTAATCAGGCATCTTCCTTTATTAAGTCACACATGCTTTATCATTATCATATCCAACTAATCAGGTGGTCTGCGTTTCCCGTTTCCCATCCCCAATATACGGTCTTGGGTAAAACATGAATGCAATGCAAATGAAAATGCATGAATCACAATAAAATATCCTGAATGACATAATTTCCTTGTACATTCGGCTAACACTGTAAACATCAACATCTTTTCCATATGCCTCAATAAGAATTTAGAAACATATTTAGACATGCTTTTAACATAGGAATCAATAACATGAATATTCTTAACTATTAGGAGTAGAATAAATTATGGAACAATATCACGGTTATATTTCGTTACGTGGAACATGCCAAAAAAAAAATAATTTGCCTTAACATACCTCGAATATTATCCTTTCAACAATTCCGTATTTTGAATTGCTGGAACGTTGTCTAAACTTCCACGAACTGCTATCATTTTTCTACTCACTTTTGCTAACAATTACTCACCTACCTTAGCTTCAAAGGGTGCTATGCCTAAAAATTAATAAGCGAACTTTCCTTACTTAGCTCTACTCGTCCTTAAACAGGAGAACATTAGTTAAGTGTTTGCTTTAGTATATGATTTTATTATCCAGCAAAATACTTCTCAAAGCAATACATATAACCTCCCATAGTAATCTCAAAATGGTTTATCATGTTGTTCCCCACTAGCCCCTCTCACGTGTTGCACCCACCGATCACTTAGCTTAGTCATTAGGTAATTTAATCTTAAGGCTACACGTCCAATCCCATCAAATAATGTCCCTCCATTAATAATTAATCACCCCGTAATTAATCAATTACACACATAATTAATTCTAGATCCCACTTCATTTAAATCCTAAAAATTCATAAGACCTTCGTATACTCAATATCATAATTTGTAATATGACACTAGTCCATAATCTCTTTATGCACACACCAAATTATTTCATTTCCCCGTCGTCACACTTGTTACGTCCAAAATTATTTTGGAGTTTAATCCATTTTTATATACTAATCTCTTTATTAGCATACGTGATATCACATAAAATCCCCGAGGCCCGAGTCTACTTATTACGCTTAGGTGCTCAAATCATTGTCCAAAATTTTGGGGCATGACACACTGTGACGAGGTAGCATCATCCAAATGCTTCTTATAAGCAGCCTTGTCAAACAAAGCATACTCAACAAACTCTTCATCAGGAACTTTTGGAACAGTTGTGTCTAACACATACTCAATTTTCTCTTGTCTTAGTACCAACTACCAAACGCAAATTACGCAACCAATCCGGATAATTAGCTCCATTCAAATTATTAGTCTCAACCAAGCATTTCAATGACATATTCAAAATTTTAAATAATCTGAAGAAATAGATAGACTGAAATTAAATCAAATATAATTTCTATGAACACATTCGTTAACTAATTAACATGGCCTTTAGCT
The DNA here is from genome assembly GCA_034509755.1 of Anisodus tanguticus. Classification (NCBI taxonomy): domain Eukaryota; kingdom Viridiplantae; phylum Streptophyta; class Magnoliopsida; order Solanales; family Solanaceae; genus Anisodus; species Anisodus tanguticus. The sequence continues at coordinate 15,013,338 of CM067544.1, forward strand.
TAATTAGCTCCCATTATTTTAACATATTCTACGACCCCATGAAAGAATACAGACTCATATCAAATATGATCATAATGGGACAAGATCCAAGTTCATATTGTCTCCGCATTTGCTAGGGTTGATAACTTCAACAGTACAACCTGATAGGTCTCAAACCAATTACAAATAATTTACAACTCTTGGTTTGAACGACTGTTCTAAACAATCGATCTGCACCCTTAGATTATTCGGAAGCTAGGGCGTCAAGACATAATTAAGTAAGTCAACCCGTTACGCGACCGCAATCGTGCATCTAGGCAAGTTTGGCCTTGTAGAGAAAATGTTAGGGCGTAAATACTCACAAAGGTTTCTCACTCGCTACTGCAAACACATGCTTCTATGAAGAGTCTGAGTCCTCGTAGATTTAGAGCAAACACTAGGGTGTAAATACTCTTATAGCTGAAAAGGATAATGCACTCATTCAATTATAACGGACAACGCGTGGATTCCAAATCAGATTTATATTAAATTGGGAAACATTTTAATCGGGGTTTTATCAAGATCCTTATTACGCGTGCTAGATCAAATATAGCACATATTAGGCGCGCCTACCCAAACATGATTTAATGCGGTCCGACAAATATTGGACGTCGCCTACCCAGACATGCATAATGCGGTCTAACAAATATTGGGACCGCCGCCTACCCAGACATATACAATGCGGACTCTATATTAATTATTTAAATGACAATCAATTTAAACAATTAGGAGAAAACAATTAATTGAAGGGCATATTATCAAATAACATGCTAACTAACAATAATCGTGAGCTAATTAATTTGTTTCAATTTAGAGAACATTTAAATTCCAAATTTAAAACTCAATTTTCAATTTTCGGAATTTTCTATTCATCCAAACAGTCCCTTAATAATTCAGAAATTTAATTTTAATTTTGAGGGAGTTTTCTGCAATTTTTAGAACCTTTAAATAATTACAGATTCGCCCAGTGACCAAATCTACTTTTCAGAAATTTATAGACCTGCCCTAGGGACCAAATCTGCTTTTCTGAAATCTACAGATTTACCCAAGGACTGAATTTGTTTTTCTGAAGTTTACAGATTTGCCCCAAAGGACCAAATCTGCTAATTTTAAAAACCTTTTAAATACCCTGAAAATTTCCAGGGACCAAATTGTAATTCCAGAAACTTCTAAAATTTTAGATTTTCCTCAAGGGCTAAATTGTAATTTCAAAAACCCTTAATTTAATTTCAAATAGGTCCTTGAACTATTTCAAAATTAATTCCAACCCAAATTAAATTTGGGATTCAGATTTTGGGGTGAAATTGACGGAATTGAACACCACTGGTCGACGACCCTCGTCGGGCCAAACACACCGGTGGTTTCAATTCCCGGTGTGGTGGGCCACGATGGTCGAAAATCGAGTCGCCGTCGACTGTTTCTAAAACAGTCGACGGTGGCCTCTTTCCAGTGGCTTTCGCCATGTAACACCACCACCGTTCGATTCCTCTCGTCGAGACGATCACGATGGTGGTATTACTTCACCATTTCGACGCCCGAGGCGGTCGAAAATAGGACCGTCTTCGGTGGCCTTCCGACGTCTACGTCGCGTCCCGTCACCTCTCAACACCTTTATCGACCATCTTATAAAGTGTATTTCTCGATAATAGTGGAGACGATGGTAGAACAACGTCGAATCACCGGAAAAATCCAACGAAAACCACTGTCACTGCCGGAACAGTGGCTGTCGCCGCCACTGTTCCATTTTATTTTATTTTTTGAAAATTTATTTAATAAATCGAAACAATTAATTTTCCCACGTTATCGTTATTACTGATTATCGTATAATCATTAAACCAATATGGGCTCTGATTATAGTGTAAGAAATTATTGGGTTCGTAAACAAGTAGTAAGCACAACAGAAGTTTTTCTTACCCAACAACAACCCTGACATGACTCATACGATAATCATATTTGTTCAAAACATAATAAAAGAAAACTTACAGGTTTTCGAGCGCGGTATTCAATACTAAGGTATCCACGCGATTAGTCTTCTCGATTGCAAGATCAAACTCCAGTGTATCTCCTAATCAAGAAAGCTAGAAAATCTTGCTTTAGGATCTGAGAAGTTATTTTATGTAACCCTATAATTATGAGGTATGTGTTGTATATATAGGAGTTCAGTACAAAATCTAAACAGATATAAAACAGGAAAACTGGGCCCATGTTAATGTTCAGTGGACCAGCCCAGTGGACGGCCACGACTCCCATTTTGGGCCAGTAATTTCTGGCCCAATTGCTTCCATGTATTTGTCCGAGTACCCATATAATATATCCAACACATTTAACTAAATCCAAAATCCAATTCGACTTAATTAAATATTTTTTATCAAATAGAAATATTCCATAAATATTATAAATTAAATATCTCGATTCTCAATCGAATATTTAATACTTTTTCAATACACTCTTAGATCGAAGAGACAATCGCATATAGTGTGACCCTATAGACCTTCACATATCGACATTAATCTAATTAAGGTCCATACGAAACTCCTAGACTGTGTCTTATGACGAATTCAATATGTGAAGTACGTTTACATGAATCCAACAAACGTAACCTTTATGCGGAACTATAAATTCCTTTCATTTGTGACATACTCCATTAAGCTTAGGATTTGTCAAGTGTCTATCCAAATGACTTAATCATTTTATCTCACATTTATTTGTTGACGACTAGACCATATTCTAAATATGTCTCTTGCACTGGCCAATGACTTTAGTCAACATAATAATTTTGAGAAGTTGAGTGCTCTCTCGAATTTCCAATCTAGGAATGAATCTTATTCTTGGATCAACTACCACCTTGATTTACATCCTGATGCTCACAAGCCGTATCTTATCCGGAAGGAGTTTAAGCTTAGAACTTGGTCAAAGTACATCATTTAGTAAACAAGGTGCGTATTGACCTCAAGTCAAATGACATTTATATTCCACACGCCGATAACACTATAGACATGTATAATAAATAGTTTATCGGCAGGGTATACCAATACTTCTCCAAAGTATTCAGGTGTCCATCACGAGTAACCATTACTCGTAGCTGTGAAACATACTACATTCTCCAAGAATGTGATGCAAACCATATGTCGACTTATAGAATATCATCGATATCCCATTCTCGATGATCATTAGTCGAGGCTATTTTGAGAGTTACATTCTATCATTAATATCTCACTCTATTAATGACAACGTAAGCTCAAGGGATGCACATATATGAATAATTGCAAACAATCAAACAATAATTAAATAATTGCAAATATCATAATTATTAATCTCATTAATAATACGAATGTATTCAAATACATTTTATCCCTAATATAGATTGTTTCTAGGACATACATACTTTCATATATTACAACATTTCTTCAACACAATTTCATTCCATTCACTTCTAACTCAATTTCAAACACATAATGTATCATTCCTCACGTCAACAACATAAATTTATGCCTCCATTAACTCAAAACAATTAGGTTACTTATGTGACACCAAGTCATGTGAATAAGGTTAATAAAATGTAAGAGAGTGTTAAAATTTTAAATCTATATTTTTTGGTCAAACTAATATTTATTTATTTATATTTATTATATATAAGTAAAACTAATTATTTTAAATTTAGTTCACTACTAATTGTGCATGCAACAAGAGCTAGTGTATTTTGCATAGTTATTTAGTATGAATATGAAAAGAACTAGAGACAATTATGCATCATTATGTTCACTTCCAGTACCCACCAACCTCATGGCATCGCCCTCAATGCTGGTGGAATCCCACCATTCCTTAATGTCGTTGTTTTCTGGTTTGATTTCTCCGACTTCACGGCACCTTCGATTCTTATTGGCTTGTTTTAAACTTTTCTACTCCCGGGTTCATTTTTATAAGTCCATTATGTTAAAATTAAATTTTCATTTTTTTATCACTTTAAACATGTCAAAAGAAAGATAATTTCTATTTTATTTTTATTTTACCTATAATATTAATACCTCATTTTAAATTATTTGTAAACCTATTAAAACAATGTATCAATTAATATAGGTACAATCAAACCTTTCTATATTCACTATAACAGTATTTCACTATAATAACCTGATTTTTTTCGAAATCAAATTTTCATGTTATATTTTACTTATCTATAACAATATTCTACTTATAACAGTAATGTCATTCATTATAGCGGTACACTCTTTATAAAATTATCTCTCTATAACAGTCATAATAAAAAATTGTGTAATAATATTTGTAAGAAATATATTATGTATAAAAAAAATAATAGCAAGATATATATGATAATCATCATTAATTTCAAGCACATATCAAGATATGGTCTCTCTCCCACACATCAATTATTTCTTTAACAAGAGCATGAATGACTTGTGACATTTTTAAACAACACATGCTTGATCTCAATGCTAAATTTGAAGATGAAAATCGTACTATTATGTTGTTGATGGATAATGCTACTCCTCATGACATCGAGGAATACGAAGATCGACTAACATATATTAAGATGATTTATGTAGCTTTAATTATATTATTTTAATGATAATATTGTGCTAACATCTAGTTATTCACGTTCATTATCTTCCACCTAATACGACATCACATCTTCATCCCATAGATGCCGGCGTAATTATAAATTTTAAGGTCAAGTATAAAAGTCGTTTTATCAAGAATTTGATTGATGAATATGAGCACAATGAAGGCTACCCATTATCTGATGACAACAAGTTCAACTTACGACAAGCAATTAACACTCTTGTAGAAACATGAAGTAATGTAAGACATCTACCTTTCTTCATTATTGGAGAAATACCATAATTCTACCTAAATTTCAATATTAATAGTGAAAATTTAGAACTTGTTGAGGATGTTGGTAGTGTGTCATCACTTGTAGTCCAAATTTCATCTCACAACACCAATCAAGCAATGTATGCTACCACTTATATAAAGTTTTACGCAACTCTTTCTCCCTTCAAACTTACACTGATGAAGAGATTATTGCACTAGTAATTAGAGTGGAAGAACAAGAGACAACAAATACAGAAGATAACAACTAAAATGTTGATGAAGAGCCTTAAACTATTGCTACTTGGGTGAGATAGAAGAGTAAACTGTTAAGTTCTTAGACAACATCAAGGGAAAGTTATTGAATTCTCTTTTACTGAAAGTTTGGACAAATTTTTTCGTCAATTCAAACGTTATATTATTGCTAAGAGGCTGAAATTTACGAAATAACCTACAATTGTAGAATTCTTACGTCAAACTTGAAATTATATTTAATTTTTCAAATAATTTTAAATGCATATGTTCCTTAATTCAATTCTTTATCGGTATGGTACAACTAGACATTGATTTATTTATTTATTTATAATTTATTAGTTTTTTTAATTTTAAATTAATGAGATATGAAAATCAATTGAGATTTTAAAATTAACAAAGTATATTATTTTCTTTTATAGCATAAAAAATACAGAAAAATAAAATTTTGCATACTTTCGATTATAATAGCTAAATGAGATCTGAACATCAAATGTCAGTATATATATAACAACACATCACTATAGTGACTATGAATTTTTTAAATAAATACTAATATTATAGAGAAATTTGACTATATTATGATAAATCATACACTTTATTTATTATTTTGTAAGAGAGGAATGCAAAGTGAATAGTATATTTAACGCAATCGGCATGTCATTACATCCCTTTATTTAATTTACTAAAAAAAAAACCTTATAAAAATAATACACCGGATTACGTATTTCCCAATTTGGACTAGGGGTATTAATTAATACTATCCATTTCACAATATAATAGAACACAATAACAATAAAAGAGTCTCTGTCTACATTTCTTTATTATCTCGCTTCCCCAATGTCGTCGCGAAATCATCTGAATTAGGGCTTATTCTTCATTTTTCCGTTTGCAATCAATCAGCGATTTCGAATTCATTATTTTTTTCGATTCTCCATTGATTTCGTCGATAGACCTCCCAGAATTGTTGAAGGGGAGGTGTTTGAGTATGGGCGGCGGTGATACTAGTGGTGCTGCGGCGGCAAAAGAGGATAACGAGAATAACGCCACCGGGGACGATCAAAAAGTTACAATCAATGTTCGATGTTCAAACGGCTCCAAATTCTCTGTTCAGGTGAGTCTAGACTCCAACATTGGATCCTTCAAGTCTACGCTTGCTCAGCATTCCGAAATTCCTGCCGAGCAGCAGAGATTGATCTATAAAGGCCGGATCTTAAAGGATGAACAAACCCTAGTTAGCTACGGTAACATTAATAAATTATCCTCCATTTATATTTCAATTTTGATATATCGTATAGTCCTTGAAAAGATCCCTAATTTAATTAGGTTAATTTTTTGTGTCTTGGGATTGGTGACATACCATTTTGTTGATTGTGGTTATTGATTTTTATGTTAAGGTGTAATTACAACATGAATAGGGTAGTCCCGGTTTAAAAGGTTGATATTTGGGGATTTATCTACTAATTTAATTAGGCAATTATTTGCGTCACGGGGATTGGCGACAAGCCATATTGTTGATTGTGGTTATTGGGTTTTCTGCTAAGGTGTAATTGCAACATGAACAGGGTACTCCCGGTTTTAAAGGTTTGATATTTGGGGGTTTATCTACTAATGGTAAGAAAGGTGAAGAAACTCTCTTAGGTTGGCTTCTACATATGTGGTTTCTTTGCTAAAGAACTGTGCTTGTCACTATTAATTGTCCAATTTTGAATAGAATGAACACTCACAAGATGTTAGCCAAAGGGGAGAATGAATTCATGTTTCAAAGTGGAAATAACGGGGATGTGTTGCGTGTATAGTTAATAATGAATATGGAGACACATATTAGAATGGGTAATGGACTAAGTACGGATTTCTATGCTAGTTTACCTTGTTGACTACTTGAGAAATTGGAGGGACAAACTAAGGAGTGATGAACTAAATGTGACTTTTTGGGAAGGTCATTGATAAGTGGGCCTAAATGTTGAAGGTAAATCAGTGAAAAGTATATTAGCTGATCAATAATCTTCAATAGTTATTATCAACTAAATTTCATAATTTTTTTTGTTATTATCGAATTAAATATTTCAGAAAATTTCATTTCCTTTTCTTGCTTCAAGAACAATAGTTAAAGATATGACCTTTGGTTTTGATTGTAGATTTGTATGGAAGTATTTCCACAAAGTAGGACCTCTACGTAATGCTTTCTCCATTTAAAGGGTGCTGACTTTAATTCATAAAATGATGATGATAGATAATTGATGAAAACGACTTCCATTCATATGATTGAGCATTATTTCCCAAAAGAGGTGTAAGAAGTGATAATAAATAGATTGTCAGGTACTATAGTTTAAGTCTTAGAGAAAGGTCTGGTGTGTTGACTTGCTATGCAGACCCTAGATTCAGTTCAGAGTTGTGTTTAAGGCCACATTTTGTGAGGATTGTACTTTATAGAAACAAGGTGCCGATGGTTAATAGTGACCTCTAAAAGATCAGAACAGACAAGAAAGAGGGTATTAGAAGTGTAAAACGCAGGGGATTGGGGATGAAATGTGGTTCCACTTCCCTACGATTGGGAATGGATGGAGTATTTTGTTCTCCGCCCTGGCATTAGTTAACTTCTAACTTTGCATTATGTTTTACATGATTATATTCTTTCTCTGTGAAATATGTGTTTGACATGTTATCAGGTTGTCACAGTAACATTCTTTGATGTCTTGCTTATCTTATTTATGTGGTTGATAGGTCTTGAGGCAGATCACACTGTTCATTTGGTTCGAGGTTTTGCACCAGCTGCCTCTGCTAATACTGCAAGCACAATCAATACTGGAAATCCAAATACTAATCAGAATGCACCCTCTGGAGCCGCTCCAAATGTAGGCGGACCATTTGCTGGATCGGGCCTTGGGGCTTCACTGTTTCCTGGTCTTGGAAGTGGCGGCGGCGGTTTACTTGGAGCTGGCCTTCCGGATTTTGAACAGGTCCAGCAGCAGTTGACCCAAAATCCCAACATGATGAGAGACATGCTGAACATGCCTCTCGTTCAGAATTTAATGAATAACCCAGAAATCATCCGTAACATGATCATGAACAATCCTCAAATGCGAGAGATCATGGATCGTAATCCAGAGCTTGCCCACGTTCTCAATGATCCTGCTACTCTTCGTCAGACAATGGAGGCTGCTCGAAATCCTGAACTTATGCGTGAGATGATGCGTAATACTGACAGGGCAATCAGCAATATTGAATCTTCTCCCGAGGGATTTAACATGCTGAGGCGCATGTATGAAAATGTCCAAGAGCCTTTCCTAAATGCAACACCTATGACTGGAGATGCAAGAACTGATGTGGATTCAAACCCGTTTGCGGCTCTTTTGGATGCCCAGGGTGCGAGGCAAGGCAGAGACCAGTCAACTAATCCTCCAACTACTAGTTCTGAAACTGCTGCTAACACACCTGCTCCAAATACTAATCCACTTCCTAATCCTTGGGCTTCTGCTGGCAGTAAGCTACTATCATTTCATGTCCTTTGATTGTACAAATTTTCTTGCTTTAGACATGCTTAATTACTTCACCTCTTCTTTTTTTATTTTTTATAATGGTGGTTTCTGGGTTGTGCACCTCGACTATTCCACCGGGTACCAACTACCTCCCACAAGCACATGTAATGGGTAACTTTGCCACCATGGCTTTGACAAATGAGAAGAAATCACTCCATGTCTTTTTGTCTTTGCTGGGCTTTTCCTCTTCTTTGATTGAGTTGGGTTTCTCTTATAATAGTCAGTGACTCTCCTCTTTTTGTGCTTCTGGAAGAACTTTCTTCTTGGCTGTGAACGACTTGTGCAATGTGTGTTTTGAATTTATGCTCACCTGGGGAAGCATTGCACACTACAAATAAAACGTCAAGTTCTTATAAGCTTCTCGTGTTTGATATGCAAGGATTTTTATTTTTCCATGCTGTATGCGTAGTTCTATGTTGCAGTTAGGAGCCTTGAGCAGGCAGTATTTAGGCATCAGAGTATTTCATAAGGTCTTCTTGTTGGCTAGATACAACAGATGATTGTGCTTTTGTTACTATGTTTTATTTTTATGTTTATTTTTTCCTTGCTTTGACTTTTTGCAGCTGGAGCTGGCCAAACTAATACCACTGCTAGGTCAAATGCTGCCGGGGAAACCCGGGCAGCACCGCCTGCTGGCTTAGGTGGGCTTGCGCTCCCAGATCTTGAGCAAATGCTGGGTGGCATGCAAGATGCTGCTTCACTAAATCAGATGATGCAGAACCCAGCCGTCTCACAGATGATGCAGTCTCTCCTCTCAAATCCTCAATACATGAACCAGGTATAATTTGAAGCTTGCTTGCCGTCATCAAAATATGTCTTTATTTCCTTACATTATTTCTCTTCTTCTATTTGTCATGGAAAGCTTCATGTCAAGTTCTCATTCAGTAGTATCTTGGTGTTCAGATGCTTGGGCTCAACCCACAGCTAAGGAACATGCTTGATTCCAACTCCCATCTTCGAGAAATGATGCAAAACCCTGAATTTATCCGGCAGATGACTTCCCCTGAAATAATGCAGGTAAATCCTTACTGGTTGCTGTCTTTATCTTGCTTCCCTGAAGTGTGTGGTGCATTGGATGTATTGAATATGGTGTTTGGGAAACTGATTCTTAATAAATGTGCTTTTCACTAGTCCTCATTACCTATTTGTGGATGAGACAAGAGTCATGCTTTCATCCAAAAGGTAGAGTATAAACTAGCAAGTTTAGTCCTCCTAGTTTATACTTGCTTGCTATGTATTTTCTTCTAGTAATCAGTTTTACTATACTTGGACACAAGAGCCATGCTTTCATCCAAAAGTAGAATTTTTTTATTTGTTCATTATACTAACTACACATTTAAGATATCAAAGCACTCAAGGAAACAAACACAGGGAGTCCTAGTTTCATCCAAATGTGAAACTGACTTGCTTGTTAATTAAACTAAGTGTAGAATATCCCTTATCAAAGGAAAAAAACTAAGTGTAAGATATCAATACACTTAATGGACACACTGTAAGTTTGTTTCTGGATGTGCTTTATAATATTTACCAAAACTTAAGGTGGTTAAGTCCTAGTTAAATTTAAAATGCTAAATATTAGGCCAAGCCCTAAATTTTGAAGTTCTATCCAACATGGAATTATCTAGAATGAATACTTTAGCTTTTATGATAATATAGATGTGGATTTGGCCGTGAGGTGGGTTTGAAGGGGCAACTGTGAAACTAGGTTGTTTGATGTGTGTGAACAAAGAGCTTGACAAGTGTATTTTCTCATGGCATAGTGATCCTTTGGTTTGTAATCTTGATGTGTCTTTTGACTTCTGATTTTTGCTTCTTTTTAGCAACTTATGACTTTCCAGCAAGGGCTTTTGTCTCAACTTGGTCAACAACAAACGAACCAGTAAGTTGATACCTACGTTTTAAGTTCACTTTGCTGTAGTTCTTCATGCTTCATGATTTATGTTACAAGTTCTGCATATCATTCTGAATTCCCATTAACTAGTCAGCATTTCTTGTACAATTGCAATGAAAACTGGAAGGTTACTCGGACATATTTTCATATTTCAATTTTCCAATAGTAAAGAACTTCTTAATTAGGAACGAAGGACATGCTTTACTTGTTAATGTTTCAGATCTTCTTTACGGTGGTTGATCATTTTGGATAACTATGGTATTTCTGGCTCAATGATGACATGATGCCTTTTTCCTCTTGCAGACCGGGTCAGAATGCTGGAGATGCAGGTAAAATTTACGCCCTCAAAACCTCAAACCCTGAAATCTTACCAATGGTTTAGGTTACTTCGATAAGTAGTCATGTATTAATCTTATCTAGGAGCCAATATATTTCCCTCCCCTTCTTTTTGAAAGTTTGGTCCAAGACATTAACTTTTTGTGCAAAAAGGTCTAGGAGTTGCGTGATGGGAGGATGCCTACCAAAGTGAAGGTAAGTTCCACTGACAATGTCATATGGTAGTGAATGCTTGGTTGCTAAAGTTCAACATATCCACATGTTGAGTGTTCCGGATGCTAAGATGAATGTGTAATTATATAAAGATGGATAAGATTAAATATGATCACATTAAATAGAAGGTTTGAGTAGCACATATTGAGGATAAAATAAGTGAAGGTCACTTAGGATGGTTTGGTCATGTCCTGCGTTGATCCAGAGATGCAACAGTCTGTAGGTGTGAAATTATGCTGAGTGAAGGTGTTAAAAGGGGAGGGTAGACCTAAAATCATGTGGAAGTAGTTGTTGCAAAAGGCCTACAATGTTTTACAATAGACCCTTGTGGTCCCGCCCTTCCCCCGACCCCACGCATAGCGGGAGCTTAGTGCACCGGACTGCCCTTTTTAATGCAGACTGAGCTAAATATAGGGCACAATAGAAGAAAAAGATCCATATTGGTAATCTCTACTGGTTGAGAATAGGAGTCTTGTTATAGAACTTCAAATATTATTGTTATTGTTACTATTATATGTATAAACTTATTTTCACTTTTATTTTTATATGACATGAATTGAGCTTAAATGGAGAAGTTAGAGGACTCATATTGCCGACCCCTACTTGTTTGGGACTTGGGCGTAGTTGTAAAAAGGGTCTAGTATCAACAATTTGCACCTTTATTTCTTAGGTAGAAATTCCTTGTCATTTTGTCTGTTAGGACTGATTTCTAAGATAAGTTGATAAATAACTTGATGTTGTGGGATTTAAGCCAGTATACAAAAAGTCAAGAGCCTACACCAAATTATGATTTTTTGGGATACCTAGTCATTTATATCAAAAGTAACCTCATGAGTCATGGCTGCACCAAACATGGTTGGAAACCAAAACTAGGCCCCAAACTGTATACAATCATTTTCTACCCATTGACAGCTTTCTCATGAAGGGAGTCTTGACACAACAGTAAGTTGCCACCACGTCGAGGGCGTCTTGAGTTTAAGGGGAAGCTATTGGGGTGGTGGTATAGGTTGGGGAGGCTGGTAGAAGTTTTGGGGGCACAAGGGTATGGGTGTTGTAGGTGTTCGACCTAATTGGGTAGTCTAGTTTCTCACCACACCCCTGTTATGTGATTTGATAATTGCCTTTCAAGGGGACTAAAGTCCCTCCCGACTTATTTGTCTAGCCAGCTATCGGCTAATGTGGAATCTGAACATTGGATGTATTCATCAGTTGCTGCTACTTTTTAGATGAAACAGCGTGTAGATAATAGTCCTACCTTTGACACACACATGAAGTCTAGTCGTATTAAGATATACCCAGCTTCAGTGACATCCTCCAGTATCCCTTATTAAGATGCTGAGATATGAAATCTAGCTGTTTTAAAATATACTCGCTTCAGTACAATCCATCCTCCTTTATATCCTCCGTATAGGGAAAGGTATGGTAAGTTTCGATTCTTTTTCTGGCTTCTTGTGATGTCGAGTACAGTACATTGGTGAAGGACAAGGTACAATGCGATTTCTTTGCATGCTGCTGTTTAGTTTGACTCACATCATTACGTTCTTTCAATAATTGCAGCCCTTGGAAACAATATAGGAATGGAAATGCTGATGAACATGTTTGGTGGACTTGGGTCGGGGGGTTTGGGCGGTGTCCCCAACAGATCCAATGGTTAATATTTTCTCCTCTCTATTTAGTCAAACTGTCCCTCAAATTTTAACCTGCTCTCATCTTTTTCTTGTTGATGTCTTGCTATAGTGCCTCCGGAGGAATTATACGCCACTCAGCTAGCACAGTTACAAGATATGGGCTTCTTTGACACTCAAGAAAATATCAGGGCATTGGTTGCCACTGCAGGCAATGTTCATGCCGCAGTAGAGAGACTTCTTGGAAATCTTGGACAGTAACCTTTTATTACTCTTTCATATGATTATATCTTCTGATGGGGGGACAAGATGAAGTTGATTAATTTGGACGCGAGGAGCATCAAATCTTATTTGGAAGAGCATTGAGTTTTAGTTGGAAATATTTATTTGGAGTTGATTTTTGTTAAGGACTCTCAACTGTTGTCTCCCGTTCTGTTTCCCCTTGGACAAAAAAAAAAAGGAAATTGATGGAAAAACAAGTTGTTTAGTCCCTTGTACATACAATGTTAAAATCGGTCCCATAAATTGTTTGGTATATTATAATTTGTACTTCATTTCTGTCTAGCATCTCTTTTATGATATCCTAGGCTAAAGGGATTTGCTTGATGTTAAGTTATTTCAGCTGTAGTTATCTATTTTTTCTGAATTGCTTATTCAGTTGTGATCAAGTTTTTTGGTATGCTATTTTATGATACGTTGCTTGTTTCTCTGCTTTTAGTTTCACTCAGAGAGAACTCCTAGTCTAGCTCTTGGTTTGTACTAGTGTAACGAAGTTCTGCAGAAGGCGAGTTGGTGAAGCAGAGCAAGTTAAGAATCTAGTGCATAAAACTGGTTAGTCGGTTTGATACTAAAAACAGTAACTTGGTGCAAGAGTTATCTGTATAGCTTTTGGGCCCGCGATGGAATTGTGATGTCTTTTGTAACCAACATTAGTTCATGGCTAATTTCATAAACCAACATTCCAGATTGTAAGGTTACATTATCTCAGCAATTGACAAACAAATAGTCAAGTCAGTTGTCTGAAGTGTGTTTGTGCTAAGTCGTAACAAGAGAAGAACATGTAGAATTGACGGATATCTTGTGTTCTTAAGCAGCAGTGGCGCCATTGATCGACGTTGATGTTAACAGATTTCACGGCATTAGTTATTCAATCTCCTTGAAAAGTAATAACTTTCGTTATTAGATCAAGCATCTTAATTAGAAGTGAGTGAAGCTTGAAAAGATAGAGCTATGGTGAGTTGTAACTGTTATAGTATCTAGTATTACAGAATGCACGTCCTAATAAATGTTAGCAATTTACAAGGCAATCAAAAACAGAAATATGTCCTAATAGCTACATTCTGCAATTCTCAAATCCAGACCTGCGCTTCTTTGAAACTGCTCTAAAGAAGTACATCGACAAGCTTGGCATCACTGAGATGCAAACGGTTAATATGAATGCATGGTTGAACATGTATGCATAAAAAAAGCATCCAAAATGCGACGTTCAATTGCTCCCATCATCTCCATTTCTAATCCGTATGGTATCTATATATGAATGTAGCAATCAAGATCCTTTGCTTATCTTCATTAACAATTGCTCGATATTCAATGCTTTTATAAACTCCATCTGTCACAACCTGCAAATTACAACAATTACTACCACCATCAACATGAATTGAGAAGATCAGAAAAAAAGACGCGACCAAAAATATTAGTTCACCTCTAAAATGTCTCCAATGCTTACAAAGGCATTACGAAGATATGAAACAGGAATCCAAGCTCCATTTTTCTTAATTTGAAGGCCTAGAGTTTCATTAACCTGAAGGAGCATGGTAAGAGCCTGAACATCACTGTGAGGGCATAACCCCATGACAAGCTCTGGTTGAGGACAAGGAGGGTAATAATTTATTCTTATCATTTGCACCCCTTAATCGCTACTCTCCCATTGTTTTCTTTTTCGAACCTCTTTGATATGATTTTACTTGAGCCGATGGTCTATCAGAAATAGCCTCTCTACATCTTGAGGTTGGGTAAGGTCTGCGTACACTCTACCTTGCCCAGACTCCACTTATGGGATTACACTGGGTATGTTGTTGTTATCATTTGCACCCCCTTCTTCAAAAAGTACATTCATATTCTCAGATTGCATCCCTAGAGCTCTTGCCATTTTGTACATAATTTTCATGGCAAGTTCCTTCAGTTCGGTTGAGTATTATTCCAGTGCATCCTTGAATGGTCCAAGAATTTAAATATGAATTACTATAGAATCAATACATCTGTTCCTTTTTGTTTGACTCTATTCTTTTACTCCATTATTACGTTAAAAAATGCATATTCTTATATTTTCTTATTGAGAAGTTCTAATTTATAGTTGTAAATGTTATGACATGTTTTAAAATCATAAGTTTCAAAAGTTTTATAGTCATACTGTTGACACAAAGTTATGCCACATGTAAGATCATAACTTAATTTTTTTTCTTTATTTCTTAAACTTTTTATGCGAACAAATTGGAACGGATTAAGTTTTTGCACGGTGTAGAAAAATGTCATACTAATTAATATCAGGTTATTAGAGTTAATTGCAGGTAAAAATATACATGGATTGGTAATTAACCCAAAAAAAAATAAGTACATGTAACAACTAATTAAGCTATCATACTATGAAAGCTTTTTGTATTCTCAGTATACATAAATTAAATTCTTCCCTACAAAGTCTATCTTTAGGCTCAAAGGCCAAGCTACGTAGATTAGAGACATTGAGAATTATACAAATCAAGTGAGTAGTTTCATGAATTGGCCCAAGGCTGCGATCAGTGGAGCTGTGGCCCAGCCGGTCTGCTGCCATCACCACTGCCGCCACTGCCACGTCCTCCTCCACTGCCGCGGCGGCCGCCGCAGTTCTTGCGGCCATTTTTCCGATTTGACTCTTTTTGCTGCCACCGTTGGTACGGTTTTGGCTAGAATTGTCCGAGAATGAGTGAGGGTCATCGGACGTGGCTATCATCATGACATAATTTGCTCCGGTAACCCCTTTTTATTCAAGCCGGCCTTTTCTAATGTGAGCATGAAACGTGCTTGGTAGAATGGTGGGAGATGATTACTTTGACGAAGAAGCGTCCCAACGCCATTATAAGCCTCGGATAGGCCTGCAACCATATGGAACAAGACGATCATTCGTGTCGGGCGCACTAACGTTATTGAGTTGATCTGCCAACTCCTTAAGCCTTTTACAATACGCTAAGACATTCAGAAAATCCTCCAAGGTGATGTGTGAGAATTCCCGCTCAAGGGTTACGACACGGAAATTTTTATTATCTTGGAATATATCACGCAACCTATTCCAAGTGTCCATTGCCGTCGCGTCGGGTTCAATAATAGTTTGCAAGAGATCCGTAGAAATAGTAGAATAAATCCACTAGAGTACCGTAGCATCACGAGTTACCCATAACTCAGTGTCATCATCGGTGGTAGGCACCTTCTCATTGCCTTTTTTCATGGGGATGATGTGATGAAGGACTCGATGAGAGCGTGCGTGAACTTTAAATAATTTCGCCCATGTCGCATATTGGACGTTTTCCATCTCAAGAATGATAGGGATGTTGTTCTTGAATTGGAGATGGTAAGGGCAGGATGAAAGGCGTTCTTTGAGGTAGACATACTGAAAGAACAAGAGGAGAATTAGGGATTTGAAAAAAAAAATTGGGAAGAAAAATAGAGGGAGTGGCCGGCTGTCGAGGTCTCGGTTGCCGAGAATTAGGGCAGCGGAAGGGTGAGTTGGAGAAGGAAAATATTTTCCCTAGACTTCTGATACCATGAAAAGAATGGATCTTGGGCCTAACTCAACCCAAAAGCTAGCTCCGATACCATGAAAGAAATAATCGCTTGATTATTTTCATTAATGAAGAGGTATATATACAAATATACAATAATTAAATATGAAAAATAACTCTTACCTTTTCCTACTATAATTATAATAGATTTTTCTAATACAAGACTAATATAATAACTACACTTGTATAAGAATTCTACAACTATGGTAAAATATGGACAACTATAAAAAGTGATATACACGGTTGTAGCCGTGTAACCGTGTATTATCGTCTTTCACTGATCTTACTTGTTCTTTCAAAGCAGTCATAGCCTCATCAAAAGGTTCAGACAATTTTCCATGGAAAATTCCAACTAAGAAAAGGTCTTCTAAGGATCAAAACAAAGTAAGTTTTTCTAATTTGGTTATCTAATGACATTATATTACAAAGGATCTATCTACAAAATGACATTTTTAAATTTAGAAAATTCATTTTGTGTTTCAATTCAAATGTATGCAAATCAACTAAGAATTTCTAACACGTAGATCTGGTTCATATATGAGTATTCAGTTGTATTTTGTCAATTTATAAATATATGATCAAATACATTTAGTAATTATTAAGAAAGTAAAGTAAAATAGTCAGTATACTAGTATATATTAGACGAAGTATTCAATGCAAAGCTTTAAATAGTAGTAGTAGAATAATACTTATATAGAAGTACTCCACTTGTTTCAATTTATATGTATGTCACTTTTTATATTTAAATATTCCTCTTTAATTTCAACATCTTAAAAGATATGTTTAAAATATTAAAATTCAAAGACATTTCAATATATTATACACATTTTTAATTTAAAATCGAAAGACACTGTTAAATTTCGTTCAATCAAACTAAGACGGATGCACAAAATGAAATGGAGAGAGTAATGGTTCACTCCACTATGCATCACCAAAGTTACTTTCTTCCCAATGCTTCTAACTATTTATATTTCCTTATGATAATATGGTGTTTTTTCTTTCTTTGAATATGAAGAACGAAAGCGGCGGTGATCAAGAAAAGCAAGACAATAAGCCTTCACACATTTCAAATTGCGCTAAGAATTCTATTTCTCCTCTTACTTTCCCATGTCTCACTCCTCCTATAAGTAAAACTGTGGTAGAAGTGATCAATAGTGGCACTGCACTGGCAATGATCTTAACTCGAGTGCCCTTTTAGGTAGTTTTTCTCATAATGTTGGGATACAAAGAGCGTTTCTCCCCTACAGTAACAATGATATTGGTACAACCGTTTGAAGGGCAAAGAGGAAAAGACATGCATTCACCTGAACCCTTGTTTGAAAATATGATGCCTTCCCATCCGACAAGTAGTAGTAAGAAAGGTGCATATTCAGGTTATTTAATTTATAATTTTTAAAATATGACTCATTTTGTTAACTGAGTTTTTTATATAACTACAAAATTTGAGCTAGAGCAACTGAATCGTTTTACTGAACCCGTAAATCCTATTATGGTTCTTCTAGTGTTCAACAATGATGAATCTGTTCATCTTCAATCACAAAAGTGTCTGTCAAAGGAGGTTATTGTAGACAAAGCAAAAGAACATGCAACACAAGAAAGTGAGGCGACGGCTACAAAACCACGTCCAGCCATACACGACCTGATTTCAAATTTGAATGTGGTAGACCCTGTGGGGAAGTACCGTGTGCCAGATCTCAACCTTCCTCCACCAGAGGAAGATTAATCAAAACTTGAAATATTTGTTTTTTTTTGTGTGTTGATGGTGTTGAATTATTGGAACTTAGTTTTATTTATAAGTTATAGTTCTTATTCCCATGATTAGAGCAAGGGGACAAACATCAGTGATTGTGATTATAAGTCCCCTTGGTTTCTCTAATCAGGCAGTTATCGTAGTTTCAAGTTTTTTTAAGATCTTGTTTGTTTTATGAATATTTTTCTTTCATTTCTCTTTTTAATTTTCTCTGTCATAGAAGTTATTTTTTTAAATCTTTGTTTCAGTTCCTTGTTAGTTTATATAATTTTTATAGGTGCTAAGAAAAAAACATAACATTTAGGGAAAATGTCATTTTTAGTTCATGTGTTATCACATTATTCTTATTTTAGTCCTTATGATATATGACTAAACACATTAAACGTTGAATTAAGTATTGTGTGTGCTTTTAGTCCTTATACTAACGGACATCAACGGGCTGTTAAACTTAAAGAAGGGCAAATTTAAATTTCTAAATTTTCATTGCGTTGTACTCCATGGGTATGATGAAACTTTGTTATTAAGTGAATGTGGAAATTTGCTCACTTGCCGATTGGACAAAAATCAGTTCCCCTTTATTATTGTTTCTTCTTCACACTCTCCTCCTAAAGAACTCCCCCATAAATATGTATCGCTGAGAGCCGCAGTACTCCATCAAACTTTCGCTGAGTATGAAGAAGAAAAATATATTTGTGCAACCACCGGACAGTATGTTGGGTTACAAGGATTTGCAGGAAACGGAAATTACAAGTAACTGCTTATGTAAGAATTGAAATTACAATTCAACTAGAAAAACTGAAAATTAGAATATAACAACAAAACTGAAATTACAATATTTGTTGAACAAGAAGACCGGAAACTGCTTTGATTTTTGCTGAGTCGAGTGTGGCACTCTGTCCTTAAGAAAATATTGCCCCGTATGTATCCTTTATACGTCCCGGACAATTCGTCTCCCAAGATAAAACAGCAATGGAACAATTGAGCAAAGGAAACTCAAGAGCTACCGCGAAGAATATTGAATAACGAAATGGTGTTTGAAAGCTATAGGAAGAACTGATTTCTGGATGTATATTTTCGTGTATATCAAGTGTGCCTCAACAATGGTGTAAGGGGTGTTTATATAGGTGAGGAAGGGACTGTTTGACTGCCTTCATAACAACCATTATTGGCCAAATAATGACCATTATGGAGGTAGTAAAGCCACCAAATAAATGGAGAGAAATACCAACGGATTGACCATTAGAGGAGGTGTAATTCAGCTAAAATAAATGGCTGAATTGAGTGTTTGACGTTTCAGTTCTCTTCTGTCGAAATTCTGACTTTCTGGAAACTTCAGGGACCAAACTGTACATCTTGAAACTTCAGGGACCAAACCGTACATCCGAAAGAATTCTGGTCCAAACTCGTACATCTGAAACTTCGGGATCAAACCGTACTTCGGCAAAGTTTTCTGGCCCAAAAAGATAATATCAGAAGGCCCACAGCCCACAGCCAGTGAACCCGTGAACCCGTGAACCCGGAACCGGACGGGCGCGCGGCGGCGGCGCGCGTGTGGTCTTTCCTCGAACCGAAGCACATCTAGGTCCTCCCTCCTTTAAACACAAGGGATACCCCTTGGGGTCCCAAACCCCAAACCAATTTCGAGTCTTATATACACAACAATTCTTTCTTCCTCTACCGATGAGGGAGAATTGAACACAATACCACACTTTCCATGCTTCAAACACCTCACTTCGTGGACCAATATCTCTTTCATTTCTCAACGAAATTTGACGATTCTTGGCCCTACGGTTATCTACGTACTTAGTAGATCATGCATGTGTGAAGAACCGGATTCTCCAACATATGTAACACTAGTGTTTAAGCCGTTAAAGTTGGTCGGTCGCAACTCCCGCCAAAGGCTAATTTCTAACAATCCCCTCTTGAAAGAGATTTTGGCGCACTCACATGGTGTCTTTTCATTTCCAGCAATATTTCAGCGGACCGATGTTGCATAAGGAGAGGTAGCTTCAGCTTTGAACCTTCCATAGTTGAATACCATCGGACTTACTTACTGCGCGGTGAACGTGATGTCTTGAACCGTCAGTGTTTAGTGTAAGCCAAGACAATGGTACCAACACAACAAATTCCCGTACTCTCTTCTTCGTAATGTTTTGTCCGTTTTGGCCATGGACAACGTCTTGGATTCTTAAGTGCATTCATTTTGAGGCGGCCCGTCCTCGCACTTAAATAGGTGGTCTCCTACAAGGTATCCTGCTATACCCCACTTCACAAGTGTTAGGAACCATTAAAAGTTTCCCAAGAACCTAACCTCAACTGTTGAGGATCATTACATGTTTTGAAAACTTAACCTTTACCCATACTGCAGATAACACTTAACGTCTATCGCGGGAACGGCTTTGGATTTGGTATTTCTTTTCAGAAATCACTATCCGAAGTGCTCATACTTCCACCGAAGCGATCAAGCGAATCTTTACAACTTCGTTTTCCCATTGAACCAAATTACGGGATCTCCAGTTCGTAAGGTTGGGTTACCACTGTATTGGTCCTTATATTTTGGGTTTTAAGCCCATTCCCCTAGACAGGCAAGCCATCTGATCTTTAGGTAAGCCCTTTGTCAATGGGTCTGCTATATTATCCTTTGACTTAATGTAATCAATGGATATTATACCCGTGGTGATCAGTTGTCTAACAGTCTTATGCCTCCGTCGAATATGACGAGACTTGCCGTTGTACATAGCATTCCGTGCCCTTCTTAGAGCCGACTGACTATCGCAGTGGATCATTACCGAAGGTACGGGTTTGTTCCAACACAGAACATCCTCTAAGAAGTCATGAAGCCACTCAGCTTCTTCTCCTGCTTTGTCTAAAGCGATAAACTCGATTCCATCGTGGATCGGGTGATGCAAGTTTGCTTAGAGGATTTCCAAGACACCCCCACCACCAATTGTAAATATATACCCACCGTGGACTTGGTGTTCTCTATATCGGATATCCGGTTTGCATCACCGTACCCCTCTAGTACAAACTTGGATATCTCGAATAGTGCAACCCGAAATTTAACGTGTATTTCGGTATTGTAATACCCGATTCAATGCCTTCCAGTGATTATCACTTGGATTACGGGTGAACCTAGCCAACTTATTGACTTGCATAAGCAATATCGGGTCGGGTGCGCTTTGTGATATACATCAAACTACCGATCACTTGTGCATATCGCTCCTGGTATACAGGTGCACCAAGATTTTTATCAAGCTTTTGATTTGTATCCATTGGTGACGCTATCGGAGAACTGTCTAACATCTTGAACTTTCTCAAAACATCCTCGATGTAGTGAGACTGAGATAAGACCAGTCCGTCAGACGTCTTAGAGATTTTAATCCCTAGGATGACATCTGCGATACCCATATCTTTCATGTCGAAGCATTGTTTCAACATGTTCTTAGTCTCTAGGATTACCCTAGGACTGCTTCCTGTGATCAACATGTCGTCTACATACAGGCATATCATAACAAATGAGTCAGAGTTACCTTTCGTGTAAACACATTTATCACACTCATTAATGGCGAACCCCTTCGATAGTAGAGTACTATCAAATTTTTCGTGCCATTGCTTCGGGGCTTGTTTCAGCCCGTACAGAGATTTGATAAGTCGACAGACTTTCTTCCCTTGCCCTTGAACCACGTACCCCTCGGGTTGGTCCATATAAATTTCTTCTTCTAAATCACCGTTTAGGAAGGCTGTCTTAATATCCATCTGGTGTATCTCAAGGTCACGCAAAGCTGCGATCGCAATAAATACCCGTATAGATGTCATCCGGGATACCGGAGGGTATGTGTCAAAGTAGTCAAAGCCTTCTATCTGTCGATAGCCCTTGATTACCAACCTGGCCTTGTACTTGTCTATAGACCCATCTGCCTTGTATTTCCGTTTGAGTATCCATTTACAACCCAACGGTTTATTTCTCGGAGGAAGATCAACCAACTCCCAAGTATGGTTATGTAGAATGGAGCTTATTTCACTCTCAATAGCTTCTTTCCAGAGCGGTGCTTCTGGAGTTGACAACGCCTGAGCAATTGTCCTTGGTTCATCACTAACCATATAAGCTACAAAGTAAGGACCGAAGGATGTATCCTTCCTGGCCCTTTTACTTCGCCTTAGATCTATCTCTGGAGTCTCCAAGTTCTGAGAATCAGGAACACTAGATTCCGGATGTTCAGCCACCTCGAGATTCGCTAGATCTGAACCATTTAGATCCGGGCAGTCAAGGACTCCCGGTTCTTGAGAGCTTTGTGCATAACTTCATTTGCGAGATGTTATGTCTTTCTCCTTTCTGGGAAAGGTACTTTCAAAGAATAGAGCATTCCTTGATTCCATTATTGTACCCTGGTGGATATCTGGAATATCTGACTTATGCACTAAGAAGCGATAAGCACTACTGTTATTTGCATATCCGATGAATATGCAATCTATTGTCTTAGGCCCAATCTTGACCTGCTTTGGCTTAGGTACTTCAACCTTTGCCAGAAACCCCACACCTTAAAATACTTGTAGGTGGGTTTCTTTCCTTTCCATGATTCATATGGAGTTTTGTCCTTACCCTTATGTGGGACTCTGTTAAGAATCGTATTAGCGGTAAGGATGGCTTCTCCCCACATATTTTGGGGAAGTTCGGAATTGATAAGCAAGGCATTCATCATTTTCTTTAATGTGCGGTTCTTACATTCCGCCACACCGTTTGATTGAGGTGAGTATGGGGCCGTCGTTTGATGAATAATGCCTTCTTGGGCACAATATTCCTCAAAAGGCGCTACATATTCTCCCCCTCTATCGCTACGAATGGATTTAATCCGTAGGCTAAGTTGATTCTCAACTTCTACTTTGTAACGTCGGAACGCTTCAAAGGCTTCATCCTTACTTTTCAACAAGTAAAGGTAACAATACCTTGTGCTATCATCTATAAATGTCACAAAGTACTTGTTCCCCCCTCTAGTTTGTGCAAACTTCAAATCACATATATCTGTGTGAATAAGTTCTAGAGGAGCAGTATTGATTTCGACGGATCGAAAATGAAGCTTGGTGAGTTTTGCCTCTACGCACACCTCACACTTATGTTGAGGGTTTATGTCGATAGAAGGCAACAATTCCATCTTTACCAGCCTTTGAATAGACTTGTAGTTTACGTGTCATAATCTATAATGCCATAAATTAGAAGACTCAAGCAAATAAGAAGAAGACTCAACTTTATTTCCTTGACGCAATACAGACATGGCATTCACTTTGAAGAGGCCTTCACGGACGAAGCCCCTCCCTACAAATGTGCCATTTTTAGTGAGTACAAACTTATTGGATTCAAATACTAGCCTAAAACCAAAGCATTAACCAATAAAGGTCCGAGAAATTAAATTTCTTCTAATCTCTCGGGACGTGCATCACTTCCTTCGAGTAAGTTCCTTGCCGAAGTCATCTTCAGGACCACCTTTCCAACCCCCATCACGTCGGAAGAAACGTTGTTGCCCATGAACAGCTTCTTGTCAGCGACTGGTGTATACGTGGAGAAGGCATCTTTGTTGGAACAGATGTGCCTAGTAGCACCTGTGTCCACCCACCACTGCATCGGATTCTCCACCAAGTTGGCTTCTAGCACCACTGCAGAGAATTCCTCGATCATGTCATCCAGGAGCGTGTCCTTGACGACGTTTGCTTGAGCCTTGCCTTTAGACTTGGCTTTCTGCTGTTGCTCCATCTTGAGCTTGCGGCATTCCTTGATCCTATGACCAGGTTTTCCACAGTGATGACAATTACCTCTGAACATCTCTGCTGCAGGTGCTTTGCCGTCTTTCTGGAACTTCCGCTTCTTGCTTGAGTTCCCTTTGGCCTCAGCCAGATTCGCCTTCGCCTCAGCAGGTTGTCTACTCTTTGGCAAGGTCTTCTTATTATCTTCCTGGATTTGTAGTTTGATAACAAGCTCTTCAAAGGTCATCCCCTTTGTCTTGAGTTTCAAGTAACTCATAAACTCATTCCATGAAGGAGGTAACTTTTCAATCAGCGATGCAACCAAAAACTGCTTGTTTGGTTTCATCCTTCCAAATCCAGGTGATGTAAAATCATTTGGAATTCCTGGACTTGGGACATCACTGTCTTACTGTCCACCATTTGGAATTTTAGAAATTTTCCAACGATGAACTTCTTAGTACCCGCATCTTGTGCGTTGTACTTCTTTTGCGCTTTTCCCCACGCTCTTTGGCGTTGCCAACCGTGCAATAGACCGTGTAGAGAGGGTCTGCCAAGCAGTTCAGTATATAGTTTTTGCACATGAAATCGCTATGATTCCATGCGTCACGAACCATCTTCATGCCATTAATGACATGGATACCAAGGCCCCCTTCACCCGTTTCATTAGGCGAAGAGTCCATTTCATCTCCAGGTTGTGGAGGATCTTCCGTAAGGAACCGGGCCATGCCCATAACTGTTAAGTAAAACAACATCTTTTGCTGCCATCTTTTGAATTCTGATCTCATGAATTTTTCAGGGCGATCATGGTGGTGTGAAGAAGAGGGTGGAGCTCCAGCAGTCGGGAAGGCAGCGGTGTTACTGCCTTGAACGAGAAAGAAGCAGCAGCGAGCAACAAAAAGGCGGCGGTGTTACGCTTGAGCAAGAGCAATAGCAGCGATGGCGGGGAAGGCGACAACGTTGCCTCGAGAGCGACGAGCGATGTGCGCAACATCGGTCATATTTCCAGCAATGTTATAGCAGTTGTAGTAAACAAGTATTGTCTTAAGTTGTTGGGTTACAAGGATTTGCGAAACGGAAATTACAAGTAACTACTTATGTAAGAATTGAAATTACAATTCAACTAGAAAAACTGAAAATTAGAATATAACAACAAAACTGAAATTACAATATTTGTTGAACAAGAAGACCGGAAAGCTCGCTTTGATTTTTGCTTTGAGTCGAGTGTGGCACTCGTCCTTAAGACAATATTGCCCCGTATGTATCATTTATACGTCCCGGACAATTCGTCTCCCAAGATAAAACAGCAATGGAACAATTGAGCAAAGGAAACTCAAGAGCTACCGTGAAGAATATTGAATAACGAAATGATGTTTGGAAGCTATAGGAAGAACTGATTTCTGGATGTATATTTTCGTGTATATCAAGTGTGCCTCAACAATGGTGTAAGGGGTGTTTATATAGGTGAGGAAGGAACTGTTTGACTGCCTTCATAACAGCCATTATTGGCCAAATAATGACCATTGTGGAGGTAGTAAAACCACCAAATAAATGGAGAGAAATATCAACGGATTGACCATTATAGGAGGTGTAATTCAGCCAAAATAAATGGCTGAATTGAGTGTTTGACGTTTCGGTTCTCTTCTGCCGAAATTCTGACTTTCTGGAAACTTCGGGGACCAAACCGTACATCCGAAAGAATTCTGGTCCAAACTGTACATCTGAAACTTTTGGGATCAAACAACTTCTCAAAGTTTTCGGCCCAAAAAGATAATATCAGAAGGCCCACAGCCCACGACCCGTGAACCCGTGAACCCGTGAACCTGTGAACCCGGAACCGGACGGGCGGGCGGCGGCGGCGCGCGTGTGGTCTTTCCTCGAACCGAAGCACATCTAGGTCCTCCCTCCTTTAAACACATGGGATACCCCTTGGGGTCCCAAACCCCAAACCAATTTCGAGTCTTATATACACAACAATTCTTTCTTCCTCTACCGATGAGGGAGAATTGAACACAATACCACACTTTCCATGCTTCAAACACCTCACTTCGTGGACCAATATCTCTTTCATTTCTCAACGAAATTTGACGATTCTTGGCCCTACGGTTATCTACGTACTTAGTAGATCATGCATGTGTGAAGAACCGGATTCTCCAACATACGTAACACTAGTGTTTAAGCCGTTAAAGTTGGTCGGTCGCAACTCCCGCCAAAGGCTAATTTCCAACACAGTACTATTTAAGGAAGGAAACAATTTTAGAACAAGAGAAATTGCTATCGTTGCAAAGGTTTGGTTTTTTGAAGGAAGGAGGAGATAATTAATAAAGGTTGTAGTTCCACATTAAAAGTAATATTGGGATTACCGAATTGTCCTTCTAAAAGTTAACATTCCGTTAATTTGTTTGATGTGCGTTAGTAAAAGGGTTAAAAGCGCACACATTATTAATTGAAAGTTTAATGTGTTTAGTCATATATCACAATATTAAAAATATCATTTTCTCTAACATTTTAAAACAAAGTTTACGGCGCAAAACTTATACAACACATGCAAATTGAGATATGTGGAAAAATAACAGAAGATTTGATCTATATTTTCTTATGATAATATGTCTTTTTCTTTGAATATATTTGGGACATAAACGGTGGTATAAAAAATTAGAGAATAAGTCTTTACCCATTTTAAATTGCACTGAGAATGCTATTGCTCTCCTTCTTCCCCAAGTCCCACTCCTCCTGCAAGTAGAACAGTGGTAGCACTGACATTGATCTTGACGCGAGTGCCCTTTTAGGTAGTTTTTCTTCAAATGTTGGGGGTACATGAAGCGTTTTACCCCTATAATAGCAATGATGATGTTATAACCGCTCATGGCCTCGCGATCGAGCGAAAGCGATCACATGATGTGTTTAGTGAAGGATCATCATCATCAACTTGAGGAGGCAATTATAAGTATCACCTAATTAAAAATGTATATTCATATGTGCCACATGTGAATCCTTATAGCTTTCTTTGAAAGTGCAAAGTGTACGTGGTGCCTTAAAAAACATTCATTCATCCCAAGCCTTGTTTGTGAATATGATTCCCTCCCATCCAACAAGCAACAGTAAGAAAGATGCATATTCAGATACAAATTCAGGTTATTAAATTATTACTTCTTTTGTTTATTGTGTTTTTTATATAAATACAGGATTTGTATCAGAGTCGTTCTGCTTAAATTCTATTATGTTCCGTTTCGGCCATATCCTACTCTAGTGTTTAACATGGATGGATCTGTCCATCTTCAACCACAGAAGTGCTACGAAAGGAAGTTGTTACATTGAGGACAAAGCAAAAGAAGAGGCAACACAAGAAAGAGAGACAGCTGCTGCAAAATCACGTCCAGCAATACACGACGGGATTCCTAATTTGAATATGACAGATCATGTGAAGAAGTCTCGTGTGCCAAATCTCAATTTTCCTTCACCAGAAGAAGATTAATCAAAACTTGAAGTATTTGATATTTTTTTTTCAAATGTTGGGGTACAAGGAGAGTTTCTCCCTTATAATAGCAATGGAGCTGTTACAACTGCTCATGTCCTTACGATTGGTATGATGTGTTTGTGAAGGATCATCATCATCAACTTGAGGAGACAACTATAATTACAAATGTATATTCATATGTGCCACATGTGAATCCTTATAGCTTTCTTTTGAAGTGCAAAGAGTATGTCGTGCTTGAAAAAGACGTTCATTCACCCCAAGCCTTGTTTGAGAATATGATCCTCTCCCATCCAACAAGCAGAAGTAAGAAATGTGCATATTCTTCAGACGCAGAATCAGGTTATTAAATTGATAGTTTTTAAATTATTACTCTTTTTGTTAAACTGAGTTTTATATATACATGTAAGATTTGAGTCAGAGCAACTGAGTAGTTCTACTGAAGCCGTAAATTTTATTGTGTTCCGTTTCGATCATATGTTACTCTAGTGTTTAACATGGATGGATCTATGCATCTTCAACCATAAAAGTGCAGCCAAAGGAAGTGTTTACATTGAGTCAAAGCAAAAGAAGAGACAACACAAGAAAAAAAGGCTATTGGTGCAAAACCACGTCCAGCCATACATGATGTGGTTCCTCATTTGAATGTGGTAGATCTTGTGGTGAAGTACCGTGTGCCAGATCTCAATTTTCCTCCACCAAAGAAAAAATTAATCAAAACTTGAAGTATTTGATAATTTTTTACGTGTTGATGTTGTAGAATTATCGAAATTTAGTTTTATTTACAAATTACAATTCTTGCTTTCATGATTAGAGCAAGGGGACAAACATTGGTGATTGTGATAAGTCTTATTGGTTTCTCTAATCAGGCAATTGCCGTAATTTCAAGTTTTTATATATTTTTGTTTTCTGGATATTTGTGTGTTTCTTTCATTTCTCTTTTTAATTTTCTCCGTTATAGTAGTTATTTTCATTTCAATACTACGTTAGTTTATATAATTTTAGTAGGTACTAAGAAAATAAAATATCATTTATTAAAATAAAGCTTGTGCTAGGCATGTGCAAATTTAATTATGTGACAAAATAATAGAAGATTTCTTCCCAATGCTTCACCTGATTTGTAGTTTTTCGTTGAATATATTTTGAACAATAACGGTGGGATGGAAAAACTAGAAAATAAACCTACGCCCATTTCAATTCGTGCTGAGATCGCTATTGCTTCCCCAAGTCCCACTCCTCCTGCAAGTGGAACTGTGGTAGGAATGACCAGTAGCGGCACTGGCATTGGTCTTAACACGAGAGCCATTTTAATGTAGTTTTTCTCCAAATTTTGGAGTACAAGGAGAGTTTTGTCCCTAAATAGAAATTTTGTTGTTATAACCGCTCGTAGAAATTGTTATTTTTTTCATTTTTGTTTCATTCCTTCTTAGTTTATATAATATTAATAGGTTCTAAGAAAATAAAATATAATTTATTAATCAAAGTATAAGGTGCAAAGCTTGTGCAAGGCATGTCCAAATTAAATATGTGACAAAATAACAGAAGATTTTCTTCTTAATACTTCACCTGATTTATATTTCCTAATCATAAGTATGTTTTTTTCTTTTGACTATATTTGGATCATAAACGGTGGGTGAAAAAACCTAGAGAATAAGCCTTCACCCATTTCAAAATCGCGATGAGAACGTTATTGCTCCTCTTGCTTCCCCAAGTTCCACTCCTCATGCAAGTGAAACTATGGTAGGAGTGACCAATTGTGGCACTTGCACTGGTTTTAACACTAGTATCCTTTTAGGTAGTTTTTCTCCAAATGTTGAGTACAAGGAGCTGTTGTCCCTATAATAGCAATGGTGCTGTTACAACCGCTCATGGCCTCGCTATTAGGTGGAAACGGTCACATAATGTGTTTAGTAAAGGATTATCATCAACAACTTAAGGAGACAATTATAATTATGAGCTAATTAAAATGTTAATTCAATGTGCCCTACGTTAACCTTTATAGCTTTTTTTTAAGAGTCTCACATCGGAAATGGAATGAGAACATGGACTCCTTATATGAATTTAGACAATTCTCACCCTACAAGTTAGCTTTTGGGGTTGAGTTAGACTCAAAATTCATTCTTTACATGATATCAGAGCCATGTCTATTCTAATTCTCTGTTCACCAATGTTGGACCCCAAATTATATTATTCGCGCTCCAGTTAATGAGGTCTGGACGTGCGGGGGAGTGTTAAGAGTCCCACATCGGAAATGGAATTGGAACATGGACTCCTTATATGGATTTGAACAATCCTCACCCTGAGCCCATTCTTACACTTTCTTTGGAAGTGGAAAGTATGTGATATCTGAAAAAGACATTCATTCACCCCAAACCTGATTTTGGAATACGATCCCCTCCCATCAAACAAGCAATATTAAAAAGGGTGCATATTCAGACACGGATTCAAGTTATTACTTTATAATTTTTAAATTATTACTCTTTTTGTTAACTAAGTTTTTATATAAATACAAGATTTGAGGCATAGCAATCGAGTCGTTCTATAAAGTCGTAAATTCTATTATGTTCCATTTCGGCTATATCCTACTCTAGTGTTTAACATGGAAGGATATGTTCATCTTCAACTACAAAAGTGCAGCCAATGGAAGTTGTTACGTTGAAGACAAAGCAAAAGAAGAGGCAATACAAGAAAGAGACGCGGCTGATCCAAAGTGTTTGGCCCAATGACCAATACATTAGGGTATTGTTGTTTGAGGTTCCGTGTTCGAGTCCTCTGATCAGCGAGAGTGGAACTGTGTTCCCCAAAAAAATTCCTCCATGCGCATAGGGCCAAGCGGTGTATACTAATCCGTAGGGCCAGTCCAAAGGTGGGATTTTCTGGGGTATGGGGCCGTAATGCGGTGGAACCAGTCACTTTAAAAATTTTACCCTACCACAGTTTTGTCCACATGGGCAGCTCAATTGGTTTCAAGGGGATATTTGGAGCAAAGACCAAGGATCGAATTCCGTCAGCGGCAGTGTGAGGATTTCTTCTTGAAATAAAGGAGGGCCCCTTGTGCGCGAGCGTGACTTGGTCTAACCTTTGAAATCAATTGAGTCACCATGATTTACCTCCTTCACAGACCTGTCGGACCGGGGTGTGGGGGCTCCTGGGGTGGGAGATTCCACCTTTTGGAGCAAAGAAAGAGACGCGGCTGCTGCAAAACCACGTTCAGCCACACGCGACGTGGTTCCAAATTTGAATGTGGCAGACCCTGCGGGGAAGTAGTGTATGCTAGATCTCAATTTTTCTTCGCCAGAGAAAGATTAATCAAAACTTAAAGTATTTGATATTTCTTTTACGTGTTGATGTTGTAGAATTATTGGAAATTAGTTTTATTTACAAATTACAACTCTTTTTCATGATTAAAGTAAGGGGACAAACTTCGGTGATTGTGATAACTCCCTTGAATTCTCTAATCAGGCAATTGTCGTAGTTTCAAGTTTTATATATTTTTGTTTTATGGATATTTTAAGTGTTTTTCTTTCATTTATTTTTAAAATTTTCTCCCTTATAGTATTTTTTTTTGTTTCAATTCCTCGTTAGTTTATTTAGTTTTTAATAGGTACTAAGAAAATAAAATTACATTTATTAAAATAAAATTTACGGTGCAAAGCTTGTGCAAGACTTGTGCAAATTAAAGTATGTGACAAAATAACAGAGATTTTCTTCCCAATGCTTCACCTGTTTTTTATTTTTTTCTTTGAATATATTTATAAAAGAAATAATCCCTTGATTATTTTTATTAATGAACTAGTATATATACAATTTACAATATCCATAATATGGAAAATCCTATTCCTATTCTACTCCCAAAATCCTATTCTATTTGTACAAGAATTCTACAATTATGATAAGTGTACAATGCTAATTAAATACAAATAACATATTACCAAAAATAGATATACACGGCTGTGTATACCGTATCACGGTCTCCAATTTGTCTTGGGTTTCCGTGATATACACAGTATACACAAGGCATTGTATATGCCGTGTATACTGTGTATATCATGGTATACTTTCACACCCCGCAGTCATAGCGGACGATCGTCTTACGCTGAGACTGTCCCTAAAATCTTCAAATAGAACCGAGGGAAGACCCTTAGTAAAGATGTCGACGATTTGGTACCTAGAAGGGACATGGAAGACGCGTACTTGTCCACGAGCCACCTTTTCGCGAATAAAGTGGATATCCATCTCGATGTGTTTAGTGCGCTGATGTTGAACCGGATTACCAAAAAAGATAGACTACACTAATATTATCACAATATACCAAGGTAGCTTTCTGAATGGGACAATGAAGTTCTAAGAGAAGATTACGTAACCAACATGATTCAGATACCACATGGGCTACCCCTCTATACTCGGCCTCGGCACTGAAATGTAGACTGTAGCTTTGCAAACCATGAGACCAAGTTATTACAAAGAAACATACAATAACCAGACGTGCAGCGTCTGGTATCTGGACAATCCTAGGATCATGCATAAACAAACACACATGTTGTACGACATACGTGTCTCGTGAAAGTAAGATACTGAAGAGCCCCTGCAAGACTGTGATAGTGGGTGGGATCCTCCTAAGGTGAGCTAGCTACAACACCCAGCTTGGGTTTACTATCAACTGGAGTGAAAGTAGACTTACACGAGGACGTACCAACGCGCTCAATTATCTCAATGACATACTTCCTTTGTGATAAGAATAACCCACATGCATGACAAGTGACAGTAATCCCCAAGAAATAACTCAAGGGCTCCAAGTCTTTCATAGCAAACTCAGAACTGAGTAGTGTCATGATAGACTTGTATAAATCATCAGAAGAAGTAGTCATTATAATATCATCCACATAAAATAGAATATATGCCAGGGAAGTACCACGACGATATATGAACAGAGAATTATTAGATCTGCTGTGAGAAAATCCAATAGTAGATACATAATCTGCAAATCTATTATACCAAGCCCGTGGGGCATGCTTAATCCCATACAAGGACTTCTTCAATAAATAGACATGATTATGATATTTGGGGTCTCGAAAACCCAGGGGCTGATGCATGTAAACTGTCTCCTTAAGATCACCATGTAAGAAAGCATTCTTCACATCTAGCTGATGAATGTGTCGTTCTTTTGAAAGAGCCCAGACTGAGAAAAATGTGAATGGTAGCCGGTTTGACCACCTGAATAAATGTCTCACCACAATCCACGCCAACCTGTTGAGTTTTACCATCACCTACAAGACGAACCTTATGTCTCGCAAAAGAACCATCAGAATTATCTTTATGAGTAAAAATTCACATAGACCGAATAATATTAACACCAAAAGGATGGGGTACCAACTCCCACGTCTTATTTTAAATAAGAGCATTATATTCGTCGTTCATAGCCAATTTACAATTCGGGTCATTTAATGCAGACATTGGGTTACGGGATAGTGGAGATTTAAGAACATTAGAATTTACATTAAAATGTCTTTTTAGTTTTAAAATATCTCGTTGACTACGAGTAACAGATGTGTGACTCAGGGGAGAATTAGGTGGATTTCGGGAAAAATTCAG
The DNA here is from genome assembly GCA_034509755.1 of Anisodus tanguticus. NCBI lineage: Eukaryota > Viridiplantae > Streptophyta > Magnoliopsida > Solanales > Solanaceae > Anisodus > Anisodus tanguticus. The sequence continues at coordinate 15,046,401 of CM067544.1, forward strand.
ATGTGTGATGGACTGGCCAACAGGCAGTGGGCCTGCTGGCCCAACACTGGAAACCGAACTCGGTACCGGAATAGAAATCGGGGCTGAAGCACTCTCGATAGTGGGCTGGACTATCGGCCCAATAGTTGGACCTGGGACGGGGAATTGATGGGCAGTAGGTATTTGTGGGCCAACAAGCAGTGGGTATGTTGGAGTTTCATGGTCGGATTGGCCCATTAAGTGGTGCATAATGTACGGTGGGACTTCATCATCTAAAAAATTATACGAACCAGGAACGGAGTACTGACCTTTGCAAACAGAAATTGAGTTTCATCAACAATTACATGACGACTAATAATGATTTTATTAGACGATAAATCAAAATATGTGTAACCGCGATGATTAGAGGGATAACCCAAAAACACACAAGCGGTAGAACGGGCTTGAAGTTTGTTAATTGTAGGTGACAATAAAATGGATAGCATAAACACCCAAAGACGCTAAGATGTGAATATGAAATATTCTTATTATAGAGAATTTTAAGGGGAAAATCATATGCTAACCCTTTTGTAGGAAGTATGTTAAGGAGGTGATTAGCCATTTATAGAGCATGATGCCAAAAAGAAGGAGGTACGAAAGCATGTGCCAATAAAGTGCGGATAATATTATTAATGATACGAATTTTGTGTTCGGCTTCCCATTTTGTGAGGACGTATGAGGACAAGAGAAACAAAAAACTATGCCATTAGCATTACAAAATTCTCGAAACAACCCATTATCACATTCTTTTTCATTATTACATTGAATATTTTTTATTTTCCGTTCGAATTGGGTACGGATGAATGCTCTAAATTTTAAGGTGGAAAAAACTTGAGATTTTTTTGCTAACGGAAAGGTCCATAAAAAATAGAATAGTCATCCAAGAATAGAACATAATAACGATGGCCCAAGGAACTTAGAACAGGAGATGTTCATAAATCGCTATGAATAATGTCAAAAGACATCAAAGTACGTGAAGTAGATGCTACAAATGGTAATCTAACATATTTCTCTAATGGACAAGAATGACAAATTGGAGTACTACGTGTACCCTTACAAGAAATAAAATTATTTTTATGCAAGGAAGAAATAATTGACGACACATGATGACCAAAACGTGCATGCCATAAGGAATGAGCTAGAACTGCAAATGTCGACGACATGGCTTGACTCGAGAAAGTGGTGGCAGTCGTGATTGGATAAAGATCTCTCCTAATATTGCATCACATGAGAGGCATTCCCGTTTTGAAATCTTTCACAGAAAACCCAAATGGATCAAAATAAACAGAAACCTAATTATCAGTGGTGAATTTTCGTACAGACACCAAATTTTTAATTAAGTTAGGGGCATGAAGGGTATTTTTCAAAACTAGAGGTGGATGTGAGGGAGACAAAGTTGTATAACCGTAACCACGAATTGGAATTGAGTTGCCATTACCAAAAATAATGCCACGATTTTTGCTCAAATTGAAATAAGATGGGAGAGTACATTGGTCGGACGTCATGTGAGAAGTGGCGCCGGTGTCCATGTACTAATTTGGGTTTTAAACAAAAAAAAAGCGTGTCACTGACTTCGCAATGATAGACAGACCAAAGATTTACGCAGTCCTTGTGTGCTTGCTTTGTGGATTTAATCCAAGTATATGCATAGTGGCCTCAATATCAGTAGATATCGGGATCGAATTCGGGCCCACAACAGTGAAGGTCTACGGGGGCCGAGGCCCAAGCAGACCGGCTTGCTGACCCGACCCAGAACACTGCTGGTTGGTATCGTAAGAACTCGAGAAACTGGGCCAGTGATTGGGCTGGATCGGAGCCCAATTCCTTTAAGTGTAATTATTAAAAGTGTGTAACGTATGTTCGCACATACGAGGGAGAAAGATCCACTGACTATGCGAAAAACTGTTACCACTCTTAAGTAAGCGCCAAGAATTTTCTGGGCACCAATCATAAGGGAAGAAAATTAAAAGCTAAAGACGTTGAGCCTGTCACACTATTTGGCAGAAGATCCTTCATAGGATGATATTAGACACTCAGTCATACAAAGCCTACGTATGACTGGAGTGGGGCCAAAATTCCTTTGATAGAATGATATTGGACACTCAGTCATACAAAGCCTACGGACGATTGGAGTGGGGCCAGAATTCATTTCATAGGAAAAGTAATGGACACCTAGTGTGGTGGGCCAGAGTTTCCAGGTCTTAAATGACCTGAAGGCCTAAAGAAAGGCAGAAAAGAAATTGGACACTCAGTCTGCCAAAGCAACTGGAGTGGGCCAGAGTATCCAGATCACATACGATCCGGTTACGCCCTAACCACGGGCAAAAGGTTGTTCATGTGAAGCAACGCCACCTCTAAAGTAGAAGGGGTTGGAGATGTTGTCCTCAATAGGACTTCAGGGAATGGGATCACTCTAAGATGAGGTGATACATGTCCCAAACTTGGTTTAAGGGACGCTGTTGGTCAAGCTGGCTTGAGACTAGTCCAACAGGTCTGTAATAACTAAGAATGATACAGTATGTTTGTAGCCAAATGAATGATATATTTGTAATCTGTGTATCTATGCCATCATAGGTTAAGACACGTTAAATAGAAATTAATTCAAAAGCTAACGAAGTTGAGATTGTTGCCTTCTGTCTACATAAATCCTCAAAATGAATACGAGGTAGGCGAAGAGGCAAAATCACCTTTTCAAGTTCCGTAAAAGGAATAGCGAAAGAAGCACCGCTCCTCTAGAACTTAGTCACACTTACATGGGTGATTTGAAGTTTATACAAAATAGAGGGGGGAGACAAGTACTTTGTGACCTTCATTGATGATGGTACAATATATTGCATCATTTGTTTGTTGAAAATCAACTAAGCCTACGGATTGAGGAATTCGTAGTGATAGAGGGGGAGAATGTGAAACATCCTTCATTAAATGACTGCTCATTACTCACTTCACTCCAATGGTATTAGCCAAGCGTAAAGCCGTACGCCCAAATTATGTGGGGCAAGGCAATCCTTACCGCTAATGTGATTCTCAACAGAACTCCGCATAAGGATAAGGATAACCCTCCGTGTGAGACATGGAAAAGATCTCACATACAAATGTTGTGATGTGGGGTGGATTGGTAGAAGTTGGAATACCGAAACAAGTCAAGTTGGACCTAAGACTGTAGATTGTATATCCGCTGGATCTACAAATAACAGTAGTGTTTATTGCCTCTTGGTGTCAAAGAATGACGAATTCTTTGAGGATAACTTTCCTTGAGAAGGAAAAAGGAGTTATTGCTCGAGGTTAACAAGAACCCGCGAGGGCCTGACTGTCCGGAACTAGACGTTCCGCATCTACAGTACTCAGAAGTTGCTGACTATCCGGAACTTAATATTGCAGATCTACAGAACTCAGGGATTCTAGATGTTGAACCGAGACGGAGCAAAGAGGGGACAAATACTTGTTCCAAGCCTTCTAGCTTGTATGGTTGAGAACGAACCATGGACAAGTAACAAAGAATTGTCATCTCCAAAAGCGCTGCTTTGGAAAGAAGCTAAAGAGAGAAATAAATTCTATCATATAGAACCATACTTGTGTAATGATTGATTTTCCTCCGAGAAAAGAACCTTTGGGTTGTGAAAAATGATACTCAAAAGTGAGTACAAAGTAGATGGATCTACTGACGAGTATAAGGGCTCGACTACTTGTACATGTGCATCCCTGTGAATAATTTAACATCTAGGGCCATTGCAGTCTTGCGTGACATGGATGTTGAAACTGCCTTCCTAATCGGAGAGTTGGAAGGGGAGAATCAGAGTTGGTTTGCTGGATTGTTGGGCTTCTTCCTGAACTTTTATTTTGGTCCCTGAAATATTTACATTTTGGTCCTGGAAGTTTCAGATAAAACAGAAATAATGAATCTGACCACAGAAATATTGACTCTGAAGTTAGAAAGCCAACAGTCTGAGAGTGGAAGTAATATTGAAACAAAGTCTCGATATGAAAGATATGGGTATCACAGATGACATCTTAGGAATTAGGATTTCTAAGACATCTAACAAACTGGTCTAATTCCAAACTCAGTTGTGAGATAGTTAACAGTCTCGTTGAAGCCACCAATGGATATGAATCATATAACTAATTAAAATCATGGTGCACCCATATACAAGAAGCGATATGCGCAGGTCACATGTAGTTCAATGTATGTTACACACTACAACCGACCTGGTATCAGCCTAACAAAGCAGATCAGTTGAACTAAGGTTCACTGATGATTTTAATAAATGATCAATAGAAGGCGTTGAGTCGGATATAATGATATCTGAAATATTCGCTTATATACGGATTATGGTATTCTGGATGTCCAGTGGTTCTGGGAGAACATAGTGATGCAAACTGGACATCAGATGTGAAGAACACCAAAGCCACAAGGAAATATGTATGGTGGGTCTTGGAAAAACCTCTAAGTAAACTTGCATCGACCGATTCATGATGGAATCAGAGTTTATCGCTTTATACAAAGCATGAAAGAAGTTGAGTAACTTCACGACTCCTTAGAGGACGTCCATTATTGGGAGAAACTTGTGCCTTCAACAGTTATACACTGTGGCTAGCCGGTCGGCTTTAGGAAGGACACGGATGACGACGTCTGGACATATCCGTCAGGATCTGTCGGAGATATAAGACCGTATGACAGTTGATCATCACGGGTGTCACTTCCTTGATTACTAATCAAAAGATATAGCGGACCCTTTAACTAAGGGACTACCCGAAGATCAAGTGTTCTGCCTATCTATGGGAATGAACTTAAAACCCAAACAATACGAACCTTTGCGGTGGTAACCCAACCATACTGACTGGAGATCCCAATAATTTGGTTCAATGGGAAAACTAAGTTGCAAAAGGTTCAGTTGAGCGCTTCGATGGAAGCAAGATCACTTTGGATGATGATTTCTGTAGGAATACATGATTCCAAAGTTGTTCCCGCGATAGACATTAAAGTGCTACCTGCATGGTGGGTAAAGGTTAAGCTTCCAAACCTTTAACGATCCTCAAACGGTTGAGGTTAAGGTTGGGGAAACTTTTAATAATTCCTAACACTTGTGAAGTGGGGTATAGCAGGATACCTTGTAGGAGATCACCTATTTAAGTGCGAGGACATGCCGCCTCAAATGAACGCACTTAAGAATCCAAGTGTGTACATGGCCACAATGGACAAAACAATAAGAAGAAAACGAATAAGAAGAGTTATTGTGTTGGTATCATTGTCTCGGCTTGCACTAAACACTGACGGTTCAAGACATCACGTTCACCGCGCAGTAAGTAAGTCCGATGGTATTCAACTAGGGAGGTTAAAAGCGGAAGCTACCTCTCTTGATGCAATATCTTTTCGCTGAAAGATTGCTGAAAGTAGGCACCTTGTGTGTGCGCCAAAATCTCTTTCAAGAGGGGATTGTTGGAAATTTGCCTTTGGTGGGGAGGTGCGTCCACCCGTATTTAATGACTTAAACACTAGGGTTCCGTATGTTGGAGGCTTTGTCTCTTCACACATGCATAATCTACTAAGTGAGTAGATTACCGTAGGGCCAAGATTCGTCAAATTTCATTGAGAAATGAAAGAGATATTGGTCCACGAAGTAAGGTGTTTGAGGCATGGAAATATAGTATGGGACAAATCTACCATATCGATGGCAAAAAGAAGAATTATTCTCTTTATAAGTCTCAAAATTGGCTAAAGGTTTGGGCCCCCAAGAGGTAACCCATGTGTTTGAAGGAGGGAGGGCCTAGATGTGCTTGGGTTCAAGGCTAAGCCCACAAGCGCGCCGCGGCCGCCAGCCCGTCCGTCCCGTCCGGGCTCGGGTCACGGGTCACAGGTCGTGGGCCTTGGGGCTTCTTATGATATTATCTCTTTGTACCCCAAATTGCTTAATATTTACATTTTGGTCCTTGGAGTTTCTGAAAAGCTGAAATTGGGAACGACGGAAGACGGAAAGTTTCTGCCTGCCGTTGATTTTTGGAGCGTTAAAACTACATTAATCTGCACCTTAAACCTCTCTAACAACTCCTTTATGCTAGCACATTAAATCAGTAATTACTTGGCTGATTAACTCCCTCACTAATGGCCATAAACAACCATTACTTGGCCATAAACTGCCATTACTTGGCAGTTGAAGAGTCCCTCCCCTTATGCTATATATTGAAGCCTTTAGGCTCAATTGTAGAGATGAACATATATACACAGAGACAAACAGAAAGAGAACAACTGAAATTCTGTCCACAAACAGTAAACAGAAAACTCAAAACTCTTCCTTCCTTTTCCGTTCTTCAGCAAGTCATTTCGTGTTTTGTTTTCTTCGTCAGAATCAACTTATTTACTTTGTAGTGTTGATTAGTTGTTATTTTATCTTGGGAGACTATTGCCCGTTAACGTAAAAGCATATATACGGGGCAATCTTGTCTTAAAGATAGAGAGCCATCTCTTGACTCATCCCACAGTTGTAACAATTCAGATTTAGTGTTTCTTGATTTCAGGTTATCAAGATTCAAGACTCAACAAGCTTGCGGCAGTTCTGAACATTGACTTGTTTGTTTATCCTTTCGAACACTTGTAATATTTATTTACTTTCCATACTGCTTTACATATCCAACAGTGTTTAACAGGGATGAATCTGTCCATCTTCAATCACAGAAGTGTCGGCCAAAGGAGGTTGTTTCGTTGAGGACAAAACAAAAGAAAAGGTACAAGAAAGAGATGTGGTTGCTGCAAAAATCATACGTGACGCGATTCCTAATTTGAATGTGGCAAACCCTGTGAAAAAGTACAGTGTATTAGATCTCAATTTTCCTCTATCAGAGGTAGATTAATCAAAACTTGAAATATTTGATTTTATTTATCTTTTGATGGTGTAGAATTATGAGAACTTATTTTTTTTTACAAATAACAATTTTTATTTCCATGATTAGAGCAAGGGGACTAACTGGTGAGTGTGATAAGTGTTGGAAATTTGCCTTTGGCGGGAGTTGCGACCGACCAACTTTAACGGCTTAAACACTAGTGTTATGTATGTTGGAGAATCCGGTTCTTCACACATGCATGATCTACTAAGTACGTAGATAACAGTAGGGCCACGAATCGTCAAATTTTATTGAGAAATGAAAGAGATATTGGTCCACGAAGTGAGGTGTTTGAAGCATGGAAAGTGTGGTATTGTGTTCAATTCTCCCTCATCAGTAGAGGAAGAAAGAATTGTTGTGTATATAAGACTCAAAATTGGTTTGGGGTTTGGGACCCCAAGGGGTACCCATGTGTTTAAAGGAGGGAGGACCTAGTGTTGATTAGTTGTTATTTTATCTTGGGAGACTATTGCCCGTTAACGTAAAAGCATATATACGGGGCAATCTTGTCTTAAAGACAGAGAGCCATCTCTTGACTCAGCCCACAGTTGTAACAATTCAGATTTAGTGTTTTTTGATTTCATGTTATCAAGATTCAAGACTCAACAAGCTTGCGGCAGTTCTGAACATTGACTTCAATCCGGTTCTTTACACATGCATGATCTACTAAGTACGTAGATAACAGTAGGGCCACGAATCGTCAAATTTTATTGAGAAATGAAAGAGATATTGGTCCACGAAGTGAGGTGTTTGAAGCATGGAAAGTGTGGTATTGTGTTCAATTCTCCCTCATCAGTAGAGGAAGAAAGAATTTTTGTGTATATAAGACTCAAAATTGGTTTGGGGTTTGGGACCCCAAGGGGTATCCCATGTGTTTAAAGGAGGGAGGACCTAGATGTGCTTCGGTTCAAGGAAAGACCATTGTTGAGGCACACTTACAACACACAAAAATACACAACTAAAACAGTTTCTTCCTACAACTTTCAAGCATCATTTCATTGCTCAATATTCTTCACGGTAGCTCTTGAGTTTCCTTTGCTCAAGTGTTCCATTGTTGTTTTATCTTGGGAGACAAATTGTCCAGGACGTATAAAGGATACATATGGGGCAATATTGTCTTAAAGACAGAGTGCCACACTCGACTCAGTAAAAACAGTTTCCAGTTTTTCTTCTTCAACAATTGTAATTTCAGTTTTGTTGTTGAATTATATTTTCAGTTCTTCTACGTTTGAGCAGTTATTTGTAATTCTCGTTTCCTGCATCTTTGTAACCAACAATAAGTCCCTTTGATTTCTCTAATCAGCCAATTGTCTTAGCTTCAACTTTTTAAATTTTTTGTTTTATGGATATTTTGCGACTTTCATTTCTCTTTTTAATTTTCCCGATTATAGTAGTTTTTTTGTTTCAATTCTGTTAGTTTTTACATTTTTAATTGGTGCTAAAAAAATAAAATAATATTTATCAAACAAAATTTACGGTGCAAAGCTTGTTCAAGGTATGTGCAAATTAAATATGTATCAAAATAACAAAAGATTTTCTTTCCAATGCTTCACCTGATTTATATTTTCTTATGTATATTATATTTTTTTCTTTGTATATATTTAGAATAAAAAAAAATAGAAAATAAGCCTTCACCCATTCTAAATCGCACTGAGAACGCAATTGCTCCTCTTGCTTCCCCAAGTCTCACTCCTCCTGCAAGTGAACTGTGGTTGGAGTGACCAATAATCGCACTGGCATGAGTGCCCTTTTAGGTAGTTTTCTCCAAATGTTGAGGTACAAGAAGCGTTTCGCCCCTACAGTAGCAATGGTGTTGTTACAACCACTCATGACCTCGTGATCGGGCACAAGGGGCAACATGATATGTTACCAACTTGAGGAGACAATTATAATTACCCGCTAATTAAAAATGTTAATCCATATGTGCCCCGTGTAAATCCTTACAGCTTTCTTTGGAAGTGCAAAAAGGTACATGGTGTACGGAAAAACAATAAAATTTACACAATAGAATAGAATATTTCGTTATTTTTCCACATGCATGGCGCAAGCTTTGCACGGTAAACTTTGTTTAACAAATGCTGTATAATTTTTTCATGAATTGAGTACTCATACAATCTTCGTTATTAGGACTAAAATCTAGAATACGTTGCAAACCATAAAGGTGTTCATTGCTAAATTTAAATGTTTTCCTCCACTATATGTCACCAAAACGTTTTGATTAGTACTCCTTATTTTCTATTGTAATAATGTGGATTTTTCTTTCTTTGAAAAGTAAGAAAAAAGCAGTGGTGATCAAGGAAAGAATGGAAAGCCGCATCCGTTCTCGGTTGCCCTTTTGCTCCTCTTACGGGGAAGAGAGAAAGAGGCTGCAGTAGAATAAATTTGGAGTGTATTGATTGAGGAAACCTTTTTTATTTCATTACATCATAATTCTCTTCTCATAACATAGCTTTTGAAGATAAATTCAGGCCTAAAGTTCATATATGAAGATCCATTTTTAAATTCCAATTTATGTGGGATCTAACCCTGGTAATACAAGTTCGATCCTTAATTTACTACCAGTATTTAGAGTATTAGTTACAATTATTTTCCTTCTGGGTACGTAATTCATAGACATAACAAAAACAAAGTTAACAATCGCTCAACTCTGTGCATTATGTGCAAATTCCTGAACCACAATGTCAGAGCCGTCCCTGGGCGGTCGAGGCGCCGCCGCCGCACAGGACCCTCCGCCCCGGAATTTTTATTTTTCTTTTATTGATATTAAATATTAAGATATGTATTAACAATATCTCCAATCTTATCCGTGAGAGATGTAGCCTAGCCGTTGAGGGTTCCCTTCAAAAGTCCTTCTCTAGTGAGAGGTCTGTTGGAAATTTGCCTTTGGCGGGAGTTGCAACCGACAAACTTTAACGGCTTAAACACTAGTGTTACGTATGTTGGAGAATCCGGTTCTTCACACATGCATGATCTACTAAGTACGTAGATAACCGTAGGGCCAAGAATCGTCAAATTTCATTGAGAAATGAAAGAGATATTGGTTCACGAAGTGAGGTGTTTGAAGCATGGAAAGTGTGGTGTTGTGTTCAATTCTCCCTCATCGGTAGAGGAAGAAAGAATTGTTGTGTATATAAGACTCGAAATTGGTTTGGGGTTTGGGACCCCAAGGGGTATCCCATGTGTTTAAAGCAGGGAGGACCTAGATGTGCTTCGGTTCAAGGAAAGACCACACGCGCGCCGCCGCCGCCCGCCCGTCCGGTCCAGTTCCGATTCCGGGTTCCGGTCCATGGGTCCACGGGGCTGTGGGCTGTGGGCAGTGGGCAGTGATGTCCCAAGTCCAGGAATTCCAAATGATTTTACATCACCTGGATTTGGAAGGACCGAAACCAAACGAGCGCTTTTTGATTGCATCGTCCGATTGAAAAGTTACCTCCTTCATGGAATGAGTTTATGAGTTACTTGAAACTCAAGACAAAGGAGATGACCTTTGAAGAGCTTGTTATCAAACTGCAAATCCATGAAGATAATAAGAAGACCTTGCCAAAGGGTAGACAACATGCTGAGGCAAAGACGAATCTGGCTGAGGCCAAAGGGAACTCAAGCAAGAAGCGGAAGTTTCAGAAAGACGGCAAAGCCCCTGCATCAGAGATGTTCAGAGGTAATTGTCATCACTGTGGGAAACCTGGTCATAGGATCAAGGAATGCCGCAAGCTCAAGACTGAGCAACAACAGAAAACCAAGTCAAAAGGCAAGGCTCAAGCAAACGTCGTCAAGGACACGCTCCTGGATGACATGATCGAGGAATTCTCTGCAGTGGTGCTAGAAGCCAACTTGGTGGAGAATCCGATGCAGTGGTGGGTGGACACAGGTGCTACTAGGCACATCTGTTCCAACAAAGATGCCTTCTCCACGTACACACCAGTCGCTGACAAGAAGCTGTTCATAGGCAACAATGCTTCTTCCGACGTGATGGGGGTTGGAAAGGTGGTCCTGAAGATGACTTCCGGCAAGGAACTTACTATGAAGAAAGTGATGCACGTCCCAGAGATTAGAAGAAATTTAATTTCTGGACCTTTATTGGTTAATGCTAGTTTTAGGCTAGTATTTGAATCCAATAAGTTTGTACTCACTAAAAATGGTACATTTGTAGGGAGGGGCTTCGTCTGTGAAGGCCTCTTCAAAGTGAATGCCATGTCTGTATTGCGTCAAGGAAATAAAGTTGAGTCTTCTTCTTATTTGCTTGAGTCTTCTAATTTATGGCATCATAGATTAGGACACGTAAACTACAAGTCTATTCAAAGGCTGGTAAAGATGGAGTTGTTGCCTTCTATCGACGTAAACCCTCAACATAAGTGTGAGGTGTGCGTAGAGGCAAAACTCACCAAGCTTCCTTTTCGATCCGTCGAAAGGAATACCGCTCCTCTAGAACTTATTCACACAGATATATGTGATTTGAAGTTTGCACAAACTAGAGGGGGGAACAAGTACTTTGTGACATTTATAGATGATAGCACAAGGTATTGTTACCTTTACTTGTTGAAAAGTAAGGATGAAGCCTTTGAAGCGTTCCGACGTTACAAAACAGAAGTTGAGAATCAACTTAGCCTATGGATTAAATCCATTCGTAGCGATAGAGGGGGAGAATATGTAGCGCCTTTTAAGGAATACTGTGCCCAAGAAGGCATTATTCATCAAACGACGGCTCCATACTCACCTCAATCAAACGGTGTGGCGGAACGTAAGAACCGCACATTAAAGGAAATGATGAATGCCTTGCTTATCAATTCCGGTCTTCCCCAAAACATGTGGGAGAAGCCGTCCTTACCGCTAATACGATTCTTAACGAGTCCCACATAAGGTAAGGACAAAACTCCATATGAATCATGGAAGGGAAAGAAACCCACCTACAAATATTTTAAGGTGTGGGGTTGTCTGGCAAAGGTTGAAGTACCCAAGCCAAAGCAGGTCAAGATTGGGCCTAAGACTATAGATTGCATATTCATCGGATATGCAAATAACAGTAGTGCTTATCGCTTCTTAGTGCATAAGTCGATATTCCGATATCCACCAGGGTACAATAATGGAATCAAGGAATGCTCTATTATTTGAAAGTACCTTTCCTAGAAAGGAGAAAGACATAACCTCTCGCAAATGAAGTTATGCACAAAGCTCTCAAGAACCGGAAGTCCTTGACTGCCCGGATCTTGAATGGTTCAGATCTAGTGAATCTCGAGGTGGCTGAACATCCGGAATCTAGTGTTCCAGATTCTCAGAACTTGGAGACTCCGAGAGATGGATCTAAGGCGAAGTAAGAGGGCCGGAAGGATAAATCCTTCGGTCCCGACTTTGTAGCTTATATGGTTAATGATGAACCAAGGACAATTGCTCAGGCGTTGTCAACTCCAGAAGCACCGCTCTGGAAAGAAGCTATTGAGAGTGAAATAGGCTCCATTCCGCATAACCATACGTGGGAGTTGGTTGATCTTCCTCCGGAAAATAAACCGTTGGGGTGTAAGTGGATACTCAAACGGAAATACAAGGCAGATGGGTCTATAGACAAGTACAAGGCCAGGTTGGTAGTCAATGGCTATCGGCAGACAGAAGGCTTTAACTACTTTGATACCTACTCCCCGGTATCCCGAATGACATCCATACGGGTATTTATTGCGATCGCGACTTTGCGTGACCTTGAGATACACCGGATGGATGTTAAGACAAACCTTCCTAAACGGGTGATTTGGAAGAAGAAATTTATATGGACCAACCCGAGGGGTATGTGGTTCAAGGGCAAGAGAAGAAAGTCCGTAGACTTGTCAAATCTCCGTACGGGCGAAACAAGCCCCGAAACAATGGCACGAAAAATTTGATAGTACTCTACTATCGAAAGGGTTCGCCATTAATGAGTGTGATAAATGTGTTTACACGAAAGGTAACTCGACTCATTTGTCATGATATGCCCGTATGTAGACGACATGTTAATCATCGGAAGCGATCTAGGGTAATCCTAGAGACTAAGAACATGTTGAAACAATGCTTCGACATGAAGGATATGGGTATCGCGAGATGTCATCTTAGGGATTAAAATCTCTAAGACGTCCGACGGCCGGTCTTATCTCGGTCTCACTACATCGAGGATGTTTTGAGAAAGTTCGAGATGTTAGACAGTTCACCGATAAAGTCACCAATGGATACAAATCAAAATCTTGATAAAAATCTTGGTGCACCCGTATACCGGAGCGATATGCACAGGTGATCGGTAGTTTGATGTATATGAAACCGCACCCGACCCGATATTGCTTACGCAATCAATAAGTTGGCTAGGTTTTCCCGTAATCCAAGTGATAATCACCGGAAGGCGTTGAATCGGGTATTACAATACCCGAAATACACGTTAAATTACGGGTTACACTATTCGAGATATCCAAATTTGTACTAGAGGGGGTACAGTGATGCAAACTGGATATCCGATATAGAGAACACCAAGTCCACCGGTGGGTATGTATTTACAATTGGTGGTGGGGCCGTGTCTTGAAAATCCTCTAAGCAAACTTGCATCGCCCAATCCACAATGGAATCGGAGTTTATCGCTTTAGACAAAGCGGGAGAAGAAGCCGAGTGGCTTCATGACTTCTTAGAGAATGTTCCGTGTTGGAACAAACCCGTACCTTCGGTAATGATCCACCGCGACGACGTCGGTCGACTCTAGGAAAGGGCACGGAATGCTATGTACAACGGCAAGTCTCGTCATATTCGACGAGGCATAAGACCGTTAGGCAATTGATCACCACGGGTATAATATCCATTGATTACATTAAATCAAAGGATAATATAGCAGACCCATTGACAAAGGGCTTACCCAAAGATCGATGACTTGCTGTCAGGGAATGGGCTTAAAACCCAAAATATAAGGACTAATACAACGGTAACCCAACCTTACTAACGGAGATCCTAGTAATTTGGTTCAATGGAAAACTAAGTTGTAAAGGTTCATTGATCGCTTCGGTGGAAGTATGAGCACTTCGGATAGTGATTTCGAAAAGAAACACCAAATCCAAAGCCGTTCCCGCAATAGACTTTAAGTGCTATCTGCGGTGTGGATAAAGGTTAAGTTTTCAAAACTCCGTAATGCTCCTCAACAAAGAGTTAGGTTTTGGGAAACTTTTAATGGTTCCTAACACTTGTGAAGTGGGGTATAGCAGGATACCTTGTAGGAGACCACCTATTTAAGTGCGAGGACGGGCCGCCTCAAAATGAACGCATTTAAGAATCCAAGACGTTGTCCATGGCCAAAACGGACAAAACATTACGAAGATGAGAGTAAGGGAATTTGTTGTGTTGGTACCATTGACTTGGCTTACACTAAACACTGACGGTTCAAGACATCACATTCACCGCGCAAGAAAGTAAGTCCGATGGTATTCAACTATGGAAGGTTCAAAGCCGATGCTACCTCTCCTTATGCAACATCGGTCCGCCGAAATATTCTTGGATGAAAAAGGCACCATGTGAGTGGGCCAAAATCTCTTTCAAGAGGGGATTGTTGGAAATTTGCCTTTGGCGGGAGTTGCAACCGACTAACTTTAACGGCTTAAACACTAGTGTTACGTATGTTGGAGAATCCGATTCTTCACACATGCATGATCTACTAAGTACGTAGATAACCGTAGGGCCAAGAATCGTCAAATTTCATTGAGAAATGAAAGAGATATTGGTTCACGAAGTGAGGTGTTTGAAGCATGGAAAGTGTGGTGTTGTGTTCAATTCTCCCTCATCGGTAGAGGAAGAAAGAATTGTTGTGTATATAAGACTCGAAATTGGTTTGGGGTTTGGGACCCCAAGGGTATCCCATGTGTTTAAAGGAGGGAGGACTAGATGTGCTTCGGTTCAAGGAAAGACCACACGCGCGCCGCCGTTGCCCGCCCGTCCGGTCCCGGTTCCGGTTCCGGTTCCGGTTCTCGGGTTCTCGGTTCTCGTGTTCACGGTTCACGGTCACGGGTCGTGGGCGTGGGCGTGGGCCTCCCGATATTATCTTTTTGGGCCGAAAACTTTGCCGGAAGTACGGTTTGATCCCGTGTTTCGGATGTACGCTTTGGACCGAAATTCTTTCGAAGTACGAGTTTGGTCCCCGAAGTTTCAAGATGTACGCTTTGGTCCCCGAAGTTTTCGAAAGTCGAATTTCGACGGTCGAACGAAACGCCAAGCACTCAATTCGGCCATTTATTTTGGTCGAATTACTCCTCTATAATGGCCAAATCCGTTGGTCTTTTCACCATTTACTTTGGTGACTTTACTACCTCCATAATGGCCATTATTTGGCCAATAATGGCATGTTATTAGGAGCGGTTAAACAACCCTCCCTCACCTATATAAACACCCCTTACACCATTGTTGAGGCACACGAAAAATATACTTGCAATATACACGAAAATACACAAGCAAAACAGTTTTTCCTACACCTTCCTTGCATCATTTCTTGCTCAATATTCTTCAAGGTAGCTCTTGAGTTTCCTTTGCTCAAGTGTTCCATTCTTTGATTTATCTTGAGAGACGAATTGTCCAGGACGTATAAAGGATACATACGGGGCAATATTGTCTTAAGGACAGAGTGCCACACTCGACTCAAAGAAGCAAACAAAAAATAGTTTTCCGCTTTTCTTGTTCATCTTTGTAATTTTCGATTTCTAGTTGAATTGTAATTTCAATTCATACATTAGCAGTTACTTGTAATTCCCGTTTCCTGCAATCCTTTGTAATATCCAACAAGGTCTCGTATTCGAATTCAATGAGCAGTGAAAGACTTTTTTTTTAAACACAAAATCAGATTTGACCCCAAGTTTCAACCAATCGGCCCAAGTCCCAAACAATCGTCCCTATCTTTAAACAAAAAACAAACTTTTTTTTAATTTAAACACAAAAAACAAATTTAACCCCAAATCCCAATTTACTTTTTCATGTGAATAAAAAATAATCTCCTTTTATTTCTCGTCCAAACCCTTAAAAGTATAGTAACAGTACTCCACAATGTTTTCCTCTTGGATGTTTAATTTCACGTTTATATAGGAGTGGTAGTTATTTCATTTAAATCTATGACGTGTGTGCTTTCTCTTTTTCTTCTCCCGTTCCAAAGTCCAAAGAATAAAAAAATGGAGTACCAATGTGAAAAGGATCTTTACGTACATTTTATACTGACAGGTTTTTCTGCCATTTTCCTATCGTTGGCAAATATTTAATGTTAGATTTTGTGTGGCTCCAATGATCCTTAGCCTTGTTTCTGCCTTTTTGTGGTATATATTTATTGTGGCTTGTTGCCAGCTAAAACCTAGATGCATCTGTAAGTAATAAAACAAGATAAGGAAACTCTGAATACATTATGTTCTCATATTTTTCAAGTATTATCCAAACTCCACTATTTATCATCTTCACAATAAATAATTCTACTTGGACCCACCTTTTTCTACTAGTGATTCCTAACCAGGAGCTGACGCTACAAATTATGGGCCATTTGTTTTCTTTTTCTTTTTCCCGTAAAATTCGGCACGAACGATTGCATGTCTTAGACGCTAGCTAGCTTATTTTCTCTCTTTTTTATAGAGGTCATATTAGTTGTAGTAGTAGTTTATATTCCGGGAATATAATAATTTAAAATAATTATCCTCGGTTTAAGCCTAATACCACCACATTTTGCAATTTAATCATGTAATAAATCACTAGTCGATCAGATATTAGTACTCTTCTTGGTGAATTTAGCGTATAGCCATTGTGAATTTATCATTTAATTGGGTAATTTAGTACGGTCATTGAGTCAACCAATAACTTTCCAAATTAGTTTGGATGTAATAGAGAATACGTAAATATTCTTCATATATTCTGTAATTATTATTCTAGTGTAATTATATAAAGTAGATATTCTCATAAGATTAAGATTACAATTGTAAACACACACACACACACATATATATATATATATATGACAAGACTCCAAACAAGGAGAATTACACTATTCTACATGGTATCAGAAGCCAAACCTTAACACCCTTCCTACCCTAAACTAGTCGGCCGCCAACCCCCCACCCAATTCAATTCAGTGGGATCCTTCATTCACATTTTTTTCCACCAAGAACGTTTTCTAAAACTCTTTGACCCTCGAATTTGGAGTATCCTACTTTCACGCAATTCACAGGGTTCAACAAGCAATCGATATTTCACGATCAAGGGTGTAATACTCTTTGTAGTAGCGATCCTTATACATCGTATTAACAATTGAAATATGGTCGAAAGAAAAAATCTCTATTTGATAGGGCTTCTTCCTATACCTATGAATTCCATTGGGCCCAGAAATGATACATTGGAGGAATCCGTTGGGTCTTCCAATATCAATAGGTTGATTGTTTCGCTCCTGTAGCTTCCCAAAGGAAAAAAGATCTTTGAGAGTTGTTTCCTGAATCCGAAAGAGAGTACTTGGGTTCTCTCAATAACTAAAAAGTGTAGCATGCACTGAATCTAACTGGGGTTCGCGTTCTTTCCTTGGTTACGACGGAACCCTCCTAAACCCTAAAGCAAGTCCGCCTCTTTCCTTGGTTATGGCGGAACCCTTCCAAACCATAAATATTCTCCGCCGCCCCAACCACCATTTCTCCTTACTTCCGGTGTCCACATGGCTTCTCTCGATTCCTCCTCCTCCACACAAGACGTCACACATCCTCCTCCTCTCCCAACACCTTTCATCCGGTGTTTGCCGTGACGAACATCAAAAACTTTATCCCTTTGATTCTTGATCAGGAGGATGACATATACTCTTCGTGGGTTGAGTTATTTCAAACACTTGTTTGTGCCTATAACGTTCTTAATCACATCGATGCCACCATACCCCGTCCGCCCGACATCGACAACACAACGTGGAAACGACTTGATGCAATAGTCAAGCAATGTATATATGACACCATATCCAAGGATCTACTTCATATTATTATGAAGACATGTGCTTCGACTCACGACTTATGGACAAGACTCGAAGAAAATTTTTAAGACAACAAACATACATGTGACATGTATCTGGAGGAACAATTTAATAACACCCGTCTTGAAAACTTTGTTAATATGTCTGACTATTGTAAATAATTGAAACTAGTTGCAAATCAACTATCTAATGTGGGCACCCCGATTTCAGAAATAAAGATGGTTTTGCAACTAATTAATGGTTTGCCAAAGGGTGAGTATGATACGCTTACAAAGATTATCCAACAAGGCGATCCCCTCCCTAGTTTCAACAAGGCCCGATCACAATTACTATTGGAGGAAACTAGGCATGCCAAACAGGACGAACATAATCAGAAGACATTGGTAGTTGATGCACCGGTGACAGCCCCAACACCCACCGGACAATCGCCACACACGAATGGTCAAGCTCGGTGGGGTGGACGAGGCGGCAGAAAGACAGAGGCCGCGGCGACGGATGCGGCGGAAGAGGTAAAGATGTGGCCGATGTAGCAATATCAGTGGACAATTCCAGCAGGCCACGTACCCATCTCAGTGGGCTGGCCCACTGCCATGTCGATGTCTGAAGTAGGGCCTCACCCCGATGCCCATACCCGATGGCACCGGCCCAAGGCAATGACTAGTGGCAACAACCGAGTATTTTGGGCCATCATCCAGGCCCACGCCAGACGGGACCGACACAACAGACCCATGTCTCGGTGGCCCAACAACAACATCAACCATACGACCTCCTTACCCATACCGAACTGGGCCAAGTCTACAACACTATGAATTTACAACAGCCCAACGATGCTTGGTACATGGACATGTGCGCCACTTCACACCTCACTCGTAGCTCTGGTAATCTTTCTCAACTATTCAACTTGAACAATCCTCAAGGAGAATACATAACTATTCAACAGCCAAACCTTTACTAAAGGACTTCCTCATCAACTGTTCCTTGACTTCAGATCCAGTCTGAGCGTTCGGCCTCCTCCCGCTCCGACTGCGGGGGTGTGATAGAGAATACATAAATATTCTCCATATATTCTGTAATTATTATTTTAGTGTAATTATATAAAGTAGATATTCTCATACGATTAGAATTACAATTGTAAATACCTATATATATTGTATTAATGAGAAGACTCCAAACAAGGAGAATTACCCTATTCTACAGGATGGACCGGGTAAATCATTCATAGAAAAAGAAAAAATAAATCATTTATATATTTTTTGATCTGTTTAGGTCAATTCCGCGCAATGCTAAATAATTTGCTTTGTAAGATAATTAGAACTAAGTTACTTATTTGATCTCACACTTATTCCTAACATATAAAAATAACTAGTAGTAGTTCATTAATCTCAACTACCTCACCTAAGAACTTCTTATAAAAATGTCCTTTACTTCTTAGCAAACACTTTCTTCTTTTGTATTACCTTTCTGTTTATTAAGTCTCTTGTAATTGACTTTTTTAAAGATAGCGATAAAGTCTTCGTACACTCTACCCAGTACACTTTATCTTATTCAGACTCTACTTGTATGATTCACACTGGGTTGTCGTTGTTGTTGTTTGATGAAACATGCTTAATTACTTCTTATAAAAATGTCCTTTACTTCTTAGCAAACACTTTCTTCTTTTGTATTACCTTTCTGTTTATTAAGTCTCTTATAATTGGCTTTTTTAAAGATAGCGATAAAGTCTTCGTACACTCTACCCAGTACACTTTATCTTATTCAGACTCTACTTGTGTGATTCACACTGGGTTGTCGTTGTTGTTGTTTGATGAAACATGCTTAATTACTTCATTAAGCAAAATTAATCACTTTTTTTTTCTTTCTAATTTTCTGGGTTCTGCCAAAAGGTCTATATCGATGCGTATGAGGAGGAAAATAACCGAATGAAAAAAAAATCAAAGTGTGCAATATAAATAAGACGTGCCATTACCACCTCTTCTTCTTATATATATTCAAATCCAGACACGAACTTGATCGGTTAAGACCACAAGTCCCCTTCTCCCTCTTTATTCTTTAGTTATATTCCACAACTTTAGCTTTCTCAAAGGCAACTAATGGATCCTTACAAGGTACACTTCCTGTTCTTCCCTCCAACTTAGCTTTTACTATTATTTTCCTGTGAAATTAAACTTATTATGTATGG
This sequence comes from Anisodus tanguticus, assembly GCA_034509755.1. NCBI lineage: Eukaryota > Viridiplantae > Streptophyta > Magnoliopsida > Solanales > Solanaceae > Anisodus > Anisodus tanguticus. The sequence goes on from CM067544.1 coordinate 15,066,428, forward strand.
TTTTGTTGTTAATTAAAATGCAGTACCGTCCGTCAAGTGCTTTCAATTCACCATTCTGTACCACTAATTCTGGTGCTCCTGTATTTAACAACAATTCATCTCTTACTGTTGGTCCCAGAGGTATGTCTTTTGTCTTAAAATCTGTTAATCTTCTACTTTCATTAATTCGCAACAACTCCATTGATAAACGAGGTGTATGAAGATGGCCTCCTGTCTTTTGATAATTACTTCTGGTTAGGGCACTGAAATTATGATTTAACTTATATACACCGACATAAATACACGTTAATGATGCGTACAATAAACCTTATGGTCCACTCTCTTCTCCGAACCCCGCGCATAGCTGGAGCTTGGTGTACTGGGCTGCCCTTTTTATTGTCAAATCTAGCCTTTTTGGTCTCAGACTTTCTGGCTTTGACAGCAATAACCATTTCTTTTGGTTTTCCAGAGGTTTTTATGCTACTCTTTATTGTGCAAAATGGATGGCTCCTATGTCAATATAGAAGTGCTTCTTCATCCTATATGATTATCCATCTATCTACTATCTTGAAGATTACCTTGTGAATGTATTATGCTCGTTACTTTATTAGCTCTGAGAAAAACTTACCCTTCAAATATTATATTGACACAAATAGAGCTTTGCATCTTGATGATATTTCAATATCAGTTCGAAAATAGCTATTGTGAAGTTATTCTTCAAGATGTTTGCTAACATAACTAGCACCCTGTAGATCCACTATTAATTTTACATAGAATTAAGTTAGTAACACTTACCGAGTAAAGAATTGTTAGGCTTTTAGTGCAATTTAACCGGTTATAGAAGGTTATTACCCTACTTTTACATTACTATATCAAACTTGATATGAGAGCGATGTTGTTGTATGATAGACTCTTTTACATATTTGTGTTTGTGACTGCTCATAATTTTCTTTCCAGGTCCCGTGTTGCTTGAGGATTACCATTTGGTGGAGAAACTTGCCAACTTTGACAGGGAACGTATCGCGGAACGTGTTGTTCATGCCCGAGGTGCTAGTGCCAAAGGGTTTTTTGAAGTTACCCATGATATTACCAACCTTACCTGTGCTGATTTCCTTCGAGCTCCTGGTGTCCAGACTCCTGTCATTGTGAGATTTTCCACTGTTATACATGAGAGGGGTAGTCCTGAAACTCTGAGGGACCCTCGTGGTTTTGCTGTCAAGTTCTACACCAGAGAGGTATGCCAAACATCAATTTGACGAGTGACAACTACTATAGTTCTGTACCTTCATACTTCAATTTCCATATACAGACTGAAGTATGCATGTTTTAATAATTTCCTTATTGGCACACGGCTTAATAATATGTTCTTCCTTAATTAAATGTTGCCTGGACTGCTTCATAGAGGATGTTATGTTGCTATTCTGAAATACTATATGAAGTTCATTTAGTTTTTATCTATAGTGTATCTGCATGTCCTGGGAACCTATCTTTAAGTACCCTGCATACAGGTCTACTTGTTTGATAACGTTCAATCAGGTTATGTAATATGAAATGATTGTTTATGTTGCTTAACACCGTATTAGAGACATTAGGGCCCGGTGATATTCAGTACATTGCACTGGTTTTTACGCTGCCTAATTTTCATGATTCATGCCTACCTTTTCATAGTCTTATCGAGAAATGATCTCGTTGCTTTTCAAACATGCCTGCATTATATTTGAGATTTGTTGATTGTATTTGAAGTTAGTCCTTATTTTCTGCCCGAAATGTGATATGCTTGCATCAGGGAAACTTTGATCTGGTAGGGAACAACTTCCCCGTCTTCTTCATCCGTGATGGAATGAAGTTCCCTGACATGGTCCATGCTTTGAAGCCAAATCCTAAGTCCCATATCCAGGAGAATTGGAGGGTCCTTGATTTTTTCTCTCACCATCCTGAAAGCCTGCACATGTTCACTTTCCTCTTCGATGATATTGGTATTCCACAAGATTACAGGCATATGGATGGATCTGGTGTCCACACGTTCACATTGATCAACAAGGCTGGGAAATCAACCTACGTGAAGTTCCACTGGAAGCCCACATGTGGTGTCAAGTCCTTGTTGGAAGAAGAGGCGATCCGAGTTGGAGGAGCAAATCACAGCCACGCTACTCAGGACCTCTATGACTCTATTGCAGCAGGAAATTATCCTGAATGGAAGCTCTTCATTCAGACTATGGATCCAGATCAGGAAGACAGATTTGATTTTGATCCACTTGATGTGACAAAAACTTGGCCAGAGGATATTTTGCCTTTGCAGCCTGTGGGAAGATTAGTTCTGAACAAGAACATCGATAACTTCTTTAATGAGAATGAGCAGCTAGCTTTCTGCCCTTCCCTTGTGGTTCCAGGGGTTTATTACACAGATGATAAGATGCTTCAAACTCGTATTTTCTCCTACTCTGATACCCAGAGGTATCGACTTGGACCAAACTATTTGCAACTTCCTGCCAATGCTCCAAAGTGTGCTCATCACAACAATCACTATGATGGCTCTATGAATTTTATGCATAGGGATGAGGAGGTACTTTCTCTCACCTTCTATAACAGTACATATCCATGTTTGATTGACATTATGCTGAAGAGTTTAAGATCTTAAATTTCATAGCAGGCATCACGTTAACATTCTTTATTTTTACCACGTATAACCAGTGGCGGAGCCAGGATTTGTGATAAGGGGGTTCAAAATATGAGGAAGTAAACACACGAAGAAGTTTAAGGGGGTTCGACATCTACTATCTATATATAAAAAATAATTTTAACCGTGTAATTTTCCGCCGAAGAACCCCCTTGGCCGTATGTGGCTCCGCCCCTGCATATAACAATAAGTTACTTTTCATAGCAAAGGTGATATAGTAACTTAAATAATAGGGAAATAATCAGTTATTTGCACTGGTATTGTAGAAGTCCTTTACAAGTCAGCATACATAGCTAAATCCTATGCCAACACCACAAACCAATACAGTATTTGCAGCAAATGGCATTCTTTCAGTTTTGCATGGAAGTTCATAATTTGAAGTAATTCGTCTGATATGCAGTGTTATAACCTCAGTTTATTTAATGTCTTGGTTTATTGTTAGTTGACGTTTTAATTATGGTGTTACTTTATCATAGTTAATGCATGGTTAATTACAGATTGACTACTTCCCTTCAAGATATGATCCTGTTCGTCATGCTGAGAAGTATCCTATTCCTACTAGAATGTGCACCGGCAAACGCGAAAAGGTTTGTTCCTTTTTACGTATTATCTAATAATGCTTGAAGTTGAATTAAGACAACAACTTCTGAAGCAGTGTAAAGTTGAGACACTGAATTGATCCAGTGGCTCGAACAACTTAACTAGAGATCCAGGAGATGCATCCTTAATCCAACACAAGACTTATTTTAATTTCGGTGCTGCTGAATTTTCTTACAGTGTATCATTCAGAAAGAGAACAATTTCAAGCAAGCAGGAGAAAGGTACCGCACATTCACACCAGACAGGTAAACATGATTGACATATCTTAAACTGTGGTGTTGTGAGTTTACATTCAGTAGTCCTAAACCCCATCTCCTTCATTATGTTTGATATACTTGTTTTTCCATTCACAGGCAAGAACGTTTTATTCGTCGGTGGGTGGAGGCCTTGTCCGATCCTCGTATCACTTATGAAATACGCAGCATTTGGATCTCATACTGGTCTCAGGTCAGTACTACATCACACCCTATGTTTACTTGTGTTAGGCAGAGGTGGATTTAGGGTAGATTCTGTTGGTTCACTCGAACTCGTTGCTTACATGCAAAACGATTTGAAGGGCATACATATTATAAGATCACACTCATTTTGAACCTAATGACTCTAGATTTTCAGTTCTCCTCTAGACTATTAGGTCAAACTTTCTCAAGCTAGACTTTATCGTGGAAATAAATCAACCTCGACTCCTCTTAACTTCACTTAATGTTAGAAAATAATCTCGATCATTTCATAAAGCCACGAGTGATTCTGTAAATTTTCTGACTGTTAAAATGGATACTGCAGGCTGACAAATCTCTGGGTCAAAAGCTTGCTTCTAGGCTTAATGTGAGACCAAGCATATGAAGATGAAGCTTTTAATGGTTTCATCAGAGGTGATCTCAATGCGATAGTTCCAATAACTCATTCCAGTCATATAGCAAGATGTATAATGCGGTGGACGATAATATTAAGATGAAATAAGGAGAGCATTTCTCATACATATGCATTTATTGTTGTGTTGCTGTTGTAATATGAATGAATGAAGTAATGGAAGTTACAGATACTATTTCTTTTCTTGTACTATTACTTATTTATCAATTTTGTCATGAATGTTTTTTGGGTTCCAAAACAGGGAAAGATGTTTACCCATATTAACTAAACTTAATTAGCTCCTGACTAAACAACATAGTCAGGAAAATCAACAAGTAGAGATACACAAAGCGGCGTCTCTTCTTTTTCAGTTTGTGATAGGAAAATCAACAAGCAGAGATACACTTGCATCTCTCCCAAGTTTGTTAGAGGAAAGTAAGCACACATAGATTCACTTGCGTGCATCTCTCCCAGGTCTGTTAAACGTCTCTCCTGCTCCAGCTCTTTAAAAAGGAATCAGCGTCTCTCTGTTTTGATTGCAGAAAAGAAATCAGCCTTCTCTTCTTACTGCTCGTTTTCACCTCGCTGAGACTGATAATATCCCAACATATTCTTGGAGTTTCGTTCTTGAGCCCAAGGTGCTCAAACCTTCGACTCTCTTCTGCTTCTTTGTGAAAAAAGGAATCCAGCCACTTGGGTCTCTCTTAAAGAGTGACCACATTGCTTCACCACCACTATAGAAGGATACTGATAAGTTTTCTGGCCGGAAAGAACATCTCCGGCGATTGAACAAGAATTGTGTGGCTCTTCACATGCCACCTATAGTTTCACGCTGTTTCTCACGCGCTGGCGCGTGTTCCGACATAACCAATCGGCTCTTGTATCTCCGGCGTCGCCTTGTCAAATTTGTCTCAATCCTGGTACTTTCTGGTCTGAAAACACTATTTGCGGGCGATTGTTCATTTCGCCAGATCTCCATTATTGGTGTGCTATACTTCCCCCTTTGTCAACAATCAACACCAGAGGATCTCTATTTGTCAAACTTTTTTTTTTTTTTTTTTTTGCATTTTCCTGGTTCGATTCAACTGAAGTAAACAGTACTTCCGGTGCCGGTGAACAATGATTTTCGCCGGTGAACAGGTTCGATCCAACTGGAGTTGGTACCTCCGGTTGCCCGTATCCATTTTTATCCTTATCCTTGTTGTTAAATTTTGCCGCTTCGCTGTACTGATTCGTGACTTTACGTTATTGTATTTACCCTTCTTGTCTTTAGTTATATCATTCTTGGCGTAGTGATTTTACTTCCCTCTAGATTCTTGTCAACTTGTGCTTTCACTTTGATCCTTTCATGTTTTAGGGTAAACGTTTAATTAGTTTATTATTCTATATTTGATTTAGTGACTTTGGTAACTGATGGTAGACTAGGGTCATGTTCTCGGTCAGGACGGGGGCGAGGGTTAGGGGGGTAAGTGGTGTAAGGGAGATGCTAGTATGAGAATAGGGTCTTGGAACATTGGGACTTTAACGGGGAAGTCCATAGAGCTAGTTAAGATTCTTAAGAAAATGAGGATTAATATAGCATGTTTCCATGAGATCAAATGGGTAGGACATAAGGCTAAGGATGGGGGTATAAGTTATGGTTCTATGGTAGGTCGAGGTATAGGAACGGGGTAGGCATTTTGGTAGACAACGAACTAATGGATCAAGTGGTAGAGGTTAGGAGGGTCAATGACGAATTAATTGGTAGTTGGAGGGTTCACTATGAACATTATTAGTGCTTACGCGCCGCAGGCGGGCTTGGACAAGGAGGAGAAGAGGCGCTTTTGGGAGGATTTGGATGAGGTGGTGGGTGGTATGCCACCCACTGAGAAGTTATTTGTATGAGGGAATTTCAATGGACATATCGGGTCACTTCCGGGGGGGTTATGACGACGTGCATGGAGGCTTTGGCCTCGAGGACAAGAATGGGGGAGGCGTCTCACTTTTGGAGTTCGCTAGCGCTTTTGGGATGGTGATAGCCAATTCGAGGTTCGTGAAGAAGAGGGAGCACTTGGTGACTTTCCGTAGTTCGGTGGCTAAGACCTAGATAGACTTTTTGCTCCTTAGAAAGGTTGACAACAGTCTTTGTAAAGACTGCAAGGTTACTCCGAGGGAGTATCTTACAACATGACATAAAGATTTTAGTGATGGATTTGGAGATCAAGATGGAGAAGAAGAAGAGGGTTGTGGATGACAGGTTAAAAATCAAATGGGGGAGTTTGACCATTACTAGTGCAAATGAGATGGGGGAGAGGTTGATGGCCAAGGGGGCTTGGGGGAGTAGTAGGGATGCGATCGGTATGTGGGAGAGAATGGCCAGTTGCATTCGAGAGGTAGCTAGAAAAGTGTTTGGGTTCTCGAGGGGTAGCCGTGGTGGGCATAGAGGGGACTGGTGGTGGAATGGTAAAGTTCAAGAGAAGGTGGAAGCGAAGAAAGCAGTGTATGCGAAATTGGTAGAAAGAAAGGATGAGGTGGAGAAGTGGACGAATAAGGAACTGTATAAGATGGCGATGAAGGAGACAAAGCTTGCGGTTACGGCGGCTTTTGAACGCCTGTATGTGGAATTAGAGAGAAAAAAATGGGGATATGAAGTTGTACAAACTAGCCAAGGCGAGGGAGAGGAGGGCATGTGACTTGGATTACGTGAGGTGCATCAAGGACGAGGACGACAAAATACTGATGGAGGACGCACATATTAGACAGATGTGGTAGTCTTACTTCCATAAACTCTTGAACGCAAAATGAGATATTGACATTGTGCTGGGAGATCTGGAGCAATCTGGTAGGTACCGAGATTTTGGGTATTATAGAAGCATTATGGTTGATGAGGTTAAAGGTGTTATTTGCCGGATGCGCAGGGATGAGCGACCGGGTCTGATGAGATCTCAGTTGAATTTTGGAAGAGCGCAGGCAGGACATATTTGGAGTGGTTGACTGAGTTGTTTAATGTCATTTTTAAGATGACGAGAATGCCCGAAGAATAAAGATGGAGTACAATGATCCATTTGTACAAGAACAAATGTGATATCCAGAGTTGCAACAACTATAGGGGTATCAAGCCTCTAAGCCACACTATGAAAGTTTGGGAAAGGATTGTGGAGATGAGGGTAAGAAGGAGTGTATATTTCCGAGAACCAGTTTGGATTCATGCTGGGGCGTTTGACCACAGAAGCCATTCATCTTATTAGGAGGTTGGTGGAGCAGTATAGGGAGAGAAAGAGAGACTTACATATGGTTTTCATCGACCTCGAGAAGGTATACGACAAAGTCCCTAGGGAGGTTCTATGGAAATGTTTGGAGGTAAGAGGTGTACCTATGGCGTACACTAGGGCGATCAAGGATATGTATGATGGAGCCAAAACTAGGGTACGGACAGTAGGAGATGACTTGGAGCACTTCCCAGTGATAATGGGGCAGCACCAGGGATCAACTCTTAGCCCATTCTTATTTGTCTTGGTGATGGATGGACGACGATGCGACAAATCCAAAGGGAGGTGCCATGGTGTATGTTATTCGCATATGACATAGTCCATATTGATGAGACTCGCAGCGGAGTGAACGCTAAGCTTGAGGTTTGGAGATAGACTCTGGAGTCTACAGAGTTTAGGTTGAGTAGGACCAAGATAGAATACTTGGAGTGCAAGTTCAGTAATAGGAGCGACCTTGATACACGCGTGAATGTGAGGCTTGGTACTCAGGTCATTCCAAAGAAAGGATGCTTCAAGTACCTCGGGTCTATTATCTAATGGGATGGAGAGTGATGACGATATCACACATCATATTGGGGCTGAGTGGATGAAATGAAGGCTCGCATCTGGAGTCTTGTGCGATAAAAAGGTGCCACCAAAACTTAAAGAAAGTTCTATAGAGCGATTATTAGACCGACTATATTGTATGGGACGGAGTGTTGGCAGGTCAAGACTTCACACATCCAAAATATGAAATTTGCGGAGATGAGGATGCTGAGATGGATGTGTGGGCATACGAGGAGGGATAAGATTAGAAATGATTATATCCGGAACAGAGTGAGAGTTGCCTCGGTGGAGGATAAGATTTGGAAAGCGAGGTTGAGATGGTTCGGGCACGTGCAGATGAGAGATACAAATGCTCCAGTGCGGAGGTGTGAGAGGTTGGCTATGGACGAGTACATGAGGAGTAGAGGTAGGTTGAGGAAGTATTGGGGAGAGGTGATTAGAAGGGATATGGCGCAGGTGCAACTTCCTGAGGACATGACCTTAGATAGGGGGTTGTGTAGGACACAGATTAGGGTAGAAGGGTAGTAGGTAGTCGAGCATAGTTGTACTTACGCTTGCAAACTGATAGTTATAGTTTAATTATTTTAGGCCCGCATAGCCTATCATACTAATAGGCGCAATATTGCTTTATAGTCCTCGGTAGTTTGATTTCTACTGCTATGTGTTTTTAGTGTACTTTGTTTAGCTTATTTATCCATGTTAGTTAATGCTCACTTTTTCAAAATGCGCTATTATGACTTATTCATTTTGATACTAGTATTTTTATACTGCTTTAAATTTTTTGATCGAGTGTGACAGTTTCTCTTGCTTTGCTCCTGCTTTTGCTTTGTTTGTGTTTACGCTCTATTTTGTGTTGAGGGTCTCTCGTAAACAACCGCTCTACCCTCCAATGTAGAGGTAAGGTCTGCGTACACTCTACCCTCCCCAGACCCCATGTTGTGGGATTTCACTGGGTATATTGTTGTTGTAGTTTTAATTATGCGATCATTTGAGCAAGGAACTCTAAAATTGAGATTAGTAACTTCAAAAAATAAAACAAATTAGTACATCTTAAAAACACTAAAGGTGTTCTAAGAAGTCTGATATATATAAGTTAAATCTTTGAATTTGTTGTGTGATACCCCACCAGACTAGGTTGGCTGACATACATGACAAATTTCTACGCCAATTGTTCCTGTTTTGGTTTAACTATTTAGTAAATAATCATATTTTTAATTCTTTTTACAACTTATGGACCTTTTATTGCTACATAGCCATAGAAGTCTGTTTATGCTGCTTCGACAGTGCTTTCTCGCCTTCTTTTCGCTTTGAACGGGAGCGCTAGTGGACATGACCCTGTTTATCTTTGGTGCTCAGCCTTACCAACTAACACACCACTATTGTGTTGGCATTGCATTGATGAAGGTTTAAAGCCTCTTTCCTTCAATACCGATAAGCTAGTCATTTTATTTGTCTTCTTGAGCAAATGAAGTGCTCACGGATATGGAGCACGAACAATCCCCTTTGAGTAAATAATAAATCTTATGAGAAAATGTTACACAACAATCTAAAATTTTATAAATTATTACAAACTTTTGACGATAATTTAATATTTTATTTTTAAAATTGAACAATATAATGAGTAAATAATATACCCAAGTCTAACATTAACTGAAAGAATAATTTTTAAATGTTATATTTTCACAATCTTTAATAAAGGGACAATCTAAATAGTGGCATAAAAAAGGTACATTCGAGTAAATCCCTGGAACACGGAGATGGACATGAAATATTGGAACGAGGCGTTAACATGTAAACTTTTTAGGGGAAAAGACATGGTGTAATCAACAAATGATCCAAAAAGAGAGAATCTCAAATTTCACTCTACATATTCTCCCCCTTTTCTGCCGCAGCTGCTTGCTTTGGGTTTGCTCACGCTTCCTTTCCTCTCTTATTGGATGAATTGGAAGTTTCCTAAAATAAATTTTCTCCTTGCATATTTTCATTAACAGAGCACTCTAGATCTAAAATAGTTAAAGATCCAATCTTCGTAGTATCTGCTTAAGCTTTCATTTGGTGTCGTTTTCTTCCTTTGATTGGGGGAAGTAAAGCCTTATTTGGTTAGCGCACGTAGAAACACAGATGTATCACCATCTATCAACTCTCTAGTCTCTACTAATAAATTAAGCAGACATCAAAAAGAGAATGTAATAGAAAGACCTTGAAATTGGTATATTTTAATTACATGGTGGATTCCAATTCATATGGTATTTTTACATATAAACTAGCAGAAATTTGTGGGTACTCAACCAAACTTTTCTTCCAAATCTTTATAGGGAAAATCTGAACAATATGCTGCATGTGTAGCTGAAAGTATACTGTGATATACACGGCATATACAATGCCTTGTGTATACCGTGTATATCACGGAAACACAAGACAGTTTGGACAAAACAGTCCGTGATATACTTGGTTGTATATCACGGTTTGGAGCTATATTTAGTAACATGTATTTGTATTTAATTAGCATTGTACACTTACCATAATTATAGAATTCTTGTACAAATAGAATAGAATTTTGAGAGTAGAATAGGAATAGGATTTTCCATATTATGAAAATTGTAAATTGTAAATTGTATATATACTCATTCATTAATGAAAATAATCAAGGGATTATTTCTATCATGGTATCAGAAATCTAGGTCTCACATACCTCCTCCCCCCAAAAACTTCCGCTACTCTCGACTTCCTCGAATTCCAAGACCCTTCCTCGGTTTTCGAGCCGATTTCTTCCTCCTCTCTTCCCAAATTTTCTTCCAAATCCCTCATTCACCTATTGTTCTTTCGTTATGTCTACGTCAAAGAACGTGTTTCATCCTGTCCTTACTGTTTCCAACATCAAAAACCACATCCCTATTGTTCTTGAGATGGAAAACGTCTAATATGCGACGTGGTGGAATTGTTCAAGATTCACGCCATCTCACATCAAGTACGCCATCACATCATTCCTCCCGCTGTTCCTACACCTGCGGAGGATCCTCAGCTATGGATCACTCTTGATGCTACCGTTCTTCAGTGGATTTACTTTACTATTTCTATCGATCTTTTACAGACGATCATTGAACTAGACACTATGGCTATGGCTACCTGGAATAGATTGTATGATATATTCCAGGATAACAACATTCCCGAGTGGTCACTCTTGAGCAAGAATTTTCACAAGTCAGCATGAAAGATTTCCCGAATGTTTCAGCTTATTGTAAACGACTCAAGGAATTGGTGGACCAACTCTGTAACGTGGGAGCGCCTGTTACCAATAATCGTTTTGTTATCCAAATGGTTGCAGGCCTATCTGAGGCCTATAATGGCGTTGTGACTCTACTCCGACAAAGTAATCCGCTTCTTCCTTTTTTCAAGCCCGTTCGATGCTCACATTAGAAGAAGCCATCTTGGCAAAGAAGGCGGCTATCGGCGCAAGTTCCGTGGCGATGATAACTTCATCTGATAACTCTCACGGGTTGTTGACAATTCGGGCCAAAACCGCAACAACGGTGGCGGCAATAAGGGTCAAAACCGTAAAAATAATGGCAAAAATCATGGCGGCAACAATGGTGGCGGACGGAACAATAGCAACACCGGCAGTGGGACTCGGGGTACAGGACCCCAGCCCGTCTGGTCTCTGCCTTGGGCCCCCGGCGCGGGGCACGGACCGGCGGCCGGTGGCCCGGGCCGACCTCGCCCGCCTAGTTATTTCCCAGGCAGTTGGGCCTCGGTCCATCCCAGTCAGAGGCCCAATTTTTCTGGTCATTCAGGCGTCACCCAACAGCGATATGGGTCGAGTCAGCAGGGCGGTCTGCTTGGGCCTCGGCCCCCGCAGGCCTTTACTACTGCGAGCCTGACTCCGATCGCGACACCCACCGATATTGAAGCCGACATGCATACACTTGGATTAAATCCTCCAGACGTGAATTGGTACATAGACACCATCACCACTTCTCTTATGACATCCAACCAAGGTACTCTCTCGTCTTATTTCAATTTGAGCAAAAATCATGGCATTATTGTTGGTAATGGCAACTCAATTCCAATTCGTGGTTTCGGTCATACAACTTTGTTTCCCCCCCCCCACCACTTATCTTGAAAAATATCATTCATGCCCCTAACTTAATTAAAAATATAGTGTATGTCCGTAAATTCACCACTGATAATTGGGTTTCTTTTAATGTTGATCCATTTGGGTTTTCTGTGAAGGATTTCAAAACGGGGATACCTCTCATGAGATGCAATAGTAGGGGAGATATTTATCCAATCACGCCCCCCACCAGTTTCTCAAGTCAAGCCATGCTATCAACATTTGCAGCTCTAGCTCCTTCCTTGTGGCATGCACGTTTGGGTCACCGTGGGTCGTCCATTGTTTCTTCCTTGCATAAAAATAATTTTATTTATTGTAAGGGTACGCGTAGTACTCCAATTTGTCATTCCTATCCTTTAGGAAAACATGTTAGATTGTCATTTGTTGCCTCTACTTCTTGTACTTTGAGGTATTTTGACATTATTCATAGCGATTTATGGACATCTCCCGTTCTAAGTTCCTTGGGCCATCGTTATTATGTTCTATTTTTGGATGACTATTCTAATTTTTATGGATCTTTCTGTTAGAGAAAAAATCTCAAGTTTTTTCCACATTTTTAAAATTTAGAGCATTCATCCGTACCCAATTCGAACGAGAAATCAACAATATTCAAAACTTTATTGGTCCATGGTTCCGTACCCCCTTTCTTTTGGCATCATGCTCTACAACTGACTACTTATCTCCTTAACATACTTCCTACCAAAGGGTTGACATATTCATCTCCTCTTAAAATCCTCTATAATAAGAATCTTTCGTATTCACATCTTAGGGTCTTTGGGTGTTTATGTTATCCACTATTTTCGTCTACTAATATTAACAAACTTCAAGCCCGTTCTACCGCTTGTGTGTTTTTGGGGTATCCATCTAATCATCGTGGTTACAAGTATTTTGATTTATCGTCTAATAAAATCATAATTAGTTGTCATGTTATTTTTGATGAAACCCAATTTCCGTTTGCTAAAGTGAGTGGTCCCGTGCCTAGTTCGTATAATTTTTTAGATGACAGAGTCTCACCATACATTATGCACCACTTAATGGGCCAATCAAGTACCCCCTGAACGCTAGCAGGTCCACTGCTTGCTTACCCGCCAATACCCACAACGCATCCCTTCCCCGTCCCAGGTCCAACACCTGGGCCAATCGTCCAGCCCAATTCTGCCCCTATTTTTTTTCCAATACCCAGTCCAGGTTCCAGTGTTAGGCTAGCAAGCCCACTGCCTGTTGGCCAGTCCATCCCCCATCCGAATTTTCCTCAAAATCCACCCAATTCTCCTCCGAGTCACCGACCTGTTACTCGAAGTCAACGGGGTATTTTTAAACCACAAAGACATTTTAATCTTAATTCTAATATTCTTAAATCCCCACTACCCTGTAACCTAGTAACTGCATTAAATGACCCGAATTGAAAATTGGCTATGAACAACGAATATAATGCTCTTATTAAAAATAAGACGTGGAAGTTGGTACCCCATCCTTTTGGCATTTATATTATTTGGTCTTTGTGGATTTTTACTCATAAAGATAATTCTGATGGTTCTTTTGCGAGACATAAGGCTCGTCTTGTAGGCGATGGTAAGACTCAACCGGTTGACGTGGATTGTAGTGAGACATTTAGTCCGGTAGTCAAATCGGCTACCATTCACACTGATCTCAGTCTGGCTCTTTCAAAGGCATGACACATTCATCAGTTGGATATCAAGAATGCTTTCTTACATGATGATCTTAAGGAGACAGTCTACATGCATCAGCCCTTGGGTTTTCGAAACCCCAAATATCCTAATCATGTCTGTTTGTTGAAGAAGTCCTTGTATGGCTCAAGCAGGCCCCATGGACTTAGTATAAGCGATTTGCAGACTATGTATCTACTATTGGGTTTTCTCACAGCAGGTCTGATAATTCTCTGTTCATATATCGTCGTGGTACTTTCCTGGATTATATTCTCTTATATGTGGATGATATTATCTTGACCGCCTCTTTTGATGATTTACGTCGGTCTATCATGACACTATTCAGTTCTGAGTTTGCCATGAAAGACTTAGGGCTCTTGAGTTATTTCTTAGGGATTGTTGTCACTCATCATGCATGTGGGTTATTCTTATCACAATGGAAGTATGCCGCTGAGATAATTGAGCGAGCTGATATGTCCTCGTGTAAGTCTACTTCTACTCCAGTTAATACTAAACCCAAGCTGGGTCTGCGGCTGGCTCACCTTACGAGGATCCCGCCCACTATCGCAGTCTTGTCGGAGCTCTTCAGTATCTTACTTTTACGAGATCGGATATTACGTATGCCGTACAATAAGTGTGTTTGTTTATGCATGATCATCGGGTTGAGCAGATGAATGCGCTCAATTGCATTATTCGATAAATCCAGGGAACACTTGACTATGACTTGCATCTATATCCATCATCGGCCTCAACACTTGTCTCATATACATATGTTGATTGGGGTGGCGATTGGGGTGGCTGTCCGGATATCAAACGCTCCACGTCTGGTTACTATATGTTTCTTGGTGATAACTTGGTCTCATGGTCTGCAAAGCGCCATTCTACATTATCACGCTCCAGTGTAGAGGCCGAGTATCGAGGGGTAGCCAATGTGGTCTCTGAATCATATTGGTTACGTAATCTTCTCTTAGAGCTTCATTGTCTCATTCAAAAAGCTACATTGGTTTATTGTAATAATATTAGTGTCGTCTATCTTTATGGTAATCTTGTTCAACATCAGCGCACTAAACATATCGAGATGGATATCCACTTCGTTCGAGAAAAGGTAGCTCGTGGATAAGTACGCGTCTTACGTGTCCCTTCTAGGTACCAAATTGCAGACATCTTTACTAAGGGTATTCCCTCGGTTCTATTTGAAGATTTTAGAGACAGTCTCAGCGTACGACGACCGCCCGTTATGACTACGGGGGTGAAAGTATACAGTGATATACACGATATACACGGCATATACAATGCCTTGTGTATACCGTGTATATCACGAAAATACAAGACAGTTTGGACAAAACAATCTGTGATATGCATGCCAAGTATATCACGGTTTGGAGCTATATTTGGTAACAAGTATTTATATTTAATTAGCATTGTACACTTACCATAATTGTAGAATTCTTGTACAAATAGAATAGGGTTTTGGGAGTAGAATAGGAATAGAATTTTCCATATTATGAAAATTATTAATTATATATATACTCATTCATTAATGAAAATAATCAATGAATTATTTCTATTAGTAGCATCAGACGTGGAACTATATATGTTGTTTTATGGTTAGCTAGTTTAGGGACCAAGAAGATCAAAGCAATGCTTGCCAAACAAATTGAAGTGTAATTGATCAATTACCAAGGGTCGTAGAACGCGACGACTATGAATTTGGATTGTGTTCTTTAAAAATATATCTCCGTAACATGTACAATATGTATATAACAATTATATAATATGTGTATACATTTAGTGAGTACACGTTAATTGTACATTTATTATATAAAAATGATACATTTTTCATACGCATACTATAGTGATACATATTCTACACAACAATGATACAATTTTATACATATATTGTAGGGATACATATTCTATTTATCAATGATACAATTTCTATCCATATACAATATTGATACATATTCTATACAACAATTATACAATTTCTATACACATACTGTAGGGATATCTATACATATATAATATTGATACATATTCTATACGAAAATGATATAATTTTTATACGTGTGATACATTTTTCTATATATATACTTTAGGGATACATATTCTATACGATAATGATACAATTTATATACGTGTGATATACATTTTTCTTATATATATACCGCAGTGATACATAGTCTATACAATAATGATATAATTTTCTATACACGTATTGTAGGGATACATATTTTATACATCAATGATACAGTTTCTATACATATACAATATTGATACATATTATATACAACAATGATACAATTTCTATACACATACTATATTGATACATATTTTATACATATACAATAGTGATACATATTCTATACTACAATGATATAATTTCTATACATATATTGGGAAAAAAAGAGATAGAGAGAATGTATGGTAAGGTGATGTAAGGGTTGCAAGAAGAGAGATTAGAATTTTGGGTTTTGGAGGTTTGAGTTGTACAAAAAGAGTATCATTGATAAACTGTTACATTATCAGACAAGGTTCAAATTTTCAAAATATTTAGTTTATTAACACTTTTACCACGCTTCTATTTAATATACAATAAAAATTATTAAAGAAATCAACAAATAGAGCTTAAGCTTAATTTTGATATTTTTTATATCATATTTAGAAAATTATAAAAATAATTACAAAAAACTGAGTCGAGAAAAGTTATAAAACTATATTTTTTATTAATTTAAATTTTAATAAATAAGCTAGTGACTTTAGTATGTTTCTTATATTATTTCTTGTTGTAATCTAATTATATAATTATTTTTTATATTTTATTAATCTAAAATATTTATTTAATATTTTATTTTTATCTTTACAAAAGAAAGAGAAAGACTAAAATAAAGAAAGAACTAAAAATGAAGAAGATAAACTAAACAAAAAAGGAAATTAAAATTAAAATTAAGAGGAAACAAACCAATAATAAAAAACAGAGACAACCAAGATATTGATGGAAAATAAGAAACAAACAATTATCAAAAATTTAAAAAGGAGACTAGAAAATGAGTTGGGATTAGTTTAGAGCTACAAAATGAATTTTGAGGAAACTATTAAATGACAATAGTTTCACAGCTAATTGTGTCCTTACCCCAACTTTTTAACTATTGTGTTATACAGTATTTATTTTAAATCCGATACAAGAAAGTGACATGCACTATAATAGGTCGTTACGGGACTGAACAGCGACATCTAAGGCATAATTCGGTACTCCGTTAATTGTAAGCGAATCGGCCTTCATATCTGTTTTTGCGCCCAAAGAATAGTGAAGACTAAAGCCAGTTATATTTTTTCCATTCTTTAACAATTTTCTTGATTTGGGCTAAGCTTCCAGTGACTTGTACATTTATTACTTCCCTTTTTCCTTTTCGTTTTTCAGGCAATTTTTTCTTCTCAGGTACCTCAATGTTTCACTTTTTTTAATCATCTCTGCATGGGATTTCTTGATGGTTTTTCCGGAATTTCCATGTCAAGAATGTGTTAGATACGTTTCTTGAGATAACGATCTTGTTTACTAAAACAGTGTTCAATGTGTCAAATGTTTGATGGGGAAGCCTGGATTTGAGTTGTTCTTGAATATATATATATATATATATATATATATATACACATATCCGCAACAAGACATTAATCATATAGAAAGAAGAAAATCATATAATGGAAGAGAAAACATTTTTTCTTCTTTCTATGTTTATATATATATATATCTTTTATGTTTTCTCTTCCATTATATGATTTTCAAAACAGGATGGAGAATCAAGAAACTACAAAAGGCAATTACTTTAATGTTTTCCGATGAAAGAAAGTACTTTATATATGATTAATGTCTTGTTGCGGATGATGTTGACACATCTGAATATATAACTCATTAAACCTACCTGCATAATGTCTACATGTGTTGCAAGTATCAGAGTTTACTAATACTTGCATCTTTTTGAACTCTTGTGTTGGTATGTTCCATATTTTGCATATCTCACTTAAATTGTTTGGCGAAGGCAATGGTTTGGTAATCAACTTTGTGTTTCAGTGTCTGTAGTATTTTAATTATGATGGAGAAGGGAGATCCTTCAAAGAAACTATATACAAGGATGCGACTTTGGGAATTTCCAGATCAGTATGTTGTTGAGCCTACTGATGGATCTTGTGGTTCGTGCTTGGAGATCAGTCGTGTGGATGGGTCTGTGAAACTAATAGGTTGCTTCTTTTCTGTTTTATGAACTTCTTCTGGACTTAAACTATTTATCAAGCTAATGATATTTTATTTCTGGTATTTGTTCTCTATGTTAGATGAGGTTCCAGAATGCAGGTCGGTTCGTGTTCCCAAAATTCAGAAAATATTTGGTGTTATAGGCATACTAAAGCTTCTGGCTGGTAAGTAGTTTTAGGAAGAACTAAAATATCAAGTTTTTGTTTTTATATCTTAATAGCAGGTCAGTTCTTTGAAATACATCAATAAATCTTACATTATCAGAAAAATGTCTATTATACATGTCAAGATTATACCCTTTGTTGATCATTCTCTTGCAGATTTTGTTCCATAAAATAATCACACATATACAGAGTATATACCACTGTCTTGGTCTTGCTCAATTATGCATTTGACTGGTATCTTACATCTCAGCTGTTGAGCAAAGCAAGACTATGAAATTTAAGACACAAAAAGTTTATCAAGTTATTGAAAAACAAATTTTTGGCTATATTATCTTTATCTCAAGAGAAGAATGAAAAGACATAACATGGTAGAAATAAGTCGAAAGAGAAATATCAATGATGCATTTGATGAGTATCAATAAAAGCTTGCTCTGATCTAGTGTGTGCTGCTCTTGCATTCAGGTTCGTATGTACTGGTCATAACGGACCGTGAATGTGTTGGATCTTACTTCGGGCACCCTATCTTTAAAATTTCATCAATGAAATTTTTTCCTTGCGATCATTCTCTCAGGAACTCTACTGCTGAACAGGTAGGTCTCCGATTTCCGATCGACTTTCCTATCCCTGTTTGGGCTATCGAACACGGGTCAGAAGTGAATTGCGAGTCGGACCAGTCTGCGAATCGAGCGAGCTCCCCTTGCATGCAATGATGTGGAGTCCAAAACAAAAAAATGCAATTAAAAAAAAAACATCAACTGCTCCAATTTCATCTCTATCGAATTTTAATATCAGAATAGCGGATATAGTCATGATTCAATAGGTCAGGGAAAGAAAGAGCTATGCTATTGACCGGACCCTTTTTTCTCATTTTGTTTGAAGCGGGCCAAATAGAGAATGAAATGCATAAAAAAAATAGGGGAATCTTTTTAATATCATGCTAGTGTCTTCTACTTCTGTTCCAGTGATATTGCTTTGACTTTTGGCAGAAAACCATGGAAGCTCAGTTTACGGCACTGCTTAATGTTGCAGAGAGGACTCCTGGTCTGTACTTCTCTTATGATGTCAATATAACATTGAGGTGCATTGTCTGATAACCTTCTGACTGCTTATATGTTTCTTTTTTTTTTCTTTCCTTGTCTTGGGGTACGGTTGGAAGTTAACTAACAGCCTAGCTGTTTATTTCAATTAAGAACTACCTATTGAATTAGTATGGAAAAATTTATTTGGTATTATGGAGGAGATGGTATCCCGAGCTTACCAGCAGTAGCATGTACATAAATTTTAAGTCCTCAAAGTCTTCTCCCTGGTAGCTGATGCTTGTTTGTTTATCCTATGCTTTGAGATGCGGTTTTACATAAAGTTGGGTATCTGCTAGCGGGCATATTGCTTGTCAATGCTAGATGAATTGTAGATCACTATAACGTTACTTGAATGCCTTGTTTTGGGGATCCAATGTGTTATATCTTCATCAGTTCATGAATGGAGTATTTTCATTTTACCGAACTTCTACAAGGATGACTGTGATACAGTAAAAACAAAAGATAAGAATTAACGATGACCTTTGATATATATTTCCATCTTGTTATGTGCTGAGCTGCATCCTATGTTTTAGATTTGAAAGAATGTATTCTATTAGACTGTTCGTGGGAGCAAAAAATGCGAAGTAAATAAAGTTCTCAGAGTTAAAACCTATCACTTCCATTTCAAACTTCGGAAGGAATCAACATATTATCCGACTCTACCACCTTTTAGCCTTGTGACTAATAAATTCTATGCAGCATCAGCACGTAACTTTACCAATTGTCCTTGTAGAAACTCTAAGATCTTTTTTTAATGCTCAGCAGGGCACACAATCCATTTTCTACATAAGTATATATATTTTCAAAATTCTGAAGCTTAGTTCAGTCTTTTGTTCTTTATGGAGGCTATTGGTTAGTGGATACCAAGTTACTTGTTTGAACTCCTCTATGTTGATTTGATATCATAGGTCCCCTGAAAAGATTCCAAGGTCATTGTCTTCAACGACATATTAAGGCAATTTCTCTTCTTTCATTTTTTTTTAAATAAGCTTTTTTCATCATCTCTCAGTATTAGACCTATTTAGGTTACCATTTTAGAGGTGAATTCTTTGAGTTTTAAGAACCTTTTAAATAGAAAGTACTATTATTTCAAGTTTGGAAGTGTTACCTTTTTCAGCCGCATGGAATTTACTTGAAACATTCATATTGCTGATTATCTTTGATCTGATTGTTAAGATATCACGGTGCAGTGCTTAACAGTATCTTATGGTTCATACTACAGTGCTCAGAGACTGCATGATTTGGGTGATGAATCCAAGATGCTTCCTCTCTGGAGACAAGTAAGTGATTTACATGTCCTATAGCTGTGATGGCGTAGCTCTGATTTCTTATATTCATCTAGTACATGCAGTAGCTTTCGTGCTTCTATTATCTTAGTTGGTTGACAAGAAACTGTGATCTCAAAGGTTGCTTTAATTTCTTTTACGCAGGCAGACCCTCGATTTGTTTGGAACAACTATATGATGGAAGCGCTGATAGATAACAAGGTCAATTATCTATGTGCTTTGGGTTCATTTTATTCTCCCATTAGGTTTTTGACTCATTTGTTATGCCTTGAATTTACAGCTTGACCCGTTCTTGCTTCCTGTTGTCCAAGGCAGTATCCTTGTAATTCAGTTAAATACATGGAGTTTTTCCAAGTAGCATAGCTACTTCAACTCCTGCGTGATGAGAGCTATTATTGTTCCATTTTGCTGTATGCCTTAACTTATCTTAAGGTTTTCACAATTTTCAAGCTGCAATTGAAAAAGACATTATTGATGTTACGCTGATTGCAAGGAGGTGCAACAGGAGAGCTGGTATTCCTTTTTTCTTCTTGTTGCTTTTTCTCTCAACTTTGCAATTTGACAAAGCATGATCAATGCAAGTAGTGGACGAGGTCGGAAGTATTGTTATGTGTTTTATATATAATCATTCATTCTCATTAACTTGTATATGAATTGAATGCAAATTAATTAGAAGCCATGTTGCAACTTGCTTCTTGTTACTCTTAAGTCTTTAGTTTGTTTTATTTAATTAGGCTTAACCTATTTTCTTGGTTACTACAATTGGGTCATTAATGTAGGCACTCGCATGTGGAGAAGAGGGGCTGATTCTGATGGATTTGTTGCAAACTTTGTGGAAAGCGAGCAAATTATCCAGTTGAAAGGGTATACAACATCATTTGTTCAGGTACACCTGTTCAAAGTTTGATTTTGACTTGTTTCTACACCAACAATTTTGTTGCTCATGAAATACCCTTTTATACATATGTAGATAACTGAAAGGGATACTTAAAACTCACATTAGTGTTTGACGTTGAATTGATATTGTTGTAATATGTTTAAACTAATAACTCTAGTAACTTGTATTATTTTCTCTGCGAGCAAGTTGTGTGTCTGTTCCCGCTCTTTTGGTCATAGAAGAAGCGGTTGATTAGAAGGAATTGAGAGTACTAGGGTGGAGGACAGGATGTCGTTAGAGTACAAATAACTAAATCAATTATCAAGAATGTTTTTGGTGTTCAGACCATTCCAGAAATCCTGCTTATCTGCATTATTTATTTGACATGTAAAAGTTTTCTCCTGAGCTTACTGATGAAATACAGTTCAATCTCAATACAAGACCTCTCAGATGCAATGTACATTTTGGTATGGCAAAGGCAATAAAACTTAACCCTCTGCCTGACAATAACACATCTTCCATTTGCTAGAATTTTCATTAGTTACTTCCTACAGGTTTATAGCTCAACCTGTCATAAGGAAAAGATTGAATGCTCGAATGAGATAAAGTATCATCCAGACTATGAAGCAGTAGATAGTCTCTCGCATAATCAGTATTTTTTTGTTTTGTGTATAATCTCTTTAACATTCTCTTAACGTGTTTCCTATCCCTATTCTTTACATGTTTAATAAGAAAGGGTTTTGATTTCCATGTGGTCAAGGATGAGATTCTTTATTTTGATATGTTTCCTGAGCAAAGGTTGGAAAATTCACAATCTTAAATGAATGCCTGAATTTTGTTGATACATCACATTTTAGAATGCTTCTATTGTATGGGATAGATTTAAGCACATCTGTTTGTTTTTCGCTTTAATTGAGGTATTCTGCTATTTCATTAAAGTTATTGCCTTTTGTAGGTCAGAGGGTCAATCCCATTACTGTGGAATCAGATTGTTGATTTGACATATAAGCCCAAGTTTGAGATAGTGAGAATTATAGAAGCAGTTGAGTAGCAATCTCTGCCTTTTTTAGTATCTCGATTCTTTAACTCACTTAATGTGCCTTTCACTCTTAATGGCTTTGTTGTGCAACATTCTGCAGCCTAGAGTTGTTGAGCGACATTACCTGGATCTGAGAAAAAAGTACGGAAATGTTCTATCAATTGATCTCGTCAATAAGGTATAATATTTCAACTCATTCTTGTTTTCCCAGACTAGTTGATCTGTTAGAAAACGTGCTTGATTCTTCTTTTTGTGTGTGTGAGTAATGATACCTCGGAGGCAGTCTCATCTTTGATCTTTTTATGTGATATGTATGAAAAACATACTATGTATATTTGCACTCGATATCTAGACAATTTTATTTGTTCGTCCTTGACTTTTTTCTCCAAAACTCTGTATCAGCATGGAGGAGAAGGATGCCTAAGTGAAAAGTTCGCAAATGCAATGCAGCATGTTGCTGGTGATGATGTGAGGTAGGTTTCAAAGTTTCTTTCTTGTGGTAAATCATATGAATTATAAGTACTACACTTCATTCTAATATCTTATGACTTCTGCAGATACTTGCACTTTGATTTTCACCACATATGTGGGCATGTTCATTTTGAGCGTCTTTCTATCCTCTATGATCAAATTGAGGATTTCTTCATTAAAAATGGGTATGTCCTCTTCCAAGTCTAGAGCTATACACACAAACATTCACACATTTATACTGTCTTGTATAGAGTTCAGTTTTCTCTACCCCCTCACTAGTCGCGAGTAATGTGACATGAAAATATGCTCCTAATCTGAATCTGAATCTGAATCTCATCTACCTGGAGAGGGATGATAGTTGGCCAGTGGGCCAAATTTGGTGTGTAAATCGCAGAGGGCATGGTGGGTTAATTGTAAAGAATTTTAACCATTCTTTTTGTTCTTTGTTCTTTCTAGGAGGACAAATAAACCAGTTAAACCTGTCCTGAATTTTTGTAACCAAGAACTAGTCAAGGAATCGAACCTAAGCAGCATGTTGTGCACTTGAATCTACTTGGACGGCATATCGACGACTATTACGTTAATACTAAATAGGAAATATTCTGTCATAGAAGGAACTATTAGAAACAAATAAGTGAAACGAGAATGTGTATTTTCATGTTATACATCTCCAAAGTAAAACATTATGCCAAAACACATGTATCGCACGCAGAGGAAGCAACACTAGCTGCAGGGAGAGAGATCTTTTTCTTATTTGGTCTGAAAATTGGGGCGAAACTGAAAAACTAAATCAAATAGCAGACTGAGTCGGGATATATATATATATATATATATAGAGAGAGAGAGAGAGAGAGAGAGAGAAGATAGCGGAAAATAGTGAGCACGTGCATGTCCCAGGGTGGCATTGGGAACGACAAGGGAGCATCTATATGGACCAAATGACAATTAATTGCATTGTGTGATTTTAAGAGGCTCTAAATTTCAACCATCATAAAGTTATTCTTTGTCTTTAGTGTTTTGTTAAGCATGGAGGAATAGAAATGCATCCGCTACCATTTCTGTTTCTTGTAGTATCTAATTGTTGTTTCACCTGACCTTGATCGTTAAATTTGGATTTCTTATTTTTATGGTATAGGTACCTTCTATTAAATGAGAAAGGTGAGAAAGTTGAGCTGCAATGTGGAGTTTTGAGGACCAACTGTATTGACTGCTTAGACCGTACAAATGTAACTCAGGTACCTTCCCTCCTGTGGAAACATTACTATGATTGGTACCTAGTGTGGCTGCAAAAAAATAATAATATAAAAGACGAGTTTCATTTTCTTGGTTCAGAGAGGAAGATACTGACGTCACAACTGCTTGTGCATATTTTCCAATTAACTCTGAGAACTGTGCGATTGTGGAAGGATACCTAATGGTCACTTAGCTTTCTGTGCTTACACTTTAGGTGCCTATTTGGAGCTCCTTCACTAGCTTCAAGATATTCAGTTAACTAGAGCTGATTTGCAAGTTCATAATCTGTACTGCCTTTCTGGTTCTAGGTAGGCTTCTAGAGAACGTTCCGACTGGGAGTGAATGTTATTTCCTAAAACTAGAAAGTTGGAAGATTCACACTGGCTTGATATTTGGCACCGTTATCTTTAACTATTCATTTGTTGGTCGTGGGAACTGGGAGCAGGACAGGAAGGGTTGATATGTTTGCCTTGGGACTTGAATTACTAGAGGAGCTTGTATCAACTAACACATTTGGATCCAATTTTTTTCAACTTCTCGTCACACTTTACTGATGTTCTAATTGATGATGTTTGTTTGCAGAGCATGCTAGGTCGGAAAATGCTTGAATTCCAACTGAGAAGGCTTGCTACTTTCGATGCTGAAGAAACTATTAGCTCACATCCCAACCTTGACGAAAGCTTCAAACTCTGTGAGAATATATACGTGTTAAAGCTTCTATGCTGGATAGATATTAAGCTTCTTTACCTTGACCCGTTTATTCATTTACCTTCAAAAACTATTTGCAGTGTGGGCCAACCATGGGGATGATATAAGCATCCAGTATTCTGGTACTCCAGCTTTAAAGGGAGATTTTGTCAGGTAACAACTTTCTTGTTCTGCTCAAATAGAAAGATGGTATGTATATAAAGGGTTGAAATTCTTTTCATATATCCACTAACTTAACATTTTGGTAACATTTTCTACGGAGCATGAGTTACTTGGAACTGTCAGAACGGGTTAGGATATTAGTATATTAATACATAATTCAGATGTGAAAAGCTAGTCTATATTTCATTTCCGGACATGCAAAAATGTGTAAATATTTTCATATACAGAGCATATTTATTGGAGAGTGTATTAATATAAATACAGATGTCAATAGGATTCGGACCCTGACGAAGTTCCTAAATCAATAAAAATTATAGAACCATCATTGACATTGGTACTAGCTTTTGGCCAATTGCATTCATATCAAGAGCAAGAATCCGGGATTGGATCGTTAAATGCCAACTGCACAATTCAATGGATAGTTTATCTCGAGATTGTGATGGATATAGCATATATGACTTTATAAGTTATAGTCAACAAATTAAAACTCGTTTTTCAACAGATTTTTTTCAAGTTATATGGCTTCTGGAAAACAGTATCCATGCCCAATTAGGTTTATTATTTTATAATCAATAATATGATTAAAACTTCTGTTCGTCCCGGGAAATATCTCAGTTTTGAGATTAAACAATTTAAAACATGTTTTGCATGATTTTCTGGAGCACTAAGCTCCGGGAATTAGCTTTTATATGTGCACCTAGTTTTGTTCAGTACTCTTTAAACCTTGATAATATGATCTCAAGCAGATGTGGATCCAGTCTTTAAACTCTAGGGGTTAAATCTTAAAATTCTTAGCATTGAACCCATTATATTTTTAAAATTATGGGTCCATATCTACTATTTATTACTCCCTCCGTCCCAAAAAGATTGTCTAACTTTCCGTATTAGTTTGTCGCAAAAAGATTGACACATTTCTATATTTAGAAACAATTTAACTTTATGAGATGATTTACAGCCACACAAATATATAAGGCTTGTTTTGGACTACACATTTCAAAAGTCTTCTTTATTTATTAAACTTTGTGCCAAGTCAAACTAAGACAATCTTTTTGGGATGGAGGGAGTTCAATTTTTGTAATTTTCACACATAAATTTATGCTCCGCGTTGAAAGTTAGGGGTTCAAGGCTAGATACGCCTCTGATCTCAATGTTTTTGTTTCACCGATCATTGTCACGACTAAAATATACATTGTTGTTTGATATGCAGATATGGTCACAGAACAGCCCAGGGGATTCTCGCTGATGGATGTAATGCCCTAACGCGATACTACTTGAACAACTTTATTGATGGTACAAAACAGGTAATGATGCTTCTTACCAGCAATTAGTTGTTACTCAGGTTTGTACCTTTCATCAAGTTGGTAGCCTTATTATCTGCTGTCACTTGCAACTTGGTTTCATACTAATCTGCCAGTTAATTTTGAAAGCATTCTTTAAGTGGTACTATACTTCACGTGTACGAGTCCATCTGCAAAGTATTAACTGAACCTAGTAACATGATTAATCTCTCAGCTGACACAGGTGATCATTTGCAATTTGCTGCCATATTATTGGATTAGTTTCTTATTGACTACTTGGAGATGTTCTGATTCAGAATGTTCAATCTGTTAAGTGTACCAGTATCTAGTTGGAGTTGGCTGCAACGATTTTGAGCTTCTCTATTCCCATTTGGACACAGAATTCTTATTTCCTTCTTTTTATATCATGAAGGATGCAGTTGATTTATTGCAAGGGCACCATATACTGTCCGTCTCTCGAGATATGAAACCGTCATCCCAAAAAGGAGGCATTGAGACTAGAGCCGTGAGTCTTATTACTTATTCTGCTGTAATCATGCTTAAATCCTCCTATTTATCAGATTCCTTTGATTAGACCATATTGGCATAGAAAAATGTTGACTTCGTCAGTGTCTTAGCAAGGTTTCTATAAAGTAGTTTAGGTGAAGTTCATATTTCCTGTTTTTAAGTATCATCCTCTTTATGCTTGGTTTATATCCTCAGTACGTAAGGCCTGTCAAAGAATTTAGTTCATTTTAAGTTGGACACTCAGGAGACAGTGTTTAAGAATTATGTCGTAACCAAGGCCCCTCAAGTACAATGAGTTGAACCCTTCCCGATGTTGTCTACCAAGCCAGTTGTGAGCTCTGCTATCAACACAAATTAGATAGAAATGCAACTTCTTTGAGCACTCTCAGCTAGAATTTACCAGTATTTAGACAGCAAGGATATGAACCAATACTCTTAGTTACATCTACAAATTTGTTTTGACTTAAGACCAAAGTGTTCACTAACCACTGTTCAATCTATTAACTATTGACTCGTCAGTCTTATTCTTTTTTTTTTTTTGTAACTTCAAAGGATTGACAAGTTTATCACTTTACGTATACATTGTTACTGACTCTGGCCCAAAGCATATGTATAGTATATTTCCATTTCTTTAAAAACAGTTGCTATGAATATTAACTTTCAATACCGTCTGTTGTAATTAATGTCTAAACTTGCCTAACAAGTATCTTATGTGATTACAGTCGTTTCCTCTAGCATTGGCACTGATATTGACTGGGTTGCTCTTTGCTATGTTGTCCCTAAGGAAAGGTGAGTTGTCATAATTTGAATGTTTTTCTATTGTGCTCTTAAATCATTATCTTTGACGTTCTACTCAAGAATCTAAATCCTTTTAATTCCTTTATTGAAAAAAAAACGAATGAGGCACTAATGGGCTAATAATTCTCGATCATATTTTAGTATTCTGGTCAGTTATCTTTAATTCAACTTCATCACAATAAGGATTGAAGAATAACTGAGCTGCACCAGGAGTATGTTGCATTATCAAAAACAATTTAAGATGAGGAATAATTTATTGCCCTCTAATTTGCACTGTCTTGATCCTTTCTGTCTTTGCTCTACGAGTATATGTTAAATTCTGGAGGATGGAAAATCTAGTCTTTCCTCTTTGCTTATTATGTTGATATGACACTACCTGTTTCACGATCTTTATGTCTCTTGATGCTCTTAAACCTTACACGTGTTTCCTGTTTTGTACTTCCCTGTTTATAGTTCGACATAATCTCCAGAATCTGCTATATGCAATGGTTTGGGCAAGCATAAGTTTGGGCATAGCTGCATTTGTGAGAGCCAATGGTCGAATGTTCTGTAACAGGCCTAGCCTGCACCAAACAAGGCGTTAATTCTGGGTTACGAATGCTTGGTAGAAGCTATGTTTTCTACAATTGCCAGATTTTTCATATGCTTTGTAAAATTTTGGTTATTGTGTGCTCTTTTCAGGTCTTTGACAACTTTCTTTTTTATCATTCATTTGAAAGGCCTACTTACATGATTTTCTGTATATTGAAATGGTTATTAGTTGATATTTATAGGAATTGAATCTTGGCTTCGGCATGATATGGTAACCCTTTACTATCTACTCTCTAACTTGTCTGATCTCTTTCTCTGTCCTTTATGATCCT
Source organism: Anisodus tanguticus (assembly GCA_034509755.1). Classification (NCBI taxonomy): domain Eukaryota; kingdom Viridiplantae; phylum Streptophyta; class Magnoliopsida; order Solanales; family Solanaceae; genus Anisodus; species Anisodus tanguticus. The sequence continues at coordinate 15,094,836 of CM067544.1, forward strand.
TTCTCCTTGATCCACTATGTCACCTCCCAAGGGAGAGCAAAGGTTGGTGGTTGCTGCTAGTTGACGAAATGTTATGTCATGTAGCCATCCTACGGGATTTTCTGAGGTTGAAAAGAAATGTGTTTGATTTCCTCTTTCACGTACTCTCAGTGACTGGCAACTGTCACTAGGCTTCTCAAGAAGAAAGGAACAACACAATCAACCCAAGTCTTTAGTTGGCCAATTAGCATATGCATCAATGATAATGGGTAAAAAAACGGATCAATTACACGACCCGTTGATATTTAACACAGATAAAAAATGGGTTAACCCGACTGATCCATATTATCTAAAGTTACTTTAAAATATTAGTTTCATGTAGTAACTAATATTGAGAAAATTAATTTACCTTCTTGTCCACAAATCCAATCCCTAGTACATAGTTGCACCTCAACATTTGCGGGAAGAATAGAACTTCGAAGTTTTCCAATGACACGACCTCCAAGAAAATATTTTTTGAGAAATCCCACCCAAGTCCCATTGCACCCACCCTCCACCACCCACCCCCACCCCACCCACTCCCCACCCAAGCACCACCTTCGAATGCACTTCATCTTTACTCATCCCTATCCCACACCACCACTCACCTCAACCTCACCTCACCCCACATCACCACCCACTCAACCCCTCCCCCTCCTTCCCAAATTTTTTACTTCATATATTTTAGTTTACTTTTATAAAAAAATTCTTACCCCAATTCCACCCCCTTGCCCCCCCAAACCACAACCCACACCAAATTTAACCACACAAATTTCCCATTCTTTATAAGTTTTTATAAAAGTAAAATAAAATATATAAAGTAAAAAATTCGGGAGGAGTAGACATGCGTGGGATGGGAGGGGGTGGATAGTGTAGAAAACCAAAATAATTTTTTTTAAGAAAAATTAAATTTTTGGTCGGGGTGTTGGGGTCGGGGTGGGGTGGGGGGAGGGAGGTGTAAAAATTAAATAAAAAATTTAAAACTTTAAAAAAAAAAAAAAAATTGGAGGGTGGTGGAGTGTGGGTGGGGGTGAGAATAAAAAAAAACTTTTTTTGGAGGAGGAGAGGGGAGGGGTGAGTTGGATGGTGTGGTTCGAGGGTGGTTGGTGAAATGCCACTTGTGAGACTTATTTTCTCTAATGTTATTAAGAAAGTCATTTTTTCTTATTTTACGGAACTTGTTTTACTAAAGTTGTGGGTATTATTCATTTTACCAATTAAGTTGTCCATATTTTAAGTGAATGATATAAATTGACCCATACTGAAATTGGATATTCAACCCATTTTAAATAGGTTAGGTCGGACGAATATGCATATTATTTACCCATTTTAGAAAGTGTACTTTATTACTACTTTATTCTTTAATTTCTATTTTTGGTTCTCAAAAACATGTTTTAAAAATCTTATGCGATTATTCAAAAAATTTGTACTCAATTACTCGGGATAAAAAGGGGAAATGGTCAAATTTGCCCTCCAACTATGCTTTATAGTTTAACATTGCCCTCCGTCAAACTTTGGGAGCAAATTTACCCTTCCCGTTAGCAAACTTATTAAATTTGCCCTCAGCCGGATGGATTTCTGACTTGGACTTCGCGTCGGATCCACATAGATGCCACGTTGGCTCACCCAATTCTTTTAACCTGTACCTCGTAATCCGTACCCGTTACCCCATCCTTCAAATAGTTTCAACCTGTTACCCTCACTGTTGCTTCTTCCCTAGCGGACCTCTGCCGTCTCCGGCGAGCTCCGACGAGTTCCCATATCGGAGCTCTGACGAACTCCACCATTGTACAACTAATTCACCACAAACTCCGTTTTCTGCCAGTTGTCGCCGTCGGATTTCACCACCGAATGGCCGGTAATGACGACCACTAACCACAACTACTCCATATCCACACCAATACGAAACCACCAACCAAACTCCCTTCTTCCTTTCCCCATCTTTTCGTCGTTGCCGGAACAAACCAACAACAATCAAATAGCCCCTCCTCTCTGCCGTTCGCCACCACTTCTCTACCACATTCTCCAGTGAAAATTGCAGTATCATGACTAATACTGTCTCTTTGAAGAAAAATCTCTTTCAACACTCTCTTTTGAACCCTCCCCCAAAAGGGTCACTCTCAATTCACCACCACCCTCCCCGCCATTTCCACCACCGAGGATGGTCCTTCCATTTCACAAATCAATTCATCATTACCTGCTTTTTCACCCTTGTCCAAAAGGGTGTATAAAAATCACCTTTTTCTACCAACACCAACGCCGCTGCCATTGCTGCTAATACCACGGGGACACCACCGCTCCCATTTTCAAGATTCACAAAAATGCAGCCCAATAATAACAAAACTCTTTGTCGACTCTCTCAGAACCACCGGTCTTCAATTCTTTTTCCGACTTTTGTCGTTACATGAATTCCCAGTCACCGGAAAATGGCAAGAACAATTCAATCTCTATAAAATTACCTCTTCGTAGATCAATTTTTGATCCCTCTGCTGCTGATATTATTCTCCCTCTAGCACCTGAAGCTGCTACTCCGACATTGGCTTCAGAAACTACAAAAAGAAAGGTGAAATGAATGCAATTAGTGTTCAGTTTTAGTATTTACTATACTTACTTATCTTTTGTGCTTGGTGAAATTCCTATTCCTACCCACGTCTATGTGGATCTGGCGTGGAGTCCAATTCAGAAATCCATCCGGCTGAGGGAAAATTTAATAAGTTTGCTAACAAGAAGGGTAAATTTGATCCCAAAGTTTGATGGAGGGCAATGTTAAACTATAAAGTATAGTTGGAGGACAAATTTGACCATTTTCCCTTTGAAAATTAGTTATCTTAAAAGAAGAGAACATAAGACTTTTTTTGCGATACAGCCAGAAGCGGATGCAACGTTAAGTGATGAACCCGTGGAACATACATTTATTTATGTGTAAAAATCTATTAAAATTTCAATAAACAATGTGTGTATATATGAATCTATAACGTTAAAATATAGTGAGTTTAATGCTAAGAACTTTATGTTGGAATATATAACCCTTAATATTATCATAGGGCACAAAGAGGATGGAGGACGGGAGGAGGTTGATAGAGATTAAGCTCACTCTTACATATTACTCCCTCCGTCCACTTTTACTTGTCCACTTTACTAAACATAGATGTTCACTTTTTCTTGTCCGGTTTAAAAAATTAAGAGATAATTTCCATTTTATACCTATCTATCCTTATTAGGGGTACACCTATTTTAGCACCATTTTATACTATTCATTTTCCAACATTTAGATGACTTGTAATAATTGGGGGTAACAACATCAACAATAACATACCCAGTGAAATCCCACAATGTGGGGTCTGGAAGGTTAGAGTGTACACAGATCTTACTTGTAATAATTAAGGGTAATATAGTAAAATTATCATTTTGTTTATTGCTTCTTAAGGGGTGTGTCAGGTTGAACATGGACAGAGGGAGTAACACTACAAGGGGTTTATATAGGTGCTAAAATTAAAATTCTAGAATAAAATTACTGAATAGTTTCATACACATGCTATGAACTTGCCCATATTGAAATCATCAAATCCATGCACCTAGATTTCCTAATAGGCATATGGATAACAAAAACATACGAACGACATTTAAAAATTTGAAGTTTAGGTTGAACTATAGAGCTTAAATCGGCTCCTGATTTTCTTTTGTCATCTCTACACTAGGAGCCTGGTCCAAATGTATAGATAACAACGTGAAAACAGTCAAGTTAACCTACTGGAACATTGAGCAGAAAGTACCATGGGGCAATCATATACAGATGATCTTGATAAGCATGTTTTATAATGAAGGTAATATAGTAGGCAGCTAGGTAAACTACATAAAAGACTAAACAGAGCAATAGTAGTAATGATTATACAACTGCTTCTTTCTCTTCTGCAAATGAGGATACTGTCTCTGGTAGTTCAAGACTGCCCATATCAAGTGTCTTAAACCAATATCAGGAAACAATACCCTTGGTGAATACAGCACACAGTTTGTAGTCTGCCAAAGAAGGAAATTGCTAAGGCGAGTTTCGCCTGAAGTTCGAATCAAAATATCAGGATCAGGTGCCAACCCCATGTACATATGCCTCCCTATATCTACCTGCTTTATTGAAAAAGAATAATCCCTTAATTATTTTCATTAATGAAGAGATATATATATACATGATATACAATATCTAAATATAGAAAATAAATCTACCTTTTTCTAATACAAGACTAATACATATTCCTAATATAATACTAATATCATAATTACAATTGTACAAGAATTCTACAAAATATGGTAAGTAACCAAATATGTTTCGGCCACTTGGTATACACGGTTTGTATCGTGTATACTCCCTTTCTATCACACCCCCGCAGTCATAGCGGGCGGTTATCGTACGCTGAGATTGTACCTAAAATCTTCAAACAGAACCAAGGGAAGACCCTTAGTAAAGATGTCAGCAATTTGGTACCTTGAAGGGACATGCAAGACACGTACTTGTCCACGAGCTACCTTTTCGCGAACAAAGTGAATATCCATCTCGATATGTTTAGTGCGCTGATGTTGGACCGGATTCCCAGAGAGATAGACTGCACTAACATTATCACAGTAGACCAAGTTAGCTTTCTGAATAGGAAAGTGAAGCTCTAATAAAATATTACGCAACCAACATGACTCAGACACCACATTGGCTACTCCTCGATACTCGATATCCGCACTGGATCGCGATAAAGTAGCCTGGCGTTTTTCCAACCAAGGGACCAAGTTATCACCAAGAAACATACAATAACCAAATGTCAAACGTCAGGTATCTGGACATCCACCCCAATCAACATCTATATAAGACACGAGAGTAGAGACGGAGGATGGATATAAATGCAATTCATAATCAGATGTGCCATGTATGTATCGTATAATGCGTATGAGCTCATGCATGTGCTCAATCCGCGGATCATGCATAAGTAAACACACCTGCTACACTGCATAAGTAATATTGGGTCTCGTGAAAGTAAGACACTGAAGAGCCCCTGCAAAACTACGATAGTGGGTGGGATCCTCATATGGTGTGCTAGAAGTAGCACTCAGCTTCGGTTTGGTATCAACCGGAGTAGAAGAGGACTTACAAGACGACATGCCAGCTCTCTCAATAATCTCAACCGCATACTTTTTTTGTAATAAAAATAGACCATCTGCATGACGAGTGACAAATAACTCAAGGGCCTTAAGTCTTTCATAGCAAATTCTGAGCTAAAAAGGGACATGCTAGACTTGCGCAGATCATCATGTCTGTACGCCATTATAAGCCTCGGATAGGCGCACCAACGTTCTTGAGTTGATCCGTCAATTCCTTCAGCCTTTTACAATAGGCTGAGTCATTCGGAATATCCTTCATATTGACATAAGAAAATTCCTGCTCAAGAGTGACGGCACAAATTTTTTTGTTATCTTGGACTATATCACGCACCCTATTCCAAGTTTCCATCGATGTGGCGTCGGGTTCAATAATCGTCTGCAGAAGGTCCGTAGAGATAGTGGAATAAATCCACTAGAGTACGGTATCATCAAGTGTTGTCTATAACGAAGGGTCATCAACGGCAGTAGGCACATTCTCCTTGCCTGTTTTCGAAGAGATGATGTGATGAAGAACTTGATGCGAGCGTGCGTGAACTTTAAATAATTTTTCCCATGTCGCGTATTGAACGTTTTTCATCTCAAGAACAATAGGGATGTGGTTCTTGATGTTGGAGACTGTAAGGGCAGGATGAAACGTGTTCTTTTTAGTAGACATAACGAAAGAACGAGAGGAGAATTAGGGATTTTGAAGAAAATTTGGGAGACGGAAAAGAATACTCAGTTGGCGCCGAGAGTGAGGTTTCCGAGGATAGGAGGGTTGCGGAAGTTTAACGTGGAGAAGGGAAAATTGCCCTAGACTTCTGATACCATGAAAAAGAATAATCTCTTGATTATTTTCATTAATGAAGATAATATATATATATATATACACGATATACAATATCTGAATATGGAAAATAAATATACCTTTTCCTAATACAAGACTAATAATATTCCTAATATAATACTAATACCATAATTACAATTGTACAAGAATTCTACAAAATATGGTAATTAACCAAATATGTTTCGACCACTTAGTATACACTGTTTGTACCTGTAAACGTGTAAATATAGGAAACAATATACTCCCTACCCATAATTAGAATATTTCCATATATTGTGTAAATATAATTATGGTAAGACTAGGATTCCTCTTTTGTATAGGCTTAGGATTCCTATTGTATAAGGGATGAATATTGTACTCTATATATACCTTGATATTAATGAAAGACTCTCCAAGGGAGATTAATATCATCTAACATGGTATCAAGAGCCAAATAAACAAAACCCTAAAAACCTTTCTCTTCCACAGCCGCCGGCTGCCTCTCCTACGCCGCGCCCTCCCGGATTTTCTTCTTGCTTTTCGGGTTTTGTTCTTCCTTTCTTCTCTTCTCTAAATGGCTATCCCTGATTCTTCCACACTTTCTGATGCCTTTACCTCCACAAATCCCACCACAAAGTCATCACCCCCGTTTCATCCCGCCCTTACTATTTCCAACATCAAGAACCATATTCCCATTATTCTTGATCAAGAAAACAACCAGATATTCTCCCTGGGTTGAACTTTTTCGCAATCATGCATGTCTCTATAACGTGCTTGACCATATTGATGACAATATTTCGCGCCCTACGGAGGTTGATGATTCTATCTGGCATCGTCTAGACGCCGGTGTCAAACAATGGATATATGGTAGTATCTCTCAGGATTTTCTCCTTACTATCATGAAATCTGACTCCACAGCCCTTGACTTGTGGAATCGTTTGGAGGAAATTTTTTAGGACAACAAGCACACTCGTGCCGTGTATTTGGAAGAACAGTTCAACAAAACACGTTTTGAAAACTTCTCCACTGTCTCTGAGTACTGCAAGCAACTTAAACTTCTAGCGGATCAACTCTCCAACATCGGCACGCCTGTCACTGACGATAAAATGGTGCTACAAATGATTTATGGCCTTACTAAGGGCGAATATGATACTTTGGCCACCATAATTCAACAGGAAGATCCGCTACCGAGTTTTAACAAAGCTCGCTCACAATTGTTGCTCGAAGAAACCCGTCATGCTAAGCAGGATGAGCACGCCCAGCAGGTGTTAGTTGTCGACACACAACCCCAAGATCAGACGCCACCAGACAACTCCCAACAAGCGGCGGGCCGCGGCGGCAAGGGTGGAAAAGTCGCGGCGGTAGAGGAGGTCGTGGTCGTGGCAAGGGTCGCGGTCAACGTAACCAACAACAAGAATAACGGCAATGACAGAGATCGCGGAGAACAATCGGGCCGCGGCAACTCGGCGCTTGTCTAGGCGCGCGCGCCCCGATCACGAGTCGCGGCGCCAAGTCCATTCCGGTACCGGTAGCCATACAATCCGTATTCTTACCCCGCTTGTTAGGCCCCGCTCCACCCCCACAAAGAAGCCCACTTCATGCAAGGTCGGTCCCGCAGCCCTCCTCCGCATGACACCCACCGAGTTGGGTCGGGCGTTCAAGACCCTCTCTATGCAACACTCGACAATACTTGGTACATGGACTCGGGCGCCACATCTCACGTCACCCGGTCGCAGTACTATTCCTAAACCGTTTAGTTTAAAGCATCCTCAATATGTTACGGTTGGTAGTGGACAACGCATTCCGGTTAAGGGTTATGGTACCTCATACACACAACCTCCTCATCCACACTTCTCCCTAAAAAAACACCCTATATGCCCCACACATGATTAAGAACCTCATATCTGTCCGCCAGTTTACTCGTAATAATTCTGTCTCTGTGGATTTTGACCCTTTTGGTTTTACTGTGAAGGATCTTCATACGGGGACACCTCTTACAAGATGCAATAGCACGGGGGATCTCTATCCATTCACTTCCACCTCCGCTGCCAAATCTTGCTCTCCCGTCACTCTAGCAGTTTGTTTTTCTTCAACTTGGCATAATAGGCTTGGTCATCCAGGAGTCCCAGTTTTTAATTTTCTTAGAGGCAACAATTTCATTGCTTGTAATGGGAAACTTGCCCAAAATTGTGTTTCTTGCTCTTTAAGCAAACATATTCGTCTTCCGTTCAAATCATCTACTAGTGTTACATTTGCTCCTTTTGATATCATACATGCCGATTTATGGACATCTCATATCTCTAGTTCTCTCGGACATAAATACTATCTTGTGTTGCTTGATGATTTTTCACACTACGTTTGGTTATACCCTCTTAAATTTAAATCGGAAGTGTTTGTCAAATTTCTTGAGTTTCGCAAGTTCATTCAAACACAATTTGGAAAAGGCATAAAATCATTTCAGTGCGATAATGGTCATGAATTCAATAACTCTATGTTTCACCGCTTTTTTACCAATAATGGCATGGTCTTTCGCTTCTCCTGCCCTCACACCTCACCACAAAATGGTAAAGCTGAAAGAATCATCCGCACCATTAACAATATGATTCACACCCTATTGATTCATGCCTCCCTCCCTCCACCCTTCTGGGTCTATGCTGCTAAAATGTCAGAATACACTCTAAATATTCTCCCTACTAGCACTCTTCACAATATGACCCCTACCGAAATCCTCTACCATAGAATCCCCTCTTATGATCATCTACGGATTTTTGGTTGTCTGTGTTATCCCAACCTTAGCTCCACCGCCCCTCACAAGCTCGCTCCTAGGTCCACTCCATGTGTCTTTCTAGGATTCCTGCCGAACCATAGGGGCTATCTATGCTATGACTTGTCGACTCGTCAGATCCACATATCTCGTCACGTCACATTCGACGAGACCACATTCCCGTTTTTAAATCTTCCAAAATTTCAAAAATAGGACTACTCATTTCTTGACGAGTCTGCCATCTCTCCCCTCATAATCGAACAACTCACATCCTCTGTTCCGTCGTCAGAGCCGCGGCCTCGAGGGGAGGCGCCGCGCACGCGCGCCCCGATTTCCGAGAGCAATCTTTTAAAACACTGTCGACAGCGCCGCAGCCCTATGCTGAGGCGCCGCGGCGCCCAAACTTCAGAGAAGCCTGTCAACCTTCTAGCGCCGCGACTCTCGATCCCGGAGCCACGGCGCCTCCGACGGCTTCGCCCCCACCTTCTCCTTATCCGACTTTACCCCCCATCTCAGACACCACTCTGCCACCCACTGTCCCTACCCATCCAATGGAAACTCGTTCAAAGCATGGAATCTTCAAACCCAAAGTCCATTTCAACTTGTCTGCCCAAACCATCTCTCCACTTCCAAAGAACCTAAAATTGGCCAAACAAGACCCTAATTGGAATGCGGCTATGCGTGAGGAATTCAATGCTTTAACTAAACAGCATACGTGGGATCTAGTACCTAGACCTGAGGGGATGAATGTCATTCGTTGTATGTGGCTATTTCATCACAAGTTTAGAGACAATGGGGATCTTGAGCGGTATAAGGCCCGTCTTGTGGCTAATGGCACAAATCAGCAGGAAGGCATTGATTGTGGTGAGACCTTCAGCCCGGTTGTCAAACCGGCTACCATCCGCACAGTTTTAAGCATTGCCATAGGCAAACACTGGCCGATCCATCAGCTTGATGTGAAGAATGCATTCTTACATGGGGATCTGAGAGAGATAGTCTACATGCATCAGCCACTAGGGTTCACCCATCCAGCAGTTCCTCACTATGTGTGCCATCTCCGTAATTCACTATATGGCCTGAAGCAGGCCCCCGTGCATGGTATGATCGCTTTGCCATGTATATCTTGTAGATTGGATTTGTATGCAGCAAGAGTGATACATCACTTTTCATTTTTCATCGAGGTAGTAGCACTGCTTACTTATTACTTTACGTGGATGATATTGTTCTTACTGCCTCCTCCGACGGATTAAAAATGAGATTATTGTCTTACTCAAGTCCGAATTTGCAATGACTGATTTGGGGAAGCTGAGTTACTTTTTGGGGATATCAGTGACCAGGTCTGCCAATCATATGTTCTTATGTCAGCGTAAGTATGCAGAAGAGATTGTGTACAGGGCTAAGATGGCGAACTGCAAAGAGGTGCCTACTCCAGTTGATTCCAAATCTAAGCTCAATGCTATGGATGGTGCTCCGCCTCTCGATCCTACTCGTATAGGAGCCTTGCGGTGCACTTCGCATCTCACATTCACCGGGCCGGACATAGCTCATGATGTTCCGCAGTGTGCTTATTCATGCATGCCCCCGGAGTCTCATTTCATCGCTCTTAAGCGTATCATTCGATACATTAAGGGCACTCTTGATTATGGTTTGCACCTATACCCCTCTCGCACCGGACGGGTTGCTTTCATATACGGATGCAGATTGGGCAAGGTGTCCGGACACGCGACGCTCCACCTCCGAATTTTGTGTTTTCTTAGGGGATAATCTGATTTCTTGGTCTGCCAAGCGACAGGCTACCCTATCTCGCTCCAGTGTCGAGGCTGAGTACAGAGGCGTTGCAAATGTAGTAGCCGAGATTTGTTGGCTCGAAATTTCTCGTTAGAACTTCGGTGTCCTTTGCGTCGGCATCTATTGTGTATTGTGATAACTTCTCTGCCATCGATCTTTCTCATAATCCGGTTCAACATCAGCGAACCAAGCATATTGAGATAGACCTACACTTCGTTCGTGAGAAAGTTGCGTTAGGCCATGTCGAGTGTTACATGTTCCATCATCCTATCGCATGCGTACATATTTACCAAAGGACTTCCTGCATGCTTATTTCTTGACTTCGAGATCCGCCTCTCGGCGTCCGCCTCCTCCCGCTCCGACTGAGGGGGTATGTAAACGTGTAAATATAGGAAACAATATACTCCCTACTCATAATTAGAATATTTCCATATATTGTGTAAATATAATTATGGTAAGACTAGGATTCCTCTTTTGTATAGGCTTAGGATTCCTATTGTATAAGGGATGAATATTGTACTATATATATACCTTGATATTAATGAAAGACTCCACAAGGGAGATTAATATCATCTAACAGTACCGTGTATACTCCCTTTCTATCATTTATGACATCATTTAGCTCCAGCATTTCTTTAGTTATTTCAACATTTTGAGCTTGGTTCGCATTAACTTCTTGGATTTCATTCCATTTCTCTTCGCAGGATTCTTGAACAGCGTGCACGATCTCATCTGTCGAAGAATATGCCAAACAGACCAGGAGAGTGCGCTTGGTGTTGTTAGCAGTGGCTTCCATCACCTCATCAGCTGCAAGTCTAACCGGTTCGCTAAGAAGCTTCAGGTTCCCAACGAAATGTACCCTCACTCCGTATCGATTGACAATGCTTTTGTGATCGAGTAGTCCTTCGATTTTCTCCAGTATTAAGTCCATCAAGTACTGAACTTCCTCTGGCCTTCTTCTGAAATTATCAATGCTGAATGCATATATTTTCATGTATTCTTACTCCCAATTCACATCAATACTTGATCAAGGACATAACAGCCAAGAATCCATCTATGTATCCTTTGCTCTCGGCCATACTATGTTTCTTGGCATACCCTCGATTACGATCCAGAGTAAAGGCGATGTGTTTTGGCATCGGACATACAGATAAAAGGCGTCCAAGAAGACTAAGTATGTAGATGAGTGAACTCCCTTTAGAATTGTGTAATTCTCCCTTGTAAATAATGATAGGATAATGTAAATATGGTAGTAAGATAACTTAGTCAACCAATTAGCTTAATTCTAGTCTAATCTTAGCCTTATTCTATCTAATCATAGTCTTAGATGATGTTTGTAATTGTGGTATAATTACCACACTTTTGGGAATGTTACAATTGAGGAAAATATTCTTTAAGTCCATCTAAGGAATCTATGTTCTCATTCCATATTCGATGTGGGACTCTTAACACCCCGCACGCCCAGATCTTGTTAACTGGAACGTGGATAATATAATTTGGGGGCCCAACATTGGTGAACAAAGAATTGAAATGGGTCTGACTCTAATACCATGTAAATAATGGATATGATAGAATAATTTGTAATTAATAGAATATTAATTATAATTATTTAGTAATAATTGAAATTGATGGTAGGATAATGTAAATAATGATAGGATAATGTAAATATGGTAGGAAGATAACTTAGTCAATCAACTAGCTTAATCCTAACCTAATTAGCCTTATCCTATCTAATCCTAGCCTTAGATGATGTTTGTAATTGTGGTATAATTACCACACTTTTGGAAATGTTACAATTGAGGAAAATATTCTTTCATGATAACAAGAGCTTAGGGAATCCTAGCCTAAAAAAATATTCTACCTCCACCGTTCGGCCCCCCTCATCTGAAACCGGCCGGTCACCATTTTTCATATTTTTTTCGTCAATAACGTCTGACTCTAAGTCCACATTTCATCCCGATCTTGTCATTTCCAATATCAAAACTCATATTTCCATCACTCTTGAGATGAAAAATATTCATTATGCAACGTGGGCATAGCTCTTTAAATCTATCGCCGCTCCCACCAGGTTATTCATCACATAATCCCACCGGAAAAAGGCAAGGAAAAGGTGTCAGGAACCGATGATGAAAAAAGAAATGTGGCTCACCCTTGATACGACGGTTCTTTCGTGGATTTATGCAACTATTTCAAGCGATTTGTTGCATACAATTATGGAACCCGATTCCACGGTGATGGAGGCTTGGAATCGCTTACGAGATATCTTCCAAGATAACAAGAATTCCCGAGCCGTCACCCTTGAGCAAGAATTTTCCACCACCGGCATGGCGGACTTTTCAAATGCATCCGCTTATTGTCAACGCCTCAAAATCTTATCGGATCAACTCAAGAATGTTGGGTCGTCGGTTACTAACAATCGATTGATTTTATAATTGATTGTCGGCCTTACCGATGTGTATAGTAGAGTGGGTATGCTCATTCGCCAAAGTAATCCTCTACCGCCATTTTACCAAGCCCGCTCTATGATTATTCTTGAAGAGGCGGTTTTCGCGAAAAAGACCGCAACCGTATCGAATTCTGCCATGGTTGCCTCCTCGTCCAATGAAGCTCTTACAAATTTTGATCATTTGCCAAGGGAAGAAATGGTGGTAAAAATCATGGTGATGGTCGCGGTGGTGGCAAGGGTGGAGGCCACCAGAATTTTGGCGGCGGCGGGACTAGCGGAAGGGGCGGCGGCCAACAACCTAATTTCGGCCAGCAGTGACAACCCCGAGCCCAGTGGGGCGTGTACCACAACAATGGGCCTGACAGTGGCCTTGGGCTGTGCCACCCTGCTCATTTCCTTCAGTAAATTGGGTTAGGCCCACCCAAGGCAACCGGCCGGCGGCCACTAGATTTTGTCCCAGCAACAACAACTGCAGTCCAGCAGCATTTCGGCCATTGTCGAACCAGTGGCTAGCCCAACCGATATTGAGTCCGCCATGCACACTCTAGGACTTAATCCGCCCGACGCAAATTGGTATATGGACACCGGAGTAACGTTTCATACGACGTCATCCCAAGGTAATCTCTCGTCCTATTTTAGTTTGAGCAAAAATAATGATATAATTATCGAAAATGGTCATTCTATTCCAATTCGTGGTTATGGTTCTACCAAATTGTCTCCACCAAACCCACCCTTAACTTTAAAGAATATCCTTTTATGCTCCACAATTGATTAAAAACTTGGTTTCGGTTAGAAAGTTTACTACTGATAATTGGGTGTCTGTTGATTTTGACCCTTTTGGATTTTCCGTGGAGGATTTTCATATGAGGATGTGTCTAATGAGATGTGATAGTCATGGAGGGCTCTATCCACTCACTACACCCAATCATCAAGCCAAGTTATCATCCACCTTTGTAGCTTTAGCGCCTTCATTGTGGCATAAACGTTTGGGTCATCCGGGAGCACCTGTTTTAGCCTCCCTTAAACAAAATAATTTTATTTCATGTACTCAAACACATAATTCAATTATGTGTCGTTCATGTCCACTTGAAAAACATGTTTAATTGCCATTTGTTTCTTCAAATTCATGCACTCTTATGCCTTTTGATATTATCCATTGTGATATTTGGACTTCTCCCATTTTTGGACTCTTCGGGCCATCAATATTATTTGCTCTTGCTAGATGATTACTCTAATTTTTTGTGGATGTTTCCGTTGTCTTAAAAGTCACAAGTTTTTCCACATTTCTCACTTTTAGAGCATTCATCCGAAATCAATTTGAACGGGATATTTAAAATATTCAATGTGATAATGGTAGGGAGTTTGATTATGGGTCTTTTTGCAATGCAAATGGTTTAATTTTTTGTCTTTCGTGTCCTCATGCCTTCTCTAAAAATGGAAGGCAGAAAGAAAAATATGAACAATCAATAACATTATTAGAACATCTCTTGCCCATGCCTCTTTACCACCTTCCTTTTGGCATCACGCACTACAAATGACAACCTATCTACTTAACATACTTTCAAACAAACACTTGTCCTATCAAGCCCCTCTAAAAATCTTATACCTAAGGAACCCGTCTTACTCTCATCTACGGGTGTTCGGGTGCTTATTCTATCCTCTTATTCCATCCACCACAATCAATAAACTTCAACCCTGGTCTACTATTTATATTTTATTGGGATATCTTTCCAATCATCGAGGTTACAAATATTACGACCTATCCTCTAATAAAATCATTGTGAGTCGTCATGTAATCTTTGATGAAGCAAATTTTCCATTTACCGAAATGCATGGGTCCGGGCTACCTACTTACGATTTTCTAGATGATGGCATACTCCCGTAGTTGGCCTAATATTTTTTTAACCGTCCCAATCCCATTGTTTTGGCCAACCCATAAAATTTGGGAGAATTGGGCCCAAAAACAATGGCCCAGACGCAACCCAACATTGCCCAGCGGTTTGGGCCTCACTGCCTGAGCCCATCCACTTCCGGGAGATTGGGCCATTGCCTAACAGCCCAATGCCAAACAGCCCACTGCCATGCAATCCCGTTCGCCCCACTGGCGCAATTCTAATTCCGGCCCAGTGGCCAGACACTATAGTCAACACAGCATTGTCAAACCCAACACAAAATATAGCCTTCACCCGTGTTACAAAATCACCATTGCCTCGTAATCCTGTGTCTGCTCTTAATGACCCAAATTGGAAAATAGTTATGGATGATAAATTTCATGCTCTTATTGAAAATAGGACGTGGGAATTGGTCCCCCGTCCCCCTAATGCTAATGTGATTCGATCTATGTGAATTTTCAGTCACAAAGGAAAATCTGATGGTACTTTTGAGATGCATAAATCCCGTCTTGTAGGTGATGGGAAGACACAACAGGTTGGTATGGATTGCGGTAATACGTTCAGTCCAGTGGTTAAACCGGCAACTATAATAATGGTTCGTAGTTTGGCCTTTTCGAAAGCATGGCCGCATTACTAGCTAGATGTCAAAAATGTCTTCCTCCATGGAGAGCTAAATGAAACTGTATACATGTATGAGCCTTTGGGATACCGAGACTCCACTTATCCAAATCATGTGTGCTTTCTGAAAAAATATATTATATGGGCTCAAACAGGCCCCCAAGGCCTGGTACAAGAGGTTTGCGGATTATGTTTCGTATATTGGGTTTTCTAACAGCCGTTATGATCATTCTCTATTCATCCACCGTCAGCGTAATAATATTGCTTACCTTCTTTTATATGTGGATGATATTATATTGACTTCATCATCCGATGCTCTTCGCAAGTCCATCATGTCACTGCTGGGCTCTGAGTTTGCTATGAAAGATCTAGGCCACTAAGTTACTTCTTATGGATAGCTATGAACACATCATGCATGTTGACACCCAATTTTGTCCCTCTTTTTCGATTATTTGTTTGCGTTTAAATTATTTTGACACCTCAAAATAATTTTTATATATATATATATATATGAATAAGTCTTTTAATATCATCGTTTATTCTCAATATCATTATTTATTATCATTATTATTATTATTCACATTATTTCTACTACCATTTGTCTTTTAATATCCTAATCATAGTTTTATCCTAATATTCTACGTTATTTTATTTTCGCAAAATGACATCGCGTTTCTATTTTAAATCAAGCATTAAGCATTTCACAAATATTATATTTTTATTATTATCACATCGTTATTTTTATCTTTATAATTTACAATTTTTGCAAATCATCTTTTAAAATTAAACCCTTTTTATATTTTAAACCACAACCCATTTTTTCCTTAAGCCGAAAACATTTTACCCAACCCACAAAAAGCCCAATCCGCAACCCCCTTTACCAGGCCCAACCGGCCACCCATCGACCCAACCCAACCTTTTCGCCCATATCCCCCTAAACCCAAAAACAAAACTCTCTTCTCTCACCCATACCCCATACCCGTCGCCAATCCACACCCGCAGCCCCAAATCCGCCGCACATCTCAACCACCGCAGTCCCTGACACCGCCGCAACACTGATACCACCAACCCCTCACCCGTCACTTCACACCTACCCTATCCCCTAAAAAAACCGTCTCCAAAATCATCAACTTTGCCCTTTAATTTGAAATTGGAACTCAAAGTTGAAAGGGGGTAGGGGTGAACGTTACGGGGGGAATCCATCTATAAACCCCCCCCCCTCCCCTTTTGTTCTTCACTGTGAGGGGATTTTTTTGGAGGTCCCGAAATCGAAAGAAAATCGAAAAAAGAAAGGGTCTGTTTTCCAGAGGTCCGAAATCGAAAAAAAAAAAAAGAAATCCGAAATTACTCCTTTTGTTTCATAAGTTCCAATCCGAAAATCCCCTTTTGAATACTATTTCTAATCCGAAAATTCTTTTTTTATATTAGTTTCAATCCTCAAAATCTGCTTTTGTTTATTCTTTCTGTTTCGGGTCGGGTCACATTTCGGTCGGGTCTGTTTCGGTCGGGTGGAAACCGGGTCCAAAATCAGAAAATCAGATTTCCAAAACCTGAAAAATCAGCATTCCGAAACCTAAAAAATCAGCATTCCAAAATCGACAAAAGATCAGAATTCCAAACAAGAACTTCTTCAAGCGGGTCGACGATTCGAAACGACCCTCGGTTCGCTGACCGGGGAAGGTCAGTAAGGGTTTATTCCTCTCAGTTCCTTTTTTTCTTTAATTTATGTGTAGTATCATGTAGTTTGTTGAGTATAATTTACTGTGTGTGCTGTTTTAGTATTTACTTTGTGAAATTATAATGTAGATCAGTTCGTGTTTAGTATAGTGATACATGTGATGCTCGTTTTACTTTAAAGATCATGATTTGTGGTAGTTAAGGTCTGAATATATTATTGTGGCCTGTTTTTGCGTGTCTCTATGATCAAATGAGTAGTATAATATAGGTTCAGCATTGATAATTTATCGATATGCTTGTAAATCTATGAGTATGAGTTTGGAGTAGTGAAATGTGAGAGATGGGGGAAAGTATTGTGTTGTGTGAATGTTTTCTTCTGGTTACTTGTTGATTATGCTAGGCTTAGATAATATTGAACAATGCTTTATCTTGCCAGAGTTCCTTAACTTATTCACTTCTTGTAGGGTATTAGTTGCTTATTAGATGTGATATGCTAAGCTAGTTGACTTGTCATATGCTTGATCATCAACCTGATTATATTGTGCCCTGTTTTGAGGTGTCAATCTTTACTATGCCTAATGAATAGTGTGATATGGTTTAGCTCATACATAAGAGAGACTGCTCATCTGAATGCTACCTCTAAGTGTTTATTTCTCATTTATATTATCTTATATGTCTACTGAACTGGTTACACACATGCTTTGTATATTGAATGATTGAATCAACATCTACATTAGTATGATTTACTTGTGTCATATCAAGTTGTAGCCTCTGTTACATTCACACTTAGATAATAATGAAGGGTTTCATGTAGTAAGACATGTATAGGGAATAATTTAGTATTGAAATTATCTAACTATAAATGGAGAAATCTAGCAAATGGCTTGAGTAGGCCATGTTTAGGAATAAAAATGCCTTGGTCTGTTGCTAGTTATGCACACATGCTTAAATTATCTACTTAGGATTATTGTGTTTGTTTCTATAGCTGTATGAATCTGTCTATGTGAGAATGCCTAGTATTTTATATAAAACAAATTGTTAAACATGAGATATGTTGGAAATGATCCAAGATTTGTTGTGTCTCCTTGATATATGTTAAGGTGCTATAGTTGTCTTGGACTGATCCCCTCCCTTATAGTTTTCTGTGAAATCTGTAAAATATTGAGACTTCCCCCTTTTTTTTTCTTTTTTTTTTACCTTTGATTGAAAGCATGAACCCTCTGTGTTGGTTTAAGAGGGCTGTCGGCAGTTATCTCTCCATTTTTATTTTCATTCCTTGTCTTGCCAACTATTAAATTAAATTCTACTAATCTTTTTTTTTCTTTCATTTACATGAAATGCATCGGGAGCAACGAATAGACTCGTTATGAGACTCATCATGATTATCGTCAAATGAAGACCCGCATCCACGTTCATTGCATTCTCATGCCTCGGAATTTCTAAACAAATAGGGCGGGATGACATCGTCATCCACCCTAGTCACTGCTTTTTATTCTTTAATCCCGCTGTTTTATTTTTTTGTGTATTGTAATTTAATTATTTAATTTTGTGAGGTCATCGGAACACTTAGAATAATTAGGCCTTGAATTGATAGATTAATAGGGTAGTTTAAAATTGGAAGCGCGACGCTAGCTTATTTATTTTAGGCTCGTCATGCATGTTTAAACTTTCAAAACAATTTGGTCATCTTTTATTTGCATTATTAATCATACAAAATAAAGTTTTGTTTTTATCCAACTTGCGATTAAAAATGATTGTCATAAAAATTATTTCTTTGCATTACAAATAAATTGCTTTTCACCTTACTAACAATTGCCAAAAATAGGTATTTATAAATAATGTCATACAAATGCATGCTTTTATTTAAAAATCAACTTTGCATATATTTTATAAACAATGTCTTACAAATGCAAGCTTTTATCCAAAAAAAATAATTTTACATATATTTTTATAAGCAATGCCATGCATACTTTTTGGATTTTATGTTGGGAAGTTATTTCTCGCAATCACTTTTGCGAGACTCCTTAAAAGAATTCGTGGTGAAAATTTTTACGTTGTTAAAGTGCATCTTTTAATTAGTTACTTGCAACATCCTTTTAACTTTATACTTTTAAACATGCATTTTTCCCTTAGCATAATAATTAAGTTTGACCAGACAACCCTTTAGGATAATAAAACAACCCTTACCCAGAATCTCATAGATTAGCAGACCATTAATCGGAGTTTATTTTGCAGCATTTATGTTAACATCTGGGTGCCCTAATTCACCGTAGAATAATTATGTATCGACTCCTTAAGCTTTAATTAATTTAGGAATCACCAATATGTCGCGATCGTGTTGGATCCCCTTCCTCGCGGAACGGGGAGGTTAAAAACGGGTGCGACAACATGGCGACTCTGCTAGGGAGCTTTCAAGTTCTTAACCATAGCCAAACCTAGGTTAATTATTATTGCGCTTCATTTGCTCCTTATTTGATCAAGTGTTTTAAATTGTTTCCTTTATGAAAATTATGTATGTATAACTGCTTTAATTGCTACTTTCTTTTACTGCTTTTTTAAAATTGTCATTCCGCTCATATTTTCTCCACTTCGGAAAATTAAAAACGGGTGCGACAATGCATGTGGTTTATTTTTATCCCAAAAGAAGTATGCAACATAGATTATTAAACATGCTGGCATGTCATCTTGTAAGCAATCTGTAACTCCGGTAGATATTAAACCCAAGTTGAGTGCTTCCTCTGGCAAGTTATATGCCAATCCGACACATTACCGCGGCCTTGCAGGGGCCCTACAATAACTCACTTTTACGAGGCTAAACATTTCTTATGTTGTACAATAGGTCTGCCTATTCATGCATAACCCGATGGAGGATCTCATGCATGAACTCAAATGCATTGTACGTTATATTCAGGGCATTCTAGATTATGGCATGCATCTATATCCGTCATCGACGCCCACCCTTGTTTCCTACACATGCCGATTGGGGTAGATGTCCGGACACCAGACGCTTCACGTCTGGTTATGGTATATTCCTTGGTGATAACTTTGTATCTTGGTCCTCCAAACGGCAAGCGACCTTGTCCAGATCCAGTGCTGAAACAGAATACCGAGGTGTGGCCAATGTGGTGTCTGAATCTTGTTGGCTCCGGAACCTTCTTCTAGAGCTCCACTGTTCGGTTCCTAAGGCAACATTGGTGTACTGTGATAATGTTAGTGCTATTTATCTCTCTAGAAATTCGGTTAACCACCAACGGACTAAGCATATTGAGCTGGATATTCACTTTGTTCGAGAAAGGTCGCTCGTGGACAAGTACGTGTCTTACATGTCCCGTCCGCTATCAGAATGCAGATATTTTTAGAAAAGGTCTTTCGCTGATTTTATTTGAAGATTTTCATGACAGTCTCAACATACGCCGACCTCCCGCTTCGACTGCGGGGTGTGATAGAATAATTTGCAATTAATAAAATATTAATTATACTTATCTCGTAATAATTGTAATTGATGGTAGGATATGTAAATAATGATAGGATAATGTAAATATGGTAGGAAGATAACTTAGTCAATAAAATAGTTTAATCCTAGTTTAATCTTAGCCTTATCCTATCTAATCCTAGCCTTATATGATGTTTGTAATTGTGATATAATTAACACACTTTTGAGAATGCTACGATTGAGGAAAACATTCTTTCAGTAATATATATGAGTATTTATAATTACAAACCTAATTGTATGAGAATATCTAGTTTACATAATTACATCAAATAATATATTTACAGAATATACGGAGAATAAACGTATTCTCTATCACACCTCCGCAGTCGGAGCGGGAGAGGTCGGACGCTCAGACTAGATCTGAGGTCAATGAACAGATGTCGAAGAAGTCCCTTAGTAAATATATATGTGTACTGATAGGAAGAAGGAACATGTAACACCCGAACATGACTCATAGCAACTTTCTCACGAACAAAATAAATATCCATCTCAATATATTTTGTTCGTTGATGTTGAACCGGATTATGAGACAAGTAGACAGCAGATACGTTATCACAGTAAATAATAGATGTCTTACGTAAAGGACAATGTAGCTCTAGAATGAGATTTCTGAACCAACAAGTTTCGGCAACAACGTTCGCAATGTCTCTATATTTTGCTTCTACACTCAAACGGAAAAGCGTAGCTTGCCGCTTTGCAGACCACGAAATAAGGTTATCACCTAAAAATACACAATAGCTGAAAGTAGATCGACGTGTGTCAGGACAACCGCCCCAATCGGTGTCTATATAGGATATTAACCTAGTCGGTGCATATGGATAAAGATGTAATCCATAGTCAAGAGTACTCTAAACGTATCGAATGATACGTTTAAGAGCGTTGAAATGAGTTTCCCTGGGAGCATGCATGAACAAGCACACATGTTGAACAACATAGCAATATAGGGCCTAGTGAAGGTAAGATACTGAAGTGCACCAACAAGACTCCTATAAAGAGATGGATCAAGCACCGGATCCCCATCATTGGCACTGAGCTTCGACTTTGAGTCGACTGGAGTAGGCATGATCTTGCAATTTGCCATTTTAGCCCTGTAAACAAACTCATCTGCATACTTACGTTGACATAGAAACATATTATTTTCGGATCTTGTCACGAAATTCCCAAGAAATAACTCAATTTACCCAAGTCCGTCATGGAAAATTCATATTTTAGTAATGTAATGATCTTGTTTTTAACATATCAGAGGAGGTAGTCAAGACAATGTCATCCTCATAAAGCATAAGGTATGCAATATCGTTACCTCGAAAAAAATGAAAAGTGAATTATCATTTTTGTTGCATATGAAATCGATTTGCATAATGTAATTGGCAAAGCGTCCATACCAAGCCCGAAGTGATTGTTTCAAGCCATACAATGACTTTCGGAGATGACAGGCATGCCGAGGAGCAGAGGGATGCACAAAGTCAGGTAGTTGATGCATATAGACAATCTCTTTCAAATCCTTATGTAAGAACGCATTTTTTACATCAAGTTGATCAATCGGTCAGTTCTTCCCCATAGCAATGCTCAAAATAGTACGAATGGTGGCTGGTTTAACCACTGGACTGAAGGTCCCCGTGCCAATTGCCACAAGCCTCGCCTTATGGCGTTCAAGTTCACCATTGTCCCTGAATTTGTGACGATATATCCACATACAATGAATCACATTGACCCCCTTTGGTTTCGGGACAAGATCCCAAGTATGTTGTGTAATGAGCGCATCAAATTCCTCATGCATGGCGCATTCCAAGTTGGGTCAAGCTTGGCTAATTTTGGGTTTTTAGGTAGAGGTGAAATAGCTTGAGTTGATAGGTTAAAGTGGACTTTCGACTTGAAAATATCATTTTAGGCATGAGTCTCCATGCGATGTGGGAACGGGTCGGCCTGCGTCCGATCTGGGCTCGGATGATGGAGGTCAAACGGGCAGGGAGTTAGACGATGTGGGTAGGGGTGGTCGGTGTGGGCTGCTGACCGTGGGGTGGCAGTGCAGGTAAAGGGGACGGGGAGTTGGGCCCGTGCTATGGTTAGGCCTGGAGGGAGGTAGATGACGGTGTCTGGGGCATGGGTTGAACCTGACTAACTATTGGACTAGAAGAGGAGTCCATTGTAGCTTTGTGTATGGCATTTTTAATGGGAGGGGAAAGGTCTGAATTGTCAAGGAAGTCATAGTCAGTGACTTGGAATTTTCGGACGTTTGCAAATGTGAAAATGTGCTCCTCAAATGTGACGTGGCGAGAGACTAGGAATTTATTTGTGGATAAATCATAGCATAAATACCCCCTATGATTCGAAAGGAAACCCAAGAAAATGCAAGGAGTAGTATGAGGTGCTAATTTGTGAGGAGTCGTGGAGACGAGATTCGGGTAGCATAGGCAACTAAAAATCCGAAGGTGACCATAGGAGGGGATCCGACGGAAGAGAATTTCGATTGGAGTTTTATTTTGAAGGGTACACGTTGGTAATATATTAAGAATGTATGCTACCATGTGCAACGAGTAGATCCAAAAGAAGAAAGGGGGAAGAGAAGCATGGAAGAGCATAGTATGGATCATATTGATAATGGTGCGAAAGATTCTTTCGGCTTTACCATTTTGAGGTGAGGTATGGGGGGCAAGAGAGTCGAAACATCATGCCATTGTCCGCACAAAATTTATGAAATGGGAAATTGTCAAACTCACGACCATTGTCACATTGAAACGTTTTAATGTTCTTTTCAAATTGAGTTTTAACATATGCTCGAAATTCAAGAAAGATGGAGTAAACTTGGGACTTATATTTGAGAGGATAAACCCAAAGAAAATGAAAGAAATCATCTAATAACACCAAATAATACTTATGACCTAATTTGCTAGTAATGGGCGATGTCTATAAATCCGCATGAATTATATCAAATGGTGAAAAGGCTACTCTCAAAGATGACTGAAAAGGAAGTCTAACATGTTTTCCTAAAGGACAAGAGTAGCAGTCGTGGGTAAAATTCTCTTTATTACATTGAATCAAATTTTGACTTCTAAGTAAATTAAAAATGAGTGCTCCTGGGTGCCCAAGTCTACTATGCCAAGTTGACGGAGAGATTGCAGCTAGAGAGGTTTGTGGATTGACACTTGCAGCAGAATAAGATGAGAAATGATAGAGGTCCTCACACTATTGCATCTCGTAAGAGTTGTCCCCGTACGTAGGTCATTCCTAGAAAAACCAAAAGGCTCAAACTCAATAGATATGGAATTATCACAAGCGATTTTCCTAATAGAAATTAAGTTTTTAATGATGTTAGGAGCATATAGGACATTTTTTAGGCACAGGGGAGGGTGAGGTGGTGGAGTTTGAGTGGTGTCATAGCCTTGAATTGGAATGCGATTGCCATTTCCGACCAAAATAAATTAAGGATTAGTCAAATTAAATAGTTGACGGAGATTATCGGAGTTATGAATGAGGTGGGATGTGGCATTCGTATCAATGTATCAAGCATCATCGGGCTGCTGTAGATTCATAGTGATGTAGGCCTGACCTAGTTCGTTAGGGGTCATAAGGCCATATGGTTGCTGTTAGGCCAGAGAGAAGTAGGCCTGATACTGTTGGGCCGTGTATCGTGGGCCAGGAGGAGGACCCAGTACGCTCGGTTGTTGACGTTGGCCTGCGTTCTGGGTCGGAGCTGTCGAATAAGGGCGCGGGGGAGAGGCCCACTGTCCGAGAATCGGCCACAACATTGGGTTGGCCTACTGGGAGGGGTATTGGGCCTGGGCACTGTATTGGGTGTTATGGTTCTGTCCACCAGAATTGGACTTTCCTCCACGTCCTCTTCCTTCGCCGTCATTCCAGTTGCCATGGCCTCGGCCCTTGCCGCCACCCCGCTGCTGCTGCTGGTCCGTGTGTTGCGGTGGTCCGGTGGGTGCAGTGGTGTGAGTTGGTGAATCAACCACCAACGTCTGTTGATTATGCTTGTCTTGTTTAGCACGTCTAGTCTCCTCCAATAGCAATTGTGACCGAGCCTTGTTGAAGCTAGGAAGAGTATCGGCTTGTTGGATCATTGTCGCAAGTGTATTGTACTCACCCTTTGTCAAACCATTAATTAGTTACAAAACCATCTTCGTTTCTGAAACTGGAGTGCCAACATTAGATAATTGATCTGCAACTAACTTCAATTGTTTACAATAGTCGAACATATTAGCAAAATTCTAAAGACGAGTGTTATTAAACTGTTCCTGCATATACACGGCACGTGTATGTTTGTTATTTTGAAAGATTTCCTCTAGCCTTGTCCATAATTCGTGAGCCGAAGCACATGTCTTCATAATAGTATGAAGCAAATCTTTGTATATAGTGTCATATATCCATTGTTTCACGATTGCATCAAGTCGTTTTCACGTCAAGTTGTCGACGTCAGTTGCACGGGGTATGGTGGCATCGATGTGATCAAGAACGTTGTAGGCACAAGCATGAATTTACAATTACAAACCTAATTGTATAAGAATATTTAGTACATAATTACATCAAATAATATAATTACAGAATATACGAAGAATAAACATATTCTCTATCACTCCCAAACAATCTCACTGCTAAACCATCAATTCTCTTCAACATTTTCCAGTACAAACCAAGTTCAGGAGACACTGCAATTTAAGTCACAAGCTGAAGTCAACATTGAGATAAATTGAAATAAATCATAGAACAAATATCAAGAACATAACAAAGATCACCATCCAAATGTGGTTTCCCTTATCAAAGTAGTAATATTAGAATTGTACTCCAAAAGAATATTACTCCTACTTATTACATAACGTATAACTAGAAAACATAGAAGGAAAAGATCAGAGAGGTATACTCATTTTAAAAAGAAAATACCCATACTCATTAGCTGTTGAAAAGAGTGTGTGCGCGCGCGCGTGTATCCTCAAATTAAATGGAAGCTGGGATGCCAGTGATAGTGCTGTCAAAGCTAAGTAAAAGTTAATTATATATATTTGTCGAGAAAGAAGAAGCTGACAAAAGGGATCTCCAGTTTGTTTGCAGTGTTCTCCGTGTGAGCATATTATATGGTCCTTGTTAGCGGGATGTGCGCAAATTATAAGCTCAACAATTCACAGCTTTTTTATGATGCCCTTATTTCACCTAAATTCTGCGATTTAGTGTTCCTAAATAACCTGTGTTATTGTTCTTGTTAAGAAAAAATGGACCTTAGACATAATTCAACCCCAAAAGTTAGTTCATGAGGTGAGGATTGCTCAAACCTCGAAATAATATGATGAGACAATAACACGTTCCCTCAAGGCTCAAGTAATGTGGGACATTCTAAACTTGTCTCCTCGGCATGCTCAGAGTTGGTCTAACTTGACAGGCGGCCGATTCATAAGGGCCTGAACCTTGATCGACTGCCCTACTAGGTAAGGCAACAAGCGCTCACCGATTCTTTACGTCTTATCGACCGGCCTTTACGTGAATTGAAAGGGGGAATTAATTATTTCCACGCTCCCAACATTATGGCAAACCAAGAACATGAACTGGCCCAACTCTGATATAATATTAAGAAGCGGATATTTAGGCTAACTCAATCCTTAATTCTAGCTCATAAGGTGAGCATTGCTCAAAATCATATATCTTTGTAAGGAGACTACTCATATCTTCAACTAATGTTTGTCTTAGCATTGAATATCGTGTACGACTTACAGAAAGAAACGAAATGAGATAAAGGCTAAACCGGAGTTTCTAATTACATGTTACGAGCCAAAAAATATAAATAAGTGATATTTACTAACATTAGCCTATGATGCTTGGCTGAAGTTAAAACAGGTTATGGTCTTAAATGAGAGTGTCGAGAGTTATCCAGTTGCAAAGTAATAAAAGGAACAAAGCAAACTTTACTCAGATTAATCCTCAATTCATTTTTGCTCGCCACTTAAATATTAGGCTTAGTACAAAATTTATTGGACTGTTTGCGCTGCTCTTATAATGAGAGGGTATTTTGACATACAGTATACTGTGGATTTCAATCCAAATAAAGACTTCTCATAAATGTTTGAGGAGTGTTCAGTCTTGACGAACATCCCAAAAGTACTAATGTCAATCTTAATAGCAAATGTTTGAAGAATGTTAAAATTTCGAAATAATAACTGATCATCCGTAACATCAAGGTCAATACTTTGAAAAGTTGTGGACATTAGCAACGATGTTGTCCGCAACTACTCATGATCTGACGAAAGACAAGGTAAAGTACAATGTAGAAGACTAATAGAGGAATAAAAGCAATGATTTTAGAACTGCTTCTTTTTCTTCTCCAAATGAGGATACAGTCGCTGGAAGTTCAACACTGCCAATACCAGATGTCGTAAACCAGTCTCAGGAAACAACACCTTTGGCGAATACAGCAAACAGTTTGTAGTCTGCCAAAGAAGGAAATTGCTAAGGCAAGTCGCACCCGAAGTTCGAATCAGAATATCAGGATCAGGTGCCAATCCCATGTATGTGTGCCTCTCTATATCTACCAGCTTTATGATATGATCTAGCTCCAGTTTTTCTTCAGTTCTTTCTGCATTTTGAGATTGATTCACGTTAACTTCCTGAATTTCGTTCCATTTCTCTTGGCAGGATGCTTGAACGGCCTGCACGATCTCATCAGTAGAAGTGTAGGTCACACAGATAAGGAGATTGCTCTTGGTGTTGTTGGCAGTGGCATGCATAGCCTTCTCTGCTGCAACTCTAACCGGCTCGTCAAGAAGCTTCAGGTTCCCCACGAAATGTATCCGCACTCCATATTCGTTGACAACGCTTTCTTGCTCGAGTAGTCCTTTGATTTTCTCCAGCATTAAGTCCATCAAGTACTGAACTTCCTCTTGGCTTCTTTTGAAATTATCAATGCTGAATGCATATACTGTCATGTATTTGACACCCAATTCATAGCAATACTTGAGCATGGATATGACAGCAAAAAATCCAGCTCTATATCCAGTGCCCTCGGTCATATTCCGTTGCTTGGCATACCTCCGATTCCCATCCAGAATAAAGGCTATGTGGTTTGGAATTGGACCTACAGATAAAATGCGGAACAGAAATCTGCGCATGTAGAGGAATGAACTCCCAACCAACCTTCTTGCTAAACCATCAATTGTCTTCAACATTTTTCTAATACCAAACCAAATTCAGATAATTGTAGGTGAAGTGTCAGAACCTGCAGTCAACATTCATATCAAACAGAAAGGATATTAAGACCATCAAAATCAAAGTTACCAAATGCATTAGGACTTTTGTAGACAAACATCAAGAACCAGTAATAAATTAAGATTAACTTTTAAAGGTGTGGGTTCTTTTTGTCAAGATCCCGATATTTCTTCAGAGTCAAGCCAGTAATATGGAATTATATTCCATATGAAATTAATTCTATATGAAATTACATATAAGTACAAGAACTATAAACATTGCAGAAAAATAAAAAACAGAGAGGTATATAAGAGAAAGTATCTGTACCCTCAAATGGGCACTGAGATAGAAAGCTGATGATCGTGACTTTAGCTAAAATCTAGGGATCTCTAGTTGGTTAGAAGAATCCTCCGTGTGGGTATTATAAGGGCCTGCATTTACATCCCATTACAATTCACAGTTTTGGTATGTTGGCCTTCTTTCACCTAAACTCAAACCTAATTTTCAAACCTCAAAACCTATGTATTTGTTCCACATGACTTAAAGAAATAAACAAACAAAACATGATGACAAAGGGTAAAGTAGATTCTCTAACTATATATAAGGAACAAAACATCAAAATGGAGTGCTGTTAACACTAGTCTAATTAAAGGGCTTAGGCTGAAGCTAAAAACAATTTATGGAGAAACATGAGTGTCTCCAGTCTTTTCCAGTTGCAAAGAAATAGAAGGATAAGATAAGCAAGGATCAGACTAACTCTGATTAATCTTTCTCAATCCACAGACTAAATCAGTTAATAAGTAACTTTTAACAGTTAAAATACAGTTGAATAAATGCAATACAGAGGTGACAGAACACAAAAAATTGTAGTTGAAAAAATGAAATGCACACAAAATAATAATTAATTAAATTTAACTCCAACTAAATCAGAGCAATTGAACCTATGAATAAAGGCATTGTTAACAGCCAATTTCTTCAGCTCATATTTGCCCCCATCAGTTATACATATCACCTCCCAGATCTGGTTTTGAATCCATGGTGGCTTGTAGGATATCGCGAAGCTTGACTTCTGGGAAATTTGCAGTGCTGATACTGTATCTAAATGTATGTATTGTCTTTACAACAACATACCCAGTATAATCCCACCAGGTGGGGTCTGGAGAGGGTATAGTGTACACAGACCTTACCCCTGCCTTTTGACGGATAGGAAGGTTGTTTCCGATAGACCCCTGGCTCAAGTAGAAACGAAAGCAACAGTGATTATAAGAAGTACTAGCAACAAGGAAATAAGATAACAAAGTGAAAGAAACAAGCATGTAGGACGATAATCAAAGTACAAAAAACAATAAATAGTAACAGAAATCGAAAGACAAAGAACTACCAGGATAATATCACGACTACTAGTATGAAAGAATAAGTAGGGCAACACTCAATTACTTCTTAACCCTCTACTCTAATCCGTGTCCTCCATAATCCCCTATCTAAGGTCATATCCCCGGTAAGATGGACCTGCGTCATATCCTGTTTAATCACCCTCCCCAATACTTCTTCAGCCTACCTCTGCCTCTCCTGAAACCGTCCATAGCCAGCCTCTCACACCTCCGCACAGGGGCATCCGTGCATCTCCTCTGCACATGCCCGAACCATCTTAGCCTCGCTTCCCGCATCTTATCCTCCACCGAAGTCACTCCCACCTTATCCCAGATTTCTTCATTTCTAATCCTATCACTCCTAGTATATCCATACATCCATCGTAGCATCCTCATTTCCGCAACTTTCATCTTTTGAATGTGGGAATTCTTAACAAATGTATGTATTGTCTTTAAGAAATGAAAAGTCATTTGCTGCTAGTGGAGAGAATTTCTTAAGTCATTTGCTGCTGGTGGAGAGAATTTCTCAAGTCATTTGCTGCTAGTGGAGAGAAACGTTTTTTTCTTTTAATTTGCTTTTGCTATCACTTTAGATATTCAGCAACTCCACCGCCTCTTTTTCTCTGTTTTTGCATGTTTCCATCAGCTGTTTGTTTCTTGAGTTTGCTATCGTGACTATAACCTCTGTCCGTCCTTTTTACCCTTTGAAAACAAAAACCATCATTTTGAATCAGAGCTGCATGTTCTTTGTGGGACTGTGAGAGTTTGAGAAAAATCCAGCAAGGATATCTAAACAAAAGACCTGAAAAAATATCCTCTTCAATGGCTTCAAGTAATTTTCTGGCATTACACCCCCTCTGTTTATCAGATTTTGGCAGTTAAAATGAAAGCTTATTTGAGAGCCTTTGATCTTTGGGTAGTAGTGGGAATAATAAAGTTCAAACAAGTTCAGGTGGAAAAAATGGCCATTGGAGACGTATTTTTGTTGCTACATGTTTTGCTGCCAACAGCGCAAAAACCAGAAAAGCACCATTCTTTCTTCATCCAGCTAAGGCATTTGTAACACAACCCTAGTAGAGTCCATACATGTCATATGAACTAATTCACGATAAGTTCTGTTTACTATTTAGAGTGTCATTAGACTAGAAAGTGCAATAGTCAAATTGATTGATAGTCAAAACATACTAAGCATGACATGAGGGGACTTTTTCAAATGGATGACCAGCCAAGATGGTCAACTGAAAGTAATATTAACCATTTGATAAAGTAATTCTGTAATCAAAGTGCTAATAATCTTCAATATTAAGTTTAGATTGCTGCAACACAACCATCCGTTAAACAATGGATCCTAGTTGTCCTATGAATAACTTGATCAAGTTGTTCATTTAAACACCCTCGTAATAGGATATTGAAATGAACAATAACAAAAATGCCCCACAAGGAAAGTCAAGAATTTGTGGGAAGGATTGCTATCTCTGTAAAAAGGCTAGCTAGCTAATCTATACTTACATTTCTCAAGTGCTCCTTTAACTATCTATTGTCTGATACTTTATAACAGCGAAACTTTTGACGTTGATTCTCAAGAACTCTGGCTTTATGTCTTCTCTTGAACATATTTTGTCTAAACTTTTTTGTTTCTTCCTGTATGTCCATGAAGGGTTTCTTTTCTATGCTTTCTCTTTCATATTCTATCATTCTTTTTCTCTCTTCCACCGTGGTAGCTGCTAACTCGTCTTCCTCATGTTGTCGTTGTACCTCTTTCTACAAAAACATACATCCAGGCAATAAAACCAATATAAGAAACATTCTTAAGTGATCAACTTGTGAACCAATATCAGAATAATATCAAAATAGTTTCTTCTAGCACTGAATAAGAGATATTGAATGTTACAAGAACATTGTTTGGTCGAGCCATCTAGTAACATTGACCAATTTCCTACATTTAGATATATACTAAAAATGAGGAAACAAAAAAAGAAATATGTTTTTTCAATGCAAGCAAATATACACGAGCTGAAGAGGAGACCTGGAGATCCAGTATGAGATTGTCTAGAGATTTGATCTTCCGACGTGGCCATCGAGGGATGCCGAACTCCCTGCATTTCTTTTTGAGTGCTGTAACTCCAACCTTCAACTTTTTTGAAGCCTCAACAATTGGAAGGTCAAAGTACTTAGCAAGATCTTCTAAAGAGAGTCTTGCTATGTCTTCGGTTTTTGCTGCCCTCCGTTTCTTGTTTTCTACATAGACATAATTCTTTTAGCAAGTGTCTAAACTTCTATCACATCAAAAACTTGAACATTCATACATGCTAAAATATTTGAAGGCTGTGGTATATCTGATAATTACAGCAGAAATTGCCAGCAAACTAAGCATTGCCACATCAGACATTAACTATTCCTTCAACAGATAAAAGATTAACATATACCAAGCAGCTTTTTACCCTGCTAAAAGAAAAGAAGAGGAACACAAAAACCATTGTGAACATTCAAGCACAAACGTACAAAAAAATGATTTCTTTCCTATAAAGCAATTAAGTTGTATTCAGCCAAGACTATAAGTCCATACACGAATGCAAGTAAGGCAGATATTGCTTCAGCCACGTCCTAAATATGGTAAACAGAATCAGCAAGTTTTTATTGCACTATCGTGTTTAGCAGTTATAAATTATAGAGCAATTTTCCACTTTTTTTTAGCAGTCTTCCACTAATTACTTTCAAGATAATTTTCTCTTGTTTTGACTTTGTGTTACTAATTCTCTATCCTATATGCATTTATATATAGCTTGCGTTAGGTACCAAGAAGGTCCAAAATATAGCTAAGGGATAATTTGGAGGGAAAAGAAGGAACTTGAAAGCTATTTGAAGCGGATGAGCAATAAAAGAAGGCACCCAGAAGCGAATGTCCACTACATCACGTTTGGTAGCTCGCGGCGTGCTGGTTTTTCTGCATAGGGCTGAAATACCAGCGTGATGGCTGGACCTTCACTTCTCGGAAGAACCTCCTTTTACTGAAACATATTCTTATATCTATTTGAAACTATGATCCTGAAAACATAATTGGAATACCAAGAAGAAAAGGAAATTCACAAGAGCACAACAAATATAACATATTCTTATATCTATTTGCAATTAGTGCTAGAGTTGGGACTTTAAAAGGAAAAGGAATGAATGTCCAGTAGAAGAGCTATGTGACGAATGAGAATCGTGCATCACGTACAGACGAAATCCATGTTTGAAAGCATTTAAGTCCCACATTGTTTGTGGGATGGTACATAGACTCATTATATAGTCTTAAGGATCCTCCCATCATGATCTAGCTGTTGGGGATGAGTTACACCCAACGTCCATTTGTTTTACACGGTATTCAGAGTTAGGCACATCCTAATTTTGTTAAATTTGATGTTGGGCCCCCGTATTCTATTGTCCATGCTCCAAATATCCAGTCATGGGCGTGCGAGGGGTGTTGAGCCCCACATTGTTTGTGGATGGGTACATTGACTCCTTATATGGTCTTGGACAATCCTCTTCACAGAGCTAACTATTTGGGTTGAGTTAGGCCCAATGTCCATTTCTTTACAGAAAGTTCATTGGCCGAAGTAAAGCCTAACCAGAGAATGCTCTTAAAATTCATAGCTTTAAGTAGTATATTATGGCAGAATTCTATCTTGACGAAAATCGACTAAGATGATATGTTGACAATAGTACAGCGTGATGCAAGATGAGAAGACACGGTACAAAGGCAGATTATGAAATCTTCCATCTACCATGATACATGAACTTTCTCGTGGGCCTTGAAGTCCTTCCCATCGAAGGTGAAATATGTACGATCATATCGCAAGATGTTGATGACATTGCTTTCGTCACCTAGTCCACTTGGCATATTTGGATTTCCAACTGAACATTATGTCACTATACATCGTCGTTGCAACTAATACATGAACCTATACCAGTACAAACTCTCCTTAGCTAGGATATTCTGATATCTAATGCCAAAAGCAGTCTATAAAGCAAGGACCCTCTAACATTGAACAACAACAACAACAACAACATACCCAGTGCAATCCCACAATGTGGGGTCTGGGGAGGGTAGAATGTACACAGACCTTACCTCTACCTTGGTAGGTAGAGCGGTTGTTTCCGAGAGACCCTCGGCTCAGGACAAATAAAGCAAAAAACAGTCAGACCCGGTCAAAAATTTAAAGCAGTAAGCAGGAAGAAAATGTTGATAGCAAACGCGTATACGCCATGATATCGCATCCTGAAAGAAAAGCAGTAACTAACCCAGATAAATGAGATAAACCAAGTACATTAAAGAATGCATAGTAGAAGAAATAAAACTAGAGAAGACTATAAAGCAATACTACGTCTATTCGTATGATATGCTAAGCATGCCTACAGTAATACCACCACAACAACCAGTTTGTAAGTGTAAGTAGGACTACACTCGACTACCTACTACCCTTCTACCCTAATATGTGTCCTCCACAACCCCCTATCTAAGGTCATGTCCTCAGTAAATTGCGCCTGCTCCATATCCCGTCTAATCACCTCACCCCAATATTTCTTCGGCCTACCTCTACCATCTACCCTCTTGAACCCGTCCATAGTCAACCTCTCACACCTCCGCACTGGGGCATTTGTGTCTCGCCTCCGCACATGTCCAAACCATCTCAACCTCGCTTCCCGCATCTTGTCTTTCACCGAGACCACTCTCACACTGCCCCGGATATCATCATTTCTAATCATGTCCCTCCTCGTATGCCCACACATCCATTTGAGCATCCTCATCTCCGCCACTCTCATCCTTTGAGTGTGTGACGTCTTGACTGGCCAACACTCCGCCCCATACAACATAGTCGGTCTAACCACCACCCTATAAAACTTGCCTTTTAATTTTGGTGACACCTTTTTGTCGCATAAGACTCCAGATGCAAGCCTCCATTTCATCCACCCTGCCCCAACACGATGTGTGACATCGTCATCAATCTCTCCATTCCCTTGGATGATAGCCCCGAGGTATTTCTAGCTTCCTTTCTTTGGAATGTCCTGAGCCTCAAGCCTCACCTCCACGCCTGTCTCACGGTCGCTCCCGTCACTGAACTTACTTCAAATACTTTGTCTTGGTCCTACTCAGCCTGAACCCTTTAGATTCCAGAGTCTGTCTCCAAACCTCCAGCTTAGGGTTCACCCCGCTGTGACCCTCTAACATTGAACGCTTTTGAAATTTTAAATTGAGACTGTTATCATGGTTAGGATAGGGCAAACATCTATTGTCATCAAAGGTTCCTAAACCAATCCTAAATATTTATAGAGATATATGTCTCCTTTTGGAAACCAAGATATGCTACAATGGACATATACATGTAAGGTGAATATACAAGTAACCTAATATTAAGTGTGACCCGAATATAGGCATCCTAAAAGGAACTTGTAGCATTTCACATGAAAATATCTAGTTAGGTGCATTTCGGCTTTCGCAAAGTTACCACTGTAGTAACCATGGCATTAAAGTTCCTCTGATCTACTACTTAATGAAAACTATACGTACTATGGTAAAACACATCCTTTACAAGTGATGAATACCTTGAGTGAAAGTTCAATCATCCAGTGCAACATTTTGTTTTAGTTTGTTACTTTCAAATCAATCACTTTATATTAGAAAGGAAATATAAACCCGGGCGGAGACTGTTATGTTACATTAATTTTGATGTAGCCCTTTATAGAGCTTGAATTTTACACGCTAATAATGAAGACTACATTAAGCTAAGGCCAAAACCATGCAGTACAGAGCATGAAGCCATGTTATTTGGAACCTTAGCGACTGCTTGAGAAACACTGGTAAAGGAACTGAAAATGTATGACTCACTACGGAAGACTTTAAAAACGAATGTCTAGCTAAATTTGCGAGATGTCGGAACTTGTGCCAATTGATATGTTTCCAAGCAGAATTAGGAGTTAGAAATAAAAGGCCTAGAATGCTACTCCTTCCGTCCCAATTAATGTGAAGGTGTTTGATTGGGAACGAAGTTCAAGAATGAAAAACAAGCTTTTGAAACTTGTGGTCTAAAACAAGCCAAAGATATTTGTGTGACTATAAATCATTTCAGTAAAGGTAAAATGGGAAAATTAAAGTTAAATTATTACTAAATATAGAAAGATACATTCTTTTTAGGACCGACTAGAAAAGAAAGAGTGTCACATAAATTGTGACGGGAGAAGTACCTCGTTTGTATAAATCAATCTCAAAATAGGACAATCTATTCCCACTATCCTCTATTGTGATCAGCAATACGTATTTTTTATAGCTTCTTCTGAGGCCATAAACAGTCTAGTTTGAAACATCCTATGCATAGGGGAATAAGTTCCACTATACTACCATTCAGATTAATTGTAAATTTATCAATATGATCTCATCTAGTTGTTAGTGAATGCACAAGTATCCAGCATGAACGATGAGCAAAATGTACGACTTAGTTATTATCTTATACTAATAATATTTTTATGACACTCCATGTTCAATATCCAACTGTTTGATACAGAAATTGAAACACATTCCTGTATATAAGCAATAATTGGAATTTAACCTGACACATTTTGGTCATTTTCTTCAGTATCCGAGTCTGAACAAGGCAGAGAATTAAGGTCCAGAAAAGGCACATGGCTTTTCTTTTCTAGCTGATGGCTTTTAATATCGTTACCTCCATTTTCCTCAGTGGTTGACCTTCCCGAAGATTCCCTGAACTTGACATTTAATGCTGACTCAGATATAGCACACAGATCATTGGCTAATGTTGGTATAAACTCCATCTTAGGATTTCTGGATACAACATTTAAAGTAAAAGAATTAAGTAATCACATAGAGAATGAGTAGACGCACATTACCAAGTCACAAAAATTGCAGGTAGTGACAGAAAACACAGTTTTCAATGCTGAAACGATGACAATTACATCAATCGAACGACAAGTAATTGATCCACAATTACTGAGATGACATAAGAAACAGCAGCACACAGTAACAATAGCCCATAACATATAAAAATTAACTACAGAAGTATAGCATCCCAACTGAATTATAATCACAGCTCCAGTTGGATGAATCTACAATTATGATTAGTCTGAAACTTCAAGACAAGAGTATTAGGTTCATAAATGGATTTCAAGACTTCATTTTTGTCACGATTGAACCAATATATAACAGGCTGACAGCTGATACAATGAAAAGAATTTCTTTGCCTTATACAGATCTTTCATTGCAGGATTAGCCAAGGGAGAAAACCTTGAAGCCATAATTGCATTAGAACCTCTACAGCCAAAATATTCTTCTTACAGATGATCAGAGCACAGCCGATGTAAGCCCTTTTTTTTAGAATCTACGTCCAGTAGTAGTTTTTCTACTTCCAGAGTTACTGCTAGCTGCTCTGGCTTAGTAAACGATGAACTACAGATATTAACCAAAAAAGAACGAGTCATGGATTACCAGAAACAAAGATATCAGGCATATTCAAGGATTCAACTAAGAAGGGGATAGTACTTTTAAGGGGAAAAAGAAAAAAGAGAATACATTGGCATCACTTTTTAAATAATCAAAAACCAAATTACTTTACCAGTACTGGTTTGAACACAACATGCACAGCTATGAGCCGGCAATGACCTATATAATGACCTCCAGTCATGCAAAGCTGCAACCTTGCAGTCATGATTTTTCTGAAAGGTTCAAGAAAACTAAAAAAAAAAATCTCCCTCCCAATTTGTATGATACCTTTCCTATTTGGGTCATACCAAAATATTTGATACCATCCCATTTTTATACACCTTAACAACTTTCAGAAATGCAAATTCATTAAAAAATTATTCAAAGCTTAAATTTTGATGTGACATTTTCTATCTCAAACTAACTTTTTCAGAAGGTAAAAATATCAACAAAAGCACCCGGGTGCATAACAATAAAAGCTATTTACAAAGAAGTCTATCAAGTGATTTGTTTCATTGACAACATTAAGTGAAGGATAAAGCTTGGAGATTTATGCGGAATTAAACATACATTTACCACCACCAATTGCCTTAAGGATTTCTTACAAGATCACTTGTAGAGTCTTGTAATTTCATTTCTCCACAGCAACTACACTCTAATCTAAAAGAATTTTAGCTCAAAAATGGTGTATGGAGTAACCTCAATGCACTCCCTTTTATAGTAATTTTATGTGACTTATAACTCCACCTTATTAAGAGTTGTATAAATCTTCTTCTTTTAATAGAGTTACAAAAGAGAAGTAACGTATGCTTCTTTTAATTAGAGAGTTAATAAAGAGAAGTAACTGATCACCACATTTAACTTGGGTAAATTATAAGTCTCAACCATCATCGGTGTTCCATACTCCAACGTTTAAGTTTGGACCAAACAGGAAAAAAATAAAGCATTCTCCGACTTAGAATCGAATTCATACCTGGCAATCTACGATCTACCCAGCGGCATTTATGTTTCATCTGACCCACATTTTTTCCTGTTTTTCAACCAATACATTAATATTAGTTACCTATCATTAATATAATGTACAATTCAAATTAATTTATCAAACTATGTATCTAGTCAAACACCATCACACAAAATGAGACTCGAAAGAAAATAGTAAAATGACAAATTTCCCAGTGTACCAAATATGAAAAGGAAAGAAGATTTATACTCAGAAAAGGAAAATGTACTCAGCAATCAAAAGCCACTCAGGACTAACGTCAACACTGGTTGATTGATCACGATCGGAGTCATACACAAGCATGCATTTCCATACACCATTTAGGTTCCCTACAAACTGCGCAGAGACATCGAATTTGTCCAATGTGATAACTGGAGCAACCCTGGTTTCCTCAAAGTTGCTCCTTTCATGAAGCAAATATTCTCTCTCTTCCATTTCTTCTTTTCCTGCCTCTGATCGGTAGACATGCACCTACCTATTCATCACTGTTAACATTCCCCAAAAAAACAAAGCACTTTAGCGATAAAATAAATCAGTGCATTTTAATTACAACAAATACATGAATTCAAGACTTGATTACCGTTAACATTCCCCCAAAAAAGAAAAAACAGTGCATTTTAGCTATTAAAAAAAATAGAGCCCTTTAGCTAAAAAACAATCAGTAATTAGTGAAAACAAAAACATGAATTCAAGACTTGATTACTGTTAACATTCCCAACAAGGAACAAGACAGAGCACTTTAGAGGGGGAAAATCAGTTCTTTTTAATGCAAACAAACACATGATTCATCAAAACTGGATTTTTATACCGACCCATATCAAAACTTTGGCTTGATAACACAAAAATCGTGGGAAAACAGTTGAACAGAGAGAGATCAGGATATACAGCTGGATACAAGAAGTTATGGAAAATGACAAGAGCAGTGAGGGTTGTGGGAAGAAGCCATGGAATAGAAAATAGAAAGTGAAATGAGAATGGTTTAACAAAGAAAGCAAAGAGTAATGAGAAAGATACAGAAAGATGAAAGTGGATGGGTGCTTTGCATGAGCCTCAGTTGTCACTTCCCCAACACCCAAGCCTATTAATTGTTCTTCTCCATTTCTTCTGTGTAGGTGTTGACTGTAAAAACATTCATATCTGGAAAAATCTTATTTCTTTCTTTTTTCCTTTTGGGGCTTGTTTTTCGTAATCCACGAGTGTTATACCCTTTGTCAAAATGTTGAAATTTTTGTTTGAGAGAAATTTTTTTACCAAGAATGGAAGTATTTTCGCCCCCGGGCACAGCCGAGTTGATAAGTGTCAAGGTGATTGGGTTACAACCACTCCGACGTCGCGAATTCGAATCCGTATGGTGACAGTCTTTGTTGAAATATTGCAAGGGTTGTTGCTGTTTTCGTGTCCCGTTGGTCATCTCCCTTGCAGGGCTGTCATTCGCGCATATCCCTCGATTTACATCCCACCTGACCAAGGGTCTCTGGTATAGGTGGAGGGTTTCGCCTTCGGGACTTTCCCCTTCACAAAGAATGGAAGTATTTTCACTTTTTGAGTTGTTTTCCTAGCGCAAATTTGGATTAGTTTATGATAGAAATAATCCCTTAATTATTTTTATTGATTGAAAAACTATTTATACAAGTTACATATTTTCATAACATGAGAATCTTATTCTTATTCTACTCCTAAAACCTTATTTTACTTGGATATTAACTATAAATTTATGTTAATACAATTATTATGGTAAGTGTACAATACTAATTACATTACAACATTACCTAAACTAAGATACTAAATATTTGCCTAATTACCGGTACAAAGGGGACAAAATCGAGAGCCAATGGAGAGCTCAATATACACAATATACACATGTATATTGTGTATATTTAACACACCTCCGCAGCCATAGCGGGGGGTCTTCGAACGCTGAGACTGTCCCTAAAATCTTCAAAAATGACTGAAGGAAGACCCTTTGTAAAGATGTCGGCAATTTGATATCTTGACGGGATATGGCAGACGCGTACCTGACCACGAGCAACCTTTAGTGAATGTCCATCTCGATATGTTTAGTGCGCTGGTGCTGAACTGGATTACCAGAAAGGTAGATGGCACTAATATTATCGCAATAAACCAAGGTTGCTTTCTGAATAGGTGAATGAAGCTCCAATAGCAAATTACGTAACCAACATGATTCTTCCTCGAGTCATAGACCGGTCACTCGTAGTCAACGGGGTGTTTTTAAACCAAAAATACATTTTAATTTACATTCTAATTTCCCTAAATCCCCTTGATTGAAAGACTATTTATACAAGTTACATATTTCCATAATAGGAGAATCTTATTCCTATTCTACTCCTAAAACCTTATTCTACTTGGATACTAACTATACATTTATGGTAATACAATTACTATGGTAAGTGTACAATACTAATTACATTACAACATTACCTAAACTAGGATACTAAATATTTACCTAATTATACGATACAAAGGTGACAAAACCAAGAGCCAGCCGAGAGCCCAATATACATAATATAAACATGTATATTGTGTGTATATTGTGTATATTTAACACACCCCCGCAGTCATAGCGGGCAGTCTTCGAACGCTGAGACTGTCCATAAAATCTTCAAAAATGACTGAGGGAAGACCCTTTGTAAAGATGTCGACAATTTGATATCTTGACGGGACATGGCAGACGCGTACCTGACCACGAGCAACTTTTCACGGACAAAGTGAATGTCCATCTCGATATGTTTAGTGCGCTGTTGCTAAACCGGATTACCAGAAAGGTAGATGACACTAATATTATCGCAATAAACCAAGGTTGCTTTCTGAATAGGTGAATGAAGCTCCAATAGCAAATTACGTAACCAACATGATTCTTCCTCGAGTCATAGACATGTCACTTGTAGTCAACTGAGTGTTTTTAAACCAAAAAGATATTTTAATTTACATTCTAATTTCCCTAAATCCCCTTGATTGAAAGATTATTTATACAAGTTACATATTTTCATAATAGGAAAATCTTATTCATATTCTACTCCTAAAACCTTATTCTACTTGGATACTAACTATACATTTATGGTAATACAATTATTATGGTAAGTGTACAATACTAATTACATTACAACATTACATAAACTAGGATACTAAATATTTACCTAATTACACGGTACAAAGGGGACAAAATCGAGAGTCCGGTCGAGAGCCCAATATACACAATATACACATGTATATTTAACAGTTTCTTAAAAGGATCATTCGTACAAATGTCCCTATTTTATGGTGGTCTTTAATTTTTGCCTTTCAACATTTTTTGTTCGGCATAAACTAAATTTCAATCGATAAAATTAGCGTTTAGCTTCGGCATATGTATCATATCATTACACAAGTTACGTCAGACAAGGCAAAATTCTCAATATAATCTGAAAAAATGATATAAGTTTAGATTTCGTTCGGCATAATTAGTGTTTAGTTTCGATATATGTATCATCACATCCACACAAGTTATACCATAAAAGACAACTTTTAACACTCAACATAATCTGAAAAATACTAATACACAACTTATACCGTATAATTTAATTCCTACAGAACTTGTTCCGTGCGAGGTAAAATTCAATTTTCAAAGATAAAAATATTATAAAATTTATGTCGAGCTAACCATATCTAGATATTTTCATTAAATAATCAGCAAGTCAAAAATTAAATCTGATTTTTATATTTTAAAAGTACATAATGATTCAATTTACTTGTAGTTGTTAGCCCCACCCCCCTCCCCCTCCCCCGGTTCCTTTTTACTCGTTGCTTATACTAAAAATAAAGTAGTATTAGTAGTTAAACTTAAATTTTTGAAGTATAACTAATAATATTAATTTAATAAAATAAACCCCTAAAAGATGGGAAAATGGGCTGAGTGAAAAGGAACTGGAGTGGATTTAAAAGGTGAAAACTGTATTTATGAAGTGTAGCTATAATTTTAAAAAATTACGAACCATAGCTAATGTATTTATAAAATATAGCTATTAGCGCTGATACAATATGCGTTGTCAGCTCTTTCACAAGATTTCAATTAATGCTCACCTGAAAAGTACAAACGTGCTAGCGAAACAAGTGGAAAATGACATGAGCTTTTTTTTGGCTGCAGATTTGCGACACGGCTACTGCTGAAAGAGCCGCATAAGCTTCATAGCCTTTGCTAAATTCACTGATGATACTACTACTGACTACAAATAACGTATGCTACTTCTTTTATTTGTACGCTAAGTACTTTTTTTTATTTGGTACTTCCTCCTTCTCAATTTATGCGGCACTACTTGATTTGGCATAGATTTAAGAAAGAAGGGAAGAGTTTTGAAATTTGTGGTTCAAAATAAATCTTAGATATTTATGTGGTTATAAATCATTCAATAAAGTTAAATTGTTTCTAAATATAAAAATGTGATTTTTTTTAACAGACTAAAAAAAATGATGTCACATAAATTGGAATAGACGGAGTATATTTTATTTTTGTTACTCATTATTCAATATTTTGAGATAAAACGTGTTTCTCAATAAAGTGATTTCTAATCAAAACTCAAACTTGAGATAGTTGATTAAGAATAAAAGAATAGTTACCACTCTATTGCAATTTTTGTTGGTTATTTGGCACTACTATATATAACGATTGGTCCTTTTACCTGTCAAAATTAACAAATCGATTCCAAATGGAAGTGCGACAGAAACGTTTTGGATTATTCCAGTCTAACACTTCTTTTTATTTACTCTCCTATTCAATCAGGCGATTGTCAAGATGGAAGTATACACACGGTGGAACTTTTTACCTAATGGCTGAATCACTCAAGTTTACAGAGAGAAAAGGATAACTTTGTGAAGGGGAAAGTCCCGAAGACAGAGAAGGGATAACTGTCTCTTCAAGTTTACATGCAGCTCCAAATCTTTTTACTACTTGTAATTCCCATTGAATTTTTAGATCTTTGAATGTTATTTTTAAAGTGATAAATTAATCTGTATCTAATTTTCCTTTAATATCTGCTGAAATTAACAAAGTGATATACTTTGGAAAAGGAGGGAAAGCACGCGAGATACAAATACAAAAGCTAGCCTACATTATTGTACAAGTAATTAGAGATATTCTTTAAAAAGCTCTAGTCTTCGGATGTCTCAACTCTCAAATCAAAAAATTGCAAAAGCCAGTAATTGCAAAATCAGACAAAACCTTTAGCAGTCCAAGTCTCATGCCAAACCTCTACATTCAATCCTGTTCGTTGTAGGCCAAAGAAACTCGAAAACTATTGGTACTACTCTTACAACAACAAAGTATTTCGAATAAAACACTAACATTGGTATGTAGGGATGGAAACCACATCAACTATATTCTCGTCATCATTGTCGATGCAAAGTGTAATATTCTGCAACACTTCTGAGTTCTGTCCAGCTAAAATGAAAACACATCCAGCAGCATTAATATTGGTGTCTAGTCCTCGAGCTCTTGGCCAGCACCCTCGTCCGATGAGGTTGACTTGGGAAAGAATTCTTCACCCGAATACAGCTCTTGAAATTTCTGCACAAAAATAGCACAAGAACACCAAATTGGATATGTCTGAGTATCTACCCTTCTCCTACATCAGTATAAGCCACTATGAAATGCATGTGAACAGGCCATGCAAAGAGGGCACAAGACAAAAGAAGAAAAAAGGGTGCTGGATCAGGGGGGAAAAGAATATAGAAACCAACATAAAAGAGGTCCATTTAAGAAAAGTGGAATGCATGTTACCTTTTCCGTAGCGCCCAGAAGATCATGGTAACATGGACTCCCATCTGGCATGGGGGTACCAATGATGTTATCTAGTACATCCTGAAACTGATGGACAAAAATTGGAAAAATCAGGACAACTTGCCAGCCATATATCACAAACTCAGGGATCACTTGGTAGCATGTCAGGTGAATTTCCCGGATAATGATTAATTATTTGGGGATTGTAAGGTAGATCACACCCTGATATGCTGTGTTTGCCGTTTGGTATAGTTGGCTTAATCATCTGGTACCTTAACAGTAACCCAATCTTGCATTTTACACTCTTGGATTAAATTACCAGTCCAAGAATGGTCTTCATG
This sequence comes from Anisodus tanguticus, assembly GCA_034509755.1. Classification (NCBI taxonomy): domain Eukaryota; kingdom Viridiplantae; phylum Streptophyta; class Magnoliopsida; order Solanales; family Solanaceae; genus Anisodus; species Anisodus tanguticus. The sequence continues at coordinate 15,138,601 of CM067544.1, forward strand.
GAAACAAGTGTTTTTTATGATCTATAAGAAACTAGATTTATAAACAACAGTAGAATATTTGATTTTCCATCACAAATTCATCTCCGTCCATCAATCTAACACTAATTATCCAGAATTTTTAACCATGAAGCATACAATGTACAAAAGAAGAATCGCAAAATGGTTAAAAGAAGTAGAGAACAACATTGTGCATAGTTAGCAAAATTTATATATTTCAGGACATAGAAAAGAAAAGTAAAATGATATTTGGGGAATAGGAGGAATAACAACCTTCATCTGGGATAAAATAATGAGTGAAGGGAGGGAACAAGAGGAGGATATTGGAGGCGGGAAAGGTATGTCATGTCAGCTACGGGGCCTTTTTTCTCTTGGGGGTGGATCAACCGGCGGCAGGGTAAAGCAATCTGCAGGAAAGAGGAGCAGCCGGACGTAGCAACAGACACTTTATCAGTTCATTTTTTATATAACTTCAATTCAATAATTAAGAAAAAAGTTTTGCTACTGGAAAGGCTCTGTGTTGGAGGGAGATGGAGAGCAAGAAGGAAGGAGGAACAGAAATGAAGCAAAAGTTATCCCTAACCCTATCTATAAGTGGGGATCAGAAGGGTAATTCTCACTTTCTGATGAGGGTAATTCTCACACTTATCCATGGGATCTAATCTCTGGATATAAATAAAACAGCCTTCCTCTGGGATAAAATAATGAGTGAATTGGGTGATAAGTAATCAAACTGCACGTCTTAGTTCCATCTCCTTGAGTTTCAATTGGAATGTTGACTTTCAATTTTACACAAAAGACGGGATTGATAAACTTCAAGAGTGATTAATCCTATCTGTCAACCAAGTAATGTACTATGCTCAGTACTAATCACATGTTAGACATTCTTTACGATAAGTTGAGCCTATATTTAAATGTGCAGAAGATTCTAAGCAAAGATAATTCAAAATCCTGAAGGAAACAAAATTCACAGACAGCAAAGGCACAAACGTGAAATGATCATGACAGCTGTTTCAACGCTTTTACAAACAAAAGCAATATTAAAACCTTAGCAAAATGTAACAAGAACTGGGGAAAATCCTTATAGAAACAAAATGGAAGAGCAGCTATTTAGAGCAAACCAAAAAACAAAACAAGGTATAAAAGGGTATAGCAGATACCTTAGCAAGTTCTTGAGTATACAATGCACTCCAAAGTAAAGCAGGTTTTGCATTCCCCATTTCACGTTGGTCCTCTGCAGAATTATGATCTCCAGGACTTCCAGAAACAGGAACGCGAAACAACACATTGATGGCTGCATGTAACAGCTTGTTCCCCTGAATATCATCCTCACATATAGCTGAAAGATAAGTCAAAAACCTGAAAGAGAAAGCAACGAACCAATCGAGATAGGGTAAGAAGATACTCAAGAAATTAACCGAAAATCTGTAACTCCAATCCCATTCAACTTAATAGTACTAATAACTACTATTATATTTATAGATATTCACAATCAAACTACTGAAACCACATTCTTAGAGTTGTCAATATGGTTTCAAAAGCTTGACAGAGAATATTTGTTATAGGCAGCTGAAAAATTTGATAGATGACTGTGGATGGCTTAGGTTGAGTCATACACACAACTTGCGCATAACTTGGTGTGTATTAAATGTAATCTTTTGACTTATGAAGAAAGGTGAGCAATAACATTCTAAAAGTGAAAGGCCGAACAAAGATCACATCCTAATTCTGAATAGCGATATGTTAAAAGGGATGTGTCAGAAGACCATATAGCATTAGAATAGCGGTGAGTAAAATAGACATTAGGCTGGTTAACTCACATTCCAGAGGGGCAAACAGCTACATTGCTACTCAACTGAAGCACATGGATTGCTGTGACCTGCTCAGGGAAGAGAGCTGGGGGAGAGGGAGGGGAATTGATAAGGTAAAAAATTCAAATATTTAAATCACTTAAAAAAAAAAAGTGGTGAGGCATCTATCTTACATCTAGGAGGAAAAAATGCCAGACAATTGGCTATATCCAATTTCAAAGAGTGATTTGAGATGCATATACTCCTCGCCAGCTTCTCAGTTGTATTTGGCGACCCAAAATCACGAGTATCAGGGGAAGAATGAGGTGGTGGTGAAGGAACCACAAAAGATGGAGCTAATATCAGCTTATGGCTGAACAATTCTTGTTCAGAAGCCAAGAAAACACCCTTGTAACTCCCACTAGCCTGTGAAATCATCAAAGCGACATGTCAACTAAGGAACTTTACAAAAGTCTAGTTGCACCGAATGAGGGCGGTTAAAGTCTTAAAGGAACAAGAAGAGCTTCACTTTGAACCTTGTCCATAAGGAGAAAATTAACAGGCATCCGAAGAACCTGGAAACAAGTTGAAGTAAAGATAGACAATTAGCCTCAGGGAAGACTACTAACAACAACAACAATTCAAGGAATTCCAGAAAATTAAACATCAATTAATGAGTATTGAAGAATGGTCACCATAAACAATTATTCAGATGTTTAGCACAATAAGAACTTTATTTTGCAAGTTTCCGAATACAACTAAATGAATGATGAAATCAAGACAGATAGATTTTTTTTATTACAGATGAAAAAGTAACAGAATAGAAACCCAATCAAGATGATATTGTCTATTTGACACGTAAGAAGCCGAGCTCAATCGCTTATCAAAGAATTAAAGTTAAGCTAATTCAGCAGTTGTCAAAATTAAAGAATAATTAAGTTTGCCTAAACAGTAATTCTTCAGGAGGTAACCAGTGTGAATCCTCCCCGGCTGCTTGAAAAGAGCTTCTTTCAATACTACAAGTAAGTTCATCAACATTTCTAACTGTGAAGCAGTAGGGCAAACTTGCAACTCATCACAAGTGTATAGCTAGCATTCTGAGGAATTAAAAAGCAAGGCCAACAACTAGCTGCAAAACTGTTCCATAGAGTTTGTGGGTAGAGCTAAGCTCCCTAAGTTATATGCTGGGAGAACTGATACGTCATCCAACTGCAAATTTAAGACCTTTAGTTGCACTCTTCGATCCTATGTTATGCGCCTCTTTCACTTCCTTATGATGGATTTTCACAAAACACGGATGTTTCTCTATTATGATGATGATGGCAGGGTGGTGAGAAAATTATACAACCAAAACAAAAAAGGACCACAAACATAATTCATATTTGGAATATGTTATACTCTTTACCATGAATTGCAATCAACAACATGAGGGGAAAAGGGAAAAGAATCTCAGTGGAACCAAAATGCAAAACTAAGTCATAATACACTGGAGTTATGTTAAAGGACTTACATAAATGCATCCTTTGACTGCAGCACGACGACAAAAGGCCTGTGGAAGTTCCCCTTGACCATAAATGGGATAAATCATAGCACCAGGTGCATTAGGAAACCTAAAGTTTGTGAACAATGGGAAAACTATAAGAATTTGATTCATGAGAAGGAAACTTAAGATCATAAGATGTCAAGGCATATAAATTATAAAGATAACTTCCCATCTAAGTGGATCAATTATTATGGTTAATCAGTCTCAAGACTGAATCTCATTCTCTTTTTCTGACAGTTCCCAAAAAATGATTAACTAGTCTCCAGGATTTGCCTTGTCAAAAAGACGAACCCAACTATACACAGAGCTCTCCGGGTTGACTTTTGAATCTCTCAGTTAACCATCTTACCACTACAAGATCAAGGTTTTGACTTAACATAAATTCTCGCTGAAATGTTGGCAAGCATGAAAACACAAATGATGGGTATTCCAAGGTTAGACTTGTTTCATCCACACATGCAAGCATAACCTAAGCATGCATCCTATTGAACTTATTATTTTCATATACCAGAGATGCAAATGGACAATAAAAGTAGATTAGCCTACTAATATTATTTTCAGGATTTCCATAATTAGGAGCATGAAACTCAGTTGTGGACAAAGGGGGAGATAAACAGAAAGTAAATGGAAGAGGTACTTTCATGATTAGTACACAACCATTTTATATACAAACGGACGAGGTACATTCAGGATCAGTACACTACTGTTTATGTAAAAAAAAATGGAAAGAGGCACTTTCATTATTTCTACATGACTGTTTTAAGTATAAAGGAAAGGTGAGAGTAACCTGCCAACGGATGAGTGATAAAGGGCCAATCGCTCAATACCATCTTTTGTCTTAAGAACACTTTTGTAAGCATCTCCATTCTCTTGATCATAATCTGCCATTGCTATTGCATATAGAATAATCCTAAAAAAAAGGAAAGAAGTTCACTGCTAAGCAGATGAATAATAGGAAGAATCTAACATATAGTAAAAAAGAAAAATTACTCCGAGTGACATCCCAAATTCTGGGCATACAACCGTAAACAGTTAATATTCATAAACCATTACAATTCTGGATACACAACCGTAAACAGTTAAAAATCATAAACCATTCGCGCATTTGTTGTAAACAATGATTCATACCATTACAACATTAAGGGAACACAGAATTCATTAATAAAATAATCTATGGTTTTGTATGTGAGAGAACTCTAACAAGCTCATAACTTACACCACAATTTTATTTTATTTTTATGACTTACACCTCATTTATAAGATCCATGTCTAGAGTCTAGACCATGGGAAAGATGTACTACAGTAATACTTTTTCAACAATCAAACAAAAGATGTAATTATTTTTTACAGAACTCCTTTGCAATAGCAGGAAATCATACGGTCACTATATTGATGCCATGTAAGTCAGAAGTAACACATAAAAAGTACTAAACTACTTTGGCCTAAGAACAGAACAAACAATTATCCTCCCAGTGATTCCATCAAATGTGTCAATTGGGCAAATACGTCAATTTTTTTAAAGAAGTAAAGTATATTAGAGAAGTAAATACTCTCTTTTGGCATGCTTTCATTCAATCAAATGAAAAGCTTCCTAATTCCTACTAAGGGGGCTGCCCGGTGCATTAAGCTCCCGCTATGCGCGGGTCCGCGGAAGGGCCAGACCACAAGGGTCTAATGTACGCAGCATTTCTGCAAGAGGCTATTTCCACGACTTGAACACGTGACCTCCTGGTCACATGGCAACAACTTTAACAGTTACGCCAAGGCTCCCCTTCAAAAGCTTCCTGTTTCCTACTATTTTCTTAATAAGGCTTCCTACTTTCTTAGGTTGAGACATCACAATCATACATGAATCACAAAATCAAGTTATGCTACATGTTCCTACTGTTTATGAGCATACAACATAAGCAAATGATAACGAAAGACAAAAAAAGGAATAGCAGAAAACAGGAAACTGTGACTAACAGATAGAGAAAGGCGATTCGATCTGTACGATTTTAGCTTTGGAGAAAGCTCCATTTTGCTTAAAAACTCCACAAATGAACTCTCTAAATCCTGCTCTGATATGCTCTTACTTTCGCTACTCTCCCCACCACCACCACCAGGTGCAGCTTCAAGATGCCCTTGTACCAGCTTGAAGAATCTCATCAACTGATTCTTCTCAGTAAAGCTTAGTATCCTGTCCTTGAATATCGCGCTACGTGAATCAGGTACATTCTCCAAATTGCCCTCTCCATCACTCATAAAACTCCCATCTATGCTCTTAAACTCCATGTACTGATTCACTTCCGACTTCAAAATCAAATCAATCATAGCATCTGCACACAACAAAATCCTAGGCCCACTCAAATCAATATTAAACTTTCTAGATTGTTCCAAGGGTTCCGAGGAGTAAGAGGTAATTTCAACAGAGGAGTAGAGCGGTCGGGTCGAGAGAGGGATCCGGGTAAACCCCGAATCGATGTCGGGTTGTGGAATTGGGGGATTAAAGGAGGATTGAGATGATTGGGATTGGATGTATGAAGTGAATTCGTGAAGTGGAAGGGATGCATAGTGGGTACCGTATGAGGGGTTAGGGTCGAGGTGAAGGACTGATTTACCGGCGGCGGAGGCAGCGGCGGCGAGTATGGCTTCCGGTAAGCCGGTGCCGATAACTATAAGGTCGAAGTTGGATGGTTCAATAGGAGGATACGACGTAGTTTCATCCATCAGCTCGGCGAGCAGGAAATCCAGCAATTGCAAATTTTTAGATGTAAGACCCTTTCATATTTGGAATTTTTCTCTTTTTCTATCGTTTAGGATAGGCTATTCTTTGTAAGTTCACCAAAGAATATTATAGATAGATAGATAGATAGATAGATAGATAGATAGATAGATATTCTTTGTAAGTTCACTCACGTGAATAAATCAAATCAATTTAAATTCACCAAAAAAACGATATATATATATTTAAAAAATATTCTTTCAAAAATATGCCTATACATTATATTTTGATTGGAATATAATACTTAATATGACGATTATATCTTGCAGAAATGCAAGGTAAGATTACGTACAATAGACCCTTGTGGTTCGGTCATTTTTCGGACCCTGCACATAGCGGGAACTTAGTACATTGGGTTGCCCTTTTTTTTGTATGATGATTATAAAAAGAAATTTTACCTGAAAAAATTAGTTGTGTTAAAACTTACAAAGAATTAGTTTGGTTAGTTGTCGTACGAAGAGGACTTGTATTATTGTCCTTACAAGAAAAAAAGGGTTTAGATAAAATCATGCATATTACCAGAGCCATCTCTAGGCGGTCGAGGCGGCCGCCTCACAAGGCACCGCGCCGGCGGGGCCTCAGCCCCGGAATTTTTCTTTTTCTTTTATTGATTTCAAATATTTAGATATCCATTAAAAATGACTTTAATCTTATCAGTGAAAGTTGTAGCTTAGTAGTTGAGGGCTCCCTTCAAAAATATTTTCCTAGTGAGAGGTCGTGTGGTCAAATTTGTTGGTGTTTACAATGATTGCAGGAACGGAAATTACAAGTAACTGCGTATGTAAGAATTGAAATTACAATTCAACTATAAAACTGAAAATTACAATATAACAACAAAACTGAAATTACTATTTTGTTGAACAAGAAAAGCCGGAAAGCGGTTTTTTTTGAGTCGAGTCGAGTGTGTGCACACTTGTCCTTAAGACAATATTGCCCCGTATGTATCCTTTATACGTCCCGCACAATTCGTCTCCCAAGATAAAACAAAAATGGAACTATTGAGCAAAGGAAACTCAAAAGCTACCGTGAAGAATATTGAATAACGAAATGATGCTTGGAAGATTTAGGAAGAAACTTTCTCGCTTTGTGTAATTTCGTGTATATCAAGTGTGCCTCAACAATGGTGTAAGGGGTGTTTATATAGGAGGAAGAGGGATCTGTTTCATTTGCCTCCATAATGACCATTATTGGCCAAATAATGACCATTATGGAGGTAGTAAAGCCACCACATAAATGGAGAAAATTGCCAACGGATTGGCCATTATAGGAGGTGTAATTCGGCCAAAATAAATGGTGAATTGAGTGCTTTGACGTTTCGTTCGGACCGTCGAATTCTCGCTTTCGAAAAATTTCGGGGATCAAACCGTACATCTTGAAACTTCGGGGACCGAATCGTACATCCGAAAGAATTTCGGTCCAAATCGCACATCCGAAACTTCGGGATCAAACCGTACTTCGGCAAAGTTTTCTCGGCCCAAAAAGATAATATCGAAGGCCCCACGGCCACGCCCCGGCAAACCCCCACAAACCCCCGCCCACGCCGCGACCCGCGACCCGCGACCCGCGACCCGTGAACCCGTGAACCCGTGAACCCGTGAACCCGTGAACCCGTGAACCCGTGAACCCGTGAACCCGTGAACCCGTGAACCCGTGAACCCGTGAACCCGTGAACCCGAGAACACGGAACACGGAACACGGAACTCGGAACTCGGAACTCGGAACCGGAACCGGACCGGACGGGCGGGCGGCGGCGGCGCGCGTGTGGTCTTTCCTTGAACCGAAGCACATCTAGGTCTTCCCTCCTTTAAACACATGGGATACCCCTTGGGGTCCCAAACCCCAAACCAATTTCGAGTATTATATACACAACAATTCTTTCTTCCTCTACCGATGAGGGAGAATTGATCACACACCACACTTTTCCATGCTTCAAACACTTTACTTCGTGAACCAATATCTCTTTCATTTCTCAATGAAATTTGACGATTCTTGGCCCTACGGTTATCTACGTACTTAGTACATCATGCATGTGTGAAGAACCGATTCTCCAACATACGTAACACTAGTGTTTAAGCCGTTAAAGTTGGTCGGTCGCAACTCCCGCCAAAGGCTAATTTCCAACAATCCCCTCTTGAAAGAGATTTTGGCGCACTCACATGGTGTCTTTTCATTTCCAAAGAATATTTCAAATGGACCGATGTTGCATAAGGAGAGGTAGCCTCGCCTTTGAACCTTCCATAGTTGAATACCATCGGACTTACTTACTTTCGCGCGGTGAACGTGATGTCTTGAACCGTCGGTGTTTAGTGTAAGCCAAGACAATGATACCAACACAACAAATTCCCTTACTCTCTTCTTCGTAATGTTTTGTCCGTTTTGGCCATGGACAACGTCTTGGATTCTTAAGTGCGTTCATTTTGAGGCGGCTTCTGTCCTCGCACTTAAATAGGTGGTCTCCTACAAGGTATCCTGCTATACCCCACTTCATAAGTGTTAGGAACCATTAAAAGTTTCCCAAGAACCTAACCTCAACCGTTGAGGATCATTACGGTTTTGAAAACTTAACCTTTACCCATACTGCAGATAGCACTTAACGTCTATCGCGGGAACGGCTTTGGATTTAGTGTTTCTTTTCGAAAATCACTATCCGAAGTGCTCATACTTCCACCGAAGCGATCAATCGAACCTTTACAACTTCGTTTTCCCATTGAACCAAATTACCGGGATCTCCAGTTGTAAGGTTGGGTTACCACCGTATTGGTCCTTATATTTTGGGTTTTAAGCCCATTCCCCTAGACAGCAAGCCATCCGATCTTTGGGTAAGCCCTTTGTCAATGGGTCCGCTATATTATCCTTTGACTTAATGTAATCAATGGATATTATACCCGTGGTGATCGCTTGCCTAACGGTCTTATGCCTCCGTCGAATATGACGAGACTTGCCGTTGTACATAGCATTCCGTGCCCTTCCTAGAGCCGACCGACCGTCGCAGCGTGGATCATTACCGAAGGTACGGGTTTGTTCCAACATGGAACATCCTCTAAGAAGTCATGAAGCCACTCGGCCTTCTTCTCCCCGCTTTGTCTAAAGCGATAAACTCCGATTCCATCGTGGATCGGGCGATGCAAGTTTACTTAGAGGATTTCCAAGACACGCCCCACCACCAATTGTAAATATATACCCACCGGTGGACTTGGTGTTCTCTATATCGGATATCCGGTTTGCATCACCGTACCCCTATAGTACAACCGGATATCTCGAATAGTGCAACCCGAAATTTAACGTGTATTTCGGTATTGTAATACCCGATTCAACGCCTTCCGGTGATTATCACTTGGATTACGGGTGAACCTAGCCAACTTATTGATTGCATAAGCAATATCGGGTCGGGTGCGCTTTGTGATATACATCAAACTACCGATCACCTGTGCATATCGCTCCCGGTATACAGTGCACCAAGATTTTTATCAAGCTTTTGATTTGTATCCATTGGTGACGCTATCGGAGAACTGTCTAACATCTTGAACTTTCTCAAAACATCCTCGATGTAGTGAGACCGAGATAAGACCGATCCGTCGACGTCTTAGAGATTTTAATCCCTAGGATGACATCTCGCGATACCCATATCTTTCATGTCGAAGCATTGTTTCAACATGTTCTTAGTCTCTAGGATTACCCTAGGATCGCTTCATGTGATCAACATGTCGTCTACATACGGCATATCATAACAAATGAGTCGAGTTACCTTTCGTGTAAACACATTTATCACACTCATTAATGGCGAACCCCTTCGATAGTAGAGTACTATCAAATTTTTCGTGCCATTGTTTCGGGGCTTGTTTCGGCCGTACGTACGAGATTTGATAAGTCGACGCGACTTTCTTCTCTTGCCCTTGAACCACGTACCCCTCGGGTTGGTCCATATAAATTTCTTCTTCCAAATCACCGTTTAGGAAGGTTTGTCTTAACATCCATCTGGTGTATCTCAAGGTCACGCAAAGTCGCGATCGCAATAAATACCCGTATGGATGTCATCCGGATACCGGAGAGTATGTGTCAAAGTAGTCAAAGCCTTCGTCCGTCGATAGCCCTTGACTACCAACTTTGCCTTGTACTTGTCTATAGACCCATCTCGCCTTGTATTTCCGTTTGAGTATCCATTTACAACCCAACGGTTTATTTCCGGAGGAAGATCAACCAACTCCCAAGTATGGTTATGCGAGAATGGAGCTTATTTCACTCTCAACGACTTCTTTCCGGAGCGGTGCTTCCGGAGTTGACAACGCCCGAGCAATTGTCCTTGGTTCATCATTAACCATATAAGCTACAAAGTCGGGACCGAAGGATTTATCCTTCCCGGCCCTTTTACTTCGCCTTAGATCCATCTCTCGGAGTCTCCAAGTTCGAGAATCTGAACACTAGATTCCGGATGTTCGACCACCTCGAGATTCGCTAGATCCGAACCATTTAGATCCGGGCGGTCAAGGACTCCGGTTCTTGAGAGCTTTGTGCATAACTTCGCTTGCGAGAGGTTATGTCTTTCTCCTTTCTAGGAAAGGTACTTTCAAATAATAGAGCATTCCTTGATTCCATTATTGTACCCTGGTGGATATCTCGGAATATCCGACTTATGCACTAAGAAGCGATAAGCACTATCGTTATTTGCATATCCGATGAATATGCAATCTACGCCTTAGGCCCAATCTTGACTCGCTTTGGCTTAGGTACTTCAACCTTTGCCGTACAACCCCACACCTTAAAATACTTGTAGGTGGGTTTCTTTCCTTTCCATGATTCATATGGAGTTTTGTCCTTACCCTTATGTGGGACTCTGTTCGAATCGTATTAGCGGTAAGGACGGCTTCTCCCCACATGTTTTGGGGAAGTCCGGAATTGATAAGCAAGGCATTCATCATTTCCTTTAATGTGCGGTTCTTACGTTCCGCCACACCGTTTGATTGAGGTGAGTATGGAGCCGTCGTTTGATGAATAATGCCTTCTTGGGCACAATATTCCTCAAAAGGCGCTACATATTCTCCCCTCTATCGCTACGAATGGATTTAATCCGTAGGCTAAGTTGATTCTCAACTTCGCTTTGTAACGTCGGAACGCTTCAAAGGCTTCATCCTTACTTTTCAACAAGTAAAGGTAACAATACCTTGTGCTATCATCTATAAATGTCACAAAGTACTTGTTCCCCCTCTAGTTTGTGCAAACTTCAAATCACATATATCCGTGTGAATAAGTTCTAGAGGAGCGGTATTCCTTTCGACGGATCGAAAAGGAAGCTTGGTGAGTTTTGCCTCTACGCACACCTCACACTTATGTTGAGGGTTTATGTCGATAGAAGGCAACAACTCCATCTTTACCAGACCTTTGAATAGACTTGTAGTTTACGTGTCCTAATCTATGATGCCATAAATTAGAAGACTCAAGCAAATAAAAAGAAGACTCAACTTTATTTCCTTGACGCAATACGTACATGGCATTCACTTTGAAGAGGCCTTCACAGACGAAGCCCCTCCCCACAAATGTGCCATTTTTAGTGAGTACAAATTTATTTGATTCAAACACTAGCCTAAAACCAAAGATTAACCAATAAAGGTCCGTAAACTAGATTTCTTCTAATATCCGGGACGTGCATCACTTCCTTCGAGTGAGTTCCTTGCCTAAGTCATCTTCGGACCACCTTTCCAACCCCTAGCACGTCCGAGGAAGCGTTGTTGCCCATGAACGCCTTCTTGTCGGAGACCGGAGTGTACGTGGAGAAGGCATCTTTGTTGGAACAGATGTGTCTTGTTGCACCCGTGTCCACCCACCACCGCATCGGATTCTCCACCAAGTTGGCTTCTAGCACCACCGCAGAGAATTCCTCGATCATGTCATCCAGAGCGTGTCCTTGACGACGTTTGCTTGAGCCTTGCCTTTTGACTTGGCTTTCTCGTTGTTGCTCGCCTTGAGCTTACGGCATTCCTTGATCCTATGACCAGGTTTCCCACAAGTGATGACAATTACCTCTCGAACATCTCTCTTTGCCGCAGGGGCTTTGCCGTCTTTCCGGAACTTCCGCTTCTTGCTTGAGTTCCCTTTGGCCTCGGCCGCATTCGCCTTTGCCTCAAAGATGTTGTCTACCCTTTGGCAAGGTCTTCTTATTATCTTCCCGGATTTGCGCTTGATAACAAGCTCTTCAAAGGTCATCTCCTTTGTCTTGAGTTTCAAGTAACTCATAAACTCATTCCATGAAGGAGGTAACTTTTCAATCGGCGATGCAACCAAAAACTCGCTCATTTGGTTTCGGTCCTTCCAAATCCAGGTGATGTAAAATCATTTGGAATTCCCGGACTTGGGACATCACCGTCTTACCGTCCACCATTTGGAATTTTAGAAATTTCCCAACGATGAACTTCTTAGTACCCGCATCTTGTGCGTTGTACTTCTTTTGCGCTTTTCCCACATCTTTTGGCGGTGCCAACGGTGCAATAGACCGTGTAGAGAGGGTCTCACTAAGCGATTCAAAGATATAGTTCTTGCACATGAAATCGCTATGATTCCATGCGTCACGAACCATCTTCATGCCATTAATGACATGGATACCAAGGCCCCCTTCACCCGTTTCATTGGTCGAAGAGTCCATTTCATCTCCACTTGTGGAGGATCTTCCGTAAGGAACCGGGCCATGCCCATAACCGTTAAGTAAAACAAATTTTTTTGCCGCCATCTTTTGAATTCGATCCCATGAATTTTTCAGGGCGATCATGGTGGTGTGATGAAGAGGGTGGAGCTCCAACAATCGGGAAGGCGCGGTGTTACGCCTTGAACAGAGCAAGAAGCAGCAGCGGCTGAAGCCGGGAGTTACGCGCTTGGGCGATAGCGGCGGTGGCGGGAAGGCGACAACATTGCCTCGAGAGCGCAGAGCAGTAGCAGACAACATCGGTCATATTTCCAGCCATGTTATTGCAGTTACCGTAAGCAAGATATTGTCTTAAGTTGTTGGTGTTTACAATGATTGCAGGAACGGAAATTACAAGTAACTGCGTATGTAAGAATTGAAATTACAATTCAACTATAAAACCGAAAATTACAATATAACAACAAAACTCGAAATTACTATTTTGTTGAACAAGAAAACCGGAAAGCGGTTTTTTTGAGTCGAGTGTGGCACTCGTCCTTAAGACAATATTGCCCCGTATGTATCCTTTATACGTCCCGGACAATTCGTCTCCCAAGATAAAACGAAAATGGAACTATTGAGCAAAGGAAACTCAAAAGCTACCGTGAAGAATATTGAATAACGAAATGATGCTTGGAAGATTTAGGAAGAAACTTTCTGCTTTGTGTAATTTCGTGTATATCAAGTGTGCCTCAACAATGGTGTAAGGGTGTTTATATAGGAGGAAGAGGGACTGTTTGACTGCCTCCGTCGAAATTCTGCCTTTCTGAAAAATTTCAGGGACCAAACTGTACATCTTGAAACTTCAGCGACTCGTGGACCCGTGGACCCGTGGACCCGAGAACACGGAACTCGGAACCGGACCGGACGGACGGGCGGCGGCGCGCGTGTGGTCTTTCCTTGAACCGAAGCACATCTAGGTCTTCCCTCTTTTAAACACATGGGATACCCCTTGGGGTCCCAAACCCCAAACCAATTTCGAGTATTATATACACAACAATTCTTTCTTCCTCTACCGATGAGGGAGAATTGATCACACACCACACTTTTCCATGCTTCAAACACCTTACTTCGTGAACCAATATCTCTTTCATTTCTCAATGAAATTTGACGATTCTTGGCCCTACGGTTATCTACGTACTTAGTACATCATGCATGTGTGAAGAACCGGATTCTCCAACATACGTAACACTAGTGTTTAAGCCGTTAAAGTTGGTCGGTCGCAACTCCCGCCAAAGGCTAATTTCCAACAAAATTCAATTAGAAGCGAATTTTTTTTTTGATAACAAAGCATTTTTTTTTGTTGCAAGTTGTTTAAAAAGGGCACAGGCCCTCAATCAAGTTAATTTTTCATGTGAATAAAAAATTGTATTTTTTTGTTTCTCGCACCATGTCTTTAAAAGTATAGGAACGCTCTGCATGTTACAATTTTGTTTGATATGCCTAATAAAAATAAAGCCCAAAAGAGCAGTTGGTATCGCTATTTCAATAAAAGGCGTTGAGTTGATAAATCATAAATATTGAGTTTTATTGGTTCATCGAGCACTTGTGCTTGGTCAAGGTATCAACTATTGAATGTTGTTCTTGTTTCCCTATAAGTGGGAGTCAAGCAGTACTGTTGGAGCAAATATTTACAATTAATAATTAAATTAATGTAACCTAAGTGATTATTATACAATAAGGGTATGATCATTTGTGCACTTCCAAACGTTAGCAATTTCCTTTTCTTTGTAGCCCATGAAAAGGGAAACAGTTCAGTTTCTATAATATCGTTGGAAAGGATTGCATAGTATCCAATTTCCTTGTCAGTTCGATGGGGATGACTCTGCTTATTTATACTTATGATGTGGTGTTTGTAAGTGCTCCACCAATATTAAGCTTTGTAGAATGCGCTCTGCGTAGTGAATAAATGAGATAACGACACTCTGTTGCTTTTTATAATATTTGATTTTTTGTAGGGTATAACGATGAACGAGAAAAAATATATGAGTTCCAATACAACCAAAATGTCATAAATAGTAGTAAGAAATAAAAACAAAGTCTAGTATATAAAGATAATTTGGAATTGGATTACAGAAAATTAACTTTTCTTAACCAACATAAATTGTGTAGGAGAATTTTAGTCAATGGAGACCTTTAACCGAACGAAGTATAGGAGAATTTTAGTCAATGTAGACCTTTAATCGAACGAAGTATAATGGCCTAACACCTAGACAACCCATAAAACTTGTTAGCAAATTCCATTTAGAAACTCGAATTAAGATTTGTTTCGATTGACACCTGAACACATAATAAAGTGTTTCTATTAGACATTTTCAATTTAAATTTGAAAGAAAATTTGTGTGTACTCTCAAATGGTATTAGATAATTAAGTGAATCACATAAAATGACATATTTATATTCTTTAAGTATACACATCAGCCTCAATTGGAGTAGAGATGAGGTTTTACGGTTTATTGAAGCAAATACATATAATTAAAGGATGTGACATATTTTAAGTATTTATCTTATTACGTAATGGACACTTAAGAACATGCACAAAAGTTTTTTCAAATTTTGAACCGAAATATTTAATAGGAAAACTTTATTATGTGTTCAAATGTTCAATTGAAACTAATAGAATATTTTTCGAATATTCTTTCATTAGAGTCTCACATCGGATATGGAATGGGAACATGGACTCCTTATATGACTTGGACAATCCTCACCCTACAAGCTAGCTTTTGGGTTGAGTTAGGCCCCAGATCCATTCTTTATGGTACCAGTAGCCTAAAAATACCTCCACCGTCGCCGACCATAGCTCTCTGCTGCCACCCTTACGGAACCCTAGTTTTTTTTTCCACCATTCTCTCTCCCTTCTCCTCCTAAATTTCATCTTCCATGACTGACAAAACAAAATTACATCCTACACTTGTAGTAAATAACATAAAAAACTTCATCCCTATCAGCCTTGAGATGGAAAAGGGTCAATACTACTCGTGAGTTGAGCTTTTTAAGATCCATTATCGTGTTTACGAAGTTATCGACCACATCATCCCTACTACACCGAAGTCCGCACACCTACCCTCGGCTTCGATTTCTGATGATGCACTCTGGTCTCGTTTTGAAGCAGTCGTCCTCTAGTAGATATATGGCACAATCTCTAATGATCTGTTGCACACCATCATTGAGACCGATATCACTGCCCACCAAACGTGGGAACATTTGGAAAGTGTTTTCCACGACAACAAAACTCAACGAGCGTTATACCTTGAAAATCAGTTCAAAGACGTTCATCAGGACGATTTCTCAAACGTGTCTGCATATTGTCAAATACTCAAGATGCTTACCGACCAACTCTCCAACGTCGACGCACCAGTCACTAATCAGCGATTGGTCATGCAACTTATTGCAAGCTTGAATGAATCCTGTGACAGCGTTGCCACCATCCTTCAGCAATGCACGTTGTTACCTCCATTTTGTGAGGCCCGTTCGAAGCTTATTCTTAAGAAAATCCAGAAAATCAAGCGCATCACCACTCAAGCCAACATTGTCGACGCCACCCTTACCACCACCGTCGGGCCCTCCGCCGATGGCAGGGCCTCCAACTCCGGCAACCAGAACCGCCAGCCCGAGGACTCACATCAGCATGCATCCAGCCGCAACAAACGCCGGAGTAGGCAGTCCGGCAAGGACGGCGACGGACAGAATTCCGGTAATAATGGCGGCGGGAAGGGACAGTCCCCATCAGCAGGAAATAGCCAGCAGCGACCGCAGCAGGAACAACCCATCAGAATGACGAGTGACAGCAATCCCTAAAAAATAACTCAATGTCCCCAAATCTTTTATAGCAAACTCGGAGATGAGCATGGTCATGATAGATTGACGCAAGGCATCGGAAGAGGCAGTCAAGATAATATCGTTCACATACAACAAAATGTAGGCTACAGATGAACCACGACAGTAGATGAACAAGGAATTATCCGACCTGCTGTGAGTGAACCCAATAGTCGAAACATAGTCAACAAACCTTGTATACCAGGCCCGTGGAGACTGCTTAAGCCCATATAAGGACTTCTTCAACAAACAAACATGATGAGGATGGTTGGGATCCCTGAATTCCAGCGGCTGATGCATATAGACTGTTTCCTTGAGATCACCATGTAGGAAAGCATTTTTGACATCCAACTGATGAATATGACATGTCTTCGAATGAGCCAAGCTAAGCACATTGCGAATGGTAGCCGGTTTGACCACCGGACTAAACGTCTCCCCACAATCTATACCAACCTGCTGAGTCTTACCATTACCCACAAACCGCGCCTTATGTCGAGCAAATGAACCATCTGAATTCTCCTTATGAGCAAAAATCCACATACACCTGATAACATTAATACCAGATGGACGGGGCACCAACTCCCACATTTTATTATCAATAAGAGCATTATATTCATCAATTATAGCAATTTTCCAATTCGGATCGTTTAAGGCAGACACAGGATTACGAGGCAAGGGGGATTTAGAGACATTAGAATGTAAATTAAAATGTTTTTTAGGTGTAACAATACCCCGCTGACTACGAGTGACCGCTCTATGACTCGAGGAAGAATTGAGTGGATGTCAGGAATTTGCTGGGCTCGGGACGGACTGGCCAGCAGGCAGTGGGCCTACTGGCCCAACTCGGGAGGTAGTACCAGTGGCGGAAACAGACACCGGGACCGGTTCCGATTGGGCCGGACCGGCCCAATTGTTTGAAACCGGCCCAAACAAAACCGGGGGCGAGAGGATCGTGACGGGCCAGTGGGACCAGCGGGCAGTGGGCCCGCTGGAGAATTTTGGGTGCGGGAGATGTCCGAAAAATGCTGAATAATATATGGGGATATTTGTTCATCCAAAAAATTATACGAACTAGGCATGTGAGAATGATTTTTAGCAAATGGAAATTAGGATTCATCAAAAATTACATGGCGATTAATGATGATTTTATTGGAGGATAAATCAAAGCATTTGTAGCCACGATGATTAGATGGAAAACCCAAAAATACACACGGAGTAGACCTGGCCTGAAGTTTGTTAATTGTGGTGGATGGATATAACGGATAACATAAACACCCAAAAACCCGAAGATGAGAATAAGGAGTTTTATTATATAAAATTTGAAGGGGAAAAGAATATGTCATACCTTTGGAAGAAATTATGTTAAGGATATATGTAGCCATTTGAAGAGCATGATGCAAAAAATATGGGGGTACGGAAGCATGTATCAATAGGGTGCGGATAATGTTATTTATGGAACGAATTTTACGTTCGGCTTTCCCATTTTGTGAAGATGTATGAGGACAAGAGAAACGAAAATTTATCCCATTAGTAGCACAGAATTCCCGAAACACCCCATTGTCATACTCCTTTCCATTATCACACTGAATATTTTTTATTTCACGATCGAATTGGGTTCTGATGAATGCTCTAAATTTTAGAAAGATGGAAAAAACTTGAGATTTCTTCGCTATTGGAAACGTCCATAGAAATTTAGAATAATCATCTAAAAAAGAACATAATATCGATGACCCATTGAACTAGGAACAGGAGACGTCCATAAGTCGCTGTGAATAATATCAAATGGCATTAAAGTATGAGATTTTGAGTCTACAAATGGCAACTTAATATTTTTTTCTAAAGAACAAGATTGACAAATTGGAGTACGACTCGTACCCTTACATGAAATAAAACTATTTTTATCTAAAGCTGACAAAATAGAGGACCCGGATGACCAAGACAAGCATGCCACAAGGAAGGAGAGATGGCTGCAAAAGCTGATGGCAGGGCTTGACTCGATGGATCAGGACTGGGTGTGATAGGATAAAGATCTCCCCTACTATCACACCTCATGATAGGACTCCCCGTCTTGAAATCCTTCACAGAGAAACCAAAAGGATCAAATTCAATAGAAACGGAATTGTCGGTAATGAATTTACGGACAGAGACTAAGTTTTTAATCAATTTGGGGGCGTGTAGGGTATTTTTCAAGATAAGAGGGGGATGCGGGGGAGATAATATTTTATGACCATAACCCCGAATTGGAACATAATTACCATTACCAACAATTATACCGCAAGGGTTGCTCAAATTGGAATAAGATGATAGAGTACCTGAATCGGATGTCATGTGGGTAGTGGCACCGGTGTTCATATACCAATTTGGGTCCGGTTGAGTCAAACTCAGTGTGTGCATCGCGGCCTCGATATCGGTCTGAGTGGGGCCTGCTGCATGTTGATCTTGCGGAGGCCGAGGCCCAAGAATTCCAGACCTGGATTGTCCTGGGTCGTAACTGCTGGAGCTGGAATTACTGGGCCAGTGGGCCGTTGGGGCTGCTGGAAAGCCCACTGGCCAGACGCTGGAAATTGTTGTGGATGTGGGTCGTAGGGCCACTGTCCACTGGTCCAAGCCCACGGCCCAGAGGCCCAAGGCTGAGACCAGTGGGTCGATGGCCCACTGTAACCTGGATGGGATCAACTTCCACTGCTTTGGCCACCGTGACTGCTGCCGGAGCCATCGCATTTGCCTCCGCGATTTTTTCCATTATTTTTCCGGCCATTCTTGTTGCCCCCGTGGGATCGGTTTTGGTTCGAATTGTTACCAAAATTTTGAGGACTATGGGAGGAAGTCATCATGACCATGGGACTAGCATTAGTAGCCGCCTTTTTAGCCAAATCGGCTTCTTCCAAGATAAGCATTGATCGGGCTTGATAGAACCTTGGAAGAGGATTACTTTGACGAAGGAGAGTTCCAACGCCACCATAGACCTCAGATAGGCCAACAACCATCTGTAAAACAAGACGATCTTCACTAACTGGCGCACCAACGCGGAGTTGGTCCGCCAATTCCTTCAACCTTTTGCAATATGCTAAAACGTTCGGGAAATTTTCCATATTGACGTGGGAAAAATCCTGTTCAAGAGTAACATCTCTGGAATTTTGATTATCCTAGAATATGTCACGCAGTCTATCCCATGCAGCCATCGCCGTAGCGTCTGGCTCAATAATCGTCTGCAATAGATCGGTGGAGATAGTAGAATAAATTCACTGAAGGACAGTGGCATCAAGTGTTGTCCATAACTTAGGATCATCCTCGCGTTTAGGAACCTTTGTATCATCAGGAGCCGCGGGGATTATGTGATGGATGACTTGATGCGAACGAGCTTGAATTTTGAACAACTCGGCCCACGTCGTGTATTGAACGTTTTCTATTTCAAGAATTAACGGGATATGATTCTTGATGTTAGAAATAACAAGGGCAGGGTGAAACGTGTTCTTTGATGTAGACATAACGAAAGAACAAGAGGTGAAAGAGGGATTTGTAAGAGAGATTTTGAGAGCGGAAGAACAATTTGGTAAACCCGGGGGGGAGGGGGTCTCGGCCAAGAGGAACAATAAAATTTTGTGAGAGAAAATTTTTGTTTGACCTAGAGTTGTGATACCATGAAAGAAATAAACCCCTTGATTATTTTCATTAATTGAAAGGTTATATATACAAGTTACATAATAGGAGAATCATATTCCTATTCTATTCCTAAAACCTTATTCTATACATTTATGGTAATACACTACTAATTATATTACAACATTACCTAAACTAGGATACTAAATATTTACCATAAATTACCTTGACTAAATAGCCAATTCCGAGAGTCTAAAATAGGAGCAAATCCGAGACCACATATATACAATATACGCATGTATATTGTGTATATTTAACAGATAACTCTAATATACTGTGTATATTTCATGTCACAAACAAAACAAAAAATGACGCATAAAATTGGTTTGGTTTCTTTTGAACAATATTCGAACCAAACTGAATTGCAAACAAATATATTCGTCCATGAAAATATTGCGGGTTAAGTAAATGAATTTAATTGAGGTGAATTCCAAACTAATTTCATCATTTTTAAATATTTATACATTTAAAAACTATATAAACAAATAATATATATCATAATGTTATAGTTAATTATTTTGAAAAGATGATTAACTATGCATAGTTAAAAATAAAATTATTTCATTATTAAATAAATAATAATTTCTCAATGTGAATGTAGAGGGTTAGATATACGTTTATCCAATTTCAATTGAAATCTTGGATTCGCCAATTTTGTATTACATGAGATGGAGCATAATATTACACTAATTTGATAATTATATTTTATGTGCTCATTTTTACGGAGTACATTTCTATTCCTAGTTTTACAAGTAAGTTTATATTACCAGCAATTATTATAATTATAAGTAAAAGTTTATACTTGAGCCTTACACTAAATTTTCCTACGCTACAAAGTTTATTAATTTACTATACCGTGTTCTTTTACCGTGTTACTCTCTTCTTCACATCATATATATATATATGTATATAATAATAATACTCATAGTTCCTAATTAGGTGAGTAGAGCCCTCTTCTTCTTAGCACATAATGAAGAAGGACAAGAAGTTAAATTACATTAAGAAGAAAGAAACCATCAAGAAAAAAACTAGAGAGCTTTCAATCCTCTGTGGCATTAAGGCTTGTGCCATTCTTGTTGGTCCTAATAGAGAAGTCGATACATGGCCTGAAAATCCTACAGACTTGAACACCATTATTCAATCCTACAAAAAAAGTTTAATTAACGGCAAGAAAAAAGTAAAGGTTAATGGTGATCAATCGAAAGAAAGTTTGTTGGTGAAGTTGAATTCGAAAGTAGCGGCCGTGGAGAAAAGGATTGAATTCTTGAAGATGGTGAATAATGGGAATGGGGTTGTTGATGATGTTACTGGTTCGAGTTCAAGTGGAAAAGAAGTTGTACTTGCAAATCAAGAAACCCATAATTCAGATTTTGAATTCAGGGGGAGTGTTACAATTAATGATGATCAACTAACAAGTTCAAGGGGAAAAGAAGTTAGAGTGGCTAATCAAGAAAACTATAATTCAGCTTTTGAATTCTGGGAGAATACTGTTGCAATTAACGGTGATCAACTTGAAGACAGTACTGCTTATAATCAAAGAAGAGAAATTGTTATGGCTGATCAAGAAACCCATAATTCAGTGTTTGAGTTCTGGGGCAGTAATAGTGATCAACTGAGAAATTGTTCTACTTATGATCAGTGCCAAGGAGTTGATATTTTTGGGCATGATGGACAATTAGTGGTAATGCCTAATGAGATGAACATGTGGGAGACACTAAACAATTTGGACAATGTGCAGAATTTTGGGTGTGATGATCTTTGGCCAATTGTCACTGGTCCTGAATTTGATATATTGCCACAAGAGGCAACTGATTTTGGAACATTGTTGAATAGTCTACTTGCTAATGATCCCATCATCGCTCTCGAGCCTAATTATGATTATTCCATTCCCTTCTCCACTGATACTTTCTAGGTTTCTGCTAACTATCCCCACAACCCCACCCCAACGTTTTGAAATAGTTTTTTTTGTGTGTGGGTGGGGTGGGTTGAGCTTAGGTGATTCTTTTGTATTTTTTGGGAGAATAAGTTTGCTATGTATTTTTCTGGGTGGAGTTCAGTTGGGGGTACATGTAGGTATAGTCATTAGTTTTTTTGGGTAAATTAACTGCTCCTTCAAAATTGTTTATTGATTGCTCCACTTAGTTGATGCATTTTTTGTGTAAACATAGGTGATTTTACAAACTTGCGGGTTTTTTTAATTGAAATCATTGTTCAATCTCAATTAGTAACTTTTGTTTATTGAATATGATTCCGGCCATTTGACAAAGCAAATTGGTATATTTTCCCTTTTCCTCTGTTTGAATTTTGCGTTGTTTGAGAACTGGGAAAATAACCATTAAACAAGACCAAGATCCAAATTAAACCTACACAAGAAAAGTACCACTAGAAATCAACAAAACTACAACGACTAGGTACTCTTCCAGAAGCCAAAGGTACCACCACCACCAGCAAATGCAACAAGAAGAGCAACTTTACAACTTAACTGAGACTGTTGTGGGCTAGGGGTGGCCAACGGGCCGGGCCGGACGAGTCAGGGGGACAAGCGGGATCGGGACAGGCGGGATTCGCCGAAGTCCCGTCCCGATTTCGGTCCCGTTGGAAAAGGGGCAGGGCGGGATCGGGCTGGGGCGGGGCGGGATCGGGTGGGGGCGGGATTTTTTTTTTTTTTTGCACTTAATTTAAAACATAACATATATATAAACAACTAAATAATTAACAAGATAGTATAATAAAAACATCTCAAGACTGTTTTTGTGCCTCTTATATTATTTATAGACATGATTTTTTTTGTAATACAAATACAATTGTCAAAATTGCAACTTTGTAGTGTTGTTCAAAAGTTGCAAATGACATAGTAAAATTGCAATTAAAAAAATTACATTTTGAAAAAAACTTGTTCTAGTTTCTTGATAATTTCATGTGGTTCTTCAGTTGGAATTGGTATTTCTTGGTCAAATTGCTCAACATCGCTTCCACCACCTTCGGATAAGATGTCGTTGTAGTTTTCGTCTTCTTCTTCATTGATCTCCGGTTGACCGCACCTTCTCCGCTTTGCTCGTATCCAGTCTCTGAATAATACTGCAATCTCCAAGCTGTTTCTGACAAATGAGTGTTTGTGCTCTCCTATTTGATATCTGTCGGCTGAAAAAGCGCTTTCAGACGCCGTTGATGACGCCTGAATGTTCAAAACATCTCGGGCCATCATTGAAAATGTCGGAAAGGTCTTCTCATTCCCCCTCCAAAGATTTCAAAGAAGTCTTCACGTCCTTCTTCATTGAGAACTGCTTGGTACGGTACAGAACCCTGCAAAACAAAAAGATCAAACTCGCTAATTTGGTTAATAGTGTTACCACCGCACATTCTATTTCTGAGGCTTTCAATACTAGCCGCAGAAACAGTATGTCTTTTGTGAGGTTGTGTTGAAGTAGAAGAAGAAGAAGGTGGTATGAAAGCCGGTAGGTTGCTCGCACTTTCTTGTTGGTAAAACCTATATATTTTTTTGCATTCGTCTTCTACGCTAGACAACACTTCTTCTTTCGTTTATTCAATAGGTGGTGGGTGATTTGGAGTTTTGGGACTTTGAGGTGGTAATACTGCTATACAATCATAAATAGTTTCAATAAGTGATTTAGTACTATCTATTTTAATAGTTGGATTTAATACAACACCAATAATATAAATAGTGGGAATAGGTATAAAATATTTTTTTATTTTGATAAATATATTTTTAATAGCTGACTTATAAGCTGGTTTATCCATATATTCATTAAGCAATAAAAATATTAGAGCTATCAGCTATATAAAACAACATAGTTGAAATAGTAGGATAATATATATCGAAAAAAATTTTGTTGCTTGAAAAATTTCTCTAGAAATACAATAAGTTCGGAATTTTTTCCCCAATAGCTATCTACAACCATATCAGCTGAATTTTGATTATGAGGGTTAAAAAATAAAGTTATAGGTTTTGTATAGTCATAAGCAACAAGTAGTTGCTCGTATAAAGAATTTCACCTAATGGGTACTTCTTCTGAATTTTTCTATAAGGTAGTTGGCAATAGTGACAAGTTTTTTATATTTTTTTTCGTTGTATTCTATTATTTTTAAAAATTAAGTTTATAGCAAATTGTATTTTACTAAGAATGTCTTCAAAAAGTGATAGATCATCCTTTATAACTAAGTTATATATATGACACGCACATTTTATATGAAAATGATCTGGAAAAGATGGATTTAAACTATTTTTTTAAATTGTAATAGCATAATTGTTAGAAGAAGCGTTATCTAATGTAATAGTCATAATTTTATCAGTTATTCCGTAATAATCGCACACTTGATAAATATTTTCTGCAATAAAAGTACCAGTGTGCCTATCATCTATATATCTATACGCTAAGATACATTTTTGCATAGACCATTTATAATCTATCCAATGACAGGATACCGTTAAATAATCATGGTCGTTAGTACTACGGCCTATATCAGAAGTGATAGCCATTTTGCCATTAATATGATATAATGAATAACGTAAATACTGTTGATATTCATGTGCAAATTTAAATACATCTCTCTTAACAGTTGATCTAGGAAAATCGTTAAAAGCATGATTATACATTTCTCTAATGTAATGAATAAAATCAGGAGATGAAGGAAATGAAAAAGGCAAACCTTCCACAGCAACTAATTTTGTTATTGCTTCAATATCTCTATGTTTATTGTAATTAGGGCCTACAATTCCCCCGTCGTAGGGTTAATTTGACCATGTACTTGGTCCGGGACGGTATGTGAACCTTGTCCCGATGGAGCGGTCGTTTGCGCACCCGGTTTTGAAGCCTCGTATTGGGCATACCTAGTTGGATGAGCCTTGCTACGTGTCTCATTAAACCCCCTGTCCTACTGTTACCTTTTCCAGTTTTAAATTTTAAAACATCTTTACAAATTTTACATCTAGCTACTTGATTCTCTACGTCTCTATCAAAAAATGTCCATGCATTTGATTTTATGATCGTTTTGCTAGACATCGTCTCATACTAGGGGGAATATGAGACATTTCAGTTGAAGGTGCACTAGTGGGTGTGTTGTCATCTACATTAGTGGATGTATTATCTAGATCATCGTCTAAATTAAAGTCTTCTTGAGTTTCAGAAAATAGCTCTTCGTCTAAATCTAATGGTATTGCAGGAAAATGTTCAGTATCAACAAAATCATCCTGTGTAGGAATAGGATTATGTCTAGAAATAGGATGACTGGAAGAAGTACTCTTGACCTTGTTGCCCCTACTAGAAGAAGTCTGACCCTTACCCGTAAGCATACGTTTAAATCCTTTCATTATAATTATACTAATAAATAATTAAAGTAAATGAAATTAAGTACGCTAAATAAAATAAACAGACAACAATAATTTAATGAAGGAACGAATGTACCTAACGTCGATGTGTAATCGAGAGGTTGAAAATTAAAATTTTGTTCCATGGAAGATCCTCAAGCTAGTTGTCAACTTCACTCCCAAATGAATAAATAAAATTCAATATTTAGTAGATAGTGTAGACTTGTAGAGAGATAGATTGAGAGATTAGAGAGATTGTAGGAAAATTTGTGAGAAAGATGAAGAGAAAATGAGGTATTTATAGTTGAAAATTTGGGTTAAAGTGTTAAATATAATAACTTATGGATTAAAAATAAATATTAAGGAGGTAAGGGGTTTGGGGAGGGGGGAGGCCAAAAATGATCGTTGCACAACGACCAAAATGTAAAATGATCACTGGTGCAATGGTTATTTGTGCAAAGGGGGGTTTCGGGCGGGATCGAGACCGGGTCGGGCTTGGCGCGATTGGGGCGGGCCGGGACGCGGGACGAGACCATGTCCCGTCCCGGTTCGAGTCCCGGTACCATAAAAAAAATTAAAATGTCGGGGTCGGGGCAGTGCCGGGCCAACCAGCCCACTGGCCAGCCTACCTACCTCACAGTAGCATCAACCACAAGGCTGATCGTGCAAATTATGTCCACGGCTGGGACCACAAAGATTCCTCTTTTATATACCAATTGTACACGCTAAAATTTCATATCAACTTCAAAAGAAGATCCACTTCATGAACTCTAAAAAATATTAGTACAAATTTATCCCTAAAAAAATCCAAGAAAACGAACTGCATTGTTCCTACTTGCAGAAAAGTAAAACGGTTACTCCTTACAAAGGTGTAGCGCATTCAATTTACAGATCCCAAATGAGGTGACAACAAAATAAATTAGATATCAAAAGGAAAAGGTAAAAATTGGTCAGTGAACAGTTATGTTGCCTTTACTTTCCAGTCCCACTTGAATATTCTTCGACTGATAGATTTGCTGACTCTAGTAGACAGTAGCAACCACGGAATAATCCCCACCTGCAGATGCATCAAACAAATTATTCAAACATCCTTCAACCAAAAGACGAGCAACTTTGCTGTTTTAGGAAAACCGTAGCTGGTGTGATATGTTGCACAAGTGTTGGCTTTTATGCACATCAGACTTGCCCCCGTAAAAGGGCCAAAAAGCACAATAAGATAGTAAATCTCTTCAAAACTTGAAGAAAATAGGGAATTTATAAGACTGTAGATCTTAAAAGTTATATGTCATATATGAGTTGGATGTATCGGATAAGATCACGATGACAACATATTAAGTTAGTTTTCCATGGAAGTGAGGAATGAGAAATAGTTTCCTGGAAATAGATCCCCAAATTCTTAGGTGCAACTCTGGTGAAGCACTAACGAAATATACTTGCCCAGTGAATTAAAGCCTGTGATTGCTTGCAAAAGCTGGGGGGGGGGGGGGGGGGGGGGGATTAAGTGGGATTTTCAACCAAATGCCATTATAGAAAAGTTTTTCAGTTTTTGCAAAAACTGAAAATCACTTCTGGATTAGTTTTTCAGTTTTTGCAAAAATAAAAACATTTTCAAAAGTTTTTGGTCCAAACGAAGTTGTACCGAATACTAGTAAATTATAGACCACTTCAAATCTTTGTTTTCGAGAGGGATAATCAACTCCGCAAATATCGATCGAAACTTGAACCCTTGTATAGGTATGCAATTTCAGAAAGCACAACAATTGTAATAGGTAGTCCGTATTGGTAACCACATTTTTAAAACATTTTTCTTTTACCCCTTATTCTTTCAAAATTCTCAATAATAGGAAAGAGAGTCACCTGCTCCCCACACAAAATAATGAAGCAAAAGACTAATTTCTTTCTACCTTCAGAGGCTCAGACCCAATACCTACCCTCACAGGACTGCTCTATTTTCAGTCACTATTTCCCCTACAAGAATAAATCCACAGTAAAGAAACAATCGCCACTATTTCCCCTACAAGATCCACAGTAAAGAAACAATCGCCACTATTTCCCCTACAAGATCCACAGTAAAGAAACAATCGCCACTATCATTACCATAACATTTTCATTGGCAGGACCTCCAGCTCGCCATGACAACATCTTGCCTGCAGAAGTGGAAGAACAGCAGATCAATAGGTCACAGGCAGATAACTCTATGGAAATATGAACAAGGATCTCCCTGAAAGCCGGTGAAATAAAAGCAATCAAATGTATATTTATCCATAAACCACAATGAAAGACGAGCAAATCAAACTTGGTTGATGGGTAAACAATATTTTAAGCATCCATCAGTCACAAAATGTCATGTAAGTATGGCTACAGCTCAATAATTTAGGAATCAGAAGCATTACCAAAGGGCTGTACGAGCTGCTTGGATATGGAAGCCACAGGAATACGCCAAAACCACATAATCAACAAGTAGTACGTCAAGACCTGTGTGATTAGGGTAAATAAGCATCTTACAGCTTAAACGAAGCTTGTAAATATCACTATACATACCCAATTCATACCTGCAAAATAGTAAGGCCTTTTGTGTATCATATGATAATTTCGCCTCTTTGCTGCGAATTTCTTGATCTGCATCAGAGGATGAGAACTAATTAAATTTATTAATAAATTTCATCCAAATAGAATATGCTATAAAGAGAACACCACCAACAACAAGTGCTCCTCAACCCAGCTAGTTGAGGATAGTGTATGATCTATCCTCACTACCAATTTCACTTCATATGGAGCTGTTTCATTCCAATTCAATGCGTTAAGTTTTCTAACACTAGAAATTCTCTATGTTTTCTACTGACACACAATTTCTAACAAGATTAAAAGTACTTCTAGCAAATATTGAGCAAGCTTACCAACATACCTAAGCCTCAATCCCTATTACTTTGTATCGCTTATATCTGATATAAAGACGGAAGTGCAATTTAGTTAATAACACAAAATTACGAGAATGAAATATCAAGATAAAAAGAGAGAAAGATGTAGCTGGTGACATCGTAGTATCTTTATAGACCACAAGATAGGGACGTGATATACTTTGGAGCATAGCTCGTCGAATTACCAGCCTAGAAAACCACCTTCAAGTTAGCAAGGTATGTCAGTTATATAACTGTCCTCAATTTGGCAAACCTACTTTAGTGATGTAGATCCATGCTTAACCCATCCTGACTACCAAATTTACTTGCTTCTAGATTTCAAGACCACTAATATTACTATCTCAGCATTCCTATCTCTGACTCCCTTGTTTAAGTTCACCACAAGACATCCCTAAAAGTTCCTCTATTATTTATTTTTAAACAAAGAAAGTGTATTTTTTAAAATTCAGTAATAAGTTATGGATATTTTCTCCCCTTTGGTAGCATTGTAATTTCCGCTGTACAACTTCCACTATGAAGGATTGGAAATTGACAGACATTTTTTCTCCTAGAAGATTCAGAATCCAAAACACAACTCCTTTCCGAGAGTTTCGTCCAAAGAATCTTCTCTGCAGGAGCTGTTTCTGCTAACTTGATGCTTGATCAAAGTATCCACGAAGTTTGTGCTTCTTAACTTGATACTTCAGTACCTACTTTCAGTACTTCAATAATACTTACTTAAGGAGGCCCAAGATCTCCTTAATTATATTTGCTGGTCATGAGAGACTCTTTTTTAGTGGAAGACAATCAGATAGCAGATCTCATTTTTCTTCATCCAAGGTGCCAAACCTTGAATATCACTAACATTAGATTTGAAGATGTTCTTTTATTCAGCTAGCAGCTCAAAAGTGACGATACCAGAAGAATGACCACAGATGTACTTGATAAATTTTCTGAACTACCTTTAGTTCATCCAATCTTGTGAAAGAGAGCACCCTCTTAACATGATTGACTCAGGTAAAGGACAGACTGCTTTGCCTGGTCAATCAGGTCAGTATATCTGCTTGGAAGGCTCTTGAAAAATATTTGGGGTTCCTCGGATCTCTAGCAGGCAGCAAGCTGTTTTACTTGTGTGAGAAAATATATTATTGAATTGTTGTATCTAGATGATTACATTGAGCTCTATTTATAGACACTCCATTACAATCATTTTTCTAGTAGGATACTATATATGAAATTTTATTCCTATTCTACATTACAATCATTTTCCTAGTAGGATACTATATATGAAATCATATTCCTATTCTAACACTCCCCCTCAAGCTGGTGCATACAAGTCATATGTACCGAGCTTGTTACAGATGTATTAATACGAGGACCAGTGAGGGACTTAGTGAAAATATCTGCAGGCTGATCACTTGACTTCTCAAATTTTTTGTAATAATATCACCGAGAGTATACCTGATCTGGATTGAGCAACCTCAATACCTAAAAAATACTTCAGTCTGCTGAGATCTTTAGTACGAGTCATGCCAAACTCCTGAATTATTGTGCTGAATTTTCCAAACCAGGCTCTGGGAGACTGTTTCAGACCATAAAGTGACTGACGCAATCGACACATGCGATTTTCTGATCTCCTCCTTAAGGATTTTGAAGTACTCATAGGACTTGAACTTCCACTTTCCGTGTTTTTAGAGTTAAACATATCAAAATCGAGAGACGTGGCGAAATCTGTCTTGAAAGATGGATGGAATCTGGCGAACACAACCCAAAGAGAAAATCACCGAGATCTGGCCGAAAAAAGGTGCATGTGCGGCGCGTGGATCTGACGCGCTAGCCGGAGCTGGCACTTCGAGCGGCACGTGGTGGCGTGTGAGTGGGTATTTGCCGGAGCCGCTGATTTGGTCGGAAGGGACTGATATACCTCGTGGTGGTGTTGAAATTTGCGCAACATTACCCAAAAGAATTTTGATACGGACAACTATGTTGTCATCGAAAATATTGCACGGTGGCTAAGTTATTTTCCCGAAAATTGTTGAAAATTTGCATAACAATTAGTTTCCCACTAGCTTGAACTTGATCTATGTTGTCGTGGTGTTGGATTCTGCACAACACCACTGAATAGAGATGTGACGCTAGTAGTCACCGGAAAAATTATGCGCGGTGGTATATTTTTTTTGTTTTTTTTTTTCGAATCTTCGTTGGAATATTACACATCGAATACTGTTTTGCTAATACTCTGGAAGAGAAGGATGCAAAACAGTCGCCGAAATTAAGACACGAGACTGTGATGGTATTTTGTGGGTAGGATCGGAATGATAGCACAACCCTAGGGGATGCAAAACAGTGGCCGAAATTGAGGCATAGGACTGTGATGGTATTTTGTGGGTAGGATCGAAATGATGGCACGACCCTACGGGATGAGAAATTATGCCGGAAAAGTTGTCGAACCTCGAAGAAAGTGGTATGGGTCAGCTCGGAATCTGTGCGCGATGCTGACAGTAAAAACAATTCTTAAAAAAATGGGCTGAAATAGCCTGGAATCACCGGAACCCTAATTCCGACGATCGAAATCTGGTAATTGTTCATGCCAAAAAAACATTATTCACGCGACATTGTTCACGCAGTACTGTTCATGTCGATTTTTTTATTCCGATGATAATATTCTATTATCTGAAGGAGAATATTTTTTTATAAATATCTTAAAGTTATTTACAATCTTCACTCTACTATTATCTTTGGATAGACGGGCTACACACAATTTCTAGTGGCGCCCGTCGGTAGCGGAAGCTCTTGAATCTCTACCATGATCGTAGAAGCTCTGAGATCATGTGAGAAAATATGGGAGAAAATATATTATTGAATCGTTGTTTCTACATGATTACACTGAGCTCTATTTATAGACACTTCATTACAGTCATTTTTCTAGTAGGATATAATATATGAAATCATATTCCTATTCTACATTACAATCATTTTCCTAGTAGAATATTATATACGAAATCCTATTCCTATTCTAACAACTTGAGTATTGGTTCAACAAACAACAACAACAACATACCCAACGAAATCCCACAAAGTGGGGGGTCTGAGGAAGATAGAGTGTATGCAGACCTTACATCTACCTTAGGAGGTAGAGAGGTCGTTTCCAGTAAGACCCTCAGCATAAGAACAAGCAAATCAAAGCAGTGCCCAAAGGAAATAACGAGAACGAATAAGTCATGTCATAATATTATAAAAAGCATGCTAAGAGTAGTAACAAACACAAAAAATGGATAGTGACGACCACAAATTAATACGATAATCAAAGTATAAGAAACAACAAATAGTAATAGTAACAGGAATCAAAGAAAAAGAAACTACAAAAGTAAGGGTGGCCAGTGGGCCGGGTCGGCCCGGTCACGCCCCGATCCAAAGAAAAAAAAAAGGGGGGGGGGGGGGGGGGGGCAAAATTCGAACTCGGGACGGGACCTGGCTCGTCCCGCGCGGGCCCGTTTCCACCCAGGCCCGATCCCGCCGACCCGCCCCGGTCCCGGCCGATCCCCTCCCCTTTGCAAAAATACCCGTTGCACAACGGCCATTTTGTATTTTGGCCTCCCCCTACCCACTTAATATTTATTTTTAATTCCTAAGTTAATATATTTACACTTTAACTCAATTTGTCAACTATAAATACCTCATTTTCTCTATATTTCTCACAAATCTTCCTACAATCTCTCTAATCTCTCAATCTATCTCTCTACAAATCTACATTGTCTACTAAATATTAAATTTTATTTGTTCAATTGTATAACTATATCAAAGTTCAAAAATTGAGAGTGAAGTTGACAACTAGCTTGAGGATCACCAATCGAGCAAAGTTTCAATTTTCAACCTCGATTACACGTCGACGTTACATTGGCATTTGGTACCTTCGTTCCTTCTTTAAATTATTATTGTTACTTTATTTTAATTAGCGCACTTAATTTCATTATCTTTAATTATTTACTAGCATAATTAAAATGGAAGAAATAAGAGGAATGTTTAAGGGTAAGAGTAGGAGTGCTTCTTCTAGTAGGGGTAACAAGGGTAGATGTACTTCTTCTAATCATCATATTCCTAAACAGGATAATTTGATTGATTACACGCATATAGATGAAACAGAATTTTGTAATGATATATCATTAGACGATGAGATATTTTCTGCAACTCAACCAGACTTTAATTTAGAAGATAATCTAGATGACACACCAACTAATCTAGATGACACATCCACCAGTGCACCTCAAAAAAAAAATTTTTTTCCAATTCCCACTATTTATATTATTGGTGTTGTATTAAATTCGACTATTAAAATAAACGGTTGTAAAGTACTGATTGAAACTATTTATGATTTCATAGTTGTACTTCCACCTCCAACTCTAAAAAATCCAAATGACCAACCACCTATGGAACCAACTAAAAAAGAAGTTTTATCTAGCATACACAATGAATGTAAAAAAGTATATAGATATTACCAACAAGAAAATGCTAGCAACCAACCGACTTTCATACCATCTTCTTCTTCTTCAATACAACCTCAAAAAGACATGTTGTTTCTGCGGCAAGTATTGAAAGCCTTAGAAATAGAATGTATAGTGGTACCACTACTAATCAAGTTAGCGAGTTTGATGTTTTTGTTTTGCAGGGTGTTGTACCGTACCAAGCAGTTCTCAATGAAGAAGGACGTGAAGACTTGTTGAAATACTGGAGGGAGAATGAGAAGACATTTCCGACACTGTCAAAGATGGCCCGAGATGTGTTGAACATTCAAGCGTCATCAACAGAGTCTGAAAGCGCTTTTCCTACAGGAAGATTTTAAATAGGAGAGCACAAACACTCATTAGCGGGAGACAGCTTGGAGATTGCAGTATTATTTAGAGATTGGATAAAGCGGAGCGTAGAAGGTGCGGTCAACCGGAGATCAACAAGAAGACGACAAGAACTACAACGAAATCTTATCCGACGGAGGTGGAAGCGACGTCGAGCAATTTGACCAATAAATTCCAATTCCAACCAAAGAACCACAAGATATTGTGAAGAAACTAGAAAATGTGTTTTTAAATATGTAATTTTTTTAATTGTAATTTTACTATGTTATTTGCAACTTTCAACAACACAAAGTTGCAATTTTGAAATTATATTACAAAAAATCATATTTCTATTAAATAATATAAGAGGCACAAAAACAGCATTGGGATATTTTTATTACACTATCTTGTTCAATTATTGAGTTGTTTATATATGTTATTTTTTAAAATTAAGTGGAAAAAAAATCGGAAAATCTTGTAACCGCCCCGACCACGCCCCAATAAGACCGGTCCCCTTTTCCGACAGGACCGGGAACGGGACGGGACATCGGCGGATCCCGCCAGTCCTGTCGGAGGACCGGTCCCACCCCCCCGCTGGAACCCGCCCCGTTGGACACCCCTATGCAAAAGTAATACTACAACTAATAATATGAAAGGATAAGCAATCCTGACTATTGGTTCAGGATTGAAAAGTGAAGTATAACCAAATGTTGAGTTAGTAGGAAGTTTCCCCAACAAGGAGAGTCTGCATATTTATCTGTATTTGGTATATGTTTCTTCTTGAACATATATGGTTACTTGAACAGCCACTGATTTGCAATAGACAAGTACTAAACACAACTTCTCATCAGTCTTTAACTATAAGGAGGAGACAGACTTGGTTTATATAGTCCAGCTTCAGGAAGAAAACTTCAACGATCACAAAATTGTAGAAATTTGCTGCTGAAGGAGACTTTAAAAGTTAAACAGTTTAAGTTCCTCATCACAGGCATGTGATTTGGTCCGTGATTACTCCAACATTCACAGGTTCGAAATACAACATTAGTCCTTTGAAAGGACTAGCAGCCAGTGAGACCTTTGTCACTGAAGTCTCCACAAAATTTATGAAGTAAATTGCTATCTATACAAAACTAAATGCCTTCATGTGCTAGAAGAGGATAGGACAGGGCAATAGTAAGCAGAAGTCATGTTGAGGTAAAAGAGTTAGTATGCTACACCTTGTTCCTTTACAATTAAACTTCAAAATACTCTTGCATTCAACTCAATCTAGGCATTTCAATAGATAAATTACTATTGAATAGTTCAGAACAAGTAATACAGGTACAGCCTATTGTGCTTCCACTATTTCCAAGTCTTCATTCATCTCATGGATTCCTGGCAACGGTAGGCTGAGTACACTGGAGAAAATTTACATTCATTTTGGAACTCCATTGCAGAATGCTTGTTCTATGCTTTCTAATGCTATTGATAATGAGGATCATCAGCTCTTTCAAAGTGATTTTTTCCATTATAATGTAATTTGGTGGTGTATAATGGATGTATCTTTTGTCTATATCAGAACAGCATAAATCTGAGTGCAATCTGCTAAATTGGCCATATATTTCATGGAAGAAGAACCACTTCATTAAGTGGGTGAAGAAATTTTCACTGGCAGCAAGATTGTAGAGAGATTGTCTAGCAGATAACTATTCTTTATGGCAAGAAAGCAGCTGAACGTTCATATCAGAAAAGACAGAAGACAAGTCTGATAATCCTTTCAAAAGTTACTATACCAAGCCACGGCAGCACAGCCATGAATAATGTATTGCACTGTGATCCATAAGGCCATCTACTATAGTTTTAGTCATACTAGATATGGATTACGAATATAGCAGCAACTATCCTAAAGAAGATGGAATATGGGCCATACTTATTGCAAGCTCCCTCTCCTTGGCAGTAGCTAACCTCCTCAGTTTTGCAGCTTGTGCAAATGTTGAAGGCCTGAAATATATGTGAAGGCATAATCAATTTTTCCATATCATAGAACTCACCTAATGACATGATAAATTTTACTTACCATATGAAAAGAGAAAACTATCATGTGTCCTCTTAAAGACTCTACTTTCTATTTTAGTTACCTGTTATTAACCACCTAGACACTTATCCATCAAGTATAACTACAGTAAGTAACTCTACAAATAAGGATAGTTTTGAAAAATCAAAACAAAATCTTGCTTAGCATACGCTTTGAAGTACAAAGAAAAGATAATAGTTATGGCCAAATCTACATGTGATCACCCAATGGTGTGGCCTAAAAGTCACTGAAACTAGGATGGACCGTAGAAAATCACGATTCAAGTCCTATAAATAAATAAAAAGAGCTAGGTGACTCCTATGTGTCTAGCCTTGGTAGACAAAGTTAACCATGTACTTGTGCTAGTGGGAGACGAGGTAGCGGGTACCTAGTTGATTAATCGAGGTGTGACCGTAAGTTGGCCCAAACACCATTGTACATTGGTGTCAAAAATAATAATAAAATAATAATAATAATAAAGAATATGTGAAGTCTGATTATCACTTACTGTAACAAGGCACTTGCCTCCTTTAGCAGTTGCTTGATTTCTGCTCGCAACTGCATATCTTCGGAACTTGTGGAACCTTTCTGAAATAGTTTACATTTCATATCATAGAACAAAATCAAAATCAATTGCAAAGTAAGGGAGTATTTAATAAAATATAAAGATATCCATGATTGAATAGAATAAAGCGGATTGGCTCAAGCCTCGACATTGAACAAATCAATCATTAAAACAGCGATGGAATTTTAAAAGCTACTATTTCACCAAATCAAAATTAAGAATAACACATCTATGAAATTCATATCGAATCATTGTTCGAAAATTAAAAAATTGAAAGGAGGATACGGGATATAAAGAACAACAGAAATGATGAGAAAATAACCTTTTTATTGATTTCGAAATAGCGAGAAAGGAACTGCAAAGCTACGACAATAATGAATATCATCGGCGCGGCTATCGATCTCTCTAATTTCGCCGTTGATTCTTCCATTTTTTGTGGGGGGTGGGGGGAATGATTAAAAAAATACTCGGAACTACTGAAAATAGATTAATTATGCTCCTCACTTGTGTTTTGCTACAAAAAATTGTTTATCATTAGTCAAATGAATTAGATATGTTCCTTAATTTATATAAGTAGAGTAATTATGCCATTTATTTGTTTTTAGGCATAAAATACTCTTGACATTAGTCAAGTAAAGTAGATATGCCACTCTCCACTAGCGACTCAACATCATATGGTAAGTCAATTAGGAGTAGCTTGGTTTGAGATATAAGGCAAGTTAATTTTGGTATATAAATCGATATTACTTTATATTGTATTTGATTTTCGGTATTAAGATTCGCATAAGTTATATGAATTTTAATACTAAAAGCAAAATGCTATATAATTAATACGGATATAAGCTATATGGAAATTGATATAATGTGAAATAGGTAATACGTGTATTAGCAATATGTATATAAAAATTCTAAAGACAAAAATGTCCTTACAATAGGTAATTCCTAAGGACAATTCATGTACATCCATTGTATAACAATCCTTATAATTATTCTCGACATAATAATCCTCGTACAAATAATCATGTATTATAATTTCTGCATACCTAAGACATTTCCAAACGACCTCTTAATGTATATTTTCCGTTTAAATCACTCAGCTACGGGAAAGTTGCATTAATTTGGTATAATATTTGGTACGGAAAAATATTTACCCATTATAACCTCCTGATATGTATGTCAATCACTTACAACATTGTGTTAAGCGGTGAAACTCGTGAAGTTTTCAAGCTAAAACGTGAATTACGAAGTACTAAAGAATAAGTGTTTTAAGATAAATAGATAAGTTTTTTTAGTAACACTAAATATACAGATTACTATAGCTTAATTAGCCATCATAAGATTAGTAAAGTTGAGTTAGGTTTAAATGTGATTGTGATGGGTAAATCCAGATAATTTGAATATGTAAACTAGATATTTTAAGAGAATGATATGATAAAATGGATTAGTATGACCAATTTTATGCTATGCGGTGACACCTGCCGAAGCGAGTGGTTCATACGATATGATAAATAAATGACAATAACATATTAAACAACAATAATCAACAAGAGGGTTAAGAGGGGATTGCTCAGATGATAAGCGTCTTTCATTTTCAATCCGAAAATTATGAATTCGAGTCACCAAGGAATCAAAGGAGAGTTTCCGGGAGAGGAGTTAAAAAAAAACAATAGTCAAAAGCAAATTAAAGATAAGATTCTATTCAAATGATCAAAAATAATTTGGATGATTAAACTATGATGAAACACATAACCCCAAATGTACATCTCAAGTAACAATTAATATATGAAATCGAACACCTAAAAAAATGACAGAATAAAATTCAAGAGATAATGAAATAAAAAGAAGATTATTTTCAAAATTTCAATTCTTGAAAATATGTAATTTAAAATTAAATGCAAACCAAAAAGTCCTAATCTTTCTCAAAAGACACCAAGGGAAGTGTGCATTAGTTACTAGCGATCATAAGATCGCATCAAATTTCACAGGAATTTTATAAACGGTGACAAATGGATACCTTCTACCATCTCACATTACTTAGATCTCCTATAAATAAAAGTAGTACATTGTAATTAATTATATACGTATAACTAATACAATCATACTAATATGATATTTCTATTTTTACTTTTTAGATATATTAGAAGCGCTAATTTCAACGTGGCTGTTTTTTGTCAATAATTTTCAAGCTAAGGGCTATATTGTAGTATTGTACTCTCGCTAAAAAAAATTATTCAAGAAACGTGTCTTTTACCCTCCAACTGAGCAACCACGTATTTTAATTTTTCCTTTTTTGTCTTCCTCACCAAGCTTACGGTACTCTTCGGCCTTCCTTCCCCTTCATATGTAATTGTTATTATCTTTATATATGTTTTCGTGTGTGTTTCTGCTGAATTCTAAGTTCGCATTTTGGGTTCATAGATAAAATGTTGCCATTTTTTTTTTTTTTGCGAGATTGAGGCTCATCCTTTTAGGTGTATTCTAGCTTTAAGGACACATCATCTGTTAAGTCGAATGAATCTTATAAGTAGTTCATTGTGTTGAGTCGTGGAGCCTAAGTGTGGAACGCTGATTATTTAGGGGAGTTTATTTTGGGAATTTTGAGCTTGTATTATGGTGCTCTAGTTTTCGCTATATATACTCTTGGACACCTTTTCGCTATATATACTCTTGGGCACCTTTTTTTTTTGTGTAGAGAGAAAAGATAGAATTGTAAACACAAACTCCCTATTCTGATTATAGTGAAATCTGCAGCGACAAAGTGGACATAGTTCTCGCATTAAGCGTGAACCACTATAAATCTGTGTGTGTTATTTGTTCTTCGCTTATTTACTGTTTTCTGATTAGGTTGTATTTGGGACTCAAATCCTAACACATTGGTATGGTTAGCAAATAAGTGTGATTTCCAACAATTGTCTTCTGAGTAATAAAGAAGTAATTCAAGGTCATAAGGATTCTACATATATAACTCAACATGGATGTCAAACAGGTACTTCCAAGTCTACTGGTAAAACTTCAGAGTAACAAAATAAAATAACTCGGATTTTTTGAAGCAGTTGAGGAGATGAAGCTTTATTAAGATGAAAACAGAAACCCCTTTAAGCATTTATTAGGAATGATATTGTTTCTCTGTCATCAACATTAAAAGAACAAGGAAAATCCGAAGAACTTATATTGAACATTACATGGGGAAAGAATATTTCCTCTTTGCAAAGACCAAGGATTAGAGTCATGACAATCTCTGGAATTCATAACTTTGTAACATCAGTTGTCTCTAATTCGTTTTAATGGAGATGGATAAGTGTAAGTTTTGTTTCGTTATTAATCAAGTTCAGATTTGCAAACAACAAAACAAGAACTTGCCCAATGTTCATGTGATCTATAGCTCACTCGAATGTCGGATCAGGAATTCCCTTATTTCTTAGTTTATTTTATCATTTTAACATGTGTTTGCAACGTGCCGGTTCATTGTAGGAGCTGCAATGTTTGATTAATCATATTGTTGGGATCGGCTTTGTCGTGCATTTTATAAAAGCATCTTCCAGTTGCAATGAATTCATCCAAGGTAAGCAGAGTTATCCATTATTATTTTCATTATAAATGTGTTCGTAAATTTACCTGCTCTGATTTCTTTAGGCCACAGATTCTCATACTTCATTTTTCCAGCATATCAATTAGTAATTTAATTCAGCTAAGATGAGTAGAGAATTTGAAACACACTGAAGTATTTGATTTAGGATATAAGGTGGAAGTATTATCTCAAAAAAAAAAGGATATAAGGTGGAACTACTATTCTCCTAATCCTTATAAAAAAGATGCTTGAACTGCTTTGCAAGTGATGTTACCACCTGAAATTAATGTCTTCCTGTGTAGATGTGTAGGTATGATGCTGGGATTGGATTTTATCATCGGCACTCATACAGATGAAGAGAAGCTCTTTATTTCTTCGAAAGGTGAACAGCGTGAAGTCCCCCGTTTTAGCCTAGAGGAAATCTTAAGTAACTCTGTGATCAATTAACTGATGGCAGGACAATGAGTGATGAACTTGTAAAAGTGGTAGCAATGGGTAAGAAGAGCCATCGTCCTGATCCGAACTGAAAGCAATTAAGAAAATAAAAAGGAGCCTGGTCATTGTTGCCGAGAGAAGCTGGTCTCCACGATGATGTCCGTGTTCTAAGGTAACTTGGGTTCTTGATTATGTTCGAGGGAAATTCGGAAATGAATATGTGATCTAACAATTGCTGGACTAATTTCATTCTGAGGGCATATTTGACTTTTCATCGATTTCATTATCCGTGTCTATCATCCTCCAATAGAACAGCCATGTAGCTATTGTAGCAAACAGTCGAGCACATTTTGAGTCTTCTCTCCTCTTCTCCAACATTGTTCGCTTCCTGTAAATTCCCTTGTTTGCTTGCTGTGTTGTAATATAATGAACGCTAAGATTCCTGCTTTGGGGATTTTCCCTGTTCCTCTTTATATTCCAGTAGATGATATTCGTCGCTTCTCTGCTAACTCTAGAAGGTACAGAATTTTCTGATATTTGGGCATGCGCGGTGGTTCTTTCCTTAATTGATTCTGCAAATATTTGGTGTCAAATTAATTCATTCCATCTGAATTTTCTTAAATGACGTTCTCCAAGAGGTCGAGACATTTTAGAGATGTGAGTGTGCTGCAGTGTGCTATATATTGTTCTGGGATTAGCAACCATAGAAAGAAAGAAAAAAGACTTTACTGACTTCTTGGAAGCCTTTGCTCATTTATTAACTGCTTCTTCACATGCGTGTACTCATCGATTATTTTTTGTCAATTTTGTAGGTAGGTAATGGTGTTAAGTACTCAATGAGAATAGAGAAAGGCTATGTGAACAAAATCCACAACATCAATAATGCACTTATTTCTTGTCAATCTTTTGGTTACCTTTCAGGTTGCTTATGTCAGTACAATTGTAAAAGAAGTGCACAGATAAGAAGAAACAAAGACAAATCAAAGGAATGCTTTTGGTGAGTCTGTAGCTTAATTCTTATTAGTATCCATGAATTGATACAAGTCGAATCCTAGATGCGGAAATAGACTAGGAAGGTGATTTGTTTACTGGGAAGGACTAACTATGTTACATGAACGATTTATCTGGACTGACTTACTATAAAAAAAGCAATTCATTTATATGAATACGGATCTTTTGCGTAATATTTTTAAAATACAGTACAAAGGGTAGGTAAAAAGATATGTGTACCTATTGAAAGAGTTTTACTGTCAAAAGACTTAATTCCATCGATGTACAATTGCTGGTATTTATACAATATTGACAGAAGAGAATAAGGAATCATTATGGAAAATATACACAAAATAGGAAGTACTATCAATGCCTATTAAGAGGCATATCTGCAAGTAAGGAAATATGGATCAAGTAAGGGATATGCAATAATTATTGAGATTTGCAGAATGGAATCCGGAATATTCCTAATATGCCCCCTCAAGATGGTGGTCAATCTGACACACCAATCTTGGACCTTAACCGTTCAAAGTCGTGGCAGCGGGAGAGGTTTTGTTAGTAAGTCAGCAAGTTGATCCTTTGTTGAAACATGAGTAACTCGAAGATGACTCCTTTGTACCATAGAACGAACAAAGTGATAATCAATTTCCAAGTGCTTCATCCGTGAATGGAAGACGGGATTTGTGGATAGGTAATTAGCACCTAAGTTATCACAGTAGATCACTGGTGAGCTAGAGAGAGAAATAGAGATTTCCTTCAGAAGGTTTTAGACCCAACATAGTTCAGCAGCTGTGGAAGCCACTGATCTGTACTCAGCTTCGGTGGATGAGCGGGCTACAGTCCGTTGCTTCTTAGAACACCAAAAAATTGGATTTTTTTCCGAGGAAGACAATATAAGCACTAGTGAAAGTGTGATCATCACGATTCCAGCCCAATCAGCATCAGAAAAGGCATGTAAAGTCAGAGGAGAGTCCTTAGAAAAGTAAAGACCTTTATTCATGGTTCCAACAAGGTAACGAATAACTCGTTTAAGAGCAGCCCAATGATTTGTTGTTGGTCTATGAGCAACTGAGCTAACCAATTGGTAGCAAATGCTATGTCAGGGCGTGTTAATGCCAAGTTTTGAAGACATCCAACCAAAATTTGATAGTCTTTTGAATCACTCAAATGAGCACTATCTTCCAAGGTCAAATTATTGTTAGTTGCAAGTTGAGCGGAAACAGGGTTTGCACCACTCATTGAACCACGCTCGACAATATCCTCAATGTATTTCCGCTGAGATAGATATAAACCTTTTGGAGTTCGAATCACTTGGACACCCAAAAAGTAAGAAAGTTTCCCCAGGTCTTTGATAGAGAAACGATTGCCAAGCTTGGCAATAAACATGTTAATGGCCTTTTGATTATTCCCTGTCACAATTAAATCATCGACACAGACCACCAAATATAGACTAACACCAAGTTTAGAATAAATAAGCAGGCAATGATCAGATTGAGAAACTGTAAAATCAAGGGAGAGAAGATAGTCCCGTAATTCTGAGTACCACGCTCGTGGCACCTGCTTGAGACCATATAAAGCCTTGGGTAGTTTACAAACATAATCTGGCCAAGTAGGATCAACAGAGTCCTGTGGCTGTGACATGTATACATCTTCCATCAAATGCCCAATTGCCGCAGGTTCCAATCTTTATTTACGGCAAGAGATAAAACAACTCGGACTGTAGTATGTTTAGCCACGGGGGAGAAAGTTTCAATGTAATCAATACCTGACCGCTGAGTGAATCCTTTAGCAACTAATTGTGCCTTATATTTGCTCAAACTACCATCTGAATTTTTCTTCACCCGAAAAATCCACCTACAACCAATTAAATTTTGAGATGCTGATCTAGGAACAAACATCCAGGTCCTCTGTTGTTGTAAAGCCTTATATTCCTCTGCCATTGCAGCTTTCCAATCGGGGTCTTTGAGAGCTTGGGCAACATTTTTTGGTTCAGGTTTGTAGGTAGAGACAGATGTAGAGGGCAGACAGGACTTATTGGTAGTTTGAGTAGTGAGGCAAAGCTTGTTGATAGGTTTATGAAAAAAAAAATTAGAGCGAGTAGTCATGGAGTGAGAAGGTGGAACATGTTGGGATTGAGTGGTTTGGCTGGTGGTAACAGTGGCTTCTTGAACAATAGCAGGTGAGGAATTGGAGGCTATCAGAGGTGCACTCATGGGACTGTGGTTGGTAATTACACCAGATGATGAGTCATGTTCTCAAGTACCGTGATTATGCAGAGTTACATAGACTTGTTGATAAATTCAAGATGATGGATAGAATTTGAGGGAATAACCCTAGTTCGCCCATTATGGAATACAAAAATACAGGACCGGTGCAAACACCAAGGGACGTGTGAAGTGGGCATCTTCCTGTGTAGATATGATCATGCTGGGATTGGATTTCATATCATCAACATTCATACAGATGAAGAGGATTTGTTTATCTCTTCGAAAGGGTTGAACACAGTGAAGTCTACTGTCTTAGCCTGGAGGAAATTTTAAGCAATTTTGTGATGAATTAACTGATGGTAGGACAATGAGTGATGAACTTGTAAAAGTGGTAGCAATGGGTAAGAAGAGTTGTCGTCCTGATCATTTACCCGCACTGAAAGCAATTAAGAAAATGAAAAAGTAGTCCGTTCATTGTTGCCGAGAGAAGTTGCTCTCCACGACGATGTCCATGTTCTAAGGTTACTTGTGTTCTTGATTATGTTCGAGGGGAATTAGGAAATGAATATGCGATCTAATAATTGCCGGAAATACAATTTATTGGATATTCTTTGTACTTTTGCAGTAATAGTTTTGGTGCTCTAAGGAGGACTTTATTTCATTGCATGCGTGTACTTCTTTATGAAAATGTAGCTATTTGTGAAGGAAGGCTTAGATTTACCTTTTGCGTTTTTTTCTAGATTTTAATGTTATACACTGTTGTATGCAGGACTCGTTTCAGATGGTGATGGATACAAAGGGGATCAGCATTTTGGAAAATCTGAAGGTCGTCAGGAGAATGTATAGCTTGTCAATCATAAAAGATCGATAACTGAATCTTTTGTTCTAAAACATTGTAAATAATATTCAACAATTAGGATGCATTGTTATATATTCTTTTGATACATGTTAGTGTTCGCAATAAAAAATTGCTAGCAGAAAATAAATAACTTCAATCATAAAATAAATGTGAAAAAAGAATCATTTTATTGATTATTTTGTGAGTACAACTCTGGATGTATCCCTTGATTCTAATCTCTCGTGTTGTTCGTCTTTGATCCGAGAGCCAATGTAGCGTCTTTCTCGAATGAAAGATGAACTTCTGTTGATGTGTTGAATCTTGGAAGAACTTTGAGCAGCACTTTAAATTATTTTTGAGAGAATACGTCTCTCGAACTCTCTTTCTTGTTTAAGACCTTTGGAGAAAACTTATGTAGACGTCGTTGCTCTCCTTTGCCTCTAGTCAAGATGCAATGCAACTTTCAAGATGTCTTCAAAATGGAATATGTAACTCCTTTATATATGTGTGAGCTAGAGTTTGGGGCTATATTGGTCTTCCAAGTAATTCTAGTGGACCATAGGCTAGAAAGACGTGGATTGGGCTCGTCTTGTAGAGGCCCACTAGCAAATGTATTTGAATTTCATTCAAATCATTTAATTTTGACTTCAATAATTAATCCGACTTTATTAACTAAAATTTGACTCGGTCAACATGTCAACAATTTAGAATTTAATCCAAATTTTGGATGGACTAATTCAATTAAAATTTTGATGTCTATAGTTGCCCCTTACTTCAAAATTTGTCGAGGTGTAGACTTGCCAAAATTGAATACGAGAATTGAACATCAAATCTTTTTTTTCAATGTTGAAAAAAAATGTGCAGATGGTGAGCCATTTCTCTTGCTTACTACGTGTCGTCCGGTTTATCAAGAGGGCACTGGGACAAATTTGCAATTCCCGCAATTTTTATCTTCTTCAATTTGAAACAAAGAGCAACTTACTTTATTGTTCTCAATGAATTTGCAGTCAAAAAATGTC
Organism: Anisodus tanguticus; assembly: GCA_034509755.1. Taxonomy (NCBI): domain Eukaryota; kingdom Viridiplantae; phylum Streptophyta; class Magnoliopsida; order Solanales; family Solanaceae; genus Anisodus; species Anisodus tanguticus. Next base: position 15,183,568 of record CM067544.1, read on the forward strand.
CCTTAGAATCATATGCAATTCTTTACCATAAGAAGGAAAAGGAAATTTATTTCAAATCTTCCCCCAAATCAATAATTGGAATACACTTTGTACTCTTTCCTTTTTAAACTTGGTAATATTGACCTTAAGAAAATTGAGGATCTTTCATTTAAAGCTTTCACACAAATAAGGAATCTGACTTATTCCTTCATAAGCAGAATTTTGGTGTTACAACTTACAATGGTACACTATCTTTAAATCTCTATATAAACGCTAATAGAAACTCACCAAACATGAAGTGACGGAGACTCGAAACTTTATCACCATTCTTGGAGTTGTTAACCTTGTATAACAAGGTAATGGATTTAAAGATAGGTTAGACACACCGAAAAATGATGTTATCTTTAAAGATATTAATTCCTCCCTCTCAGGCGTAAAAAGTTCACTAAGAAATTAACCTTCCAGGATACAAAACATATAACTCTCAGAAATTCGAAAGTTATACTCTAACAAATTTCAAAAGCAGAAATCCCAAGTATAAAATATAGATTTTGAAAGATAAAAAAAAGAATAAATCACATATAAGGAAATCTCAAATTATTTCTTATTGTCTCTTACAATTTTGCAAAGCACTAAGTATTTTATAGATACTTAATGGTTGTCTCAAAGCGTTGCAACACTTTCACGAAGGGATACTTCGCTCACTAAACAATTTTGTTATAAAACTGTTTTCGTTCCTCTCTATTTTAAAATATTTATTTATTTATTTATTTATTTAAGAGAAAGTTTTGAACTATTGAAGCTATTTGTTTTACCCTCCATAATGAATGAGAGCCCAAGAGCTTGACCAATATGTTAAGCACATTAATTCTTTTATAGCCACAAGAAAGTTCAAACTTCTACTCAAACATCAATGTGGGACAAATGACTCTTACTCAAAACCAATGTGGGATAAATGACTTAATTATGATGGAATACTCATATCCAGTGTGGGATATATAACAATCTCCCACTTATTTACATGCATAATGAAAATAATAAAATATATAACTTGTGTTACACAACGAATAGCCATGAAGTGGACTATGCCTTTAACTTATGATTGAATATGAACCACTAAGGAATCACATTCTCGTCGCGTATGATTTCTTGCTCCTTTTTAATCTTTGCAGCATCGTTGAATATGCGTCTTATGTTGAATCCTGGATTCACAAGTACTCTAGGATCTTACTGAATGATCCCTAAGAAGTGGTCTCACTTCTATACTTGTATAGGTAGACTTATCAAGAATGTCCACAACGCATCCTACAAAGCTATAAGTCTATTAAAGACTTAGAATCCAACATTTACCTGTTGTGGTAAACAAAAGTGCATGGGTCAGATATAGAGCGTTCGAAATAGCATCACCCCCACTATTTTCAAGTTATGCACTTTGAGATGTATCCAAGTTTCCATCTCGCCAACGTCTAATATTGAATTGCCTTTTTAACTCTCATCATAAGATGCCAAATATATAACTTGTACCTTAGAATAGAGTTGGTTTCAATCAAGACATCGTTTATATCGGTAATAGCTCTATATCTCGCATGACCTTTTTGATCTTATCTCCCAATAACGGTTTTGTTAATAGATCTGATAGCATTTGATTTGTTGGAAGATATTCAAGTGTGATCTTCTCATTCTTAACCATACTTCGAACATGATTAAATCTCATAGAAATATGTTTACTATGATCAAATATTCTCTAATTCTTTGCATTGTAAATCACAACTTGATTATCACAATACAAAGTTATAGGACCCTTATTCGGTTCTATAAAAGAAATAGTTCTTAGGAATATTCTAAACCACATAAGCTTTTTGGCAGCCATTGACATGGCTATGTATTCAGATTCCATTGGAGATAAAGCAACACAACTTTGCTTTTTCGAAGCCCGAAAAACTATGGCACCTCCAACAGTAAATAACCATCCACTAGTTGACTTAGAATCACTTGCATCTGATGCCCAATTTGCATCACTAAAACACTCAAGTGTATATACATTGCATTTGTAATGCAAACCACAATTCCTTGTTGATTTCAGTACCTTAGTACTCGTTTTAGTTCCTTCCAATGATCTTCTCCCGGATTGCTAGTAAATCTACTCAATATGCCAATAGAACACCCAAGATCTTTGCTCGCTTGCAGCGCCTCTTAGTCTTTTATTTTAGCCTGCCTTGTGAAGATCTCTCGGGTGTCTACGGCAGATCCGATCAATCTCGTGATGAAGAACATTCGATAAAAAGGACTCTATTACGTTAAGGGAATCGAGGTTGACTGCTTGTCTATCAGGTCTTGTGTGATTCACCACATACATAATACTACCGATTATTTTGACATATTCTTCTTGATTTATAGTTTCTCCTTCATTTGGAACTAATTTTACGATTGGATTGATAGGACTTGTACTATCCTTGCAGTCAAAGTAATTAAACTTCTTTAACATTTTCTCAATGTAATGAGATTGTGTTAGAATGTAAGTTCCACCTCTCTTGAGCACTTTGACTCCCAATATGACATCGACATGACCTAGATCATTTATGTCAAAAGCTTGTTTTAAAAACTTTTGGGTCTCATTCACACATTTTATGTCAGAACCAAATATAAGCAAGTCATCAACGTATAAAGTCACCACTACTTTATAATAGGCCTGGCCAGTGGACCGGGCTCGGGTCTGGCGGGCCGGGTTTGGTGGGGTCGAGGCGGGACGGGCGAAGGGGGCGGGGTCGGGTCTGGCGGGGTCGGATTTGGCGGGACTTGCTCCAGTCCCGTCCCGATCCCGATCCCGTCGAAATCGGGTCGGGTCGGTCGGGATCTGGGTGGGTTCCGGCGGGTTTTCCTTTTTTTTTTTTAATAACATGTGTATAAAAAAAACTAATAAACAAGACAAGATAGTGTAATAAAAATATCCCAATGTTGTTTTTGTGCCTCTTATATTATTTAATAGACATAAGATTTTTTTGTAATACAAATACAATTGTCTAAATTGCAACTTTGTAGTGTTGTCCAAAAGTTGTAAATTACATAATAAATTTGCAATTAAAAAAATTACATTCTCAAAAAAACATGTTCTAATTGCTTAATAATTTCCTGTGGTTCTTCGGTTGGAATTGATATTTGTTGGTCAAATTGATCCATGTCACTTCCACTACCTTCGGATAAGATTTCGTTGTAGTTTTCGTCTTCTTCTTCGTTGATCTCAAGAAGAAGACTTTCTCATTGCATTTGTTTTAGATTGAACGTTGACTTATATTATTTTGACCGCACCTTCTCCGCTCCGCTCGTATCCAATCTCTGAATAATACTGCATTTTCCAAGCTGTCTCCGGCTAATGAGTGTCTGTGGTCTCCTATTTGATATCTGCCGTCAGAAAAAGTGCTTTCAGACGCAGTTGATGACGCTTGAATGTTCAAAACATCTCGGGCCATCATTGAAAGTGTCGGAAAGGTCTTCTCATTCCCCCTCCAATATTTCAGCAAGTCTTCATGTCCATCTTCATTGATAACTTCTTGGTATGGTACAGAACCCTGCAAAACAAAAATATGCAACTCGCTAATTTGGTTAGTAGCGGTACGGCCACACATTCTATTTCTGAGGCTTTCAATACTAGCCGCAGAAACATCATATCTTTTGTGAGGTTGTGTTGAAGAAGAAGAAGATGGTATGGAAACCGGTAGGTTGCTAGCACTTTCTTGTTGGTAAAACCTATATACTTTTTTACATTTGTCTTCTACGCTAGACAACACTTCTTCTTTAGTTTGTTCAATAGGTGGTGGATGATTTGGATTTTTGGGACTTGGAGGTGGTAGTACTGCTATACAATCATAAATAGTTTCAATAAGAGATTTAGTACCGTCTATTTTAATAGTCGGATTTAATACAACATCAATAATATAAATAGTAGGAATAGGAATAAAATATTTTTTTATTTTGATAAACATTTTTTTAATAGATGATTTATAAGCTGGTTTATCCATACATTCATTAAGCAAGAAAAAATATTAGAGATATATAAAACAACATAGTTGAAATAGTAGGATAATATATATCGGAAAATTCTTTTGTTGCTTGAAAAAATTTCTCTAGAAATACAATAAGTTCGGAAATTTTTCTTCAATCGCTATCTACAACCATATTAGCTGAATTTTGATTATGAGAGTTACAAAATAAAGTTATAGGTTTTCTATAGTCATAAGCAACAAGTAGTTGCTCGTATAAAGAATTCTACCTAGTGGGTACTTCTTCTGGAATTTTACTATAAGGTAGTTGGCAATAGTGACAAGTTTTTTTTATATTCTTTTTTCGTTGTATTCTATTATTTTTAAAAATAAAGTTTATAGCAAATTGTATTTTACTAAGAATGTCTTCAAAAAGTGATAGACCATCATTTACAATTAAGTTATATATATGGCACGCGCATTTTATATGAAAATGATCTGAAAAGATGGAGCTAAACTATTTTTTAAAATTGTAATTGCGTAATTGTTATTAGAAGAAGTGTTATCTAATGTAATAGTCATATTTTATCGGTATTCCATAATAATGGCACACTTGATAAATATTATCTCGCAATAAAAGTACCAGTGTGCCTATCATCTATATATCTATACGCTAAATACATTTTTGCATAGACCATTTATAATCTATCCAATGACAAGTTACCGTTAAATAATCATGGTCGTTAGTACTACGACCTATATTAGACGTGATAGATACTTTGCCATTAAAATGATATAATGAATAACGTAAATATTGTTGATATTCATGTGCGAATTTAAATACATCTCTCTTAACAGTTGATCTAGGAAAATCGTTAAAAGCAGGATTGTATATATCTCTAATGTAATGAATAAAACCGGGAGATGAAGGAAATGAAAAGGGCAAACCCTCCACAACAACTAATTTTGATATTGTCTCCCTATCTCTATGTTTATTGTATTTAGGGCCTACAATTCCCCCCGTCGTAGGGTTAATTTGACCCTGTACTTGGTCCCAGGACGAGTATCAGTATGTGAACCTTGTCCCGATGGAGCGGGCGTTTGCGCACCCGGTTTTGAAGCCTGATATTGAGCATACCTAGCTGGATGAGCACTTACTACATGTCTAATTAAACCCCCCGTTGTCGCACCCGTTTTTAACCCGCGGGCTTCGGTTGGGCCTGGTCAGATGGGTCCGAAAATGGGGTGGCCAAATAGGCTGCCCCTTTTAAAATTGGTATTTGTGTTGGGTTGAGAAATAAATGGGTTATGGGTTTAAAAATACAAAAAGGGTTTTATTATATATAAATAAATAAATAAATAAAAGCTTTGCAAAATTTATAAATTGTAAAGATGATAATATGATAAAATATAATATTTGTGAGATGTTTGATGCTTAAATAAAAAAAATAAAAATGCAATGTCGTTTTGCGAAAAATAAAATAACATATAATATTAGGATAAAAGTATTATTATGATATAAAAATGCAAATGACAATAAAAATGCAAAATAATAATGATAATAATGATATATATACATATATATGCCTATATTTTATAATTGTTTTGAAGTGTCAAAAATATTAAAAATTGCAAATAAAATCATAAAAGATGGGACAAAATTGGGTGTCAACAGATGCCCCTCTTTGGCCGGAGACGATGAAAGAGTTTTCGGACAAAGAAGTTGACTGAGTAGCCAATTTTGTCATGATCATCGGGACTCGAGGGAATATTAGAGATGCATGGTAAGAAATAGAATCCCGAGGGGGGGGGGGGAGAAGTTGCAAAAGATAGCGCACATTCAAGAAACAATGCCCTAGTGTCGACTTATGATGACACTGCTTGCAGATGTGGCGAGATAGTGGGGGAAGTGCGGAACAACGTTCGAAGTATTTCCCAATGTAGATGATGATGTAGCATAGGCGTAATGAGGTGACGTCGTTGCTTAGACGTTATGCAGATATGGCGTCGTTGCATAGGCGTGATGAGATTAAAATACCCGCATTAGAAGATGGGCGCCTGACTGGAATTAAAATACCCGCATTAGGAGGTGGGTGCCAGACTGAAATTAAAATACCCGCATTAGGAGGTGGGCGCCTAACTGAAAATGAAATACCCGCATTAGGAGGTGGGCGCCTGACAGAAATTGAAATACCCGCATTGGAAGGTGGGTGCCTGACGAAATTGAAATACCCGCATTAGGAGGTGGGCGCCTGACAGAAATTAAATACCCGCATTAGGAGATGGGTGCCTGACTGAAATCGAAATACCCGCATTAGGAGGTGGGCGCCCGACAGAAATTAAATACCCGCATTAGGAGGTGGGCGCCTGACTGAAATTGAAATACCCGCATTAGGAGGTGGGTGCCTGACTGAAATTGAAATACCCGCATTAGGAGGTGGGCGCCTGACTGAAATTGAAATACCCGCATTAGGAGGTGGGTGCCTCACTGAAAATAAAATACCCACATTAGAAGGTGGGCGCCTGACAGAAAATAAATACTCGCATTAGGAGGTGGGCGCCTGACTGAAATTAAATACCCGCATTAGAAGTGTGCGCCTGACTGAAATTTAAATACCCGCATTGGGAGGTGGGTGCCTGACTGAAAATGAAATACCTGCATTAGGAGGTGGGTGCCTGACTGAAATTGAAATACCCGCATTATGAGGTGGGCGCCTGACTGAAATTTAAATACCCACATTAGGAGGTGGGCGCCTGACTGAAATTTAAAATACCCGCATTAGGAGGTGGGCGCCTGACTGAAATTTAAAATACTCGCATTATGAGGTGGGCGCCTGACTGAAATTGAAAATACCCACATTAGAGGTGGGCGCACGAAAATACCCGCATTAGGAGGTGGGTGCATTAGGAGGTGGGCGCCTGACGAAATTTAAAATACCCGCATTAGGAGGTGGGCGCTAACGAGAAATTAAATCCGCATTAGGGTGGGCGCTGATCGAAATTGAAAATACCCACATTAGGAGGTGGGCGCCTGACAGAAATTAAATACCCGCATTAGGAGGTGGGTGCCTGACTGAAATTGAAATACCCGCATTAGGAGGTGGGCGCCTGACAGAAATTAAATACCCGCATTAGGAGTTGGGCGCTTGACTGAAATTGAATATCCGCATTAGGAGGTGGGCGCCTGACTGAAATTAAAATACCCACATTAGGAGGTGGGCGCCTGACTGAAATTAAATACCCGCATTAGGAGGTGGGCGCCTGACTGAAATTAAATACCCGCATTAGGAGGTGGGCGCCTGACTGAAATTAAAATACCCGCATTAGGAGGTGGGCGCCTGACAGAAATTAAAAACCCGCATTAGGGGTGGGCGCCGACCGAAATTAAATACCCGCATTATAGGTGGGCGCCCCGCATTAGGAGGTGGGCATTAAATTTAAATACTCGGAGGTGGGCGCCCGACCGAAATTAAAATACCCGCATTAGGAGGTGGCGCCTAACTGAAATTAAAATACCCGCATTATGAGGTGGGCGCCTGAAATGACGTCGTTGCTTAGATGTGATGCAGATGTCGTCGTTGCTTAGACGAAATGTAATGACGTCGTTGCTTAGACGTGATGCAGATGTCGTCGTTCCATAGACGAAATGTAATGACGTCGTTGCTTATACGTGATGCAGATGTCGTCGTTCCATAGACGAAATGAAATGACGTCGTTGCTTAGACGTGATGCAGATGTCGTCGTTGCTTAGACGAAAAGAAATGACGTCGTTGCTTAGACGTGATGCAGATGTCAACGTTGCATAGACGAAATGTAATGACGTCGTTGCTTAGACGTGATGCAGATGTCGTCGTTTCATAGACGAAATGAAATGACGTCGTTGCTTAGACGTGATGCAGATGTCGTCGTTGCATAGACGAAAATGTAAAATGACGCGTTGCTTAGACGTGATGCAGATGTGTGACCCTAAGGTCGAATTGCTATGTCGTCAATCTAGATTAAAAGTTAATGCGCGGACATAAACAATGTAAAAGGAATGGATAAGGATGAGAATATGACCTTGTGAGTCGAAATACCATCCAAAATAGCAGTTGGGACCCTGTAGGTCAAGATGACACCTTAAAACAATTTTAAAATATTTTCGACACCTTAAAACAATTTTAAAATATAGGCATATATATGTATATATATCATTATTATTATTATTATTATTATTTGCCTTTTTATTGTCATTTGCATTTTAATATCATAGTCATACTTTTTATTATTTTTTCACAAAACAACATCGCATTTTTTATTTTTTATTTTAAGCATCAAGCATTTCACAAATATTATATTTTATCACATTATCATCTTTACAATTTATAATTTTTGCAAAGCTTTTTATTTTATTTATATATATAATAAAACCCCTTTTTATAGTTTTTTAACCCATCATCCATTCATTTCTCAAGCCCAAAGATATCAACTTCCCCCCTTTATTTTTCAGCCCAACCGACCCAGCCCATTTTCCCTCTCTCTTTATCCCACAATCCCCAAGCCCAATTTGGTCGGCCCACCCGCAAACCCAATTCCCTTCCCTTTAAACCAAAACCTTACACAAAAAAAACCCAAAAACCATTAAAAAAAAACGGGGAGGCCTCCTTTCTCTCTCAAACCTCCAAGCCGCCGCACACACCCCATACCGGCGACCCCACGTCGCCGGTCACCTAACCCCCGTCGCCGACACCACCAACCAACCCGTCAACCCCATACCCTCAAAATCCGAAACCCATCCATAAAATACCCCTTTTGTTCACTGTTTTAGGGGGTCGGTTTTTGTGGATTTTTATCCGAAAAGAGGGAGTTTTTGGTCGGAATTTAGGTCGGATTTTGGGTGGATTTTTCTCAATTTTGCTCACTGTCGGGTCGGGTCAACCCGATTTAGGTAAGTTTTTCCATATTTTTATGCTTTTATATATTCTTGTTGGTTATCTGAAGATTTGGAAAAAATTTGTTCCGGGTCGGGTCACTGACCCGGGTCGGGCCGACCCGTTTTGAATGAATTTCTAGATTTTTATGTTTTATGTGTGTTGGTTACCTGAAATTTGGAGAAAATCGATTCGGGTTGAAAAATATCCGATTCGGGTCGACCCGGTTCGGTTAATTTCCAGATTTTTGTATGTTTATATTGTGTTGTTGGTTACCTGAAATTTGGAGAAAATCGATTCGGGTTTAAAAACATCTGATTCGGGTCGGGTCACTGACCCCGGTCGGGTCGACCCGGGTCGGTTAATTTCCAGATTTTTGTATGTTTATATTGGAATAGGTATTTGTTGGTCAAATTGATCCACGTCGCTTCCACTACCTTCGGTTAAGATTTCGTTGTAGTTTTCATCATCTTCTTCGTTGATCTCCGGTTGACCGCACCTTCTCCGCTCCGCTCGTATCCAATCTCTGAATAATACGCATTTTCCAAGTTTGTCTCCGGCTAATGAGTGTCTGTGGTCTCCTATTTGATATCTGCCGGCGTGAGAAAAGCGCTTTCGACGCAGTTGATGACGCTTGAATGTTCAAAACATCTCGGGCCATCATTGAAAGTGTCGGAAGGTCTTCTCATTCCCCCTCCGGTATTTCACAAGTCTTCATGTCCATCTTCATTGATAACTTCTTGGTATGGTACAGAACCCTGCAAAACAAAAATATGCAACTCGCTAATTTGGTTAGTAGCGGTACGGCCGCACATTCTATTTCTGAGGCTTTCAATACTAGCCGCAGAAACATCATATCTTTTGTGAGGTTGTGTTGAAGAAGAAGAAGATGGTATGGAAGCCGGTAGGTTGCTAGCACTTTCTTGTTGGTAAAACCTATATACTTTTTTGCATTCGTCTTCTACGCTAGACAACACTTCTTCTTTAGTTTGTTCAATAGGTGGTGGATGATTTGGATTTTTGGGACTTGGAGGTGGTAGTACTGCTATACAATCATAAATAGTTTCAATAAGAGATTTAGTACCGTCTATTTTAATAGTCGGATTTAATACAACATCAATAATATAAATAGTAGGAATAGGAATAAAATATTTTTTTATTTTGATAAACATTTTTTTAATAGATGATTTATAAGCTGGTTTATCCATATATTCATTAAGCAGTAAAAATATTAGAGATATATAAAACAACATAGTTGAAATAATAGGATAATATATATTGGAAAATTCTTTTGTTGCTTGAAAAAATTTCTCTAGAAATACAATAAGTTCGGAATTTTTTCTTCAATCGCTATCTACAACCATATCAGCTGAATTTTGATTATGAGAGTTACAAAATAAAGTTATAGATTTTCTATAGTCATAAGCAACAAGTAGTTGCTCGTATAAAGAATTCTACCTAGTGGGTACTTCTTCTGGAATTTTACTATAAGGTAGTTGGCAATAGTGACAAGTTTTTTTTTATATTCTTTTTTCGTTGTATTCTATTATTTTTAAAAATAAAGTTTATAGCAAATTGTATTTTACTAAGAATGTCTTCAAAAAGTGATAGGCCATCATTTACAATTAAGTTATATATATGGCACGCGCATTTTATATGAAAATGATCTGAAAAAGATGGAGTTACACTATTTTTTAAAATTGTAATAGCGTAATTGTTAGAAGAAGCGTTATCTAATGTAATAGTCATATTTGTATCGGTTATTCCATAATAATGGCACACTTGATAAATATTATCTGCAATAAAAGTACGAGTGTGCCTATCATTTGTATATCTATACGCTAAGATACATTTTTGCATAGACCATTTATAATCTATCCAATGACAAGTTACCGTTAAATAATCATGGTCGTTAGTACTACGACCTATATCAGACGTGATAGATACTTTGCCATTAAAATGATATAATGAATAACGTAAATATTGTTGATATTCATGTGCGAATTTAAATACATCTCTCTTAACCAGTTGACCTAGGAAAACCGTTAAAAGCAGGATTATATATATCTCTAATGTAATGAATAAAACCGGGAGATGAAGGAAATGAAAAAGGCAAACCCTCCACAAGAACTAATTTTGATATTGCTTCCCTATCTCTATGTTTGTTGTATTTAGAGCCTACAATTCCCCCGTCATAGGGTTAATTTGACCCTGTACTTGGTCGGGACGATATCGGTATGTGAACCTTGTCCCGATGGAGCGGCCGTTTGCGCACCCGGTTTTGAAGCCTGGTATTGGGCATACCTAGGCCCGGATGAGCACTTACTACGTGTCTAATTAAACCCCCGTCCCACCGTGACCTTTTCCGGTTTTAAATTTTAAAACATTTTTACAAATTTTACATATGGCTACTTGATTCTCTACGTCCCTATCAAAAAATGTCCATGCATCGATTTTAATGGTCGTTTTGCTTTGGACCTCGTCTCATACTAGGGGGAATAGGAGGTATTTCGGTTGAAGGTGCACTAGTGGGCGTGTTGTCATCAATATTAGTGGGTGTATCGTCTAGATCATCGTCTAAATTAAAGTCTTCTTGAGTTCCGAAAATAACTCCTCGTCTAAATCTAATGGTATTGTAGGAAAATGTTGAGTATCAACAAAATCATCTGTGTAGGAATAAGATGACTAGAAGAAGTACCCTTGCCCTGGTTGCCTCTACTAGAAGAAACACCCTTACCCTTACCCTTAAACATACCTTTTAATCCTTCCATTTTAATTATGATAATAAATAATTAAAGACAATAAAATTAAGTGCGCTAAATAAAATAAACGAGACAATAATAATTTAATGAAGGAACGAATGTACCAAACGCCGACGTAACGTCGACGTGTAATCGAGAGGTTGAAAATTGAAACTTTGCTCGATGGAAGATCCTCAAGCTAGTTGCCAACTTCACTCCCAATTCCCAAATGAATTAATAAAATTGAATATTTAACAAACAATGTAGAGAGATATATTGAGAAATTAGAGAGATTGTAGGAAGATTTGTGAGAAAGATGAAGAGAAAATGAGTTATTTATAGTTTGAAAAATTGGGTTAAAGTGTAAATATAATAACTTATGGGTTAAAAATAAATATTAAGGGGTAGGGGGGTTGGGGGAGGGGGGGGGCCTAAAATGGCCGTTGGCCAACGGCCATAATCTAAAATGGTCGTTGGTGCAACGGCCATTTTTGCAAAAGGGGGTTTAAGGGTCGGGGACGGGCTCGGGGCGGGCTCGGGTCCGGCGGGCTGGGCGGGCTCGGGTCCGGCGGGACGAGACATCGTCCCGTCCCGAGTTCGAGTCCCGCCCCGTTAAATTTTTTTTTTTTTTTTTTTTTTTTTAGAGCGGGGTCTCAACTTTATATTGTGCTGTTGGTTACCTGAAATTTGGGAAAACCTGTTCCGGGTCGGGGTCACCCTGACCCGGGTCGACGTCGACCCGGTTCGAATGAATTTCCAGATTTCATGTTCTATATTTTGTTGTTTATTATCTGAAAAATCAAAAAAAATGTTTGATTCCGGGTCGGGTCAACCCGAAATCCGGGCCTGATCACTGTTCAGGATCCGGGTCGGGTCAAATTTCAGAATTCGGGTCGGCCGTTTTAATTGCAAACTGTTTGTTTATTTTGGCATTTAAATATTCATACACGGATATCTTGTATTTTTTGTTGTTTTATCATTTTATCTAATACTGCATTTAGGCCGATGAAATTAAATTTGAGGCCGCGCTTTTTTGCTGTTTTATTGTTTTACTGTTTTACTATTTTGAATTAAATACTGCATTTTGGCCGATGAAAACATATCCGTCGATTTTTGAGGCCTCCACAGTTGTAAAGACGGAAAATAAAATTTCTGGACAATGATGAAACTTAAATCTTTTTCACCCGAGAGACCAACATGTTCGGTAGACAAGGCAACTAAAATGACCAACGAGTCATATGTTCGCAGCCACGACGTGATTGGAATGATCTTTTCAAAATTTAAGTATGAGTCCTCCGTAATTAAAATATTTATTGTTTTGGATACGGATCCGAATTTATGTATATTCAATTGTTTATAACCGTTTATTCTTGACAGCTTGCAAAGATAAAGTCAAAGAAGTCAAATACCCCTCGGAGATTATTTATTTTTGTTGTTGTCTTTTACTTTCTTTAATTCAGTTTTATTTTCATTCTGCATTGTAATATTATTGTACTCGTGAAATTATTGAAATATTTAAAATAGGTAGACATAGAATTAATTAATAGGGTAGTCTAAAACTGGAAACCCATCGCTAGTTTATCCAATTTTAGGCCCGTCGCCCATAATAATCACCTTGCATACATTTTTATCAATTTTCATACAAATTCATACTTATACTTTTTTTTAGCTTTACATGTATATTAATGCCATACAAATGCATACTTGTACAAAATGAATCTTTTTATTAACATGTTGTGACATTATTTTTATATTAGTAAAAACATGTATTTTTCTTAGCATAACAATTAACGTGAATTTGATCGGATAACCGCAAGTTAGCGGATCTTAATGGATGCCTAATCCCTTTCCTTCCCTTTAGGATAATAAAGAACCCTTACTCAGAATTTCATTAGTTTCGTAGACCACAAAATGGAGTTATTCTGCATCATTTAGTTAACATTCAGGTGTCCTAATTCACATTAGAATAATTAGGTGGTGACTCCTCAAGCAAGCATTTTTAACTGATCCAGAGGGAATCGATGCCATCGCGTCGCGAAGCTCGAGTCAAAAATGGGCGCGACACCGACTCCATTGCAGAAAATTTAATACCTTTAATTGTTGTATAACAGAGTAATGAATTTAAAGATAGGTTAGGCACATCGAAAAACGATGTTATCTTTAAATGTATTAATTCCTCCCTCTCATGTGTAAAAGGTTCACTAAGGAATTAACATTCCATGATACAAAATCTATAACTCTCAGAAATTCGAAAGTTAAACTCTAACGAATTTCAAAAGTAGAAATCGCAAGTGTAAAATATAGATTTTGAAAGATAGTATAAAGAATAAATCACAGAGAAGGAAATCTCAAATTATTTATTATTGTCTCTTACAATTCTGCAAAGCGCTAAGTATTTTATAGATACTTAATGGTTGCCCCGAAGCGTTACAACACTTTCACGAAAGGTATTATTGGTTTTCCTCCGTAATAAATGAGAGCACAAGAGTTTGACCAAAATGTTAAGCCCATTAATTTTTTTATAGCCACAAGGAAGTTCAAACTTCTACTCAAACACCCATGTGAAACAAATGACTCTTATTCAAAATCAATATGGGACAAATGACTTAATTATGGTGAAAATATTCATATCAAATGTGGGATATATAACAGTTAAGCCTCTAGTATACTTCAAAGGTCTGTTGGTTGCTGCTGCTCATATTAGATTGAGCTTTTGAGGCCGACGACTTTCTGCTCCTTTTTGTTTTTAGCAGGACATGTCAAGAATTTCCAGCTTTGAGCGCCTGCGAGAAAAAATCAAATCGTGCTGTAGGAGAATCCGAACGACAAGACGCTTGATTCTGGAGAAAGTACACTTCGAAGGCTATGACTTATCCAAAAATCAAAGCGAAACTCCTCCTCGATTGACGGGAATTAATTTTTAAAGTTGAACTCCAGATCTGCGTTTTCTTTTTCAGCACTCTGCAGTCTCACGAAAAACTCCATATCTTGAGATTGGAGTGTCCAGATCATGAGCCGTTTGATCCTCCAGAAATCTGACTTAAATCCCTACGCCCTTGACAAATATGGATGCTTAACTCGTCATGGATTGACCCACACAATTTTCTGAAGTCGTTGCTACAATCTGATGTTATTCCAGACAGCATGCTTCACGAGCAATCATTCTCCTTTTTTCATTTGATTTTTGTTTGCAGGTCCTTGAGAGGGTGGAAACGGTCTCTATTTCAGACCGAGAAGATGCACACGACGTCACAACCCGCTCTTGAAGCCACGAAGATCAAACTAAAACCCCACGGTATTGGAAGGACCTTCCTAGTTCATCATCGTTGATTGGCGAGGAACTACTTGGAGTGTAGTCCATCCGACTTAGATGAAGCTTGTTACATTACTCTATCTGGATTTGGTGAGAGAGACACTTAGACCTCCTTTCCATCCTTGACGAGAAAGCGCATGGCGAGAAAAACACTTGATGTAGCCCTTTCAAACCTCAGGCGAGCAAGCATATGAATCATCTCATTCTTGCGGCTTTGGTGATACTGACCCTTGGTGTAGCCCTTTTCGAACTTGGCGAGCTAGTTTGCGGAAAATCTCATCCTTCAAGCTTTGGGGTGGAATGATCTCTTCCTTGCAATTTGGAGAAGATCTTGGAGCAACATCCTCACGGATCGACGGAAGAATACATGGAGTGTTTCATCCTTCAAGATTTGGCGGAGAAGTACATGGAGCGTCTCCTCATTGCGGCTTGGCGAAAGACACTTGGAGTATCCTTCCTTTTTGCATCCATAGAAAGCAAGTACACTGAATCATTTGACGATTCCCGCATATGAAGTACGAATGGTCTCAATATCAAACCAAGTAGATGTATGTTGACTTTATAGCTTAGCATAGTGTTGTCGAAAAACTGATATCTTGTTGCACAAGCACTCAAACTCCAAACCACTTCATTTATATAGAAATCAGATGCCAAGACCTGTAACATATAAAATATTTAGCTCAAAAATGCCTTTTGTGCGGCTCGCAAATAATTTTTGAATCCGACATTATAGCCTGCCATTTTAGCACCACAACTCGGAGTAGGAGCGCCAAGGACGAGGTTCCTATTCCGTTGCGAAGAGAACTCCCAAAACTATAATCTGTATAAAAATCATGCCCTAAAGCTTTCTGGATTTGTACAGATAAATTTTTGAATGTCAGCTCAAATTCTGCCTTGCTCAATTCTTCAGCTTCATGCTTCAGTGGTAGAAAATTCATAACTCGAACTAGGAGCATCGAAATGATGAGATTCTTATTTCGTTGGAAAGTGAAATCCAAAAAATATATGTATAAAAATCATGGCCAAAATCTTTATGAATTTGTACAATAAATTTTAAAAGTTAGCTCGAATTCTGCCTTGCTCAACTCTTCAGCTTTGCGCTTCGGTGGTAGAAAATTCATAACTCGGAGTAGGAACACCGAAACGATGAGATTTCAGTTTCGTTGAAAAGAGAACTCCCAAAACTATAATCTCTATAAAATCACAGCCAAAAACTTTATGGATTTGAACATATAAATTTTGAATGTTAGGTCGAATTCGGCGAGAAAGTTGATGGTGCACCTCCCTCTTTAGCTTGATGAGAGAGACACTTGAAGTACCTCTCTTTTTTTCCAGCTATGACAAGCAAGTACATGAACTAAGTAGATATGCCCCCAGACAGAGTGAGTAGACCCATTGACCCACTAAGATCCATCTACTATGAAGAAGTTGATGTACGAAGATCGTCATGAAAAATCGCTTCATCCTCCAATATTGTCGAAGCTTGTATTTAGATTCTCCAAGCGTGTCAAAAGCATCAAAAGAAATATCGTGCAAGCAACTTTTCTTTGACTCCACATTAAAGGGATGTGTTTTTTTACTGTGACTGCACTTAGAAGGAAATTCTAAATTGCCTACGTACCTCGATGAAGAGGATCAAGTCATCACGTAATTCTGAAAGAGTATTTTATTTGTTTTTTTGTATGCAGTTTATACTCGTGTATCATGGAGTGTTGAAACGTGCCATTTAAGCTTGTGCAAAAGGAGCGTTGCAACTTGTAATTTAGCCTCGTGCAATGAGAAGTATTGCGATATGCAGTTTAGGCTCGTGCGTCGAGGAGCATTGTGATATGCAGTTTAAACTCGTGCATCGAAAAACAGTTTGGGAAAGAACTCCAATAATGTAACTAGCCTTCGAACCCTTTGTGATGCAACATTGTTGGACCAACTCTTGAAGTTGGACTTTGCGCTTTGATTTATGTTTGCTTTTGCCTTTGGAATTTGATGCTTCAAAGCTCTTTGATGCTTGCGTCTCTTGTGAGAAACCAATGTCCAAGTTTTATCGTCCATGTTGTTGGAGTGACCATCCAATTTGAACGTGTTTGGCGTTTTCTTTAAGACTGAAACTTCAACTGGTTAAAGTTCCCAAATTGTAGCACTACTTTTCCTTGTCCAATCTTCGGAGACGCAACAAAATGCCTATATCTTCGAGTTTCTAACTCGGGCTCTTTTTGTCGTTAAGATAAGCACTAAATTGTTTAACTTGGCTATGTATTCATCGTCAATGATTATTTTTCATCCCTAACCAACGTCATGATCTTCTCTTTCAAGATGAAAAACATTTTTCAGTTGGATGACTGATAATGCGATGAAATTTAAAATCATTGACTTTGTTGGCTTCATCAGCTCACTTTGATATAAAAAGTTCAATAACCTTCTTGGATAGCAACTCGTCAAGAATTGAAGGGACACCAGAGTCAGAAAAAAGGTAAGCTTTTGTTTCTAACTCCTTCAATGTTGGATGACACTTTTCTTCTGAAGGATGTTGACTTGTAAATTTTTTCTTCATTTTTTGTTTGGCGGAGACTTTTACATATGTTGTTTCTACTGCCATGGTTTCTTCAATTTGGTACTTCGATGATCGCTTGAATTCTTTTTCTTCATTCCTTAGATCGAAAATTGGTGAAGCCTTTCCATGAGTCGTAATGCTCAACTCCATGTCGTGTGCTCGCGTTGCCAATTCTTCAAAAGTTTGTGGCTTAAGTCCTTGGAGAATGTATGTAAGGCCCCAATGCATTCTTTGAATACACATTTCAACAGCAGATATTTCTGAGAGACGCTCTTTGTAGTCTAAACTCAATGCTCGCCATCGGTTGATGTAGTCAAACACTGGTTCATCCTTTCATTATTTGGTGGTCGTAAAACTCTATCATGCTTACCATTCAACGTGTGCTGTAAAATCGGTTGAGGAACTCCTTTTCAAGTTGCTCCCAACTATCAATTGATTCTTGCTCGAGATTGGTATACCAATCGAAAATATTTCCCTTCAAAGAGCACACAAACTGCTTACCAGAAGATCATCACGTGTACCAACGTTACTGCAAGTCTCCACGAAATGCGCTATATGTTACCTTGGATTGCCTTTGCCATCAAATTGTTGCAACTTTGGTGGTTGATATCCAATTGGAATGGGCAGACAATCAATCCGCTTGGTGTAAGATTTAGAATAGTACAATGAGCTTTGTGAAGGTCCACCTTATTGAGCCCTAATGGTGTTTGTTATCATATCTTGTAATTGTTGAATAGACAGCGTAGCAGTTGAAGCAACTTGATTTGAACTTTGATCGTTGGGCAAGCTAATGACAGATTCAACATTTTTTTCGTGTGGTGTTGGGTTGCGACTTGAATCTCTAAGACTGTAGAGTTCCAACTTGTTCATCAGTTAGGCTATTTGAAGATCTTTATCCTGTATGAATTTCTTCAACGCCTCAATAATTTGCATCATTGTGACGAGTTGTTCCTTTGTGTTGATCGCACTAGTCATCATGACACTCACCACGTTAGAAGTTGAAGAATCCACCAAGTCTTCAGACTTGTAGAAGTTAGAGCATGTTTCATTTCTTCTCCATGAGACGAAAATGAGGTGTTGCCCCTAGATCTTGCAGTCGTCATTGTCCGCTTTTTCTTATCTAACGTCTCTAAGGAGATGAAACACTTCGATCTCTCCAAACCACCAACCTTGAACATGATATGAATCGTTGAACTAGGAACAAGAATAACACTTGTGGATTTAACACCAAAACTTTTCGTTGAGGTCATCACAGTAGTTGATCTCAAGATTTGTAGATCTGATTTGGGAGATAAAGAGATGAAAGGCATAGTTGGTCCCACTGAGTGTGCCAAAAATCTGTTCGCAATAAATTTTGCTAGCAGAAAATAAATAACAACAATCATAAAATAAATGTGAGAAAAAAATCATTTTATTGATTATTTTGTGAGTACAACCCTGGATGTATCCCTTGATTCTAATTTCCGTAGCACTTTGAATTGTTCTTGAGGGAAGACGTCTCCCGAAATCTCCTTCTTGTTGAAGACCTCTGGAGAAGACTTATGTAGACATCGTTGCTCTCATTTGCCTCTAGTCGAGATGCTATGCAACTTTCAAGATGTCTTCAAAATGGGATATGTAATCCCTTTATATAGGTGTGAGCTAGAGCTTGGAGGTATTTTGGTCTTCCAAGTAATTTTAGCGGACCATGAGCTAGAAAAACGTGGGTTGGGCTCGTCTTGTAGAGGCCCAATTTAATGGACTAACCAAATGTATTTTAGATTTCATTGAAGTCATTTAATTTTGACTTAAATAATTAATCCGATTTTATTAACCAAAACTTGACTCGGTCAACATGTAAATAATTTAGAATTTAATCCAAATTTTGTATGGATTAATTCAATTAAAATTTGGGTGTCTACGTCTAGCTTAAACATCAGTTTTAACTATCTATAATTCCATACCGAAACATAATTTAAGCCGATGAGTTGTAGTTAGTTGACGATGTTCCTGACTCTAGATTTGGGGCCTTCTGCTCAAACCTTGCATTTTTTGTTTGAACATATCATACTTTGATAAATAATACGGAGTAGTTTTTTACTTACTGAAATAATATTATCATTGTTATTATTGTTATTTAAGAGGCCTACTTTGATTATAAAAATCATTTAACTCAAATATTAGTTGTAGATAAAGCAAGAAAAAAAACATATTGGAAAATGTTAGTCGTGTTTCTTTTTGTGGGTAGACGAGGTTCGGGCAGGAACACGGTAAGTTTTTTTTTAAAAAAAAATTATTCTTTGTTTGTAAATATAAGTAGAACTGAGTGATTTGGTAAATTAAAATTCTTACTTTCACTTATAAGATACACTATGTATTAGTTCATGTGAGTTAATACACAATATTTGATGTATTGCATGGAGTATATTTTATTAGTTCCTGCAGTTGACTCTGCATTTCGAATTAGTTGACTTCAAATATTAGAAATAACTCAAAACGCATAGCTTAATCATGGTATTTCCCTTTTTCAACTTGATCATATGAACTACAGTACGTAAACAAAGGTGAATTGCTAGTCTTACCATTAAACAATTGTAAATTCAGAATGATTTGCTAATTAAAATCTTAAAGTATTTGTTTTAGTAAATGTATCCATTGTATAATGGTTAGCGAAACAAGAACACATTGTCTAGTAAATAAATATGGAAAATGACACAAAAATATCTTGACTTTTTTTTTTTATTGCAAGAAGGAAAATGGATGAGAATGCTTTCCTACATGGTGATCTCAAGAAACAGTCTATATGCATCAGCTGTTGAGATTCAGGGATCCCAACCATCCTCATCATATATGTTTGTTGAAGAAGTCCTTATATGGGCTTAAGTAGTCTTCACGGGTCTGGTATACAAGGTTTGCTGACTATGTTACGACTATTGGGTTCACTCACAGCAGGTCAGATAATTCCTTGTTCATCTACCGTCGTGGTTCGTCCTTGGCCTACATTTTGTTGTATGTGGATGATATCATTTTGACTGCCTCTTCTGATGCCTTACGCCAGTCTATCATGACCATGCTCAGCTCTGAGTTTGCTATGAAAGACTTAGGGCCCTTGAGTTACTTTTTGGGGATTGTCGTCAAGCGTCATTCCGATGGATTGTTCTTATCTCAATGAAAGTATGCAGTTGAGATCATCGAGAGGGCCATGATGTCATCATGTAAGTCCACTTCCACTCCAGTTGATATGAAGCCCAAACTTAGTGCCGCGGCCAGCGTACCCTACGAGGATCCGACCCACTATCGCATTCCTGCAGGGGCTCTTCAGTATCTTACCTTTACGAGACCGGATATTACGTACGCTGTCCAGCAGTGTGTTTGTTCATGCATGATCCCAGAATTGAGCACATGAATGCGCTCAAACGCATCATTCGGTATGTTCAAGGTACACTTGACTATGGGTTGCAGTTATATCCTTCCTCGACATCCACACTTGTCTCGTATACATATGCTGATTGAAGTGGCTGTCCCGACACCAGACGGTCTACGTCAGTATCCTGTATGTTTCTTGGCAACAACTTGGTCTCCTGGTCTGCAAAGCGTCAATCGACTCTATCCCGCTCAAGTACCGAGGCTGAATATCGAGGGGTAGCTAATGTGGTCTCAGAATCATGTTGGTTACGTAATTTGCTTTTGGAGCTTCATTGTCCCATTCAGAAGGCAACCTTGGTATATTGCGATAATATTAGTGCCATCTACCTTTCTGATAATCCGATTCAGCACCAACACACTAAACATATCGAGATGGACATTCACTTTGTCCGTAAAAAGGTTGCCCGTGGTCAAGTTCGCGTATGCCATGTCCCGTCGAGTTATCAAATTGCCGACATCTTTACAAAGGGTCTTCCCTCGGTCCTTTTTGATGATTTTAGGGACAGTCTCAGCGTTCGAAGACCGCCCGCTATGACTGCGGGGGTGTGTTAAATATACACAATATACACACAATATATATGTGTATATTGTGTATATTGGCTCTCGGATTTGGTCTCCCTATTACCGTATATACTCTATATATTTAGGAAATATTTAGTCTCCTAGTTTAGATAATATTGTAATGTAATTAGGTTACATTGATTAGTCTTGTACACTTACCATAATTGTATAAGTAGAATTATGGTAGAATAAAGTTTTAGGAGTAGAATAGGAATAAGATTCTCCTATTATGGAAATATGTAACTTGTATATATACCTTTTAATTAATGAAAATAATCAAGGAAATTATTTCTTTCAATTATCATTGTTATTTAAGAGGCCTGCTTTGATTATAAAAATCATTTAACTCAAATATTAGTTGTAGATAAAGCAAGAAAAAAAACATATTGGAAAATGTTAGTCGTGTTTCTTTTTGTGGGTAGACGAGGTTCGGGCAGGAACACGGTAAGTTTTTTTTTTTTTATAATTATTCTTTGTTTGTAAATATAAGTAGAACTGAGTGATTTGGTAAATTAAAATTCTTACTTTCACTTATAAGATACACTATGTATTAGTTCATGTGAGTTAATACACAATATTTGATGTATTGCATGGAGTATATTTTATTAGTTCTTACTTTTTTTTTTTTAATTGCAAGAAGGAAAATGGATGGAAAGAAGTAAGAAGAGATTCTTTAAACTAGGAAATGACCAGAGTAACCCTTCCACTCGCGATCAACGATTCCTTATGTCGAGATTAGTTTAATTAACCCACACCGCCCCTTACAAAACCATCATAACACAAAAGGCTAACTTCGTCATTACACCCCTAAACCACCACACGTGTAAGCCAAATTACCAAAACTCCCAATCCCCAGGATCCCTCCACGTGTCCCCACCAAGGGCCACGATCTTCCCGTTGAGAAACACAACCCCCAAACCCCAAAACACAACTCAAGAGAAGAGCACTATATCCAGTAAAACACATACACAAGGATCGATGACGTGGCAAAAGAATTTTAGAAATCCCGCCCAAACCAGCCACCAGACTTCAGATTCGATATTTTGAGTGGCAAAATTCTATTAGAGTCCTTTAGCATTCTATCATTTAACTCTTTCCACACACACAGCCCAACTCAACACAAAGCACAACAAAGGAATATTAATATCTCTCTAAAAGGTAACCCTAAACCGCTGATTCGGCCGAGTTTTCACCTTTTTCGCCGGTTCAGTACCGATTCTCACCGGTTTTTTCCGTTTTATTGCAGGTTTTCGCTATGAAAGGAGGTAAATCAAAGACGAAAGCTGATACCACGTGAGTTTTCATCTTTTTTAATTATATTTTTGATTCGTTTAGTTATACAGTTTCAGATCTAGGTTTTTAAAATTTGTTTGCTATGTGATGTAGGCTTGGAGTAAGGAAGAAGGCTATGGAGAGTAAGAAATCGAAGAAAGCTGCAAAGGATCCAAACAAGCCTAAGAGGCCTCCAAGTGCTTTCTTCGTTTTCATGTATGCATCGAATCGTTATATTTATTGTTATTTTTTGTGTTTAAACAAGCTAATATTTGTTTTGTTGTTGAATAAAGGGAGGAGTTCAGGAAAACGTACAAGGAGAAGCATCCAGGCAATAAATCTGTTGCCGTTGTGAGTATTTTCCCTATACAGATCCTTTTGATTTTTGTGTTTCAACTTATTATCTTAATGAGTGCTTGTTATACTTAATTAATAATAGGTTGGTAAAGCTGGTGGTGACAAGTGGAAACAGTTAACAGATGATGTGAGTATATACGCCTTAAATCATTAACTGAAAAATTATCTTCAAATTAACTCTTAACTTAATGTGTTTGTTTTAAATTGAATATAGGAGAAAGCACCTTACCAAGCTAAGGCTGAGAAAAGAAAGGCTGAATACCAAAAGAACATGGATGCATATAACAAAAAACTGGTATATATTGAGTATATGTTTTACTAATGTAACTTTTTTATGTGTGTTTATTCTCTTAATTTTATTCTGGTTGGTTCAATACAGGCTGGTGGTGATGATGAAGATGACGAATCTGATAAGTCAAAGTCTGAGGTACATGATGATGATGAGGACGATGATGGAAGCGAAGAGGTTTGTATTTATGAATCTAATCAAGTAATTAGTTCGATGATTTTTTGTGATTTGTGGATGACTTGTTGATGATATTTGTTCATATTTTGTACAGGAGGAGGATGATTAAATAATTAATAGATGTTGAAATGTAGAAAATGATGGTGATGTTTATGTAGGAATTGTTGCTATCAGTCCTTCCCTTGATAAATAGATGCCCTCCTTTTTACGTTTTTTTGTTAATTTTTGTTTTTCGGGGGTTTAGTTGGGATGAAAAAGGGAAATTCAGATGAGCTACCTTTGAAAGTTCAAAGTTGATTTATGTAATTTTAACTTTGGTGGTGTTAATGCAATTTCAGTTAGGGATTTCCCTTTGTTGCCAGTTCTCATTTCATTTGATTGTGCAATGGTTCGATGCAAAATATCTTTGTTGTTTGTGTTTTGTTATAGTATCAATCTTTATGGTGTTGGGGCCTGACCTTATTCTTGTACTTGGCTCGTTTTGTAGGAGAGATAAGTGATAATTAATTCTGAGATTTGTTTATCTCATGTTTAATTGGATTATGGTCATGGTATAACTAATCTTGATTAGTTATCTCGTTAGTTTATTCCTATGGTAGGGTGAAATAACTAATCCCAAGACAAATGTTGGTTGAAGGTTTCCGTACTCAAACTAAATAATTTCTGCCTTGCTCGATCATTAGTTACTGAGAGGTTAGAAGTATATCTTCACTTGCCAGAAAGAGAATGCACATTCATTTGATACTAATCCTTCCGGATTGAAAAGTAGACTAAACTGGATCTGCATAGCTCTCCTACTTTGTGGATCGAAAGATAGACTAAACTGGACTTGCATGACCTTCCTAATAATATCTATAAATGACTTGTTTTGATGACCCTTAGCTTCAACTAGTTTAGTTTGATTATTTCTCAGGAGTAGTTGCATTGTTAGTACGCATAAAATAAGTAGTGTCTTAGCTTATCTGTTCATGTTCAAATAACTCCGGTTTGTGCTCCTTTATCTTTCTAAGCTGCTCTCGTTAGCAGTGAATCTAGTTCAGCAAGGTTCATGATTAGTTATGATGGGATAACTGGTTTCTAACCAAATGATCCCGTAATGTTATAACAAGTGCAAAAATCTCTCTGGTCCTTAGAGAAAAAGGGTATTGTATCTTTATGGTTCCCTTTTGATCTAAACTGTCATTGTGTGTTTTGCCCAGTTGGTTTATCTTTTTTGGTGAAGTGACTATTTTTATGCAACTTCTCTGATACCTGATAGTAATATATGTACCTAATTTGTTTCTCTACTTCTCTCTAGAGCGGAAACACGTGGTTATTATTTTAACACTCCTATGTGATCCTTAAAATGTGAAGTTATCTAGCTGTGAATTAACGTGGGATAGATAGAATAATGTACATTATTAGTAGTAAGTTTTTTAATTATCACCAGCCATTTGATAATAGCATATCTGATCTATCATTAAGATATTTCATTTCTTGTGGAGTGGTTCAAGGGTCTATTATTGCTTGTGTCGTTTCTTTGATATATTGGACCATCTCCTTATCGTTTCTTTTCAGTTGACCAATTATTCATATTTGTCTAAGATATTTCATTTCTTGTGGAGTGGTTCAAGGGTCTATTATTGCTTGTATCGTTTCTTTGATATATTGGACCATCTCCTTATCGTTTCTTTTCAGTTGACCAATTATTCATATTTGTCTTTTCAGCAATATGTCAGTGTGTAACCAGTCTGAGTATTAATTGATTGTCATATATCCGTCCAAATAATTGTTATCTATAAACAAGAACTTTTTTGTATGGTGATGAAATTATTTGATACTCCATTGCGCATTCATATGAGAGGTAGTCTCGTATGTTGGACAAGGATCACTACTTGTTATGAATCTCACCATGCTTTAGTTGTGTGAGCTTTATAGCAGGGTGAGGTTCCCCTTTTCCATTTGGTAGAGCTGGCTCTGCTTAGCATCTGAGTTCCAAGCAGTAAGTCATATAACCTTAATCTCTTTAATCTGCCTCCACCTGAAAAAGGTGAGAACTATCAATTCTAGTTAAATGTACATTCTTGTTTTAACTATCCAAATGAACATGGGGTAACTCAGGGAAAGAAAATGACACCTTCAGGAAAATGATTCCCTGTGACTGGTCGTCTATCAACTGTCCAAATTGAACTTAATTGTCTGGTTGGAGCAGAGCTGGCCAGTGGGATGGGTCGGCCCGGTCCCGCCCCGACACCGCCCGAACCCGAGTATTAATTTTTTTTTTGCGATATCGGGACTTGAACCGGGATGGGACAATGTCTTGTCCTGTCCCGCCCCGCCCCGATCCTGCTTAACCCCCCCCCCCCCCCCCTTGCAAAAATAACAGTTGCACCAACGACAATTTTACATTTTGGTCGTTGTGCAACGGTCATTTTTGGCCTCTCCCTACCCCCTTAATATTTAATTTTAACCCATAACTTATTATATTTACACTTTAACCCAATTTTCAATTATAAATACTTCATTTTCTCTTCATTTTTCTCATAAATCTTCTTACAATCTCTCTAATTTCTCAATCTATCTCTCTACAAGTCTACACTGTTTACTAAATATTCAATTTTATTTATTCATTTGGGAATTGTGAGTGAAGTTGTCAACTAACTTGATGATCTTTCATTGAGCAAAATTTCAATTTTCAACCTTTTGATTACACGTCGATGTTACGTCGTGCGTTTGATACATTCGTTCCTTCATTAAATTATTATTGTTTGTTTATTTTATTTAGAGCACTTAATTTCATTTACTTTAATTATTTATTAGTATAATTATAAATTTATAATGGAAGGATTTAAACGTATGCTTACGGATAGGGGGTCAGACTTCTTCTAGTAGGGGCAACAAGGGCAAGGGTACTTCTTCTAGACATAATCCCATTTCTACACAAGATGATTTTGTTGATACTGAATATTTTCCTACAATATCATTAGATTTAGACGAGGAGCTATTTTCATGCAATATCATTAGATTTAGACGAGCTATTTTATGGAATTCAAGAAGACTTTAATTTAGAGGATGATCTAGATGATACACCCACTAATGTAGATGACAACACACCCACTAGTATGTTTTCAACTGAAATGCCTCCTATTCCCCCTAGTATGAGACGAGGTTCAACAAAATGACCATAAAATCATATGCATGAACATTTTTTGATAGAGACAGAGAATCAAGTAGCTAGATATAAAATTTGTAAAGATGTTCTAAAATTTAAAACTTGAAAAGGTCACGGTGGGACGGGGGTTTAATGAGACACGTAGCAAGGGCTCATCTAGCTAGGTATGCCTAATACGAGGCTTCAAAACTGGGTGCGTAAACGCCTGCTCCATCGGGAACAAGTTTCACATATTGTTCCGGATCAAGTAAAGGGTCAAATTATTTGCACGACGGGGGAAATTGTATGCCTTAATTACAATAAACATAGAGATAGGGAAGCAATAACAAAATTAGTTGTTATGGATAGTTTGCCTTTTTTATTTCTTTATCTCCTGATTTTATTCATTATATTAGAGAAATGTATAATTATGTTTTTAACGATTTTGCTAGATCAACTGTTAAGAGAGATGTATTTAAATTCGTACATGAATATCAATAGTATTTATGTTATTCATTATATAATTTTAATGACAAAGTGGTTATCATTTCTGATATAGGCTGTAGTACTAACGACTATGATTATTTAACGGTAATATGTTATTGGATTGATTATAAATGGCCTATGCAAAAACGTATCTTAGCGTATAGATATATAGATGATAGGCACACTCGTGCTTTTATTGCAGAAAATATTTATCAAGTGTGATTATTACGGAATAACTGAAAAAATTATGACTATTATTAATTAGATAACACTTTTTCTAACAATTATGCTATTACAATTTTAAAAAATAGTTTAACTCCATCTTTGCAGATCATTTTCATATAAAATGTGCGTGTCATATATATAATTTAGTTATAAAGGATGATCAATCATTTTTGGAAAACATTCTTAGTAAAATATAATTTGCTATAAATTTTATTTTAAAAATAATAGAATACAACGAAAAAAGAATATAAAAAAAACTTGTCACTATTGTCAACTATCTTATAGAAAAATTTAGAAGAAGTATCCACTAGGTGGAATTCTTTATACGAGCAACAACTATTTGTTGCTTATGACTATAGAAAACCTATAATTTTATTTTTTAACTCATAATCAAAATTCAGCTGATATGGTTGTAGATAGCGATTGTGAAATTTTTTTCTAACTTATTGTATTTTTAGAGAATTTTTTTTAAGCAACAAAAGAATTTTCGGTATATATTATCTTACTATTTCAATTATGTTGTTTTATAAATTCTAATATTTTTATTATTTAGTGAATATATGAAAAAATTAGCTTATATGACAACTATTAAAAAATGATTATAAAAATAAAAAAATATTTTATTTCTATTTCACTATTTATATTATTGGTGCTGTATTAAATTTGATGATTAAAATAGACGGTACTAAATCACTTATTGAAATTATTTACGATTGTATATCGGTACTACTACCTCCAAGTTTTAAAAATTCAAATCATACACCACCTATTGAACAAACTAAAGAAAAAGTGTTGTCTAGCGTAGAAGATCAATGCAAAAAAGTATATAGGTTTTACTTAATAAGAAAGTGCTAGTAGCCTATCGGCTTTCATACCATCTTTTTATTTTTCAACACAACTTCATAAAAGACATGCTGTTTCTGCGGCTAGTATTGAAAGCCTCAGAAATAGAATGTGCGGCCGTACCGCTACTAACCAAATTAGCGAATTTGATATTTTTGTTCTGCGGAGTTCTGTACCGTACCAAGCAGTTCTTAATGAAGAAGGACGTGAAGACTTACTGAAATACTGGAGGGGGAATGAGAAGACCTATCGACACTTTCAATGATGGCCCGAGATGTTTTTAACATTCAAGCGTCATCAACGACGTCTGAAAGTGCTTTTTCTGTCGGTAGATATCAAATAGGAGACCATAGACACTCATTAGTCAGAGACAACTTGGAGATTGTAGTATTATTCAGAGATTGGATACGATTGGAGCGGAGAAGGTGCGGTCAACCGGAGATCAACGAAGAAGAAGATGAAAACTACAATGAAATCTTATCCGAAGGTGGTGGAAGCGATGTGGATGAATTTGACCAACAAATATCAATTCCAACCGAAGAACTATAGGAAATTATCAAGAAATTAGAACATGTTTTTTTCAGAATGTAATTTTTTTAATTGCAATTTTATTATGTAATTTGCAACTTTTGGACAACACCACAAAGTTGCAATTTAGACAATTGTATTTGTATTATAAAAAAATCATGTCTATTAAATAATATAAAAGGTACAAAAACAGATTTGGAATGTTTTTATTATACTATCTTGTCTTGTTTAATTATTGAGTTTTTATACATATATTATTAAAAAAGAAGAAGGAAAAATCGCCCGGATCCCAACCCCGATCCCACACTCTTCACCCATCACGCCCCGACTTGACTCCGCCAAATCTGGCCCGCCTGTCCCAAGCCCGGCCCACTGGCCAGCTCGAGGTTGGAGTAGGACTACTTTGACTGTTTGTTCTTACAAGCCTCAGTCCTCTTGGGAGTATTAGAATTATCTTTTTTTTTTCATGTCTAAACTTGGAAAAAATAAATCAAGAGGTACTCCATTTGCTGCAAAGTTGGAAAGCGCCTAGAGGGAGTGAATGATTCTGGTTTCACCTTCTTGTTGTCCTTAATGTTGTTCACCTTTCACTATGCCAGTGAATACTGTGAGCTAAGTCAATTTAAAACATGAAATCAGTATGCAAATTTGTCTAAATGTATAAATGTCTTCAATAATATGAATATCCGATTGTGTTGTGCTGTAAATCTTAATAAATTAATAAACTTTAATCTACATATAGTAACGTTCTATAGAGGCATCTACATAACTTCATACTAGGAAACACTGTCCACCCTCCTAACGACTGTCGTCTCTGAGAGAAAAAATCATATCAAACCTTCTGTACCGTGCCATTTACATAGCAAATAGAAGAAGAGGTAAAGTTAATCTCAAAACTCCAAATCCCATAAGATAAAAAATAGAAAATATCTGGCACAATACTAAAAAATTGTAATCTAATTACAGTTCCAGCAAAACATTTTTAGGTGTACTGTGAATCAATCACGAATTTGCTTTGTCATTTCCAGCAAATCGCAACACCTCTTTAGCCATGGAAGAAAATGATTTGGCTGTGTCCTGCATCTCAGCACTTCTAATGTTGATGCCCTGCACATATAAATTTACAGAACGTCACTACCTTTTATGTTTTTGCCTTCTATCTTTAGATGGAGGGTACTATCAATAGGTATGGATAAGCCTAGACATTTCATACATACACAAGCAGTCTTTTAATTTGTATAAGCAATGTTCCCTTCGGCCGTACAAAATCATCTAGGGCAAATATAGTTTTGAAAATTAGTCCACTAGGAAACTAATGAAAGCCACCATATAGTACCTGCAACTTCTTCTGATTTTCACTGAGCTTTAACTTTGCTGCCTCTGCAGCACTAGATTCCTGCAATCATGGTAGAATTTACTTATAATGCAAGGTTACCATGGAGATAGTTGCATGTCAATGTCTCCGTCAAATTTACTAAAATGATTGAAATAAAGATGAAGGTTAAGGGTTGCTCCCCCAACAGTTGGGAAGTAAAAGAGGACGGCAAGTGATAAAAGTTGTTTATTTCCCAACAAATATATCTTTTTCACTTTTCTTTTTCAATTAGACAACACATTTAATGCCCTCGCTCCCCTTTCCTCGAGCCAAATAGACTGTGAATGCAGGAAAGAGTACTTACAGCAGAAGCAGCGTACCCATATCTTTTCTTAATTTGATCAACACTATCTGCCTTGTCATCTTGTGGTGCATCATTTATCGGGGCTTTATTGTTTTTGGCCTTCATGTGCATAAATTTTCCTGTAAAAGGACAACAATTTCTAAATGAAAAAAGTAAAAATGGTATAGAACTACTGGTCATTCAGCACCATTATTAGGTGTAGTGAAGAAGCCATCTAAAAGACAGATAGGAAAACCGAATAACTGGTGAATGAAGACTTGTGAGACCAATGTTAACATTACTCAGTTCAAAGCAGAAGTGCTAATAACACTTCTGAGCATAATAAGAAATCCAGCTAAAAACAGATAGGAAAACCAATTAACTGGTGATTGGAGACTTGTGAGACCAACATTAACATTACTTAGTTGAATGCTGAAAGTGTTAATAACACTTCGGTACTATTTACGTATAAAAAGTCAGACATGCGCTGCGTGCAACTAATGGCAAAATGTTGACAATTTATCATTTTATAGACCCTTGTGGTCCGGCCCTTCCCCGGACCCTGCGCATAGTGGGAGCTTAGTGCGCCGGGCTGCCCTTTTTAACTTACCTTTCAGAGCCTGAAATTTATTTGTAAGGTTCTGCTTGTTCAGTGCTGCTGCCATTGGATTTCCCTTCTGTTTTTCTCCTGGATCTTCAATTTCAATGTCATCTTTAAGGGAAAACATAAAGTTAGCAGCAGGTAGTTGTATGATTTGAAAAACAATTAAGATCTTCTCAAAGGGAAAACTATGACCAACTCTTTAAAGTAATGCTCTCCAGACTTCCATCAACCAGAACTTTTAGGTTTTCATGAAAATTAAAAGTTGTACAAGTTAAATCATACGTTTGTTACTTCTCCCACTTCCACTTTCTTCTGCTTCTAATTTTCAGTTTAGTCTGAGAAGAGCATTTTAAAGGCGCTTGCCCTTATCACAACATTACAAGGTACTTCAAGAAGTGAATGATGAAAAAGGGACAACTGTTATAAGAGGAAAAAGTACCTATATCCAAGTCAGCATCCTTTTCATGCCTGCCTAACTTCTCTTCGCTCAGTGTGTGTGATGGAAAGTTGTCAACTGAAAATATTGCGGACATCTCTTCAATACTTATTCTTGCATTTTCAACTCCGGCATCAGGCACATTGTTTGCCTTATTTCCCTTGACATCTTTGAAAACAGATCCAAAAATTCCCTACAGTGAAGAAAGTAAAAGAAATCATTTGATAATGAACTGACGGTTCAGTTAAAATTTCAGAGTTTGGAGAACCCCTACCTTTTTCTTTTCTTTTTGGATGATGGGTGCAGAGATCCACCCTGGTTCAACCACTAGATCTCTATCGTAAACTTGGGAAGCAAAGTCCAGGAACCTATAATGCAGCAATACTATGAATTGCAGGCAATATTGTATTTCTTATAAAATAATTGAATTCTCACCGGGGAGTGGGAAGTGAAGGAGGTGGGGGATGCAACTATGTTCGATTATTCATCCTTAGGAATGCATATGGAATAAGTAAGAGAAAAGCAGGGCTGTCAAATCAAAAAATAAAATTTGGCTGCTGAAACATTTGTCACCTGAAGGTGTCATTTTGCAACGAAACTGAGACGAACAACATTTCTTGATCCCTGTCAACCTAGTCATAAATAATATTGTGGAGTTCAAGTCAAAATTAAAGGAATATAAATTTATAAAAAAGTAGGAAAATCCTAAGCCAGTGCTATACCACTATGAGTTCACCATTTTTCGAAGCACATATTGAATGGTCAGCAATGGAGTTTGCCCTTGGAGGCGAAAGTGTGAGACCTCTTACTGAAGTTTCTTTTAAAAGGGACAACTCTGGAAGAGACCTGAAGTTTTAAAGACTTGAGTCAGCAGGATGGATACTTTCCCCCTTGTTTCAGTGAAAAAATATAGTTAAGGAACTGAGGGAGAAAAACAAGTGCACTTTAGATGCCACAAGCTTCTTGTGGGCACTCATCAGCTTATATTAAGTGAACTTCGTAGCCTACCCTACAGGACTTCAGAAAAGGAAATAAAGAAGCACCAGTAAGCTGACTTCAGAAAAGGAAATAAAGAAGCACCAGTAAGCTCTCTTTGAAGAGGCAAAATCTAACATGCTTTACAGCATTATATTCTTTCGGATCTGATGGTTTAGAGATCTAGTATGCTTTTGAACTAGAATCGAGAGGAAACATTTCTAAGAGCCTGTTTGGATTGACTTATTTTAGGTGTTTTAAGCACTTTTGTAGTGTTTGGGTAAAATAAAAAAGTGCTTTTAAGAACTTGTTTTTTAGCCAAAATAATTAAAAAAAGCCAAAAGCCATAAGCTCATCCAAACGGGTTCTAAGCCAGTAAAAACCTTGTATGGTCCATGACAGATTTCAACAATTATGGAGCACAACAATTCTCATATATCTGGTCACATCAATAGAAGAAACATCACCTAATCTCAATTTTTCCGCTGGAGAAGAGAAGCATAAGTCCAGCCTCAGGCGTGTCAAATGTTGATGCCCAGCAACACAGAGAGGAATGGAACTTCTTTTTGTAGTACACTTTCTTAATACCCTGAATATAATTGCACGAAAAGAGAATGCACACTAAGATGCATTGCATATTAGTTTTATATATGCCCACAAGACAAAAAGACACTCACCTGAACAATATGCAATAAGGAATAGACATACACAGCTTTTTCAGAACAGAGCAATACTAATGGTTGCTTTGATGAATTATTATCAGAATTCCCCTTAATCATGTCTATACCATCTGATATGCTTAATCCTCGACTGGACAGTTCTTGTCCATCTGCACCAAATGTAGAAGAAAAGGAAAATACATGAATCGTTGCTAATTTTAAGCGTTCATGAGAAAGCTTTACCAAGAATATAAACAACAGACTCAATAAATAATGGTTAAATACCCAAAATCTGCATAAATAAAGCTCTGGAGGGTTTCTTTGGATGAACCATGGAAGGGCTTAGAATGTTTCCTGTTTCTGTCTCAAGGGCCAAGACTGATGAATCCATAGTTGCTACCACTATGATATTCTTGTCAAATCCATGCAAGCTACATGTGTTGAACTGCATAGAGATGACACCAGTGCAGAGTTCACTAGCAATTTGTGTTTGATACAGTATGGTTTTGCTGTCGGAATCAATTATTACCACCTGCATACCACAAATTGTGGGACTTTAAACACTCAATTTTTTAATCCAAATGGTTGAATTGAAAAACATCAACAATATGTCAACCCCCCCCCCCCTTTTTCTACAACCATGGGAAAACAGGTAACAGGGAACTCTGTATTTCAGGGGCCGAACAAATACAGTTAGGGTACTTGCCAGAAACTCAGAGTTACTAGAGCCTTCCAAAATGGAAGTTTAAAACCAAACTGCAAAATTCATGTATCTAACACACATATTCGCACAAACTGCTTTCCAATTAAAAGCTTTGATGCTCGTCCATACTACAGAACCTCCATATTACACCGAATTAACAATAACAGTTAACCTAAATTTCTGAGATATACAGTTCACATTCGGCACATAGTCCTACAAACTAACTGTAGTGGGATTTATTCCCAAATGATGACCAATATTTCTGTTGAAAGGAGAGGTGCAGGATTAAAATGCTAGAAAACCTAAGGAATAAAATGAGTGATGTATAGCCGGAAGAAAAATAGAAGCAGAAACTTACGTATCCTTGGTCAGAGCCAACAGCAAAATACTTAGAATCCTGGCTGGTACTTATAGAAAGTACAGCTCCATTAACCTTAACAAGCTTGACACTATGGATTGGGTTGCTTCCTTTCTTTGAACCTACTGGAATAGCGTGAATAAGTCAACAGTTTATTCTTTTTGCAGATTCTGGAAACTTTTGCTTACAAAAAGCAAAAAAAAAAGGGTACATATACGTTTTAAAAGATCAAAGCAGCTATGACCAAATAAAATGAAAACAATGCAGAAACATCCACTGTAGTTTTCAGAATTACGAAACAGAGGATACCATTAATTAATCTATGATACGAGATAACATTCTTAAAATCTTGCTGACATTCATGCTTCATACCTTGAAAGGACAGAAAACTGGTGTCGGGGGCAAAAAACTCATTTTTGAACTTATAGATACGTACCTGCACGACAAGTATACAAGAAATAAGACCCTCAGAATGCAGAAAATTCCTTCATTTTGGCAAATCCATAACAGATAGACTTTACCGCTCCACTTTGATCACCAGAGATGAGGATATGTAAGTCAGAGGTAAGACACAATGCCGTTAGGGGTACACCGCTTAAGGAAAGGCTGTCCTCACTCTGCATAGTTGAAGTTACAGTAAATTCGAATGGCAATAAACAGAAGAGCTAATGGATAGGCTCACATCATTGAATTTATTGTAAATTGATAATCTTTCTACTAACTGTTTGCATATCCAACTGAAAAAAGTAAGTCTGTTGAGACATTAAACATGCGTTATTATGACTAGACAACTGAAGGATACATGTTACTTTTTCTGATAAAACCACCTCTGTGTCCTATCAAATATAGGAAAATGGTTCTGTCGCAACATGGTCGTTTGACAAGTTGTGGTTGACTAACAAGAAAGAGAAAATGACTTTCGAGATTCCAAAATAGAAATTTCTTGCTATACCTGATGAGTTAGTGACACAATAGGAAGTGGATTTGGGCATGAGACATCCCAAAAGTTTATGGCTCCATTACTGTGACCACTTAAGAATATATTTTTGGCCTTAGAAAATTGAGTTGAATTTGACCCAGTTCCATCTTTTTGTGCCCTCTCAAATGGAAAAAGAGGTATGCTATCTTTTATCAGGCTACTATAGTCCTGCATAACCAGAGAAGTATGTTGTTAATTACAGAGTCAAATAAAACAATTGAAGAAGTAAAATGTGCCAATCGAGAAAAGTTAGGCTCACCTGATCCATCGAAAACATGTAAGGATTGTTCACAACGAATTTTGCAATGGTAATGCTTGAATCAACAAGTGGGAGTTTCACCTTTACTTCCCTTGGAAGTGATGGTGGAGACCTAGACTGGTACTGTAGTAGGTACCTTTCAATTAAAGAATCATCATATGTGTAAACTTGGCCAGACTTTGCTACCAAAAGTAACGAATTGTTAATGTTCTTTCTCAATGCAGGGAAGCTTGATATAATCTCCATGTCCAGACAAGAGTCCGGAGGGTTAAGTCCCAACTTAATTGTGCGAGATTCAGTGTGCTCATTTATTAGAACTACCTGCCAAATGACAAATCATATGATTTCAATTGAATGCAGGCTTGCATGAAAATAGGAGAGCAATCCAGCACAAAAAACCCTACTTACTGTTGTTCTAATAAAAGATGAGATGAGTGTGCAACCTGATCCGTGGGATTAGCCTTATTTAGTGAGTACTCTTGAAAGTAAAATGAGAGAATCCTAGACTAATGCATAATTAAATGGCAACAGATTGGAAAACAGAAACTACGTGGTGAGTAATTTGCAACAATAACAAATTAAGATTACCTAAACTCAGCTATACATAAGGACTAGAGTCCACACTCTGAATTCACCGAGAAAAGCAAAGTCACAAAATAAAATAAACACATATAAGTAGCCAAAAGGGAAGTAACCTGTAGCAAGTTTGCCGCTTGACAATCTGGGGAGCCCATAACATATAATCGACTTGCTTTTCCTTCTGCATAGGACCATATAAATTTTGCTATAGGGACTTTGTCCAACTTATATCCAAGATTCAGTTTATAAATTGGGGCACTTTGAGTTCCACTGGGCACTTCCTCAAGTTCTTGATCTATGCTTGAATTTGAAGTAGCTGGAATACTCCAGATGAATATCTCTCCGTTGCTGTATCCAACAACTAGTTTACTTCCATAAGGACAGCACCAACATGCTGTGGTTGCTTTTTTTGTCTCGTGACCCATAGATTGCAGAGGACTCCCCCCGGTTATAAAGATTGCTTTGCTTTCTCGAATTGACCATAGTGTTATAACACCATCTTTGTAAATAATAGCCACCCTGCGTCAAATAAAGATTTTTCATAATGGTATAGTAACCATATAATCATCAAAACAATAATAAACCCTTGGTCTGTAAAAGCACATTCAGTTGCAACATGATATAGTCTAAGGGCAATTCAACAGATAAAATTATCAGTAGTGCCTCATTTCATGTCTGGTAAGTATAACTTTAATAAGCTTAGATCACCCCTACGTTTCACAAAATGAACTTCTGATTAGATACCAAACCTACTTTTGGAACATTTGGATATGCATGGATTAAATTATTAAAAAAAGAAGAAGATATGCATGACTAGTAACCTCTAAACTTTAGAGTTTCTAACAATTAGAATCAGATTTTGGGTACTAGTAACTTTCTTCCCATCAGCAGAATTTCTCTTCCAGTAAGAGTTACGAAACAAAAATATCCAGCAAAGAAGAGAGGGAACTGTTAATAAGAACAAAAGTTACCTCTTATGTATTTTTTTGAGGTGACATTGATTGAAAGATCGATAAGTACGAATTTTATTGAATCAAAAGAAGCACTAAGCTTGTGGCAGAGTACGTAGTTCTATGATTTGATAATTGGAAACTGAGAAAATTAAGAATAAACATTACCTCTTACTTTCTGCAGCAGGTTGAGGTAGTATATGGGCTACAGCAGTGTCCCCGGCAACTTCATTTGATAGGCCTGAATGAGGATCATTTTGTCAGGCCAATGGTATGTATTGAGGACCTATGCTTGGAATAAAGACTGAACCATCTGTTTAACAGTTCTCTTATACTTTTTACTATTTTTGGGGAATAACCTTCAAATTAGCTATAAAATATCTTTTCACTGTTCCTAACTTATATGCGTAAATTCATCCACAAACCCCTGAACCACGTTACGAGCATTAATGATCACAAACAAACATGAGAACCTCTCAAGCAACTTTGTGTCCTGAGTAAACAGCAGTTGAATTTTAGCACCAGCAAAAACTGGACAACGTATAAGCAACAAAAGTAAAAGAGTACTTGGTCTCACCATGAGATGCTGAAAGAGGGATACAATATTTCATTTTCTCAATATTACAGGGTTCTTTTATAACCTTCATAACTGAAACA
This sequence comes from Anisodus tanguticus, assembly GCA_034509755.1. Taxonomy (NCBI): domain Eukaryota; kingdom Viridiplantae; phylum Streptophyta; class Magnoliopsida; order Solanales; family Solanaceae; genus Anisodus; species Anisodus tanguticus. The sequence continues at coordinate 15,221,126 of CM067544.1, forward strand.
TGTCCTGATGAGTCTCCAAGATACCTGTGGACAGCACAATGAATCACAGGTTCATGCCATCTTCGCGTATAAATCAGCTTAACCTAGAGGTACCTTGGACGCACTTACAGGTAGGGAGTATTCTGCATGAGTGCAAAGGCTGTGATATCCCGGTCGAAGTCATGAACATTACACAAATACCTTTGTTCTACATCCCATACCTAATGATGACCAAGTAATCAAATAATTAGTTTGACAACACAATTATGTGACACTCGTGCAGGGATGTCTAGCCGAGAAAGTTGAACTTTTCAGTTGCAACAGTGGAAAGTCCTACTATAAAATACATTAGTACTGCTTGTAGTGTATGCTAAAGGAACTTTATGAAATAACTTGCCTCTATTCGGTTATTGGAGTTTATGTTAATGAGGATGCCTTGATTCTCCATAAACTGCAAGATGAAAACATTAAGTTAGCATAAACTTGCAAATAAGCATTTTCATCAGAGATCAGTTTTATAAGATGCATTCATGGTATTAGTGCCTATTTCAACGTCAATGAAGAAATTTCTTTGCAGGGTTCAGAAGATCAGTACCTGCAAAAATTTGCTTGACACCGTATCTGACGATATCAACAGAGCTTGTGTGCTATCTTTCCCAAATAATTTGATCCGTCCATCACTGCATATCAAACATGGAATTGAAAAAGTTTCAACACCTCGAATCACGGGTCTAAATGATTGAATTTATTTAGTGTTTATATAACATCTTCTCATGAGCATTAATCTCCCCTTTAAAAGGGTCAACTGACACCTTGATGAAACTTTCTCATGTTTGTGCATTTATCCTATATGAGGAAAAATGCTTACTTGGTTGCAAGGGCAACAATTTTCTGAATGGAGTCATAAGCTGATAGCACCGATCCTGATGGGATGCCATAATGAAAAACACAGCGTGGATTTACGTCATCAGGTTTTAGACCATCTGAATCTCCTCCAGGCTGCAACACAAGGATTTAGCAATATGAAAAAAAAAACTAAGATGCAACTGAAAGAGCAACTGTGTTCCACTTATCTTGCTCCAAGTTCCTAACTTTAACTAGAGAGTTCACATGATCATCTGTTATTACTTAATTCATTAGTAGAGTAAATATCTTCATTTGAGCATTTAGTTTTACAGAGACCAAACATAAGAACCTTAATCAGCAAAGTAAAAGATCTTCATCTGTTCTTTTCTTATTCTTAATGAAAAAAAGAAAACTTTAACAACTTAGTCAAAAAAATCTCATGTGCAAATGTCATTGCCGCGGTAAAGAATGAATATTGGGCCTAACTCAACCCAAATTTATATGGACTTGTACGGTGAGGATTGTCCAAGTCCATATAAGTAGTCCATGTTACCATTCCATATCCGAGGTGAGACTCTTAACAACCGCCAATCACGAGACATTTTCTTTTTACTTAGTTTATCTGTTAAATTTGAAAACTTCTTTTCATTTTTGAGTTCGTTACATACTACTTATTCTATGGAATCAAAACAATTAGAAAATGATCTCGACAGTTGTGATAGTTCAGTTCAGTTTCTTTGTTCTACTACGGAGTACTCCCTCAGTCCAAAAAGATTATACTTTTCGAGAGTTAAATTTTCTAATTTTGACCATGTGTTAGAATATAGAATCTTTAAATTTCATAAATTTTATATATTTGAAAACTATTAAAAAGTACCACTCATAAGTCACCATAATTAATAATTTAGGGCAGCCCGGTGTACTAAGCTCCCACTATGCGCGGGGTCCGGGGAAGGGCCGGACCACAAGGGTGGTTTCGTGGTGGGGGGTCGGTTGTTGGCTGCTCCGGTTCACCGAAGATGGAGCTCCTCGCCGGAGGAGCGGGAGACGGAGAACGGAGGGAGTAGAAGAAGTGGGGTGAGGTTTGGTATGGGTCCCACATGTCATGTGTTTAATTGTCCTCCACGTGGATCAGACGTGGCGTCCAACACACCTTTCCGTCCAATTGAGGGCAAATTTAACAAGTTTGCAAACAGTGAGGGTATATTTGATCACAAAGTTTAATGGAGGACCCTTTTCCCTTTATAAAATCCTAAATGACGAGTGAAAGTAGGAGAGGTTGGTAAGTCTAAAGTGTCTAACTAGTGTATTTCATGGGCCACAGGCAAGCAGAATAGCGTCATGATAGAATCATATATTCTGGGATATACAGAATATATGATGATAGAATCATATATTCTGGGCAGAATATATGATTCCGATTCTATGCATCAATTACAATCAGAATCATATCATAGGCAATTAGAATCATATCATGTATTATCTTGTAGATTAGAATAGATACAAAGTATTATCTTTCTTTGATTTATAACCTAATATAACACATGTATATGATTCTGATTGTAATTGATGCATAGAATCGGAATCATATATTCTGGGATATACAAAATATATGATTCTACGATATGATTCTGATTGTAATTGATGCATAGAATCGGAATCATATATTCTGGGACTAGGACCCGTAGGGTAGCTGACTATAGTAGTTGATACTTTAAAAAGATTACGTGCCTTTATTCCCGTCATTATCGTTTTGCACCGTCCACTCTGCTACCAGAACCACAACGGCACAAACACCACTTAATTCAGCTCTTTTTTTAGGTAGAGTAAAGCTTAAAGGTGTTAGTTACAGTCTTACTCTTACAGATCCCATCTTTTTCAGGAATGCAACTTCTAGAAGACCTTGAATTTAGTCACATTTTTAGCCAAATAGAAACTACTGATTCCAAAAACAACATACAGATCCTCCTATCTGACTATACTACAAAAGCAACGAACACAATTAAATGCATCGGATAATTATAAAATGTTTAATTAGATTCCTAAAACTCACTAAGTAAATGATTCGTTCTCATCTTTTATAGAAATCGCAGATACAGAGGATATTGCTATTTATGGACAGTAACATCAATTTCAAAAGTTGTGTGACAGTATCTCTCCAGCTTCCTATTCCCTAATTATACTTTTTGCTAAATGGAGACTAATTAAAGCGTGTAACCGAAAAGGTAACACTGAAGATCAAAAGTAAAGCTTAGCAATTATGGCGTGATCGCATCATGCTTCACAACTATCGAGATCAATCAAGTTCAACTTGAACAGCTTCTCCAGAACAGTTTGAAATTCAAAATTCAAATTCTTATTTATTTATTTTAACACTACAATCCAGTCTATTAACTTAGTGAAGAAAACAGAAAATCAGAAGAAAGTAGTAAAATAAACACAAATCTGAAATGCAAAATCTCAGCGATGAACGACACTTGACAAATGACATTCATGAATTTTACTAATTTCTAAAACTCTTCAAATTCAAAATAGAGAAACAAATCCAGAAATGAGATGACTGACCTTCTTAACAAAAGAAGCCTTCTCGACAAGCTTCTTCAACATACTAACAATAATAATTATATATCTACAGGAACTGTAAAGATCAAACAACAAAAAAAAATGGAAATATTTTGGTGACTTAGGAAGAGAGAAAAACAAAATAAAGGAGGAGACGGCAGTTGATTTTCTGACTGGACAAGTATAGGCCGGAGTTTTATTTGTATTTTTTTGTGTCTTTCTTTTTCAAAATGGGGACACGTGGCGGATCCGTAAGATTGCGAGAGAGAAACGGGTTGGACGGTGCCCTCGGGTACCAACTGTCTGAAATACGACAAAACTATATCCGTTGTATTCAATTTTAACTAATCAGATTTGTTTGTATTAATTAAAGAGATAAAAGATAAGGAGGTGATTTTGAGAATATTGAAATTTGTGATAGGGTTGTACGCATCAAAATTTTATAGGAATGTACAAGATCAATCCAATCCATCTTCTTTAAACTTTAAAATCTAGGCTATACTACTTTAAACTCTAGGTCACATCTATAAAAAAAAAAGGACATATATTCTCTTAAAAATACATTTCGAAAATCTCATAAATTTTTAGAATATTCACAAAGAGATCAAAACACGAGATATAAACTACTAACGATCCTCGAATTATAAAGAAAATTAGAAATGAAAAATAAGAGAATAAACAAGACGATACTTTTCAAATAACCATATTTGTCTGTAATAAGTAGATTACTTAAGATATATTCGAAATAAAGGTTAGATATGTATAAACATTAAATAAAAGTAAAAATATTCGTGTTTTAAGAAAAAATGGAATTTGTCATATTTGGTCATGGCAGTTGGGTGTGAAGAGTGTGCTAGAGGGGCTTTGGCCCACTTGACTTTACAAGTGTTAGACTTTGGTTTTTGACTTAGAACAAGTTGGATAATAACACGTGGATCCCAATTTTGTACGTCTATCTTTTTCTCGCTATAATAAAAGAGATGGTATATGGTAGTATTTGATTAATTGTACGTCTCAGTTCCTTGTGAGAAAGAAATTTGTGCTGTAACGAAAAAATATTTAAAAATTGTAACCAAGATTTCAGTACTTAAGGAACCCTCCTCACTTTTTTTTTTTTTGGTTAACCCAGGTCTCGAGGCGACTTGTGCCTCCCTATCGCTAGTATCTGCACAAGTACTCGTACTAGACTCCTGGGGATGATGGGATCGGTCCTTCAGCAATCCACCACCAGGTAAATCGCGGAATGTGCACCCCGTGGTCAGTGTCTGTTTGCGTCCAACGGATCAATGCTACAAGGTTGACCCCCTCTTTTGGCTTGGCGGGGAATAACCCACACTGCAACATGCCCGCGCGGCTTTTAGTGCCCAGACTTTACCACAAGGTATATGCCCCGGAGGACGATATCCATTGAGGGGATTCGAACCTGCGACCCTAGGGTACATGCAAGAACCTTTCACCAGCAAGCTGGAGCTCTTTGGATACCCTCCTCACTTTCTTTATTATATAGTCGTTCTTGAACTCTATTTTTGCTCTTTTGAATACAAGCAAACAAAACTCATATGTCAATTTCATATATATATATTTTTTTTGTTGACGAAGGAACCCGCAGCCGCTACTCTCTCGAGTGCGCACAGGGTAAACCCCGGACTGACGCAATAGCCTGCAAACCACGTCAGCCGATTAACCACATTTGGCAAGCCATGTGTGACAGGCTCAACCAAGAAGATTTATGCAGGGGATCGAACTCGTGACCTTGCGGTCCCGCGCTCTACTGCTACACCAACTTGGCTACCCTTGCGGGTATGTCAATTTCATATTGAATCGCTTAGGATGGGAGAATTAGAAATCCTCCGTTAGAGTAAGCCATTTTATATGCTTGTGAAGAATAAAAGATTATATTCTTTGATCGGTTGATTTTTTGCAAGTTAAGATTATATTAAACTTGCTTGCGAGTTGCAATTGTCCCGTCCCTCTCCACTGCCATCTCTAATTTCGGGCTCGTTTAATAGTAAACTCTGTGAGTTCACTATTTCATCAATCCACTTCTTTCTTTTCTGTTTTCTCTTGTGGTCACTCTATTTAACAGAATTTTTTGAACTATTAAATCATTCACACGTGAGAAGATACTATAACCAACATCTTTCTGGAACTTGAGTCCTTGAATCCTAAGTCCAAAATAATTAAATAACCCTCAACTTTATCATTTGATTAATTAGACGTTTGATGTTTCCTTAAATCACGCAAAACTCAAATGATAATGCATAAATGAAATTACTTTTGGAGATGGTAATTTTAGAATATTGCAAATTAAGTAATTAAGCAAGTAATCCTTTTCAACTTTAATTAAGGTAACTTCAGAGAACCGAAAGTGAAGTTTGGGGGAAAAAGCAAAAACTATTATCATGACTGATTGTTAGTGCTTCACAAAAGCAGTCAATTGGATAAACCGATTAAGACATTAAAAAAGAGGTTCTCCAATTTGTTTAAAAAATTGCATATGACGGATTTACAATAAAGTTGGTTGATACTTGATAGGGCAATACAAGGATCAACTGGAGTGATAAAAGAGAGGGAAAAACACCTAAGGAAATGTTGGGATCCAAATATTAGGACGTCGTGCCTAACCTAACAATTGCAAATTATGATGAGGATAAATCAGATGACAATGAAAAACATACTAAAAGAGACATAATATTCTAATATGATTTGATCAATTGATCTATATATGAAAAACTAATATAAAAATATAAAAGCTATTGGGAGGAAAATCTCCCATAAACAAAACTCTCTAAACGACTACATTGTGAATGCTATTATTGCGATTATTGCGACCCCTATCCGATTTGAAATTCGACCTCTCCGTTTTCCCGTAGGGTTAATACCTATCTTTTGAAGATTTCAATTCCGACTCAACTACCCTATTTGATTTATCAATTTTTTTGTTCCGTCTTGCTGACCCGGAGGAAGTTCGAGTTGATCATCCTCCACCCGGATTTTGGACTCGTACCTATTATGTATGCCTGCCCATGTTACTATCAGAAATTCCAACAAGTTCTCATTTAATTTAAATGAGGCATTGGAGCTCCTGGGATTTAGCTTCTTGGTGAAAGCTTCAGCTACCCATTCATCAAGTACCGGAGGAAGAAGCATCTGTTACTTTTGAAACCTTGTTACGAACTCATACATCAACTCCGTATCCTTTTGAGCAATTTTGAATATGTCCGATTTTCTTACTTGGACCTTCCGTGCTCCGGCATTCTACTTTATAAAAGATCTGTAAGCATTTCAAACGAATTAATAGAGTGTTCAGGCAATATAGAATACCATGCCATTGCTCATTTGGATAGTGTTTCGCCAATTTTTTTCAGCAATATCGATTCAATTTTATTTGGGTGCATGTCATTGCCCTTCACCGCACAGATGTACGACGTCACGTGCTCCTAAGGATCTGTAGTTCCATCATACTTCGGAAGATCCAACATTTTGATCCTTTTTGGTATCAACTTCGGAGTTGCGCTTGGTGGGAACGACAACTGAATGTATCTCTTTGAGTCCGGTCCCTTCAAGATCGGAGGCGCTCCAAGAATCTAGTCTACCCGTGAATTGTATGTTTCAACCTTTTTCTCATTAGTATCCACCCGCTTGGTCAAAGCTTGGAGCAACCTCAAAACTTCAGAAGACTCATTAGTCCCCGATCCATTGCCATTTTCATCAACTCGTTCCTCCTCTCAGCCCGGATTTTCGTTGCGGACGGGACGAGCCTTGCTTCGTTGCTTTTCTTATGCAACTGAGTTATAGCCTCATGTTGCTCCTTCAACATAATAAATATTCGAGATAAAATATATTTTGCCATCCTTATCATCTTCCGATGTTTTTTCACGTGACCTTCTAGACCCCTGGGTGAACTCACAGGGTTATTCCTATGCTCGCTAGTTATTGGATCAACGGGTGGATTCTCACCGTTGTTATTGATATTGTTAGCTCCATTGACATCGTTGTTGTTGTCACCGTGGTTGCTAACCTCAACTTGGATATCACTGGCCATTCTGCAAGTACTTAATATTGTCATGTTTTCACAAAATCTCAAAAGAAATAAGTGAAATTTGAGTTTGAACAAATCACCACTATTATCCTTAGCCCCACGGTGGGCGCCAAACTGTTTACCCAAAAGGTACAATTGAATTTGTAAGTGGTTTTAAGGATACGTGATTTGATTTGTAATATAAAAAGATAAGAAATTAACAACAAGTAAGTAAATGAAAACAATAAGTAAGAAAAATAGCCTGTAACGTCGTAACCAAGATAAGCTCATTCAGCAAGATTAGTCCGGGCCTTAGCTTAGCTGCTTCATTTCCGAGCCAACAATGAGAAATTTATGATTAAGTTTTTCATGAACAAAAGCGTACAAGTGTATAATGAAAATGAGATGCCCTTCCAATATGAAGATTGAGCTCTTTTTATAGCTATGAGTACAAGAAATTAATGCTCGAGAATCATTCTCCAATTAAATGCAATTGAATGACAATAATCTCCTAATGAACAAGGAGTAATGGATGGCGCAATATTCGAAATGGGTACGCGCTGAGCTCCTCCGGTTCTCCACTCGGTGCCAATTGGTTCGGCCTCTACCCGGTATTGTCTTGATACTCGGACTCGTCTTGATGCAACTTCATCCGATACGGAACTCTGCCGCCTCCCTCGAACTCCATACAAAACCTTGCCACGCGTCGTGCCTGTTTTCACCGTATACAAAGTCAAAATTGCATGACCAACTTACATCATTCCCATTTCCACCACCGTTATGGATATTCCCATTTCTTCGTATGACAGGCTGATTAATTTAGGAGCAGAAGAAAGTAGAGATAATAAAGTGTTTCTTATGACATGGGCCTTGAGTAGGTACACCAGAGAAGTTTTGGACCTAAACTTCTCATACACCTTACAAATAAAAAGGCCTCTATAAGGCCCAAGTTACATCATTTCCTCTGAAAACGAAGCATTTCACAAACTATTTTTAGACTGAAAAGCAGCTGGACAGGAATAGTTTAATTAGTAGATATGGTCCGTATGAAACTCTGGAATTATAAGATGCATGAGTAAGTAGATATTCACGTAGGTGGTGGCCATGGACATGTATAAGGTGGTCCAAATAATCTAACCAAATAAGTTAATGGGATTTTTTATTGCTTTCTCATAATGAATCTCACTGAATTCTCATGGCTTTAAAGCTTTGCATGCACATGACACTTGCCTTTGAACCATTATTATTTGATAAGGATTCCTTTGTTCTAACTTTTGTTGTATGAAAAATTAAGCCCCACATAAAGCTAACATCCTCTTCTTCATGAGTTGTAAGTGATAGGGTTTGCCCCCTTCCCCACACATCCCCTCTTCGTAATTTTGGGGTCATAACTCATATATATATCAATAGAACCCTAACTTTTATACTTTTATCTAATATTGCAATCAAGTAACCCCAACTTTTGAAACTCATTGGGACCTAATTCAAGCTTGTCTACTCTTTCACCTTGCTTTTTGTGCATCATGTAGTTTTTATTTCAGAAGGATGAACTCATAACCTAATTATTTCTTTTTTTCCTTAATAGTGTACAACTTGTCGAAACTCAAAATAAATTGGTGAATGGGCAATTAGCCAGGAGATTGTATGTTCAAGTAATTTACTATGAGTTTTTAAAAAAAATTAATTTATAGTAGTGATTAGCTTGGGACCGAGACATTGTTATTGTTATTTTGCAGTGAACTAGTTAGAGTGTTTTTATACGAATTGTTACAACAACAACAACATACCCAGTGAAATCCCACAATGTGGGGTCTGGGGAGGGTAGAGTGTACGCAGACCTTACCTCTACCTTGGTAGGTAGAGCGTCTGTTTCCGAGAGACCCTCGACTCAAGACAAAGCACAAGCTCAAGAAAAGTATGACAAACAAAGTGAGTAAGTCATGTTAGCAAATTCTGAAAAAGAAAAGGCAGCAAAAACAAGCAATAACTAATGCAAGTAAATAAGACAGACAAAATACACATATCAACATAAATCAAATGACAAGGCACTATAAGGCAATACTGTGCCTCCTATTATGATAGGCTAAGCAAGCCTACAATAATAATACTTCAACTATCAGTTTGTAAGCGTAGGTAGGACTACGCTGGACTACCTGCTACCCTTCTACCCTAATACGTGTCCTCCATAACCCCCTATCTAAGGTTATGTCCTCAGTGAGTTGTACCTGCGCCATATCCCGTCTAATCACCTCTCCCCAATACTTCCTCGGCCTACCTCTACCCCGCTTGTACCCATCCATCGCCAACCTCTCACACCTCCGCACTAAGGCATATGTGTCTCTCCTCTGCACGTGCCCGAACCATCTTAACCTCGCTTCCCGCATCTTATCCTCCACCGAGGCCACTTCCACTCTGTCGCGGATATCATCATTTCTAATTGTATGCCCACATATCCATCTTAGCATCCTCATCTCCGCAACTTTCATCTTTTGGGTGTGCGAAGTCTTGACCGGCCAACACTCCGCCCCATACAACATAGTCGGTCTAACCACCACCCTATAGAACTTGCCTTTAAGTTTCGGTGACACCTTTTTATCGCACAAGACTCCAGATGTGAGCTTTCATTTCATCCACCCCGCCCCAATATGATGTGTGACATCGTCATCAATCTCTCCATTCCCTTGGATAATAGACCCGTGGTACTTGAAGCTCCCTTTATTTGGAATGAACTAAGTACCAAGCCTCACATCCACGTCTGTCTCAAGGTCGCTCCTGTTATTGAACTTCCACTCCAAGTATTCTGTCTTGGTCTTACTCAGCCTGAACCCTTTAGACTCCAGAGTCTGTCTCCGAAACTTCAGCTTAACGTTCACTCCACTGCGAGTCTCATCAATCAGGACTATGTCATCTGCGAATAACATACACCATGTCACCTCCCATTGGATTTGTTACATCAGTCTATGCATCACCAAGACAAATAGGAATGTGCTAAGAGCTGATCCTTGGTGAAACTCCATCATCACTGGAAAGTGCTCCGAGTCTCCTCCTTCTGTCCGTACCTTAGTCTTGGCTCCATCCTATATCCTTAATTGCCCTAGTGTATTCCATAGGTACACCTCTAACCTCCAAATATCTTCATATAACCTCCCTAGGAACTTTGTCGTATGGCTTCTCAAGGTCGATGAAAACCATTTGTAAGTATCTCTTCCTCTCCCGATACTGCTCTACCAACTTCCTAATAAGATGAATGACTTATGTAGTCGAACGCCCCGACATGAATCCAAAATGATTCTCGAAGATAGACACGCCTCTTCTCACCCTCATCTCCATGACTCTTTCTCAAACTTTCATAGTGTGGCTTAACAGCTTGATACCCCTATAGTTGTTGCAACTCTGGATATCACCTTTATTCTTGTACAGAGTAATCGTTTTACTCCACCTCCATTCTCCGAGCATCCCCGCTGTCTTAAAAATGACGTTAAACAACTCTGTCAGCCACTCCAAACCTGCCTTACCTGCACTCTTCCAAAATTCAACTAGGATCTCATCAGGCCGGTCGCTCATCCTCTGTGCATCCTGCGAACAACACCTTGAACCTCCTCAACCTTAATGTTTTCACAATACCCAAAATCCCGGTACCTACCAGACTGCTCCAGATCTTCCAACACATTATCTCTATCTTCTTTTTCGTTCAAGAGTTTATGAAAGTAAGATTGCCACCTACGCCTAATATACGCATCCTTCACCAGTACTTTGCCATCCTCATCCTTGATGCACCTCACGTGATCCAAGTCCCGGGCCCTCCTCTCCCTCTCCTTGGCTAGTTTGTACAACTTTTTATCCCCGGCTTTTCCCTCTAATTCCACATATAGACGTTCAAAAACCGTCGTTTTTGCCGCTGTAACCGCTAGCTTTGCCTCTTTCCGTGCCATCTTAGATAATTCCCTATTCGTCCATTTATCCACATCATCCTTACTTTCTACCAATTTCACATACGTCACTTTTTTCGCTTCCACCTTCTCATGAAATTTACCATTGCACAATCAGTCCCCTCGATGCCCACCGCGGCTACCCTGCGAGACCCCTAGTACTTCTCTAGCAACCTTCCGAATGCAACTGGCCGTCTTATCCCACATCCCGGTCGCATCCCCACTACTCCCAAAGCCTCCTTGACCATTGAAAGAAATAATCCGCTTGATTATTTTCATTGATTGAATAGATATATATAAACAGGAGAATCCTATTCCTATTCTATTCCTAAAACCTTATTCTACCATAATTCTAACTATACAATTATGGTAAGTGTATAACACTAATTAAGGTAACCTTTACACCACAATATACTACAAATATATATACCATATATACAAGATTGTATTTGTCAACAATCTGTGGCTGCTGGCCGAGAGGCCCACTGCCGAGGCCCAAGAGGCCCAAGAGGCCCAAGAGGCCCACCTTTCTTTGCTTTGCCCGATCCCACACTTTGTATACCCGTGATATATACTATTGTATATTCGGTGTATATCACGGTATATTACCTTTGTTTAACACACCCCCGAAGTCATAGCGGGCGATCTTCGAACGCTGAGACTGTCCTTAAAATCTTCAAAGAGAACCGCTGGGAGACCCTTTGTAAAGATGTCTGCAATTTGATAACGAGACGGGATATGGCATACGCGAACGTGACCCTTTGCAACCTTTTCACGGACAAAGTGAATGTCCATTTCGATATGCTTAGTGCGTTGGTGTTGAACAGGGTTACCTGAAAGGTAGATGGCACTAATGTTATCGCAATATACCAAGGTTGCCTTCTGAATGGGACAATGAAGCTCCAAAAGCAAATTACGTAGCCAACATGATTCGGAAACCACATTTGCTACCCCTCGATATTCTGTCTCTGCACTTGAGCGTGATAGAGTTGCCTGACGCTTTGCCGACCAGGAGACCAAGTTGTTGCCGAGGAACATACAGTAGCCAGAAGTCGACCGTCTGGTGTCGGGACAACCACCCCAATCAGCATCCATGTAAGAGACAAGTGTGGATGTAGATGAAGGATACAAGTGCAACCCATAGTCCAGTGTCCCTGAATATACCGAATGATGCGTTTGATTGGATTCATGTGCTCAACTCTGGGATCATGCATGAATAAACACACCTACTGAACCGCATACGTAATATCCGGTCTGGTAAAGGTAAGATACTGGAGGGCCCCTGCAAGACTGCGATAGCGGGCCGGGTCCTCGTACGGTGCACCTGCTGCGACACTCAGTTTGGGGTTTGCATTAACTGGCGTGGAAGTGGACTTACAGGATGACATCCCAGCCCTCTCTATGATCTCGGCAGCATACTTTCGTTGAGACAAAAACAAGCCACCTGAATGACGCTTGACGGCAATCCCCAAAAAATAACTCAAAGGCCCTAAGTCTTTCATAGCGAACTCAGAACTGAGCATGGTCATGATAGACTGGCGCAAGGCATCAGAAGAGGCAGTCAAGATGATATCATCCACATACAACAGAATGTAGGCCAAGGACGAACCACTTTGGTAGATGAACAAGGAATTATCTGACCTGCTGTGAGTGAACCCAATAGTTGAAATAAAGTCAGCAAACCTCGTGTACCAGGCCTCGGAGACTGCTTAAGCCCATATAAGGACTTATTCAACAAACATACATGATGAGGACGGTTTGGATCCCTGAAACCCAATGACTGATGCATATAGACTGTTTCCTTGAGATCATCATGTAGGAAAGCATTCTTGACATCCAACTGATGAATTGGCCATGTCTTTGAAAGAGCCAAGCTAAGCACATTGCGAATGGTAGCCGGTTTGACCACCGGACTAAACGTCTCACCACAATCTATCCCAACCTGCTGAGTCTTACCATCACCAACAAGTCGCGCCTTATGTCGAGCAAATGACCCATCTGAATTCTCCTTATGAGCAAAAATCCACATAGACCTGATAACATTAATATCATATAGACGGGGCACCAACTCCCACGTCTTATTATCAATAAGAGCATTATATTCATCAGTCATAGCAATTTTCCAATTAGGGTCATTTAATGCGGACACAGGATTACGGGGCAAGGGGGATTTAGAGATATCAGAATGTAAATTAAAATGTCTTTTAGGTGTAAAAATACCCCTCTGACTACGAGTGACCGGTCTATGACTCGAGGAAGAATTGAGGGAATTTTCTGGGCTCGGGACGGACTGGCCAGCAGGCAGTGGGCCTGCTGGCCCAAATAGGTAACTGAAAGCCTCGTCGGACCGGGTTCCCAGGTGGGCGGACCGGCCCAATTGCTTTGGAACTGCTCCGATCGGAATTGCTTTGGGCTTGGCGGTACTGTGGGTCCAGCGGGCAGTGGGCCCGCTGGAGGATTTTGGGTACGGGAGATGTCCGAAAAATTTCGAATAATAAATGGGGATATTTGGTCATCCAAAAAATTATACGACTTAGGTTCGGGAGTATGAACTTTCGTAAACGGGAATTGAGTTTCATCAAAAATGACATGGCGATTGATTATGATTTTCTTAGAGGATAAATCAAAACATTTATAACCACGATGATTCGATGGATAATCCAAAAATACACACGGGGTAGACCGAGCCTGAAGTTTGTTAATTGTGGTGGATGGGAATAACGGATAACACAAGCACCCAAAAATCCGAAGATGAGAATAAGAAGGGTTCTTATTAAATAGGATTTTGAGGGGGGAAGAATATGTCAGACCTTTAGAAGGAATTATGTTAAGAAGATATGTGGCCATTTGTAGAGCATGATGCCAAAAATATGGAGGTATGGAGGCATGAATTAAGAGAGTTCGGACAATGTTATTTATGGAATGAATTTTGCGTTCGGCCTTCCCATTTTGTGAAGATGTATGAGGACACGAAAACCGAAAATTGATCTCATTTTTAGCACAGAATTCCCGAAACTCCCTATTGTCATACTCTTTCCCATTATCACATTGAATATTTTTTTATTTCTCTTTCGAATTGAGTACGAATGAACGCTCTAAATTTGATGAAGACGGAAAACACTTGTGATTTATTCGCAATTGGAAACGTCCACAAAAATCTAGAATAATCATCTAAAAAGAGAACATAATATCGATGACCCAATGAACTAAGAACAGGAGACGTCCATAAGTCGCTATGAATAATATCAAATGGCATTGAAGTATGAGAATTGGAGTCTACAAATGGCAACTTAACAATTTTCCCTAATGAACAAGATCGACAAAGTGGAGTACGACTCGTACCCTTACAAGAAATAAAGCTATTTTTATCTAAAACGATAAAATAGAAGATCCGGATGACCCGGACGAGCATGCCACATGGAAGGAGAGATGGTGCAAAAGGCGACGGTAAGGTTTGACTCGATGGATGAAACCGGGCATGATAGGATACGGACCCCCCCTACTATCACACCTCGTGAGATGACTCCCCGTCTTGAAATCCTTCACAGAGAAACCAAAAGGATCAAATTCAACAGAAACAGAATTGTCAGTAGTGAACTTCCGGACAGAACTAAATTTTTAATCAATTTAGGAGCATGTAAAGTATTTTTCAAGAGAAAGGGTGGATTGGGGGGAGACAACGTTTTCTGACCATAACCCTGAATTGGAATAGAGTTGCCATTACCAACAATTATACTCCGAGATGTGCTCAAATTGGAATAAGAGGAGAGAGTACCTGATTCGGAAGTCATGTGAGTAGTGGCCCCGGTGTCCATGTACCAATTTGGGTCCGGTTGAGTCAACCCCAATGTGTACATCGCGGCCTCGATATCAGTCTGAGTGGGGCCTGCTACATGATGGGCTTGCGGAGGTCGGGGCCCAAGAACTCCTGTCCGTGATGGAGTTGGGCCGTATCTGCTGGAGTTGCTGTTGTTGGGCCACTGGCCAATGGGCCGCCACTGCTGGGTGTTGGGCCTGGACTGTTAGCTAGCCCACTGGCCGCTGGAACTTGCTGCTGGATGGTAAGGGCTGTTGGCCCACGGCCCACTGCCCCAGCCCCAGCCCCCCCCACTGCCATGGGCCCCACTACTGGGCCCAGGGGGGTGGTGGGCCACTGTTCCCTGGATGGGACCCACCGCCTGCTTGTTGACCACCGGAACCGCCACCAGAACTGCCGCGTTTGCCCCCGCGGTTTTTGTTATTATTCTTGCGATTATTCTTGCCGCCTCCATTATTATGGTTTTGGCCCGAATTATTCACAAACCCCGAAGAACTAGGAGAGGACGCCACCATGACGATGGGGCTTGCTCCGGTAGCCGCCTTTTTAGCCAAACTCACTTCTTCCAAAGTAAGCATGGAGCGGGCTTGATAGAAGTCGGGAAGAGGGTTGCTTTGGCGAAGGAGAGTTCCAACCCCATTATAGGCCTCCGAAAGACCGGCAACCAACTGTAGAACTAGACGATTATTCGTTATTGGTGCGCCAACATTACGGAGTTGATCCGCCAACTCCTTTAGTTTCTTGCAATATGCAGAAACGTTCGGAAATTCGTCCATTCGAACGAGAGAGAATTCCTGCTCTAGTGTGACGACACGTGAATGTTGGTTGTCTTGGAATATGTCACGCAGTCTATTCCATGCAGCCATAGCCGTGGTATCCGGCTCAATAATCGTCTGTAGAAGGTCCACTGTAATAGTGGCGTAGATCCACCGGAGAACGGTAGCATAAAGTGTAATCCATAACTCAGGATCCTCCGCAGGAAGGGGTCTAGCGGGAGGAATGATGTGATGAAGAACTTGATAAGAGATAGCGTGAATTTTAAACAACTCCGCCCACGTCGCATATTGGACGTTTTCCATCTCAAGGACAATAGGGATACAACTCTTGATATTGGAAACCGTGAGGGCAGGGTGATAATTGTTCTTAGACATATTGAAAGAACAAAGAGGGAAGGAAAATTTAAGAGAGGTTTTGGAGAGCGGAAGACAAATATTGGAAGAGAAACCCGAGGGGGAGGGGGTGGGGTGTCTCGGCCAACACAAATAGAGGACAAAAGTTGGGAGAGAAAAACTTTTGTGAAACCTAGTCTCTTGATACCATGAAAGAAATAATCCCCTTGATTATTTTCATTGATTGAATAGATATATATACAAGTTACAAAATAGGAGAATCCTATTCCTAAAACCTTATTCTACCATAATTCTAACTATACAATTATGGTAAGTGTATAACACTAATTAAGGTAATCTTTACACTACAATATACTACAAATATATATACCATATATACAAGATTGTATTTGTCAACAATGCGTGGTCGCCGGCCGAGAGGCCCACCGCCGAGGCCCAAGAGGCCCACCGCTCTTCTTTGCCCGATCCATCGCTTTGTATACCTGTGATATATACTGCTGTATATTCAGTGTATATCACAGGTATATTACCTTTGTTTAACAGCCATCAACCTCTCATTCATCTCCTTTGAATTAGCCATGGACAAACTCCCCATTTGATTCTTAACATGTCATCCACAACTCTCTTCTTCTTCTCCATCTTGATCTCCAAATCCATCACCAAAAGCTTATGTCGGGTTGTAAGATCCTCCTTCGGAATAACCTTGCAGTCTTTACAAAGACCTTTGTCAACCTTCCTAAGGAGCAAAAAGTCTATCTGACTCTTAGCCACCGAACTATGGAAAGTCACTAAATGCTCCTCCTTCTTCAGGTACCTGGAAAAAAAAAGTTCACCAGAGGTCGGAGCTTCGGCGTTAATGCGGTGGTGGTGGTGGGTTTCACCAAAGCTCAACGCTCCGGTGCAGAGGTGGAGCAGATCTGGGGGTGTAGGGACAAAATCCGTCGGTCTTTTTCCGATCAAGATAGAAAACTGAACTAGTAGAGATTGCAAGATTCTTATTTGCAGCGAG
This sequence comes from Anisodus tanguticus, assembly GCA_034509755.1. Classification (NCBI taxonomy): domain Eukaryota; kingdom Viridiplantae; phylum Streptophyta; class Magnoliopsida; order Solanales; family Solanaceae; genus Anisodus; species Anisodus tanguticus. The sequence continues at coordinate 15,238,419 of CM067544.1, forward strand.
AAAGGAAAGGGGTTTTCCTCTGAGGAACTTCTGAAAAACAATAAAAAACAGTAAGTAAAGAAGAAAAGGGATTTTCCCCCAATGAAAAGCTTGGGGAAAATAACTAGCCGGAAAATAATTCTGGTAGCCTTTGGTTTTTCCGTCCGTATAAAAAGGGGATTTTATACGAATTGTTAGTTGTATTAAATATTTAAAAGTCTAAATAGAAGAAATAACGTGAAAATCTGAAGGATTTTACCTTTTCAATTCTGAAACTCAACCTGAATAATAAATAAATTCTAAGTTATTCACAATTTCGTGAACATCATCCTAATGCGTTAAAACTCAATTTCAGTATTAACTTATCATACCATCTTTTTCCTAGTTCGATTTCATATTCTCTGAATGTTAATTTTGTTAGGTTTCATTTCAAACCTTATTGATTTGATATTTACACAACTCAACAGACAAAATAAGAAGTTTATCATGCAACATGAGGGGCCTGTTAGGTTCAATAATGTCCAATTGTCCATATATATAAGTTTTCAATAATTTGTATATAGTAGTCACAAGTGTGTCCGGAACAATATTGACATGATTAAAAGAAAATATGACAAATGTTTCATTACTATGTGTCAATCATAGTCGTACCATTAGGCGAACACACAAATTTTGCTTCACCCAACTCATCCCTAGTTGTGCAATCAATATAAATATGAAAAACACTTACTCTTCACCCAATATTACATGATTAAATGATAAAATTCTACACCCTAATAATGTTTTGCAATTATTAATTTGACATTAATAATATTTAGTTGTTCCTTGTCCATATACCCCAGACTCGTGAAATTACACTAGATATGTTATTGTTGTTCCTTTTTCATGTATTGGGTAATTTCGTGCGTGTTTTTTTTTTGTTTGACAAAAGGGACACTACAAACACCTTCCTTCACGCAAGATGCTACTCATTTTTCGTCAGTTCCTTTGTTCCACTAAGATGATAGTCTTTCTATCCCAAATTAATTATTTTGCTTTTAATTTAGCTTAACCAATATTCACTCTATTTGGATATATGTTTCACTCTAATACTTCATTCCTCATGACAGTAGAGTCATATGAGCCTCAATGTCGGCATCACCTTCATTTCCACCAACACGTATGTAGATGATTTTGGGCCTCAAAATTCTGGTTCGGATAATGCAGCGAATTGCAACAACAACAGAGAAAAAATGAGGTCAAAATCGCAACAATAACAAAGAAAAAAATAATGACATAAGGGGATGTGGTCGTGGTGGTGGCAACCAGTCCGGCAGTGGCAACAACCACCGACAGAACCATCTCTGACAGCCGTAAACTCAGCAGCAGCCATGGGGGGCAGTACCCACCGTGGGGTTGGACATCCCAACAGTGGGTAGCCCCTCCGTGCCCGTAGCCAATGACGTCATGGGACAGACCACCACCACCCACTTGACAGCCTGGGGTACATGGCAGCCGTCCACAACAAGCATATGCAACCCATGGACCATCTTCTTTGAGTTATGCTCCAACGGACATCGTGCAAGCCATGCACACTATGACTCTCAATATTCCCGACGACACATGGTACATGGACACTAGTGCTACCTCTCACATGACGACATCTCAAGGTACTCTCTCGTCTTATTATAACATGAGCAGTAATAAAAATATTGTGGTTGGCAGTGGACAAGAAATTTCAATTCGCGGTATTAGGCAATCAAACATCCCCCTACCCACCTTTACATTTAAATAATGTATTACATGCACCCAAACTTATTAGAAACTTGATATCTGTACGTCATTTCACAACTACAATAATGTTTCTATTGAGTTTGATCCCTTTGAGTTTTCTGTGAAGGACATTCAGACGGGGATGCCACTAATGAGATGTATTAGCACTGGGGATTTGTATCATATCACAAACACCACCAAGCTACCTCTCCATCAACTTTTGTTGCTCTGTCTCCCACTTTATGACATAATCGTTTGGGACACCTGGGAGCACCTGTGTTAAACTCCCTTAGCAAAAATAAGTTTATTGAATGTAAACAATCTTTGTGTTCTCATGTTTGCCAGTATTGCATTTTTGGGAAACATGTTAAATTACCTTTCTCTTTGTCTACTTCGAGCACTGTTACGCCATTTGATATCATGCATAGTGACTTGTGAACTTCTTTGGTTTTAAGTTTGGCAAGTCATAAGTATTACATGCTTATTTTGGATAACTACTCTAATTTTCTATGGACATTTCCAATTGGGAAAAAATCGAAGGTTCGCGCTATTTTCATGTAATTTAGTGCATTCATCCATATCCAATTTGAGAAGTCTATTAAGTGTTTCCAATGTGACAATGAGAGGGAATTCATAAATGATCAATTTAAGGGGTTTTATCGCAAAAATGGTATGGTATTTCGTCTCTATTGTCCACACACTTCTCCTCAAAATGGGAAAGCCAAACAAAAAATACGAGCAATAAATAATTTAATTCACACACTTCTTGCTCACTCGTCCATACCACCATTATTTTGGCATCATGCCCTTTAAATGGACACGTACCTCTTAAACATACTCTTTAGCAAGCTACTTTCAAACTTCTTACCCACTCAAATTTTTTATCATCGGGATCCTTCCTACACACATTTGAGGGTTTTCGGGTGTTTATGTTATCCTCTCTTTCCCTCCATAACAATAAACAAATTTCAAGCTCGTTCCACTCCATGTGTATTTTTGGGAGACCCACAAAATCATATGGGATATAAGTATTATGATATGTCTAGTGGGAAAATTATCATCTCTCGCCACATTATTTTTGATGAGTCCCAATTCTCGTTTGCCAACATACACACGTCTTCCCCGCCCTCGTATGATTTTTTAGACACTGGGATACATCATCTCTTGCGATTTCAATTCAGTAGCCCAGCTGATCCAACCCAAAATAGAGAGCCCACTACTCCCTCTCCCTCGGTCCAGCAGCCTTCACCACCTGACCCGCGACCGAACCCAACTAATTTCACCTCCCCTTCGGTTGGGCCGAGATTCTCTCCTGCCGAGACTGGGCCTATTAACCAGCCAACCACTATACAAGCCCACACCATCCCAGCAGCCCCACTACCCCAACAGCCTCCTTCGGGTCAGGTCTCAGCTAGGTCCATCGAAACCCGTAGTATGCATGGATTTTCCATCCTAGGCATCATTTGAATTTAACATCCTCTGTCCAACCATCCCCAATTCCCCGTAACCCGAAAGCTGCCCTATCAGACCCGAATTGGAAAACAACCATGTTAGATGAAATTGATGCTCTTATTAAAAATAAGACGTGGGAGTTGGTGTCCCGTCCTTCTAATATAAACATAATTCGTTCCATGTGGATCTTTTGTCATAAAAAAGAAATTTAATGGTTCCTTTGGGAGGCACAAAGCTCGTCTTGTTGGTGATGGTAGGTCTCAACAGGTTGGTGTGGATTGTGATGAAACCTTTAGCCCAGTGATAAAACTGGCGACTATCAAGACTGTTCTTAGTTTGGCTCTGTCAAAATCATGGTCCATTCATCAGTTGGATGTCAAAAATGCGTTTTTCCACGGTCAACTCCAGGAAATAGTTTATATGCACCAACCTTTGAGATTCCGAAATCCTATTCATCCATATTATGTTTGCTTGTTGAAGAAGTCTTTATACGCTCTCAAACATGCCCCCGAGCATGATATAATAGGTTTGTTGATTTTGTTTCCACACTAGGCTTCTCACATAGCAAATCTGATCAATCTTTGTTTATTTATCAGAAAGGGAATGATATGGCATACATTCTGCTCTATGTTGATGACATCATCCTCACAGCATCATCTGATTCTCTTCGCCAGTCTATTATGTCTTTCATTGCATTTAAATTTGCTATGAAGGATTTGGGTCCTTTGAACTATTTTTTGGGCATTGTTGTAACTCAACATACATGTGGTCTATTTCTTTGTCAAAGAAAATATATCGAGGATATAATTGACAGAGCCGTTATGTCATCTTGTAAGTCGTCACCCACGTCGGTTGATACAAAGGCTAAGTTGAGTAACTCTTCAGGATCTCCATACGGTGATCCGACACCTTACCGCAGTTTAGCAAGGGCATTGCAATATCTCACCTTTATGAGACCCGATATATCATTTGTTGTTCAACATGTATGTTTACATATGCATGATCCAAAGGAGGAACATATGAATGCCCTCAAACGGATTCTACGGTATATCCAAGGTACTCTGAATTTTGGCTTGCATCTTTATAAGTCCGTTATTTCTGGTCTCACTGCTTATACCGATGTTGATTGGGGTGGCTGACTGGATACCAGACGCTCCACATCTGGTTGTTGTGTCTTTCTCGGAGATAATTTGATCTCGTGGTCTTCAAAGCGCCAACCCACATTATCTCAGTCTAGTGTGAAACCAAATATAGAGGGGTTGCTAATGTTGTCTCTGAATCATGTTGGCTCCGTAATCTTCTATTAGAGCTCTACTGTCCGATCCAAAAGGCTATATTAGTTTATTGTGATAATGTTAGTGTGATATATCTATCAGGGAACCCCGTACAACATCAACACACTAAAGATATTTAGATGGATATTTTGTTTGTCTGTGAAAATGTTGCATGTGGACAAGTTCTTGTTCTTCATGTCCCGTCCCGTTATCAGATTGCCGATATATTCATAAAAGGGATTCCGCGTATACTATTTGATGACTTTAGGGACAGTCTCAATGAACGAGAGCCTCCTGCTAAGACTGCTGAGGTATGATAGATTATGAACATGATCTTTAATTATGGAAATAATCTGTGTACATTTTATATTTAGAATGTAAAATATTCTGATTAAGAGTACCATAATTATAGTCTAAACTTTAGTCTTGTAACATGTATATTATTCACTTCAAGGAATGAAAATAGTATGGAAAATATTTACTTCAGGATATATGTTTCATTCTAATACTCCATTCCTCATGACAGTAGCGTCATATGAGCCTGATCAGCCTAAAAAGTAAATGTGGCCAAGTCCACGATGAGGAACATCTAAAAAGTTAATAGAATTTATCTCTCCTGACAAAAAAAAAAAAGAACATCTTACATGGACATGTCGCATTTATATTATGGATCATTTGATATTAGGAATAAGAATATTAATTTTGGGATAAAATGTGAGATTTCTGTTAGTTTCAAAAAACTTACTGTATACTTAGTAATCATGAGATTACTTATATTATAATATCAATATTATTTGTATACCGCATTCGATAAGGGATAACGATTTGGAGATTACTAATTGCTGAATAAAACAACTAATAGATAAAAGATGTCCTTATCAAGAGCTCGATCTTCTAAGTTATTTAAGAAGATCAATATTAAATTGAATGAAAGCTTACCTAATAATAGTTGTCTATCAAACAATTATCCACTATATAATTTTGTTAGTATTTTAACCTTTGTATTTTTATATTATAATCCTAATAAGACTTGTTTGCCGACCAAACTACCATAATAACTATGTTTTAAAAAAAAATCGGGTTTAACCAAAAACACAGTTAGAGATTTATTTTTTATGGTTTAAAGATAAGTGAGTTATATCCGATCCGGAGAACCCCTCAATGAGTCTGGTATTATATGATAGGTGATGAATAAGTAAATAAGCTAGTAATGAACAAGTAAATAATATGAACAAGTAAGCTTTGATTCGGAACTAGTAATGGATAATAATGGATAAGTTCTTCTTTCAATGTATTGTTTTGAGAGAGAATAGAGCTTATGTTATAAGTGTGAGCTAGATGATACAATGTGTGGTTCCTTCCCTTTTAAGTCTCTCATATAGAAGACAAAACTAGACTATTATGCCCTCATAAAGTTATAACAATGTGAGCATGCTGATGTCATCGTACCTTCGCGCGCCGCGACGCTCTAATTTTGGAAGACTGATGTGATGAGAGTTGTTGGGAGTGAGAGAAAGCTGTGTGGAGACTTTGGAGCCGTTGGGGTATCCGGATACGCTATCCTACCGGAGGCGTTATTACCCAATACAGATAGTCCCCCACTTTCCGAGGCCTTTGAACTTAAGGGCCCGAGAAGTGAAAGAGTTTTTTGGCCACAATACTTGCCTAGTCACGTCATTCCTTGAAATTGGTGTGTTGGTCTAATCAATTATCCTTCTCCGCACGCCGACTCCTTACATTAAATGATTTGTCGTCCCTGCAAAATCTACTTTACACGAGTCGTGTGTCCATCCACATCCTCCCATCGATAATTGATGCAGTACTGATGACTTGATTTCTTTCTTTTTAGGCGAGACGATGCCTCTTCCCTTTCTTATATAAAACTTTTCGTACAAGGATTTCCATTTAGTACTTTTTCCCAACTCTTGACACTTTTTCCTCGGCCACGTTTTCCCCCTCTCCTTTCAAATATTTACCACATGTCTTCAATTTTTTCCATCACCGGCGACGTCACCACACGGGCGCAGAACCTTGCTCGTAGTGATTTTGACATCCCTATTCACCAAGTTCCCATCGGAGTTCATCGTCCATTGGCCAGCAAAACTTCAAAGAAAAAGAAGGTGTCAACCTCCCCCACATATCTACAGGCCAACTCCTATATCCCCAACAATTGGTCTAATTTGAAGGACCTCACAAAGCACGAGACTTCCACGAATCTTACATGCGAGCGGGACTGGCTGACTAACAAGTATAATTCCTACATACGTGATTGTTACGTGAGTCGGGTGAAGGTGAATTACGACTGGAGCAACACAGAGGTGCTTCTTCTATGGGAAGGGGAAAACATTACCTCATATCGGTAGAGGTATTCTTTCGTATATACCTACCCTTTTTCGTTGAAGGTGAGTGAATGCATTGGCCCTGTGATCCTGTAGTTTTACCAGAAATACAATGTATGTCTGACCCAGATCGGTCTGGCGCATGGAGGACAATCGCATGTCTCCGGTATCTTTCGTATCAAGTGGGTGAGGATTTTACCCTTGCTCATTTGATCTGTCTCTATTCCCCCAAGATTTTTAGGGAGGGGTTATTCAATTATCTCACCGGGGCCGAAACATTTTGATTACAGGTATTGCTGATGATTCCGATTGGGGATGGATGGAGAGATACATCATCGTTGAGACTGTGGATTTAGTCAAGCCGTCAGAGGCCACTGTCCCGGAGCAGTGGAATTTCAATCGTAAGTTTTTCATTCATATTCCTCTATAGTGCTCTGTTTTTTCAATTTTGAATTATGCCTAGCTCTCATTCCTCTTCTAGCTATAGCTTGGAGACTTAATTAGGTGTCGGGTCTGGCCTAGCAGGTCCAAAAAATTCTAGACTACGTGTCTCCTACCCTCTGTACGTGGAAAAAGATCACGTTAAAGAACAACTGGATGTGGAAGAATCATGGTCTTTCTAAAGGAGCATCGATCTGTGCTCTGGCCGAAGTTCCCCAAGATCCAAAAGCTACTATGCAGCAAATTATATCAATTGCATCCCAACTGGGCCGGAATCAGGAGGCAGCTCCCTCGGCTGGGTCAAAAAGATCGTTATCTCCTTCCGACTTTCCCTTGGTTAAAAAAAAATGGTGTGAATGCTCGGGAGCAGGATAATCAAGGGTCGGCCTAGGCAGCTTCCGTCGCTCCCCCATGACAATCAACTTGGCGTCCGATGCTAGTGAAGAGGATGAGGATTTTGCCCCGGGGTTTTCCCACCGGAAGGCTGCTAGGTTAGAAGTTATCACCACCGCTCTTTTCAGAGAGATGGATTTATCAGACAAAATGAATTATTGCACTCTTTTTTCCCTGGCTCCTATTAGAGCTGGAGGCATAACCCCGAGACTTGTATCCGTTCCCTGCATTCCTTCTTCATCCCGGTCTGTTCCTATGCCAACTCTGCAAAGACGAGTTCATATGTAGGGATGTCAGTGGGGTGGGTAAATGCCAGTACCACCCCGCACCCGCTCCAGTTGGGTCTGGTATGCGGGATGGTTTGGTGGGTGGTGGGGCGGTTATGAGTATCAAAAGTGCTAGCCAACATGGGTAGTGGGGCGGGTGTTGATTTTATATAAGACCCGCACTGTACCTGCACCGCACCCGCTACCCGCACTGCCCATACCCGTACCGCCTATATCCGCACCGCCTAAAATCATCAAGTCATCATCAAAGATAAGATAAGTCAATTTTGAGAGTTTATACATAGGATGGAACTGAAAATCAAATAGTTCACTCATTTCTTGTAGAGTTCTAGAAAGATATTCCATCACCAACACAAACAATAGTGGTGATATGGGATCTCCATGCCTAAACAAATCATGATATATCAAGACATTATGAACCAATGATCTTCCAGCTACAAAAGTTGCTTGATTCTCAGTCACAACAGTAGGAATGATGTTCTTTAATCTCATGCAAATTAATTTAGAAATGCATTTATATAGGACATTGCAGCAAGATATGGGCCTATATTAACTAACATATTGAGGGGCTGCCACTTTGGGGATCAGAGATATAATGGTAGAATTTACTTGTCTTAGTAATTTACCATTCTCAAAGAACTCCAGTACAACACTTGTCACCTCCTGCCCAATAATACTCCAAGCATCTCCAGTGGGGCGGGTAAATGCGGGTACCATCCCGCACCTGCTCCAGTTGGGTCGGGTATGGGGGATGGTTTGGTGGATGGTGGGGCGGTTATGGGTATCAAAAGTGCTACCCACCATGGGTGGTGGGGCGGGTGTGGGGGTGAGTTTTAGGTGGCAGGTATGGGTATGGGGTACCCTTCCCCCGCCCCCGCCCCGCCCTGTTGACATCCATATTCCTGTGCCTTAGGGCCGATGTCCGGGGCTTGATCTGAAGATCTTCATGATCTTACCACTGGAGCATGCCCTGAGGGCTCTCGAAGCTCCCGCCGATCTTAGTTGGTGGATACTTTTCCGGCACCTGTCTGCAACCCTTTGGCTCACCGATAGGTTACCTTCACCGTTCCCCAGGAATGCAATCTTCTTTCTCGGTCGGTAGGGATTATGAGATACTTAAGGCCCCCGATCAGTGAGAGGGACAATGAGAAGATAAATGACATTTTTTGGTGATTGCATGCTCAACGCCAGTGCTCACGCGGCCGCCTAGGTACATAATCGTCTTATTTCTTAATTCTTTCATCTTTTAAGCATGACCCTTGGTTTTCTTGACTATTTTTATTTTAGGCGAGCCTTCTGACCATGGAGGGTTGTCAACAGAAACTTACTGAGGAGAGGTAAAGGATGCTAGAGCATAAAAAATTATATGTGCGCCTTCCGACCCTAGAGAGACAACTGATTTTGTCACAGGATTTGGAGGCCAGGTTGGCCTAGTCAGAGCAAGACAGGAAAATTCATAGTGAAGAGTCCTCCAAGTTTTACAATGAGATTTTGGAGCTTTAGAAGAGGTGCGCTGAACACCAGGATCATTTAGCCACTACGGTTCAGAGGGAATTGGGTATATCGGAGCGGGTCCGAGTCATGGGAATAGAACTTGAGGCTTTCCGTAGAGACAAAGCTTTTACTGAGAAAGCTTTAAGCATTTTAGAAGGGAGATACGATAACCTATTGACCCGATGCCAGAACCAACTTCAGCATAATAAGTACCTCACTGAGAATAACACCTCCCTCCGTGAAACAATGCAGAAAGTTCATATGTCTGACACAAACACCATCGTTCAGTAGCTGAAGATAGATTTCACCATCGAGAAAACTCATAATGTATTACAGGCCCATAGGATTGCTCTTTATGAAGTCTGGGAGGGGTTCATTAACGTTGATGCTGCACTAACCATCGCGTTGAAGATGAAGGACGTGGCCTATAATGCTTTGCCCATTCGGCCTCTACCTGATGACTTTGTTCAAACTTCCAATAGTGAGAGTTGGTCCCACGAAGGTAAAGAGAAAGTCTCAACTGAACATGGTGAGCATCTATATGAGGTTTCGAAGGTTGAGAGCGAGAGCATGAGAGATGGTGCAGATGAGACCCTTCTTAAGCATCCTTCAGATATTCCGACTGCTGGAAGCTAGAGTGAGAAATGTGATGTGGAAGAGACTCTTCCCAATGATCAAATATCCACTCCTGCTCCAAATACGTATGCCTCTGCCGAAGCCTTCGAGCTCTGGCATTTATTGCTTGATTTCAGCACTCTCTGCATGGAGTTTTAGTATTTTGGATATGTTATCACATTTACTTGTTTTTGGAAAACATTTGTTTTGCTACCAGCATTGCCCTCATTTTTTGGCCTCTCTTTTAACGATAATTTTCATGGATTTTTGTAATGTTTATGCCCTGGGTTAGAAGTTTTTAATTAACTTGTTTAGGTCCTCTGCAAGGGACACATATTATTGTTTGTTACTCTGATTATGTTGGTATGCTTTGTGTCTGGGTGTGGAGGCTACCCAATCCTTTGAAGTGGATCAGTTCAATCATAAGGATCCTTTCACCCAAGGACCCCATCATCAGGACTATGCTCTATGGCGAATTCAAACGCTTGTGTTTAAGTTCCTCAATTGCATTTGGTTTTTCTTAATGCATACGGTATTTTGAGCAATCGCTCCCCCCAATATGTGAATATTACTTTCACCTGCGTATTTTATGATTAGGAATTAAAATTGTCCAATTCATAATAAAAGGAGGGGCCCCTTTGTTTGGTGTCGATGAGGAGGACGTCTCGATCTCATCTTATATTGGCATAACGTTAAGTTTCCTTCACGCTCTGAGGCTTACAGGCCGTGTCGTGTGTTCGTGGTGGATATTATCGAGCCCAGGAGAATACATTCATACAAATAACTTTAGAGTGTAAGGAGTGAAATGAAATCCTATTTTCATTTATAGCATTCGGTGTGTCAACCCGAATACATGTGTATTTTCGACAAAAAAAAAGAAAGTACAAAAAGCAAAGGTTGCCAGATCCTGAAAATAGGAGTGAATCTTCTTCTTCCGAATTTGAAATTCCGATGAGAGTTCTTCTGGGTAATACGCTTTATAGTTGTTACCTTATTATAAACCTTGCCGACAAAAATACTTTTGGGAAGAGTGCAACACGTATTTTCATGTCTTCGCTTGCTACCCCTGAGGTACATGATTCCTTCGAACAGTCCCAGTATTGATGCCAGTCCTAGCCTTGCGATCAAAGGGCTAGAAAAAATAAAGAAAATAAAAGAAAGCAGTCTCATACCTGTGACCTTGAAGGTCATATCGTGGTTTGAGAATTTCGACAAACTTTGCGTTCGTATTGTCAAACAAATATGGTATGCTAGGTCATACTCACTTATTTCGACTGACCACTTGGATAGCCGGCTCGTGAGGTTTTCCCCTTGTAACAGAGTTTACAGTGGAGACTGTTATCGGATGACACTGAAAGTATAGTCGTAGCTTTTGCATAGCCGTGATGAGGGATATGGTCAGCTTCTCTGTATCCGAATATTGGGACTTTGCCCCGGTTAGTATTTTGCTTGCATAATAAATGGGAACTTGTGCTCCTCCTTATTCCCGTATTAGGGCGATAATAATTGATACTGCCGAGACAGTCACATATGTGAGCAGTCTTTTTCCTTTTTTTGGGTTTGGCCATCACGTGAGGGCTATCCAAGTAAACTTTGAGGTCTCGTAGGCTTTTGTGACACTCCTGCATCCATATGAAATGATGATATTTTTTTCATGAGCTTGAAAAATTCATGGCACCGATCCGTCGATCGAGACATGAATCTCCCCAAGGCCACAACCTTTCCCGTCAATCTTTGCACCATCTAGACGTTATTAAGTATGTCTGACATTTCTTGTATGACCCTGACATTATTAGGGTTCATTTCAATGATGCGGCCATAGACAAAGAAGCCCATGAACTTTCTAGATTTGACTCTGAAGGCAGACTTCTCTGGGTTTAGTTTCATGTCGTGGCGATGCAAGACGTCGAAAGTTGTTGTTAGGGAAGCCAGGTGAATTTCTGCTTCTCGAGATACCAGTATATCGTCAATAAAGACTTCCATGGAATGGCCAATTTGTTTTTCAAACATATTTTTTACCAATCTTTGGTAAGTCGCTCCTATATTTTTAAGACCAAAGGGCATTACGTATAACAAAAATAACCGTAATTGGTCATGAAAGAGGTTTTTTCCTAATCCTCCGGATGTAGGCTGATCTGGTTGTAACCGGAGTATGCATCTAGGAAGCTGAGCAGCTCATGCCTTGTCGTGGCGTCAATCGTCTGATCGATGTGCGACAACAGGAAAGAATCCTTAGGACATGCTTCATTCAAGTCTTTGAAGTCTACGCACATCCTAAATTTGTTGAGCTTCTTGGGAACCACCACTACGTTGACCAGTCATGCGGGGTTTTCGCCCCTTCGTATTGACCCTATATTAAGTAGGCGTGCCACCTCTTCCTTCACAAATTGGTCCCTGGTGACGGATATTGGTCTTTTTCTTTGTCTTACCAGGGTGTGATTGGGATCAGCGCTTAGCCGATATATAGTTATTTCAGGGGGAGGGGATCCATGTTATGTCAAGGTGAGATTGACTCTAGAGATATAGTAATATGGAGAAGACAAAATTACAATCATAATTAACTTTTAAATAATGTTAAAATGCATTGCTGAGCTCGGGCGAGAGCTCTGAGCCCAGTTATACCTTCTTTTCGAGATACTCTTAAAAATATTACACTCTCCAGCTCTTCTACGGTGGACCCTGCAGGGTCTTTGTACGATGACATGATGAAGCATTTCAGAATGACTTGACACGCTTAGTATGCCAGCTCTTTTGTTATTGGGGTAATGTATTCATTCACCCGCATTTCTTTCAGGACATGCAACTGGATGATGTTCGCTGAACTCCCCGGGTCAACCAAAACACGCTTAGTAAAAGATTTATTAATTTGCACAAATATTACTAGGGCTTCATTGTGAGATGAGGTCAGGTCCGTGCAGTCATCGCCGGGGAATGTGATATCTCAGATTTCCATGGGTTCCCGGATGTGACTCGTGGTTGTGACGAAGATCTTGGATTTACTCATTGATGTGTACGTAACCTTATTCACCACCTCGGCTACGAAGGATTATATTAATGGTGTGAGTGGGCAGAGGCACTTGGTTTAGTTTCTGTCTGATATTCCTGCTTATATTGAGCTTCACCCGGTCACTGATGTATTCTCTCAAGTGTCCCGCGTGCAATAGTTGTGCCACTTCGATTCTTAAGTTGGCACAATCCTCTGTGGTGTGCCCGTGCGTGCTGTGAAAATGATACCACAACCACATGTTCCTTTTCTCCAGATTTGTGCATACATCATCTGGGAACCTGACTTCCTTCATGGTTTTCATTATCTTCACCAGTTTTGCTGTATTTATGCTGAAATTGTGGTCGGATAGCTTTGTGGGCCATTCGCCTTGACGTGGAGGGCCTCGCTCAATAAGCCCCTGGTGATTCCTGGTACTACCCCGGCTTGTGCCCGTGCTGGGAATATTTTAGCATTATACGACTCGAATCGTCCCCTATTTATGGCGTTGGAACTGAACCCTTGAACCGACCTTCTCAGGGGGCGGCTGCCCATGTATGTCGATGCTGCCACCCGCTGGTCCTCTTTGATTCACATCTTGGTTGTCTAAGGTTTATCTCGCTCCACATTTTTGCTGGGAGCTACCTTAGACTTTCCTTTAACTTTCTTTGAACTATTCGAGTTCAACCCATCTATAAACACAACCGCTGTCTAATCTTTTGAGATGGCTGGCAACAACATCATTTTCCTCTGGAACCTATCTAAGAATCCATGCAGCAACTTGTATCCCCGCTACTTTATCATGAACACGTCCTGTTTGTGTTTTTCCACCATTCGGTCCCCTGCATGAGCCTTGATAGAAGTATCTGCAAGAGTAGCAAAAGAATCAATAGAATTTTTATGTAAGTGAGTATACCACGAGTGTGCTCCCTCTATGAGCGTTTGGCTAAATTTCTTTAGCATAACAAATTTGATTTCATGTTGCTTGAGATCATGTCCAGTGACAACTGCTTCAAATGTCACAATATGTTCATCTGGATCGGTAGTGCCATCATATTTTGGTATATCAGGCATCTTGAACTTCTTCGGGATGGGGATGGGAGCCGCGCTTTCTGGATACGGCAAGACCACATATCTTCTTGATCATGCGCTCTTTATCACGGGCAGGGCTCTGGGTATCTGGTTCATCCACTCATACATCTCCCTTTCTACCTGGTGTCGTTCTTCTGTGAATGCATACATACGGTCATTCGCGTCATTAGTCCCCTTCTTGTTGGTTTCGGGCGATGTCGAGGCCTTCGCTGCATTCTTGTTCGACGCCGGAGTCCCTGCCCTAGAGTGAGTGGCTATAGCGGCAATGACTCTCTCCATGCACATTATCATTTCATTCTGTGCCTCGAGGATGGCTGCGATCTTATCCTTCGTAAAAACCCTCATTTGTCAGTGGGTTCGAGTTTGCCGATTTGAGATTTAGCCGAGCTCCTTCCTTCGGGTGTCAATTTCTAGGCTCTTTTTGCCTCTTTGTTATCCGAGATGCCCTTACCCCGCTCTTTGTTGGGGGTCTATTTTCGTTATTCTGTTGCTCTCGCTCGGGCTCCTCTTCTGGCTCTGTTCGTAGCGTTACTAAATGATCTATCAGATTCCGATTAGCGATGGGTACCTGGTCCTCTTTGAGAACCTGTGATCCGTGGGAACTATTGTTCTGTCCTGACATGGTCCCTTTTTTTAGTATATTGATATGTTCAATTTTTTCAAGGAGATCAGCTACAAATCGTGACAACACCACGACTGGCTATCCCTATAGACAACGCCAAACTTTTTTTTAGAGAAATCGGGTTTAACCAAGAATATAGTTAGAGATTTATTTTTAGGATTTAAAGATAAGTGAGTTGTATCCGATCCGGAGAACCCCTCAATGAGTCCGATATTATATGATAAGTGATGAATAAGTAAATAAGCAAGTAAATGAATAAGTAAATAATATGAACAAGTAAGCTTGATTCGGAACTAGTAATGGATAATAATGGACAAGTGCTTCTTTTAATGTATTGCTTTGAGAGAAAATAGAGCTTAGGTTACAAGTGTGAGCTAGAGGATACAATGTGTGGTTCCTTCCCTTCTAAGTCTCTCATATATAAGATAAAACTAGACTATTATTGCCTTTCTAAAGTTATGACGACGTGACATGTTGATGTCATCGTACCTACACGCGTCGCGACGCTCTGATCTAGGAAGGCTGGTGTGATAAGAGTTGTTGGGAGTGAGAGACAACTGTGTGGAGACTTCGAAGCCATTAGGGTATCCAGATACGCTAATCCACCCGGAGGCGTTGTTACTCAATACAAGTTAGAAAAATGATGAAGAAGAATATTTCTTCATCTGCAACTCTTGTTAGCAATGATGCTATTGCTTTAAACAAACAATTAAAACCTTTAAATGGTGCAATTCTGATACTGACTATACATATATCATATACAAGGTATATAGCGGACGAAATATCTTGTGGTGGGGAACGGGAATTGCAAGTACAATAATCATCTTGTGCTTCTTTTAAGGTCTAGATAGAAATTGGGGAGATGCATGAGATTAGGTGCAGATGATGATATTTTGACATAAATCCATATATACACACACACACACACACACATATATATATATATATATATATAAAAGATTTATAATAGTTTATGTAGACGATATCCTAGTTTTCAGCAGTAACATGACTGAACACTTAGGTCATCTACAGACATTATTTAGACTTTTCGTTAGCAACGGAATAATAATTAGCAAGAAAAAGATGGAGTTGTGCAAAAAATATAAACTTCCTAGGAGTAACCATAGGAGAAGGGAAGATTAAGTTGCAACCCCATATAGCTAAAAAAGCACTAGATATGCCAGACAAACTAGACAATACTAAAGATTTACAAAAAATTTTAGGAATTTTAAATTACGCTAGGACATTTATTAAAGACCTAGGTAAGGTAGCAGGACCTTTATACTCTAAGACAAGTTCTACAGGTCAGAAACATTTTAATGCAGAAGACATTAAAATAATGAAACTCCTCTAGCAGCAGATCTAGAACATCCCGGATCTAAATATGCCTTTAGAAACTGACTACCTGATAATAGAAACTGATGGTAGTTTTGAAGGCTGGGGAGCGGTATTAAAAGCTAAGACCAATAAATATAGCAGTAAGACTTCAGAAAAGATTTGCGCTTACCAAAGCGGCAAATACAATGAAAAAGGTAATATGAGTAGTATAGACGCAGAGATTTTAGCAGTCATATACGGCCTTAACGCCTTTAGATTATACATTTTAAATAAACCAGAAACTTTAATTAGAACAGACTGCGAGGCGATAATTAAATTTCATCAGAAGATCAACGATAAAAACAGCAGCAGACGTAGATGGCTCAATTTCTTGGATACTATATCTATTTACAACTTAGTATTCGAGCACATTAAAGGAAAAGACAATAGTTTAGCAGACCAACTTAGTAGATTAAAAATTACTACTAACTAACCAAATTTTGTTATTGATCAACAGTATGAGTTCATCAAAGCAGACTCAAAAAGACAAGGGGAAAGGCCCAGCCAAACCCCAAGACGACTATAGACAATCAGTATTGGGTAACCTGAACTTCAGGCCCATAACTGCTCATGAGACTCCCACTTTAGAAAGACTTTACTTCGGTAAGAATAATTTAGTTTCTTTTGCACCCTCTAACCTAACGTTTAAAGTTTTGCCAGACTATGTGATAGACAGACAACAGAGGTGCTTGATAGACAATCTGTGGATAGCCCACACCAGAAAAGACACTAGTCACTTTGTGGCTACGTTAAATAGTACTTGTTTTTATTTTAATGAAAAGAACCTGGACAAAAGATTCAAGTTTTATGTTGTTGTCCATGGTAAAACTAAAGGAATTTTTCAGACTTCGATCGAAGTAGTAGACTCTATTAAAGATTTTAAGACTCCATTATTCAAAGGCTTCAATGTCTTCACAGAAGCTTTAGACTATGCTCGAGGAACCCTTGGGCCTAATTATTACTTATCACCAGCTTTGAAATATAGCCAAAGCCAGATTCCTCAATACAATATACACAAAGACACAGACAAAATAATATTTTGCGATCATTGCAGTACAATGACCGAAGCCTTCAAAAGACTCAACCAGACAAAAGAAGAACTCCAGAAACAAAATATACATCTTTTAGAACAAGTCACTAAATTAGAACTCCAGATCAGACAGAGTCATATCAACCAGAGTTCTCCATCTCTCTCAAAAATGGATGAGATCGGTGTGCATTCCCATCTGAATGCTAAGAAACCTATTGTACCAGGTAAGGGTACAGCTAGTACGGTGCAAACGGTTGCCGGTAAAGACTTATCAAATCCATTTATGGCTGTCACTTTGCCAAAAAGTGAAACAGAGGAAGAAGTTTCCTCAAAGACTAGACGAAAGCTCCCCCAGACCTTTTTTGCAGGATCCACATCCAGAGCGAGGAGCAGACACATAAAAAGGGGACAGAATAAAAGTATAGAACAAATAATTAAAGACACCATAGAAAGTATTTTCAAAGAACAGATACAGACCCAAAGTGAGGATAAACATGAAAATCCTGTGGCTACTCCACCAGAAGCATCCTTGATACCCAGACAAAATTCTGAACTTAATCAGAATTTGGATAACATAGACCATGTATCAGAAACTAGTTCGGACAATGAGTTCCTAGAATCTAATTATGCCCAGGACCCTAATGAACATGATGATTCCGGCATGAGCTTTGATTCAGTGGCTCTACACAACCTGTCCACATAAAGACGCTCTACAAACTGTCCACATGAAAAGATACAAGGACAGATGTAGCAGAAAAAGACAAGAAATAAAGAACGGTGCAGAATGCTTGACAGAAAAGAAGATAGCAACTGACCGAAAGTAGCAGACAAGATAAAAAGAAGAGATGCCAGCAACAGAAGACGACAAATGAAAAGAAAGAAAATTTTCAAAGTTAAAGCGACGATGGGGCCCACAACGCACCCGGCCGAAACTTTAAAGATTCCTTTACATTTTGAAGTCTGAAGTTGAAGTCCGGAGACTCTATAAATATCAGACTCAAAGACACACCAAGACAGAACAAGATAGAGAGAAACCACTCGAGAGAAAATGCAAGAATCACTCTTCATTCTCCTCCAACACCCCACTGTGTAAATCACCATTGTAAAATAGCTTTATTTTTCAGCAAGCTTAGGAGTGTGCAGTAGTTTCCGGGACTCCCGAAAGGGAAACCTCCCTGCTCATCTAGATATGTAAGTTTACTTTTCAGTAGTTTATCTCCTCCTAATGTATATTATGTTGTTTTGATATTTATAAAATCTTGCAGAAGTGCAAGAAATGTTTGTTGATATTATGTTGATATTTTCATCATGAATCTTCATATACTGCTATGATTATGAGCTCAATATGTTTAAACATGACTATTTTCGGAACTTAGTATATGGTTATCTCTTGAACTCTGTAATGACCTCCATGGATTAGCTTGTAAATTCCTATGTCAACGGTGGTTGATTTTGGCCTGTTGATGTCCGCTGAAGGACTGTGATGGCCTCCAATTGGGTGTAGCTAAAGAAGACTGTCATTATTTGGGTAAGGTTTGAGAGAAGAGATGAACAGTTCACGAAAGATAAATAAATAGACATAGAGTGTTCATAAGATGAACAGTACCTAAGGACTAGTATATATATATATATATATGTATTACACAGGAGATAGACTTATTGAACTAAACAACTTACATAGACAGATAACAGCGGGAAGGGAGTACCGAGTAGGATCACACATCATCATACACACCCCCTAATTGAAAAAAAAATTATTGAAATACACACCCCCTATTATATATATATATATATATATATATATATTACTTTCCATCAATTTATGTATTATGCTTTTGTTACTATTAATGATATGTTTGTCATGATGAATCCACGTTCGGCTAATTTGACCATGGTGGGGGAATTTAATTAGTCAAACTACGTGTCTAAGGGGCCAACTAATTAAGTTACATGTTTATTTCCCCTTGTTCTTCTGTGGGCAATTGGGCATCATCAATCCACAATTCTTTTCTTGTTTACCGTTCGATATTTGGTGTTCGATATTTGCTTTGAAACATAATTATGTGGAATCTCATCTAAAGTCCTATTTTAGGAATAAAATTATTTTATCAAAGATAATTTTATTATTAAAATTCAAACTTGAAATCTAATTAAGAATAAAAATGTATTTACCACCCACTTATATATAACCTTTGATGGTCACAGTTGATTATTCATTACAGTGGTTATTTGGCTAGTTCATCTTTTATTGACATCATAGCCTTGAATTGCATTAAAATATTTTATCATGAAACACTTAGGTGTGAGAGAGGATGGGGATTTTTGAATAAAAGTGTTCTTGACTCTAGTAGTGACTGCAAAAATGTTGTTAACAGGTATTTTTACGACAGTAATTAAGTTATTGGACTTGGTTTGACATACAAGAAAAACTAATTAATCGCATCTTTGTATACTACCCTGCATTAGTAATATTAATTTACATTAATTATTAATTCAGTATACCTTATACAATTACTAATTTATAACAAAAATCCAAATATGATTTTATATACACGATAAAATTTGCATCTTGTATTATCAATATTAAGTCTCGTAAGAATCTAATTTACATGTTATTGTTCGTAGAAATAACAATTTCTATATTATGTCTATGCAAAACTAGTCCAAAATCCAAAACCCCCTAACAATATAAACTCTTAAGTTTTT
The DNA here is from genome assembly GCA_034509755.1 of Anisodus tanguticus. Classification (NCBI taxonomy): domain Eukaryota; kingdom Viridiplantae; phylum Streptophyta; class Magnoliopsida; order Solanales; family Solanaceae; genus Anisodus; species Anisodus tanguticus. The sequence continues at coordinate 15,258,255 of CM067544.1, forward strand.
GAAAAATGGGTAGACATATTCTTAGAAATTTCACCAAACAATATTAAAGATAAAGATATCCTCCATATCACGCTAATTGTTTTTAGAACTATATACCAAAAATCGGTAACTTAAACAAAATGAGAAAAAGTAGAATAATTTCTTTAACTAAAGAGTAGATAATGAGTAGTCACTCCGTCTCAAATTATTTATCACTTTTTTGTTTTACACCTCCTTTAAGAAATATTAATTAGAAGAGGTATTTAATCTACTTTACCCTTATTTATGTTTAAATTATAATCTCTTTATATTAAATATTTACTCTATTTATGTGTCATTTTTATTTATGATAAAATTCTACTAAGCGTTAAATAGGAAGAAAATAATTAATTATACTTTAATTTTTAAAATGATAAATAATTTAAAATAATTATTTTTAGTAGACACGATAGATAATTCGAGAGGGAGGGAATATATAATAAAGTCAAGAGATGGGGTAGAGAGTTAAAGGGGTGGGCGCCAAATGGAGACTATCGTGCAGAAAAGTGTGCGAATTGTGAGCTGTTTATGTTTGTTTGGGAAATTGAGGGTGCTTCTCTCGCATTAAAGTAATGTATTCACAACTTACAAGAAGAAGCAATTCCGTTATATTGACAGTTTTGGGATACTAGAATTTAGTGTAATGTTAATTCGACTTGCACAGACACAGACAACGCAGCTAACGTTGTTTCTCCTATCCTCCGTCATCTAATTCTAAAATGTCTTTTTCACTTCGCTTCATTCTTTTTTTATTTCTAAAGGATTACTTTTATATATATATATTTTAATCTGTTTAATAAGTAATCGCCTAAATGGAAGTTATAAACCATTATTTTTAAGTAATTTAACAATGCAAAAATGGAAGTTATAAACCATTAGTTTTATGCAAGTAGTTAAGATTTGATTCATTGACAAGTTAACACGGAGAGTTGAACTATCTAACCACCAGATACCCCCACTAGAACTTTCAAATTATTTTCTGAAAACATATTTAGAATTGATAGTTCTCTTGTATTGGTGCTCAACAAACTATCAAGAAAATTAACAACTTATCTCACATGGCCACTAAAGGAAGTATTTCTTAAAAAATAGGTTGCCGTCTTGAGCATCAAATATTATAATAGTTTAATGTCTATCACGAATCATTCTGTCAGGCATATTTAATTTATTTGGCAAGGGTGGATCGATCGACTAACTACGCCTAACCGCATCATAAACACAAATATAATATGATTATTTGAATGCATGTCTCGTGGTCAAACCAAAAATTAAACATAATTAAAATACACATCCTCATGATTTCTAGTTGGCCGATTCGAATTTAGCGAAAAAAATCTTTAGTTTTGCCTATTTCATCATTTAAGATACAAATTGTAGTGAAAGAAATGTTTTCTTAAGTCTCACGTAGTACAAAGAAATTAACAATTTCCAAATTTTCCTTTTCTTATTTTCTATTCTGAAAGTATCATTAGGTGTTTTACCCATGATGTTTTTTTTTTTGGTGGTGGTGGTGGGTCTAAATCTTTTGAGGACGTGCAGTTGATTCCAAAACCATACAGCTCCATTAACAAGGAAAAACTGAATATTAACACGACATTATAATATGAATTTGACTTTTATATTATACAAACTAATATTAAAAGAATTGAAATTTGATCAGTCAAAAGAATTGATTTCTAATAAAAATGTAAAAAAAATTATAAAATGATATTGCAAACTGGTGTCGTACATCTTGAAATATCTGAAAATGAAAAGATTATCATATAATTATGGAATTTGGAATGGCGGAGTAATAAAGAGAAATATATTAGTCACTCCCTTCACTTTTACTTGTCCATTATACTAAAAATTGATTTTCACTTTTATTTATCACTTTTCTTATAACAAGAGAAGGACAATTTCTTTTTTCATGTTTTACCTATAGTATTAGTTACTCATTTCAAATCTTTTTTAAGTTCATTAAAATTATACACCAATTAATATAAATATATCATAATAAATTATTCGTTTCATTTATTACTATTTTTAACACATGTCAAAGTAAAAAGTGAAGAAGTAAAAAAATATGTATATGAAAACTAGAGAGACAAGAAGGGAGGTAGCTTTTTGGAGTTTTTTTTTTCAGAGACTCTCACGCTAAAAGGTAGTTACTGTACTACTTTTTCTTCTTCGTCTTCTTTTCATTCATTAATTATTTTTATCCCATTCGTTAGTCCTCTCTCCACTTTGTTGTTATTCTTCTTCGTCGTCAAGAATACACGTCAACTCCAGCTCTTACAATCAGCTTTTCCTGCAATTCCCTTCTGTCACAAGTCATAACACATTCTTCTTTCCCTCTTTCTTGATTTTACTTGTTGACATTTAAGCATTTTGATTCCTTGTGGTTCATAAACAGTGAGTTGACGAAAAATAGTGGGTGTACAATGTTTTGATGAAACTTTTTCCATTGCATTCTGGGTCAGATTCTTTTTTGCCCTTCTCTTTGCTTTTCCTCTCTCATTGTTTTCGTGTTCTTGAATCGATGATCACGAGGAAAGTTAAAAAACTTGATTTGACTTGTACTCTCCAGTCATAAGTTGTTCAAGAAAATGAATTATAAGTTGGATTCTCTCTGCTTTGCCTCTCTGTTTTCTCACATCTCTCTTCTTTTTCTTCTACCTGTTTATTCTGTGCATCTATGGCTGCCACTGTGTTTTGCTGAGTTATAAATTGTCTACCAGAGATCAGTCTAGAAAGTGAACACCAATTGACAAAATAATTACTCTTTGCTGAACCAGATCAGGAGTCTTATATTTCCATATGTAAAAACATATACTCCACTTTTAAGCATAACCATTTGTATTACTACAATTTATTGAGTTTATTTTTTTTTAAAATTTGCTATGTACACATGGATTTTAGGTCATCATGGAGAATGTTCTCAGTTATTAACTAAATAAATTAGTACTACGCCATGACTTTGTGAAAATCTGATAGGGGTTCTCAAGAATATTAGTAGCTGTGATATATATATATATATATATATGAATTGAATTTATTTGCTGCTTTCACATGACTATAACAAGAAAGGCTCAGTTTTTATGATCATGATATCAGTTAGTTATCCCTCAACAAGCATGCTAAGTGAAATCTTAGCTTTTTTCCTTTTGTCAACGTTGTCTGCTGGGAAAATTCATTAATTGATCGTATTGTGTCTGCAGGGTGTGGACTAGGTATAGCAAGTTTTTGGTTTCGTGGGATGACATGGAGCTACTGGCTCTCTGAGATTATTGTACCATTTGGGATTGTGCTGCATAGGAAGCTTGTTGGACTTCATTGATTTTGATCAAGGAGGGATGGCAAGGAAGTTTCTTTCACACAAGAGACATGGCGGTAAGTGCTTTTCCTTCTCTCGTTGCATCACGAACATGACACTGTGGAAGCTAGTAATTGATTGCAAGGTGTTGTCTTGTTACAAAGATACTTACCCGAAGTAGTTGTATTTTTATACAGTTTGATGAATTGTAAAAATCCTAATTTTGGAACATCGAAGTTGATTAGAAGAGTGACTAATTTGAAAAATAAGTTGATGATCAAACTCTTTTACCACTCTTCTTGTTATCACCCTTTCTCCATTTCTCTCCTAGATGATATGTCCAAATGAATGAACCCTTGAAGGGTCAGGGAGAATCCACAACTAATCTAATTTGTTATGTTCATGGTCATTATTAGCTAAGTCGACAGAATTATCATTCAAATTCTGAAGCTCAATGGCTTCTGCTTCTACTCTAGCAACTATTACAATACGAAGAACTTGTTGCAGTTCCCAGATATAAGCACCATATCACAATAAAATTGAGACAGAGGGGGCATTGTGTTGTGGCTCTTTCAATTTCTTTTTCTTCTAAAAACCAACTGGAATTCATCTATTGTGCAGGCATTGATACTCCTAGAAATAGCTTGGACCTTCCAGTTGAAGCTTCTCAAAGGTTCGGTGCTGGAGGGGACAAAACACAGGTAAAAGTGTATTATGTCATGTTCGAATTCTCTTAACTAATGTAGGAATACTCTTATCATATCAACCACTGAAAGAAAAGATGAGGCCATAATTACATTTGATAAAATAGCTATTGTTGGAAATTTACTAATGTGGAATTAAGTATATCCCATTAATTTATGACTCGAACAATTGGGGCCCCACACGTCGGAAACGTCGTTTCCACACACGTGCACACGTAGTGCCAAGTATCGCAAATTTCATTAGTGAAAGAGATATTGGTACGTATGTAATACGTTTGAGACATAGAATTATGGACGGTTATTGGCCAAATGACAAAGTATTCCATGTTGGTAAAAGAAGGAAGAAGTGTACGAAGTGTAAGTTGAAACGAGTCGGAAATCGCCGCGGCGCCTCCCAGGCCGCGCCGCGGCGCTAATTGGGTGGCCAGTCACTAGAGCTGCGACGCTAATTCACAGAGCCGCAGCGCTTCGGAGGCAGAATACTGCGACGGGAAGTTGGAAAGTTCTGACCTTTGGGCTGGTTTTGGAGCATTGATTCTCCATTACTTGGCACATGAATTCAACCATTATTTGGCTGAATGTAACCTCTCAATTAAGTGTCATTACATGGCTATTGAAGGCCATTAGTTGGCTAGTTGAGGAGTCTTCTCCTTACACTATAAATTGAGGCCTTTGGCTCAATTGAAGAGACTACACAACACTTAGAAAATAATCTAGAATTTTCTGAATTCATCTTTTTCCTCTCTAGCAAAGTTACTATATTCAAAGTTCTTCAAGAGTAACACTTGAGTTTCATTTGCTCAATTGTTAAGTTGTTGTATCTTGGGAGACTATTGCCCAGCAACGTAAAAGGAGATATACGAGGCAATCTTGTCTTAAAGACAGAGTGTCATCACTCGACTAAGCAAATCACACAAGCAGTTTGTTAAGTTCTTGATTTTCAGTTTATTGTAATATTTAGTTTTTCCTTTCTTACCATTTTAATAGTTACTTACTTCCCGTTCCCTACAACAATTGTATCCCAACAATTTTAAGACAAGATTTGTTGTAAGTACCTAAAAAGATGACTGGAAAAGAACAAATTGCTTCTGATTCTGCTGCTGCTGCTACTCAAGGTAATCCCTCTGCCTTCCCCATTGCTCAAGGCACACCTAGTGCATTTCCAGTTGCTCAAGGCTCATCCAACGCCTTTACTGCTGCTCAAGGGAACATTGCCGTTCCTCCACTCGCTGGATTCCACCATGAACGCCCTGAAAAGTTCATGGGCTCCAACTTCAAGAGATGGCAACAGAAGATGCTATTCTATCTGACTGTTATGGGAATGACTCGTTTCCTAACAAAAGATCCTCCACAAGCTGGAGATGAAATGGACCCTTCGCCTACTGAAACGACTGAAGGGGGCTTAGGTATCCATATCATTAATGGCATGAAGATGGTTCTTGATGCATGAAGTCATAGTGATTTCATGTGTAAGGACTATATATTGAACTGCTTGTCAGACCCTCTCCACACGGTGTATTGCACCGTAGGCACTGCCAAAGAGTTGTGGGAGAAACTGCAGAATAAGTACAACGCACAAGATGTAGGTACTAAGAAATTCATCGTTGGGAAATTTATGAAATTTCAAATGGTGGATAGTAAAACAGTGATGTCCCAAGTCCAGGAATTCCAAATGATTCTACATCACCTGGATTTGGAAGGTATGAAACCAAATGAACAGTTTTTGGTTGCATCACTGATTGAAAAGCTACCTCCCTCGTGGAATGAGTTTATGAGTTACTTAAAACTCAAAACAAAGGAAATGACCTTTGAAGAACTTATTATCAAACTCCAAATTCAGTAAGTTAATAAGAAGGCCTTGCCTAGGGGTAAACAACCCGTTGAGGCAAAGGCAATTATGGCTGAGGCCAAAGGGAACCCAAGCAAGAAGCGTAAGTTCCAGAAAGACGACAAGACCCAAGCGGCGGAAAAGTTCAAAGGAAACTGTCACCACTGTGGGAAACCTGGTCACATGATCAAGGACTACCGCAAGCTCAAGACTGAGCAACAAGAGAAGGCTAAGGCTAAGGGCAAGGCATGGGTTAACGTCGTCAAAGACAAATTTCTGGACGACATGATTGAGGAGTTCTCAGCGGTGGTGCTAGAAGCAAACCTTGTTGAGAATCACATGCAATGGTGGATGGACACAGGTGTTACAAGACACATCTGTTCTAATAGAGATGCCTTCTCCACTTATACACCGGTTACAAACAAGAAGTTGTTCATGGGCAACAACGCTTCCTCTAACGTGCTAGGGGTAGGAAAGGTAGTCCTGAAGATGACTTTTGGAAAGGAGCTCACTCTGAAAGAAGTGATGCATGTTCCTGAGATTAGAAGAAATTTAATTTCAGGTCATTTATTGGTTAATGCTGGTTTTAGGCTAGTGTTTGAGTCCAATAAATTTGTAAACACTAAGAATGGAACGTTTGTGGGAAGGGGATTCGTCTGTGAAAGCCTCTTCAAAGTTAACGGCATGTCTGTATTACGTACAAGCAATAACATTGAAGCTTCTTCTTACTTGCTTGAGTCCTCTAATTTATGGCATCATAGATTAGGACATGTCAACTACAAGTCCATCCAAAGGTTGGTAAAGTTGGAGTTGTTGCCGTCTATCGACGTAAACCCTCAACATAAGTGTGAGGTGTGCATAGAGGCAAAACTCACAAAGCTTCCTTTTCGATCCGTCGAAAGGAATACCGCTCCTCTAGAACTTATTCACACGGATATATGTGATTTGAAGTTTGCACAAACTAGAGGGGGGAACAATTACTTTGTGACATTCATTGATGATAGCACAAGGTATTGTTACCTTTACTTGTTGAAAAGTAAAGATGAAGCCTTTGAATTGTTCCGACGTTACAAAGCAGAAGTTGAGAACCAACTAAGCATGTAGATTAAATCCATTCGTAGCGATAGAGGGCGAGAATATGTAGCGCCATTTGAGGAATATTGTGCCGAATCGGGCATTGTTCATCAAACGACGGCTCCATACTCACCTCAGTCGAACGGTGTGGCGGAACGTAAGAACCGCACATTGAAGGAAATAATGAATGTCTTGCTCATCAATTCCGGTCTTCCACAAAACATGTGGGGAGAAGTTGTCCTTACCGCTAATACGATTCTTAATAGAGTCCCACATAAGGGTAAGGACAAAACTCCATATGAATCATGGAAGGAAAAGAAACCCACTTATAAATATTTAAAGGTGTGGGGTTGTTTGGCAAAGGTTGAAGTACCCAAGTCAAAGCAGGTCAAGATTTGGCCTAAGATTGTAGATTGCATATTCATCGGATATGCAAATAATAGTAGTGCTTATCGCTTCTTAGTGCATAAGTCAGATATTCCAAATATCCACGGGGGTACAATCATGGAATCAAGGAATGCTCAATTCTTTGAAGATACCTTTCCTAGAAAGGAAAAAGACATAACCTCTCGCAAACGAAGTTATGAACAAAGCTCTCAGGAACCGGGAGTCGTTGACGGCCCGGATCTAGATGGTTCAGATCTAGTGGACCTCGAAGTGGCTGAATATCCGGAATCTAGTGTTCCAGACTCTCAGAACTTGGAGACTCCAGAGATGGAACTAAGGCGAAGTAAAAGGGCCAGGAAGGATAAATCCTTTGGTTCTGACTTTGTAGCTTATATGGTTGATGATGAACCAAGGACAATTGCTGAAGCATTGTCAACTCCAGAGGCACCGCTCTGGAAAGAAGCTATTGAAAGTAAAATAGACTCCATTCTGCATAACCGTACTTGGGAGTTGGTTGATCTTCCTCTGGGAAACAAACCGTTAGATTGTAAATGGATACTAAAACGGAAGTATAAAGCAGATGGGTCTATAGATAAGTACAAGGCCAGGTTGGTAGTCAAGGGCTATCGGCAGAAAGAATGTCTTGACTATTTTGACACGTACTCCCCGGTGTCTAGGATAACGTCCATACGAGTATTCATTGCGATCGCAGCATTGCGTGACCTTGAGATAAATCAAATGGATGTCAAGACAGCCTTCCTAAATGGTGATTTGGAAGAAGAAATCTATATGGAACAACCCGAGGGGTATGTGGTTCTAGGGCAAGAGAAGAAAGTCTGTCGGCTTGTCAAATCTCTGTACGGGCTGAAACAAGCTTCGAAGCAATGGCACGAAAAATTTGATAGTACTCTACTATCGAAGGGTTTCGCCATTAATGAGTGTGACAAATGTGTCTACATGAAAGGTAACTCTGACTCATTCGTCATGATATGCATGTATGTAGACGACATATTGATCACAGGGAGCAGTTCTAGTTTGATTCTAGAGACTAAGAACGTGTTGAAACAATGCTTCGACATGAAGGATATGGGTATTACAGATGTCATCTTAGGGATAAAGATCTCTAAGACATCTGACGGACTGGTCTTATCTCAGTCTCACTACATCGAGGATGTGTTGAGAAAGTTTGGGATGTTTGACAGTTCGCCTATAAAGGCACCACTAGATAGAAATCAAAATCTTGATAAAAATCGTGGTGCACCCGTATGCCAGGAGCAATATGCACAGGTGATTGGTAGTTTGATGTAGCCGACCTGATATTGCTTATGCAGTCAACAAGTTGGCTAGGTTTACCCGTAATCCGAGTAATGATCATTGGAAGGTGTTGAATTGGGTACTACAATACCTGAAATACACGCTAAATTACGGGTTGCATTATTCGAGATATCCAGCTGTACTAGAGGGGTACAGTGATGCAAACTGGATATCTGATATAGAGAACACCAAGTCCACCAGTGGGTATGTATTTACAATTGGTGGTGGAGCTGTGTCTTGGAAATCCTCTAAGCAAACTTGCATCACTCGATCCACGATGGAATCGGAGTTTATCGCTTTAGACAAAGGAGGAGAAGAAGCTGAGTGGCTTCACGACTTCTTAGAGGATGTTCCTTGTTGGAACAAAGCCGTACCTTCTGTAATGATCCACTGCGACAACCAGTCTGCTCTAGGAAGGGCACAAAATTCTATGTACAACGGTAAGTCTCGTCATATTCGACAGAGACCGTTAGGCAGCTGATCACCACGGGTATAATATCTATTGATTACATAAAATCAAAGGATAACATAGCAGACCCACTGACAAAGGGCTTACCCAAGGATCAGATGTTCTGCCTGTCTAAGGGAATGGGCTTAAAACCCAAGGTATAAGGACCAATACGGTGGTAACCCAACCTTACTGATTGGATATCCAGGAATTAGGTTCAATGGGAAAACTAAGCTGTAAAGGTTCAGTTGATTGCTTCGGTGGAAGCATGAGCACTTCAGATAGTGATTTCTGTAAAGAAACACCAAATCCAAAGTAGTTCCCGCGATAGACTATAAGTGATATTTGCAGTGTGGGTGAAGGTTAAGTTTCCAAAACCTTTAATGGTCCTCACCGGTTGAGGTTAGGTTTGGGGAAACTTTTAATGGTTCCTAACACTTGTAAAGTGGGGTATAGCATGATACCTTGTAGGAGACCACTTATTTAAGTGCGAGGATAGACCGCCTCAAATGAACGCACTTAAGAATCCAAGAAGTGTCCACGGCCACAACGGACAAGACATTATGAAGAACTGAGTAAATGAAGTTGTTGTGTTGGTACCGTTGACTTGGCTTACACTAAACACTGACGGTCCAAGACATCACGTTCACCGCGCAGTAAGTAAGTCTGATGGTATTCAACTATGGAAGGTTCAAAGAGTATGCTACCTATCCAGATGCAACATCGGTCCGCTGAAAGATTGCTGGAAAAGGCACCATGTGTGTGCGCCAAAATCTCTTTCAATAGGGGATTGTTGGAAATTTACTAATGTGAAATTAAGTATATCCCATTAATTTATGACTCGAACAATTGGGGCCCGCACGTTGGAAATATCGTTTCCACACACGTGCACACGTAGTGCCAAGTATCGCAAATTTCATTAGTAAAAGAGATATCGGTACGTATGTAATACATTTGAGACATAGAATTATGGACGGTTATTGGCCAAATGACAAAAGTATTCCACGTTGGTAAAAGAAATAAGAAGTGCACGAAGTGTAAGTTGAAACGAGTCGGAAATCACTGCGGCGCAGCCCCGTCAGAGCCTAGGCGCCTCCCAGGCCGAGCCGCGGCGCTAATTGGGTGGCCAGTCACTGGAGCCGCGGCGCTAATTCACAGAGCCGCGGTGCTTCGGAGGCAGAATGCTTCGACGGGAAGTTGGAAAGTTCTGACCTTTGGGCTGGTTTTGGAGCATTGATTCTCCATTACTTGGCACATGAATTCAACCATTATTTGGCTGAATGTAACCTCTCAATTAAGTGTCATTACATGGCTATTGAAGGCCATTAGTTGGCTAGTTGAGGAGTCTTCTCCTTACACTATAAATTGAGGCCTTTGGCTCAATTGAAGAGACTACACAACACTTGGAAAATACTCCAGAATTTTCTGAATTCATCTTCTTCCTCTCTAGCAAAGTTACTATATTCAAAGTTCTTCAAGAGTAACACTTGAGTTTCCTTTGCTCAATTGTTAAGTTGTTGTATCTTGGGAGACTATTGCCCGACTACGTAAAAGGAGATATACAAGGCAATCTTGTCTTAAAGACAGAGTGTCATCACTCGACTCAGCAAATCACACAAGCAGTTTGTTAAGTTCTTAATTTCCAGTTTATTGTAATATTTAGTTTATCCTTTCTTACCATTGTAATAGTTACTTACTTCCCGTCCCTACAACAATCGTATCCCAACAGCTATAACCTGGGGTCTAGGATTTCTCCAGTCTCACGTAATCCTTGTAACTATGGTCTTATAAGTGTGCAGATTTCGCTTGCACATATGAGAATCTAGGAGTTCAGGGTTTAGAAGTTCTAATTTTTCAGTTCCTCCTTGTGAATATCATGTAGGAGTAGTATTTTTGTAACACTGTTCTTTTCTTATCTTTACAAGTTAATTCTGGCATCTCAAATCCTTCACATGTTTTTGTTTCTTTTTTCTACACTTCATCAATTATCTTGATATGTTGCAAGAATTAAATCAGGCTTCTGAATTTTCTGAGAGTTTTGAGTTAATTACTTCTTGCTTGCTTGATCATATGAAAACTCATCCCACATTTGAATGCAGTGCACTTATCACATGATTGACTGGCCAGAGAAGAACTGTTACAGGAACGAGGCTCCAATGAAGAAACTGATCAGTGAAGAAATAGCTAGAAGACCAAACACAGGACATAATGCACCTAGTGTGGTGGCGCGTTTAATGGGAGTGGATACATTAGCATTAGATACAAGAAGACCATTAGCAAAGCAGCTGGGTGAGAAAAAGAATGAAATGAAATATGGGAGCACTCCCAAAGAGGAGTGGTTGAGAAAGGTTTCTGTCGATCATGTAACCCAGTCCTCTAGACAGAAAATTTCAATTCCCTTTAACCATGATGAAGCGTCTAGTTTTGACCGACAGGTTGATAGCCAAAAACCAAACAAATATAAACCTCGAGAACATCCTCAGGAGGAGGAATTACAAAAGTTTAAAAAAGATTTTGAAGCATGGCAAGCAGCAAGGTTCAAGGAATGTTCAAAGTTTGTTGAAGTTGGCACCAGTACAAGTCAATGGCTAGCACAACAAAGCCTGAACAAGGAAAAGTTGACTCTTTATGCAAATTCAATGAGAACCGCAGCTGCTGAGAAACCTACAGAACTTAGAGGGCACAAAGTAACAGTAAATCCCTGGGAAAGAGGCCCTTTGGAGCATCAGAAAAATATAAATGAATTTCCTGCACCTGCACAAAGTAAGACAAACTGTAACCGTGATTTTCAGCAGCATCCTCTGACAAATTCTTCTTGCGGAGTTGATATTACTTCAGCTCCTACCAAGATAGTAATTCTGAGGCCTGGTCCTGTGGGGACTAACGAAAATTCGTGGGCCAGTTCTCCGGGTATTTCTAAAGATAGGGGTAGTATAGAGGAATTTCTTGAGGAGGTCAAGGAAAGACTGAACTGTGAATTGCAAGGAAAGAGTTCCAAAAGGAGCACTACTGTCAGAGGTGGAGGAATTGAGACCCCTTATAGTGAAAGGTCACCAGATGCGAAGCAAATAGCTCAATCTATTGCAAAACATGCAAGGGAGAGTGTTACTAAGGACTTTAGAATAACATTACCTCGGTCAGAATCCACCAGGTCTTATAGAAGTGATATTCAGTCCGATGGGGCGAGTTCTCCTGAGTTTGTCAATAGAGATACAAGGAGGTTTTTGACAGAAAGGTTCAGGAATGTCCTCAAGCAAGAAACATCTCATGGTATTCACAGGCTTGCTCGTGGAAGCTCTAGATCAACGGAACTGAATAAAGAAAAGTGCAGTTCTGAAGAAATGAGGCATACTTCTAATACGGGAGATAAAGCAACCAATTTGGACGATATGAAAGATGATTTAGACACGCACAGCAGATCTTTTAGACGGGATCATGGCAATGACATGCTTGACCAGGAACTATCTCCTAGGAGCCTAATTAGATCTTTGTCCGCTCCTGTGTCCACGACATCATTTGGAAAACTTCTCCTAGAGGATCGACATATGCTGACGGGGGGCCATATTAGAAGACAACATGAAGCTATTGAGAAGGCCACAATGAATGTCAAAAAGCAGCCAAAAGAGAAATTTAACCTCAGGCGAAAGGTTTCCAGCTTTAGTTATAGTTTCATACTTAAGGGCAGGCTCTTTGGTAGGAAAGTTCATTCTTGGGAGGAACCACATAGACAAACATACAATCTCATGAAAGATTTTCCAAGCCCACCAACTGGTACACCGAGTTTTTATGAAAGACATGTAAGGAGCACAAATAATCCTTCTCATTAATTTGTACACTCTCCCAGAAAGAGTTAGAAACTAAATATCTGAATAATGCTGATTTGTCATTACATCTAACTATGAATATATTTGGTTCCAGGAAAATCCCACTGAAGTTCCACCAAGTCCTGCATCTGTATGCAGCAGTGTTAATGAAGAATATTGGAGACAAACAGACTACTTCACCCCATCATCAACCTCTGATGTACCTGCACTGGATGATAGTGAGATGCCCCGTGTTTTCAGAGAGATCAGCTCTAATCTAAACGGTATTAGTAAAAGCTTCTATAAGAGTCCTCAAGCATGTGGTGTTCTTTCTTTTGGATTCATTGTAGGCAAGATCATGTTTCCGGTGAAACAGACTAAGCAATTCTTACCATGTTGCTTTGGCTCATATCATATACTGTTAAAGGATTGTGCAAACTGAGAAACTTCATCTGTGATCACATAACATTCGTCTGACAGAATTTTTGTCCCTCATCATGTGCTTGCAATAAAAACCACATAGATTATATCCATCGAGTTGTATTTCACCCCCTCCCTCTATAACTTAACACCTTCCTTAATTGCATTATAATTGGTTATTTCTTATTGTTCTATCTTGTAAATGTGGAACCGCATCGAACTCTAAAAGAAGTCGCTATTTTATTTTTACATGACAGAGTTAAGGAGGAAACTGAATCAACTAGATACTTATGACTCTGAGGAGACCATGATCGATGAGCAGTCAGTTGAAGAGGAGATGTTGGAGATAGAAGACCAAGCCGAGGCATACATTAGAGACCTGCTAGTTGCGTCTGGTTTATATGATGGTTCGCGTGATAAATATATATCAAGATGGGATCCACTTGGAAAGCCTATCAGCAACCAAGTTTTTGAAGAAGTAGAAGAGTATAATTACAAGCAACTGACAAAGGATGAAGAAGGGCATAATAAGGATCAATTACAGAAGATAAATCACAAGTTATTGTGTGACATGCTGAATGAAGCACTTCCAAGTGTACTTGGAGTACCTTCCACGATGTCTAGGTTCATGAAAACTGTTGTCGGTCCTATGCCACGACCTCCTCAGGGAAAGAAGTTACTGGAATGTGTATGGGAAATTGTTGGTGTTTATGTTCATCCTCCATGGGATAGAACATCTCAATCCCTTGACAATATAGTGGCCAGGGACTTGAGTTCCACCCCTTGGTCTGGATTGGTCGACGAAGATGTTAATGCTCTAGGTAAAGATATGGAATGCCAGATTATTGGTGACCTTATTCAAGAAATGGTCAATGATATGTTGTCATAATTCTTTTTCGCTTCTTTTTTTTATTCTTTATTTTGACCACTGATATGAAGAAGTTTTGGAACTTCTGAGTGGCCGGGGCATCTAAGACATGCAAAATGTTTATCTGCCCAAAGTAGAGTGTGTTTGATTTACAGCAATTGTAATGTGCAGTCTTTCTAGTGTTGGATACATTTGTTCATAAAGTGGCTTGATCCGGTGATATTTGTTGTACATCATTAGCTTAGGTATAATAGTTCATTGATTCGATATTTGTTTGTCATAATGTCATTATACAGCATTCTGAAAGTGTGAAATCTCCCTTTGTATGTTTACTCTACTTCTAATCACTCTCTCTTCTCTTTCTTGTTTATTTTGTATTTGCAAAATGGAGTAGATTCTACAGTTAAGCATTCCACAAAATGCTCTGGAATATGTAAGCCACCCTTCTAGTTCAATGTGAATAAGTTTTGTTGCCTACACTAGGAGTGTTGCAAGAGAAGTTAGTCAGGTTGTCACCAAGCATTCCTAGTCACATGGAAAAAGAGGTCAAATGGCATGAGAAGGCCATGCGCCCATTTGGCTCCTTCTGGAATAATAGCTCATAGCCAAATATCTGATTATAGAACTCCTTCTGGAGTTATAGCTCACATCTAAATATCTGATTACGGAATGGGACAACGTCCATGAAGGTGCACGAAAAGGGAGGCCCTATTTTGTTTTGTCTCTTCTTTTGCAGGAAGTTTAAGATTAAGACCATTGGGTCAGTCAAACAAATACAAAGAAGAAGCAGTAAGACCAAATGTCAGGTAATGGTTCACAATCTTAGGTTTCTTAAAAGAGTTGCAAATCATAAGCTGGCATTCCATTCTTAGTCAACAGGTCCAATCAAAAGCTCTTCAACCTGAATTTTTTGTAAATTAAAGTTGGACATGGATACAAAGGTGGATCCAGGCTTTAAACTCTATGGGTTCAACCTTTTAAGGTTCTTAGTTTGAACCCGTTGTATTTTTAAAGTTATAGGTTCATGTCTACTATTTATTGCAAAATTGATAATTCTTTATACATAAATTTATACTCTGGGTCGGAAGTTAGGGGTTCAATTGAACCCCACCTTACCTGCTACATCCGACACTGATGGACGACCAAATATTTTCTTAGGCATTGGAAAATATTTGGACTCCTGAACTAGTCGAAAGAATTAAGATCGACAGATCAGCATGACTGATAAATATAGAATATACACGGTTTTGTGTAGTAGTGTACCGTGATATACACTTCCCATAATTAAGTGTATATCACGGTTTTATGCCTCAATTATAGTGTAAATAATTGTATTAATTAGCATTGTACACTTACCATAATTATAAGATTCTTGTATTACTAGAATAGGGTTTTGGGAGTACAATAGGAATAAGATTTTTCTATTATGGTAAATTGTATATATACTATTTCATTAATGAAAATAATCAAGGAATTATTTCTTTCATGGTATCAAAAGTCTAGGTTGTATTTTCTCTCCCAACTTTCATCAATTTTTGGCCTCGGATTCCGGCGATCCCTTCTAGGTTTCCGTGCCGACGGTGGATCTTTTTCTTTCTCTTCCCAAATTTCCTTCCAAATCCCTCCATCACGTCTTGCGTTGCTATTATGGCTAAGAACATGTTTCACTCTACCCTTACTGTTTCTAACATCAAGAACCACATCCCTATTGTTCTTGAAATAGAAAACGTCCAATACGCGACGTGGGCCGAACTGTTCAAAGTTCACGCACACTCACATCAAGTCCTCCATCACATTATCTCCGTGGCTCCTGCTGATACGGAGGTGCCTAACCCCGAGGATGATCCAAAATTATGGACAACCCTTTATGCTACCGTACTTTATTGGTCTATTCTTCCGCACCTCCTTCCTTTTGGCATCATGCTCTACAAATGGCTACTTATCTCCTCAACATTCTTCCTACCAAGGGTTTGGCATATTCTTCCCTCCTTCAAATATTATATAATAAGACTCATTCGTATTCACATCTTAGGGTCTTTAGGTGCTTATGTTATTCACTATTTTCGTCCACCACAATTAACAAACTTCAGGTCCGGTTTACCCCTTGTGTGTTTTTGGGTTATCCGTATAATCATTGTGGTTACAAATGTTTTGATTTATCGTCTAATAAAATCATCATTACTAGCCATATTATTTTTTATGAATCCCAATTTCCGTTTGCTAAAGTGAGTAGTCTTGTGCCTAGTTCGTATAATTTTTTAGATGACGATGTCTCTCCATATATTATTCACCATTTTTTGGACTTGTCCCACACCCAAAATCCGCCAACGGTCCCACTGTCCGCTGGTCCCACTGCTACGTCGATCCCCACTGTTTCCAATCCAGTCACTAGGCCAGTTTCCGCCCCAGTTTCGGTAATTGGGCCAGTTGCCCAGCCCAATACCGAAATTGGTCCAGTCTCGGTCCATGTTTCCAGTTTTGGGCCAGCAGGGCCACTGCCAGTTGGCCAGTCCGTCCCCAATCCCGATGTTTCCTAAAATCCACCCAATTCTCCCCCGAGTCACAGACCGGTCACTCATAGTCAATGGGGTATTTTTAGGCCAAAAGATATTTTAATTTAAATTCTAATGTTCTTAAATCCCCTCTACCCTGTAACCCCGTGTCCTCCTTAAATGACTTGAATTGAAAATTGGCTATGACCGACGAATATGATGCTCTTATTGCAAATAAGACGTGGGAGTTGGTACCCCGTCCTTCTGGTGTTAATAGTATTCGGTCTATGTGGATATTTACTCATGAGGATAATGCTGACGGTTCTTTTGCGAGGCATAAGGCTCGTCTTGTAGGTGATGGTAAGACTTAGCAGGTTGATGTGGATTGTGGTGAGACATTTAGTCCGGTGGTCAAACCGGCTACCATTCGCACTGTGCTCAGTTTGGCTCTCTCGAAAGCATGACCCATTCACCAGTTAGATGTGATGAATGCTTTCTTACATGGTGATCTTAAGGAGACGGTTTACATGCATCAACCCTTGGTTTTAGAGATCCCCGATATCCTCATCATGTCTGTTTATTGAAGAAGTCCTTGTATGGGCTTAAGCAGGCCCCACGGGCTTGGTATAAGAGATTTGCAGACTATGTTTCGACTAGTGGGTTTATGCACAACAGGTCTGATAATTTTGTTCATATATCGTCGTGGTTCTTTCCTGGCTTATATTCTATTATATGTGGATGATATTATCTTGACTGCCTCTCCTGATGCATTGCGCAAGTCTATCATGATCATGCTCAGTTCTGAGTTTGCTATGAAAGACTTGGGGCCCTTGAGTTATTTTTTGGGGATTGCTGTCACTCGTCATGCATGTGGGTTATTCTTATCACAACGTAAGTATGCAACTGAGATCGTTGAGCGAGCTAGTATGTCCTCATGCAAGTCTACTTCCACTTCAGTTGATACTAAACCCAAGTTGGATGCTGCGGATGGCTCACCTTACGAGGATTCGACCTGTTATCTCAGTCTTGCAGGGGCTTTTCAATATCTGACTTTCACAAGACCAGACATTACGTATGTCGTATATCAGGTGTGCTTGTTTATGCATGCGCTCAAACGCATTATTCGATACATCCAGGGAACACTTGACTATGATTTACATTTATTTTTGTCTTCGACATCTACACTTGTATCGTATACAGATGCTGATTGGGGTGGTTGTCCGGATACCAGACATTCCACGTTCAGCTATTGCATGTTTCTTGGTAATAATTTGGTCTCATGGTCTGCGAAGCGTCAGTCTACGTTGTCACGCTCTAGTGTAGAGGCCGAGTATCGAGGGGTGGCCAATGTGATTTCTGAATCATGTTAGTTACATAATCTTCTTTTAGAGCTTTATTGTCCTATTCAGAAAGCTACCTTGGTTTATTATGATAATGTTAGTGTCATCTACCCTTTTGTAATCCCGTTCAACACCAGCGCACTAAACACATTGAGATGGACATTCACTTTGTTCGCAAAAAGGTAGCTCGTGGACAAGTACACGTCTGTCATGTCCCTTTCAGGTATCAAATTGTAGACATCTTTACCAAAGGTCTTCCGTCGGTACTCTTTGAAGATTTTAGGGACAGTCTCAACGTACGAAGACTGCCCGCTATGACTGCGGGGGTGTGATAAATATAGAATATACACGGTTTTGTGTAGTAGTGTACCGTGATATACACTTCCCATAATTAAGTGTATATCACGGTTTTATGCCTCAATTATAGTGTAAATAATTGTATTAATTAGCATTGTACATTTACCATAACTATAGAATTCTTATACTACTAGAATAGGGTTTTGGGAGTACAATAAGAATATAATTTTTCTATTATGAAAAATTATAAATTGTATATATACTATTTTATTAATGAAAATAATCAAATGATTATTTCTTTCAAGATTGTCACGAATGAAACTTTCAATGCTCCTGACGTTGTACTAATGTATTCTCTCGGCTTTTCAACATCATATATCATTCCAAATCTAAGACAAAATACTCTCCTTTTTCTTAATTAGTTTATCTTTTTTTCTTATCAAAAGATAATTAATTAATTGGAAAACAAAATCGAACATAATTAATTCTTATTTTCAAATAAATTTCATATATTTTGGGATGGATCATTATTATGGAGTGGGACTTGCTCAACCTATCTGAGTAACGAGAGTGCCATACTTCTTTTCGTCGATTTCATAATAGTACCTAGTATGATATTAGTAGTACATTGGACACAAAACTTTCATCTAACGAATTTGATATTATACTATTACAATGAAAGGTAATATTTTATAGTAAAATTCAAGGTTGAGGTAAATTTTTGAGACTTTCACTCACGTCTGTGAAATCACTTATTAAAGTTACTTAACTGTCTTGTATCAATAAAATCATTCAAACAAATTCTCTTACAAAATCATACTAGCCGGAAATGCCATTTTCAATCACCAAAATATGATATTATACTATTACAATGAAAGGTAATATTTTATAGTAAAATTCAAGGTTGAGGTAAATTTTTGAGACTTTCACTCACGTCTGTGAAATCACTTATTAAAGTTACTTAACTGTCTTGTATCAATAAAATCATTCAAACAAATTCTCTTACAAAATCATACTAGCCGGAAATGCCATTTTCAATCACCAAAATATGACTTGATTTTTAAATAAATTATTACTCTCCCCGTTCTAGTTTATGTGGCACAATTCGAACTTTGAAAGTCAAGCGGTTTAATTTTACCTGTGATTTTGGGCATATAATCTTTCATTTTTTAAAAATAAAATTTAACATATTTGAAAACTACTTAAAAAGACTATAAGTCACAATAATTGAGAATTCAAAATATTTAAAAGATATATGAAGAAGTTACGATTAAAAAGATTCGTTTGAATTTCGAAATTCAAAAGATGTCACATAAATTAAAATGAGAAGATTCGTTTGAATTTCGGAAGATGTCACATAAATTGAGACGGGGAGAGTATATACTAATTTGTGTCATGTAATGATGTAAACATGGGCCCAATCCTAAATAATACTCCATATTATACTTTTTTGCACGGATTCCCTTCAAAGGCACTGGTCTTTAATTTCTATCCCTCAAATTATTGGTCTTTAATTTTTGTTTTACGCTTAAAAAAAATAGCTGAAAATATCTTAAAATTTCGATTTCGAACCCCACTCAGTCAAAAATTAAAAAAGAACTCGCAAGGGAGAGTTCTGCAAACTCACAGAATTTGTCTTTAGACATAAGGTAAATTCTATCTTAAGGTAGAGTTTGTTTATTTTAAATTTGTGACTGATCTGAGTTTCGAACTCAGAATTCATAATTTTTTAGATAAAGGATAAAATTAAAAAAATTCAGTTTATTGGATAAAATTAAAGATCACCCTGAAATAGAGTTGGTCAGTGGGCCGGGTCGGCCCAGTCCCGCCCCGAACCTGACAATTTAAAAAAAATCGCGTTAACGGGACTCAAACAGGGACGGGACATGGTCTCGTCCCAACCCGCCCCAGGCCCGCCTGTCCCCACGCGATCCAGATCCCGCCCGAAATCCCCTTTTGCAAAACTAACTGTTGCACCAACGACCATTTTACATTTTGGCCGGTGTGCACCGGCCATTTTTTGCCTCCCCCTACCCCCTTAATATTTATTTTTAATCCATAAGTTATTATATTTACACTTTAACCCAATTTTTCAACTATAAATACCTCATTTTTTCTTCATCTTTATCACAAATCTTCCTACAATCTCTCTAATCTCTCAATACTCAATCTATCTCTACATTGTCTACTAAATATTCAATTTTATTTATTTATTTGGGATTTGGGAGTGAAGTTGGCAACTAGCTTGAGGATCTTCCATCGAGGAAAGTTTCAATTTTCAACCTCTCAATTACACGTCGACGTTTGGGACATTCGTTCCTTCATTAAATTATTATTGTCTGTTTATTTTATTTAGCGCACTTAATTTCATTTACTTTAATTATTTATTAGTATAATTATAAATTTGTAATGGAAGAATTTAAACGTATGATTACGGGTAAGGGTCATGTTTCTTCTAGCAACAAGGGCAAGAGTCCTATTTCTAGACAGAATCCTATTCCTACACAGGATGATTTTGTTGATACTGAACATTTTTCAACAATACCATTAGATTTAGACGATGAGCTATTTTCTGGAACTCAAGAAGACTTTAATTTAGACGATGATCTAGATTATACACCCACTAATGTAGATGACAACACACTCACTAGTGCACCTTCAACTGAAATGTCTCCTATTCCCCCTAGTATGAGACGAGGTCCAACAAAACGACCATTAAAATCAGATTCATGGATATTTTTTGATAGGGACATAGAGAATCAAGTAGCTAGATGTAAATTTGTAAAGATGTTTTAAAATTTAAAACTGGAAAAGGTCACGGTGGGACGGGGGGGTTTAATGAGACACGTAGTAAGGGCTCATCCAGCTAGGTATGCCCAATACGAGGCTTCAAAATCGGGTGCGCAAACGCCCGCTCCATCAGGACAAGGTTCACATACGATACTGTCCCGGACCAAGTACAGGGTCAATTTAACCCTATGACGGGGGGGAATTGTAGGCCCTAAATACAATAAACATAGAGATAGGGAAGCAATAGGAAAATTAGTTGCTGTGGAGGGTTTGCCTTTTTCATTTCCTTCATCTCCCGGTTTTATTCATTACATTAGAGATATGTATAATCCTATTTTTAACAGTTTTCCTAAATCATCTGTTAAGAGATATGTATTTAAATTCGCACATGAATATCAACAGTATTTACGTTATTCATTATATCATTTTAATGACAAAGTGGCTATCACTTCTGAAATAGGCCATAGTACTAACGGCCATGATTATTTAACGGTAACTTGTCATTGGATAGATTATAAATGGTCTATGCAAAAACATATCTTAGCGTATAGATATATAGATGATAGACACACTGATAATTTTATTGCAGAAAATATTTATCAAGTGTGCGATTACGGAATAACTGATAAAATTATGACTATTACATTAGATAACGCTTCTTCTAACAATTACGTTATTACAATTTTAAAAAATAGTTTAACTCCATCTTTTCCAGATCATTTTCATATAAAATGTGTGTGTCATATATATAACTTAATTGTAAAGGATGATCTATCACTTTTTGAAGACATTCTTAGTAAAATACAATTTGCTATAAACTTTATTTTTAAAAATAATAGAATACAACGAAGAAAATAATATAAAAAAACTTGTCACGATTGTCAACTACCTTATAGAAAAATTCCAGAAGA
The DNA here is from genome assembly GCA_034509755.1 of Anisodus tanguticus. Lineage (NCBI taxonomy): Eukaryota > Viridiplantae > Streptophyta > Magnoliopsida > Solanales > Solanaceae > Anisodus > Anisodus tanguticus. The sequence continues at coordinate 15,280,244 of CM067544.1, forward strand.
AGTACCCACTAGGTGGAATTCTTTATACGAGCAACTACTTGTTACTTATGACTATAGAAAACCTATAACTTTATTTTTTAACTCTCATAATCAAAATCCAGCTGATATGGTTGTAGATAGCGATTGGGTAAAAATTTCCGAACTTATTGTATTTTTGGAGAAATTTTTTCAAGCAACAAAAGATATTTTCGGTATATATATTATCCTACTATTTCAACTATGTTGTTTTATATAGCTCTAATATTTTTATTACTTAGTGAATATATGAAAAAATTAGCTTATATGGCAGCTATTAAAAAATGTTTATCAAAATAAAAAAATATTTTATTCTTATTCCCACTATTTATATTATTGGTGATGTATTAAATCAGACTAGTAAAATAGACGGTACTAAATCACTTATTGAAACTATTTACGATTGTATAGAAGTACTACCACATCCAAGTCCCAAAAATCATAATCACTCACCTATTGAACAAACTAAAGAAGAAGTGTTATCTAGCGTAGAAGACCAATGCAAAAAAGTATATAGGTTTTACCAACAAGAAAGTGCTAGTAACCTACCGGCCTCCATAACATCTTCTTCTTCTTCAACACAACCTCACAAAAGACATGTTGTTTCTGCTGCTAGTATTGAAAGCCTCAGAAATAGAATGTGCGGTCGTACCGCTACTAACCAAATTAGCGAGTTTGATATTTTTGTTTTGCAGGGTTCTGTACCGTACCAAACAGTTCTCAATGAAAAAGGACCTGAAGACTTGCTGAAATACTGGAGGGGGATTGAGAAGACCTTTCCGACACTTTCAATGATGGTCCGAGATGTTTTGAACATTCAAGCGTCATCAACTGCGTCTGAAAGCGCTTTTTCTGCGGCAGATATCAAATAGGAGACCACAGACACTCACTAGCCGGAGCCAGCTTGGAGATTGTAGTATTATTCAGAGGTTGGATACGAGTGGAGCGGAGAAGGTGCAGTCAACCGGAGATCAACGAAGAAGAAGACGAAAACTACAACGAAATCTTATCCGAAGGTGGTGGAAGCGATGTGGATCAATTTGACCAACAAATACCAATTCCAATCGAAGAACCACAAGAAATTATCAAGAAACTAGAACATGTTTTTTTTTTCAGAATGTAATTTTTTTAATTGCAATTTTACTATGGAATTTGCAACTTTTGAACAACACCATAAAGTTGCAATTTTGACAATTGTATTTGTATTACAAAAAAAACTATATGTTTATTAAATAATATAAGAGGCACAAAAACAGTATTGAGATGTTTTTATTACACTATCTTGTTTAATTATTTTGTTTTTTTATATATATGTTATTTTCTAAATTAAGTGGGGGAAAAACGCGCTGGATCCCGATCTCGATGATCGGGACGGGACTACGGCAAATCACGCCTATCCTGATCCTGCCCCGTCCCAATTCTGTCAAACCCGCCCTGCCCTTTCCGAGCCCGGCCCACTGACCACATCTACCCTGAATTAGGGCATTACTGCGAATTCCCCCCATACTAAAACAGCCGATCCAAAAGGCAAATGGTCTTGAAATTAAAAGCCTCTTTCAGCAATACAGAGATTTTCAAGATGACAGGACAAATTTTCAGAGGAAGAAAACAGCTTTGCGGATGGACTTGTTGTCAAAAAAGATGCGGTCCAAATTGGGAAACTTTGAAAAAGTTGAAAGTGTTGTGTGGTAGCTAGTCATTTTCGGAGCAGACTCCACAAAGAATTTTTACACTCCTTTTTCTCTTTGTGCTATCAATTTAATTAAGGAGGTGACCGGCCTAGCCATGTGATGTAGCGGCGCCTTGGAGGTGCACATGACACGTCGACGCTTCTCCGTTCTTCCCTCAAAAAAAATTAAGGGGAATTTGAGGTAAAGCCCGAGGCTGCGGATTTATAAGTTGAAATTTATGAACGTATAATAATAATTGAGTTCACAATTAATATTCATAAATATTTAAAATTTAAAAAGTAGAATTTACGTTTGATAATTTCTGTCACTAATCCTATTTAATGATGAAATAATGATGAATTATTAAAAAATATTGTTAGCTACAAATTATTTAGTAAAAAATTGGCGATTGAAAAAATTCGAGCCAAATATTTATTTCTGTGAACCCATATATTATGTTCTAGATCCATCTCTAGTGACGCCTCAATTCACTACTAAGAAAAAGAAAACGAAAGGGGGAAAATAGAAAGTAGTGGTCTTTTAAGTTACTGGATTAGTTAGTTGGCATTTTCAGGGTGAGTTCTGAGATGAGCTTAGGGGTTGGGCGTGCCAAGAACGCTTTGTGGTGCAAATGAAAGGCTTACATTCATAGGGTGTACGTCCTAGATTTTGGGGCGTAAGTTCCTGGCGTGAAAGCGTAAGACCCGGGTGTAAAAGTGTATGCCTTGAGCGTTAAATTTGTCTTTTTTATTAAAAGTATTTTTGCTATAGACTATAATTTAAATTATTGGTGTAATGATATTTATACTTTATGTTATCATGTTTTTATGTTGTAGTGATTTTTTCTAAAATATATAAATAACATTGTCATAAAAAAAAAAATTGAATGTTTATATCTAAAATTGATAAAATGGAGATTTTATAGCACTATGTTACTGAAGCAACTTTTTCCATATTTTGTCATTGCTATTAGACTTTTCATCCTTCTCCCTTTGAAATATATTACTAAAATCAGTCCAAATATTAGTTAAGGGTGCAAAGAACTAATAGATGTGGAGATTAATAACGAAGTGGATGAAGATTATCTAAGTTATTACGAAGTATAAGTTTTTGTGATGTTACCCTTCTCATAAAATAATTTTTTTATATTATTGGTGATTTATTTGAATTTATTTGCAGAATTTTAATAAAAAGTATTTATTTTTTAATTTAAAATTATAAAATTAAAGATATCTGAGACATATGTCTCGTAGATCCATGAGACTTACGCTGGTGCTGCGTAAAACGCCTCGCTTTGCACCCGCGTCTCTTAAAACATTGGTTTGAATTTGCACTAAAAGGATTACGTGCTTCCTACCGAAAGATGCTTTTAAATTGGTGCTTGCGATTGAAATTTCTCCAATTAAATTTAAAAGCTATGAAAAAATATGAGATAAACATCAAATTAAAGAGAAGGACATTTTGACAAATAGTATCAACCGAAGTTCACATGTACTTAAATCAGATTCTTATTGACTTGGTTAACTCTTTTGTTTTATGCTTACGGATTTGGCATTATGTACCAAATCCAATTAACATTCATTCAACATTAATAAAAAGGTAAACATAATCGGAGAGAAGTTTGTGCATGTGCACTTACATGTGGTACCATGAACTTTTGAGTTTGTGATGTGTTTCACGTAGATATAATGAGTGGACAACTTTCCTCACCCCATTTTTTTACAAGAGGAAACAGTTTTAAGAATATTATCATCACAAAATAAATATGTTCCAAGTAGAGAAAGACATTATAATCACCCCCGATTTTTCTTCTTTATTGAAAATATTTTATGAAAAAATTATCAGTTGTGAATAAATTCAAGTACGATGAAACGCGTTCAAAAAACTTATAATTAGGTAACTTAACCAATATGGTTTATGCCATTTTACAACCTAAAGTATGTTTATGCTTGAGCATATTTGGGCTGTTCAGACTTTACAAGATAATGCAAATAAGTACTTTTATATTACTTCAAATTTGATTTAATATAATTTTAATTTAGTTAACTATTTTCATTTTCCAACCATTATATTTATTGGAAATTTACTAATGTGGAATTAAGTTTATTCCATTATTTATGATTCGAACAATTGGGGCCCCGCACGTCAGAAACGTCGTTTCCACACACGTGCACTCGTAGTGCCAAGTATCGTAAATTTAGTTAGTGAAAGAGATATTGGTACGTAAGTAAATGTTTCAGACATAGAATAATGGACGGTTATTGGATAAATAACAAGTGTTCCACGTCGGTAAACGAAGGAAGGATTGTGCAAAGTGTAAGATGGAATGGGTCGGAAAGGACCGCGGAGCCGAGAAGGGCCGCGGCACCAACCCCGTCAGGGCCGCAGCGCTTCCCTGGCAGAAAGTCTTAAACGAAAATTTGATTTTTGGAGACTTTTGGGCTGCCCTCAATGGCATTCATTCCAGCATTAATCAACCACTATTTGGCTAATAAATGGGTGCCATTACTTGGCAATTCATTGTCATTACATGGGTGATTCAATGACATTACTTGGCACTTGAAGAGACAATTCTTACACTATAAATTGAGGTCTTTGGCTCAATTCTACACACATTTTTCAAGAACAACAATTCTGAAATTCTTGCTGTAAATTCTTTCCTCTTAGCAATCTTTTGTTATTTGTTTTCTTCGCTAGAATCACTTGTGTTTGCTTTGCACAAATGATAGTTTGTTGTTTTATCTTGGAAGACTGTTGCCCGCTAACGTAAAAGCATATATACGGGGCAATCTTGTCTTAAAGACAAAGTGCCATCACTCGACTCAGTACAGTTGTAACACTTCCAGATTTAGTGTCTCTTGATTTCAGGTTATCAAGATTCAAAGAGCTTTCTGCAATTGATATAAAGATTCAAGAATGATTCAATAACTCAACAAACTTGTTGTTGTCACAATTCTTATTTACTACAAGCTTGTTGTTATTGTAATCTTTATTGTTTATCCTTTCGAAGCACTTGAAATAATTATTTACTATTCCCGTGTTATTTATCCAACAATATTTAATACTTTTAGATCAAATTTAGTATAACAATGTGTACTCTCAGGAGTCATTTGGCCATGAAAAATATGTGGAATATTTGAAATAATATTGGAAATTATTTCAAATAAGCTTTTTTGTCAAACTAAACAATTATTTCAACCCAAACTTGAAATATATAATTTGAAATTCACAAAACATGTTGGACATGATTTGAAATCAGGATAATTTGAAGTTGAAGTTTTGTTTGGACATGCAATTTGAATTTCTTAAGTTGTATTTTTTCTCATAAACATAAAAACCCCACAAGCTGTGAAAATCATCAAAAAAATTTCAATTCTTATACAATCTTACGAAATGAACAAATCATAATTCATCAAAAAGTAATACGCTGCTAGAAGACCTTTCTAAAAAAAGATATCTATTGATCGAACTTTAGTTCAATAAAAATAAAAATTGAACATGAGTTGTAGAAGTAAATTTAGTTGATAAATGGATGGTAAGAGTAAATTCTGTACAACCAACTTGCAGATTTTTTTTATATTTGATATAAATGGTTGGTAAATATATCTATCAACTTATGAATCTTCTTTTACAAAATATTAACTTATGGAAAAAAATTGAAATCATGATTTGAAATCTCAAATCATACTTTTTTTCGAGAATTTAAAATTTAAAATTATGATATGAAGTTGAAGTTAAAATTTTATACAAATTTTATAAACAAACGGTGATTTGAAATCAAAATATGAAAGCGTGATTTCATATCGCATGGCCAAACACCTACTAAGAGTTCTTATAGTTTTCACTCTCAAATTTTCAACCTTATTTTTATATACAAATACAATTTCAATTTTCAAATACTCTATCTCAACTTAACTTCACGTTATTTTTTCCCCACGCTCATATCCGCCCACTAAATTATCGAGAAACTCAATTTAATTGAAAACGAAAAAGAAAGCATTTAAACTACCATATAGTACTATGAGTAGAAAGAAGAAAGGGAGAATGCTCCAACACACAGACGAGTTGGTAAGTGGCAAGGTGATTGGGTATAACTACTCCGACGTCGCGGGTTCGAATCCGTGTGGTGGTGACGAGTCTTTCTTTGAAATATTGCAAGGGTTGTTGCTGGGTTCGTGTCCCGTTGGTCCTCTCCCCTGCAGGGCTGTCACTCGCGCATATCACTCGATTTACATTCCACCTGGCCAAGAGGCCTCTAATACAGATGGGGGGTTTCGCCTTTGAAATTTTACCCTTCACAAAAAGCCTCTAATATATGTGGGGGTTTCGCGTTCGGGACTTTACCCTTCGCAAAGAAAGGGCAGAATGAAAGGTCCATGCACAGGGTGGGGTATATAAAGAAGAAAACGTGCCTCATAAATTGGCGGCAAATTGGCCGCATCTCACGGGTAGTTGATGGACATGCGTACTCTTTTCCCCTATTATTTCGTTTTTTTCCACCCTTTTGACAACACAAAAGACAGAAGGAGACGAATAGTTTGAAGTATTTAATAAAGTATTTAGTGATGTACTAATAGAATTACATTATTAATTTAATTAAATCAACTATAACAAATTATTCTACGAAGAATTACCTGTCACTAAAGATGACTAAACCCTATAGTAAAGCATTAGTGTGCTAAAAATAAACTCGAAGACAATTAAGTTAACAAGAATAACAAACAACGAAACTATCACCTGAACATCACTGCAGTACTTAAGTACGAGACTAGTGTCAGAACCGACCGTCCGGCTAATGTTCAAACATTCACTCTGACAAATAATTGAATTTGGGAATTTTGGAATGTTTGTCTATAATTACTTGGTTGGTTAGCATGTAATTGAGTATAATTGAAATTGTGTATTACACTCTTTAAGTTCCAATGGGGGCTGAGAATTGCATGTAATTACAAGATTATTTTTTGAATCTCTTCTTTTATTTTTAAATTTTCTTTTTTTTATTTTAACTTTTAAATTCTTTCTTTCCAAATATTATTATTTTTATATTATTATCTTTTATTTCTCATTTCTCAATCTTTACTTCATGTTCTTCTACATAATTTCTCATATTCTGCTTCTTTCTTATTTAATTTTCTTTATTTTTTTTATTTCACTTAGCTTTATTAACTTTCTTATTTTTTTTTTATTTTTTTAAAAAAATTCTAGCTATGCTATTATTCTAATTTTTTTTCTAAAAAAGTTACACCTAATCTTAAAAAAGATAAGTCATCCACAAACTTGACTTATAACGAGCTAGTAATATCATTAAAGTTAAATTTCGTTGTTGGATGATGTTATATGTAAACTTAGCTTATATTGAGTGAGGTTAACATTGATAGATTACTTTTTAATATTTAAATAATATTATAAAAGTATAATTGTAAATATTAAATATTAAATTTTTGTCAAACATGTTGTCCGTGATGTTATTGCAAAATGTATGCTTTGTAAGAAGTTCTTATTAATTGATTCAATTAAAGTATTATTTATTTATACATATCAACTTTTTTACAATATTAGTTACAAATTTATAATTATTTAGTTCTATATTTTCGAAATAATATGTATCTTGAATACACAATAATAGATAAAATTAAGTAATATTTTTTTATACGAACATATATTTTTCAAACATTAACGTTTAGTTTTTGATAATTAACTTTTATTTTTAAAATTTAAAATATTTAACTGTGTAATTACACTTGTGCAACCAAACAGTACGCTTATAATTACCTTATGATAAACAAACAAGTCATCATAATTACTAAACTATGTAATTACTACGCTGTGTAATTACTATCTTAATAATTACACCAATTCTAATTATCAGGTGGCTTTCCAAACAGACCCTAAGTGACAATATATTGCCCAATCCACAAGCAATAGGAAGGATCACGCAAAGCAAAATAAAAATCAAATAACATCCTTTTATTCAAATTATTTTTATCTTATTTTAATTTATGTGGTATAATTGCATTTTAATTTTGTTTAAAAAGTGTTTATATATTTCTCTCATCTCAAAAAGATTGTTTTACTTTCCTTATTAGTTTGTTCCAAAAAGATTAACACATTTTTATAGTTAGAAACAAGTTAATTTTATGAGATGATTTACAGACACACAAACATCTAAGGCTTGTTTGGACCACATTTTAAAAGTTTTCCTTTGTTTCTAAATTCCGTGTCAAGTCAAACTAAGACAATCTTTTTGGGATGGAGAGAGTAATTAAAATGATTTAATTTTAGAAATTTTATTTTAAATTGTTAGACTAAAAACTGAGTTAACGTTGATGATCACATCCAGCTCTGTTATATGGAAGAATTATCCTGTTTATGTGCGTGTTTAGCAGGATGGTGAAGACGGAGAGGCTAAAGGTGGAAGTTGGAAAGTGAGTTAGTGACCAAGTAGCTGAAGTTTCGTCGATCATGGAAGGAGAGGCATAAAACAAAAAAGTTTGAAAATGAACAATTTTAAGGATCTTCACGTGCCCATTTTTTGAGTAAGAAACATTGAGTCCACAAAATTTACTGTGTGTCATTAAGAAATTTAATCCCTTCACTGTACATGAGGTTACGAATTACTTCTTCTCAGGATAAAACGGATATACATGTTGATGACGTAGCGGTACCTCAAACCCTACCAACTTCATCGAACGCAAATTCGGCAATAAATCACACAAAGACTCGACGTTTTATTTGTAAGAAAGTATGCAGAAATTCTAAAATTCAATACAGAAAATGAGGCTACTCCTCTGAATTTATACATAATGAAAGGGTGAGATAAAAAGTTTTAATCCAAGAGGTGCCTTTTGGGAGCACTCCAAAAGGTACATCTTCTCATTTTGCATTCACACCTTAAAATTCCAACAATCCCCCACATGAATGGAGAATGACTTTACGATGAAAATATGCATAAAACTGTGTGATTCGTAAGCAAAGATTAATCGCATTTGAATAAGTAGGTTTTCCTTTGAACTTTCCGTAGTGAACATATGTCGGATATAATCGGTCAATTGGTAGATTTGATATCTTTGAACCGTCTTGCTTTGGTGTATACCTAGACAACCACGTGTTACACAATTAACCTTTTAACCGTCTTTGATTCTCACTGTTGTGTTCGTTTCAGCCATGAACACCGCCTGGTTTCATGAGTGCGTAGAGCATGTGCCTTTACCTAACATACTTCCTGAAGCGGCTTACACTTCACACTCACATAGATGATTCCTAAACGTGTTATCTCGTAGATACACAATTCGATCATACCTGCCAAACTTAGAAACCATTAAAAGCTTGAGCTTTATTAACTCGTTAAAAAGCCTTAATGTTTTATCCTTGTTTCTTAACACTGTCTTCATCATGAGAATATGTTGAGTTATTTGACAATGTTGAACTGTCATTCATAACTTTGTTTGATCTCTTTGAACCTAGCTCTTGGGATCTCCATTCTACTAGGTAGAGTTACTGCGCATGATGACTTGTCCTAGGCCTTAAACCCAATCCCCTCGATGATCTTTCAACTGCCTCTCTAGTTATGCCTTTTGTAAGTGGATCTGACACGTTATCTCTTGACTTTACATAGTCAATTGTGATAACTCCACTAGAGAGTAGTTGTTGAATGGTATTGTGTCTCCGTCGTATGTGACGAGATTTACCGTTATACATAACGCTCCCTGTCCTTCCTATTGTTGTTTGACTATGACAATGTATGCACATAGGTGCCACAGGTTTGGCAGAAATGAATATCTTCTAAAAAAATTCGGAGTCATTTAGCTTCTTCACCGGCTTTATCGAAAGCTATGAACTCAGACTCCATTGTAGAGCGGGTGATATATGTATGTTTTAATGATTTTCAAGACAATGCTCCTCCACCAATGGTAAAAATATATTCACTTGTGAATTTAGTTTCAGTTGATCCGGTGATCCAATTTGCATCATATAACCCTCAATAATCGCGAGATATTTATTATAATGCAAAATAAAACTTATAGATTAGGATATATCGCATATTGATGACTACACTTAATGTGACAACATAATATCTGTGGATGGTTGGCATCAGTTGTGGCCACAACCTTTTAACAATATTATATATTTTTCAACCATTCCACTTCTTGTAAGACTACTTCAAATATCCAACCAATAGCAAATTCACCAATGTGAAAATTTAAGCTACTGTCAATTTTTATCATTATCACCACTTGGTTCTTCGATTTATAAACCAATAAACTTATACGTTCAATGAACCATCTTGTCTTTTCAAAGAGTTATCTTTCAACAAACACATTTTATCATAAAAAGTCACAACCTTTCAAGTGATATTCATTCACAAAATCAATGAACACGGCCTATAATGAAAGACATGATCAACCACATCAAATTATTAGTTCGATCAACTAGTCCTTACCAAGACAGAACGAGTTATGTAAGCATACTACCATGTCAATCAGTATTTGTGATAGTCAGAAAATAATCTAAATTATCACATATACAATAAATCGGTGAAGATTCTAATCTTCAAACAGAATACAAAGTAAATAGATTTACTCAATGAAGTTTTTATATCTTTAAGCCGAATACAAAGTAAACAGATTTATTCGGTGAAGCTTTTATATCTTCAAACCAAATATAAAACGAGTAAAAAATCACGAAGACTTTAATCTCAATATCGGAGTAAACCACACATGATCTCTTTCTATCTAATGTAGATTAATAAGTCACCCTCTCAAACAGATTTGTATGTCATACGGCTGGGCTAAGATTATTCTTTTCTTATCTTCAACATACTCCATATTTCCCTAGGAGACATTGAATTCAACTAGAAACCAAATTCGTGTTTCAATGTTAGGAGACAACTCCTTTTCATTTGCTTCTTACGTCGCGGCTTGTCTTAAAGATATCCCAGGTTGTGCCATTGCAAAAGCCCGCCACTGCTTCATCGACGCTGGACGGTAAGAGCGCAACAAATCTCTCACGAAAGAAGATTAAATTAAATTCCTTAATATTGTTAGTATAACTGTGTTCAAAATCAGTAAACCAGAAACTTTAATTAATCTGAAAAAATGTAAAATGCATAAACTAAAATAATCCGAGTCCACATAATGTGTGTCCTTAAGGAATTTAATCCCTTCACTGTATCTGAGGTTATGGATTACTTCCTCTCAGGATAAAATGGATATACATGTTGATAGCGTAGCGGTACCTCAAACCCCACTAACTTCATCGAACGCAAATTCAGCAACAAATCATACAAAAGACTCGATGTTTTATTTGTAAGAAAGTACGCAGAAATTCTAAAAATTCAGTACAGAAAATGAGGCTACTTCTCTGTATTTATAGATAATGAAAGAGAGATGAAAAGGTGCAATTCAAGAGATGTCTTTTGGGTGCACTCCAAAAAATACATCTCCTCATTTTTCATTCACACCTTAAAATCCCAACAATGTTTTCATTTCAAATGCAAATACTTCAAATTCTAGAACTGATGCTACTTCAAACCGTAAGAAAATTAATCGAAAAAAGAAAGAAAAAAAGAGCAAATAATAGATTGTGTCCAATATTAGAATGAACCTTAACTTCCAAACTTTGATTTGGTATCCACCAAGATACATAAAAATCCCTTGCTTTCCTTAAAACAAAATATCATTGGTTGGTGAAATTTTCTAAGCCAACTGAGCTTTGATGTTCTTCTTCTTCTTTTCTTTTCTTTTTTATAAAAAAATGATTTTTCTATTTTCATGATACAGTCTCCCTACCTTCACAAGATTGGGATAAAATCTGTGTACAGTCTATCATTTTCAGATCACACCAAGTGTGATTATATTGGGTATGTTGATTACTGTTGTTGTTGTATGACATAATTTGATTCATCACAAGTTTAAAAAAATTATGATTTTAAACATGTCATAATATTTACGTGGTTATAAGATTTTTGAAACATGTGATTTAAATATGTTGTGTCATAACATATTTATGAACACAAAAACTTTTGCTAAGGGTAAACTTAAAAGTTTAAAATTAATATTTTTAAATACATCAATATATAATTTTTTTACGAATTACATAATAGATAATATAACATAAACTGAATCGAGGAGACTATTATTTTCTTGATGTGCTGATACCCAAAATCATAGAGAAAATAATTCAAGACCTTCACAAAGATAAAGATGCAAAAAATAGATCTTATGCCCATCATTAGGATGAACATTAACGTCCAAAATTGGCATACATAACCAAGAAAATTTGAGAATTCATTCCTTTCCTAAAAGAAAATCATATATTATTTTATGGGTGAAAGCACTGTACCTCAATCCCAAGAGAATCATTGCTCTAATTATTATTTTCCTAGTCTAATAATAGACCCAAGAAGTCCTTCAATTTAAAATTACTAGGAGCCTCAGTAATATTATACTACTATTTAATTAATACAGGTCCCACATGAGTGTATATTAGTACAGCTACTACTATACACACTATACGTCCAAATCTTGTCTTTACTGTGTACTTAGTCTTCTCTCCCGCTTTTGCTTTACTTTCTCGTTACCTTTTTTTCTCTTTTCTCGCTTCTCTTTGTTTACTTCAACCCTCAGTAAAAGATACAATTTTTTGATGACCCTTTTAACGAATTAAGAAGAGATTATATATGGAGTGGGATAAGCAGCAACAACAGTCAGTGCCGCCACCACAGACGGCGGAGGAGTTGAACGGAGCAGGTGGTGGTGGGATGTTTGTGAAAGTGATGACAGATGAGCAAATGGAAGTTTTAAGGAAGCAAATAGCTGTGTATGCTACCATTTGTGAACAGCTTGTTGATTTGCACAAATCCATGGCTTCCCAACACGATCTTGCTGGTCCCTTTTCTTTCTCTCTCTCTCTCTCTCTCTCTCTCTCCAATAATTGCTCTGTGTGTATATATTTGATAGTCTTCAAGTTTGTTTCTTTAGTTTGGTTGATATATAAACGAAAAAGGGTCCATTTTTCAATTATAATGGTGATATATAATTAGACCCTTTTCTGTAAATTCTCTGAAAAATGGATCAAATTTTAGTGTCTTTAGCTACCCATTTTTCTGGTCTTTTCTCTTCTCTTCTCTTCATCATCTTGTTGTTCTTATGTTTTTGGTATTTTTCTTTTTTCCCTCCAGAATAAGTTGAACCGGAGTTAACCAGTAAAGTTGTTGACATGTGTCACGGGTTCAAGCAAACAACATGTTGCAGAAATGCAAAGTACCTTATGGTCCCACCATTTTTCAGACTCTGCAAATAGCGCAAATAGCGGGAGCTTAGTGCACCGGCTACCTCTAGGAATAAGTTCAAAAACTTAAAGAGGGAATACAAAAGGAAATCATTTTTAAAATTCTTACCTTTTCAATCTGCAATAATATATTTGGTTGGTAAAAAAAATCAAGTAGTCCTATTCAACTTAAATGCCCCCAAAAAAAACTTAAGCCTTGTCTTTCCTTTTGGTATAGAATCTCATTTTATTGATTCATTTTTGTATAGAATATCATATTGATTCTTTAATCTCAGCTTAAACAAGGCCTATTGGATACCAGTATCACCTTTATGCTGATGAATATACATTTTACCTTTCTCAATAGAATCTCATATTGATTCTTTCATTTTATCCTGCCTCAAATATATTTCTTTAAGGTTTTACTCCAATATTATCCTTTGAGAACTGAAAACTTCTCTGGCGTAAGAAAGAAAGGACTGAAAAGTGATCTTCCGTATTTAGATTTTTTTCTTATTAGATGCAGTAAAAAAAATGGGTTCCTGAAAAAGTGTGGCAGTTAGACTTGTCACTAACATGGAAGCTGAAATCTTAATGGATTACAATGATTGATCCATATGCTGAAATCTTAATTGATTGCAATGATCTATGACTTAGATGTATTTCGCAGACTTCAGGTTTCATATTTTTTATTCGATGAACACTTCAATGAAAGTTATTGCTTTATTCTGAGCCGAAGGCATATCGGAAACAGTCTCTCTACCTCCTATCCTCCCAAGGGTAAGGTCTGCGTACACTCTACCTCCCCAGACCCTACTTGTAGGATTACACTGGGTATGTTGTTGTTGTTGTTGTTGTTGTTGAACATTTCAATGAAAACCAGATGATAAACTCCTCCATAGGACTGGTTTTCAAATTTATATGTGATAAAATGCCATTTCCATGGTTCAATATTTGTTTGATTCAACTTCACAGTGAATGATTGTATTGTGGTATCATTGTGCTATTTGAATGCTTGGCTTTGGCGATGGGATCCTGCTAAAGGACCAAATAGGCATGAAAATGACTGTTAACGATGATGCAAGAAACTGTGGACGACACATTTCTGAGTTAGACTTATTAATGGTCTTATTATATTGTGCATAACATCCATATGTTTGAATTGCTGCTTTTGTATTCTATAATAAGAAAAATATATGTATGAGTGTACACAAGTGTATCTAGTATGAGCATAATGCTGTACCTGCTATCTCAGGAGCCAGGCTGGGAAATCTGTACTATGATCCACTGGTGACATCCGCTGGCCATAAAATTACAGGCAGACAACGCTGGACTCCAACACCTATGCAACTTCAGATTCTTGAGCGCATTTTCGAACAAGGCAATGGAACACCAAGCAAACAGAAGATCAAAGATATAAGTTCTGAATTGTCTCAACATGGCCAGATTTCTGAAACAAATGTGTATAATTGGTTTCAAAATAGGCGTGCTCGATCTAAAAGGAAGCAACAGGCTACAGCAACAAACAACACTGAGTCAGAGGTGGAGACAGAGGTCGAGTCGCCCAATGAAAAGAAAACAAATCCAGAGGATCTGCAGTCTTCTCACATGCCAACTTCAATGGATGAAGATCTTGGCTATCAGAAACCTGAAGTGAGCTCCGGAATGCATTCACTAGATCCACGAACCAGTAAACCCGAGCCGATGTTTCCATCAGAAGGTAGTTCAAAACCCGCTGGAAGTTATGACCAAATGTCCTTCTATGGAATGTCTAATCCAAGTATGTTTCTTCTATTTCCTATAACATCATTTTGTTTTACCAGTCTACTGCCATATGCTTTAATATTTAGATATAAATAAATGTGCAGCTCTGTCTAAATTCTAAATATGAGCTCCACAGTTGAACTTGCTTCCAATCTCAAATTTTCAATCACTCAACAAAGTAGACACACTAGGTGATGTGAAATTCTGCATGAGTTAATCATAGTCAGCCTATTTTGTACTTTCTGCACTCATGATGCTTCACTAATATAACAAAACATTTAGGGACCTGCACATTTTGAACTATTCCACTTAAAACTTCTCGTAGAATGAATGCCTCATATTCGCAATAGTCACCAGTTCTAGCACACTTAATCAACTCCCTTTAAAGAACGTAATAAATTCTTACACCCTTGCATATTAGCACTTCTTTAGTCCTCGAAAGCATAAAAGACGTTGTCTTCAACAACAAACTTATTGCAAATTCGATGCACCAGAAACAAAAGTCATAATTGTTATTCAAGATTCATATAGCCGACCCTAGGTAGCCAACCTATAATGAATAATTCTGTATTAGTTTTTTTGGATAGTAAACGTGATAAAAGAAATGGATATGCAGGAATGGACCAGCTAATGGATAAGATGGAAGTGCCAGGGAGCTATCATCCATATCTACATGCAGAAGACTACAACATGACCGGCTAACTACCAATTTGGAAACTGAATTCCATGCGTGTTTGAGAAATTTAGATCGAGACTAGAAGCCGTAAACTCTTGCCAGAGTTTCTGATCTTACTGTTAGCCACTGATTTGATGATTATATTACAAAATGTCTGTGTACGGAAATACGTACTTATAGATCGCGCTTATAGGAACTATCTAGTAAATAGTACTTTCTGTTTTAGACTACTAAAATACTTTGCTGTGTTTGCATTATTGTCTCTCTTTAGCAATTCTTCATGTCATTTCCCTCTGAAACAAGGTTGTTTTTGTTGGGCTGCTTGTAGATTAGAACTAAGGTGTTGTGAATTTGTTCAGAAATGTTTTTGTTTCTCCATTTGCTCTGTAATTTTTACTTTTGAAGTGATATAGTACATGAGGAGGGCTGGGAACCTTCTTGTGAGTGCAGATTTTTTTTTCTGCATGATTCAGGGTCATGTTCTGAATTTCAAAGAATGATGTTAAGTGGGTTCTCACTGTTCAACCCGTTTTATACAATTTTTTTATTTTTAAGCACATTATAGGAGCCTTCTTTGTTGACTTTTGGTTTTTTTTCCTCATCTTACCGACAAATGATCTGCATCATCTAAGAGAGAAAAGTGAACACACACATTATTCTTTTAACAAAATAATTCGAGCTTACAAATGAAAAATTGGAAGACATATAATCATCTGCCTAGGTCTTCTTGTAACCAAAGCTACTCAATATTTGTGCTAGTGAAAAATACAGTAGCAAATATCCGATGAATTAGTCAAAATATACCAAGCTAGCCAAACACCATCTTTATAAAGAGAAAAAAATCACTCGAGTTTCAGTCTTTAATGACATATTCATGTCATAAGAATTCCTTAGCATTTGAACTTTTGAATAATAATAATGAAACTTAGTAAGAAAACCTTAGATCCTGCATTTTGCGGCATACGTAGATTAAGGAAACAAACGCGATTTAATTTACTACCATAGACGACAAAAGACATTTGCTTTTTTGTAGTGTATTCTGATTCAGTTACCTCTTCAAACATTGCTATATGGAATGGTAAATGCACAAAGGGGAGAAGGGCCCATCTGAATCTTTTGAGTACTGAATTCATTAGATTAACCTGAATCTAGTTGTTCCTTTTTTAAGGTCTATGTAATGTAAGCAACATGTTTTGAAACCTTTGCTGAATGAATGTGTCACACCAGTTAGCTGTTACTGGAGTCTGTCTCTCATTATCCACTTATGTTAGTTTTCAAGGTGAACTACAATCTCTTATCCTAAATCCCTTACATCTATTGCTAATGAGAATTGCACAAGCCCCCAAAGATGAAACTTTAGTTTCCTGTAATTTCTGAATTATTCTTCCTCTCCTTGTTGGCATTTGAAAATAGAAAAGATTTTCAAGGGATGACTTGTATTCCATAGACATGCTTTGCACAGAATATGAGTAGTTCATATTGTCGATCTTCCTGTGCCTAGTTTGATTCTAGGAATTACATCCCCCAGTCATGACTTTAGCCCCCTGAATATGGTCAATACATGGAGGCAACTTCGTACATAGCTTAGTAGCACATTTGTTTTGGGATACAAAATGTCACGGGTTCAAATACTTTTATCCCTACTTATTACTGCTCAGAAAAAACATAACGAGGGTTGATATCACTTCAAATTGGAGATAGTCTTGGATCAGTTGAATCTTTGATTGGAAAAAGATTTTGAGGCATGTGTTCACTACATTTAAAGCTATAATGCATGAAGTTCAGATCAAAGCATAGAGAATTGATTTTGCAATTCTCAATCCTTTTCATTTTCTATTAGGTGTAGCGAGGGTCCGTATCTTTTTCAGATCAAAGCATAGAGAATGCATAATCAGGATGCTATTAGTACGTATTGGCATGTTGCCAACAATAATTTCTTTTCAACTACATCGCGAAGAAGGTAATATGTTGTTTAACTAAAAAGAACAGATTCATGCAACTCTTCTGCAGCTCGAACTGTGGGAGCATACAGCTGGCTCCACTGTGGCTAGGGTAAGGAGTACAAGAACAGCAATGTGAATGGAAGTTCCATATCTTCAGGAGATTTATAGTACCACTGTTCCAATCATTTAATATGGTCTAGCAAAATGAGAGGGTTAGAGTGGGACATACAAATTGAATCATGTCAACAGTTGAATGATGTTACAATCAAATTACCTCTTTCATTGTCATAGCATTTCTTTTCATTCTATACACAGTGAGTTTACATGAAAACTGTACAATCCGTTCCCTTTTCCTATTTTTTTTTTGTGTGCGCGCGCGTGAGAGAGAGAGTTGTTGCCACCAAAGGTTAGTGTTATGTTTAGTACATACATTTATTTGTTGAATATGTATTGACATGCTCCAGATCCAGATTATCCTTCAAGTGATGATCGAGACTGGATATCTTCAGCGCGAAATTATTGCTTGGTAGGTAGCAAGCAGAACCAAATTAGGTATACTCACGAGAGCTTCTTGGCACTAGGATACGGCTGTTTTTAGTCGCTTCGCTGCACGCTCTAGGTTGATTTCATGCCGATGTAATCCATGCCAAGTCTCGAAGGAACCGCTACTCCACGAACCTAACTTAGCAATCTGCTCATGCAGAGCATCCAAGTTGATAAGAGGGACAGTAGTAGGTCGCCCGTGAGCACACTACAAACGAAAAGATAATGCAGTCATTAATAATATGAAATTCTTCTCTTAAACATACCCATCAAATGCATTAACCACAACTATGGGTAGATATTTCCTAAAATGCAATTTTCCACCCACTTGAAAACACAATGAAGTCTGCTTCAGCTCCTCAACAATGAGAGAACATTCTGAAGGCAACAATGCATCTCCAAACATAATTGCACCTAAGGAACAAAAAATAGGACATCATGAATCAATCAATCAATTACACTTCACCCCCAAATTAGTTGGTATGCTATATTGATCCTCATTCCTCTGTATCTATTCCACTCTATGCATGTCGTAATAATTGTTCCAATACTAAATGAAAACGAGAACATCAGGAATATTAAAGAAAAATATCTAAAATCACTTCTGTGTTTCTTTTGTGGGGTGGGGGTTGGGTGGGTTGTGTGGTGGAGGCGAAGAAAGCATCAAGGTAGCTCTAAATTCGTAAGTTAAATATTTAACTTACTCCTGCAAGCCTTGCTATTCAGGACCCGATTCACTGATGGGGGTATTATTGATGATCCATCCGTGTCAGCAAGCTATGGTTGCAAATACATTGTTCAGAGAGCATGACACGGCATTTAAATAAGAACATAAGCAAGATTCCACATGAGAAGATTAGATTAAATAAAATGAAGGAAATGTGAGAGCTAGTTAATGTATATCCACAAGTTTCGATGGACTAACCTGTTGAAGAAATTCTAACAGATCCACATCAGTTAGATTAACGCCCAAAATACATGGAACCTATATTATCAAAAAAACAATTATTTTATGATGAAACACATACAAAAGAGACTTGTTAACTAGTGGAGTATCTCCTAAAACCGTGAATCAGATGATGAATGCTTTTTCAAAGTAAGTTGGACGCTATTCAAGCTTCAAGGCCTTGTAATTCAAAAGGAGAGAACTTCCAGCAGTCTTTTTACTGATGGTATTAAATCAAAAAAGTTCTTCCCTTGAAGTTACAATTCGTAAGTCACTCTCCATAAATCAACCCAGCTAAAACTCAATGGACCTTAAGAGACAATGTGAACAGATGACACTTAAAGGCTTAAACCCTCAAAAATCCTTCTTGCTTTCAACAAAATGGAGCACAGAACTGATATTAACTGTGCTATTGATACCTCAAAATGGAATAACTCGGTGGACAAAAAAGTTATGACAAGCCCGAGAAGAAGTGTTTGTCATGCTCCATTTTCAACATTTAGACAGGCATAAGGGAGGAATACGAACGCTGAAGAGAATAAGCTATAAAGTGTAGCAAATGGTTTGAGCATGCAGGTGAGAAATCTCTTTCAGCCCTTGGGTATTTATACTATATACAGTTTAGCTTTATTAACAATAATTGCTAATCACAATTCTTATTTCCTAATAGTTGACGTGACTTCCTAATCCTGTAATAACAACTACAGTCAATACTATATTACATTTCCCTTGTAAGACAGATTCGCAAATGTTTACAAGTACTTAATTAATTTAATGCATAATAGGACAAAACCAAGTATCAGAGAATGTTACCGCAACAAGTGTGACAGATGTTGGCTGCTTGTGGATCAGATTTAAGTTCCTGCTTTAACCAAAACATATAACCTCATGCTCAGAGTTAGGTTCAACTTTAATGAATGTTGCAAAATTTAGTGCAACGGAATTGCTGATAATTTTATCAAGTTCAGACTGTGATCCGTAACTTACCTGGTAAATGATCTTGAAGTTTGAGAATGAATGTTGCAGATCCAACCCCAGTTTTGAATTTGTTCAGCATAGTTGTGTAGCAATTGGTAACCAATTTCAGGCATGACCTGCAAAAGCATGGTCAAAGACTCAAGTTTAATGTTCCCTATTATAAAGAGTTTCAAGACTTTCCCCACAAACCGAGCGGCACAAGGCAAAGATAAACTCTACTTCACATTAGATGACCGTAAACGTACCAATTCTTGCTCGGAATCGAGATAGGTTGTTGTCCTCTTTTGTCCAGATAGGACCTGAAAATTCACTATCTAAGTTACAGACTCCAAGTTGAAATGACACATCAATGAGTTTTTAGACAATCATTACCTTCTCACGCAGTTCTTCCAGACGAATTCGCTCATCTGCAGCATGCTGTAGAACATGACAATGAGTGTAATGCTCAAAGAAGGTCAATGCAAGAATCAAACGAACGGTCACAATCCTTGACTATGTAAAAAGGGTCGGACATTTATTTTTTGCTTTTTTGATGAAGTAAATAGGATCACACATTTATTTTGACATGGGCCTAAGTTTCTACATAAGAATATACTCTGCCAGACGGTCGTAAAGTGATGAAGCAAAAGATAAAGCACCCTATATCACTCTTCTTTTCTTCAGTAATATGACAAATTTGCAATATAACAGAGTAGACATTAAGGAGTTTATGCAGTGAATAATAATGTAAAAGTTGTTATGCGGTAAATAATATGTGGAGATTCTTACGCGGTGAATAATTTTTTTGATCAAGTAAATAATTCATTAATATTAACAAGGCCAACTTGACCGTATACAAGTGGTATACCAAAAAAGGAGAAACCTACAAAATATGGTTCTCTCCAAAAAGACACCCAATCCACTAAACAAACATGAACTACATGGATGCACCAAAAGAAAATAAGGGATTGGAGACTACTACTCAATTGAGCAAAGCACATTTCCACCACTTCTGCAGCGGTGAATAATAAGGTGATGCTATGCAGGGACCCCGCACAAAAACAAACATAGATTTTCACATAAGTTATGAGGATATTAATAATGTAAAGTTAAATACCGCCAACCAAATATTGCATTAATATGCAGAGATTATTTTTTCTTATGTAGCTAACTGAGTGCTACATAAGGTATGCGGCTATTACTTTTTCTTACACGGACAACAAATATTATACTGTTTTATGCTGAGATTTGTATTTGCTAATGAGCTCAACCAAACGACCCCTAAGAGAATCAATCTTTTAAAGTAAGTGCATTATAAGGATATTCAAAAGAAACCAAACAGCCAAAATGGACTATGCAAAGGCCAGAATAGACCTGATCAATTAGAGCAAGTGTTGTGCCTGCCACAATCGGAATAAACTTCTTATCAACCTGCTGGAGAACTTTGGCACCTTCCAGGCAGTTTTTATCAATGGTATCAGGAACCAATGAATCACCAACAAAATGCAAGATGCCAGAAGTGACATTGAGTATAGTATCCTGATTCTTAAGATCCTCTGTTCCAGTACCACTCCGTACCTCATATTGAAAAAGAAAAAATTCCATCAACTCAACTCAATAGAGAAGAATTCACAAAAAACGTCTGAGACATAGTTAAGGTACTCAACTGTAGTCTCTGGACAGTAGTCCCTCCATTTTGACCCAGAATCTAAGAAACTTTGAGTTTTTGTTGATGCAAATTCTGAAAATTTGAATTAAAATGTCAGGCATGACAATTCTATCACAAGATCAGAAAATATGCAAGATGGAACTTGAAAGAGACTGTGCCTAGGAGACCAAGAAACAGACATTGTAATCTCTAATGCTTTCATGACTAATAATAACAGAGTCTAAGATAATCTTGAAAAATGGGTAAAAGAAATGCAGCTAATTAACTGAAACATGCACTAGCAAAATTCAGCTCTTATTCAGGTCAGAAACAAATGGCGGGAATGGTTTACCGTCTTTTGACTCCCCATCGCGTATACTTGTGCACTCCCCTTGAGTTTGTAATTTGCTATTCCAGATGTTAACAAGTTTCATTTTCACACTAGGCCTGAAGAGAGAAACATCAGGTTGTGTGAGTTGCTAACATATTTGTTGAGATATTATCAGAGAGAAACCTCACCCTCCCAAAAAGTTGATAACAGTACCTTTCATCAGAGAATACACAGTCACCACAACTTGGGGTAGAAGAAATTTTATAACAGTACCTTTCATCAGAGAATACACCGTCACCACAACTTGGGGTGGAAGATTGATAACATTGATGGGATGACTGCTGTGGAAGCTCTGAGTAGATAGCTTCCGCAGAATGCTGCAGTCTCCTTACAGCTCTAGTTTCTGCACGATGGTAAAGAACATTAATTAGTTGCACACATTTTTTCTCATCATTGATTATTAACACAAACAAGCACTCAAGGACAAATTACCTGGTATGAGTGGCACATCATGAACAGTCTTAAGATTGTTATTTCCTGCTGCCTTCTTTGAAGACTCACTCGTGGCGAAGAACTTCTTCTTGCCTTGGTAAAATGGAGGAGTTGAATGACTTCTTCTACTCTTCCTTATAAGCTCATCTGTTTTACCTCGATTTTCTGCATCAATCCATTTATGTGAATCGCCGTCCACCCTATAGGAGAGCATAGCTCGTGGTATCAAATAATTATTAATATCTTCACCATGAGAATGTATATGTGACAAATCATCTCCATCGTAATAGAATTCAGAAGGACCTGAACTATAAACGTCCCATGTATCAAGTCCCCCTGGACTACCCATATCCTCCCTAGAACAAGTATTAAAATTGAGATCAAACTTTGCAGGATTTGGGAGCAAGCAGTTCTCTTTTTCCAATTTTTTTATGGCAGGAACCAAGATATTATGGTCCATGTTTTCAAAATTATACGTGACACCAACTTCATCTTTATCATAAGTTTCAATCCCATTTTCAGCGATGAAAGAACTAACATCTTGAAACCTGGTCCCGAGCAAAGGTTCTGGTAGCAGAGGAGACTGTTCTGGACTAAAAGACAGCAGGCAAGAACCATAATTTTCAGTCTGTTTAACGATGTCCATAAGATGATTGTCTTCATCTAAAATGTCCTTGGTTAATGAAGATATTTCTGAATCTCTTGACAAAACATTTGACCTCTGCAATGCCTTGCTCTGAATTTTGCACCTGGAGAAGTTCTTAAAATATATTTCCTTGCCTCTAGGAGACCTTTGATTTAAGACCTGGTTAACATCATGAACTACTTCAAATTCAACACTATAATCATCTTCAAGGAGATTTCGTTTAGTTCTGCAGTCACTTCTTTCAAACACAATATCTTCATCGCTATCAATAGATGCTCCATCATGTATCAGGCTTCTGTGCAAAGAACACCTCCGCATAAATGGTTTACTTCTGTCATTCATCACATTTGAACTGCCATCAAGTTCAAGAGACTCCCTAAACGAGACATCCTCTGTTGATCTGCCAGCTACAATTGTTAGGGACTCGTCCTCCCATCCTGAACGTAACAGGCAGTCTGATTTATAACTGGAGCTAGCTGAAGCATTGAACTTGTTATCCAGGAATTTATTATCCAGGAAATCATCCCCTGTAGGAAAAACATTAGATGAAGGGGGCTGGACAGAGCTTCTGGATTTCGAGTTTACACCAACTGTGCAATGAGCAAGAGATCCATCAATTGACTGACTTGAACTTTCGGTCTGACAGAGGAATCTGGACTCAGGATCATGCTTTTCAGAAGCACTTCCCCACAGAATATTCTGCGAAGATCGAATCTCTCTCCTGACAGTGCACTCTTCAGTCAGTTTCTTTGGCTGTGGGGAAGGAAGCTCAAGTGTAGCTTTGCAACTCTGGGACCTGCACCTCTTTTTCCTGATCTCATAAGTCACAGGCATATCTGGAGAGAGAAGCAGGGAATGGGATAGCAATAGATGACGTCATGAGGAGGGTACTTCAACAGTTATATTGTTATCTAGGTTTTCCAAAAGTAGCTTAAGAGAAAAGAAAGTGATAAAACTACACGATGTCATAACACTGAAATGTTTTGCACCATCTAATGCATAAGTTACTCTCTCTCCCACTAACCAACTTTCCACAATTTTTTTTCAATTTCCCCCCTTCTTTTTGGAAGGCGGTTGGGGGGCTACAGCCTACAGGGAAGGGAATGTGGATAGACAAAGCAACATGTACAAATAATATTAAATACACTGAATCCTAAGATAGTGCAATTGCTCTTACCGGCAGAGTTACTTTCAGTCCAGAGATTCGTGGCAGTATCCTCAATAAAGAGAAGGACAGGGTGCCAATCCTACAAGTAAAATTAAAAACTAACTGGTTACCAGAAGGGAATCTTGAAACACATATCAAAATAGCTTTATCAGATGAGCACAATCAGTACCAATGGTGCGAACAAAGGGAGTTAAATGCTGCACATCATTTCTTGAAATTTGATTGCACATCTAACAACACAACAACAAAAACATACCCAGTGAAATCCCACAACGTGGGGTCGTAGAGTGTACGCAGACCTTACCTCTACCTTGGTAGGTAGAGCGGCTGTTTTCGAGAGACCCTCGGCTCAAGACAAACCATAATCACATTCAAAGCAAGCAAAACAAAGAAAGAGAAAACGGTCAGACCCAGACAAGAAATTAAAGCAGTAAGAACATGCTGATAACAAAAGCGAATACGCCATGATAGCGCATTCTGACAAAAGGAAGCAGTAACTAACGAACATGGAACAAAAATGAACAGGTGACATGTTCTAATAAACAAACAAGAACCACATCTAAAAACAAGAACCACCAAAAGAAGCTTTAAAAAGGACTTCAAAATCCTATATGTTTAGTAACAAATAATGATGTTTAGTTAGTTTTTACCTACTAATTTCACCCACATTAAAGTCTCAAAAAATGAATTTTTTGTGATATTCGTTATAGAAAACAACCCAAACCAATTCTCACAAAACAAACCCAAACACAAACTCAATTCTATAAAAATAAACCCAAAGACTCACATTGGTTTCCCAACCCCAAAAAAATTAAAATCATAAATGCCAACAAAAAATCTCACCTTAAATTCCACAGAGGTCTTTGATGGCTCCAAAGTCAAATCATAGAAAGATCTTGGGCAGTTTAGGTTCAGCAAAAACAGTGGATATATCTGAGACCTACTTCGCTGCTCAATGTCAGAAGCACTGTCAAAAGTCATTGCTATGTTATTAAGTAATTTATGTATTGGTCCTTTGGAAACAAATCTTGAATTGACATCTGCGTTACGAAGGTCAAGGAAAACAAATACACCGTAAAAAACAAGCATCCAATATAGTAAATATCAACCAAAGATTAGTTTCCCGTTTTCTTGGTCAGGAAAATATACTGAAATAAGTGGATACAGAAATATTGAAGGACCTGCAAATTAAATAGTGGTTGTTAGGGAAACAAAGTGTAGAAACGATAACTTATCACACCTCTTATCCTTCAATTTGGAGGGACCTGTATACCTTCACTCTGTAAACATCAGGACCTGAGATGTATCCAGAGAGCTTCAATGGACCATCACTTGCATTCAATTCGTTAAGGGAACTCAGATGAATCCCAAACCCACTGGACAATAGCGGCAATGGAGAAGAAGAAGAACGTGTGCAAAGCAGGTCATCCTCACTGCATCCAAATGAACAAAATCTAAGAAATCAGACAGGAAATATTCTTAAGTGAGCAGGTGTAACAAAGACGGACCTTTCAATATCAACAATTTTGAAGGAGACACTGGGATGCACAAGGGCGATTTTTAGCAGAGACACTTTCAGAGAATGCAAGACCCTCTTT
Source organism: Anisodus tanguticus (assembly GCA_034509755.1). NCBI lineage: Eukaryota > Viridiplantae > Streptophyta > Magnoliopsida > Solanales > Solanaceae > Anisodus > Anisodus tanguticus. Next base: position 15,305,909 of record CM067544.1, read on the forward strand.
GGGCTTCAAGATTATATATGCAAACCAAAAGATCAATCATGTCTTAGTACAACTTTAAAAGTAAAGTATTTCAATAATTTTTATTTGTTTGAATTGTGAGAAAACTAAAAGTACTTGGAGTGCATTTGCTTCCTTCGAACTGGTTGGTTGTAAAATAAATCACGAACAATGACTGCAAAAAGAAAAATCCCAAGATATTTCCTTATTAGCAAAGAGCAGCCAACTCATGTATCAGGTAGGTTTATACAGAATTACCTGTTGTACCAACATCTTGTCTACAATCATCAATTCCAAGGTACAAACACTTGCCGTCCTGTAACCAATGGCAAGAAAAAAGACCAAGTTAGTAGTTTTATACCTATCCTAATGGATACTACCAACTAAAACTTAAAAGAACTTTACCTTCAAAACCTTACGATATCCATTTGGCCTCCCATGAGTTTTAGTAACAATTTCCAACAAAGAAACGTCAGAAATAGAGCTTAGAGCCTCTCCTTTAAAGCCAAAGCTAGCTGGGAAAGCATGCATATCATCTGAGTGGCTGTATTTTGACGTCGCTGGTGTAAAGCAAGCATACAAAACCATAGTTAAAATGGCCAGACAAAAGGGAAGCCTAACAGTAGATCAAACAAACAGGCACATAGACTGTCTCCATAAGCTGGGCTAAAAGCTCCTAAGCACCAATATGTACGTTCCAGCTCAACTTCAGCTAGAATAAAAAATCAAAACACCTCTACATACAGTAGTGATCAACAAAAAATATATTTCATCTCTCTCTCACCTCTCCCTCCTCCACCCCCCCTCCCTCCTCCCTCCCCTTCTCTTTTGGGGAGGCAACATAGGTAAAGAATGTATTTCATTGCAATTGAAGCACCAGGAAAATGAGATCAGTATCTTGTGTTGTGTACAACCACACAAGTTTGCCCAATTACAAGCTTTTTTATAAGGAATTAACCCAATTACAAGTAGTGATCAACAAAAAATATATTTCATCTCTCTCTCTCTCTCTCTCTCTCTCCCCCTCTCCCTCCTCCACCCCCCTCCCTCACTCCCTCCCCTTTTCTTTTGGGAAGGCAATATTGAAGCACCAGGAAAATGCTGTACATGGACATCTTACAATAATAGCAAAAACAAAATGTAAGCATCAATATTTTGTGTTGTGTACAGCCACACAAGTTTGCCCAATTACAAGCCTGTTTTTATAAGGAATTTGCCCAATTACAATTAAACCATAGAACAATAAAATAAAATAAAAACATCTGTAAAAAGATATTAGTGAACACAAAGCGTCAAACAGCCTATCAGTTGAGTAATGCATGCAATCCTATAGGCTACAATGATTATTCCAAGATATGATCATCATAGTGGTCAGGCAAAAGAAATTATGAACAGCAGCATCAATACAATTGAAAAGATGATGCCAGTCCAACATTTTGCAAAAAGATTACCATATCTGTCTCCCATCAGCACCAGTCCATCTCGTGAAACACCAGATCCTTCAATACAAAGTGCAACTTCAGTTGATGAAGTAAAATAATAAATTGAGCAGAACTTTCTGCACATCAAAAAGCATTCGATCAATGCCAAAGAAATGAATACTTACCATTGTCATCCACCTTAACATAGCAGGTCCCAACGCCTATAGCAACAGATACCTGGTGGAAATCGGGTTAAAGTTCAAACTTGGAGTACCACTTATAAGAATAACAAACATAAAAAGAACACCTATAAGGACTTAAGTCTCATGGAAAAAGAAATAGAGTTGTGATTCATTTGGAAAACAAATTATGATACTAGAATGGAGCACCATACTAAGAAGAGAAAAGATATCTCAAATTTTCAATATAAAACATATGCCCTTGTCATCAGAAGTAGCAAACAAAGGAACATAAGAATTCATTGAAGTGCCTCACTGGTCAATGCCTTTAGTGTAAGCAACACACAAATTTGCAGGTGCAATTGGTCCAAGTAATTTAAATTGCATAAAAGCACAAATTGCCAGTGTTAGTTCACTTTAACTATGATGTTCTCAAAAGCCCGTCTCTATTGATCCTCAAAACATTAACAAAACCACAAAGGATGAACCACATCTTTCCCCATTCTCTTACAAAGCACAAATTTTCACTTTTAAGAAACAATCAACCTCAAAGAATCTAGACCATGTAAAGCGAAATGGCTGGTGAGGGCGTTTATGAAAGTGTGGCCAATCAAGTATCTTCATTCAAAATACTACAAATCACAACTTTGTATAGTTAAACTACTTAATTTTGCTTATATCGTGTGAGTGGGGCCTTCAAGAACAACTCCACAACTTTCCATTCAACACCTAGTAAAATCATAAAGAGTGTTAAAAGAGTACCTTGGTAGCACCAGCATCGAGGCTGTTGAAAACCAACTCCTCAACAACCCTTGTGAAATCATACAAGATAACCCCTGATCTAATTGAGCCCCAAATAGCCTCAGGCAATCGCTGAATGCTCCCCATCTCCCTAAAAAACAGTAAAAAAAAAATCTTGAACCAACAAGTTTTCTTTTGGGCATACGATATGAGAATGACAATATAATTTTCTTTTTAAAGATTTCTTGAATTTCCGTTATATGGGCAATGCCAATATATAAACAACTACAATTTCTTTGATTTACTTAAAACATGCATTTAAGAATGCCAATATATTACTTGAGCAGATATATTGGCGGGAAAATTGACTCAGGGTTTAGGGTTTTGATCGGACATCGTCATTGGAACAGTTAATAGCAGAAACCCAGTGAAGTACTCTATGATGAGTGGGCTCTGTAATTTGAAATCAGGTGGTCACACTTCTAAAATGTGCAGGCGGTGTCTCGATGACATGTTGCTAACTATAGTTAATACTCACCTTCGTCTCGAATTATTTATAATTTTTTATTAAATATTTATTCTATTTATGTGTCATCTTTATTAATAACAAAAATTAAAATAAAAAAAAATAAAATACTAAATAATTATGTTTTGAACTTTTAAAATAATAAATAATTTGAGACAACTATTTTTTATAACTATGACAAATAATTTGAGACGGAGGAAGTATAACCAAAATGTTTCTCTTACTTCCTTTTTAGTTCATTTCAAAATAAATATATTTCTTTTTTTGGCAACTCTTTTACTCCAATTTTCCGGCATGTTGAAGACCACTAAATTAAATGATATTTTAATACATTTTACATATTTTTAGTTAACAACCACATGATCAATAGTCTTCTTTATTTTCTTAATTTTCATGCCAAGTCAAAATCAGACAAACATTTTGAAACGAAGTAAATAATTTTTTTTTTATGTAAATTTTTATTACTTATTTATTTTTAAGAAGAGCCTATTCTTACTTTAACTTTTAGCTCAATGGTATTTTATAGTGCAATTATCGGTGTGACCATGTATTAATTGATAACCTAAAATCATAAATGGAATACAATAATGTATTAAATTATATTGGTAATGTAAAAAAATACGTTATCAATGTATATAACTAAATTATGTAACTTATACGACTCTCGTAATTCAGGATTTGAAATTTATGAGCTCGGACTTTTAGTCTTAAGTTACATAATTCTAAATTAATAATTTATTTATATTAAATATTTTTTAAGATAAATATAATATCTAGGCAAAAGTTAATGTGTTATGGCGAATTCTTAGACGAATTGTACATCCGGTCCTAATGACTCTAGTCTCATTTAGAACTTATAAAGTATTTGATATTGCTTTATTTGACTAAATATTTTATATATTTAATAAATGTTAAAGCTTTTACATGACATCCACGTTCTATCATTAATTAGTTTATTTATGAAATCTATTAAGCAAGGTAATTAGGTAATGTATAATTTAAACTAATATTTTAAATATTTTATATGGGCAGTGGGATTTATTTATTTCTTTTGCTACGCGAATGTCATTGTATTTATTTAAAAAATCTTGGGGAAAAAAAGGAGATATCGTTTTCTTTTCACCTCGTTAATTGTTATCCAAAAGAAAGAAACAGGGCCCAGATATGCAATCTTCATTGGCTTGAAAAGCGAATATTTATCTGGCGTTTGATCTTGTTTTCTGATTGGTTGGTTATGTAGCTATTTGGCCGGCAGATAACATAGTCATTTCATTTCATTTTATTAATGACCCGTTTCCGTTTGATCACGATAATTATTCACTTCTTTTCAAAATATTTTTTTTCACTTTATTTGAAAATTAGCGTTTGATCATGAAAATTTCAAATACAATAATTTAGAAAAATAACTAAAAAACTTATTTTTACTTTTTTCATTTTCAATACATTCAAACAACCTATATTTTTTATAAAAACTATAACCAAACACAACTTCAACTTTAATTCGAACGTCAAAAATTCCTAATAAAATGAAAATATTTGATTTTTATGGCAAAACACCTACTAGCTTACATGAAAAACCAGTTTTCTGTAGGAGTTATTATTAGTTGAGGTGTTCAAATTAATCTTATATCCCTATTTCTGCATTGTATTTGCTGAAAGCACCACATTGGTTAAATCAATACTAGTATTATCTTTTTTGAAGTGATAAAAAGGAGATGTGGGAGGAAAAGAAACCAAATAGAAGATAATAAGTCAATTTTAACAAACTAACAAGACAAAGTAATTACTCCCTCCGTCCTTTAATAAGTGTTACCTTAAAATAAGTGTCACCTTAGAAATTTAAGACATAAATTGGTTACTTTTTTTCTACTATAACCCTAGATAAAAATTGGCAAACTCTCTATTCAAGAAATATTTGTTGACAAGTTTTTTTTTCAAGACATAAATAATTACTGTTCATGCATGCTTTAATCAAAAGAGAAAAGTAATCTATTTTTATTAAATAGGAATAGTTTGGTAAATATTTTATTATATTATTAATTTTTTAATATAAATGATTTTGACTAATGTGGCACTTATTATGGAGAGAAGATAGTAATTTTTATTTCTTTCCCATTTTTAAAGAACTACTGAAGCTATGTTGGGGATCCCGTTATGTTGCTAGGATTTTTATGCTTCAAATTTAGTATTGGTTATAGAATCACCATTCCACATTGATACTATATTACTATTACTTGATGACCTTATACGTTTCATTCTTATATAAGAAGTGAAAATTTGTTATAGTGTCAATGTCATCACCTTTATGATTTTTTACGAGAATCAAGTATGTCGCATGATAGACACGTATACTCCTATTTTCTCTATTAACTACCGGTGCAAACAAATATCAGATCATAAAGTTTGGATTTTTTTGAACAAAAGAATATTGGAGTTAGCTGGTTTTACAGTTAATTGTACATTAACATTATCACCACCTTTTGCTGCTTCTTCTTTCTTACTATTATACATTGAAGGGTGTCAAACGCTATGGAAAAGTAAAAACAAAATGAAATAAATTGAATGTCAATTTTGTTTCCGAATATCGATAATTATGTCGTCCGACACCACTCACCAGTAACAACACTTAGCAAAATAGTAACTTTAAAGAGTAAATGCAGCGGAATTTAAAGAATGCAAAGGTTTAAAATTTTCATAAGTTATATATATTATATAACTTATGATGGTCAATGACCAAATGTATTGTATATATATTATATACAAAATTACAAATTCATTTTTTTACAAATTTACAAGATAAAATGGAAAGGAATTAAAAGTTGAAGTCGCATATGACTTCTGCCTTAAAAATCTAACTAAGTAGACATAGACAACCTCTCGTTACAATCGCTCCATACAAAACCAATCTAGAATCTAAACAGCAATTGTAATGTTGGACAGAATGTTGTCGACACACTCAAGTAACACTTGTGATCCAGATTTCTGAGATGAAATCCTGAGAGTTCTCTTGGTATTTTTGCAATCTGATTCTGGATTTCGATTCACTGTATTAACCTCTCTATTTATAGTAGAGAGTCTTCCTTGAAGAGCTCATCGATCCGTTGAGAAGGTTGAGGGAAAGGTGGGCAGCTGGTGTGTTTGTTGGAGAAGATCATGTAGTAAAATCATCTAACATCTTTGACTTGCTCCTCACGCAAAGCAACAACCTTGACTCGTTCTTCCCACATTTTTCACCGGCTTCTTTTTACCTTGCCAAGTCATTTTTACTTCATAATAATATTTACAAAATATTACTTCATTCTGTGAAGTAAGGCAAAACTGTTTTTCTAAAATGTTGGTCCGGATGTTATGACATTTGTCCCAACATTTTTATGCATTCAAATCATTACTTCAGAAGATATGTTGGGTCAAATGTCACAACACCAAACACAACATTAACATACATTATTTTGTTTTATGTATAAGAGAAAGTAAGTTCTCCTTTACATAATGTATCAATATCCAGTATTTGAGTATTTTGCTATCATTTTCTTTCAAATAATACATATATGTATTTGTATTACTTTAGATAAAGTAATTTATTGAATAAAACTATATTATGTGTTAAGAATGCATTGATAAAAGCATATAAAATGATAATGATACTTTTAAGTTTAAAGACAAGCCCCGGCACTTTAAAGTAAAGAATCATGCTAATAAATGGAAAGGTTGAACCTTTTTTCAACAACAAATCTTTAATGTAACTAAGGAGTGATATGTAAGACAAGTGGATTATTTGCCATATTTATTTGTCTAATTTTAAACTAAAGAAATATTTGTATGAATTTAAATTGTATGTAATGATAGCTTAAATATCTCTATTTACTATTAGTAGTGAATTTTGCTTTTGATAGTAAGTCAACTATCATTTCTAATAAGATGTCAGTGGCATAGTATTTATCAATAGATTTTACATGTAATTACATAATACTCCATAACCTACCACATAAATTCTTTTTTCATCACTAATGCATTAAGCTATGTTTTTGTTATATGTAGGGTACAATAACAACATACTCAGTGTAATCCCACAAGTAGGATCTGAGAAGGGTAAGATGTACGCAGATCTTACCTCTACCCTTTGTGGGGTAGAGATGCTAATTTCGATAGACCTCGACTCAAAGGAAACGTAATCAGTGCAGAATTGCAAGAAAAAAAAGATAGCAAAATATTAAGATACAAAAAAATTGTGCAACATAGTAATACACACATAAATATAATGATCGACGCGATACCAAAACAATACAACTAAGAAAAGGAGAAGAGGAGATGAAAAGGCTAGTCCCCCACCTCTCTCACACATAGCGCGACAAAACTCAAATATCTACTACCCTTATATCCTAATCCTCGACTTCCAAATCTTCTTATCTAAGGTCATGTCCTCAGTTAGAGCTCGGCCATATCATGTTTAATCACCTCCCCCAGTTATTCTTCGGCCTAACTCTACCTCTCCTAACTCCTACGACCGTCAATCTCTCACACCCCCTAATGGCGCATCCTCACACCTCCTCTTCACGTGCCCGAATCATCTCAGTTTGGCTTTCCTCATCTTGTCCTCCACGGAGGCTACTCCGATGTTCTCCCGTATACCTTCATTCCCAATCACAACTCTCCTAGTATGACCACATATCCATCTGAGCATCCGCATTTCCGCTACCTTCATCTTCTAAACGTAAACGTTCTTGACTGGCCAACACTTTGCCCATACAAGAATGATGGTCTAACCACCACTCTGTAGAACTTACCTTTTGGCATATACGACACCTTCTTATCGCAAAGCACCCCGGAGGTATGCCTCCATTTCATCCATCCTGCTATAATATGGTGACGACATCATCGTCAATCTCAATGTTCTCTTGTATAATGGATCCGAGATACTTGAAACTCCCCATTTTGGGTATAATTTGTTCCTCGGTCTTCACTTCCACATACGTCTCTTACGTCATGTCACTGAACTTGCATTACATGTACTCCATCTTAGTATACCTGAAACCGTTAGATTTTAAGGCCGATCTCCAAACTTCCACCCTATAGTTAACACCATTACGCGTATCATCAATCAAAAGTATGTCGTCTTTAAATAACATACACCACGACACCTTCTCTTGAATATTTGGCGTCAATTCATCCATCACCAAGGCAAATAGAAATGGGCTAAGGGCTAATTCCTAGTGCAACCCCACCACGATTGAAAAACGTTCTGAATCACCTCTCACTGTCCTAAATCGGGTCTTGATATCCTCGTACATATCCGTAATTGCCCTAATGTAGGCCACATGCACACCTCTAGACTCCAAGCATCTCCAAATGACCTCATGAGAGACTTTATCATATGCGTTCTTCAGGTCAATAAACACCATGTGTGAGTCTCAATTTTTGTCCTTATACTGCTCCACCAATCTTCTGACAAGATGAATAACTTTTGTAGTCGATCGACCCAGCATGAATCTGAACTGGATCTCGGATATCGACACATTACTTCTCATCCTCAACTCGACTACCCTCTCTAAGACTTTCATACGGTGGATTAGCAACTTGATACTCCTATAGTTATTGCAACTCTGAATATCACCCTTGTTCTTGTTCAACATGACCATTGTACTCTCCCTTTAATCCTCGGACATCTTAGTCATCCAAAAATGACATTAAACAATCTAGTCAGTCACTTTATACATGCCTCACATGCGCTCTTCTAAAAGTCTATTAGGATCTCATCATGCCGGGTCATTTTTCCCCTCCCCATCCTATGGATAATATCCTTAACCTCTGCAGCCTTGATGCACCTACAATACCTAAAATATCTACAACTCTCGAACTGCTCTAACTCACCCAACCAACACGATATCTATGTCACATTCTTCATTCAAAAGCTTATGAAAGTACGTCTGTTGTCTTTGTCTAATGTATGCGTCGTCTACAAACACTTCGTCATTCTGATCCTTGATGCACTTAACTTGGTCCAGGTCGCGAGACTTCTTCTCTCTCTCATATTGGCGAGCCTATACAACTTCTTATCCTTCCTTTGCACTCGAGCTCTTTATACAAGTGCTTAAAAGATGTTGTTTTAGCCGTCGTGATTGCTAGCTTCGCTTCCTTCTTCACAACCTTATACCGCTCTTTATTCCTCCTCTTGTCGTCCTCGTCGACGTTTTCCATTAGCTCTGCATACACAGCCTTCTTATCTTCTACTTTTCCTTGGACCTCTCAATTCTACCACCAATATCCTTTACGTCTACCTGAGTTGCCCCTTAAGACCCCTAGTACCTCTCTAGTTGCTTTACTGATGCATCTGATTGTCCTAACCCATATGTTATCAGCGTCCCCACTGCTCCCCCAAGTCCCCATATCCCCCAACTTCTCATAAGCTTTAACTCAGTCAGGCCTCCCCATCTAGTCCTTGATCGTTCATGAGCAACCCTCTTATTCTTTTTAGCTTTATCTCTAAGTCTATAACCCCGAGCTTATGCTGGGTTGTAAGGTTCTCCCTCGGGATAACCTTGCAGTCCTTGCAAACATCTATGTCACCCTTCTTAAGGAGCAAGTAATCTATTTAAGTCTTAGCCACCACACTATGGTGGGTCACCAAGTGCTCCTCACTCTTTCGGAAGCTCGAGTTAGCTATGACCAACTCTAAAGCATTCGCGAAGTCTAAGAGTGAAATTCCTCCCTCATTTCTTTCCCCAAAGCCGAACCCGCCATGCACGTCACCCATATCCTCATGCAATGGACCCTATGTGGCCATTAAATTCTCCTCATAACACTAGTTTCTCGGTCTGTGGAATACCCATCACAACCTCGTCCAACTCCTCCCAAAAGCGTCTTTTGTCTCCTCTGCCAAACTCGCCTAAACCCGCCTAAGACGCATATGCACTAATTATGTTAAAAGAATCCAAATTTCTAATGAGAAATGCATATATCAATATATTTAACATCAAATAATTATTATCTACTGTAGTATAATTCATGTTTTGTGGAGTAATTTTTAGCAACTTATCATAGCTCTTGTAAATGTATGAGAACCACCCTGGCAAATCTGTGGTTTAGCTGGAAGGAGAGTTTGATAAGCAAATGTTTAATGTATAGTTAACATATTTTCAACGTTTGCATTTTTTTGGCTCTCTATAATCAGAGCCAATCAAATTTCTTCCTGAAAAAATAAAATAATAATTTGATACTTCAAAAAATTTCTGTCATATTTTCAACTGGTTTTTCAACATACCATCTTTCTTTCTTCATATCTCTCCTCTCTCACTAAAAACCCTAATTTCAACTCCTTCTTCTCATGTATCATAAAAAATGACAAGATCAGGTATTTATCCTTCATTGATTCTCATCGCATTGAATTCTTGGGGCTTCTTTATTTGCACATCGAAATTGGGACAAAAAAATCACAAAGGAGCTAAGTTCAATTAGATTTGCATAATTCTCTTGAATCAGCTTCAAATTATCCTTGATTATGGTGAATTGTGTTGAAATTATCTGTTCTAATCTTAAAAGTTTGGAAAGTCTTGAACTTGATTCATTTCGTGTTTCTTTTGTTTGTTGGGTTATTTTTCTGATTCTTGATTATGGGTTTGAATTGAATTTTGGATTATCTGTTTGATTGGATTGAACTGCATGAAAAGATTGAGTTTTTGGTAGCTTAGGGTTAATAATATATGAATCTAATGTAGGGTTTGGAAATAACAAGCTGCCATCTGGTTTCATATTGAGCTTTGTGCTAAAGGTGTGATTTTTAATGTTTTTTTTGTAGTTTGAAAGTGTGTAGATGTAGAATAATAAAAGATGGAAGCTAATGTATGTGATATCAATCACTTGGATGCTGATGTGCTTTTGCCTCCACGTAAGCGGCTTCTTGCCGGATTGAAGAAACAGAATTCTGATGTTTACTCATCTACCCCATCCCCGCCAACTGTTATTAGTAGTCCTGGGTGCGATTTTGATATCCGTCTTAATAATTTGTTGAAATCTCATTTTGGTGACTCTAATCGATCGAATGAGGAGATCGCTGAGGCCTCAAGACAGGCAGCTCTAGATGCTGTGAAGGCTGCAAAAGCTGCTAGAGCCATTGCAGAAGAGAAGGCTGCGAAAGCAGCAAAGGCTGTGGCTGTTGCTAAGAGCGCTCTAGAATTGGTTGCTAGTCTCTCTGATGAGGGATCCGGTAGGGACAAACATTTGAAGAAGAATAAGATGAAAAAGCATGTTCCTGTTCAGATGTTGTATAATAAGAATAAGGGGACTGATAATTGTAGAACAGATGAAGAGTTAGCTCGGACGTTGCATAGGGCCATAAATAGCTCTCCGAGAATTTTGAAGAACTCAACCTCTGACTCCAGAAATCAAAAACACAAGAGGCTGAAGAGATCTTCTCCTTCTGAAAAAACTAAGTTTCAGAATGGAAGTACATCCCTGGAAGGAAACCGTCCTTCCACGAGCAATGGGAATGGTTTTGCTAGAGAAAGAGAGTCAGATGGGCCTATCTCGGAGAAAGATCTTGTTAGATTAGATTTAAACACCACAAAATTCAATAAAGCTGACCAATCAAAGATGAATGCGGAAGCATCACAATCTAGTAAAGCTGACTATGTAAATACGGAAAACAAGGAAAGAGAACCGATTATGTCAAAGGAGAAATTTGGGGATTCTGTAAATGATAATTGCAGCATTGGGACAAAGAAGGGAAGGCTTAAGCAGAAAAAATTACCCCTCAGCATTTGCAGCTTCAGGGATCAAGCAAGTCCTAAAGAGGATTTGAAATCTAAGAGTTCATTGTCATTCGATGAGAACATCAGCAAAGGTACTACCAGTAATAATCCCATGTTTCCGCTTGATAGGACAATGTGGAAGTGTCAAGCATTCAAGGCAGTTGAACAAAATAAGGTAATGCAATCATAGTCTTGGTATTTTCGTTTCAAAAAAGTGCGGCTACCGTGATGGGACTTGTAGTCTGAGGTAGTGTCATGTATGTTTTCTTTTCTTCTTTTTCGAGTCAAGGCCTCTTCCATCCAGTTTCTTTTTTGTTTGTTATGGACATTGTAATGTTTTGAACATACCATCGTGTATATTTTGATTTTTAATTGCTTACATATTCTGTAATGCACATGAAAGATGCCCACCTATTCTTTTGTCTAGCAAGTGGCAGCAGAGACGGGAAAAAGATGGAGAGACAATTCAGAATTTTCAGATGGTTTCCTGTTTACTCAAGTCATGCGTAGAAAAAAAGTCTTCGAAGGGCCATGAGTTGTTTTAACCTTGAGTTAAAGACAGAAAATAATCAAGGATGGCCTATAAGAACTCTGGAAACCAAAAAAACTTTACTCGTCATATGATATTGATTCGTCCATCATCCAGATTAAACATGTCCACGTAGTTACTTTCTAATTTTATGTTTTAGGGTCTCGCTTTGACTCAGAGAGTTTTGGTTGATGAATGAAATCAGATTTTACTATCATCACATTTTTGTCACATTGACAGGATGGTGTCGGCTTATTGAGTGCCATTCCAGATACTTTTGTCACTGATGAATGTTTTGAGTCATCACCAGTAAATCTGAAGGTGTTATATTAGTGATTAGAAGGGATTATCCAGTAAGGATCTTTCTTTAATGAGTCTGACCATGATAATTATAATTTCTGATGCAGCAATGTAAAAAACTGGTTCTGTTTTTCTTGTTGTTTTTTAAAACTTTGGTCCGTAAATTTTCAAGCAGTCCTTTTTGACACTACATTGCATGCATAATGCCTTGAATCTTGTTTCAGTTTCTTCAAAATTATAGAGTGGCCGAGACGTGTTGGCTAAGCAGGACCATTATGTGAATGGCTAAACTTGGAGTATGTGAATTTTTTGCGCGCGACTGTTGGTCATGTTTTCATCTGTGATTGCCGGTGTCAGCAACTGTTTTTTCTTTTATTTACATACATGTGTTTACCTTGTTCAAAGTTTTGTTGTTTGTAATTCTTCTTCATCAAATAACTTAAATCCATAGAATGATTGTTTTGCTTCATGTATTTGGTTGAAGGATCTAACCTAAGGTTAGGGAACTTGAACTTGAGTTTTTCTGCTATTTTGCTAGGCTAGTAAGCAACCCGTCTTCACTTCTTCTTTTTTTCTAAATGCACAGGATTTGGGTATAGAGTCTGTTTAGTCTTTTTTGCACATACTTCCAAATTGGACTTGCCTTAGTTTTTTTTTTTTTTTTTTTTGAAATTGCTCTTTTTAGGTAAATTGAACTTCAACCGATTTAGTTGCTGTTTGTCATGGAAAGAGGATGCTAATCTTAAAAGGTTGGTATAAGTAATTGATGCTCCCGTCGATTTCTTATCATCTGCCTGTACAGAGTTACCCGATATCTATATTGGTAGGAGGTAACAGGTACCCGATGAATTAGTCGACTTGCATGCAGTTGGCCGGACACCACCTTTATAATAAAAAACATTCAGGCTTGACGGAGAATCATCATTTGTCCTGTAAGGAACTTCAATTTCAGTCTTAGGCTCAAGGTTCTGAAATGGAGATATTTGGGGCGGGGTGGATTGAAAACATACAGAATTGCTATGTGGGACGGGTTGCAAATTTTGGGGGTTAAACAAATTAACTAATAGGCTATGATAGTGAGAGCAGCTGAAGTTATTATGGTTGTGCCTAGTTGGGTGAGTTGATTACATGTTTTGCTTATTCTTATTGCAAGTGTTAAATGTTTAACTGCCTTATTTTGTCCTTGCGATAAGTACACTTCCATTAAACTCATAAATAAGCAAATGTCGGATTAAAACATTTTCTTTTATAGCGATGATGTTTGGGCCAACAGATTGGAGTATTAAATGAACCATAATAGGATCAGCAATCTTATGGATAGGTCCCAAGCATACATCATCCTTCTCTTGCCAACAAGTGTTTGCTAACTGGCTTTTAGCTTAGTCTGTATCAATGGAAGTCTTCCGTACTAAACGTGTAAGTTCAACCCCGCATGACGTGGTTCTTGGACCCTTATATGAAGATTGTCTCTTTGTAGTTCCAAGTACAGTCAGACGGACTTCTCTAACAACTATATTTTTGTGGAACCGATTTTATATGTTATGTCATATATTATATGTTCTTTATAACAACATTTCTTTATAGCGGTCAAAAAAATATCGGAACAAACGACGTTGTTATAGAGAGGTTTGACGAACAAATGAATAGTTGGAATATTGTTTTTGGGGCGGGTTTATCTCATGTGGGACTTACAGATCCGGAAAACCCAACCCTTTTGGGCCAACATAGTATGTATCTTTTTTATTTTGTGCGGAATGGTCTTTTAAGTTTTGGCCCTCAAATTTGAAAATTTTAATTTTTTCTTTTCGCCTAAGATTCTATGGATTTCGGGTTCAAACCCCTGCTTAGGCAAAAAAAAAAAAAAAATCGCAAGGCAGAGGGTTGTAGCCAAATTAAGCCTATTCGAGCAAAATTAGGCCTGTATCGACAAAAGTCTGTCTTTAAGACAGAGGTTTGCCTTAAGACCTAATTTGGGATAAAGTTTGCCTTATGGCAAACCTTTGCCGAATAGGCCTAATTTTGCCCGAATAGGCATAAATTGTCTATACAACCTCTGCCTTGCGAAATTCTTTTTAATTTTCGCCTAAGCCGGGGTTCGAACTCAGAATTTTGGGGTATTAGATGAAGGACAAAAATTAAATATTTTAAATTTGATGAGCAAAAATTAAAGACCACCCTGAAATATTGTGCGAATTGGCCAGTATGCATTACTACCGGCAAGTAAATCCAGTTGATCAAGCTCAATCCAGTAGACCTTTTTCCTGAATAGCATACATGAAAATTAAGCATTTACAATTTGAATAGAAGAGAATGATTCTAAAAAAAAAAAAAACAACCCTTTTTCATTCACAAATCTTCTATACTATTTTTTATTAGTAATTTCTTGTGAAAATGATCATATGAGTAATACTATAACATTTGTAACTCCCAAATTGCAGCCATCCCGTGTAAACATAGCTAGTATATAAGTTTTTATAGTTGGATCTTATAATGTCCAAACTCCAAACTCAGATTGGGCCACCTTTAAGTAATCGCCACAAAGGGAAGGACTTATTAAATAAATAGCAAGCTGATCATTTGAAGGATTTACCACAAACTCAAAATTTCAGAATTCTTGCTGATGTGCTTCTTCTTATTATTTTATTCCATAAGGTGAAATAAACAGATGGGGGGGGGGGGGGGGGGGAAATACTATGTTGCAATCTGTTTGATGAATTCCGAGAATTAAGGAGGCACATGTTTTCCAAGACTTAACTCAAACAAAAACTTTTTATAAAAACTCAAAAATAAGTTTGCAAACTAAAAAAATTCAGAAAAAAAATGACATTTGTAAAATTTGTATTCAATATTTTAAACAAACGCCATCGGAGTATATAATTTCTTTTGATTTCCAATACAGTGTTTGTTATCCACTTTGAAGTACGATTAATTCTGATTTATGCTAGGAAGTTTTACTTTTGGGAATAAAGCACTCATTTTCAAAGACAACTTCATTTTTAGTGCTCAAATTCAAATTTTGTTATTAAGGATGGAGGAGTATTTACCACCGAAATATTTGTGGTACTCGAGTATATACAATTGTTGCTTTACATTCTAAAGACGAAAAGTGTTGTTTTAATCAAATCATTTTTTTCTCCACTTTTTCTAACTATGGATCTTCCCACTCCCTAAGGTTGGGTGGAGTGGCACATGGTCATAATGGGATAATATCCTTCTCTGCTCGTTTTCCATCCTCTTTCCAACCCACTCCCCACCGACACGATGTATACGTACTAAATTGTGTTTCTCTCTTAATCAATTACAATTTTTTATAACACATTATAATTATTATTTTGTTCTTAGGCCAAAAGAAGATCAAGCATGCAAGGTCAATGATAATCATGTAGTATTATTTTCAATAACATTATTGTTGTCCCGAGTGGTATTCGAGGGTGGTATTATTTGACCATGTTTGTATCCAAGGATATTTTTGTGACTCGAACACATAACTCGAAGATATAAAGTATAAACCATGTTCGTAGGCGTTTGGCCATAGAAATTAAAAAAAATTACTTTTTTTTTGGAATTTTTGAAGTTAGAATTGGAGTTGTGTTTGACCATAGTTTTTTAAAATAATATTTTGTTGTTGAAATGTATCTTTTCAACAAGGTTCTGGTTGTGAAAAAAAGTGAAAAACAAGGTTTTGGTTGTTTTTCAATTTCCAAATACAACTTGAAGTTGTATTTGTAATTTTCATGGTCAAACAATGATTTTTGAAAAAAAAAATTACGGAAAAAAGTGAATAAGTCTAGATTCTCTATTTTCAGCTTCAAAGGTCATTTAATCTAAGATAAGAGAGAGGGATGAGACTGTACAAATCTCAAAGGGATATAGACTTGTTTTATTGTGTCTGATCACTAGGAAAGGTACTTGACTCTTGTTCCACTTTACTTGTACCTTATTGTTCATGGGAAGCAAACAACTCGAGCAATAACCAAGATTCCAGCGACATATGTTATTGAAAACAAAAACAAATGATTATAAATAAGAACATCCAAAACTATTTGGATTTGAGGGGTGCAAAGACAAAATGTAGTAGTACGTATATATGGCTGTCCAAAAAAAGGCAATCCTAGTGTTACAGCCACACATTGTTTTATCTAGGTAAGTATTCAAATAATCATCTAAAAGTTCAATTGTTATTTTACTTGCTGAGAGAATTCTACATCAAATTCTGGTTTCTTTAATAGCACAAAAAAAAAAAACGTAGCATAGAAGATTGATATATCGCTATGACGACGCTGGAGTAAATGTGTGAAAACACTATAGATCCTCCAAAATGGGGGTAAAAAAAAAAGATATCACCCTCGTCTTTTAAGCCTCAATATCGAACATGTATATTCTGTGAGAGTAACAAGATAAAACTAAAACCAAGCGTACTGAAAATATTTGTTTGATATCATTCTCTCTCGGTCAAAATCTCAAAACATTTACTTCCACATTTTTCAAAGGTACAAGAGATGTTGAATACATATGATAAAGTTAGACTGCTTGCAAAAACCAATACAAGCACTAGATCAAAAAGTGGAGTCAACTTACAAAATTTCAAAATCCTGTATACAAAAAAATTATGTCTATTGCCATAGGGACCGCAACATGAGTTAGAAATCCTTTGCCAGCTTTTGCATCACTAGGGTCCATTAGAAAGTCGAGGCAAATAAAAGATCAAGGGTGTAAACTGTTCCCTTCCAATGTTCAATATACAAAAGCAAACCCCCTTTGTTCTCCTTATCGTATGGCTCCTCATACTTCTTCAGAGTGACTTAGAAAAGCAAACTTTCTCAGGCAGTTAAAGTCTCTTGCCTGGGTGGATAATGCTGAGTTCAATGATGCCATATAGTAGTCATTACGGAACTTGCTTTGTTTTCTCAGGGCCCTCAAAAGAACACGGGTAACTGCTTTATCACGGGAAAGAAGAAATCATTTCTTCAGTGACTGTCGATGTTTAGAACCACGTGAAAACTCTTCAGCTAGGAATATTAAAGGAGTGAGGTCAATTTCTCCTTTGAAGGTCATTTTCCCGTCATGATCATCCAAACTACTAATACACAGCTAATGAATGAATCAAATCTTATTAAGAAACTAAAACAATCCAAAAATTAAATCACAAGTGATACTGGTACAGGTGGAGAGTGGGACATAAGGCTGTACAGAGGTGAGAAGACTATTCATCCCAATATCACTTGCCCACCTTAATTTGTAGCTTGCTCATACCGACATTAACCTTTTCCACACCTGATTCACTCTTCACCTCTGTTTGCTGAAGATTTTTAAAGTTGAGCCACGGGTGCTGCAAGCACTGCTCAGCAGTTGGTCGTTTCTCTGGCTCAAAATCAAGAAGAGGACCGAGAAATTCCGTGAACTCATGAGCATCAATTTCAGAAAATCTATGCTTGTCAACCAGTAATTTGTTTAGACAACCATATTTCAGCCTTCGGATCCTCTTCAAATCTCCGTGCCTGTCAAAGTAATCTTTGGATCTAGCCCCACCAATGGCTATCTGCTCCACCATATGTTTGTAAAAGAAAACTTCAGCAGCTATTTTCAGAAATAGTTCTTAAAGGCCACAAAAGCAATATAATGTGCTCACCTTCCGAGGGATCTTTCCTAGAAGCTCCATCATCATAGCTAGATGATCCTGCGACCCCCCAAATAATAATCAATATAGCCAGGTGAAGTTCTAAAATAATTTCTTCATTGTAGTAAAATCTACAGGACATAATTCTTTCAAGACTAGGTCGACTCCACTTTACCCCCAAAAAACCAGACCTCAAATCGGAAAAGCATAATACTCATTCAGAAAAAAAAAAACTGAGGAACAGTTGCAGTATGCAATGAAAGGACAGTTAAACAAAGAAACATAAATGACATCATCTTACCTCGTCTTCACCGAAACCTTCTCCACCTTTGGGAGTGAACATCATCTCACCAGTAGCAAGCTCAAACGCAATACAAGCAAAAGACCACATGTCAGCAGAGAATGAATATCCAGATTGAAGTATAACTTCAGGTGATCTGTACTGCCTTGTTTGAATTTCTTGTGCAAATTGCTTATCAGCCCAGCATGCATTTCCAAAATCCACAACCTTGCACTTCAAGTCAATCCCATCAATAGATCTATTTGATTTTGGAGTCCCTCCTACCCCACCCATTGAACTCCGTCTTCCGGATATCCTAGCTGCTGCTCTCCTTGCCCTTTGCTTTAGTTTTTTCTCAATGATATTCATTGTTACTCCTCCATTCGGGTTCCCCTCAGGTCTTTCAAGTATAGGAGTCGTTCCGGATCTAACAGGATCTTTTGTGGCATTAATTGTGGAAAGTAAAAGAATATTTTCAAGTTTCAAGTCTGTATGAATAATTCCAAGTCCCCTATGCAAATAATCTAAACCAGTCAAAACACATTTGCATATTTCCCTAACTTTGTTCAGTTCAAGGCCCTTATAGCGATTATGCTTGATCAGCCGCAATAAGCTATCACCAAGAAATTCAAGAACCATGCATAGGTGCTGTCCATTAGGGCCCGTGTGCTTAAAATGGTCAATAAGACGTACAACATATTTACTATTAGATGAATCACCATCGGAAATCGCAGAAAGTACTTCAATTTCATGAAGAGCTGCTTGAGCAAATTGTGGTGCACTTTTCTGAATCTTCAAGGCAACATACCCCTAGGAGAACAAATATGGTAACGACGTAAGCTCTAGATTTAAAGTTCTCAAAAATCCTTATGAGCTTCCAAACAAACAGATATGGAAATCTTGGTAAATTATTGTCGAAGTTAATTTTCTAGAGAAAAAGCTTCTGAAACATTTCAGAGCTTAGAAAATGGCTGATTATCACCAAAAATTCAATGACAATAATCCATGAAGAAGAGGAATTACATGTACTTAACTGCTTACTCAAAATAAGAGGCTCACATAAGAGGTTGTCCTTGAACACCTATGGGAGGTGTTGCTAATAGATTATTATTCTATCTCAAAAATTCACTCTACCATCTACTCAACTGACTCCAAATCAGGTCAAAGTGGGCCCCAAGACAAATGCTTTTTATCACAAAACAAAGTCACCTCAAAGAAGCAGACACTTGAAACATCTTGAATTGAGTCGTGCCCTTATTGTAAAGAGAACATTACATGCAATGCCCCATTATAAGTGATAATGAAACAAATGGAGATGGAAGTCATCTCAAACAATTGACAGGTACTTCAAACATTAATTAGCTGTACACAGAATCATGCTTAGCATCAAGGATTGGTAACGACTATCACATACTTGAAAAGAATCCTTGCTTATTCATCATCATGTCTGTCGAGAACGTAAGCTATAATGCATTTTTGAACTGGATAATTACTAGACTGCGAATATTTCTGTCAGAAAGGATTTTAAACATTTCTTAGCATAACCAGAATGAAAGCATTTATGTTGAAAGCAGTGAAATGACAACTGCCTGCTGGCTGAATAACTACTTGAAACGTTAATGACTAAAACCCAAAGGAAACATTCATTCCCTGAACAGCAACTTGTTAGAAATGGTTCGACATATGAGAGAAGGATGAGCAGAACATATCCTCCCTCCCCCCCGCAAAAAAAATGGCACAACATTTGAGTCCTACTGTGATAACAGTTCAGGTAGTGATAGTAAGTTGAGCATCGCATAAAGATGTTTCAAAGATCATAGTATATTACCCAAATAAATGTCAAATGAGAGGTCAACAGGCAATTTTCTCCTTGGAGCAGTGCCATGAAATGTGTTGTCCAAATAAGCAAGGATATGAAATCCTCAAAGATTAATAAGAAACTTTACATACAAATAGGCATCTTGACATCTTAAAGGTGCATTATAGGCTAGCAGAATAGCACCTATCTCCACAATTACATTTTAGTGTATAAGCTACGTGTTAATGTCATGCTAACTTCTTCAGGGTTAAGAAAAAGCCCGTTAGAACTCTTGACAAGTTAAGTTCTTTCATGCACAAAGGGCGAAAAAAGACTGTCAAATTTCAAAAAAAGAAGTGCATGCTAAAAAAAAAAAATTGTGTTTATCTTCCATGACAGCAAAATGATCATCACAATAACTCATTCATTTGAACTCAATCAACAAGTCAAAATCAAGTATCAACACATCGCAACAAATAGTCATTAATCAAAATATCAAAAGGAATTGATACTTAAGCAAGACATTATCCAATTTAATAAATCATATAGAAAGAATTTTTTTTTTGAAACCGGTTGCAAATGACAATACATATTGGTGTTCACCAACCTTCTCTCGGATCGTTGATCATGAAACAAAATGTATAGTATAATAGATAAACTTAAAAATGCATTATCATGATAATTATTTATCAAAAACTATTAATAATAATAATGATAATTACAACTACTACCACTAATGAAGTCAGGCAAAATTATTTTATCAAAAATTGAATAATAATACTCCCTCTGTCCCATATGACGGCCACTTTTCCTTTTACATGTCCCTTAACAAATCATAAATAAGAAGAGTATTTTTACTATATTATCATTATCTCTCTCCAATTAATTACTCTCTAATCAATATTGATCACTTTAAAAAATAATTAATATTAAGGGCAAGTAGAAAAAACATTGGACAAGTAATTGAGACGAATATTTTTAGTAATATGATCAACTAATATGGGAGGGATGGAGTAATAAGTAATAAAATAACACTTATCACTAATGATCTCGAAATAAGCATATTTTTAAGCATCGGTAAACGAAATCGAAAGAAATAATGAAGACGAAAATTTGATAAAAACTCACGGATGATCGAGTATCATAAGCGAGCCAAACGGTAGAGAATTCTCCCCAGCCGAGTTTTCGCTGAGCGATATATCGTCCACCGGAAAATGAATCGCCGACTCTCACCGCATGGTATCCTCCTTTCCGGTAAGAATTGAATCCCTCATCTTCATCCTCCGATGCCGACGACGACCATGAACAAGACATTATTTATAAACGAATCAATAAATCGTGATCTAATACTAGTACGGTCCCTTGTTTATGAATTTGATTATTTTCTGATTTAATTTTGAGTATTGAAATATCAAAATTAATATATTTAGACTTGTATGGATTTGGCCAAGAAAGAAGGAGACAGTGCGTTAATGGGGGAACATATGTGGCCTTCAATACTCGCTCCACTTTTTGCTCTTTTTCTCCTTTGTTTCTCGTGCTTTTAGTAGGCGTTTCGCCATTCAAACCAAAGATAATTTCACTTTTAAAAAAAAATTGGAGTTGGAGTTGGAGTTGTTTTGGTAAATTTGTTTGTTGAAATATATTTTTCTAATAAATAGTATAAAATATAATTTATATCTTAGCAAAACCACTCAAAGTATAAATATAACGAGTGCGTAAACACTGCCCAATTATTTTCTATTAGATTAAGCATGATTTGTACATATTTTCTTTAATACGATGATATAATTTGAATTTACTACGGGATTAAATATATAAAAATTAAAAATTGAGGATAAAATTTGAAAAGTAAAAGATAAAAGCAATGACCAAAACAAAAAGTGAAATTTATAAAAACAAGTTTTGATGTGTTTTTCATATTCCAAATACTACTTGAACTTCAAGTTTTATTTGAAATTTTCATGACCAAACACTAATTTTTTTTTAAAAAGTGAAAAAAATCGGAAAAAAAGTAAAAAAAAATATATGGCCAAACGGGTCCTTAATTTTCGTATCCTTCATTAATTCCTTTCTTTTATTAAAATGTTGAGTTGAATCATGCCCACGCTGTGGAATTTCACTGGATATATTGTTGTCGTTGTTGAGTTGGATCATCATTTGCTTTCCTACTTTACCCTTCTATGTTCATTTCTTTTGAGCAAAAAAATGTTAGGTGATATTTGGATTTTTTATTTTGGTTCGGAGAAATTTCACCAATGTATGAATTGGTAGAATGAATTTCATGAGTGTCTTTACGGTGATGGAAACCTCTAGGTAAATAGATGGAAGTTTCCCTTCGGTACATTGTGGGACTATTTTTACGTGGAAAAGTGTGATAGGTAGTAAGCTTAAAGGTTTTGATATGTTCACAAACTAAATAGGGGACACCTTATATTAAAAAGGACTATTTTGAAATTCTACTTTTGAGGTTTGCCATATTGGAATAGTTTCATGATTAGTGTTGATGGTGATGGAAAAAGAAGTGGCGTGTCCTTGTTGATCGTCCTTTGGTTGGGGGTAGAAAATAATCAATGCGGAAGGGGGTGGGGTTGGGGGTGGAGGGAAGTTCGATATGTCTCACTTGAGTTAGCCTATACTTATTAAATATTCTTGTAATATAATTATATATATGTTATATTATTTATATCTTAAAATCAAATATTTATATGTTATGAAATCCTGACCAAAATAATGTCTCGTATATGAGCTCACCTTGTTTTAAAAACAAAACACTTACTTTTCTTATTCTATAAAAAAAATGTAATTATTCAATTATATATAAGTAATATAACTAGGGGTTTGCGTAGTTTTGACCAACCTGAAATTCAAATCGAAATGGACAATTCACATAAATGCCCCTATTTTGGGGTGGTCTTTAATTTTTGTCTCTCAAATTGCAGGTTTTTAATTTTTGTCCTTTGACACTAAGTAATAAAAAAGTGGCCAAAAATACCATGACACTGAAAAAAATAAAAATAAAATACGAATCTATGACCTAATTTCGCAGGGAAAGGTTTTGATAGAAACTATGTCTATAGTTTCTATGAAAATGTACTTTGCGAACTAGTACTACATAACTATGTCGGACAAGACATAATTTCTATGTACCTTTTCACAAATAGACATAGTTTCTATCAAAATCTTGTCTTGCGAAATTATTTTTTTACTCTGATGGGGATCGAACCAGTATCTCTGATTTTGTAGATCAACGAATCAAGATATATTGGCCCATAAATTTTCATAAGTATGGACAAAAAATAAAGATCAATGATTTGAGGGGCAAAAATTAAAGACCAACCATTTTCACGAGAAAACCGTGCAATTTTCAAATTTTTTGGATATTTGGTTTAGATTGTGGACTAAGGTTTGTTTTTTTTTAAAAAAAAAAATCATTACATAGGGGAGGGGATTACAATGTTGGAATTCGAATCCTCACCAACAAGGTGAAAATTTAGGTAGCCAACCAACTGAGACTAGATCCCTACTTATGAATTAAGCTTTGGATTTTATATTTATGTTTTTTGAATATTGGATTTAGTGCTTTGGACTATCGGATATATGAAAATCTGAGTTTTTTTATATCTTATATTTAGCGCTACCCATATTATATGTTCCCAACGCTAATTAGTCCAAATGTTCAATAAAATAATGCCATACGGTCCTACCTATTATAGTATTAAGTACATATAAAATTTTCTACTAATAAATATAATATAATTTGCAAAGATAAATTTTACTTTTCAAAGAAACAGATGTAGAATTGAACTATGTGACTTGATAGTTTTGTGGTAAGAACTCTTTCCTGAATTTATATATTTGATTTCACATGAATTTCGTTTCCGATAAGTATACCTTAAAGACTCAAAAATCAAAACTGAAATCCTAATTTCCAAATTGATTAGCCCGAAATCGAACTTAAAAAATTCAATCTGATCCGAGCTTATTTGGATTAAATTTGTATTGTAATTTCTTCAATTCAAAATGAAATGGTGGATGATGGAGGCTCGCGTCCGGAGTATTGTGTTATAAGAAGGTGCCATAAAACTCAAATGTAAGTTCTACAGAGTGGTGGTGGGCGGAGTGTTGGCCATCAAGAACTCTCGCGTTCAGAAATGAAAGTTGTGGAGATGAGGATGTTGTAGTGGATGTGTGGGCACACTATGAGGGATATGATTAGGAATAAAAATATCCGAAATAAGGTGGGAGTGGCCTCGAGGGAGGATAAGATGCGGGAAGAGATACTTAGATGGTTCGGGCATGTAAAGATAAGGTGCATGGATGCCTCGGTGCGGATGTGTGAGCAGTTGGCTATGGATGGATTCAGGAGAGATAGAGGTAGACCGAAAAAGTATTGTGGGAGGTAATTATACAGGATATGACGCCGTTGTAGCTTACCGAGGACATAATCTTAGATAGGAGGTTGTGGAAGACACGGATTAGGGTAGGAGGTTAGTAGGTAGTAGAGTGTATCCCGCTTTTCTTTTCTTACTAGTAGCCGTAGTATTTTTTCAGGCAGTTTCTTATCCTTCGATTTCTGTTACTATCTATTGTCGCATAATATTAGTTTAGTATATTGTTTTGTTGTAGTTATTGTTCCTTTTTCTTGTTGATCTACTTTGTTTTTTCTTTATCTTGAGTCGAACACCTATCAGAAACAACCTTTCTACCTCCCAAGGTAGAGTAATGTCTACGTACACTCTACCCTTCCCAAAACTCACTTGTGGGACTACACTGAGTATGCTATTGTTGTTTGATAGTAATTACACAAACATATTAATTATAATGATGTGTTTGTTTGCCATAATGTAATTAGTGTAATTTTCAAGATCATGTTTGGTTGCACAAGTGTAATTGTTTATAGTAAAAGCTAATTATAAATTATTATTTTTCATGTGAAGATGTAAATAAATATGTGCTAAATATAAAAAAAAATGAACATTTGGTGTAATTGTTTCATCAATTACATTCAATTTTATGTTGATCAAGTAATTCCCAATTACGCGATATCTGGCTATGTTTGCTAAAGCGTATGAGAATTTGTAATAGATAGAAAGAAGTTCAATCCAAGCAAGCTAACGGAGGTAAAAAATAATAATTCAATGAAGTAGTATAAAATAGCATCTAATTTGGTTGTAGTGATTAATCTTTTCGCATTTGTTTAAGTTTTGGTGAACACTCATACGGATGACAGTTCTAAAAGAACTAAATGGTCCATGCCCGTACAGGGTACAGGCAGTTTCGAACATCGTTGGACTAAAAGATCTAAATTGGGAAAAAGGTAATTTCATGGTATTGTGTAGTAGGTGTTGGAAATTTACTAATATTGAATTAAGTAAATCTCATTAAATTTATGACTTGAATAATTGGGGCCCGCATGTCGGAAACGTCGTTTCCATACACGTGCACACGTAGTGCCAAGTATCACAAATTTCATTAGTGAAAGAGATATTGATACTTATGTAATATGTTTGAGACATAGAATTATGGACGGTTATTGGCCAAATGACAGAGTATTCCACGTTGGTAAAAGAAGGAAGAAGTGTACGAAGTGTAAGATGAAACAAGTCGAAAATCGTTGCGAAGGGCCGCGACGCAGCCCCGTCAGCCGCCGAGGCGCCGGAGCGTCGTGACGCCTCCAAGGCAGCGCCGCGACGCTAATTGGATAGGCATTCACTGGAGCCGCGATGCTAATTCACAGAGCCGCGGCGCTTCGGAGGCAGAATGTTGCGACGGAAAGTTAAAAAGTTCTGACCTTTGGGCTGGTTTTGAAGCATTGATTCTCCATTACTTAGGCACATGAATTCAACCATTATTTGGCTGAATGTAACCTCTCAATTAAGTGCAATTACATGGTTATTGAAGGCCATTAGTTGGCTAGTTGAGGGGTCTTCTCCTTACACTATAAATTGAGACATTTGGCTCAATTGAAGACAACACTAAACACTTAGAAAATACTCCGGAATTTTATGAATTCATCTTCTTCCTCTCTAGCAAAGTTACTATACTCAAAGTTCTTCAAGAGTAACACTTGAGTTTCCTTTGCTCATTTGTTAAGTTGTTGTTGTATTTTGGGAGACTATTGCCCGACAACGTAAAATGAGATATACATGGCAATCTTGTTTTAAAGACAAAGTGCCATCACTCGACTCAGCAAATCACAAAGCAATTTGTTAAGTTCTTGATTTCCAGTTTATTGTAATATTTAGTTTATCATTTCTACCATTGTAATAGTTATTTACTTCCCGTTCCCTGCAACAATTGTATCCCAATAATTTTAAGACAAGATTTGTTGTAAGTACTTATAAAGATGACTGGAAGAGAACAAATTGCTACTGATTCTGCTGCTGCTGCTACTCAAAGCAACCCCTCTGCCTTCCCCACTGCTCAAGGCACACCTAATGCCTTTCCGGTTGCTCAAGGCTCATCAAACGCCTTTTCTGCTGCTCAAGGGAACGTTGTCGTTCCTCCTCCTGCTGGATTCCACCATGAACGCCCTGAAAAGTTCATGGGCTCCAACTTCAAGAGATGGCAACATAAGATGCTATTTTATCTGACTGTTATGGGAATGGCTCGTTTCCTAACAGAAGATCCTCCATAAGCTGGAGATGAAATGGACCCTTCGCCTACTGAAACGACTGAAGGCGCCATAGGTATCCATGTCATTAATGACATGAAAATGGTTCTTGATGCATGGAGTCATAGTGATTTCATGTGTAAGAACTATTTATTGAACTGCTTGTCAGGCCCTCTCTACACGGTGTATTGCACCGTAGGTACCGCCAAAGAGTTATGGGAGAAACTGCAGAAGAAGTACAACGCACAAGATGCAGGTACTAAGAAATTCATCGTTGAGAAATTTTTGAAATTTCAAATGGTGGATAGTAAAACAGTGATGTCCCAAATCCAGGAATTCCAAATGATTCTACAACACCTGGATTTGGAAGGTATGAAACCAAATGAGCAGTTTTTTGTTGCATCACTAATTGAAAAGTTACATCCCTCGTGGAATGCGTTTATGAGTTACTTAAAACTCAAAACAAAGGAAATGACCTTTGAAAAACTTATTATCAAACTCCAAATTCAGGAAGATAATAAGAAGGCCTTGCCTAGGGGTAAACAACCCGCTGAGGCAAAGGCAAATCTCGCTGAGGCCAAAGGGAACCCAAGCAAGAAGCGCAAGTTTCAGAAAGACGACAACACCCAAGCGGCGGAGAAGTTCAAGGGGAACTGTCACCACTGTGGGAAACCTGGTCACGTGATCAAGGACTGCCGCAAGCTCAAGACTGAGCAACAAGACAAGGCCAAGGCTAAGGGCAAGGCACATGTTAACGTCGTTAAAGACAAGTTTCTGGACGACATGATTAAGGAGTTCTCAGCGGTGGTGCTAGAAGCAAACCTTGTTGAGAATCCCATGCAATGGTGGATGGACACAGGTGCTACAAGACACATCTGTTCCAATAGAGATGCCTTCTCCACTTATACACCGATTACAAACAAGAAGTTGTTCATGGGTAACAACGCTTCCTTTGACGTGCTGGGGGGTATAAAAGGTAGTCCTGAAGATGACTTCTGGAAAAGAGCTCACTCTGAAGGAGGTGATGCATGTTCCTGAGATTAGAAGAAATTTAATTTCAGGTCATTTATTGGTTAATGTTGGTTTTAGGCTAGTGTTTAAGTCCAATAAATTTATAATCACTAAGAATGGAACGTTTGTGGGAAGAGGATTCGTTTGTGAAGGCCTCTTCAAAGTTAACGACATGTCTGTATTACGTACAAGCAATAATATTGAAGCTTCTTCTTACTTGCTTGAGTCCTCTAATTTATGGCATCATAAATTAGGACATGTCAACTACAAGTCCATCCAAAGGTTGATAAAGTTGGAGTTATTGGCGTCTATCGACGTAAACCCTCAACATAAGTGTGATGTGTGCGTAGAGGCAAAACTCACAAAGCTTCATTTTCGATCTGTTGAAAGGAATACCGCTCCTCTAGAACTTATTCACATAGATATATGTGATTTGAAGTTTGCACAAACTAGAGGGGGAACAAGTACTTTGTGACATTCATTAATGATAGCACAATGTATTGTTACCTCTACTTGTTGAAAAGTAAGGATGAAGCCTTTGAAGCATTCCGACGTTACAAAGCAGAAGTTGAGAACCAACTAAGCATGCAAATTAAATCCATTCGTAGCGATAGAGGGGGAGAATATGTAGCGTCATTTGAGGAATATTGTGCCGAATCGGGCATTGTTCATCAAACGACGGCTCCATACTCACCTTAGTCGAACGGTGTGGCGGAATGTAAGAACCACACATTGAAGGAAATGATGAATGCTTTGCTCATCAATTCCGATCTTTCACAAAATATGTGGGGAGAAGTTGTCCTTACCGTTAATACGATCCTTAACAGAGTCCCACATAAGGGTAAGGACAAAACTCCATATGAATCATGGAAGGGAAAGAAACCCACCTATAAATATTTAAAGGTGTGGGGTTGTTTGGCAAAGGTTGAAGTACCCAAGCCAAAATAAGTCAAGATTGGGCCTAAGACTGTAGATTGCATATTCATCGGATATGCAAATAACAGTAGTGCATATCGCTTCTTAGTTCATAAGTCAGATATTTCAGATATCTACGGGAGTACAATCATGGAATCAAGGAATGCTCAATTCATTGAAGATATCTTTCCTAGAAAGGAAAAAGACATAACCTCTCACAACGAAGTTATGAACAAAGCTCTCAGAAATCGGGAGTCGTTGATGGCCCGGATCTAGATGGTTCAGATCTAGTGGACCTCGAAGTGACTGAATATCCAGAATCTAGTGTTTCAGATTCTCAGAACTTGGAGATTCCAGATATGGAATTAAGGCGAAGTAAAAGGGCCAGGAAGGATAAATTCTTCGATCTTGACTTTGTAGCTTATATGGTTGATGATGAACCAAGGACAATTGTTGAAGCATTATCAACTTCAGACGCACCACTCTGGGAAAAAGCTATTGAGAGTGAAATAGACTTCATTATGCATAACCATACTTGAGAGTGAAATAGACTTCATTATGGAATCAGAGTTTATCGCTTTAGACAAAGCAGGAGAAGAAGCTGAGTGGCTTCACGACTTCTTAAAGGATGTTCCTTGTTGGGACAAACCCGTACGTTCTGTAATGATCCACTACGGCAATCAGTCGGCTCTAAGAAGGACACAAAGTTCTATGTACAACGGCAAGTCTCGTCATATTCGACGGAGACATAAGACCGTTAGACAACTGATCACCACGGGTATAATATCCATTGATTACATAAAGTCAAATGATAACATAACAGACCCACTAACAAAGGGCTTACCCAAAGATCAGATGTTCTGCCTGTCTAGGAGAATGGGCTTAAAACCCAAGGTATAAGGACCAATACGGTGGTAACTCAACCTTACTGACTGGAGATCCTAGGAATTAGGTTCAATGGAAAAACTAAGCAGTAAAGGTTCAGTTGAGCGCTTCGGTGGAAGCATGAGCACTTCGGATAGTGATTTCTGTGAAAAAACACCAAATCCAAAGTCGTTTCCGCGATAGACAATAAGTGCTATCTGCAGTGTGGGTGAAGGTTAAGTTTCCAAAACCTTTAATAATCCTCACCGATTGAGGTTAGGTTTGGGGAAACTTTTAATGGTTCCTAACACTTGTAAAATGGGGTATAGAAGGATACCTTGTAGGAGACCACTTATTTAAGTGCGAGGACATGCCACCTCAAATGAACGCACTTAAGAATCCAAGAAGTGTCCACGGCCACAACGGATAAAACATTACGAAGAACTAAGTAAGAGAAGTTGTTGTGTTGGTACCGTTGACTTGGCTTACACTAAACACTGACGATTCAAGACATCACGTTCACCGCGCAGTAAGTAAGTCCGATGGTATTCAACTATGGAAGGTTCAAAGCGTATGCTATATATCCAGGTGCAACATCGGTCCGCTGAAAGATTGCTGGAAAAGGCACCATGTGTGTGCGCCAAAATCTCTTTCAAGAGGGGATTGTTGGAAATTTACTAATGTAGAATTAAGTATATCCTATTATTTATGACTCAAATAATTGGGGGCCCGCACATCAAAAACGTCATTTTCACACAAGTGCACACGTAGTGCCAAGTATCGCAAATTTTATTAGTGAAAGAGATATTGGTACGTATGTAATACGTTTGAGACATAGAATTATGGACGGTTATTGGCCAAATGACAAAGTATTCCATGTTGGTAAACGAAGGGAGAAGTGTACGAAGTGTAAGATGAAACGAGTCGGAAATCACCGCGGAGCCACGGCGGGAAGTTGAAAAGTTCTGACCTTTGGGCTGGTTTTAGAGCATTGATTCTTCAATACTTGGCACATGAATTCAGCCATTATTTGGCTGAATGTAACCCCCTCAATTAAGTTTCATTACATGGCTATTGAAGGCCATTAGTTGGCTAGTTGATGGGTCTTCTCCTTACACTATAAATTGAGGCCTTTGGCTCAATTGAAGAACACCACACAACATCTAGAAAATACTCAAGAATTTTCTGAGTTCATCTTCTTCCTCTCTAGCAAAGTTCTATACTCAAAGTTCTTCAAGAGTAACACTTGAATTTCCTTTGCTCAATTGTTAAGTTGATGTTGTATCTTGGGAGACTATTGCCGGACAACGTAAAATGAGATATACAAGGCAATCTTGTCTTAAAGACAGAGTGTCATTACTCGACTCAGCAAATCATACAAGCAGTTTGTAACATTCTTGATTTCCAATTTATTGTAATATTTAGTTTATCCTTTCTTACCATTGTAATAGTTACTTAATTCTCGTTCTCTGCAACAATTGTATCCCAACAATTATAATATTTGCTAATCTATTTTCGAAAAGATTATTCAAATAGCCGAATCAAGTTAGATTCCAATATTCTTCGCCTTACGTTTTACTTGAATTCCCATCGATAGAATAGTACCAATTTTTGTTTATCAGTGTTAAGAGTCTCACATCGGATATAGAATGAGAACATGGACTCCTTATATAGACTTGGACAATCCTCACCTTACAAGCTAACTTTTGGGGTTAAGTTAGACCCAATATCCATTATTTACATGGTATCAGAGCCAGACTCATTTCAATTATTTGTTTACCGATGTTGGGCCCCCAAATTATATTATCTACGCTCCAGTTAACAAGGTCTTGGCGGACGGGGGAGTGTTAACAGTCCTACATTGAATATGGAATAGGAACATGGACTCCTTATATGAACTTGGATAATTCTCACCTTACAAGCTAACTTTTGGGGTTGAGTTAGGCCAAAGATTCATTCTTTACCATCAGTACAATATCCTTGTCCTTCCCTTAAGTTATCTTAACTTGAAGTGAATTATTGTGATTTTAATAGTGACCTTAAATGTACTAAACACAGTTTTATATTTTATTGGTTGATCAACTTATATTGAGCATTCAAGGCTTCCTTCCTCATGGTTTCTCTTATTAAACTGGAGCTTTTATTAATTAGCTTTTTCCCCTAATCAGTTATCTTTAATCTCTTTCATCCACTTGCACTTATTTCAGATAACACATCGCCTTTTTGTCATTGATGTTGGATATGTATTTAAGGTCCTGTGGATAGCAATGACTTTTCTTGATCAAGTCACCCTAGCAAAGATTCAAGTACCGACAATTTGTCCTAAGTGTTTCTGTCTTCTCTTTCCTTTTCTTCCCCCACCACCCTCCCTTTATGTTTCTTGATTAATTTAGGCCAACCAGGGAAGAAAATTAGAATTTAATATCGAAATCACTACTTACGCAATGTTTAGCTTTTGAAGTAGAGCTACTAAAATTCAAAACAGGACACTTGTACAATTTCCTTCTTCCTTTACCCAAAATTACATCTTGATGGGATGTAGTCATGAATTACTTTTGGATCACGACATTGTTGGAAATTTACTAATGTGAAATTAAGTAAATCTCATTATTTATGACTCGAACAATTGGGGCTCTGCATGTCGAAAACGTCGTTTTCACACACGTGTACACGTAGTGCCAAGTATCGTAAATTTCATTAGTGAATGAGATATTGGTACATACGTAATACGTTTGAGACATAGAATGATGGACGGTTATTGGCCAAATGATATGTATTCGACGTTGGTAAACGAAGGGAGAAATGTAAGATGAAACGAGTCGGAAATCGCCGTGGAGCCGTGAAGGGCCGCGACGGAACACCGTCGGAGCCGCGACGTCGGAGCGCCCCCATGGCAGCCCCGCGGCGCTAAATGGTGGTTTGGGTTACTGGAGCCGAGGCGCTAATTCGCCGAGCCGCGACGCTTCGGAGGCAGAATGCTGCGACGGGAAGATGGAAAGTTCTTACTTTTGGGCAGGTTTTGGAGCATTGAATCTCCATTATTTGGCACATGAATTCAGCCATTATTTGGCTGAATGTAACCTCTCAATAAGTCTCATTACATGGCTATTGAAGGCCATTAGTTGGCTAGTTGAGGGGTCATTTCCTAACACTATAAATTGAGGCCTTTGGCTCAATTGTTCAACACTTAGAAATTTTCTGAAATCTTCTTCTTCATCTCTAGCAAGTTTTCTATATTCAAAGTTCTTCAAGAGTAACACTTGAGTTTCCTTTGCTCATTTGTTAGTTGCTGTTGTATCTTGGGAGACTATTGCCCACGAACGTAAAAAAGATATATACGGGACAATCTTGTCTTAAAGACAGAGTGTCATCACTCGACTCAGCAAATCACAAGGAGTTTTTATCGTTCTTGATTCCAGTTTGTTGTAATCTTTAGTTTATCCTTTCTAGCAATTTGTAATATTTACTCACTTCCCGTTTTCCGCAATTATTGTAACCCCACAATTTTAAGACAAGATTGTTGTAAGTGCTTAGAAAGATGACCGGAAGAGAACAACTCACTTCTGATACTGCTGCTGCTACTCAAAGCAACCCCTCTGCCTTCCCCACTGCTGCTCAAGACACACCCAATGCCTTCACTGCTGCTCAAGGCACATCCAACGCCTTTCCTGCTGCTCAAGGAAACGTTATAGTTCCTCCACCATCTGGATTCCACCATGAACGCCCAGAAAAGTTCATGTGCTCCAACTTCAAGAGATGGCAACAGAAGATGTTGTTTTATCTGACTGTTTTGGGAATGACTCATTTTCTAACAGAAGATCCTCCACAAGTTGGAGATGAAGTGGGCCCTCAGCCTAATGAAACGGATGAAGGGGGCCAAGATATCCACGTCGTTAATGGCATGAAGATGGTTCTTGATGCATGGAGTCATAGTGACTTCATGTGTAAGAACTATATTTTGAACTGTCTGTCAGACCCACTCTACATGGTGTATTGCACCGTAGGCACCGCCAAAGAGTTATAGGAAAAACTGTAGAAGAAGTACAACACACAAGATACTGGTACGAAGAAATTCATCGTTGGGAAATTCTTGAAATTTCAAATGGTGGATAGCAAAAATGTGATGTCCCAAGTCCAGTAATTCCAAATGATTCTACATCACCTGGATTTGGAAGGTATGAAACCAAATGAGCAATTTTTTATTGCATCACTAATTGAGAAGTTACCTCCCTCGTGGAATGAGTTTATGAGTTACTTAAAACTCAAGACAAAGGAAATGACCTTTGAGGAACTTATTATCAAACTCCAGATTCATGAATATAATAAGAAGGCATTGCCTGGGGGAAAACAACCCGCTGAGGCAAAGGCAAATCTGGCTGAGGCCAAAGGGAACCCAAGCAAGAAGCGCAAGTTCCAGAAAGACGACAAGACCCAAGTGGCGGAGAAGTTCAAGGGGAACTGTCACCACTGTGGAAAACCTGGTCACATGATCAAGGACTGTCGCAAGCTCAAGACTGAGCAACAAGAGAAGGCCAAGGCCAAAGGCAAGGCACATGCTAACGTCGTCAAAGACACGCTTCTTGACAACATGATTGAGGAGTTCTCGACGGTGGTGCTTGAAGCAAACCTTGTTGAGAACCCCATGCAATGGTGGATGGACACAGGTGCTACCAGACACATATGTTCCAATAGAGATGCCTTCTCCACATATACACCAGTTATAGACAAGAAGATGTTCATGGGTAACAACGCTTCCTCCGACGTGCTGGGGGTAGGAAAGGTAGTCCTGAAGATGACTTCTGGAAATGAGCTCACTCTGAAGGAGGTGATGTATGTCCTTGAGATTAGGAGGAATTTAATTTCAGGACATTTATTTAATGCTGGTTTTAGGCTAGTATTTGAGTCTAATAAATTTGTAATCACCAAGAATGGAACTTTTGTGGAAAGAGGCTTCGTCTGTGAAGGCCTCTTCAAAGTTAACGCCATGTCTGTAATGCGTCCAAGCAATAAAATTGAAGCTTCTTCTTACTTGCTTGAGTCTTCTAATTTATGGCATCATAGATTAGGACATGTTAACTACAAGTCCATCCAAAGGTTGGTGAACTTGGAGTTGTTACCGTCTATCGACGCAAACCCTCAACATAAGTGTGAGGTGTGCGTAGAGGCAAAACTCACAAAGCTTCATTTTCGATCCGTCGAAAGGAATACCGCTCATCTAGAACTTATTCACACAAATATAAATGATTTGAAGTTTGCACAAACTAAGGGGGGAACAATTACTTTGTGACATTCATTGATGATAGCACAAGGTATTGTTACCTTTACTAGTTGAAAAGTAAAGATGAAACCTTTGAAGCGTTCCGATAGTACAAAGTAGAAGTTGAAAACCAACTAAGCATGCAGATTAAATCCATTCGTAGCGATAGAAGGGGAGAATACATAGCGCCATTTGAGGAATATTATGCCGAATCGGGCATTGTTCATTAAACGACGGCTCCATACTCACCTCAATCGAACGGTGTTACTGAACGCAAGAACCGCACGTTGAAGGAAATGATGAATGTCTTGCTCATCAATTTCGATCTTCCCCAAAACATGTGGGGAGAAGCCGTCATTACCGCTAATACAATTCTTAATAGAGTCCCACATAAGGGTAAGGACAAAACTAAACCCGCCTATAAATATTTAAATGTGTGGGGTTGTTTGGCAAAGGTCGAAGTGCCCAAGCCAAAGCAGGTCAAGATTGGGCCTAAGATATTTTCATCGGATATGCAAATAATAGTAGTGCTTATCGCTTCTTAGTGCATAAGTCAGATATTCCAGATATCCACGGAGGTACAATCATGAAATTAAGGAATGCTCAATTCTTTGAGAATACTTTTCCTAGAAAGGAAAAAGACATAACCTCTCGCAAACGAAGTTATGAACAAAGCTCTCAGGAACTAGGAGTCGTTGATTGCCCGAATCTAGATGGTTCAGATCTAGTGGACTTCGAAGTGGCTGAATATCCGGAATCTAGTGTTCCAGATTCTCAGAACATAGAGACTCCATATATGGAATTGAGGTGAAGTAAAAAGGGCCAGGAATGATAAATCCTTCGATCCTGACTTTGTAGCTTATATGGTTGATGACGAACCAATGACAATTGCTGAATCATTGTCAACTCTAGAGGCACCGCTCTGGAAAGAAGCTATTGAGAGTGAAATAGACTCCATCATGCATAACTATACTTGGGAGTTGGTTGATCTTCATCCGGAAAATAAATCATTGGGTTGTAAATGGATACTCAAACGGAAGTATAAAGCAGATGGGTCTATAGATAAGTACAAGGCCAGGTTGGTAATCAAGGGCTATCGGTAGAAGGAAGGCCTTGACTATTTTGACACGTACTCCCCGGTGTCTAGGATGACGTCCATACGAGTATTCATTGACCTTGAGATACGTCAAATGGATGTCAAGACAACCTTCATAAATGGTGATTTGGAAGAAGAAATTTATATGGAACAACCCGAGTGGTATGCGGTTCCAGGGCAAGAGAAGAAAGTCTGTCGACTTGTCAAATCTCTGTACGGGCTGAAACAGGCCCCGGAGCAATGGTATGAAAAATTTGATTGTACTATACTATCGAAGGGCTTCTCCATTAATGAGTGTGACAAATGTGTCTACACGAAAGGTAACTCTTACTCGTTCGTCATGATATGCATGTACGTAGATGACATGTTGATCATATGGAGCAGTCCTAGTTTGATCCTAGAGACTAAGAACATGTTGAAACAATGCCTCTACATGAAGGATATGAGTATCACAGATGTCATATTAGGGATAAAAATCTCTAAGACGTCTGACGGACTAGTCTTATCTCAGTTTCACTACATCGAGGATGTGATTAGAAAGTTCGAGATGTTTGACAGTTTGCCTATGAAGTCACCACTGGATAGAAATCAAAAGCTTGATAAAAATCGTGGTGCACCCGTATGCCAGGAGCAATATGCACAGGTGATTGGGAGTTTGATGTATATAACAAACTGCACCCGACCTGATATTGCTTATGCAATCAACAAGTTGGCTAGGTTTACCCGTAATCCGAGTAATTATCATTGGAAAGCGTTGAATCGGGTACTACGATACCTGAAATACACGCTAACTTACGGGTTGCATTATTCGAGATATCCAGCTGTATTAGAGGGGTACATTGATGCAAATTGGATATCTGATATAGAGAACACCAAGTCCACCAGTGGGTATATATTTACAATTGGTGGTGGGACTGTGTCTTGGAAATCCTCTAAGCAAACTTGCAACGCCCGATCCACGATGGAATCGGAGTTTATCGCTTTA
This sequence comes from Anisodus tanguticus, assembly GCA_034509755.1. Lineage (NCBI taxonomy): Eukaryota > Viridiplantae > Streptophyta > Magnoliopsida > Solanales > Solanaceae > Anisodus > Anisodus tanguticus. The sequence goes on from CM067544.1 coordinate 15,342,785, forward strand.
GACAAAGCAGGAGAAGAAGCTGAGTGGCTTCACGACTTCTTAGAGGATGTCCCTTGTTGGGACAAACTCGTACCTTCTGTAATGATCCACTGCGACAATCAGTCAGCTCTAGAAAGGGCACAGAGTTCTATGTACAATGGTAAGTCTCATCATATTCGACGAAGACATAAGACCGTTAGGCAGCTGATCACCACGGGTATAATATCCATTGATTACATAAAATCAAAGGATAACATAGTAGACCCACTGACAAAGGGCTTACCAAAGATCAGATATTCTGCTTGTCTAGGAGAATGGGCTTAAAACCCAAGCTTTAAGGACCAATACGGTGGTAGCCCAACCTTACTGACTGGAGATCCCAGGAATTTAGTTCAATGGGAAAACTAAGTTGTAAAGGTTCAGTTGAGCGCTTCGGTGGAAACAAGAGCACTTCGGGTTATGATCCCTGTAAGGAACATAAACCCAAAGTCGTTCCCGCGATAGACGTTAAGTGCTATCTGCAATGTGGGTAAAGGTTATTCATTCCCGCGATAGACGTTAAGTACTATCTGCAGTGTGGGTAAAGGTTAAGTTTCCAAAACCTTTAATGATCATCAACTATTGAGGTTAGGTTTGGGGAAACTTTTAATGGTTCCTAACACTTGTAAAGTGGGGTATAACAGGATACCTTGTAGGAGATCACCTATTTAAGTGCGAGGACATGCTGCCTCAAATGAACGCACTTAAGAATTCAAGAAGTGTCCACGGCCACAACGGACAAAACATTACGAAGAACAGAGTAAGGGAAGTTGTTATGTTGGTACCGTTGACTTGGCTTACACTAAACACTGACGGTTCAAGACATCACGTTCACCGCGCAGTAAGTAAGTTCGATGTTATTAAACTATGGAAGGTTCAAAGCGGAAACTATCTATCCAGATGCAACATCGGTTCGCTGAAAGATTGCTGAAAATAGGCACCTTGTGAGTGTGCCAAAATCTCATTCAAGAGGGGGATTGTTGGAAATTTACAAATGTGAAATTAAGTTTATCCCATTATTTATGACTCGAACAATTGGGGCCCCGCACGTCGAAAACGTCGTTTCCACACACGTGTATACGTAGTGTCAAATATTGTAAATTTCATTAGTGAATGAGATATTTGTATATACGTAATACGTTTGAGACATAGAATGATGGACGATTATTGGCCAAATGACAAGTATTCCATGTTGGTAAACGAAGGAAGAAGTGTAAGATGAAACGAGTCGAAAATCATCGCGGAGCCTTGAAGGGTCGCGATACAACACCGTCGGAGCCGCGACGCTGGAGCGCCCCCATGGCAGCGCCGCGACGCTAAATGGTGGTTTGGGTTACTGGAGCCGAGGCGCCGCGACGCTAATTCGCAGAGCCGCGATGCTTCGGAGGCAGAATGCTGCGACGGGAAGATGAAAAGTTCTGACTTTTGGGTTGGTTTTGGAGCATTGAATCTCCATTATTTGGCACATGAATTCAGCCATTATTTGGCTGAACGTAACCCCTCAATAAGTCTAATTACATGGTTATTGAATGCCATTAGTTGGCTAGTTGAGGGGTCATTTACTTATACTATAAATTGAGGCCTTTGGCTCAATTGTTCAACACTTAGAAATTTTCTAAAATCTTCTTCTACCTTTCTAGCAAGTTTTCTATATTCAAAGTTCTTCAAGAGTAACACTTGAGTTTCCTTTGCTCATTTGTTAGTTGTTGTTGTATCTTGAGAGACTATTGCCCACGAACGTAAAAATATATATACGAGACAATCTTGTCTTAAAGATAGAGTGTCATCTCTCGACTGAGCAAATCACAAGGAGTTTGTATCGTTCTTGATTTCAGTTTGTTGTAATATTTAGTTTATCATTCATAGCAATTTGTAATATTTACTTACTTCTCGTTTTCCGCTATTATTGTAACACCACAGACATATCATCACTCAAACAAAACAGACTTGTAGCTAACATCATGCACTTAGATGAGAAAATCTGACAAAACTTTCGACATGCATGCATGAACAAGAATCTACCCACGAGAACAGAATAAACTAACGATACCCAGCAGAATAATATGAAACTAACAAACATAATTTTCTAGGTGTCAGAAAAAACTCACCAAAACAAAGAGCTCATACTTTGAAAGAGGGAACACCATATAAAAGTAAAAAGTTAGAAAAAATTTGCTAATTCCACCGCAATACCATATGAGTCTATGCAGAGGCTTCAGATCAATGATTTTTTTTTTTTAATTGTAGTCCTTGTCGGCGAACTTAAAAATCAGTATAAAAAAATCTTTCACAATGCAAATTCTTTTTAAAAGCCCAAATATTCGAAGAGATGGGATAGAGAGTTCAAGTAGTGCAGTTACCTCTCGATTCCGCTGGATAATGAGCAAATCAATTGAAGAGAGGATTAGCCACATTTACGGAACACGAAGAAGAGTGGTGATTGTAAATGATATACAAGTTGAAATTACGAAACTACCCGTTATCGTATCAAGGATGAAAAATGAAAAATGAAAAATGAAAAATGAAAAATTAAGTAAACATACTTAAAAAATAGATAAATTAGTACATCTTCCGTTTCACTTAGCCATTAACACAAAAATATTAGTTAATTTGATTAAAATGATTATAATTAAATATATATTAAAATTTGATTAAAATGATCATAATTAGATATATATTAAAATTTGATCACGTAACACTTAATAAAGATAAATTTATAAAAATAAAATTATTATTTTTTTAATCTGGTAAGTGAATAAAAAATAAAGACTAAGTGGAAATGTTTTTGATCAGGAGGAGTAACAAAAAGGGAATAATCCATAACCTTTTATAATTTGTATTTAATTTTATATTTTCTTACTATTTTTTTTTATTCTTAGACAAAATATTAAAAACTAACACATAAACCTTTTTTTTTTTAATAAGAGTAATTTTATTTATCAAATTGTAAATAAGTCATTTCCTAGAAAAACCGAAAACGGAGAGCAATCAATCGAGAGAGAATTGGTTGTCGAATTGTCACTACCTAATCCCACCACTTCCCGGCGGCGGATCTCCTTAACGACTCGCTTTACTCACAGATCTAATATTCAGTAATGGCTGCGCAGAATCAAAATATGGATCAATTCGAGGCTTATTTTCGCAGAGCAGATTTGGATCAGGATGGTCGGATCAGTGGCTCTGAGGCTGTTACCTTTTTCCAAGCCTCCAATTTGCCGAAACCTGTCCTTGCTCAGGTACTAAGTTATTATAATTCGGCTATTTCTATTCATAGTGATGTGGTGTGAGTCTATTACTATATTTGAATTGTTGCAAGTCCAGTTGCTAATATTATTTGGTAATCCGTGTTTGCTTCAACATTTAGTAGGCATTTGGCCATAGATTCTACAATTCTTTCACTTTATTTGGAATTTATGGAGTTGGAGTTGTGTTTGTTTATACTTTTTGCAAAAGAATATTTGGAATAATGTTCGAATGTAATTAAATACAACTTCAAAAGTGAAAAGTGGAGTTGGAAAACAAACAAATTTGAAATACAACTTCAAGTTGGATGAATAAAGTGAAAAATTATTTTGAAAAAAAGTGAATAATTATATGGCCAAACGGGTCCTTAGTGTGAGCCTATTTGCTCCTACCTTGCCAAGCAGGTTTACCTGCTACCTCTGTTTGTGGGCTATAGCAAGCTGCCCAGTGAATTAGTGGAGATGTAAGCTAGCTACTTTAGAGCACCATTGCTTACTTAAAGAAAAAAGACTGCTAATCCAAATCTGTTTTTTTTTTTTTCTTCTAAATGGAAGTTAATCTAAATCTGCTTTAGTTTTTAGAATTATATGTCAAATATTGGCCGTGTTAGAAATTTAAGTATCTAATTATATGGATAAGAAGGAAGATTCGGAGTGTTCCGTTACAGTCGAGATCAACTTGAGGCTGTTTTTCTACTGCCTTTTCAATTTAGAAGTGAAGGATTCAACCTCTATTAGCTTCAATTCACCTATATGTTTCTGCACACCATTTTTTCCTCCCCAACACAGTAGTTATAGTAACTGCACACTTAGTAGAAACCTTCATTCATGGCGATGTTCATTATCAAAGCGCAACCTTTTTACTCACGTGATGAGACATGTTTTTCGCGTGTATAGTCTGCCTACAAATGGATGTTGGTTTGCCTCACTTCTCATTGCAATGCCATGAATTTCTACCTCTTCTTTATCACTTGATTTACTGCTTATGATGGACTATACCTGTCCTTACTGTGCTCACTGCTGTGGGGTGGGCTCGAAGCATTTTATTGTCAAATACCTTGAAGTGTTCCAGTCATTTGAGCTTGCAAACTTGTTGCTATAAAGCAGAAATAGGGTGTTTGGGGTGGAAAGACATGGTTTAATTCAGAAAAAAAGAGGAGACATTTACAATTGTTGCGTTAGATGAATATTTTGGAGCTCTACGTAAACAATCTGAAAATTGGTAGCAAATATGAGATACATGAAAAGTTTGGTCAAAGAGTATCAATGAAATGGCTATGCAGATTATAATTTTTGAAACCCTCCCATTTATGTCTAGTAATACGACAAAATGAAAATGGTCTGGTAACTTAGAATAGAAGATAGTAAATGTAGAGTTGAAATTTGGAACTACGACTACTACTAAGATGTGTTAGAGCCACTTGAGAATGTAAAAAAAGTTCCAGATAGCTTTGTGGTTCAGACTGTTAGAGTGGTAGGTTCAGACTTTATTTTTGTTGTGATAAAGTAGTGCAACAACAATTATGATACTTGCCAGAAGACAGGTCTGAAAACAGATTTCAAGATAATCTAGATGTGGAAGAAGTTGTAGTTCGTAAATAGTCCATCTGCAACTCCTGTCTAACGTCTGGATATATCAATTTCCTCGTGTCTTCTCATTATAGTTCATGTGCTATTTTGTTTTTATGCAGATATGGACATATGTTGATCAAAGTCGTACCGGCTTCCTTAGCCGCCAAGAATTTTTCAACTATCTTAAGCTTGTTACAGTGGCGCAGAAACGAGAGTTGACCCCAGAAATAGTGAAAGCTGCACTATTTACGCCAGCTTCAGCTAAAATTCCTGCCCCCCAGATAAACCTTGCAGCCATACCAGGTCCTCGTCCAGCGAATAAAATTGGTTCTGCAGTACCTGGTGCTGCAGTGCCTCCAGTTAGTGGTGCTGCTCCAACAGCAGCACCAAGTTTTGGCATTAGGGGTCAACAGGTCTTACCAGTTCAGCAAAACCAGTACATGAGCCCCCATCGACCACCTGTTCCAAGCACCAGTTTCCCGTCTCAACCAGGTGTTTCTGGTCAAGGAATGCCAGGTGCAGGTACCATGGCAGCTTTTAGTCCTGCCAACTCCTCTGATTGGCTTGCTGGTAATGGTGGCTCCCAAGCAGCTGTTACTTCCCAAGCTCCTAATATAGGTATCAGTTCTAGAAGTCAGGATGGATTTGATCATGCTTCTCCACAGCAGATCCAACAAAAGACCACTTATTCGGCACCACCAGGATCTAAATTAAATGATGCAACTCTGCGTGGTAACCAGCCAGATGCTAAGGATCCTAAAGCCATTCCAGTCTCAGGAAATGGATTTGCATCTGACACGCTTTTTGGAGATGCTTTTTCAGTTGCATCAGTTCAACCAAAACAAAACTCGGCACCTAGTATATCTTCTGCTAGCAGCTTACCAGTCTCACCAGCCATGGTCCCTGCATCTGCAGGGCTCCAACATCCAGTAAAGGCGAGCTCAGTTGATTCACAAATTGCACGTCCGCAGCAACCAGTAAACCAGCATCAGCAAGCTCAGTTGACCGGGAGACCAAACCAACCGGTCTTAGTGCCAAGTGCTGCTACAAATCCTAATGCGGCTGGAAATTCTCGTTCTAGCCAGTCTCAGCTTCCTTGGCCAAGAATGACTCGGTCTGATTATCAGAAGTACAGCAAAGTATTTGTGGCTGTGGACACAGACAGGGATGGAAAAATTAATGGCCAGGAGGCAAGGAATCTGTTTCTAAGTTGGAAGCTGCCTCGAGGTGTGATTTGCTTACTGCCTTGATCTATTTATGAAATACCATGTTCCTTCCGGTTGTTTCATTCTGAGACAGATATATTTGGTAATTTCAAATATGTATTACTGGTTTTGTTATGATCAACCGAATGTGTTATGTATCCTTTAGTTATTACTAAGTGATTTGGGACATCGGATAATTGCCGCTGTTCTTGCACTTAAGAAGCCTTAGATTTTGATAATCGGGACTCTAGGACATGGAATGATCTCTGCGGTAGCTTGTAATTTTAGGAAGTTGCTTACGAGTTTGTTTGATTCTTCATTGGGAAGGGCAAGCACTTAAAGCCCCTTAATCTTATTGAACTTGTTTATGCCCTTCAACTTTGACGACTGTGTTGTTCCACCAATCTTTTTTGAGAAATGGTAAGTTTTATAAAATGAGCAGCGCTAGAGAAGTGCTGAAATATGTACAAGTAAACAAAAACCAAAAGAAAATCCCATATTTTTTATAAAGGTAACATCTTGTATATATAGCAAAAGCAGCACCTGGAAAGTGCTGAAAAGGGTAATTACAAGCTCATAAAAAGAGCCATGAGGAGACTGTCAAAAGCTAGTCTAAAACTAGTCGGCTGTATCCTTAAATTTGCCTATTACAATTTTTTTCCTGTATACATCTACAGTTTTTCATAAAGTTGGTTTACTTCTTACAAACTCTAATTCTTTATTTTGAAGAACTTAAACTAGATAAGTTATCTAGTTAATCATGATGTCTCCCTGTGAAATTGGGTCTTTGAAATACTTATGATGGATACACCACCACCAACATACCAGTGTAGTCTCACAACGTGGGTCTGGGGGAGTAGAGTGTACACAGACCTTAGCTCTACCTTGGTAGGTAGAACGACTGTTTCCGAGAGACCCTCAGCTCAGGACAAGCACAACAGGAAAAAAAAAGTCAGACCCGGTCAAAAATTTAAAGCAGTAAGAAAATATTGCTAGCAAACGCGAATACGTCGTGATAGCGCATCCTGAAAAGAAGCATTAACTACGCAGATAAATGAGATAAATCAAGTACATTCAAGAACACGTAGCAGAAGAAATAAAACTATAGAAGACTATAGAGCGATACCACGCCTATTCGTATGATATGCTAAGCATGCCTACATTAATAACACTACACCTACCAGTTTGTAAGCGTAAGTAGGACTACGATCGACTACTTACTGCCCTTCTACCCTAATCTGTGACCTCCACAACCCCCTATCTAAAGTGATGTCCTCAGTACGTCTCGCCTGCTCCATATCTCGTCTAATCACCTCGCCCCAATATTTTTTTGGCCTACCTCTACCCCTCTTGAACCTGTCCATAGCTAACCTCTCACACCTCCGCACTGGGTCATTTGTGTCTCTCCTCCGCACATGTCCAAACTATCTCAACCTCGCTTCCAGCATCTTATCCTCCACCGAGGCCACTCTCACTCTGCCTTGGATATCTTCATTTCTAATCCTATCCTTCCTTGTATGCCCACACATTCATCTCAACATCCTCATCTCCGCCACTCTCATCCTTTGAGTGTGCGACGCCTTGACTGACCAACACTCCGCTTCATACAACATAGTCGGTCTAACCACCACCCTATAAAACTTGCCTATTAGCTTTGGTGACACCTTTTTGTCGCACAAGACTCCAGATGCAAGACTCCAGATGCAAGACTCCATTTCATCTGCCCTGCCCCAATAAGATGTGTGACATCGTCATCAATCTCTCCATTCCCTTGGATAATAGATCTGAGGTACTTGAAGCTTACTTGCTTCGGAATGACCTGGGTCCCAAGCCTCACTTCCACGCTTGTTTCACGGTCGCTCTCGTTGCTGAACTTGCACTCCAAGTATTCTGTCTTGGTCCTACTCAGCCCGAACCCTTTAAAACTCCAGGGTATGTCTCCAAACCTCCAGCTTAGCGTTCACCCCGCTGCGAGTCTTATCAATCAGGACTATGTCATCTGCGAATAACATACACCATATCACTTCCCATTGGATTTGTCACGTCAGTCCATCCATCACCAAGAAAAATAAGAATGGGCTAACAGCTAACCATGGTGCAGTCCCATCGTCACAGGAAAGTGCTCCGAGTCTCCTCCCACTGTCCGTACCCTAGTCTTGGCTCCATCATATATATCCTTGATCGCCCTAGTGTACGCCACATGTACACCTTTAGCCTCCAAACATCTCCAGAGAACCTCTCTAAGGACTTTATCGTATGCCTTCTCGAGGTTGATGAAAATGATATGTAAGTCTCTCTTACTCTCCCTATACAGCTCCACCAACCTCCTAATAAGATGGATGACTTCTGTAGTCGAACGCCCAAGCATGAATCCAAACTGGTTCTCAGAAATAGACACGCCTCTTCTCAACCTCATCTCCACGACCCTTTCTCAAACTTTCAAAGTGTGGCTCAACAACTTGATACCCCTATAGTTGTTGTAACTTTGGATATCACCTTTGTTTTTGTACAAATGAACCATTGTACTCCACCTCCATTCTTCGGGCATTCTCGTCGTCTCAAATATGACGTTCAACAGCTCAGTCAGCCACTTCAAGCATGCCCTGCCTGTGCTCTTCCAAAATTCAACTGGGATCTCATCCGGCCCGGTCGCTCATCCCCACCGCTTCCTGCAAACAACGCCCTTGACCTCCTCAATCTTAATGCTTCTACAATACCTGAAATCCCGGTACCTACCCGATTGCTCCAGCTCTCCCAACACAATGTCTCTATCTCCTTCTTCGTTCAAGAGTTTATGGAAGTAAGACTGTCACCTCTGCCTAATATGCGCGTCCTCCACCAGTACTTTGCCGTTCTCGTCCTTGATGCACCTCACGTGATCAAAGTCGCGGGCCCTCCTCTCCCTCGCCTTGACAAGCCTGTACAACTTCTTCTCCCCGCCTTTTTCCTCTAATTCAAAGTATAGGCGTTCGAAAGTCGCCGCCGCCATGACCGCTAGCTTTGCCTCCTTCCTCGCCATCGTATATAGTTCTTTATTCGTCCACTTCTCCACCTCATCTTTGCTTTTTACCAGTTTTGCATACGCCACTTTCTTCGCATCCACCTTCTCTTGAACTTCACCACTCCACCACCAGTCACCTCGATGCCCACCACGGCTACCCGACGAGACCCCTAACACTTATCTAGCCACCTCCCGAATGCAACTGGCCGTTTTATCCAACATAATGGTCGCGTCCCCGCTACTCCCCCAAGCCTCCTTGGCCGTCAACGTCTCCCCCATCTCCTTTGCACTAGCCATGGTCAAACTCCCCCATTTGATTCTCAACCTGTCATCCACAACCCTTCTCTTCTTCTCCATCTTAATCTCCAAATCCATCACCAAAAGCTTATGTTGGGTTGTAAGACACTCTTTTGGAATAACCTTGCAGTCTTTACAAAGACCGTTGTCAACCTTCTTAAGAAGCAAAAAGTCTATCTGACTCTTAGCGACCGAACTACGGAAAGTCACCAAGTGCTCCTCCTTCTTCATGAACTTCGAATTGGCTATCACCAACCCAAAAGCTCTAGTGAACTCCAAAAGTGAGACGCCTCCCTCGTTCCTATCCCCGATGCCATAGCCTTCGTGCACGTCGTCGTAGCCCCCTAGAAGTGACCCGACATGTCCATTGAAATTCCCTCCCACAACTAACTTCTCGGTGGGTGGTACACCTGCCACCACCTCGTCCAACTCCTCCCAAAAGCGCCTCTTCTCCTCCTCGGCCAAGTCCGTCTGCGGCGCGTAAGCACTAATAATGTTCATAGTGGACCCACCAACTACCAACTTAATCGCCATCATTCTTGACCCTCCTAACCTCAACCACCTGGTCCCTTAGCTCGCTGTCTACCGAAATGCCTACCCCATTCCTATACCCCGACCTACCAGAGAACCATAACTTATACCCGTCCACCTCCTTAGCCTTAGATCCTACCCATTTTGTCTCCTGGACACATGCTATATTAATCCTCCTCTTCTTAAGAATCTTGACTAGCTCTATGGACTTCCCCGTTAAAGTCCCAATGTTCCAAGACCCTATGCTTAGCACCTCCCCTACCCCGCTTACCCCCCTAGCCCTCGCCCCCATCCCCAACCGAGAACATGACCCTAGTCTACCATCATTCACCAAATCCACTAGAGCAAAAAAATACTAGTCAGAGGTTAACATTAACACACACGGGAACCAACACTAAAGCACAAAGTCAGGCTACTACAAACCAGAATGATAAAGCAAAGGACAAGAAGAATAAAGGCAAGAATGTAAAGTCAAGATTCAATAAAACACAACACGCAATAATTTAACTACAAAGATAAGGACAAATATTGAGTGCGTGCAACGGGAGGTACCAAAACTCCAGAAATAAGAAGAAATGTTTATGGTTCCCCAATTCAAAGAATCAAAAGCAGTAAACAAGTAGAAACAATACTCAATAACAATAAACAAGTACAGACACTCTTCAATACACAATAAGCAAAGGACACTATTCGATGAACAATAAACAAATAAGAATACTACTGAAACACTAATCAATGCTCAATAAACAAATAAGCACACAACTCAGAACAATAAAAGTAGGCAATACACTACAACGTGGTTAATTGAAACAATAATCAATAATTAACAAACAATAAACAAATGAAGGAAAAAAAGTGAATATGGCCCCCCCGGAGGTACCAACTCCAGGTGAATATAACCTGTTCGCCGCCGGATGGCACTGTTCATTGCCGGAAAATCACTACTGGGTTACTGTTGCCTGCCGGAAACGCTCTGCTCACCTCCAAAACCTATCGGAAAAGCCAAGTTCCTGTCCAGATCTGACCGGAAACCCACTGGGGATGGGTTTCCGGTTGAGGGGGAAGGAAGCTAGGGGGGAAGAGAAGGGGGGGGGGGTAACTGGCCGGAAGTCGTTCCAACCAGTAGGACAAAAAGGGGAAGGAGTACCTAATCGCCGTTCACCCTGGTCGCCGGTCACCAGCCGGACCGTCGAAGAAGGTGGGGGTGGGGTGGGGGGGAGTTGTTATTACCGTTGTGGAGAGAGGGGAGAAAGAGGAGAGAGAGAAGGTCTAACTCCTGATACAAAATAATGGAGCTTGATTAGTTAGCTAACTTCTTGCCTGCCCAAATATTCTCTTGCTTGGTGAGGACTTTGCATCGTAGATTCTTTAGGATTCCAGAGCCTATAGTTTTGTTAAAACATCTAGTAGCTTTGCTTAAAATTTGGAATGTGTGGGGACTCTTTACTTAACAGTTCTGGTATAGCGCATTGTTTTATTCCGTCGGGGTTATGCACTTCATACTTTTATCAGGCTACAGTTTTCTTACAGGTCCTTTAAGACATTGTTGTGCTGTCTATTATGACCTGTGGCACATCTTTCTTGCTCATGAGAATCCATGCTGAATTTTCTTTCTATCGCCAAGCTGTTGGTCTTTTGGTCCTTCGAAACAATAATATGGCATGCTTTTCGTTTGTCAGAGGTGCTGAAACAGGTGTGGGATTTATCTGATCAAGACAATGACAGCATGCTGTCTTTAAGGGAATTCTGCATTGCTCTCTACCTGATGGAGCGGCACAGGGAAGGTCGCCCTCTTCCTTCGGTCCTTCCGACCAATCTTATTTTTGACGAGTCATCATTGCCTGCTTCTGGTCAGCCTATCTCATCACATGGTGCTGTTGCTTGGAGACACGCACCAGGTAAATTTATTTCCTCCTGTTTATAATATTCATTATACATGGCTCGTGACCAGTGAATGTGCATATGCATATTAGCAAATAGGCAGCCGATTCTGTGTTGTGTTGTATAATTTCCCTCATGTGGTGGGTTTCCCCCCCAATTGTTAATAAACTTACTTACCTTATCGGAAAAAAATTTCTCTCATGCGGTATAAACAGGCATCTAAAGGCGTTTATAAAGGTCTTGATTCACCCCATCCATAGCCTTAGATTTTGGACCCGATATTTAGATTCTTTCACATTCACATGATATTAGAGTCAAACCTTTGGTAAACCTGTTTTCATACTCATAAGTCAGCATTCAAGTCATAGTGTGAAGCCCAAAAATCAAGTTACAGATGTGGAGGGTATTGAGTTGTATAATATTCCCTCCGTTCCCGTTTATGTTACACACTTCCTTTTTAGTCCGTTCCGAAAAAGAATGACACGCTTCTTAATTTGGAAACAATTAACTTTACACTTTCCGTTTTACCCTTAATGAGAAGCTTTTATAACCACACAAATGTTCGCTTGTTCAAGGCAACAAGTTTCATAAGTTTTAGAGCCGCACAAATGCTATGACGTGTTTTCGATCACAAGTTTCAAAAGTCATTCTTTTTTTTCTTAAACTCCGTGCCGAATCAAACTAGGTCACATAAATTGGAACAAAGGGACTATCCCATGTTTATATATAAGGGTATCTGAAGTGGTCTATAAAGGTCTTGTGCCGATCAGCCATAACTTTAAGGTTTTTGAGTTCGATGCTAAGATTCTTTCACTCTATGCAATATAAGCATTTCATCTGATGATAACTTTGTATATGGGTTATGGAATGTGCCCAATTTACAATTTACTAAAACTTGAATCACAGAATATGAGTAGGTGTATTTTGGTCAGTAATAGTATTATTTGGATGTTGAGAAATTATTTTTGAGCCTAAAATTTCCTCGAGAGCATGCCTCAAAATATCTCCATGTATTGGTAGTTATATTGGATGAGAGGAGAGATGAAAAGTTGTCTGTTCTTTTTCTTCCACATATTTGGGAGTTCATTGTATGGTCAGTTACATGCAGTTGTCATAGTTGTAGCTTTCAGAAATATATTAGCTATCGCACCCAAGGGTGTGACCTAGTAGTCAATGAAGTGGGCTGAGAACCATGAGGTCGTAGGTTCAAATTCTGCCAGAGGCAAAACCACTAGGTGATTTTTCTTATTTGTCCATGTTTTAGTGGACAGAGTTACCTGGTACTTTTACTGGTGGGAGGCAGTACGTACCCCGTGGAAATAGTCGAGGTGTGTGCAAGCTGGCCGGACACAACGGTTATAAAAAAAAAAGTAATATATTAGCTATCAATGTGTACGCATATGGAAGTTATGGTCCTATGATCAGAATGTGGGTTGCCTTTCTTTTTGTATAGAACTACATGATTAGATCGGCTAGTTGAAGTAATGTTTAATTTTATATTCGTATTGAGCACCATTTTAACAATATGTTAATTTTAGTTCCAACATCTCTTTCTTGAGTCCCTTATAAAGAAAACTTCTCTTTCTGAAGTCTTAAATGGACAATTTCATCCCAAATGATGTAGTTATGTTTTTTGGTTGATAATCATTATGGATCAAAACATATAAAAACATCCATAATGATTTTTAACAAAAATGTGTCTGGGCATACTCCTTTTTAAACTTCCTCTATCCCATAAAGTTAGACCTTGTTTCCTTTTTGGTCTTTTTCCAAAAAGTCTATCCGTTTCTCAAAGATAACTTTTTTCCCTCCAGGAATTCAAACAAATTTTTATGGAACTTTAGATATGGCTGCAACATAGCTTTTGTGCTGAAAGATTAATTATATATTGTTACCTTTCTCAAGAAGAATTCAAACAAATATGAAGTGCTTTTACTTCTATTGCATGAAACCTCCCGTGGCATCTTTTCAGCTAACTATGCCACTGTTTTACACTCCAGATTATTTTTCTAGATTCAGCAACTCTATTCAAAGATTTTACTTACGGAAAAGGGCCTAAAATGCCCTTGAACTATTAGAATTGGTAAAAAAATGCCCTCCACCCCCTTTAAAAAAATCCATCCATGACCCGTATTTTGACCCGGCCCGTGTGAGAAAATCTCTACCACCACCATGTCATCTTCTAACTTGAAGCTTCAAGCTTCATTAATGACTTCCATAGAGTTTTCTGCTTCTTTCTTCAGGTTCTAAGCCCTAATTCGATAGTTATTCATGCTACCAACTTTAAAAATAGCATCACCCAATTAATTTAAACACCCAAATTTACAGATTTAGAAATTAAAACAAGCTTCGAAAAGCTCCTTCAATGGCGGCTTTAGTTCACTTCCTTAATGGATTTTTTTCCAAGTATACTCAATCACACTTGAGCTTAAGAACCAAATTCCAACATACCAAGTTCAAATCGCCAAGAAATCTCGAATTAAAATTTTAAATTGAGGTCAATGTTCATAAATGAATGTCCAAGTTTTATGGCGGTTTCATGAGATTAAACAAGTAATTTTTTCAACATAAATATGCTCAATAAAAACATAGGATCAGATTTTTTCCATTTAAACACTTAATGCGAGTTAATTTTTCCTTATTTTGATTTGTAATGAAATGGGTTAAGAGGGTTTTTCAATTTGGTTCGTTAGGGATTTATTTGGGGCGGGTCAGAGTTTAGTTGGTGGATCGGGTTAAATGGGTTGAGAATTAATTAGTTTTAGTTAATTATATGGCTATCCAATGAGACGCTGCCACGTAAAAAATGAAATGGGTCCATTAAAAATAAGGGCAAAGTAGACCCAATAGGTTAACGGTAGGGGTAGTTTTGGGCTCAAAGGTGGATGGAGGGCATTTTTGTACCAATTCTAATAGTTCAAGGGTATTTTAGGCCCTTTTCCGTTTTACTTATTAGCTCCTTGTAGGTCAAAATGAAAGTCAGGAGAATTATCAAGAATATTGTGTTTAGTATTTCCTGATTATGCCATATCAAAAGATATTCTTAATAATTAGTACTTATATGTTATTCTTGAAAGTTGAGAGAACCAGTAAAAATATCATTTAGGATATTTTAAAACGATTATTTCATAACAATTAGAATCTCCACTTTTTATATTTGATGTAGTTTGTTACCATTATCAAAAAAAAATAAAATTATGTAGTTCAAGAAGAGTGTTATTTCTCTTGTTCTTCTCTATTGTTGCATAATTAATTGGGACTAAATGTGTATATTTCACTGAACAGTTCCAGAACTTTTCATTTCTGTTATATTTCACTCTTTTCTACTGATTGATGTGCAAAATGTCTGTGTATGTGCGTGTACATATACTGTAGTTGCTGTTTCTGTACTGTACCACATTAACAGAACAAACCGTAAGCTAGCTATACTGAAAACATAGTTTGAACCGAAGCAGAATGTTTTGACTTTGTCACTTCTTTTTGAAGAGAATGCACCAAATGGAAGAAAGAGAAAATTAATGGTATTTGCAATCTATTTCATTCATTTGAACCTCGTCCTATTCTCCAAGGTAGGTGACAGGTTCCCAATCAAACTCCCGTCTTTTTAGTTCAAGAAGGGAAGCTAACCTCATCTAAAAATTGATAGTATATCTCCAGGGTATATCAGAAAATGAAATGTTAATCCGTCTAGGTCTTTGCTAGTATTTTATTTGGTATCCGTCTGGAGAATTTCCCTCCTGTTTTTTTATCTTTTGATATAGTCTCACGATTCCTCTGTTTTCCAGCCTCCCAGCAAACACAGGGGCCAAGGGGTGCAGGACAGATGGCTTCTGGTGCTCCGGGGAAGCCTCCACGTCCAGTTTCCATTCCTCAGCCCAATGAAGCTGTGCAGCCTGGTCAGCAGAAGCCTAAAGTTCCTGCACTGGAGAAGCAACTTGTTGACCAACTTAGCCAAGAGGAACAGGATGCATTGAATTCGAAGTTCCAAGAAGCAACTGATGCAGAAAAGAAGGTGAAATTAAACTGTTCTTTTCGGCTGCTATTTCCTTTCCTCCTTACTTTCTCAGTTCTTCCAATACTTTCTTCTTTTTCCATGATTATCTGAATTTTAAGTTTCATGAATTTGGTCTTTAAATGAACAAGTGAGAAAATGAATGGTAATTTGAGAATGGATCTTGAACAGTATGTGTCTACTAGTGAAGTGTGTTAATACAACCAAAGTTGCACCACTTGCAACAGGCAGTTTTGTGCATTGCATGAAGCTTAACATGATTTTCTGGTGTGTTCTGTTTCTTTTATTTCAACACTAGATTATATTGTATTTATTGATTGGATCTGATGTACTGGAAGGCAAATGAATACTTTTCTATAGGAACCAATTGACAAATAGTTTGTCTGATGTGTTAAACAACAATGCTACATTTATTTTGCTTCTGAATGTGAATTATATGCATGGTGTGGATAGTGTTATGTCTGGCTTGTCATAATATCCTTGGTTATCAGGTCATCAAAGTTGTAGCACTAACTCTTGATTATTTCTCGGTGTTTAGAGAACTATAATAAAAGAATATTTGGCATTTTCTGAATTTCCTTAATAGTTAATTTGATGCTATGGATGATCAAACACGGATTTTCATGTTTGAATTTAACTTAATTCTAGTGGAGCCTCTTTTTGTGTCGGTTAATGCTTGCTTTATTTCCAAGTGATTGTAACTGCCAAAATTTATTAATACAATTTTTTCCCTCTATGCTATAATATTGAAGGTCATGGAATTGGAGAAGGAAATCATGGAAGCAAAAGAAAAAGTTCAGTTCTACCATGCAAAGATGCAAGAAATAGTGAGTGTCTGATCTTTATGCACCTCAAGTTCAATCAATTAAGATGTATATATCTATTTTTTTTTATAAGGTAGATAATTTCATTAACAATTGGGGAAACCCCGTATACAATCCGTATACCAAAAAGAAGAGAACCTACAATGCTAAAATGGTCTGCTTTCTTCTGTTGTTTCTTTTACCAGATTTTATACAAAAGCCGATGCGACAATAGACTAAATGAGATCACTCAGAGAACTTCTGCAGACAAAAGAGAGGTAAAAACTTTTCTGAACATTGGGAAACCGCATCTCTAATTATTTGTTGTTCAACTTAAAATGGAGAATTTTCCAGGTTGAGTTATTGGCTAAAAAATATGAAGAGAAATACAAGCAGACAGGAGATGTTGCTTCTAAATTGACAATTGAGGAGGCCACCTTTCGGGATATTCAGGTATTTGTGGATTTTTTTTGTCAAATGCATTGGTGTAAAGTTAACTTCCCTTTCTCATATTTTCTTGTAAATGATGTGAAATTGGCTTGCGTTTAAATGTTGTTGTGTTGCTAAACGTTTTATAGGAGAAAAAAATGGAGCTATACAAGGAAATTGTTAAAATGGATCAAGATGGCAAGACGGATGGTATCCAGGTTGGAATATTGTTTCACTACTCAATTTGATAGAGATAAGTAGAACTTTTCTAAGCAGAAGTTTCTCTTGTATAGGACCGTGCTAGTCACATTCAGGTGAACCTTGAGGAGCTAGTAAAAGCACTGAATGGACGGTGCAAAACTTATGGGTTACGAGCTAAACCAACTACACTGCTTGAGCTTCCATTTGGTAATTGTACAAGTCTTTTTGTACTTTGTGTGATAATATAAACTTTCATTTGGTTGCATCATCTATTGCTATATTTTATTATAAAATCAGTAAAATCTAAGAAAGAAGTTGTTTCGAAAATATAACTCCAATGACTTGTTATTTTTTTGGGCTGAATTGTGACAGAATTAGTTATTGTTCATGAGAAGAATCTTGATAATAAAAAATGGTTCCCTGAAGAAATTGTGGTTCTAGCGGAGATTGTTCTGTTCTTAGAAGTGCCATTTGAGTTTCACCTATTTTGATTCTTGGCTAATAACATAATGAGCTGGATCGGCCTGCGAAACGTATTTGCCATGAGGCACTTTTGCTGGACGTTCGACTGTCTTATACAGAGATCCAAAAGTCACTGGTCAATCTCAAACGAAACCTTCCATTTTTCCAGCCAATTTGATTGTGTTCTTTATTGGGGCATTAGAATTAACTTGTTGCCGACTGTTTATGGATGTGACTCTTTTGGCCAGTATTTCTCTAAAGAAACCTCAATTCAGAATACAAGGTCTTCCCACTTTATATATACCTCATGTCCATTTAGTTTATGATATGATGCTAATTGTTTCTTTTGAGATCCATGTGTATTCTCAGTTGGTCAGAAATTTGTAGTGCCAAGTAGGAGGTGCGTGATGTATAACTTTAGCCACTATCATAAGTGTCAAATTTGTGTTACCTAAGCTCAGACTGTTTCTGGTCTATAATTTTCATTGATGTAAATTCTTTTCAATTGCTTTCTCATACTACAACAACAACATACCCAGTGAAATCCCACAACGTGGGGTCTGGGAGGGTAGAATGTACACGGAGGGTAGAATGTTGGTGTTGCTTTCTCATACTATAAATTGTATTTTCGAAGGTTGGCAACCAGGCATCCAAGAGGCTGCGGGAGACTGGGATGAAGAGTGGGATAAGTTTGAAGATGAAGGTAAGCTCAAAATGCCTCCAGAGGCCATTGAATCAGTTTTATTTCTTCTTTTGGATGTAAGAGCTACACAAATTAATTAAATTTGGCTCACTTATTGTTGAATCTTTTTCCTTTCCAGGATTCACATTTGTGAAAGAGCTCACGCTTGATGTGAAAAACGTTATTGCCCCTCCTAAACCAAAGTCGTCATTGGTTCGCGAGAAAGCATCTTCGTTAGCTGACCATGATTCTGGAAAATCGTCTGCTGATGCTGACACTGATGCAAAGATAGATAAGTTGCCAAGCCATGTACAAGCTAGAGAAGTTAGTGATATGGAATCTGCACATGGAAATCATCAAACAGCAAGAAGTCCAACTGATAGCCCATCAAGGAGTAACGCAGTTGAGAGCCCATCAAAAGAATTCCAAGAGTCTATGTACGGGAAGGATGTCAATTTTGATGGTTCACCCCATGCTGCCAAAAGGTAATGTGGTGGTTCTCTCTAGTCAATCATACTCTCTTGTTTTCCAGATAAAGAATTCTAAGAATCTTCTGTACAGGAAGGACACTAGTTTTGATGGTTCACCCCATGCTGCCCAAAGGTAATGTGGTTGTTTTGTTCCTTTTTTGGGTGATTCAGTATACCATGTTCTTTTGTTTTCCAATGATGACAAACTGTCTAGAATACTTAATTGTAGAGGGATTCCACCTTCTACCAACTATTGTACAGTTTCCGAGAAATCTGAATCTCTTCGTTTAATTTTATGGGTGCAGTGAACACTGGGGTACTGAATCTGTGTTCTCAAGGGACAAAGGTTTTGATGAATCTGGCTGGGGTACATTTGATACCAACTTTGACACTGATGCCGCATGGGACGCTAATTCTGTTGCAAAGGTAAATGGATCATTCTGCATTTTCTTTTTCACTTTTGCAACTGCTAGGTTAGATGAAGACCTTTGCATGTTGTAGAGCTTTATTGTCTAGGCAACCTTCTACTCGTTTGCAGAGTTGGTCTCGTTTGGAAGATACCTTTGACATTATTTAAAAGCTGAAACTCCACATTATATTGCTTACTTTCTTTGTTTATGCAGGATTCAGATCATGACAATCTCAAGGAATCGTCTCTTTTTGGAGCTGATGATTGGGGCTTAACCCCTATTAAAACGGGGTCCAAACAGTCCATGAACACACTACCGAAGCAAAGCCCATTCTTTGATTCTGTTCCTAGCACCCCAAGTTACAATGCTGTGTTAGACAACACGTTCCCGAAGCAAAGTCCTTTCTTTGATTCTGTTCCTAGCACCCCAAGTTACAATGCTGGGTTAGACAACACATTCCCAAAGCAAAGTCCTTTCTTTGATTCTGTTCCTAGCACCCCAAGTTACAATGCCGGATTCAGTTATTCAGACAACATGTTCCCGAAGCAAGGCGCTTTCTCTGATTCTGTTCCAAGCACCCCAAATTACAACTCTGGATTCACTCAGACTGATACCTTTTTCTCGAGGCAAAGTCCCTTCTTTGATTCTGTTCCTAGCACACCGGCTTACAATTCAGGAGGCTCCCCTAATGCAGATAATATGTTCCAGAATAAGAGTCCATTTGCCTTCGGGGACTCAGTTCCAAGCACACCTATGTACAGTTCTACAAACTCGCCTCGAAGACTTAGTGAAGGGTTTGAAGAAAACTCAAACAGCTTCTCCAGATTTGATTCCTTTAACATGCATGATAGTGGCCCCTTCGGCACTCGTGACTCTCTTTCAAGATTTGATTCAATGCGTAGCACCAGAGACTCTGACTACGATCATGGTTCATTCCAGCAGCGGGACTCGTTTGCTAGGTTTGATTCATTTCGCAGCACTGCAGACTCTGACTATAACTTTAGGCTCTTTCCTCCTAGCGAGTCACTAAGTAGGTTTGATTCCATCCGTAGCACCAGGGACACAGATCATGGTCATGGTTTCACATCTTTTGATGATGCAGATCCATTTGGGTCAAATGAGCCATTTAAGACGTCAGCGGAGAATCAGACACCAAGGAGAGATTCTGATAGTTGGAAAGCGTTTTGATGGGATCATGGAGTACTATTACCAAGTATTTTTATTTTATTTTATTGTATTTCATTTTTATCTTTGGCCAGTTTGTTGTTTGTAGGTATGTAATGTTGTGACAAGATAAAGATGTGTGCGGCATGCATCACGTTAAGCTGTGTTGTATTATTTTATTAGCTTAATTTTTTATTTTTTTCCTTGTGAATTTTGACCTCGTCTACCACATTATTTTTTCGGACTTCAACGTGGACAGGACTTTTGCTGGTTCACCCATATTGAATGTATAAAGTGTATAATGAACATTTTTTATCAGTTGAAATTGGAGTTATTTTGGTTGAGGAGTGGATTTGGTACCCTTGTAGCTAAGTAGTTTTTTAAAATCTTTTTTAGTTAGTTCGTATACATCCTTTGGCTTCCAAAGCTGTGCATTTTGTGCTCCCATCTTGTTACTTATTCTGTATTGCTGAACTAAATTGAATTATAGACTGGTAGTAAAAGAAGTGAATCTTATGTTTGACTTTTTATATTTTGTTGGTTTGGGAGGTGGGGGTGGACTGAGGAATTCCTAGCAAGTTAATTTACTCTTTCCTGCTATATTGCTAATTAGATGTAATGTCTTGGTTGAGGAAGTACCCGTTTTCCTGTTATTTTAGGCAGGTGCAAGCAATAAGACCCTTCATCTTTCTTAACACTGATCTCCTAACTTTAGTTTCTCCACCTAAGTCTGTAAAGTCAGAATGTTGATACAACCACATATTGTAGTATACCAGGCGTTTCGAGTGAACTGTTATGTACCCAGCATGCCTTCCTCAACTGCCTTCCACAACCGAAGGACTTGTTTAGTTGTCTAACAACTATGCTATTTATCATTGGCCAAGGGTAACCAAATTTATTACTAGTATGAAAAGAAACAAAAGTGAATCTTTTTGCCATTAAGAATTGAAAACAATCTTTTCAAGAATAGTTTCACTCAATAGTTTAACCAGGTTGCATAACATGCATCTTATGAAATTCTATTTACTGAAAAACAGAGAATAAGCCCGTCATTTTCGCAATGATCGTTATCAGGGAAGAAGAGGTTCCATATACTGCAAAAGCTGAATCCATGGCAATAAATGCAGCCTCCAAAGCCAAACTACACCAGCCCAGCTCATCCTTATAGGCAATCAAGTGAAACAAAGCAGGCAATACAAACCCCAAAACAACACACACTGCTCCCAACCAGTGACATGAAGTCAGCAAAATTAGGAGTTCAAGGAGTACAAGTCGGAAGTAGAGAAGCAACTTGCAACAAGTATCAAGACCCTTCGATCAGATCAAGGAGGTGAATATTTGAGCAAGGATTTTCTAGATTACTTAAAGCTACATGGAGTCCAGTCAGAATGGACACCTCCTGGAACACCACGGATGAATGGTGTTGCCGAGAGGAGAAACCGAACCTTATTGGATATGGTTCGATCCATGATGAGCTCTTCCGCTCTACCTACATACCTTTGGGGACATGCTATACAAACCTCTATATATGTTCTGAACAGGGTTCCTTCCAAGTCAGTAGAAAAGACACCCTATGAGATATGGTGTGGCAAGAAGCCAGCTCTTAAACATATGAGACCCTGGGGGTGCCCTGCATATGTTAAGAAGATGCTCACTAACAAGTTGGAATCCAAAAGTGAGAAATGTTACTTCGTGGGGTATCCAAAGGAAACTAAGGGATACTACTTCTATCTTCCTGGAGAACATAAGGTCATTGTTTCCAGGAACGCAACTTTCCTTAAAGAAGAGTATGTCTACAAGGAACATAGTTGCACAAAGATAGAACTTGAAGAAATTCATGAACCACAAGATAACACAGAAGTTGAACCCTTGTCGAATGACCTAAACAAAGATTCAGTGGGAGTATCTGGTGAAGATTGGGTACTTAGAGTACGCCCTTCAGCCAGTGGGAGTGTTATGAGAGATAGTGCAGAAATGCGAGGCTCTCATACACAACCAGTGGAAGATGATACAATGGTTGTACATCATTCCATTCAGAAAATACATGAAAATGACATTCCTGAAAACTCTCAAGGTGATGGATTGTCCAACACACAAGGCGTTCTCACAATCAGAATGCAACAAACACTGAAACACAGAATAATCAACTCCGTAGGACTACTAGGACTCATCGTCCGCCTGAAAGACTTAATCTCATTGTTGAAACACACAATGAGATAGATATTCCTCATGACGATGAACCTACAAACTACAGCGACGCTATGTTGGACATTGATTCGCAAAGATGGCAAGAAGCCATGAAATCTGAGATGGACTCGATGTACATAAATCAAGTTTGGAACTTGGTTGATTTGCCAACATGGGTTAGACCCATATGATGCAAATGAGTCTTCAAGAAGAAGATTGATGCATATGGCAAGGTACAGACTTATAAAGCAAGATTGGTGGCTAAAGGTTATAATCAACGGCCTGGGTCGATTATGATGAAACATTTTCACATGTCGCTAAGATTAAGTCCATTCGGACTTTGCTTGCAGTAGCTGCATATTATGACTATGACATTTGGCAAATGGACGTCAAAACTGTGTTCCTCAATGGTAATCTAGTTGAGGAGGTGTATATGAAACAACCTGAGGGTTTTTCAATTGAGTCCAAACCAAATGTTGTATGCAAGCTACAAAAGTCCATTTATGATCTTAAGCAAGCCTCGAGGAGTTAGAACATTTGCTTTGATAAGGCTATCAAGTCATTTGATTTCGTCAGAAGTAAAGAGGATCCATGTGTTTATAGTAAACGCAAGGATGTGAGTATTGCCTTCATTATCATATATGTAGATGACATATTAATAATGGGAGACAATAAGACTCTCCTGCAGTCACTCAAAGAGTGGTTGTCCAGTACCTTCATGATAAAGGATTTAGGTGAAGCCTGCTACATTCTGGGGATTATGATCTATAGAGATAGACCTAACAGATTGTTGGGGTTGTCACAGTCAGTCTACATAAACAAAGTGCTTAGACGTTTTTCTATGGAAAATTCCAAGAAAGGCGGTCTACCTATGGGACAAGGCATCAAGTTATCTAAGAAGGATAGTCTTTATAATACTATGGAACTTGAACGCATGAAAAGGATCTCATATGCTTCGGCTATAGGATCGATCATGTATGCCATGACCTGTACTAGGCCAGATGTGGCCTTTGCACTTAGCATGACTTGCAAGTTCCAGCAAAATCCTGGGGAAGAACACTGGAAGGCAGTCAAGAGTATTCTTAAGTATCTTAGACGAACTACAGATTACTTCTTAGTCTATGGTGGGGAAGAAAAGCTAGCTGCTACTGGGTACACTGATGCTAACTTCCAGACAGATGTTGATGACTACAAATCTCAATCAGGATACACATTCATTTTCAATGGTAGAGCAGTAAGCTGAAAAAGTTTCAAGCAAGCTACAATTGCTGATTCGACAACAGAAGCTGAGTACATTGCTGGATCGGAAGCTGGTAAAGAAGCTGTCGCAATATCTGAGTTCCTGAAGGAACTAGGGGTTATTCCAAGTGCCACTTGTCCAATAATGTTTTATTGTGACAACACTGGTGCGATTGCACAAGCTAAGGAACCAAGATCAACCAACAGAAATAAACATGTACCAAGGAAGTACCACATACTCAGGGAGATGGTGGAGACTGAAGAGATTAGATTAGACTATGTTTCCATAGACGATAATTTAGCTGACCCATTCACTAAACCATTAAGCTTAGTCAAGCATAATGGTCATTTTGAGAATATGGAAATTAGATATGTTGGAGATTGGCTCTAGGCCAAGTGGGAGATTGAAAGTATACTTATGTCCTAGAGACAATCTGTATTAGGACAAATGTACTTTATACACATTCGTATTTTCATTAATGGAGATTAATATTTTAGCATTTGCAATTATTGGATTATTATTTGATTGTTTGTAATTATTCTTTAATGTGCATCCCTTGATCTTACGTTGTCATTAATAGAGTGAGATATTGATGATAGAGCGTAACTCTTAAATAGCCTCGACTAATGATCATCGAAAATGGGATATCGATGATATGTGATAAGTCGACATGTGGTCTGCATCACATCCTTAGAGGATGTAGTATGTCTCACCTGCTACGAGTAATGGCTACTCGTGATGGACACATGTATACTTTGAAAGTATTGGTATACCCTGCTGATATACTGTTTGTTATACTTGTCTAAAGTATGATCAGCGTGTGGGAGATAGAAGTCCTTAGACTTGAGGTCGATACACACCTTGTCTACAAAGTAATGTATTTTGATCCCGTCATAAGCTTAAATGCCTTATAGGTTGAGATACGGCTTGTATTGGGTACATTACGATGTGGATTAAAGGTGGTAGTTGAGCCAAGATTAGGATTCATTCATCGAATGTATATTCGGGAGAACACTCAGATTCTCAGTGATATTAAGTTGACTAAGTCATTGGCCAACGCAATAGACATATTTAGAATATGGTCTAGTTGTCAACTAATATAGATGAGATACAATGATTAAGCCATTTGGATAGACACTTGACAAATCCTAAGCTTGATCGGGTGTGTCGTGAATGAAATGATTTTATCTTACCACATAAAGGTTAAGTTTACTGGATTCGCGTAAACGTACTTCACATATTGAGTTCGTCTTCCAGCGCCGTCTAGGAGTTTCGCGTAGACCTTAGTTTGATT
Organism: Anisodus tanguticus; assembly: GCA_034509755.1. NCBI lineage: Eukaryota > Viridiplantae > Streptophyta > Magnoliopsida > Solanales > Solanaceae > Anisodus > Anisodus tanguticus. The sequence continues at coordinate 15,367,886 of CM067544.1, forward strand.
AATGTCGATATGAGAAGGCCTGTAGGGTCACACTATGTCTATTGTCCTTTCGATCTAAGGATGTATTGAGAGAATAATTAAATGTTCGATTTGGAATCGAGATATTTAAATGAATAATGATTATTTTAATTAAGTCAAAATTAGATTTTGAATTTAATTAAGAATGCACGAAAAATAAATCGAGACAGTGTAGGAGCACGTCGAGCGCCCATACCCTAGGGCCGCGGCGCCTCTGCCTCGAATTTTGGGTCAGGCCCAAGGTCAAACCCTAATCTGGTTTTGACCTATTTTTCAACTATAAATAGAGACATTCTCTTCATTATTCACAGACCAATTTTCTGAAAATCATTCTAAGCCTTAGAGACTTAGAATCAAATACTCTCTCGAACCTCTGCCAGATTTCCTAACTTTCCGAAAGAAAAATACATTGAAGCTTGGAGATTGCAATCGGAAGGGCAACCGCGTGTGCACCTTATAGTAGAAAAAGACTCCAGATATTCAAACTTGTAAGTTTATGTCTTATGTTACAAGTTTAATTGTTGTATAACCATACCAGAAATGTTGTTGGGGTAAGTAAGAAACAAAATTTTAAACTTCCGTTGTGCCTTACTTATGTGTTTTGTACCCAACAAAATCCTACAGATATCACCTACAAGTTACTACCCAAAAGAGAGCAATTTGCTACCACCAGGGTTCGAACCCACGCTCATTTTACTTACTACCATGTTTTGCTTTAGCTGTAAAAAAAAAACTAAAAATTCGAAGATGACTTACTTTTAATATGTAGCTCATATATTATAAAATTTGATAGTAATATTTTCAGGGTATTTTTCTTGTTGATTACTGTCTTATACATGGTATAATAACTAGCTTTTTTTTCATTATTTATTTAGATTTCTATTCTATATGCCAAAATTGAAAGTTGATAGTTCTCAAGTCTTCGACATTGTGCTTCATATAACAGACTATTTGCTCAATGAATAGGGCCTTAATTAAGACATCAGTAACAATTTAAAAAATAGAGATTTCTGTAATATAGGAAACATTAGAAAGTACTAACTGTTACATTACCAAACATTGGAGGAGGTTGTGGTCGAAAAGAAAAGATAACAAGAACGTCGTTTTCCCTCTATTTTAGAAAACTTTGAATTGGTCATTTATGAAGGCTTTGCCAATCAGTTGTCTACCATCATTGAAATAAAGAAAAACGCTAAAAAAAATTGTGGTAGGAACTAGACACACACGTTGCATAGTTATTAGGCACAAAAAGTTCATGGAAAATACCATAAAGTTGAATTTTCAAGTGTATGAAATCTCTATAAAAACAGTTGTATTTGGAATTTGTTGATTTCCAATATCTATCTTTTGAATTTAGAAACAAACACTGAGCCAAACATTGAAGATGATCTAATATGATTAAAAATTACATAGAAACGTCACTAAACTCCCAAATGGCAGGACGAATGCATAACTTAACGTACAATAAGAACTTTGTCATACTTGGCCTATACAAATGAGTCTTTATGTTTAACCTTCTCATTTGTGTGCTCAAATTTTGCAGCATATCTACTACAGATATGTCAACCCGTGTCATTTAAACTCTCCAATTCAGAATAGCATTGGCATGTAACATAAGAATAATAGTAGTATTCTATTGTTTAGAGGACTTAGGGCAGCCCGGTGCACTAAGCTCCCGCTATGCGCGGGGTCCGGGGAAGGGCCGGACCACAAGGGTCTATTGTACGCAACCTTACCTCATATTTCTGCAAGAGGCTGTTCCCACGGCTTGAACCCATGACCTCCTGGTCACATGACAACAACTTTAACAGTCACTTCAAGGCTCCCCTTCATTGTTTAGAGGACTCGTAGGGAAAAAATAGCTAGAAGTTTCGTCGGTAGAAACAAAAAAGAAGTTATAGCGTGATATTAAAAGAAAATAAGAAAACTCACAGCAACTCGTTGAATATCCAGAATCATATGAAGATTTATTTCTTTATTCTTCTCTTCTATATTAATCAATAGGATTGATGTTTTCTTGGTCATCGTTCGTTTTTATGTTCTTATCGTCTGTCTAATCAGCAAGTCCCAAAATAATTTTTGTGGCTGATCAATTATCCTTCCCTTTTGGATAAGGGGATCCTATCATTTCAAGAACTTTCGTTCTTTTAACACTCCTTTTGGCAGGAAGGGGCGACTCACCGTGGCTTATTTTTTTGTCCGCCTTGGACATTGTTCCTTTTTGCAATGATATGGACACTACTACCCCTTATTCATGCAGAAATTTGCTAAATTTGCAACCACAAATGTTTTTAGAGTCTTGAATATAACACTGGTGGATATTGAACGAGAGTCGATAGTTTTGCTACCCTGGTTGGATATTGAAACGAAATCATCCTTGAAGTAAAAAAGGAAGGATCTTTAGCGTAGTATCGCTTCCTCTTTCCCCTCTCCCTCCCCTGATGTAATAAAAAAAAGAATCTAAGAAATGTAACCTTTATAGCATCAAAATGTGGTACAACATTACCTTTGAGCAGTTTGAGTACTTTTAGTTCAAGCAATTTGCCTCAAATAATATCAGAGAATTGAAAAGATCACCAATAAGCTTCATTCAATCCATACCTCAAAGTCATGTCCCTAGAAAGAGATGGCTTTGCCTTGTTGTCTTCTAGGCAATTTTTGGTTAACATGACATAAGTAATTTATACAATGAATGATAATCAGGAATAATACCATTTTCGCAATGAATTACAAGAAGTAGCACTTTGTTGTATACCATTTGAACTATAGGATAATGCTGACCCCACAAGTTTTTTTCTTCAAAATCTTTACATATCGCAGAGAAAAGAATGAAATAGGAAACATAGATCAAATTTACAAGTCTAAACAACCACCTTTCAAGATTTCAGAGAAACTGGCATGCACTTCTTTAGGAACAGCTATCTAGATTATAAGTCTGAGAAATAGCTTTAAAGATTTCAGTGGAATTAAGACCCCCTTTTGGTGGTACACCTCAAGCAGGCATATCATTCTTTTAGTAAAAAGATGAAATTTCATTCATGCACAAACATGAACAGAGAGACTAGCAGCAACCACTGCTGCCAGTAACTATGGAGAAAACTTGTGGACATAACAGCACAGAACATGAGACTACATGCATGTAGACAAAACCACCATAGCCAAGACTCACCATTACCAGGCTTGCCCATTTCAGAAAGAAAACGTTAATATATACTTACTGAAGTTGGACTAGCATTCATGTACCATCCAATTAAGTACCTTTTATGCATTACGATGTTAAAGTTGGTTTGATATGCATACTCAAACAAAATATTAGCTCAATACAACTATGAAGAGATGCTGCAAAACAATATGCATATTATCAGATCCGACTAACCACAGTAACATAAAATCAACATTCCTAGTAAGCTGTCCTGTTAAAACTTCTAAATAATTTGTGAACTAAAACAGAAAGAAAGTACAGAGAAACAAACTTCTAATAGACAAAGTAACCCTCCATCTTAAACAGTGAATAGATGTCTTCTTTGTGCCCTTCTTCCCACTAGAAATAAAAGGAACCCTAGATATGTAAGACTAGAGTGTTCACGAGACCAAGACATTCTCCATCTACCCAAAGTAGAATCGCAAAATGCATATATTTCCAGGATTGTCTAGGTTAAGACATTAGAACAGCATAGAACAGTAACTTCAATAAAGCGGTAACACCCGAAAATACCAAAAATCAACCCACCACATATTGCTGTCACAGCATGGAAGGAATTGTTATTTCATGCCCTAAACTAGAAGGAAAAACGGCAGACATGGAAGCATCAAAAGTCTAGATCAAATTTATGCATACCTAATTAAATTATTATATGACCAGGTCAATCAACTAATAATCTAAAAGCCAAAGTTCTCTCAGTAGGTCTGCCCATCCTCTCTTCATATTGTTAAACTAACAAAACTTATACTTCCAGCTAAGGTGCTTGGATTTGTATCAGATACTATAATAGGACCAGCAAAGTTGTGGATTCAGCTAGTTTTTTACTGAGTGATCCTGGCAATTGCAGGCTGTTACTATTGTGTAAGTATAAATAGTTAATGAACAGCATTCATAGGTGGGTTTGGATTTAGAAAAACTGATATGGCAATCAATTATCAAAACCTGATAACTAACTGACTACCTCCAACAGGAAACTTAAATGCACAAAAAAGAAGAGGAACAGGACAGGACGAGGCAAAGAAAATACAGCAGCAGTAACGGTTTCAACAGCTTAGGACGCAATAGGGGGGCCGATAATGAAACATAAGATAGACACTAAGCTTTCAAGTCAATGCAAGAGTTGGCAATGGAATCTATACCGACATAAGGCCATTAAAGATAGGTCTAATTTAGAAGACTGAGATTATGGAGTATCTCCAGTGGAAGCATATAACAAAATTGAACAGGAAATCTAGAAATGGAGAATTTGACCCCAAAAACTTGTGCTGAGAGCTCCCCAGAAGAATGCCAAATCTAACAGAGAAATTCAACAAACCTACAACATAAACGAACTAAAATTTCAGAGAAATGAATCCCTGAGAATACCCTAAAGAATCTGTCATTTTCTGTAACAAACATGGACCATTTCCCAATTGAGCATCAGGAGCCATCCTAATCTTCTCCGTATTATTCCAATTCCATTGGACGTACCCAAAGGAACAGAGACACACATACAGTCAAACATACAATTCAAAGATCCAAAATAAGTTGTGACAACATGCACCAAGTATGGATCAATATGTATTGACACCATAAAGCAGGTTTACTATAATAACTACTATTCCTCAGCTACATCCTTCTAACCACAGCCGTCCATTCTCTAACCTAACCAGGAATATTTCCCTGAATCAAGATGCCACTTAGAGCCAATACTATCATGATAAAAGAACTTGTATCAACAACAGAAATTTGTAGACTAGAGGTTGTGTTTGGTACGGAGATGTTTTCCAATTTTTCCATGTTTGGTTGGCCAAACTTTTTGGAAAACAAGTTCCTAAAAAATGAGGAAAATGACTTCCTTAATGGAAGTAGGGAAAACAAGTTACATAAGTGACATTCCAAGTTCGTTGTCTCCTCCCCACCCCTTGACTATCCCACCCCCCTCCCCACCTCATCCCACCCCCATAGTGTTTTGCAAGATTACACACAAATGCCCTTGGGATAAAAGTATGATGAAAAGCATTAAACTTTCTCAAATTAACCCTAATGAACTTCAAAAAAAGCTATCATTATTACTAAGAAAACATCCATAATCCATAACATGCTTCCTTAAACAACAAAATCATTACTTTATCCAATCTTACAAATAAACAAATACATTAGTACCAATCAATCAAGCTCTTTCTGAACTTTAATCCCCATAGAATTAGCCGTCCCAATAATGGACTTACAAATTGACTCCAAAGGCATGTACTGGCAAAACGGATCACTCTGTTTGATTTTAGCAATCTCATAAACGTGTTTTAGGGTTAGAGTTGACGCCGTTACATGGCCAGGGCGGCCACTTCCAAACTCAATTCCAGCAGCCTGCTTTAGGTACCAAGTAACTGACGGAGACTTAACGGTGAACTCGAAAGTTCCGTCCTTGAATGCGGAAATGGTTACGGCCATTGGTGTTCCGGGCTTGAACTTTTGGGTCCTAGCGTTGAAGTCCTTACAGAATGCCATGGAGTTGAGCTTGTATTGACCCAGGGCTGGGCCGACTGGTGGGCCGGGTTTAGCTGCTCCGGCGTCGACGGTGAGACGGATCGTGGCTGAGATAGGGCGGCGTGTTAAGATCTCTTTTAGCGTCGCCATGGTTGAAATAGAGTAGCGGCAATTGATTTTGCTGCGCCGGTGACTGGAGAGGTTTTAGTTCATTTGTTTGGCCACTTTTATTTCTGGGCTATAAATAAGCCCATCATGTTATGGGCTGCTTCTTTCTTGGCCCAATAGGAAAAGACAGGTTCAAGTTTTGAGTTTATTCATTTATCCGGTAGGAATTAGTCTCTTATAAAAAATTATAAAGTATTTAGAGATTACACTCTTCCGTCACATCTAAATAGATTCCTCTTGAAACAAAAATCCTCTCAGAAGCCCGTGTATATTAGTCAAAGATGTGACTTTCACAGGGCCGATTACTCTTTGCCGTCAAATGGAAAGTTAGCTCATAGGGTTGAAGCTGGTACTCTGCGGAAGATGCGTGAATTGGCCTGCTGAACCGATCTTGCTTAGGGCGGGTGACCATCTTCTAATTGAAGATAAGCACCGAAAGTAAGAGAAGTGAGGCGTTCGGGACCTATTCTAGTAGAGGAAGCAACCCCAGAAAACCTGACCATATCTTAAATTCAGGTTAAAAAGATGCGGAAGTGTGTTTGTTTGTGCATTCTAAAGTGTGAAGTGGGAGAGAACGGGATTTCATGTGGTCATTCTATTACCTCGACAAACAATGTCGTTTGATTCGCAAACTAAATTATCTCGAAATTATAATCTTTGGACTAATTTACCTCACGTGGGAGGTGGATAAAATAATTTCAAGATAAGATAGGATATCTAGGATTAAATCTGGGAATAAATTTAGTGTGTTTGATTGACGATATATATTTATATTAGACTGTCAACCAAATACAATATAAATAAATTTAATTCCAGTCTTAATATTGGGAGATCCACCTTATTCAACGTACCAAACAACCTCATGTAGTACAAGTGAAATAAAAAGAAAACCCCATAGGTTTAGACGAGAATCATTGCCCTAAATCAAAAATGGATTTGATATAATTCAACATGATTTAAGAAATATCGAAGATAGAAATGATTTATGAATTTAATTTTATGCTACTTTTCATATTAAAACTACTAGGGCATTGAGGCTTCATTATTCATGTGCATTTAGAGAAGATCCACTGGTACAAGTTAGAAGATTTGAGGGATTTGTTATGCATGTGTTGATGTGGTTTTGGCAAGTTATTATAATCAAACATAGAAGCTATTTAACGAAAGTGCAGAGAGATCTCTGTTTTCCCTTTTCACACATTGTTCCATTACAAAGAGCATCATCTTATTTGCACCAGTAAACCTCGGCTTAATCATTTTGTAGATAAAGGGAAAAAAATTAACTTTTTTCTTTTTTGAGTGCTGGAGGGAAGGAAAACACAATCCAGTCATGGTCTTGGTATGAATGCATCTTGCATCTTATATTGATATCAGTACATAATTCGAAGAATAGTAACGGTAAAAGGAAAAACATAATGTTTTTGGAGGCTCCAAGGTTACAGAAGCTCCGTGTTTCTCATCAACAATCAATATGAACCATAGACAGCAGAAACTCAGAAAAATTGCTGACAATGGTGTATGCTATGCTAATTTATATCTATATAAATAGTTGGCAGACTCACTCTCCTTCATATGTCACTCAACACCCCCTTTAAAAGATCCAGTCCTTCAGCTGATATACTTCTCCTCCTTGTAGTTCTTGGTATTTCAATTCGAGGTGGTGGATCACGAGAGAAGCAGATTACAACAACGGTTAGATTATCACAACAGTTACGCTTTAGTGCCTCCTTGACAAGAAACTTTGAACATTTCTCGGGATCATTATGAAGCATGAGCTCTTTTCTTACGATTGTTACTGCATATTGGCTACTCATGACATCCCATAAGCCATCACAGCCAATTATCAAGAATTCATCCTCTTCTAACAGGACCACCTCTTCAAACTCTGGCTCTGAGCTTAACGGGCCCTTTGAACCTTTGGCACCCTTTATGTGCCAGTCACCCAGGGCACGTGCAACTGAAAGTTGGCCGTTGAGGTAGCCATCGAAAATGACGCCCCCTAGTTTTTCAATTCTCAATTTCTCGGAAGTAGCGTTTGGTTTGTGGTCTTTTGACAATTCAATTGCTCTTCCGCGCTTCCCTAGTACAGCTCGAGAGTCCCCAGCATTAGCTATTAGCATGGTCCTGTGTATTACAATAATATATAACAATCAAATGAGTGCAAGTTACAATTTGAGACAACTAATGGGATATACAGGAAAGATAAACGTAATAAATACATAAAGGAGTAATGTAAGTCCAAATGTGTCTTCATAAGTGAAAATCAAAACTAAAAACATGAAAGATATTTCGTATGGAATGTAGTCTGAAGGCCAAAATGATAGGAAGACCACTTTTACGTGATAGACGTAACATTTCAAACCAGTAATGCAATCCACTCGGTCATGAACTTTAACAACATAAGATCCTAAGTACGTGTTCAAATTACTCTTCTCGAATCAAATAAAATCATTGCTAGCTGTAAACTAACAGAGTAAAAATTGGAGAATTCCTTGAAAAAGTTGCAAAACCCACATGCCAAAAGTAAAAGTGGACTAATATGAGCCATCTATATTTGCCCTACTAAGCTAATGAAGCAAACAACAAACAAGTAATGTGAATCGATTTTTTGGCTACATGCCTAGTTAGACATGAGCAACATTTAGTTCATTATGAGAAGAAACAATGAGTATCATCAGTTTCTCTTATAATTTTCCAAGTTGACTCTATTTCACTATCGACAATTCAACACTCCCAATCTGATGAACTTTGGGATTAGGTTTTTGGTGATGCCATTCGTTTTTGGTACAAAGGTATTCTACTACTATTTGATCAAAACACTGACACTACTTCCAAAGATTCATAAATTTATATAAACAATGTTTAGGGACAGTTCTTGTTTCTCCCTTCTGACATGAAGAATTAGAACTTGGAATTGAACTATGCAAAAGCAGATCAATATCTTACCGTCCTAAAATAAGTGCGATCAGAGCAGTTGTTCCAGAGGATCTATCGAGAGACTTCGTATCAGATAGCTCATTATCGGCTTTCTGGAAAGCATTCCTGACAGCTTTCTTAACCATCGACGGGAAATGGGAATCCTCTAAAATAAAATTAAGGAGATTATTTTGAGTGAATGATGCAGCATCAACGCCACCGTGCCCATCAAACACCTGGGAGTACAAAAACAACAATCAGACAAGTAATATTATCAAAATCTAAGGAATTGACTCTTCAAGAGAGCGCATTTCTAGTGCTCTTTCAAGAGAGAGCATCAAGAGAATACCTTCAAGAGAGCGCATCAAAATCCAAGGAATTGACTACCAAAAACTAGATAGAAATCATGAAATCAAAATAATATGGTTTATTAAGAAGTAATAGTGCTCCTTTTAAATTCTATGACAATTTGAATCAAATAAGAAACTACATACACCATAATATGCTCCTTGTGAAAGAAGACCTTTGGAGTCATCAACATGTTCCCGAAGATTATCGACACAGATATGTTCATCTTCCATGTACTGTTTGGGTCCCATCTCAGAATAGCTTCCTGAGCGAAAGATGGGGACATAAGCACAATTGTCACTTGATGGTGATTTGAGACTGAGCATTACAGTATTTGGTTCCTACAGATTTATAAGACAAATACAACTTCCAATTAGCAAGCAGCATAAACACACACTGACAGATGAAAAGCCTCTCCAGCTAAACAACCTACAAGGGTATATGCTTGCAAAACAGTCATCGTGCACAAATTCATACACAAGGCAATTTGTTTAATGCAAATAAATGGAACTTCATCAACAGCTTATAGATCATGATGTGACCTACATAGCCATTGTTGCATAATCATGGTATTAAAATCATAAAAGCTGGAAATAGTCGCCAGATGTTAGAAAATCTTTTACTCCTACAGTTTACTAGAGCAAATCAAGCTATTCAATCTCAAAATGAAGAACAATGTCTACTGGAATCTGGCAACACCAGAATACTTCTTGTGGGAATGAAGATTTAAAACCAGACACTACTGTTAGCAAGTAATTAGGATTGCTACTAGTAATCCAATTTTCCTCTTTTTGTTTTTCAAAATAGTTCATTTCCACAATAGGAATGTACTATACAAGCCTCGCTGATCACCTAGAGCAATTGATTACAGGATTCTGCTATAGGATATAACTTCAGTGCATAACATACATCACAAAGACTATGGAAAACGAAAGGACTTGGCCAACAATTATGCCTCCAAACAAGTTGGGATCAGCTATATGAATCCTCACTTCTTCATTTAAGCTCACTTTTTCATTTAAGCTCATTTCATATCCTAATAAAAGGACTTGGCCAATTATTACATAATTAAATTACTTGAAAAACTGCAAAGATAACAATCTCAGTTTTAAGAAAAAGCAAGCAAAGACTAACTATCATGTTGTGGCAAAAAAACAGAAATTTCCAAATTTGGATCCACTCACCAATGCAGAAGTACCAGCCAAGCTAGCTTGGCTGATACAATGCCTCATCCCTGGATGGTTTCTTGGTGGCTTCCCTGCATTTGGCTGATTCAACCCATCAGACACCTCTTGATTTTCTTCAATTGCTGACATATTTCCCTTACAAAAACCATTCTCTATTTCCCCATTACAGGGTGACATATTGGTCCCTGGAGCCATCATTTCTTTCACTCACTTCATCAAAGACACAATAAATTCCTTATATTGTAACCCTCAACCAGCAATAGCAGCTCAAATAGTTTTCCTTGCTCTCATAGTTTCTCCTTAATTATTTTTGTATTATTATTTTTTCTTGGTTTTGAGGCTTCACATGGACAGCTGTGTAACTGTTCCTTGATCCCAACTTAGAAACACCACAAGAACCCACATTTTTAGGCAGAAAATGAGTATGACAGACCCTTCTTTGGAATTCAGAAAGAAGCAAAGTCACCCACATGCCAAGATTTAAACTTTACCAAGATTTCAGATTACCCAAATGGTATAAGATCTAGATTAATAAAAAGATAACAATAACAAAGAAGATCAAGAATGATTGAACCAAAAAAAGAAACTAAAGGGTGATAAATCAAATCATTGTAAATGTATAGTAAGGAAAAAGAATAGAGTTTACAAGAATGTATATGGATAATAGAGTGGCGATCCCAACTTTGAGCATTTTCATGGCCGGCTTTGTAGGTTATGGGGATTGGGAGATTGGGTTTGTTACACGTGGGACAGTGAGTGGATGGCAGGTAATTTAGTTGACCGCACAACCTTGTATTTTCTCATATGGTTCACCAAGAAGAAGAAATGATGAAATGGTCCTTAATGTATGGACTTTGGTTTCAATTGGTCCTTAGTGTATTCAAAAGAGTCATCAGTTTAATCCTAATTCATATTAAGTGTATAAAAGGTATTGTCTTGTATCGTTCAATCTGATTTCATAATCACATCAAAATTCCTAGCTCTAACTTGAAAGACTCATTAGAAAACTCTTATTGGAGAGGTAGGACTTGAAGAAAATTATAATTTTATGGTGAATATGTTTGAGGAAGTATGGAAGGAAGACCAAAATATTTTTTTATTGGATTAAGTAGATTCTGTATGCATGAAGATATCGAAGACCTCAGTTTATTTTGACAACAAAAATAGTGATTGTCTTTACCTATATAGCTTATTAGAATGCATTAGGGACCATCTTCTTCATGTTTAATTTATACATTAAGAACCAAATGAAACCAAAACTCATTTAAGGACCATTTTGTTCATTTTCTCACCAAAAAAACCTCTTGCTTTCACCCATGTAGCTATGAATTTGCATTATATATGCTTATGAGAAATATACATGTATAGTTAGAAAAAATAATAAGAAAATCTTCAAAGTTGAGGTGTGAATAGCTTGCTCTCATCAGAGAAAAATAATTTCACTACAATAAAAAAAAATTGTTGGGCTAAAAGTAATGCTTTTGACTTATTTCATTCAAGATAAAATAGTTTTTTTTTGGCTGAAAAGACAAAATAGTTACTAGATGACAATGCAGCATAACTCCAACAACCTTTGAATAAGTTAAGTACAAAATTCATTACCAGAACATCTTCCTATATTTTGCTTTGAAATGAATATGTTAGTTCTAAAAAATATATTCTCCTTCTCACAACACTCCTTTTCCATGCATAACTATAACACTCTAATGTATAACAATTGTCTTAGAAGGAATTCACGAAAAAAATTAAATATTTATATCAAATCATATTAGTTAATCATGATTAAGTGATATTTTGGAACAAAAATACACGGTAAGTAATCATGATTAAGTGATAAAAGTGCATATTAAAAACACATGTCATATATTTAACCTAATTTGAGCTAAATAAAACTATTTCTCAGAACCCTTAACATTAGCCTACGTTTAAAAGACAGAAAACTCTAAACCATACATTAGGCAATTTTTGTTAGATCTTTTTCTCTTTCTCCCGTCAGAAGATGCATATATTAATAACACTTTTGAGTTATAATTTTTTAGTTTTACTTTCACCTATTGTGTCCTGAAAGTTGCTGAACTCAATACTAATTATTTTCATTTATTGCCAAACTAATTGGGGATATTTTTTCCGTACACTTTATGAGAATGATATCAATTTTCAATTGTGTAAGCTTCATAATGTAATACTTCTATATAGTGAAGATTAAATTAATGAACACGTCTTATCATGTCCCCCGCAACAGAAACTGATACTTACAATGTTTTTCTCTGTTTTTACTTTTTTGACATACTAAAATCTATTAAAATACTTGCATTGATAATATTAGATATTACTAATACAATAAAATTTGTTCTCAATGGTACTTGTATTAGTTAGACGTCATTAATTATTAACAGCTTAACTATTATTTTCCCAATTACTCGAATACAACTTCTTTCTATTTTATTATATGTGATATATATCTTAGGTGTGGTTTAGTAAAAAAGTTATTCTTAACCGTGACGAGATAAAGAAAGATTAAATAAATGTAAGTGGAAGATATTAAAATCCTCATCAGAACATTTGTGGCCAGTCTACCTCAATTATTATACTCAGTAGTTGGTAGTACCCTTTTGACCTTTTCCCAGAAAGAATGAAACTTGATCATTCTGTTGATAAGACAATTATTTATATATAAAAAAGACGGTTCAATCTTGGCTAAACAATGACTACAAACAGTGACAAACTAATAGTGTGAGTTTTTTAATTTGAACAGAATTTTTTACTCCCAATCTTAATATTTCCATGTGTAGTGAGACTGAGAAATCTGACCAAATATCCAACCAAAATTAAAAGAAAAACTACTGACAAAAACAATAAATAAAATTTTGAGTTATTTAATGTTAACCCCACTCTTGTGACAAAAAGAAATGTCCATGTAGTGGGGACGATCACTAAGGTCTACGTACCAAGTTACTCTTTTGCAATTTAATCAAAATTAGTGTTGAATATATTCAAATGTTCAAAAGATAAAAAGAGCAACACATAAAATAAAACGAAGGGTTATCTTCTCACAACTTTGTTTTAGATTTAAATTATGACTAACATGCATTCTATTTTATTGGTTGAAATTACCCCTTCAGTAGCTGTCATTTATTTTTATTGGTAATGGTAAATCACTATACGTAAACTATAGTTCGTGTGTAATTTAAATCAGATACTGAAAAAGAAGATTGGTTGTGAACCCGACAGCATATTCCAAATTGGGCCATTAGCCAACGCACAGATGTTTTTAGTTATTGGAACAAACCACATAATTCTAACACAAGCTCCCTTTACTTTAAGTTTACCGTCACTTTTGTATTTATATAATTATCATACAGTTATTGTTGCTAGGCAGATTGAGACATTCATGACAAAGGGTAGGTTAATGAAGATGAAGACAGATCAAAGAGAAAGAGTGGTAGTATTTTAAATTTTAAATTGACAAACTTTGAAGAACTGTGCATATGATAACTTAAGCAAATACTACATGAAAATATTAGTCTATTATCTGGGAGTGGTTGAGGAATTCATTGGACTTTCAATCTTATAAGATCAAACTCGATCAAAAGTGATTAGTGGATAAATCGTGAACTGGGTTCGTGGAGGCCATGGTCTGTGACACGATGCCTAAGTTCCCAGCTTAGCAAATAGCATAGTGAGTAGTTCGGGAACGATTATATTATCGTGATGTTCATCATGCTAGAAGTGGAATAGAGGTTAGAATAATAAGAACTAGTTGAACAAGCTTGTGACAGGTAAGTGCTACTTTTGATTGTATCATGGACTTAGATTGTATTGTACAAGAGTTAAATTTTCGGTAAAGAATTAAATTTCACCAAGAATTGCAAGTCATAAAGGATGCATCCGACTTCCTTTGGCCAGAGGAAAAATCAGATTTTTTTTCAATTATTGAATCATGGATATTATATATTTTAAATAATTTTTTATATAAATTTAAATCAAAACTACTTTTGGGTATGATGAGGCATAACTTAGTGGGCAAATCCAAATCCATTATATCTTTAAGTTTCTACTGTCACACTTTTTTTTATATCCAGTTTTTCGGGTTACGTCAGATTATTCTTGGAGATAGTAGTCTCAGTCCCTCAGCACTACTACCATTAAATCACGAGATATGACTGAATGATCAGTTTTGAGAACAGAGCAACTGATCACCTACATGGTCCTGCTAAGAAAAAAGCAAATTGATTCCACCAGGGTTCAAACACACGCTAAATACCTTCCGCTGAATTTTAAGTTCCGCTATTCTGGAAACCACGTTTCTTTACAAGACATGCACATTTTACATGCGTCTGTGTTGTCTTCCTTATTTGGACCCACTGATTCAGCACACTTTTCCTGTCCTATTTTCTTGGCAATGATACCTTGGGTTTACTGTTCAGTTATCTTTTAGTTCCAACTAAAATGGCAAATTCAGATTTTGTAAGCCATACATGAACTAGGTGGTAAGAAAAAAAGGTGAAAACAACATACTAGAAAAGTTCACTTTTTTTCTCTTTAGCTGAAACTTAAGATTTGTTTAGTTGCATTTATTTGCTTTGCCTTTATGCTTTAGTGGGAAGAGCAGAACCCCCACTTACATTTCCTTGCCTTAACTCTGCTTCTTGTTCTTTCTCTTTTTCCCCTTTGCCATGGTGCTTTGATATTCTGTAAGTAGTTTTCTTGTCTTGTCCCAACCCACTCATATTTTCTCAAGATTTTGCTATGCTATTTTTCTTGTTTTAATTTACTTTTGAGAGTTACTTTTATTCTATTTGTCTGCTCCATTATCTCCTGTTGGGAATATGACTCATTTCACACTTACCTGCTCTTGGGTGGGAAATTACTGTTCATTCCCTTCTAGTGTGAAACTGAGGCTTCTTCTCTTTTTCCCTTTTTAATATGCTTTCACATTTTTAACTATTATATTTCTACTACACTGTATTGGTTTGCTTGGACTCCACATCAGTTTCTGTAAATTAGGATGCTTTTTTTAGGGTGTGTTTTGAATTCTTGATCTTATTGCTTACTATATATATTTTCTGTTAATGAAATAGTCATGGTGAATTTACTAAATTTTTCCTATCTGTGCCTTTTGCAGGGTCAAGATAGCACATTTTTGTCCCCAAGTTCATGATGAGATTATTTTGGACATTGATTTTGATAGTTCTCTACAATGGGTATTCTTCAGAGGGGGTTAATTCAACTCACCCTGCAAGGCCTAAAGTTGTGAACATTGGGTGTATGCTATCTTTCGAATCGCTCGTTGGGAAAATTACCAAAGTTGCTGTTGAAGCTGCTGTGGAAGACATAAATTCCAATCCAGATGTTCTTGGAGGAACTAAGTTGAATATGATAACATTGGATAGTAATTCCAGTGGATTTCTTGGAATAGTTGAGGGTAAGACCTTTGCCACATCTATCATTCTGTTGATTTTGTGGACAGCATTTTCATATTCGATAGTTCTCTTTTACTCTTGAGTTTTATGTATATTGTTTCGTTTGATAACAGCTATTCGCTTCATGGAGACGGATACTGTGGCCATTGTTGGCCCCCAATCTTCTGTTATAGCTCATGTGGTATCAAATATTGCGAATGAGCTCCAGGTCCCTCTATTATCTTTTGCAGCCACAGACCCCACTCTTTCTTCGCTTCAGTACCCGTTTTTTGTTAGAACTTCCCCAAGTGATATGTTTCAGATGGCAGCAATAGCTGAAATGATCGATCATTATGAATGGAGGGAAGTCATTGCAATATATATTGATGATGATTTTGGAAGAAATGGTATAGCTACATTAGCAGATCAGTTGGCCAAGAGACGATGTTCGATCTCTTACAAAGCAGCTATGAAACCTGAAGCAACATTGGCTGATGCCCGGGATGTTTTGGTTCAGGTTGCTTTGAGAGAGTCTCGAATAATGGTTGTTCACACTTACCCTTCAAAGGGTCTGGAAATATTCTCTATGGCACGGTATTTGGGGATGACAGATAATGGATATGTGTGGATTGCTACACATTGGCTCTCAACTATTCTTGACACTTCCGGTCCCCTTCCTCCTGATAAAAAGGAAAACCTTGAAGGGGCTATCACCTTGCGTATACACACTCCACGTTCAGAATTGAAACAGAAATTTGTCTCACGGTGGAGCAATTTGACAAGGGAGGCAGGAGTTACTGGAACTTCAGGGATGTCAACTTATGCGCTCTACGCTTATGATACTGTGTGGCTACTTGCGCGTGCCATCAATGAATTCTTTAACCAGGGTGGAAATGTTTCATTTTCTAAGGATCCAAGGCTAACCGAACAGAATAGTGGAAGTCTGAATCTTGATTCTATGAGCATCTTTAATGGAGGGAAGTTATTGCTAGACAACATTTTTAAGGTTAATATGACTGGTGTAACAGGACCATATAGTTTCACTCCTGATAAGAATCTTTTCCGTCCTGCTTTTGAAGTCATTAATGTGGTTGGTACAGGTTTTAGGAAAGTTGGTTATTGGTCTGAATACTCCGGTTTATCAATTGTGCCTCCCGAAACACTCTACTCTAAGCCGCCAAATCATTCCTCTTCAAATCAACAACTACACAGTATAATCTGGCCTGGACAAACAACTGAGAAACCTCGTGGATGGGTTTTTCCAAACAATGGGAGACAACTGAAAATTGGAGTTCCTAACCGAGCTAGCTTTCGTGAATTTGTTGGAAAGGTACCAGGCACCGACTCATTCAGAGGCTACTGTATTGAAGTCTTTACTACTGCCATAAACTTGCTGCCTTATGCTGTCCCTTACAAGCTAATTGCCTTTGGGGATGGGCATAACAATCCAGATGATACAGAGCTAGTCCGCTTAATCACAGCAGGAGTGAGTATAAGACTGCCAAGGTTCTATTATAGTGTCAATTTAACAATGTGCTTTGTTTCTAACTGTATCTACTTGGTCTTTTATTTCAGGTTTATGATGCAGCCATAGGTGACATAGCAATTACAACTAATAGAACAAAAACGGTTGGTTTCACTCAACCGTACATTGAATCAGGGTTAGTTGTAGTGGCACCAGTTAAGCAGCAGAACTCTAATGCTTGGGCTTTTCTCAGGCCTTTTACTCCTAGGATGTGGTGTGTCACTGGTGTTTTTTTCTTAATTGTGGGCACTGTAATTTGGATTTTGGAACACAGATTGAATGATGATTTTCGTGGTCCTCCGAGTAAACAGATTGTCACTGTTTTATGGTGAGTTGGCAAAACATTAACTACTAAATTAGCAGATATTTACTTGATGAAAGAGTCTGTCATATATTCTGTATGTCAAATTTATATCTATCCTGGAATATCAAACTTTTGACCCTTTCTATGTAAAACTCTTTTGCAGGTTCAGCTTTTCAACTCTCTTTACCGCCCAGAGTAAGTAACTTATGCTGGTTGAGTTACCTCTGTACTAACACTTGAATGAGATTCTATAACTAAGAACATTTCTTTATGCAGGAGAAAACACTGTCAGCACCCTTGGCCGCATTGTCCTTCTTATATGGCTATTTGTGGTTCTGATAATAAACTCAAGTTATACTGCCAGTCTCACCTCAATTCTTACAGTACAGAAGCTTTCTTCACCAATTACAGGAATTGAAAGTTTAGTGAATACAAAGGAACCAATTGGTTATCAGTTGGGTTCATTTGTCCGGAACTATCTGATTCAAGAACTTCACATTGATGAATCTAGGCTTGTTCCTCTTAACCTGCCTGAAGATTATGCTAGAGCTTTAAAAGATGGTCCTAGCCATGGTGGTGTTGCAGCTGTAGTCGATGAGCGTGCATATATGGAGCTTTTCCTCTCATCCCGCTGCCAATTCAGTATTCTAGGTCAAGAATTCACAAAAAATGGATGGGGATTTGTAAGTAGCTCTCTGTCAACTTCACCTTTTTTTCTTTTACACGTCTTTGTCAACTTCACCCTTTTCTTATACATGTGAACCTGCCTTTTGCGAATTTATCTCACACCGTGACCAATTGACCATACTATTAGCTATCAATATTATTAACAACGTAAAGAGATGGTGAAATCATGAATCTTGTGAATTCAAGCTAACTGAAGTAAGGAAATTAATGCATGAAAAGTATCTACATCTAATGCATGCAAATATGCTAAGAAAGTTTATTTTTTACTGAATGATTGCTTGAAACATGCTTCTGAAGGTGAATCATACTACTGTTAGCTCGATATCTGGAAGGAGACCTGAAAATTTAGGAGATCAGTACGTCACTCTTGACATAACATGGTGCTTGCTACAACAAAATTTGTCCTATCTAGGCTTGCAGTTTTCTCTTTTTTTATTGGATACCTTAAAAATGTAGGGGGTCGATTGGTGAGAACTGAGAACTTAAAGGAAATAATAGATTGTAAAAGATATTAAGTTTCTGTATTTGGCTTGACCAATTTGTTTTGAAGGGTTTATGCAAGATCTGTCTATGTTTGAGAATAATGTTCTTTGCTGTTTGGTGACTAGTTCTTTTATTTGTTTCCTCCTAGGCTTTCCCTAGGGACTCTCCTCTAGCAATTGACATGTCAACAGCAATTCTGAAACTATCAGAAAATGGGGAACTTCAAAGGATCCATGATAAATGGCTTTCTGGAATTGCTTGCACTTCACAGAATACAAAACTTGAAGTGGACAGGCTTCAGTTGAAAAGCTTCTCAGGTCTATTCTTCATATGTGGGCTAGCATGTTTTCTGGCTCTGCTCATATATTTTGTGATGATAGCATGTCATTATTGCCAATATTACCCCAAGTCTGAGTCCTCTGGTGAAAGCTCGCGATCAGGACGACTCCAGACATTCTTTTCTTTTGTTGATGAAAAGGAAGAGTCAGTGAGGTCTCGATCCAAACGAAGGCAACTTGAGGCAACTTCAGTTAGAAGTATTGATCAAGATGCATCAATAAATGGTTCAAGGATTGACCGTTCTGAGATATACTCAAATAGAGTTGTAAGTTTTGGAGAATCTGTGTAGTTCCCAACAATATCTACCATTCTTCCTCAAATGTAATTATATAGGCCGAGTGCATATTTGTGTAGACAGTGAACTGTATCAAATTTTACAAAGTTCATGCAATCTCAGAACCCTACAACAACTACTACTACGGCTCAATCCAATGCTAGTTGGGTCAATTATATGATCTTTTTTGTACATGTCGCTCCATTTAAGCCTATCTCAATCCAATATTACCAAAAAAAATAGTTTTCCAGAACTAGAAGTTCTCTACTGATACCGAATCCTGCTGATCGATACATGTGTTTAACCCTTCTCTGAACAAGGCGTTTGGCTCGCGATCATATAATTCAATCTTAAACGCAATTGGCATGGCCACCAGCCCTCTTTCCTATGGCAACAGTCACCTTTCAAGTCTTCCTAAGTCATTTTGAAACTTAGTGATGTAAAAAAGTGAGAACTGAAGTGAAAATTTTAGAATATTTGTTCAAGTTTCATCATCGCCAAACAGTAATTTTCGAGAACTAGTTCTGTTACACAGCTATTTACTAGTGGAACATGAACTGCTTTCAAGGTTAAAGATCCCAAAATAGGGGATCTTACAAAGGGCGAGTTTTCTGCTTTGTAAACATCAGTTAATACTGCAGAAGGAAAAAAGAAAGAACATCTCCCAACATCACAACAAAACAAAAATAAAAGAGATTTTGGTGAACATACTTTATTAACATTACACAAGTTGATTTCATATTTACATTCTTCTTTTTTCCAATAACAGTGGTGTCAGGGCAGCTATCTGGCACCTCCCGACAGCACAGGTTCATATTTACATAATTAGGCTACGATACATGGTTACATCATACATGTAAAGAATGGTACAAGATTTGGATGCTATCTGGAGGAGTCTAGAGTTCACTGCTTGTGAAGTACTTCTGAAAACAGTCTTCATCCTTGCAGTATTCTGACATCACTTTATATACTTCAATTAGTAGTTGTGGAAACCGACTCTTAAAATAGCCATCAAATCCTTCTGGTACATTTCCTAAATTTTTCTGAAATTAAGTTGAGATACAAGGAAGTCAGCAAATAAAAAAAGTATTAATTCGGAGGGAAAAAATTGTAAATCTAAGCTAGGAACACTCATAACAGTCTAAAGTCCAATGAATGGAACAATATTGCCCGATAAAATAATGCCATGATAGAAATTCTTATTTTTTCTTCTTTTTTTTGAGGAGGGGGGGGATTTATTTTGGAGAAAGACTTGAGAGATTTCCAGGCACAACTAGTTTTTCCCCATAAAACTAGCTAGCAACGATTCTCGAACCCTAAAACACCAGGAAATGGAATACAATCTGAAATAAACATTAGTACTTCTAAGAAATCCTCTTTAAGCATAAAAATCCTCTAAGCATACAGCTTTTTAGAGATGCCCCCCTAGAAAAGTTAAATCCCCAAAGGAAGTTATTGCCCGAATTTTAAGTACACACCAATTTGTTGAATAACAATAAGTAATATATAAATTGATCAAAAGCTAACCTGAATTTCGGCGGGGAGCTCTCTATAATGATTTAACTTGTTCCGCATGACACGCAGCAAATCACGAACACTGTCAAACCTATATCGCCTGTAATGGCCAATATTTTTGAGGAACAGAGGTTCCATCTTCTCGTCCCATTTTCCACCCAAAGCAACTGATGCTGTACCTTCCAATGCTTTCAGAAGATCAGCAGAAGTCTCCCTGTCTTCGAGTTCCACCCTGTCGCTTGAATCACGGAGAAATGACAGTCGCATCTCAGCAGTCCAAAAGAAAGGATGAGCAAGCACCTCCACTGCCTTTGGTCTTTTACATGGGAAAAAAGAACAGGAGTTTAGCAATAGGCAGGTGCAGTGTACATATCTACTAGCAGAACATGCGCTTTATCCAAGAGATCACTTTAGCAATTTTGCCAATATACTGTTTTAATTGAATGTCGATTGAAAACAACGAAGAAAGTATTAGCTCCCTGGTTGGTTAAAATAAGTGAGAACACTTTGACCAGGCTCTTAACTGTATTTAATACTAACAAGGATTTTGAACTTATCTCGTTGAGCATAAAAGCTAACATGAATTTGTTTTGGCAGAGTGAAATCCGATCCTTCCATTTTAGGTGAAATTTTTACCTAATTGTTGTTTTCTCTACTTGGTCATTCATGGTATCTGGGATGAGATTATTTTCCTGAGAAATAATTGCAAGATCACTTATCTGGATGGAGCTAAAAAAATTGTTGATAAGCTGTACTTGGCTAAAACTTGACAAGTACACCTGCTAATCGTCATAATCATTACACCTCCTTTCTTATTTTGATGAATAAGCTTTAAATACTCTTTTCATTTTGAAGATCACCATGCAGGAGCTGAAATTATTAAGGGAGATACAAAGGGTATAGTTATCTTAATAAACATTATTAGAGCATGAAGGTAATATTGCAATTCAAGAGAAATTCCAGCCATAACTAGCTACAAGGATGGTCATGGTCGATAACTAACTCAAAATTTGTCAAAAATTATTGGTATGTGCGGGATGTGATAGAGTTTTTATAATATAACTCAAAAAAAAACGTTTGCACTTGTTACCTCAATTCAGCATTGGGATCTAACAAACGAGAAAAGAGATCCACAGCTTCAGGGATGTGTTCCACCAAGAAAAGATCAACTTTATTTTTTGTAATATTAATGTCACGCTCAAGAGGGCTTCCAAAGGGATGACTACCACCAGTCACACAGAAAAATAGAACACTCCCTAGACTGAACATATCAACAGCACGTGTTTGACGTCCATGAAGAAGCTGTTCAGGAGCTTGCCATCCCGAACTTCCATAACCTGCAAAAAAAAATTGCCGAGTAAGAACAGTGGCAATTAAGTGTTAAAAAGTTAAAGACGTCATGTTGAGGCAAGCTCTGAAAAAATTTAAAAGCTAAGGCCACTAAAAGAAGAATCTGGTGTGAGAAACTGGGAATTGAACTCAACTGTCAGTCAAGCAATCTTCTCCTGTATGCAACAAGGACGACAACAAAGTGTGCCATAGAGCGTAGCAATGCTCAATGTGTCATGCAAATTACTAGATAAAGGAGCATACTCAATGGTGGTGGGACTGAAAATAAGTTTATCATGCACTAGATACTTAATAATTACTTGCCTGTTGCGTGATGACCCAATGAAGACATATCTCCAATGAGGCGCTTGCTGATTCCCATATCAGAAAGCTTAGCACATAAGAATCTTTCCTTAATTATCAGAACATTTTGGGGCTTCAGGTCCCGATGAATGATCCCCAGATCATGAAGATGCACAAGACCAGAAACAACATCCCTGTCCTCCAGAAAGAAAATCAGAACACCAAAAAGTGTGCCATGCCCAGTCAAATTTGAATTCAGATATAAGGAATAAAAGATAAAAAGAAAAATGTTTTGTTATGGACCTTGGGCCTAACAACACCCCAAAAGCTAGCTCAAGAGGTCAGGATTGCCCAAGCCATATTAAGGAGACCACCCATCCCTTGAACGATGTGGGACTCTTTCACAACCCCACGCCCAAGGCTGGACATCTGGAGCGTGAGCAGTTTTAACATGGGGACCCAACATCGGGAAGTGAGAATGGAATGGGTCCTGTTCCGATACCATGTTATGGACCTTGGGCCTAACTCAACCTGAAGGCTAGCTCATGACGGAAGGATTGCTCAAGACCATATAAGGCTATAAGGAGACCAAAGACCCCGTATCCCACCGATGTGGGGCCCCAGCAATTTTCCAGATCAAATTTATGTTTAACATCCAGGGAACAGATTACAACATCTATGCACGGAAACAGCAATATATATCTTCTAAGCTCTTATTAACCCAACAGCAGTTTAGGCCTTTGTAAAACGACAGTCGGGAAATACGAGATGCAGATTTGTTTTTAAGGAAGGAGCAGTCATAGAGGCCAATTGTAAAGCCATTGTCACGAGAAATTTAGAGTCGGGGGAATGGGACGGAATTTTCTAGTCTAACTGCCTCGCTTTATCCGCGGGCGGATAAGCAAGAATTCAACAAAGTGAATCGCCTAGTTCTTTCCCTAAATAAAGGACATCTAGAGACCTGATGCCTAGTATAGCATAGGGAGCAAAACCAAACTGTATGATCTTTTGGAATTAAGCAGCCAAGAAATAAAGGAGGGGCCTTTCTTCTGAAGTAAGCTCAGCCTTTCTTCTGAAGTAAGCTCAGCCTTTCTTCAAGTCATCATCTAATGGATTGCAAACTACCCTCATTTACCATGAAACAATGATAAGAGACACAAAAGTCAAGGTTGTTACGAAATAATTCAACGAACCTCATCAACTTGAGCAACAGAGGTGAAGGACAACCATTTTCCTTCATTAAGTCAGTATCTAGAATAATACCCTTCAAATTGTCCAAATACGTTCTATGCTTCGTAGATTCTCCATCCAAGTTCTGGTTAGGACATAAATTTTCTGAAGTTTCAGCGTAAATCAGAATAAGGTCACTCAAGCTGCAAATACAGCGTTCCAATGCAAGATAAACAAAATCTTGGTCTTGTTCCATGCCGTACCACCGAACGATATTTGAATGTCGATCAGATGCAATAAGATTCTGTATCTCTTTGAAGGCAATATCATGATGTGCCCGGACAAGCCTTTTCACAGCAACTGCACGACCTTCATAAATTCCTTCAAAGACAACTGTACCATTGCTCCCTTTAGCAATCTCTGTACTGGAGACAAACAATTTACCAATAGAGCGTCCACCTTTGCTACAGATACTTGGTTGAAAAAGGTTCAACAAAAGCTTACTATCAGCATCAATGTCTGCATATTTAAGTCCACTACCAGATGAGGTGTCTTTATCACTTTTAACGCCATTGCTCCCGTTCTTCCCAGACTTCCGAGATTTCTTCCTTTTTGAAGGTACATTTGGTGAATGTGGGTTCCCAAGCTCTCTATCCAACTTGAGTTGAGCCACTAAATCATGACTACGTGTAAAAGCTCCCACAAGAGTAGCTAAAATGCTGCGAACTGGCATGCCCACTCTTTCAGAGCACTTGGTTATTCCTTCTTTGAATGGATTTTTAGCATCTTGTAAATTTTTCTTTTTGATGATTAAAATTATGAACACCACCAATATGCCAAACATAGTTTTTCTTATAATATTTTTTAAGTACGAGGTGTTGTGGGGCACAGGCGTAGCTGCATTATCAACATTTGGTTGTAAAGGAGGATCTAGTTTTGGCAGCATATCCTGAGGATGAGCCTCCGGGAGGAGATTGTTACCATGACTTCGACGTCTGTAGATAAGGGCCCTTGAGTGACATGGCAATGGCATATGGAATTGTACATCATGTTCAGATTTGTCAGACTCTATAATATCCCCATTGAATGCATCCTCGTCTTTGCAAAGAGCAGCAGCCCCTATTTCAGCAACCGTCATGTTCCATAACACTTTGTCAGTGTTTGGAATAAAGGATGCCAATGCATAGTCTGTCCTGGTGATGTAAAGTGTGTATCTGGGCAGACTCTCTTGCCCAATGGTGCCATTATGATGAAAAGTAGTGTCCTTGTCCTGAGTTGGTGGAGAAT
This sequence comes from Anisodus tanguticus, assembly GCA_034509755.1. Taxonomy (NCBI): domain Eukaryota; kingdom Viridiplantae; phylum Streptophyta; class Magnoliopsida; order Solanales; family Solanaceae; genus Anisodus; species Anisodus tanguticus. Next base: position 15,392,809 of record CM067544.1, read on the forward strand.
CAGGCATCTTATATGTGTAAATCAGGCGTCCAGTCTTAGCATCAACAAGAAATGCAGTAGTTGTTTTAGATCCTAGAACAATTCCGCCATCCTCAGCTATTTGTGGGGTTGAACTAATATACTCATCAATACTCTTCATAAGTTTCTGTATAAAAATATGGAGCAATAAATAAGAGACTGGAAGCAAATGACAACAAAAGTGTAGGACCAAACAAAGATGTCTTCTAAAACCATGACTAACTATTGGCAAATGGAGTACCATCAATTTGAATAATGTGCCTTTAGCACTAATCTTCTATATCAGACAGGTAAAACTGCAAAAAAGGGAATCAGAGAAAATAAAGTTTTTGATGGACCATATCTCAAAAGTTTAGAATAGGAGGCACTACTTCAAAAGGTTTGAGGATGGTCATTGCTTTGAACTTGCTGAAAGAACATACCTAAGGACTCATGAAACAGATATATATGTCATTTTAGCACACTTATTAGCAGAACTCACAATTAGGTCCATTCTCATCAGCCACAGGTTGTATATACACACCAACAAAATCTTGGACTTGACACGTCCGCTTAGTTTTTACTTTTTCCTCCTATAATAATGGGTTACTTACTTGAACCTCTCCAATTGGAAAAACTAAGTGGACATCCACTTAGTTTGAGATAAACCTATGACCTCCCTCTTGTTGAGGCTTTCCACTAATTTACCTATGAAAAGAAAAAGAGACAACAACAACAACATACCCAGTGTAATCCTCCCACAACTGAGGTCTGGGAGGGTAGAGTGTACGCAGACCTTACCCCTACCTCGTGGAGAGGTAGAGAGGTTGTTTCTGGAAGACCCTCAGCACAAGTGCAGCACAACAAAGTAGTTATGAAAAGGAAATACGGCAGTAAAGAAAAAAACAGACATAACACTAATTCTTTTTACAAATATACTTTAAAAGAGAATGGTTATAACACCAGCCGCTTCTTAGCTAACTTTTCTTTTTTCTTTTTCTTTTTCTTTTTCTTTTTCTTTTTTACATTTATACACTCTTATTTAAACTGAAACTAATTCCAAAACTGTGGTGGTCATCGAGGGGATTGGATTGGTGGTGGAAAGGAGAAGCCCAAGGCAAAGTGGAAGCCAAGAGGGATGCTTATGCAAAGTTGGCGGAGAGCAAGGACGAAGCGGACGAATAAGGAAAAATATAAGGTGGCGAAGGAGGCAAAATTAGCGGTTACGATGGCAAAAACAACAGCTTTTGAATGCTTGTATCTTGAACTAGGGGACAAAGACGGAGATAAGAAGTTGTACAGACTCACCAAGGCAAGAGAGGAAGGCCCGAGACCTAGATCAAGTGAATTGCATCAAAGACGAGAAAGGCAAAGTATTGGTGGAAAAGACACTCATTAGACGGGGATGGCAGACATACGTCCATAAACTCTTGAACGAAGAGGGAGATAGCGATATTGTGTTGGGTGAATTGGAGCACTCTCTGGATTTCGGGTACTATAAGTGTATTAAAGTTTTGAAGGTTAAGGGTGCTCTTTGTAGGATGAGCAGGGAAAGAGCGATCGAGCCAGACGAGATTCCGGTGGAGTTTTGGAAAAGCAAAGGCAGGGCAGGACTGTAATGGCTCACTGGGCTATTTAATGTCATTTTTAAGACACAAAAATGCCCGAGGAATGAAGGTGGAGTACAATGATTCCGTTGTACAAGAACAAGGGTGATATCCAAAACTGCTACAATTATAGGGGCATCAAGCTGCAAAGTCACACTATGAAAATTTGGGTGAGGGTGGTAGAAATGAGGGTAAGGAGGGATGTGTCCATTTCCCAGTACCAGTTCGGATTCATGTTGGGGCAGTCAACTACAGAAGTCATTCATCTAGTGATGAGACTGGTAGAGAAGTAAAGGGAGAAGAAGATGGGCCTACATATGGTGTTCATTGATCTAGAAAAGGCTTATGATAAAGTCCTAAAAAAGGTCATATGAAGATGCCCGGAGGCTAGAGGTGTATCGATGTCTTACATTAGGGCGATGAAGGACATGTACGATGGAGTCAAAACTAGGGTAAGGACAGTGGGATGAGACTCAAAGCACTTCCCCGTGACGATAGGGTTACACCAAGGATCAACTCTTAGCCCGTTTTCATTTGCATTGGTGATGGATAAATTGACGCGTCATATTCAAGGTGAGGTGTCATGGTGTATATTATTTGCAAATGACATAATACTAATTGATGAGATCCACAACGGAGTTAACGCTAGGTTGGAGGTTTGGAGACAAACCCTAAAGTTTAAAGAGTTCAGGTTGAGCAGGACCAAAACAAAATATTTGTAGTGCAAGTTCAGTGATGCAGCGCATGAGACGAGCATGGAAGTGAGGCTTGATACACATGCCATCCCTAAGAGATAAAGTTTCAAGTATCTTAGGTCTTTAATCCAAGAAAATAGAAAGATTGACGATAATGTCACACATCGTATTAATGCTGGGTGGGTGAAATGACGACTCGCCTCTAGAGTCTTTTTTGATAAAAAGGTACTTCTACAGAATTGTGGTTAGACCGACTTTGTTATATGAGGTGGAGTGCCGGTCAGTCAAGAACTCTCATATTTAGAAGATGCAACAACATACCCAGTGACGTCCAACAATGTGGGGTCTGGGGAGGGTAGAGTATACGCAGACCTTACATCTACCTTGGTAAGTAGAGAGGTTTCCGAAAGACCCTCGGCTCAAGACAAAGCATAAGCACAAGCAAAGCAAGAGAAACGGTCAGACCCGGACAAAAAATTTAAAGCGGTATGACAATGAGAGTAACAAAAGCGAATAAGTCATGATAAAGCATCCTGAAAAAGAAGCAGTAACCAAAAAGATAAATAAGATAAACACAGTATACGAAAGAACATATAGCTACAGAAATTAAAGAACATGGGACTATAAAACAATATTGTGCTTACTAGTATGATAGGCTAAACAGGGCTACAATAATAACACTACAACTACCTGTATGTAAACGTAAGTAGGACTACGCTCAACTGCCTACTACCCTTCTACCCTAATCTGTGCCCTCCACAACCCCCAATCTAAGGTTATGTCCTCAGTAAGCTGCACATGCGTCATATCCCGTCTAATCAACTCTCCCCAATACTTCTTCGGCCTACCTCTACCCCTCCTGAACCCGTCCTTGCATGTTTAGAAGATGCAAGTTGCGAAAATGAGAATGATGAAATGGATGTGTGGTCATACTAAGAGAGATAAGATTAGGAATAAGATTATCCAAAACAAGGTGGGTGTGGCCTCCGTGGTGGACAAGATAAGGGAAGTGAGGCTGAAGTGGTTCGGGCATGTGAAGAGAAGATGCGCAGATGCCCCAGTAAGGATGTGTGAGAGGTTGGATATAGTGGGTAGAGGTAGGCCAAAAAAATATTGGGAAAATGTAATTAGACAGGACATGGCACCGCTTTAACTTACCGAGGACATAACCTTAGATTGGAGGGTATGGAGGCCGCGGACTATGGTAGAAGGTAAGTTGGTACTTGAGCATTGTCTCGCTTTTCGTCGGAAATAGGCTTGGTGGTAGTCTGGAGCATCGAGTCTGTCGTAGTATTAGCATTATTCATTTAGTTTCTTGCTTTTGATATCTGTTACCTTTTGTTGTTTATTATGTTTCAATTACAGCACTATTTCGTTGTTGTTACTGTTCTTTTCTCCAAATGCTTTGTATTGCTTTCCTAATTAGTTGCCATGTTTTCTTCGTTGCCATATTTCCTTTTTCACAACTACTTTGATTTGCTACACTTGGTTGAGGGTCTTTCAAAAACAACTTCCCTGCTTTCCCGAGGTAGGTTAAGGTATGTGTACACCCTACCTCCCCAGACCCCACTTGTGAGATTACACTGGGCATGTTGTTGTTAATTCCAAAATTGCCCTCGATCAACCACTACGTAAAAATGAGGTATATTGGTCAAATCATGCTCAAAATTAACACCTTCAAATTGTGACATTAAAAAGGGGAGGTCTTAAATATTTTTCAAACTAGGGAAATATTCATTTCATTTTGCTAAGCTAGATGATGGTGTGACGTTAAAAAGGGGAGGTCTTAAATTTTTCAAACTAGGGAAATATTCATTTCATTTTGATAAGCTAGATGGAGGTGTAGTTGTTAATACTATATTAAGTTATTAACTAGTGTCATGCCTACGGGTGGCAGATGGGCCGTTTGGGTTGAAATTAGGCGGGTCAAGATGGGCTGAATCAATAGATGGGCCAATGCCCAATCCGTTCAAAGCTTACATGGGCTAAGATGGGCGGGTCAAGATGGGCTAAATGATGGGTCATAACCCAACTTGCCCAACTTGACCCATTACTTTTACAAATTTCAAACTTACCTTCTATGATGTTATTTTATTTTGTATGATATTTGATTTTTCCATATCTTTATTTTTAAAATAAGAATAATATTTTTTTTTAAAATTCAATTTTTATAAAAGAAAAATAAATATATAAAATAATGGGTGGGAGGGCAGGGGGTAGTGAGGCGGGTGAGAGGCGGGGGACTGGGTAGTGGGGTAAGTAAAGTTTCTCATTTTTTATAAACATTTTGTATAAGTAAAATAAATATATAAAGTAAAAACTTCAGGTCGGGTGGGTAGGGTGGGGATGGGGTAAGCAAATTTTTCTCATTTTTTATAAAAAATTTATAAAAGTAAAATAAATATATAAAATAGAAAATTTAGGGGTGGGGTAGGAGGGCGGGTAGTGGGGAATGATGGGGTACGAAAATTTTCACATTTTTTAATAAAATTTTATATATAAGTAAAATATAAACTTCGGGGGTGGTGTGGGATGGCAGGGGGTTGGGGGGTAAGAAAAAAAATTATATTTTTAACATTTTTTTATAAAAGTAAAAAAATATGAAATAGAAATTTGAGGATGGGGTAGGGCAGGTGGAGGGAGGTAGGGGGGAGGTAAGAAAAAATTTATATTTTTAATAAATTTTTTTATAAAAGTAACAAAAATATGAAATATAAATTTGAGGAGAGGGAGGAGGTGGAGGGGGGTAGGTGGGGGTTAGGGCGGTAGGGGGAGGTAAGAAAAAATTTCATATTTTTTATAAAATAAAAAAAATATGAAATAGAAATTTGAGGATGGGGTAGAGCAATGGGGTGGGGGTGGAGGGGGGTAGGTGTGGGTAGGGCGGGGGAGGTAAGAAAAAATTTCAGATTTTTTATAAATTGTTTATAAAAGTAAAAAAAATATAAAATAGAAATTTGAGAATGGGGTAGGGTGGGGGGTAGGGCGGGAGGTGGGGGTAGATGGGGTAGGTGGGGTAGAGGTGGGTAGGGGTGGGGTGGATGGATAGTGTGGTAGGGTGGTTCAGTGCTTGGGTGGGGGTTGGTGTAGGGGAGGGGTAGGGTGGATGGATAGTGTGGATTGATAGTGTGGTGTGTGGTTGAGGTGCGTTGGTGTATTTTTATTGTTCCAAAATAGGATTTTTTAAACTAATTATTTATAAACAAAAATCTTAATCTAGAGTGGAGCTCTAATCGTTAAGATTGAGCATTTTCATGGGTCAAGTTTGGGCATCATCATGGGTTTATTTGGGTTGTTGATTTATGATGGGTCAACTTGGGCTAGTCCAAACCAACCCATCATCAAAATCCCTCTTGCCCAAACCCATGAAATGGGTTGGGCGGGTCATTTGGGTTTGGGCTAATTTTGCCCCTAGTCATGCCTCATTATTCGAAACCGTTTTTCCTGTTACCTTTCTCAAAAAAAAATGGTATCATGCCTCATTATCAATCAATGTTAAGAGGATATTTCTCTCTTTGTATAGCACCAAAATTGCACAGAAAAGACTTCCATCAAATTTAGAGACAATACCAATTTACCAAGCCTGTTGTGTGCATATAATTCCCAATCATCCCTGCCACAGTCAATGAAATAACCACTTCCTATATCAGATGATGCCTCCCTGCTGTTATTGTAGTTAACAGGAGCCTGATAAGAAGAGTAGATTGATGGCCCAGATCTAAATGACCAGAGTGGTGGTTTCATAGTATTTAAGCTATTTTGCTCCCCTAAATAAACTGTACCATCCGGCTCAGCAAACAGTGCTGTCTCCGGTTTCCTGGTTCCAGAAAGTGTAGCAAAAATCAAAGCCAAATAAATTCAATGAATCAGTAAGCATACCACAAGTATATCAAGTTACCAGTATGACAACAAGTGAACTTAGAATGAAAAAAGGAACACATAAATAAAAAGGGCTTTAGTTTATCATTTCCAAAGAGAATCTAGTTTACAGCTAATGCATCCAGTTTCTGGAAAATAAGTTGATTTACCTACAAAGAAATCAAATAGAATGTTTCTGGGTTCAAGACAACAACAACAACATACCCAGTAATCCCACAAGTGGGGTTTGAGGGGGGTAGAGTGTACGCATCCTTACCCCTACCTCGGGAGGTAGAGAGGTTGTTTCTGATAGACCCTCGGCCCAGGGACAAGCATGTCAAGAGATAAGCAGAAATGTCAGTGATGTTTTCTTCTAGATCCTGTTCGTTTTTCGAGCAGTCAAAGATCATCAAACGTTTCATGTAGCGAAACATATGATCCATAATAACTGAGTCTCTATGGATCCTAACCGCTTGCCCATAAAAAACACCATTTTGCACATATTTAGATAAGCATGTTTCTGGGTTCAAGAGATAAGCATAAATGTCATTATGTCAGTGATTTTTTCTCCTAGATCCTGTTCGTTTTACGAGCAGTCAAAGATGCCTCAAGCATTTCATGTAGTGAAACATATGATCCATAATAACTGAGTCTCTATCGATCCTATCCGCTCGCTCATAAAAAACACCATTTTGCGCATACAGTATTTAGATTGTAAAATATAGGGGAAGACATAAACTAATAACCAAATAGGATTCTGGTTTTTATAGAAACTGATCTCCTCCAAGAGTATCCTATAGTTTCAAAGCTAGAAATCCTGACATTATTACCATTGTAGTTAGCACGGTTTTCAAACAGAGCTATGCAAAGAAAAGAATGGCAGGATGAACAAACATCCCTTTTTCCTGATGGCCAAAAAAAGGAGCATAAAACTATTTATTCTTCTAGTTCGGGAATCAGGTGTATAAGGAAACTAGAATGACATCTGTTTGAACAAAACAAGAACTAAAGACAAATCTTGACTGAGTCATGGATTAGCTTACATGACACCAAAATTAGTCAAAACAAGTTTTATACAGTTAAGACTAAGTAGAATCGGTACATATTTAAGGACGATCCAACACTTTAACTTCAAGAAGCATAAGAAAACATGGAAAAAGCAACTGCATGGATAATCTGAACCAAATTAACAAAATATGCACAAGTATAAAATGAACTACAAACATTAAAAAGAATCTTCCAAAAGCAATAATAATGCTGAAGTCTTGTCTCACTTCAAAACTCTTTGCACAAAATTACTTAAAAACTAACCATACAAACAATAAATCCAAATGGGTACAATGTAAAACTCTCAAAAATAGCAAGAAGAGAAACTAACTTCAATTCAGATGACAGCAGATTCCTCCTCGCCGGAGCTAGCGCAACCCCATCGGAAATTCCCTCAATTGAACCACTCGACAAGCTAAATAACTCACTCGCCAAGACCTTAAAGCCAAAAAAGAAGAGTAAAATGCAGACCAGAATCACCCAGTAGCGCTTCATCGACGATATTCAACCTGAAACGGGCAATTGATTGCCAAATTCTTCTACAAAAGTAACTGTTTCTTTCTTTCTTTCTTTCTTTCTTAAACAAAAAATAAGAGGTACCGTATGATAAGAGTTATGGGTTACATGGAAGATTGAGATTGAGGAAATCTCCAAGAGATTCCAAATATGGAAGAAGGGTTCTGGATTTCATGTCTTTGTCCTTTCTTAACTGTTTTGTTTCAGTCAAACCTTTGAAAATTAAACAAACACAAGTCCCATATCGTTAAACAAAGGTATATACCGTGACATAAGTGTATATCACGGGTGCTCTCGGTAAACAGCCCAATACGGAAAGGCACCAAGCTCATCTCGGGTTGGCCCATCACGGGTTGATGTATATTTGATATGTATATTGTTGTAATAATATAGGGTAAAGATTATCTTAATTAGTCTTGTACACTTACCATAATTGTATAGTTAGAATTATGGTAGAATAAGGTTTTAGGACTAGAATAGGAATAGGATTCTCCTATTATGAAAATATGTTACTTGTATATATACCTTTCAATTAATGAAAATAATCAAGGGAGATTATTTCTTTCATGGTATCAAAAGTCTAGGTCAAACAAAAATTTCTCTCAAATTCTTGTTGCTCTTCTCGGCCAAGACCGAACCCCCCCTCCTCGGGTTTGCCATTTATTCTTCCGCTCTCTAAATCTCTCTTCCAAATTCCTCTATCACCTATTGTTCTTTCGTTATGTCTATGTCAAAGAACAAGTTTCACTCTGCCCTTGTTGTTTCTAACGTCAAGAATCATATCCCTCTAATTCTTGAAATAGAAAACGTTCAATACGCTACGTGGGCTGAGTTGTTCAAAATTCACACTCGTTCGCATCAAGTCATCAATCACATAATCCTCGCGGCTCCTGATGATACGGAGGTGCCTAAACGCGAGGATGATCCTAAGTTATGGACAACACTTGATGCTATTGTCCTTCAGTGGATTTATTCTACTATCTCTAACGACCTATTGCAGATGATTATTGAGCCAGATGCTACGGCGATGGTTGCATGGGATAGACTGCGTGACATAATCCAGGATAATCAAAATTTCAGAGTTGTTACTCTTGAACATGATTTTTCCCACGTCAACATGGAAAATTTCTCGAACGTTTCAGCATATTGCAAAAGGTTGAAGGAATTGGCGGACCAACTCCGCAACGTTGGTGCGCCAGTTAGTGAAGATCGTCTTATTTTACAGATGGTTGCTGGCCTATCTGAGGCCTACAGTGGCGTTGAACTCTCCTTCGTCAAAGTAATCCTCTTTCAAGGTTCTATCAATCCCGATCAATGCTTACCTTGGAAGAAGCCGGTTTGGCTAAAAAGGCGGCTACTAATGCTAGTCCCGTGGTCATGATGACTTCCTCCACTAGTCCTCAAAATTTTGGTAACAATTCGAACCAAACCCGATCTCACGGGGGCAGCAAGAATGGCCGGAAAAATAATGGGAAAAATTGCAGGGGCAAACGCGGGGGCACAGACAGCAGTCACGGTGGCCAAAACAGTGGCAGTGGACCCCATCCCGGTTACAGTGGGCCACCGACCCCCTGGTCGCAGCCTTGGGCCGTGGGCTTGGACCAGTGGACAGTGGCCCTACGACCCAATTCCACAGCAGTTTCCTGCATCTGACCAGTGGGCTTCCCAGCAGCCTCGACAGCCCACTGCCCCGGTAATTCCAGTTCCAGCAGTTACGGCCCAAGATAGCCCAGTTCTGGAATTTTTGGGCCCCGACCTCCGCAAGCTCACCACGCAGCAGGTCCCACTCAGACCGATATCGAGGCCGCGATGCACACACTTGGTTTGACTCAATCGGACCCGAATTGGTATATGGACACCGGTGCCACTACCCACATGACATCCGACTCAAGTACTCTCTCGTCTTATTCCAGTTTGAGCAACCCTCACGGTATAATTGTTGGTAATGGTAATTTTGTTCCAATTCGTGGTTATGGTCATAAAACATTATCTCCCCCTCATCCACCTCTTATCTTGAAAAATACCCTACACGCCCCCAAATTGATTAAAAACTTATTCTATGTCTGTAAATTCACTACTGACAATTCTGTTTCTATTGAATTTGATCCATTTGGTTTCTCTGTGAAGGATTTCAAGACGGGGAGGCCTCTCATGAGGTTTGATAGTAGGGGAGATCTTTATCCTATCACGCCCAGTTCCGATCCATCAAGTCAAGCCCTGCCATCAGCCTTTGCAACCATTTCTCCTTCCTGGTGGCATGCTCGTCTTGGTCATCCGGGATCCTCTATTTTATCAGCTTTAGATAAAAATAGTTTTATTTCATGTAAGGGTATGAGTCATACTCCAATTTGTCACTCTTGTTCTTTATGAAAAATTGTTAAGTTGCCGTTTGTAGACTCAAAATCTCATACTTTAATGCCATTTGATATTATTCATAGCAACTTATGGACGTCTCATGTTCCTAGTTCTGTGGGTCATCGGTATTATGTTCTCTTTCTGGATGATTATTCTAAATTTCTATGGACGTTTCCAATAGCGAAGAAATCTCAATTTTTTTCCATCTTCCTAAAATTTAAAGCATTCATCAGAACTCAATTCGACCGTGAAATCAAAAATATTCAGTGTGATAATGGCAAAGAATATGACAATTGGGTGTTTCGAAAATTCTGTGCTAATAATGGGATAAATTTTCGTTTCTCTTGTCCTCATACATCTTCACAAAATGCTAAAGCCGAACGTAAAATTCGTTTCATAAATAACATTATCCGCACTCTATTAATTCATGCTTCCGTACCCCCATATTTTTGGCATCATGCTCTTCAAATGGCTACATATCTACTTAACATAACTCCTTCCAATGGTTTGACATATTCTTCCCCTTCAAATTTTAAATAATAAAATTCCTTCATATTCACATCTTCGGGTTTTTGAGTGTTTGTGTTATCCGTTATTCCCGTCCACCACAATTAACAAACTTCAGGCTCGGTCGGCTCCGTGTCTGTTTTTGGGTTTTCCATCTAATCATTGTGGCTACAAATGCTTTGATTTATCCTCAAATAAAATCATCATTAATCGCCATGTCAATTTTTATGAATCCCAATTTCCATTTGCTAAAAGTCATACTCCCGTGTCTAGTTCGTATAATTTTTTGGATGAATAAATATCTCTGTATATTATTCAGCATTTTTCGGACATCTCCCACACCCAAAATTCTCCAGCGGGCCCACTGCCCGCTGGTCCCACTGGCCTGTCACAACCTTCTCTGCCCAGTTTTGTCACTGGGCCAGTTTCAGCAATTGGGCCAGTCCAGCCCAATATTGGAACTGGTCCAGTTCCTGTTTCTGCCACTGTTACTGCTTCCCGAGTTGGGCTAGCAGGCCCACTGCCTGCTGGCCAGTCCGACCCGAGCCTAGCAAATTCCCAAAATCCACTCAATTCTTCCTCGAGTTATAGACCGGTCACTCGTAGTCAACGGGATGTTTTTACACCAAAAAAACATTTTAATTTACATTCAAATGTCTCTAAAATCCCCCTTACCTTGTAATCATGTGTCTGCCTTAAACGACCCGAATTGAAAAATTGCTATGACTAATGAATATAATGCTCTTATTGATAATAAGACGTGGGAGTTGGTGCCCCGTCCATCTGGTATTAATGTTATTAGGTCTATGTGGATTTTTGCTCATAAGGAGAATTCAGATGGTTCATTTGCTCGACATAAGGCGCGACTTATGGGTGATGGTAAGACTCAGCAGGTTGGTATAGATTGTGGGGAGACGTTTAGTCCGGTGGTCAAGCCGGCTACCATTCGCACTGTGCTTAGCTTGGCTCTTTCGAAGGCATGGTCTATTCATAAGTTAGATGTAAACAATGCTTTCCTACATGGGGATCTTAAGGAAATAGTCTATATGCATCAGCCTTTGGGATTCAGAGATCCCAATCATCATCATCATGTCTGTTTATTGAAGAAGTCCTTATATGGGCTTAAGAAATCTCCTCGGGCCTGGTATACAAGGTTTGCTGACTATGTTTCGACTATTGGGTTCACTCACAACAGGTCGGATAATTCCTTCTTCATCTACCGTCGTGGTTCATCCTTCGCCTATATTCTGTTATATGTGGACATTATTATCTTGACTGACTCTTCCGATGCCTTGCGTCAGTCTATCATGATCATGCTCAGCTCCGAGTTTGCTATGAAAGACTTGGGGCCCTTGAGTTATTTTTTTGGGATTGCTGTCACTCATCATTCCGATAGGTTGTTCTTATCGCAACGAAAATATGCAGTCGAGATCATCGAGAGGGCTGGGATGTCATCCTGTAAGTCCACTTTCACTCCAGTTGATACTAAGCCCAAACTTGGTGCCGCGGCCGGCGTACCTTACGAGGATCGGACCCGCTATCGCAGTCTTGCAGGGGCCCTTCAGTATCTTACATTTACAAGACTGTATATTACGTATGTTGTCCAGCATGTGTGTTTATTCATACATGATCCCAGAATTGAGCACATGAATGCACTCAAACGCATCATTCGGTATATTCAGGGTACATTGGACTATGGTTTGCATTTATATCCTTCCTCGACATCCACACTTGTCTCATACACATATGCTGATTGGGGTGGTTGTCCAGACACCAGACGGTCTACGTCTGGCTATTGTATGTTCCTTGGCAACAATTTGGTCCCCTGGTCTGCGAAGCGTCAGGCGACTCTATCCCGCTCAAGTGCCGAGCCTAAATATTGAGGAGTAGCCAATGTGGTCTCGGAATCATGCTGGTTACATAATTTGCTTTTAGAGCTTCATTGTCCAATTCAAAAAGGCAACATTGGTTTATTGCGATAATATTAGTGCCATTTACCTGTCTGGTAATCCGGTTCAGCACCAACGTACTAAGCATATTGAAATGGACATACACTTTGTCCGCAAAAAGGTTGTTCGAGGTCAGGTACGCGTCTGTCATGTCCCGTCAAGATATCAAATTGCATACATCTTTACAAATGGTCTTCCCTCGGTCTTGTTTGAAGATTTTAGGGACAATTTCAGCGTTCGAAGACCGCCCGCTATGACTGTGGGGGTGTGTTAAACAAAGGTATATACCCGTGATATACACTTGATATACATAAGTGTATATCACGGGTGCTCTCGGTAAATAGCCCAACACGGAAAGGCAGCAAGCCCATCACGGGTTGTGTATATTTGGTATGTATATTGTTGTAATATTATAGTATAAATGTTACCTTAATTAGTCTTGTACACTTACCATAATTGTATAGTTAGAATTATGGTAGAATAAGGTTTTAGGAGTAGAATAGGAATAAGATTCTCCTATTATGGAAATATGTAACTTGTATATGTACATTTCAATTAATGAAAATAATGAGGGGATTATTTCTTCACAAATGATAATTCTAACATGGTTCTGATGATAATTATGCTAGTTAATGTCTCTTTAGCAATTTCTTTACTGATTGTGTACAACTTACGTTACATTAGTTTTATTTGTTGTCTATCTATATTCAAGTATTCTACGTAAAAATATTTTTGAGATTTAATGGAGAAAAAAAAGTTGACCATCAAATAGTTTCTTCGCCATATTTTGCATGTTATAAGATGACATTTAAAGGATAATATTTAATAAAACCTTATCTACTAGTAGTAAATATTGTTAATTTCTAGTGATATCAATTTCATTACAATTAGATATACATCAATTATCAAAGCACATAAGCTTTTGTAATAATTTAATGTTGGTAGAATATAATTCTCTCATTAGTAATTATTTGTGTACTTGTTATATAGGATAATAATACATATGTTTAGCCGTAAAATGGTACAATTGAATTTGTATACGTGATCAATGACACATAGATCTCAAATGACACGTTAGATAAGAATTGTACTTAAGATAAATAATAATAAGACAAAGTAAGCAGTTATTAGCCTGACTTTTGAGATAACTTCTGAGCAAAAGTGAAGATAACTTGTATGTAAGCACAGAAATCAAGAGAATATCAGTAAGTATATTGTGAAAGCAAGTATCTAGTCGGCTACAATAGAATAATGTACCATATTTATACATGAGCTACACGGTTACATAACCATGAAATATGACCTCATAAATGCATGAGAATGAATGTTGTAATAATTGGACAATCAATCTCTCAATAAATGCTATTACGTGTGATCGGATTGAGTAATTATCGTCCGTTACTATGCAAACGACTCTCAGTCTTCTTCAATATTGGTACCGGCCCTCTCATGTCTCACCCGGTACCATGCATATCAAACATGTAGTGATGTAAACTGACGTGAATCTGACTCGGCATCATACTCCACCTGTTATGCCGTAATTTGTACAGTTGTCTTGTACGAATTTACCCTATACAGATGACTCCCCACACTTTTCGGTAGCAACTCTTTGTGCAACCGGAAGTGGACTTGAACCACCAGCCCGCATGTTCCTCTTTATTTTGGCAGAAATTTTGAAAGCAACAACTTGCAAGTCATTTCAAGCGTCACATTCATTCAATGCTTCTGAAACAGTGGCATTGTTCAATCGCCTGAACGTCTTGGACCGTGATAATGATGATACACATCTTTTCACCTCCCAAACGTTATATTATTTTACCATAAATTGGAGGCCAAATCTTTTCACGAAAGGCAACCGTATCGTCTGTAATTTCTATCAATCACTTTGCTCTCTTTTCTTTTAATCAACTCCTTCAACAATGTCTTCTACAAACTTATCTCCTTCTCGTTCATTTGAGGATAACAGTAATTCTCCTAATCGTCGGCGTGGGAAAGAACCCGTTTCTCCTACAACTCAAAGAAGTGTCAGGCTTCGATATTGCTTCAGAAATTCTGGATGCAATAATTGACTTGACTGATGTTGAGTTGTACTTGGAGGCTCTTCACGGAGACAAAGAAGATTCGGATGTGGAGACTGGTGGAGAGGCTGATGAGGAAGATGAACCCCTCCCCCCAAACTGACTTTTATAACTCTTGTTTTTGTTAGTAACATCCGAAACACCCCCAGCGGATCATAGAGCGGGCATGCCCTAACCTTTCGCACAGGTTTACATTTCACTTTTTTATTTTATCACCGGGTCACTTTTGGGCCCAGTTAATATTTTTGTATCTGGACTGATTTCAGGTAGAAAATATAAATGAATGAATGAATGATTCTCCCTTTTTGCAATTTTGCTACAAGATTTCATTCATTATTTATCTTCATAAGCAAGCATTAGTTTTAAAATTTATTACTTTACTTTACGAACTGGAACCTAGTTTTGAGGTTCGCTTTATATGAACATGTTAAGACTCAAAGTTTTAAAAACTTTTAGACCACCTTAATCAAATTCTAAAGATGTGTTTCTTCTTTTCATCTTTGATCGGGGCTTCTTATGGCCTCCTAAGTTAGTTCTGGATTTAACTTGCCTCCGAACAACTAAAAAACCCCGACACTTCTTGTAGTCGGAGCCTTAACTTCTCTGTTAGGGTTTTAATAAGAGAGGCCCCTTATTTTTAATGGTGTTGTAGAATAGGACGTCTCCCATTTATTATGGCATAGAATTTTTGATATGTTTAATATAATAACATACGTTTTATGCTCGCGATGGTAAAAATTTATTAATCATAAAAGAAACTTTTCATTGATTCCTTTGAATTACAAATGTGAAGATAATTGTAACAATAATCTGGCTGCCATCTAGTGTGGTCATTCCGGTTACATGTATGTTGAATATTCGGACATTCCCCAACATCGATGCTTTCCTTAAGAGCATTCAAAATTTTAAATTTTCACTCCATTCTCGGTGTATGTGGCCCCCAGTATTTGAGACTTCATTCTATGAAGACTTGAATACTGGATAGATTTTTTTGGCAGTAAGATCAATAACATGCTTATATAATGGTGTTGCCTTATTAAGAACCTTACCGGAAAAATCCAATGGAGACAAAAATTTATCGAATGGAAAAAGAGTGCAGTGCATGCTCTAACTTACTACACATAATACTTCTTCAAGTGACTTACATTACAATTACTAAGAAGTATATTCCCATGTTGGTCTGCAAGTTGATAAGCTCCTTTACCGGCGATGCCGGTCACAAATATGGTCCTTCCCAATTTGCTCCTAGCTTTCCGGCATTACGCTTCTGGGTACTCTGGTTGACTCTCCGGAGCACCAAATCCCGGAGTTTGAAGTGTTAGAGATTTGTGCGCTAGTTGTAGTAACGCTCCATTCTCTGCTTTTGGGCCACCATACGGACATATGCCAAATCTTGATGTTCCTCAAGCAAATCTGGGTGTAAGGACATTGATTCTGCATTTGAATCCTCCTCATCCTGGAGGTATCTCAGGCTGAGAATTTCAACTTCCACCGGGATCAAGGCTTCTGCACCATAGACTAGGGAAAAAGAAGTTTCTCCGGTACTCATTTGTATGTGGTTTGATACCCCCCATAAAATCTCTGGTAGCTTGGATGGCCAGTTTTCTTTTGCAACCTCCAATTTCTTCTTTAAATTATGGATTATGATCTTGTTTGTTGACTCTGCTTGTCAATTTGCACTGGGATGATAGGGAGTAGAGGTGATCTGTTTGATGTTCAATTAATCAAGGAAATTAGTGACCTTGACATCGATGAAATTTCAGCCATTGTCACAAGTTATCTCCTTAGAGATGCCAAAATAATAAATAATATATTGCCAGATGAAATCATCCACCTCTTTCTCCCGTATCATGACGTAAGCTGCAGCTTCAACCCATTTAGAAAAATAATCAATCATAAAAATAATTTGAGATACTTGTCCTGGAGTCACTGGCAAGGGTCGACGATGTCCATCTCCCACTTCATAAATGGCCATGGTGATACTACCGGATGCAGGTCCTCTCCCAGTTGGTGCAATAGTTGTACATGTCACTGACACTTAGCATATTTACGTACAAACGCTTTCGTATCTTCCTCGATCTGGGGCTAATAGTAACCAGCCCTCATGAGCTTTCTCATCAGGAATTCCGCTCCCGAATGACTTCCACAAAGGCCTTCATGGACTTATCTCATCATGTAATCTGCTTCATCGTGGCCTATGCACCAAGTTAAGGAATCATAGAAACACCTACGGTAGAGTTTTCCATCAACGACATTGTACCGGGTCACCTTGGTCCTCAAAACTCTAGATGCTTTCGGGTCCTCCGGGAGCTTTCCGTTCATGAGATAATATAAGAACTCATTCCTCCAGTCCCAAGTTAGGCTGGTCGAATTTATTTCGTCATATCCAATAGGATCCAGTGCCGAATGCAACAATTGAACAACCGATTCAATTTTAGAGCCTTTGAACTCCGTGCTGGATCCTAAGTTTACTAGTGCATTTGTATCTATGTTTTACTCACGAGGTATATGTACCACCGTCCACTCTTGGAAATAGGATAACAACTTTAAAGTTTTTTTGAGATATCTCGAGATCCTCTCTTCTTTGGCCTCGAACATTCTATAAACTTGGTATACTATCAACACCGAGTCGCATTTGACTTCGATGATTTGTGAACCCAGTCCTCGAGCTAATTCTAAACCTACAATTAAAGCCTCATACTCCACTTCATTGTTAGTCAACGGAACACTATGTATAGCTTGTCTTAAAACTTCACTGGTGGGAGTTCGTAATAAAACACCCAAGCCGATCACCTTGACGTTCGAGGCACTATCTGTATAAAGTGTCCAGATCCAGGGGGCAATCCCCAAGAACAGGATAACTTTTTTTTTCGACTGTGGGGTTACCCCCGGGCTGAAGTTGGCCACAAAATCTGTAAGGACTTGCGACTTTATTGCAGTCCGGGGTCTATATTCAACATCAAATTCACCTAACTCTACCGCCCATTTAGCCAAGCGCCCGGATAGTTCGGGCTTATGCAACACATTTTGTAAAGGAAAAGATATTACTACGGCAATAAGGTGGCATTGAAAATAAGGTTGAAGCTTTCGCAATGACATTACTAAGGCAAAAGTCAATCTTTCAAGTAACGAGTACCGGTCTCGACCCCTTACATTATTTTGCTTACCTAATAAATTGGAAATTGTGTACCTTTTCCCGCTACCTCTGAGACTGCTAAGTATATCAGTAGTTGTTCTCCGTCTTTTGGCTTTGACATAAACGGAGGACTGGATAAGTAAGTCTCCAGGTCCCGTAGGGCCTACTAGCATTCGATGTCCATATAAAATCATTCTTCTTATTTAGAAATAATTAGAAGTGAGAAAAAACTATGACATTTTTTTTAGGACCGGGATATAAATCTGCTGAAGGCCACCACATGACCGGTCAACTGTTGCACTACTTTGACATCTTTTAGTATGTTTGGTATATCTTCAATAAACTTTATTTTATCAGAATTTATCTATATCCCTCTCTAAGAAACTAAGAAACCCAAGAATTTACCGAAACCGACCCCAAAGGCACACTTTTCAAGATTCAGCTTCATATTGTACTTCCTCAATACCTCAAAGGTTTCCTGCAAATGACTTAAATGGTATTTTGCACGAAGACTTTTAACAAGCATATCGTCTATATATACTTCCATTGTTTTACCTATTTGTTTTTCAAGCATTTTATTTACTAACCTTTGAAACGTGACCCCAGTATTTTTTAGTCCAAAAGGCATAACGTTATAACAATAAGTACCGAAAGTAGTTAAAAATAGTTTTTTGGTCTTTCGGGTGTCCTTATTTATTAATACCCGAAATACGCATCGAGAAAACTTTTTATCTCATGCCCGGCCGTAGCATCAATTATCTGATCAATGTTTGGTAGTGAAAACGTGTCTTTAGGGCATGCCTTGTTTAAATCTTTGTAATCAATGCACATTCTAAATTTATTTCCCTTTTTAGGTACCACAACTACGTTTGCTAACCAATCCGGGTATTTTACCTCCCTGGTAGATCTTATATTGAGTAACCTAGTTACCTCTTCCTTAACAAACCTGTTACGGAGTTCAGATATTGGTCGTTTCTTCTATCATACCATAGGAAAACTGAGATCCAGGCCCAACTTATGAGTTGTGACTTCTGGAAAATGTATGTCATATCTTAATGAGATCATGCAAAGCAATCATTGTTAGATATAAGATATTTAAGAATTAAATCCCTGAGTTCCGGGGTTAACTCGGTGCCCAGGTATACCTTCCTATCAGGAGTTTCATGATGTAGTGCATTCTGCTCTAACTCCTCTACAGTGGACTTGGTGGCGTCCAATTTATCTGGTACCAGAAAGTATCTGGGTACTTGATACCTATCCGAAAATTCTTTCTCCGGATAGGCTGCTATTGAAACTTCTGGCGGGACCTGGTGAACCTCTTTGGGTACCGGCTCCACTTCTTGTAATTGTTATTTGGGGTTTTTTTCCACCTCGGGTTCCTCTATAGCAAACATTTCCCTGGCATCAGGTTGTTCACCCCGTATTTGGTAAATTTCATCTGGTGTTAGAAATTTCACCAAAATATGCAAGGTTGATGGGACATGTCACGACCCGACCCGACGGGCCGCGACTAACCGCTCTAATGACGTCATTATACTAACCTGTCACACATAATCCAATTAACACTTAATGAGTCTGAAATCCAGCAGCATAACGCTCCAATAACAACATATGCCAGGGTATGCAAGATGACAAGGCTGCCTTTACCCCCGAATGTACTTGCCTCCTGAGGAGTCATAACTAGCCAACACAATACAACAGGTAAGCCGACAAGGCTGCCACTAGATAATATCATATATACACGGGGACACCCCAACATGGAGTACAATAGCATGGCTGACCAAAACAGAGTTATGACCCTTACATAAGTACAACCCACAACTGTCTACAGACCTCTACAAGAGGGATAACAACATATGACGAGACAGGGCCCCATCGTGCCCCTACATATACAAAAGTCAAAATAATAGGGTTCTGTACCCAAAATAACAAAGCTCTGAATCAAGGGAGCTTCCCAACCTGCTGAGTAGGAACCTAGGCCTGAGGTTCACCAAACTGAAAACCTGTACCTGCGGGCATGAAACGCAACCCCCCGAGGAAAGGGGGTCAGTATGAAACAATGTACTGAGTTATAAAATATGAAATGTTGTAAAAGAGGTCATAAGTGGCCAACAGAAAACATGAGATCAGTATAAAAATCAGGATCTAAATCCAACTGTGCCATAAACAATAAAAGTCAGTTGTGCCTTATAAAAATGAGAGTCAAGTCAAGAAAACATGAGTGCATGTCCATATACATATATATATATATATATATATATATATATATATATATCTGTAACGTAACCCGGCCCACTAGTGCGGGACTCGGTGGAATCATATCATAACCCGGCCCATACTGGGACTCGGTGAAGTCATATCGTAACCCGGCCCATGCTGGGACTCGGTAAAGTCATATCTCATCTATGGATCCATCCTACGTAACCCGGCCCTCTAGTGAGGGTCTCGGTGAAAAATGCAAGGCTATGCACGAACATAACCCGGCCCGGGACTCGGTGAGGTGAAGTAGTAACACTTAGCACGAGTAGATATCATGAGTAACCATATGCAAGTAAAAATTATCATTTGACTCTCAATAAAATCATTATAATAATGTCATAATAAACTCTTTGCTGAAAAATCATAGGCACTTCTCATAACAATCCTCTTTAGGAATTAAACTGTATAAGAATCAAGTACGTCCGCCGTACTTTCATTAAATCATGCCAAAAGAAAGAAGTAAGGGTTTCACATACCTTTTAGACGAACTAATCCACCCAATATTAGAATATGCCTCATTATAGAACTTCAACCTATAATAATGGTAATACGTTCGTTAATTCTATGATTACTAGCATACTTTATAAGTTTATATCGAATAACGATTTCTTATTCTATAAAAATTCGGGCAGCACTTCCCCCGTTTATACATGTTTCCACAACTTCCAAACGAGGCTAATAACATCAATAATCAAGCACCAATTAAGGGCACAACCAAAACAACAATAAAGGGAATTTACACACCCACTTCTCGTGTAAATTTAGCCTCTTAATCCACATTAAAAACAGCCCACAAAACAGTCCATGTTCCAACAACAACGAGGGTAGAATGTGAAGCCTTTCTACGCCTTTCTACACCCTTATTCCTTTAGGACTTACATTAGCAATTACCACACCTAAACATGCATAATGGTAACTAAATTTTCAGCATTATAACACCATAAAACAGTCCCTAAAACAGTTCATATCCATTTCAACATGTCCAACGATTTCATGCAAGTTCTTGGCCACAACATGTCATAACTCCATAACTCTTCTCTTAACTCCTAAAATCCAATTCCATATTTCAGTACTTCCATATAACTAATTTTAAACTTTAATATCAATGTTTCCTTTCAATTTCATCATGCAATTAGTGATAATAATAACAACAATAACCAACGAATCCAACAACACCAAAATCAGTCCCAAATTGGCAACTATCCCAAAATTGTCACATGCATTGTTTAAATTCCAAAATTTTCCTTAACACAAATTCATATCCTTAATTCTAACAACATGCATTCCAATTATATTATAGAAAGAAGAATTTTATACCTCAAATTTCGTCCAAAACAATCCACAATTTTCTGCCCACTGCTTGTCCGAAAATCCCCACTGTTTTGTAATTTTTCTCCTTTTTTTTGTTCACTTCTTCAACTCCAATTGACATGCAAGTGTTCTACAATGTTAAGCCATCATCCCTACACGTTTTCTTCCAAAATTTCATCCAAAAATCTCTAAATTTCTGGGCTAAGGTCTCGGCCAGCAGTGGTTGTTTTTGCCACTGTTTTTGGTGTTGTTTTGCTTCTAATTTTTGGTGAAAAATGTAGTCTAGGAAGAGAAGATAAAAATCTCAAATTTGGCTATGGGGTTGGGGGTTCTCGGCTGGGGTATGGGGGAGGAGAGGAGAGGAGAGTTTGTTTTAAGTTTTGAATGAAGAAGATGAAAGAATGTAGGTTAATTAAAAAAAATCTGGATTTTTAATATTACACTTTGGCCCCCAAGTTCTTCAATTAATAAATCTTAAACCCACCTCTTTTAATTCCCGAGAATTTCATAAAGCCTCGTATCCTCAATGTCATAATTTTATAATAAAATACTATTCCATAACTCCATTGGAATAAATTCAACTACTATGATTAATTCTCGTCGTCACATGTATAGCACTAAAGAAAAACTATTCCGAGATAACATACGTTTATACACTAATTTCCCGTATTAACATATGTAAGTATTCCTTATATTCAATATCTGAATCTTACTTCCTTAATGACGTTCTTAATTATCGTCTTAATCTTACGAGGTGTAACAGGACCGCCTTCATATCATGTATCCACGGTCTACAAAATATTGCATTGTACCTCGTCGAGGACATAAAACCCTATCATCTTGACAACCCCCATCGCGTCCACTAGTAGGTCTACTTCCCCCTTCGTGGTTTCACTTGACATGTTGAAACTAGAAAGAGTTCTGGCAGCCGGAATTATTTTATCTTACATATTCATTTCTTCCACCACCTTTAGTTTGATTATGTAGCTGAACTTCTGGGATCAATTAGAACCATTTTGACCTGGAAGAAATCAATAGACATCGTGACTACCAATGCATCATTGTTAACACCCAATTTTGTCCCATCTTTTATGATTTTATTTGTAATTTTTAATATTTTGGCACTTTAAAAATAATTTTAAAATATAGGCATATATATGTATATATATCATTATTATCATTATTATTTTCATTTTTATTGTCATTTGCATTTTTATATCATAATCATACTTTTATCCTAATATTATATGTTATTTTTATTTTCGCAAAACGGCATCGCATTTTTTATTTTTTAGTTTAAGCATCAAGCATTTCACAAATATTATATTTTATCATATTATCATCTTTACAATTTATAATTTTTGCAAAGCTTTTTTATTTATTTATATATATAATAAAACCCTTTTATATTTTAAACCTATAACCCATTTCAACCTTTTTATAACTTAACTCAAAACAATTTTACCCAAAACCCAAACCCTCCATTTTTCGGACCCAATCGAAACCCAATTCGGTCGGCCCAATAGCCCTTTTAACATTTATTTCCCATACCCAACACATCAAAACAAAACCCCAACCCATTTCCCTTTATTTGCCCCAAAAACCAAACACCTCCCAAAAACAAAACAAACCCATTTTTAGCCAGCCCAACATAAAATCGCTTGGCCAAACCGGCCACTCCCCCAAGCCTATCCGGATCGGCCCACCTCCCTTTTAACTCCCATCATCCCATTTTTATCTACCCCTTTTAAACCAACAACCCTAAATAAAAAAAAGGGACCTTTTTTTGTTTCTCTCCCAACCCAAACCCCCACACGCCGCACACCCCCATACCCGCGACCCCACACCACCGGCTACCCTACCCCACCTACGCCGGACAAACTACCCCACTAGTCGCTGCACACACCACTACAGCCCCCATACCCTTCGTCGCTGCCCATACCGTCACTACAACGCCGGAGCTCCAAGCTCCGGTGAACCTCGAATCTAACAACCCCTCAAACTACCACACCGCTACCTCACTGCCGTCGGATCCACGCCGGAGTTCGACGAATCACCGCCAGCTCCGGTGAACTCGAACACGATCGACTGTTGCCTCTCCGTTCTCCCTGCAGCCTTCACTATCTCCAGCGAACTCCATGAACGCCGGCGACCTTAGCTCCTGGTTCACTGTGGTGTTTTTCACTCTTTTCAATTTGGGTTACTGTTCGGGTCGGGTCAACCCGATTTAGGTAAAATTTCCTGTTTTATATGCTTGATATTGTCGTGTTGGTTACCTGAAAAAATTTGGAAAGAAATTGATTCGGGTTGAAATATCCGATTCGGGTCGGGTCGACCCGGTTTGAATAAATTTCCGATTTTTATGTTTTATATGTGTTGTTGGTTACCTGAAATTTGGAGGAAATCAAGTCGGGTTGAAATGTCCGATTCGGGTCGGGTCACTAATCCGGGTCGGGTCGACCCGATTCGAATAGATTTCCAGATTTTTGTGTTTTAATATTTTGTTGTTGGTTATCTGTAATTTGGAAAGAAATCGATTCGGGTTGAAAACATCCGATTCGGATCGGGTTACTCATCCGAGTCGGGTCGACCCGGTTTGGTTAAATTTCAGATTTTTGTGTTTATATTTTGTTGTTGGTTATCTGTAATTTGGAAAGAAATCTATTCGGGTTGAAAACATCCGATTCGTGTCGGGTCACTGATCCGGGTCGGGTCGGGTCGACCCGATTTGGTTAAATTTCCATACTTATATGTTTAATATTCTGTTGTTGGCAATCTGAAAATCTGGAAAAAAAATGAATCGGGTTGGGACCTGTGATTCGGGTCGGGTCAGCCCGGGTCAAGTAAATTTCATTTTTTGTATTTTTGTATTTTTGTTGTTGGTTATCTAAAAATTCCAAAAAAAATGTGTGATTCCGGGTTGGGTCAACCCGAAATCCGGCCCGGATCACTGTTCAGGATCCGGGTCGGGTAAAATTTCAGAATTCGAGTCGGATGTTTTAATTGCGAACTGCTGCTGTTTTTTTGGCATTTTAAACATCTGTTACACAGCTATCTTGCTGTTTTACTGTTTTAACTAATATTGTAGTTAGGTCGATGAAATTAAATTCGAGACCGCGCTTTTTTTGTTTCGTTTCTCTCTTTTCTGTTTTCTGTTTTAAACATCCGTGCAACGGATTACTGTTTTATTTGTTTTAACTAACACTACACTTAGGCCGATGAAATTGAATTCGAGGCCGCGCTTTTCTTCTTTCGTTTCTCTGTTTCTATAATTTACTGTTTTAAACATCCGTGCCACGGATATGTACTGTTTTTACTGTTTACTATTTTTGAATTAAATACTATATTTTGGCCGATGAAATTGAATTCGAGGCCGCGCTTTTTTTCGTTTCGTTTCTCTGTTTCAGTTCACTGTTTTGGCATTTAAACATCCGTGCACGGATTGCCTTACTGATTTACTGATTTATATAAATACTGCATTTAGGCCAATGAAATTGAATTCGAGGCCGCGTCCCTTCGGACATCATTTCTCAATTTATGTTTTTTTTTACTGTTTTCGACACCATTTTACTGATTTGAATATTATACTACACCTCGCTGATGAAAAAATATCCGTCGATTTTTTAAGCCTCCACAGTTGTAAAGACGGAAAATAAAACTTCTGGGCAAGGATGAAACTTAAATCTTTTTCTTATTTCATCCGAGAGATCAACATGTTAGTAGGCGAGGCAACTAAAATGACCATCGAGTCATATGTTTGCAGCCACGACGTGATTGGAATGATCTTTCTTTTTCATCCGAGAGACCAACATGTTTAGTAGGCGAGGCAATTAAAATGACCACTGAGTCATATGTTTGTAGTCACGACGTGATTGGAATAGTCTTTTCAAAATTTAAGTTTGAGACCTCCGTAACCAAAACATTTATTGTTTTGGATACGGATCCGAAGTTATGTATATTCAGTTGTTTCTAACCGTTTATTCTTGACAGCTTGCAAAGATAAAGTCAAAGAAGGCAAATATCCCTCGGAGATTACTTATTTTTGTTGTTGTCTTTTACTTTCTTTAATTCAGCTTTATTTCATTATGTATTGTAATATTACTTTACTCGTGAAATTATTGAAATGTTTAGAATAGGTAGACATAGAATTAATTGATAGGGTAGTCTAAAATTGGAAACCCATCGCTAGTTTATTTATTTTAGGCTCGGTTAGTTTTAAAATTGGAAATCGCTAGTTTATCTAATTTTAGGCCCGTCGCCTATAATAATCACCTTGCATACATTTTTATCAATTTTCATACAAATGCATACTTATACTTTTTTCAGCTTTACATGTATATTAATGCCATACAAATGCATACTTGTACAAAATGCATCATTTATTAACACATTGCAACATTATTTTTTATATGTATAAAAACATGCATTTTTCTTAGCATAACAATTAATCTGAATTTGATCGGATAACCGCAAGTTAGCGGATCTTAAAGGATGCCTAACCCCTTTCCTTTAGGATAATAAAGAACCCTTACCCAGAATTTCATTAGTTTCGTAGACCACAAAATTGGAGTGATTTTGCAGCTTTTAGTTAATATTCAGGTGCCCTAATTCACCTTAGAATAATTAGGTGGCGACTCCTCAAAGCAAGCATTTTTAACTGATCCAGAGGGAATCGACGCCATCGCGTCGCGAAGCTCGGGTCAAAAACGGGCGCGACAGCATGGCGACTCCACTGGGATACTTTCAGGTTCTTAACCATAGCAAATTCAGGTTAATTATTATTGTGCTTTATATTGCTCCTTATTTGATTTATTGTTTTTAATTGTTTCCTTTTTGAAATTTTGTATGTTTAATTGCTTAAGTTGATACTTTCTTTTACTGCTTTTCTTAAATTGGCATTCCGCTCATATTTCTTCCACTTCGTAAAATTGACACTATCACACATTACACGCGAGGTGTGTTTCTCGCACCGGCAAATTCTTTCCAATTACCAAATTTTTGGAGAGTTGGCGTATGCGCGGAGTGTCCGGACCATCGGTGGCCGCGTAGCCTTCTCACTCGAGTAGTCCGCTCGGGAACCTTGAGTCCAGTAAGCCAAATCTTAGAAAATTTAGGATAGAGCTATACCATCTTTTATTTTAAGTCATGCATGCACACACCATAGGTGGGTCGATCCTTGACATCGACTCCACAATTAAGAAATTTACCAAATTGTCGAAGGGTCTCACGACCCAACGACCCATCAGCATGTTATGTGTAGCGTGATAATGATAGACTAATCCAAGCCTAATCATGACATGTCGATATTGGAAAATGTACATACATTTTGTCTTCATTTCCAACAAAAGCATTGCAGTTTGACAGCTTGGATTATTCTGTCATAATCTCTCATATTTGGCGTTTAGGCTCACCTCTGGCATAAGAGAGGCTCCATGCATGTTAGGACGCACATTTAATTCCCGCACAATTTATTTGCTATTTTTCTTCTTTTAACTCTGTACATATTATTTGATGCAATAAATACCTGCTTCAATTCTTTACATATCATACCATGTCGCTTGCAACTCTGGGACAGAAATTGTGTTACTGCCCTAGGATAAAGCGTTCTTGAACATCAAGACTCAGACCTCGTGCAGCAATCATGGGAGTTTTTTACCATACTTTCACACTCCTACATTTTATTATTCTTTTAGTGACTTTCCTCCTTTCACCCGGTGCTCTTATTTTTGCAGGAAGATCGTCCTCGCGGACAGTCGGGGGCGGTCGTTTTAAAACATTATCTTTGGATATACTCCGGGAAAGAACAAAGCCAAAGGGCTTTCACAAAGACGACCGGAAGATGTTTTGACTGGAAAAAGTCAGCCAACACCAGAGTCAACGAGGCGTTACTCTAGTTGTCTATACTTGATTTTTATATATATTTTTTGCAAATTCAGTTGATATGCTTAATTTTCGTTACATAATTTCTTTATATCATACATTTTTACAACATATCTTCACGAACTACGAGTGTCTGATTCTCACCATACGGTGTGATACGTAGGTAACCCTTCTCGGGTGCGACACCCCTAAAAAAATGAAAAAAAAATGATTCTGGTTTATCAATCTTTTTTTTCATTACATCCTAATGGACAATCTTTTTTCATTACATCCTATTGTGGACAATCATTTTTTTTCATTGCATTCATCCTAATATGGACAATCTCTTTTTCATTGCATACAGTTTTTACTTACTATCCTATCGTGGATAAATTATTTTTCAATCATACATTTTTATAACCTATCCACACGAACTGCGCACACCTGATACTCGTCAAAGATGAGATACGTAGGCAGCCCTATTTGGGTTCGGTACCCTTTATTTAAAAATACAAAAAAAAATTATATATATTTTAAGAATCATTGATTGACTTGGTTGATACCAACACAGTTAGGAGCGTGCATAGGAAAGAACAAGTGGAGAAGACTGACTTCGTGGTAAACCATTGATTCTTCTGGTACCTCTCATTCACGCCTGTGTTGACACTTAAAAAATTATTTTGCATGCTTCCAAGATTTGAACAAAGCCAACCTCATCGTTTCATGTGCATTGTGTGGTGAGTTTTTAGAATAAGTTCAATTGCATTGCATTGTGAACTAGAACTTGGCTCAAATGTTTGTTGAGGCGAAATCCTGAGTAACACTTGGTATAGGAAAGGATCGTAGGCTTTATTTGATCCGTTTGAGCCTTTCCAGCTTACCAAATAACATTATCCGTGGTACTTTCCCTTTGAGCCTGAAGCCTATTTTTTTTAACAACCACAACTTATGCCTATACCCTTTCTGAGTGTGTACACGCACTATCCCTCTTTTGGCCCGACCTCCTTGAGCGTGTCAGAAATATGCAAATTGCTGAAAGATCCGAGTTGAAGTTGCAATGTTCCCAAAAGAGGAAATGAAACAAAACAAAGGGACGACTTCACAAAAAAGGAAGTAAAAAGCCCCGACAATATCAAAAATAAAAAATAAAAAAAAATAAATAACTCCGAAAAGGGGGGAAAAACTCCAGATGAAATATTCAAAAAAAAAAGGTCAGTACAAAACGAAGGGGGCAAAAAGAAGCAAATCGACATCAAGGCACACAAATACCAAACGCAGACATATTCCAACGTTCAAGGAAGGATTAGTCACTCCTTACCCAAATGATATCCTTTCCTTTCCCAAACCTACATTACAAACTCATAACAAGCCCTACATGATCCTATACCAAGGATTCTCACATTAGTGGATACTCACATGACGGCCAAGCCTATGGTATCACAATTGAATGCATTGAACATCTTTCTGAGGATGAGTGTACTTCTCTAGACGTCCCAAAGTTCAAAATATTGAAATACATATGAGAAATGGACTTTCTTTCAGTGAGGGCATTTGAAACATGAGGATGCATATGTCAAAACCTTGGCTTGAAGCAAGTGTCGATACTCAGGTATGTCTGAGGTAGCATCTGAAGCTGTAGGAATTACCCTAAAGTCAGTCTCGGTTATACAGAGAGCAGTAACGGGAATCCTAAGCACATTACTAATTGTTAGTACCAACTGAAGTCAAAATATGATTCTGTCTTTTTCATATTTTCAAACAATAAAAAACCTAGCAAAAATACTGCATCATTTTTCAAATTCTAGTCACTCTTTTTTACCAACAAAAAAAACATTCTAAAACTTACAATCCTTTGGTCATGAACTACGTTATGACCTGATTCCCTTGGCGGGATACGTAGGCGGCCACATCAGCTTCGGTCTCATTTTTAGAAAATCCTTACAATCCTTTGTGCATGAACTACGTTATGACCTGATTCCCTCGGCGGGATACGTAGGCGGCCATATCGGCTTCGGTCCCAATTTTTAGAAAATCCTTACAATCCTTTGGTCATGAACTACGTTATGACCTGATTCCCTCGGCGGGATACGTAGCAGGCCACATCGGCTTCGGTCCCATTTTTAGAAAATCCTTACAATCTTTTTTGCTTTCATGAACTACGTCATGACCTGATTCCCTCGGCGGGATACGTAGGCGGCCACATCGGCTTCGGTCCCAATTTTAGAAAATCCTTACAATCCTTTGGGCATGAACTACGTCATGACCTGATTCCCTCGGCGGGATACGTAGGCGGCCACATCGGCTTCGGTCCCATTTTTTTTTAAAAAAAAAAAAAACTTCACAATCCTTTTTTGCTTGTAGCGAACTGTGTTATGACCTGATTCCCTCGGCGGGATACGTAGGCGGCCACATCGGCTTCGGTCCCATTTTAAAACAAAAATCCTTACAATCCTTTGGGCATGAACTACGTCATGACCTGATTTCCTCGGCGGGATACGTAGGCAGGCCACATCGGCTTCGGTCCTATTTTTGCATAAAATCTTCACAATCCCTTTTGCTTGCAATGAACTACGTTATGACCTGATTTCCCTTGTCGGGATACGTAGGCGGCCCACATCGGCTTCGGTCACGCCATTGGAATCTTTCTTCCATTATCTTGCACATAACGCAATGTGCTTACATGATTGCCTTGATAGGACAAGCAAGTTGCCTGCACAAACTCGGTTTTGTCCAGTTGGAAGTTCATCATCTTCATATATACCAGAAACTGGGGCATATTTTAAGCGTTCACTGCAAGCATATGCCAATGGACCTGGAAAATGCTAGACAACTGAGTCTTCAATCTAAACCAGTATGAGCTTGCAAGCGTCCAGGGCAAAAGCTACAACTCACAAATTTCTTTGAGTGCAGGTCTTCAAGTTGACAAAGGCAGAGAAGCCGCAACATGTGTGCTTAATTTGGCAAAGACGTCGCCTCACATTTTCGTCCGTGCAAGGACGACATTTCAATTCACAGTCCACAGGAGTTTGAATCGGCAGAAGATTCAACACAACGTGGAATCATATTACAGCAAACTGACGGCAATGGACGTCATTTACATCTTTCACAGCATTACAATGACAGCAACACGCCCATACAATGACGTTATCTGCACAACACGTCTACACAATGACGTTTTCAACGCACCACGTCTATGCAACGACGTCATTTCAACCCATGCGGGTCACAAACGCATCACATCAATACAACGATGTCATTTCAAGCGCCTACCTTCCAATGCGGGTATTTTAATTTCAGTCAGGCGCCCACCTCCTAATGCGGGTATTTCAATTTAAATCAGGCACCCACCTCCTAATGCGGGTATTTCATTTTCAGTCAGGCACCCACCTCATAATGTGGGTATTTAATTTCTGTCAGGCGCCCACATCATAATGCGAGTATTTAAATTTCAGTCAGGCGCCCACCTTCCAATGCAAGTATTTTAATTTCAGTTAGGCACCCACCTCCTAATGCAGGTATTTCAATTTCAGTCAGGCACCCACCTCCTAATGCGGGTATTTTAATTTCAGTCAGGCGCCCACCTCCTAATGCGGGTATTTCAATTTCAGTCAGGCGCCAACCTCCTAATGCGGGTATTTAATTTCAGTCAGACGCCCACCTCCTAATGCGGGTATTTAATTTCAGTCAGGCGCCCACCTCCTAATGCGGGTATTTCATTTTCAGTCAGGCGCCCACCTCCAAATGCGGGTATTTTAATTTCAGTCAGGCACCCACCTCCTAATGCGGGTATTTCATTTTCAGTTAGGCGCCCACCTCCTAATGCGGGTATTTTAATTTCAGTCAGGCACCCACCTCCTAATGCGGGTATTTCAATTTCAGTCAGGCACTCACCTCATAATGCGGGTATTTTATTTTCAGTCATGCGGCCACCTCATAATGCGGGTATTTCAATTTCAGTCAGGCACCCACCTCATAATGCGGGTATTTAATTTCTGTCAGGCGCCCACTTCCTAATGCGGGTATTTCATTCTCAGTCAGGCAACCACATCCTAATGCGGGTATTTCAATTTCAGTCAGGCACCCACCTCCTAATGCGGGTATTTCAATTTAAGTCAGGCACCCACTTCCTAATGCAGGTATTTTAATTTCAGTCATGCACCAACCTCATAATGCGGGTATTTTATTTTCAGTCAGTCGCCCACCTTCCAATGCGGGTATTTTATTTTTTCAGTAAGGCACCCACCTTCTAATGTGGGTATTTTAATTTCAATCGCGCCTATTCAACGGCACCATCTGCATAACGTCTATGCAACGACGTCATCAAATCACGCATATTCAACAACGTCATCTTCATCGGGGAAGTACTTCGAACGTTGCTCCGCCCCTCCCCCTGTATTTCGCCACATCTGCAACCAGTGTCATCATTAACCGACACTTGGGCAATGTTTCTTGAATCTGCACCACCTTTTTGCAACTTCTCTTCCCCATCGGGATTTTATTTCTTCCCACACATCTCTGATCTTCCCTCGAGTCCCGATGATCAGGACAAAATTGGCTACTCAGTCAACTTCTTTGGCCGAAAACTCTTTCATCGTCTCCGACCAAAGAGGGGCATCTGTTGACACCCAATTTTGTCCCATCTTTTATGATTTTATTTGAAATTTTTAATATTTTTGACACTTTAAAAACAATTTTAAAATATAGGCATATATATGTATATATATCATCATTATTTGCATTTTTATTGTCATTTGCATTTTTATATCATAATCATACTTTTATCCTAATATTATATGTTATTTTTATTTTCGCAAAACGGCATCGCATTTTTTATTTTTTAGTTTAAGCATCAAGCATTTCACAAATATTATATTTTATCATATTATTATCTTTACAATTTATAATTTTTGCAAAGCCTTTTTATTTATTTATATATATAATAAAACCCTTTTATATTTTAAACCTATAACCAATTTTAACCTTTTTATATCATAACTTAAAACAATTTTACCCAAAACCCAAACCCTCCATTTTTTGGACCCAACCGAAACCCAATTCGGTCGGCCCAACAGCCCTTTTCCCATTTATTTCCCATACCCAACACATCAAAACAAAACCCCAACCCATTTCCCTTTATTTGCCCCAAAAACCAAACACCTCCCAAAAATAAAACAAGCCCATTTTCGGCCAACCCAACATAAAATCGCTTGGCCAAACCGGCCACTCCCCCAAGCCCATCCGGATCGGCCCACCTCCCTTTTAACTCCCATCATCCCATTTTTATCTACCCCTTTTAAACCAACAACCCTAAATAAAAAAAAGGGACCTTTTTTTGTTTCTCTCCCAACCCAAACCCCCACACGCCGCACACCCCCCATACCCGCGACCCCATACGACCGGCTACCCTACCCCACCTACGCCGGACAAACTACCCCACTAGTCGCCGCACACACCACTACAGCCCCCATACCCTTCGTCGCTGCCCATACCGTCACTACAACGCCGGAGCTCCAAGCTCCGGTGAACCTCGAATCTAACAACCCCTCAAACTACCACACCGCTACCTCACTGCCGTCGGCTCCACGCCGGAGTTCGATGAATCACCGCCAGCTCCGGTGAACTCGAACACGATCGACTGTTGCCTCTCCGTTCTCCCTGCAGCCTTCACTATCTCCAGCGAACTCCATGAACGTCGGCGACCTTAGCTACTGGTTCACTGTGGTGTTTTTCACTCTTTCCGATTTGGGTTACTGTTTGGGTCGGGTCAACCCGATTTAGGTAAGATTTCCTGTTTTATATGCTTGATATTGTGTTGTTGGTTACCTGAAAAAATTTGGAAGAAATTGATTCGGGTTGAAATATCCGATTCGGGTCGGGTCGACCCGGTTTGAATAAATTTCCAGATTTTATGTTTTATATGTGTTGTTGGTTACCTGAAATTTGGAGGAAATCAAGTCGGGTTGAAATGTCCGATTCGGGTCGGGTCACTAATCCGGGTCGGGTCGACCCGATTCGAATAGATTTCCAGATTTTTGTGTTTTAATATTTTGTTGTTGGTTATCTGTAATTTGGAAAGAAATCGATTCGGGTTGAAAACATCCGATTCGGATCGGGTTACTCATCCGAGTCGGGTCGACCCGGTTTGGTTAAATTTCAGATTTTTGTGTTTATATTTTGTTGTTGGTTATCTGTAATTTGGAAAGAAATCTATTCGGGTTGAAAACATCCGATTCGTGTCGGGTCACTGATCCGGGTCTGGTCGGGTCGACCCGATTTGGTTAAATTTCCATACTTATATGTTTAATATTCTGTTGTTGGCAATCTGAGAATCTGAAAAAAAAAATTGATTCGGGTCGGGACATGTGATTCGGGTCGGGTCAGCCCGGGTCAAGTAAATTGCATTTTTTGTATTTTTGTATTTTTGTTGTTTATCTGAAAATTCCAAAGAAAATGTGTGATTCCGGGTCGGGTAAAATTTCAGAATTCAGGTCGGACGTTTTAAATGCGAAATGCTGCTATTTTTTTGGCATTTTAAACACCTGTTACATAGCTATCTTGTTGTTTTAATGTTTTAACTAATATTGCATTTAGGCCGATGAAATTAAATTCGAGGCCGCGCTTTTTTTTGTTTCGTTCTCTCTTTTCTGTTTTCTATTTTAAACCTCCGTGCAACGGATTACTCTTTTATTTGTTTTAACTAACACTACACTTAGGCCGATGAAATTGAATTCGAGGTCGCGCTTTTCTTCTTTCGTTTCTCTGTTTCTGTAATTTACTGTTTTAAACATCCGTGCCACGGATATGTACTGTTTTTACTGTTTACTATTTTTGAATTAAGTACTGCATTTTGGCCAGTGAAATTGAATTTGAGGCCACGCTTTTTTTCATTTCGTTTCTCTGTTTCAGTTCATTGTTTTGGCATTTAAACATCCGTGCCCGGATTGCCTTACTGATTTACTGATTTATATAAATACTGCATTTAGGCCAATGAAATTGAATTCGAGGCGCGTCCCTTCGGACATCATTTCTCATTTTTTGTTTTTTTTTTACTATTTTCGACACCATTTTACTGATTTGAATATTATACTACACCTGGCTGATGAAAAATATCCGTCGATTTTTTAGGCCTCTACAGTTGTAAAGACGGAAAATAAAACTTCTAGGCAAGGATGAAACTTAAATCTTTTTCTTATTTCATCCGAGAGATCAACATGTTAGTAGGCGAGGCAACTAAAATGATCATCGAGTCATATGTTTGCAGCCACGACGTGATTGAAATGATCTTTCTTTTTCATCCGAGAGACCAACATGTTTAGTAGGCGAGACAATTAAAATGACCACCGAGTCATATATTTGCAGCCATGACGTGATTGGAGTGGCTTAACATATGGTGATTTAGTCGGTATGATAAACCTTACAGGTCTAGAGCTCTACACTGATCTAAAGCTCAGACATCAGCTGAAAAAGGAAGGAAGACTTTCTACTACCGAGTTAGGAAGTTTTTGTCAAGACTTCGGTTACACCAAAATAACCGCCCCATCTAGAGCCATTGCTAAGAAGCACAAAAAACAAAAGAAGCCCAGCACCTCGTCCAAAAGGGAATACAAAAATCCTAAAAAGAAACCTTATAAACCTAGACGATCCGCTAGGCGTCAGGCAACCCCAGTTTCTAAACGAACTAAATGCTGGAATTGTGGCAAAACATGTCACCTAGCTAGTTCCTGCAAAACCCCTAACAAGAAAAAAGATAAGATTAATCTTCTAGAACTTAACCCAGAGTTAAAAGATAAGCTCTTCGCCATCTTAGGAGAACCTCCCAGCTACTCTTCCGAATCAGAAGGTTACAGCGATGAAGACCTCCTAGATATCGATTACAGTTCCGACTCCAGCAACGAATGCGTCTGTTCGGGAACTTTCTGCACATGTGATTCCAACACTGTCAATGTGATTTCAAAAGACATTTAGGAATTCTTGTTTGATATGATCGAGAAGATCAACGACGAAGATCTTAGGAAACAATACCTATCAGAACTTAAGAAGCTTATTATCCATCATAAAGATAGTAAAGCTACTATAGAGCCTTTTAATATGAAACAAGCTCTAAATAAATTTAAGGTCGTTAAAACCAACTCCTCGATCCCAGACCTTCAATCCGAAGTTGCCAATCTCAAACAAGAGATTAAAGAAATCAAAGAGCGACTTAGTTCTATAGAATTAGAGTCCTTCGCTAACAGAATAATTAGAGACGCCAATGAAGAGATGTATACACCATCGACTTCCAGAGGATTAGCATAAATAAACTCGGAAGGAGAGGAAGATTCAATGAGTTTAGACCAGTCAGGTCTAAAGATAATTTCCAAGGTTAAGCCCCTATCTTACCATATTCCGATAAAATTAGTCGTTAATAAAAATGTAGTCCTTAAGAAGATTGCCCTGTTTGATACCGGAGCAGATCAAAATTGTATTGCTGAAGGCCTTATCCCTACTAAATATCTTGAAAAGAGCACTTCAAAGCTCTACTCCGCCACAGGCGAAAGATTAAAAATAAACTATAAGTTAGCTAAAACCCACGTTTGTAATAATGGAGTCTGCTATATCAATGACTTTGTTATTACTAGGAATATTACTGAGGAGATTATCTTGGGTATCCCTTTCGCTACCCAGATTAAACCCTACACCGCCAATCTCGATGGTATTTACACCAACTCTTTAGGAAAAGAAATCATTTTCCCTTACTTAAATCCTCTTTCAAAAGATGAAAGTAATTATGTTAAACAAAAAACAGTTTTTCGGATACAATTGTTATCCAACCAAATCAACTTTCTAAAGGAAGACATTCAAGTCAAAAGAATTGAATCAGCTTTAAAAAACCCTGAGCTCATTAATAAAATAAGCGCTCTTCTCAAAACAATTGAAAGAGACGTTTGCTCAGAACTTCCAAATGCTTTTTGGGAAAGGAAGAGACACGTGGTAACTTTACCATATGTCGACGACTTTAACGAAAGAGTCATTCCTACAAAATCAAGGCCAATACAAATGAGCCACGAGCTCATGGAGTATTGCAAAAAGGAGACTGATGATTTGCTTCAAAAGAAAATCATCCGGCCCTCAAAATCCCAGCGGAGTTGTTCAGCGTTTTATGTAAACAACAGCTCCGAAAAGGAAAGAGGAGCCCCAAGACTAGTTATTAATTATAAACCCCTTAACCAAGTTTTAAAATGGATTAGATACCCAATACCTAATAAACGGGATCTTCTAAAGAGAACTTATAAAGCTAATATCTATAGTAAGTTTGACATGAAATCTGGATTTTGGCAAATTCAGATCGAAGAAAAGGATAAGTATAAAACAACCTTTAATGTCCCCTTTGGGCAATTCGAATGGAACGTCATGCCTTTTGGGCTCAAGAACGCTCCTTCTGAATTCCAGAACATTATGAACATCATCTTTAACGCTTTAAGCTTATTTTCTATAGTCTATATAGACGATGTACTTATATTTTCAGAAAATTTAGACCAGCACTTTAAACACCTCAATACCTTCATTAACACAGTTAAGAAGAACGATTTAGCTGTAAACGCTAAGAAGATAAAGCTTTTTCAAACTTCTATTAGATTTTTAGGCCATGACCTTTACCAAGGAACATATAAGCCTATTTGTAGAGCCATAGAGTTCTCAGCCAAATTCCCTGAAGAAATAATTGATAAGACTCAGTTACAAAGATTTTTAGAAAGTCTCAATTACGTCGCTGATTTTATTCCAAAAGTCCGACAAATTTGTGAACCCCTTTACAAGAGACTTAAGAAAGTCCATGTCCCTTGGTCTGAAGAACATACCAAAGTTGTTAAACAGGTTAAGGAAATTGTCCAGAAACTCCCCTGCTTAAGAATACCCAACCCTGAAGCTTTCATGATTCTCAAAACTGACGCTTCGGATATTGGCTACGGAGGCATCCTTAAGCAAAGGATTTCTCCCAAGGCTACCGACCAATTAGTAAGATTCACCTCAGGAGTCTAGAACTCTCCCCAGAAAAATTACACTACCGTTAAAAAAGAGATTTTATCTATAGTACTATGTATTACAAAATTTCAGGATGACCTGGTAAACAAAGAATTTTTACTAAGAGTCGACTGCAAAGCAGCCAAAGATGTTTTACAAAAAGATGTTAAAAATCTTGTGTCAAAACAAATTTTTGCTAGGTGGCAAGCGTTATTATCCAGTTTTGATTTCAAAATCGATTTTGTAAAAGAAGAAGAAAACTCTTTATCCGACTTTTTAACCAGAGAGTTTTTGCAGGGCAACAATGAGGCCAAGTTTTCCGGGCTCCCGCCCGATGAGACCCCCATTCCAGCTAAAACCAGAAGAAAAAATGAAAAGTCCTTTTATCCCAGATAAAACCACCATCCCTGCTTTAGCAGCCGCATATGAGGGAAGGTTTTCAGTTTTAGCAAACTTTCCCAAGATTGCAGGTAATCAAAAGGAACAGCTTACAGAAAAAGCCAAGGCCGTGCCTTTCAAGGCATCCCCCTCATCAATACAAACCGGAGAAAATTACGAGATGAAACCACCGAGTCATACTCGGCAAGCGGTAAAACCAATTACTCCCGTCAAGAAGGAGGCCACAACAAGACGACGTACCGGCTCCCATCCTCCAAAATGGGAATTCATCATCCATCAGGCCCTCCCAATAATGGCCCTTGATAAACAATATGAAAATTTCAGAGTACGGGATCTTCTCAGACCCTGTTATACAAATTACCAGTACGTGGATTCACAGGATCCTCTCAAAACCAGAAAATTATATGAATTCATTCTCATCGACACCGATTCAGTAGAGATTGAACATAGCTATTTTAAAAATAATACTGAAGCCATTGAGTTTTCAAAGTTTACAATTAAAAAGATTTTAAGTCCATTCGGGTGGTATGTAGATCATCTACACACCCTAATTCCATTTTCAAAAACCTTTAAACCAGCAACCTATAATTGGCACGACTACAAAGATGCTTGGTTCCATTTTTTATATGTTAGGCCCAACACGCATACTTGGTTTGTTAAGTATGCTGAAGGGATGAAAGAAAAGATTATCCCCCGCTGGTTCTACGAGTGGTGGAATATCTTTGGTGGAACGTTACAAGTGGTGGCTCCTAGCTTCCAAAGAAGATATGCCAGCTTTTTAGAAGAACAACAAATCAGTACCCTTCCAGATCATATTAAAGAGTGTAAATTTTTTATTAACAAAAGAATTTCCTACATTATTAATTGGTCTTTCGACATCCAAGAGATGAATGGAATTAAGTATCTCAGCAAGGTAATTAAGATTAAGGGATGGAGTCCTAAAGTAAAGGAGGAGGCGAAAAAGAAAAACCCTCTACTTCAGGATCTAGTTCTGCGTCTAAAGCAGAAATCAGAAGAAAGCTTTTGGAAGCTTTTTCAAAGCTCGACGATAATGAAGAATCCAGTGAAGTCCTAGAACTCCTAGATTCAGCATCCAGCTCTGGCGAACCAGATAACGGAGACATGCTAGCCCCAAGAGGAATAGCACAATCATATTATTTGGAAAAGCCATAAAGTAAAA
Organism: Anisodus tanguticus; assembly: GCA_034509755.1. NCBI lineage: Eukaryota > Viridiplantae > Streptophyta > Magnoliopsida > Solanales > Solanaceae > Anisodus > Anisodus tanguticus. Next base: position 15,431,561 of record CM067544.1, read on the forward strand.
GGTAAAGTAGGCAATGACAAAAGTCGTAAAAGGAAAAGCAGACAGCCGCAGAAGACGCAAAGAAAAGGAGGAAAGCGACAAGGAATCCTCAAACAGTAGACGACCCCACAGGAAAAGCAAAAGACAGATGACCCTTCAAGAAAGCAAGAGACATTCTGAAGAGCCATTTAGTTTTAGCCGTTGATTGTAAAGTAGGAACTTTATTTCGAGGCCTATTTAAGGTTCTCATGATGTAATCAATCAGGCACCCGAAAATTTACCCACAAAGAAATTTCTCTGCCTAAACCTCTATATCCTTATGCATTCCGCTTTCCTTTTCAGTTAAATAGAACTTATGAATATTTGTACAGAATTTCAAATTTTTGTTACTGCTTTAAGTATTATTTTAAGTATAATACCCCCGATCCTTTTTATGGTATCAGAGCCATGTTGTCTGTTAGCATGAGTAGCTAAGTTTATACTGTTGTCTTGAGCATGATTGTCTAGAGGTTCTGACTGGTTGATTCTTATATACTGTCTAGCTTCATTCTTACCTTGTTATTATCTTCAGTTCCATGTTTATGTTCTTTAGTTAATAGTATATAGTTGTTATGCTCTTTCTCACAGCTGAGGTATCCGATTAATATCCGGATCAGACGTTGGCAAGCCGAGTTGAGTAGCTCTAGGAGAGAGCCGGATCCTGTGTGGTGTTCCCGTCGCCAAGATTGCTTCGAGAAAGAGATAAATGCTAGACCACTATACATTAAAGGATTAATAAATTAGAACTAAAGACACTCGCTAATATAAAAATGAAGTCCAAAACAGTGTTTAGAATCAGCAGTTGCCGACCACTAGTACAATAGCTCTTAAAGACAGTAGTCCCCCTCGTTTAAACTTACCCAAAGCTGCTTATAACCAATTTGATAATATGCGTAAACATCCTTCGTTCGATAGGATTAGGAGGGCAAACTACCTTAAGATTAGTTGCCAAAATGATATGACCAAGCTTATTAAGCAGTTAAAAGAATTCCGACTTAGATTAGCTTACTATAAACGTGTTGCACCTCTAGAAGATGTATCTATTCAACACCAGACCATGGCTAGGCAAGTAATAGTCAAGGAAATTACTCACTGTTATCACATGATAGAACATATAAAGCACCTTATAGGAGTTCAGAAGACTCTAATAGAAAACGCAGATTGGTTGCTTAGTCACTATTCTGCTCAGTTCTAGAATGAATAGTTCCGAACATCACAGTATTGTTAATAGTGAAAACCTCTCCACTTCAACTATGAAGATAGCGAAAGTGGAAAGAGATTTACAAAATTGGGATATTCCCAAACAACCTTTTAAAACTATTTATGAAACCGGAAGGTTTGATTTTGTTAAAAATTATAATATCAAAACCTGTGAGTCTACCATAGCCATCAATAACTCTAAAGAAATTGTTAGGCTTTTATCTCCGCAAGATATTAATAGTTACAAAAAAGATTTTAATTTCCTCCACATAGGACTTGTTCAAGTTGCGGTCAAACCCCTATATCGTTTAGGGTTAGATACGCCGATCTGTCTTCTACTAAGAGATGCCAGAATGTTAAATTTTGAAGATTCCCTTCTAGTAGTCTTACAAAGTAATCGCCGGAGGACCGTTTATTTTAATTGTTATCCCAACTTTTCTCGTAGATATCCATGATGATAATATTTTGGATACCTTAACGTTAAAAATAAAAACTAAAAATATGAAAAGTAAAATTAACACAAAAGAGATTGCTGTCATTTATAGAATTTATTATAGGTTGATGAAAACCACCCTAGCCCCTAAAGCTAAAATTATGAGTAACAAAGGTGTTACTATGCTCATGGAAGCAAACCAAGAGCACATCAATATCTTCGTCCCTAGAATGCTTCGCTGGGACGAGACTCTATCCAAAGATGAGTGGCATTTTGATGCCATCACCCAACCTAAGATTGAACCTGATAATTCTAAAATAAAGAATATAGTTCAACACCCTGACGGATCAATAAATCTTAAGTTTCTTAGATTCGGTTCAGAAAATTCTTCAAAAAGATTCTCTACCGATAGAGCATCTTCATCAAAACCCCGGGAGGATGACTACGACGAAGAAGCTTTAATCCAAGAATTAGAGCGTAAAATTAAAGGTGTAGATTTTTCCAAGAGTATTCCTAAAGTTCACTACCAGTCAGTAGTAAGACCAGGAAGTCCTACCCCCAGTGATTTGCAAGGTCCTGCTGAAGGATCACTAGGAATGATTAAGGTAGACAATAGATTCAAGATTGATTCAGAGCTCCTTAAAGAGTACTGGGAAAGTCCCGAGAACACCATTAATATAAATTGGTATGTTGAAACGTACTCAGAGGACCAAAGATTAGCATTCAGGAAAACTTGGATAGCTGATATGAAAAGGTTACGTTGTAACATAGAGTTTTTTAGGTGGTTCCAAGTCACAGGTCAATTAGGCAGTGAACCAGAATCGTTAAACACTATAGTAACCAAATGGTATACACGTACCAAGATAATTGACGCAGTTATCCCTCCATTAGAAAAGATTAGCATCCCCGTTAAAGGAGAAGTAATTGAAGCTGCCCCTTTCAAAAGAGACATAGTAAACCCCGCTGGTAACCCTACCAATAGCGATGTTAACAAGCTTATCCAGCAAAATAATTATACCAATCAGCTATTACACGTAGTGTCCACCCAGCTTAGTCAAACCAGTAAGGCAGTCTTTAAAGAAAAAATTAGTCCCTCTAAGGAACAAAGAGCTTCCAACCCTTTATTCAAAATCCCTAAATTTAAGGCCAGTAGTTACCCCAGTTTAGTCGACCCAATCGACAAGAGTGATAAGATCTTCGATAAGATTAACCTCAGACTTCAACAGAATCCTGCCAACAAAGGCTCAGCAATTAAAACCATTACTGATCAGGGAACTGATCTGAACAAATTATCCAGATTCACCACTAGGAAAAATTATTATCCTAGAGCTACCTTTCCCGAAGGCCAAATCTATAGTAAGCTCCATGAGATGGGTATAGCCATTACGGCCCTAAAGATAAAAAAACAATCAAGATAAACAATGTGCTACTATGATAGTTGCAGGTTTTACAAGTATGCTGAAGAATTGGTGGGACAACTATCTCACGGAAGAACTTAGACAGGGCATATTAAATGCCACCTCTATCCACCATGAAGTAAAAATTGATCAAACGATAGAGCAAAAGACCGTTCCGGATGCTACCGCAACCCTTATCTATAGCATAGCCAAACACTTTATAGGTGAACCCAAATTATTCCAGGATAAGAGTTTAGAAATTCTTAGCAACTTAACCTGCCCAAAACTTCATGATTTTAGGTGGTATAAAGATATCTTCCTTAACAAAGTTATGATCAGAGAAGATTGTAATCATGATTATTGGAAAGAAAAATTCATTAGTGGTTTGCCCCCTCTATTTGCAGAAAAGGTTAGAACCACCATCAGGAATAAATTCGAAGGCGAAATTCCCTACTGTGGCTTAACATATGGTGATTTAGTCAGTATGATAAACCTTACAGGTCTAGAGCTATACATTGATCTAAAGCTCAGACATCAGCTGAAAAAGGAAGGAAGACTTTCTACTATCGAGTTAGGAAGTTTTTGTCAAGACTTCGGTTACACCAAAATAACTGCCCCATCTAGAGCCATTGCTAAGAACCACAAAAAACAAAAGAAGCCCAGCACTATCGGTAGAGAATCTTTTTGAAGAATTTTCTGAACTGGATCTAAGAAACTTAAGATTTATTGATCTGTCAGGGTGTTGAACTATATTTTTTATTTTAGAATTATCAGGTTCAATCTTAGGTTAGGTGATGGCATCAAAATGCCACTCATCTTTGGATAGAGTCTCGTCCCAGCGAAGCATTCTAGGGACGAAGATATTGATGTGCTCTTGGTTTGCTTCCATGAGCATAGTAACACCTTTGTTACTCATAATTTTAGCTTTAGGGGCTAGGGTGGTTTTCATCAACCTATAATAAATTCTATAAATGACAGCAATCTCTTTTGTGTTAATTTTACTTTTCATATTTTTAGTTTTTATTTTTAACGTTAAGGTATCCAAAATATTATCATCATGGATATCTACAGAAAAGTTGGGATAACAATTAAAATAAACTGGTCCTCTGGCCAGATTACTTTGTAAGACTACTAGAAGGGAATCTTCAAAATTTAACATTCTGGCATCTCTTAGTAGAAGACAGATCGGCGTATCTAACCCTATACGATATAGGGGTTTGACCGCAACTTGAACAAGTCCTATGTGGAGGAAATTAAAATCTTTTTTGTAACTATTAATATCTTGCGGAGATAAAAGCCTAACAATTTCTTTAGAGTTATTGATGGCTATGGTAGACTCACAGGTTTTGATATTATAATTTTTAACAAAATCAAACCTTCCGGTTTCATAAATAGTTTTAAAAGGTTGTTTGGGAATATCCCAATTTTGTAAATCTCTTTCCACTTTCGCTATCTTCATAGTTGAAGTGGAGAGGTTTTCACTATTAACAATACTGTGATGTTCGGAACTATTCATTCTAGAACTGAGCAGAATAGTGACTAAGCAACCAATCTGCGTTTTCTATTAGAGTCTTCTGAACTCCTATAGGGTGCTTTATATGTTCTATCATGTGATAACAGTGAGTAATTTCCTTGACTATTACTTGCCTAGCTATGGTCTGGAGTTGAATAGATACATCTTCTAGAGGTGCAACACGTTTATAGTAAGTTAATCTAAGTCGGAATTCTTTTAACTGCTTAATAAGCTTGGTCATATCATTTTGGCAACTAATCTTAAGGTAGTTTGCCCTCCTAATCCTATCGAACGAAGGATGTTTACGCATATTATCAAATGGGTTATGAGCAGCTTTGGGTAAGTTTAAACGAGGGGGACTACTGTCTTTAAGAGCTATTGTACTAGTGGTTGGCGACTGCTGATTCTAAACACTGTTTTGGACTTCATTTTTATCTTAGCGAGTGTCTTTAGTTCTAGTTTATTAATCCTTTAATGTATAGTGGTCTAGTAGTTATCTCTTTCTCTAAGCAATCTTGGCGACGGGAACACCACACAGGATTCGGCTCTCTCCTAGAGCTACTCAACTACAAAAGTCGGCTTGCCAACGTCTGATCCGGATATTAATCGGATACCTCAGCTATGAGAAAAAGCATAACAACTATATACTATTAACTAAAGAACATAAACATGGAACTGAAGATAATAACAAGGTAAGAATGAAGCTAAACAGTATATAAGAATCAACCAGTCAGAACCTCTAGACAATCATGCTCAAGACAACAGTATAAACTTAGCTACTCATGCTAACAGACAACATGGCTTTGATACCATAAAAAGGTTCGGGGGTATTATACTTAAAATAATACTTAAAGCAGTAACAAAACTTTGAAATTCTGTACAAATACTCACAAGTTTTATTTAACTGAAAAGGAAAGCAGAATGCATAAGGATATAGAGGTTTAGGCAGAGAAATTTCTTTATGGGTAAATTTTCGGGTGCCTAATTGATTACATCTTGAGAACCTTAAATAGGCCTCGAAATAAAGTTCCTACTTTACAATCAACGGCTAAAACTAAATGGCTCTTCAGAATGTCTCTTTCTTTATTGAAGGGTCATCTGTCTTTTGCTTTTCCTGTGGGGTCGTCTACTGTTTGAGGATTCCTTGTCACTTTCCTCCTTTTCTTTGCGTCTTCTGCGGCTGTCTGCTTTTCCTTTTACGACTTTTGTCGTTGCCTGCTTTACCTTTTACTTTATGGCTTTTCCAAATAATATGATTGTGCTATTCCTCTTGGGGCTAGCATGTCTCCGTTATCTGGTTCGCCAGAGCTGGATGCTGAATCTAGGAGTTCTAGGACTTCACCGGATTCTTCATTATCGTCGAGCTTTGACAAAGCTTCCAAAAGCTTTCTTCTGATTTCTGCTTTAGACGCAGAACTAGATCCTGAAGTAGGGGGGCTTTTCTTTTTCGCCTCCTCCTTTACTTTAGGACTCCATCCCTTAATCTTAATTACCTTGTTGAGATACTTAATTCAATTCATCTCTTGGATGTCGAAAGACCAATTAATAATGTAGGAAATTCTTTTGTTAATAAAAAATTTAAGGGTACTGATTTGATGTTCTTCTAAAAAGCTGGCATATCTGCTTTGGAAGCTAGGAGCCACCACTTGTAACGCTCCACCAAAGATATTCCACCATTCGTAGAAACAGCGGGGGATAATCTTTTCTTTTATTCCTTCAGCATACTTAACAAACCAAGTATGCGTGTTGGGCCTAACATATAAAAAATTGAACCAGGTATCTTTGTAGTCGTGCCAATTATAGGTTGCTGGTTTAAAGGTTTTTGAAAATGGAATTGGGGTGTGTAGATGATCTACATACCACCCGAATGGACTTAAAATCTTTTTAATTGTAAACTTTGAAAACTCAATGGCTTCAGGATTATTTTTAAAATAGCTATGTTCAATCTCTACTGAATCGGTGTCGATGAGAATGAATTCATATAATTTTCTGGTTTTGAGAGGATCCTGTGAATCCATGTACTGGTATAACAGGGTCTGAGAAGATCCTGTACTCTGAAATTTTCATATTGTTTATCAAGGGCCATTATTGGGAGGGCCTGATGGATGATGAATTCCCATTTTGGAGGATGGGAGCTGGTACCTGCTGCTGCTGTTGTGGCCTCCTTCTTGACAGGAGTAATTGGTTTTACTGCTTCCGAGTATGACTCTGGTGGTTTCATCTCGTAATTTTCTCTGGTTTGTATTGATGAGGGGGATGCCTTGAAAGGCACGACCTTGGCTTTTTCTGTAAGCTGTTCCTTTTGATTACCTGAAATCTTGGGAAAGTTTGCTAAAACTGAAAACCTTCCCTCATATGTGGCTGCTAAAGCGAGGCTGGTGGTTTTATCTGGGATAAATGGACTTTTCATTTTTTCTTCTGGTTTTAGCTGGAATGGGGGTCTCATCGGGCGGGAGCCCGGAAAACTTGGCCTCATTGTTGCCCTGCAAAAACTCTCTGGTTAAAAAGTCGGGTAAAGAGTTTTCTTTTGTGTGTGGTTGAGCTTATTGAATTTGGAGAAGGCATCACACTTTGGATTCTCTTCGCGGCTGCATATCAAAGAGGTAATTGCGCATTCCTCTTGGTTTAAAGTTAATTTTTTTGTAATTATGTACTTAGTGTTTAGCTTAATTGTTCATGCCTAATTAGCCTGTTTTATTTTGTTTAAGTATTTTAGATTAGGATATTAGATTAGTCTCAATTAGCTTAATCTTGTCTGTTTTTTATGCTTAGTATAAGTGATTATGCTCAATTTCTATTAAGTGTTGTGTAGTTATAAAGTTCAGATGTTGGGATTGTGTTAAATGATAGCTTATTAAGGTCACATGAACTCTGCTTTGAACTATGTACAAGCCTAATGTTCAATTATTATCCGTATTAGCACTGATTAAGTGGAAATCCTGAGTATCTTATGTTTAAACCTATTTTCCTTCTAATAGGGTTACAATGGAGTCAGTTAGTTGCTTTAAGATAAGTTTGTTCTGGTGGTTTAAGTCGTGATTAGTATATCATGTCAAGGCTCAGATTCAATTCTATGTAATATATACTTGTTTGGGTATGTTTTTGATATATGAACGGTTAGTTAAGCAGTTTAGATTGTTTAGAGAATCATGTCATACTCAGATTAACCTTTAACATGTGTTTGTGATTAAATTATGAATTATTTAAGCTTCATGTCAAGTAGTGATAAAATTATATTGTTGTATGAGCCTGATTATGCACTTCAGTGACCTGTTTACCTCTTTTTCTCTCTGGTTTTGAACTGGTGATTAAATATGTGTGTTCTTGTTGAGTTTTGAGTTCAATACAACATGTTTAGATGCGGTTTTAGTTATGAGGTGATGATTGTTTTTACTAAGGCTCTGTTTAGTGACCATGTTAATTATGTCATGCTTAAGTAAAGTGTCATTATGTCTAGTTCAGACTAAGCATGATTAGTTATGTCCAACCTGGTACTATAATTCTGCATATTTGAGATGCCAGTTAACCTTCCATACCTGTTTGAGTGAATTGTGTTCTTGTCTTCACTGGTCCTAGTGTTAAAATGCCTCTATATTATCATGTAAAATTTCTTGAGTTACCATGTATTATGCCTATCTGTTGAGTTGTTGGAATGACATTTGCATTAGTACTTTGCACTATTTGAACCAATTTATGCCATGATAAACCATAGTCTTTAATGCATTAAATACTTGACTTTGTGACCATGCTTTCATATAGTAAGCATGTATAGGGTACAGTATGATGTTGAAACTGTCTAAATGAATAGAAAAGTCCCATGAATGATGTGAACATGTCTCATTTAAGGATAAGAAGTGTCTTTAGTTCTTGCCCAGTTTTGCCCATGTCTAAGCTACTTACTAGGAATATATGCTTATTTTGATTTGATATCTTAATTTATCTATGTGAGCATGTCTATTTTGTAAGTAGTTAAACATGTGATTTATTGAGAATGACATTAGTCTTGCTTGTTATCACTATCCAGTTCCTCTCTTGGTAATCTGTTAAGTCCTTCTAGGTCAGTCCTTTGTCCTCTTGGCCTTGTGCAAGTCTGGAAAGATACTGAAACCTCCTTTCTATATCTTTGACTGAAAATGTGTGCTCTTTATGATCAGTCTAGGAGGGTATTATGTATCTGTCTTTCCTTAATAAATAACAGTCAACTTGGTTGTGTTTGTGTCCTCTAAACATGTGCCAACTAGACCTCCTCTTCTGATCGTTGTGTTTAAATTATAAAATCATGAAGCATATTACTTGATTTGGTAGGGATGTCTTAGTTGTTGTAGGTATATCTGGTTTTCTTCCTTCCCTATCCCATTATTAGGATGAACATGTCGATAAAATTTATCTAGTTTGAATATGTTTGTGTGAATCATGAAGGCATTTGTAATTATTTTCCCTACTCTTGTTAAATCTGAACATGTTCATTATGCTTGCCTTAGTTTAGTTAGACCACCAAGGTGCCTAAATTTTCTTTCCTGCATCCTATATATGTGCATGTCTACGCTTGTTGTATATTCAAGTTGTGTGTTTCGTATACCTTTGGATATATCAGGTATATCTCTGGCATTTCAATTATGTTGTATGTAAGATGGACTTACATTTTCTTTTGCTGGGAATTTGGGCTAAAGTGTGCATTGGGCTGACCTTTCTCCCTTCCTCTTTAAAATGCATGCGTTGGGCTTATTATTGTTTCTTTGTCCTTAATTCTGTGTCAATGGACCTACCTTGCATGAGATAGGTTGTTTGGGCCTAAGTTTATATTAATTTATATGAAATGTTATTTAATGGGTTTGTTATTCCATGCAGTCCTGATCAGTTAGTGATATCAGATTAGTGTTTAATTTTTATCCATTCATATATGATATTATTTGGGTACTTTCTAACTAAAATACTTGTTTTCTTCCTCCCTTTGCATGACTTGGGGCCCATATCCTTTTGCCTCTGCCGATCCGTTTTGAGCCGTTGGGCCTACGAGCCCAACAACATCATTTCTTCATCAAGTTCGGCCAAATGAAGGCCCAACTATAGGTAAAAATGGTAGAAGGCCCAACCATGAATAAAAATGACATAGACAATAGATTTTTATTTTTTGTACGCGATAACTAATGGACCGGTATACCCATTAGCTCGCTTTATTTGTTTATCTTGCACTATTTGCTATGTGTAAAAACTCTAAATAAATATTGGAACCCCTAGTTAGAACTTGATTACAATAGAGTTGCTAGTCTTTAAAAATAAAAATGAATTTTCGTATTTTATGGTAAAAAATTGGATTTTCTTAGCCTTTAGTTAATTCTCAATTTTCAATTAACATTTGGTTAACAGAAAATGATAATATTTCGGTTGGAATTTCTAAAGGAAAGATAATGATTCTTCTCCAATTTGACATGAATTAATATTTTGCAAGCTAGTTTGTAATTGTATTTAAATAAAAGTGTGAATTTTCTTTTATTAATTAAAGTTCGGGTAGGGAAACAAACTACTTTAAATGATTGACTTCATGTTATATTTTAATAAAAAATCTTATTTTGTTGAAATTATTGCTAAAGAGGCAAGTGTTGTATTTTTTCTAATAAGACAAAGGAGATATTATTGCTAAAAGGATGGATTTTACGAAAAAGGATTTTTGTGCATCAAAATTTTAAAAGTTTGTGTGTGTAAAGCTTTTGGCGGAAAATGATTTAAAATGACTATTATATTTACAATATTTTTAAACACATAAATAGTTTTAAGCAATATTATATAAGATCCGAGCTTAATCGTATTTTACGGATCTTTAATACCGGGGTGCCTAACACCTTCTCCGGGGATCATTTGAACTCTTACCCGAACTCTAGTTGATATTGATTTTTTCTCTTGTTTTGAAAAACCCTTTTAAACATGGTTTTCCTTATAAAATAGGAGGCGACTCTAAAAATAAAATAATCTCAATAGTCCACAAGTTATCCAGTAGCTTTTATGCCCTACATAAAAGTGAACTGTAACAATCTTTATGTATATGTATTATATATTTTTATTGCCCACAGATGCCTACAACATTATATACGCGAAATATCACAGAGGCCTACGACGTTATATACGCGAGATACTATATAAAGAATACTACCCACAGAGGCCTACGACATTATATACATGATTATACTATACTTATGCACATCATGGTCCCCAGTGGCATTCAGAGTTACATGTTGTTTCCTCGTTATTCTCCCTTTCATGGCTGTATCTATTTACATTTTTTTGCCTTACATATTCAATACATTATTCGTACTGACATCCCCTTTTTGGGGCACTGCGTTTCATGCCCACATGTACATATAGCTGGACGATGCTCATTTCTAGTAAGATCTCACCTCATCGGTAATGTCAGAACTCTCCCTTTATATATATATATATATATATATATATATATTGTTGAGTCATTTTCTACGTGTAGGTTGTACACAACTACTTATTAGAGGTCTTGTCGGCCCATATCTTGTAATGTTGTTCTTATATCGTATGACTGGTATGTTCGGACCTTAGGGCACCGAGTGATGACCACATCCTCCAAGATTGGGTGTGACATCTGCCCTGATAATAGTAGTGCGAAATAGTTTATATCACTGATATCAATCACTACAATTAGATACACAACAATTATCAAAGCATATAAGCTTTCTAATAATTTAATGTTGGTAAAATACAATTCTCTCACGAGTAATTGTGTGTACTCGTTATATAGGGTTAATAATATATTGATCGATATAAAGAGACTAAGTGTACATATACAACTAATATCGGTATAAAGTTAATTATATTTTATTCAATATAAAATAATACTTATATTATGTTATAAGGTATATCGAAAATGAAAATATCAATCAAACATCTATCAAAATTTGAATTTGGATTACTTTTCCTAATCTCTCCAAGTTTTTTTCTCTCGTCATATTGAAATTTATTTCTATCAAAAGTAATTATCAAGTTGGTATAAGTGAGTTACTAGTCGATCGAATCATCTTCTTTTTTTTTAATGAAAATATTCCAGAAGAAAGATTTTTTCCCCTTTCAGATGAAGGAACGCAGTATCTTTTTTTCTTTCTTTCTGGTACACAAGAATTCCACATCTTTTTTTTCTCGGTACACATGAATTTAGCATTTATTCTTGTATATTAGGAATGTACAAGTTTGTAATGTACAATGCACCTTTGATTGTTTTCCTACTGTGTGTATTGCTATGTATTGCATCATTTGTTTATATCTTGATATTTTACTATCTTTTTTATGCAATCTGCATTGACTATGTTTTTTTTTAGCCGAGTGTCTATCGGAAACAACCTTTCTACTCCACAAAAGTAGATGTAAGGTCTGCGTACATTCTACCATTTTCAAACTCCACTCATAAGATTAAACTATATTGAGTATGTTATTGTTGTTGTTGTACCTTTAATTGTTTTATGTAGTAATAACGTTTTATCTTAGTTAAGAATTAATTTCTTAGATACTAAAAAAGAAACAATTGGACAAGAAGTTTTTTTAATAGACAGATATTAGTGTATTTTCTTATAATGAGAATCAGTATGGGTAATATGAGGGCATGGAATAAGTGGTGTTGAAGGTGGTAGACTGAGTAAGTGCTAAAGGTGAATATTAATGAAAATAAATGATGGATATATTGCGGTTTCTTCATGATATAGTCAAGACGATAAAAAATGATTACTAGAAATAAATTATAAGAAATATTAAAAGGAGTAGAGAGAAAAAGAAGCATGATTGTTGCGGTGAAGATAGTTGCAACAAGAGAAAAGATGAAGGAGAAAAAATAATTTAATTTTACTTGACAGAGAATCATTTCATTTGATATTGAATGATCAAAGCTAAAAACTTTAAACATATTTTGAGTACGTTCAACTTCCAATATTTATGAAATTCAAATTAAAAAATTGAGAATCACCTCACATTCTTGAAAAAATAAAGTTCCTTCCTCACCAAAAAAAAAAAAAGGAAAAGAAAAAAAACACATTTTTTTGGAACCTTATATTTTCAGTAAGTTCCATATCATTATTAACTTATGATTGAAATTTTAATATTTCAAATTTTAAGTTGTATTTTAATTTATTACAAATACCTCTTATAATATATACATATCTTACAAATGATGTTAAGCATTAAATTTTGAAAGATAAGTAGAAGATATGTCCATAACCATTATATATATATATATATATATTAAAAGTTTTATTCATGTGATGTTTTAGTTTTATTAGCCAAAAAATTGATTTTGGCTAAATCTGCCTCATATAATGATGATGATAGGCGGGTCAGATCAGTTCAACAAAGAGAGTAAATAATTTTTTTCAAATCGAATAATTTAAAAGAATTTGAGATTTTCATTCAAAATAAGAGTATAAGTGTGAAATTTGAAAAGGATAGGAATATTTTTATTCACAATTAGAAAATATATTTAATCTTTTTTCCAAAATAGAAATATAACGCTGTTAAATAGAAAACCCTTGTTATTTTAAGTTTTAAATAATGGGGTTAAATGGCAAAGGTGAGAGCCTCCAATCCCATTTAAATTCAAGAAAATCAAAACACAACCGCACTATTTCTATGTCGCCCAACACAAACAACAACAGTTGTTCAATCCTAAAACCCTAAAACCTCAACACCCTAAAGCTGCGAAACCGCAATATGTTGAAGAGCAAAGCATTCTCGAGGCAAACCAGACAAGGCAGAATAATTAAGGTGTGCCGTCCTCATTAATATTAGTATTTGTTCCTTTTCCTGTTTAGGGTTTTAATTTTGGTTCTTTTATTGGGTTTCAGGTGGTTAATGAACATTATTTACGAGATGATATTTTTTGCGGAGCTCCATATTGCCAAGCAAAAGAAATAAAACAAGGAAAAGAGGTAAAAAAATGTGAAGTTTCATCTGCCCGCTTAAGCGCAACTGCATCCACTATTCTTGTTCTTGACACCAATGTTGTTCTCAACCAGGTGCGTATAACTTGATAATTTCCGCATACTTCGTGTTCAAATTAAATGATTATTGTTTTTATTGTTGGAATTTTTGGGTTGTGTTAGATTGATTTGTTGGAGAATCCAGCTATTGACAATGTGGTAGTGCTATCCGTGGTGCTGGATGAGGTCAAGAACAAGAATATCGCGATTTATAACAGACTCAGGGCTCTATGTAGCAATTCTTTAAGACACTTCTATGTATTTTCTAATGAATATCACAAGTATGTTCCTTTTCCTTTTTCGCTTTTGTACCCCTAGTTGTTCTGCTGTCAATTTTACTTGCCTTTTGATCAAAAGCTGGGAAATTTTAATCATTTATTCATTCTCAATATTGCTTATCCTTCTGCTTAGCAACTAATTGCATCATTCTGGGGAGAGCACAGGGGTGCGGGAACTATTGACTTTGAATGCTAGGATTTGGTCAATGTTTTAGTAATATTTGTCATTTGATCCACTTAAACCGCACTGTCTCGTTTTCTTTTTTGCATAGAGGGAGTAGATTATTGTCATCCACTTAAAATCTGTCATCTTTTTCACTTAAAGAGTTGCATAAGATCAGAAGGCAGATGGCAGTGGAGTAGGCAAACTCCATTTGCCCACTTGTCTTGATGTAAGCATCTCCCTCGTGCAGCTTTGCTGATTGCTACAAATGGCATCTCTATTTTATTGATAAGTAGAATAGCATCTACTGCTATAATTGGGGATTTCATGGCTGACCTTGAGTGATTAAAAAAAAACTGTGTGTTCCCTTTGGACTGATCCACTTACACGATACATACCACTACTAGACATCGATTGCTACTGGTAATAGCCAAGGCTGAAATCTGATTGAAAATTTCTTCTTCTGCACATTGTTCAGGGAAACTTATGTGGAGGCCATGGCTGGTGAAAGTCCAAATGATCGGAATGATAGAGGTTCTTCTGTTCACCTTTGTGCAGTAGCAATTGAAGTTGTATTTGATTGCTTTTCTTGAACATCTTGTGATACATTTCTGCCTTATCCATCCACTAGTTGTCTGGGCCCTTCCATTCTAGTCTTTCTGAATCCTACGGATGTGCTTGTGTTAGGCGAATTAAAGGTCATCCTTACATTACATGTTTATTAAGTGCATAAAGGTCATGCTAAAAAAGTGCATTAAAGTCCATACTTACGTGTCTAATAAGTACAAAAAAGATAAATGTATATTTATACTTGCATGCTTGATGAGAACTGGGCTAGTCAATAGCCTATATACCGGGAAGTATGCGTCTGTTCTATATCTACACACTATTTTAAATAGTGAAGCTGCAATGATTAGTTTCAATTTCAGTTTCAGTTCCAACTTTTGGTGCTGTTTGGAAGACTTATTGCACTATAACCTAGTTATTTAGGGGTCTTTGTCGAGCTATATTAAATTTGATAGACAAGAAGCGGAACGGGAAAGGTTAACATGAATTGAGGAAGTATAATCGAGAACCATGGTCGTCTAGACCTAATAGGTCTTTGCATCTATCAACTCTATTCTTAATGAAGCTGAATGTTTTTTCTGGTAATCACCAGTAGATTGATAAACTCCAACAATTTTTGGTGGTTCAGCTATTAGGGTCGCAGCTAAATGGTATCAGGATCATCTTGGCAGCGCAGTAAGCGTCTTGCTAATTACGAATGATAGAGATAACAAGAAGAAGGCAGGTGAAGAGGGAATTTCTGCAGAGACAGGTAAAACTTTCTTCTTGCTGTCTGATATCAATCATGGAGTAGTATGATACTGTGGTGGTATTGATTTGACCACTGAGAGGCTTCTGTTGATGTTCATGAAAGTTTTCTTTAGTCGTTATTGTGTATAGAGCTGTTTTATTAGTTATACTTAGTTAAATTTATCTTCAGGATTCTTAACTGACTTACCTCCATTTATCTCAGTTGAATGTTATGTAAAGTCACTCGGTCAGCCGGAATTGCTTGACCTAATAGTTCAGCCTCCTTCTGAAGATGTTAATATGGATGATGTTGAGGATTTGAGGCCTTCAAAGCGAAAAGTCATTTATAATGAGGTAGTTTTAACGGCTTAATACAGTTTATTTGAAGAATTTTTTGGGTGCTGTTTCTAAGGCTATGACCTCGTAAACTTCGTCTGTTGTTCATGTTTTCTGTAGCATAAGCCCATGTCAGAAATTACTTCTGGCTTGCTTCGGGGACTTCTCCACCAGGGGAAACTTCGTGTTAACCGTTTTAATCCATTTGAAGCATGTGTTGGAAGTGAAAGCATTGGTGATGAGATAATTATATACGGGCGTGCAAACATTAATAGGGCTTTTGATGGTGATATAGTGGCAGTTGAGCTTTTGCCTCAAGAACAGTGGCACGAGGAGAAGTCTTTGGCATTAGCTGATGAAGGTCTGCCCACTTCCTTCTTTTTTTCTTTAATGGACATGGCATGCTTGTATATTGGGAAATTGACCAAATTTGCCCCTGAACTATGCAAAATGATCTAGATATGTCCTCCGTTAACAATTTGGGTCATCATATCCTTACCGTTTCAAACATGGGCTTGACTAACGAAAAATGATTAAAAAGTAATTAGTATCTAATCGAACTAATTAGCACTATCAATTGCCACATTTCTAATACGTGGCTTAAATCCAACCTTTTTAGTTAACCCTTTTACCACCCCCTTAACTTTTTACCCAACCTCCATTCAACCCCCCAATCCTCCACCGTCCACCATCACCGTCGCTGGCCATGATTATGGTCAAGAGACACAATACTGTCAAGAGGTGCATCTTGACCTCCCTTTTCCCCCCCTCACCAAACCACCCTTTTGGTGAAATTACACATGACCTCCCTCTTTTCTTATTCTTATTACTCTCTCTTGTCCGTTTTATACTCAATCAAACATGTTTTCTCTTGAGCTGAAAATTTGTTTCTTGGCATGGCATCTCAGGTTGGTCTATGAGATTCTGGAAAAATTCCATTCTCGGTGTTTCTTCTCTGTCTCATAAGGCTAACTGATGCTTGCAGCCATGACGGATTTCAAAGCGTTTGTGCTGATTCGTGTTTTGGCTTGGCAAAGTTCAGTTTCTTTTTTTCCCTCACCAAAACCACTCTTTTGGTGAAATTACACATGACC
This sequence comes from Anisodus tanguticus, assembly GCA_034509755.1. Taxonomy (NCBI): domain Eukaryota; kingdom Viridiplantae; phylum Streptophyta; class Magnoliopsida; order Solanales; family Solanaceae; genus Anisodus; species Anisodus tanguticus. Next base: position 15,448,273 of record CM067544.1, read on the forward strand.
TCCCTTTTTCTTATTCTTATTACCCTCTCTGGTCCTTTTTATACACAACGGGTATGTGAAGGTTTTTTCTTCTGTGGAAGTTAAATCAAACATGTTTTTCTTGAGCTGAAAAACTGTTGCTTGGCATGGCACCTCAGGTGGGTCTATGAGATTCTGGAAAAAAATTCATTTCTTGGCGTTTCTTCTCTGTCTCATAAGGCTACTGATGCTTTCATCCATGACGGATTCCAAAGCTTTGGAGCTGATTCATGTTATGGCTTGGCAAAGTTCAGTTTCTCCTCCCACCAAACCACCCTTTTGGTGAAATTACTCATGACCCCTTCCTCTTTTCTTATTCTTATTTTTCTCTCTGGTCCGTTTTATACATAATGATACTGTGAAAGCTTTTTCTTCTACATAATGATACTGTGAAGGCTCTGTCTTCTACATAATGATACTGTGAAGGCTCTGTCTTCTGTGGAAGTTGAATCAAACATGTTTTCTCTTGAGCTGAAAACTGTTGCTTGGCATGGCACCTCAGGTGGATCTCTGAGATTTTTGAAAGAATATCCATTTTTTGGTGTTTCTTTTCTGCCTCAACTCTCATAAGGCAATCTGATGCTTGCAGCCATGCCGGATTTCAAAGCTTTTGAGCTGATTCGTGTTTTTGCTTGGCAAAGTTCAGTTTCTTTTCTCATCAAACCATCCTTTTTGGTGAAACTACACATGCCCTCCCTCTTTTCTGTTCTTATTACTCTCTCTGGTCCGTTTTATACACAATGGGCCTGTGAAGGTTTTTGTTTTCTGTGGAAGTTGAATCAAACATGTTTTCTCTTGAGCTGAAAAACTGTTGCTTGGCATGGCACCTCAGGCATCTATGAGAGTCTGAAAAAAAAATCCATTTCTTGGCGTTTCATCTCTGTCTCATAAGGTGAACTGATGCTTGCAGCCATGACGGATTTCAAAGCTTTTGAGCTGATTTGTGTTTTGGCTTGGGAAAGATCAGCTTCTTTTTTTTTCCTCACTAAACCATCCTTTTGGTGAAATAGCCTCTTTTCTATTCCTTTTACCGCCTTTTTTCTATTCTTATTACTCTATCTAGTCCGTTTTATACACAATGGGGCTGTGAAGGTTTTTTCTTCTGTGGAAGTTGAATCAACCATGTTTTCTCTTGAGCTGAAAAACTGTAGCTTGACATGGCACCTCAGGTGGGTCTATGAGATTCTGGTTCATAAGGCTAACTGTTGCTTGCAGCCATGATGGTTTCAAAGCTTTTTTGGTTTTTGTCTGAGAAAAGGGCGAATCTGGGGCTACCCCATTATGCTGATTTTTTCAAAAGAATGAGGCTTTTGAGATGATTCGTGTTTTGGCTTGGCAATGTTCAGTTGAATATGTGAGCTGGTTTATTTTTCTCACAATGTATGCCATCTACTCTTTTGGAGCCATCGTGGACTTAGCCCATTTTTCTGATATTTTTTGGACAATCTGAGCCTCATTTCTATTTAATTGAATTCCTTCTACAATTTATCTGCTCTTATTATTCTCTTTAATGTTTGGAATTCTCTAACATTTTTATTATCCCCTTCTTTTCCTTATAAAAAAGAAGTTCTATGTGGTTCACTTTCTATGATATTAAGGAAAAAATTAGTACTCCTTGCCTCCTATTTTATGGGATTACATTTCCAATTCAGAACGTTTGACCTACTAATTATTACTCCATTACTTGTACAAATTTTACAAATTTCAATAACTTAATTCATTCCACATTATATTTAAACTATAATAGTATATCTCTGCTTTAATATTCTCTATTATGATAAATTATTCAATTCAAATTAATGTCTTGCTAGGGGTGGTAAATTGGCGGGTTTGGTTGGATTTGATTTGGTTAAAAAATGGTTTGAGCAAAAATGGGTTTGGTTTCAACCTGCCCATATTTTATGTGAGTAAATATGGGTTGGGTGATAAATGGGTGGGTTGGTTATGAGTTAGCCCATATTATTTAAGTGTAATATTATTTGAAGTGTAATGTTATAATTTTTTTGTCAAATTAAATTAATTTTTTCCCATTTTTATAAAAATAAAATAGAAATGTGTGGGTAAGAAAAAAAATTACCAATTTGTATAATTTTTTGTAAAATTAAGATAAAATATATGAAATTGAAAATGTGTCGCGAGGGTGGGGGGTCGTAGTGGTAGGGGTGGTTGTGTGTAAGAAGAAATTTCTCATTTTTATAAAAGCAAAATATATGAAATAAAAAGTGTTGGGGTGGGGGGAGGGGGACAGGTGGGGTGGTGGTGAGGGGTAAGAAATTTTTTCCACTTTATATATATATATTTTTTAAAAATAAGATAAAATATATGAAATAGAAAATGTGTCTGGGGTAGGGGTAAAAAAATTCTCATTTTTATAAAAGCAAAATATATGAAATAAAAAGTGTTGGGGAGGGGGACAGGCGGGGGATAAGAATTTTTTTCCACTTTATATATATATATATTTTTTTATAAAAATAAGGTAAAATATATGAAATAGAAAATGTGTCCGGGGTACGGGTGGTTGTGGGCTAAGAAAAAAATTCTCATTTTTATAAAAATAAAATATATTAAATAAAAATGTGGTTGGGGGTGGTGGGGTGGGTTTCCACTTTTTTTACTTTTCATATAAAAGTAAGATAAAATATATGAAATAGAAAATGCTCCGTATATGAAATAGAAAATGTGTGTTACGGGTTTACTCGCCCGTTGACTCGCACACATGTCAGACTCCTTGGTCCGTGTTTCAAGACGGGTCGAATGGGGAGCCCACAGGCCAGCGTCCGGAGCGCGCAGATGCCGAAGCACGCCGCAGGGCGCGCGCTGGGGTTAGGGGTGGAGTTAAGAAAAAAATTTCTCATTGTTATATAAATTTTTACAAAAGTAAAATGAAATATATGAAACAAAAAAATAGGAGGTGGGGGGTGGGGTGGTAGTGGGGTGTGCGGTATTGGTGGGCGAGGGGGGAGTAAGGGGTGGCGTGGAGGTGGGTGCAGTGTAGTGAGGCAGGGTAGGGGGTAGGTGTAAGTGTAGGTGATGGAGAGTGGGGGGTGGGGGGTGGTAGTGGGTGTGCGGTATTGGAGGGCGAGGGGGGAGTAAGGGGTGGCGTGGAGGTGGGTGCAGTGTAGGGAGGCAGGGTAGGGGGTAGGTGTAAGTGTAGGTGATGGAGAGTGGGTTGAGGGTGTGTTGATGTGTTTTTTATCGATCCGGTAAATGTTTCTCCTCAAATTTACATTTTCTCATATTTTGAGGAAAATGAGTTGTTATTGGGTCTAGTGAGTCACATATTGGGGTGTGCGGTATTGGTGGGTGTGGGTGGGTGAGGGGGAGTAAGGGGTGGCGTGGAGGTGGGTGCGGTGTAGGGAGTAGGTGCAGGGTGTGAGGTGGGTAGGCAGGGTAGGGGGCCACGGGGTAGGTGTAGGTGGTGGAGAGTGGGTTGGAGTTGGGGGTGCGTTGATGTGTTTTTTTATCGATCCGGTAAATGTTTTTCCTCAAATTTACATTTTCTCCTATTTTGAGTAAAATTAGTTGTTATTGGGTCTAGTGAGTCACATCTATGGGTACCCATATTTTACTCATATTTGCCCATATTTTTATGGGTTAAAAAAAGAATTGAAACCCATATATACCCAACAAAAATATGAGTGGCCCATTCACTAAAATGTGGGTTAAATGGGCTAATTTTCTAAATATGGGCTTAAATTGCCACCTCTATGTCTTGAAACTTTCATGCAAATTGAAATGAATAATTGTGAACTTGTCCATCCTCTCCTCGCTTGCTCTCATTATGGAAGAAAATGTTTTTGTGCATGTAAATCTCATAACTATTTTGGTATCCTGAAGACGACGAAGAAGAAGATGTTCATTTAGCTCCAAACAACGCTGATGATGCTCCTAGAGTCATGAGTCAAGGACAAACTGCACCTGAGGAAATGAAACCTTCTCGCCCAACTGGACGTGTTGTTGGTATTATAAAGCGGAACTGGCACTCGTAAGTTATTGTTCAATTATCTGCTGGATTTTGATAGTCTTTGGGGAGAACTCTTAGATAAACACTTTTTGGTCCCTGAAGTTTTCTTCTGGTAATTCAGTGGGTTTTAGCTTAATTTAAAAGGACTTCTTATCCTTTTTTTATCTAAAAAAGCACCTCAAAAGATGTTTAGAAATGTCCATGCATTACACAATCATGTTTTCAGAAAATTCAAAAAGACATTTCTAGAAGCCGGCACAGAACTATTTTCTATTTCTGAAGACACCTTCAAAACTCTTGTCCTACGCTGGTTCTTGCCTGAGTCAACAAATGAGTTAGCAAAAATTTTAAGGTGATATATCCCATCACCTTTAGAGTACAATATCTTTTCTCTTTCAAAAAAAGATTGAAAAGATTGTATCCTTTTATTTTTCATTTTGATAATTAGAAAAAGGATATCACGTTGGTTCCTCCAAATAGGTCACCGCCTAGCAACACGGTCATGGTCATTTTATTTAAGGAACGTTTCTCCATGTTTGGGGTCGAACATGATCTGTCCATGGTTATATTGTTTAATGGTTTATTCTTCATTTTTTCAAGTCGGTAAGGCTTTTGAATTCTTTTCTTTCCTCGAAATGGAGAAAATGTTTGAAAATACGTTTAGACTTTAATCTGGCTGAGAAGCTTGCTCTTCTTTTTCTAACATGATAGATATTTTGTAAAAAATGTCTTTACCTGATGTTTTTGATAAAGTTAAATGCACCAATTATGTTTAGTTTTTAAAATTCTTCATCACTTTTGAGTGTTGTGGTTTATATTTGGGGCTTGTACAATGACCATTTCTGGCAGTGGAATATGTTGGGTTACTCAGAACTTCAGTTAATGGGACCCATTCTTTTACACATTTGAACTACATTTTTATACTTTAAATGTTAGACAAGTTTATTTAATTATCTTTACCATGCCCATCACGTGTAGGTAAAAATCCCCCCCCCCCCCCCCCCCCCCCCTAAAGCATGTAAATGCTTTGATTTGTAGTAGTGAGAGTCATACTTTACTTGATGTGATTCCATGTTAAAGTATTCGCATCTGACCTAAATTTTAAGGCAGCTGACCTAAATTTTAAGGTCAGTCGTCGATCATCTCTCTAGAGACTGTTTCTTACCTCTTGTTGTAGCTTTGCGATTGAGTTGGGCCAGTGTTATCAAAAGCGAAAAGCGCAAAAAAGCTCTATGGTCAGTGGGGGGCTTTAATGAAAATGGCGCAATGGTGCAAATATATATATATATGTGTGTGTGTGTGTGTGTGTGTATGTATGTTTAGGCCAAGACTAACAATAATAAGCATGAATAACATATACATGGACAAAGAAATTGTAAAAACATTACGATAAAATGGAATATCATATATCTAGTGTCACCTCTTCAAGAGAGGCTCATTGGCAAGGAAAAGTATGTCTTAGAGCCTTGATGACGACACTAAAGTGCACATAAAGCGAGGCGAAGCACTCAAAATGTTTTGAGCCTCGCTTCAGGGCTTAAGCGCGCTTTAAGCTCGCCTTTCACAACACTGAGTTGGACCCGACGTTTAATTTCCGTAATCATATGCAAAGTAGCATGGGGATTAGAGAGTTCTGCCCCTTCAATATGTGAAAATCCTGCAAAAGTTCTATGGTCTGCGGACTCTCTGCACTGTCACTGATCTCATACTTCTTTAAATTGCTGTATGCCTGTATCTATTTCCACTATTAACAAAGTCTTCATTTATCTGGTATATAATACGTTTCGTCCTTGCAGTTACTGTGGATCCTTGGAGCCAATGCCTATGCCAGCAGGTGAGGGTGGCCGTGCCCATGCCTTATTTGTATCCAAAGACCGCAGAATCCCTAAGATACGGATACAAACTCGTCAATTGGGCAATTTGCTGGATAAACGGATTATCGTTGCGGTTGATTCATGGGATCGTTTGTCCCGATATCCAACCGGTCACTATGTCAGGACAATTGGAGAAATAGGTGATAGGGACACTGAAACAGAGGTATGTGGTAAAATGCCAGTGACTGCTCTTTAAACATTTAAACAGATTATCCTTCTCTACCTTTTCTGACATGTACTTTTGAGATTGTTTGTAGTTTTACTGTTGTGGCTTATTGAAAACCTTCTAATAAGTGCTAAGGGCGTTGGTGTCCTTTGCTTGTAGCTATCTATATACTCTATTATCTTACATGCTTAAGTAACTAAGATTTGATTTATTTCTTGACGCTCATAAATAATAGTCGTGACTAAATTTGTTCTGCAATCACTTTAGGTGGTATTAATAGAGAATGATATAGATGCCAGACCATTTTCTGCCCAAGTGTTGGCGTGCTTGCCACCATTACCTTGGTCTGTGTCTTCTCAAGATTTGACAAATCCTATTAGACAAGATTTGTGTCATCTGCGTGTATGTAGTGTGGACCCTCCTGGTATGTTGCCCAAATTTTATAGTGCATTTCGTCTTCCATTTAACTGCGGTGCCCACATTTAGTTTGTCTCAGGCTCTCAGCATAGATGAGATACTTTCTACATGTGATGTCAATCTCAGACAGAACTCTGCTTTTCTGTCATGTAGGATGCAGGGATATTGATGATGCATTGCATTGTATGCCTCTTCCTAATGGAAATTTTGAAGTGGGAGTTCGTATCCATGTTTAATTTTGAAACCTTTTGGCTAGAATTTTCAAAACTTAACACTGATCTCTTTTGCTAAATTTTTTTCTTCAAGAGACAGCGAGCTCCCTGAAGAGGGGTGTAAGGAGGGTTTTGGACACGTGAGGCTGTGTGAATTACTCTTTGGTTTATTTGACTCGTTATGTGACCGAAATATTTGTGTACAACCAGTGTAATGACGAGTATTTAACTGATGCTATCTCCTATTTTTTTATTGATGCTTTCTATCCTCATGATTTTGTACCTATATAATCTTTTGATTCCCCAAATATTCTTGTGCCCTAGCTACACTGGATGTGTACTTTTTCCCCCCACTAAAAATGTTCTTTTTCTTTTCCTTCGCTACCTTCGGTATTCCACAAGTTTTTCTTATTTAAACAAAATATAACGTCTACATCATGGAAAAGGTTTGGTTGTTATTCTTTAATACATATCAGATATTGCTGATGTTACTAATTTTGTTCATCCTGGGACTCCACTCGATGATGAGGCTTCACAAAGAGGCACTTCTGTGTATCTCGTAGAACGTAGAATCGACATGCTCCCAAAACCTCTTACAGAAGGTAAAACTTACTTTTATGGCACTAGCCTGAAATAGTTTTTGCTTGTCACATGGCTCGGAGATGGATTTCGTTCACTTGTTTTAACCTAAATATGTAGTTTTTGGTTATGCATGCCTTTTTCCAATTAATCCTATGTTTTTCTTTACTTGGCAGATATTTGTTCACTTCGTGCTGATGTTGAAAGACTAGCTTTCTCAGTTATCTGGGTATGTGATTTATTTTTATGATATTGCTAGAAGTAATAGCTAATCTTCTATTTATCACAATGAGTGAGTGAGTGAGAGCGAGAGACAGAGAGTTGTGGTGTCCTTATCTGTTTATCTATGTTATTTTTCTTTCTCGCTGTCTATCTATCTACCTACAGGCTCGTACAGTCTAACTGCATGTTAATATCAGTCATCTTACGCTACCATGTTGAAAGTAATGCATAAGATACGGAAAGTTGTCTCAAACCTTACCTTATCATAAAAAAAGGATACTGGAAGTTGTCTTACCCTGATGTAAGTTCAAACTCAAAATTAGTTCCCTTGTCCAGGTACTCCCATTTGATGTTTCTGTTTAAGTTTTGTCTTGTTGGCTCTTTTTTGGTCATACTTTACCAGATTCTAAAGTGTCTTCTCCTCTCAAACATCTTGAACCAAACAGTCTCTTTGAGTATTAGCTAATTAGTTATGCAGATGGCCCATTAACCAATGTATCCTTTCACTATGCTTTAGCTGGAGTCACTCTTCACTACCGGTTTTCAAACCAATTCATGAATAAACTAGGATGGTTTTATAACCTTATAAATCAAGCTGTCTGGTTGAATTGGGTGGAAGTATTTGTCGGCTAAAAATAAAATGATTTTGCCTGGTCCTTATGCATGTATGAGTCGAGTGTCATGAATAATCCTTCCATGAGGTAGATAGGTAGTATAAGAAGATAGAAACTTACTTATTGCAGGTTGTTGATGAAATACTTTCAAACATTCTGGATTGTATGGCTTAATTATACTGGCATATGATAGAGACTTCATCGGTCCCTGTCTGCTTCGTTTGCTGCCCCCCCCCCCCCCCCCCCCCCCCCTACTGGTCATCCTCTGATATTTTCCTCCCAACATAAGTTCTAAATCTGTTATTTCACCTAATGTATGTTTATTTGTCTTATAGGAAATGACACCCGATGCTGAGATTATTTCTACAAGATACACGAAAAGCGTGATTAAATCTTGTGCAGCATTATCCTATCTCGAGGCTCAAGCAAGAATGGATGACAGGTACTCCCATTTGATGTTTCTGTTTAAGTTTTGTCTTGTTGGCTCTCTTTTGGTCATACTTTACCAGATTCCAAAGCGTCTTCTCCTCTCAAACATCTTGAACCAAACAGTCGCTTTGAGTATTAGCTAATTAGTTATGCAGATGGCCCATTAACCAATGTATCCTTTCACTATGCTTTAGCTGGAGTCACTCTTCACAACCGGTTTTCAAACCAATTCATGAATAGACGTGAGTGGTATGAAAACATGAGCATATATATAATCATATGCCTTTCTTTATGACTGGTGATTTGTATGTTCATGGTTGGTGCACATGGGGATCATCTGTAGAAGGGTATTTCAGGACTTTGTTTAATCACCTTGGCTAATGTCCTGTTTCAATAAAGATTCTTTAATGCAAAAACATCACCAAGATGTTGCTGGATATGTAGAAAATCGAGAAACTTAGTCTCCTTTACAAAATGTGAGGAACTGAGGAAGTCTAACAAAGTTTCTGAATCATATACATTCAATATGTTAAATCCAAAAAGATTAAACATTTTGTATTTGAGCTTGTGAACAAATTCAGCCTTACCCTCGAAGCACCTCTGATTCCTTCTCATCCAAACCACCCAAAAGATGCATGCAGGAGTCATGAACCATACTTTCTTGTATTCTTTGCAGTTTTCTACCTGTCCAGCTTAGTAGCACCTCTCTTACTTTTTAGGGATTGACCAACTTTAGTCCATATAGGTTGAAAAGCATGCCGCAAAGTTGTCTGGCCCCAAACTATGGTGAGCATTTTCCTGTCACCTTCATATTACTTCCTAAATGTTTGTCAAATCAGTTCCCCTTAGTCTACAGAGAAAACCTTGAGTCGAAAGTGAGCTGAAGTAGTTTTCACTGAAATCCACCTTTGATGGTTTCCACTAGTAATGGGTGGATGTCTCAAGCTCTAAACTTGTCGACAACTGGGGTCTTTAGAGCCATAGACTTCCATAACAATTTCCATGATAAATTAGGATTTCCACCACTGAGAAGCCATTTGTAGTAGGATTTAAGTTGACGCCTCTTCCTCCTCGAAAGGCTGCGGTGAAGAGGTGGATAATTTTTCGTCAATTATTTTTCTGTTCCAAGAGCTGGATCAGCACTCGTCGAATTGCTTATGGAGTTTGTGACTTCTTTTCTACTCTGAGTTTGTATGTGCTGGATGTTCTTTTTTCCTTGATATGCCTTGTAATTGTGCCGGGTTATGCCTTAACTTCTACTTTGTGTCTCTAACAAAAAGTGAAATATGTGAAGGATTGGGGATAGGTGCGTTCCTCTTCCTCCTTCATGCCTACATAGGCAATGACCCCCCCCCCCCCCCCCCCCCCCCAAAAAAAATCGCATGTCACGCTTAAAGAGAGACTAAGCTAAAATAAGGGATATGAGAGGACCCCTCTCCTTTAAAAGATGTTAAGATTACAAAATGTACAAAATAAGTAGGTGAAACTTCCATATTAAAATGTGAAGTTGCTTTTGTCTTGCCCAATTCTGAGGTTAGGCATCTGTATCTGATCCTGCTTGGAGTTCGTGCTGGAGGTTAATTTTTGTTTGGGCTCAGATTATATGGGTGTTTCTACTGTACATGCAGTAGAAATTGAACTCTACAGTGCCCACATGCCTATAGCTGGTTTATTTCAAAGCATTTTACATTTGATCAAGTCACAGAAAATAATCCCAAAGCATTATTTATGTCAACCAAGGGGGCCAAAGATGGTTAAGAAGTAAAATCTACTTCTGGTGATTGTGGAATTGGGTTTCTTGATGGTCCAACAGGGTGAACCACTCAACCTGAGAAATTTCAAATTTATGGGTGTGTTTCCAGCTCGACTTTAAACTAGTCAGTGCTTGCATGTCCATCTTCTTGAATTCAGAATAGAATACGTATCTACTCTTTTGTTATTTCCATTATTTTGTACATCCTAGTTCCAGTACTTACAAGTTATATCTGTCATTCCAGTCGCTTGGTGGATCCAATAACTTCAGATTTACGAAATTTAAATGGGTTAGCCAAGGTGCCGATCTCCTAATCTTTGTTCTCCTTTCTTTAGTTACTTTGGACTTTGAGCTCTACTTTCAATATATTAAAGGCATTCTAATGAGATCAACTTGCAGATAATGAGGCAAAGACGCATTGATAGGGGTGCACTGACACTTGCTTCTGCTGAAGTCAAATTTCAGATTGATACTGAAACTCATGACCCTCTTGATATAGGTATAATAATGATCCTATTCTTTTCTCTCTCTCTCTCTCTCTCTCTCTCTCTCTAGTTTCTTTTGGTAGCATATTGTAAATTAGATAAATACCCTTGTGGTCCGGCCCTTCCCCGGACCCCGCCCATAGCGGGAGCTTAGTGCACCGGGCTGGCCTTTTTTTATTGTAAATTAGATAAAGGTGCCCAACAATCTGCTACTTGGAAAGCCAATAATTTCTTACAGATCCTTCTTAGTTATATATTTGAAAGTGCTTAAGATCTAGTTTAGGGATCATTTGTTTCAGACGGGTGCAGTACTGTGACATTATGGTTTTCTTAGCTTTGAACGTATAAAACACATCCCTTACCAATGATAAAACCCAATTCTTGTTTGTTTTGACAGATGTTAGTGAAGACAGAAATGCATCTTTCTTTATCCGTTTTATTGTTGTTGCTGTTATTATTATTCCTTAACTTCCAGCACTGGGCATGTGTAAGCCCCATACACGTTCGTACGACTCTGCGGAGACCTATGTTTTTGGTAGAAGTCGCTCGGGCCTGGCGACTGTGACCCCCTTTGTGAGGATAGCATCCCTTCTCCCGAAGTTATAGGGCTTCTGCTGAGTTTCTTAGAGAGTTGTCTCGTGCTCCTAGGTATTCTCTACCTACGCACCTGTGTCGGTTTTGGGTGCAGGTACCCTCTTGGTCAAAGTTGTTCGAGGTTTTCCTGGGAGTATGACATGGATTACTTAAGTGCAATATCATCATCAATATTATCATCATTATTATTCAGTATGGGGTATGGGAATATGAATTGTCTTGAGGGAGAAACATGGAATCTGTACTTTTTTGGAGGAATATGAAGGATTGGGTTACATATACAGAGGGATATAAATGATTGATTTCCATCTGCTGAGAGTATGGGACACAGGATCTGCCATCACTAGTTTGATGGCTGTTTCATGAGAGCTCTAGCAAGTAGATAAACATTTATTGCCATGAGCTTATTGCTCTTGGGGATGGAGATGTTGATAGAGTGTGCTTGACCCTTATCCATTTGAATTTTTACAATTCGCCAAGCTAATTTGCATAGAGGGACTATGGGAAAGAGATCTATTACTCACTTGATGATAAGATAAATGCAAGGCAGACCTATTTTTAGAAGATGTAGATACATGCATAGAGGTAGCTTTGGCTACAGAACTTTAATTGACTGACAGTGTCGACTGTCAAGATCTAGTCTTATGAGAGGAGAGTTTCGAACCTAAAAATGCATTAGTCTTGGCTATTTACTTGTTAATTCTGCTAGTCCATGCACATTTTATGCATTCAAAGTTGAGAGAGTTAGATGTGATGGTCTTGTATGTGCTTTCCACTTTTCACAGAACAGTTATGCTATTTTGCTGGGATTGCACATAACATCGTTCTTTGTTTTACTGTTTGAGTTATTCGTGTAAAGCTAATTTTTAAGTTGTATGTGTAGGAATGTATCAGATTCGTGAAGCAAACCAAATGGTTGAGGAGTTTATGCTTGCTGCTAATGTTGCAGTTGCTGAAAAAATCCTGAAGCATTTTCCTCTCTGCTCACTATTAAGGTATGTTGCTATTGTTACTTAGAAACAAATCCGTTTGTTAGTTTGCTACTTTTACCTAGAATGTCTTTCTTAAACGGTGTCTAAATTTTCTCATCTCATATCCACATCCGTCATGTGCTAAAAAAGAATGTAATCGATCGTATTATTCTGAAAGAATAACTTTCCTAAGATGGTATGATATGTGGTTACAGGTGATAATGAGAAGTTTCTTGGAGATCTAGCAGTTCGATGAATGCTTACAGTCAGTTATTTAGAGTGATTCTTGGCTCACATGCATTATTGAGTTACAAAGTTGTAATTACAACAACAACAAACCCAGTGTAATCACACACGTGGGGTCTGGGGAGGGCAGGATACACAGACCTTACCCCTACCTTTGTGGGGTAGAGAGGCTGTTTCTGATCGGCTCAAAAGAAAAGTTATCGAAGCAGTGAAAAATAGCAAGATACAAAGCAAATGAAACAACAAATAGTAATACCCATTGAAGAATAAGAAATTGCACGATTACTAAATAATACTACTAGTAAGGAGAAGAGGAGGCTAGCCCCCTGCCTCTCCCACATAAAGTGCGACGACACTCAGCTACCTACTAACTTTCTACCCTAATTCTCGACCTCCATACCTTCCTATCTAGGTTCATGTCCTCGGTAAGCTGAAGCAATGCCATGTCCTGTCTAATCACCTCCCCGTAGTTCTTCTCCGGCCTACCTCTACCTCCTACCTCTCCTAACTCCTGCTACAACCAACCTCTCACGCCTACTTTTTTTGATAAGGTAAATTTTATTAGAAGGTACCAAGAGGGTACAAAATTACAACAAAAACAGCCCCTGCCATAACAGGGCAGCTACAAACCTATCTCCTCTAGGAAATCCATATATTGCTCCATATTTTCCATAACTTGTCTTTTTTTGAATAGGCATATTTCATCCCTTAAAATCAACTGCCAACCAGTGCTTGAGTAGAATTCTGATACCCTTCCATTCTTGTTTGTGGAGCAGAAGGAAATTTTGATCTAAGACTCACTTCCCAGCCACATATCAGACCCAAATTTGATATTATTACCATTCCCCAAATTCAGTTCCACAAATTGACTACTCATTCCATAAATTACTGATTGTGCTCCACACTCCCCCCTTCAAAGAAGACTGAACTAAGCGAAAAACCCATATATCCTTCCAACCCCTCACCCGTCCTTACTGGCGCATCCATGCACCTCTTTTTCACTTGCCCGAACAGTTGCAAAGTTGTAATTAAGCATAGCGCATGTGTGAGGCTACATTTCTTTAAGGGCTTCAATTCTTTGAAGGGATGATGACATAGATTTCTTAAAGGGATTCAATTCCTTGAAGGGGTGATGCTTGCCTATTAGCAATGTGCACTAGAGATAGAGTGGCTCTTGCAGAATCCAACATATCTGCACCTTTCCTAAACCTTAATTCATGCCAAGAACTTTGGATAATTATAAGCGTTCTGAAAATTTTGGACTTCATGTTATGTTGAGACTTATTACAAAATAGCATGGTCAAGCTCAGCTCAGCTCTAGTCTAATTTGTTTGCTATTATCTATCTTACTTGACATAATTTCAAGCGATCTGCAAAAACTTGAAGTACACGTTATGCCAAAGAGTTGTGACACTATGAAACAGCTATTAAAGCTCAACCTTTGTACTTGAATTAAATTTGATAATTCTCCATGTTCACATGATGCATTTTTATTTGCAGACGCCATCCAGGCCCAACCAAAGAAATGCTTGAGCCTCTTCTCCGCACAGCTGAATCAATTGGTCTTAGTTTGGATGTGACATCATCCAAAGCATTGGCCGACTCTCTAGATCGTGCTGTGGTGAGTTGTAGCTCATTGAACCTGATGTGCACAGTGAAACCTAAGAATGAAAGAATGAAGTTTTCCCCTTCCACTATATTTCTGAAGGGGTTTTAGCTATAAATCAAGTCGAATATCACAAATGAGTTCACAGGCTGCATGTAATAGTTCCATTTGGTGGTTGTTGTGAATTCATATGCTAACTTTCTATCTTCTCCTTAGGGTAATGATCCATACTTCAACAAGCTGATTCGAATTCTGGCAACCAGATGCATGACACAGGTGTTCCTTCTTTGTTGATTTGACAAATCCCCTACTTTTGAAAATAATAGGTAATTTCTGAGTTGGTGTTGCTTTTGGTATGCATTTTCAGGCGGTTTACTTCTGTAGTGGAGACCTTAGTCCTCCGGAATATCTTCATTATGGTCTTGCCTCTCCACTCTATACTCATTTCACCTCGCCCATTAGAAGATATGCTGGTTAGTAAAAGTTACCGTCCATTTATAATGACAAGTGCAATGGATGTGATCAATTGTGAGCCTCTTTTTCTGTCTTGTCTTGTAGATGTCATCGTTCATCGGTTGCTTGCTGCTTCTTTGGGGATTTATAAGCTTCCTGGTGTATTCCAAGATAGACCCAAGCTAACTAGTATTTCTGACAGTAAGTACTGCTTCTCATTGTGCTTGGCATTCCGTTTTAAATGCATTCAACTTCTTGTGGATGGAGTAATATGAGCTTGCCTTGTTATGCTTGTTCTTGATTAAATATGCTTTTGGTTGTCATCTGTTCGGAGGTAGATCAGAAGTATGTATCAACGGTTTTATGCTTTTTCCTCCAGTGAGTGAATAGTGGGGACTTGGGATTGAATGCGTCTATTGGACTGAGGTTTTACTTAGCAATAACTTGAGTACTTTTTGGTAAGAGCGCACCATGTGATGTGTGCGTTAGACACACGTCATGGGTTCGAACCCTGCTGCAGACAAAAACTGGGTATTTAATTTGAGAAGGGTAGGGGGCAGCCCGTTATCTACCGAGTTTTGGATCGTGCACCACTGACACCCGAGGATTTCTCGGTTATCAAAAGAACTCTAGTACTTTTGTTAATGACCGCCTGTTCAACGTAAATAATCTACTTGTGCGGTGCTAGCTTTCTAGTATTTATGCTATTTCTGAACTTTGGACTTTAAAGGGTTTAAACTTATAATGAACTTCTGTTCAGATCTAGTTTTCACTCTCACTAACATTTACTGTTTATGGCATTGTAAGTTACCTTTACTCTTTACTGAATAGCAAGTGAAAAGGAAAAAAAAAAAAGAAAAGTAGAAAGACTTCTTATAGGAAAATAGTAAAACTCGTTCTCTAGCTTCACATTTTGTGTGTTATGTTTGCTCATTCCTGTTCCCAAAAACAGATCTAAATTATCGGCATAGGAATGCTCAGATGGCCAGCAGAGCATCAGTAGAGCTCCATACTCTCATTTTCTTCAGGAAGCGGTATGAAGAGCCTCTTCTTGGTTCCTCTCCCTTTATGTCCTCCCTTATTCTCTCTCATTTTTACTTTTCCATGCTTGTGCAGGCCAACAGATACCGAGGCAAGAATAGTGAAAATAAGATCCAATGGCTTCATTGTCTTTGTACCCAAGTACGGTAACCTTTGCAGTTCTTTCCACCATACTGCTTTAACTTAAGAGTGCATTTGGTTAGATGTTGTTTCTTCATTTAGAGAGCAAAAGCTAACTACATAGCATTCTTCTTGTTTCTTTATCAACGAGTTGATGGATTTCCTTTTGCATCATTTTAGCATATGATGGTGCTAAAACTTCAGTGAACTTATCTTTAGTTGTTTTTAAGATGTCAAATTATTTTTTGAATTGGATTCCAAATCCTCCTATCAACCTGAAGAAGTGTTGGATACTAATTGATTATTGTAAACCTTTCCAGGTATGGTATTGAAGGGCCTGTATACTTGACATCAAAAGGCGAGAATGCAGGGGAATGGTTAGTTGATGAGAAACAACAGAAAATTAGAAAGCTTGACGGAAGTGTTTCTTATGGGGTGCTTGGAACAGTGAGAATTCACATGGAGGTAGTTGAGCCTCAGCCTAATCGACCTAAACTTCAACTAACCCTTGTATGAGACCAACGACTTTACCAAAAAAGTGTGGTAAGACGAAGTCGATAGCATGTAGTTTTTAGTCCAGGGTGATAGTGAATTAGTTTTTAACAGACATTTGGGCGTACAAGGTGATTGGATGGATGCAGCTCCATGAACATATAAAATATATACATAAATGTTCAAAATTGATAGTTATTCTTTTATTGCTTTCTGCCACAATTATGTCATTTTCTTTCCTTCCATTGTTTCTCTTTCTGCAACACCTTCTCAACAAAACATCCCTTATCTCTAATGTTGAATACGAGCAAAACGACCTACTACATGATGCAATCAATCTTTTCTAAAGTTGAGAGACTACAGAAGGCAGCAAAACTTTATTTTCAAGTCCCAGTATGAAGTACATGGGCTAGGTCTTAGCTGCAACAATAGTTGTCTGACATAGACATTGAATACGGAGATGTTGGAACATAATCTTAAATGTACTCCCTCTGTTTCAAGTAAAGGTGGCCAGTGGGCCGGGATCGGGGCTGGGCGGGTCTGGATGGATCGGGTTTGGCGGGATTTTCCGAAGTCCTGTCCCGATCCCAATCCCGTTGGAATCGGGTCGGGATCGATATCGGGTTCCGGCGGTTTTTTTTTAATAACATATGTATAAAAATAAACTCAATAAATAAGACAAGATAGTGTAATAAAAACATTCCAAGACTGTTTTTGTGTCTTTTATATTATTTAGCAGACATGATTTTTTTGTATAACAAATACAATTGTCTAAATTGCAACTTTGTGGTGTTGTCCAAAAGTTGCAAATTACATAATAAAATTGCAATTAAAAAATTACTTTCTCAAAAAAACCTGTTATAATTGCTTGATAATTTCCTATGGTTCTTCTGTTGAAATTGGTATTTGTTGGTCAAATTGATCCACGTCGCTTCCACCACCTTCGGATAAGATTTCATTGTAGTTTTCGTCTTCTTCGTTGATCTCCGATTGATCGCACCTTCTCTGCTCCGCTCGTATCCAATCTCTGAATAATACTGCAATTTCCAAGCTGTCTCCGGGTAATGAGTGTCTGTGGTCTCCTATTTGATCTCTGTCGGCAGAAAAAGCGCTTTCAGACGCAGTTGATGACGCTTGAATGTTCAAAACATCTCGGACCATCATTGAAAGTGTCGGAAAGGTCTTCTCATTCCCCCTCCAGTATTTCAGCAAGTCTTCATTGATAACTTCTTGGTACGGTACAGAACCCTGCAAAACAAAAATATCAAACTCGCTAATTTGGTTAGTAGCGGTACAACCACACATTCTATTTCTGAGGCTTTCAATACTAGCTGCAGAAACAACATGTCTTTTGTGAGGTTGTGTTGAAGATGAAGAAGATGGTATGGAAGCCGGTAGGTTACTAACACTTTTTTTGTTGATAAAACCTATATATTTTTTTGCATTGGTCTTCTACGCTAGACAACACTTCTTCTTTAGTTTGTTCAATAGGTGGTGGGTGATATAATTTTTTTGGACTTGGAGGTGGTATTACTTCTATACAATCGTAAATAGTTTCAATAAGTGATTTAGTACCGTCTATTTTAATAGTCGGATTTAATACAACACTAATAATATAAATAGTGGGAATATGAATAAAATATTTTTTTAATAGCTGCCATATAAGCCGATTTTTCCATATATTCACTAAGTAATAAAAATATTAGAGTTATATAAAACAACATAGTTGAAATAGTAGGATAATATATACCGGAAAATTCTTTTGTTGCTTGAAAAAATTTCTCTAAAAATACAATAACTTCAGAAATTTTTACCCAATCACTATCTACAACCATATCAGATGGATTTTGATTATGAGAGTTAAAAAATAAAGTTATAGATTTTCTATAGTCATAAGCAACAAATAGTTGCTCGTATAAAGAATTTCACATACTGGATACTTCTTCTGAAATTTTTCTATAAGGTAGTCCACAATCGTGACAAGTTTTTTTATATTCTTTTCTTCGTTGTACTCTATTACTTTTAAAAATAAAGTTTATAGCAAATTGTATTTTACTAAGAATGTCTTCAAAAAGTGATAGACCATCCTTTACAATTAAGTTATATATATGACACTCGCATTTTATATGAAAATGATCTGAAAAAGATGGAGTTAAACTACTTTTTAAAATTGTAATAGCGTAATTGTTAGAAGAAGCGTTATCTAATGTAATAGCCATAATTTTATCAGTTATTCCGTAATAATGACACACTTGATAAATATTTTCTGCAATAAAAGTACTAGTGTGTTTATCATCTATATATCTATATGCTAAGATACATTTTTGCATAGACCATTTATAATCTATCCAATGACAAGTTACCGTTAAATAATCATGACAGTTAGTACTACGACCTATATCAGACGTGATAGATACTTTGCCATTAAAATGATATAATGAATAACGTAAATATTATTGATGTTCATGTGCGAATTTAAATACATCTCTCTTAACAATTGATCTAGGAAAACCGTTAAAAATATGATTATATATATCTCTAATGTAATGAATAAAACCGGGAGATGAAGAAAATGAAAAAGGCAAACCCTCCACAACAACTAATTTTGATATTGCTTCCCTATCTCTATGTTTATTGTATTGAGGGCCTACAATTCCCCCCGTCATAGGGTTAATTTGACCTTGTACTTGGTCCGGGACAGTATCAGTATGTGAACCTTGTCCCGATGGAGCGGCGTTTGCGCACCCGATTTTGAAGCCTGGTATTGGGCATACCTAAGCTGGATGAGCCCTTACTACGTGTCTCATTAAACCCCCCGTCCCACCGTGACCTTTTCCAGTTTTAAATTTTAAAACATCTTTACAAATTTTACATCTAGCTACTTGATTCTCTACGTCCCTATCAAAAAATATCTATGCATCTGATTTTCATGGTCGTTTTGCTTGACCTCGTCTCATACTAGGGGGAATATGAGGCATTTCAGTTGAAGGTGCACTAGTGGATGTGTTGTCATCAACATTAGTGGGTGTATCATCTAGATCATCGTCTAAATTAAAGTCTTCTTGAGTTTTAGAAAATAGCTCATCGTCTAAATCTAATGGTATTGTAGGAAAATGTTGAGTATCAACAAAATCATCCTGTGTAGGAATATGATGACTAGAAGAAGTACCCTTGCCCTTGTTGCCCCTACTAGAAGAAACACCCTTGCCCTTAAACATACCTCTTAATCCTTCCATTTTAATTATGATAATAAATAATTAAAGATAATAAAATTAAGTGCGCTAAATAAAATAAACAGACAATAATAATTTAATGAAGGAACGAATGTAACAAACGCCGACGTAACGTCGACGTGTAATCGAGAGGTTGAAAATTAAAACTTTGCTCGATGGAAGATCGTCAAGCTAGTTGCCAACTTCACTCCCAATTCCCAAATGAATAAATAAAATTGAATATTTAGTAAACAATGTAGACTTGTAGAGAGATATATTGAGAGATTGTAGGAAAATTTGTGAGAAAGATGAAGAGAAAATGAGTTATTTATAGTTGAAAATTTGGTTAAAGTGTAAATATAATAACTTATGGGTTAAAAATAAATATTAAGGGGGTAGGGGGCGTTGGGGGAGGGTGGAAGCCAAAAATGGCCGTTGCATAACGGCCAAAATCTAAAATGGTCGTTGGTGCAACGATTATTTTTGCAAAGGGGGGGTTACGGGCGAGATCGGGGCGGGCTTGGGATCGGGTCGGGATTGGCGGGACTGGGGCGGGCGGGACGAGCCATTGTCCTGTCCCGGTTCGAGTCCCGCTACCGATTTTTTTTTACTCGGGTTCGGGGCGGTGTCGAGGCGGGATCGGGCCGTCCCGGTCCACTGGCCAGCCTTAGTTTCAAGTAAGTGGTATTTTTAGCTTGATATACCCCTTAAATTGCTCATTCATAGAAAATTAAGAGTGTTTTTAATAATTTACCCAGAGTTAAATATTACTTCTTTCTAGATAAAGAAAAATTACTTAATAATTTTTTATTATATAAATAAGAATTTTTTTAGAAGAATAATGTTAATTTCTTCTTGAAATTGTAAAGAATCATTTATTTTGAAACAGAATGAAAAGTCTAAAATATCAAAAGAATGTTCTATGTCAAATGGAGTTTTAGGATAAAATTTATGTTTGGTCAAATCATTTGAGAGGCGCTCAATTTGCATTTTACTGATCTTTTCAAAAGTTCTTTTGAGCATCCAAATGCGAAAAAAGTCGTGTAAGAATTCACTTCACAATTAGTATTTATTTGAGTAAATATTCATTAGGGAAGATTTTATTTAAGTTTTTCAATTTTATTTGATTAAAATTTCAAAATAAAGAAGAAGACAGAGAGATGGAACATAAGAGAGGGAGTTTTTGAGTTTATTATCTAAGGTAATAGGGGGATTGACGAAGATGTCACGCATCGTATTGGTGCAGAGTGGATGAAATGAAGACTCGCGTCCGGAGTGTTGTGTGATAAGAAGGTGCCACCAGTTCTAAGGCAAGTTCTACAGAGCGGTGGTTAGACTAACTATGTTGTATGAGACGGAGTGTTGGTCAGTCAAGAACTCTCACGTTCAGAAAATAAAGGTGACGGAAATGAAGATGTTGCGATAGATGTGTGGGCATACGAGGAGATATAGAATTAGAAATGAAGAGATTCAGAACAAGGTGGGGGTGTCCTCAGTGGAGGATAAGATGGGGGAAGCGAGACTAATATGATTCGGGCATGTGAAGAGGAGATGGACGGATGCCCCAGTGCGGAGGCGTGAGAGGTTGGCTTTGGATGGTTTCAGCATTTCAGGAGAGGTAGAGGTTGGCCGAAAAAGTATTGGGGAGAGGTCATTCGACATGACATGACACATTTTCAACTCAGCGAGGACATGACCTTTGATAGGAGGTTATGGAGGACACAAATTAGGATAAAAAGCTAGTATAGGTAGCTCAGCTTTGTCACACTTCTCCTTTCCTACTTGTAGTCATAGTATTATTCTTATCGTATGTCCTTAGATTTCTGTTATTATTTGTGTTTCTTGTAATTCGATTATCGTATGATTTTGTGGTAGTTACGGTATTATCTTTTTTTCAGACTGCTTTGTCAAGCTTTATCATATTTTGCCATTACTTCTTTACTTTTGTTATTTATTTTCCTGACTACTTTGTTAATTTGATTTGCTTTCCTTTGAGCCGAGGGTCTATCGAAAACAACCTCCCTACCCTCTAAGGTAAGATCTATCTTTCACATACCCCACTCGTTGAATTACACTGAATTGTTATTGTTTGTTGTTGTAGAGAGATGGAGCATGTATACGAGACTTTAGGTCATAGATGTGATATCATGAAGTTTGTTTTTTCCCTATTGTTGGGCAGTTTGATAGTTATAACTTTTTACTACTATTCAAAAGTAGGCTATTCCCCCCAAAAATTGGCCGAATACTTTAACTCTCTGAGCATTTTATTTAATAAAAAATGTCACTTCCAGTTTCTTAGAAGTTACCCAAACAGATCACCAGAAAAGGAGAAAAAAAACGTTTACGCAAACACGATAAAAATCTTAGATGAGAAATAATGAATTGTATTTTCATAAATAAACTTTTTCGACTTTTGGCAATCAACTAAGGGACAACATTGATTTTTACATACATCAAAAGAATTCTGGCTAGAAATGGAACCCATAAAAAGAATCGCTACTTCCGGTATCTAAGATTTGTATGCCTATATTCAATAATATAAGATGTGATTTAAAAAGCAAAAAAATTTCGTTGTCTAAAAGGGGTGTGTTGATATTCAGTGCATTATCATGACAAGAGCCACATGAATACAGTGGACCAAATGGTGAGTGCTAGTGCTGCTACCAAGTAAGTCCACATGAATAGAACTGAACACTCTTCTTGTGCTACATCAAATAATTGTGTCATTGTTCCTGCATTTGGTTGATAAACAACACCATGAACATCAGCTTAATTTCCATCACAATTATAATCTGTTTTTTGTTAATTAAGTTGAAATGATATTTTTAAACTTACCGATATTCATGGCAGGTGGGACGGTATATTGAAGCATTAGCACAAAATGGTAGAGAGGATCTGCTGGAAGGAATCCTAAGTTGGCTGCTGCTTTAACCATTCCAATCCCTATCAAAGGACTGAAGATGTACCGTACGCTAAGTACTGCTATTATGGTCGACGGTTTCACTTCTGCCTTCCTCAATCCTGTCAAGTTGGCAATGCAAAAGTTTAGTTTTCACAGTAATAGTCTATGAGACAATTATCTTTTTAATGGTACGACCATTCAGAGACGATTCCAGGATCCAGAGTCAGCGGGTTCAGAATGAATTATATATTTTAAAATATACTTGCATTCATATAACATAGTTTGAGCTGAAAGCAATAGGTTCAGCTAACCCCACAAAACTCTTGCTACATTTACATTTTGACGACACTTAATAGGAGCATTGAGATGAGATAATAGGTTAATATTTTTTACCTTGGGTTAGGTTGCCTCCAAGTATAAGGGTGATGCATGGAATGGTTCCATCCCTGATATGTAAGAAAGCAACAGGTCATTTGACATAGAAAGAAATTAAAAATGAGATAACTTTGCCCTTCGTTTCCTCATGAACTATTCGAAATGGATAATTTTTCCCTCCTGTTCGTTTTTAGCGCAAGTATACCCGTATTGTTAATCAAGTAGCTAAATAGTGGCCTTATCAGTAGTCAAGTAGCTCAAAAATATCCTCCCCACTAACGGTTGCTCCTATTCGGATGGGAAAAGGGCCAATTTTGCCTCTCAACTATTTGAGATGGAACAATTTTATCCTCCGTTCCCTGAACTGTCCCATTTCCAATAGTTCTGGAGCAAAATTGATCCTTTTCCTATTAAGAAATACACTAATTTGATCAAATTTGATGACAAGAATGGGGATAGTACATACCCAAGTAATTTGACAGAGTGTTGAATAACTCTAAGGGGAGCAGCATCCCCAATCACCAGATTTTTCAGCCATGTCACTGACCCAAACAGAAATCCTACAATCTGGATTTATCCCAAAAAAAAAAAGTAATACCAAAGTCAACTAAGAAAAACATTTAATTACACTCCCCTCCCTCAATATCCTCAAGTAAAAATCAGAAATACACAGTATATAAAATAAAGCAGTACTTACAGCTCCAAGTGTTGGAGGTGCCATTAGCTCTTCCAAGATTGTGTGTAACACCCCTACTATTTTGCTCCATGATGATCCTTTTATTGGCTCTATTTCTGCTGCTAGTTTACTTAAAATCTGCTAGTTATATTCATTGATCAATTAAATTATTAAACGAATGATTATGATTTATTAGAGACTAGAGAAACAGGTTGTATAAATAGCTTACAGTTTGATTTTCAGTGGATTTTGTCACACTAACAGGCAATTGATCTTGAGCATTGTTGTCAAGAAGGTAAGACTTTTCATTTGTATCTAAACCCTTGTTTGGTTCCTTAAATGCTTCTTCCTCTGCTGATTTTAGTGCTTTAAATTTCAAGGATGAACTTCTTATTAGCTGATATGTGTATGTCCATATGTAGAAACCACCAAGCTGCAAAATCAAGAAAATTTATGTTGATAAAATTGGAAATAATTATAATCTTTTAAGGCTAATGAATTTAACATAAGGGGAGATCAAGAAAGTGTCTAATAAGGTGAATAAAAACTTACTGCCATGGAGAAAGAGGCATAGGAGAGGCCAACAGAAGCACAAACTTTATGATCACCAAATGGGCTACCATCTTCTTTGCAAATTGCAGGAATGACAATCAAAAGGAGATTTCCCAAGTTTCCTGTTTGTCAAAATAATGTTGCAAACTTTTATAATGTGGAGGTATTCGGAGGATAGGCGTATTTGGAATTTTGAGTTTATGGGTTCTAAATTTAGAAAAAGACAGCTTACTAGATTCTGGATAAATTATTTTGAAATATCAAGTGAATTTCTTAACACAGATACAAAGTAGTTGATGATGTACCTGATGAGCATGCAGCAATAATGAGTCCCTCAAGATGTGGCTTTGGTTTCACTATTTTCACAGCAATCCATCCAAGAATGCCTCCAAATAGAAAAGTTAGCCCAACATTAACGGGCATAAACCACCTGTACAGACCATAATTAAATAAGATTAGCTCATGTGTGAAGCCACTAAGATGACATATTATCTTAGATTTTTACAGTTAGTCGTAATCAAAGATTGAATATTCTCTTTACGTCTAGATTTATGTGATACTTTTTGACTGGACAATTGATAACCAAAAGAATAATATTTAGCCAAGAAGCTTTAAGAAAAATAAAATCAATGTACCATGATTGGATATCTTGAAAGGTGACACTCTCTGCCAAACTTGCAAACACTAGGGAAGGAGTAAATGCTACGAACACTATCTGCAAAGAGACGTACACAATATTAAAGATTAAGTTGAAAAAGCAGATACTCTATTCAATAATCATGCAACTAGGTTAATTTATACAGATTAATAGTGTAATTAATTTTGTTTTGACCTATCAGTTAATTTAATCTATTATAAAAGGTTGCTTCTCATGTACGTGTAAATTACTTGAGTTGTTAGTGTGTAGAAGTTAAGCTCTTTAATTAAATGCCAAGAAATATTAGCTATGAAAATGAAATAGCAAGATAACTTACTCTGTTAAGGGATTTGCGGGCATCGGCAGGAAGTAGCTTGAGATAATCAGTGGCCATTACAGCTCCTAATACACTTATTATCAGCACTTGCAGTATTGGCATCGATGCCACCTCTAATAATGTCCAAAAACCCATCTTTTTTTTCTTCTTCTTGCAAAAAAAAAAAAATTTGTAGCTAAAGAATGTCTATTTTTTATAGAACTGTGACGAATGTCTCTATCTAAATCCTGCAAGTACCAGAAACCGAAAAAAAAAGGTTAGTTCGTGGAATGGTAAAATTAAATCACATTAAGCAAACAAACAAACAATAAATAAATAAATAAGCAAAAAATAATAGTGAAATGTACTGTCATCTATGGCCATGACATATCTTTATGTAAGCATAGGAAAGAACCAGGGAAGTACAGTTCCTTGTCATGACATGGACTTGTGGTTAAAACTCACATTTTCACATGATCAATCCATTTCAATTTATAATTCACCATCAAGAAACTATATTTGAACACTTCTAAATTTACATTTTTCTGCTGTTATTCTTTGACAAAAAAAGTTCAAATACATGTGTGTTAGCAAGAGAAACATGTACTAAAACAAATGATACGAAATCAAGGGCGAGGACTTATTATATACTGAAATGGAAAACGGCACTTCTATTTCGAGCCAACATAACTTTGTCACATAGTAGTGTATCAGAGTTTATCATATACCTAAAGAATTAGTACATGATACACTTAAAAAAATAACGATGAAATTTTTGAGTTGTAATGATTAATAATAATGTCTAATTGTTGTTTCAATTTATGTGATGGAGTTTGACGGGACACAAAATTTAAAAAATAAAGGAAGAATTTTGAATCTCGTGGTCTAAAATAAGCCAAAGATATTTATGTGATTATAACTTATAAATTATTCGTTAAGCGTAAAAGGTAAAGTTTAAAGTTAAATTATTGTCAAATAGAGAAATACTTTATTTTTTTGGATTGGCTAAAAAGAAAAGTGTGTCATGTAAATTGAGAGTTGATGCGCAGGGAGTTGTTCGAAATTTCAGAAAACTCGTTATCTGTGTTTTCTGAGTGTATTCACTTTAATTACTTATCATAATTCATAAAGCCAAGAACCCAATCTTTTTTTCAAAAGTATCAATTTATTAATGGGGTTGTGGCTCACAAAGCTTTAACTAAAGCATAAAACTTCTTTACCTCAGAAAGGCTTATTTTTGTTTAGCAAAATGTCAGGAAAAAACTTTACGTTGTGACAACAAATCTTCTTCGTTTGTTGCCACCCAAATTATTCGTTTCAACTTACAAATAAAAAGTTCCCCACACCTAGAATAAATCAAGAATAATAAATGTTTCTCAGCTCATGTTCTTGCAAAAGAAAGGAGGACCCAGAAGACAAAATAAAAACTTCTGTTAATGCTTATAGAAATTTTAATATTCTAGTCATCTTCACTTTTTTTAATAGGAAAAATATATAGAACAGAAAAGAAAGAATATAATTCTAATGGCAGCAACAAAAATAATCCATGCAATCTTAATTTTGCTTGCAAAAAAAAATTCCAAATCACCCCCATAACAGATGGAAAAAAAATGTAGCAGGAGATATAAGAAACGAACCTGGAATTATATATAGCTAAGTTTTTTTTTTTTTTTTTGACAAAATTGAAACTTGAAAATCCGATGACAGAGGAAGAAAGAGGAGTTTGATTTGAAATATACAGGAAAAATGAAAGAAAAAGAATGTAATACAACTCCAATTGTATCGGACCTTCTTATATTGTGATTATTACCTATTGCAATACGTAATCAGACACGAAATCACATACTGCCTGCGTCTCAAAATTCTCGTGTTTTTTGTTTACATGTCTTTTAAATAAATATTAATAAGAAAGTTCTTTAATTATTTTACCTTTTAAAAATATTTTATTATATAATCTCTTCTCAATAAATATTTAAACATATAAGATAAAATTAATTCTTTTTAATATGTGAACTCATAACATTTATTTTGATTAAATAAAATGACAAAGACGACAAGTATTTGAGATGGAGGAATAATTAGCAAGCAATTATTATATGATTTTATTTTTTGAACAAATGATACAGCCCTCGAGTATAAATAAATAATAAATGGAAGCGGAGAGTTACCTCCCCTACAACAAGACAAACAGCTAATCAGAAAATATTTGTCATAGGCACACATAATTTTCGGGTGAAAATATATTATTCGCACATATTTTTACTTAAATCATATTTAATAAATATGATATGTATGAATTTTTATTACTTAATTATGATTAAACAGTATATATTCTCATATTTAATTATTTATTAATCATACATTTTCAGGTTAAATCATTAAATTTAACCTAATACCAGGTGCAGACAAAAAAAATTCATTTGCGAATATGGTAGGCAAGAACCAAAATGTTACAGATGATTTGGCCTAAAATTTTTGATAAATTACTGGCCATTGATTTAGGACCATATCTTGAGGACAAAAGTGTAAGTCGGCCTGGAAAATAATTACAGTAATTTAATTAATGTGTAGTAACGGTATTGTTATAAGGGTGCTGACTCTATAATGACATGTAATTTTGTTGAATGTATATCTGAATTTGGCTGCTGGCAATTAGTTGTGCCATTTTTTTTTGGTGAGTAGTTGTTTAAATTTTCTTAGCACACAAAGAAGAAGAGAAATTCCAATTAAACTCTGACTGTGTTCAAAATTAGGATAATCATAATTGAAAAGTTCTGAACTTTCTAAATTGGTGGCGTTACACCCAGGCAATTGATTCCTTCTAAGTCAAGTACATTTATATGACTATGATTCAATTCATCTAGTTCAACTATTTTTAACAAAACGTTTCTCTAGGCCATGCAATAGGTGGGGGAATACGCTAATCAATGGTGAAATAGGTCTTACTTCGCCATGTGACGTGTCTATTCAATGTCTATGTGTCTAATCTTACGGGTCGTTTGATTGATGGTTAAAACTACACATGTATTGTGATGTAGGAATTAGTTAGATAGATATTGCTATTAATAATACATAAATTAATTATGCATGTATTAATAAGAAAGAAATTAGTTAGGCATCACGCATTACATCCCAATGACATTTATCCTCACATTGAGTTATTGGGTCCATCTTTAGGTAAGATTTGATTCCCACCATCATCCCATCCCATATATGCGAAGGTTAGATGAACAAAGGAAAAAAAATTGTTTTAGTGCTGAATATATAGACCGTCTCTCAAACTTATTTGATTTTTATATTTAGATATTTGAACGAAGGGATATACATTACAATTGAAATTCACGATAGAAGCAAAAAAGGAAATCATATTGAGACTGACATCCACGTCGGTCACCGACCCCGTGTTTCTTATTGAGACCGACACCGACGTCGGTCACCGACCCCGAATTTCCTAGTTTAACTTTAATAGTTTAATGATAAACTCCTAGTTTAAGTATATTTGGTAAATTGTAATTATAGTAGCTGATTAGAATAGAGTTTTCTTGTTAGACCAGGGAAATAAATTTTTTTCTCCATATAAAGAGGCCATTATGATGAATGAAAGTAAGAAAGAATTCTCCTAATATTTTTTCTCCTTCTAAAATTCCGTCCTCTCTTAATTTTAACATGGTATCAGAGCCACGTTGAAAGAACACAAAAAACCTAAATAATGGCGGGTAACGGAGAAACCGATGATAAAAATAAAAGAAACGCCGGTGAAAAAATAAAATTCAAAGAAAAACAATCTCCCCGTATGATATTACGTCAAACGATAATTCCAAAATTATGATGAAACAAGCCCAGTTGAAGGGAGAGAATTACGAAGAATGAGCTCGATCCATGAGGACGACCCTGAGAGCAAGGAAGAAATTCGGCTTCGTTGATGGTACGATCAAGAAGCAGAATGAAGAATCACCGGACTTAGAAGACTGGTGGACTATAAACTCTTTGTTGGTATCGTGAATTCGTAACACCATTGAACCAACTCTTCGCTCAACGATCTCGCATAAAGAGGAAGTGGAGGAATTGTGGACGAGCATCCGGGAGCGCTTCACGTTTATCAATGGACTACAGATGCAACAACTAAAAGCAGATTTTGTGGAGTGCAATCATAAGGAAAGGATCATAGTGGATTACTATGGAAAACTAACCAAGTTATGGGAAGAATTGACAAACTATGAACAAATTCCGACTTGCAAGTGCGGAAAATGCACGTGCAATTTGGGGATGATCTCGGAAACCAAAAGAGAAGAAGAAAAAATGCATCTTTTTCTTATGGGATTGGATGAGGCAATATATGAAACAGTGAGATCGAACATACTGATCCAGGAAACGGTGCCATCACTAAACAATTTCTATTCAAAGCTAGTGCATGAAGAGCGTGTGAGAGAACTCACACGAAAAATGGAGGAATGAAGTGAAACCATGGTCTTCGCGATACAAGGAATAAATATATACCGTGATCAAAGTGAAGAGAAGAATGATGGTACATTATGCACACATTACAAGAGATTTGAACACGTTATGGAAGGATGCTTTCAACTTATTGGGTATCGGAATGGTGGCCTAGAAATAAAAAGGGAGACAAAAAATTCAGAGAAATAGGACGAGGACAACAACATCAGCAAATGGGAGGTCCGGGATCTTGTCGCGGAAGAGGCAGCTATCGGGCTAACGCCATTGCTATCAAAGATACACATGCAGAGATAGACCAGATGAACACATGAGGAATATGACTTCACAATCTGAGCGAAGAAATCTGAAAGACGGTGATTCACATGTTACAAGGAATAAATCTGAATGATAAGATGGATGGTAAGACCGAAAACTCATCCTGGATTATTGACTTCGAATCTACCAATCATGTGATAGGTAATTCAGAGAAACTGAGCGATCAACGTGACATTTTTGAGTGTCCGATTGGGCTTCCGGATGGAAGTAGCTCAGTGTCCACGAAAGAAGAAACGACCAGGCTAAATAATAGGATTTGATTGAAGGATTTCCTTTATGTTCCGGATTTAACTTGTAATTTAATTTATGTATGGCAACTTATTGATCATTTAGATTGTGATGTAAATTTTAACAAAATTATGTGTGTTATTCAGGACCCCACCACGAGGAAGCTGCTTGGAAAGGGTGAGAGACAATACAAAATTTACTATTTCTGAAATGTACCGCAGATACGAGATATGAAGGCGGAGACAATTGATTGGTTTGATCTTTGGCACAAACGGTTAGGTCATCCTTCTTCACAAGTGACAAAGTCTATTACGACGTTAGGTTTAAAAGAAAGTAGCTTTAATTTAGATAAAGAATGTGATGTATGTCAAAGGGTGAAACAAACAAGAAGTGTTTTCCCTTTAAGTGATAATATAGCTTCCGATATTTTTGATATGATTTATTGTGATTTAATGGGATCGTATAGAACACCTTCTTCTTGTGGTGCTTCATATTTTTTGACCATTTTGAATGATCGATCGCGAGCCATATGAATTTTTCTTTTAGTTGATAAGAAAGAAGTATCCCAAACCTTGAAAATTTTCTACCTCTGAGACCCCAATACATATGTCTAAATGTTATGCAATGTAAATATGGTATAATATTGGCCACACATGCATCTTCTTTTTCTTAAGAGCCTCTGTGGGCGTCAGGTTATATAGGTCACACAGAAAACCTTATATCGGTCACACAAACATGCCACACAGGCTTCTATATTGGCCTCATACCCTATAATGGTGAATGAATGTATGCATGATGCAAATGCAATATACTAATGTCCACACATGAATTCTACCCATAACCGCCACACAGGCATTCAGTTATATCATATAAGCCACACAGGCTTCAATATTATCATATCGTCTTGGCCACACAGGCGTCCATTTTGACAACACAAGCTCGATATGTGGTCTCTTAGGGCTCTTTTGTGATAGTCTGTACCACCTACAGGTGGTGTGCGTATAGTAGTGTGCATAGCACAAATGGGTCCATGATAATATATAATATGATGCAAATGAAAATACATGAATGACAATAAAACATTTTTTGAATTCGTACAATAATATCTTTGCCCCTTTGGCTAACACTATGAATATCAACATCTTTTCTGTATGCCACAATAAGGACTTAGGAACATATTTAGACATGCTTTTAGCATAGGAATCAATAACACGAATATTCTTAACTACTAGGAGTAGAATAAATTATGGAGCAATATCACGGTTATACTTCGTTACATGGAACATGCCAAAAGAAAGAAATAATTTGCCTTAACATACCTTTATTTTGCTAACATAGAAATAACGTGGCTGCTATGAATTTCCAGAGCACCACATCGAATTTATGTTGTTGCTCGATCCTACCTAGAACAAGGTTGGAAAAATATATTGTTGTTCTTGTTTTAGGACGTCTTCTCCTCTTTAACACAACAAATGCTCGCTAAACGAAATCGTATGTTTCTTAATAGAAAGCAAAATGGCCTATTTCTATTTTATTATAAAAGAGACGGGGGTTAGAGAAATCTTATGAGAATGGTCACGATTGTTTTGGTCTTTAAAAGGGATTTTCAAACCAAGCTATACATTCCCAAAGTGGAAGACAAAATGATTTATCATCATTATGTCCTCCACTTAGCCATTAATAGCTAACACAATTACATAACACCATATTAATAATTTTAGGTTAGTCACTTTAGGTTGTTAACACGTGACACCTCCACTAAACTTGTCTCCCCTCCACATAATTAATTAATCTCACAATTAATCAATTATACACATAATTAATTCCGTGATCCCAATTCACTTAAATCTTGATAACTTATAGAATTTTCATATACTCGATGTCATAATTTTGTAATATGACACTAGTCCATAACTTCTTTGTGCACGCACCAAATTTATTTCTGCTCCCCGTCGTCACACTTGTTGTGTCCAAAATTATTTCGGGATTTAATTATTTTATATACTAATTTCTTTATTAGCATACGTGAACATAACATAAGTTTTCCAATGCTCGGGTTTATTTCCTTCATTTAGGTGCTCAAATTATTACCCGAAAGTACGAGAGGTTACATGTTACACTGTTCTCTCGTGCCTTAACCATTTTTGTTAACTGTCTGGCCAATCCATTAGTTACTCTAAATCTAAGATAATTTTCTCTAAGAATTGCCCTCTTTACCTTGCCACATCAACTGCTAATCTTTTTAGCATTAAGATTAGGTTTTCCTATGATCCATACGAAGGCTCAACCTAATGATTACCAATTTATTATTGATAACATGAGATCTAGACTAGCTAACTGAAAAGCCAAATTCATTAATATGGCTGGCAGAATTGTCATAGCTAAGTCTACCCTGAATGCTATCCCTAGTCACTGTATGGTGTATGCAATACACTCTCCTCCCTACGAAAATTCTTAAGCAAATAGATAAAGTCCAGAGTAATTTCGTTTGGGGAACCAATGATACCCAGAAAAAATTACACCTACTGAAATGGCAGTTACTAGACATAAAGAAGGTGGTTTAGGTATCACCAAAGCTAATTCTAAAAACCTATCCCTTCTTAGTAGTTTATCTTGGAGACTTATCACTAACCCTAATGCCTTATGGAATAGTGTTATTCAAAGAAAATATGCTCATAAACAAGGATTGTGTAACACCTCTTTCATTTGGAAGGCCTTTATTAAGGGTTGGGAAATTTGTAATAAAAATATTTAATGGCTTCCCTTTCACAATTCTAAATTATTAGTTTGGTTCTTTAGATGGATTCCCACTATACCCTCCCTCAGAGACTATATAGAGGGTCCTCTGACTAAATCTGAATTCTCCCTCACCTTAGGCAATTTCTATCACAATAATAGTTGGAATATCTCCTCTCTCTTTTGATCTTCCAGACTCTCTAATACACCTCATTCAATCTCTGCCTCCACCTTCCAGTTTTAGAGTTGATATTCCTCAATGGTGCCGCAGTAATAGTATATCTAAGTTCTCTACTAGATCTTGTTATGATATTATTGAACCTCATTCTCCTAGCACCAAGGATTTTGTATGGATTTGAAATTTGCACTGTCCTAATAAGAAAAAAATATTTCTTTGGCAATGCTACTGATGTGGACCAACACTCTTATCTTTCAAGAAGGCTCAGTTAATCAGCAGAACACAAGGCACAAGGCCCAAACGAACCCAACGAGCTCCAAGTTGGGTCAAGGATTTTCAGCTTTAATGGTCCACTTATCTAGGCCGAGTCTGTTATTTTATTAGTGGTAGTAGTTATTTTAATTCCTTATTTTAGTGGGTGTCGTTAGTTTGTTTTGCTTGGGAGGCATGGTACTCTGGATGAAAGCACCAAATTGTTAGGGTCGATGTTCCAATTTCGAGTGAGGAACGGGCACTCCTAAATTACGTAAAAGGAATACGCAATGTTTTTTGCCGAACAAAAAAAGATGAGCCTTTTCATTATAACACATACCTATTTATGTACATAGATAATCAATCACCACTAGTGCCACTACGCTACTTGGGGGAGCATAATCTCACTTGATTGAAATAACCAACCACTAACTCACAAAAAACAAACTAACGACACCCACTAAAATAAGGAATTAAAATAGCTACTACCACTAATAAAATAACATACTCTGCCTAAATAAGTGGACTATTAAAGCTGAAAATCCTTGACCCAACTTGGAGCTCGTTCGTTTGGGCCTTGTGTTCTGCTGATTAACTTAACTGGGCCTTCTTGAAAGATAGAGTGTTGGTCCACATCGGCTACCATAATAGAATCCCTACTAGGTCATATCTTAACCATACTGGCATTAATATTGATACCTAATGCCCAGTATGCAGGAATGCAGTTGAGGATATTAAATATTTTCCTATACTGCCCCCTCATTCATCAACTTTGGGAAAATTTCAACTTCTCTTATATCGATCACCCAACTAGTCACTGGTTGGATACAATTAGGTTTGGTAACCCCATTCCTATTCATTCCAAATTCAACTGGTCAAATCTCTTTCCTTTTATCCTTTGGTCGATCTGGAATACTCGTAATAATAATAACCATAATAACTTCTCTAGTCAGCCTGATCCTAACACTATCCAAAACACATGCTCTAGAATTTCACCTACTGACTTTGAGAGAGACGGTTTATAATTTAACAAAAAGCATTAAGATCACTTGGCACAAACCTCCCCCTACTTGGTTTAAATTAAATACTGATGGTGCTTTTACAATTTGCTCTTATACTGGTGCTGTCGCAAGTGTCTTTAGAGACAACAAAGGGGAATGGATAGTAGGATTCCAACAAAAATGTTATGCTAATTCATCTCTCCATGCAGAGTTACTGGCTTTGGAAAAAGGACTACAAATTGCAAATGGTCGTAATTTATATCCTTTGGAATTGGAAACTGACAGTACTGAGGCCATCAATGCAATTCTTAATGGACATGAACATTCTAATCTCGTTTCTTCTTGCAGATGGTTGATTCTCCAGGGGAAGACGCAGTCACTGAAGGAGCTCTCAGTGCGACATAATTTCAGGGAAGGGAATCAGATTGCCCATCGATTAGCAAAGGAAGCTTCATCCAAGACCTTATCTCATAAACTTATTATGTATCCTAGGCCTCCTGTGTTTTTGTTAGAGCCTCTTGAGCTCGATAAAAATAGTACTGTGTTTTGTGTTAAAATAATCAAGGAGAATGTGTGTAATCTCCTTGCTAGGTTAGGTAATCTCAGTGTCTTCGAGGACACCATGCTATGTAATATGCTAAGTTAAGTTATATATATATATATATAATATCGTTACCTTTAAAAAAAAAAAAAGACTACAAAAGGGATTACGTAAGTAGTAATAATTGTCTGGTAGTAGTATGATATTATTGCTATTGTTATAACGCTGCTGACTGTATAGTGACATGTAATTGAGTTGAATCTTCAATCCAAATTGGCTGCTGGCAAGTTGATCTTCTTGAGTTTTCTTTGTGTGCATTTTTTATTCTTTCACATGATCCCAACATGTTCAATCCTCAGAAGATTAAAGTCACAAAAATTGTTGAAATTCGTCAAACAAAATTTATAGATTCGACTTGACGTGACTAAATGGTTTTTGGCATGTGAAATTTCAATTTTAGTTAGTTCTTATCCCAGATAAAATGATCCGAGGCAAAGAAAAAAGCCAAGTAGGATTTGAATTCCGATCCACCTCACTCGAAGCTGCATGCAATTCATTTCCATGTTATTTACCTAATTCTTACGTTATTAAGTTGACAATTAAATAGTACACCGTGGGGGTTGAGAAATGGAAAAATCGATAGAAAGGGAACTCAGCCATTTTCGTCTACGCCATAAAGAAAAGGAAAAATAATTTTGATTGATCTGTTGAAAGCTTCCCCACGAAAATTTATGAAAAATTACTAAGATCTAGCTTTAGGTGACATGTGGACCATCAAAACCAGATATATCTGGAAAAATAACTGAATTATTCAACACTACTAGTCATCTCAAGACCGAATCAAATAGCAATAGTTTGAAGTTTTTTTAGATGTACTTGATTTGAAAAGAGGGAGAAACTATTGTGCAGAGTTAGCATAAAAAACAATTCTGCAATGATTTTGTTAATATTGGACAATATAGAGATATTTGTCTTTAGGATGATATTAATTTTATTAATCAAAGGTTACTCCGCGATTGTTCCAAATGTAAAAAAAAAAACAAAAGGTTTATTGATACCAGTACTTGTAAGAAGATTCTTGAACAGTCATGGAGACTACTTTGTACTTTCCACTTTCCACCAGTAGAGTCTATAATTGAAAATTTGACATATATGAATGGACCAAATTCCTCTGGTAATCACTGTTCAATTCGATTTTACTTTCTTTGATACCAAACTACTCACAATAATTGGATCAACTACAGAGGTTGTAAAATTTCCAGGTGGGCAGTATGGAGAGTAAAAGTGATTTGATTGTAACGAATTTATTTTGAAATTTATAATCTAAAATAAAACTTAAATATCATATGATTATAAATAATTTTGATATATGATAAAAAAAAAAGTAAAATTTATTTATTTTAAATATAAAAAATAGTATTCGTGTCACTTTATTAGATAAAAGTTGTATTTTGAATAGTTAAGGGAGGACTCTCATACATTTTAATAGAATATTTCCTAAATATTCTTTCATTAATACTCAATAAAGGAGTATGCTCCTTGATTGTATTCATCAATAATGTACAATATATATAGTAGTACAAGAATATTTAAATTAGATAACTAATCAACCTAATTACAATAGAAAATATAATTCTACCTAAAATAGAAGACCTAATTATAACAAAAATACAATTATACCTAAATGAAGAAATATACAATTAATAAAAGAATATTCGGAAAATATTCTATTGTCTTTAACTTGTTGCGACGAGCAGTAAGTCCCATTTTGTCACCTTAAAGCTAATTGCTTATTTTGTCCGTCTTTGACTTGATTCCAACAAGTTCAACTAAAAGCAGAAAGTACCTAAGTCGCCAAGCGTTTATTTCGAAAATAAGGTAAAAACAATTTTGGCAAATTTCTTTTTTTTTTTCTTTCGAGTTTTAAAGTTGTATTTGTTTGATAATTTTTACAAACAAGATTACCATTTTCCCAAAATTAAAACCTTTTTCAAAACTTTGGAATAACCAGATGAGAGAAAATGACGTGTATGGATCTGGAGATTTCATATTCCTATATATACAAGTAAATTTTGCAGAAAATGAAAGAAGAAATTGCACGAATTGTGGGATTTTTTTTACCCTTCAGATGGGCTGTAATTTCCCCCTTCATCAATCGAACTTATGCCTAGTGAATATAAGTTCTTTACGGCGCGGGAAATAACTTATGAATATTATGATGCGAAAATATAAACTTATGTCCTGCGAAAGTGTTATTTGTTATGAAGGCAAAAAATAAAGACAAGCAAAAATAAACGCATAAGTAGAGATGCGTATCAGTCGATTCAGTTTTGAAGGTTATCAGTTTGACTTATCGGTAATAGATTTGTAGACATACAAAATTATTAAGTTATCAGTTAATCCGCTCAATTATTGATTTGATCATTAAGATTTCACACAAAAAAGTTTCTTCATTGAGAATCACTACATGACAAACCAAATGAACCATGAGCATGAAAATTTCTTCAGTTCCGATTATGTTTAGAACTTTAAATAATGAACCATCAGGAGGGTACTAGCTAGATATACATTTGGTACTCAAATACGCATTAAGAGTTAACTGAAAATATTATCAATACATCATATAACATATTCTTCAATATCACGGGTGAGAGAAAAGACTATTGTTCACACAGTTTGGACATTGTTGATGCAGCTGATCCACTGTACAATTCTCCTTTAGTACACATAAAACAAAGTAGGCATATAGACAACATCAGTCCCTAAGTCAATTAGTCAAGTGACTTAATATAAAGAGTAAAATTGTAATTAAGCAAATTACTATCTGGTTATTGATTTACCAGTTAAAAAAAGTGGTCAACCCGATACCCGAACCAATAACCCAATAATCATAGAACATTGAACCGTTACAAACCGACAAACCAATAATTCGAACAATTAACCCAATAACTCTATTATCGGCTTGGGTTATTGGTTTGATTGCACAGCCCCAGCCGCATAAGCGCCAATGACCCAAAATGAAAATAAAATACATTGGGTTGGGCTAAGTGAGCTTAGCAGGCATGTATGAAAATAAAGGCCCACGTCAGCTGCGCTAGCCTGTATGGTAATAAGAAGAAATTACACGGTTTCTCTTTAAATGTGTAAAGAATGGATCTTGGACCTAACTCAACCTCAAAAGCTAGCTTGTAGGGTGATGATTGTCCAAGTCCATATAAGGAGTCCATATTCTCATTCCATTTCCGATGTGAGACTCTTAACAAAATGGACTAGTCTTCAATTTTGTCCTTCAAGTGGGATGATCTTTAATTTTTTTCCCTTGCAAAAGAACTTAAATCTAGTGGGCATAAGTTCTTTTAGAAACTAAAGTCATATGGGACATAACTTGTGGATATTATGATGCGGAAATATAGTTTTATTCCAAAAAACTAAATCATTTGTTATGAGGGACAAATATTATAGACCTGCACAAAATAGAGGGAAAAGTGAAAATGACCCCTGTAATAGTTGATGCTGAAGCAGTCCAGTCGGTGGTTTCGTGAAGACATCAGCTAACTAGAAATATGAAGCAATTTCTGTAAATTCATTCTGATTATACATTAGTAACTAATTATTGAACAATTTATTAGTTCAAAATTTCATTTATCCCTGTTTTAAAGTCATGAAAGAATAGGCCCTAAGGCACCCACGAAGTAGCTGCAAAAATAGAAGGGTGGTTAGTTGAACACAATTCATCAAAAAATATATTGTATATATAGAAATATACTGCATATTTAGGTAAAATTATTATATTTATTTATATTAAATCTTGAATATTCTTAGCGAAATTTTTGACTTCGCTGCTGCATAAGCGTAATTAAAAGGGGTATCACAACCGTGTAAAAAATTGCTAGTTTTTTAGTTAGTAGAGTAAATTATGGAGTTAATTTCTTGAATGTTGATTCCTTTATCTTGAAGCTCAAAGCCTTATATAAGAATGGAGCACATACCTAAGATATGGTGTCTGTCTAAATCTTAGGCATGCGTCTATTATGAACATTCATGATCTTTTTGGCTCATATTTACTGTCTTAAAGACAATTAAATTACTTTATTGACCGATTCTTTCAATTTGTGTCAAAAAGAAAAGAACAAAAATGAAATACAGGAGAAAATTGGTTTGCAAGTTGTAAAAACGTGTTTCCATGAATGGACTCTCTTCTATCTCTCTCACACACACACGTTCGAGATTTATTTAATCAGTTTCCTTATTCGGTACAATACAATCGTCTAATAAAAAAGAAGTCGATGTTACCAAAATGGATATTAGACAAAACTTAAGGAAACAAAGCAAACTAGCTATGTCTTCCGAATTTCTTTTCTCACCATCTTTGCTCATGTATCATTGACTTTTCCAATCATACCGTGTTTACTTCGTGTAAATTTTTGTAGCGATATTTGATTTTTTATGGAGGTAAAGAACGAAAGAGTCTTTATATGTTACAATATTTTTGTGGCGGTGAAAATATGTCATTTAAGGTAAAATAAATTTAAAATAGAATAATTTTCAAATATAAAAGAAGTCATAGTTGTAAAACGACTAATAAAAAATATCACATAAAATACACTTATGAAGTATAAGAGATCCAGCTAATCATCTTATTGACTGGTTCACCAGCAGGACGATTAATATAATCCCTTTAACACTTCTTTTTGTCTTTTAACGATAAATAGAATATAAAAAAGACTGCGAAACAAAAATTTAAGACATGATGAAAAAATAAAAAGAATTGCAGTTCTACTCGTTTTTATTCGGGTCATTGTCGATACATGGGGTGATCGAACTGACTCATTTATAATTCATCTTTGCAAACAAGATGCGCTCCTACCTTCTAAGTACATGTTTCGTGCCAATATTCTTTAAAATTCTAGCATTAAGTTCACTATAAGAAAGTACATATTTGACAACAAAACTTTTATTGTTGCTAAAAACGGACAATAAAAATTTAATATATTGTTGCTAAAAAACGTAAATGAAAACAAAAAAAATAACTTGTTGTTGCGAAAACTTTTTGCATCGGAGATTATTGCAACGACATGCAATAATTTTTGTTGTTTCGAAAAATACTTTTGACAACAACATCCAACATATGAGAACAAAAAATATTGTTATCAAATGCCTTTCTTCTTGTCGTGGTTGTTATAGTAGAAAGTTTCAACTGATTATTTTTCTTTTTTATGTATATCGTGATATTTTAAAAATAAACGCAGATGATTTTAGACAAGTTACTGATCTCTTCTCTAGAAGATGAAAGTATATACAATTAATTTGTCTTTCTTCCTTATAGGAGTAATAAATAGGCAACTAGATTCTCAGGCTGGTGTGGTCGGATTCAGATTTTTCATTAAGGGTGTTAAAAAAAATAACAAAAGCTAAATATAAAAATAATGTTATTCCTAAGAATCGAATCTAGAATGAATATCCTAGACCACTTGAGCTAACCTTTTGTATATGTTCAAAATGTTCAAAAGTTAATAAATATATATAAACACATAAAATCTACCTATATATATATATATATAATTTTTTTTTTGAGGGTGTTCGAAACACCCTCACCTCCTATGTAAATCCGCCCGTGGTTGTGGTGCGTGCCGAATGGTTGTGGTGCGTACCGAATCAAAGTCGGTAAGAAGAATTAGAATCCAAAAGAATTATTGGACGGCTACTAATAATGTATATAAAAACAATAAACTAATAGTCATTGATATTTGACTATTTAAAAAGCCCTTTCGTATAATACTCCATACCTAAATAAAAAGGCGAATCATTGTTATTTCTTTAC
This sequence comes from Anisodus tanguticus, assembly GCA_034509755.1. Classification (NCBI taxonomy): domain Eukaryota; kingdom Viridiplantae; phylum Streptophyta; class Magnoliopsida; order Solanales; family Solanaceae; genus Anisodus; species Anisodus tanguticus. Next base: position 15,488,726 of record CM067544.1, read on the forward strand.
TCAAAATCAAATTCAAATCTCCGGCTTTGGTGAAAAGGCGACATTGTTAAAAATATATTTAGCGCAAAAGGGTAATCAATCTTATTGGCCCAAGCCTCAAAGTAAAATAGCAAAAAGCACACATATAATTACTTTGCAATTGTTGGAAATTTGCCTTTGGCGGGAGTTGCGACCGACCAACTTTAACGGCTTAAACACTAGTGTAACGTATGTTGGAGAATCCGGTTCTTCACACATGCATGATCTACTAAGTACGTAGATAACCGTAGGGCCAAGAATCGTCAAATTTCATTGAGAAATGAAAGAGATATTGGTTCACGAAGTAAGGTGTTTGAAGCATGGAAAGTGTGGTATTGTGTGTAATTCTCCCTCATCGGTAGAGGAAGAAAGAATTGTTGTGTATATAAGATTCGAAATTGGTTTGGGGTTTGGGACCCCAAGGGGTATCCCATGTGTTTAAAGGAGGGAGGACCTAGATGTGCTTCGGTTCGAGGAAAGACCACACACGCGCCGCCGCCGCCCGCCCGTCCGGTCCGGTTCCGGTTCCGGGTTCTCGGGTTCTCGGGTTCTCGGGTTCTCGGGTTCTCGGGTTCTCGGGTTCTCGGGTTCTCGGGTTCTCGGGGGTGTGGGTGTGGGTGTGTGGGTGTGGGTGTGGGTCTTCTGATTAAATGATAAGTATTTTTCTTACTTGTCAAGAATAAAGATTAAATGATGTCTGGAAAAAAAAATAGATTAAAGTAAGGAGGAATATGAAAATAATTTATATTCCTTACGCTTTAACAAATCAGAAGTTTAATCTCATCTTCTTTCCCGTTTAAAGATTGGATTTTGTAAACGACTTAAGAAGATCCGTTCTTTTAAGTGTAATTATTAAAGTGTGTAAAGTATGTTCGCACATACGAGGGAGTAAGATCCACTGACTGTGCGAAAACTGTTACCACTCTTAAGTAAGCGCCAAAGAACTATCTAGGCACCAATCATAACGGAAGAAGTCTAAAAGTTAAAGACGTTGAGCCTGTCATATTATTTGGCAGAAGATCCTTCATAAGATGATATTGGACACTCAGTCATACAAAGCCTCCGGCGACGGAGTGGGCCAAAATTCCTTTGGTATGATTATATTGGACACTCAGTCATACAAAGCCTCCGGGCGACTGGAGTGGGGCCAAAATTCATTTCATAGGAAAAGTAATGGACACCTAGTAAGGTGGGCCAGAGTTTCCAGGTCCTAAATGATCTGAAGGCCTAAATAAAGGCAGTAAAGAAATTGGACACTCAGTCTGCCAAAGCAACTAGAGTGGACCCGAGTATCGAGATCACATATGATCCGGTTACGCCCTAACCACGGCAAAAGGTTGTTCATGTGAAGCAACGCCACCTCTAAAATCAAAGGGGCTGGAGAGGTTGTCCTCAATAGGACTTCAAGGAATGAGATCACTCTAAAAGAGGTGATACATGTTCCTAACTTGGTTAAAGGACGTTGTTGGTCAAGTCTGATTTGAGACTAGTCCAACAGGTCCGTAATAACTAAGACTGGTACAGTATGTCTGTAGCCAAATGAATGATATATTTGTAATCCGTGCATCTATGCCATCATAGATTAAGACACGTTAAATAGCAAGTCATTCAAAAGCTAACGATGTTGAGATTGTTGCCTACTGTCGACATAAACCCTCAAAATGAATGTGAGGTAGACGAAGAGGCAAAATCACCTTTCCAAATTCCGTCAAGGGAATAGCGAAAGAAGCACCGCTCCTCTAGAACTTAGTCACACCTACTTGGGTGATTTGAAATTTATACAAAATAGAGGGGGGAGACAAGTACGTTGTGATCTTCATTGATGATGGTACAACGTATGGAATCCTTTGTTTATTGAAAAGCAAAGATGAAGTTGTTGAAGCCTACAAAGCAGAAGTTGAAAATCAACTAAGCCTACGGATTGAGAAATTCGTAGTGATAGAGGGGGAGAATGTGAAGCATCGTTCATTAAACGAATATTCATTTCTCACCTTAGTCTAACGGTGTTAGCCAAGCGCGAAGTCGTACGCCCAAATTATGTGGGGTAGCTTGGTAAAAGATGGGCTACCGAAACAGGTCAAGTTCGACCTAAGACTGTAGATTGCATATCCACTGGATCTGCAAATAACAGTAGTGTTGATCGCCTCTTGGCGTCAAAGAATGCTGAATTCATTGAAGATAACTTTCCTTGAAATAGGAAAAAGGAGTAATTGCTCAAGGTTAACAAGAAACCGCGAGGGCCTGACTGTCCGGAACTAGACGTTCCGTATCTTCAGGACTCGAAAGTTGCTTGTCTATCCGAACTTAATATTCCGGATCTGCAGAACTCGGGGATTCTAGATGTTGAACCAAGACGGAGCAAAGAGGGGACAAAAACTTGTTCCAGTCCTTCTAGCTTGTATGGTTGAGAACGAACCATGGACAATTAACAAATAATTGTTATCTCCAAAAGCGCTGCTTTGGAAAGAAGCTAAAGGGAGAAATAGATTCCATATATAGAACCATACATGTGTAATGGTTAATCTTCCTCCGGGAAAAGAACCTCTGGGTTGTAAAAAGTGCTCCCCCGTGAGTAGTTTCACATCCAGGGCCATTGTAGTCTTACGGGGCATGGGTGTTGAAACAAACCTTCCTACCTAGGAGAGTTGGAAGAAGAGAATCGAGTTAGTTTCTTGCCGAACTGTTGGGCTTCTTCCCGAACTTTCGATTTGGTCCCCGAAATGTTTACATTTTAGTCCCGAAAGTTTCGGATAAAACAAAACAATGAATCGACCACGAAACATTGGCTCGAAGTTAGAAAGCCAACGCTTTTGGAAAACCAACGGTTCGAGAGTGAAAATCATATTGAAACAAAGTCTCGATATGAAAGATATGTGTATCACGATGACTTCTTAGGAATTGGATTTCTAAGACATCTAACGGACCGGTCAATAGTTGACAAGCCTCGTTGAAGCCACCAATGGATTTGAATCATAGAACGATTGGAATCATGGTGCACCCATAGACAAGGAGTGATATGCACAGTCACGTGTAGTTCAATGTATTGTACACACTACAACCGACCTCGGTATCGTCCAACAAACGATCGCTTGAACTAAGGTTCATCGATGATCTTAATACATGATCAATAGAAGGCGTTAAGTCGGATATGACGATATCTCGAATTATTCGCTGATCTACGGATCATAGTATTCTAGATGTCCAGCGGTTCTAGGAGAATACAGTGATGCAAACTGGACATCAGATCTGAAGAACACCAAAGCCACAAGTAAATGTGTATGGTGGGTCTTAGAAAAACCTCTAAGCAAACTTGCATCGACCGATTCATGATGGAATCGGAGTTTATCGCTTTATACAAAGCATGAAAGAAGTTGAGTAACTTCATGAGTCCTTAGAGGACGTCCCTTATTGGGAGAAACCCGTGCCTTCAGCAGTTATACACTGTGGCTAGCCGATCGGCTTTAGGAAGGATACGGATGACGGCGTCTGGACATATCTGTCAGGATCTGTCGGAGACATAAGACCGTATGGCAGTTGATCATCACGGGTGTCACTTCCTTATTTACTAACTAAGGGACTACCCGGAGATCAAGCGTTCTGCCTGTCTAGGGGAATGGGCTAAAAACCCAAAATATACGGACCAATACAGTGGAAACTCAACCTTACGAACTGGAGATCCCAGTAATTTGGTTCAATGGGAAAACTAAGTTGTAAAGGATCGCTTGATCGCTTTAGTGGAAGCATGAGCACTTCGGATAGTGATTTCGAAAAGAAACACCAAATCCAAAGCCGTTCCCGCGATAGACGTTAAGTGCTATCTGCGTATGGGTAAAGGTTAAGTTTTCGAACTCCGTAATGATCCTCAACAGGTTGAGGTTAGGTCTTTGGGAAACTTTTAATGGTTTCTAACACTTGTGAAGTGGGGTATAGCAGGATACCTTGTAGGAGACCACCTATTTAAGTGCGAGGACGGGCCGCCTCAAATTGAACGCACTTAAGAATCCAAGACGTTGTTCATGGCCAAAACGGACAAAACATTACGAAGAAGAGAGTAAGGGAATTTGTTGTGTTGGTACCGTTGTCTTGGCTTACACTAAACACCGACGGTTCAAGACATCACGTTCACCGCGCGCGATGAAGTAAGTCCGATGGTATTCAACTATGGAAGGTTCAAAGCCGAGGCTACCTCTCCTTATGCAACATCGGTCCGCCGAAATATTGCTTTGAAATGAAAAGACACCATGTGAGTGCGCCAAAATCTCTTTCAAGAGGGGATTGTTGGAAATTTGCCTTTGGCGGGAGTTGCGACCGACCAACTTTAACGGCTTAAACACTAGTGTAACGTATGTTGGAGAATCCGGTTCTTCACACACGCATGATCTACTAAGTACGTAGATAACCGTAGGGCCAAGAATCGTCAAATTTCATTGAGAAATGAAAGAGATATTGGTTCACGAAGTAAGGTGTTTGAAGCATGGAAAGTGTGGTATTGTGTGTAATTCTCCTCATCGGTAGAGGAAGAAAGAATTGTTGTGTATATAAGATTCGAAATTGGTTTGGGGTTTGGGACCCCAAGGGGTATCCCATGTGTTTAAAGGAGGGAGGACCTAGATGTGCTTCGGTTCGAGGAAAGACCACACGCGCGCCGCCGCCGCCCGCCCGTCCGGTTCGGTTCCTGGCTCGGTTCCGAGTTCCGGTTCCGGTTCTCGGTCACGGTCGTGGGCGTGGGTGTGGGTCTTCGATATTATCTTTTTGGGCCGAAAACTTTGTCGAAGTACGGTTTGATCCCGAAGTTTCGGATGTACAATTTGGACCGAGAATTCTTTCGGATGTACGGTTTGGTCCCCGAAGTTTCAAGATGTGCGCTTTGGTCCCTCAAGTTTCCGAATCTGACAGTCGGAAGCAGTTGCCAAGCACTCAATTCAGCCATTTATTTTGGCTGAATTACTCCTCCTATAATGGCCAAATCCGTTGGTCTTTCACCATTTATGTTGGTGGCTTTACTACCTCCATAATGGCCATTATTTGGCTATTATGGAGGCAGTTTTTCAGCCCCTCCCTCACCTATATAAACACCCCCTTACACCATTGTTGAGCACTAAGAATGACAAAAGAGAACACCAAAAACAAGCACGAAAATACACAACAGAAAAACGAGTTTTCTTCCTACAACTTCCGAGCATCATTTCGTTACTCAATATTCTTCACGGTAGCTCTTGAGTTTCCTTTGCTCAAGGGTTCCATTGCTTTGTTTTATCTTGGGAGACAAATTGTCCAGGGACGTATAAAGGATACATACGGGGCAATATTGTCTTAAGGACAGAGTGCTACACTCGACTCGAAAAAAACAATTTATATTTTTCCGTCTTCTACAAAACTGGAATTTTCGCTTTTACTTATGTAACGATTGTAATTTCAGATTCCATGTTGAATTATTGAAATCTTTGTTTATCCTTTCGAATACTTGTAATAGTTAAATACTTCCCGTACTGCTTTATAAAGTACCATAGAGCAAATCTCCCAACAACAATTACCCTAAATTTCACAAATGAAAATGCCATATGCTTAATATATTTAACTTTAACTTCCATGCACAAATGTAAAAAGGTATGTGCACTATCAAATTACTTAAAGGATAAATAAAGGAAAGACAGAGAGAGTCAGATCAGCTTTAACGTCACTAGAAATCCTTTTTTTTTTATATCCAGCTTCCCAGCTTACGTCAGACTATTTCTGGAGATAGTAGTCCCGGTCCCTCAACACTACTACTGCAGACCTCCAGCTGGATTTTATGTTTCTCTCCTTTGCCATCCAGCTATGCCCCGGAGACATAAATCCCTTATTAATAGGAGAACAAACATAAGAAATTGCACTACCAAAATATCATAAATTAGTGATGGAAAATTTATGTTGTTAAATAATTTTTTTTTTGCAGTTAACCTATTTAATAAGGATTAATAAAAAAAATTGTTAGCTACTAATTATTTAACAACAAAGCTACAATTTGTTTTAGCTAATTTCTATTTTTAATAGTAATATGCAACTCTAATAAGTGAAATAATAACGTAAAAATATAAGGAAGGTGCATATTAACAACATGCATTGCACCAATTGTTTAAACATACTACGTTTATATCGTCACCGTATATAAATGAAATCTTATCTAAAATGATGTCGGATATTCCACCGTAGGGGACTTCCATAAAGGACATATACGGATATCCAAGAACTTGAAGCACATATAGTATGCTTTTTTTGGTCTTCCATGTGGTGTTCGGTATCTATATTAGAGCTCGATTATATTCGAATTCAAGTCGGGTAGAACCCATTTCTGGAAAAAGCCCTTCCTAACAAGGATTTTTTCATACCCAAGCTCGAACCCGAAACCTCTGATTAAGAAAAGAGTAATTTCATCCACTACACCATATCCTTTGGTGGTGCACATATAGTATTATGGGAAAAGAGAAACATAGTTTTTTTTTTTTTAGTAAATCTTACTGTATCAATCTTGATTCAAATTACCCTTATTTCACCATTAAAGCAGAAGTACTATTTTTACAGTAATATTCTTATTTATGTTAATGGATTTTTAAGAACCGATAGAATATACACCGTATATTCTTTTGATAACATAAGTGATTTTGTATATCTGTAACTATGGTAGTAATTTTTTGTATTAGATAAGTGTATATTTGATTTCCGTAATTATAGTCTAGGATGACTATTGTATATCATGTATATAAACCATTTACATTAATGAAATCGGTAAGGGATTATTCTCTTTCATAGTATCAGCAGTCTAGGGCAAATTATCTTTCCTTCTCCATAAACTTCCGCCGCCCTCTTCCAATCGGCCATCCCTTCGATTTTCTTTCCAAAACCCTAATTCTCCTCTTGTTGCTCAATCATGTCTAACACAAAGAATACCTTTCATCCTGTCCTTGCATTCTCTAACATCAAGAACTACATCCCTATCGTCCTTGAAATGGAGAACGTTACACGACGTGAGCGGAACTTTTTAAAATTCACGCAAGGTCTCATAGAGTCTTCCATCACATCGTCAAACCGGAAAAAGGCAAGGAGAAGGTGCCTTCCACTGATGATGAAATAGAGTTGTGGGCAACTCTTGATGCTACGGTCCTCCAATGAATTTATTCCACCATCTCTACGAACCTCTTACAAATAATTATCGAACCTGACGCCACGGCAATGGAAGCTTGGAATAAGTTGCGTGATATATTCTAAGATAAAAAAAACTCTCGTGCCGTCACCCTTGAGCAAGAATTATCTCACACAAATATGGAGGATTTTCTAAATGCCTCCGCCTATTGTCAAAGGCTCAATAAGTTGTCAGATCAACTCAAGAACGTTGACGCGCCGATCATAAATGATTATCTCGTTCTTCAGATAGTTGTGGGCCTCTCCGAGGCGTATAATGGGGTCGACACTCTCCTTCTCCAAAGCAATCTTCTCTCACCAATATATCAAGCACGCTCCATGCTCACCTTAGAAGAAGCAGGGTTGGCTAAAAATGCCGCAATCGGAACACATTCTGCCATGATGGTGGCCATGTCACGAGACACTGATGACCCTCATTCATTCTCTGAAAATTATAGCCAAAACTACAACATCGATGGTGGCAAAAAGGGCCAAAATTAGAAAAATGGTGGCAAAAACCGCGGTGGCGGGCAGCAGGGGCTTGGGCCACAACACTAATGGAGCATCCTAGGGCCAGTGGGCAGTGGTCGTGAGGCTAGGCCAATGGGCAGTGTCCCATTCCACCTTGCCCTTTTCCCACACAAAATTGGGCCAGGCCCGATGGTAAGCGGCAACAGCAGGCTCGACACCAGGCCTGGTCTGCTTGGGCCTCGGCCATAATAGACCTTCACTGTTGCGGGCCCAACAGTCTCTCTGATCCATACGGATATTGAGGCAGCGATGCATACACTTGGGCTAAATCATCCGGATGTGAATTGGTACATGGACACTGGTGCTACTTCTCATATGACATCCGCACAAGGTAATCTCTCGTCTTATTTCAATTGGAGCAAAAATCATGGCATAATTATTGGTAATGGTTATTCAAGTCTAATTTGTGGTTATGGTCACACAAATTTGTCTCCCCCAAACCCGTGTTTAGTCTTGAAAAATGTCCTTCATGCTTCTCAATTAATTAAAAATTTGGTGTCTGTTCAAAAATTTACAACTGATAACTCGGTTTCTATTGAATTTGATCCATTTGGGTTTTCTATGATGGATTTCTGGACAGGGATACATCTAATGAGATGTGATAGTCGGGGCGAGCTCTATCCCATCACCACCACCACCACCATCACCACAAAACAAGTCACACCGTCAATATTTGCCGCTTTAGCACCTTCCTTATGACATGTGCTTTTGGGTCATCCGGGAGCGTATGTTGTTGCTTCCCTTAAAAAAAATATTATTGAGTGTAATAACACTCGTAGTGCTAATTTTTGTCCTTCTTGTCCTCTTGGAAACATATTAAATTGCCTTTTGTTGCCTCTACTTCTAGTACTATGTTGTCCTTTGATATTATTCATAATGATCTTTTGACGTCTCCCGTTTTGAGCTCTTCGGGCCACCATTATTATGTTTTGTTGTTGGGTGATTATTCAAAATTTTTGTGGGCATTTCCTTTATCTAAGAAATCTCAAGTTTTTTCCACATTTGTACCATTTAGAGCATTCATCCGTACTCAATTTGAACGAAAATTTAAGAACATTCAATGTGATAATCGAAGGGAATTTGGTAATGGGTCATTTAGAGAACTTTGTAGGATTAATAGTATATATTTTTGGTTCTCATGTCCTCATACGTCATCATAAAATGGGAAAGCTGAAAGAAAAATCCCCACCATTAATAATATTATTCGTACTTTACTGGCCCATGCATCATTACCACATTTTTTTTTGGCATAATGCATTACAAATGGCAACTTACATTCTCAACATACTCCCCATCAAATGATTATCCTACCAATCTCCACAGAAAATTCTTTACCAAAAAGACCCATCCTATTCTCATCTTCGGGTATTTGGGTCTTTATGTTATCCTCTATTTTCCTCTACTACCATTAACAAACTTTAAACTCGTTCTACCGCTTGTGTATTTTTGGGGTACCCATCTAATCATCGGGGTTACGAATATTATGATTTATCCTCTAATAAAGTCATCATTAGTCGTCATGCCATTTTTGATGAAACCCAATTTCCGTTTGGTAAGTTGCATACATCCGTGTCCAATTCCTATGATTTTTTAGATAATGGGCTCTCACCGTATGTGGTCCACCATTTGGCCCAACCCGCACCTCAGAACATGGACTAGTAGGCTCAGTCAGACCCACTGCCCGCTGGCTCCATTCGTCCCAGCCCACACATTCTGCTAGCAAGCCCACTGCCTGCTGGCCCAAGTCTTCCCAGCCCACATATTCTGCCAGCAGACCCACTGCATGCTGGTCCAAATTCCTTCGGTCCATCCTCTTTGCCAGCAGACCCACTACCTGCTGGCCCAACTGTCTCCGTCCTGAGTCTGACAACAGGCCCACTGCCTGCTAGCCAAATAAATCCCAGTTGCCACCCAGTCTAGGCCCAACCAACTCGAGTCCAACCCAACTCCAATGCTTTGGACCTGGGCTAGCCCACAGTTTTCACTCAAATCCAGCCCACTTCAGTTTCGGGTTCAGGGCATGTTATTCGTAGCCAACAGGGTATTTTTAGATCAAAGCGGTAATTTAATCTCAACTCTAATGGCACTAAATTCCCTCTACCGCGTAACCACATGTCTGCCCTTCGTGATCCAAATTGAAAAATGGCTATGGATGATAAATATAATACTCTTATTGAAAATAAGACGTGGGAGTTAGTGCCCCGTCCACCTGGTGTTAATGTGATTCGTTCTATGTGGATTTTTACTCATAGAAAATAATCTGATGTTTGTTTTGAGAGGCATAAGACCCGTCTTGTAGGTGATGGCAAAACTCAACAGGCAGGCGTGAATTGTGGAGATACATTTAGTTCTGTGGTCAAACCGAAAATAATTTGCATTGTTCTCAGTCTTGCTCTCTACAAAACATGGACCATTCATCAATTGGATGTGAAAAATACATTCCTACACGGGGAACTCAAGGAATTAATATATATGCATCAACCATTGAGTTTCAGGGACCCACTTATCCTAATCATGCGTGCTTGCCGAAGTAATCATTGTATGTGCTAAAACAGGCTCTTCGGGCCTGGTACAAGAGATTCGCAGATTATGTGCTAAAACAGGCTCCTCGGGCTCGGTTCGGGTAAAATTTCCAGATTTATATGATTGATATTTTGTTGTTGGTTATCTGAAATTTGGAAAAAAGAAATCGATTCGGGTTGAAACCTTTGATTCGGATCGGGTCGACCCGGGTCGGGTAAATTTCCAGATTTATATGCTTGATATTTTATTGTTGGTTATCTGAAATTTGGAAAAGAAATCGATTCGGGTCACCGATCCGGGTCAGGTCGGTTCAGCCCGATTTGGGTAAATTTCCAGATTTTGTGTTTAAAATCTTGTTGTTGGTTATCTGAAAATCCAAAAAAAAAAATGATTCCGGATCACCATTGTTCTGAGTTGCATTTCTTGGGTCGGGTAATTTATTTGGGTCTGTTTTTCAGAACTGGGTCGAAATACCTAATTTCCTCTACTGTTTTTGTCAAAATCCGGGTCGGGTCAAATTTCAGAATTCGGATCGGGTTTTCGGGAGCATTTCAAGTTCTGTTTCGGTCCAAAAATTTTAGAATTCTGGTCGGACGTTTTAATTGCAAACTGTTGGTTTATTTTGGCATTTGAACATCCGTTACGCGGTTATGTTGTTATTTTACTGATTTGAACAAATACCGCACTCTGGCCGATGAAATTGAATTTGAGGCAGCGTCCCTTCGGACATGATTTCTCGATTTTCGATTTTACTGCTTTGATATTATTTTGTTGATTTGAACATGATACTGCACTGGCCGATGAAAAAATATCCGTCGATTTTGAGGCCTCCACAGTTGGAAAGACGGAAAATAAAACTTCTGCGCAATGATGAAACTTAAATCTTTTTTCATCCGAGAGACCAACATGTTCGGTAGGTAAGGCAACTAAAATGACCAACGAGTCATGTTCGCAACCACGACGTGATTGGAATGATCTTTTCAAAATTTAAGTCTGAGCCCTCCGTAATCAAAACATTTACTGTTTTGGATACGGATCCGAAGTTATTTATATTCAATTGTTTCTAACCGTTTGTTCTTGACAGCTTGCAAGACATATTTATGAAAGTTAATGAAGACAAGATACCCCTTAGAGATGATTTATTGTTGTTTTATGTTCTTTAATTCAGTTTTATTTTTATATTGTAATATTATTGTACTCGTGAAATTATTGAAATGTTTAGAATAGGTAGATTTAGAATAATTAATATGGTAGTCTAAAACTGGAAACCCGTCGCTAGTTTATTTATTTTTAGGCTCGGTTAGTTTTAAAATCGGAAACCGCTAGTCTATCTATTTTAGGCCCGTCGTCCATACTTTCAAAACGCTAGTTTATCTATTTTAGGCTCGTCGCCCATACTTTCAAAATGCTAGTTTATTTATTTTTAGTTCGCATACTTTCAAAACGCTAGCTTATTTTTGAACTGTTCAAAATTTTCAAAACTATTGGTCACCTTTTGCTCACACTATTAATCATACGAAATAGAGTTTTATATTTATCCGATTCGTTGTTTAAAATGACTTTCAAAATGTCACTTTCCTTGCATTACTAATAAGTTGTTTTTTTCTTCTTACTAAACCACTTTGTATATATATTTATAAGCAATGCCATACAAATGTATGTTTTATCCAAAAATCACTTTGCATATATTTCTGTAAAAAAACGCAATCAAAGTGTGTTTTTATCCAGCAAATTACTTCGCATGTATTTTTTTAAATAATACAATACAAATATATGTTTCACCCAAAAATTACCTTGCATATATTCTTATCAATTTCCATACAAATGCATACTTTTTCAACTTTACATATATTTTTTATGCCATACAAATGCATACTTGTACATAATGCATTATTTTGTTAACTACTTGCAATATTATTTTTTATACTTGTAAAAATGCATTTTCCCTAGCATGATAATTAACCTGAGTTTGACCGGATAACCGTAAGTTAGCAGATCTTAAAGGATGTCTAACCCATTCCCTTTAGGATAATAAAGAACCCTTACCTAGAATCTCATTAGTCTCGCAGACCAAAATTGGAGTTATTTTGCAGCATTTAGTTAACATTCAAGTGCCCTAATTCACCTTAGAATAATTAGGTGGCGACTCCTTAAGCAAACATTTTTTATCCAATTCAGAGGGAATCGACGCCATCGCGTCGCGAAGCCGTAGTAAAAAACGGGTGCTACAGGAAGGTATTGGGCTAAATGGGATTTTAGTTGGGCGATAGGTATTTGATTTGCGGTGTGGCCGGTTGGGCCGTGTTGGGCTGATTTTGGGGTTAGATTGGGTAGAATAAAAAGGGGTTTTATCTTCTTTTTTTTTTAAAATGCTTTGAAGAAAAAAAAATGTAAAACTATAATATTTGCGAAACGCTTAATGCTTAAATAAAAATGCGATGTCGTTTTACGAAAATAAAATAATGTAGAATATTGGGGTAAAACTATGCTTATGATGTTAGAAAGCAAAGATAGTAAAAATGCGAATAATAATGATAATGATATTAAGAATAATATATATATATATATATATATATATATATATATATATATGTGATAGTAAAAATGCGAATAATAATGATAATGATAAAAAATAATGATATTAAGAATAATATATATATGTATATGTATATTATATATATATATGTATATTAAAATTGTTTTGAGGTAACAAAATATTTAAAATTACAAATAAATAATCGTAAAAGAGGGACAAAATTGAGTGCCTTCCTCTGCTTTTCCCTTTACCAGGGACCAAAAGACTCATAATTTGACACTTCTTTGTTCATTTTCCTTTTCTATCAGAGCACTACTCACTATCTTTTCTTTTCTATTAACGTGTAGTGTCAAATTTTATGTTTCTCGGTTTCTGTGACTGTTTCCCAAGAAAACAATCATTTTTTTTCTGTTTTTTTGTTTCCTCTCCTCTTGTCCTTTACCCGAGAACAAAATACATGGTTTTCTTGACCAGTCAACAGCCCGATAATGCGTGGTATATGGACACGGGTGTCACGTCTCATCTCACCCACAATTCTGGTAATCTTCCTCAACTGCGCAAGCTACAAACTCCGCAGTCTATTATGGTCGGTAACGGTCATCGCATCCCGATTCAAGGATTTGGCCACACTCTTACTCCACCACTGCATCCCCACTTCTCTCTTAAAAAGGTCTTTTATGCCCTAAACATCATCAAAATTTTAATTTCTGTTAGAAAATTTGCCACCGATAATTCTGTCTCAATTAATTTTGACCCATTTAGATTTTCTGTAACGACCTTCATACCAGAAAACTCCTTACGAGATGCAATAATGAAGGAGACCTATATCCGTTCCTACCCGCATCCGCTGCTAGTTTCACCCCTCACACCATTTTAACAACCATTTCTCCCTCTACGTGGCATAGTAGACTTGGTCATCTGGGCTTTCACATTTTTTAATCTCTTAGAAACCAAAATTTAATCCAATGTAACAAAGGAAACAGTTCTCATAGTTGCTCCTCCTGTCAGTTAGGGAAACACGTTAGACTACCATTTACGACTTCTATGAGTACCACTTTCTCTCCCTTTGATATTATTCACACTGATTTATGGACCTCTCCCGTTACTAGCAACCTAGGCCATAAATATTATTTAGTATTTTTGGATGATTTCTTTCACTTTCTTTGGGTCTATCCACTAAAACTCAAATCTCAAGTGTTCTCTAAATTTGTAGAGTTTCATACACTGATCAAAATGCAATTTGGAAAAGACATAAAATCGTTTCAATGTGATAATTGTCGTGAGTTTAATAATTCCTTATTTCCTAAATTCTGTGTGGCTAACGGCATGGTTTTTCATTTCTCGTGCTCATATATCTCCCCTCAAAATGGTAAAGCCGAAAGAATTATCCAAACCATTAATAATATGATTCGTACCCTCATTTTCATGCGTCTATCCCTCCTACTTTTTTTGGGTATATGCACTAAAAATGGTAGAACACATTCTCAACATTTTACCTACCCGTGCGATTCAAAATAGGACACGCACCAAAATTCTCTACCGTCGGATCCCTACCTATGACCATCTTAGAAATTTTGGTTGTCTGTGTTACCCTAATTTGACATCCATGTCCCCCCCCCCCCCCCCCCCCCCCACAAATTGGCACCCCGATCTACTCCGTGTGCATTCCTAGGTTTTTCGTCAAACCATATGGGATATTTGTGCTATGAACTATCCAACGACAAAATCATCATTTATCGCCACGTTTCCTTTATGTTTTCCTGTTTGACAATATTAAAAAAATTTAAGTCACTGATTACCAATTCCTCGAAGATTCAGACCCATCCTCGCTTGTCCAACAAGCATTCGTCAGACTGCCCCTGTTCCGGTAGCTGCCGACAATGTTCAGCCACCAACTCCACTGGTCAGTCACCTTCTTCCACTAATCCCACTAGTCCGATGCCATTTGCAACTACTGGCGGCCCCTCTGCACTGTCACAGCCACCACCGACTGCCATTCCCACCATCAGCTGTCAGTCGGCTGCCCCACATCCACCGGTAAACCCAGTGTCACCACCACCCATTCCTGGTATTCAACTCAGCCGCGCCACCACCACTGTACCACCGTCTTTGTCACTGCCGACAGACACGACACCCACTGTTCACCAATCGTCAGGGTTTCCACCACCACTGACAACACCCGCCATAACCACCAATGTGTCGGTCCCATCCCAGTCACCAACCATCGACACAACCTCCACTCCCCGGCCAGCCTCAGTGTCAATAGATCCTTCGTCGAGACTTGCATCGTTACCACCTCCGACAACGTACCACATCCAACCAGCATCACATGCCACCACCGGTCCACACCCACTGCACTATACCGATTCTGATGCCTCACCTCCACCGTCTGTCCAGGAAATCGACACCTCACAGCTCCCGAGACCTACCCTACCTGCAAACCCGATACCCAGCAGACCCACCCCACAAATTGGGTTTGTATGCGGCAAGTGTGATAATTCTCTATTTATTTTTCATAAAGGTAGTAGCATTGCATATTTATTGTTGTAAGTGGATGATATTGTGCTTACTGCCTCATCTGATTTGCTGAAAAATGAGATTATTGCCTTGCGCAAAACTGAATTTGCTATGACTAACTTGGGGAAGTTGAACTATTTTTTGGGGATCTCAGTGACTCGATATGCAGATACTATGTTTCTTTGTCAGCGTAAGTATGCAGAGAAGATTGTGTGCATGGCCAAAATGATAAATTGCAAAATCAAGTCGGTGGTACCCCGAAACAAAGGGGCCAGTTGTCTACTCCAGTTGACTCTAAATCAAAGCTTAGTGTCGTTGATGGTAATCCAGTGTCAGATCCCACCCTCTACAAGAGTCTTGCACGACCAGGCCTGATATTGCTTATGCTGTTCAGCGGGTATGCTTATTTATGCATGCCCCTATGAAGCCTCATTTTACTGCCCTCAAGCATATCATTCAATATGTTAAGGGCACACTTGATTATGGATTGGATCTATACCCTTCAGCACATACTAGATTGTTATCATATACAGATGTTGATTGGGCATGTTGTCTGGACACGCGACGCTCCACGTCCGGCTACTATGTGTTCTTAGGGGATAACCTCGTTTCATGATCTGCCAAGAGGCAAGCCACCCTATCCCATTTGAGTGCAGAAGTATTGCTAATGTTGTTGCTGAGATCTGCTGGCTCCGAAACCTTCTTTTGGAGCTTCAATGTCCTCTCTATAAGGCGTCTTTGGTCTATTGTGATAACATATCCGGTATATATCTATCTCATAATCCGGTTCAACATCAGCGAACCAAACACATTGAGATGGACATCCACTTTGTTCGTGAGAAGGTTTCTCTCGGTCATGTCAAGGTATTGCATATGCCTTCGTCATATCAGTATGTGAATATATTCATAAAGGACCTTCCTAGACAACTCTTCCTAGACTTCAGATCTAGTCTTAGCGTCTGGCTTCCTCTCGCTCCGACTGAGAGGGGTGTATTAGCAAGTATACCATGTTTATATTTACTATTTTTAGTGTTATGTACTTACGGTAGAATTAGGATCTCTTGTTGTATAAGGATTTCACATTGTACACCTATATATAGTTTGTATTAATGAGAAAGGCTCCCCAAGGAAGATTAATATAATTGTACGGAAAGTGTTTGTTTAAACAAATATTAGATGACTCAAAACCATTAATTGTTACTTACGTTTATGTAGTATAACTTTTTATTGTAAGATGAAAGGAGTAAGAGGGAACAAGTCCTGCGAAAGTCGTTGTGCGTAAGAAAAGGCATAACGTGAAACGGACAGAAAATCAAATGTAAACAAATACTCCGTATTCAGCTCCCATGTGATATTATATCCACTTGTACAGTTTTATTTAATTCTCGCACGTTTTCATCACCACAAAAATTCGTCTTCTTAAAATAGCAATGGAGTATAATGTTACACTATCCCAATACGTACTAGTATACGTTATTTGCATTTCCTCCCCTACTAATTCAATTTAGGGATCCCCACGAAAAATTAGAATGATAGGATGTTTTAAATAATACCTCCCCCCTCTCAAAATACTTGTCAATTCTAAAATTTTACCTTTTATATTAATAATAAAATTTAAGAGGGAGTACATCATTGATGGAGCTGACATAAATAATAAATATTTATTAAAAAAATATAAGAGGATATAAAAGTCAAAATGCTACTCTTATAATACTTCTCAAAAGGGTATGGAAATAAGAAAACACTATAACTATTTTGACTTATTGGTCTTAGGTTCGGATAGGTTTATAATCAAAACCATAAACACCCCTATCAATTGTCATCATTCTTGTCCGCATGGGCAGCTCAATTGGTTTCAAGGAGGATATTTGGAGCAAAGACCAAGAATCGAATCCCGTCAGCGGCAGTGTGGGGGTTTCTTCTTGAAATAAAGGAGGGCCCTTGTGCGCGGCGTGGTACAGATCGGTCTAACCTTTGAAATCAATTGAGTCACCATGATTTACCTCCTTCACAGACCTGTCGGACCGGGGTGTGGGGGCTCCTTGGGTGGGAGATTCCACCTTTTGGAGCAAATTGTCATCATTCTTGGGAAATGGCAATAATTACCCTTTGCCAAGTGGACTATTCTTCTTGAACTAAACAAAGCTTAGGCCACGTAAACATTGACGAGACAAATTGACGTGATCTTAATTTCCCATAATAAACTGAGAATGCGCTATTTTTCTAATTCCTTTTTTCAGAATGCTGTATTATGATTTATTGATTTTTTTCTATTATCGATTTCATACTGCTTTAAATTTCTTATCAGAATCGGATTGTTTTTCTTACTTTACTTTTGCTTATGCTTTGTCTTGAGCCGATAATCTTTCGAAAACAGCTGCTTTACCTACCAATATAGAGATAAAATCTGCGTATACTTTATCATCTTCAGATCTAATGTAGTGAAATTTCACTGAATATGTTGTTGTTGTGTTGTAAACTGAGAATTTTATGTTGGGCAAATCATACTTGTGTGAGCCTCTATGAACATTTGGACCAGTGGGTCCACTTGTACCACCATTTTCTCTCTCTCTATTAATTCATCTTTCTCATCCCAAAACAGCCCTTCTAATTTCCTCATTTTACACCACCAGAAAATTATACTTCACCCTCGGCCACATCATAATTTCCAAATTTAGCCCGAAACACGGTTCCTCTCTCTTTTAATTTTTACCTTAAAACCTTTTGATCCAAAACTAGCCGCAACTAAACTGCTAAAGAATCCTAGAAAAAAATAATCTACATGCTTAAAAAGATACTAACTTCATTCAATTTGTTTAACACTTTTCGCTTTTCGAGAGCCAAACGAGTTAATTTTTTACCGTAATTTTTTATATGCCTTTTAAATATTTTAAATTGTTAATTATAATGACTTATAATACTTTTTACGTATTTTTCAAATATGTAAATTTTATTTTAAGAAATTTAAAAAATTTATATACAAACACATGGTCAAAATTAAGAAGTTTGAATCTCGAAAAATGAAAAGTGTCAAACAAATTAAGACAAAGGGATTAATATTTACAAATAGTTAATAATAATTTAAAATTTGATTTTTGACAGAGAACAAATAAATATTCTTCATATATTCTGTAATTATTATTCTGGTGTAATTATGTAATGTAGAGATACTTATATAATTAGGTTTGTAATTGTAAACACCTATATATATTGCTTAAATGAGAAGCCTCCAACCAAGGAGAATTACACTATTCTACATGGTATCAGAAGCCAAACTCTCCCTTCCCTAAAATTATATTCCGCCGCCACCCACCTCTCCTTCATTGCTTCCGGCGGCCACATGACTTCTCCAGCTTCCTCCTCCTCCCCCTACTAACACCTTTCATCCGGCATTTGCCGTAACAAATATATAAAACTTTATCCCTATAGTTCTTGATCAAGAGGATGAACAATACTCATCGTGAGTCGAATTATTTCAATTACATGTTTGTGCTTACAACGTCCTTAATCACATCAATGCCACCACCCCCGTCCACCTAACGTCGACAATCCGACGTGGAAGCGGATCGATGCTATCGTCAAACAATTGATATATGGCACCATATACAAGGATCTACTTCATACTATTATGAAGACATGTGCCTTGGCTCACGAATTATGGACACGGCTAGAGAAAATTTTTCAAGACAACAAACATACACGTGCCGTCTATTTGGAGGAACAATTCACCAACACTCGTCTTAAGAATTTTGCCAACATTTCAGACTATTGTAAACAACTAATCTTGGTTGCCAATCAATTGTCTAATGTTGACACTCCGATTATCGAAACAAAGATGGTTTTACAACTTATAAATGGTTTGTCGAAAGGTAAGTATGCTACACTTGTGACAATGATCCAACAAGCTGATCCCCTCCCTAGCTTCAACAAGGCCCTATCACAATTGCTGTTAGAGGAGACCAGACGAGCCAAACATGACGAACACACTCCACATGCATTGGCGATTGTCGTAACACCAACCGCCAACACACCCGCCGGTCCTCCACAACCTACGGACCACCAACCTCAACGTGGTGGCCGAGAAGGAGGAAGGGGACGCGACCACGAAAAGCGAGGTGACAATAAGTCCCACTTCTCCACGTCCGAGCAGCAAGCCTACAGCCCCATGACCCTCTACCGGTCTGAGTCAGGCTTACAACACTATGAATCATCAGCAGCCCGATGACCCATGGTACATGGATACAGGTGCCACATCCCACCTCACTCGCGACTCTGGTAATCTCTCTCACCTGTTCTCTCACCTGTTCAATTTGAACATTCCTCAATTTATTTTGATCGGCAATGACAATCGCATTCCAATTCAAGGCTATGACACCACTCAAACACAACCACCCCACCCATTCTTTACCCTAAAAAATGTTCTATATGTTCCTAACATCATTAAAAACTTAATCTCTGTTAGGAAGTTTGCTAGTGACAACTCCGTATCTATTGAGTTTGATCCTTTTGTTTTTTCTGTAAAGGACCTACGTACGGGGACAACTCTTACGAGATGCAATAGTGTAGGGGACCTATATCCTTTTTCATCCAATTCTGATGCAAATGTCAATCCACCAACCTCTCTAGATGCCATCTCTCCATCCACCTGGCACAATAGACTCGGGCACCCGGGAACACCATTTTTTAATTTTCTTAGAAGTCAGAATTTTATTCAATGTAATAACGACAAATATACCCATGCTTGCTACTCTTGTCCTTTAGGAAAGCATGTTAGACTTCCTTTTCAATCTTCATTAAGTGCAACGTTTTCTCATTTTGATATTATTCATGCAGATTTATGGACATCTCTCATTACTAGCAAACTGAGTCACAAATATTATTTGGTGTTTTTGGATGATTTCTCTCACTTTCTTTGGGTGTGTCCTCTAAAATATAAGTCCCAAGTTTACACAATCTTTCTTGAATTTCAAGCATATGTTAAAACCCAATTTGAAAAGACCATCAAAACTTTTCAATGTGATAATAGCCGTGAGTTTGACAACCTTCCCTTTCATAATTTTTGTCCCGACCACGATATGGTGTTTCAATTTTCTTGCCCCATACCTCTCCTCAAAATGGTAAAGCCGAAAGAATCCTACGCACCATCAACAATAATATCCGCACTATGCTCTTCCATGCTTTCATCCCTTTTTTGGGTGTACGCCTTACACATGGCGGCATACCTCCTTAATATATTACCAACACGAACACTTCAAAATAAAATTCCAACCGAAATTCTCTTCCGTCAAATCCCCTCTTATGATCACCTTCGAATTTTCGATTGTCTATGCTACCCGAATCTCGCCTCCACGGCCTCTCACAAATTAGCACATAGAACTACCCCTTCCATTTTCTTAGGTTTTCCATCAAACCATAGGGGGTACTTATGCTATGATTTGTCCACAAATAAAATCCTAGTCTCTCGCCATGTCACATTCGAGGAGAATATTTTCCCATTTGCAAACATCCAAAAATTTCAAGTCCCTGATTACAGATTCCTTGATGATTCGGACACGTACCCTCTCATTAGAAACGCCATACATCATGCCACCCATCCCGTCACTTCCCCACCATCGACTACCCTCAGTCCCCGATGACTACCCTTCCATCCGTCACTTCCCCACCATTGACTACCCCCATCACCCGTCGACTGCCCCTTATCCCGTAGACCACCCACCGTAATCAGTCACTGCCCCACCCTCAATCAGTCACAAAAAATACCGTATCCCAAACCACCCCACTACCCGTGACCCAAACAGTCCCTCTTCCGACCCACAGTATGAAAACCCGTGCCCAGCACGGGATTTTCAAACCAAAAGTCCACTTTAACTTCTCCACTCAGACTATCTCACATATACTTAAAAACCCAAAATTAGCCAAACTTGACCCGAAGTGAAATGCGGCCATGTATGAGAAATTTATGCGCTCACTACAAAACACACTTGGAATCTTTTTCCGGGACCAGAGGGGGTGAACGTGATTCATTGCATGTGGCTATATCATCACAAATTTAGAGATAATTGTGAGCTTGAATGCCATAAGGCGAGACTTGTGGCTAATGGCATGGGCCAACATGAGGGAGTTGATTATGATGAGACCTTTAGTCCAGTGGTTAAATCAGCCACCATTCGCATCGTTTTGAGCATAGCTATGGGAAAGAACTGACCGATTCATCAACTTGAAGTGAAAAATGCGTTCTTACATGGGATTTGAAAGAAACTATATATATGCATCAACCGCCTGACTTTGTTCATCCAAATGCTCATCAATATGTCTGTCGTATTTGAAAGTCACTCTATGGCTTGAAACAAGCCCCCAGGGCTTGGTATGAGTGTTTTGTCACTTTCATCATGCAGATCGGGTTCGTGTGCAGCAAAAGTGATAATTCACTTTTTATTTTTCATCGAGGTAATGACACTGCACACCTTTTGATCTATGTGGATGTTATTGTTATGACTGCCTAATCTGATGTGCTGAAACACGAGATGATTACCCTGCTCAAATCTGAATTTGCTATGACAGACTTGGGTAAGTTGAGTTATTTTTTGGGGATTTCAGTGATCAGATATGAAAATGCAATGTTCCTGTGTCAGCGTAAGTATGCGGAAGAAATTTCTTATAGGGTTAAAATGGCAAACTGCAAGATCATGCCCACTCAAGTCGACTCGAAGTCAAAACTCAGTGCCGATGATGGGGCTCCGGTGCTCGATCATTCTCTTTATAGGAGTCTTTCTGGTGCACTTGAGTATCCTACCTTTACTAGACCCGATATTGCCTATGCCGTTCAGCAGGTGTGTTTGTTCATGCATGCTCCTAGGGAGCCTCACTTTACCGCTCTTAAACGTATCATTTGGTACGTTAAGGGTACTTTTGACTACGGATTACATCTTTATCCATCTGCACCGACCAGGATGATATCGTATACGGACACCGATTGGGGCGGCTGTTCGAACACACGCCGATCTACTTCCGACTACTGTGTATTTTTAGGTGATAATCTCATCTCGTGGTCTGCCAAACGACAAGCCACACTTTCTCGTTCAAGTGCATAAGCAGAATATAGAGGCGTTGCGAACGTTGTTGTCGAGATCTGCTGGTTTGGCTCATAAACCTTCTTCTAGAGCTTCATTGTCCCTTACGTAAGACATCTCTTGTCTAATGTGATAACATATCTGTTGTTTACTTGTCTCATAACCCGGTTTAACATCAGCAAACCAAATATTTTGAGATGGATATTCATTTTGTTCGCGAGAAGGTTGCAATAGGCCATTTTCGAGTGTTACATGTTCCTTCTTCCTATCAGTACACAGATATATTACTAAGGGACTTCCACGACAACTGTTCCTTGACTTCAGATCCAGTCTGAGCGTCCGGCCTCCTCCCTCTCCAACTGAGGGGGTGTGATAGATAATAAATAAAAATTCTCTATCTATTCTGTAATTATTATTCTAGTGTAATCAGGTAAAATAAATATCCTTATATAATTAGGTTTGTAATTGTAAACACCTATATATATTGCATAAATGAGAAGCCTCCAACCAAAGAGAATTTCACTATTATATAATTTTGAATGGAGAAAAAACGGAGAATCAAAGTTGACAGGGGAGGTAAAATAATTTAGATTAACTTTTACACCCTAATTTCTTCCACGACCCCCTTCACAAACACTAAAATCATTCCCCATAAATCATTTTTTCCATTGTGAACCCATATTTATTCTCCAGGAGTTGTTATTTCTTTTACACATAAAATAATGATGGAAATATATATAAATCCATAATCTTGGATTGAAAATAAAGTGAACAATCCGTGTTCAAGGAAAACTCAAAAGTGTCGAGGAAATTGAAGAACAATTATCTGAGGAATTTTAGGCCAAGGAAATAGATAGTGATATCTTGGAGTTCTGATGTGGAAACTGAAAAGTAAAGGAGAATTTTGAGTTCCTTTTTTCCAAACACCTCAAATTTCCAACCAAACGAAATACTCCCTTTGTCCCATTTGAAATGTCGCTTTAACATAAAAAATGGTCTCAAAATAATTGTTCACTTTAGAAAATTAAAGAATAAAGTTGAAAAAAATTTCAGCTATACTATATCTTGTATTTCTCTTCTTTCTTAATGGACGTGAAAAAACTAAAATGGGACGGGAGAGTACTAAGTTATAAATCAAAAGGTTAAAAAATAATCCATTATATCAAAGCAGGTTCAACTAAGCACATGTTAATTAATGCTATCCCATTCAGTAATTTCACGTAAGAACCATTAAGAAAACACGCTAAAATTGGTCCCTCTTTAACTTTTACCGTTACAAAGATTAAATTTTACAAAACCGTGGACTTTGTTTCTAGTCCCCTCAACCCCTGTTCATAGACGTGTAGAAATTCTACCAACTTGTCTAAAGAAATCATAATAATACTATCTTCTATTCGGCTATCCCTGTTTCTTTGAACTGATTCTTAGATAGTACCTATCAAGTCATAACTACTACCAATTCTCTAACTTCCTTTACATATTTATTGACCAAAACTTAGTCACCATTTTGCCATAGTTGTACAACTCAGTCTTCTTTAACACAATATATCTATAACTATACGCTTTTGCAGTTTCTTGAAATTCAAATCCCAGATTGACAAGAACCCGTTTGTTTTCTTGATAGTTAAATTTTGTTTGGGGTTGAGTGAGTAATGGCAGGTGGGGGTGATGGAACATCAAGACAACTTGATCAAACACCAACTTGGGCTGTGGCTGGTGTTTGTGCAGTTATCATTCTCATTTCTATTGCCTTAGAGAAGACTATCCACAAACTTGGCACTGTATGATAAGATAATAACTTAAGTCTTTCTTTGTTCCCCTCGCCCCCTTCTCGTTGACCTTCATGTTTTGCTTTTAGGAACAACAATTCTTGAATTTTGTGTTTAATATGTCTGCAAAATATCCTGGTTTTAGTGCAAAGATGTTATCTTTATTCACTTACTTTTTCACCCTTATAGAGAAGTATTAGCCAGGAGCTATTATTGAAGTGGGACCTGTTGTAGTTCTCTTTATTGTTTTCTTGTCTTGGTGTCAAGGGTTTTAATTTGCAGCTATGTTGATAATTGACTTCTTAATTAGCAACCAAAAGTCTAGCCTTGCTAAATTGGAAGTGAAATCATGTTCTTTATCTAGTTATAGACTCTAGAAACCTATAAACTGTTCTTGATTGTTCAGATGCTTGTTGCCAAATATTGCGTCCATTTTATAACGATGGTGGCTGAGCCTGTTTGCGCGCATCTTGACTATTACACCATTATCGGCTATAAAGTTTATGCACAAAGGAGTCATTTATCACAAGAGAGAGAATTGTGGGAGTAGATATAGAGGAGTTCTTGGTAATCATGGGTTTACAATGGATATTTGCGTTGTCCTCGTGTTTGTTTACCTGGCATAGATGAGTTAGCCATTAGTGAATCCCTAATTTGTCCTAAAAGATAATAGGATTGAACAAAGGAGTGAAGTGGATCCAAATGAAGGAGCATTGATATTGAGGATTCATATAGCCAAACCAGTTTAGAGGGACAGTAGTTGTTGTGTTTCTGTCGTTTTATCTGCTGGTTTAATATTAACGTTCGAATCTTTTGCTTTTGAGAAAGCTTTAGTCTAAATCTAATATGTTTGTTTCCGAGATCATTTGGTGCATATCCAACCAAAAAAAAAAAACAAGAAGAAGGAAGAATACTGTATTCTCACTTGGCTGGAATTATTTTCGCACCTTTAAGTTGTTTTACGAATATTGGTTTCTTGGACGACATAACTTTATGATTGTTGTAATTGGATACTCTTTCGCTTGCATTTTTCCTAAAGTGAAAAGCGTTAAAGGTCACTTTTGTGCAGCTTATTTTAATTTTGACTAATAAACCAGGGACAAGAGTGAAAAATAATTCAATGTTTGTGTTATGCCTTGTGAATAATCCTTTGTGCTGCAGAAAATATCAATAACATCGACTTCGGATTCATTTTTCGTCCTTTCATTTGATTGTAATAACCTGCTCTCTTTTTTCCACTCCTTTTTTGCTTTTGATAGCATTTTATACTAAACAAGTTTGCTCTGATATTGAAGTTTGTTGTCTTATAATTTTTACTTTTCACGACTTATTTGTATTGCCCGAGTTGATGTAGTATCTCAGCTCATTTATTGGTTCCTTGAATGCCTGCTACTCTAGAAAATATTAGTAATTGACACAATGAAATCTTTGCTCAGTGGTTGACTGACAGGCATAAAAAAGCTCTCTTTGAGGCTTTGGAGAAGGTTAAGGCCGGTAAGAATTTGTCTTCTACTCTTTATCTTTTTTTTTCTTGAGAGTGGACCTGTTACATATTGATTGAATCCTCTAATTATTGCAGAGTTGATGGTTCTCGGTTTCATCTCGTTAACCCTTGTATTTAGTCAATATTACATTGCTGGAATTTGTATCCCCCCAAGAGTTGCTGATACAATGCTTCCATGCCCTGCGGTGCACAAAGATGCTGAAAAGGAGGAGGAACACCGTAGGAGACTTTTATGGTACGAGCGTAGAATTTTGGCTGGTGCACAGCCTACATGCAAAGAGGTAAATGTGTACACGACCCTTGATAATATGGGTAAAAACTTAAATAATGTATTTAGTTGTATTAATGAGTGCTGATGGCAAAATGGCTCTAGCTGAGTTGTGCTTTTAGTAATTAACTAATTCTGTCTTGAATTAGATATGGTGACAAGACTAAATGTTCACTTCTTTCAATTGACCTAGACAATGAGATATTCTGAGCAGACCTACTAAAAGTTCTCGCAAACTCCCTTAGGATATTTGTCGCTTAAATTCAAATAAATGGACATTTCAAATAACATGATGTCATCACTAAAAAGAACCGCAAAAGAAATTTTACACGAAGTTCCTTCATTCCGTTAGGTGAATGACAAATTGTCTGCATTACATTCATGTAGCCTAAGATTAGGAAACACTTAGCTTTTCATCGCTGTTTTATTCTTAGTTGTGCTGTCTGATGTAGGAAGAAAAGAATTGAGATAACTAGCTGATATATGTAAGATCCATCTAATTTGATTGCTCTGCTCCATCTTCTGTAATGCAGTAGTACGTGTGTTCCTGAAATAACCTAAATGGTTCATTCAATTATTGAATGTCCATCACTTCAATGATGAAATGCTTGGGCTATTCGTCTGAACATCCAACTATAGGGTTTATAGATAAGCTAAGGAGAGTTTTTTCTGTAAGAATCCTGTTCGTCCCATCAAATTGAAGAGGTGTGACTTGCACCGGATATAAAAGGAGTGGATGACTAAATCGTGTCTTCATAGCTCAGTTACAGCTTCCACCAAAAAGCACCATGTATATGCTTCGAATGTCTTAAGACTACGAGCTTCTAAAAGTTGTTAGGTCAGGTTAGGTTTTGGGTAATGTTTTCATGTAAAATAATATTCAAAGGTAAAGTTTTTGTTCTACCAGATGTTGCATCCTTGCATCCCGTTAGCACTATGTTCCGGCCCTTCCTTTTCAGCTATATTTTGGACCTTTATGTTGTACTTCGTATCAGCATTAACAGCATGATTTCCTTTCGTCGCTAAACTAATCTAAAGTATTCTTAACAGGGACGTGTCCCTCTCATTACTGTTGACGCACTGCATCAAATACACATCCTTATTTTCTTTTTGGCGGTCCTTCATGTGTTATACAGTGCTATTACCATGTGGCTGGGAAGACTTAAGGTAATTCATAATATTCATAATATACTTTATTTAGTTCTTCCTCTATTATGCTTTAGTTTCCATCTATACTGCTTCTTAGGTAATGCGGAAAATCTGTCGATCCCAATAAGAATACATTTGCTAAATGCCTGTAACATTGTTCTTCAGATTCGTGGCTGGAAACGTTGGGAGCAAGAGACTTCAACCCATAATTACGAGTTTTCAAATGGTATACATTTGTTTGCTCTAAAGACAAAACTTTGTGCTGTTGTTTTCTCTCTGTTTTTATTTGCTCATCTGGTTTTGACTCTGTCACTATGTTTCTAACTTGGGACTTGCAGATCCTTCAAGATTTAGACTTACTCATGAGACATCTTTTGTCAGAGCGCATACTAGTTTCTGGACAAGGATCCCGATCTTCTTTTACATTGTGAGAAATTAATGCGTTGTGAATTGCATAGTTTTGTAGCACAAGGCCAACTAGTGTCAAGGCGACTGATTGTTGCCACTTAATTCATGCAGGGATGCTTCTTCAGACAATTTTTCAAGTCTGTCAGTAAGTCAGACTACTTGGCCCTGCGAAATGGTTTTATCAGTGTGAGTTTTCTTTGTGCTTTGTTCTGCCTTTGCTAATTCATTGTTTCCCATAAAACTAAAAGTTCTCCTTGTTCAGGTTCATCTAGCTCCTGGAAGTAAATTTAACTTCCAAAAGTATATCAAGAGGTCATTAGAGGATGACTTCAAGGTAGTTGTCGGTGTCAGGTAGCTAGATGTGCTATTTTCTCTCTCGATCTTTTTCAGCATATTTATGTGTGCTTGTGTGTAATTAGCACAAATCTCCTTGCTCTCTGATTGGCTTTTGCTTATTTCTTTCTGGCAGTCCGGTTTTATGGGGATCGTTTGTGCTTTTCTTGCTTCTAAATGTTTACGGTAAGTCATGTTCTGTGGTGGAATCTGTTTCTACCAGTGCAGTCTGAATATAGTATTCATAAAATCTGAATCATTTGACCCGTTGCAGGGTGGCAAGCATTGTTCTGGGCATCCTTAATTCCTCTAATTGTAAGATTCTTGTTCATTGTTCATCTTCCTGAGTTACTTTTAGGGGAAATTCTTATAATGAAATCTTCTCAGATCATTTTAGCTGTTGGAACAAAGCTTCAGGCTGTTTTGACTAGGATGGCCCTTGACATCACAGAGAGACATGCAGTAGTTCAAGGCATCCCTCTTGTACAAGCCTCAGACAAATATTTTTGGTTTGGTCGACCACAACTGGTTCTTCACCTCATCCATTTTGCCTTGTTTCAGGTTTGTATTTCCAATTTCCAGAATTTTAAATAAAGTAATATTGGTAAACCAGAGGATCGGCATATCATTTTGTTTCAACTTTGCAAGTACATAGTTTTTATAAAATAAAATCACAAGGAATCGTGTGCGGAATAGTTTGATTTTCATATCTCAATCTCTATGTATTCCCTTGACTAAACTCTCTTTTTTGTGCTTATCTAATGCTAATATATCTTTTAAATTTGCAGAATGCATTCCAGATAACATATTTTCTGTGGATATGGGTAATAATTCTTCTCCCTGTATCAAAGATCAAATCTTGATATTGCAAGATATTCTTTTTTTTGTTTGTGCTATAAAACTATGATAAAGATGAGGACTCTACTTTTTCTGTAGTACGAGTATGGGCTGAAATCTTGCTTCCACGAGGCGTTTGAGCTGGTCATTGCAAAAATTGTTGTAGGGTATGTTTTCTTGCTACAGAAACTCACTTTTCGTATATTCATTATCTTAGTTCCTAAGCTTCACAAATCCAGCTTGCTCTTGTTTAAATCAAATTTGCCGTTGTATTATAGGGTGGGAGTCTTATTCGTATGCAGTTATATCACCCTTCCGCTTTATGCCCTTATAACTCAGGTACCATCACAGACTTGTCTCTTGAACCAATAGCATAATTGTATCTACGTTTTATTTGGTACAATATTACCTTAGGCATTTGCTGTTAACTTAGATAAAGCATTGGCCTTTTTTCAGATGGGATCCAATATGAAAAAATCCATCTTTGATGAGCAAACCTCCAAGGCACTGAAGAAGTGGCATATGGCTGTGAAGAAGCGGAAGGGAGCGAGAGGAAATAGGTCCCCTACCCGAACGCTGGGTAGTGCAAGTCCAAGGTCCGCAATGAGCTCGCCCATGCACCCGATGGGCCCTGCTCTTCATCGGTACAAAACTGTTGGTCACTCAGCACGTTTGCAGGGCTACAACAGCGATCAAGAAGCATCCGACCTTGAAAATGATCCAACAACACCGATGGATCGTGCAGAGATTGCAACTACACGTATTGATCATGATGACACAGAAATACATGTGCATGTTCCTCCAAATGGAGAATCTACTAGGAATGAAGATGACTTCTCATTTGTGAAGCCTGCTCCTCAAAGGTGAAAAGGAAGTAGGCAGCCAACTAGCTTGGTACCCTTTTTTCTCCTTTTCCTTTTCCTTTCCCCCCGCTTTTTCCTCAAGTCATATCAATGTGCTTATACTTTTTAGGTATATCATATAAGCAGTTGGCAGTTACTTGGCAGATATAGGGGTATTCCTTGTATATTTTTACATGAAATTGACATGTAATGATCTCTAATTTTTATTGATGGTTACCAAGTTTAATAAGGTTAAAACTTGAAAAGAATGTCCTAGGTCACAAATAATAGGTGATTTCTTTTCACTTGCCTTAATCTTGATGGACCCGAGTATCTGGAATAATCGAAGTATGGCCAACTTGATCCAAATACTACTATTATAAAAATAAAAAAAAGGTATCCTAGTGCATGAAGCATTTCATATTCATGCATGGTTCAGGAAAGGGTTGCACCTCAAGGGGTGTGATGTAGACAGCTTACGAAGACGCAAGCATTAGTGGTTGGTTCCACGATTTGGATCAAGCAACCCTTGATCTATAGGTCACGCGGAGACAATATTTCTGTTGTTACAAGACTGTTTGATTCCATGATTCGAACCCTTGACTTGTAGGTCACATAGAAACAATTTTATCATTGTTACAAGACTTTGTGATTTCATGATTCGAACCCTTGACATATAAGTTACACATACAACTTTACTGTTACTACAGGACTGTACTACCACCATTATAAAAAAAAAAAATCACATGTCACATGCAAAGGGTCTTTTGGCTTTCAAACAAGGAGAAAAAGCAAGGAAATGAGTTACAAACTTACAATCAATCATTTTCCACTATTCCCCACCTCTAGTTTTTTTTTCTTTTTCTCTCTTTGGCTTGGTAGTGTTGATAACATGACTTGCAAAAAGGATAACAAGCATCTGATCTTTTAGCAATGTACAGAAGCAAATCACATGGAGCACTAAGCAAAATCTTATGGATGGGAATTTGCTTTTAGGGGTTTTCTTCTAATTATGGAAGTCTCTTTTTTCTTCAGATGATCTTTGAGTTGCTTTAAGTTGGAAATAGGAATTGAATCCTCCAATAATTCATGATTGAACGAATTTCTTTTGTTACCTGGATTTCAGTTCAATCTAGACTCTCTTTTCCTTAGAACAATACACCTGGCTAAGTTTTGGACCACTATGAAATTATAAAGAGTAAAATTATGCAAACCTTTTTTCTTCTTTTTTCTTGTATCTATTTGATTCCTAACCCAGGGTGGAGTTTTGTTATAAAGAAGAAGAATTTAAGGTATACACGCTGATAGTGGTGTAAAAGAAAAAGAGCTCAACATGGGTGTGAGTTATTTTTACCTTATGAGTTAACGTTTGAAGTTGAAATTTCATAAACAGATTTCACCAACTGAATCAAAATATAAAGAAGTAAACACGCGAAGAAGTAAAAAAAAATCAACATATTATACATATATCTACACAATGTGAAGCCACTATATGCTGATGCTTGTACAACAGAAATAGAAAGGATTTCATATGCACAATTATTAGTGGAAATGGACATCACAAAAGAATTGCCAGAGAGTATAAAAGTGCAAGACCCCAATGGGAGGATAGTGGAACAAGATGTGGAATATGAATGAAACCTGCATATTGTACTGAATGTTTGATGATTGGGCACAAATGCAGACAAGCTGAAGACAAAGTAAATGAAAAGGAAAATAACATGCAAAGATAGAGGCAAAAAACCAGAGTGGTTCAAACATGGCAGATCAAGGCAAAAAATGTGCAAGAAGAGCCCCAAAAACAGATGAGTGACAATGAAATGGAGAAAATGAATAGAGCAAGTACCTCGAATAACAATAATGGTCCAAACGCAATAGAAAAGGGGACAGAAGCAAAAGGAATGCATAATACAACAACAAAGGGAGTATGAGAGAATCCAAAAGAAACTACTCCAGCCGGTGTGGATTACAAACATATTTAGCCCACTATCCAGTGGACAAAAGGAAGGAGAAAAAGAAGATAGTAGGGAGAAGGTACAAGGGAGCAGAAATGGGAAAACAACACCAAAACAACATTTCAAATGAGATTAGTGACTTGGAATATAAGGGGATTGAATAAAGTGTATAAACAGAAAGAGCTCAAAAAATATGTAGTAGAAAATAAAGTGGAGATTATAGCAGTAGTAGAACACAAAATGAAACAGAATGTAGTAAAACAAGTAGTGACAAAGGTTGCACCTCACTGGGAATGGGAAAACAACTACCAATGCTCAGACAAAGGGAGGATATGGATATTATGGAATCCAAAAACTGCAAATATACAAGTAACAAATATACATGAGCAATTCATACATGGGATAGTGAAGTTAAGTAGTGTGCAAATGGAGTTCAGATTTACTGCAGTCTATGGCCTGCATACTATAAATGACAGAAGGAAGCTTTGGGAAGAACTCACACAATTAGCTAACAACATAAATAAGCACTGGTTACTCATGTGGGATTTTAATGCTATACTAAAAGTTGAAGATAGAAGGAATGGAACACAGGTGCAGGAAGCAGAAGTAAGAGATTTTGAAGAATTCATGCAAAATACAGGGCTACTGGAAATGAAAATAGGGGGGAGAACATTTACATGGACAAATAACCATGCATACAACAGAATTGACAAAGCAATCATCAACAACCACTGGATCAGTAAATGGACTCATCTGGAGGCAATTCCACAGGACCCAGCAATGTCTGACCATTCCCCTATAAGTATTGACATAGAAGAACCTAGTATGAAAGTGGCAAGGCCTTTCAAGTTCCTAAACTACCTAGCAGACCACCCAGAATTTGGGAAAACTATAGAACAAGCATGGAAGAAAACCAATAGAAGAAAGAACATGGAAAATGTATGGCAGAAACTGAAGGAAGTAAAAAAACATCTAAAACAGCTGAACAAGAATGAGTATGCACAAGTGACAAGAAGAGTACATAAGGCAAAGGAAAATCTAGAAGACTTACAAAGCCATATGAGATCAATAACAGAGCACCAAAAGCCGTTTGAAGAAGAGATACTAGTGAAGCAAGATTGGGAAAAGTGGAGTAAGATAGAAGAGAGCATCTATAAACAAAAATCAAGGATACAATGGCTTAAATTAGGAGATGCTAACACATCATTTTTCCATGCAAGCATGAAGAACAAAATAGCTCAAAATCAGATAAAAGCCTAATGACAGCTGAAGGCAAACTAATACAGGACACAGAGGCAATAGAGGCTGTAATCACAGAGTTCTACAAAAGGTTACTGGGAACAGCAGCAAAAGAGATACCATGTGTTAACCAGGAGGTTATGAAAAAAGGAAAGGTGCAAAATAGAAACCAACAGCTGAAACTTACAGAGCCAGTTACAAGGAAAGAAATTGAAGCAGCACTACAATGAAAGAAATTGAAGCAACACTACAAGGAATAGATAATCAGAAGCACCTAGAATGGATGGATTCAATATTGTGTTCTACAAGAAAACATGGAACATAATTGGAAAAGATGTCACACAGGAAGTACTGGATTTCTTCAACAGATCAGAAATGTATGAACAACTGAACTGCACAACAGTGACACTACTACCAAAGGTACAACACCCTACTACCATTAAAGAATATAGACCTATTTTATGTTGTACAGTGATATATAAAATCATCTCAAAGATTCTGACTAAGAGAATGAGTGGGGTACTGGACAAGTTGGTTGATGAAAGCCAAGCAGCATTCATACCTGGAAGAGTAATATCAGACAACATAATACTAAGCCATGAATTAGTATAGGGGTACAACATGAAGAATATTTCACCAAGATGTATGATGAAGGTAGACATCCAGAAGGCATATGACACAGTGGAGTGGATATACATGCAACAGATACTAAGCAGTCTGTAATTTCCAGAAAAAATTGTGAGATGGATAATGTCTTGCCTGAGACAGGGAGACCCAATGCCTCCATATTTATTTGTGTTGGCAATTGAGTATCTCAGTAGGCTGCTCAAGACCCTGGAAAATGAAAAGGAATTCAAATACCATCCAAAATGTGGCAAACTGAAGATTACGCAACTGAGCTTTGCAGATGATCTGCTATTATTCAGCAGAGGAGATACCAAGTCCATACAAAAAATGTTCCAATGCTTAAGTACATTCTCAAAAGCATCTAGGCTAAATGCTAATGAACAGAAGAGCAATGTATACTTTGGAGGAGTACCAATGAGCATATAACAACATATTTTGAACATAATAGGAATGGAAAAAGGAAAACTGCCCATGAAATATTTAGGAGTTCCCATGAGTACAAAGAAGATATCAATAATACAGTATCAACCACTGATAGACAGAATGCTAGGGAGAATCAAGACATGGACCAGCAAAATGCTATCATATGTAGGAAGATTACAACTAGTGAAGTCAGTACTGTTTTCTATACAAATATACTGGTCACAACTATTCTTGATACCAAAGAAGATCATAAAGGTTATAGAACAGATATGCAGAACATTCTTATGGACAGGGCAAGTGGAGATGACAAAAAAAGCATTATTGTCTTGGGAGAAGTTATGCTTTCCAAAAATAGCAAGGGGCATGAATTTACTGAACATCCATATCTGGAACAAGGCAGCAATATGCAAATTGTTGTGGAAACTAACTAAGAAGAAAAATGTACTCTGGATAAAATGGATACATACATGCTATAGAAACAGAGGAGAAATATGGGAAATGATGCCCAAAAAATCAAGTTGGGTCATTCAGAGCATATTCAAAGAAAAAGTATATGTAGAAGAAGCAACAATGACAAGAGTGTTGGTACTCTATTGTACTTTATAAAGCAGTACGGGAAGTAAATAACTATTACAAGTATTCGAAAGGATAAACAAATATTCAATATTCAGAAATTGAATCTTGTTGAACAAATAGGCCAATCTTCAAAACTGCCGCAAGCTTGTTGTGTCTTGAATGTTGATAACCTGAAATCAAGAAACAACTAAATCTGGATGGTTGTCTCCCAAGATAAAACAACACTTTAATCTCAACGCTACAAAGCCAATAGGTTGAGCCTGACGAAGAAAACAAATATGAATCGACTTGCTGAAGATATGGAAAAGGAAGGAAGAGTTTCTGTATACCCCAAAATCAACTTTCCAGAAACTCTAGGGACCAAACTGTAAATATTAAGCAATTTAGGGTCCAAAAAGATAATATCAGAAAGTCCCCACAGCCCACAGCCCACCGCAAAGGTTCGTATTGTTTGGGTTTTAAGCCCATTTCCCTATACAGGCAGAACACTTGATCTCCGGGTAGTCCCTTAGTTAGTAAACAAGGATGTGACACCCATGATGATCAACTGCCATACTGTCTTATGTCTCCTGACAGA
Source organism: Anisodus tanguticus (assembly GCA_034509755.1). Taxonomy (NCBI): domain Eukaryota; kingdom Viridiplantae; phylum Streptophyta; class Magnoliopsida; order Solanales; family Solanaceae; genus Anisodus; species Anisodus tanguticus. Next base: position 15,523,586 of record CM067544.1, read on the forward strand.
TCCTGACAGATATGTCCAGACACCGTCATCCGTGTCCTTCCTGAAGCCGACCGGCTAGCCCAATGTAGAACTGCTGAAGGCACGGGTTTCTCCCAATAAGGGACGTCCTTTAAGGAGTCATGAAGTTACTCAACTTCTTTCATGCTTTGTATAAAGCGATAAACTCCGATTCCATCATGAATCGGCCGATGCAAGTTTGCTTAGAGGTTTTTCTAAGACCCACCATACACATTTACTTGTGGCTTTGGTGTTCTTCAGATCTGATGTCCAGTTGCATCACGGTGTTCTCCCAGAACCGCTGGACATCCAGAATACTATAATCTGTAGATAAGCGAATAATTCAGATATCGTCATATCCGATTTAACGCCTTCTACCGATCATGTATTAAAATCATCAATAATCCTTAGTTCAACTGATCTGCTTTGTAGGACGATACCAGGTCGGTTGTAGTGTGTACAATACATTGAACTACACATGACCTGAGCATATCGCTAATTGTTTATGGGTGCACCATGATTCCAATCAGTTCTATGATTCATATTCATTGGTGGCTTCAACGAGACTGTCAACTATCGACCAGACCGTTAGATGTCTTAGAAATCCAATTCCTAAGATGTCATCTGTGATACCCATATCTTTCATATCGAGACTTTGTTTCAATATGACTTTTACTTTCGTATCGTTGATTCTCCAACCGTTGGCTTTCTAACTTCGAGTCAATGTTTCGTGGTCGATTCATTTTTTTTTTTTTATCCGAAACTTTCAGGGACCAAAATGTAAACATTTCGGGGACCAAAATGAAAGTTCAGGAAGAAGCCCAACAGTTCAGCAAACCAACTCTGATCCTCAACTCTCCGGTTAGGAAGGCTGTTTCAACATCCATGCCATGCAAAACTGCAATGGCCCTGGATATTAAGCTACTCACAGGTGAGCACATTTTACAACCCAAATGTTCTTTTCCCGGAGGAAGATCAACCATTACACAAGTATGGTTCTATATGATGGAATCTATTTCTTTCTTTGTAGCTTCTTTCCAAAGCAGCGCTTCTGGAGATGACAATTATTTGTCAATTGTCCATGGTTCGTTCTCAACCATACAAGCTAGAAGGACTGGAACAAGTGTGTCCCCTTCTTTGCTCCGTCTCGGTTCAACATCTAGAATCCCTGAGTTCTGCAGATCTGGAATAAAAAAAAATCAGTAGCGGGACTCGAACCGGGACGGGACAATGTCTCGTCCCGACCCGTCCCGAGCCCGCCTCGATCCCACCTATAACCCCCCATTTGCAAAAATAACCGTTGCACCAACGACCATTTTAGATTTTGGCCGTTGTGCAACGGCCATTTTTGGCCTCCCCCCCCCCCCCCCCCCCCTCCCCCTACCCCTTAATAATTATTTTTAACCCATAAGTTATTATATTTATACTTTAACCCAATTTTCCAACTATAAATAACTCATTTTCTCTTCATCATTCTCACAAATCTTCCTACAATCTCTCTAATCTCTCAATCTATCTCTCTACAAGTCTACATTGTGTACTAAATATTCAATTTTATTTATTCATTTGGGAATTGGGAGTGAAGTTGGCAACTAGCTTTAGGATCTTCCACCGAGCAAAGTTTCAATTTTCAACCTCTCGATTACACGTCGACGTTACGTCGGCGTTTGGTACATTCGTTCCTTCATTAAATTATTATTGTCTGTTTATTTTATTTAGCGCACTTAATTTTATTGTCTTTAATTATTTATTATCATAATTAAAATGAAAGGATTAAGAGGTATGTTTAAGGGTAAGGGTGCTTCTTCTAGTAGGGGCAACAAGGGCAAGGGTACTTCTTCTAGTCATCCTATTCCTACACAGGATGATTTTGTTGAAACTCAACATTTTCCTACAATACCGTTAGATTTAGACGAGGCGCTATTTTCTGGAACTCAAGAAGACTTTAATTTAGACGATGATCTAGATGATACACCCACTAATGTTGATGACAACACACCCACTAGTGCACCTTCAACTGAAATGCCTCCTATTCCCCCTAGTATGAGACGAGGTCCAGGCAAACGACCATTAAAATCAGATGCATGGACATTTTTTGATAGGGACGTAGAGAATCAAGTAGCCATATGTAAAATTTGTAAAAATGTTTTAAAATTTAAAACTGGAAAAGGTCACGGTGGGACGGGGGTTTAATTAGACACGTAGTAAGTGCTCATCCAAATAGGTATGCCCAATACCAGGCTTCAAAACCGGGTGCGCAAACGCCGCTCCATCGGGACAAGGTTCACATACGATACTCGTCCCGACCAAGTACATGTGGTCAAATTAACCCTATGACGGGGGGAATTGTAGGCTCTAAATACAATAAACATAGAGATAGGGAAGCAATATCAAAGTAGTTGCTGTGGAGGGTTTGCCTTTTTCATTTCCTTCATCTCCCGGTTTTATTCATTACATTAGAGATATATATAATCCTGCTTTTAACGATTTTTCTAGATCAATTGTTAAGAGAGATGTATTTAAATTCGCACATGAATATCAATAATATTTACGTTATTCATTATATCATTTTAATGGCAAAATATCTATCACGTCTGATATAGGTCGTAGTACTAACGACCATGATTATTTAACGGTAACTTGTCATTGGATAGATTATAAATGGTCTATGCAAAAACGTATCTTAGCGTATAGATATATAGATGATAGGCACACTGGGTACTTTTATTGCAGAAAATATTTATCAAGTGTGCGATTATTACGGAATAACGATAAAATTATGACTATTACATTAGATAACGCTTCTTCTAACAATTACGCTATTACAATTTTAAAAAATTGTTTAACTCCATCTTTTCCAGATCATTTTCATATAAAATGTGCGTGCCATATATATAACTTAATTGTAAATGATGGTCTATCACTTTTTGAAGACATTCTTAGTAAAATACAATTTGCTATAAACTTTATTTTTAAAAGTAATAGAGTACAACGAAGAAAAGAATATAAAAAAACTTGTCACGATTGTGGACTACCTTATAGAAAAATTTCAGAAGAAGTATCCACTAGGTGAAATTCTTTATACGAGCAACTACTTGTTGCTTATGACTATAGAAAACCTATAACTTTATTTTTTAACTCTCATAATCAAAATCCAGCTGATATGGTTGTAGATAGTGATTGGGTAAAAATTTCCGAACTTATTGTATTTTTAGAGAATTTTTTTCAAGAAACAAAAGAATTTTCCGGTATATATTATCCTACTATTTCAACTATGTTGTTTTATATAACTCTAATATTTTTATTACGTAGTGAATATATGAAAAAACCAGCTTATATTGCAGCTATTAAACAAATATTTATCAAAATAAAAAAATATTTTGTTCCTATTCTCACTATTTATATTATTGGTGCTGTATTAAATCCGACTATTAAAATAGACGGTACTAAATCACTTATTGAAACTATTTACGATTGTATAGAAGTACTACCACCTCCAAGTCCAAAAAATCTAAATCACCCACCACTTATTGAACAAACTAAAGAAGAAGTGTTGTCTAGCGTAGAAGACCAATGCAAAAAAATATATAGGTTTTATCAACAAGAAAGTGCTAGTAACCTACCGGCTTCCATACCATCTTCTTCATCTTCAACACTTCACAAAAGACATGTTATTTCTGCGGCTAGTATTGAAAGCCTCAGAAATAAAATGTGCGGCTGTACCGCTACTAACCAAACTAGAGAGTTTGATATTTTTGTTTTGCAGGGTTCTGTACCGTACCAAGAAGTTATCAATGAAGATGGACTTGCTGAAATACTGGAGGGGGAATGAGAAGACCTTTCCGACACTTTCAATGATGGTCCGAGATGTTTTGAACATTCAAGCGTCATCAACTGCGTCTGAAAGCGCTTTTTCTGCCGGCAGATATCAAATAGGAGACCACAGACACTCATTACCCGGAGACAGCTTGGAAAATGCAGTATTATTCAGCGATTGGATACGAGCGGGGCGGAGAAGGTGCGGTCAACAGGAGATCAACGAAAAAGAAGAGAAAAACTACAACGAAATTTTATCCGAAGGTGGTGGAAGCGACGTGGATCAATTTGACCAACAAATACCAATTCCAACCGAAGAACCACAGGAAGTTATAAAGAAACTAGAACATGTTTTTTTAAGAATGTAATTTTTTTAATTGCAATTTTATTATGTAATTTGCAACTTTTGGACAACACCACAAAGTTGCAATTTCGACAATTGTATTTGTATTACAAAAAAATCATATGTTTATTAAATAATATAAGATGCACAAAAATAACTTGGGATATTTTTATTACACTATCTTGTCTTGTTTAATAACTTTAATTATTGAGTTTTCTTTATACATATGTTATTAAAAAAAAAAACCCGCCGGAACCCGATACCGATCCCGCCCCCGACCCGATCCCCCCACGACTCGATTCCGACGGGATCGGGATCGGGACGGGACTGGAGCAAGTCCCGCCAAACCCGACCCCACCAAAGCCTGACCCGACCCGCCTGACCCGAGACCGGCCCACTGGCCAGCTATACTTTTATCCAATGTAATGCAGCAATAGTAGAAGAAAAGGAAGATAGTAGGAAACACTAAGGTTGGGCATGTCCAACTTAGTGAAGGAAAGAACAAAATATGCTGTAAATAGGTTACTTACCAAAAAAAAATCTACACAATGTATATATATATATATATATAAAGTTATTTATCTACACAAGTGTAACGTTCTAGCGTAAAGGGTATATCAAGCCACGGGCTCGTTGAACCTCCATATATACGATGTTTCTAAATAAAAATTAAAAAGAAAAGCAAACAAGAAACAAAACAAGTGGGACACAGGCCGATCATGGGTTTGCTCGAAGAAATTGAAGAAAGAAGAAACAATTCACATGTACTAGGCATGGCCTATAGACTATACAAACAAAGAAGATGCACCCATTGTTTGTCCAGGTTGTCATTCTCAATTTACTAAGAAAAATCAAAGCCGAAATCAAAATCTTTTCTAAATATTTTCTCTCTAGTAAATAATTGTTTTGGTATAATGTATAATCCCAATTAATGTGAATATTTTGGTGTACGAGGATCTAAGCACCTAAATTCGATATGAATTCAAGTATAGATTTTTTTTAAAATAAAAATTTACATATTTAAAATTACATAAAAATATTGTAAGTTAATATAATTTAGAAAAAAAAATTAAAATGTCATTTCAAAAGAAAATTACTCCCAAATACTATATCTTCTTATAAAATGAAACGAAAAATTTATCAATCTTATCCATTTGAACAAATATCATAATGAAGAAATATTCATCATCAAACAGATGGCAGCGTACTATTCAAACCATTAGGATATATTGAGGGCATGTGTCTGTGATTTTAAAGGTAATTAGGATGATCACGTGCCTCTCATTGAATTTGCATATAACAACAGTTACTATGCTAGTATCAAGATGACACTGTTTGAAGCTCTGTTTGGGCGAAGGTGCAGGTCACCAATTGGTTGGTTCGAAGTTGGTGAAGCAGAATTGTTAGGGCCAGACTTGGTCCATCAGGCTATGGAAAAAGTCAAAGTTGATTCAGGAACGTTTGAAAACTGCTCAGAGTCGCCAGAAGTCCTATTCGAACGTGAGACATAGAGACTTGGAGTTTTAGGTTGATGATTGGGTATTTATGAAAGTTTAACCCATGAAAGGTGTTATGAGATTTGGAAAGAAAGGGAAACTTAGTCCCAGATACATCGGGTCACATAAGATCCTGCGAAAGATTAGTCATGTGGCTTATAAGCTTGAACTACTGCAAAATTTAGTTGTTGTTCACCTAGTCTTTCATATATCCATGTTGAGGAAGTGTGTGGGAGACCCGTCATTCATTGTTCCTACCGGTCCATCACAGTTAAGGATGGCCTAACCTATGAAGAGGTCCCTGTGACTATTCTGGATCGCCATGTTCGCACGTTGAGGACTAAGGAAGTTGCTTCATTGAAAGTGTTGTGGAGGAGTTAAAAAATCAAAGAGGACATGAAGTCTAGATATCCGCACTTGTTTGACGAGCAAGAAGAAGGAGTATACGGTGAATACCTTAAGTATTCATGTCATATCCCCGTACGTATACATGTCTCACATTTCACGTTCAGGTAGTCACTACTCATGTCTTATGTCCCCATGTTCATATTTTCATGTAATTATGTCACTTCTGTCCCCATGATCTATGTCACGTTCCTTCACGTTCATGTACTCATGCCATGTCCATAAGTTCTTGTATCAATCACATTTTTAACCATGACCCATCATTTGAGGACGAATGATCCCAATGGGGAGATATTGTAATACCTCGCACCTTTAATTTAGGTGTTGTTCATGATTCAGGGGTTATAACCAAGTTGGGAAATGTTGGAATTAAAAATTCATCAAAAATCAGCGTTCTTCACTTTTAAGCCCAAAGGTACGGACCGTAAAAGGTTTTATAGGTCATAGAATGTCACTGTAAGATCGACTAAGGAAGTTGAGTTACTGTTTTAGATTTACGATGGGTTTCACAAACCGTGTAAGTTTTACGGATTGTAAATACCATCATAGAATGTTTTACGGACCGTAGAATGCTACCGTGATTCAGTCAAAGAAAATCCAGTTTTTGGAAAATTAAATACCAGATTTACGGACAACTTTACGGATCGTAAATGATTTTAGGAACCGTAAAAGCCACTGTAAAGCAGGCCATCGACTGAACAATATATATTCACATTTTTCTGTCTTTTTATTTCATTCTCCATTCTCCCAAGACCTAGTACGAAGTCCTTCTCCTCCCATGATCCTAATAGCTCAAGGTAAGCCTATTCTAAGTAATTTAAAGTGTTTCTATGTTCGTACATGTGGTCTAAGTGAAATTCCATCCTACAGACCTAGGGTTTTCAAGAAAATCCATCTAAAGGTTTAAAGTTCAAGATTTTGGAATTATTCTTCAAGGTTCAGACTTTAAGACGAGTTTTGGAGAGATTAAGGTATGTAGAGATTCTATCCACGTATGGGAACATCATTGTTCTTCCCACACCACATTTATCCATGAAACACGAAATTCCACAAGCTTAGGGTTTTTATTCCAAGTTCATGATAATTCTAATTACATGTATTATTGTATGTCATGATTATATTACAAATTCGTTAGTTGAATTCATGGTATGTCATTATGATTGATATGAACCTGTCCGTAATCAATGAACACACCGCTTTGAATTCCATGGGTTCTTAAATACAAGTCATGAATCAATATTACTTAATTCCATGAAATTATACATGTTTCCCATGTTTCATACAAGTTATATTATGTATCTATAAACGTATTATATTATACTTACAAATCATGTTTACAAGTTATGTTTATAAAATTCATGGGCTTCTAAGCAAATTATATCCATGTTTTTAGGAGTAGCATAAATTAACCGAGAAGGTTTAATACCTGAAACCACGTATGCCAGCATACGATAAGGATCGCTCTGCCCAGTTAAGATGATTCCTTCATGTTTATTGATTGGATCCTTTCATGCCATGTTCATGTCTCATACCCTGGCAAGGTATGAGATTGCTCTGTTGGACGAGTCAGGTACCAGACTCCACATACTCAAGTGTTGATTTCATGTTCTCGATTATACCAAGGCTCTCCCACTTAAAATAATTTACCATGATTTATTATATTTCATGTCAGATATTATACATGCTCATGTTCAGGTTACAGTTTCAGTTCCTGTTATTTGTGTGCCTTACTTATTCATTCAATTTCTTTACATATGAGTACAATTCAGATGTACTTATGTCCATTTTGCCCGGGGCCTGCATCTCACGATGCAGGTACGGAGTTTCAGGACGATGGATTAGTTCGCTAGGATTCTCACGTATCAGCTATTGGTGAGCCCCATCTCATTTGGGGTGTTATCTTTTCTCTGTATTATGTTATGTCATGCATTAAAGGTACGTCAGGGGCCTTATCCCGATAAAAACATTTTTAGTAGTCAGACTCATATTCAGAGGTTTCATAGACTAGTCTAGCAGGTCATGTCAGATACTCAAACTATTATGTATTCAGACTATTTCGACAATCATAGTTTCAAACAATATATATATTTTTAGTATACAGATTTCCATCTTTTAAATTATTATTTTATGATATTAGATTCTCATGTTGATCCAGCAAGCCATGTGATTCACTCGGTCATATGCAGTCAGGCATCGAGTGTTGTGTTATGCCCAGGCCATGATTCGGGGCGTGACATTAGTTACTGCTCACGATGGGCAATAAATTTGTAATCCACTCTCTTATTGTATATCCACTAGTTTCTGAAGAACTCAACGTTATGGGGAAACTTGGGCAATAAGTGTGTTTTCAACCTTTTTCTATTTCTTTCAGGCTTTATCATCACGTTCTCACTTTAGCATCCTTATTTAAAATATCACCCGTGCTTTTATCCATATTCAAAGTCCTATGGTTTCCAGTTTGAACTTACTTCATTCCATGGTCATTTACCTTACCCGCCGATCATATTTTATGAGAGTTGTAACTATGCAGTCGTGAAATTGATCCTCATATATTCAGATCAATGATGCTATCATTTTACCTTCATCGGCACATCTATATCTTCTTGTCTGCCTATAACTAGGTTCTTCTTAACTCGTCACTGATTTTCTAAATTCGTCTACCTTCATCTCTTAACTATAGAAACTCTCCTGAGTTCATGTTCGTTTATTTCCAAAAAAATTTCCTCCGTCTTAGCTTCCTAAATATTGATTTTCCGGGTGTACTTCTCATCAATTGATCTTCTTTAGATGTCTCATCATTTATATTTACGCGGTCTTCCCAAGTTGTTACACATCATAATCTCATTTGCTTCTAATCTTGATATAGTCCTATTGCCATTTTTTTTATCAAGAGGAACACCCTTCTACTTGGCATTCTACAATGTCACTCTCCCCCCCCCCTTTTAGGAATCATAGCGGCATCTACAAAATTCCACCACGTAGGCGAACCACTCCAAACTCAATAAACATGATAAGGTATAAATAAAAGCGGAAGAAAAATGATACTACAAAAGTTGTCTGATAATATAAAATGCGGAAGAAAGAATACGCCTGTCTCATACAAATACCCCCAAGTAATTTAGTCTGTGGGTATGAGAGCACTAATAAATCTGATACAAGGTTTGAGAAAAGGGCACGCAGGCGAAAAACAAATACATAGTCTGAAACAAGTCTCTCAAATTCAAGAAAAGATTGTGAAAACGAAAGAACATCTAAGGGTATGCTGAAGAATGCATCCTTACCCTGAAGACCAAGGATCATCTGCTCGAACTAAGCCACGTGATCTCGAGATGGTGGTCGGATCTGTATCTGCATAAAGGAACGTGCAACAAGTGTAGCATGAGTACAAAACATACTCTTGTAGACATCATAGGCTGACAACGACGGACGTACATAATCTGAGATAATTATCAAGTAATCCTACTCTACGCAGTCTAATAATCCAGGTAAGTCATATAATCCACATAAAGTTCCACAGAGTTCATATGATCATTTATTCAATAAGAGTTTATACCTATTCACTCTATTCCGCTTCCAAGAGTTCTACAATAACCCAAGTATCAAAACAAGTATAATCCTTCCATGTCCAGACATATTCAAATCATCAACAATCACTTCAAATACAAGTTCAATAACAAATAATCAATGATATGACAAATATATGTATGATATGAATGCAATGCGAATGCAATGCATATGCAAGATACATTTCCATCAATTGGTATACACACTTCATAGGGGTATACCATATGAAAGTAACACATAGGAGACCCGCGAAGTCCATATACCCCTACGCTCTGCTGGAATAACTCATCGGATCAGAGAGCCCAACTTTTGGATGTCATAATATCATGTTGCAGGCATGCAACTCTGATCCCCGCGTATCAATATCATCTCAGTGTTTCCATAATCTCAACAATATTCTTTCCTTTCTCGGTCCCATGGACCCATAACATAATCATATCACTCTAATATCAATATCATCATAACTATGAGTGTATGAATGCAAATGATATATATAAGGAAAGATATCATGATACTGTGAGATGCAACCAAATAAGAGATGAAATATCATATGCTTTCAAGAATTCAATACGCATACACAGTCCAAGTACAATCCAAGATATTATATCGAAAGCATGTGTGATGAGTAAATATATCAAGCAACTATGGCGACATGCCCACATATGGCGACAAGCCTAAATAATCAGCAGTCAGAACCAGCACGAGGCTGAGTGGAACCCCAAAACACGCCTAATACCCCTCAATATTTATAACTAATTATGACATTCTATCGAAGTTTGGAAAACTAAATCGTAGCCTACCTCAAAGCCAAGCAGGTGCACTATGCGATCAAGCCTGAGTGACAGCCTTGTCCTTCCTTTGCGCCTCGTGATGGTCGAAGTCTATTCACGCGTATACTACTCGTTAATATACAAGACATGTCTTGTCGAATCTCATCACACCCTTCATAGGTGAAACCTTTAGAAGAACCTTGTCTCCAACCATTAACTCTAAATCTCGGACCTTCTGGTCTGCATACTCCTTCTACCTGCTTGCACTACCAGGAGCTTGTCCTGGATCACATTCACTCCCTCTAATGAATCCCTCAATAAATCAGTACCCCAATGACAGACCTCGAATGCATCAAACCAACCAATGAGAGATCGACATCTCCTACCATACAAGGCCTCGAACGGTGTCATATCAATATTGGAGTGATAGTTGTTGTTGTACGCAAACTCTGCCAAAGGTAAGAACTGGTCCCAATGACCACCAAAATTAATCATGCAAGCTCGCAACATGTCCTACAATACCTGAATGGTCCGTTTGGACTGACCGTCGGTTTGAGGGTGAAACGTTGTACTGAGATCTAAGTGAGTACCCAACTCTCTCTCTGCAAAGTCCACCAGAAATGCAAAGTAAACTGAGTACCCCGATCCGAGATGATAGAAATAGGAACCCCATGAAGACGAACAATCTCCCGGAGTAGATCTTAGCCAATTTCTCTGCATTATAATTCGTCTGAACCGGAATGAAATGCGGGGACTTTGTCAATCTATCAACAATGACCCAAATAGCATCAAACTTGCTTAAAGTCTTGGGCAATCCCACAACGAAATCCATAGCGATCATATCCCACTTCTACTCGGGAATGGGCATCCTCTGAGACACCCCACTAGGATGATGGTGCTCATACTTGACCTGCTGACAATTTTGACACCGAGACACAAAATCAACAATGTCTCTCTTCATCCTTCCCCACTAGTAGTGCTGGCTCAAATCACGGTACATCTTAGTAGCACCTGGATGAATTGAATACCTACAGTTGTGGGCCTACTCCAAAATCAATGTAGTCAAATCTCACACACGAGGCGCACACATTCTACCATTGATCCTCAGAACACCCTCACTATCAATCATGGCCTTATTGGCCTCACCACCCATCACCTTATCTCGAATATTGCACAACCCTACATTATCATACTGGTGTGCCCAAATCTGATACAAAAGAGATGACCTCGCCTCCACACAAGCCAAAATCCTACCCTGATTTGAAATATGGAGTCTCACATAATGATTAGCTAAAGATTGGACCTCCAATTCCAAAAGAACGACAGCCAAGAAAGCTAAACTCCTCATACTGACCGTATTTCAGCTTAAAGCATCTACCACCACATTGGCCTTGTGTTAATGATACAAAATGGCCATGTCATAATCTTTCAACAACTCCATCCACCGACGCTGCCTAGAATTCAAGTCTCTTTGATTAAACACATGATGAAGACTGCGGTGGTTAGTATACACCTCACAATGAACACCATAAAGATAATGCCTCAAAATCTTCAAAGCAAACACAACAGCAACCAACTCTAAATCATGCACAGGGTAATTTTTCTTGTGCACCTTCAACTGTCTCGATGCATAAGCAATCAATTTAGCCTCCTGCATAAACACACAACCCAATCTAATCCTCGAAGCATCACAATACACAGTATAGTCCTTCCCCTCCACTAGAAGGGACAAAATTAGGGATGTGGTCAAAATAGACTTGAGCTTTTGAAAGCCCTCCTCACACTCATCAGACCACTAGAAAGGGACCTCCTTCTGGGTCAAACGCGTCAGATGATAAGAAATAGAAGAGAACCCCTTGACGAACAAACGATCGTAACTAGCAAGACCCATGAAACTCTTAATCTCTGTCACATAAGTCGGTCTAGGCCAGTCCCTGACTGGCTCTATCTTCTTAGGGTCAACCATAATCCAATCCTTGGACGCTACGTGCCCCGAAAATGCCACTGAACTCAACCAAAACTCACACTTTGAGAACTCAACATACAACTCATTGTCCTTCAAAATCCCATGGACCACTCTCAAATGTTACTCGTGGTCTTCCCGAATCTTCGAATATATCAGGATGTCTTCAATGAACACAATAATAAAAAAATCCAGGTACTTCTTGAATATCACATTCATCAAATCCATGAATGATGCGGGGGCATTGGTAAGCCAAATGACATCACCAAGAAATCATAATGCCCATAACGAGTCCGAAAAGCCGTCTTGGGAATATCCTCGGTCCGGATTTTCTGCTGATGATACCCGAACCTCAAATCAATCTTCAAAAACACAGAAGCACCTGAAGCTGGGTGAACATGTCATCAATATGCAGAATCAGATACTTATTTCTGATAGTGACCTTTGTTTGTATTTTCTTCCACAAAAAAAAGGAGGCAAGAAGTCATATCCGGAATCCTTCTAAAGGTTAAAAGAAAAGAATCTTTTCTTTTTACATTAACGGTTGTTCTCACTCTAATCAAGATTAGAAAAATTATCGCTAACATAATCATATAAAACTTGTCGAATCCAACTTTTAATTATTGGAGAAGAAAGAAAAACTTTATTGTCCCTTGTTACTATAACCACAAAGTACGGACATGCCACTTGTTATTGGATAATAATATACTTTTTTTTTAAAACGTCACGCAAAATTAATGTACAACGAACATATTAGTTATTACTCATCTCATCCTCAAAACTTTTTAATGTTACTTTGTCTTTCATAAAAAGCAAATAAAAAAAGTGATATTTCACTTTAGCATCCTGAGTCCCCACTGCATAAGTCCACTATTACAGGTAAAGTGGTAAAATCAAATCGAGCTGAAAATAAAAAGGGAAATATTTTATTCTAAATATATGAAAGTTCCATGCAATTTTTTATCTCTAGTTATGAATTGAAAATAGCTAGCAATATCTCTATCTATGATAGAATAAAATATATTTTGATTATAAATAAAAAAATCTATTCCGGAAGGCTAATTGCTTGCTGGCTGGGATAACGTTCACGTACGGCTCCGTGAGAAGGGCAGTGGACAGAAATGGCCTTGTTGTACCTTACTCTCGTCTTCAATAGGGTCTGCTCTTTCTTTTTTGGGAGAGTATGCCAATATGATCTTCATGAGGTGTGGGGCTTTGCATCTGACATTCGTTGGGCTTCTCACTTCGGGAGCCTGCGCCCCGGCCTTTTTGTGCAATAAACCCCTCCGACCGAAGACTAGTGGTAGGTGGTCTTGCGGAGCTTTCGGAAAAGGGTAGCCTTGTGTGTAAGCACAACAATGAACCGCGGCGAACCCTCAGACGACCTATCTAAGATTATGGGGGGGGGGGGGGGGGGATCCTCAGTAGTGGTGACCCTTTCACTCTTCCACAGATTGATACATGTACCGAATGCTCATACGGGAAAGTTGACTCCTGGATCTGGAACTTGGGGAGTTGCTCCGAAAAATCCTTTCTTCGACTATAAACCCTAACTAGACAAATATCAAATCTTAACCGAATTTGATTTATTACAATTTTGATTTGTTTTCCAACAAAAATTAAAATATCAAATTAAACAAAAAGCAAATACATTTTGGTTTGATATGGTATTGATAAAGTAAAATTGAGTATATAAATATATTTGTATATGATATATATGTATATATGGTTTTCTAGGAAAAATGTCTAGAAAGATTGTGAGCCTCTCATAAAATGTACTTTGAACTACTATAATGCATTTATTTCATAACGTAACGTGCATGAGAAGTTGACTTAATATTTATTCGATAAGGACATTTTAATAAATCATATATTTAATATTTATTGAATTCTTACTACACATAAATTGACTTATCAAGATTTTATCGACAACTCTAGTAAATGGAAATTGACTTTATACATTTTATGTGATAAGAAAAAGTCGACAAAATTGCTAAACCAAATCGATCTAGGTGATTTGGTTTTGATTTTGATAAAAATCAAACCAACCCAACCCATAAACACCCCTAATTACAATAATAGTCCTCTTCTTTACTTGGTTGGGGTTAATATATGTTGAGACTTCGCTAATTATACATTTGAAGATCATTCACGCATTCACGTTTATTTTAGATTAGAAAATAGATACTCCCTCCATTCATGTTTATGCGGCTAACATTTTATTTTTAATTCATTTCAAAGGAATGATAATTTTTTAAATTTATAGTAATAATTTAACTTAAATTTCTAATCTTCGAGAAGCTTTTATACCACACTACAACAACAACAATATACCCAGTGGAATCCCACAACGTGGGGTCTGGGGAGGGTAAAGTGTACGCAGACCTTACCTCTACCTTGGTAGGTAGAGCGGTTATTTCCGAAAGACCCTCGGCTCAAGACAAAACATAAGCACAAGCAAAGCAAGAGAAACGGTCAAACCCGGACAAGAAATTTAAAGCAATCTGGAAAAAGAAACAGTAACTAACGCAGGTAAATAAGATAAACAAAATACACTAAAGAACACAGAGCAGCAGAAATCAAACGACATGAGACTATAAAGCAATACTGTGCCTACAAGTATGATAGGCTAAGCAGACCTACAATAATGACACTACAACTACCAGTTTGTAAGCGTAAGTAGGACTACGCTCGACTACCTACTACCCTAATTTGTGTCATCCACAACCCCCTATCTAAGGTCATGTCCTTAGTAAGTTGCTCCTGTGTCATATCCCGTTTAATCACCTCTCCCCACTACTTCTTCGGCCTACCTCTACCCTTCCTGAACCCGTCCATAGCCAACCTCTCACACCTCCACACTGGGGTATTTATGTCTCTCCTCTGCACATGCCCGAACCATCTCATTCTCGCTTCCCGCACTAATGTAATGAATATTTAAGACAATAAATTTCAAATATTTTATATTTTATAACCACACAAGGTTAATAATGATATGTTTATGATCACAATTTTAAAAAGTCTTACTTTCTTTTTCAAAATTCTCTGCTTATTCAAACGTTGTAACATTGAGACACAAAGAGCAAGAAACATGTTAAATATACACAATATACACACAATATACATGTGTATATTGTGTATATTAAATCTCGGATTTGGTCCCAATAATAGCTCTCGGTTTTGGTTGTTTATGTAAAGTAATTTATGGTAAATATTTAGTATCCTAGTTTAGATAATATTGTAATATAATTAGTAGTGCATTACCATAATTAGTGTATTACCATAAATGTATAGAATAAGATTTTTAGAATAGAATATGAATATGATTCTCCTATTTTGTACCTTGTGAAGGAAATTATTTCTTTCAAAACATAAGAATTATATTACAACCAGTGTGTACGTAGCTAGCGGTTGAACTTGAAAGGAGGTTCATTGTGATGTTGGTATGAGAGGAATATAAAAGTCATATAAGAGCAAATTCATGATTCAATTGTGGTCTGTTGGGATGTCTTTTGGGTTAATGACAAAGGGATGAAATCATAAAACAAATAATATTTTCATAATTGAGTCTGAATTGTGACAAATATATAACATAAAACAAATATTATCTTGATAATTGAGTCTGAATTGTGACAAATATATGTTACATACACTGATTTGTAAAATTTAATAGGATATAATATGTTATAAATTCTTTTTCTAAGTTACCATATCATATTTATGAAAAAATACATATTATAAGTCACTTGGTGATATAATAAAACTATACGCTATTCGTATACATTATTTAAATTCAAACAGTCGCTCCTCTTTATTTTATGAGACAACATATTATACATCCCAAAAATTAATTTGTTTCTGGGAAAACAAAAAATAGGCAAATTGATTTCTAAATATGTGGTTCTAAAAATAATTCATCCTAAATCATATTCAAACACAGACATTGTATTCCCCCCGGAAAAAAAGAAGTTAAAATGGAGGAGACTATTTTGGAATCCGAAGGGCACAAATATTTGGAACTTCTTTTTTCTAATGGCAGTGGCGGTTTTGAGAGACCCATGGTCGCCCTTTGTTTGAATTTGAACCAAGTTATTACACAGTTTCCCTTTCCTTTTTCGTCTTGGACAAGAGCTTTGATAGAGTTAAATACAAACAAAATTAGGTAAGTTCACATGCATTTGTTCCTTCATTTAGCCTTATCCTCCTTTAAAGGTACTAATAAACAAAAGAATCCTAATTCATCTTAAACCCCACTTGCTTATACTCTTTTCTAGTATGATAATGTTGTCCGGATCAATTTATACACATCTTGATTATCTTATTGAGTATTAATAATCTCTTACCGATTTCAATACAGAGTAGTTTGCGGAAACATTAAAAGCACTTAGTTTTAAAAATCAAAAAAATATTTTAGAGAATAACGATATTTGACTAAGTTTTGATAAAGATGTAGGAATACGTGTCTTTGAATAGTAATAGAAGTTGTTTTCCAGCTTTAAACATAAGATGAAAAAATTAATTTCTCTAAAATAAGTGCTTTTAATTTTCTAGGATAAAATTATTCATATCATATTTACCAAATTCATTAGTAGCTTCCTTCTTTCATAATTTGATGTTTAAAAGTACTTTTTGAAAGTATTAATCAAATACAAATTACTAACAAAAACACTTTTAAAAAATAAGTCTAACACAAGATTCCACTCTTTAAACAAAAAATCAAAATTACTTTTGATAAAAAAATATTTCTCAAAATAAGTTAATTTCAATAGCTTAAGCAAAGGCAAATAAAAAATATGACCTAATAAATTTTAATCTCTATTGAAATTCGAACTCTAGTTTACCATATCGAAAAGATGCTAATCAGCACTTAACCCATATGATTATTCTAAACAATGAAACGTGTCGGCTTGTAATAGCTAATACAATATTTAATTAAATTGTACTTCAGAATAGTAGGGACCTCTACATTATATGTTCTGTGCACCACATGTGTTACCTTCAATACCTTCCATTCAACAAGTCTACAACATTTTATATCTATATATATACATACTACACGCTTGATAATTTTTCATATATGTTTCACATCACTTACCGACATTTTAACCACACCATTGTCCCCTTTAGTTACATATATTAATCCATATTATTGTTGAATTTAATTTTCAATTATGACTCGTCATGCTAGATTTCTGCTTAGTATTACCAACTCTTCTTCAACTAATTCACCGCCTCCGCCTGCGGCGGAGCCACCGTCGGCTGTGACGGTGGAGTCAGATTTCGTGGTAATACTAGCTGCATTGCTATGTGCGTTGATTTGCGTGGTCGGTCTCATCGCCGTCGCGAGATGCGCGTGGCTCCGGCGAGGTACCGGCGCCGGAGGTAACGGCGGTGGTCAACCGTTGGCGAATAAAGGATTGAAGAAGAAAGTGTTGCAGTCGTTGCCGAAATTCACTTACGACCCGAGCAGTACGGCGAATAGTGCGCCGCCGTTCACGGCGGAGTGCGCTATTTGTTTGGCGGAGTATGTTGTCGGAGATGAGATCCGTGTGTTGCCGCAGTGTGGACATAGTTTTCATCTTCAGTGTATTGATACTTGGCTTGGTTCACACTCTTCATGCCCTTCTTGCCGTCAAATTCTCGTCGTTGCTCGGTGCCGGAAGTGCGGTGAGTTCCCTGCCGTTTCCGGTAAATCTAACGGTGCTCCGGTAACAACTCCGGCTCAGTCTCGTCCATGTGCTAGCTCAAGTAATTTCTTGGTTTAGAATTTTTTTTTGGTAATTAGGTTTAAATTATATAGGCTGATAATGTAAGTGCAGTTTTACCTGTAGTAACAAACCAGTTACTGTGTTATGCAGGTTAGGTTAC
Source organism: Anisodus tanguticus (assembly GCA_034509755.1). NCBI lineage: Eukaryota > Viridiplantae > Streptophyta > Magnoliopsida > Solanales > Solanaceae > Anisodus > Anisodus tanguticus. The sequence continues at coordinate 15,541,808 of CM067544.1, forward strand.
TCATGTAGGGAAGTTACATGTAAATTAATCTTTTATTACTACTACGTCTTTGAAGTTACTTACCATATGTGGAAATTTTTTTTTACTAACCATTTTAGTCAGGGGTGGGCAAAAAATTAGGAGAACCGAAAAAATTGAACCGAATTGAAATTTGGTTCGGTTTTTTTAAAAAAAAATCAAATTTTTGAAAAATTGAACCAAATCAGGATTTAGTGATTCGGTTCGTTTTTTTAATTTTGGATATGAACCGAACCGAAAAATCGAATTAAATATATATATATTTTTTATTTTTTATTTTAGGCTAGTACTATCTATTGAATCGTAGCCATTGAAACCAATCTATGAAGCTTTTATGGAAGTCGAATGCGGCATGAACTTGATTAACATATCACAGAAGCATTGACATAAAATGTAGGGAGAGAAAGTAGTTGTAAATTGGTAAAACTTTAAATGGTAATAACTCTGCGCTCGATTATCCGTTTTATCCAAAAAAAAAATTATTTTGGGTATTTTTCGAGACGGGGCGGCCCAAACTGCCGCAAGGCGGTTTGGCGCAACCAATTTTTAGAAAAAACGACCGTTTTCTCAATCAATTTGTGTTTTTCCCCAAATCGATTTCTAATTTTCTTTTTTCTTTAGTAAACATCTCACGATACACAATAGATTTCAACGTCGAAATTTCATGATAGTATAGGTGTGAATGTCAATTTTTTTTAAAAATAAAAAATTCTCCGACCCGACCCGGCCCGGCCCACTAAAAAAATCCGATATAATTTGATACGTTCGGCATATAAACCGAACATATCGTTTTTTTTTTAAAAAAAAGTTGTATTAAAAAAATGATTTTTATTCGATTCATATTTTTCTGATACAAAATCGAAGCGAACCGATATACGTTCTTAGTTTATGTTTGAGGTTAAAACTCAGAGAGTTAATTAAAATACCAAATACTAGCTAATAGCTAGGATGGTGACTAGGTGGGCTAAGAGAAATTAAGGACCGACCAATTATTGTAATAACTGTAAAATGGTGAGGTGTATTTGTAGACAATGGATCCCATTCAAGCTTTGCTTAACTTTGTCAAGAAGCAACATGCTTGTGATGTGAATCAGTAGAAGGTGACAAATGATTATATCTTTCGCTCCGACTCGAGACCTATGATTGTGAAAATAGCTCAGCCATTGCGCATCACTTCTTGGCAGTGTTCCAAAAATATAAGTGAAAAAGAAGAAGGTTTAGAAAATAGGCGAATCATGTTTCTACGGCTTATTTGTTTTTCCATTTGTGGATTTCTTTTGTTTTTATTCACTTTTACTATAAATTACTCCTCCGGGTAAGCTTAGTAGAATTTTGATTAGCTATTTACCATAAGAAAAGCAATATCACATAGTAGAGTGTTAATTGTTGCAAAAGAAGTGGAAAATTGGCAGTGTTTCCCTTACCTAATAAAATAGCCACTCGTGCCTAGCTAAATTGAAACTTCTAGTTGATGTGGATATGGTAGTTAATATAGGAGAAAAAATGACAAAAAGGGTCCCTTATATTTGGGATATGTTTAAATAGTCTCCTACTTATATTTTTTCTATTAACATAACATTGTATTGTTGAAATCCTTTTGTTTTTGCACAATTTCTAGTAAATCTAATCAGAGTTTGTTAAACATTTGATGGAGTTCAAAAATACTCACTTTCGATAATCATAAAGGTACAAAATTACTCAAGAATATACTTCTTAAGGTGCTATTTCAAACTTATTCATAAATATAAGAGACTCTTGTCATTTCCACTAATATAGGAGGACCAAATAAGTTGTGTTATATACTCTTGGTATTTATTTCTCCTAGCTAACTAGCTTTATGCCCGTGACAACTTTGGGACAAAACAGGAAGAGTGGATCTCTCGAGTCTTGAGGTAAAATGGAAACTACACAAGAAAGTACTTTTCTCAAAAATATAGAAGGTAGCATAATTTAATGAACGGAGCAACCCATAACTAATTTGAATAGTTGACTAGTAGTAACTCTTAAGTCTTAGCCTTCTCTGCACAGTTGCATTTCTTTTTCGATTCCATAAGATCGTAGAATCAGTGAGTTCATAATAAGGTGATCTTATGGTATGTGTGTGTGTTTGATTAGTTGTATTTTTTTTTTAATTTTGTATATGCACACATAGTTCAAATCAAAGGTGATTGGTTACTGGTTAATTTTGAGGAAAGACAAAATAAAATTAATAAGTATATGTAACAATAATTTTTCAAAAAGTTATTTAAATTAGGCCAAGCAACTATATCGAGCGTGGGGTGGGGTGGGGGTGGGGGATGAATTGATCCATTTTGTCTTGCAGCGCAACTTTTTTGGGCACGTGAACCCAATTCATTTTCCTATGTTTTATTAACAGAATAATTCTTTATAAATTGAAAAAAATGAGCTCTTCTAATTCATGTGGAACACTCTCTTGCGAGATATTCCAACATTTTTTTAACTTGAAAGAAAGAGATGCTGGGATCTTGAAACATAGATAGTCCTAGTTATAGTCTCTTTGGAATGGTAGTGGTTGACACATCCGTCATTGTTCACAAATGAATTCTAGTACTACTATAAATCAAAAGGTACTTTTTGGGCAAGTTGTGGTAGTAAGAAAAGAAACGATGACCAAACTATAAAAACAGACTTCAGCTTCCCTAACAACCATATATTATCCAGCTGTTGCACCTAAGGCCCAACTAGGAAAAATAGACTCTACCCATTCTATTACGTGTAATGTTACTGAGCACCATGTTTAAGAAAAATGATCTTAGAAAAGTTATGATCTAAAACCAATTATAAATATTTATGGCTTAAAGTTAATTATTTTTAAGTATAAAAACGTAACATCCTTTTAAGATTAACTAAAAAGAAAAGTACATCATATAAATTGGGACATATGAAATATTATCAAAGGCAAATCTGGATGGATTCAGTGAATGAAATAATCCATTGATTATTTTGATTAATGAAAGATATATATATATATATATATATATATATATATATACAATTTACATATTTTCATAATAGGAAAATTCTATTCCTATTCTACTCCTAAAACCTTATTCTACTTGAACACTAACTATACAATTATGGTAAGTGTACAATAATAATTACAATCAAACTTTACCTAAAACTAGGACACTAATCCGTGATATACACAGTTGATATTTAACACACCCCCGTAGTCATAGCAGGTGATCTTCGTACGCTGAGACTGTCCCTAAAATCTTCAAAAAGGACCGAGGGAAGACCTTTTGTAAAGATGTCTACAATTTGATACCTGCAAGGGACATGGCAGACGCGTACTTGTCCACGAGCTACCTTTTCGCGAACAAAGTGAATATCCATCTCAACATGTTTGGTGCGCTGGTGCTGAACCGGATTACCAGAAAGGTAGATGACACTAACATTATCACAATAAACCAATGTAGCTTTCTGAATAGGACAATGAAGCTCTAATAGGAGATTACATAACCAACAAGTTTCAGAGACCACATTGGCTACCCATCGATACTAGACCTCCGCACTAGAGCGTGATAAAGTCGACTGACGCTTGGCAGACCAGGAGACCAAGTTGTTACCAAAAAACATACAATAGCCAGACGTAGACCGTCTGGTGTCTGGACAGCCACCCCAATCAGCATTTGTATACGAGACAAGTGTAGACGTCGACGAAGGATATAAATGTAATCCATAGTCAAGTGTCCCCTGGATGTACCGAATAATGCGTTTGAGCGCATTCATATGTTCAACCCTGGGATCATGCATAAACAAGTACACCAGTTGTACGACATATGTAATATCTGGCCTCGTGAACGTAAGATACTGAAGGGTCCCTGCAAGACTGCGATATTGGGTCGGATCCTCATAAGGTGAGCCAGCCGCAGCACCCAACTCGGGTTTAGTATCAACCGGAGTGGATGTGGACTTACAGGATGACATCCCAGCCCGCTCAATGATCTCAACTGCATACTTCCTTTCACAACATCCCACCTGCATGACGAGTGACAACAATCCCCAAAAAGTAACTCAAGGGCCCCAAGTCTTTCATAGCAAACTCAGAACTGAGCATTGTCATGATAGACTGGCGTAACGCATCAGAAGAGGCAGTCAAGATAATATCATTGACATACAATAGTATATAAGCCAAGAAAGAACCACGACGATATATGAATAATGAATTATCAGACCTGCTGTGAGAGAACCCTATAGTCGACACATAGTCTGCAAATTTCTTATACCAAGCCCGTGGGGACTGCTTAAGCCCATACAAGGACTTTTCAACAAACAGACATGCTGAGGATATTTGGGATCCCTAAACCCCAAGGGCTGATGCATATAGACTGTCTCCTTGAGATCACCATGTAAGAAAGCATTCTTCACATCTAACTGATGAATGGGTCACATTTTCGATAGAGCCAAGCTGAGCACCGTGCAAATGGTAGCCGGCTTGAATACCGGACTAAATGTCTCACCATAATCCACACCAACCTGATGAGTCTTATCATCACCCACCAAACGAGCCTTATGTCTTGCAAAAGAACCATTAGAATTATCCTTATGAGCAAAAATCCACATAGATCGAATAATATTAACACCAGATGGACGGGGCACCAACTCCCACGTCTTATTATCAATAAGAGCATTATATTAATCGGTCATAACAATTTTCCAATTCGGGTCAATTAAAGCAGACACAGGGTTATGGGGATTTACGACCATTAGAATGTAAATTAAAATATCTTTTTGGTTTAAAAATACCCCGTTGACTACGAGTGACCGGTCTATGACTCGAGGAAGAATTGGGTGAATTTTAGGAATTATCAGGACTTGTGACAGACGGGCCAGCAGGCAGTGGGCCTGCTGGCCCAACTCGGTAACGGGAATTGGAAACAGTGGCGGTAATGGGCTGGGTAACTGGCCCAATTACCGTCACTGACCCAATAACTGGACTGGACACAGTGACGGGAACTATAGCTGGTGACGGAACAGTGGGGCCAGCATGCGGATTTGAGGTGCGGGACACATCTGAAAAATGGTGGATAATATATGGGGAGATACCGTCATCCAAAAAATTATACGAACTAGGTACGGGACTACACACTCTAGCAAACGGAAATTGGGACTCATAAAAAATAACATGGCGACTAATGATGATTTTATTAGAAGATAAATCAAAACTTTTGTAACCACAATGTTTAGACGGATAACCCAAAAACACACAAGGGGTAGAACGGGCCTGGAGTTTGTTAATTGTGGTGGACGAAAACAACGGATAACATAAGCACCCGAAGACCCTAAGATGGGTGTACGAAGGAGCCTTATTAAATAAAATTTGAAGAGGGGACGAATATGTCAAACCTTTGAGAGGAAGAATGTTAAGAAGATATGTAGCCATTTGTAGAGCATGATGCCAAAACGAAGGAGGTACGGAAGCATGAATCAATAAAGTCCGGACTATGTTATTAATGGTACGAATTTTGCGTTCAGCTTTCCATTTTGTGAAGACATATGAATAAAAGAAAACTAAAAATTGATCCCATTATTAGCCCAAAATTTCCGAAATACCCCATTATCATATTCTTTGCCATTATCACATTGAATATTTTTGATTTTTTGTTCGAATTGGGTTTTAATGAATGCTCTAAATTTTAGAAAAGTGGAAAACACTTGAGATTTTTCGCTATCGAAAAAGTCCAAAGAAATTAGAATAGTCATTCAAAAATAGAACATAGTAACGATGACCCAAAGAACCGAGAACAGGAGATGTCCACAAATCGCTATGAATAATATTGAATGACATTAAAGTATGAGAATTAGAGCCTACAAAAGGCAATCTAATAATTTTTCCTAAAGAACAAGACTGACAATTCGGAGTACTATGCGTACCCTTACAAGAAATAAAATTATTTTTATCTAAAGAAGACAAAATAGATGACCCCGGATGACCTAGATGAGCATGTCACAAGGAGGGAGTAAGGGCTGCAAAAGTTGATAGCAAGACTTGACTCGAGAAACCAAAACTTGGCGTGATAGGATAAAGATCCCCCTACTATCACACCTCATGAGAGGACTTCCCGTATTGGAATCCTTCACAGAAAACCCAAACGGATCAAATTCAACAGAAACAGAATTATCAGTAGTGAATTTACAGACAGACACCAAAATTTTAATCAATTTAGGGGCATGAAGGGTATTTTTCAAGATGAGGGGTGGATGGGGGGGGGGGGGGGGGAGACAACGTTTTATGACCATAGCCACGAATTGAAATTGAATTACCATTACCAATAATTATGACACGAGGGTCGCTCAAATTGGAATAAGACGAGAGAGTACCTTGATCAGATGTCATGTGGGTAGTGGCTCCGGTGTCCATGTACCAAATCGGGTCTGGCGGATTTAATCCAAGTGTATGCATTGCGGCTTCAATGTCGGTTTGTGTGGGGCCCGCTGTATGGTGGGCCTATGGAGGCCGAGGACCAAGTACACTGGCCTGCTGCCCCGGCCCATGAATTGGTCTGAAACCCAAGACTGGACCCGAGAAAACTCGGCCCAGTTTGCCTGGTAATAACCTGGAAAATAGCCATTGTTTGGCCCATATTGGCTGGCCAATTCCACTGCTGGGCCCAAGGGTGTTGTTGCTGCTAACTACCTCGAGGGCTGCCACCGCCACCACCACTGTTCCGGCTGCCACCATTGTTGCCGCCGCAATTCTTGCCATTATTTTTCTATTCTTACCCTATTTGCCGCCACCGTTGTTGCGGTTATGACCCGAGTTGTTGGAACCGGAGGGAGGAAAATTGGACTCGGTCATCATGACTACGGGACTAGCATCGGTATCTGCCTTTTTTGCCAAGTAGGCTTCTTCGAGTGTAAGCATAGAACGAGCCTGATAAAATTGCGGAAGAAGGCTGCTTTGACGAAGAAGTGTGCCAACACCACTATATGCCTCACAAAGGCGTACAACTATCTGAAGGACAAGACGGTCGTTGGTAACTGGCGCACCAACGTTGCGGAGTTGGTCTGCCAATTCCTTTAACCTTTTGCAATATGGTGAAACGTTAGGGAAATCATCCATATTGACGTGGGAGAATTCCTGCTCCAAGGTGACAACACGAGAATTTTGATTATCTTGGAATATATCATGTACTCTATTCCTAGGCGCCATTGTCGTAGCGTCTGGTTCGATAATCGTTTGCAACAGGTCGATAGAAATAGTTAGGGTGGGCAAAAAACCCGGAGAACCGAAAAAACTGAACCGAACCGAAATTCGGTTCGGTTTTTATTCATTTTTTTTATAAAAAATCAATTTTTTGAAAAATCGAACCAAATCAGGATTTAATGATTCAGTTCGATTTTTTTATTTTGGATACGAACCAAACCGAAAAACTGAATTAAATATATAATTAATCTTATTTTTTACTTTAGGCTACTACTATCAATTGAATCATAGCCATTGAAACTAATCTATGAAGCTTTTATGGAAGTCGAATGCGGCATGAACTTGATTAACATATCACGGAAGCATTGACATAAAATGTAGGGAGAGAAAGTTGTTGTAAATTGGTAAAACTTTAAATGGTCATAACTCTGCGCTCGGATGTCCGTTTTATCCATTTTTTTATTTTGGGTATTTTTTTGAGACGGGGCCGGCAGGCGGTTTGGCGCAGCCAATTTTTAGAAAAACATCCATTTTCTCAATCAATTTGTGTTTTTCCCCAAATCGATTTCTAATTTTCCTTTTTCTTTAGTAAACATCTCACGATACACAATAGATTTCAACGTCGAAATTTCATGATAGTGTAGGTGTGAATGTCAATTTCAGTTTTGGAAATTCAATTAAAAAAAAAAACCCTGACCCGACCCACTAGAAAAAACCGATATAATCTGATACGTTCGGTGATAAAAACCGAACATATCATTTTTTTTTAAAGTTGGATTCGTTTTTTTTTAAAAAAAAATGATTTTTATTCTTTTCATATTTTTCTGATACAAAACCGATATACGCCCACCCCTAGAAATAGTGGAATATATCCACTAAAGAACAGTAACATCAAGTGTGGTCCATAACTTTGGATCATCCTTGGGTTTCGACACCTCTGTATCTGTAGAAGCTGCGGGGATAACGTGATGGAGAACTTGATGCGAGCGTGCATGAAATTTGAACAGTTCGGCCCACGCCGCATATTGGACGTTTTCTATTTCAAGAACGATAGGGATGTGATTCTTGATATTAGAAACAGCAAAGGCAAGGTGAAACATGTTCTTAGCCATAATAGCAACGCAAGACGTGATGAAGGTATTTCGAAGAAAAATTTGGGAAGAGAAAATAATTTCCGGGCACAGAAACCGAGGAAGGGAGCTCGGAAACCGGGCTGTTTGGACGGAAATTCTTGGGAGAAAAAATTAACCTAGACTTCTGATACCATGAAAGAAATAATCCCTTTATTATTTTGATTAATGAAAGATATATATATATATATATATATATATATAATTGACATATTTTCATAATAGAAAAATTATATTCCTATTTTATTTCTAAAACCTTATTTTACTTGTACAATTATGATAATACAATTATGGTAAGTGTACAATAATAACAATAAAACTTTACCTAAGACTAGGACACTAATCCGTGATATACACGGTTGATATTTAACATTCAGCTAAATTCATAACTTTTGAGTCGAACTACTCATCCGAGATGGATTCAACTAAAAAAATTAAAATATATACACATAATAAAATTAAGATGATTCTAAAATCTACTACAGATCTTGGATTTGCATATGATATCATCCATGCTACAACCTTGAAAGCAATTTCCAATTTCCTCCTCAAAAGGAGGAACATCTCCAAAAGAGAAAAGGAAATACTAATAAAGCTAGATAGAGACGAAGAGTGGATACAAACATTTCTTTATTGCACCCAACTTGTGATTTTCTATCCACGAAAACACTTGGAAAAAACTAAAGATCTCTTTTGCAAAAGAATACTATAAAAAGAAAAGAAAAGAAATTAATGATGTGATCGAAAAGGGGAGATGAGTATTAACCTAAGTGTCTTTTAAGAAGAGATTTATACTTAAATTAGTAGTTTTGGCCGACAATATTATATGATAAGTACCTTTGACTAGTAACCACCATTCTTTTCTTAGAAAGGTTTGGCTAATGTTGGGAGAGACATTGTTCTCACGGCCCGGCCGGAAAGCATCGGCACTAAATATATAGGTACTGCAAAATCTGCAATGTGCCACGATTTTAAAATTAATGCCTTCAACTTTTTACAAGGTGTGGGACTTTTAATTAAGGTGTGTTTGCATATCATTGTGTAATTATTATATTGTGAAAGTATTATTAACAGTAACAATGCTTCTCATAAAATATTTCTTGGCTTAAACATAGGAAGATGGCCTCCCCCTCCCTCCTCCCCCCCAAAAAAAACACGAATTAGATTTGGTAAGATGGAAAATATTTTTCTAAAAATAAGTTGTTCTTAAGTGTTTGGTCGCAAGCATGTGCAGAGCTAGGGGGCGCAAAGGGTTCAGAAAAACGCTTTTTGACGAAAATTACATTGAATTTACAATGCAAAAATTATTTTTTATGTATATATAGAAGATATTGAAATCTTTCAATTTATTCATGTGTTTACTTCTTTATATTTTTCACCAAAGAAATAATAACTTCTCACACTCATTGCATAAGTTATTTTCTTTTAAACCTATTGTAAATCTTAACTTCATATCACAACTCCATCTAACACTTGAACATCATTATCAATTTTTAATACTCAAACGTTTTATCATAATACTAATCTATTTACTAACATTATTATTAATCTTTGAGAAATGTTTTTATTCAATGATATTTTACCATCACCTTTGTTTTTCTTCTCTCCTCCGCCGCCTGTCTTTTTTTAGCGGGTGGGTGTTAAAACTTAAAAGGGGTTAAAGATAAAACAAAGACAGGCAAAAGCTTTAAAAACACAAGTAAGTAGTGCGCATTATTTAAGGTGATTGATGTAGAATTGTGTAATTCTTCGTATTTAGATTCTTCTCATTAATACAATATATAGGTGTTTATAATTACAAACTTAAGTGTATGAGAATATTTAGGTTACATAATTATACCAAATAATAATTACAGAATATATGGAGAATATAAATATATTCTCTATCACACCCCCGCAGTCGGAGCGGGAGGAGGCCGGACGCTCAGACTGGATCTGAAGTCAAAGAACAGCTGCCGAGGGAGTCCCTTAGTAAATATATCTGCGTACTGATAGGAAGAAGGAACATGTAACACCCGAACATGACCCAGAACAACTTTCTCACGAACAAAATGAATATCCATCTCAATATGTTTGGTTTGTTGAAGTTGATCCGGGTTATGAGACAAGTAGATAACAGATACATTATCACAGTAAACAATAGATGCCTTATATAAGGGACAATGAAGCTCTAGAAAGAGGTTTTTGAGCCAACAAGTTTCGGCAACGACGTTCGCAACGCCTCTATATTCTGCTTTTGCACTCGAATGAGAAAGCGTAGCTTGCCGTTTTGCAAACCACGAAATGAGGTTATCACCCAAAAATACACAATAGCCAGAAGTAGATCGACGTGTGTCAGGAAAACTGCCCCAATTGGCGTCCGTATAGAATATCATCTTGGTCAGTGCAGATAGATAAATATGTAATCCATAGTCAAGAGTACCCTTAATGTACCGAATAATACGTTTAAGAGCGGGAAAATGAGGCTCCCTGGGAGCATGCATGAACAAGCACATATGTTGAATAATATAGGCAATATCGGGCCTAGTGAAGGTAAGGTATTGAAGTGCACCGACGAGACTCCTATAAAGAGAAGAATCAAGGACGAAATCCCCATCATTGGAGTTGAGCTTCGACTTTGAGTCGACAGGAGTAGGTATGATCTTGCAGTTTGCCATTTTAGCCATGTAGACAATCTCGGATATGGTCACAGAAATCCCCAAGAAATAACTCAATTTACCCAAATTTGTCATGACAAATTCAGATTTGAGTAATGTAATGATCTCATTTTTCAACATATCATATGGGGCAGTCAAGACAATATCACCCACATAGAGCAAAAGGTATGCAATTTCATTACCTCAATGAAAAATAAAAAGTGAATTATCACTTTTGCTGCACATGAAATTGATCTGCATAATGTAAGTGGAAATCGCTCATACCATGCCCGAAGGGGCTTGTTTCAAGCCATAGAGTGACTTTCGAAGATGACATATATGCTGAGGGGCCAAGGGATGCATAAGCCAGGCGGTTGATGCATATAGACGGTTTCTTTCAAGTCACCATGTAAGAATGCATTTTTACATCAAGTTAGTGAATCGGCCAGTTCTTCCGCATAGCAATGCTCAAAACAGTATGAATAGTTGCTGGTTTAACCACTGGACTGAAGGTCTCACCACAATCAACTCCCTCTTGTTGCACCGTGTCATTTTCCACAAGTCTCATCTTATGGCATTCAAGCTCATTACTATCCCTGAATTTGTGACGATATAGCCACATACAACGAATCACATTGACCCCCTTTGGTTTCGGGACAAGATCCCAAGTGTGCTGTGTAGTGAGCATATCAAATTCATCACGCATGGTCGCATTCCTTTTCGGGTCAAGCTTGGCTAATTTTGGGTTTTTAGGTAGAGGTGAGATAGCTTGAGTGGATAGGTTAAAATGGAATTTCGGCTTGAAGATTCCGTTATGGGCATGAGTTTCCATGCGGTGTGTGGGAATAGGGACCGGACGGGTGACAATTTGTGGGATGAGATTGGGTTGTGCCTGATCTGGGCTCAGAGGACGAGGGACAGATGGGGGAAGAGAGTTGGCCAATGTGGGCAGTTGGCTAGTTGGTGAGGGATGCTGGCCGTAAGCAGGAAGTGCAGGGGAAGGGGACGGCGAGGACGATACACTGGCCGTAGGCAGGTAGTGTGGATGGACCTGGACGAAAGTGGAGAAAGGCATCGAAGGCACGGGTTGGGCTTGACCACCAGCTCCGTGTATGACATTTCTAATGAGAGGGGAAACGTCAAGAAAGCCATAGTTAGTGACTTGGAATTTTTGAAAAAAAGCCATGGCGAGAGACTAGGATTTTATTTGTGGATAAATCATAGCATAAGTACCCCCTATGATTCGACGGGAAACCCAAGAAAACACAAGGAGTAGTCCTAGGGGCTAGTTTGTGAGGAGCCGTGGAGGCGAGATTTGGGTAGCGTAGACAACAAAAAATCCGAAGGTGACCATATGAAGGGATCTGACGGAAGAGAATTTCGATTGGAGTTTTATTTTGAAGAGTACGCGTTGGTAATATATTAAGAATGTACCATGTGCAATGCGTAGACCCAAAAGAAAGGGGGAATAAAAGCACGAAAGAGTATAGTACGGATCATATTGTTAATGTTGCGAAGGATTCTTTCGGCTTTACCATTTTGAGGTAAGGTATGAGGACAAGAGAACTGAAACACCATGCCATTGTCCGCACAAAATTTATAAAAGGGGGAATTGTCAAACTCACGACCATTGTCATATTGAAACATTTTGATGTTCTTCTCAAACTGAGTTTTAACATATGCTTAAAATTCAAGAAAAATGGAGTAAATTTGGGACTTATATTTTAGAGGATAAACCCAAAGAAAGTGAGAGAAATCATCCAAAAACATCAAATAATACTTATGATCCAGTTTACTTGTAATGTGAGATGTCCATAAATCTGCATGAATGATATCAAATGGAGTAAATATTACAGTCAATGATGACTTAAAAAGAAGTCTAACATGCTTCCCTAAAGGATAAGAGTAGCAATCGTGGGTAAATTTCCCTTTATTACATTGAATCAACTTTTGTCTTCTAAGAAAATAAAAAATTGGAGCTCCCGGGTTCCCAAGTCTACTGTGCCAAGTTGATGGAGAGATTGCAGCAAGAGATGTATGTGGATGGACACTTGCATCGGAATTGAATTAGAAAGGATATAGGTCCCCCACACTATTGTATCTCATAAGAATTATCCCCGTACGTAGGTCCTAAACAGAAAAACCAAAAGGGTCAAACTCAATAGATACGAAATTGTCACTAACAATTTTCCTAACAGAAATTAAATTTTTAATGATGTTAGGAGCATATAGGAAATTTTTGAAGGAAATTAGAAGGTGAGGTGATGGTGTTTGAGTGGTGCCATAGCCTTGAATAGGAATGCGATTGTCATTTCCGACCAAAATAAATTGAGGATTATTCAAATTAAATAGTTGAGGAAGATTATCGGAGTTACGAGTGAGGTAGGATGTGGCGCCCATATCCATATACTAGTCACCATTGGGCTGCTGTAGATTCATAGTGATGTAGGCCTGGCCCAGTTTGGTAGGGGTCATAAGACCGTACGGTTGCTATTGGTGTTAGGCCGGAGAGAAGTGGGCCTGATGCAGTTGACTCGTGTGGTGTGGGCCTGGAGGAGGGCCCAGTATGCTCGGATGCGGATGCTGACCCATGTTCAGGGCTGTTGGGTAAGGGCATGGGGGAGAGGCCCAATTTTTGGGAGTTGGCCACGGAATTGGGCTGGCCCACTGAGAAGGGTATTGGGCCTGCTGTGGCTGTCCGCCAGAATTGGACCGTCCTTCACGTCTTCTTCCTTTGCCGCCACACCCATTTCTGCGATCTCGGCCCTTGCCACCGCCTCGGCCACCACGCTGATGTTGGTGGTCTGTGTGTTGCGGTGGTCCATCGGGTGCAGTGGTGGTCATCAGTGCATCAACCACCAACGCCTTCTGATTATGTTGGTCTTATTTGGCACGTCTAGTCTCCTCCAATAGCAATTGTGATCGGGCCTTGTTGAAACTAGGGAGGGGATCAACCTGTTGGATCATCATTGCAAATGTATCATACTCACCCTTTGACAAACCATTAATTAGTTGCAGAACCATCTTTGTTTCAGAAATCGGAGTGCCAACATTAGATAATTGGTCTGCAACTAATTTCAATTGTTTACAATAGTTGGACATATTAGCAAAGTTCTCAAGACAGGTGTTATTAAATTGCTCCTCCAAATACACGACACGTGTGTGTTTGTTGTCTTGAAATATTTCCTCTAGCCTGGTCTATAATTCGTGAGCCGAAACACATGTCTTCATAATAGTATGAAGTAATTCCTTGGATATGATGTCATATATCCATTGTTTGACGATTGCATCTAGCCTCTTTCACGTCGGGTTATCGACATCGGGTGGTCGAGGTGTGGTGGTATCGAAGTGATCAAGGACGTTGTAGGCACAAGCATGTATTTGAAATAATTCAATCCACGATGAGTATTGTCCATCCTCTTGATCAAGAACCAAAGGGATAAAGTTTTTTATATTTGTCACGACAAATGTCTGATGAAAGGTGTTAGGAGAGGAGAAGGGAGTAGGAGGATGTGTGATGTTGTGGTGGAGGAGGAATATTCGGTAGAAGCCATGTGGCCGCCGGCGATGCAAGGAAAAAAGAGAGAGGGAGGGAGGGCGCTGATCTAGAATTAGGGAGAGGATCAGGGTTTGACTTCTGATACCATGTATAATTATGTAATTCTCTTTGTTTGGTGTCCTATCATTAATGCAATATATATAGATGTTTATAATTACAAATTTAAATGTATCAGAATATTTAGTTTACATAATTACATCAAATAATAATTACATATAGAGAATATAAATATATTCTCTATCAATTGATGTAATAATGTACCTTCCAATTTTAGCGGCCTACCAAAGTAAAATAGAGATGCTTCTACACAGGGAGCAACTTGACACTAATCAACTAATCCTCAATGCTGGCAAAAAGTTGCAAAACCAATAATACTAAAATGGATAGAGATAAAACCCCACCACCATAACCAAAACCTCTTATCATTGGGTTAAATACAAATGGAAGGTGAATACTCAATGCCCATCTACTTGTTCAAGTCAAATAATCAAGTGTCAACTTGTACAGGTAAATATTTATCCTCATTTGTATTTACATCAAATTAATAATTTAATTTTAGTGGTAAAAATTAAAGTAATTATATATTACTCAACTATGATTAACTGGTAAACTTGTGTATGAAAGAGACAAGAATTTATCTACATGGTAAAATATGTATCACAAGCACTAAGGGCTATAGCTCAGTTGGTAGAGCAACTCGTTTACACGTACGCCAATGTTTTTCAAGAGGATTCATCATACAATCAGAAAAATTGATCTTGTTGAGAAATCGATGTCAAAATAAATGCCGCGTAAGAATAACTTTTTATCAAGATGACACAACATTAAGAAAGTTCACAATAGTGTTGGAGACAGGTAGAAATAGATATTTTAATTTGATCTACACAGGTAAATCAAGAAAATATCTCCTAGGATTAACAAAAGCTTATTTTATCAAAAAGGGGCTCCAAATATCTAGTTTTCATGACAGGGAGAAGTGCACAAGATATTCTTTCACGTTAAAAAGCATGATTAAATATTATTTAAACATGATCAAGTACTAAATTTATATTGAAAATGCATGTCTTATATTTATTAAATTGGTGTAATCATTAGATAAAAATGAATGAAAGTCCCCAATAGCTAATTTCGAGTTGCAGGCAGGTAGGAATAGACACTTTGATGTATATAGGTAAACTAGATACCGGAGCCCGTGTCAGCATGCGTCCAATATATATTTATTATTTTATTAATGCGATTATAAGAATCTTTCAATATAGTCTACTAAATTTCTTGTTATAATTAATTAACATTTCAAAATTAATTCAATTTAAATTACTTTTAAAATTCGAAAAACATTATTTGAACGGACATACACCTAGACTGAAACGTTAAATCTTTAAACTTTACATATACGCACAACTTAAAATACGAGGACAAAACAAAAAAAAAACATACGTGTAACTGAAAGAATACATCAATTTTCAGTGTTCCTAATACTATCACATGTATATTCCATTCTCAAAATATTTTTAGTCTTAGAGTTTCCTATATCACCTCTTATATTTTTTGTGTGGGTTACAACAATTGCAGGAAACGGAAAGTAAGTAAATATTACAAATGTTAGAAAGGATAAACTTCTCAAGATTACAACAAACTGAAAATAAAAACGATTACAAACTCCTTGTAATATGCTGAGACGAGTGATGACACTCTGTCTTTAAGACAAGATTGTCCCATATATATCCTTTTACGTTGTCGGGCAATAGTCTCCTAAGATACAACAACAACTTAACAAATGAGCAAAGAAAACTCAAGTGTTACTCTTGAAGAACTTTGAATATAGAAATGATGCTAGAGAGGAAGAAGAAGATTTCGAAAAATTTCTAAGTGTTGAACAATTGAGCCAAATGCCTTAATTTATAGTGTAAGGAAATGACCCCTCAACTAGCCAACTAATGACCTTCAATAGTCATGTAATGACACTTATTGAGGGGTTACATTCAGCCAAATAATGGATGAATTCATGTGCCAAATAATGGAGATTCAATGCTCCAAAACCAGCCCAAGAGTCAGAACTTTTCATCTTCCCGTCACAGCATTCTGCCTCAGAAGCGTCGCGGCTCTGCGAATTAGCGCCGCGACGCCTCGGCTCCAGTAGCCCAAACCACCATTTAGTGTCGCGGCGCTGCCATGGGGGCGCCACGGCTCCGACGGTGTTGCGCCGCGGCCCTTCACGGCTCCGCGGCGATTTTCGACTCGTTTCATCTTACACTTCGTACACTTCTTCCTTCGTTTACCAACGTGGAATACTTGTCATTTGGCCAATAACCATCCATCATTCTATGTCTCAAACGTATTACGTATGTACCAATATCTCTTTCACTAATGAAATTTACGATACTTGACACTACGTGTACATGTGTGTGGAAACGACGTTTCTGACGTGCAGAGCCCTAATTGTTCGAGTCATAAATAATGAGATAAACTTAATTCCACATTAGTAAATTTTCAACATTTTATAGATGAAATATTAGCAATGGAGTAATTAACTTTTCAAGAAAATTCAGATGAAAAAATTGAAGAATTTAAATACAAAAAAATGATCTGCCATAAAATGAAAAAGTTTTCAGGCACACCGTAAGAAAAATGGAATTGTCATTAAGAGGTAGGGTGCACAGGTGTTAAAGAAAGCCCAAAACAAATGCAGAAGAAACCAAAAATCTGTGAAATAGGAAATGGGCCCACATGCATAGGAAGCTGGAGTACAGCTTTTCGGCGGGCCAGAGGTAAAAAGTACATGTATGATGCAGTAGGTATAATAGCCTTAAGCACGAAAATAATAAAATACCTCAAATACCCTTTACCAACAAGCAGGCATGCTGACGATCTCTTTCCTTAGACTTCACTCCCTCGATTCAAAAAAATTGGTCTAGTTTGATTTGATACGATAAAAAATAAAGAAAGACTTTTGAAATATGTGATTCAAAATAAATATTAGATATTTGTGTGACTATAAATAATTTTATAAAGTTAAATTATTTCTAAATATAAAAATGTGTCAATCTTTTTGGGACAAACTAATAAGAAAAGTAGGCCTATTTTTTTTTGGAAGGGAGAGAGTAGTAATTAAGAAAAGGAAAAAGGGTCAAATTTGTCCTCCAACTATGATTTATAGTTTAACATTATCATCCGTCAAACTTTGCGATCAAATATACCCTTCCTGTTAGCAAACTTGTTAAATTTGCCCTCGGATGGACGGATTTGTGAGTTGGACGCCACATAGACTCCACGTCGGCCGCCACAATCACCCTCTCCTCTCCATCTTCTCCACGCCCCCACCCCGCACCGATCCATCAGACCACCGCCACCCCACTGCTTCGCAACCACCCAAAACCCCAACCACTACTCAAAACACACCACACCACTACCACAAACTATCGCTACTGCATATCCGGTAGAGAACCCCGAACCAAACACAATCAAAACAACACCAAAATTATCACCGTCGACCACCAACAAACAACCCCCATATCTCCCAAAATCATCACCACTGCCAGAGCTCGTCTCCGGCAAAAAACCCCGAACCAAACGCTATCAAAACAACACCAAAATCATCACCGTCGGCCACCAACAAACAACCCCTAGATCTCCCAAAATTATCACCACTGCCGGAGCTCGTCTCGGCAAACCAAGACCAACACCATCACTTTTTAGCACACTTTTATCAGACAAATTTAGCATTCTCCATTTTTAACACACTCCAAGCTTTCATCTATGGCAGCTTCAATAACTCTTTCGAGTTCCATTACCACCTTTAAATTCTCTCCGTACCAATCATGCGCCTCCTCTATTAACCCTCTCCCCTCCCTCAAACTCCCATCAATCTCCTCCAATAACCCCTTAAATCCCTTAATTTTCCATTTTGCCCCAACTGAAAAATTCGGCCGTCACTATTAATAAGCAAGAGCAGTATGAATCGGAGCAGTAGTAACAAAACGAGGCAACAACAAAAATGAAGCCATCATTCTCGACAATAAACGGAGTGAGACGTTACCAGGCCAATCGAAACACAACAAAAAGATTAGCTATAGTAATTTTGCCTAAGTACGATAATAACGTAGAGGATGACAAATCAGAGACGTCACTTCGACGACCTTAAAGTAAGAATCCGATCGAGAAACTCTGAAAAACAAACATATATGGGGTCGTTGTTGTACAATGGTTTTGTGGTGGAGAAGGAGTCGTATTTGGTGGTGAGCCGATGTGGAGTCTACGTGGATCCGACGTGGCGTTCAACTCACAAATCCGTCCATCCGAGGGCAAATTTAACAAGTTTGCTAACGGAAAGGATATATTTGATCGCAAAGTTTGACGAAGTCATAATTAGAGGGCAAATTTGACCCTTTCCCTTTAAGAAAATATCTCCTGGGAGGCTAGGACTATCAAAAGCTTATTTTATACAAAGGGGATGCAAATATCTAGTAGTTTTCATGATAGGAAAAAATGCACAAGATATTTCAATTTTTCTAATAAAAATCATGATTAGTAAGCCCACTTGCAAGTTCTAAGAATCCATCCTAAAGATACTTAAGTTTCAGATCCAAATGAATAGGACATCCATTAAGGTTGTTTTCATGGCTTCCTCCCATAAATTCCATTCTACCCTTGCTTTTACTGTTTCTTTTACTTTGCCTTCTAGATGACACCACAAAACAATCTTAAAACATTTTAGTAAGCCAAAGTAAGCTGGGATGAAATGTTACGGAACAATATGTCATGATACCCTATCTTACCTAAAAAATAACTTTCACTGACCACTTTTTAGCAACATCTTTGTAAAATAGTCATTCTCTTTGAAGTTTCAAAATCTACAAGATAATGGCTTCTTTTTAGTTACAAAGGCTGAAAACTGGTTATATTTTTTATTTTTTCCTTATCTTACCCCATCAAATTGCAAGTATTGTTCGCCTTTTACTAAAGGATTATTGAATTTATGACCACTTCATCTAAAATTTTAAACTATTGAAAATAATATACCGTTTACTTATTTTAATTATATCTTCAACGAGTCCTCGCACGTGAGTGCCTCATTCTTTTTTATGAGTCAAGATAATTATTTTTGGTGATGGGTGCAATGAGAATTGAACCGGATATCTCTGCTTTCTCTAACAACATGTTGAGTTGTGTGATCATATCATTTAAAAATTCAAGTTACTAGAAATCACACTTTTATTTAGTTAATTATATCTTCAAATTGTAACATCTTGGTGAGATGGATCACGGATATTGGTACCACTATATGGATCTTAGGCAAACAGAAACAACTTCTCACATACACTAGACTACATGCTATTAACTGACCAAACAATTTCCCTCACTTCCACAAACTCTTGGGTACATTATTCTTGCTTAAAGTACCGGAGAGAAACGTAAAGAACTACTCTAGCCGAGATCTTTTGAAGACAAAAGGTGGTCTTGACCTAGGGGAGAACACTACCAGGAGCTCATTTACTCTCACTAGCTGAACTAGGTGATCACTATAACTTCATGGAACTTTCTCCAATTAATCAAGTCCTCCTTCATCTCCGCTGCTATCACCAAACATGGCAGCCATTTTCATTGCCAATTTGCAGCCATTTCCCTCCTTTGGAAGTCTGGCATTAACCTTAAGCTACCTCGTATGTTGCCAATCTCGAACATTAACTGTTCCAGATCCTCAAAATCATATGCTGTTCCCTTATCAGACTCTGATACGCCAATAGCTGCATCTGTTCTGTGCATTTCTTCTCTGTCAACATTGCCTTTCAACAGTGATGCTGAAGATGAAGGTTGCAGCTCTCCTCCATTTGCCCTGATTTCACTCTTTACACTGGGACCCTCATCAGCAGGATCGTAACCAACTGATCCCTCACGCCCAGTGGTTCCAATTTGACCATCTGCAGATACCCATGCGACATCTCTGTCGTCCCAGGGGTCGGCAGAGCCAGCAGATAAGATTTCGTATTCAAGTTCATAGTCAGAATCATCTGACAGCTCTGCAGAGTGTGCATTAAGCATTTCAGTTATTTGAAAAGTCCCCCGGAAAAGAAAGAATAAAATATTCATCGTCAAGAGGAAATTGCACAACCTTGCTCATCAGGTAATGAAGGTTCATTTATCTTATCACCAGACTTCAAGATCATTCCAGGCCACAAAAAAGCTGAAAGAGCCCCATAGAGCCGTTCAACACCCTGGGAATCACCATCCACGGAGAGACCTGCATAAGAAAGATTTCTTCATGATGAACTAAAAAGAAAAAGAAATGGCATAGGTATAAGAACACTCCGAATTAGCTGGCATTGACTAAAACATACTAAAACTAGCTCATGTAGATGCAACTGAAATACTAAGAAGCACAAAATGACACTATGTAACACCATATCCAGAATATTTTGCATTAACTGAAACCACAATATTTGTGTAGTCTGACATTTCTAGACATGGTGAACAGGAGATTTATGCCATCTTTCAAGCAGTATATGACAGATTCTTATTTTTCTAAAACAGAAGCAAGCTACAGGATAAAGCAAAGGCATTTCCAGAAACATGTATAGAAAATATCTTTAATGACACAGACCAAAGATTGAACGACAATAGACATGCTTGTGACCTATAGAGTTGCTCCTTTGGTACCATACAGATCATGGGTTGAGGCATAGAAATGACTTCTTTGTAGAAATGCAAGGTGTAATCGAATGGAATAAATTATTTTTCTATTCATGAATATACAAGGTATAAATATAATTATAAGGATTCTATAAAAGGGAATAAATCAAAACAAATAAAAGGAAATATTCTAGAGTAACTCCTGTGATTTGGTTACCATATTTTGTAACACAAGGGAAGGCGCAGTATACACCCGCTATACCCTATTCGCACACTGACTAGGGAGCATTTCATATACAGGTTAAGCGCTTTTAGACATGTTAGGTATCACACGCTAATGACACAAGTTTGATCCGCAGTATGATAACCTATATTCAGCGGACCTTATATATATGTGGCACATATCTCACCAAGGTTAACACAGTAAATTAATGATGACGATCTACACCTAGATAAAAAATAAACTTCTGGGATTAGAACAAATGAATTCCTACAAGGGATCTTAACACATTCTGAGATGCATCCATCCACAATTATATCACCACAAACCATGATACATGACCTTAACCACCAAAACTCTTGTATTCCACTTTTCTCCCCTATGAAGTGGATGCAGCAGTAGGGGCCAGTTTCTAAATATCAAAAGAAAGGATAAGAAAACAGTAGGATTAACAAGGGACAGAAAAAATGATTACGAAGGATATCTCATGACAACTAAAAGGCCATACATTTATAAAAATCAGCATTTGCTGCACAGGCTTCAATATATTCTATGTTGTGTTCTATGCACCAATCCAAGCAGGACCTCTTGATCTCCGATGATAAATCATCATCTCCTAATACATTGCTTCCTTCTATGTGAGCTGAATGACCAGGAAGAAGGTCCACTTTGTTGCCAATGCATAACAAATTCTCAAATTTATGGATATCATTGCGGGATACCCAATCTGTAGGCGCTACAAAAGATGAAAGCTGCAGATGATGGCAGAATAGTATCAGAGGGGGGAAGCTCTTGTTCAGCAGGAAAAGGGTTATTGTTCAGAGGGAGAACAAAACAAAAATGACCGTCAGGCTCACATTACTAATGTCAAAGACCATAACCAATGCGACCAGCTGATCAAATGCTGGCAGTGCACCAGCTGAGAAGTCCTCGTGAAGGTGCGCCATCCACACAGCATTATAATACTTCGTGTTGATCGTCCACCTGCTAGGTAACACAATGTTATGTCAGCACGATAAATAGCAAGTTCCACACAGATACTGTAGTATCCAATGTCACCAGAGAGCTAAGTTGGTGGTGGGGAGGGGTGTGTACTTAGTCAACTTACGGATAGGCTAGGACATCAGGAGATGAATCAGAGGCATATTCAAAATCTAATGAAAGTAAACCTACAATCAAAATGAAATAAAGTATGATTAATTTAGATTGAGAAAGATTAATACATAGAAGTTAAGTCATTACCCATCCTACTTTACTCAAGATGTCTCAGATAAAGCAGTTATTGACTCTGAGGAGCAGTAGTTACAAGTTAGTCAAGATGCCACAGCCATTTCATAGCATGTTCAAGAATAACACCATATGAAAGGTGATATGCTAGACAGTCAGACATTAAACAGGAATCACAATTCACAACCAACAAAATGCTAGAGACTAAATTAAGAACACTCATTATGTTCTTCAACTCTCCTAAATTTAAAAAGAACATATGAAAAAGAAATGAAAAAATCTTGGAGACGGAGATGAGCATGGGGAAAACTAGCACGATGGACTGCAAAAAAAGGACCTGTAAGTTGAACAATGAATTTAACATGTTTCGCTAAAGCAGCTACAGATGCAACTTCCTCTTCAAACATTGCACACACCAATGGTTTCAATTAAGCTAACTTTTTAAACGTATGTCTATTAATTGTCTTCTCACCACTGAGATAAAAAGAGCAGAATTTGTTACCCACCATGGAGGCATGGAGGAGTCTATTGCGGTAGGTAATTTCTACAAGAATACTGGTCGTGCAAAATCCTTACCATATGACACTAAAATAACTTGTTCTTTTCATTTGTATATTTCTGCTACTACTGCAAGAAACCCAAACTAAGATCAAGGACTGCTCTGAAACAGGCTTTATTGTAGTCTCTCATTGGCTTTTTCTTAAATAAGCAACAGACCAAAGTCTATTAAATAGCTTCCCTGTGCCAACCTAATCTATAGCTGAGAAAATTCCTCCCACTTGCATAATTGGTACTTAAGGCACTACTCCAATAGGCTAACTTTCCCGGTATACTAGCATATGGGAATATGGCCAAATATTCATCTTAGAATTTTCATCTAATCATTGCAATCTTATATGACCAAATATTCATCTTAGAACCCACATTTATACGATACTCACCTTGTGGATTTAGGTACCTTTCCTATCTTATAGCAGTCCTCCATTCTGGTCATATTTTATTCTCTGTGTTACGTTTTTATCTATATCAGCAAGTAGTTCTCAAAACTAGAGCAAGTAGTTCTCAATACCAGTCCCACAACGCCTAGGAACAATTTTACGCTTCTGTCTCATCAATGGTCCAGCATGCGGAATAGTCACAGGCGCTTGTGAAACATCTCCATCATCACTGGCATTCTCCAGATCATTACCATCTTTGTTATTGTTGGTATCCTCCAAATCGTTACCATCTTCATCATCCCTGTCGATTACATTGGAAAGCTCAATGGACATTGGCACAGGCGATGAAATAAAATGTGGTGGTTGCTCAAAAGAACTGGGAGCAAAACGAACATAGACATTGTCAAACGAACACGACATGGAATTTGATACTTGAGTGAAGTCCTGAGTATGCACAGCTGAAGTGGACCCATTTTCACTTCAGCTTTCAATGTAATTGTTGCCTCACCAGTCCTAAAATGGAATGTATGCGTCTCGGGACGCCATCTCTCAACAAGTGCTGTTATCAAACTACAATCAACCGAAGGCCTGCACGACCTATAAACACCATACAATCCAGCCCGTCTAATCAATTTTAGTTGACACCCTTGCATGTTTCATCAATCAACAAAATATCAGCTACAAGCCTATAACTGAAAATAACATGCATGAGGATATAAAGAGTACGAGTTTCATAGCAGATCCTTGTTGTCAACCTACTACAAGAAGTGAGCTTGAACTCCAGCCCTCTAAAGAATAATAAAGTAGAACAATGTCAAAGAAAATTAATTTCTCTTTTTATTCCTTTTTGCTAGTCCAAACCCAAGGAGTGAAACAAGATTTGTTCAGCTACTCATCTTATTAATGGAATGTCGTAAATCAGAAATGAAATGAAAGCAGTAAAAACTGATTCAATAATACACCAAAATTGCAGCGACTAGATGCTTTAATAGTGTGATGTCTTATTAATCGTTGGACTTTGCTGCTTTTCTTGTTGTTTGTCACCCATTTCCTTTCCTTTAAGTACTTATATTGATCAATTCAGTTTAAAAGATTCAATTTTTTAAAAAGTATATTCATCTCATGCTTTGTTAGATTATAATACCTAAGACCCCTTTTCAATGTGTCCCCCCGAGAAAAAATATTATTCTTTGCTGCTTGATGAGATTTGTTTAATAGTTGAAACTACTAATTGATTTTGTATTTTCTAAAGAAATCAATTAATGATGTTCTGGCCAACCCTTTATCTAATATGAAAAAAGAAAGAGTATATTTGGTTATACTATTTGATTAATGAATGATACTCTTCTTTGGATAGAATATTTTGATTTATCATCTATAATTAATAGATCGCCCTATCAGAAAACTATACTAGTCACGAAAACCTTAATTCCGTCTCTGGCATTGATGATGTAGAGAATGGGAGTGATGAAGGATAAGTTTAAAGTTTTGGACATTAATCACATAGGTGTAATGAAAAATTATGGTGGTAAGCAATTTAGCAGCAATCAAGATGAGGTGGGTTGAATTGAAATACACAAATTGAGGGAATAGAAGAATTTTGTTTCTTTGTTATTGTACACACGTCACTGATGTATTGGTCTCCTTTCCATGTCAGCGAGATTGTAAATTCATTCTTAAGTGAGATTGTAACTTAAGTGTTTAATAGAAATAATTTAATAGATGTTGAAGGGTCTAATAGAAATAAGCTTTAGTTCAAGTGTTAATATGAAATATTGTGTCTAACTTTAATGGGCTAAATATGTATTTGGTCAAAAGTAAAAGATAAGAAGGTTCATACTAAATAGAAGGTTATGGCAGACTAACAACCTGTATATAAATTACCACAGAATTCAAATCTCTATAAATTCTGCTTTTTCCATAATTAAGATTTTCATTATTTGGTCGCTTGGTATGAGAGAGTATGTGGACCCCAAGAGAATAAAATGGATATGGCATCAAGCTATTCTAACTATTTTGAGTTTGAGGTTTAGTTGATTGACAATCGGAGAAAAAAAAAATGAAAGAAATAATCCCTTGATTATTTTCATTAATTGAAAGGTTATATATACAAGTTACATATTTCTATAATAGGAAAAATCATTTTCCTATTCTACTTCTAAATCCTTATTCTACCATAATTCTAACTATACAATTATGGTAAGTGTATAACACTAATTAAGGTATCCTTTTTCTTACAATATACTACAACTATATATACCATATATACACTAACACATTAAGGTGGGTCGCTTTCTGTTGGCCGAAAGCCTACTTTGGAAACCGAACCTCGGCCGAAAGCCCAAGCCCACCGCTTTGCTCCTTTGGACCGGTGAAAGCCCATCGCTTTGCTAGCCATATATATGTGATATACACCGCTCGTATATTCGGTGTATATCACATGTATATGGCTCGTTTAACACACCCCCGCATCATAGGGGCGGTTTCCGAACGCCGAGATCGTCCCTAAAATCTTCAAAGAGAACCGCCGGTAGACCCTTTGTAAAGATGTACGCAATTTGATAGCGAGACGGGACATGGCATACACGAACTTGACCCTTTGCAACCTTTTCACGGACAAAATGAATGTCCATTTCGATATGCTTAGTGCGTTGGTGCTTTGAATCGGATTACCCGACGGGTAGATGGCACTAATGTTATCGCATATACCAAGGTTGCCTTCCGAATGGGACAATGAAGCTCCAAAAGCAAATTACGTAGCCAACATGATTCGGAGACCACATTCGCTACCCCTCGATATTCTACCTCGCACTTGAGCGTGATAGAGTTGCCCGACGTTTGGTGACCAGAGACCAAGTTGTTGCCAAGGAACATACAAGAGCGAAGTCGACCGTCGGTGTCGGGACACCCACCCCAATCAGCATCCGTGTAAGAGACAAGTGTGGATGTAGATGACGGATACAAGTGCAACCCATAGTCTAGTGTCCCCTGAATATACCGGATAATGCGTTTGATTGCATTCATGTGCTCAACCCTGGGATCATGCATGAATAAACATACCTGCTGAACTGCATACGTAATATCCGGTCTGGTAAAGGTAAGATACTGGAGGGCCCTTGCAAGACTGCGATAGCGGGTCGGGTCCTCGTATGGTGCACCTGCTGCGGCACTGAGCTTCGAGTTTGCATCAACTGGCGTGGAAGTGGACTTACAGGATGACATCCCAGCCCTCTCTATGATCTCAGCAGCATATTTTCGTTGAGACAAAAACAAGCCACCTGAATGACGCTTGACGGCAATCCCCAAAAAATAACTCAAAGGTCCTAAGTCTTTCATAGCAAACTCAAAACTGAACCTGGCCGAAAGCCCAAGCCCACTGCTTTGCTCCTTTGGACTGGCTGAAAGCCCACTGCTTTTGCTAGCCATATATATGTGATATACACTGCTGTATATTCAGTGTATATCACATGTATATGGCTCTGTTTAACAAAAAAAAACACACGATGCATATCTTATGATAATTAATTTCTTGTAGTTGATAACATAATTTCTTTTATGTGAAAGAATCAACCCACGAAAAATAAGTTACTAATATTTAAATTTTTAGTTGAAATTTCGTAAAGATGAAAATGGAAGTCTTTGTGTTAATGTCTCAAGATTAGCATTAGTTCGTGATTGTTGTAAATTTTTAGGCTCTCTTATTTCTTGCAAAAAGTCGTACGGAATAAGTTCAATAAAAGGTTGCAATTCTTTCTTTTTTTCAGAATTGAGTAATATATTTGTTAACAAGAACGACTATCAATTTTATATTTCTGTTAACTATATTTTCTAAAATAAATTATCTAAGAATCTAGAGAAAGACAATCATCAAGACGATTGAAAGTGAGAACTTTTAGAAAGGCAACCTTGAAAACGATTTGAAACTGAATATTTTTTTTTCCTTTAAACGCCAGCAATTGCAACTTAAAAATTACATTACTATTTTAATTCCAACATATGAATAGCATATAAAGCATACTAACTTTTTTTTTATGGAAGTCGAGACCCCAGGTCAGGCGACCCGAAAGGACCAGACATAAATCACCCGCCTTAAAAAGGGTAAATAAGACAAGCGATCAAGCTGGCAAGTCAGGGACACATGATGGATTTTTCCAGGGTGTGTGAACTTCCTTATATATTCAGCCACATGTGCGAGTGTGAAAGGATTTTATGGTCTCGGTCATTCTGAAATGAAATATCGATTCTATCAATCATTCCATTTCAGAATCAAGTCCCCCTGAATAAGTAAGGCCCCGTGATTCCTCAAACCAGCTCCTGGCCTTACCCGGTGGAGCCAGCCGGGGATATTTGGCATGGGCGGAGAGAGCAAGTAACCACAACGTGGGGTCTGGGGAGGGTAGAGTGTACGCAGATCTTACCTCTACCTTGGTAGGTAGAGCGGCTGTTTCCGAGAGACCCTCGGTTCAAGACACGACAAGGCATAAACACAAACAAAACAGGAGAAACAATCAGATCCGATCAAGAAATTTAAAGCAGTATGAAAATGCTGGTATTAAAAGCGAATATGTCATGATAGCGCATCCTGAAAAGGAAGCAGTAACTAACGCATGTAAATAAGATAAATAAAGTACACTAAAGAACACATAGCAGCAAAAGTCACACTACAAGGGACTATAAAGCACTACTGCACCTATTCGTATGATATGCTAATCGAGCCTACAGTAATACCACTACAACAACCAGTTTGTAAACGTAAGTAGGACTATGCTCGACTACCTACTACCCTTCTACCCTAATCTGTGCCCTCCACAACCCCCTATCTAAGGTCATGTCCTCAGTAAGTTGCGCATGCGCCATATCTCGTCTAATCACCTCTGCCCAATATTTATTCGGCCTACCTCTACCCCTCTTGAACCCGTCCATAGCCAACCTCTCACACCTCCGCACTGAGGCATTCGTGTTTCTCCTCTGCACATGCCCAAATCATCTCAACCTCGCTTCCCGCATCTTATCCTCCACCGAATCCACTCTCACTCTGTCCCGGATATTATCATTTCTAACCCTATCCCTCCTTGTATGCCCACACATCCATCTCAACATCCTCATCTCCGCTACTCTCGTCTTTTGGATGTGCGACGTCTTGACCGGCCAACACTCCGCCCCATATAACATAGTCGGTCTAACCACCACCCTATAGAACTTGCCTTTAAGTTTTGGTGGCACTTTTTTATCGCACAAGACTCCAGATGTGACCCTTCATTTCATCCATCCTGCCCTAATACGATGTGTGATATCGTCATCAATCTCTACATACCCTTGGATAATAGACCTGAGGTATTTGAAGTTTCCTTTCTTCGGAATGACCTGAGTACCAAGCCTCACCTCCATGCCTCTCTCAAGGTCGCTCCCGTCGCTGAACTTGCACTCTAAGTATTCTGTCTTGGTCCTACTAAGCCTGAACCCTTTAGACTCCAGAGTCTGTCTCCAAACCTCTAGTTTAGCCTTCACTTCGCTGCGAGTCTCATCAATTAGGACTATGTCGTCTGCGAATAACATACACCATGGCAGCTCCCATTAGATTTGTCGTGTCAGTTCATCTATCACCAAGGCAAATAGGAATGAGCTAAGAGCTGATCCCTGGTGCAGCCCCATCGTCATTGGGAAGTGCTTGAGTCTCCTTCCGTTGTCCGTACCCTGGTCTTAGCTCCATCATACATATCCTTGATCGCCTTAGTGTACTACACAAGTACACCTCTAGCCCACTACAACAAATTTGGCCTAAAGCAAAAATTGAAAAGTGTAGTCTTAGGGCAAATGTTACACTAGTTTCGGTCACCCCATAAAAGTGTTGCCTAAAGTCGAAAAGTGTGGCCTTTCCTCAAAAAGCACACTTTTTGGTAGTTTAGGCCATTTTTTGGGGGTGGCTAGAGGCCTAAAATGTTGTAGTGGACAACATAACATGAACTGCTTCTCTAGTGCATCCAACTATAAGATCATAATTCAAATGAAGGGAGACAGAGATCATATGAGCATATCGATCAAATGTTACAAAAACTAGCATCATAAAGTGCCTTAAGACAAACTTATATTCAAATCTGAGCTAAAATCATGATGGAAGCAAACAGAAACAGATTGAAACCTCTTCTGACCACAATCCAGTTAAGTGGTTATCTTTCTTCCGAGCAATCAACCAACATTTTCGTAGTTTTACCGTGAAGCACCTTCAGTCATGATAGAAGAACAATTGATCACATAGCATACCTCACACTCAGCAAAGATAATCAGACAATTTGAAATCTCCAGTGCGTTTATTCTTTTGCTTGCTTAGCACCAACAGCAAAGAACTCTGTAATGACTTCAAGGGGCATGCCTTTTGTTTCAGGAACCTTAAGGAAAACGAAGACCCAAGCGATAGCACATACAATAGCATAGATGCCAAAGACGCCAGCAAGTCCGATGGAGGTGAGCATAACGGGGAGTGAGTAGGTGACAATAATGTCTCCGATCCAAAATGTGAGAGCACATATAGCAATACATATGCCACGAACACTGGTGGGGAATATCTCGGAGCAGAGGATGTTGGGGATTGGACCAAATCCCGTGACAAAGCAACAGAAGTAGACGACAACACTAATGGTGGAGATCACAGCATGCGTGACAGCATCCATGTTAATTACGTTGCCTAGGACTAGTACGATCAGTGACACCAACAGGACAGGCAAAGTAGTCAGCAGAAGCAACCTGGAGAAGTCAACATATAGTTACATTATTCAAAAGTGTAAAGCAATACTTATTAAAGTTGTAATGAATAAGACATGACTGTTTCAGTAAGACCTAGTATATATAGAAGGAAACTCAAGTGTATATGTAACGAATAAATGATACAGCAAGACTTGATATTTTTGCTATTTTCGAATATCACTGAGATAATGGGAATAAGCGAACTAGTGTTACCTTCTGCCAGCAATGTCCATCAGTCTCATTGCAATGCCTATACTTGGAAGCATTAACAAAGTTGTGACACCACTTATGAGGAGAGATGCTGAGTCTGAACCAATACCCATATTTGATAGCAGAACTCCTACTCCTGCTTGTTCAAGAATTTGAGGAGTATAATAGAGAACCCCATTTATACCAGAGAACTGTTCAAGAAACAAAACATAACCAGTAGTGAGTATCCGCATCCTCATCGACAATAACAATAGCAACTCTCCTCAATCCAAAACAAGTTGAGTCAGCTATATGAATATTCTATATACATTTCACATTTCGCTCTAACTGGACACATTTCACTCTACCACTTAATAAGTTATCTTCTAATACAAATTAGGGGTTCTCTAAAACTCAATTTTTTTTAAAATCTCGCCTTTATCCCTACACAAACATATAAGTATCTTAAATAATTAAATAGACTCCTAACAAACACTAATCCCACATGATTAAGATTCACACCCACCTAGTTGATATTTGCTTATACGAATCTTTTCTTCCATTTTCTTCTGCTCTTCGCAGGTCCTCATGTGAGAAAAGTTTGATTTTAGCAGAAGACATCAATTTCATGTAGCAACAGTGATGTCGTGAAGAAGAACCTCCATTTAGCACTACTTAAAAGTATGTCAATCAAAAGGGAGAGTAGGGAAAACAAGTTCCTCAAAAATGAGGAAAATGACTTGATGAAAGTAGGGAAAACAAGTTACATAAGTGACATTCCAAGTTCATTGTCTCCTCCCCACCCACCCAACCCCCACTCTTTGATCATCCCACCCCCGCCACCCCACTCCCCACCTTATCTTACCCCAAGTGTTTTTCTAGATTACATACAGCCCTTGGAATAATATTTCTTTACTTCCTTACCAAACACTAGAAAATAATTAAGAAACTCACTTGACCAGTGTCATGTGATTCTCTTTTACAT
This sequence comes from Anisodus tanguticus, assembly GCA_034509755.1. Lineage (NCBI taxonomy): Eukaryota > Viridiplantae > Streptophyta > Magnoliopsida > Solanales > Solanaceae > Anisodus > Anisodus tanguticus. The sequence goes on from CM067544.1 coordinate 15,573,249, forward strand.
GTCAATGATTTTGCAGTGATTAGTTGTCAACACCAATATCACGAGTGAGACGCTAACCCAAATAACAGTGATTATCTTTAAATTTCTTCTTCGAACTAAGCTAAAATTAGGTAAAAAGTTCTGATTGTTCTATTCATATTTAAGGAATATCATAAGATCAGAAACTAAAACAACATAAGCCCTTTACCTGCTGCAGTATTTGAATTCCAACTCCAACGATGAGAGCGTGTTTGACTCCCGGCTCAAAAAGAGCTTTCCAGCCTGGCCCCTTTGCAATAGGTCCAGATTGTTTCTCTATTGCTTCCTCAATAGCATGTTGAGCCAAAATGCTCTCTGTACGAAGAACGGACTGACTCACTAAAGCAGCAGCATGTATGACCTCACCTTCTGCAGGAGCATCACAACCTGGAAGCGACATAATGGATCCACGCCGTGATCCAGCACCACCCTCCTGATGCAAATAAATCCTTTTGAGCGCTCCTTCCTTTTTCTCGTCTTTTCTGTATGCTAGCTGCCAACCACCACCTATACCCATACTGGCTTGTTCTCCACCATTTGCAGTAGTGAAATTGCTACCCTGTCTCATGCTTAATGAGGTTGGAGGCCCTTCTGCACCAGTCCCTTGCCGTGAAAGCAATGGGCTCCTCAGATTATCATCAGATTCTGCTCCAGAAGCATCAGAATGTTTGTCACCATCCCTTTGACTTTCTTCATCCCAGTTTTCATTTTTTACTTGATTCTCCGATATATTGAACATGCTGCCAAAATTTGAGAAAAGCATACTGCGCATGCTTCCCATCTCCGGTAGCTTCTCATGAACACTGCCAAATAGAGTGACGATCGGATCCATAAGAGTACTTTGGTTCACCGCGCTCCCATGACGGGAGACCAGACCAAGAGTACTTTGTCCAGTCACAGGTTTGGCTATCCATGAAAGACCCTCTTCAGCACCATATAGCTTAATCCGATCCTTCTCTTCTGCATGTTCCTGGCTATCAGCAAGGCCATTGTCCGGACCAATTATGTACTCCTCTATAGACACTTCACCTCCAGCACCTAAGCCTTCCATCAGTAAGGCCATTTCACCTGCAAGCGGAAAGGATTCTCGTGCACATTAGAATTCTGGTTACTTCAAGTTTAAAACCCAAGAAGTAACTTTAAGTTGGGAAAACTCTTAATTCCAGAGGCGAATCCGGGATTTCAAGAGAATGGGTTCACCATTGCTTTTAGAGTTTAGAAATAAAAGGGAAAAAAACATGCAGAAGCTGGGGTTCAATCTCGAAACCTTGGGGAAATAAATACAACCCCTACCCAGTGCTCCACTCAGTCTGGTTTGAGCATGTGTTCCTTCAGTTAATATTAGTTATATTTTCAGAATTATACACATAATATATCGAGTTTAGTCGAGTGACCATGTGTTTACGTGACCCAAAATTAGTACATAAATTCGCCCCTGCTTAATTCCACATATCACAAAACGTTAATATTTTCAAGAAGTAAAATACTTTTTTCATAAATTGGAGATAAGTGTTTTCCTGTAAAACTTGACTTCTGTCTGTAAGTTCTTTGATATTTGTATTCACAAAACATAATGGCGGATTTCATCTAGAATAAAGTGACACATGACAATGGACCAATACTTTGATCTGGAGTTCATGAATATTTCCTGTAATACAGTAGGCAAATTAACTGAGCAGAATGGTTTGGGAAGAAAGATGGATTCTCCAATAACTCAATTAAACGAGATGAATCAATGTGGCAGAATGGCATATAATATGTTTATACCGGTTGCATTTAAATCAACTTTGAAGCTCCAATTAGAAAACAATGCAGAACATTTTTAAGAAAATGGGCTTAATCTTTACTAAGTCAACTGCAAATTTGAGCTTAAAGCTCACAAGCTTCTATTACCAATAGTTGATATTTCTATAACAAGCTTGAACTAAGTTATGGGAAAAGGATAGGCAGGGTATTGAAGAGTTAGAGCAAACGATTGTAAGACTACGACACTGAGAAGAAAACTTACAGAACTTAAGAAAAAGTTATTTCTGTAAAGAAAAATGAAAGCCGGAGGCATACCTGAGATGTCATCCCTGCCACGTAGTCTCTGTAAAACTTGTTTAGCCTCTTTCATCCGACCTTTACTAACAAGCCACCTCGGAGATTCAGGCAAATAAAACAAAGCCAAAAAGAAATAAGCAAGAGAAGGGATCGAGAGAACCCCAAGCATTAGCCTCCAACTAGGTGATGGTGTCAACGACATAGAAAAGACCATACAGTATGAGAGGAACATTCCAACACATCCAGTGAACTGAGGGAAGGTATTCAGACGCCCTCTAATTTCTGGTGGGGCAGTCTCAGATATATAAACGGGAACAAGTGTTACAGCAAGACCAATACCAAATCCATCCAACAGCCTTGCTAGAAGCAACACATAAACATTTGGAGCCCACAACATTACTAATCCACTGAGGAAATACAGGACAGATGAAATAATAAGCATTGGACGTCGACCAAGCATATCAGATACAGGTCCAGAGAACGTTGTGATCACAGTTGCTCCAATTAGCGACATAGCAACAATTAGCCCTTCTATAGTCGGCTGAGTTTGCAAATTGAATTCCTTCTTGATGTAAAGAACAGCTCCTGAAACATATCACATACAATTTTTTTCTCAAAAAACCGGTACCATGCATTTGGATTAGTATGTCCAAATCTTGGCAAAGTTGTAGCATGTAGCTAAAAAGATGTGAAGTTAGAGTCTTAATGACCATATTAGGAATCACTGTTAATTCCCTAAAACCGTCAACAACTACCCCTAAATCCCAAGCAAGTTGGGGTCGGGTATATGAATCTGCACTGTCCATGTTGCTCCATTTGAACTCATTTCAATCCAGATATTATATAAAATACAACATAAAGGCACTAGAATTTCTCTATTTTGTATTAGCATTAGCATATAGATCTCTGGCATGACAAAAACTGTGAAAGATAATTTTTGAGAACAGAAAACACAAAGAATAAACAGCAACAAAAGGAACATGAGATTAAGCAGAAAATACCTGCTATTGTTGCATTGTCCCATCCTTGCAACAAGTTTCCAATGGCAGCAGCAAGTGCAACTAGCACAGCTCCACTCATCCTTAATAATTCAAATCTATTGTTTTATGTGGACAAAATGAATCCCCAACTTCTCCTAATTGCAGAAGCACCTAGAATCACAACACATACAAGATTATAGCAATAAGAACAGATATATAAAATTTCTACAAAAATAAAAAATGATAACTCCAATCATTCAATGCAAAAAAAAAAAAAAAAAACAAAAAAAAACAAAAAAAAACAGGATCATAATGAGAACAGGAAGAAAGATCCTATAAAAGGCTTCAACAATCGTAGATGTTAAATTTAGTATATAGCATGCGCATTTGGATCCACTACAAACTATTCCTCGCAAAATTTCAGAACCCCGCTATTACAAAGGAACCCAATTCCATAAGGATTAAAATCTATCATATACTTATAATCAATAAAGAGCATAAAAGACATATCCATTTTGCATATCCTGCAATGCCCTTTGGATCAAAATAACTTTCGTAAATATATTTAACAATCCATAATTAAAGCAGCATTGGAAAATGAAGGAGATTTCACCACCTCATTCCAGTTTTGTGAAACATAACTCAAAATTCTTTATTTATTTGTACCCACAACGAAAACTAATCTCAGAAATGACAAATGATTAAAACATAGGAGAATGGCATGTATTAGCAAAGATACCTGGGAGACAGAATGAAAGTGAAGGCTCCCAGATGTGAAAAAGGTGAACACATTAAAAGTTGGTATTGTACCCTGAAAAGTACCACCAGATACATAGCTCTAAAATGTCATAACAAGGCTATAAATATATAAACAATCTATCAGGGAACATTCACAAAAATAAACTTTTTTTTGTAAAATTCCAATAAACAAAGAAAACAGAACTCTATTTTTTTTTATTTCTCGTTGGGAAAGAAAAGAAATGGGGTTAATGTAATACGGACAAAGAGACCATATGTGTGAGAGAAAGAGAGAAACGACAGAAATTTGCAGACAAAGAAAGATGGGATCGTAAAAATAGGAAGGTCCATAGCTGATCGATCTGTTCTTAAGGCTTACAATTATATATGTACTGGTGTCCACTTGCTTCTTATTATTCTCTACTATTTACTTTCCAGTCCATTCATAGCAAAGATTCGGAATTTCCTGCGTTTCCAAAGTAACTAATTGACCTCTGATGTTGACAGTTGTCGCTCCATGCATTCCTATTTTTTCACTTCTCTTATTCCTATTTTTCTATTTTTTTTATAATTATGTTATTCGTGTCAGTTTGCTCGCACATGCCAAAATGTTTCTGTCCATGTTGAAGATGTTTCTGTCCATGTTGAAGAGATAAAGAGAAATCACCTAGTGGTGTTGTGTTTCCTAGAATTACACTGTAAAAAATTTGGTGTTCTCAAATGCACAATAATATACGTGGTTGTACAAATAATAAAGTGATAAGATTATCGAGTGTCAAACCCACAAAAATTTGTGATTAACTATTTACTAAATTAAACGATCCTAATTATCTATACAATGACTAAACCCAAAAGTCGTGTTTCTAAACTAATGAAACTAAAATGAAAATAAATAATGAACTTTTGACTTGGGAGAGCTAAAAACCACCACAAAGACTGGAGTTATTGAGTTTGATAGAGATCCGATCCAAATATAATTAGGATTCAAGTGTAATTATGTGAAGTAGAAATCTTTCTCCAATTAGGTTTTGTATTTATAAACACTTATATATATATATATATATATATATATATTACATTAATGAGAAGCCTCCAATCAAGAAGAATTATATTATTCTACATGTATCAACAACCAAACCCTAAACACCTTTCTGACATTTTTCCCCACCACCCCCCCCCCCACCTCTCCTTGCTCTTCGACGGCAGACCCCCCCTTTTTTTTACCCTAAATTTGTTTCCTCTCCTGCACATGGCTACTCACGAGTCACACGATGGTTCCTCCTCCTCCAACCTCGACGTCACACATCCTCCTCCTCTCCTAACTCCTTTCATCCGGCTTTCTCCATAACAAATATCAAGAACTTTATCCCTTTGATTTTTTATCAAGAGGATGGTCAATACTCGTCATGGGTTGAACTATTTCGCATTCATGCATGTGCATACAACATGCTTGATCACATTGATACCACTCACTCCCGTCCATCAAACGTCGACGGCCCGACGTGGAAAAGGCTCGACGCAATCGTCAAACAATGGATATATGGCACCATATCCAAAGACCTACTTCATACTATTATGAAGATAGGTGCGTCGGCTCATGAACTATGGACAAGGCTAGAGGAAATCTTTTAGGACAATAAACATACACGTGCCATGTATCTAGAAGAGCAATTCAACAACACTCATCTTGAGAATTTCGCCAACATGTCAAACTATTGTAAACAACTTAAACTAGTGGCCGATCAATTGTCCAACCCAATTTCCGAAATAAAGGTGGTTTTGCAACTCATCAATGGTTTATCAAAATGTGAGTACGACACGCTGGCCACGATGATCCAACAAGTTGATCCCCTCCCTAGCTTCAACAAGGCCCGGTCTCAATTACTGTTTAAGAAAATTAGACGAGCCAAACAAGACAGGCATAATCAACATGCTTTGGCGGTCAACACGCCGCCGACCATCACTACACCCACCAAACCACCGCCACACACGGATAATCCATCCCACCGTGGTGGTCGAGGCAGTGGCAGGGGGCGTGGTAGCTGTAATGGACGTGGCGAAAAAGGAAAGGGATGTGGATGATGACCCAATTCCACCGGCCCAACACAACAGGTCCCCTATCCAACACCCTGGGTCGGCACACTGCCTTGGGCTAATTACAAAGGAAATTGGGTGGCCCGATACTTCCCGTACCCAATGCAGCAAGGCCATCACACGAGCCAGTGGCAACAACCCAACATATTGGGCCCTCGCCCAGGCAGTTGTCCAGTAGACCCAGCCGAGTAGGCCCAACTCGCACCGGCCCAACAACAGCAACCGAGTTCCGGCCTCATCATGCCTATCGAATTAACCCAGGCTTACATCACTATAAATATTCAGCAGCCCGACGATGCCTGGTACATGGACACGGGTGCCACATTCCACCTCACTCACACTTCTGGTAATCTTCCTCGACTATTTAATTTGCAAAATCCTCAATACTCTTTGGTCAGAAATGGCAATCGCATTTCAATTCAAGGTTATGCCACTACTCATACACCTAACCCTCACCCTCCATTTTCTTTCAGAATCGTCCTCTATGCTCCTAACATCATCAAAAATTTAATCTCTGTTAGAAAATTTGCTAGTGACAATTAGGTATCTATTGAGTTTGACCCTTTTGGTTTTTCTGTAAAAGACCTACATACGGGGACACCTCTTATGAGATGCAATAGTGTGGGGGACATTTATCCTTTCTCATCCAATTCCGCCGCACATGTCACTCCACATACCTCTCTAGCTCCAATCTCTCCATCAACCTGGCACAGTAGACTTGGGCACCCGGGAGCACCAGTTTTTAGTTTTCTTAGAAATAGAAATTTCATTCGATGTAATAATTGGAAATTGACCCAAAATTATATGTCTTGTCCTTTAGGTAAACATGTTCGACTTTAAGTGTTACTTTTTCTCCTTTTGATATTATTCATGCAGATTTATGGACATCCTCCATTACTAGCAATATGGGTCACAAATACAATTTGATATTTTTGGATGATATATCTCACTTTCTTTGGGCTTTTCCCCTAAAATATAAGTCTCAAGTTTACTCAGTTTTCCTAGAATTTCAAGCTTATGTTAAGACCCAATTTGAAAAGACCATTAAAATATTTCAATGTGATAATGGTCGTAAGTTTAACAATTCCTCCTTTCATAAGTTTTGTACAACCAATGGCATGGTATTTCGATTCTTGTGCCCCCATACCTCACCTCAAAATGGTAAAGCCGAAAGAATCATCTGCACCATTAATAATATTATTCGTACCATGCTCTTTCATGCATCTATTCCCCCCACCTTTTGGGTCTATGCATTTCACATGGTTGCATATCTCCTTAATATATTACCTACCCGAATAATTCAAAATAAAACCCCCACCAAAATTTTATTCCGTTAGATTCCTTTTTATGATCACCTTCAAATTTTTAGGTGTCTATGCTACCCTAATCTCGCCTCCACGACACCTCACAAATTGGCATCTAGGACCAATCCGTGAATCTTCTTAGGTTTCCCGTCGAATTATAGGGGGTACTTATGCTATGATTTGTCCACAAATAAAGTCTTTGTCTCTCGTCATGTCATGTTTGAGGAGAACGTATTTTCCTTTGTCTCCGTTCAAAAATTCCAAGTCACCGATTACCTTGACGATTCAGACACCTCCCTTCTCGTTCGAAATGTACTCCATCCCGTCACGCCACTGCCCTCAATGCTCCAGCCGACTGCCCCACCCACCTCATCAGTCCCGTCTCCGGCCCAACCCGGTAGCCCCGTGACGGAAATCACATTATGGAAAATCCAATGACTACACTGCCCCGAAACCAGCCCTTAGTTCCCGAGACTACCGTCAACCAACTCAGTCCACTACCCTTACTGCCCGTGACCCCGCTACCCCGAACCCAGTCCTAAGTACCGCCACCTACCCACTGCATGGAAATACGTGCTCATCACGGGATTTTCAAACCAAAAGTCCACTTTAACCTATCCACTCAAACCATCTCACCCATACCTAAAAATCCAAAACTAGCCAAGCTTGACCCGAATTGGAATGCGCCCATGCGTGAGGTATTTAATGCGCTCACTACACAACGCACTTGGGGATCTTTTCCCGAGGCTAGAGGGGGTAAATGTGATTCGTTGTATGTGATTATATCGTCACAAATTCAAAGATAATGGTGAACTTGAACGCCATAAGGCAAGACTTGTGGCTAATGGCATGGGCCAACAGGAGGGAGTTGATTATGAGGAGACATTCAGTCTGGTGGTTAAACCAGCTACTATTCGCACTGTTTTGAGCATAACTATGGAAAAGAACTGGTCGATTCATCAACTTGATGTGAAAAATACGTTCTTACATAAGGATTTTAAAGAAATTGTATATCTGCATCAACCGCCTAGCTTTGTGCATCCAGAGGCTCCTCAGTATGTATGTCATCTCCGAAAATCACTATATGGTTTGAAATAGGCCACACGGGCTTGGTATGAGCGTTTTGCCACTTACATCATGCATATAGGGTTCGTGTGTAGCAAAAGTGATAACTCACTTTTTATTTTTCATCGAGATAATGACACTGCATACCTTTTACTCTATGTGAATGATATTGTTCTGATTGTTTCATCTGATGTGCTGAAACACGAGATCATTACCTTGCTCAAATCTGAATTTTCTATGACAGACTTGGGTAAGTTGAGTTATTTTTTGGGGATTTCAGTGACCATATCAGACAATGCAATGTTCCTGTGTCAGCGTAAGTATGCCAAAGAAATTATTTACAGGGCTAAAATGGCAAACTGCAAGATCATGCCCACTCCAGTTGATTCAAAGTCGAAACTTAGTGCCAATGACGGGGATCCAGTGCTTGATCCTTCTCTATATAGGAGTCTCGCTGGTGCACTTTCGTATCTTACTTTCACTAGGCCCGATATTGCAAATGTCGTTCAGCATGTGTGTTTGTTCATGCATGCTCCCAGTGAGCCACATTTTACCGACGTATCATTCGGTATGTTAAGGGTACACTTGACTACGATTTACATCTTTATCCATCTGCACCGACCAGGCTACTATCGTATACGGACGCTGATTTGGGTGACTGTCCAGACACACGTCGATCTACTTACGACTACTGTGTATTCTTGGGTGATAATCTCATCTTGTGGTCGGCCAAACGGCAGGCCACGCTTTCCCATTTGAGTGCAGAAGTAGAATATAGAGGAGTTGTGAACGTTGTTGCCGAGATCTGTTGGCTCAGAAATCTTATTCTAGAGCTTTATTGTCCCCTACGTAAGACATCTCTTGTCTATTGTGATAACATATCTGCTGTTTACTTATCTCATAACCTGGTTCAGCATCAGCGGACCAAACATATTGAGATGGATATTCATTTTGTTCGTGAGAAGGTTGCCATGGGTCATGTTCGGGTGTTACATGTTCCTTCTTCATATCGGTACGCAGTTATATTTACTAAGGGACTTCCTCGGCAGCTGTTTCTTGACTTCAGATCAAGTCTGAGCGTTCGGCCTTCTCCCGCTCCGACTAAGAGGGTGTGATAGAGATCTGATCCAAGTATAATTAGGATCCAAGTGTAATTAGGATTCAAGTGTAATTATGTAAAGTAGAGATCTTTCTCCAATTAGGTTTTGTATTTGTAAACACCTATATATATTACATTAATGAGAAGCCTCCAACCAAGGAGAACTACACTATTCTACAGAGTTTTATCTTTTCTTCTCTACACTACTCGTTTTTATGTTTCTTTGGATCATTTGTTATTTTTCTTCCATATCTATGATGAGCAAAACTCAGGTTTTATAGTTTAGAATTATGATAAACTATGAATATTGATGTTTGACAATTATTTCTTTCTTAACATGAATTATTGATTGTGATTATTCTTTAATTCTGTGCATAATTACTTAATCCAGTTCATTGATAAATTTTGAAGATAAAGGTCAACTTTGTTTTATGTACTAGCGTATTTATTAGAAATTGAATAAACTTTTTGGTTTAATTGTATTCCCTATTTAAAACACATTTCTTTTCGTCCTTGCCTTCAAATTCAATATGTTAAGAGTATTTTTAAAATCATAGTCATAAGTTAACGAATGAATTTACATATAAAGTCCACCTATCTCATACGAAAATTTCATTAATTGCAAAGGCAAACACATAAATATTTGTTAAAGACAAGGATATGAATGAACCATAATTAAGATAGAATAATTTCGAATAGTATTAGACAATTTCAGACATTTTCTCAAAATTTAATTTCTCATGAGTATATATTTTTCCCTTTTTGATAACATCCTACGTTTATATGATGGAAATATTTTATTTACAGTATCAAATTATATAAGTTAATTATGCTTTTGTGATAAAATTAAAATGACAATACGTAATGATTAACTATAGGTAAATTATGTAAAAGACATATATCATGGATTTATTGGGATGATATAAGCATATGTTTCTTTTTCTGTAACTTTCATTTTATTTTTTGATTTCTTATTTTGAATTTCAAACTTATAAACTATATTTCGAGATTCTTTTTTTTTTTTTGGAACGACTATATATGATTTGCTGTGAAGCTAACGGAGACCTCCAAACAAAAACGGGCTTGTCTGATTTTTGAAATATTCTACATATAAAACCAATGGTGCTACAAGAGGTACTTAAGAATCAAGTTGATAAAATATTCTCTTAAATAAAGTTGTCAAATTAATAGAGGAGAGAAAAGGAAAAAAAATATAAATTTATGTGCGTGCCTGCGGATAAATTCATATTAAGCTTGCGTTATGAAGTTTGCTAAATAATTTATTCACGAAACAATTAAATAATGTAAGTTAATAATAACTAGTCTAATATATAAGCTGTGTCAATGCAAGTACTCCTAAACGGATTAATTTTAAAGGGTTAGATTGAATTAACGGCTTAGATTGTAAAAACAAAATGCAAAGTGCAAAAAAGGGTAAGATGTAACATAGCTGTAAATTTGTCTTTAAATTATAAAAGTAATTTAAAATAAAATAAAATAAAAAGAGAAAGGCACTTTAAAAGGTGGTATCGATGAAACGTTGGTGCATAAAAAGTATTATAATTGATAAAATCAGAAGATCCTGATACGTTGAGAAATATTAATTATTTTTAAATACTTGGTACTAGTGTACATTTGTACGTAGCTCAGAATATCCCTTGATCCCATGTGTTAATGGAGACGATATATTATATAGCTTTTTGGCCCTTTTGTATCCCACGTGATACTCCGGGTGCATATATGAATTACATAATTAAATATTGTTTATCAGATGTAGGAGTATGATTTAAAGTCTAGAAAAAGAGGCTGCTCTGTATGGGCACCACAGCATATGTTATTCAGTTTCAGTACCTTCCACTTTGTCTAAAATCAACAAGAGGTGCCAATTATTAGCATGAATATCAATTAAACTAGTAGGCTAGTAGTACACCTTATAAGTTTTGCGAAATTGATGATAACACATAATTAAGAAAAAAGTAAAATATATAGATTTTAATTACATGATAACAAAATGTAGGTGTTTGTTATCATTTGTTGGAGAAATTAACTAATCATGTTTTGTCTTCTGTCGTTTTCATTTTCTTGACCGACAATAGTCATAATAAGGTGCCACATGCAAAGACATGTTCGTATAACGTGATATCACGACAAATAGTCATGAGAAGTCTTTTTCTTTTAATCTCTTAATTAAACATTAGTTAATAGAGAGTTTGTTTAATTTGAGTGTTTATTATATATACTTAATGGTGGTGATTGCATCACCAAAATCGTTCTGAAGATATATAATATGCAAGTAAATTTGACCGCACGAATAATTTAAAAATATTTTTTTATAAATTACATCGAGATAAATGAGATAATTTGTTTTGCTTAGACCCAAATTTTGTTTTCATATTAACAAATTATATAATTGTAAGATACAACGTCATTAAAAACGACCAGAAAGAAAGATATACAAATAATGATCTTTTTGGGTTGATTGTGCCAAGTCAAGAAGAAAAATACAACTTCATAAAAGAGGATATAATATAGTTGAAAGCGGTAACCCTCTTATTTTTTTGAAATCTAAGTAGTATTCTCATTAATTACACACAAACAAATGATGTTAAGCTTAGTATATACTCTCAATTATATGAAATTAAAATTAGAATATTGAAGCACCTAAATGACTATGCTACCGCAAAAAATTCAATATGATATAATATAGCTATTGTAAAAAAATGACTTTCTTTTTAGCTGAACTTTTATACTTGCATTGATGAATAATGCATAAGACTCATTTAAAAGACGAGGAAGTGATCTTCTTTCTTCATGTTTGTCAATTGCCATGTAGAATTCAGTTTCAAATACTTTGTAGGTGTTGTTATGCAATTCTGTGTTCACCTTCTTCTTATATACAATTAAATATGAACGAACTGCAAAGAGTTAGAAAACATGTAATATTTAATTTATCTTTTTTCACTATGATTTTGAAAGTTATTATGTGTAAACACCTTAAATATGAAAAGAAGACCTTCTGATCATTCATTTTGATAAACGTCTTTCGAATTTAACATTTTTTAAATATAGCGTAATTAATCATAATTAATAGAGTTAAGAATGACTTTTGACTTTTTTTAACATAGCACATATATAAATGGGGAGAAATAAAAAAGATGCCAAACAAAATAATTGTTCTTGGCCAGAGAGGGGAAAATATTATTACAATAGCTTTTTTCGCAAATATTAAAAAAATTCATAAATCAGTAATATTCTAGCAATTTTTAAATAAATTAAAGAGTATTATAAAGAGCATGACGGAGGATAAAAATAGCAACATACCTTGTATTAAATATCATTTTTTATGAAGAAGCGGAGGCTTGGCGCAAGAGATAAATGTGATTTTTTTTTGTGGAGCACCTAAATTGAATTTTAAAGGCAAAAATATAAAACCTAAGGAAAATGAAAAACCAAAATCCTGATCAAACAAATTGTGCCATATCATCTTCCCAAAAACATCACTTATTCTTATAAAAATAATTAGGACGTTCATGCCAACAATAAGATAGATAGGAAATATGGAAAAAATAAAAAACGGAGGAAAAAGATTATTGCATTTGTTGACCAAAGAAAAGTATCATGTACTCTCATTTCTTAGCTTTATAATATATATATATGGATATAGATGGTAGTAGATTTTGCTAGAATTATTTTCACGACTCAAACCGGAGGGCCGCGACGGGCACCCGAATCTCACCCGCTGGGTACCACCAATCACACTATCAACATTTAATCACAAATAAGCACAGACTAAGCCGAAAGACAAGTATGTGAAATCTTTATCCAGAAAACCAACTTATATATACATACCCATACCAAGGCTGACAAGACCATACAAGTATACTACACACAGGACACCTATCTACAAGCCTCTAAAGAATACATGACACCACAAGGACGGGACAGGACCCCGCCATACCATATATACAAGAAAAAATGTACCGTGCCAAAGTTAGACCGACACTCCGAAACAAGGAGAGTGCTCCAAAATCCACTGAATCCGCAACCTACTAACGTGGATCGTCACTTTGGCTATGTGAACCTACGGGCATGAAACGCAGCATCCCCCGACAAAAGGGATGTCAGTACGACTGATGTACTGAGTATGTCAGGCATGAATAATAACATAATAAGGATATAGCAACAACTGAAACAGAAACAGCTGACCGACAATAAATACCTCTGAGGGTCCTAATACATATGCCTAAATGTCATGCACAATACGGTATACATATACATCGGCCCCATTGGGCATCTTCCTTACCATAATAGCCTCTGTGGGCATAATATGTCTAAATGGCATGCATAATGCGGTAAATACATATATACTGGCCACACAAGGGCATCTTCCTCCCAATCATACATACATACATATATATATACATATATACATATATAACAGCCTCTGTGGGCATAATATGTCTAAATGTCATGCATAATGCGGTAAATACATATATACTGGCCACACAAGGGCATCTTCCTCCCAATCATACATACATACATATATATATATATATATATTGGCCCTTAATCAGGCATCTTCCTTCATTAAGCCACACAGGCTTTATCATTATCATATCCCAGCTGATCAAGTAGTCTGTGTATCCCGTTTTCCATCCCCAATATATAGTCTTGGGAAAAATATGAATTCAATGCAAATGAAAATGCATGAATAACAGTAACACATCCTACGTGACATACCATCCTTGTACCTTCGACTAACACTGTAAATATCAACATCTTTTTCATATGCTTTAATAAGGACTTAGGAAATTTTTAGACATGCATTCAACATAGGAATTAATAATATGAACATTCTTAACTCACTAAGAGTAGAATAAATTATGGAGCAATAACATGGTTACGTTTCGTACGTAGAACATGCCAAAAGAAAGAATTAATTTGTCTTAACATACCTTCATTAACACTTTGAGGTTCCTAAAATTTCCGTAAGCAATTCCTTACAACATTCTATTAAATCACCCATTAACAGCGACTACCTGGTTGTCATTTCTACCTTGTATTTTTAAGGTTCAGAAGTCTAAAAAAACAGCAACCCTATTGTCATTTCTAACTTGTATTTCAAAAGGACAAAAAGTGACTATTTGCGAAAATCAGTGATCGTTAGTAGAAGCGGAAAATGGAAGAATACATATAAGTCAAGGAACATAAGCTCTTAGGAGCTGCCACTTAATAACTTATGCCCCTTAGTCATTTGGTGGTTTATCCCAATACTTACACGTAATATTCCCCCACTCACTAATGTCCCTCACTTATTTAATCCCCCCGCAATTAATCAATTACACACATAATTAATTCTCGATCCTAATTCACTTAAATCCTACTAACTTATAAGACATTTATATACTCAATGTCATAATTCTTGTACTATGACACTAGTCCATAACTTCTTTATGCATACTTCAAATATATTTCGATCCCAGTCGTCACACTTCTTATGTCTAAAATTATTTCGAGATCGTGTTCCTTTGTATACTAATCTCTTTATTAGTATACATAAACATAACATAAATTTTTTCAATGCTCGGGTCTATTTACACACATCTAGCAATTTTACATATGCTTAGCAGTTCAAACTGTGACCCGAAAGTATGGGATGTTACAATTATTTAGCTTGCCAATCAAAATTATCTAAGCAACAAAGTCTATATATTATAATTTTCATATATTAAGCAGTAAAAAATTAAAAATTCTAGACTAAACTAAAAGGTATGATGATCATTCTCAACAATTTTGTGTCACAAACAAACTGAAAAAGAAGATCACCAATAGAAGTTCTGTAACATAATTATTTAAAGGGTGAAAAAATTAAACATTCTAAAAAATATTCATCTAATAAAAGTACCAAGACACTCACTCACTTGCTAACATAAATATTTGAGTACCTGACAAGGGAACGGATCCTTCTCCATCAACATTTTCTTCATTTTGTGCTTTTGATGTTCTCCACAGTTCTACAATTTTGTGTTTTTGATCTCCTCCTCCATTCTACAATACTCTCCATTTATTAGAATGCCCATATTATGTTGGTGTGATTATAGTTAGGTGTCATAACTTGTACATTAAATTATGAATTATGAAATTAATTGCTAATACTAATTAAGAGTAAAATTATGAATATGAAGGGATGTGAGTTATGGAGATGGCTTTGTAAATTAAAATAAAATAATTTAAAATAAGATAAAAAGCTAAAAAAACGAGAAAGGGGATAAATAGAATCTTTTGGCCATAGAGAGGTGACACATAGGATTGTTTATTCCTAACTTTATATTATATTATATTATATTATATTATATTATATTATATTATATTATATTATATTATATTATATTATATTATATTATATTATATTATATTATATTATATTATATTATATTATATTATATTATATTATATTATATTATATTATATTATATTATATTATATTATATTATATTATATTATATTATATTATATTATATTATATTATATTATATTATATTATATTATATTATATTATATTATATTATATTATATTATATTATATTATATTATATTATATTATATTATATTATATTATATTATATTATATTATAGAGTATAAATATAAAAATTCTAGAGTAAACTAAAAGGTATGACGACTCTTCTCAACAATTTTGTGTCACGGACAAACTGAAAAAGAAGATCAACAATAAAAGTTTTATAACATAATAACTTACATTATAAAAGATATTTATATAATAAAAGTACCAAGATACTCACTCACTTACTAAAATAAATATTTGATCAGTACCTGAAATAGTTCCTTCTCTATCAACATTTTTTCATTTTGTGCTTTTGATCTCCTCCTCAGTACTACAATTTTGTGGTTTGATCTCATCATCCATTCTACAACGAACAAACTAAAAAAAGAAGATCAACAATATAGAAGTTCTGCAACATAATAATTTAAAGGGTGAAAAAAAAAACATTATAAAAGATATTTATATAATAAAAGTACCAAGACACTCACTCAATTGCTAAAATAAATATTTTGAGTTCCTGGAATAGTTCATTCTCCATCAACATTTTCTTCATGTTGTGCTTTTGATCTCCTCCTCAATTCTACAATTTTGTGCTTTTGATCTCTTCATCCATTTTACAATATTCTCCATTTATTGGAATGAGAATACCATGTTGGTGTAATTTTTATTAGGTGACATAACTTGTACCTTCTATTTGTACTTTCGCATACTTCATTTTTTTTATTATTGCTATGGTTATGTGATTCTTATTTGAATCTTGACCAATGTTTCTGGCTTTAAACATGATTGAATTAAGTACATAAAACAAATTACAGTGTATCAAGTTGGACTTGATCTCTCAACCTTCAGGTATAAAATATAACACCTTAATAAATGCACCATTCAGACTCTTTTGATCATGATTTTTTTCAAATAATATTAGACATATTTTAAGAATTATTCACATAATATATCAAGTTTAGTCGAGCGATCATGTGTTCACGTGACCTATTTTTTTTTACTTAAATTCGCCCCGGGCAAGGGGATAAGTTCAGCCAATTCATGCTCTGTCCACATGAAGAACACTTGGAGTTAGCTAGGGAATGAAATTTTTATACCATGTGTGACACACACATTATTAGCTAAGGCATTTTGTGATGCCCATTGGGCGGGTTGTCCATTGACTTGGAAATCAAACCACAAGGTACGTTGTGTTACATGGGATTCGCTCATTTCACAGCGTTCTCTAAGAAGCAAAGAATTGTATCTCGTTCATCAGCAAAGCCGAGTATAGGGCAATGGCAAACGTGACTAGTGAAATAATTTGGCAATGCAGATTGTTAGGTGAGTTAGATGCGAAGCTAAACATCCCTATACCACTCTTTTATGACAATCAAGCAGCATTATACATAGCGAACAAAAAACATCAACATTATTGGTTGTCACTTATTAGTTCATTGACATTTACAGCAAAAGTACATTCTACATGCTTAACTTCCGCGAAAGATTAGCAAGCTTGTAGGTAGTTTTTACCAAGGCGCTATAAGCTGATCGATCCCAAATATAAATGAACGAACAAGTTGGGAATAGTAATCATCACGCGCCTCTATTCTTATCAGTACACTTGCCAAAATTATTTGGCTTCACCTCGGGGGATCTTTGCACAACCTTTGTAGGACTCTATATCATAATTAATATACAACTTAGCCATTGTCACATTGTACTGGTGCATCAGAAATACAGAAGGCTATTTGTTTACAGCCTTGTGCACAAAGTTCACAATTGTCTTGTTTGGTTTTTAGTTTTTCAAACTGTCTATTGTTCCATTTTATTTGGTTTTTTCCCTTGTCCTTCTTTTACAGCGAAGGAATATAAGTAACGTGTGAATAATTTATTGTTGCAATGTACCTTTATGTCAAAGTCTAGAATAATAAGGAAAAAATGAAAATCTAAAAGCAACAAGGCACAGTGTCGTAGCAAAAGCAGTAACTGGACATTCGTACGCGAGAATGAAATTGAAAAGAATTGACACGAAACAATAAAACATTGTTCTTTGTTAGATTCTTAAATTTAGTAAATGGACATGATAGGTTTGACTATCTTTAAAGAATAAAGTCGACTGAACTACGAACACCTCTACTTGGAGGTCCCCATTGGGAAACGTTTTCTAGACCTCAGTTACATTTTCCCAAACTAAGTAATCAACAGATTTTAATAAGTTTGGTTATTACATTATGAACATGAAATATCTAATTCAAGAAAAGGAAGGCAATTTAAACATTTGATCCCTAACAAATTTTGGAAGTTTCAAGAATACTAAATTTAAGAATCAAATAAAACTTAATCTTTTATTTGGACCTTCATGTGAAAATATACGATAATGAAAACAGAAGAGAAAACGAGAATTTAGAAAACTGACAAGGCATTGAGCGTCGGCTGTTGCAAGAATAAAACTCTATCGCCCACATGAGTACGTCCGCGAAAAGAAAATTCAAAAGAATTGATGCGAATCGATAAAAAGTGTATGCTTTTTTTTATTCTTAAATTTAGTGGACGGACATAAATGTATTTAATACTTTTTAACTAAATAAAATGGAAATTTGACTAATAAGTTCCAGATCATTATAAGTTGGTTATAATTTATAACATATGTTTGGAAGAAAAAAGGAAGAGAGACACTCTAAAATCATGCATGGGGAAATACAAATTTTGTGATTGCAGGGTGGTCATACAAGTGTAACTAATGACGAAAAAAGACCAAATTGTTGGAATATGTAAAGCAAAACTATTACAGTGATCGAAAGGATAAACAACAATTAGGACAATAACAAGTTGTCAATATCTTGATCTTGAATTAAACTTCAAATATTGCACTTGTATTCGGAAATACAAGAATATGAACTGCTACACTTGTGGCTTGTAGATCCGCTGAGAATACGAACGGTTAGTGTCCTCGTCTGTTAAGTTAACACCTGAAACACTTAGTAACCAATTAGATAAACCACAACACCACCGGCTGAGTCGAGAGATGACTATTTGTCTTTAAGACAAGATTGCCCCCGTATATAGGCTTTACGGAAGTGTGGACAATAGTCTCTCAAGATGAAACAACAAACTATCAAGTGTGCAAAGCCTACACAAATGATCTCAGCGAAGAACACGAATAATGAAGATTGCTAAGAAAAGGATTGATATCAGAAAAATCCGATCTCTTTGTGGTATTGTGAACTTATTTTTCTGTTCATATGTGTATATATGTTCTCATGTTCATCTATAGAATTGAGCCAAGGCTTCATTTTATAGGTGTGTAAGATGGCCTCTTCAAGTGCCCCACAATGGCAATCAATTGTCATGTAATGGATGACATTTAACCCCAAGTAATGCAGCAACATAATGGTCCAAGTAATGGTCATTATTGGGTGGTTTCAATACCATTGAAGCCCGCTCAACAGCCAAACATTTGGGATTCCGTCGAGCAAACACTGCCTGGGAAGCGCCGCGGCTCCAGAAAGCCGACGAAAGTTACTGCCAGTCACGCGCCGCGGCGCTCCGGCGCCGCGGCCCAGTCCGGGAGGCGCCGCAGCCCTTCTCGGCTCCGCGGCCCTTTTCCGACCCGTTTCATCTTACACCTCGCACAATCCTTCCTTCGTTACCAATGTGGAACACTTGTCATTTAGCAAATAACCATCCATCATTCTATGTCTCAAACATTTCACTTACGTACCAATATCTCTTTCATTAACGAAATTTACGATACTTGGCACTAAGATTGCACGTGTGTGGAAATGATATTTTCGACGTGCAGGGCCCAATTGTTCGAGTCATAAATAACGGGATAAACTTAATTCCACATTAGTAAATTTTCAACACGACTTTTATATAGTACCTCTCCAAATACAAAGGGCGTGGGGAGGTTTAAAAATAGGAAGAAACAAAAAAGGGAAAAAGGACCAAGAAAGACCATTCCCTATGAACACTTTGCATTTCTCCAAGCAGTGAACTAGTAGCAAAAATCATGCAGTTGCCAATGGTGATTACTTAACAATTGAAGGGAGATAATGCACAGCTTGGCAGAGCGTTTGTTTTGGGTACAAAATGAGTGGGTTAAGGAAAAACATCAATGGATTTTAAGGGCAACCCCATTAAATCAGGTCCGCAAAATGTTTCAAAAGAAGACATTACCCTGTGAAACAAAGATCATTCATATTGCCAATAGCAGCAATAACGCTGTAAATCCTCGAGTCTCTTAGTGGTTTCTAAGTTGGAGCTGTAACATGCATCAGGGCTAATGTGCTTACCTTGGCTGATGACAGTAAAGATTAGATGATACACAGGAGTCATTTGCAGCACTTTTTTCATGATCGCCAGACAATAGTCAGTTGGATATCCCATAATTACCTCTCATTTATTATAATTGATAATGTAATTATTATGATTGTAATTAGTATCTTACATTTTAGGTAAGGTAGATTAGTCTTCCATTATTCAAGCCTAGGATTAATGTATATATATTGTATCTTTGGGATAATATTAATCAATGAATCATTTCCTACATGGTATCAAGAGCCAAATATCATTTGCCCTAAACTCTTCTCTAATCTCCCCTTAGCCGATTTCTCCATCTCCTTTCTACTATTTTTTGGCCTCCCCCTTGGTTTAGTAGTCCTAACCCTAAACCTAAATATTTCCTCAAAAACCTAAACCCTAGCCGATTACCCCTTCCCCCTCGGTTAGACTTACCCAAACTTTAGGTTTTTCCATCTACTTCCATCAAGACACAACTTCCTTCTTCTCTTCTTTTGATTCAAGTGGAACCTATGGCCGAAAAACAAATCTTTCATCCCGCTCTTGTCGTGAATAACGTAAGAACTTTATCTTCATAACTCTTGAAATGGAGAAATGGCAGTATACCTCATGAGCAGAACTATTCAAAATTCACTGCCGTGCTTATGAGGTTATTGACCATATCCTTCCGTCCGAGTCACCGTCGGATATCACTACGGTGGACAAAAAATTACGGTCTCGATTAGATGTTATAGTCCTTCAATGGATTTATAGCACTATTTCGAATGATCTTCTCCATACCGTCTTGGAACCCAATTCTACGGCTCAACAGGTGTGGGAACGGTTGCAAAACATCTTTAAAGATAACAAAATTTCTAGGGTTGTTTATCTTGAACACCAATTTACAAATGTTAAATTGGATGACTTTTCCAACATCTCAGCCTATTGTCAAGAATTAAAGGTACTTGCGGACCAACTATCAAACGTTGGTTCGCCCGTGACAAATCAAAGGTTAGTCCTTCAGTTGATTGCGGGACTGAATGAACAATATGATGGCGTTGCTATATTAATTCAGCAAAGCAATTTGTTGCCTCCCTTTTACGAGGCCCGTTCGAGATTAATTCTCAAGGAAACGAGGAAATCAAAGCAGGCATCATCAGGCACATCCACCGCCGGATCGGCTCTCATCTCTACCAACTCTTTTTCCACTTATTTGGAGCCCCAAAATTCTGGTTCGGGGGCAATAATACTCGTCAAAATAATGGTAAAAATGGGGTTCAAATCGTAACAATAAAGGAAAAAATAATGGTGGAAAGGGACGAGGTCGGGGAGGTGGACAAACTGCCGGCGGCAGTGGCCAGCTCGGGCAGTGGCGGAAATCAGTAGGGGTAGTACCCACCGTGGGCTGCCCCGCCATGTCCATATCCGACTTCTTCGTGGGCCAGGCTCCTCCTTCAAATCGTCAACCCGGTATTCTAAGTTCGCGTTTACAACATGCATTTGCGGCACAAACACCATCTTCTGTCAGATATGCACCAACATACATTGAACAAGCCATGAGTCACATGAATTTAAATATTCCAAATGAGTCGTGGTACATAGATACAGGGGCTACGTCACACATGATGGCATCTCAAGATAATCTTTCGTCATATTTTAATATGAACAGTAATAAAAAATATTGTTGTCGGCAGTGGGCAAAAAATTCCAATTCGTGGTATTGATCAGGTTACACTACCCTCTCCCCACCCACCTTTATACTTGAAAAATATCTTACCTGCACCAAAATTGATTAAAAACTTGATCTCTATTAGACGTTTTACAATTGACAACAATGTTTGTATGAATTTTGATCTGTTTGATTTTTCTGTGAAGGATTTTCAGACGGGGATGCCGCTCATGAGATGTAATAGCACGGGGGACTTATACCCCTTCACCTCTGTTTCCAAAAACACTACTACAAAAATACCCTACGGTGACGGATAAAAATCATCATCTAACCCCTAAGATGACAGTTCTCGTAAGTGTCATATTTGCCACTTTCACAAACAGATGATGATTATGTATCTATAACATGACATGTGACGATTCAAACCCATCACACAAAAGTCATTTTTGTTTTAAATTTCTATTAAATTAATAATTTATTTTAATATAGCGATAAATTTTTTTTGGCAATTTAATTTCAATATTGCAAATTGAGTGCAAAGATGAAATGGACTAAAATTTTAAATAACACCAAAAATATACATTGAATAGCTAGAATCTGTTGTACAGAGTCTTCCCAAAATGGATAATCATTCAAAGTCCTATTAAAGTGTTTAATTAAAGACTAAAACATTGATAATCAAGTATCTTATCAATCTAAAATGTTCACTCATCGGCATTTAGTTTACCAACTTCTGTTTCAGCAAGTATCTTCGAAAAATGCAATCCCCACTCGACACGAATATCATCAAGTTCCTCTTGTGAGTACATGTGTTTGGCGTAGAACTATAAACCACAAAAAGAAAATAATTAGTAATGCTTGAAATGATGTAACAATTAGCATGGTTAATGGTCTATCATTCAAGTATAGAAGTACTTACATTATTTGTCATTAAAGTCGAGTCTAGCATCAACTCTTTCATGAAACGCATCACACAATAGCCACTCGGTACTACCAGGTTGTAGTGGTGTCTGCCATTGAATTAAATATCAACATGTAAATATAACTTAAAACAAAAGTTGTAAAGATTCACTAAATATATAATCACTCAAGTATGCCGACCAAATAAAACAAGTCATACTTTAACATATTTCACCATAGTCGAGTAATCCCACTTTTGCCTTTGACCAACTGTAGTTGTAAACATTTGCATGCCGCTGCAAGAAATTTGATGAACAATTTCATATTCAAAACGGTAACTATAGAAGCATATTTCACTAAATAGAGTGACGTACACACAAGAGGCACTATTCCTAACATGATGATACCAGATCAAGCATATTGCAAAACAGGACTGTTTAAGCTAGGCTAAATATACATACATACTACCAAGGAGAAAAAGAAACATGCTCACATAATTCACTCTAAGAGGCAAGGCAGGATAAGCATACGCATTTTTTGCATGTAACTGAATAACTAAGGCAAACAACACATATCCTAATTAGAAAATTTATATGCAGGTATATACTTAGTTTATTTAGTCAACAACTCTCAAATCAATATAGCATTTCAGATATATTTATGCATGGTGGCAGGAAAGTGAACTTATAAACCATATACAGATAGGTAAGAACCCAATACTTGTCATGGCATGATTAGTTGGCCTTTTGAGACGCTATCCAAGATATGCAAGACCATAAGTGCAACAAACATGCTTAAAATAGACATGATATGATTAACATGGTTACTAAACAGGACCTATGGTCATAAAATTTAATCATCTCATAATATAATCATACCAAGAACATGCTGGACAGAACTCAAGAACATTCAACAAGTACACATGCACTTCAATATTGATCTTAAGTATAAATGTAGCATAGAAAGATCACCAAGGCATAATATTAAACTTACACATCCATCCTAGCATTGTCATCTTCCTGTTCTAAAGATGAAATAACTCCCAAGTTGAATATGATCACATACTGAAATCAGTATCAAAACAATAGCACATATAACACCCTATTTGAATATGGCCTAATATGTCATGCCAAGGCATAAATAGTTAACCAAACAAGCAAAGGTCATACAGATGCTCAGTAATTCCACACATACCGCCATTTTTAACAGCATATGTCCAAACTAAGGCTAAACAAAGACTTGAATCAATCAATATCATAGCTAGTGCATATCTAACTCTTTGAGCTAAGTTTTACTGCCTAGATGTTAATTACTATCTCCCTAAGTAGATGTTGTCCATATATGCTGTTTGAGATTGATACACCCAACACACTACAACAAGTATAATCCTAATCACTCATATTAAGCACAGAAAAACAAACAAAGTTAAACTAATTGAAATTAATCTAAAATCCTAACTTAAAACATGCTAATCAAATAGGAATGATTAAAAGCAAATAAACAAAGCACATAATTAATAAAGCAACTAAAGAATGCAAAATTTAAACTAAAAAGGATCTCGTTATTACCTTTTTGATGCGCAGCCATGAAGAGAATCTGGAGTGGGATGCCTTCTCCAAATCCACAAGCTCAGAACACACAAGAAAAGAAATCGAAAATTTTAAACTATGAAACCTTAAAAAATTTCTAGGGTTTCGTATTTGCTCAAATAGAGACTATGCTTTATTTCTTTAGGTAAAAATACCATTGTTCCATGAAAAGCATCGTACACCTGCTCCATTGCCATTTTTGGCACTTGGGGACGAAGGGTTTGAGCGGCTAGGGTTTCCATGCCCTTCTCAATCGTTGAAGTAACAAAAGAATTGGGCGTTTTGTCCTTGTTTTATTGCGATCATGGGCTGGGCTTAGGTCATTTTACCTGAGCTCAGCTGATTTGAATTAAAAGGGCCCATTGTACTTCTTTTTAAAAACAATTTTAACCTATCGGTAATACATTTTGCAAATGTGGTCACGTTTTAAATTAGGAAATAACCGAATAATTTCGTAAATACTTAATTAGATTAAAAGCTTCGTTTTAAGCACGCTTTTAATACTAATCCGGATTTAGGAAATTCAAACCATGTAAAAGTCTTTTAATTTAAAACACGACTTGAAATTGAGATGTAATTCCTTTATCATATTTAATTAGACAAATTCCCAACTTTGACGGAGCGGAACACTAATTCTTTGATTTTGAGAGTTCTTTTAAAATAATTATATTTAAAATTTTCAGTTAAAATTCCAAAACCATAACTAATGATTGAATTATGTAAAATTAGAATATGATATTCAATATGTATACCAAGTGATATTTTGTCAAATGAAATGGAAAAATACTCTAGGAATAATTTTATAATTGTCGGACATTAATCCTATAATTTGCTGGAGCGGCAAAGAATTCAGTCTCACTTTCACGAATTGGAAGTAGAATTGATTTGTTTTTATCAGATTAATAGCTAAGATAAAATAAGAAAAATCAAACCAGGGAGAGTCGGTGAAATGGGAGAAGCAAAACCTAATTGTGTGAGCGTGAAGACACTTAGTATTTTTACAGAGTTTTTGATCTTTTATTTTTTATAATGTTAAAACGACAACGTTTAGTTTGTTTTTATTAAAAACATTTTAAAAAAAAATAAAAATCATGTAAGTCTTAATTTGAATTAAAAAAGTGCTAAATAAAATATAAAAATGGTGTCATTTTAAACAGTCAAACACGTCATTTTGGCCAATTTAAAACACAAGTCACTTATTTATGTGACATTTCACAAAACCGTCACACAAACATCATAAATAAATGACACTTAAAAAATCCGTCACCAAATGTCATAATTATATGACACTTTAAAAACTTGTCACATGAATGTCAAGAAAAAACATTAATTTAGTAAAAAGATGTGACACTTGCATTTCTGTCACTTGTGAACTGTCACCGTAGCCTGTTTTTCTTGTAGTGAAATCACATGGTCAAACCTTCCACCTTTGTGGCCATCTCTCCAAGTATATGGCACAATAGGTTGGGACACCCAGGAGCATCGGTTTTTAATCAATTTAGGAAGAATTATTTGTTTTCTTGTAATAGACTTTTGGACTCTTTTGTTTGCTAAACCTGTGTGTTTGGTAAACATGTTAAGCTTCCGTTTTCTCCGTCTACTACTCAAACTTTTATGTTGTTTGATATTTTGCATTGTGATTTGAGGACATCACACGTTTTAAGTGTTGCAGATCATAAATACTATTTGCTCATTCTTGATGATATTCGAATTTTTGTGGACATTTCCCTTAGGACAAAAATCACAAACCTATAACATTTTGAAACAATTTAGCGTGTTTATCAAAACTCAGTTTGGCAAATCCATTAAAAGTTTTCAATGTGACAATGGGGGGAATTTCTAAATGTCCAATTTATGAATTTTTGTCACCAAAATGGGATGTTTGTACGTCTTTCATGTCCACATACCTCTTCTCAAAATGAGAAAGCCGAAAGAAAGATTCGAACAATCAACAATATGACTCGCTCTATCCTTGTGCATTCGTCCACACCACTAATTTTTTGGCAATTTGCCCTTCAAATGGCTACATATCTTCTAAATATTTTTCCTAGTAAACTAATCTCCAATGTGTCACCCATTCAGGTATTATACCATCGTCTCCCATCAATTACACATTTACAGGTTTTTGGGTGTTTGTGTTAGCCCTTGTTTCCTTCCACCACCATTCACAAACTTTAGACCTGTTCTACTCCTTGCGTGTTTTTGGGATACCCACAAAATCAAAGGGGATATAAGTGCTTTGATATGTCAAGTGGGAAAGTCATTATTTCTCGTCATATCATCTTTGATGAATCTACCTTCATCCAATTTTGAGGTGTCATCTAAACTCTCAAAATAATAGTGTAGGGCCATCACCAAACCCGCGGCCTCACAACATGACCCAACCACAAAATGTGACTGGGCTGAACCGAGGAACCGGGGCCATTGTCTTTTTTCCCTCGATCTCGGCCCAATCCACATTTAGTGGCAGGCCAGCCCAACAAAGAAAAGCCTCTACACCTGTCACCCAACCCCCTACCAGTGACACACTGGCCCAATCCAGTGGCAGTACCGAGCCCACTACCCCGCCCCAAAATTTCTCAAACACCCAGCTATCCAACATCCTAATTGTTCCAACACGGACCATGGAAACCCATGCAATGCGTGTGATTTTTTTACCTAAACACCATTTTAACCTAACCACCTCAGTCTAACCATCACCAATACCAAAAAACCCCAAAGCTGCCTTATCCGACCCAAATTGGAAAGCTGCCATGTTAGATGAATTTACTGCTCTTATTCAAAATAAGACGTGAGATTTAGTACCACATCCATCTAATATAAACATAATTCGATCTATGTGGGTGTTTTGCCATAAAAAGAATTCTGATGGTTCTTTTGTGAGATACAAAGCTCATATTGTTGGTGATGGCAGGTCTCAGCAGGTTGGAGTAGATTGCAGTGAAACATTCAGTCCGATAGTTAAGTCAGCAACTATCAGGACTGTTCTTAGCCTGACACTTTGCAAGAAACGGTATACATGCATCAGCCATTGGGATTACGCGATCCTACCCATCCAGATCATGTGTGCCTATTGAGAAAATCCTTATATGGTCTGAAATAAGCTCCTAAGGCATTGTATAACAGGTTTGCAGGATTTGTTTCTAAATTACGATTCTCTCACAATAAGTTTGATCAGTCATTATTTATTTATAGGAAGGGAACTGACATGGCATATATACTTTTGTATGTTGATGACATTATTCTTACATCATCCTCAACTTCACTTCGTCAGTCTATTATGTCCCTTCTTGCGGCTGAATTTGCGATGAAGGACCTAGGTCCGTTGAATAATTTTCTTGGCATTGTTGTCACTCACTATGCAAGTGGTCTATTTCTCGGTCAAAAGAAATATGCCGAGGAGATAATTGACAAAGCAGGGATGTCTTCCTGCAAACCATCACAGACTCCAGTTGACACTAAGGCAAAATTGAGTAACGCTGTCGGTACTCCATACAACGACCCTACACATTGTCGCAGCCTTGCAGGTGCATTGCAGTATCTGACTTTTACGAGGCCTGACATTTCCTATGCGGTTCATCAAGTTTATTTACACATGCGTGATCCGAATAAAGAACATATGGGGGCTCTCAAGAAGATTCTGTGATATGTTAAGGGTACTCTTCATTTCAGACTTCATCTATTTAAGTCCTCCATCTCGAGTCTCTCTGTCTACACTGATGAGGATTGGGGTGGCTGCCCAGACACACGTCGTTCCACTTCTGGCTATTGTGTGTTCTTGGGTGACAATCTCATTTCATGGTCATCCAAACGTCAGTCCACACTGTCTCGGTCAAGTGCAGAGGCAGAATACCGAGGGGTGGCCAATGTTGTTGCTGAATCATGTTGGCTCCATAATCTCCTACTGGAGCTCCATTGTCCGATTGAAAGGGAAACAATGGTTTATTGTGACAATGTGAGTGCGATCTACTTATCTGGCAATCCAGTTCAGCATCAACGCACGAAACACATTGAGATGGATATCTTATTTGTCCACGAAAAAGTTGTCTGTGTTCTCCATGTACCGTCCCGTTATCAAATAGCTGACATCTTCACCAAAGGTCTTCCGCGCGTACTTTTTGATAATTTCAGGGACAGTCTCAGCATCCGAGAACCTCCAGCTAAGACTGCGGGGGACTGTTAGAGTAATTATGGGGATATCCCATAATTACCTCTCATTTATTATAATTGATAATGTAATATATTGTAATTAGTATCTTATATTTTAAGTAAGGTAAATTAATCTTCCATTATTCAAGCCTATGATGAATGTATATATATATATATATATTATATTTTTGGATAATATTAATTAAGAAATCATTTCCCACATGCATGTGTACATTGAGACAACAGAATGAAACTATTCCACCCACTCTTTATATTGAACAAGACTGCTCAGTACTCAAATGTGGTTGCTGAACCTGGTTTCTGACATTACTGCACATTCGGATAAATTCTATTAGAAGTGAGAAAAATAATCATATTAGCAGAAGAAATGAACGCTCAAAATTTTCAGGACAAGAAGTAAATAAAATACTCGGACTTCTTAGCAGATGCTAATCTGAGAAAAGAGATTCCTATTTCACCATATAACAGCGTCTATATCTGCAGAATTTATCAAGTATGTGCGTAGTAAAGAATTTGTACTAGTGGAAGAGTCAAAATGGTGATAGTGGAGGAGGAAAGAAAGAGAAGTTCAAATCTCAAAAACTAATCACATAGAGAAGCAGCTAAATAGCAAGTTTGTGCATTACCCAACTAACATAGGAAAGAAAATGAATTGTTCCACTCACCATTCAAGTTCCTTTAGATCAGCTACAGCCTTCTCCAGTGCATACAAAGCCATCTTCTTCACCTAAAGCAGACAGCAAAGATGAAAAATTATACCCCAAACACTGGAAACAAACTTCATAAAAAAAGGAAAACTTTTAAGTTGACAAAAATAAAAGGGTATAAGTTGTACTCTCCATCCCCACTATTTTTCTCTTTTTTTTTTTACAGCTTTGCTCCTTCTCGGCCAATTCACCACCTAATTTCACTTTACAATGTTCCTTTATGGTCAGCAAACAGCAATATTTGTCCTCTCCACTATCTTAATTATAGTTCACTCTATTGTAATCTAGGCAGCATAACCTCTTCTTCCATACAACCACGACTAATATATCGATTAGCTCAACTACTACACATCTAAAGAGGAAATCAGTCTGCACATCCTCTTTCTTCCACTAACCATTGTTGAGGCCCACAAAAGTGTAAAGCATGTAACCACTTCATAGGTCTAAATAGATCGGAATTGAAAGATAGAATAATTTTCTTTAGGATTCCTTTCATTATTCACAATATATATAGCAGTACAAAGGTTGATTCCTAATATGGTACGAATCCTAACTTACCTTACAAAGGTTGATTCCTAATATAATTAGAATCCTAAGTTATCTTAAATATACATCTATCATAATTACAAAATATACAGAGAATATTCGGAGAATATTCGCTAATACTCCCCCTCAGACGGAGCGGGAGGAGGCCGAACGCTAAGGCTAGATCGGAAGTCGGTGAAGAGCTGTCGCGGTAGTCCCTTTGTGAAGATGTCTGCATACTAATAAGAGGAAGGCACGTGTAATATTTTGACCTGACCACGGGCAACCTTCTCTCGCACAAAGTGGATATCCAATATGCTTAGTTCGCTGATGTTGGACCTGAGACATATAGATGGCAGATATGTTGTCATAATAGACTATAGATGCCTTGCGGAGTGGACACTGGAGTTCCAAACGAAGATTTCGGAGCCAACAGATCTCAACAACTACGTTAGCAACACCGCGATATTATGCTTCAGCACTTGAACCGGTAAGTATGCCTGCCGCTTGGCGGACCATGAGATAAGATTATCCTCAAAAAATACACAGTACCCTAAGGTGGAGCGACGTGTGTCGGGGCATCCTTCCCAATTTGTATCCGTGTAGGCAAGTAGTTTGGTTGGGGCAGAGGGGTATAGACATAATCTGAAGTCTAGTGTGCTCTTAACGTATCTGATAATACGTTTGAGGGCAGCAAAATGGGACTCTCGGGGGTCGTGCATGAACATACACACCTGCTGAACGGCATATGCAATATCAGGCCTAGTGAATGTAAGATACTGAAGAGCACCTGCTAGACTCCGATATAGAGTGGGATCAAAAACTGACGCACCATCATTGTCACTAAGCTTGGATTTTGAGTCCACCGGAGTTGGCATAATTTTATAATTTATCATCTTGGCCCTGTACACTATCTCTTCTGTATACTTACGCTGACACAGGAACATAGTGGCTGCAGATCTAGTCACCGATATACCCAAAAAATAACTTAGCTTGCCCAAGTCAGTCATAGCAAATTCAGTTTGAGTACAAAGAATGATTTCATTCTTCAACCCGTCAGATGAGGCAGTAAGAATAATGTCATCGACATATAATAGCAAATATGTAGTGCTGCTACCTCGGTGAAAAGTAAAGAGAGAGGTATCACACCTTCTACATACAAAACCAATCTGCAGAAGATACCTGACGAACCGGTCATACCAAGCACGGGGTGCTTATTTCAATCCATACAATGACTTCCTGAGATGACACACAAACTACGGAGCTGCCGGATGAACAAAGCCAGGAGGCTGGTGCATGTACACAGTCTCTTTCAAATCCCCATGAAGAAACGCATTCTTGACATCAAGCTGATGAATCGGCCAATGTATGCCCATAGCAATACTGAGAACAGTCCGAATAGTGGCCGGTTTAACAACCGGACTGAATGTCTCACCACAATCAATACCCTTCTGTTGATTAGTGCCATTGGCAACTAGTCTTCCCTTATACCTCTCTAAGTCACCACAGTCTCTGAACTTGTGACGAAATAGCCACATACACCAGATAACATTTACACCAGCTGGTCTAGGTACCAAATCCCAAGTGTTCTGCTTGGTTAAAGTGTTAAATTCCTCGCACATGGCCGCATTCCAATTTGGGTCCAGTTTTGCTAGTTTTGGATTTTTTGGAATGGGTGATAAGGTTTGTGTCTAGAGATTGAAATGAACCTTGGGTTTGAAGATCCCGTGTTGTGCACGAGTCTCCATGCGATGAGAAGGCAGTGGTGGTGGGTCGGGATCGTGAGGTTCTTTGGTCCACCGGTTCTCGGGACCGCCGGCGCAGCTCACTAGTTGCCGGGACTGTAGGACTGGGAGGCTACGGGACTGGCTTCTATTGGTGCAGGAGAAACTGCGGGGGGTGCAGTAGGTTGATGGCAGGGAACTGGAGGCAGCAGTGGTGGGGACAGGGCAGTGTCCACTGCCGGAACAGATGGCAGTGGTATTGTCCTTTGCTGGAGACACATCGACTGGAGTAGAGGAGACATATGAGACTCATCGAGAAAAATGTAATTCGTTGTTTGGAATTTTCGAAGGTTTGAAAAAGGAAAGGTTGTCTCGTTAAAGGTGACGTGAC
This sequence comes from Anisodus tanguticus, assembly GCA_034509755.1. Classification (NCBI taxonomy): domain Eukaryota; kingdom Viridiplantae; phylum Streptophyta; class Magnoliopsida; order Solanales; family Solanaceae; genus Anisodus; species Anisodus tanguticus. Next base: position 15,605,091 of record CM067544.1, read on the forward strand.
GGGAGACGATGATTTTGCGAGTGGCAATGTCATAGCACAAGTAGCCCCGATGATTATGAGACAAACCAAGGAAGACACATGGCAGAGTGCAAGGGGCAAGTTTGTGGGGTGCAGTGGAGGCTATGTTGGGGTAGCATAAGCATCCAAAAATATGTAGATAATCATATGATGGCTGCCTACGGTATAAGATTTCGGTAGGGGTCTTTTTTGGAGTGTGCTAGTTGGTAAAATATTTAGAAGGAATTCTACCAATTTGACAGCATAGACCCAAAAAGGCGGTGGTAGGCAGGCATGAAAAAGAAGTGTGCGGATCATGTTATTGATGGTACGTATAATTCTTTTAGCCTTTCCATTTTGGGAATAAATATAGGGACAAGAAAAACGGAAAACCATGCCTTGTTTAGAACAGAAATTGTGAAATGTCGAGTTATTAAATTCACGTTCATTACACATTGGAATGATTTGATAGATTTTTCAAATTGTGTTTTAATGAATTTTTGAAACTCGAGGAATTTTGTAAAAACTTCAGATTTGAATTTCAGTGGGTAAATTCAGACAAAATGTGAAAAATCATCCAAGAAGACTAGATAGAATTCATGACCTAAAGAGCTAACAATCGGAGATGTCCACAAATCAGCATGAATAATATCAAAGGGAGAAAAAGTAACAATGTTTGATGACATAAATGGAAGACGAGTATGTTTGCCTAGTGGATAAGAAAAACAGTGGTGGAAAATTTTCTCATTATTACATTGAATACACTTAGAAGTCCTAAGAAAAGTAAAAACTGGGTCTCCGGGGTGTCCGAGTCTGTTGTGCCAAGTGGAGGGAGAGATCGCCGCAAGGGATAGAGGTGTTTGCTTTGTCCGACAATGAAGATTGAGTGAATGGGTAGAGGTCTCCCACACTATTGCAATAGTGTAAGAATTTTCCCCGTATTGAGTTCCTTCACGTAAAAACCAAAAGGGTCAAATTCGACAGATACAGAATTATTGCTAGTGAATTTTCTAACAGAGATTAAGTTTTTAATGATGTTAGATATGTATAGGACGTGGTTTAGGGAGAAAGGTGGGTGTGGATGTTTGGTATGTGTGTTACCGTAACCCTCAATTGGAATGCGATGACCATTGCCGACAGTAATAAATTGAGGACACTTTAACCGATGTAGTTGAGATAGGTTACCTGACGACCGAGTGAGGTGAGAAGTGGATCTGGTGTCCATATACCAATTGTCGTCGGGATGTTGAAGGTTCACGGTGGTGTAGGCCTGGCCCAAATCAGTCGGGGCCAGGCTGCTGCTGGACTGCAACTAGGTGGGCCTGCTGCTGCTGCTGCTGGGCCTGCCTGGTGGCTGGGCAAGGCCCAAGAGGCCAGTCGACCAAGGTTCTTGGGAACCGAGCCCCCGCAGCAGGTACGGGCATGCAGCGAGGCCCGGTTCGCCGGTTGGGCCACCGCTGCTGCTGGTTGGACCACCGCAACCGCCGCCGCTGCGATTCTTCTGTCCCGATCCACCGGGTTGCGTTGGCCTTTTCCGCGGCCCTTGCCTTTGTTGTTGCGACCTCTGCCGCCACTAGCCTGCTGCTGCTGCTGGACATGCTGTGATGGCTGGTTGCTGCTGGCCGCAGGTGTTGCCATCCCGTCAACGGCTACCGCCTTTTGATTATGTTCCTCTTGTTTAGCACATCTAGTTTCTTCCAACAATAGTTGTGAACGTGCCTTGTTGAAACTAGGGAGAGGGTTGGCTTGTTGAATCATTGTTGCGAGTGTGTCATATTCACCTTTTGGTAAACCCGCAACAAGTTGAAGCACCATCTTGGTTTATGAAACAGAAGTCCCGACGTTGGATAGTTGATCGGTTATGAGTTTCAGTTGCTTACAATATTCAGACATATTATTAAAATTCTCGAGGCGGGTATTATTGAATTGCTCTTCCAAATATACGGCCCAAGTATTTTTATTGTCCTGAAAGATTTCTTCTAGCCGGACCCAAAGTTCACGTGCCATAACACCTGTTTTCATGATAGTGCACAACAGGTCTTTGGAGATGGTGTCGTAGATCCATTGTTTGACGATGGCGTCAAGACGACGCCATATTGAGTCTGTAACATCGGTGGGACGAGGAACATATTCGTCAATATGATCGAGCACGTTGTATGCACATGCATGAATGTAGAATAGTTCCATCCACATAGAATATTGACATTCTTCTTGGTCAAGAATTATAGGGATAAAATTCTTGATGTTGTTAATGGCGAATGCCGGATGCAAAGAAGATACTGAACGTTGAGAGGGGTTGTCAAGTGTGCCAGTGGATGAACCGGAATTTGTGAGGGAAGATATGGTTGCCGCCTGCCGAGGGAAGGGAATTTTCTGGTTTGGCCGAGAAAGGGAGGAAGAAACCAGAATTTTTTTTATGTGAAACCAGAAAAAAAATTATGGTTTCTGCCGAGAATGAGGAAGAGAAGGGATTTAGGTTTTAGGCTCTTGATACCATGAAAGATAGAATAATTTCCCTTAGGGATTCCTTTCATTATTCACAATATATATAGTTGTAGAAAGGTTGATTCCTAATATGGTACGAATTCTAACTTACCTTACAAAGGTTGATTCTTAATATAATTAGAATCCTAAGTTACCTTAAATATACATCTATCATAATTACAAAATATACAGAGAATATTCGAAGAATGTTCGATAATAGGAATAATTCAGATCTTAATAACATTAAAATTATTAAGAAACTATTTAGTCAAAGATTTTTATGAAACTGATTTTTCACACTACTTTGTTCACAACCACCGATCACCACTACATAAGCACCACCAACTACCTCCATCATCACCACTGCTCACTACCACTAACTACCTCCACCATCACCACTGATCACCACTGCTCACCACCACGAGGAGATTAACGAGAATGTCACTCATCGCATTGGAGCGGGGTGGGTGAAATGGAGGCTTGCCTCCAGGATACTATGCGACAAGAATGTGTCATCGAGGCTTAAAGGTAAGTTCTACAAAGTGGTGGTTAGACCGACATTGTTATATGGTGCAGAGTGTTGGCCAGTCAAGAAATTCCACGTTCAGAAGATGAAGGTAGTGGAGATGAGGATGCTCAGATGGATGTGTGAGCATACAAGGAGAGATATGATTAGGTACGAAATTATACAGGACAAGGTGGGAGTGGCATCAGTGGTGAACAAGATGAGAGAAGCAAGACTGAGGTGGTTCGGAAATGTGAGGAGGAGGGGGTGAGGATGCGCCGGTAAGGAGGTGCGAGAGGTTGGCTGTAGTTGGATCTAGGAGAGGTAGAGGTAGGCCGAAAAAGAACGGGGGAAGTGATTAGACAAGATATGACACAACTTCAGTTGACTGAGGACATAACCTTAGACAGGAAGTTATGGAGGTCTAGTAGTAGGGTAGAAGGCTAGTAGTAGATAGCTAAGTGTGGGGAGGGAGGGGTGAGTTTTCCTCCTCTACTCTTTTCCTTTTAGTAGCAGTTGTCAGTTATCACATTGTTTTTATTTCCTTGATGAGTATTACTATATATTTTCGCATTTATTTTATATCTTGAAATTTGTTGTCCCTTTATATATTTCTGCTACAGGTACTTTTCTTCTGAGCCGAGGGTCTACCGAAAACAATCTCTCTATCTCACAAAGGTAGATGTAAGGTCTGCGTACATCCTACACTCCTCAGACCCCACCTTGTGAGACCACACTGAGTTTATATTGTTGTTGTTGAATTGTCGCAACGGATACAAATTGTATTGTAGCTAAGGTATTCATGCTCAGGTAAATGATCATCTCAATTTCCGTTAAAGTCCAATACACAAGCTCGTAGCATGTCCTCGAGTGTCTGAATCACACGCTTGGCTTGCCCGTCTGTCTGCGGGAAAGCTATGCTAAGATTAACTCGGGTGCCTAAACCTTTCTGAAATGACTTCTAGAAGTTAGCTCTAAACTGAGCACCTCGGTCGGATATAATCAAAATAGGCACACCATGCAGGCGAACAATCTCTTTAACATACAACTTCGCGTAATCCTCGGTTGTGTATGTAGTTTTGACTGGCAAGAAATGAGCTGATTTGGTCAGTCTATCAACAATTACTCAAATAGAATCAAACTTACAATAAGAATGAGGTAAACCCGTAATGAAGTCCATATTAATCATTTTCCATTTCCACATCGGAATCTCAATGTTCTGAGTCAAGCCACCTGAATCTCCGAGCTAACGATGGTTCTACAAATTGTAGTTTCCTGAGTATTCACATTCCCATTATATTATTTTCCAGAGAATTAGCTACAAATGGGAATCGTTTCCCATTTCAATTTTGTACAAAAAAAAGGTTGGAGGAGTCTCTAAAGAAATGCATCATGATTTGCTCCCTTTTAAAGATATGGCCAACTTAGTCACAAAATGTTATTAAATGGGTCCTCATCATCATGTCCTCCACTTAGCCAATCTTGGCAGTGGAGAGCATTAGTTGATGACACATGCACACTAACGTGCCATCCCACTTTATTAATTAAGTGACTTGTCTCCGTATAATTTATCAATCACACACATAATTAATTTTGTGATCCTAATTCACTTAAATCTTGATAACTTATAAGACCTTCATATACTTAATGTTATAATTTTATAATATGACACTAGTCCATAACCTCTTTGGGGATATACAACTATTATTATTAATCTCCATCGTCACGCTTGTTATGCCCAAAATTATTTCGGGGTTTTATCTTTTTATATACTAATCTCTTTATTAGCATACGTAAATATAACATAAATTCCCCGAGGCTCGGGTCTACTTGCATACGTTTAGCGATTTCACATACGCCTAAGATTCAAACCGTGACCCGAAAGTACGGGATGTTACAATTAGGAATTTGGGTCTGAGCTGAATTGTTGATGTTTCGGAATATGCATTTTTTTATCTGTACAAAATATTACTTTGTAATAAAAAAATTATTTACTAAAAAAAATAGTGCAGCTCAAAGTAGGACACATTTAATGGATTGAAGGAACGTATTCTTTCTTCTCACTTATGCATATGCTTCAGATTAATGAGGTATGCACCTGGTCACTGGAGCATCATGGGTATGCCTGAATTCCTTGTGGTGCTCTTTAAGATATTCCTCGAGCTTGGGAACATCCTGCCTTCTAAAGATATCCCAGATTGCACCACCATTTTCTTCCTCTGGTCCGTCAGAATTGTTTCCAAGATCAACCACCTGATCAGACGATAAATCTCCCTCCAATTGCACGTTCCAGTCTGAGGAAAAAAAACCACTTGCTTTTTCTTGTTTTGCAGTTGCAAAATCACTCTTAAGAACTAGATGATAATATGTATCTGTAATATGGAGTTCTTTTCGATCGCGAGAGTGTATTCTTCTTTCAGCTTATCAATTTTTGAAAGCTGGCACTTTGCAATAGTTACATCAGCAGTATGTGTTAAAATATTCACCTGCAACATCAAGAAATATAGCGGTGGTCATTGGTTCAAGCCGTGGAAACAGCCTCTGGCAGAAATGCAAGGTAAGACAGCGTACAACAGATTCTTGTGGTCCGACCTTTCCCTTGATCCCGCATATAGCGGGAGCTTAGTGCACCGAGTTGCCCTTTAACATCAAGAAATATAGCAAGTTAAAAGGGTAATTTAAGTTCTTCGGAGTTGCAAACAAATATCACCAGGGTTAGGAGAATGAAATCCCTGCAATGAGTTTTCAGTGCATTCTGCAGGTCTCCAGTTTTGAAGGTAAATATAGAGGACACCATAATGGCTTTACTTTAGGCATAAACATTGATCTGTCATCTGGGTACCACTAGCCATACATTTAATATTCACCCGTAATTATCAGCGGCCACAAGGGCCGTCACTCAGTACTCTGTTGACATATATAAGCATAGAAACAGTAGACCAGAAACCCAACTTATATATATATGTACATACCTAGGTCGACAAGGCCATACATGACTACTACACACAAGACACCGTCTACAAGCCTCTAAGAGAGTGCAGGACATCAAAAGGTCGGGACAGGGCCCCGCCATACCCATATATACAAGCAAAAAATTACCGTACCATGATAGACCGACACTCCGAAACAAGGGAGTGCTAAAAAATCCGCTGAGTCAGCAACCTACTAACGTAGATCGTCGTCCTGTCTACGTAAACCTGCGGGCATGAAACGCAGCGTCCCCCGACAAAAGGGACGTTAGTACGACTGATGTACTGGGTATGTCAAGCATGAATAATAGCATAACAGGGATATAACCATAAACTGAAACAGAAACAGCTGACCAGCAGTAAATGACTCTGAGGACCCTAATACATATGCCTAAATGTGTATGCACAATGCAAATGCGGTATTCATATAAATATTGGCCACACAAGGGCATCTTCTTTTCCATAACAGCCTCTGTGGGCATCATTTCATTATCATATTGGTCATACAAGGGCATCAATATTGGCCTCACATGGGCATCTTTCTTTTCGTGATATATGTATCAGTTGCAGGTGGTGATGCGTATATAATGCCTTTCCCTTTTTCTCATCCCCTACATATATATATTGATACCATATAGTAGTGTATATAACACAAGTGGGTCCAGGGTAATACATGAATATAATACAAATGAAAATGCATGAATGACAATAAAACCTTTTTGAATTTATCGGATGACATAATATTCTTGTACCTTCGGCTAACATTGGGAATATCAACATCTTTTCCATATACCTCAATAAGGATTTAGGAATATATTTAGACATGTTTTTAATATAGGAACCAATAACATGAATATTCTTAACTACTAGGAGTAGAATAGTTTATGAAATAATATCACGATTATATTTCGTTACTTGAAACATGCCAAAAGAAAAAAAAAATTGCCTTAACATACCTTGAATATTGTCCTTTCAATAATTCTGTATTGAATTTGTTGGGACGTTTTTGCTTTGCTTCTTCAATTATGTGATGGACGTTTTGTTCTAACCACAAATTAAGAATGCACTGCTTATCACCTAGTGCACTAACTAGTCACGTTCTCTGTTGGTATTGCTTCTCCAAAGTAATGAAATGTTTTACTAAAATGAGATGTTAAGGAATGAAATTGAAATGTATCTAATAAGCTTACTTAACACGTAGTCTTAGTTAGGCAATTCCTATTCCATTAATAGCTAACACACGACACCACATTAGTTTTTAGGCTTAGTCATTAGGTAGATTACTTGAGGATTACACGTAAAGATCCCACTTACTATTGTCCCCCATTAAGATTATTAATCAATCCCACAATTAATTAATCACACACACAATTAATTCTTGATCTCAATTCACTTAAATTTTAATGATTTATAAAACTTTCATATACTCAATGTCATAATCATGCGATATAATACCAGTACATCGCCTCTTTATGCACGCACCAAATTTATTTTCGATCTCCGTCATCACACTTGTTATGTCCAAAATTATTTCAGGGTTTTGTCCTTTTATATACTAAGCTCTTTATTTACATGCGTGAATATAACATAAATTCCCAAGACTCGGGTCTTACTTGCATATGTCTAGATGCTCAAATCATTGCTCGAAAGTACGGGATGTTACGCTTTTCTCCGATATCAGTAGTCCTTTGTGTGAATCCAGTATTAGAGTACAATCAGTAAATCCAGTATAATCAATTATGTTCCGGATATAAATTAGAAACTGATTTCTTTTTTTCTTCCAAAAATAAAACTTAAAAATTTATAGCAAAAGGAAATTTTATATTTTAGAAAGTAATTATGCTAGATCACATTAAAAAAATTCTAGTTGGTCAAGTATTATATGATTCGAATCTCAGCAAAGGAAGAAGAAACCCAAAAATGGGACTGAGGGAGTGCCAAGGAGTATCCAAACCAATATACATCCTCCATCTTGGAACCGTAAGTTTTCCATTACTCAGACACTCCGTATGATGACACCCTGTTATATGAATAACTAAATCTTGTACCCCTCCAGACCTGTTTTCACATAAGCGCCTTCAAGCATAAGACTTAACCAGATTCCAATGACATCAAAGGTCAAGGGTAATTAATACGATGGAAACCAGCTAGTCAACTCATAATGCATACCGCATCAGACATATCACAATGAAGCTTTGTCACAGAATCTCCATGTCCAAGTTCTTCAGCAAATCCATATGCTATACATATTTTTGGACCCACCTCTGGCAGAAATGTGAAGTAAGGCTGCGTACAATAGACTCTTGTGGTCCGGCCCTTCCCTGGACCCCATGCATAGCGGGAGCTTAGTGCACCAGGGCTGCCCTTTTTTTTTTATCTGGCTTCAGTATACCATCTGGAAGTTTGGAAGCAACATTAAGAATACCAGAAAGTGGATGTGTGTATTCTTTGTATGGCAAGGCTCTAATGAATTCTGCTCCATGGCGTGGCAACCGCTTCTCGAACTTTATAGATGGGGGCCAGTTCTTAAGCTTAAGCAATTTGGGCCAGAAATTAGGTGCCTTCGACCTTCAATATAACCCTTAAAAAATTGATGAATATTTATATCCACCTGAAAGACATGAAGATAAAAGAGAAGCTCATCTCAGCATTGACTGAAGACACATTTTATCAGCTAGATTAGAGCCATGTGATTCTGTCAACCAAGTGTCATGAACTCCCTGAACTAACAATATTATATCAAGTGAACCTAGCATGAATTCTCTGATGATCTTTTTATAGGCAGACCATGCAGTGGTATCATTTCCCGTCTCTCCAAAGAACATCTCCCTCCCATTTGATGCATCACCTCTCCATTTGGGACTTCCCAAAAAGTTAGATACTTTAATTTTGATATAGTTGGTCGGCAATAAAAGACTAGCAAACCATATTTAAACATTTGACAAGATGCTCTTTCTTCTCTTATTATATGAAGCTTTAGAGGTAACTTTTATTTAATGGATCAGTTTACTGATCAAAAAAATAATAATGGATCAAGTTCAGCACATGGTCAATCACTCTAGCATCAATGCGTAGTAAAAAGGAAAAAAATGATAAAGGAGTATTATATCACCTTAGGTTTATATTATACATATCAATTTCAGGCTTGAACTAGAGCAGACTAAAAGAAATAATCCTCTTGATTATTTTCATTGATTGAATAGATATATATACAAGTTACAAACCTTCTCCTACCATAATTCTAACTATACAATATGGTAAGTGTATATCCTAATTATGGTAAGTGTATAACCTAATCTAGGTAACAAATATACTACAATATACACACAATATACTTTCCTTAATACTAAAGATTTTGGCAAATGGTACGTGCTGGGGGCTTCGTTTAACACACCCCCCAGTCATAGCGGGCGGTCTTCGAACGCCGAGACTCGTCCCTAAAATCTTCAAAGAGAACCGCCGGTAGACCCTTTGTAAAAATGTCTCAAATTTGATAACGAGACGGGACATGGCATACGCGAACTTGACCCTTTGCAACCTTTTCACGGACAAAGTGAATGTCCATTTCGATATGCTTGGTGCGCCGGTGTTGAATCGGGTTACCCGAAAGGTAGATGGCACTAATGTTATCGCAATATACCAAGGTTGCCTTCGAATGGGACAATGAAGCTCCAAAAGCAAATTACGTAGCCAACATGACTCGGAGACCACATTCGCTACCCTCGATATTCGCGCTCTCTGCACCGGAGCGTGACGAGTTGCTTGACGTTTTGCCGACCGTGAGACCAAGTTGTTGCCGAGGAACATACAATAGCCGAAGTCGACCGTCCGGTGTCGGGACAACCACCCCAATCAGCATCCGTGTAAGAGACAAGTGTGGATGTAGAGGAAGGATACAAGTGCAACCCATAGTCCAGTGTCCCCTGAATATACCGAATGATGCGTTTGATTGCATTCATGTGCTCAACCCTGGGATCATGCATGAATAAACACACCTGCTGAACTGCATATGTAATATCCGGTCTGGTAAAGGTAAGATACTGGAGGGCCCCTGCAAGACTGCGATAGCGGGTCGGGTCTTCGTATGGTGCACCTGCTGCGGCACTCAGCTTTGGGTTTGCATCAACCGGAGTGGAAGTGGATTTACAGGATGACATCCCAGCCCTCTCGATGATCTCAGCAGCATACTTCCGTTGAGACAGAAACAAGCCCCCTGAATGACGCTGGACGGCAATCCCCAAAAAATAACTCAACGGCCCCAAGTCCTTCATAGCAAATTCAGAACTGAGCATGGCCATGATAGACTGGCGCAAAGTATCGGAGGAGGCAGTCAAGATGATATCATCCACATATAACAGAATATAGGCCAATGACGAACCACGGCGGTAGATGAACAAAGAATTATCTGACCGGCTGTGTGTGAACCCAATAGTCGATACAAAATCAGCAAATCGTGTATACCAGCACGTGGAGACGCTTAAGCCCATATAGTGATTTCTTCAACAAACAGACATGATGAGGGCGGTTGGGATCCCCGAAACCCAACGGCCGATGCATATAGATCCGTTTCCTTGAGGTCACCATGTAGAAAGGCATTCTTGACATCCAACTGATGGATTGGCCAAGCCTTTGAAAGAGCCAAGCTAAGCACAGTGCGAATGGTAGCCGGTTTGACCACCGGACTAAACGTCTCACCACAATCAATTCCAACCTGCTGAGTCTTACCATCACCAACAAGTCGCGCCTTATGTCGAGCAAATGACCCATCCGAATTCTCCTTATGAGCAAAAATCCACATAGACCCGATAATATTAATACCATATGGACGGGGCACCAACTCCCACGTCTTATTATCAATAAGAGCATTATATTCATCGGTCATAGCAATTTTCCAATTAGGGTCATTTAATGCGGACACGGGATTGCGGGGCAAGGGGGATTTAGAGACATCGAAATGTAAATTAAAATGTCGTTTAGGTGTAAAAATACCCCGCCGACTACGAGTGACCGGTCTATGACTCGAGGAAGAAGTGATGGAATTTTGGGAATTTTCTCGGGCTCGGGACGGACGGCCGGCCAGGGCGGTGGGCTGCCGCTGGCCCAAAACGGTAAACAAGTGGACTCGGATTCTGGAGCGCCTCAGAGATGGGGCGGGCAGCCCGATTCTTGGAACTGTTCCGGTCGGCTGGAACAAACAGGGGTGCGACGCAGATGCTTGTGGGGCCGGCGGGCGGTGGGCCCGCCGGAGGATTTTGGGCACGGGAGTTGTTCGAAAAATTCCGAATAATATACGGGGATATTTGGTCATCCAAAAAATTATACGACTTAGGCTCGGGAGTATGAACTTTTGTAAAAGGGAATTGAGTTTCATCAAAAATGACATGACGATTTATAATGATTTTCTTGGAGGATAAATCAAAACACTTATAACCCCGATGATTTGACGGATAACCCAAAAATACACACGGAGTAGACCGAGCACGAAGTTTGTTAATTGTGGTGGATGGGAATAACGGATAACACAAGCACCCAAAAATCCGAAGATGAGAATAAGATGGGTTCTTATTATATAAGATTTTGAGAGGGGAAGAATATGTCAGACCTTTAGACGGAATGATGTTAAGAAGGTAAGTGGCCATTTGTAGGGCATGATGCCAAAAATACGGAGGTATGGAGGCATGAATTAGGAGAGTTCGGACAATGTTATTTATGGAACGAATTTTGCGTTCGCTTTCCCATTTTGTGAAGATGTATGAGGACATGAAAACCGAAAATTTATCCCATGAGTAGCACAAAATTCTCGAAACTCCCTATTGTCATACTCCTTCCCATTATCACATTGAATATTTTTTATTTCTCTTTCGAATTGAGTACGAACGAATGCTCTAAATTTTATGAAGACGGAAAACACTTGTGATTTATTCGCAATTGGAAACGTCCACAAAAATCTAGAATAATCATCTAAGAAGAGAACATAATATCGATGACCCATTGAACTAAGAACAGGGGATGTCCATAAGTCACTATGAATAATGTCAAATGGCATAGAAGTATGAGAATTGGAGTCTACAAATGGCAACTTAACAATTTTTCCTAATGAACAAGACTGACAAATTGGAGTACGACTCGTACCCTTACAAGAAATAAAGCTATTTTTATCTAAAACGATAAAATAGAAGATCCCGGATGACCCAAACGAGCATGCCACATGGAAGGAGAGATGGCGCAAAAGCGATGGCAAGGCTGGACTTGAAGGATCGACACCGGCATGATAGGATATAGATCCCCCTACTATCACACCTCATGAGATGACTCCCCGTCTTGAAATCCTTCACGAGAAACCGAAAGGATCAAATTCAACAGAAACAGAATTGTCATTTGTGAACTTTCGGACAGACACTAAATTTTTAATCAATTTAGGAGCATGTAAAGTATTTTTCAAGAGAAGTGGTGGATTGGGAGGAGACAACGTTTTCTGACCATACCCTAGAATTGGAATTGAACTGCCATTACCAACAATTATTCCCCGAGGGGTGCTCAAATTGTAATAAGATGAGAGAGTACCTGATTCGGAAGTCATGTGAGTAGTGGCCCCGTGTCCATGTACCAATTTGGGTCCGGTTGAGTTAATCCCAATGTGTGCATCGCGGCCTCGATATCGGTCCCGAGTGGGGCTCGCCGCATGATGGGCTTGCGGAGGACGGGGCCCAAGGACTCTGGGCCGTGCTTTGGAACCGGGGCCGTTACCGCCGCGTGGAGGCCGTTCTTGCCGGGGCCACCGCCGCCGGCGGGCCGCCATCGCTGCGGGTATTGGGCTCGCTTGGACGCGCCGCCCCACCGGCCGCCGGCGGCTAAACCGCCGAAGGCGCCACCGCCATCGGCCCCACCGCCGGGCCCACGGTGGTGGTGGCCCACCGTACCCCGAATGGGACCCACCGCCGCTTGTTGCTCACCGGAACCGCCACCAGAACCACCTCGTTTGCCCCCGCGGTTTTTGTTATTTTTGCGATTATTCTTGCCGCCACCATTATTATGGTTTTGGCCCGAATTATTAACAAAACCCGTAGGACTAGGAGAGGATGCCACCATGACAATCGGGCTTGCTCCGTAGCCGCCTTTTTTTTAGCCAAACCGGCTTCTTCCAACGTCGCATGGAGCGGGCTTGATGAAAGTCGGGAAGAGGGTTGCTTTGGCGAAGGAGAGTTCCAACACCATTATAGGCCTCCGAAAGCCCGGCAACCAACTGTAGAACTAGACGATTATTTGTCACTGGTGCGCCAACATTACGGAGTTGATCCGCCAATTCCTTTAGTTTCTTGCAATATGCGAAACGTTCGGAAATACGTCCATTCGAACGAGAGAGAATTCTGCTCGAGTGTGACGATACGGGAATGTTGGTTGTCTTGGAATATGTCACGCAATCTATTCCATGCAGCCATAGCCGTCGTATCGGGCTCCATAATCGTTTGTAGAAGGTCCACCGAAATAGTGGCGTATATCCACCGAAGAACGGTAGCATCAAGTGTAATCCACACCTCGGGATCCTCCGCAGAAGGGGTCTAGCGGGAGGAATTATGTGATGAAGAACTTGATAAGAGATAGCGTGAATTTTAAACAACTCCGCCCATGTTGCATATTGAACGTTTTCCATCTCAAGGACAATAGGGACACGAGCTTGATATTGGAAACCGTGAGGGCGGGGTGAAAATTGTTCTTAGACATATTTGAAAGAACAAAGAAGGAGGTTAAATTTAAGAGAGGTTTTTGAGAGCGGAAGACGAGATATTTGGAGAGAAAAACCCGAGGGAAGGGGGGGGGGGTTCTCGGCCAAGTATACAAAAGTTTGAGAGAAGAAAACTTTTGTTTAGACCTAGTCTCTTGATACCATAAAAGAAATAATCCCCTTGATTATTTTCATTGATTGAATAGATATATATACAAGTTACAAACCTTCTCCTACCATAATTCTAACTATACAATATGGTAAGTGTATATCCTAATTATGGTAAGTGTATAACCTAATCTAGGTAACAAATATACTACAATATACACACAATATACTTTCCTTAATACTAAAGATTTTGGCAAATGGTACGTGCTGGGCTTCTGTTTAACACAGACAACACCCTGGCTACGATATTTGAAAGCTACATCGGATTCTCTAAATATCGTCATGTGGCATCAACATGGAAGGTATAGCTAATTGCATCCAAGGAATAAATTACGAAAGACCATTAAACTCGAAGCACTAATTGATACCGCATACATGAAAAGAAACCTACTGCCAGACGGCAACTGCATGTCATAGCAATAATTCATGGGAATTGTTAAACGAAGCAATATACATGTGATATACACTGAATATACATCAGTGTATATCACATATATATCATCGATGTAAGCGCAAGTGCGAAAGGTGGCCACCGACAAAGGTAGCCCAACAAAGGGCTCTCGGCAAGAATGCTCGGCCCATTCTCTCTCGGCCACCATCGTAGTGCAATGTCCACCCATTCTCGGCAAGCCATCAGTAATACAATGGCCGGCGGTGGACTCGGCCCATCTCGGCCAAAATAAGTACAAAACAATATTGTATATATGGTATATATATTTGTAGTATATTGTAAGGAAAAGGATACCTTAATTAGTGTTATACACTTACCATAATTGTATAGTTAGAATTATGGTAGAATAAGGATTTAGAAGTAGAATAGGAAAAGGATTTTCCTATTATGGAAATATGTAACTTGTATATATAGCCTTTCAATTAATGAAAATAATCAAGGGGATTATTTCTTTCATGGTATCAAGAGACTAGGTCTAAACAAAAGTTTTCTTCTCTCAAACTTTTGCCTCCTCTTTGGCCGAGAACCCCCCCCCCCCCTCGGGTTTTTCTCTCCAAATATCTCGTCTTCCGCTCTAAAAAAAAAACCTCTCTTAAATTTATCCTCCTTCTTTGTTCTTTCAAATATGTCTAAGAACAATTTTCACCCCCGCCCTCACGGTTTCCAATATCAAGCTCGGTGTCCCTATTGTCCTTGAGATGGAAAACGTTCAATATGCAACGTGGGAGTTGTTTAAAATTCACGCTATCTCTTATCAAGTTCTTCATCACATCATTCCTCCCGCTAGACCCTTCCCGCGGAGGATCCCGAGGTGTGGATTACACTTGATGCTACCGTTCTTCGGTGGATATACGCCACTATTTCGGTGGACCTTCTACGACGATTATGGAGCCCGATACCACGGCTATGGCTGCATGGAATAGATTGCGTGACATATTCCAAGACAACCAACATTCCCGTATCGTCACACTCGAGCAGAATTCTCTCTCGTTCGAATGGACGTATTTCCAAACGTTTCTCGCATATTGCAAGAAACTAAAGGAATTGGCGGATCAACTCCGTAATGTTGGCGCACCGGTGACAAATAATCGTCTAGTTCTACGCCAATTGGTTGCCGGTCTTTCGGAGGCCTATAATGGTGTTGGCACTCTCCTTCGCCAAAGCAACCCTCTTCCCGACTTCCATCAAGCCCGCTCCATGCTTACGTTGGAAGAAGCCGGTTTGGCTAAAAAGGCGGCTACGGAGCAAGGCCCGAATTATTGTCATGATGGCATCCTCTCCTAATCCTTCGTGTTTTGTTAATAATTCGGGCCAAAACCATAATCATGGTGGCGGCAAGAATAATCGCAAAAATAATAACAAAAACCGCGGGGGCAAACGCGGTGGTAATGGTGGAGGTTCCGTAGTCAAGCAAAACGTCGGTGGGTCCCATCCAATGAACAAGGCCCACCACCCCCATGGGCCCGGCGGTGGGGCCCATGGCGGTGGAGCAAAGGGGTGGGACCGTGGGCCGCAGCCCATACCAAAGGCGGCGAGGAAATTCCAATGGCCGGTGGGGCGGCCAACAGTCCCGTGCCCAATGCCCAAGAAGGCGGCGCCCACCGGCCGGTGGCCCGGCGGCGGCGCGTGGTAGTAGTTACGGGCCAGACCGCACGGCCGAGTTCTTGGGCCCCGACCTCCGCAAGCCCATCATGCGGCAGGCCCTACTCGGACCGACATCGAGGCGCGATGCACACGTTGGGTTTGACTCAACCGGATCAAAATTGGTACATGGACACCGGGGCCACTACTCACATGACTTCCGACTCGGTACTCTCTCATCTTATTCCAATTTGAGCACCCCTCGGGTATAATTATTGGTAATGGCGCTTCTATTCCAATTCTAGGGTATGGTCGAAAAACGTTGTCTCCCCCAATCCACCACTCCTCTTGAAAAATACTTTACATGCTCCTAAATTGATTAAAAATTTAGTGTCTGTCCGAAAGTTCACAAATGACAATTCTGTTCGTTGAATTTGATCCTTTCGGTTTCTCTGTGAAGGATTTCAAGACGGGGAGTCATCTCATGAGGTGTGATAGTAGGGGGGATCTATATCCTATCATGCCCGGTTTTCGTCCATCGAGTCCAGCCTTGCCATCAGCTTTTGCAGCCATCTCTCCTTCCATGTGGCATGCTCGTCTGGGTCATCCGGGATCTTCTATTTTATCAGTTTTAGATAAAAATAGCTTTATTTCTTGTAAGGGTACGAGTCGTACTCCAATTTGTCAGTCTTGTTCATTAGGAAAAATTGTTAAGTTGCCATTTGTAGACTCCAATTCTCATACTTCTATGCCATTTGACATTATTCATAGCGACTTATGGACATCTCCTGTTCTTAGTTCAATGGGTCATCGATATTATGTTCTCTTTTTAGATGATTATTCTAGATTTTTGTGGACGTTTCCAATTGCGAATAAATCACAAGTGTTTTCCGTCTTCATAAAATTTAGAGCGTTCATTCGTACTCAATTCGAAAGAGAAATAAAAAATATTCAATGTGATAATGGGAAAGAGTATGACAATAGGGAGTTTCGAGAATTTTGTGCTACTCATGGGATAAATTTTCGGTTTTCATGTCCTCATACATCTTCACAAAATGGGAAAGCCGAACGCAAAATTCGTTCCATAAATAACATTGTCCGAACTCTCCTAATCCATGCCTCCATACCTCCGTATTTTTGGCATCATGCTCTACAAATGGCCACTTACCTTCTTAACATAATTCCGTCTAAAGGTCTGACATATTCTTCCCCTCTCAAAATCTTATATAATAAGAACCCTTCTTATTCTCACCTTCGGATTTTTGGGTGCTTGTGTTATCCACTATTCCCATCCACAACAATTAACAAACTCCGTGCTCGGTCTACCCCGTGTGTGTTTTTGGGTTATCCGTCAAATCATCGTGGTTATAAGTGTTTTGATTTATCCTCCAAGAAAATCATAATCAATCGCCATGTCGCTTTGATGAAACTCAATTCCCGTTTACGAAAGTTCATACTCCCGAACCTAAGTTGTATAATTTTTTGGATGACCAAATATCCCCGTATATTATTCGGAATTTTTCGGACAACTCCCGTACCCAAAATTCCCCGGCCGGGCCCACCGCCCGCCGGCCCCACAAGACCGCCGCCCCTCGCCGCTTGCTCCCCACGGAACAGTTCAAAGAATCGGGCTCGCCCACCCAATTCTCGGAACTGCTCTGCAATCCGAGTCCACCCTTTACCGATTTGGGCCGGCGCAGCCCACCGCCCGCCGGCCACTCCGTCCCGAGCCCGTAAAAATTCCCAAAATTCCATCCCTTCTTCCTCGAGTCATAGACCGGTCACTCGTAGTCGGCGGGGTATTTTTACACCTAAAAGACATTTTAATTTACATTCTCGATGTCTCTAAATCCCCCTTGCCCCGCAATCCCGTGTCCGCATTAAATGACCCTAATTGGAAAATTGCTATGACCGATGAATATAATGCTCTTATTGAGAATAAGACGTGGGAGTTGGTGCCCCGTCCATATGGTATTAATGTTATCGTGTCTATGTGGATTTTTGCTCATAAGGAGAATTCGATGGGTCCTTTGCTCGGCATAAGGCGCGACTTGTTGGTGATGGTAAGACTCAACAGTTGGTATTGATTGTGGTGAGACGTTTAGTCCGGTGGTCAAACCGGCTACCATTCGCACCGTACTTAGCTTGGCTCTTCTTTCAAAGACTTGGCCGATTCATCGCTTAGATGTCAAGAATGCTTTTCTACATGGAGATCTCAAGGAAACAGTCTATATGCATCAGCCGTTGGGTTTCGGGGATCCCAACCGCCCCCATCATGTCTCGTTTGTTGAAGAAGTCATTATATGGGCTTAAGCGCCTCCACGTGCCTCGGTATACACGATTTGCTGATTTTGTTTCGACTATTGGGTTCACACACAGCAGGTCAGATAATTCTTTGTTCATCTACCGCCGTGGTTCGTCATTGGCCTATATTCTGTTATATGTGGATGATATCATCTTGACTGCCTCCTCCGATGCTTTGCGTCAGTCTATCATGGCCATGCTCAGTTCTGAATTTGCTATGAAGGACTTAGGGCCGTTGAGTTATTTTTTGGGGATTGCCGTCAAACGTCATTCAGGTGGCTTGTTTCTGTCTCAACGGAAGTATGCTGCTGAGATCATAGAGAGGGCTGGGATGTCATCCTGTAAGTCCACTTCCACACCGGTTGATGCAAACCCAAAGCTGAGTGCCGCAGCAGGTGCACCATACGAGGACCCGACCCGCTATCGCAGTCTTGCAGGGGCCCTCCAGTATCTTACCTTTACCAGACCGGATATTACATATGCGGTTAACAGGGTGTGTTTATTCATGCATGATCCCAGGGTTGAGCACATGAATGCAATCAAACGCATCATTCGGTATATTCAGGGGACACTGGACTATGGGTTGCACTTGTATCCTTCGCCTACATCCACACTTGTCTCTTACACGGATGCTGATTGGGGTGGTTGTCCTGACACCAGACGGTCGACTTCTGGCTACTGTATGTTCCTTGGCAACAACTTGGTCTCATGGTCGGCAAAACGTCAAGCAACTCTGTCACGCTCTAGTGCAGAGGCAGAATATCGAGGGGTCGCAAATGTGGTCTCCGAGTCATGTTGGCTACGTAATTTGCTTTTGGAGCTTCATTGTCCCATTCGAAGGCAACCTTGGTATATTGCGATAACATTAGTGCCATCTACCTTTCAGGTAACCCAGTTCAACACCAGCGCACCAAGCATATCGAAATGGACATTCACTTTGTCCGTGAAAAGGTTGCAAAGGGTCAAGTTCGCGTATGCCATGTCCCGTCTCATTATCAAATTGCAGACATCTTTACAAAGGGTCTACCAAATAGTTCTCTTTGAAGATTTTAGGGACGAGTCTCGGCGTTCGAAAACCGCCCGCTATGATCGCGAGGGTGTGTTAAACGAAGCAATATACATGTGATATACACGAATATACATCGGTGTATATCACATATATATCACCGATGTAAGCAATGCGACGGTGGCCACCGGACAAGCAGCCCAACAAAGGGCTCTCGGCAATGCTCGGCCCATTCTCTCGGCCGACCACCGTAGTGCAATGTCCACCCATTCTCGGCAAGCCACCGTAATACAATGGCTAGCAGTGGACTCAGCCCATCTCGGCCAAAATAAGTACAAAACAATATTGTATATATGGTATATATATTTGTAGTATATTGTAAGGAAAAGGATACCTTAATTAGTGTTATACACTTACCATAATTGTATAGTTAGAATTATGGTAGAATAAGGATTTAGAAGTAGAATAGGAAAAGGATTTTCCTATTATGGAAATATGTAACTTGTATATATAGCCTTTCAATTAATGAAAATAATCAAGGGGATTATTTCTTTCAGGAATATATGAGAATTTTCAAAGAACTTTGAAACTAAACAAGAAAAAGGAATACATGATTGTAACTGGGTTACCCTCAGACAACAAAATATATCTCATAGAAAAACTGCACTTGCACAATATAATGTTGTAATTCCAGAAAATTACTACTCATTTTGGTTATGTCCTGCTTAAACTCTTGAAGTTTTGTAGATTGGAAAATTATACACAAGTTCTAATAAAAGATTACGACTTCCAGTCAGATAGGAAATAAAGAGAAGGGAACATCAAAGATGATGCACCTCAACAGTCAACTGCTGTCACCACCAAATCTGATGAGCCCTCCTTGATTATATTACGGAATGCACGCCACATGACCATTGGTTCCCAGCTTAATCCAGATGCAAGTTCAAGAATGTTGCTTACAATGACAGATTCTCCAATTTTCCAATGTGTCCGGAAGTGTTCCAGGTGGCCTTCCTGTATGTCATGTGCAGAAGGGGAGAACAAATAATTGTCATCAAAATCTGATCTGGAAGCTGCTTTTCTTCTATTTTTAGAGTTGCAGGTACACTGTTCTTTAACAGAGCCTGTCTCACTGGCTGATGAATTTGCTCTGCCTAAGTTTTCGACTTCCCTCATTATCTGTTGAACCCGCTTTTCACCAAAGAGACACTTAAGCACCAGGCGGTTATTTCCACAACCACCTCTTTTCTTTGGTGGACCAGGGATATGTAACGTCCCGCAGTAATTAGAAGGAAAAAATTATTTAATATAAGGGAAGGTTGCACGTCTAGTTCCCTTAAAAATCTCAACCAAATCCCCCTTTTATCCTTAAGATTCCTAACCAAAGTTTATCAACTCTTTCCCACTCCTACACAAACACACACAACACAACACGTCATATGCAAAATTCTGGCAGAGCAGAAGAGAACACAGAGGAAAAAATATCAGAAATTTCAGAGAACAAAAAAATTAACTTTAGCAATTAAGGAGTTTCGAAAATGTTTAGTTGGAGTTTGAAAGTTCATTCGCAGTTACGAAGAAATAAAGGTGAGTTCTCTCACTCAATTATTTTGAGTTACAATACATGTTAGAATATAATCCGGATGTTGAAAGAATGATCATGAAGTTATTGCTAATAGATTATCTAGTAACTAGTTCGGATCGTGAAATTACAAACTGTTTTTTGCTGAGTTATCCCTAGTATAATTGGACGAAATTTTATAGGGTTATACATATCTACTTCACGGTCAGATCGAGTCCAAGCGGGGTTAAAACCGACATGCGGTTTGAGAGTTATCGCAATTTAAAGTTTCTGCCTCGGATCAACCGAAATCCGGAAGGCAGAACGTATAACGGAAAAACTGTACAAATCGGTAAGGAATCTGAAACGTCGTGCTGAATAAAAGTTCTAGATTTCTCCGTTTTAGACAGTTTGAGACTTTACGGGGATTAATCCAACTTACGAATAAAAAGTTATGACTATTTTAAGATTGTGTCCCTTTTATTAAAAAGTCCAGCGAGACAATTTTCATAGGGTTGTTTATTTCGTGAATTTGTACTAGTTACACTAAGTACTTTCAGAGATAGTGATAGGCCCCCATGTTACCTTCAACTCGGCGTAAGAAATACCTTATTTGGAGTTACGGTTTGAGAGTTATAACCCTTACAAGTGAGAAGGGCGAAAAGTTAAAAGAAAGGAATATTATTTGAATCTTCTGAAAATATGACAATATATATATATATATATATATATATATATATATATACCCTTACAAGTGGGAAGGGCGAAAAGTTGAAAGAAACGAATATTATTTGAATCTTCTGAAAATATGACTATATATATATATATGTGTGTGTGTGTGTGTGTATTTAAGTTTAGGCATACAGTCGAGATGATAGAAATCTTGGTAATGTAAATAGTTTTGCCATTACCTACGGGACTATAGCATTACACACGTGTTGCCTTCGGGACTAATTACTTATTGAGTCGCCTTCAAGGTTATATACAGTTGCGTGCTTGCCTTCGGGGCTATTCAGGTACACTTACTTTCGGGACTATTTAAATACACTTGCCTTCAGGGCTATTCAAATACACTTGCCTTCGGGGCTATTCAAATACACTTGCTTTCGGGGCTATAATTGAACTGCAATGGATAGGGTTGCACGCACCTCAACAAATATATAATATGTTATATGGGATAAAGAAGGTGTACTGGTTAACTAAGTATTCCCTGGGACGAGTTGGGAGAAGATTTTATGTGTGAATATTTTGTCGGTATGTGTTTATAAATAATTTAGCAAATCAATTTGAGATCGTCTACATCTATCAATTTTGAGCTGAATAATTGAACAAGTTTTATTCAACAACATTCCAAAACTTGAATTGAAAATAATATAGCCAATTCAATACTTTTCTCCCCATCCATAATAGAAAATGAATTTTTATATATATATTTTCATAGATTTCTCTCTTTAGTCTCTTCATATTTCTTGCTAACGCGGACATCAATATTTGAAAGAATTCATTCAAAAAGCCAAGTAATTTTTACCTTTTGGTCCTTTATATGAATTTTCTCAACTATAAAAGGACACAATCTCCTTATAAAAAAGTTATTACTTAATAATTTTAAATCTCAAAACGTTAGAAAAATAGATTTTAAATACTTCAACACTTGGTCAATTTTAACAGAGGTTAAAGCCTCTCATCTATATTGGCCTTAGGCCACATATACTGTTGAGCCACCTCTGGCTAGGATCCAACTTTAATTTGACCTTCCCAATTGAAATACTGCAATACTAGTAATTCATTAGTGCTAAAAGTAAAGTGATCAAACCAAATATGTGGACAGTAATAATTGAGAAAAAAAAGTACGTACAATTAGAGAACTAGATTGTAGTTCTGGCAAATGGCAATTAACCGATGCCATATTTAAGCTCTCAAGCAAAATAACGAACGAAAGTTGTTTTCAGTAAAAGGCAATAAGTAACTAAACGTACTTAAATAAACACTTGAAAGTTGAAACTAGGAGAACGTAGTTAACATTTTAAAACTGGACCAAAATCTGTGCATCCACAAGTAAAATTAAGAGCAACAACTCAAACTCTAATCCATAGAAATACTCCAAGGAACATGCAACATAAACCACAGAACTCAAATATAACTTCTGTCGATCAATGATTTCTTTATTTCAACACCAATAGCCCTAGGTTGAGCATCTCTCAACCCGAATACGCTGTCAATAACAGCCAACTCTGTTGCTGTAGTGTCTGAGCCACAAAATGCTTTCCAGTCATTAACGGTCAATCCAGCAGCGATCACATTACTACCCCTATTCACAGTTCCTGCAGCCAGAGGAACCTGAAGAAGAGTTGCAAGCTCGTCCAAATCTTCAATGGATGTACCAGGATGAACCTGTAGTTCCAAAACAAAGTTTCACCAAAATTAGGAAAACTAAATAACATATTTCTGTGTCTTGTAGCCCCTGCAACTGTCAACAAGGTGCAGTAAGCATGTATCCGATTCGCTGGTTCTCCCATTGAAGAAAAGTGTACTTACCAAGCCCCCTTTGTTGGATAAAGAACAATAGCTACCAACAAGAACATTCCCAGCTATCGTTTGCCAAAAAACTTTAACGCCAAGAAACATCAGCAATCATCTCTTCCGTGTCCTGGTAAAAATAAAAAGCTAACATGAGCACAACACAAGATTATGATAAGTAAGCTAGAGACTCTATTATCCCAAAGGAGAATAATCCTATTGCTGAATCTTGACAAACTCAGGCTATACTTAAATCCATATTCAGGTCGTGACAAACTCCAATGATAATATGTTTAAACAGCATAAAGTATGGTAGATGTAGCGGTAGTAAAAGAGAAGCACGAGGAGATGAAAATGCTTCTCGTAGGAGAAGTCAATAAAGATATCCCTTTTTCTTGGAGCTAAACATACTGTAAGATGACATAATATCATATGGAAGACGCTTAAATAAATAGATACTGGAAAGTTGTACATAAAGGACTAGGAATACAATTTTTTTCATTACCGAGAAATCCCCAGGAGTGGAACTACAGTTTCCAAATATCCTTTCTCTAGTTATGCACATCCTAACACATAATGCCAGAAAACATCACAATTATGAAATCCGACTGCTTTAACCACTAATGTGTTCTATATAATAAAATAGAGAAAAGGCTGAAAATAAGTGAAAGATTACCTTGTCAAGATCAGGATGTATTAGAGCAACATGATCATTGCATGCTATGCAGTTTCCCAAGGCAGAATGTGCCTCATCAATGCATTGTACCTCAACCGAATCTGGCAGACTATTCCTCAAGTGTTGAAGTTCTTCAACCATCGAAAGAAAGCAGACGCAAAGTCATAGAAATGCCAGAGGATATAAGTGATTGAAAGGTATTATGACCAAGTTAAAATGACATCACAGTCCAACCAACAAACATGAAACTGTAGAGTGAAAGCTAAACATAATGATCTATAGGGAGTGTGCATGAATCTTTTTTAATACGGACATGCTTGAATATTTTTTCGACATATCATTAAGCATTAAAATAAAGAAGTTTTCAATAAGATCTAATAACACATCTTTAATACCATTATCATTAAACTATCATTGTAACGGAAAATATAACCGGAAACATTATACTAGTAGAGACTTTCCTGGATATCATAAATCACACATTGACAATCAATAATCCTGATTTTCCCATCACCAGTCCTAAAATGGTTACTCATGTATTCTCTAAGTTCATTTAGCCAATGTTTGCTGATTCGAACACCTCATCCATCCTAAGTAAGTGGTGGGGACATATAGAAAGGGGATTCAGATATGCTACACTATAACTAAGAGAAGAACTAATCCCAAAAACAAACTTCAAGTATGGAATAAGATTTTGGTTGGAATAATGCTTA
The DNA here is from genome assembly GCA_034509755.1 of Anisodus tanguticus. NCBI lineage: Eukaryota > Viridiplantae > Streptophyta > Magnoliopsida > Solanales > Solanaceae > Anisodus > Anisodus tanguticus. The sequence continues at coordinate 15,629,746 of CM067544.1, forward strand.
TTGAGATTAAAATATAAGATGGAAACATTAGTCCAAATGAGAATCAAATTATTAACATTTTGTTAGTTTATATTTGATTTATCAGTGGCCTTCCAGGCGCAAAACTGCTTCAAGAGTTCAAGGACAGCAATGTTGCAGAAAAACCACTAATGAAATTCTATTTTTCTAACCCACAAATTCTGTCATAATAAGTCCAACTTATACCTGTCCCCAACATAGAAATAAGTTCAGCAAAGGTTCTATTTGTTGGTATTTTTTCTATGTACTTTATAAAGCAGTACGGGAAGTAATAACTATTACAAATGTTCGAAAGGATAAATAAATGGTCAATCTTCAAAACTGCCGCAAGGGTGTTGTGTCTTGAATCTTGATCACCTAGCAAAGCCAACGTTGAGAACTGCCGCAAGCTTGTTGTGTCTTCAATCTTGATATCCTGAAATCAAGAAATAACTAAATCTGGACGGTTACAACGTTGTGTGTTGAGTCGAGGATAGCCCTCTATCCTTAAGACAAGATTGCCCCGTATATATGCTTTTACGTTAGCGGGCAATAGTCTCCCAAGATAAAACAACACTATAATCTCAACACTACAAAGCCAATAGGTTGAGCTGTCGAAGAAAACAAATATGACTCGACTTGCTTGAAGATATGGAATAGGAAGGAAGAGTTTCTCTTTACTCTTCTCTTTTGTCTCTGTGTATATAGTGTGTCTCAGTAGTGTATATATTGTGTATACGTGAGGGTTTGGTCACTTTGTTTTTCCGCCACTTGTTTTTGCGAGAATTACAGCCACTGGTTTGCGAATTACGACCACTTGGTTTGCGAATTTCGTGATTGAAATAAGCTATTTTTCCGTATCTTTCCGGTGCTATTTTCTGCACTTTTGCGACTCAATTTTCTTCCCGTTTTCTAGTCTTGTTTTTCAGCCAAATGAAGCTCAATATATAGTATGAGGAGGGGCTATCCAACAGCCACAAACAAGGCTGTAATGGCCCTTAAAGGAGGTCATTAAAACAGCCAAGTAATGGCTATTAAGGCCTTGAAGAAGGCTGCCCAAATGCCCCAAGTAATGGCTGTTAATGGAGAATTAATCAGCCAAGTAATGGCTGATTAATGCTCCAAAAATGCAGTCCAACGGCCTTCCGTCACCTTCCCAGAAAGTATGGGGACCAAACTGTACATATAAAAGAATTCTGGTCCAAACTGTACATCTGGCAGAGTTCTCTGGTCCAAAAAGATAATATCAGAAAGGCCCACAGCCCACAGCCCACGACCCGTGACCCGTGACCCGAGCCCGAGACCGGACCGGACCGGACCGGACGGGCGGGCGGCGGCGGCGCGCGTGTGGGCTTAGCTTTGAACCCAAGCACATCTAGGTCTTCCCTCCTTTAAACACATGGGATACCCCTTGGGGATCCAAACCCTTTACCACATTAGAGACTTATATAGAGAGCAATTCTTCCTATTCCCACCGATGTGGTAGATTTGTCCCACACCACATTTTCATGTCTCAAACACCTTACTTCGTGAACCAATATCTCTTTCATTTCTCAACGAAATTAGACGATTCTTGGCCCTACGGTCATCTACTCACTTCGTAGATCATGCATGTGTAAAGAGACCAGGTCTCCAACATACGGAACACTAGTGTTTAATTCATCAAAGATGGGTGGACGCATCTCCCCGCCAAAGGCTAATTTCCAACAATCCCCTCTATGAAAGAGAGATTGTGGCGCACACACAAGGTGCCTACATTTCAGCAATCTTTCAAATAAAAAGATATTGCATCGGGAGAGGTAGCTTACGCTTTGAACCTTCCCTAGTTGAATACCATCGGACTTACTTACTTTGCGCGGTGAACGTGATGTCTTGAACCGTCGGTGTTTAGTGTAAGCCAAGACAACGATATCAACACAATAACTCTTCTTATTCATTTTCCTTCTTACGTTTCTCGTCCGTTGTGGCCATGGACACACTTGGATTCTTAAGTGCGTTCATTTGAGTCGGCCATCCTCGCACTTAAATAGGTGATCTCCTACAAGGTATCCTGCTATACCCCACTTCACAAGTGTTAGGAATCATTAAAAGTTCCACAACCCTAACCTCAACCGTTTGAGGATCTTTTAAAAGGTTTGGAAGCTTAACCTTTACCCACCATGCGAGCGACACTTTAATGTCTATCGCGGGAACAACTTTGGATTCATGTTTCCGTACAGAAATCATCATCCGAAGTGCTTCTTGCTTCCACCGAAGCGCTCAACTGAACCTTTTGCCGCTTAGTTTTCCCATTGAACCACATTCTTGGGATCTCCAATCAGTATGGTTGGGTTTCCACCGCAAAGGTTCGTATTGTTTGGGTTTTAAGCCAATTCCCCTAGACAGGCAGAACACTTGATCTCCGGGTAGTCCCTTAGTTAGTAAATAAGGTAGTGACACCCGTGATGATCAACTGCCATACGGTCTTATGTCTCTTGACATATACGTCCAGACGCCGTCATCCGTGTCCTTCCTGAAGCCGATCGGCTAGCCACAGTGTATAACTGCTGAAGGCACGGGTTTCTCCCAATAAGGGACGTCCTCTAAGGAGCCGTGAAGTTACTCAACTTCTTTCATGCTTTGTATAAAGCGATAAACTCCGATTCCATCATGAATCGGCCGATGCAAGTTTGCTTAGAGGATTTTCCAAGACCTACCATACACATTTGCTTGTGGCTTTGGTGTTCTTTAGATCTGATGTCCAGTTTGCATCACTGTGTTCTCCCAGAACCGCTGGACATCCAGAATACTATAATCCGTAGATAAGCGAATAATTCGGATATCGTCATATCGACTTAACGCCTTCTATTGATCATGTATTAAGATCATCGGTGAACCTTAGTTCAACTGATCTGTTTGTAGGACGATACCAGGTCGGTTGTAGTGTGTACAATACATTGAACTACACATGACCTGTGCATATCGCTCCTTGTCTATGGGTGCACCATGATTCCAATCAGTTCTATGATTCCTATCCATTGATGGCTTCAACGAGACTTGTCTACTATCGACCGATCCGTTAGATGTCTTAGAAATCCAATTCCTAAGATGTCATCTGTGATACCCATATCTTTCATATCGAGACTTTGTTTCAATATGACTTTTACTTTTCGATTGTTGATTCTCCAACTGTTGGCTTTCTAATTTCGAGTCAATGTTTCGTGGTCGATTCATTGTTTCTGTTTTATACGAAACTTTCGGGACCAAAATGTAAACATTTCAAGGACCAAAATGAAAGTTCGGGAAGAAGCCCAACAGATTCGGCAAATCAACTCGATTCTCTTCTTCCAACTCTCCGGTTGGGAAGGTACATTTCAACATCCATGCCACGTAAGACTACAATGGCCCTGGATGTGAAGCTACTCACGGGGAGCACATTTTACAACCCAAAGGTTCTTTTCCCGGAGGAAGATCAACCATTACACAAGTATGGTTCTATATGATGAAATATATTTCTCTCTTTAGCTTCTTTCCAAAGCGGCGCTTTTGGAGATAACAATTATTTGTTAATTGTCAATGGTTTATTCTCAACCATACAAGCTAGAAGGTATGGAACAAGTCTTTGTCCCCTCTTTGCTCCTTCTCGGTTCAACATCTAGAATCCCTGAGTTCTGCAGATCTAGAATATTAAGTTCCGGATAGCCAGCAACTTTCGAGTCTTGTAGATACGGAACGTCTAGTTCGGACGATCGAGCCCTCGCGGGTTCTTGTTAACCTTGAGCAATTACTCCTTTTCCTATTTCAAGGAAAGTTATCTTCAAAGAATTCAACATTCTTTTACGCCAAGAGGCGATCGGTACTCTTGTTATTTGCGGATCCGGTGGATATGCACTCTACGATCTTAGGTACAACTTGACTGTTTCGGTATTCCAACTTTTATCAAGCCACCCCACATAGTTTGGGCGTATGACTTTGCGCTTGGCTAACACCGTTGGACCGAGGTGAGAAATGAACAATCGTTTAATGAACGATGCTTCACATTCTCCCCTCTATCACTACGAATTTCTCAATCCGTAGGCTTAGTTGATTTTCAACTTCGTTTTGTAGCGCTTATCCGCTTCAACAACTTCATCTTTGCTTTTCAACAAACAAAGGATTACATACGTTGTACCATCATCAATGAAGGTCACAAAGTACTTGTCTCCCCCTCTATTTTGTATGAACTTTAAATCACCCAAGTAGGTGTGACTAAGTTCTAGAGGAGCGGTGCTTCTTTCGCTATTCCCTTGACGGAATTTGGAAAGGTGACTTTGCCTCTTCATCTACCTCACATTTATTTTGAGGGTTTATGTCGACGAAAGGCAACAATCTCAACATCTTTAGCTTTTGAATGACTTGCTATTTAACGTGTCTTAATCTATGATGGCATAGATGCACGGATTACAAATATATCATTCATTTGGCTACGGACGTCTTTGTACCATTCTTAGTTATTATAGACCTATTGGACTAGTCTCAAACTAGCTTGACCAACGGCGTCCCTTAAACCAAGTTAGGGAACATGTATCACCTCTTTTTAGAGTGATCCATTCCTTGAAGTCCTATTGAGGACAACCTCTCCGACCCCTTTGAATTTTAGAGGTGGCGTTGCTTCACATGAACAACCTCTTGCCCGTGGTTAGGGCGTAACCGGATCATATGAGATCGGATGCTCGGCCCACTCCGGTTGCTTTGGCGGTGAGTGTCCAATTTCTTTTCGCCTTTCTTTAGGCCTTCGGATCATTTAAGACCGGAAACTCGGCCCACCACACTAGGTGTCCTTTACTTTTCCTATGAAATGAATTACGGCCCCACTCCCGAGTCGCCGGAGGCTTTATATGACCGAGTGTCCAATATCATCATATCAAAAGAATTTTGGCCCACTCCCGATCCGGGAGGCTTTGTATGACCGAGTGTCCAATATCATCCTATGAAGGATCTTACGCAAATAGTATGACGGGTTCTACATCTTTAACTTTTAGACTCCTTCCGTTAAGATTGGTGCCCGGATAATTCTTGGCGCTTACTTAAGAGTGGTAACGATTTTCGCACGATCGGTGGATCTTTCTCCATCGTATGTGCGAACCTACTTTACACACTTTTAATCACTACACTTAAAAGAACGGATCTTTTTAAGTCGTTTACAAAATCCAATCTTTAAACGGAAAAGAAGATGAGATTAAACTTCTGATTTGTTAAAGCGTAAGGAATATAAATTATTTTCATATTCCTCCTTACTTTAATCCATTTTTAATCAGACATAATTTAATCTTTATTCTTGACAAGTAAGAAAAACTACTTATCCCAATTTCGAATTCTGGCTCACTTCAGTCACTTCATCAGACTGAGTGTCCATTTCCTTCTCACCATTATTCGGATCTTTTGTTTGGGATAGATACGGACCTTCTTTGCCGCAAGATAGAAGTACATCTTCGATCTTCTCCTCTTGTCCCGAGTTGACATCCTCGAGGCTCTCGAGAGCGCTTGTTCCCACCGGTCTTGGTAGCGGTGACACCATGAACACGTTCATCATCATCACTCTCTTCTACCGGAAAACCATTGCCATATCCGAGATTTGGTCACACAACTTTTGACCGACATCTTTCGAACACTAATAGTATTACAATACAATCTTGTCTTAAGTTGTTGGTATTTTTTCTATGTACTTTATAAAGCAGTACGGGAAGTAATAACTATTACAAATGTTCGAAAGGATAAATAAATGGTCAATCTTCAAAACTAGCCGCAAGGGTGTTGTGTCTTGAATCTTGATCACCTAGCAAAGCCAACGTTGAGAACCTGCCGCAAGCTTGTTGTGTCTTCAATCTTGATATCCCGAAATCAAGAAATAACTAAATCTGGACGGTTACAACGTTGTGTGTTGAGTCGAGGATAGCCCTCTATCCTTAAGACAAGATTGCCCCGTATATATGCTTTTACGTTAGCGGGCAATAGTCTCCCAAGATAAAACAACACTATAATCTCAACACTACAAAGCCAATAGGTTGAGCACATCGAAGAAAACAAATATGACTCGACTTGCTGAAGATATGGAATAGGAAGGAAGAGTTTCTCTTTACTCTTCTCTTTTGTCTCTGTGTATATAGTGTGTCTCAGTAGTGTATATATTGTGTATACGTGAGGGTTTGGTCACTTGTTTTTCCGCCACCGTTTTTTTGCGAAATTACAGCCACTTGGTTTGCGAAATTACACCATTTGGTTTGCGAAATTTCGTGACCGAAATAAGCTATTTTTCTGTATCTTTCCGGTGCTATTTTCTTTGTTTTTGCTCAATTTTCTTCCCGTTTTCTAGTCTTGTTTTTCAGCCAAATGAAGCTCAATATATAGTATGAGGAGGGGCTATCCAACAGCCACAAACAAGGCTGTAATGGCCCTTAAAGGAGGTCATTAAAACAGCCAAGTAATGGCTATTAAGGCCTTGAAGAAGGCTGCCCAAATGCCCCAAGTAATGGCTGTTAATGGAGAATTAATCAGCCAAGTAATGGCTGATTAATGCTCCAAAAATGCATCCAACGGCCTTCCGTCACCTTCCCGAGAAAGTATGGGGACCAAAATATTGTACATATATAAAAGAATTCGGTCCAAACTGCATATGTACATCATCGGCGAGTTCTCGGTCCAAAAAGATAATATCAGAAAGGCCCACAGCCCACGACCCACGACCCGTGACCCGTGACCCGAGCCCGAGACCGGACCGGACCGGACCGGACGGGCGGGCGGCGGCGGCGCGCGTGTGGGCTTAGCTTTGAACCCAAGCACATCTAGGTCTTCCTCCTTTAAACACATGGGATACCCCGGGGATCCAAACCCTTTACCACATTAGAGACTTATATAGAGAGCAATTCTTCCTATTCCCACCGATGTGGTAGATTTGTCCCACACCACATTTTCATGTCTCAAACACCTTACTTCGTGAACCAATATCTCTTTCATTTCTCAACGAAATTAGACGATTCTTGGCCCTACGGTCATCTACTCACTTCGTAGATCATGCATGTGTAAAGAGACCGGGTCTCCAACATACGGAACACTAGTGTTTAATTCATCAAAGATGGGTGGACGCATCTCCCCGCCAAAGGCTAATTTCCAACAATCCCCTCTATGAAAGAGAGATTGTGGCGCACACACAAGGTGCCTACATTTCGACAATCTTTCGGCGAAAAGATATTGCATCGGGAGAGGTAGCTTACGCTTTGAACCTTCCCTAGTTGAATACCATCGGACTTACTTACTTGCGCGGTGAACGTGATGTCTTGAACCGTCGGTGTTTAGTGTAAGCCAAGACAACGATATCAACACAATAACTCTTCTTATTCATTTTCCTTCTTACGTTTCGTCCGTTGTGGCCATGGACACACTTGGATTCTTAAGTGCGTTCATTTGAGTCGGCCATCCTCGCACTTAAATAGGTGATCTCCTACAAGGTATCTGCTATACCCCACTTCACAAGTGTTAGGAATCATTAAAAGTTCCACAACCCTAACCTCAACCGTTTGAGGATCTTTTAAAAGGTTTGGAAGCTTAACCTTTACCCACCATGCGAGCGACACTTTAATGTCTATCGCGGGAACGACTTTGGATTCATGTTTCCGTACGAAATCATCATCCGAAGTGCTTCTTGCTTCCACCGAAGCGCTCAACCGAACCTTTTGCCGCTTAGTTTTCCCATTGAACCACATTCTTGGGATCTCCAATCGGTATGGTTGGGTTTCCACCGCAAAGGTTCGTATTGTTTGGGTTTTAAGCCAATTCCCCTAGACAGAGGCGAACACTTGATCTCCGGGTAGTCCCTTAGTTAGTAAATAAGGTAGTGACACCCGTGATGATCAACTGCCATACGGTCTTATGTCTCTTGACATATACGTCCAGACGCCGTATCCGTGTCCTTCCCGAAGCCGATCGGCTAGCCACAGTGTATAACTGCTGAAGGCACGGGTTTCTCCCAATAAGGGACGTCCTCTAAGGAGCCGTGAAGTTACTCAACTTCTTTCATGCTTTGTATAAAGCGATAAACTCCGATTCCATCATGAATCGGCTGATGCAAGTTTGCTTAGAGGATTTTCCAAGACCTACCATACACATTTGCTTGTGGCTTTGGTGTTCTTTAGATCTGATGTCCAGTTTGCATCACTGTGTTCTCCCAGAACCGCTGGACATCCGAGAATACTATAATCCGTAGATAAGCGAATAATTCGGATATCGTCATATCGACTTAACGCCTTCTATTGATCATGTATTAAGATCATCGGTGAACCTTAGTTCAACGATCATTTGTAGGACGATACCGGGTCGGTTGTAGTGTGTACAATACATTGAACTACACATGACTTTGTGCATATCGCTCCTTGTCTATGGGTGCACCATGATTCCAATCGGTTCTATGATTCCTATCCATTGATGGCTTCAACGAGACTGTCTACTATCGACCGATCCGTTAGATGTCTTAGAAATCCAATTCCTAAGATGTCATCTCGTGATACCCATATCTTTCATATCGAGACTTTGTTTCAATATGACTTTTACTTTCGATTTGTTGATTCTCCAACTTTGTTGGCTTTCTAATTTCGAGTCAATGTTTCGTGGTCGATTCATTGTTTCGTTTTTATCGAAACTTTCGGGACCAAAATGTAAACATTTCAAGGACCAAAATGAAAGTTCGGGAAGAAGCCCAACAGTTCGGCAAATCAACTCGATTCTCTTCTTCCAACTCTCCGGTTGGGAAGGTACATTTCAACATCCATGCCACGTAAGACTACAATGGCCCCGGATGTGAAGCTACTCACGGGGGAGCACATTTTACAACCCAAAGGTTCTTTTCCGGAGGAAGATCAACCATTACACAAGTATGGTTCTATATGATGAAATATATTTCTCTCTTTAGCTTCTTTCCAAAGCGGCGCTTTTGGAGATAACAATTATTTGTTAATTGTCAATGGTTTATTCTCAACCATACAAGCTAGAAGGTATGGAACAAGTCTTTGTCCCCTCTTTGCTCCTTCTCGGTTCAACATCTAGAATCCCGAGTTCTGCGGATCTAGAATATTAAGTTCCTGGATAGCCGACAACTTTCGAGTCTTGTAGATACGGAACGTCTAGTTCCGGACGATCGAGCCCTCGCGGGTTCTTGTTAACCTTGAGCAATTACTCCTTTTTCCTATTTCAAGGAAAGTTATCTTCAAAGAATTCAACATTCTTTTACGCCAAGAGGCGATCGGTACTCTTATTTATTTGCGGATCCGGTGGATATGCACTCTACGATCTTAGGTACAACTTGACTGTTTCGGTATTCCAACTTTTATCAAGCCACCCCACATAGTTTGGGCGTATGACTTTGCGCTTGGCTAACACCGTTGGACCGAGGTGAGAAATGAACAGTCGTTTAATGAACGATGCTTCACATTCTCCCCTCTATCACTACGAATTTCTCAATCCGTAGGCTTAGTTGATTTTCAACTTCGTTTTGTAGCGCTTATCCGCTTCAACAACTTCATCTTTGCTTTTCAACAAACAAAGGATTACATACGTTGTACCATCATCAATGAAGGTCACAAAGTACTTGTCTCCCCCCCTCTATTTTGTATGAACTTTAAATCACCCAAGTAGGTGTGACTAAGTTCTAGAGGAGCGGTGCTTCTTTCGCTATTCCCTTGACGGAATTTGGAAAGGTGACTTTGCCTCTTCATCTACCTCACATTTATTTTGAGGGTTTATGTCGACAGAAGGCAACAATCTCAACATCTTTAGCTTTTGAATGACTTGCTATTTAACGTGTCTTAATCTATGATGGCATAGATGCACGGATTACAAATATATCATTCATTTGGCTACAGACGTACTGTACCATTCTTAGTTATTATAGACCTATTGGACTAGTCTCAAACTAGCTTGACCAACGGCGTCCTTAAACCAAGTTAGGGAACATGTATCACCTCTTTTTAGAGTGATCCATTCCTTGAAGTCCTATTGAGGACAACCTCTCCACCCCTTTGAATTTTAGAGGTGGCGTTGCTTCACATGAACAACCTCTTGCCCGTGGTTAGGGCGTAACCGGATCATATGAGATCGGATGCTCGGCCCACTCCGGTTGCTTTGGCGGACGAGTGTCCAATTTCTTTTGCGCCTTTCTTTAGGCCTTCGGATCATTTAAGACACTGGAAACTCGGCCCACCACACTAGGTGTCCTTTACTTTTCCTATGAAATGAATTCGCCCCACTCCGGTCGCCGGAGGCTTTATATGACCGAGTGTCCAATATCATCATATCAAAAGAATTTTGGCCCACTCCGGTCGCCGGAGGCTTTGTATGACGAGTGTCCAATATCATCCTATGAAGGATCTTCGCAAATAGTATGACGGGTTCTACATCTTTAACTTTTAGACTCCTTCCGTTAAGATTGGTGCCCGATAATTCTTGGCGCTTACTTAAGAGTGGTAACGGTTTTCGCACGATCGGTGGATCTTTCTCCATCGTATGTGCGAACCTACTTTACACACTTTTAATCACTACACTTAAAAGAACGGATCTTTTTAAGTCGTTTACAAAATCCAATCTTTAAACGGAAAAGAAGATGAGATTAAACTTCTGATTTGTTAAAGCGTAAGGAATATAAATTATTTTCATATTCCTCCTTACTTTAATCCATTTTTAATCAGACATAATTTAATCTTTATTCTTGACAAGTAAGAAAAACTACTTATCCCAATTTCGAATTCTGGCTCACTTCAGTCACTTCATCAGACTGAGTGTCCATTTCCTTCTCACCATTATTCGGATCTTTTGTTTGGGATAGATACAGGCCTTCTGCTGCAAGATAGAAGTACATCTTCAGTCTTCTCCTCTTGTCCCAGTTGACATCCTCAGGCTCTCGAGAGCGCTTGTTCCCACCAGTCTTGGTAGCGGTGACACCATGAACACGTTCATCATCATCACTCTCTTCTACCGTAAAACCATTGCCATATCCAGATTTGGTCACACAACTTTTGACCGACATCTTTCGAACACTAATAGTATTACAATACAATCTTGTCTTAAGTTGTTGGTATTTTTTCTATGTACTTTATAAAGCAGTACGGGAAGTAATAACTATTACAAATGTTCGAAAGGATAAATAAATGGTCAATCTTCAAAACTGCCGCAAGGGTGTTGTGTCTTGAATCTTGATCACCTAGCAAAGCCAACGTTGAGAAGCTGCCGCAAGCTTGTTGTGTCTTCAATCTTGATATCCTGAAATCAAGAAATAACTAAATCTGGACGGTTACAACGTTGTGTGTTGAGTCGAGGATAGCCCTCTATCCTTAAGACAAGATTGCCCCGTATATATGCTTTTACGTTAGCGGGCAATAGTCTCCCAAGATAAAACAACACTATAATCTCAACACTACAAAGCCAATAGGTTGAGCACATCGTCGAAGAAAACAAATATGACTCGACTTGTTGAAGATATGGAATAGGAAGGAAGAGTTTCTCTTTACTCTTCTCTTTTGTCTCTGTGTATATAGTGTGTCTCGGTAGTGTATATATTGTGTATACGTGAGGGTTTGGTCACTTTGTTTTTCCGCCACTTTTTTTTGCGGAAATTACAGCCACCGGTTTGCGAAATTACGACCCTTTGGTTTGCGAAAATTTCGTGACCGAAATAAGCTATTTTTCTGTATCTTTCCGGTGCTATTTTCTACACATTTGCGCTCAATTTTCTTCCCGTTTTCTAGTCTTGTTTTCAGCCAAATGAAGCTCAATATATAGTATGAGGAGGGGCTATCCAACAGCCACAAACAAGGCTGTAATGGCCCTTAAAGGAGGTCATTAAAACAGCCAAGTAATGGCTATTAAGGCCTTGAAGAAGGCTGCCCAAATGCCCCAAGTAATGGTGTTAATGGAGAATTAATCACCAAGTAATGGCTGATTAATGCTCCAAAAATGCGATCCAACGGCCTTCCGTCACCTTCCCAGAAAGTATGGGGACCAAACTGTACATATAAAAGAATTCTGGTCCAAAAAGATAATATCAGAAAGGCCCACAGCCCACAGCCCACAGCCCACGACCCGTGACCCGTGACCCGACCGGACCGGACGGGCGGGCGGCGGCGGCGCGCGTGTGGGCTTAGCTTTGAACCCAAGCACATCTAGGTCTTCCCTCCTTTAAACACATGGGATACCCCTTGGGGATCCAAACCCTTTACCACATTAGAGACTTATATAGAGAGCAATTCTTCCTATTCCCACCGATGTGGTAGATTTGTCCCACACCACATTTTCATGTCTCAAACACCTTACTTCGTGAACCAATATCTCTTTCATTTCTCAACGAAATTAGACGATTCTTGGCCCTACGGTCATCTACTCACTTCGTAGATCATGCATGTGTAAAGAGACCAGGTCTCCAACATACGGAACACTAGTGTTTAATTCATCAAAGATGGGTGGACGCATCTCCCCGCCAAAGGCTAATTTCCAACACTATTTGAATACAAGCGACTAGAATGACATCAGATGTTTACAATGGTTAAACCTGTCCTATATATACTGGATCTTATTATCCAAGATGAAAATTAAGAAAACCAAAACTGATACATAAGGTACAGCAAATTATTTTATTACCTTGAGGTGTAGTGGTGTAAGGAAAGAGAAGCCCGTTTTTGTTTCCTGCAGAAAATTGAAAGTTTGAAGCTTAGTACTCACAGAAAATTCAGAGGGCAAAAGGGCCTTAGAGTTCCAGAACATAGTTAGAATAGTTGTTGAATACCTGCACAAAGCCTTCCAATTGACCAGCTTCCATTAATGGATGTTACTGGAAAGCCTCGAACATGTGCTAACTCATCCTCAAATGTACTGGAACGAAAGCACAAAAATTACAACTTTTTCCATAATACAATTCCACTAGAATGAGAGAGTCAACTTTTCTAGAAACAGGGAAGGTTAACAAGAAAGACACTTTCTTCACATCTAATCTTTCTATATCCCCTGCTTTATGGAGGTCGCGGATTAGGGTAGAAGGTTAGACGGTAGTTAAGCATTATCTCGCTCTCCTGCGGGATAGGCTTGGTGGGTAGATAGTATTAGCATTATTCTCGTAGTTTTTTGTCCTAAGATTTTGCTTAAAATGCTATGTTACGCTTTCTCTATTGTTAGCCATGTCTTATTTGCTATGCCTTTTTTTTTTTCTGGTTCTGTATTATCTTTTCCATACTGCCTTGTTATGTGTTACTAGAGTCAAGATTCTTCCGGAAACAGCCAATCTATCTCCAAGGTCTGCCCACACTCTACCTTTCTCAGACCTCACTTGTGGGAAATACACTAGGTATGTTGTTGGTGTATATCCCTCCATGGTTCCGTTTTTTTGTCGTTCCACATTAGGACTTTTGAAAGCTCAGCCTTAATTTTTTTCCCTCTAATCTTATAGTTTACTACTTCAGCTTCCAAAAATATAAAGCAACATAGAGTTTGAACATCAAGAAAGATGAACCTGTAGAATTTTTCAGAACCCCCAATTCCAACTAAGCAGTATGCATTGGTCAGCTTGGACTAAACTCCAATATCACAAGAATTCTCAAATTGCAGCCCTACATTTTTAAAAAACAAAGAACCTTTACACACAGAAAATAATAATGCAATGAATATCGAACGGGACAATTAATCTTATGTAACTCAGAAGATTCTGCCAACAGCCAAAACATCATTATTAGTAATAATTACACATACTAGCTACTATCAAATTCAGTAAATGCTAACAACATTAACACAAGGGTACATGGAAAATATTTAGTTTTGTTAGAAAAACTTGAAAATTATGGCTTTAATTCCAAAACTTAAACAAGCAATATAAATATTCATCTGCAACAAAACTAAACTTAGAACTGTTGGGTATTTTTGCTCTATGGTACTTTATAAAGCAGTACGAGAAGTATATAACTATTACAAGTATTCGAAAGGATAAACAAAGATTCAATAATTCAACTAGAAATCTGAAAGTTCCAATAGAACCACAAAACTGAAATTACAATTTTGTTGAAGACGGAAAAATGGAAACTGTTTTTTGCAGAGTCGAGTGTGGCACTCTGTCCTTAAGACAATATTGCCCCGTATGTATCCTTTATACGTCCTGGACAATTTGTCTCCCAAGATAAAACAGCAATGGAACACTTGAGCAAAGGAAACTCAAATGCTACCGTGAAGAATATTGAGTAACGAAATGATGCTTGGAAGTTGTAGGAAGAAAACTGTTTTGGTTGTGTATTTTCGTGTGTTGTATGAACTGTTATTCGTAGTGCTCAACAATGGTGTAAGGGGGTGTTTATATAGGTGAGGGAGGGGCTGAAAACTGCCTCCATAACAGCCAAATAATGGCCATTATTGAGGTAGTAAAGCCACCAACATAAATGTGAAAGACCAACGGATTTGGCCATTATAGGAGGAGTAATTCAGCCAAAATAAATGGCTGAATTGAGTGCTTGGCGTTTCTGCTTTGACTGTCCAATTTCTGACGTTCTGGAAACTTCAGGGACCAAACTGTACGTTCTGAAAGAATTCTGGTCTGAACTGTACATCTGGAAACTTCTGGGATCAAACTGTACTTCTGGCAAAGTTCTCTGGCCCAAAAAGATAATATCAGAAGACCCACAGCCCATAGCCCGTGAGCCCGGAACCGGACTGGACGGGCGGCGGCGCGCGTGTGGTCTTTCCTCGAACCGAAGCACATCTAGGTCCTCCCTCCTTTAAACACATGGGATACCCCTTGGGGTCCCAAACCCCAAACCAATTTCGAGTCTTATATACACAACAATTCTTTCTTCCTCAACCGATGAGGGAGAATTGAACACAATACCCCACTTTCCATGCTTCAAACACCTTACTTCGTGGACCAATATCTCTTTCATTTCTCAATGAAATTTGACGATTCTTGGCCATACGGTTATCTACGTACTTAGTAGATCATGCATGTGTGAAGAACCGGATTCTCCAACATACGTAACACTAATGTTTAAGTCGTTAAAGTTGGTCGGTCGCAACTCCCGCCAAAGGCTAATTTCCAACAAGAACTACATGAAAAATTGGAGTTAATGCCTTACAATGGGAGTGCGGGAGGGAGTCGCCCGAGAAAAATTACTAGGGGCAGAATATATATATACCCAAAATTATTAAAAATTTGAAAAAGGAAAATTTATATAGTATAACTAATTATTAGTACCTAATTATATTTAGTAACTATAATTTATTTTAATTACATTACATACCTAAAAGTTATATGTTAATTATCATCCATAGCTATTCCAAAATAAATTAGGTTTATGATCTTCTCCCTCACCTCTCTCCCCAGCTCTCCGCCGCCGCCGTTCCTCTTCTCTTTTCGGGTCGTTTCCGCCGGACACCACTGCTCGCCGGAAAGCCGCCGCCATCCCTCTTCTCTCCAGAACGGCAATCTGAGCTTTCCACTCCCGTTCCTTCCGGTCAAGTTCATATCTGAGCCATCTTCTTCCGGTCATGTTCCGATTCCTTCAACGCCTTGACGACAAGTGCGGCGGCGGAGGGAACGACGGAACCCTTAGATGACAAGTCTTCCGGTCATGTTCCGATTCCTTCAACGCCTTGACGACAAGTGCGGCGGCGGAGGGAACGACGGAACCCTTAGATGACAAGTGATGCGGCGGAGGGATCGAACTTCCGGTCACTTCCCGCCGGAGCTCATTTTGATGTAAATATATCTGACTTAAATATAACGGAAAAAATTTGAATATATTTTTACTCGGTGTGTTCATAAATACGACAAGATCGTTTATTAATATAGCGAGTTAAAAAGTAACTACGTCTGGTATATATTAAAACTATAGCTATGAAAATTTTTCTCCTAAACTATAATCATTTGTGTAAAATTTAAAAAAAAGAAAAAGAAAAGAGTAGGGCCCCAAATCCCTGATAATTTAGTTTTTTTAAGCGACGCGGCTTCCTAGTCTTAAATATTACGTAGAAAAAGTTTTATAACTTGAAGTATATACATGTGTTAGAGAATTTTTTATAAGTTGAAAAATATAACTAAATAAGTAATTCAACAAGGAAAATAAGAAATAACATAAAAATTTAATAACTAGATAGCCTCGTAAATTTGGCACAATTTGTAAGTTGAACATACAAACTTAGCTATTGTTTAGAAGTGTGTCTCTTAATCTGTATTTATCTGATAAATTGATATTTCTAACTTACAAATTATGACAAATTTATAGGACTATCTAGGTATTAAGCCTAAAATAAATATGTAACCGAGGACTAAGGAATCACAAGATAGTGTACATAAATCAATGAATTCAAGTTCAATTCCAAGAAACTAGATGATCAGATTCCAATTTCGATATACACAAAAAGTATAAAGATGATATACTATCACGATTGCGATCAAATACTAAAGTAACATACCGAGCTAAATTTTGGTTTCTTGGGCTCCAAGCCACGTATATCTGCATAACCCTTTATGGGTTCTCAAAATTTTACTATTTCCTTTTCTCTTTTTTTAGAAATTAGATGAGAATGAACAAAATAAAGACAGAGTAAATTTAATTCCATAATTTGTGGGTTGTAACTTGTATCACGGTCGAATTAGTTGCACTTTAATTAGGTATATATATTTTAGATTCAAATCTTTAAAGCATTTCAAGTGACAAATTTATTTATGAATTGCGTGTATTACTTTATTTAAAAACCCGAGTAAGCAAAATTGACAATAATAACTAAGTACTTTCATTTCAAGTGACAAATGTCTTTGGTTTTTGTTTACCCAAAATTGTACTATCAATCATTATGCCGTAGTAAGTGTTTGGTTATCCATAGTCTTATGTTGGTTGTATTGTCAACTAAAATTGAAGGGTTTAATGGAATGGGCTGAAGTTACACGACATTCTCGTACTATTAATTATTCCTTTTTGGGGCTAATAACAAATTTTTGGTTAAGTACAAATAGGCTCCATGCGGTTTTAAATTTTTGGTTCCGCTTAATAATTTTTTTTAAAAGTAGCCTCCATATTAGAAAATTTGTTCGGTAAAGCTTTTATTGGCCACTAGACATAAGTTATGATTATAAATTAATTTAATGAACATGCTCAATTGATCACAAGTCATACGGCAAGAGTTGAAACTTATGCCCAATGAGAAACAAAAAAGGGAAGTTTTTGTTGTCTATAGGGCATAATTTCTAGTTGTTGCCTATAAGGCAGGAGTTCATGATATTTCAAGTCATTAAATTGCTCAATTGACCACAAGTTATATTTTATAAGTAAAAGTTAAAATTTACGTCTGAGCGACAACAAACGTTTTTCCCAATAATTTTTTTCAAGTTAATATTATTTTAAAATATTTTATTTAACGGGGACAAAAATTCAAGACAAGAGACTTTTATAGATACTCTCATTACCTAAACAGCGAGTACCAGGAACCCAAATAAACCAAACCAAAAGCCCATCCGGAGAAAGCCGCGCAGGTGCTTCTCTCTCCTTTTAGGTGAAAATGGAGGTCTCACTGTTTTACTGACTCCCACGGACCTACTAATCTGTCAAGGATTACTATGCACCATTACAAACGATTACTTTAATCATTTAAATGCATTATTAATGTCAATATTACTCTCTCCTTCTCAAATTATTTATATTGGTCATTATTTTAAAAGACATTTTCAGCACTCATTTTGGGGCTCGCTTCAGGGCGGAGCACTGGTAAAACACCCGGGGCTCACGTGCGGGGCTTGCCTAACACACCTAACGCCCAACTGTACGCCCTAAACACACCTGACACCGGACACTCGGGGCTCGCCTAATAGTTCTTACACAAATTATATGTTAAATTCCTTAATTAAAATAGTTGACCCTCATAATACTTTAACAAATGAATGATACTTAATTGTTTTCATCTATAGAAATAAAAAGATTTGGTGTAACTCAAATAACAAGTCGTAGTAATGCATGTTTACTATTTGAAAATATTGTGAAGGTGAATATCATTTAATATTTCTTTTAAAATACATAGTCAAATTGTACATTTTCACCTGTCATTGATCTTTTGTCCTATGTATCAAAATTATCATATTTTATTATTTTGCTATTTGAAAGTAATTTTATTTTTATTCGTGAAGGAGTTACGTTTTAATTATAATACTGATAAAGTTTATTGAATATTTGCTTATAGTATGATAAAATGAATAGTATGATAGTAATATTGTTTTAAGAAATTGTGATTTTTTCATTGTTTGAAGGTTAATATGTTAGAGTTGATTTACATTTCATAATAGCTTTTATTTCATTATATTGTTTATACTTGTAAAATTATGTTATATATAATTACAAGTTGTAAGTGGTGTATAATAGATTGATTTGATTAGTTTTTTGTGAGGATCACACACACACATACATGCATACATACATATACATATATACATGCATACATACATATACATATATACATATATACATATATACATGCATACATACATATACATATATACATACATATACATATATACATACATATATATATATATATAATATTAATTGTAATTATATTATTTTTTGAAATACTAAAAATTAAATACTCATGGGGCTTACGCCTCGTCGAGGCATACGTAAAACTCCCCGCCTTTTAAAACATCACTGGTCATGGTTACTAAAAACAATTGTGTCAAATTATTTATCATTTTAGAAGTTCAACACATAATTAATTATTTTTTCTCTATTTTACTATTTGTCATTAATAAAGATGACACATAAATAAAGTAAACATTTAATGGAGAGAGCTTATAACTTAGACATAAATAAGGGTAAAGTAGGTCAAATACCCCTTCTAATTAATATTTTTTAAGGGGCGTGTAAATAAAAAAAATGACAAATAATTTGAGACGGAGGGAGTAGGGTAGTTTACTCTACAAAGTACTCAGCACCATCACTACATTGACTTCCAACGTTAACAAAAGTAGGCCTGTTTAATAATTTGTTAATCCATGGAGAAACAAGCTAACACTAGGGAATTCATCCTTACATTTACCATCTGATCTTTTTCTTAAAATTATACATAGAGGGAAAGGAAGGAGCATAGGAGAAGGATGTTACAAGATTGGGTAATCAAACCCCCACGAAAAATAAAAAGGCGAATGCTCTAGTAGCCAACCACTTTGGCTATACAATAATTCCCCCCATTTGATTTGAACGTTCCGGCGGCGTAACGTGCTCAGATAATTTGATTGAAATAAAGAGGCCTTTCCGCTTAATAAAAGTAAGGTCAGCCACCTTTTTATTAAGACATCTGTCTCGAGAAATAATGATATAAAATACTACTGTAGTAATAAAAGATGATTCAATGAGAAGAATAATACAACCAGCAAAGAAATGGCTGCTACACTATTGGCATATTTATATGCCCTACTTAAATACTTTACATAAATCCAATTGGATATAGAAATCTCGCCAAAAGTGTTGTAAATAGGTCAAATGTATTTGGTAGAATACCATGGCCGCTCCTAACCCTCTGTTTGGATGGTTGTTTCCGGTGGTTCATTAATGTACAATATGGTATAATATGATGTTATATGATATTGTATTGTATTAATGAACATAATATTTGGATAGACTGTATTGATTGTTGTGATTTAATGATATATTTATTATTTGATTTGATTGTATGTTATTGTATAATAACATATAAGTTTACTAAAATACACTTAATCTTTAATTACAAAATAATTTTTATATATTAATAAAATTAAGATAAATGATAAAATGAGAATTTTAGAAAATAAGTAGGTGGTGGGTGGGGATGGATGGTGGTGAGGGGTCATGGGTGGTGGTGGGATAGGGGTGGTGGGGTGGTTGGTGGGATGGGGGCAGTGGGTGGTTTTTGGTGAGGGGTCATGGGTGGTGAGTGGTAGTGTGGGGGTGGGTGGTAGAGGGTGGGGTTGGTGGTTTTGGGTGTGATGGAGGGGGTGTGATTGTGTGGGTGGTGGGCGTGGGTGGTAGGGTGGTGGGAGGGTGGGGGTTGGGTGGATTTGGGTGTGATAGAGGTGGGTGGGTGGGGTGGTGTATAATGGGAAAATAAAATACATGACCACGCAAAAATCACCTAATACGTGGTTATAAAAACTGTGCTTTTTCATGATTATTTAATCACGAAATTACAATGGGTTTACAACACCATACAACATAATTTTAAAAATAATGAAAACAAACATGATTTCATAGAAAACAATCAATAAATATAACAAAATTAGGAATAGGCCATCATATGTGACATCTCTCAACGGCCTCCATTGACATTTATCTTCTTTCTCCCTTTTTTGCCTTTTTTTGTTCATTCTTTGGTCTATTGTTGTAATAAAAAAGACAATAAAAAAATGTAAGAAACTTATTGTATTAAAAATATACATCCATAGCCCCCGGTTGTTAAATGTGTTTAATCACACCTCTTTATGGGACTTTTCAAGTCTATAACCTCCCATTGTGTGATGTTTTATTAACTGCACCTTTTTTTCCTTTCCTCACTACATTGTATCTTTTTAATGTAACAAGAAAGGCCTTGAGCATGGGGATGACTTTATTTTGAACTTTAATCTTCCTCTATGTTTAGATACTGATTCTCACCGACTGATGAGGAGTTTGGATCAATGCATTCGAGAGCATAAACGGTTAGTGTACGCAAATATAGAAACTTATATATATATATATGACTTTTTTCCTTTTTTTTTTTTGTTGACGAAGGAACCCGCATCTGCTACTCTCTCGAGTGCACACAGGGTAAATCCCGGACTGACGCAATAGCCTGCAAACCACGTCAGCCGATTAACCACACTTGGCAAGTCATGTGTGACAGGCTCAACCAAGAAGGTTTATGCAGGGGATCGAACTCGTGACCTTGCAGTCCCGCGCTCTACTGTTACATCAACTTGGCTACTTGTGATGATGGAGAATTTTGATTGACACCAATTTGATATTTTCTTTTTCTCTTCATATTGTGAATACTAAATTCGTATGTATGAGACAACATAGGAGTTGAATAGATGACATTTTAAGTTTATGATGAGTATTTTTTTTCCTGACATGTAGGGATATCAAATCTCAAATGGATAATATTTCTACAAATTTAGAAAGATGACTCTTTTGTTGAGTTTTATTTACTTATTGTCATTGGTGAATTTTAAGTGATAACCATTTGATATCTTTTCCCATCCGGCATAATGTAGATACTGAATTTTGTTAGTTTACTTGCAGACATAGAAGCTTGAATAGTAGATGATAATTCTTTTGGTGCTATTGTTATGATGGAGATCTCAGTGACTTTTTTTTTTTTTTGTAGAAACTGAATTTGGGCCATTCTATGGATCACATTGTCCCTGTCTTTTTCTTTTAAAATTATTTCAAATTTTTATTTGAAAGAAACAAGAAAATATGGATTAGAGAAGCCAAATACAAATGAAAAGGCATCAGAGAAGAAAATATTGGCAACATTGTTCTTTTCTCTTTAAAGTATTTTATGAGCAAATATTAATTTCTTTCATATTTATTATAAGACATTAACAATTAACGATAATATTAAATAATTTAATGACCCCTCGACTTGCAGACAATTACACTAATCCATATATCTACATTAAAGCTAGGCAAAAGAAAAGTGATTGACACCCTCTTTGGTCAATAATCCTATTTATCTTTTTTCTCATTTTTTTGGTAATTTCTCTATTTCTTTATTTCTTATACAAAGAATAAATATGAATTAATAATTCATTCATATTCTTTAATATAAAAACTTAATGGTCTTTATTTCCATTACTACCACAACTTATTATTATTAATTACTTCCACAATTTATTATTATCAATTACTTTCACAATTTATTATTATCATAACTCTAAATAATTAATAGTCACATTCATGACATTATTTGATATTTCATATTATAGTCCTATAAATAAAGATATTGAAAGACTTTGTTGGAAGAAGAAATGATCACTTCATCTTTTTCCTAATTCTCTAACTCTACATATTTTGTCTGACAATAATTTTTCACATATGTAGGAGAAATCGTTGTTCGAATGTAATGTGTTACATTACTGTTTCTTATCGGTAATTTGTTGTTATATTACTTCAAGCGCATGACACTAGTCTTTTTTTTTTTTTTTTTTGTTGACGAAGGAACCCGCAGCCGCTACTCTCTCGAGTGCGCACAGGGTAAACCCCGGACTGACGCAATAGCCTGCAAACCACGTCAGCCGATTAACCACACTTGGCAAGCCATGTGTGACAGGCTCAACCAAGAATGTTTATGCAGGGGATCGAACTCGTGACCTTGCGGTCCCGCACTCTACTGCTACTCCAACTTGGCTACCCTTGCGGGTTTTCGCATGACACTAATCTAAATATAGTAGCATGTAGTTTAAAGAGATCTTAATCAACCAGACAAACCAAGGATTGAGGGTATAAGATGCTTCAACAATTTGAAAATCATTCCTTGGTATCTTATTCGTTTTGAGCGTCAGATTTAATAGCATTTCATGAATTTCTACTCAATATTAGCTTTTCGTTCCATATTTGTAGTAATGTTATGATATTTACTGCATTATTATATTTATGCTTTAGTTTGGTTTGAAGAAGAAGAAAGCGGTTCTTGAATGGAATCAGCTTATGGTAGTGGATGTCAACAAGAGCTCGAAAAATTATGTATTGATTCCATTTTTTTCTAAATGATTAAGGTCGTAAGAACGACGTGTGTAATATATTATTTTCATTTTTATTTATTTTTTTGTATGTTCTCTCCATGATTTCTCTTTAGTTTAACTTTTATATAAATTTCTGATTGTTGTATATCAATAATTTCTTTTGATTCAAAATAGTAATTTATGATTTATTTTTTTGAAAGTCTACTAACTACTAGCCAAAATGTTTTCCTCGTAAATTTATCTATACGGCCAAGTGGGCGTATCTTTCTTTTTTCTGTATTTTTTCTATGTTACATTTTTTTATGAAATATATTTCAAAACCCCGACTTAGATACATATATATTAAATGTATATTAGACAAAGACATTATTTATATAAAAGAGGATATACATTTTCTTCACTTTAACATTTCAAGTATTGAACGAGATAATTAATTGAAAAATATATATCAACTTTACGAATATATTCATCTATAAAAATCTGGCCATTTGTACGTTTTTATGGACAACTTTTAACATGTGATATTACTTGAAGCATGAAAATTGTCACAAAATTACTGAAAGTGATTTATATTTCTGAATTAGTTAATTTATACGAATAATATAGGTATATATTATAAATACCTCTTCAATTTATAAAATATAATAAATTATTAGTATTTTTATGACCGCCCTGCAAAATTTACTAGTACAACAATGACCCACTGGAAACAACCATCCAAACAGGGGGTAAATTTTTATTGATAAGAGACTCCGTTTCTGTTTTCTAAGGCATCCCTCATTTGACCTTAGCAACATTCCTTTTCCAAATATAACGAGATTTGCAAACAAATTTGCCGTACAAAAAGACAAACTAATTTAGGCTGACTTTCCAATAGTTTATTCAACTAACCAGAGATTCTGAAACCAGTAAACTCATTGATTATTTAAAACGCTGAGAGAAGCCAAATAGGATAAGAATTTCATCGTCTGCCGTGTAAGATAGATTTTACATAATCGAGCAAGAGTTTACAGCTGAATACAGCAAAGAGTATTAAAAGAATTACAAATGACACAAAATTAAAATAAAAAACACGTGGCAAGGACTAGAACAAGATCTGGAACAACAACAAAGTTGATGAATTTCGCTGGCAAAATTGGTTGAATTCAACTGAAATTGCAGCTCTCTCGTCCAGCCATATATCACAGCTCATTTCCCTACAACGGATAACACACAGCATGTGAGGCGTTACCCTTAGCACCCTACATTTCATTATTGTAATTAACGCAAATCAGCATGTACAGTGCACCATTCCCATTGGAGTACTAACAGTTAACAATAGCTTAGGGGAATAATTAACTTAACGAAATGCATCAGTAATCAGTGCCTATACAAGAGCTAACAACCATCTCTTCTAGGAAGCTGCTTCGTAAGTTCCAAGAATCTAATTAAGAAAAAACATAATGACCAACTTGGTAAGGAGGAGAAATAGCATACCAGATATAGATAGTGTTGTTCAAACATGTGTATCGAAGCTGCAGCACATCAGGCATTAACATAGTCCATACCATTACCATTGCGCTGACGTTTGTTGGATTTTGAAAAGCAGCATATTTGAGCCCATGATTTCTTCTTCTTCTTCACGGGCTGCGTCTTCACATCCCTATTGGCAACCAGATCAGCCATATATTGAACAACAGCCTGAGAATCAAAGCAACTAAACATAAGTGATCCAATCATCTTAAAGCTAAAATAAATATTCCGAAAGTACTATAATAAAATGAAATAAACCTGTGCTCCTTTCTCAACGATGTTTCCTGGTGGCACTTCCAAAGGATTTCCTTCGGTTTTAAGGACCCGCAAACAAGAGAGCATTCTAAATGAGTCTGGAAGAACTCTTATCTGGTTGTTACTCATGTCCAATTCTTCAAGCAACTCAAGGTTCCCAATGGACCTTGGTAGTGATCTCAGGTCTGCAAAATTGTTGCTAATGTTCAGCTTTACCAAGCTAGTAGCAAAACACAAGCTCTCAGGCACTGCTTCGATTTCGTTGAAACTAACATTGAGCTCTTTCAAACTTGTAAGGGATGACATAGTTGTAGGAATTTGCCTGATGTTATTGTAACGCACAGACAAAATCTCCAAAGACTCAATGCGTCCCACTGCTTCAGGAAGAGCTTTAAGCCGATTATAGTCCGCACGAAGCTCTTTGAGTGAAGTACATTGACCAATAGTGTGTGGAAGTTCCTCAAGGTCATTAGTTTCCACAATTAATTTCCTAAGACTTACTAAGGAACCAATAGTCTCAGGGAGTACTGATAACATGTTAGAGCTCATATCAAGTTCTTGAAGGTGAGCTAACCTAGCAAAACTTGCGGGCAACAACTTCAAGTTATTTCCACTCAGATCAAGATAGACCAAGTTAAGCAGATCTCCAATGGAATCAGGCAGTTCACCAATTTTATTTGAGTGCAAATCTAGCTTTTGCAATGACGAAAGCCCCCCTATGGTTGTCGGTAGTACAGTAATTCGATTCTCAGACAGATCCAAAGTGATCAAACTTGATAGCTTTCCTATAGAATCTGGAAGCCATTCTACTTGGTCGGACAACTTATTCCGAAGGATAAGCTCTCGACTTCCTTTTTTGGATGACACTTCAATCATACTAGCAAGCTTAATCAAACTTAATTTCTCACCATCTTGACCTACAACAAACAAGGTAACCATGGTCTTCTTGATCAAACTATGAACTTTAAATCAACACAACAAAACAATAACTTATATAACCAAATTCACTAGAAATGCGTAACCAATTATGTAACATACCACTAGTTGTTGCTGGCTTTAAGGTGGAATCAACAATTTTAGGCCCTGATGAAGCATCACCAGATCGAAGCCCAACACCAATTCCATCCACAAGAAACGTGGCTTTTGCCTTATTCAAGTAACTGTCATCTCTACTATACACTTCAGACACTTTAACAGGCGATTTCGCGTTATAAAAACTCGACGAAGAAGTAGTTGCAGTGGTGTGTGTTAAAGTTGCTGGAGAATTCAAACCATTGGAATCCCTTGAAGAATCATTAGCCTGAGAATTAGAAGGCAAACATTTCGTAGCTCTTTGAATCAATTCGTCGAACACACTGTGTATATTCTCGAGATCTAACAGTTTTAAAGCCTCGGTTTTCTGCTCTTTACTTTGGAAATGAACCGCACTCCTTTGCATCTCTTGCAAAATTTTGAAGAGCTCTTCTGGAACACCTTTCCTTTTATTTTGCCTCATAATAGCATCTACTTTCAACTGATCTTCTTTCTCCAGGTTTCCAATTAAAGCTCTAGCAGCTTCAACTTCATCAATTGATGGCCTTGTCGGTAGAGATCCATGAATTCGCATAATTTCTTGGACAATCTCGTCAATCGACATTCCTGACGACCCCATTTTCTGAAATTTCTCGAAAATAAGAAACACCCAGAATAATTTAATTCAACATAAATTACAACTCGACACCCCCTTCTTCTTTTTTTGCTGTGTTATGTATTTTACAAAGCAAAAGAAAACAAAGACGAATTTTGCTTTTTTGAAACAAACCCCCAGATCAAGAAAAATGAAAACCCGTAGCTCAATTTTCTTTCTATAAGTTTCTAGAAAGCGCCAGTCGACTGTGACAACAATTCAAACCTTTACCCACATCACGACATGCAAAGTGAAGCTTATTTTTCTCCGTATTTTCCTATATGGAAAACAACTGTTTTTGAAAAACACTCATAAAAACGAAAAAGAAAATAACCCCAAAAAAGGGAGGAAAATAAAAAAGAAAAACTCCAAACTCCACTTAAGGAAAGAAAATTCACTCACACTATTCTCAGTGGCTTTGATAAACCAACAATGTTTCTGAAAGTGTACGTTAAATCTGGAGAACACATATATAAGAGGAAGGATGATTTATCTAAGAGGGAAAAATGTGTTGTTTGGTTATGTGGAAAATCCAATGACATCCATCGTAGGATGCCAAATTATTTATACACTAAAAACAAAATAAATCTCAATGTAAGTGTTTTATTTTTATTTTAACCTACCAAACAGACTGTCTTTTTTATATTTAATAAAATTTTCAATTTCAATACAAGTTAACACCATAAGATTTAAAAGATCCTACACATTTTCAATTTAAGATCATAAAATTTAAAAATCTCTATTTATTTCTTAAATTTTATGTCGAGGAAATAAATACTACGAAATACTTTTACCACTATTGTGATAAATGCATTAACTTTTAAAAAAATAAAAGAAATACAACAAATTTTATTAGAAATATTAAATAGAAAAAATAATACTGTAATAATTGAGTAGTTATGAACTTATGATAAGACAATTATTTGATTCAAAACTAGGGTGGACTCGATAATGACTGAACGGTTATTAAACGGAAATCTACTTAGAGCATAGCGAGAGATTTCCGTAAAATGAAATGACCTCGGGTGAGTATCTAAATGACGAAATTGACCCCAGGTCTTCTAGGATTTCTCGGACGGCTTTGGAACTTTTTCGTCGGAGAAATGTTTGTAGCATTTCAATGCAGAGTGATGATATTGATGTAAGTGACGGACTGACATTCTTTTGATTTGATCTTACACTTCACGCTGCCGACATCAATTTGAGGTTTCTTTATGTTTTATAAACAAACATCATCTTCTTTATTATTTTTTTTAGGGAAAAGAGTTTTAAAAAATATCCCTAATAAGTATTTTACACTGTTAGGAAGGCCATTGAACTCAGTAATTCTATGCCCTAAAATATGACAGTATTTTAAAAGTAAGTTGTTTTTGGTAAAGGATCCAAGTGAAATTTTGTGGCATTGTCACAACTCACAAGTAGCAATAAAAATTGAGCTAAAGTGAAATATTAAGTAAATAGTGGAGCTCTATAAAACGTGGTTAAATAAAGTTTGACGATCCTCGTAAACCAATGGCTAGTTGATAGGGTTGAAAATGGTCCTTGATATATTAAGGTAATTGTTTTCGGATTTGTTAAAAAAAGTTGGGATAGGAAAAATGTACAATTGATAGTTGATGTGTGTTTGTTAATTAGTTGGTGATAGTTTAGGTAGAATACTCTCAGACATAATAATTCATGTAGAAAACTAAAAACAAATGTGATACTAAAGATATGTTTTTTATCCTTTAACTCAAAAACGTTTTGCTAGAATTTCAAAGTCCATAAACAGACGTAGAATTGTGGTTTTACACTTGAATTAATCTAGAGCGGATTGTGCGAAGGAGGCAAATACAATATAAGTGAGGTGTGGTTAATTAATGTTAAGTAATGCAGGAATATTGTTGTATCTAGCAATTTTTACCTCATGAGTAGGGCCAAAATTTACCACTACAATTGTTAAGTTTTTTACCCTTAATTTTTTATCGTATTTGAATTTTATTTTTCTCTCGAATAAAAGTCAAAGTAATTACTATAATTACTTTTACTTTTTCTGAAGAAAAATATAATTCTCTTTTATATTTGGTTATTCCGTGTCATGTGTTTTATACATCTATAAATGGAAAATCTCCTTTACACGTTTATAACACAATAACATTCACAATGTAATCGTTCAAAAAATCTTCTATAATTTTTATGTTTTTTTAGTAGTTTTCTCATATATAGGTCTTATAATGGTCAAATCATATTAGATTTATTATGCATATTTTAGTAAACTTTTTATTAGCCGATGTATCATCATTCAAGACTTGTAATTGTTAATTTTAGCATTATTTTAATCCCAACACTAATTTCATCATCAACATGTATATTTTCTTTTCATGGATGATCTGTTATGAAGTTGAGCAACACAAAGAAAAGAAACTTGTCATATCAAGTGTTTATCCAACTCATGTATTCCAGTACGCGCCATTTTATAATGCTAACAAGTACAAAATATATTCCTTGTTAGAGTGAAAGCACGTCAGCTAAGTATGAACATTTTAGATCTATCCTCTTGAAACTAAAAGAATCGCTCAGTTAGAGACTTACGAAAACGTGGAGGGCAAAGAGATTAGCTTTTAAAGAAATAAATAATAGTACTATAGTTTTGTACAATTGTCCATTACATATTTTGTGCAAGAAAAGAAACAAAAGGATAATGCTAGTCACAGGACCTTCAAATTACCAATTAAAGCCGCTAGAATCACCAAAAGATTCTAAAGTCCAAACCCCATCAATATTTTCCAACATTCATGGATTCAACTTCTTAAAACAATTTGTCCAAAAAGTCTGTCGTTTTTATCTACGTTTCAGATTCATCTCATTATAATTTAGTATTCCTTGCCCACTTTTACTTGTCCACTATATTAAAAATAGTTGTTCAATTTTACTTGTTCACTTTAAAAAATTAAAGAATAATTTATCAATTCATACCTATTTTACCCTTATAATTTATTATTGAATTGACAAGTTCAAGAAATTTTTAATGGTTGTACAACTTTTAAAATATATTTTATTTATTTCAATCATTAGGTTACTTAGCAATAATTAGAGGTGATATAATAAAATTATCATTTTATTTTTGGTTATGTAATAAGTGTGCCAAATTAAAATGTGACAAGTAAATATGGACCGAGGAAGTATTATCAACTACTTTCCACGACCAATTTACGGATAAGAACCAATATTGCATGGATTGTACTATTTGTAAATAATTTTAATCACTTTTAGAAGATGAATCCACATCTAATTAAAGAAAGTCTTGGAGTTTGAGGTTTGGAATTGGAAATTAATATTCTTGTTTTACGTGACGATAAATCAACATATTGGCAAAAATAATTTACACAAGATCACTGAGGGAGAAAGGTATTTGCTGATGAAAATTCTTGTGTAACTTATTGGATGTTTATACTTTGTTATGTAATCTCAGTTATCACATGGTTTCCATATAAATAGTATTGGTCATTGGTCATCGTATTGGTGCGAGGTGGATGAAATGGAGGATCGCATTCATAGTTTTCTATGATGAAAATGTGTCACCAAAACTCAAAAATAAGTTCTACAAAATGGTGGTTCGTGGTTTAACCAACTATGTTGTTGTTGGGATTTAGAGACACTAAATGGTGGGCTTTCAAGATGAAATGTGAATTGGGAATGAAGGGAAATAAAATTGGAGGAAATGAAATTTGGAAAATTACTTTTTCCAAATGAGTTTTCTTCCACATTAGCGGTAGAAAGTAACACTTGTGTGCTTATATGTAGAAGCACATCTTCTAACTAATAAAGAATTGAGAAGAGGATCACCCCTCGCACCGTCATCGTCACTCGGCTCCGGCTTCGGTCAAACGATTTGATTGATAATCTTTTTGGACCAAATTGTATTTTTCATTTTTATTATTTAGTTTCTTTTTTTCTAATATTAATTTGTGCGGAATTTAATTTAATTCGCAGAATTTCTTTTCCCAACTGTCATATTTCAAACTCGTGACGTCCCTCGGTTCCGACTTCGGATTTGAATTTTGATTTGGATTTGGTCAAATGATTTGATTGATTGATAATCTTTTTGACCAAATTGTAATTTCCATTTTCATTAATTTCTTTTTCCTAATATTAATTCGTGCGAATTATCTTTTCCATGTTTTAAATTTGTGGCCAAACCTAAAAGTCATATTACTCCCGAACGTGTGCCTTTGCATATGTTTAATGGCTATAAAAAAAAATTCAGACGCTTCGCCTCATTTACACACTGAAATCTCAAAATTTTGCACTCCAAAGATCAATCTTTTCTTTCCCTCTTCTAAGCATTATTTTTTAAAGATAAAAACATATAGTGTCGTGTGATTACTATTGTTTGTTGAGTTCGTTGAAGTTCTGCAATTTTTATTGCAGTATTGCAGAATAGAGTTTCGTTATATCCTGGTGTCATACCCCAACCTTGAAGGGTGTGATCGGCACCCGATGCCCTAAGGCCTGAGCATACCAACCCTCATACTTGTGACATATTCTATAACTCTTAGGCTGACAAGGCTTCTGATAATTACTTAGATGAACAGAAAAACAATTACCTGCACGCAGAAAAGGCTCAACCTATACATATATATCTATACACACACAATAAGACCAGCATGAATACAACAAGTCTACTAAAGAGATCGAAAAGGCGACACAACTACATAAGACACCACATGACTGTCTACAAGCCTCTAAAGAGTATACTGACAATAATTGGTCGAGACAGAATCTCGCCATACCCAAGTATATACATATGAATATCTGTCATATCTATCAGCTCACTACACAGCTCTGGAAGAAAGGAGCGTGACAACCTCTAGCTGAGTCACTGTGAGGAAAATATTTGCATCTCTATATGTACCTGCGGGCATGATAGCAGTGTCCCCGGAAAGGGACATCGGTACCAAAACTCATTTAGGTATCTTTTGACAACTTTAAGCATATCGGATTCTTCGGCTTCTTTTATAAGGGAAATTTATGTAATTCAATCCCACAATCCTTTAATCTGTACTTTCCTTAGTCTATAACGTATACAATCAGTTCAATTATTCAATTAAACTCATACTTTAAGTAAAACAACCCAATAACTTATATCACGATGCTTCCTTAAGTTTACGAATTTCGGTCATGAAAATCCTTTCATAACTTGCTCCAAATCATAAATTAATCATAAATATAGGTAGAGAAGGATAAAACTTACATTTACGCCTCCTAATCCCCTCAAAACAATAGGGTACTTCGATCCCAAGGGTTTCCAAAATCAGTTCTACAAGGAGACGACAATTCTCACAATAATCACGGGGTTTATCACATAAATTTTGTGGGTTTCGGCTTGGATTTAGTCTTGAGATGATAGAGTACCTTGGGGGGGGGGGAGAATTTAGGATATGTTTTAGGTGAAAAATAAACCCCAAATCGTGAAAATCCTAATTAAAACTGAAATAAAATCTGCATCGCCTCAAAAGGACGATTATTTTTATGGTCCATCAATCTGGATTGTCAATCCAGCTCTGTGATTTCAATTCTAAGGAAATCTGACGGTTCAGACTTGGGCATTTTGACGGTCCGTCAACCTTCCCGTCAAATTGCGCTGTTTTTCAATTTCGTCGAAACATATTTTCTTTGATCCATTTAACTTTCAAATACTCCAGTACTTTCATAAATAAGTTGCAAACCTTTATTACCCTCTCATAAGGTCGTACCTCTCCCCGAGGCATCGGTATCAAACAATGATACGGCAAAAATGAAACTACGGGGTGTAACATCCTTCCCCCCCTTAGACATATTCATTCGCGAATGTTGAAGATATTCTAACTTCTCAAGTTTTCCGGAAATTTCGGCAGAGCTTCCCTTGTAAATAGGACTATCCAAAACCTGTTAAGCAGCCCAAATACGCATCCAACACCACATATGGCGATATAATAATAAAACAACATCAAATCGACCTCACACGATCGCTTATACTCATAATGAGCAGAGAGAGTTCAACCATAACTTACCTTAACATTCTCTTGCTATCATCTGAGCTGCACCTGATACATTTGCTTTAGAAATATTGTTTGAATAAGTTACATGGTCCAACTTCGGTAAACTAAATAGGAATAGAGGGAATACGTCGCAAGAATACTAACATGAAGCTAAAATTTGAAACATTCAAGTAGAGCGATTCTTAGGTTCTTTTATCATTCAGAACGAATTCTATCGTACAAAATACTACTTCAACTTGTTGTGTAAGTAAATGCCATAGTTATGGCTATTACCTCATACACTATAATTATATCTTCGACATCCACATGGTCGTACCTTTCTTTTACACAGTTGTCTGGTGGCTGTAATTTATCTGAGCTACTGAATTCTGACATCTGGTCTATGTCTTTTCATTTTATGATGGAATTTAGGTGACAGAGTTCGTAGGCATAGAACGTAAATAAGATGATGATGAAAGATTGTGGCATGATGATCGTCAAAGTCGAGGACGTGAAAATAATAGGGTTATCTGAATCCATTTCTTCCTCTGCTTTTCTTCTTTATTTCTCTATAGTATCCTTATACGGTATATAACTTCTGAACAGCTTACTGATCTTAAAATTTCTTTCATTGGTAAATCCCTTTTCCACATTTACTTGAAGTAAATTCCGAACAAGCATCTCTGATTGCTATACTCTGTTTGTTGGTTACTGCCTTGCTTAATTGAGTTCAGTATTATGATCGCAAATAAATTTAGACGGAATCTTCTTCACTTGTCAAGTTGAATCTTGCTCCGGATACCAAATATCTTAAAACATCTCCTCATTACTCTAGGTATTCTCTCACAACTTACTACCTCAAATCTGATATCGTTACTTATGGTTCCTTTCCTTTTCGTGATTCGATAGGAGTCCTACTCCTTTGTCGTGTATAGCTCCTTATTTCTTGATCTGGTAATATATCACTTAATAGTCATTGATCCTTATTCCCAACTTCTTCCAAGTTCCACACATTTACTCTTTGTCGGGGTCAGGTGATCTGAACCAAAATTCTCATTGGTTATCTTAGGATGGAGCGAAGGAAAACCTGAATATCCAGAATTTTCTATCAAACTGAGTTCTCTGTTAGTTGTTTGTCATAACGAGCAATTGTACAATGGCTTGAAATAATCTTTTAAGATAAATTCTCGACCAAACTTCGATTGTATAGACAGACTTAGTTGTCACAATGTAGACTAACGAGTCACTTATGCATATATACCTTGAACAAAAATAGTTTTCAATGATAATGTGATGGCCCACAATGACCCTCAGATCACTTAATAATCCATATTTAACATCTCAATCTCAAGAGCTAATCTTCTTGAGTATCATTAATCAATATTCTTAATTCTTAGATCTTGGTAAAATTTCTGTTATTACCTTTACTTCATACCACCATACCTTTCAATGGGCTTTAGATGAGGTATTTTGTCCTGTTGCTCTTCCAATTCCAATATAAGGAAGATTTCATTTAACTACAGATTCAAGGAGGTATCATCCGGTTTCTATTACAACTTGCCACTTATTACTTATTTGGGGGTGGTTCCTTCATGCAACTCCCCTAATGGCCCTCGTTTTTCAACGGTACACGACTCTATGGTCCATTGTCTTCCTATTCATTACGTCGGGACTTTTTGCTTCTCATAATGTCTCGAGTTCGCATACTTCTTTGGCGATGCTATATATTTGAAGATAGATTCATCATTCCTTAGTTGTATTCCACATTGGCTGAAGTATCCTCTTTCGATTTGTACTGTTACCTTTCTAATTTCCTTAATTTCTCTTTTTTGTTAAATATTGAAAATAAGACATTCCCTCATTTTGACGTTGTTTCTCCTTTTGTTGACCTTATTCTTTGAGCATCTACCATATTTACTGGCTCTAGACTTATGATCTTCCACAAATAGCATTTCCTTCATTCTAAGAGCGCATACTTGACCCTTGTAACACCAAGATCCCTTATACGTCATATTCAAATATTCGTTCGTTGGGTATCTCTTGTACACTTGGCCTAAAAAAGCAATCATTTGACATACTCGTGTTATTTTTTCAGCATTGCTTATGCTAAGGGTCATCCAACCTCCCTTTTCATTAGAGGATTTACTTTTGCAAGGTGTTGATTTGCTTGATCTCTTCGTGGTTACCTTGCTTGAGTCAATGCTGCTACATTGATTTCTCAATTTCGGCCTCCTTAATAACTAATGTCCTTAACCTGATGACCCTTGCATCATCCTTCTTGTAAGGTCTCTAGTTCATTCGGCAGTCAAAATTTATCATTACTCGTCCGCTCATCTCTTGTTTCCTTACTCTTATTCTTTAACTTTTCTCCTGATCATTTATCTTAGACAATTTCTTCATTATCCCGTCATATGCTTACATCGGGTCTTATTCATCCTAACTTTCACTCATATATCCTTAAATGTCTTATCGATATTCGTGGCGGAACTAGTGCTTGACATATTCAACTTACAATCATGGCAAAATTCAATCTTGACATAGAGTCCTTCGTTATCCATCGTTCAACCAATCAACTTGTACCTTACCGGTTTGAATTCTTTTAAAGGTTCATTGTCTTAGTGTATTCCCAATACCATTGTCTATGGACGTCAGATACTATATTTTTCGCTCGGAGGGCTTAAGTATCACTTCTTTCCTGATATCCTTATCTCTTTTAATGGTAACCATGTTACTTGGGGTCTCACTCCAATCTCGTTATCGATATTCTTGCCATTACCAATCAGTGATCTATTTGTGTGAGAAACATCCTTCGACCTCATTACATTATCCTAACACTCTTGTTCGTGTTTACCATACAACCATTCACCATCTATCATTGTTTAATACCGTAAATCCTGCTAGCTTTAGCTGTCGTCCACGCATGTACTACTATGATAAGGAAGGTATATCATTCGCCTTTAATCGACAACACTCCTCCCATCTCACAGTCTTCTTAAATAATTTAGCCCTCGTGGAGGAATTTGGGGTTACTAGCTTATGTATAACATTTCACATCCCTTTTTCCTTTAACTATTTTCTGAACAAAGTTTCAGGTAACTTATTCCCAGAAATCTATTTTCTTTATCATTATTCT
Organism: Anisodus tanguticus; assembly: GCA_034509755.1. Taxonomy (NCBI): domain Eukaryota; kingdom Viridiplantae; phylum Streptophyta; class Magnoliopsida; order Solanales; family Solanaceae; genus Anisodus; species Anisodus tanguticus. The sequence goes on from CM067544.1 coordinate 15,665,022, forward strand.
GGGTTTCCCTTAATTCTTTGGATTCGTGAATGTCCCTTTTAGGTCACATGTTCATATATCTCCTACGTTCCAGTGTCACCCATTTTACAAAGCCTAAGGGTGTTGGGTATGTGTGTAGCCAAGAAATGATTGATTCTTAAGTTATTTTACTTAGAACCTTAAACGTAACTGTAGTTTTACTTACCACCTTCCATTCCTATTATCCATTTACGATCTATATATGTTTGTATGACATGCTTTCTACATTAATGATAACCGACCGATTATGGACATATACACATCTATTCTTAATAAAATTATCAACATACCTGATTATTTTTCCGACTCTAAGTAACATCCGGACTTGCTATTCCCCCCGACTCAATCTCGGGCATCTATACACTCTATGACTTTTTCTCCAACACCAATAACATTTCTCAACATCACCCCGACATTGCGCATAATGAACTTGTCTACACTGATGACAGACCGACTGAAATCTCTCAGGAAATTCTCTGGCCCAAGGATCCACATCCAGAACACAACTCGATATTGGATAAACATACTCCATCATGTCTCCTTCCACATTGCTGAGAGCATGGTCTACTACTTCCAACATCCTCTTGTGCTTGCTTGATTTCTACGTGGGAGCTTCGATCTGACGCGTCTCGCAACATAAATTTTTTGGTACCTACTTCCATCCTAAACCTTTTAGTCTGTCTACTAGTTACTTCTTCATCACTTCTACTCGTTAAGGGCGAACCTTGGTTAACTGACTTCCATAATAATGGGCTTCTCTACCTCTAAAAAGGTCTAACCTATGGGGCATCTAAACATGACTATGCTATGGGAAGATAATTGGAGGCTCTGTTGCATACACATTACCACTCACATCTAATCCAACCGTAAATGACTGTTGCGCTAATGGCCTCTATATTGTGCGGGCCCTCCTATGATTTAGCAATACCACTGGAATCGATGGCACTCGGAAGGACGATTATTCTATGGCCTTAGATGGGTAATTTTCTATAGACAAATCCTCAGACGAGTCTTCTTTCATAGAATAACTCATATTGTCTTTTCGCGCCCTTATACTCATCAAATCCATATTAGCACGGCGTGGTAATCTACTGGTGCCTTCCCTCCGTTCCTGACCCAATTCCTGCTATCAGTACTTCTCTTTAATCTTGGCATTACTGAAAAAAGAGAATCAAGATGAAAATATAAGAATTCAGTTACTTACGACTTCGCTTCTAACACACGATCTAGATTTTCAAGAAATGTAACATCCTAAATGCCTTGTAGCCTCTTGTTTATAAGTGTGGCGTGCAACACACTCATAAGCAAGACTCTACTAGACACGACTTGTAGACATCCATAGGACCGACCTACTCTGATACCAATTTTGTCACACCCCAACCTTAGAGGGGTGGCCAGCACCCGGTGCCCTAAGGCCCGAGTGTACCAACCCTGATACATATGATATATTCTACAACTCATAGGCCGACAAGACTTCTGATAATTACTTAGCTGAATAGAGACACAATTACTAACACGCAGAAAAGGCCCTACATATATAATATATATATATATATATACAATAAGGCCGACATGAATACAACAAGTCTACTAAAGAGGCCGACAAGGCCACATAACTCCACAAGACATCACATGACTGTCTACAAGCCTCTAAAAAGTATACTGACAACAACTGGTTGGGACATGTCCTGCCATACCCAACTATATACATATGCATATTTGTCATACCTATCAGCGCACTACACAACTCCGGAATAAAATAGCGTGACAACCTCCAGCTGAGTCAAGTCCTACTATGAGAAAAACATCTCCATCTATATCTGTACATGTGAGCATGAATGCAGTGTCCCGAAAAGGGACATCAGTACGAAAGATGTACTGAATATGTAAGGCTGAAACTATAAATAAGACAAGTATTATAAATTAAGCATAAGCTGAAATTGTATCTGAATGTATAACTGTAAGGTAAAACTGGTCATACATATATATATATATATATATATATATATATACGTGTATAATGCCTCAAGCCTATGTGGGCGTCCTATTATATCATATCGGCCTCTGTAGGCATAATCATTATCGTATACCAGCTGATCAGGTAGTGGTGCATGTATAACACATTTCCTTTTCCCATAACCCATATAAATATCATATATGCGTATATAATGCCTGTGTAGTCATGGTACATATATGTAAATATAATGCATGAATGATAATAGGACAATCTAAGTCTATCGGAGTGACGTAAGGTCGTTGCACCTTCGATTAACATTATGGAACTAACATCATTAACATAACTTCCTTTGAAGAATCAACAAGCCATGAGATAGGATCACTATCATTATATAGAGGTCAAGAACATCCGACTCCAATAGATCTAAGAGTGGAACCATTATGGATATTATTCGTTTACATTCGTTTCATTATGATCATGCCAAAAAAAGGAAGAGTAAGGCTTAACATATCTTGGTCGACAAAGCTACGATCACCCTACAAGTCCACACACTTCTTACGGATGATTATCTATATCATATAAAGGGTGGATATCAATATCGAATCCAAATCCCACAGAAAACTCATTTAGGTATCTTTTGACAACTTTAAGCATATCAGATTCTTTGGCTTCTTTTATAAGGGGAATTTATGTAATTCAATCCCACAATACTTTAATCCGTACTTTCCTTAGTCCATAACGTATACAATCAGTTCAATTATCTAATTCAACTCATACTTTAAGTAAAACAGCCCAACAACTTATATCACGATGATTCCTTAAGTTTACGAATTTCAGTTAATAAAATCCCTTCACAACCTACTCCAAATTATCAATTAATCATAAATATTGGTAAAGGGGGATAAAAATTACTTTTATGCCTCTTAATCCCCTCAAAACAATAGGGTACTTCGATCCCAAGGGTTTCCAAAATCAGTTCTACAAAGAGACGATAATTCTCACGATAATCACAGAGTTTATCACGTAAATCTTGCGGGTTTTGGCTTGGATTTGGTCTTGAGATAATAGAGTACCTTGGGGAGGGTTTGGAGAGAATTTAGGATCTGTTTTGGATGAAAAATAAGCCCCAAATCGCGAAAATCTAATTTAAACCCGAAACAAAATTTGCACCGCCTAAAAATGATGGTCCTTTTGACGGTCCATCAATCTGAACCGTCAATCCAACTCTGCAATTTCAATTCTCAGGAAATTTGATGGTTTAGATTTGGGCATTTTGACGGTCCGTCAACCTTTCCGTCAAATTGTCTAGTTTTCTAATTTTGTCAAAACGTATTTTCTTCGATCCGTTTAACTTTCAAACACTCCAGTACTTCCATAAATAAGTTGTAAACCTTCATTACCCTCTCGTAAGGCCGTACCTCTCCCCGAGGCATCGGTATCAAACAATGACACAACAAAACATGAAACCACGGGGTGTAACACATGAGAGGAATTAATCCAAACAGTGGGCAATTGTGAGGGGATTAAATTCCTTAAGAAAATACAGTTTTCTCTGGGCTCAAAACTAAACTTTTGCTTTACATTAGATAGTTTGATTACAGAGAAAACAATTGTATGGGGTGGAGTGTTGGTCAGTCAAGAACTCTCACGTTCAGAAAATGAAAGTAGTGGAAATGAGGATGTTGTGGTGGATGTGTGGGCATACTAGGAGAGATAAGATTAGAAATAAAGATATCCAGAATAAGGTGGGAGTGGCCTAGATGGAAAAGATATGTGAAGCGTGGCTTAGATAGTTTGGACATGTGAATAGAATATGTGCGGATGCACCAGTGCAGAGGTTGGCTATTGATGACTTCATGAGAGGTAGAGGTAGACCGAAAAAGTATTAGGGAGAAGTGATTAGAAAGGACATGGCGAAGTTACAGTTTACCGAGGACATGGCCTTGGATAGGAGGTTGTGGAGGACATGAATTAGGGTAGAAGGTTAGTAGGTAATAAAACATTGTCTTTTTTTTTTCTTACTAGTAATCGTAGGATTCTCTTATAGTTTCTTATCCTTTGATTTATTACTATCTACTATCTTTTGTTATTTGCTTAGCGTACTGTTTTATTGTAGTTATTGTTCTTTTTTCCTTTTTAAACTGCTTTATTTTTTGCTTTATCTTGAGCCGGGGATCTATTAGACACAACCTCTCTACCCTTAAGGTATAGGTAAGATCTACGTACACTTTACCCTCTCCAACTCCACTTATGAAATTATATTAAGAATGTTATTATTGTTGTTGGTCATTGGTTTTTTGCGATAGTATTTCTCTCTTGCAAGTCGATCAATCGATTTTATAAAGAATAAAAAAATCTAAGCGCAATAAAGAATTGTAGAAATTTCACAAAAACACTAGTGGAATGATTTGATACAAGAGTATTTTCAATATAATAATTTAGGAGTAGGATAAATTGACAATATTTAAATAATATATACGAGATAAAATAACATGCGACTCAAATGTTATCAAATGAAAAATTATTAGTATAAACTTACCAAAAACTACGAGGACATGCTCGTAACTTTTTTGGTACACTGAAAAAAATTAAATAGAACAATTAAAATCTTTTAAAAGCTATAAATTTTGATTATGTCAGGAGCAAGCGTGTCTTTCCAGATTAATAGTATTAGGCTATTAGCTCTTTTCGTGTCTGTAACTGAAACCCTCATTTATCAAAAAATCTATAAATGATGTAAATAATAAATATTTGCTTTGGTAATTTTCAGCATGTATACGCAATCTTCAAATTCAGTTTGTTAAACACATAAGAGCACATTAAATTGTGTTTGTTAATAATATAAGGCCTTCTCAATTTTTACTTTTTCATTTTTTTGGGTTTTAAAAAGATGAATTATCCATTCTAGGAAAATGGAGTGGTCCCCACTCTATACAAATTAAGGTCCAGATGTCCTCCTCTGACAGACTGAAACATCTTTGGAATTCCGTTGGATAATAGCCACGTGCATACGTATGTAGCCTGTCATTTCCACCCTCACGCCATTATCGTTTCTTATGTTTCACTTTTTTATTTTTTATATTTTTTATATTCAGGTTCCCGATTTATGTCAGACTATTTCTGGAGATAGTAATTTCGGTCTCTCGGCACTATTATCTATTACCAGTAAATCACGGGATGTGTCTGAATGACCAGTGTTTGAGAACAGAGCAACTGGTATCACCTGCAAGATCCTACCCCAAAAGAGAGATAATTAATCTCATCAGAATTCAAACTTACGCTACAAATCTCTAGCTATATTTTAAATTCTCCACTTTTATCATCCAGCTATGCCCGGTGACACCTTTTTATTCATTTGGAGGTAATATCTTCTGGTTATGGGCTGGCATAGGTATTGGGCCTGGCTGGTTTAGTAGACATGAAAAGATGGGAAGTTGAGCATCCACCCCCACATGTGCTGTCACTTCCTGATTATGGAAGGTGTGTGAAAATTACCCTGCGGGCGTCCCTACTTTTCCTTTCTCTGCACCCACCTGGCTCTGTTTCGTTTGTCTCTCTCCTTGTCTGCGTTCGTTGCCAGGCCCATCTATCATATTTGGGTCGATTTGGGCCTCTTGTATCAGACAAAGATGATATTTATGGAGCACAACAATTTAAGCTCTCTTTTTGGGAAGACTTTGGAGAAGTTGGTATTGAGACAACAGTATTTTGATAAGCGAAAAAAACGGATTATTTTCTTCCTATGACCTTATTCAACTTGTATAATTTTTTCCAACTCAATATTTTTATATTACTGACGCTCATAGTAAGCTTAAAATTAAAGTCACATGCCTATAGCATAAAAGAAGATACGTAAATGCATATATAGTTGGAACCGACTCTATGAAGTTTTCTTTTGTATTGGGTTCAATAGTTAACCCAATACAAAAGAAATCAAGTTCAAGCCCGTAGGTACAAGAGGGATTCCTACAAATAATTACGAGGTGTCATGGGCCAATAAGACTTAGGCCCAAACAATTCATATACATAACATCTGAATTGAAACTCTCGAGCTTAATTCTTAAGGTCACATATCGCATAAAAAAATAATTCATAAATGCATATATAGTTGGCATTCACTTTTTAAGTTTTCTCCTCCGTTTACTTGATTAAGCTCATTCTCTTAGTATCGGGCTTAATTAGCCGACCCAATGCAAAAGAAATCAAGATCAAGCCCGTAGGTCCAAAAGGGATCCTCACAGGGTCATTTACACTTTTGACCAACTCTATAATTTTAGCTCAAAAAAATAAAATTCTCAAGGCATAATTTTATATTTTCACATCATAACATTACACAAGTTATGTCTATTTTTTCCCGGTACTCAAAGAAATTATGCCCATGTAGGCATAAGTTTAATATTGAAGGATAATAATTAAAGACCAACCCATTTGAAGGGAAACCGTGCACTCAAATGATCCTCACATTCCTTCAAAACATTCCACAGTCTTCCCTTCAAAAGGGCCGGTCTTTATTTTTTTCCACTCAAATGGAACTTATGACTTCTGGACATAAGTTCTTTATGGGATCCGGCACAGTTTATGCCGATCTCGCAAAGGCATAAGTTCCATTTAAGGATAAAAAATTATAGACCAGTACAAAATAGGGTCAAAAATGCAAATGACCCACATTCCTTTGAAATTGTCACGGGCCATCATCGTTTTAGGCCCAAACAATTCATAAGACGGTTGATTGTCTCCGTTTTATAGCAGGCCCAATAGCAACAATATGAAATAGGCGCAAATTGAGTACTTCGCAGCCCTCAAATTATTGCCGCTTGTGCTTCTTCCGGCACCAATTTCCTCATTTTCTCCTATCAAAGTGTATGCTTCTCTTTTCTCTACATACTATCGTTTTATTCCCCTTTTTCATAGTTTTTTTATGGTAAAAAATGATTTTTTGGTGAATTGGATTGTAATACTCTGTGTGCTCGCCTTTTTTAAAGAACCTTAACTCCAATTAAGTTGGTTTTACTAGTTGATATACTTTTCATTTGCTTGCCATGTGATAATGTCCAAAAGTTGTGATTGCCTATTAATACCCATCATGTTGCTGATTATATTGGTTCCTATAGGTATTATTTCTGTTCTGTGTTGAGAAAGACTGGTGCTTTTTTGTTTGAATTGAAAGCGCTCAGTGATTTTTGAGGAAACCAAGTTTATGATTAAGAAGTTTAAGGTTGTTATAAGAAATCAAAATTCCAGGTTTGCTGCAAATGAAATAGTTCAACCTTTGGGGCAGCAATCTTTTGAAGTCACTTTCAATGCACATCTTTATGATAATTGAATTTTCATAAAGATTAAAGTAACAGCTGAGAACTTTCATAAATCATAATACCCTAATAAAATTCTGTAATTCGTGATATGATTTTCATTATATGTGCTGTTGTATTGTGGGTAGATCATTGTTCGATAAAATTGTATTTTATCTTTCTCAAAAAGAGGAAAGACTATCACATACTTCAGTGTTTTTAACTGTTTTTTTCTTGAATAAGCATTTTGATGAGTTAATTGATGAAATGACTCAAGGGTCTATGGCCGGTCATTTTACAACTTGTTTTTTGCTGATAAGGGCCTTTCCACATGATGATGTTTCACAGGAAATTTGCCCCAATATTTTCAACTATATCAACATAATGGGAATGGAATTACATGCCGAGCTGGCAGGTTATGCTGAGATGGAGAATGTTGAGATAACAGATACAGAGTTGCTGTATCATGTCAGAGAAGCCCTTAAATCTGCTCTCCAGGTTGGATGCTTGGATACATATTTGAAGGAAAGTTATGTTCTTATATAATTGCGCCAGGTTGGGTTTGGTGGTGCATGCCACTGCATGGGAAATCAAGTTTGAACTGTATGAGTCAGCATAAGCCTTGATTTTTTTTGCCTTAATTCCTTGCTACTCGCTGTTTATCCTTGCTAAATTACTTATCAAAAGATAGTAGGAAAATTATCTTTCATGCTAAGATGTCTATTTTGAATATTTGACTGAAGATGAGCATTGATGCTCCAGATTGACTGACATTGGTTGACTTCCTTGGAGATTAAGAGTTGAAAGTTTGGATTAGAAGTTTTTGAGTTTGGGTGGTGAGATGTTAATATAATAGTGGAAGATGTGACTAAGACGGTGAAGTTGTTGCTTCAAATTCAAAATGACATATTAGCTTACCATATTCTTTCTTTCCATCTCATTTTATTTGACGGCATGATTGCACACTAAATTTAGATGCTAGTTGGCTTTTGTATTATGTAATAATACTCCCTCCACCCCATTATTGTATGAGGGTTTTACTATTGGGGGAGTCAAACAACTCTTTCTTTAACTACAATTTTCTCCAACTCTTTTCATATATTGTGAATTACTCTCTCCATTTCAATTTGTTTGTCTGATTTTGACTTGGCACAGAGTTTAAGAAAGTAAAGAAAATTTTTGAATCTTACAAAAACATACCAATATAATCCTACCAGTGGGGTCTGGGTCTAGGGAGGGTAGAGTTTACGCAAACCTTACCCCTAACTCCTACCTTGGGAGGTAGAGGAGTTGTTTCTAAAGACCCCCGGCTCAAGAGAAAGCATGACAAAAAAGGTCGGACAAGAATTGATAGAAGTAAAGCAGCCATGACAAAATACTATAAGCATTATAACATTAACTGCAATAAATTAATACGATGATTGAAGTACAAGAGACATTAGATAGTAACAAACATCGAAGGACAAGAAACTACAAAAATAATAGTGCGCCTACTAATATGGAACAATACGCTAGACAACGCCCTATTACTTACTAACCTTCTACCTTAAATCTGCGTCCTCCACCGTCTCCTATCTAAGGTCATGTCCTCGGTAAGCTACACATTTTTTGAATCTTGTGGTCTCAAATTAAAGATATGTAGAATGTACCAAAATGCCTTTTATTCTTGTGCTCTTAAACATGCCATGTGAAAAGTTGGAATTAAAGAGTTGACAAAAATGGAAAGATGCATTTTTTTTAAACAGACTAAAAAAGAAAGTAAGACAAATAAATTGAAACAAAGGGAGTACTAATTATGTAGATTTATGGAATATTTTTATGTAGTTTTCAAAAATATAAATTTTATTATAAAATACTCGAAAAATCTATTTTTGAAATTAAGTCAAAGATTAACTGCTTTAATCCTCGTACTCCGAACCCCCTCATATAAATTGGGAGAGAGGGAGTAGTTGAAGAGAAGCATCCAGGGTGTTACCTAGTGGTCAATGAAGTGTGTTGAGAACCATGAGGTCTCATGTTCAAATCCCATCGGAGGCATAAACATAGGTGAAGCCTTGGATTTACTTAGTAACTGTGCTAGTGGGAGGTAGCAGGTACCTCGTGAAATTAGTCAAGGTGCGCGCAAGTATGTAAAACTAGTAGAAGACAATATTGAAATTGTGGCTGAAAGTTAGTTTGAATAGGCTGGTGCGGAAGTTAAAGTTCTAAAGTTTCGAAACTAGTGAAGTTATATGAAACTATATTATTAGTAGAATAGTGTTAAAGATTGTTATTCATACCAAATTCGATAGAGTGTCATAGCAATTGGGATTTGGGATAACCATTGTTCCCATTTGGGACGTTATTTATCTCATTTTAATTCAGCAAGTACTAGCCAGCCAAACATTTTCATTTGCTGAAATTACTGTTTTTCTTGCCTGTTTCCTCTTTCTTTACTTTCCTGACAAACATCTTCACAAGATGTGAAATGTCTGAACCTTCTTAGTTACTGTTTTCACTGGTGCATGTGCAATGCGATTTTTATGAATTGTACATTCTTTATAGTATCCATATATTTTTTTATAGCACTGCAAAATGAATTTTATAGCTGAATGTTGCTTATATTAGGGTGACCCAGACAAATATGAGCAGCTTCGTGGGGTTATTCACCATAACAAAGGCCTTGTACCTGAGGAGGTGGCCCTACTGGTGGTACGTCTTCCTTAGAGATTGCACATATATAGGGCATCCTGCAATCACCTTTTGTGGTGGCTTCTTTTACTTTGTGTTTTAATTATCGCTTGATTGGAGATTTGCATTTCAGACATGTTTAAAGGCTTTGTCAGGATCAGTTTCTTGTCTAGACATTGTTCACCATCGAACTCTTATTTCATCTGTAAGTTCTAAAGAGCTGTATTAACTCTTTCAATCTATATATTTGAAGAATACAGGTTCGCAGTGGTAAGATACTTAAAATGTCTTATTTTCGTTGCAGATTTTACAAATGAGCATGTGGAACTATGGGACTGATGTAATGGATGCTTTGATGGAATTAGTTATATCCTTGGTATGTGGCTCTGGTGCTACTATCTTCAAATTTTTGGTCTAATAGTCTCTATAATCATGTGACCTACAAACAATGGTAAAGTTGTCTCTGTGTGACCTATATGTTACGGGTTTGAGCCGTGGATGCAGCCACTAATGCTTGCATTAGGTTAGGTTGTCTACATCACACCCCTTGAGGTGCGGCCCTTCCCCGGACCCTGCTAACGCGGGATGCTTTGTGCACCGGGCTGTCCTTTTTGGTCTCTATAATCATGATTATTCTTCTATGCTGTAGGCTACATCCAGTGGGAAGTATGTTGATCTGTGCTTGGAAATGCTTGTGAGCAATTTTATGCCTCCTAATTCCTTCATATCATCGTTGAATCAGCCGCGCGGCATTCTAAGAAAGGACCAAGTCATTGATCGTGTCCATTCAACACTAATAGACATTGCAGAGTTAGTTCCTCTCTCGCCTTTGAGACTTGAGAGAATAATAAAGGAGAGGATGCCACTCATTTTCACGAAGGAACCAGTAAGTGCAGATTCATGATTTCTTTACAAAGAAAATTCCACCTCGTGGTTGGTACACTATTTCTTTTGTTGTGTTCCTTATTGCTGGAAGCTCCTACAGTCTTATTCATGTTTCCTCCTCCTCCTCCCCCCTCCCCCCACCCGCGCAGTTGATCTTGGCATATGTGGAGAACATGTTAAAACTAGAGAGTGGAGCAATTGGTTATCTTGTTGGGAGAACAATGCTTGTGGCAATTATGGATAGGCTGATAGATTTGGATGTAAGTTGTTTGAAATTGACCCTTCACTTAGGCACTGTGTAGATTCTAGTAGGTGTTGTACTAAATTAATTTGGTTCTTGTCCTTGAGTTTCTTAGGTAGACATAGCATGGGATGATATCTTACAGGAAGATTTCACCAAAGGTATCTTCGATATGGAGCTGGAAGATCTGGAAGGGCCAGTGGATGATGGTCAGCAAGATGGTGACGAGGTAATATTCATCTTTCTACTGATATTCTTCTGTATTAGTGTTGGCATTGCCACTAAATTTGTTTCTTTGACTTTCTTTTTTGTGTATGGGGGTGTATTTCAGAATCATGTACTTGTGTAGAAGATGATGCTCTATCCATAATGTTACATTATTCTGGTTTGCTTCTCTCCTTTTTTTTTTTATTGGAAAAGCTTTTGTGCTGGTAATATGGAAGGAGCGAAATAGGAGGTCGTTTGAGGTGTGTGTGTGTGTGTGGGGGGGGTTGATTGTACATGCGTGGACTAGCCTTGTGTCTCTACTTTCTTTTTGGTGCATCCATGTGGATCCCTGTCTTGTGTTGGATGATTAGTGAATTTTGTATAGAACCATGTTCAGCTCAGTTTCTCTAATTTTGGGTATGATACTTGTATACATGGATTTCCCAATACAAAAAGAGTGTCCACTTAGCCATTTGCATACCCCTTAAGAAAATACTAACTTCTAGACAAAAATAGGTAATTTGACTAAGGTGCCCCTAATTAAATAGGCATTGGGATTGGATCACATAATACTTAATGAGGTTAATTCTTTCTTGATTTAATAAGTGGACACTCTTTTTCCCAAGAAAAAAAGGCTAAGTGGACACTCTTTTTGATCCGGAGGGAGTATTAATAAAATCATTTACTTCATAAAAAAGATCGGTCTTAATCTTGAAGAAACCTAGTAGATAAAGAACACATGATGATTCAGAAGAGGATTTCCTAGAACATTTCTATTTAAATCTGAAGTGACTGTCAACCTTGAGAAAAAAATTGCCTTTTCGACACTCTGCTAACTTTCACCAGAGTTTAAGTGGTGAAAAAGGACTATTTTCTTCCAATCTTATATTCCCTAAAAAGGATCAGTTTGCCGACAAAGCTGCTTTCACCCTTCTCATAATCGAGTATATATAAATTTCCTTTTTTCACGGTGTTGGATCAACCATTTTAAAGTTGTATTCAATTGGATTTGGGTACACTATATTCAAAATTGTCATCAATTAGGGAGAATCACAAATACCATCTATGATAAGATGTTTTTTTGGGTTCTTGTAAATGGTCATTTTTTCCTGTGGTGTTCAGTTCTATCCTTTTTTTATTTTTGATGAACTAGTCTGTGGTTGTCTTGTATAAATAGTACGCTAGGCATATCAAAAGTACTGAATTGTCAGGAAAATACGAATAAAAGGAGTAGCTTTCAACTGGTGATTGATTATATTTATTGTTTGATATTCATCCATCTTTTTAAATTTTCTTTTTTGTAAGTAAAGTTATTTGGGGTTCACTGTGGGGATTGAACCTACGACCACAAGGTTAAGAGCCGTATGCTCTACTGACAGAGTTCATACGTCTTTTTGATGTGGTATTTGTCATATGCCCTTTATATACTAAGTAGGCATTTGACCATAGGATTTGGGATCCCAAATTCAAGTTTTAATTTGAAATCAATGTTTGTTTATGAAATCTGCACAAAATTTCAATTTCAACTTGAAATCATGGTTTCAAATCCCAAATTCTCCAAAAAGTAGAATTTCAAATTCCAAGTTGTGATTTTTTTTTATATAATACTTGACCCATAAGTTTATATTTTGTAAAAAAAGATCCATAAGAATATCTACCAACCATATTTATATTTACTCTGTTCAGAAATGCATGCTCGACGTGAATAAATTGGTTGTACCATATGGGAGGGTTATATTAAAGAGTAGTTAAACTACAACTCATGTTCAATTTTCCAAAGACCTTTTGGTAGCATTTTATACTTTGTTATGAACTATGGTTTGCTCATTTGGTAAAATTGTATAAAAATTGGGGAAGTTTTGATAGTTTTCACAAATTGTGAGGTTTTCATGGTTATGAGAAACAATATAACTTAAGAAATCCAAATTGCACGTCCAAACAAAATTTTAACTTCAACTCACTGATAACAAAGTCTTTACTTCCAGCACCGAATTTCTTGGATGGAACGGTTTAATGGAAATCTCTATGCTCAGAAATTGGATAGCTTGATGGTCCTTACCTTTGAACACCTTAACTTTTGCAAAGAGAGTGGACGCTTGAGTCAGGTACAGGGGTTGCATCAGTGTTTAATTTCTAACTCCACTCCTTGCTCTTCTTACATGTATTTGTCTTTCAAATGGTGTAGGTCTTTGATACTCTTCTCCAGTCTTTTCAGCAAACTGTTTTGATGGCATACAAGTCTAAATTTGCTCAGGTAACATGCATAATTACCATCCTCCGTCGCTTAGGCTAGTCTTTCTTTTTCCCAGCATTTCTATACCTGATGAACACCTTGTTAATTTATTTTTCTTACTTCAATGGACCTGTTGCCCTTTTGAACTTAAATTTGTTGATCCGGTTATTGCAGTTTGTGATGTTTTATGCCTGTTCACTGGATCCTGAAAACTGCGGCCGGAGATTTTCTGATACTATATTTCATATATTTAAGACCAGTAGATATCCAGAATGGAGGTGAGTATTAAAGAATTTTTGAATCTTGGGTTTCTTTTTCTTGTCCTTCCCACTTGTTGCACACTGACACTTCCGTATTGTTGATCAATTTGTTTACTCATATATTGTGGGTACACAAGCAACTGCTTGCTCAGTTTGCTGTTCTGTCTGAGTGTTTAGCGGACTCTTTGCTGTTCTGTCTGAGTGTTTAGCGGACTCTTTGCTGTTCTGTCTGAGTGTTTAGCGGACTCTTTGTGATACTAGGTGGATGAGCTTAAGACTTTTCATCTTCAAACATAATTTTGGAAGCAAAAATGAACAGTCTGAAGTCCTATTTATTAGAGACATTCTTAACTCTGGATTTAACTCTCTCCTTTTTAATATGCAATGTAGGGGGTGTGCTAGTTTAGATTTTGTTGGGGCACTGCTTGAGTCTGCCACGTCTCAAATTACCCTTAGACGTGATTGCCACCTAGCACACACACTGGCCAGGCGAACCAATTTTTCATATCTTAACCATTAATTTGTAGCATTTAATAAATTAAATAAGTACAAAACAATATGATAACTAATTACAAGGCCAAATACCTGGTTAGCCCCTTAAAGTTGGCACAATTTTTAAGTTAGACACTCAAACTTTGCTAGTGACCAGATAGACACCTTAACTCGGTAAAAATGTGTCTGCTAAGCACACCATTCAGAAAATGAAGCACGTGATGATATGTCAAATGACTAATAAAATAAAGACACGTGTCATTGGAATAACTCAAAAAGAAAAACATTTCCTCACTCCCCTAATTCCCCGCTGCACTCCAAACCTTCCTTTTATTTTATTTTCTTTTTCTCTCTCTTTCTTTTTCCTCTCTCTCCATTTTTGTCTCTGTTTCTGTTTCTTTCATTTCCCCCTTCGAATATGAATTTAGTCTAATTTCTTTAACTGTAGCTCTCTTCTTGTCTTGGATTTATGTTATCTCCTCAATCATTCTTGCAGCAGATGTTAGTATTTCAGCAATAAGAGATGATGGGTTGATGAAATCAGGTTCACTATCCTAGCAACCAAGACATTAAGAAGTAAAAGAATATCGGGGATGGAGTGGCGAGGGAGAGAAGAAAAGAAACTAGTGATTATCCCTTCATTATTTCCACAAACAAAATTAAAGAACTGAATTTGGGTTCAAAAAGGGATGATGGAGTTGAATTCATTTTTCTATCTTCCTTTTGGTTCAGTTCAGAAACAGAGTGCCCTCCATACCTCTCAACCATAAAATTCTTCATTATGTCAAAGTTTGTTTGAGTGACTGTGAGTGTAATAAATGTCCTATAATTTAATTAAGATGTCCAATAACACATAACTAATATGAGATCCACTCATCCACATGAATAAATTTTGATTCAAATGAAAATAGCTAATTTCACTGATGTTCTTTTGCACCAGAAGATAGGATTGGCTAGGGAGAGGGAAAAAAGTAGGACAAAAGAAATTGAAATAAATGGGTGATTTTGGGATATCAAAAATAGAGTTCCTGCAATATTAGCACATTCATGCGCTTAAGATGGACTTCACAGCACGCAGTATGCCATGTAGGATTCATGGGTTCAGAAGACACATTTCTACCAAGTTAAGATGTCTATCTGGTCACTATCAAAGTTTAAGTGGCTAATTTACAAAGTGTGCCAAGTTTAAGGGGCTATCTAGGTATTTGGCGTAATTACAAATAATTAACATCGCTGAAACTCTTGCCCAAATCCCACACAAGACCATGGAACATCTAAGAGAATTTCAAAAGACCCGGGTGTGTAAATCTCGAAAGAAAAGACGTCAATAAATAAATAATTAATACTCTTTTGGTAGCCTCCACGAATAATGCGGCGGCTCACCTCAACAACCAGATAGACTCTAGCGAACTCGTCAGCTACTAGCTTTGTCGTCACCAATAGTATCTGCATTGACATGCAAGTAAGGAGTGAGTTATATGTAAATATAACACATTAAGATTCTCGACCTGTCATTTTAAATACCTCTGGAACAAGTGTTAGAAAATACAATCTCACAACGAGCACAAAAATAATATGCACTCAAGTATATTTTATAATATATTGTCATAAACGACAGAGAAGAAGATTAACCTAACACCCCGACAAGTCCACGACAACATATATAATGCCCCAGAAGTATACTACGGCAACAAGTACAAGGCCCCTAATATATTATGACAGCATGTGTATGCCCCTAGTAAATATATAACGACAACGAAGGAATGATGCCCAACGCTCCAACGCCATGGTACAAGACCACACCACACCACAACACAAACCACTCATTAAATAAGTTCTAATATTCTTCTCAAAATAACATAGCCGCCGTTGGTCAAAGACCACCGATTCTGTCAAGCACACGCTTGTCCCAACACATGGATCAGGCAGACAAAACATATATTTTTTTAAAGCAGGTTTTGAAAAGCAAGCATCAGATCCTAAAGTCTCACTTACCTCAAATTCACAATTCAAGCCGGCTTTCTAATAAATCAAAACTGCGTTCTCAAACCTTCGTATCACCTCAAACTACACATAAACGTGTTATAATGGTCAAAAACCCTTAGGAGAACGTTCTCTAAATTTTTAGCAAAAGTCAAACTCAGGGTCAAAGAATTGATCCAAAAAGTCAACTTTGATCAACAGGGCATAATTCCCTCACCCCAACCACCAACATATTCTCCTCGACAAGAGGATTCCAAAGCACTATTCAAAATCAAATTTTGATAACGTTTGCCCTTTCAAATCAACAATTTAGGTTGAAAACCCTAGAGGTAAACTTTCTCAATTCCTCGTAATTTCTTCATGTTTTCACCATAAATTTTTTCATAATTACGTAATAAACTTAAATAAAAAAGTAAAGTCATTACCTTGATGATTTGGGTGAAAATCCTTATTTTTCTCTTCTCTTTTCCTCTCTTTTTCTCCCCTTCTTTTCTTTTCTCTACTGCATTTTTCTTTCTTTTCTGTGCTATTGCTTCTGCGATCAGTTTAATATCTTATCTCATGTCTTAAGCCTTTTAACTCTTTCTTTTCTTTTTCTTTTGGTTTTTTTGGGCTTAGCCCACTTAGTTTTTTTCCCTTTTCATAGTCAAAAGTTAATATGCCCAATTTAAATATTACGGATATTACAGAGTCGGGGTGGCAAAATGGGTAAAAAATATGGTTATCCGCCCGACCCGACTCATTTAAAATGAATTGGATATCCAACCCATTTAAATTGGGTCTAATAAGGATCAACCCATATTATTCATTTAAAATATGGGTAATTTAATGAGTAAAATAGATCAAACCCACATCCAACCCATTTAAAATGGGTCTAATAAGGGTCAACCCATATTATCTAGTTAAAATATGGGCAATTCAATGTGTAAAATAGATCAAACCTACAACTTTAGTAAAACAAGTTCCTTAAAAATAAGAAAAAATGACTTCCCTAATAACACGAAAAACAAGTTCCACAAGTGTCATTTCACCAACCCCTCCACCCACACCACCACACAACTCCCACCCCCCACCCCCACATCCCCTCCAAAAAAAAGTTATTTTAAAAGTTTTTAATATTTGTTTTTGGTTTTAGCCACTCACTCCCCACCCCCACCCCACCACCCTCCAAAAAAGTTTAATTTTTCTATAAAAAAAGTTTTAAATTCTTTTTATTGGTTTTTACACCACCCCTCCAAGAAATTTACTCCCTCCGTCCCAAAAAATTGGCCTAGTTTGGCATAAAGTTTAAGAAATAATGGAAGACTTTTGAAATGTGTGGTCCAAAACAAATCTTAGATATTTGTGTGGTTGTAAATGATTTCATAAAGTTAAATTGTTTCTAAATATAGATAGGAGCCAATCTTTTTGGGACGGAGGGAGTGATTTGTTTAAAAAAATTATTTTAGTTTTCTACCTGAGTTGGTATTTTTTGAAAAATATTTTCTTGGAGGTCGTGTCATTGGAAAGTTTCGAAGTTCTATTCTTCCCACAAATAATGAGGTGCGACTATGTACTAAGAATTGGATTTGTGAACAAGAAGGTAAATTAATCTTCTCCATATTAGCTACATGAAGTCAACATCTTTAAAGTAACTTTGGATAATATGTATATCCATATTATCCATCAGGTTAACCCATTTTTTATCCGTGTTAAATATGGGTGGGTCGGGTAATTGATATGTTTTTGTTTAATCCATTTTCGACCCGCCCATATTCGACCCGACCCGCCCATTTGCTACCCCTACAGAGTCCCAACATTAGTCCCTTTATGGTCTTGCCACAATTTTCGTGCACTCAAAGAGTATTCCTTACTGAAACTAGCAGACTTTCTACATATGCTGTTAATATAACAGGCCATCAAAATAGTCTTCCTTAAAAGTCAGATTATCACGTTTCAGTACCTGTCAGTTGTGTTGGATAAGACAAAAAGTAGTTGTCAGTTTTATTTCATTGCCAGAAGGTTTTGAAGTTTTTTTTTGTTTTGTGATCTTTTTCTTAAAATTTCAAATGCAACTGACCAGATTTGATACTTTCCGAGAGTGGATAAATCTGAGTTTTTTGCTGACTAGCTAATCCGGGTGGGTGGGTGGGGCGTGGAATTCTGGTAGTTTTTTGTTCTCCAGTTATATTCATTTTGGTCATGGTTGTTGGGACGAACTGATACATTATTGGTTGCTTGCAGAATGAGCGCTGTTGCCTATCTTGCTAGTTATTTAGCTCGTGCGAAGTTTCTGTCTATCTCATCTGTTGCTGAATATGTAGAAAGGTTTATCCGATGACCAAACATCTTCAACTCTAAACACAATACATTTTTCATTTTTGAGTTGCTTCCTTTGGTCAATAATGAATTGAAATGCATCTCAAGTCATGGATTTTTTTTTTGTGCGGGGGTTCAGTTTGATGGAATGGTGTTCCACTTATTGCTCCAACCAGAGTGGCGGCATCAATCCAAAAGCTCACAAGGAATTCTATGCCGCGTGCCAGGTACTTGACAGCTTTGTTCTAGTCAGAACCTTCAATAGACTGTCCCACTCCCAAACACACAGAGACCCCCATTCTTTTTATAGTGTTTGAGTGTGGGCTTCTTTTCTGTATCTTAGTGTGGATCTGTTTATAGGCTTTCCAAATTATATTCCTGGTGCTATTTGAAAGTCCTCTCCTGGAAAAAATATCCGAAGATCTTCTCTTTCCTTTTCATTACAAACAAAGCGAAGGTGCTACTTTTATGTACCAATTGAGTGCTAGGAGGGGAGAAGGAAAATGTTGGAAAGTTAATCATTTTTTTTTGTGAATTACAGGAAACTTGTTAGAAGTGGTTAAAAACTTTTCAATTAAAGAGACTTCTTTGAAATTAAGTCTGCAAAATATGTAGGGAACTTGAAGGAAGACTTAACTTTACCGGGAAACAAACCAAAGCGAGAAAATTGCTTTCCTTTTTTCTTCTTTTCTTTAGCACATCACCTATGGAAAATTTCTTGACATCCAAATGAATTGTTACTGATTATGTTCAGTGTATTTCAGGCCATGATGTATGTACTTTGCTTCCGCATGAGATCAATGCTTGCTATTCCTCGTATCAGATCAAGGATATCAAAACATTTAGAGGATATCCTGAGGCATCCATTGAGCCCACTAGTGGTAATGTGTTCATTTTCTCTCTATTGTAACTCTTAGGTTTCTTTTATTTCTAATTTCTCTCTTTTTATGTAAAATGGTCGGGATCTTTTATTTCTAATTTCTTTTATGTTTTATTATAATTTCATTCGGATAGAAAATATGCCCAGCAAGCTGAGACACCATAGGGTAAAATGGTCCGTGAATATATGACTGACAAATATAAGGGTTCAGTGTTTAGGAAAATGGCTAGGTGCAGATGTAACACAAAATTGAAATAGGAGGTTAAAATAGAAGAAAGGATCTCGACCCGTTTTAGACTCATAGATACCCTATTGGAATAGGCTAGGGCCACTTTTGGTGTTCTATCTTTACTTATGATATCTTGTTTTAAGCTGGTGCAAGTTGGCATTTAAGGCCCCGACTAATAGGATGAGTTGCAGATGTTAAGACTTAAGATGATGGTGGCCGGTCATTCATGATTAGGCAAGACTAGAAATGATCCTCACTAACAACATACAAAGATTGAACGAGATGGTTTAACATCCCCTGCTTTCACCTCCAAATACACTATGGTGATTAAAGGTGTTAACTTGCATGTGGAAGAAAATTTTAATATAATAAAAAACTCTTGGAATGCATGCAGATTAGCGAATAGAACATAGTGGAAGCAAAGTATTCATATAACTGATACCAACTGGATGATATTAGGTCATATACTCATTGTTGGTTCCATTGGCATTAGGGCCGGTGTTTGAAAGTACTCTTAAGTTTGGTTAGATATTTATGTTGGTGTCGGGATGATTATGAGATTTACAAAATCGCTGATTTTAGAGAACCCTAAGTTGTCCTAAAGACAAATAATTGAGTGTTGGAATGAAACAGACCCAAATAAATCGGAGGATTTGATAGGTGATCCCAAATTGGGAATAAGGTGTAGTTGTTACTGTTGTGTAAGTTCCCACTGTATTTTCTTTGATACTAGTGGGGACTCACCTGAGGGCTGAGGCTTGTATGTGCTTCTGTTAGTGGATTCTCTACTTTTTGTTAATTTTCGTCTCCAAAAACTATTTTGTCAACAGGTATGCTTGCCATCAATAGTGGAAGAATTTCTTCGGTTGGCAAAAGTGACTCATCTTGATGTGCCTGATAACTTTGACTCAAGTGGTCTCCTTGAGTCCGAACTTTCAGTGACTTTTGGTGGTAGAGAGAGGCTTGACATGTTTTTCCCATTTGATCCTTGTCTGCTAATGAGATCTGACAGGTTTTTTTTCTACATTGGCATTATTGACTTGTGCATTTTAATTGGTTGATTGGATATTGACGTTCCTTTGGAGTGAAAATTTCCATGTGACTGTTCTACTAATTAGTGTGTTTTGTCTCATCTTGCCATATGTTTTGGAAGATTCATCCGGCCAAATTTTGTGTACTGGTCAATGGTTCGGAACTCCTATGACAACGACGAGGATGATGATGAGGCAACTAGCGATGAAGACGATATTGAAATCTGTACAGCAGGGAAGGGGATGAATATAGCTAATGACGGAGCTGCCCGAAGTTATGATCAGGATCTCGATGAATTTGATAATGAAATGAGCAAAATGTCCATAACACCTAAAGTTACACAATGGTTTGGAGGGGACATGCAGATGCCTTCAAGAATCAGACCTTGTCCGGATTCCTTGTAGAGATTGATCTTTGCCGTTTGATGACCATGAAAGAGGAAATGCTTGCCTTTCCATGGGAAAGAGTCGGACGTGTCATGAAGAGTTGAAAATGCTTGTCCTGGCCGTGGTTTGTCATGGCAAGACTCCGAAAGTATGTGATGTTCATTCTATCCTACATTTATGAGGCCACCACTCCTGCCTGCATACAATCCATGAGATGTTAAAGGTCAATTTTTGTATTCATAGCAAAAGCTATTTGTAATATGTAGCAAAAGTTGGTTTGATGATGCTGATCAGAACTAATGGTGGAAATACCTCAACAATTCTCATGTATTTTGTTGTTGGTGTTGATACATTACGGGTATAAGAGTATATTTTGAATGTAATGGGTTAAGGGTGCAATACAGCTTGCGTAGTATAAGGGGATTCTAGTTATGTAGGGGCTTTTAGTTTTTAGTTAATGTACAAAACTATGATAGAAGAGCCTGTTTTCTGTTCTCCATCCTTTAAATTTGTTGCCGATACTCTGTAAGATACGTAACATCCCAACTCGAGCAAAGACTCAAAGTTGCAATATATGACACGTTTCTATCTAAAATGATAGCATTATGTAACTTCTTTATAGCAACATACTCTATGTCTCGCACGATTTCAGATTGTAGGCTGGGACAGGTAAAGTCATCAACCATGATCACACTGGAATAATGTAATACTACTAAGTAAACAGATTACACAGCTTTCTAAGGGTTGAGGGCAGGGGATTATCAACACAAATCCGGGAACAAGAACAGTATAAAGTTCTCTCATCTCCAGGGCAAGTTAGCCACTCCAGAAGGACTACTATTCGAAGGTTCGACAAGCTGATTATGAGGGCTGATAGGCCCACCACTAGACTCACTTAGGGTTCCGAGTGATGGAGTACTTCTGGCCACTGATGCTCCAGAGACAAATGTTGCTGGTGTACCAAAGACATCTGAATTCCCTGTCTTTAGCTGCCTCTGACCTCCCTTGCTGAAGCTACCAACAATAACCTGCAGCAAGTAAGAAGGTCAGGCTCCTCGTTTCAAAAGGAGAGATGTGATGGAAGTAAAGTTAATTCAAACACAGTTGAATATAAGGAATATAAATTCTATGTCAAACCTAAACAGCAGCTGCTGCTGTAAGGAGCCCTGCCACACCGCCACCCAAAACTCGACCATCTGGTCCAGCTATTGACACACTCAAACCACCAGTTCTGCTGCGTTGACCACCAGATTCCGAGAGAAGGAACCAGACAGAGTTAGGATATCGAACCGTCCCTGTACCAGTTAACAAATTCTATCCAATCTATTGACGCAAGAGAGGCATGTGGTGGTACTGGATAATTTCCAAGTATATCCAGCCAAAAGTGTCAATCACTTGATATACTTGATCGAGTGGTTTACACTGAAATAAATCTAAGTAACCAGCCTATGACCTTGGTCTGGTAGGTTCATATGAGGCAAAACACATGCTAAACATGATACAGTTCCACACCCACTCTCTATATACGTAAGAAGAAATATTAACATGGAAATACAAACCTCATATGTTACAGTTCCACCTGATGTTGCTGCTTGCCAAAGTGATACATTAGATATCGAACCATTGGCTGATAGAACGCACACTGCTTGTGAGGTACTTTGGGAGAATGACATTAATTTTGCCAATACATCCCGAGAAGCCAAAAAGCTGGAAATACTGAATTGAATATTCAAACATATAGAGATACGGATTTCTAATATTTAGTTGATTTGAGGAATCAAGTTGTACTCACTCCCAATCTAACATTTCAAACGCGCACCTTCACTCCACAATATTTAAAGAATACCATGTAATCATTGTAGTTATAGCAATACATTTATTTCACAAATAAAAAGATATTCACTCCATATCTTTAAAGGAGTAAATCATTTTGAACTATTAAAATCTATGTGCGGATCTAGAAATTTGGATTCTTCCTCGCATTAATTTTAGGATCCAGGGGTATGGATCCGAGTGCAAATATGGTTGCTAGGATACAGCTAATAAATATATATCACGACACATATAAATATATATTTTGATTAATTAAAATTATTAAACTAACACACTTAATATTTTATTCATAAGAAATCTAGTGTAATAGCTAAGACTTTATACAACTATATATATGAGGTAAACTCATTAATCAAATCAAATACCCAATCAATATATACTTATTGATCATAGATGTAGTCAAAGCACACAAACTAAGTTCACCAAATCTGGTGTAGATCCCACAGCCACACTCAAATCGTGTCAGATCGACATGAGTGCGTCAGAGATTTTGAAGGATACAAGCAACATTAAAATAAAGCAAGATGTCACCGTATTAAGTACACGGAACATACTCACTAATACTTCAGCGACAGAAAATCAAACTAGAATAGACGATTTGCTTTTGACCTACTCGCCTGAGGACACTTCATCATTCTTCTCTACACAGTCAAAATCCCCACAAGCATAAGGAACATTTGTCTTATTTTCATTAAGTCGTCTGCCATTACCTAATTCACAACTGATGTGTAAAAAGATCACCAAATTTAATAATCAGTGGTGGATTAAGAAAATAACTGGAGGACCACCTGAAACAATTGAGAGGAAAAAAATATCCAAATGTCTTGGATGACTAGTCCATGCTTAAGTTGTTTCTATTTTTAACTGGTCTCCCCAAGAGAATTATACATCCGAAAACGACAAACCAAATAAGAATATAGAAAGTGAAAGACCATCTTATACGTTCTTTGTTTAATTACAGAAGAAGAGGGAAAAACACAAAAAAGTGGAAAGGAGTGGTAGCTCTAATTGAAACATAGGGACCGCCAAAACTGGTAGTCTGCCGACAAAATTAGCAAATGAATGATACAGAACGGTGAATGAGAAAAGAAAGATGGATGGAAATCGATAAATGGCCAGGCAGACAGAAAGAATAGATACTTTCACCTTTGTAGGAACTAGAAAT
The DNA here is from genome assembly GCA_034509755.1 of Anisodus tanguticus. Classification (NCBI taxonomy): domain Eukaryota; kingdom Viridiplantae; phylum Streptophyta; class Magnoliopsida; order Solanales; family Solanaceae; genus Anisodus; species Anisodus tanguticus. The sequence goes on from CM067544.1 coordinate 15,689,079, forward strand.
TATGAAGAGACTCAGCATGGAGATTTTAAATAGCATTTGAAGTTCATACTTGGAGAAAAAAGAAATAGAATTTTCTTATTCATTAGTTCTTTCTTATGTAGCACCACGAAAAATATAAATGACCTAGTAAACAATCTTCGGAGCTCAAATTATGCTCAAAATCGCGTTTTAAGAAAATTGCGATGTCATTAAACAAAGCATATACTTAGGTGAGGGAAAAATCCATAAAAAAAGCAACTTAAAAATGAAGATAAAGAATAAACTAAAAGAATATGACTGTGTCAGAGCATACTTACATGCATCTAAGAGGATAGACTATGGAGGTTCAGATGCTTTAGGTTCACTAATCTTGTAAATAGTCCAAACTAAAGATACATCGTAACTATTTTGATTGATCAGAAAACCTGACAGAAAGAAAACTCTTCAGCTACTCCCCTAGATTGAAACTTGTATAATTGGTAACCTCGGAGTGCTTATTAAATCCCTTTTGACCTGCTTTTATATGATTTTTCTTGAGCCGACGTCTATCAGAAACAACCTCTCTACCTGGTCTGCGTATATTCTACTCTCCTCAAACTCCACGTGTGGGATTGCACTGGGTATGTTGTTGTTGTTTGTTGTTGGGGTGCTTATTAAATAGTATCAAAAAGAAAAGGTGCATAACAAATTCATAATTGCTATAATGAAATTAAAATCACAAAAGATGCATAACAAATTCATAATTGCTATAATGAAATTAAAATCACATGGCAAACTTATAATTAGGTATGGACATGACACAAAGATAAACTAAACAAGTCAGTCCCAGAACATCTGACCAGCTTTCACCCCACTGTCAAGATAATTAAAGGACACGAGAGATAAGAGTAAAACAACCTCTCTATCTCACAAAGATAGAGGTAAGTTTTGCGTACATCCTATCCTCTCCAAATCCCACCTTGTGAGATCATACTGGGTTTGTTGTTGTTGTTGTTGTTGTAAGATGGTATCAGATACACAAAAGTATTATACTAGAGTATATTTTACAATCCCAATGATCTACTCAAGTATCAAGGGAACATGGTATTTCCTCTCTACATCAGAAAACATACGTATAATCATATAAGCGAGAAACCATAGAGTAAAACATTGATAGACAAAAATAATCTCGTACAGTGGCAGACATGTATAGCCATTCAAAAAACTCAAGTTAATTCTCACAGAAATTCATATCATTAGAAATAATTAAACAAACACAATTCAAGTGACTCTAAGAATCTGACACACCCGTTGACATTTTTGAAGAGTCTGATAAACATAGCCAACAATTACAACCATGTCATCTTCATAATATCTTAAGTTCTTTTTTCCTTTTTTCAATAACTTTTTTGGCATACTAGAATGTAAAAGTCACTGTACTAAACATCTTGGAGACAGAATTGCATGCAGACTTAGTTTAGTAGAAGACTCTAGTTCTCTAGAGACTAAACAAACGGATAAAAAAGAGGACTTATGAAAGGACATAAAAGAGTTATATCTAAAAGAATTGTTGGTTACAAAGGTGCAGGAAACGGAAATTACAAGTAATTGCTAAGTAATACAAGAACTGAAATTATAATTCAACAACAAACTGAAATTACAATAATCTTGAACAAGAAACTGGAACTGTTTTTGTGTATGCTGAGTCGAGTGTTTGCACTCTGTCTTTAAGACAATATTGCCCCGTATGTATCCTTTATACGTCCTGAACAATTGTCTCCCAAGATAAAACAACAAATGAACAATTGAGCAAAGGAAACTCAAGTGCTACCGTGAAGAATTTTGAGTAATGAAATGATGCTGGAAGTTTTAGGAAGAACTGATTTTCGTTAAGTGTAAAGTGTGCTCAACAATGGTGACAAGGGGTTCTTAAATAGTTGAAGGAGAGGCTGATGAACTGCCTCCATAAGTGCCATTATTGGCCAAGTACTGGCAATTATGGAAGAATGGTGAAGATGTGCAACGGATTGGCCATTTAGTAAGAGTAATTCAGCCAAAATAAATGGTTGAATTGAGTGCTGGTGGACGTTTCTGCTTACTGCCCAATTCTGATTTTCTTGAAACTTCAGGGACCAAACTGTACATCTTGAAACTTCAGGGACCAAACTGTACATATGAAAGAATTCTGGTCCAAACTGTACATATGAAACTTTGGTCCAAAAAGATAATATCAGAAGAAGCACAACCCACGCCCGAGAACCCGGAACACATGGGATCCTGGTCCCAAACCCCAAGCCAATTTTGAGTCTTATAAACAAAATAATTCTTTCTTCCTCCACCGATGAGGGAGAATTGATCCCATACCACACTTTTCCATGCTTCAAACACCTCACTTCGTGGACCAATATCTCTTTCATTTCTCAATGAAATTTGACGATCATTGGCCCTACGGTTATCTACGTACTTAGTAGATCATGCACGTGTGAAGAACCGGATTCTCCAACATGCGTAGCACTAGTGTTTAAGCCGTTAAAATTGGTCGGTCGCAACTCCCGCGAAAGGCAAATTTCCAACAATCCCCTCTTGAAAGAGATTTTGGCGCACTCACATGGTGCCTTTTCATTTCCATCAATATTTCAGCGGACCAATGTTGCATAAGGAGAGGTAGCTTCAGCTTTGAACATTCCATAGTTAAATACCATCGGACTTACTTACTGCGCGGTGAACGTGATGTCTTGAACCGTCAGTGTTTAGTCTAAGCCAAGTCAATAGTACCAACACAACAAATTCCCTTACTCTCTTCTTCGTAATGTTTTGTCCGTTGTGGCCATGGACAACTTCTTGGATTCTTAAGTGCGTTCGTTTGAGGTGGCCCGTCCTCGCACTTAAATAGGTGGTCTCCTACAAGGTATCCTGCTATACCCCACTTCACAAGTGTTAGAAACCATTAAAAGTTTCCCAAAACCTAACCGCAACTGTTAAGGATCATTAAAGGTTTTGAAAACTTAACCATTACCCATACTGCAGATAGCACTTAACGTCTATCGCGGGAACGACTTTGGATTTGGTGTTTCTTTACAGAAATCACTATCCGAAGTGCTCATGCTTCCACTGAAGCGATCAACTGAACCTTTACAGCTTAGTTTTCCCATTGAACCAAATTAGTGGGATCTCCAGTTAGTAAGGTTGGGTTACCACTGTATTGATCCTTATATTTTGGGTTTTAAGCCCATTAGCCATCTGATCCTTGGGTAAGCCCTTTGTCAATGGGTCTGCTATATTATCCTTTGACTTAATGTAATCAATGGATATTATACTCATGGTGATCAGTTGCCTAACGGTCTTATGCCTCCGTCGAATATGACGAGACTTGTCATTGTACATAGCATTCCGTGCCCTTCCTAGAGCCGACTGGCTGTCGCATTTGATCCCGAAGGTACGGGTTTGTTCCAACATGGAACATCCTCTAAGAAGTCATGAAGCCACTCAACTTCTTCTCCTGCTTTGTCTAAAGCGATAAACTCCGATTCCATTGTGGATCGGGCGATGCAAGTTTGCTTAGAGGATTTCCAAGACACAGCCCCACCACCAATTGTAAATACATACCCACTGGTGGACTTAGTGTTCTCTATATCAGATATCCAGTTTGCATCACTGTACCCCTCTAGTACATATGGATATCTCGAATAGTGTAATCCGAAAGTTAACGTATATTTCAGGTATTGTAATACCCGATTCAACGCCTTCCAGTGATTATCACTCGGATTACGGGTGAACCTAGCCAACTTATTGACTGTATAAGCAATATCAGGTCGGGTGCAGTTTGTTATATACATCAAACTACCGATCACCTGTGCATATCGCTCCTGGTATACAGGTGCACCAAGATTTTTATCAAGCTTTTGATTTGTATCCATTGGTGACTTTATCGGTGAACTGTCTAACATCTCGAACTTTCTCAAAGCATCCTCGATGTAGTGAGACTGAGATAAGACCAGTCCGTCAGACGTCTTAGAGATTTTTATCCCTAAGATGACATCTGCGATACCCATATCCTTCATGTCAAAGCATTGTTTCAACATGTTCTTAGTTTCTAGGATTACCCAGGACTGCTTCTTGTGATCAACATGTCGTCTACATACATGCATATCATAACAAATGGGTCAGAGTTAACTTTCGTGTAGACACATTTATCACACTCATTAATGGCGAAACCCTTCGATAGTAGAGTACTATCAAATTTTTCGTGCCATTGCTTCGGGGCTTGTTTCAGCCCGTACAGAGATTTGACAAGTCGACAGACTTTCTTCTCTTGCCCTTGAACCACATACCCCTCGGGTTGGTCCATATAAATTTCTTCTTCCAAATCACCGTTTAGGAAGGCTGTCTTGACATCCATTTGGTGTATCTCAAGGTCACGCAAAGCTGCGATCGCAATGAATACCCGTATGGATGTCATCCGGGATACCGGGGAGTATGTGTCAAAGTAGTCAAAGCCTTCGTCCGCCGATATCCCTTGACTACCAACCCGGCCTTGTACTTGTCTATAGACCCATCTGCTTTGTATTTCCGTTTGAGTATCCATTTACAACCCAACGATTTATTTCCCAGAGGAAGATCAACCAACTCCCATGTATGGTTATTCAGAATGGAGCCTATTTCACTCTCAATAGCTTCTTTCCAGAGCGATGATTCTGGAGTTGACAACGCCTTAGCAATTGTCCGTGGTTCATCATTAACCATATAAGCTACAAAGTCAGGACCGAAGGATTTATCCTTCCTGGCCCTTTTACTTCGCCTTAGATCCATCTCTAGAGTCTCTAAGTTCTGAGAATCTGGAACACTAGATTCCGGATGTTCAGCCACCTCGAGATCCGCTAGATCTGGATCATCTAGATCTGGGCCGTCGATGACTCCCGGTTCTTGAGAGCTTTGTGCATAACTTCGTTTGCGAGAGGTTATGTCTTTTTCCTTTCTAGGTGCCTTCAAAGAATAGAGCATTCATTGATTCCATGATTGTACCCTGGTGGATATCTGGAATATCTGACTTATGCACTAAGAAGCGATACGCACTACTGTTATTTGCATATCCGATGAATATGCAATCTACAGTCTCAGGCCCAATCTTGACCTGCTTTGGCTTGGGTACTTCAACATTTGCCAAACAACCCCACACCTTAAAATATTTGTAGGTGGGTTTCTTTTCCTTCCATGATTCATATGGAGTTTTGTCCTTACCCTTATGTGGGACTCTGTTAAGAATCGTATTAGCGGTAAGGACGGCTTCTCCCCATATGTTTTGGGAAAGACCGGAATTGATGAGCAAGGCATTCATCATTTCTTTCAATGTGCGGTTCTTACGTTCCGTCACACCGTTTGATTGAGGTGAGTATGGAGCCGTCGTTTGATGAACAATGCCTTCTTGGGCACAGTATTCCTCAAATGGCGCTACATATTCCCCCCTCTATCGCTACGAATGGATTTAATCCGTAGGCTTAGTTGGTTCTCAACTTCTGCTTTGTAACGTCGGAACGCTTCAAAGGCTTCATCCTTACTTTTCAACAAGTAAAGGTAACAATACCTTGTGCTATCATCAATGAATGTCACAAAGTACTTGTTCCCCCCTCTACTTTGTGCGAACTTCAAATCACATATATCTGTGTGAATAAGTTCTAGAGGAGCGGTATTCCTTTCGACGGATCGAAAAGGAAGCTTGGTGAGTTTTGCCTCTACGCACACCTCACACTTATGTTGAGGGTTTACGTCGATAGACGGAAACAACTCCATCTTTACCAGCCTTTGGATAGACTTGTAGTTAACATGTCCTAATCTATGATGCCATAAATTAGAAGACTCAAGCAAATAAGAAGAAGGTTCAACTTTATTACTTGGACGTATTACAGACATGGCATTCACTTTGAAGAGGCCTTCATAGACGAAGCCTCTCCCCACAAATGTGCCATTTTTAGTGAGTACAAACTTTTTGGATTCAAACACTAGCCTAAAACCAGCATTAACCAATAAAGGTCCAGAAATTAAATTTCTTCTAATCTCTGGGACGTGCATCACTTCCTTCAGAGTGAGCTCCTTTTCGGAAGTCATCTCCAGGACCACCTTTCCTACCCCCAGCACGTCGGACGAAGCGTTGTTGCCCATGAACAACCTATTGTCGGTGACTGGTGTGTACGTGGAGAAGGCATCTCTGTTGGAACAGATGTGTCTGGTAGCACCTGTGTCCATCCACCACTGCATCGGATTCTCAACCAGGTTGGCTTCTAGTACCACTGCAGATAATTCCTCAATCATGTCATCCAGGAGCGTGTCCTTGACGACGTTAGCATGCGCCTTGCCTTTAGACTTGGCTTTCTGTTGTTTCTCAGTTTTGAGCTTGCGGCATTCCTTGATCCTATGACCAGGTTTCCCACAGTGGTGACAGTTGCCTCTGAACATCTCCGCTGCGTGGGCCTTGCCGTCTTTCTGGAACTTCCGCTTCTTGCTTGAGTTCCCTTTGGCCTCAACCAGATTTGCCTCTGCCTCTGCAGGTTGTCTACCCCTAGGCAAGGTCTTCTTATTATCTTCCTGGATTTGGAGTTTGATAATAAGTTCTTCAAAGGTCATCTCCTTTGTCTTGAGTTTTAAGTAACTCATAAACTCATTCCACGAAGGAGGTAACTTTTCAATCAGTGATGCAACAAAAAACTGCTCATTTGGTTTCAGTCCTTCCAAATCCAGGTGATGTAAAATCATTTGGAATTCCTGGACTTGGGACATCATTGTCTTACTATCCACCATTTGGAATTTTAGAAATTTCCCAACGATGAACTTCTTAGTACCCGCATCTTGTGCGTTGTACTTCTTTTGCAGTTTTTCCCACAGCTCTTTGGCAGTGCCAACGGTGCAATAGACCGTGTAGAGAGGGTCTGCCAAACAGTTCAGTATGTAATTCTTACATATGAAATCGCTAAGATTCCACGCATCAAGAACCATCTTCATGCCGTTAACGACATGGATACCAAGGCCCCCTTCACCCGTTTCAGCAGGCGAAGAGTCCATTTCATCTCCAGCTCGTGGAGGATCTTCCGTTAGGAACCGGGCCATGCCCATAACAATTAAGTAGGATAGCATATTTTGCTGCCATCTCTTAAATTCTGATCCCATGAATTTTTCAGGGCGATCATGGTGGTGGGAGGCAGAAGGTGGAGCAGCAGCAGTCGGGAAGGCAGCGGAGTTGCTGCCTTGAACAGTAGCGGCAGCAGCAGTGAAGGCAGCAGAGTGGCCAGTAGCGGCAGTAAGTCCAAGGGAAGTAGAAAATGGATGAGAAACAAGTGATCCATTTGCAAGGGAAGTGGCCACAAGAAAACAATATGTTGATATCTGAGAGAACATCCCACTTGATTGATTTTTTTCAATTTCAATGTATTTTTGGTGTATTTTTATCCTCTGCTTATGTATTAATTTTGAAAAACGAATGACAGATTATTATTGGCCACTTTGTTTCAGTCTATAATATACCATATCATTTAATTCTATATCACATATGTGTTTTATAATATAACAACACTTGTTCTATAATAAACCACTTATATGATATATAATTTACCACTGTAGGGATATTAATATATAGTCCCTAAGTAAAATCGTTATGCATGCGGAACTGACAGTCGTAATGATTAAGTTTGAAAACGCTGCAGTTTAAACGTCTAATCAAACTATTCAACTATAAATTTAAACGCCACTTCCACTCCCCAAAGCCACGCGTCTCTCATTCATTGGTTGAAGGTTCACTCAACCGATGCAAACAGTCTATATATCTTGCTATATACTTCGTCCTTTTGAAACAAACTTATACCCCATCAAACTTCAAAAACTCTAAAATGCCTAGAAGAATTCGACTCCGTCCAAGGCACCAGAGGCTTTAAAACCCATCCCCCGACGTCCTCCTACTCCACAATGATTTTCAAAGGTTCTTTAGGGGCCTTGGAGAGGACAGGGAGATACTTCAGATGTCTCTCCAAAGGATAATCATATTTCTAAGCGTCCTCTTAGATATGAATAGGGTTGATCCTGATGCCCTCATCACCCCTCTGCAACCCCCTAGTTTAGTATTTTAGTATTAAATTTTACTGTTAGTTTTTATTTGTATTTCATTTACTTGTAAGATGTTTTTGCAAAGCTTTCATTTGTGAAAGTTATAGATTGAAGTTTTTGGACTTTCATGAACGAAAGTTTTTAGGTACTTTTGGTGTTTTGCTGTATTTGGGGGTTGCAAGTAAATGAAATGAAAATATTATTGCTATACATATTTCTTGTGTTCTGTTTCACTTCTGTTTTGTATTCATGAACCACACATTTAATAAACAATATTAATATATAATAACTCAGAGCTATAAACTATTATAAACCATCACGGTTGAGTATAAACTACATGAATAGAGGCAATTGTTAGAACGAGAAGTCTGCTGAATTTGCACAAGTCCAACGAACCCAAAAAAAATGAGCCCCAAACCCCAAACACTAAATATTTATCTAAAATGTCATAAATAAATAAAATAAAATAAATAAAAGAACTTGACACTCATTAAAATTTATAATTAAACTTTAATACATCATACGATAGCCCACATACATTAGTGACATGATTCAAAGAGTTTAAGGGAATCATAATGTACTTAAATCAATCATAATGTACTTAAATCAATCATAATGTACTTAAATCACTAATATTTATCTAAAATGCCATAAATAAATAAAATAAAATAAATAAAAGGACTTGACACTCATTAAACATTATAACTACACTTTAATACATCATATGAGAGTCCACATACATTAGTGACATGATTCAAAGAGTTTAAGGGAATCATAATGTACTTAAATTACTAATATTTATCTAAAAATATCATAAATAAAATAAATAAAAGGACTTGGCACTAATTAAGCATTATAATTACACTTTAATATATCATATGAGAATCCACATACATTAGTGACATAATTCAAAGAGTTTAAGAGAGTCATAACACTACTATCTAATTAGCCCGAGAACAAGTACCAGTACTCAAAGCACTACCTTGTTTAAGGATAACCATTATTTGTACCAAAGCTCTTTAAATCATGTCACTAATGTATGTGGACTCTCATATGATGTAATAAAGTGTAATTATAATGTTTAATTAGTGTCAAGTTCTTTTTATATATTTTATTTTATTTATTTGTGGCATTTTTAGACAAATAGTAGTGATTTAAGTACATTATGATTCTCTTAAACTCTTTGAATTATTTCACTAATGTATGTGGACTCTCATATGATGTATTAAAGTATAATTATAATGTTTAATGAGTGTCAAGTCCTTTTATTTATTTATGATATTTTTAGACAAATATTAGGATTTAAGTACATTATGATTCCCTTAAACTCTTTGAATCATGTCACTAATGTATGTGAACTCTCATATGATGTATTAAAGTATAATTATAATATTTAATGAGTGTCAAATCTTTTTATTTATTTATGGCATTTTTAGATAAATATTAGTTTCAGTCTATATATTACATATGAGATATTATTGACTATGCCTAGAATAGATAATAACAGTTGTCTAGACAACCACCAGTTTGTCCTATTTAAGGCACTGATACCAATTTCTGGGCGGATCACTTCTTCACCTAATAACCCTAAAGAGGGAAGAAAATCGGTGGTATTTTCACCATTATTTCTAATATTATTACGATTATTGCGGAATTTAAAGTAGTTATATTCAAGGTAATAACAAACAAGTATTATAAATACGAGTAACACAAGTATTAAAACCATTTTTAATTTGAATCAATCTATAATCTCTTCTAGATTCTTAATATCATAATCATAGAAGTCCTACTTATCAATAACCATAATCACAGAATTAAACTTATCAAATACATAATTAAAACATACTAGTAAAGGAACCATACCTTTTGCAAAATCTCCTGGATCACCGGAAATCTCAACTTCACCCTGGCAACCTTCCCCTTTCTTGCTTCCTCGCGTTACGGGTACTATGGCCTAGGTGCTTAGGAGGTCTCTACAGTTCTTTCCAATGATTACGCCCCAGTCACGAGCTAGAAGTTGTTCATGGGCAACAACACCACCTCTAAAGTGCAAGGGGTTGGAATTGTTGTCCTCAAAATGACTTCATGCAAAGAGATCACTCTAAAGGAAGTGATGCACGTCCCTGACATCCGCAAGAACTTGGTTTCAGGGCCATTGTTGGTCCAGGTTGGTTTTAGACTAGTCTTTTAGTCCAACAAATTTGTAATAACTAAGAATGGTATATTTGTAGGAAAAGGCTTCGCGTGTGACGACCTTTTCAAAATGAATGTCATATCTGTAACCCGTTCATCTAATGAAACAAAACCTTCTACCTACTTGATTGAGTCTTCTAATCTATGGCATCATAGATTAGGACACGTTAACTACAAATCCATTCAAAAGTTAGTAAAGTTGGAATTGTTGCATTCCTTTGACATAAACCCTCAACATAAAAGTGAGGTGTGCGTACAAGCAAAATTAACCAAGTCATCTTTTCATTCAGTCGAAAGAAACACCGCTCCTCTAGAACTTATTCACACAGACATATGTGATTTAAAGTTTGTGCAAACTAGAGGGGGGAACAAGTACTTTGTGACTTTCATTGATGATAGTACAAGGTATTGTTTTGTTTACTTGTTGAAAAGTAAAGATGAAGCATTTAAACGTTACAAAGCAGAAGTTGAAAATCAACTAAACCTATGGATTAAGGCAATTTGTAGTGATAGAGGGGGAGAATACGTAGCACTGTTTGAAGAATATTGTGCTCAATTCGGCATTGTTCAACAAACGACCGCTCGCAGCAGCATCGGTCATGTTTCCATCCATGTTGCAGCAGTTACAGTAAGCCAATATTGTCTTAAACTTGTTGGTTACAAAGGTACAGGAAACAGAAATTATAAGTAACTGCTAAGTAATACAAGAACTGAAATTACAATTCAACAACAAACTGAAATTACAATAATCTTGAACAAGAAACTGGAACTGTTTTTGTGTATGCTGAGTCGAGTGTTTGCACTCTGTCTTTAAGACAATATTGCCCCGTATGTATCCTTTATACGTCCTGAACAATTGTCTCCCAAGATAAAACAGCAAATGAACAATTGAGCAAAGGAAACTCAAGTGCTACCGTGAAGAATTTTGAGTAATGAAATGATGCTGGAAGTTTTAGGAAAAACTGATTTTCGTTAAGTGTAAAGTGTGCTCAACAATGGTGACAAGGGGTTCTTAAATAGTTGAAGGAGAGGCTGATGAACTGCCTCCATAAGTGCCATTACTAGCCAAGTAATGACAATTATGGAGGTAGTAATTCCTCCAAAATAAATGGTGAAGATGTGCAACGGATTGGCCATTTAGTAAGAGTAATTCAACCAAAATAAATGGCTGAATTGAGTGCTGGTGGACGTTTCTGCTCATTGCCCAATTCTGACTTTCTTGAAACTTCAGGGACTAAACTGTACATATGAAACTTCAGGGATCAAACTCTACATATGGCAAAGAGCCCGAGAGCCCGGAATCGGACGGGCGGGCGGCGGCGGCGCGCGTGTGGGCTTTCCTCGAACCGAAGCACATCTAGGTTCTCCCTCCTTTAAACACATGGGATACCCCTTGGGGTCCCAAACCCCAAGCCAATTTTGAGTCTTATAAACAAAACAATTCTTTCTTCCTCCACCGATGAGGGAGAATTGATCCCATACCACACTTTTCCATGCTTCAAACACCTCACTTCGTGGACCAATATCTCTTTCATTTCCCAATGAAATTTGACGATCCTTGGCCCTACGGTTATCTACGTACTTAGTAGATCATGCACGTGTGAAGAACCAGATTCTCCAACATGCGTAACACTAGGGTTTAAGCCGTTAAAGTTGGTCGGTCGCAACTCCCGCCAAAGACAAATTTCCAACAAGAATTAGATTAGCTTAATGGGAAGTTAAAATAATTTGGGTATATAAAGTTCATCATTCAAGTTTCAAGCACTCAATGTGAAAGAGGGCAAAACTGTCTCTAAACTCAACGAATATTGCAAATATCCTACGAATATTGCAAAACTGTCTTAAAAGTTTTAAGCTACACAAATACTGTATACACTAACAAAAATACTAACTCAAACACGATTTAAGGGATCATCACAAAATAATTCAACACACTACTATACTTCTTTTATGAAAGAAGATTGTTAGGACACATATTTTATGATTGCAATGTTATGCCAAGTAAATTTAAGGTGAAAACCAAAAACAACATCCTTAATAATTATGAGCAAAATTATAACTTCAAGTCACAAAGATCAGAGAATTTTCCCACATATTTATTGCAAAAACATCATCAACTTTTTTTTAAAAAAAACTGAAGAAAGTAGTTAAAAATACCAGAAGAGGAAGAGAAGAACAAAACAGTATGTGAAGCATCAAATAACAAACAGAGAAGAATGTTCACCATTAAATTTGTGACATCAATAACACCGATGCCACCACGGCATTTATCTCCATTATGCATCATACTCCCAACTCTCTTGTAAGCCTGTGATAGAATAACCATGTGAGCTGCCATACTATAGATTGTAAGCCAAGAGATTTCCCAGCCAAAAGAGTACATAGATATTTATATATTCACCCAATCTGTTGTGAAATAAAAATAATCTTTCTCATCATATATTTTTTAGGAATCTAAATGTTAGCATCCTTATCTCCTAGAGTCAAATATGTTGACTTTTAACGTATTTGGAGTGAACAAATTGTAATCAAGATACGGATTCAGAAATCTAATATACTGAACTAAGAGGTTCTATTATCATAACCATATGCTGCTGCATAATAGACTACCCTTTGAACTCAATAAGAGACTCATAACTAGAGATGGCAATGGATCTTGAACCGGGTCCGGATCCGGATTCGGTGGATTCAGATCCGTTTTATAGGATATGAATCTTCAAAATCTGGATCCAACGGATCTGGATCGGACCCGGATCCGTTTATGACGGATCGGATCTGAATCTTGTATTTGAGATCCGTATCAGGTCCAAATCCGATCTGTGGATCTGTTTTTTATTAAATATATCAATAACCTAGAATGTAATTTTATAAGTATTTTCCTAAATTTTTTCATAATTTATGTATTGGTAAAGGATTGAACCAGGATAAGGCACAAGTCACACAACCATGTAATTTGTCTTTGAAGTTTCATTTCTTTTACCTATATGCTCTCTGCAGTTTCCCATATTTTCATTTCTATAAAAAGAAAAAATTATCACTCTTCTTTAAATTTTCCTTTCTTGAATCTGCTAGCCGTAAGCTTTAAGTATCTTTCTCTCATTTGTTTGATCAGGCAAAAAAAATAAATTGGGACTTTTGATATATGACTGACATTGTTTTATGTTGTTTAATGAAGTCAATTAGTAGAACTACAAGTGGAGCATCACTAAAGCCTCCAAAAATTAGCTCAAAGTTGCAACCTGTTCAACATCACTAATGAATTCAATCGTTTTTATTTTCTTGTGATGCTAAAACTTTGTTCAGTATTTTGGAAGAATGGTGTCATGTTTGTATAGATTGATTGAATGAACTCAATCATTTTTTTCAATCAGATTGCGTTTCATTTTGTCATAAAAGTTTCAATATGTGGGAATATTATTCAAGCCAAAAAAATTTATATGTTGATGCAGATCCGATCCGTGGACCCGGTAGATCTGATGGATCCGGATTTGGATATGATTTTTATGGACCCGATGGATCTGGATCCAGGTATGAAAAATGGATCTAGATCTGGATCTAGTAGGATCCGGTCCAGATCCGATCCGTTGGCAAGAAGATAACAAGTAAATAGTTTTCCAATTCGTCCTGGATTTTCCAAGTATCTAACAATCACTTTGATATCAAACCATCTTGACCTTCAAATCAATTATATGCTAAAAGATACATACAGTAAAGGATATTTGGGGGATGTTAAAAATCAAAAGTCAGCTTCAGGAATCCAAAATCCATACAATCAAGTAATATAGTCTAAATGGAAGTCATAATTTCAACCACCAAGCAATATAGTATAAAAGAACTGCATAGTTAAAATCAAGACACAGAATTAGGAATCCTAAATTTTGAGATAAGGGGTTCTATATCAACATCTGCTGCTGTACCAATATTGGACTTTGAACTCAACAAGAGAAAACAGGGAAAACGAGTAGATATTTGTCCAATGCATCCTATTTTTTTGAAGTATCTAACGAGTAACGATGAATTGATATCAATTCCTTGTGACCTTCAAATGAAGTACATGCTGCGTTCAATTTTGTTCTTCATAGCTTGTACCTTATCATCAGCAGCAATAATACTTTTTCCAGAAACACAAGTCCCTATATTTTACAGGCAAGTAAGTTGCTTATGTAACTTGATCAATCTAGAACGACGCCCAGTTTACTTAAATCAGCCTGAAGACTACTGATAACCCCAAGCTTCCTTAAACAGAGAAGTTCATTAACTTGATCTGACCCATTTACCGTTGGAAATTTGCCTTTGGCGGGGAGATGCGTCCACCCATCTTTGATGAATTAAACACTAGTGTTCCGCATGTTGGAGACCTTGTCTCTTTACACATGCATCATCTACGAAGTGAGTAGATGACCGTAGGGCCAAGAATCTTCAAATTTCGTTGAGAAATGAAAGAGATATTGGTCCACGAAGTAAGGTGTTTAAGGCATGAAAATGTGGTGTGGGACAATCTACCACATCGGTGGGAATAAGAAGAATTGCTCTCTATATATGTCTCAAATTGGTAAAGGGTTTGGGACCCCAAGGGGTATCCCATGTGTTTAAAGGAGGGAACTCTGCCAGATGTACAGTTACAGTTTGGACTGAATTCTTTCATATGTACAGTTTGGGTGATGGAAGGCAGAAAACTTTCTGCCTACCGTTGGACTGTTTTATGGAGCATTAACCAGCCATTACTTGGCTGATTAACTCCTCCATTTTCACCCTCCTTGATGGCCATTAACAACCATTACTTGATTGTTTAATGCCCTCCTAATGGCCATTAACAGCCATGTTTTGGGCAGTTGTTTAGCCCCTCCTCCATGCTATATATTGAACCTCCTTTCGCTCAATTCAGTGAAGGGAAAGACAGCAGAAACAGACTGAAAAACAACACAAAAACAATCACGAAAATAGCCCAAACAGACCACAAAACAGTGAGCAAAACTGTGTTGAAAAACAGTGAGTAAACACGCTCATATACACAAGATATACACTACAGAGACACACTATATACACAGAGACAAAAGAGAAGAGTAAAGAGAAACTTTTCCTTCCTATTCCATATCTTCAGCAAGTCGATTCATATTTGTTTTTTCTTCGTCAGGCTCAACCTATTGGCTTTGTAGCGTTGAGATTAAAGTGTTGTTTTATCTTGGGAGACTATTGCCCGCTAACGTAAAAGCATATATACGGGGCAATCTTGTCTTAAGGACAGAGGGCTATCACTCGACTCAACACACAACGTTGTAACCATCCAGATTTAGTTGTTTCTTGATTTCAGGTTATCAAGATTCAAGACACAACAAGCTTGCGGCAGTTTTGAAGATTGGCCTATTTGGTCAACAAGATTCAATTTTTGAAGATTGAATATTTGTTCATCCGTTCGAATACTTGTAATAGTTATTTACTTCCCGTACTGCTTTATAAAGTACAATAGAGTACCAACATTTACATCTAGGTAGTTCAACTTTAAGCACGTATTCATTATAAAGAAGGGAAAGGGGTTGAACATAATGTTTGAGATCTGGTGAACTCCAGAATATCTTCAGGGGAAGGCAAAGAAAATAAAACCAAGTATAAGATCCTTGTTAAATCATGATTGGGCAGTTAACAGATTATGAAGCTTAGCATGCAACCTAGTTCTCCCAAATCTCTGTATCCAGTTGTACAAGTAACCTAGGTTGAAGGAGATTAGTTAGACTCCTCATGCCAAGTAGAAAGTATTTGCTAAGCACTATACAATTTAGAGTGTCTCGCTAGACAAGATCTTTGAACTGGAGAAAGGATACATCTAATTGTTCAGAGCTTAAAAAATAAAAATTCCTATCTCAAAGTGGATAAATCAGCGAATGTGTTGTCCTCATATTATGGACAAGTTACAATAAAATCGCTTCACAGTCCCAATGTCACATAAAAACAAAGAGAGCGGAAAAAAAAAGGGAAGCCCAAACTTTTATGTCCAATTTATCCTGCTGCAGGTGGACCTATGAAGAACAATTAAATAAAACCTGAATATAATCCAACCAGTCAACTACCATTTTACAAAGCAAATTGCAAGACGAGTTATTTTCCTGTAATTAGCCATGACAAAACTAAAAAGTCAGTGTGCGCATTATGCTGCAGATCGTTGTTAATTAAGCTAGTTTCTTGGATTGTTAAGAAACCCTTCCATAAATTTTATCATTTGAGAACTCACTTATATTTTTCATGGAAGTTCACTAAAATCCTCTTTCCTGATTATTGTAGATGTTTAACTATCAAAAGTCAGACAATGAACGCTAAAATCCACTGAAGGACCAGACAATTAAGTGTGCATGATTCCCCAAAGTAAGAAACAACAAACCCATGTAAGTATATAGGCAACAGAAAATGACATGCATTATCATGCTCGATGGGGAAATGAATTGAAAGAACTGCAAAAGCCAGTGTTTCTGTTTAAAAAAG
This sequence comes from Anisodus tanguticus, assembly GCA_034509755.1. NCBI lineage: Eukaryota > Viridiplantae > Streptophyta > Magnoliopsida > Solanales > Solanaceae > Anisodus > Anisodus tanguticus. The sequence continues at coordinate 15,705,792 of CM067544.1, forward strand.
GTGTCATGCTGTAATATGACAGCAATTTAATATCCCTGAGAAACTAATGAAAGAAGTAAAATATCAGTTAATGCATACTAAAAGCTCCAGGTGTTAGATTCAATTGCAAAAACTAAATTGAGACTGAACATCTTAAAAAGTCAAGAAGCAGCACACAAGAATAAGTACAGAAAAGAGAGATAATATTTTATGCAAGCAAACAATCTTACATTAGATTATTTCAGAGCAATGTAAAATTAAATCACAATGAGATTATGAACAACTGTAAGCAAAAGAAAGAAAACATATCCTTTCCAAAACAATGAAGATGGCAATCCAATGCTTACCTCTATTAGACGTCCATGCCAGTACATAAACATTCCACAATTTGCTTCTTCCCATTCCAATTGACTGCAACCCAGCGTAAGATGAACCCATTTTCCACAACAGTCTTGATCAGAGATCTTGATAACGGTCGGCTTTTAACCTATTAAAAATAACGAAACAAAAAGAAATCAGTTTCCAATCTTATTAGCAATACATTGGGATCACCCTATGCAACTGTGACACAAAAGAGAAATGTTTGTACCTGTGATCCTTATTTTTATCCGTGGTTCAAGAAAGATCACTTCCAAATAAGATCTAAGTGGATAGTCCAAAGGAACCTAAAACCAAAAAACAGCAACTTAGAAATATGGAGAAAAAAGAAGAAGTTAAGGTAACCAACCATTTGAGTCATCTGGCCTGGACAAGCTCTGACCCGTCTAGAACGAATGAGAATATCGCCCTGATGGAAGGAACTCCAGCCAGTTATTCCAGACTCCCATTGCAGGCTATGATTCGATCCCCACTCATCCAGATTCCAGATATAGATGTGTTCCTGCCATCCTTACTGAACAGATCTACTTTTTGACCAATGAAGTACTTATCAAATGGTGCAAATTCCTTAATAGCTTTCAAGTTGTGTTTGAATAGAGTCTCATTTTGTTTATCTAGCTCCATAAATTGCCCATTTCTGTAGTAGCTTACAATGGGTATCTCTAGATTCTGCAGCATAAGAATGAGCAGATAAAGATAAGCACTACTGGAAAAAAATTACAACCAAAACAAGAAGTCTACTAAGTTCTTTTGGTGCGTACATCTTTTCCTTCATTGAGTGTCTGAGAAAGAAAAGCAATTGATCTAGAGTTAGTAGTTTGTCAGAACCAAGGCATCCTTCCTAAGTTTCATTGCCCCAGTCTGCATGAAGAACATCAATGGAATAGTAAAGATAAATGAGATCCATTCATTCGGTTCTTCAGGCAACAGATAGGGACCTCGAGAGTTTCGCATCAAGGGTGTCGACAGAAGATATTAACCTACCTTAAAACCAATTCCAAATCTCCCAATACGATTAGCGTCATCCTCATCAGGTTGCCTATGTCCAAATGATACCATCGGAAGCATCTCCTGATGGTTCATTCCACACCCATCGTCTATAATGCATAGCATAGGAATTTCTCTGCCAACCGCTTTTGAAAATATCATGTCAATAGAAATTTCCAGCCTGTCAAATATCCAGTAAAAGCAAAGTGAAATGAGGAACTATGGAACTTAAATGCACAAAAATAAATGGTAACCTCTGCCTTCCCCCACCTTTCTAGCACAGTTAGAAGAGGGAACTGCAAGCAAGGCAGAATGACCATGTAGAAGGCAAAGGGGAGTACAACAACGAAAATCATTTTTTTTAAAATAATCATTGGCAACAGTACCAGAAAGGGAAATGTAGACAAAATACAAATAAGGAAGCCAGTAAAGAATCTTTGACCAGGAAAGTAACTTGTGTACCTACTTCGTTGCTTTGGCGTCTCTAGAATTGTCCACAAACTCAGCGATTGCTCCAAATATCCAACCAGAATGAGTGTGACCTAGAGTTTTCAATTAACTAGGATCTGCACGCACATAATTACCCTCCAAGGAAAGATTGTGTTGATTTGTTTTTTCAGGTCTTCCACTAGCTTTGGCTGACAAATCTCAAGTTTGGGCACCTACAACAGCCTCCTTGTTGGAGGGAGAACAAGCATCCTCAATCATATATGAAGTTGATCCAGAGGCCTTACCTACAGGACCTTCACTTGGTTTTTCCCTCTCCCGGTAACAAGCAAATGTACAGCTAAATCCTGAGCCTTCTTTGGGAGGAAGTACGAAAAATTGAAAGCACTCATGTTTTCCAGTAGCAACCTTCATGATCATGTCAACAATAATTGCAATCTTTAGTAGAAAGTAATACAAAAAGATACGTATTGGATAGACCAATAAAATTTAAGTAAAATGAGCACCTAGAAATTGTTAGTAGGAAGCAAAACATTTGCTGCCCTTTTCTTCTTCTTTTTTTCCCTTTTTTGGGGAGTTTTAATCAGTGCAATAAGATATATTCAGGATTCTAGAAGCAAGTTTACCCTTTTGTGTTTCTGAAGGAAACCAAGGAATTCTCCCCACTTCTTTTCCTGATGAGAATTCTCTAGAACACGACGTAACAAGCAGCGGGATAACTCAGAGAGGAAGTCCAATTTTTCTTGTCGGACAATGTCTGTTATATTCCAAACTGCAGGCCTGTCAAGCATTTCAGAGTAAGTGCAGATCATAATTTGCATCAGTGGAGCAAAGAAGTGAGGAAGGGTGGAAAGTCTCTGGGCAAGTAATGTGTTACCCAATTGATAGCTTTAAATCTTCAGAAGAACACCCATGATTTAGATTTCACTCAAGAAAAGAAATAAGAATGGCAAAGCCTTGTTAACTGTAGAGCATGAAATTATCATTTGGTTTAGAGTCGAGTGATGAAGCTCATGATTCTGCCGTCAATCAGAAATCAAGTTTCTGCTTTTAACACAGCTTATCATGTTAACCCTTCTGCATCACCATGAAACAATGTTTTTCTATTTTTTTGAATGGATATATCTTTTTGATATTTATTTTGAATGGATATATGGTAACATATGTAGGATATAATTGTTGGAATCAAAGCAGTACGGAAGTAAATAAATATTACAAGTGTTCGATAGAATAAAGAAACAGTCAAGATTATAATTGCCGCAAGCTTGTTGAGTCTTGAATCTTGATAACCTGAAATCAAGAAACACTAAATCTGGATTGTTACAACTGTGGCTAAGTCGAGAGATGACTCTATGTCTTTAAGACAAGATTGCCCGGTATATATGTTTTTACATTAGCGGGCAATAATCTCCCAAGATAAAACAACAACTAATCAACACTACAAAGCAAATAGGTTGATTCTGACGAAGATAACAAACATGAAACGACTTGCTGAAGAATGAAAATTTAGAGGAAAAGGAAGGAAGAGTTTCTATTTTATGCTTTTTACAGGTTTTCTCCACTGTTTCTGCTCTCCTTTTTTTAATCCTCTTCTCTACCTCAAATCTGTTTCAGGCAATATATAGTGTTTAGGAGGAGGAGAGATGATTAAGAGGTCCTTTAAGAGGTGTATTCATGGGTATTCATGGCCAGAAACGTTTTGTAGTAAGTGCAAAACGTTTTAGAAGTTTAATGTCATAAACAGTTTGAGGTCCAAAAGATAATATCAGAAGTAGCCCAGAAGCCCGCAACCCGGACCGGACGGACGGCGGCGGCGCGTGTGGGGCTAGCCTCAAACCCAATCACACCTAGGTCCTCCCTCCTTCAAACACATGGTTACCCTTTGGAGTCCCAAACCCTTCTCCCTTTTTTAGGCTTATAAAGAGAACAATTGTTCTTTTTCCCACCGATGTAGGAGATTTGTCCCACCATATTTTCATGCTTCAAACACCTTACTTCGTGGACCAATATCTCTTTCATTTCTTCACGAAATTTGACGATCCTTGGCCCTACGGTCATCCACTCACTTAGTAGATTATGCACGTGTGAAGAGACAAAGCCTCCAATGTGCGGAACCCTAGTGTTTAAGTCATTAAATATGGGTGGACGCAACCTCCCCACCAAAGGCAAATTTCCAACAACATATTCATACTTGGATTGGATAAACAGGCTGTATTTAAGTTGCCTCAATGAAATTGATTCTCCAAATGCTTTTGCATAATTATGCATCATTTTGCAGAGGAAGAAACATCGGACCAGTTTATAGATAGGACATCATTGATAATTGAGTTGCATGGCGCAGAAGATGGCCACGAATATGGTGGCATGGTAGTAGCAGAAGAAAGAATGATGGCCACTAAAGGGAGTAATTTGAGGATTCAGCAGCATCACTTGGTTTAAGTAGTGGATCATGCAGTTGTAATTGGGAAAGAAGAGTTGAGACTTAAAGGTGAAAAGGAGAGAACAAATTTTGTTTCCAACAGATTCAAAAGCTATATATTTAATTTACCATAGAGAAAGAAAAAAAAGCAATCATGTTTGCCAGTTGCAAACAACTCTACCGCAACAATAACTAGCTTTCATCCGAAATTGGAATAAGAAATTACTTTTTTATTGTTCGATAAACTCCAAATAGAGAAAAATGCTTCCGGGAGGAACTTCGAAGTTTTCCATTGAACAAACTTACTTCTGGATTTTCTTATTTTCCCTCAGGAAATGAACATAGAAGTTTATTCACAACCAAAATTGGAAAACTTATAGTAGCAGCAGATAAAATTATATCAGCACACAATGTTGTTGGAATTTTACTGATGTGTGATTGAGTTTATCCCGTCTTTAATGACTTAAACATATGGGCTCCGCATGTCAAAAACATCGTTTCTTAGCATATGCCTAATCTACTAAGTGAGAAGATGATGTTAGTGCCAAGTATCGTCAAATTTCGTTAAGAAATGAAGGAGATATTGATACACAAAGTAAGGTGTTTGAGACATGAAAAGGTGGAGTGTTTTTTGCCAAAAATGACAAATCTCCCACATAGGTAGAAGATGGAAGTATTGAACAATATATAAGCTCTAAGATCAGCCGCTAATCCGCTACTCTCGCTGTGTTGTGTGTGTGTTATGTCTATGTAACCGGGACCTCTCATGAGAAATTGGATCCTAGAGCTGTGAGATGTGTCTTCACTGGTTATCCGACATCACAAAATGCTTTGATCCCATTACAAAAAGAAAGTATGTCTCTATGGATCTTCCAAGATTTTCAAATCAACCCGATTTTCATGACCCAACCAAGAAAACCTTGAGTCATCAACAAGAAGAACCTTTGAGTTAAGGGTCCAAGGGGTAACCCATGTATTTAGAAGAGGGAGGACCTAGGTGAGCTTGTGTTCGGGGCTAAGCTCCACACGCGCGCCGCTGCCTGGCCGGGTCACCGGTTGTATCCTGAAGTGTTTCTTATACTTTGGTCCCTGAAGATTTAAAAAACGTTACAACTATTCGGAAGAGTTCTGAAACATTGTAACGACCCTCTTCTTCAAATATAAATTGGACACTTTATTGTTCAGTTTTGAAAGACAACTCGGTTCGAACTATACAGAATCAGAGAAAAACTCAAAACACTTCTGTTCGAAATACAGAAACACAGTCTGTTCGATTCAAAATACAGTGACAGAAACAGAAATCATTTCAGCAATCTGTTCTATATTTATTTTTCTTCGCCAGAATCAACATTATTTGCTTTGTACAGAATCAGAGAAAAACTCAAAACTCTTATTTTCGAAATACAGAAACACAGTCTGTTCTGTTCGATTTGAAATACAGTGATAGAAACAGAAATCATTTGTTTCTGTTTCTTCAGCAATCTGTTCTATATTTATTTTTCTTCGCCAGAATCAACATTATTTGCTTTGTATTGTTGATTGTTGTTGTTTCATCTTGGGAGACTATTGTCCAATACCGTAAAAACATCTACACGGGTCAATTCTCCGAATATTCCCTGTATATTTTGTAATTATGATAGATGTATATTTAAGGTAACTTAGGATTCTAATTATATTAGGAATCAACCTTTGTAAGGTAAGTTAGGATTCGTACCATATTAGGAATCAACATTTGTACAGCTATATATATTGTGAATAATGAAAGGAATTCCTAAGGGAAATTATTCCATCTTTCATGGTATCAAAGCCTAAAACCTAAATCCCTTCTCTTCCTCATTCTCGGCCGAAATCGGCATTTTTTCCTGATTTCACAGAAGAAATTTTTTTTTTGATTTCTTCCTCCCTTTGTCGGCCAAACCAGAAAATTCCCTTCCCTCGGCAGGCGGCAACCATGTCTTCCCCCACAAATTCCGGTTCATCCACTGGCACACTTGACAACCCCTCTCAACTTTCTTCTTTTCATCCGGCATTCGCCGTTAACAACATCAAGAATTTTATCCCTATAATTTTTTACCAAGAAAACAGTCAATATTCCATGTGGATGGAACTATTCTACATTCATGCATGTGCCTACAACGTGCTCGATCATATTGACGAATCTGTTCCTCGTCCCACCGATGTTATAGACTCAATCTGGCGGCGTCTTGACGCCATCGTCAAACAATGGATCTACGGCACCATCTCCAAAGACCTGTTGTGCACTATCATGAAAACAGGTGCTACGGCACGTGAACTTTTGGTCCGGCTAGAAGAAATCTTTCAGGACAATAAAAATACTCGGGCCGTATATTTGGAAGAGCAATTCAATAATACTCGCCTCGAGAATTTTAACAACATGTCTGAATATTGTAAGCAACTAAAACTCATAACCGATCAACTATCCAACGTCGGGACTTCTGTTTCAGAAACCAAGATGGTGCTTCAACTTGTTGCGGGTTTACCAAAAGGTGAATATGACACACTCGCAACAATGATTCAACAAGCCGACCCTCTCCCAAGTTTCAACAAGGCACGTTCACAACTATTGTTGGAAGAAACTAGACGTGCTAAACAAGAGGAACATAATCAAAAGGCGTTAGCCGTTGACGGATGGCAACACTGCGGCCGGCAAAACCGGCCATCACAAAGATGTCCAAGAAGAACAAAGCAGGCTAGTGGCGGAGGTCGTGGCGGCAGAGGTCGCAACAACAAAGGCAAGGGCTGCGGAAAAGGCCAACGCAACCAGTGGCACAGACGGACAAGCAATGCAGCGCGCGAAGCAATCGCCGTGGTCCAACCAACGACCTTGGTCGATCGGCCTCTTTGGGCCCCGCCCCGGCCACTGAGCAGCCCACCGCGAAGCAAGCAACACCACTGGTTGCGGTCCACTGCAATCGCAGCAGAGCGGCCTAGTGGCTGGCCCCCGACTGATTTGGGCCAGGCCTACACCACGTGAACCTTCAACAGCCCGACAACAATTGGTACATGGACACCGGATCCACATCTCACCTCACCCGGTCGTCAGGTAACCTATCTCAACTATGTCGGTTAAAGTGTCCTCAATTTATTACTGTCGGCAATGGTCATCGCATTCCAATTGAAGGTTCCAGTAACACACACACCAAACATCCACACCCACCTTTCTCCCTAAATCACGTCCTATACACACCTAACATCATTAAAAACTTAATCTCCGTTAGAAAATTCACTAGCAATAATTCTGTGTCTGTCGAATTTGACCCTTTTGGTTTTTCTCTGAAGGAACTCAATACGGGGAAAATTCTTACACGCTGCAATAGTGTAGGAGATATCTACCCATTCACTCAATCTTCCGCTGTCAGACCGCAAGCACCTCTATCCCTTGCGGCAATCTCTCCCTCAACTTGGCACAACAGACTCGGACACCCCGGAGACCCAGTTTTTACTTTTCTTAGAACGTCTAAGCGTATTCAATGTAATAATGGAAAAATTGCCCAACACTGTTTTTCTTGTCCACTAGGCAAACATACTCGTCTTCCCTTTATGTCATCAAACAGTGTTACTTTTTCTCCCTTTGATATTGTTCATGCTGATTTGTGGACATCTCCGATTGTTAGCTCTTTGGGTCATAAATTCTATCTAGTATTCTTGGATGATTTTTCACACTTTGTCTGGATTTACCCACTGAAATTCAAATATGAAGTTTTTGCAAAATTCCTCGAGTTTCAAAAATTCATTAAAACACAATTTGAAAAATCTATCAAATCATTCCAGTGTGATAATGGACGAGAATTTAATAACCCAGCATTTCACAATTTCTGTTCTAAACAAGGCATGGTTTTCCGTTTTTCTTGTCCCTATACTTCTTCCCAAAACGGAAAGGATGAACGAATTATACGTACCATCAATAACATGGTTCGCACACTCCTGTTTCATGCCTACCTACCACCGCCTTTCTAGGTCTATGCTGTCAAAATGATAGAATCCCTTCTTAATATTTTACCAACTAGCACACTCCAAAACAAGACCCTTACCGAAATCTTATACCGTAGGCTACCATCATATGATCACCTACGTATTTTTGGATGCTTATGCTACCCCAACATACCCTCCACTGCACCTCACAAATTTGCCCCTCGCACTCTGTCATGTGTCTTCCTTGGTATTTCTCCTAATCATCGGGGCTACTTGTGCTATGACATTGCTACTCGCAAAATCATCATCTCCCGTCACGTCACCTTTGACGAGACAACCTTTCCTTTTTCCAATCTCCGGAAATTTCAGCCAACCGATTACTTCTTTCTCGATGAACCGAGTCTGTCCCCGGTCATCCAAAATCTGTACCAACAACAGTCCACTGTCCCGACAGCATCGTCCTCACCAGTACTGCCTATAGCCACCTGCTCTCGGTCACCAACACCACCGCTCGCCTTCCTTCGGCGGTCTTGCTGGCCCTCCAAAGAACAATGCGCCACCCAGTCCCAACTTCATGCTCTCGGTCTAATACCCATACACCACCCATACTGCCTACAGCCGAGTCTCCTGCACCTCCAACACCACTGCTGCCCCTCAGCCCAGCAACAAGTCCCGACCCACCACCACTGCCCTCTCATCGCATGGAGACTCGTGCACAACACGGGATCTTCAAACCCAAGGTTCACTTCAATCTCTCCACACAAACCTTATCACCCATTCCAAAAAATCCAAAACTAGCAAAACTGGACCCAAATTGGAATGCGGCCATGTGCGGGGAATTTAACGCTTTAACCAAGCAGAACACTTGGGATTTGGTACCTAGACCAGCTGGTGTGAATGTTATTCGGTGTATGTGGCTATTTCGTCACAAGTTCAGAGACAATGATGACTTAGAGAGGTATAAGGCAAGACTAGCTGCCAATGGCACTAATCAGCAGGAGGGTATTGATTGTGGTGAGACATTCAGTCCGGTTGTTAAACCGGTCACTATTCGGACTATTCTCAGTATTTCTATGGGCATGCATGACTGATTCATCAGCTTGATGTCAAAAATGCGTTTCTTCATGGGGATTTGAAAGAGACTGTGTACATGCATCAGCCTCCTGGCTTTGTTCATCCGGCAGCTCCGCAGTTCGTGTGTCATCTCAGGAAGTCATTGTATGGATTGAAACAGGCACCCCGCGCTTGGTATGATCGGTTCGCTAGGTATCTTCTGCAGATTGGTTTTGTATGTAGCAGGTGTGATATATCGCTCTTCACTTTTCACCGAGGTAGCGGCACTGCATATTTGCTATTATATGTCGATGACATTGTTCTTACTGCCTCATCTGACGGGTTGAAGAATGAAATCATTGCTCTACTCAAAACTGAATTTGCTATGACTGACTTGGGCAAGCTAAGTTATTTTTTGGGTATATCGATGACTAGATCTGCGGACCACTATGTTCCGGTGTCGCCGTAAGTATGCGAAGAGATAGTGTACAGGGCCAAGATGGCAAATTGTAAAATTATGCCAACTCCGGTGGACTCAAAATCCAAGCTTAGTGCCAATGACGGTGCGCCGCTCGATCCCGCTCTATATCGAGTCTAGCAGGTGTGCTCTTCGCATCTTACATTCACTAGGCCTGATATTGCATATGCCGTTCAGCAGGTGTGTCTGTTCATGCACGACCCCCGAGAGTCCCACTTTGCCGCCCTCAAACGTATTATCAGATATGTTAAGGGCACACTAGACTTTGGTTTACATCTATACCCCTCTGCCCCAACCAAGTTACTAGCCTACACGAATGCAGATTGGGCAGGATGCCCCGACACACGTCGCTCCACGTCAGGGTACTGTGTATTTCTTGGGGATAATCTTATCTCATGGTCCGCCAAGCGGCAGGCCACGCTATCCCGTTCGAGTGCTGAAGCAGAATATCGCGGAGTTGCTAACGTCGTCGCTGAGATCTGTTGGCTCCGAAATATTTTTTTGGAGCTCCAGTGTCCATTACGCAAGGCGTCTATCGTCTATTATGACAACATATCTGCTATCTATATGTCTCATAATCCACTCCAACATCAGCGAACTAAGCATATTGAGATGGATATCCACTTTGTGCGAGAGAAGGTTGCCCGTGGTCAGGTCAAAATTTTACACGTGTCTTCCTCTTATCAGTATGCAGACATTTTCACAAAGAGACTACCGCGACAGCTCTTCACCGACTTCCGATCCAGCCTTAGCATTCGGCCTCCTCCCGCTTCGTCTGAGGGGGAGTATTAGCGAATATTCTCCGAATATTCCCTGTATATTTTGTAATTATGATAGATGTATATTTAAGGTAACTTAGGATTCTAATTATATTAGGAATCAACCTTTGTAAGGTAAGTTAGGATTCGTACCATATTAGGAATCAACCTTTGTACAGCTATATATATTGTGAATAATGAAAGGAATTCCTAAGGGAAATTATTCCTTCTTTCATTAAAGACAGAGAGTCATCTTTCGACTCATCAAATCAGTATTTCTATTTCATCTTTTTTCAACACTATTAACAACAAATGTTCCATAACCGTTCACCATCATATAATAAGAAAACATGCATTAGCTGTTCTGAAGTTGAAGCTACGGCAGAAGAGCACGGAAAGCTCCTTCTGCACCATGATATACTGTTTGAAGCCATCTACAAAAGAAATCAAAGCAACAATAGCCCAGTTTAAACTTCCAATGCATCGATGACAGAAAGATTATCAACTAACTTCTTCTTTTTGGATTAACGAAAAAGATTTTACCTTCGCATGATAACTCCTCTTCCGCGCCAAGATCTCCCATCATAAAACCTAGAATAACATACCATAGAGCAACCATAAGGGCACTGAAGTAAAGAATAAAAATTTCAAGCCTTATTTGTTCAAACATTCATAATATCACAAAAGGCGAAGTTAAACTTAACTCTAGTAGTACACTGTAGAGCTACTTTCTGTAAATGCAGAAAAGATTAGCAAATAGTGCCTAAACTGCACGAACTAGCTTACAAAATTGCTCGTGTTCAGAATTCAATGCTTATGCACCAAAAATATCATATCAGAGATATACCCTGACAAAGGACTAGTCTCTTCTAAGTCGCTCAGCGAAGAAGGAGAGAGTCCTCCAGCAATAGTGTCTCATACCAAAGAGAGCTCCCGAACTTGGAATTCATCACTAAAGAAGGAGAACAATTTGCTCCTTTCATTTCTCACATAGATTTTTTTTCTATGATATATTACTTGGTGTCCCATAATAAGAGGAGCCATTCAATATTTGCCTGATAGACTTGATTTTAAGTTATGCAGAATTATAGACTAGTAAAATGTGGCTTTGGCTTGAGAAGAAACAAAAATTAATTCACTTTTGGGTGATGAAAACCTAAAACGAAAATAGTAGAAAATGTCAAACGTCTTGGCTGAATAGCAACAAAATATGAACAAAAAACATTGCCAAAAAATATAAGTGACTGTCAGACATTAATCGTTATAAGCTTAAAATATAACCTAACCATCATCAAACTCTTCCGACGCGAGGCTAAGATCATGCATTGTAAAAACTAGTATAAATACAAGCAGAAAAGGTAAAATAACAACTATTTAAGCAAGTCAAAGAACCCACATTCACAATACTTCACAAAAATTACACTTTAGAAAAAAACAAAAACAAAAAAACATAATAATGCATTATTGTTGATTGTTGCCTCAAATAGTTGAAGCCAATGAAAAGGCCATTTTCAAGTCTTTGAGCAGGCAGCAATACTCAAAAAGCTTAGCATTATGGAGTATGTAAACTAGGGCTGGCCAGTGGGCTGGATCGGCCCGGTCCCGGCGCGGTCCCGCCCCGAACCCGAGTAGTTAAAAATGTTAAACAAAGGTAATATACATGTGATATACACTGAATATACAAAGCGATATATCACGGTATACAAAAGATGAGATGGCGATGGCGTACCAAAGAGCGGCGGCTATGGCCCAAGGTGGCTTGGGCACGCGGCCCAACAGTCCAGGCCCATCACGGTACTAGGCGAAATATCAGTGGACATTCTTGTATATTAAGGAAAGTATATTGTGTGTATATTGTAGTATATTTGTTACCTAGAATAGGATATACACTTACCATATTTAGGTCCAGGCCCATCACGGTACTCGTCATTGGCCTATATTCTGTTGTATGTGGATGATATCATCTTGATTGCCTCCTCCGATGCTTTGCGCCAATCTATCATGGCCATGCTCAGTTTTGAGTTTGCCATGAAAGACTTAGGGCCTTTGAGTTATTTTTTGGGGATTGCCGTCAAGCGTCATTCAGGTGGGTTGTTTCGTCTCAACGGAAGTATCTTCTTGAGATCATCGAGAGGGCGGGATGTCATCCCGTAAGTCCACTTCCACGCCGCTTAATGCAAACCCAAAGCTAAGTGCCGCAGCAGGTGCACCATACGAGGACCCGACCCGCTATCGCAGTCTTGCAGGGGCCCTCCAGTATCTTACCTTTACTAGATCGGATATTACATATGCGGTTCAGCAGGTGTGTTTATTCATGCATGATCCCAGAGTTGAGCACATGAATGCAATCAAACGCATCATTCGGTATATTCAGGGGACACTAGACTATGGGTTGCACTTGTATCCGTCATCTACATCCACACTTGTTTCCTACACGGATGCTGATTGGGGTGGTTGTCCCGACACCAGACGGTCGACTTCTGGCTACTGTATGTTCCTTGGCAACAACTTGGTCTCATGGTCGGCAAAGTGTCAAGCAACTTTATCACGCTCCAGTGCAGAGGCAGAATATCGAGGGGTAGCAAATGTGGTCTCCGAATCATGTTGGCTACGTAATTTGCTTTTGGAGCTTCATTGTCTCATTCAAAAGGCAACCTTGGTATATTGCGATAACGTTAGTGCCATCTACCTTTCAGGTAACCCGGTTCAACACCAACGCACCAAGCATATCGAAATGGACATTCACTTTGTCCGTGAAAAGGTTGCAAAGGGTCAAGTTCGCGTATGCCATGTCCCGTCTCGTTATCAAATTGCAGACATCTTTACAAAGGGTCTACCAACGGTTCTTTTTGAAGATTTTAGGGACAGTCTCAGCGTTAGAAAACCGCCCGCTATGACTGCGGGTGTGTGTTAAACAAAGGTAATATACCTGTGATATTCACTGAATATACAACAGTATATATCACAGGTATACAAGCGATGAGCGATGGCGGCCAATAAGGTAAATAGGTGCGGCGGCTACGGCCCAAGCGGTGGCTTGGGCACGGCCCAACAGTCCCGGGCCCATCACGGTACTAGGGCGAAATATCAGTGGACATTCTTGTATATTAAGGAAAGTATATTGTGTGTATATTGTAGTATATTTGTTACCTAAAATAGGATATACACTTACCATATTTAGGATATACATTTACCATAATTGTATAGTTAGAATTATGGTAGAATATGGTTTTAGGAATAGATTAGGAATAGGATTCTCCTATTTTGTAACTTGTATATATATCTATTCAATCAATGAAAATAATCAAGGGGATTATTTCTTTCAAAAAAAAAATGCGGTATCGGGACTCGAACCGGGACGGGACAATGTCTCGTCCCGGCCTGACCCAGTCTCGCTTGTCCCGGCCCGATCCCGATCCCGCCCGAAATCCCCCTTTTGCAAAAATTACCGTTGCACCAACGACCATTTTACATTTTGGTTGTTGTGCAACGGCCATTTTTGGCCTCCCCCTCCCCCAACCCCCCTACCCCTTAATATTTATTTTTAACCCATAAGTTATTATATTTACATTTTAACCCAATTTTCCAACTATAAATACTTCATTTTCTCTTCATCTTTCTCACAAATCTTCCTACAATCTCTCTAATCTCTCTACAAGTCTACATTGTCTACTAAATATTTAATTTTATTTATTCATTTGGGAATTGGGAGTGAAGTTGGCAACTAGCTTGAGGATCTTCCATCGAGCAAAGTTTCAATTTTCAACCTCTCGATTACACATCGACGTTACGTCGACGTTTGGTACATTAATTCCTTCATTAAATTATTATTGTCTGTTTATTTTATTTAGCGCACTTAATTTCATTTACTTTAATTATTTATTAGTATAATTATAAATTTATAATGGAAGGATTTAAACGTATGCTTACGGGTAGGGGTCAGACTTCTTCTAGTAGGGGCAACAAGGGCAAGGGTACGTCTTCTAGTCATCCTATTCCTACACAAGATGATTTTGTTGATACTGAACATTTTCCTATAATACCATTAGATTTAGACGAGGAGCTATTTTCTGAAACTCAAGAAGACTTTAACTTAGACGATAATCTAGATGATACACTCACTAATGTTGATGACAACACACCCACTAGTGCACCTTCAATTGAAATGCATCATATTCCCCCTAGTATGAGACGAGGTCCAGCAAAACGATCATTAAAATCAGATGCATGGATATTTTTTGATAGGGACGTAGAGAATCAAGTAGCTAGATGTAAAATTTGTAAAGATGTTTTAAAATTTAAAACTGGAAAAGGTCACGGTGGGAAGAGGGGGGGGGGGAGTTAATGAGACACGTAGTAAAGGCTCATCCAGCTATGTATGCCCAATACGAGGCTTCAAAACCGGGTGCGCAAACGCCCGCAACATCGGGACAGGGTTCACATACTGATACTGTTCCGGACCAAGTACATGGTCAAATTAACCCTATGACGGGGGGAATTGTAGGCCCTAAATACAATAAACATAGAGATAGGGAAGCAATAGCAAAATTAGTTGTTGTGGAGGATTTGCCTTTTTTCATTTCCTTCATCTCCCGGTTTTATTCATTACATTAGAGATTTGTATAATCCTGTTTTTAACGGTTTTCCTAGATCAACTGTTAAGAGAGATGTATTTAAATTTGCACATGAATATCAACAGTATTTACGTTATTCATTATATCATTTTAATGGCAAAGTGGCTATCACTTCTGATATAGGTCGTAGTACTAACGACCATGATTATTTAACGGTAACTTGTCATTGGATAGATTATAAATGGTCTATGCAAAAACATATCTTAGCGTTTAGATATATAGATGATAGGCACACTGTTAACTTTATTGCAGAAAATATTTATCAAGTGTGCGATTATTACGAAATAACCAATAAAATTATGACTATTACATTAGATAACGCTTCTTCTAACAATTACGCTATTACAATTTTAAAAAATAGTTTAACTCCATCTTTTCCAGATCATTTTCATATAAAATGTGCATGCCATATATATAACTTAATTGTAAAGGATGATCTATCACTTTTTGAAGACATTCTTAGTAAAATACTAAAATACAATTTGCTATAAACTTTATTTTTAAAAATAATAGAATACAATGAAGAAAAGAATATAAAAAAACTTGTCACGATTGCCAACTACCTTATAGAAAAATTCCAGAAGAAGTACCCACCAGGTGAAATTCTTTATACGAGCAACTACTTGTTGCTTATGACTATAGAAAACCTATAACTTTATTTTTTTAACTCTCATAATCAAAATCTAGCTTATATGGTTGTAGATAGCGATTGGGTAAAAAATTTCGAACTTATTGTATTTTTAGGGAAATTTTTTCAAGCAACAAAAGAATTTTCCGGTATATATTATCCTACTATTTCAACTATGTTGTTTTATATAGCTCTAATATTTTTATTACTTACTGAATATATGGAAAACCAGCTTACATGGCAGCTATTAAAAAAATGTTTATCAAAATTAAAAAATATTTTATTCCTATTCTCACTATTTATATTATTGGTGATGTATTAAATTCGACTATTAAAATAGATGGTACTAAATCACTTATTGAAACTATTTACGATTGTATAGAAGTACTACCACCTCCAAGTCCCAAAAATCCAAATCACCCACCACCTATTGAACAAACTAAAGAAGAAGTGTTGTCTAGCGTAGAAGACCAATGCAAAAAAGTATATAGGTTTTACCAACAAGAAAGTGCTAGTAACCTACCGGCTTCCATACCATCTTCTTCTTCTTCAACACAACCTCACAAAAGACATGTTGTTTCTGCGGCTAGTATTGAAAGCCTCATAAATAGAATGTGCGGCCGTACCGCTACTAACCAAATTAGCGAGTTTGATATTTTTGTTTTGTAGGGTTCTGTACCGTACCAAGCAGTTCTCAATTAAGAAGGACGTGAAGACTTGCTGAATTACTGGAGGGGGAATGAGAAGACATTTCCTACACTTTCAATGATGGCCAAGATGTTTTGAACATTCAAGCGTCATCAACTGCGTCTGAAAGCGCTTTTTCTGCCGGCAGATATCAAATAAGAGACCACAGACACTCATTAGCCTGAGACAACTTGGAGATTGTAGTATTATTCAGAGATTGGATAAGAGCGGAGCGGAGAAGGTGCGGTCAACCGGAGATCAACGAAGAAGAAGACGAAAACTACAACGAAATCTTATCCGAAGGTGGTGGAAGCGATGTGGATCAATTTGACCAACAAATATCAATTCCAACCGAAGAACCACAGGAAGTTATCAAGAAACTAGAACAAGTTTTTTTAAGAATGTAATTTTTTTAATTGCAATTTTATAATGTAATTTGCAACTTTGGACAACATCACAAAGTTGCAATTTCGACAATTGTATTTGTATTACAAAAAGTTCATGTCTATTAAATAATATAAATGGCACAAAAACAGTCTTTGGATGTTTTTATTACACTATCTTATCTTGTTTAATTATTGAGTTTTTTATACATATGTTATTAAAAAAAAAATAGGAAAAACCGCCTGGATCCCGATCCTGACCCTGCCCCGACCTGATCCCGATGGGATCGGAATCGGGACGGGACTTTGGCAAATCCCGCCAAACCCGATCCCGCCTGACCCGTCAGCCCCGACCCTGTCAAACCGGCCCGCCAATCCCGAGCCCGGCCCACTGGCCAGCTCTAATGTAAACAGTAAGGGCATGCAACTGGGAAGTGTTGGTGGAATAGAAAAAGTATAATCTTATTACGCAGTAGTAATGTTTTGTTTCACGAAAATAGCAAAACGTGTTTTTATTATTAGTAAAAATAAAATATCAACACTACTATTTTGCAAGAACCGTCTGCACTAATGGAGTAGGCATTTGTGGCTACTTATTCTGCATATAGAAAAACATTCTTGAAATGTGGGAAAATTGTTGTTTTTAAATTTTGAATAAAGAGCGGTTTATGGGTCCATATTTTCCGCAAATTTTGCTGAAAACAATGACTTGTGTTTAAATTATTATTTTTCTTTTAAAAATGGTAGGGTTGCCAATGATTATTTAAAATTTTAAATCCACTGGAAAAAATTGAATTGGACATCGAATTGATTATTTGGCATGTAAATAAAGTTATAGATTTTTATAATAACAACAACAACATATCCAGTGAAATCTCAAAGTGTGAGGTCTGGAAAAATGTATGCAGACCTTATCTCTACCTTGGTAGGTAGAGCGGTTGTTCCAATAGATTTTTATAATAAATTATAATTATACCAAATAATTAGACTAAGTTTTTATTTTACAGAAGAAGCTAAAAATAACGAGCCAAAAACGAATAATGTTATATATTTAATTTTGGTAAAAATATATTGCGAATGCAAACCAAACTCTTGCTTAGGCACTGCAGGTATACAAGCTCAAAATTGTACTACTCATTGAACGCATAGTACTCATAGCCTATACTTTGTATGTTATATTTTATAGGTAGAATACATATTACACCTAAAATGGAGGCCAAATCCCGTGACACACCTTTAGGTTGTGTAACACTTGATTTTATAGGTTGAATACATATTACCCTTTTAACACACCTTTCTAACACGAACAATCTACTGCACACGTATTTTTTGTTCAAATGTATCTAGTATACATCACTTTCGTGTTCAACAATTTTTTATTGAAAATTATTTTACATGCACTAATCAATGTATGACATGTGTCAAAACTAAAAGAAAAACTTAAGAGAATTCTCAATAGGGTCTCGTCTTTTACAACCCAGCTTTTGTTGATCTACTCCACCATCGTAACTATCTTCCTCCCAACTTTTAGGCTATTTTCAACATCATTCGTTTAATCCCTTACCATAAATTTATAATCTATATCCGAAAGATGGAAGAATATGTCGCATTTAATGCATGAAAATTCATGACAAACACATAAAAAATAGGTAAACATAAAACAAATAAGTATTAGTTATCGATAGTATTATATTTTTTTCATAATACCAAAATAATCATCCTAATTGATTTGTTAGGAAACAAACGAAACCAATAGCAATACGAGATTAATTTGACGATGGTGTAATTTAAGTATCTCTATCACACATAATTACTACTTCTTTGCAAGGTATATTATGAAATTGACAAAAATATACTAGCCATCATAAGAAAGACACGTGTTGATTGGATTTTTCTACAGCATCTACTTTTATTCAACAATAATTTCTTCATATGTATGTATCAATAATGTTGACACCATGTTGACACCATTTTGATCCTCCAAATTTAATTAATTAAATAGAACTGTTTGAATTTTAATTAAATTAAATATTCGTTCACATAAAAAATTGATTAGTTATAATGTCACTTTGTCATTTCATTTGTCAAAACATCATAAAAATATATTACTTATGTGTATTTAAATCTTATTTTCTAGATTATCAAAATATATGTGTTAAATTTGAAAAAATAATCAAAGTATATATATATATATATATATATATATATATATATATATATATATATGATACCAAACTACGCCTGAGGATCTAAAGGGGATAATAGACAATGAAGGAATTGAAACATAAGGGATTGAAAATTTAAAAGATAAGTGAGATATGCAGAAAGTAAAGTAAGATTAACTTACAAATTACGGTTCCTAATAAGGAATCCATAATTTAAAGGATCTACAAGAATTTAAATGAAGTAGGCGGTAGAACCGACCAACATCATGCAAGAATTTAAAAAATTAAAAGCATGAATTTAAAAGATTAGGAGGTAGCACCTTTCATAATCATATTTATTCAAAATATTAAAACTTACAAAGATTTATACTTGAATATTTTCAAGGAGATCTATCTTGGGAGTTTACAAGGGATTTGAAAATTTTGGATGAGAGGAATTTATCTAGCTTAAACTTCTCTTTAAAATCTGAAATCTTATGAAAGAAAAAGTTTATTCTTTAATGAAGGGGAGAGGATCTCCTTTTATAGGAGTCTTACATGGAATTTTAGTAAATAGAAAAAGTAACTACACTATTCATCTTCGAGTGGAGAATTACATCATCCACGTTTGGCATTTTCTTGAATTATTGAATAGAATCTTTGCTTTCACTGTTTTCTTTTTTAAAGTATCTTTTTGTGGCATTTTCTCTTGTCGGAATTTTGTTTGAATTATTATTCCTTGTATATTGTCTTCTTTTGACAATCTTTCCAGAATTTACTATTGCCAAAAAAAATGGCATCATATTCCGAAATCAATTATTGTTTCTTCTTCATGTGATGAAGATCCTTCTTTTGATGAAGATGGTGCAAACTTGAGAATTTTTGCTTGCATTTCTTCTGGGGTTTTGGCTGCTGCAATCATTGAGGCCATTTGGAATTTATGTGTAAGGAATTGGGTGTGCTCCGGTGTTTGCAATGGTACTTGTCGTAGTGGTACCGGTTGATGAATGGACTTCTTGGTATTTAACCATTCCTCGACTTTCATTGGGCTAGACTTGCTGGTATTTTATAAATGTCCCTCCATCTGATTTTGAACATTCTTTGGAGTGTTGGAATTTCATTCTCAGAATAATCTATAAACCATTTAAAATTTAATAATATTTTTTTAAAATAGGATAATTTAAAATATCTTATGATTTGTAAAATCATCTCTGTCAAAAATATTTTTGGATAAAAATTCAGAAATTGATTTTATGACAACTTGTAGTACTACAAGCTGGAAATTTGAAAAATATTTTTGAGAAAGGGTTTTTTGAAAATTCTTCTTTCTCTAACTTTACAAAACTTTGAGAGAGTTTAATCTTCTCTTGAACTCTGGATGATCTCTTGTTTATGAATCTGTAGCTGTACCAAGTCCTTTTGTAGTTTTTGGGTATTTGTCAAGGATTAAAAGGCTTTTGGCAGGATTTTTTTTTCTTGGAGTGTTTTCTAGGCATTTTTCCTGTTTTGGAGGAATTCACGGGTTAAGAAATCTGGAATATAATTTCTTTCTCCTTTAATATATGCAATATCGAAATAAAAAATGCTAAGAATTGCTTGCCATCGTGCAAAAATCTGTTTTGATGCAAGATTTTGAACATCTTTTTGTAAAACCTCTTTAGCACTTTTGCAATCAATTCTAAGTAAACAATTTTGATTTAGTAAATCACTTTGAAATTTTTGTATGCATAAGACGATGCTCAAAATTTCTTTTTTTAATGGTAGAATGATGGAAGTATACTGGACTATACACTCTTTCCCCCCTTATTTTTGTTTTAAGATCCCCCGTATCCTAATTCAGAGGCGTCTGTCTCTACTATCTTGGGTAGCTGAGGGTCTGCTATATGAAGACACTGGATTTTTAGCACTCTCTTTTTAATATTCTGGACACAAATAGTATGATTACTAGTCCATGGAGCAGGGTTTTTTTTAGTCTATCATGGAGTAGTTTTGCCATCTTATTGATCTCTGGACAGAAATCTAAAACATAATTTAAGCTTCCTAAGAATCTTTGTAATTGAGTTTTATCATGCATTTTATCATGAAATTTACTTGCGAATTCTAATGATCTTTCTATAGGGGTGATTTTTCTCTGGGATATGTAATGTCCTAGAAATCTTATCTTAGTATGAAATATGGTCATTTTTTATTTGAAAATTACCGAATCATTTTTCTTTGTAACGTAAAAGAAAGTTTTAAGATGTTTGAAATGTTCTTTCGCGGAATTTGAGAAGATTAAAACATCATCAATATAAACTATACAGAATTTGGAATAATCATTGAAGATATCATTCATTATTCGCTGGAATTCTGACGTGGCATTTTTAAGACCAAAAGGCATTACATTCCACTCATATTGTCCAAAGGGGACCGGACCGTAAAGGCGATTTTGTAACGATCTTTCGCATAAATTTGAATTTGCCAAAAACAGAATTTCATATCGAATTCGAGAATATCAAAGCAGAATGTAATTTTTGTAATAAATCTTTTTTGTTCGGAATTGGGTATCTGATCCATTTCAGGTCTGTATTTAAATGTTTGTAGTTTATTACTAATCTAGGAGTTCCTCTTTCTATTTCGGAATTTTTATTTACATAGAAAACAACACAACTCCAAGGGGATCTAGATTTGCAAATTAGTTTTTTATTTTCAAAATCTTGAATTTCTTTTCTGCAATGTTGTTCAAGATCACTATTTATTTGTATCAGAACCATGAGGGGTAGAGATATAGAGAAATGTTGTTCAGATTTATGAAATTCTTGTCTAGAGATTTAGGCTCTTCTGAGTTTTCTTGCCTAGGAAGGTCCGGGTAGTATGTCTTCAAGGGTAGGCAGTTAGACCCATGAATTGCTTGGGATTGTAGGAAGAACTTGAGTTTCGAAAATAAGATTTCATAAAAATGGACCCATTTCTCAATAAATCTACTTCTTTTGATTTTGGTTCAACATCTTCCATGGATTCCAAGAAGATAATAAATTCGGAAGAAATCGTTACACAAGATTTTGAAAAATCAATAGCTAATTGAGAAATACCGAAAGTATTAGAGATCAAAGTTACAAAAATTCCAAATACCAATTTTTCAAAATTGATTTCACAATTAAAACAGAAAAAAAAGATATTCAATTAACAAAACCCTTTGAAACAATACAATTACTTTCTCAAAATTCCTTGAAAAACATAGGGAAAGAAATTATAAATATATTTATATTGACTTAGTTCAAGTAGGGATAAAATCCTTAACTAAGGAAGGAATAAATACCTCAATTCTTGTTGTCTTAAGAGATGTCAAATTCACTAACTTTGAAGATTCCTTATTAAGTTCTGTTGAGTCTAGTCTCTGCACAAGACCAATCTCTTTTGATTGTTACACAAACTTTTCAGTATCCCTTAATGATAAAAATATCCTAAAATCCCTTGTCTTACAAATAAAAATACACAATTACCAAATGCTTGAAGGTTCAATTCTGGTAGTAATAATCTTTAGAATCCACTACAAAGCTATGCTTTCTGCTTTTGCTACAAAGGTTAGGTATCATAGTAAAAAGGTGAAACATTACTATTACAAACAGATCTTTCCAGATCTAACACCGTAATACCAAGACCTATTAGGTGGAAGGACATTACCCTACCAGAAGAATGGATCTTGGAAGGAGTAGTTAAACATGAACCCGTAGAAACTACCTAACCAAATATCCATCTTAAAGAAATAACTCAATACCAGGATGGTAGAGTTAACATATCATTCCTAAGAAGATATACGAAAGGTAGATACGATGATACAAGTTTCATATGAAACTCTAGATTTAGGAAGAGTCTCACAAATTCTTCAGTAATAAATACCCCTTATAAAATAAAATCGAGACATTCTACGTCAGATTTACCTAATCTAAGAAACATAGACTACACCATCTTTTGAAGTTTGTCCCCATGAACTTTTCAGGACGTTCATGGTGAAATCCAGCGGGTGGAGGAGCGGCAACATTCCCTTGAGTGGCAGCAAAGGCGTTGGATGAGCCTTGAGCAACAGGAAAGGCATTAGGAGTGCCTTGAGAAGTGGGGAAGGCAGAGGGATTGCCTTGAGCAGCAGTAGCAGAATCAAAAGCAGTTTGATTTATACAAGTCATATTTCTAACTTAGTTACTTACAACAAAATCTTGTCTTAAAATTGTTGGGATACAATTGTTGTAGGGAACGGGAAGTAAGTAACTATTACAATAGAATAAAGGATAAACAAACTATTACAATAAAACTGGAAATCAAAACCATAACAAATTGCTTGTGAGATTCGTTGAGTCGAGTGATGACACTCTTTCTTTAAGACAAGATTGTCCCGTATGTCTCCTTTTACGGTGTTGAGTAATAGTCTCCCAAGATACAACAACAACTTTAACAAGTGAGCAAAGGAAACTCAAGTGTTACTCTTGAAGAACCTTGAGTATAGTGACTTTGCTAGAGAGGAAGAATATGAGCTCTGAAAATCTGGAGAATTTTCTGAGTGTTAAGTGTTTTTTCAATTGAGTCAAAGGCCTCAATTTATAGTGTAAGTAGAAGACCCCTCACCTAGCCAACTAATGGCCTTCAATAGACATGTAATTGCACTTGAATGAGGGGTTACATTCAGCCAAATAATGGTTGAATTCATGTGGAAAATAATGGAGAATCAATGCTCCAAAACCAGCTCAAACGTCAGATTTTTCCAACTTTCCGTTGCAGCAATCTGCCTCCAAAGCGTCGCGGCGCTGTGATACATCACCGCGACTCCAGTAGCTGACCACCCATTTTGCGCCGCGGTGCAACCTGGGAGGCGCCGCGGAGCCGCGGCCCTTCACGGCTCCGCGGCGATTTCCGACTCGTTTCATCTTACACTTCGTACACTTCTTCCTTCCTTTACCAACGTGGAATACTTTGTCATTTGGTCAATAACCGTCCATAATTCTATGTCTCAAACGTATTACATACGTACCAATATCTCTTTCACTAATGTAATTTGCGATACTTGGCACTACGTGTGCACGTGTGTGGAAACGACGTTTCCGACGTGCGGGCCCAATTGTTCGAGTCATAAATTAATGAGATATACTTAATTCCACATTTAGTAATTTCCAACAGATCTTCCCGGAAAATAATGATACTCCGACGACCTCCATGAGCTCCGACGAACTGGGTTTTCTTGATTTTTGTGGTGATAATATGCTTATCTTGTACTCGTTTTAAACGTTGTGGTTCTCCGCTGACATTTTGCTATTTTTTGGACTGATATCCTATATTTCTTGGATGTTTTGTATGTTTTCCTGTCATGATATGCTTGGCTGGTTTGTGTTCCGGTGACCTCGTAGGGTCTTCCGGTGACTTTTATTGTGTGGCTACTGCGTTTGCAACTGCTGCTACAAAGTTATTCGGAATTTCGCTATTGTTCTACTGTCTCGGGACTGATTTGGACCATTTTCCTTTTACTAAACTTATTTTGAACAAATACTACATTTGATTGGTGATGAAAAAATTTCATTTTTGAGGCAGTAAAATAACGAAAAATATTTTAAGACAACGATGAAAGTCAGAAAAACAAAAAGACGAGAACGCAATGACAGGCAATTCGACTGATCAAAGGTGTTTGCAGCTAGAGTGTTGTTAACTTAACTTCTAGTGTCTCAGTGTCATACACCTTCCGAGCCTAGATCAAATAAAATTAAATATACTTTTTTATATATATATATATGGATAGGTGTATTTATTATTAATTTTTTAAGTCATAAAAAGTAAAAATGTTAGTTTTATTTACCTTTCGTCATTTATATTAACATAATATATCTCAATGAAATTAATTTTTGTTTTATTTGTACCAATATTGTTTCATACTAGCATCATCGGATATTAATATTATTGTACTAACATTGTTTGAAGTACTAGTGTTATTTTGTAGCAATAGCGAAAAGAACAAAAATAAAAAATCTTGGGCGGAAGTTCAAGAGCAATTTAGGACAGGGCATTTTAGAATCTCTTGGGCTAAGCCCGAGTATGCATAACAATACTCGTCCTTTCAATTTTTTTATTCTATGTTATGTATATGTATATTCTATATTGACATTTCATTTGAACTTAGATGATTAAATCCTCAAGAAGAGTTCGGGCAAAAAGTTATCAATTGTTTCGGCTATTTAAATTTAACTTCTAATTATATTTCAATTCATTAAATGTTGAAAGTTTCTCTAGGAATTGTTTTTTCTAAAATTGATGTTTTAAGTTTAAGCAAATCACTAAATTATTTTTTATTTTCCAATTAGACAAGACTTAGGGACATATATGATTGACTAAAAAATAAAACTAGTAATTCTCAAATTTTCATTTAAATTTAAAGAATTTAAAGATTTTTTTTATCTCTTTTCAAGTCATAAATAATTCTCTATTTTCGAAATTAAATTTATTCAAAATCGTAATCTGTATATATGATTAAATGTTGAAACTTTACGTGAAATATTTGAATAATTAAATTATTTTACAAAGTGAAAATTGTACAGATGTTTAAGCATTACATAAGTTTTATGATCAGAATTTACTAATTTTAGATATATTTCTTTAATAAAAATGAATAATGAGTTGAATAACTTTATTTCTTAAATTGTCCTATTTTTAACAAAATCCTTTCTCTATTAAGTTTATTTTTTAGCCACAAAATATTTTAAATCCGCCGATAACCGCATTTGCGGATTTCTTGGGGTGCCTAACACCTTTCCCAAGGAATCATCAGAACCCTTACCATTTTTCTGGTTTTCAAAATAAAGGTCTTCGTAAATAAAAAAAATTCAAAATGGTTTCCTAATTCAGTAAAAATTAGGTGACAACTCTGTTTTCACACAAATAGCCAAGTTATTGGTACATTCTTACCGCAATGTTAAAAACAGATCGTAACAGATGGCGACTATGCTGGGGATATCATCTAGATTCTAACCAAAAGGAGTTTATTAACATTTTGTGGCTAAACCCTTATTTGTTTTATTTGTTAAACTTTACTTTATTTGTTTATTTTATACGTACGCTGGCATTGCATTTGATTCCTCCAAATGACATCATCACTTTTCACACTCACAAAGCGGTTATGCGGGTTCGCAACCGTCTTCTACTATAAAACCATTATTTTTTAAACACCCTGACGTATATTTAGTCGCGGGCCGGTCAGCAGTCGTCATTGTTGAAAGATAGAATAATTTCCCTTGGGGATTCCTTTCATTATTCACAATATATATAGCTATACAAAGGTTGATTCCTAATATGGTACGAATCCTAACTTACCTTACAAAGGTTGATTCCTAATACAATTAGAATCCTAAGTTACCTTAAATATACATCTATCATAATTACAAAATATACAGAGAATATTCGGAGAATATTCGCTAATACTCCCCCTCAGACGGAGCGGGAGGAGGCCGAACGCTAAGGCTGGATCGGAAGTCGGTGAAGAGCTGTCGCGGTAGTCCCTTTGTGAAGATGTCTGCATACTGATAAGAGGAAGGCACGTGTAAAATTTTGACCTGACCACGGGCAACCTTCTCTCGCACAAAGTGGATATCCATCTCAATATGCTTAGTCCGCCGATGTTGGACCGGATTATGAGACATATAGATGGCGGATATGTTGTCACAATAGACTATAGACGCCTTGCGGAGTGGACACTTTGGAGCTCTAAAAGAAGATTTCGGAGCCAACGGATCTCGGCAACTACATTAGCAACACCGCGATATTCTCGCTTCGGCACTCGAACGGGATAGTGTGGCCCGCCTCTTGGCGGACCATGAGATAAGATTATCCCCAAGAAATACACGGTACCTCGAGGTGGAGCGACGTGTGTCCGGGCATCCCGCCCAATCGCATCCGTGTAGGCAAGTAACTTGGTTGGGGCGAGAGGGGTATAAGTGTAATCCAAAGTCTAGTGTGCCCTTAACGTATCGATAATACGTTTGAGGGCGGCAAAATGGGACTCTCGGGGTCGTGCATGAACGGACACACTGCGAACGGCATATGTAATATCGTGCCTAGTGAATGTAAGATCGAAGAGCACCCGCTAGACTCCGATATAGAGTGGGATCGAAACGGCGCACCGTCATTGGCACTAAGCTTGGATTTGGAGTCCACCGGAGTTGGCATAATTTTACAATTTGCCATCTTGGCCCCGTACACTATCTCTTCGCATACTTACGCCGACATAAGAACATAGTGGTCTGCAGATCTCGTTACCGATATACCCAAAAAATAACTTAGCTTGCCCAAGTCGGTCATAGCAAATTCGGTTTTGAGTAGAGCAATGATTTCATTCTTCAAACCGTCGGATGAGGCGGTAAGAACAATGTCATCGACATATAATAGCAAATATGCGATCTTGCTACCTCGGTGAAAAGTGAAGAGAGAGTTATCACACCTGCTACATACAAAACCAATCTGCAAAAGATACCCGGCAAAACGATCATACCAAGCGCGGGGTGCCTGTTTCAATCCATACAATGACTTTCTGAGACGACACACAAACTGCGGAGCTGCCGGATGAACAAAGCCAGGAGGCTGATGCATGTACACAGTCTCTTTCAAATCCCCATGAAGGAATGCATTCTTGACATCAAGCTGATGAATTGGCCAATGCATGCCCATAGCAATACTGAGAACAGTCCGAATAGTGGCCGGTTTAACAACCGGACTGAATGTCTCACCACAATCAATACCCTCCTGCTGATTAGTGCCATTGGCGACTAGTCTTGCCTTATACCTCTCTAAGTCACCACTATCTCTGAACTTGTGCCGAAATAGCCACATACACCGGATAATATTCACACCTTCGGGTCTAGGTACCAAATCCCAAGTGTTCTTCTTGGTTAAAGCGTTAAATTCCTCGCACATGGCCGCATTCCAATTTGGGTCCAGTTTTGCTAGTTTTGGATTTTGTGGAATGGGTGATAAGGTTTGTGTGGAGAGATTGAAGTGAACCTTGGGTTTGAAGATCCCGTGTTGTGCACGAGTCTCCATACGATGAGACGTCAGTGGCGGTGGATCGGGGCTGGGAGGTTCTTTGGTCCACGGTTCCGGACCGGTGGGCGGCGAGTCACCGGACCGGTTTTCGGTGACTCGACCGGGGGTTGTAGGGGTGAGCGAGGGAGCTGTTGGGGTGGTGCCGGACAGGTGGCGAGACTGTCGAACAGGTGGGGCTGCTTTGTTGATATAGATTTTGGATGATCGGGGACGGACTTGGTTCATCGAGAAAGATGTAATCGGTGGTCTGAAATTTCCGGAGATTTGAAAAAGGAAAGGTTGTCTCATCAAAGGTGACATGACGGGAGACGATGATTTTGCAAGTAGCAATGTCATAGCACAAGTAGCCCCGATGATTAGGAGATAGACTAAGGAAGACACATGGCAGAGTGAGAGGTGCAAGTTTGTGAGGTGCAGTGAAGGCCATGTTGGGGTAGCATAAGCATCCAAAAATACGTAGGTGATCATATGATGGTAGCCTACGGTATAAGATTTCGGTAGGGGTCTTGTTTTGGAGTGTGCTAGTTGGTAAAATATTAAGAAGGGATTCTACCATTTTGACAAAGATAGACCCAAAAAGGCGGTGGTAGGCGGGCATGAAACGAAGTGTGCGAACCATGTTATTGATGGTACGTATAATTCTTTCAGCCTTTCCGTTTTGGGAAGAAGTATAGGGACAAGAAAAACGGAAAACCATACCTTGTTTAGAACAGAAATTGTGAAATGTCGAGTTATTAAATTCACGTCCATTATCACATTGGAATGATTTGATAGATTTTTCAAATTGTGTTTTAATGAAGTTGTGAAACTCGAGGAATTTTGTAAAAACTTCGATTTGAATTTCGATGGGTAAATCCGGACAAAATGTGAAAAATCATCCAAGAATACTAGATAGAATTTATGACCCAAAGAGCTAACAATCGGAGATGTCCACAAATCAGCATGAACAATATCAAAGGGAGAAAAAGTAACACTGTTTGATGACATAAATGGAAGACGAGTATGTTTGCCTAGTGGACAAGAAAAACAAGTGTTGGGCAATTTTTCCATTATTACATTTAATACGCTTAGAAGTCCTAAGAAAAGTAAAAACTGGGTCTCCGGGTGTCCGAGTCTGTTGTGCCAAGTGGAGGGAGAGATTGCCGCAAGGGATAGAGGTGCTTGCGGCCGACAAATGGAAGATTGAGTGAATGGGTAGAGGTCTCCCACACTATTGTGGCGTGTAAGAATTTTCCCCGTATTGAGTTCTTTCACGGAAAAACCAAAAGGGTCAAATTCGACGGACACGAATTATTGCTAGTGAATTTTCTAACGAGATTAAGTTTTTAATGATGTTAGGTGTGTATAGGACGTGGTTTAGGGAGAAAGGCGGGTGTGTATGTTTGGTGTGTGTGTTACCGTAACCTTCAATTGGAATGCGATGACCATTGCCGACGGAATAAATTGAGGACACTTTAACCGACGTAGTTGAGATAGGTTACCCGACGACGCGGGTGAGGTGAGATGTGGCTCCGTGTCCATGTACCAATTGTCGTCGGGTGTTGAAGGTTCACGGTGGTGTAGGCCTGGCCCAAATCGATCGGGGACAGAGGCGCCGGGCTTTCTTCTTCTTCTTGCTTGTTATTCTTCTTCTTTATTCTTCTGCGATTCTTCTTCTTGCTGATTCTTCTTCTTCTTCTTCTTCTGCAGAATCTTTGGTCTTCTTGGTGTCGGTTAGTCTTCTTCTTTAGTCTTTCTTTGCAGTCTTCTTTAGTCTTTAGTCTTCTTCTTCTTCTTCTTCTTCTTCTTCTTCTTCTTCTGCGCAGCGATTCTTCTTCTTCTTCTTCTTCAGTGGACAACCAGTGGTGCTTCTTCTTCTTCTTGGACATCTTGTGATGGCCGGTTCTTCGCCGGCCGCAGTGTTGCCATCCGTCAACGGCTAACGCCTGTTGATTATGTTCCTCTTGTTTAGCACGTCTAGTTTCTTCCAACAATAGTTGTGAACGTGCCTTGTTGAAACTTGGGAGAGGGTCGGCTTGTTGAATCATTGTTGCGAGTGTGTCATATTCACCTTTCGGTAAACCCGCAACAAGTTGAAGCACCATCTTGGTTTCGAAACAAGTCCCGACGTTGGATAGTTGATCGGTTATGAGTTTCGATTGCTTACAATATTCGGACATGTTAAAATTCTCGAGGCGGGTATTGTTGAATTGCTCTTCCAAATACACAAACCGAGTATTTTTATTGTCCCGAAAGATTTCTTCTAGCCGGACCCAAAGTTCACGTGCCGTAGCACCTGTTTTCATGATAGTGCATAACGGATCTTTGGAGATGGTGCCGTAGATCCATTGTTTGACGATGGCGTCAAGACGACGCCAGATTGAGTCTATAACATCGGTGGGACGAGGAACAGATTCGTCAATGTGATCGAGCACGTTGTATGCACATGCATGAATGTAGAATAGTTCCATCCACATGGAATATTGATAGTCTTCTTGGTCAAGAATTATAGGGATAAAATTCTTGATGTTGTTAACGGCGAATGCCAGATGAAAAGAAGATACCGAACGTTGAGAGGGGTTTTCAAGTGTGCCGGTGGATGAAACGAAATTTGTGAGGGAAGACATGGTTGCCGCTTTGTCGAGGAAGGGAATTTTCTGGTTTGGCCGAAATTTGGAGGAAGAAACCGAATTTTTTTTTTTTTTTTTTTTTTCTCGTGAAATCGAAAAAAAATCTGATTTCGGCCGGGAATGAGGATTTAGGTTTTAGGCTCTTGATACCATGAAAGATAGAATAATTTCCCTTGGGGATTCCTTTCATTATTCACAATATATATAGCTATACAAAGGTTGATTCCTAATATGGTACGAATCCTAACTTACCTTACAAAGGTTGATTCCTAATACAATTAGAATCCTAAGTTACCTTAAATATACATCTATCATAATTACAAAATATACAGAGAATATTCGGAGAATATTCGCTAATAATTGTTCCACCCCCAAGTTATCCGCTCGGGTACCTGTCTCTTTTCAAAGCCCACTCCAGTCTACCTAAGATAGAACAGAACCTATTTTTTAGGTCCTAAGTTGGCTTCATACCTGATGTGTATTAAGGCCATTTGTAGCAGACCACCTTATGTCGAATACAGTCCATGATCGAAAGACAATCATTCAACTATGTGTTAAATTAAAAAATGTGTATGTCGAGTTGTGCGAACCATTGTACAAAACATTTTTTGGGGCAAGGGAACGACTTACACACGACATTTACATCCTTTAAATGTTAGGTCCACCTTAGCATAAAAAGGTCACATATATGTAGGACACGCTATATATTGCTTACTTGCTACCTGATATACGATTGTCTCGTTTCTTATTTACTTTGCTTACGTGTTTTGTATGCTTTGCTCGAAATACTATTGGTCCATTATTCAATCGCAAAAGTCTTAAGAGCCTCATTTAGGCATCCAAACTCAAAAGTTTAAATCCATCTTTTTTCTGCCCAAATTTTTTCATCCGTCAGTCAAAAAACAACCCAAAGGTCATCTTAAAATTCGTGCCATTTTAGAGGCATATGTATGGTCCGTAGATACCACTTAGATGTATCAAACCTTATACTCTCGATCTACTTTCAAAACTCTACATTCCGAGCTTCGATAGAAAAAATCATTTGTCATCGTTCAATTCAGGTTGATCACATCATTCTTAAAAATCATTTCCCTGCATCCATTGTGGCAGAGTTGCACTCCTCAAGTCCTCAAAACCTCCTTACACCCTCAAAGTCTTATATTTGAACATTATCTCTATTTCATTGTATCGAGAACTACGTTTGACCAGAGTCTCGTGGAGGGATACGTAGGAAGCTCACGAAGAGCCCGATCTTGCTAAAAAAAAAAGGGTAGAAAATATTCTAAGTCATTTTTAATGTATTTGGAACTACATCTTACCTGATTTTCCACAACGGGATATGTAGGCAGCCTATATCAGATTCAATCATTTTGGGTGGAATTTTGATATCCCCTCCCCCTTCCCGTCCAAAAAAAAGAAATTATATTGAAACACCTTTTGATACTCAAGACAACGTTCACAAAAATGTCATAGATACGGGGCAAATTTCCAGAAAACGGTAAAGTTCAACTGAAAATAAGAATCAAGTCAGATTGAGTTTGGTATTTGGCACGAGTCAGCCTTTCTTCAAACGTTGCATTCTACTCCTAAATTTGTTTGTCTTACATCAATCCGTCAGTGTTAGAACTTTTTAAACAATAAATCGTTCTTATTTCGCGACTTAGGTCATTTCTTAAATCTTCTTTTTATTCGAATCTTGGACTGGTCTGTTTTGATCAAATAAATATTACCTATTTTATTTATTGCTTTGATTAATTATGATGATCTATGGACTAATACTTTTACCTTTTGAGTTTTTCTTTTCTCACAAAGGGCTGATTTGTGTTGGCAACCAATTGGCCTACTTCAAAAGCAAAGATGACGTCCCTTCCCAAGAAGATCTCAGATAAAGGAAATGACAAAAGAAAAAATGCCCGGAGCTTCAGAAAAAGACGCCAGGATGACTGACATAATCGTGCAAAACCCTGAAACTTCTGATCAAGGAAACGACACTCAGTAGAATGAACTCATCGCCGGGCTGATCCAACAGATCGTCTGCATGCGAGAAGAGATGGAATGTACTAAAAACATGACAAAATTGGTTGTCACAATGAACGCAACCCCCATTGACTTAAGGAGGCCTCCTTTTCCCTGTCCATTGTCGAATTTACCCACTCCTAACCTATTCCCTACATATAACGCAAAATCCACAACTTCCATTTCTAAACCACCTACTATACATTTAAAATCAACCACCCACAAATACCTCTGACATTACCCCACCACCACTCAATTCCGAATACCATTCGTTACCATAATACAATTCCTCCCACATACCAAACTCCAGTGCCAACATATCAAAATTATCCTACTTTGCAAAGCCAACCCACAAATTTTCATACTTCCACCCAAGCTCCACCTACTCACATATCCCATACTCCAAATACCGATCATCAAGGTCAAGAATTGGACCATTACGAGGAAGTGAAAAGACAATGGAAAGAAAGAGAAGAAAAACGTGAACATGAGATGATTGCGATGAAAGATGTCGTTATTCAAGTTGTGAAGAATAT
Source organism: Anisodus tanguticus (assembly GCA_034509755.1). Taxonomy (NCBI): domain Eukaryota; kingdom Viridiplantae; phylum Streptophyta; class Magnoliopsida; order Solanales; family Solanaceae; genus Anisodus; species Anisodus tanguticus. The sequence goes on from CM067544.1 coordinate 15,738,912, forward strand.
TCAATCTTCGCAAAAAGTCATAGGTATGCATCCAGACATGAACTTACCCGAGGGCTATAAGGCACCCAAATTCGACTCATTCTACGGTACTGGAATTCTATGGCCTACCTCAAAGCTTATTGTGACAGACTTGTAAGGGTTGGAAAGAATGAGGCACTGATAATGAGGTTGTTTAGCCACAGTCTAAGCGAAGAAGCTTTGGAATGGTACACTTCCCAGAATCCCCGCAACCGGACCATATATTATAATGATGTTCACCCCTATTTTATTGTATAGAGCCTTATCTTCACCACTATATATATATATATTAGTGATCGAAGTTGAAAAAGTACTACTAAAAAAATATCTTTAACCTCTCTCTCCAGATTTAAATTTTGATTATTGTTTGTATTCATAAGTTCTAACGAGATTCAATAATTTTGACCTCGAAAATAAGACATCACATTATAATCCATATTGATTATTTGTAAAAATGTATACTTTATTCTTTCATGTATAATTATTTACTCAAAAAATTATTTTAATTAATTTAATACTATTTTATGAAATTGTATACTATAGGACTCAGCAGTGCAACCGAAAAACTATTTATTGTATAAGTATGTATATAAGATCCAAATTTATTATTTACAAAATTTGTTATCTAACTAGCATTAACTTAGATGTCTAAATCATCTATAAGATTCATATTACCAGAAAATTATTACTATTACAGCATTCAACCAATCTAGAATTTTTAGGACATGGGTACACAACTAAAAAGGAAGGAAAAAAAATTACTAAGTGGGAATCAAACCCTAATCGTTTGACTAAATAATTCAGCATTCAACCAAGTACACTATTCAGCCATTTTGGAGCATATGATGCCAGGAGATAATATTAGATTAATTCTAAAGACTATGTACCTAAAATACTTAATTTTTAAAATGACCATGAGTTCACGTGCCCCATTTTTTAAAACTTAAATTAGCCTCTTTTACACAATTTGTTGCTGACAGGCCAAAGAATTCGTTTGCCATGGTCTCATAGTAATAGAGATGCTGAATGATGTCGGCTAAAATTGTTTTCAAGTGGATTAGAAGAAAATGCTAGTGAACAAAGGAGACCAGAAATTTTCTTAAAAACTGTATAGGGATGCAGTTTCCTCGAGCCTTTTCGTCTTTATTTTGTTTTTATTTTTTAATGTTATGATATCTCTACAACAGTGAAGAGCGGCAGTAGAGACGGAGCCAGGATTTGAAGCTTATGAGTTCGGGTTCTAATTCATTTAAGTTACTGAGTTCTAAAGTAACAATTTAGACGTATTCAATAAATTTTTCAAGGCAAATACAGAGTTTGAATTAAAGTTATTGGGTTTAGCTGAATCCGCAAATCCTATGCTCTCCGCCCCTGAGCAGCAGGGAAGTTTGAGGCTGAGAAATAAGGTTAACTATGTGCAACCTTTACGGATTATTGTAATCATGTTTTTGGCTATGCATTGCCAATCTTCACTCTTTTGGCTCATTTGCGATGTTTCAAGACATTCCTCGAATTCTCATTCAATGCCACATCATCAATTACGCTTATATGCGGGGCATATTTAATTATTTATATTTTTCTTCCACACGGGAAAAGAGGAATAGTGAGAATTGAACCAACACATATTGCGTGGGAGACTTTCATCAATACAAATAGATTACAAATTTACAATCCATGGTGGTGTTTTGAACATCCTCCTGATTTCTTGAAGCCTTTGTGTTATTAGATGACTGATGCTTTTAGGCATTCTCGCAAATGAATGTAGTAGTAGGATGTAAACTTTCACGGCAGATAGAGTCTGGAGGGGCTTGGAATCTATAGATATTCTCCCCTTTATGTTAAATGTGTTACCAGTTGAAGCAGATAGAGAAAGTAATTGTGTCATGTCTCATCCGATTATATGGGAACTCAAAACTTTCGGAGACTCCTCAAATTGAAAATACAAAAGAAATCCTCTTCTGTTAATTAAGAAAAGTTGAATTTTTAACACGGGAAGGATGGTAAATATTATGACGGAAAGTACAATATTACTATGAACTGTTGCTCCTTTTGCCTAGTCTATGTTAAAGGCAAAAACAAACTTCAAGTGAATAAGAGATGTACCTGAGTGTGGAATGCTGATCAGACAGTAACCAGAAAGTTTCTGAATATTTGCGTCTTCAGAGCCGAATAACCAGTCACTTCCTGATTCAAGTTTATCTAAAGGCTCAATACAAAAACAAAACAAAACAAAAAAAGGATTCTCTTTCTTGCTGGTTTCGTATTTGTAAATGCTTACACACATTTAGACCACTTTCTGCAGTATTAAGTAAATAAATGAGCAGTAAAGATTGTGTGATTTACCAACAGATTCTGATCCCAAAAGCTCGACCATCCGTCCTCTTTAAGAGGTCAGCAACAAATTACATGATTTGTACAGATAATCAAGGGGAGGAGAGTACACTAATGTGACTGCTTAGAGATCTATATCCACCAAAGATTCCTCGTGGCAAGCATTAGTCTGTCATGCCAGCATCTTGAACTTATACATTGTACAAGTCACTATCCGTCCCTAGTCCCAAGTTCAAAAACATTGCGGTGTGTCAAATCCACAGCTGAGAGCATTCCACTTGTAGCAGCTTCAAATGATCCACAAGCATGCTTTCTTATCAATAAGCTTCTTCGAGACTAATTAGACTCGAACATAAACCTGAAGAACTTATTGTGGAAACCTATTCAGCTACAACAGATTCCACTCTCATCTCTCCAATATCCTTCAACCCAAAATGAGGCTCAGATGGGAATACAAACACCGTAGAAGCTGCAACTGAAGGTTGAAAGCCAGCTGAATATCGTACCGAGGTCAATGTAATTTTAGGAAGCTGCTGAAAACCTGAGGCAAGAGGTACAAGCTTGTAACTAAGTATGTGCTCAGACTTTGGCAAAATAAGAGTTGTATCATTATGAGGCCCTGATAAAACAAAACTCTGTGAATCCGCTAATGAGTATTTGACCTCCTGAAGAAACTGTGTTCTGTTTGTAATTTTGATGGAGTACGTAAACGGATTTCCAAGAATAGCATGAGGAGGACAATCTAAACTCACAATCAGTGGAGGTTGCTCCACATTTACATCAGGCAGACTGTGTTTCGTTAGAACTGCAGATGCAGTGCTACAGGAACCTGATCTTTCTCCATCTCCATGATCCCTTCTCCATCTCAAACACACAATACCCATGTTTAGCTTAGGAAGATTAACCTCAGGAGTGACAGCAAAAACCTGTTTAAACTCTTCTCCCGCCACAAGCAGCACTGGTTCTTCTGGGTCCTTACTCTTACTTTTTACATCACAGGTGCTGGCATCAACTGCGTCAACGGACATGGACAACAAGCGCAAAGGTACTTCTGTGCAGTTCTTAGCACTAACAACTAGTATACTTGTTTCATTCAAAGGCAGAGATGGTATTTGGTCAGAATCAGAAGCTGGCTTGGTCTTTGACAGAAGCAATGGTTCCCTTCGAAATGGCAACATAAAGCGATGACTCATCACAACAGCAGTCTTACCTTCAATTTGCAAGCTTTTGTGCACATGAGCTCTCTGTGAGCCAAGTTCTGGACTTTGAGGCAAGTAGCCCAGTGACACATAAAGCATGATAGGCTTAGGGCGGTTCCATCTAATTTCTAATTTGCAGGACCATGACACTCCCTCATCCAAAAATGGGACAGAAATCAATCCAAAAGAGGGCTGGATCTTTCGAATGTTCTCTGAATTAGCAAGATCTTCACATTCTCGTCCAGATATTCCAACAAGTTCTACGTGAAGATTATCTGATGAAAAAGATTCTGCCTCCCTCGGACTAAGCAAGCCACCCCCTCTTGTATCGACAAGATTAATTTTCAATTCGCCAGAGCGGACACTATGGCCCTTTGAGGTGATAATCACAGGAACAATAAAACTCTCTCCGACCAATGCAGAACCGGAAGAATCTAACTTCAGATCCACTTGTGGGTCTGGTTCTTCAACTTGGACGGCCTTCTGACCAGAGAAAGCCAGACCAGGATCCTTCATTGGTATAGTTTGTACTATGTCTTCAAACTTCCAGAGGGGTAAATCACTCATGGAGGCAGGACTTTCAGCTCGGCAACAGATAGTAAAATGTTGACCCCATCTTGCAGTTACATATATACATTCTAGCTTTCCGCTTTGCTCTGCATCATTCAAATGTTATCTCACTTTAAGGTGCAATAAAAACACATATTTTAATTAAAACTGGTGGTCCAACTGGATTTTTCTCACCTCAGGGAGGTCTTAGACAATGAGATTCCCTCTCTCCCTTCTTGTTTATATTGGCAACGGAAGGACTAAGCAGGCTGCTGGATAAAGCAGTGGATTAAGTGTTTCAGTGCGGGAAGGAGCTGGAGATAATGTGTCACATTTGCTATAAGCTGACGATACACTAATTTTCCGTGGTGCAGAAAAGTCACCTTTTTTTTAATCTTATTCTACTCATCTTCGAGGCTATTTCAGGGCCATAAAAATATAAGCAAGAATATTATTTACTCTGCCAATGAAGATCACAATCTCGAAGAGTTGGCAGTAGTAGTTGGAAGAAAAATTGGTGCATTTCCCTCAACTTATCTGGGCTTGCCATTAGGAGCTAAGCACAAGGCAACATAGGTTTGAAATGGGATCATAGAAAACTTCGAGAAGAGACTAGCTACTTTGCAAAAGCAGTATTTGTATGTGGGTGGTAGAAAGGGCAGGCAACAGTTTGAAACTCGTGAAAGGCCAAGAAGGCAAGAACAGTTAAGAGTTCAAGAAAGGGCTTAGAATAGAGGTTGCCTATAATGATCATACAGCTAAAGAGTATTTAACCACAAACTGACAACAAAATCCTCGAAGAAAGCAACAACTTTATATCAAAACCTTGGGAACCTTGGATCTGTTTCCCCATGGAGAAGTAGGTAAAGTGATGTAAATTTTATCATCAGGACTCGATGGGATGAGGTGGAAAGCCTAAACAGTATGGTCCCTAACAATCAAATGGAAAATCATACAAAAAAGGGCAGGCCGGTGCACTAAGCTCCCGCTAAAATGGAAAATCATACAAAAACCAAGAAAAATCAACCTGATGAGGGAGGCGCATAGTCAAGATACAAGATCCAATCTGAACATATAACACATCTGTCATGCGCACACCGGCAAGTGCAACTGAAAAGTTGGAAGGACTTCAAAGACTTCAGAGGAACTTCTTATGGAACTCAAATGACGAGACAAAAAAGTGCCATATGATTATTTAGGACGTGGTCACATCTCTATTAGGTAAGAAGGGCTCAGAGTAAAAGATTTAATGGTCTTATCAGAGTGTTATTATGGAAGTTGCTTTGGAGGTCTGGGAACGATAAATAAGCTTCATAGATGATTTGTTAGTTAATTATTAGGGAGGATGTTCTTTCCATGGGATGAATATATACAGTCTGACGTGTTCACCAATCAAACATGAAATAGTTCAAGGAGTTGCAACAAGTGAAAGCAAAAGTAATCAGCTTACCAGGTTTCACATCGTATGTGAGCCGTAGCCATTTGTTTGTGCGAAGTTCCAGGGTGGGAGCTGTCTCCACTCGACGACCAGGCTGCAAACAGGATATTGCAGCTAAATGGAATCTTTGAGCATTGACAATGATAAAGTTACACTCCAACTGATTAAATTGGATTTCTAATTGATCAATTTCAACATTAAGAGGCAGTTGAGATAGAAGAGAGAGAGTAATCACTGTTTCTACACCAGGCTTAACTACTTGTTCATGAAAAGCAACTGAAGCAAGAAGTACTGCTCTGAGGGGACTGACGAGATCAATCTCAAGATAAAGGGGATTATCAGCTGTTACTTTGAGGCTACTATTTTCTTCAGTAGATGCACTCTTTGATTCTCCTCTTATTACTGAAAACACTTCATTGTGTATTATTTCTCTCTGCTCAAGACTTGCAGGCCCAGCTGGGCCAGAGTCTCTTAGAACAGCCGTATTAGTAGATACTGGTAGAGCAGCCATTTCAAGAGAGTACTCAATGAAATCTTTCACGAGAGAAGTTTTCCTTGAGCAGTCTCGAAGGTAACCCAAGACATTCCATAATAGAGTAACCCAGCCCTCCTGTCGATAAAGACTAGCAACATTCTCAAAAACTTCTTTTGCATTACTATATTCATCTACTGTGAAATATTCTCTAGCCATTTGGAAACCGCAGTAGGCAGCCATCCGAGAGGCTTTATCATTGTTGTATGCTTCAAAAGTTTTTTTAAGGAGAGCAATAATTTCATAGGAGTCCTGAATTCTCTTTCCTTCAGCCAAAGCATAACGGGCATATTCTTCATCACTAAGACTGAAAATGTTTGTGGGAAAAGAATGGAGTAAGAAAACAAAAATTCCTGAACTAATTTACTACAAGAAAATCACCACACTCACGATTGCATAACAAATGTGTCTCCATGCTCCAGTAGTTTTGCAAACTGACCAACATAAGCAGCAGCTATTACAGATTCAGCATTCCCATCAATCTCACCAGAAGTCTTAGACATAGATAGCGCAAGTTCGAGAGAAGAACTCTTTTCCTTCAAGTAATGAGCTGCTAGCTGTTTAAAGTAAAGCTAGATAAGCAAGCATATGAATAGAGTCGCATGGTTCTTGAGCTATAATGATAAAGCAGGTAAAGTAGTACATACAAAGATATAAGGGAAGTTAGTTCAACTACAGATGGAGCTTTAAGCAAAAACTGAAGATTCCTTTCTCGAAAAACAAAATTCTCTCAAAAAAATTGAAGATTATAACATTTAGACCGTGCCAAAATTGCTCTGAGGTCTAAAGTTGATGGACCTCATCTCCCCATTCATTGTCATCATAGTGAGGAGCAAGAGACAAAATCAGGAACTTAGGAGGTTATTTTCATTAATAATGGGAAAATATTCAACTATATTAAGTTAGCTTTTGTCCAGCAATGAGACAATTCTAATAAGAAACTGGTGAATCCTGCATCTGCAATGGTGAAAAGTGGTGCGGTATGGTGGAAAAGAAGTTCCATATTGCTTGGTTCTAGTTTCTCAAATTAGGACGACTCCTGTCTCATACCCACTAGTAATGCCCAGCAAATGGAAATGTCATTTGTGTTTGATGTGGAGGTATGTTAGACTTTGTAACAACTGTCTATATGATGGGAACTTTTCTGGGAAGATGACGACCAACAAAGGTATCTGGATTATTGGAGAAAGTGGCTAAAGGTTATTTCCATCTTCCTCTTACATCGTTGTGATATTCTTTAAATAACCAAGAAATTCCCGAGGGCCAGCGGTAGACTATTCGAAAGTCGGTGGATAATGGGTCCATCCCTCTACCCTTCTCCGCTTAAATACTAGGCTTTTGTCTGTGGCAAGATTCGAGCCTGTGACGTGCGCCTACCCACACATCACAAGTTGCGCTCTTACCACCAAAGCTTTGGAGGCCTCTTACATATTGTGAATTAAGAGCCTAATCATTGTTCAACTTTAAGGAGCTATAGGCCAACTATCAATTATCATTCACTTTTTCCTACTTACTCTAGTGGTTGACATTCCAACAAAAGTAAACGTAATTTTAGGTGTTTTAACCTAAAATCACATGGAAGGAGTTCTCTCAAAAGACTTCTTGATGAAGAAATTGTAACTGTCTCAAAAGACTTACAATCGCTATGGAACAATCCGAACTTGGCTAAGGATCAAACATAATGAAAGTAATGATTCATAGACATGATACCACCTAATTATGGACTCTATGTTCTTGTTACACTTACATTAGATCCTGTTTTGCCATGAGTCTTAGTGTTTTGATAGACTTGAATATTAGTGCAAGGATAAGCGGGAGATTTAGAAGACCGCTAGTTTTAGTGACTCCTAATGGAAAGGAATAAAAAGAGTAAAGGATACATAGGATTCATATAGCGGACCCCAACTAATTTGATTGAGGCTTAGTTGATTGATCACTTGGTTACTAATCAAGCACGTGAACCACAATAAATGAATAGCTTGACAAGGAAGGCTTACCAACCTGGAAGTAATAAGCTGAATGAAACTCCCACTCAGTTGCTCTATCAGTAGCATCTGAAACCAAAGGGGAAACATGCTGAGCAGTGACAGAGCTGGTCTCTAGTAATTCAGCAAATACTAGAAATTGCCGGCTTAACCATTCCCAATGAAGGAAAATAACTTCTGGTGCTCCAACAAGCTTCCTGTAAGAAGCATAGTGCTGATGGAACCAGGCAATTGCTTCTGAAAGTTTTCCACCATGTAGCAACAACGTAGAAATCTTGAAATGCAGTTGCTCTGCCACACTTTTGATCTCAACCAACCGTTGAATAGGAGGCAATCTAGTTGATGTTGCAACCATCTGTATAGTTCATAGGTCTATTTATATGAATCATAAGATGCATAATAATGCAAAACATGTTTATGCAACTGTTTAAGGCTTCAAAGCAATTAATCAGCTATAAGCCTACAACTCTAAAAAAAAAAGTTCAGCTACAACTCGGGCAATGCCAAGTTATTTCACATTAATGATACTGTTAGCATAGCATATCTTGTTCATATACAAGTGGAAGCTGGTAATTACAATTCATCCACCCTTTTATGCAACTATTCTTGAGAGAAGAAAAATCAATGAAAACCTGTGCAACTATAATTAAACAAGAGAAAGGGGACACATTTATCTACTGCAGTCAGCTATTCCCACTACATGGATGGAAATATACCCCTCATGGTTGTTTCTTTGGATAAGATGGTTCCTTTGGATTTTAAGGACAGTCAGACATGAAAGAAATAACGGAACCATACTCAAGCAATAAACTTGGTTCTATTGAAACACACAAGCAAAGCTCTAACAACTCAGAGCCAATAGTTTTAAGTGGACAGGAGTGACTATACCTCTAAAATAACTTCAGTCAGAAATACACTCTCATGGATGAGAAAGAAACAGAAAAAGTTCTCCATTAATTTTCACCAAGATTAATCTCGTCAACATTATTAAAATTCGCTCAAATGATCACACCAGTGCAGTCTAAGGGATAGAGGGGTTTTCGGAAGCTCCAGCATTTTGTCTCTTCCTTTTGTAGCCATTTGGAACTTTGACTACACCACAGTCATCTTCCTAAACAAAGAAAAGAGGAAAAGGAAGCTAACAATTTGTACTCTAAAGTTCTTTATATCTCATCTCTTGGTAATGCAAGGTACTTCAACTTGTCTAAAATGCAGTAAGAGGCTATCAAGAAGTGGTCTCGAAATTCTACAGGTCAAGCATATCCAGCATATATATATATATATATACACCTCTCGTACAGCATGATAGGCGTCCTTGTATAGCCGTAATGCTTCAACCCAATCTCTGCAAAATTCTGCATATACAGCAGCCTGTCACAATGTTAAGAAGAGCATAATCATGACATGAGCAAAATCCCAGGAATAATGAAGAAAACATAATAAGGGCATAAGAGCTAGTTTCTAGGTCAGCATTTAATGATAAAATGTGAAATAATAATATAAAGTTGTATTATACCAACAAGGTTAGGTAATGTGGAAATCATAGTACAAGGATAACACATTAAGAACTATTTTTTTTTTTTTTTGATGAAGGATAACACATTAAGAACTATTAAACTTCAAAGAGAACCCTTACTTTGAAACAACATCGAATATTCAGCTCAGCAGAATGGAAATTTTTCCTTTCGAGACGTGCTTTAATTCTTCTTTCTTCATCCTTGTAATAAAAATTAGCTAATTCTGAAAATGTGTTTCCCAACCTGCAATAGGTATCTCAAATAACAAACACCATGGGGTTCTATAACTCAAATTTAGCTATAGTATGAGAAATAACTCCATGCCTGATCAAGGACTGTTGAAGCTCTGATTCGCTTGGAATAAAGATGATAAGATACTTAGAGTCCAGTTCTGCACGCTTCCTGAGAGCAATCATACGGTCTTCACTAAGATCAACTGTTTCAAAGAAGGATCACAAGTGGGTCAAATCCTTAAATTGTGAGAAAATGGGAGAAGAACAGGAAAAAGTTGTCATGGAGAATGGGAGCAAGTCAAATACAGTTTGATCATTCTACTCGTTCTTTATCCAAATTTCAGTCATCTCTCTGTTTCAAACACCATTAGTGAGGAAAGAAAAATTACAACCCATAACTTGGTATATCTCCAATATGAGAAACCCCACAAGCCCGGATGCCTCTGAATGTGATGACATTTTTTTTAGAAAGAATGTGATGAAATAATTGCACCCGACTAATTCATTTGCTTTAACTTACTGTGAATTCCATACATCTAGTCAACCATTTCTCAGTGCAGCTCAGGAGGTTAAACTACCTAAACTAGCAACCAACAAACAGTGAAGGTATTGGAAGTCAATTAAGAATTTCCAAGATGGAACCCGAACCAGAGCAAGTGTCAAATCCTTTCCTGTTCTTCTTAAAACTCTTCCATATGAGTGCGTTTTGAGTTGAGAAATTGAGATTAAATGGCATGTACTCCATTCATGCAAGAAATCCATAAGCAGATAGATCATCGACAGAGGAAAGTGTTAAAGACTCACCCTTAGAACTTGATGGAGCAACCACCACCACAGCCAATTTAACATTCCTTCCTCGTAATACACCTCTGTTCATTCAACACACGATCTTAAGCAACTCTTTTAATGAATATACATCCACTCAAATGTGAACTGAAAAATCAGTATATATAGCGTGCGTGTTTGCTGTGATAGAAAATGTTTTCCCTAACTAATGGAGGAAACACTGGAAATGATCCAAATACTACATTTTCCATGGAAAATATTACGCCACATAACCCAATATACAAATGTTATACAGCATTATACATAATGTATCATCCTTGTGTAAAAGTGTAAAATAATGTATAAAAGGTGTTTATACACAATATGGGCTAAACTGGGTAACAAACTCAAAATATGGGTTACGTGGCGTAAATATTTTATCTCAGTAGACAGAACATTTACGCACCCATAAACTTGGGAAAAGTAATTGGAAAAGGACAATAGAAGCGTACTTTAGGTTTTCAAGATCGGTGCAGACCTGAAGCCACTGATCGGGATCGCCGGAGACGTGATCGGCGCTAAAGAGAGCGGCAACCACTGCCGGAACCCTAGTCCGATGTTTGAGAAGCCAATACTTTTTTAGGATTCCCGCGACAGGTTGAAGCGGAGCAGAAGCGTCCTTTGTAGGCTTAGCGATGATGGAGATGTTCGACAAATCAGGCAATGCGAGAGCATTTATAGGTGGTTGTTGGGAGTGAAGGTGAGTTGTGATTGTAGCGTGAAGGTCTCCATAACCTACAAGAGATACTAATGCTACCGGTGGAGTTCGCACTTCTTCTGGATACTCTTCCATTGCTTTTCGATGGGGAAGAGAATTGATGGGTTTGACTCGTTTTCATTTCAGTTGGCCCATTAAAACAAAACCAAGCCCACTGAGGATTCGTTTGAAACTAAAAAACAAACTTTTAGGTGAGTAGTTTATTATAAAACATAGAAACTGTCCATCATGTGTACGTGTCTAATGAATTAAATCTTCATTGAATTTTGTTTTTCCATTAAAAGGCAACTTGCACATATTTTGCAGTACAGTACTCCGATGATATAAAAAGTTCTTAATGTTGATTGAGTACCGATTTTCCAATAGATTAACCTGCGATAATACCTACAACTTCCTCCAATTCAACCAGGTCGCATGAGTGGTACTCCGTTAATTATTTGCATAACGCTTTGCAGTGGATAATCATCTAACTATTGGAATGGGATTTTGGCTCGCAATAAAGCTAGGGTCCTGATCGAGCAACTAGTAAAGAAGTCTGCAACTTCAACTGAATTTAATACAAAGTAACTGCTATTATCGTGCAGGATATAGTTGTGCTCCTCAACTATGAGTTCTTAGAATAACTTTCACAAAAATCCGATAGTGCAGTCTTAGGTATCGTATTGAAGCAAGTAAGGTTGTTGAGAAGATTAGCATATCTTAACACGAGAGCATGTAAAGAAAGCTTCATAACAAATAAGAGAACTGAAAGGAAACAATAAGAGTTGGTATACATTATGTTAGTGAAATGAAATATTCATGATTCATTTGAAGTTGGCCGTGCAAACCGGATCACTTTTTTGCCGTGATTCATATTGTGTGCTCTCTATTCTCTACAAACTTGACACTACCAATAATTGCTCAAGTGGTGGATATTTTTCCGTTCAGCAGTCACCTTTTCACTTCCACCAACTATCCTTGATTTCAAGTTCGGCTGATAATTTCTTGCCGTATGAAGAAAATAACACTTACTCGACTATATAGATTTACAATAAACCTTAAAAAGAATTGACCAACGATATCAGCTCCATCTAATCTTCCTCTCGGAGAGTGAACGTCAGTTCATTTCATTAAAAGAAACATGACAGAATACTTGACCAAATTTCTTTTTCATTCGTGAACTTCAGAAAATTGATGAGATTGCTAATTAACAAACCCATTCAAGCCATACCAATCGAGTTTTTAAAATGGTGTAAATGCACACTGTACCATTTATCTTTTACCCCCAAAAAATCATCACTGAAGTTTCCCTTGTCATACCAGCCGACAAGTAAATCACAGTCTTTTTTTCTTCACCAGGAACTTTCTTTCCAATAGATTTTTTCCTAACAGAGTTCCATTCGTAATGGACAAAATTGTATTGGAGCAGATCCGCTTCCTATTGGCCAAATCCTCTTTCGCCATTAACGTTCAAGGAACAGTGTTAAGAAAAATCGTGATATGGATGTCATTTGTATTCTCCACTTACATATGTTTCCATTATATCAATGATTCCCACTATATAAGGAGAGAAATGGAGCTTTCAAGCTCCAAAAGACAATCTGGTGCACATGAAAGATCACATTACTGGTCTACCATTTATTCAACTAAAAAGCAAGCCTAAAAGAATAACTATTTAGAGATGAATATGCATCCACTGTTTTTGGTTCTCAAAGGAACCTGACCATGTAAACAAGAGTACACTATTACCAACCACTATTGCACACAATGTCAGATACGAACTGAAGGATCAAAACTACGCAACTACATCAACCAGCAGTCATGCTCCAAGCAAAGCTGCACAGGTGGCTCATATAATCGCACGAGATTTTTGCACCAGAGACCTCCGGTACTACTAAACCGCCCTGTTTTCCTTCCTTTTGACCTTTATTTTCCTTTTTTCCTACGGAACCACAGAGACTGGAAGATAGATGAAAAACATAAAAGTGAAAAGGAAAAGTCCCTAGAAAATAGTAGTTCATAGGTCAAGATGAGACCTGGACATTGATCCCCTAGCCTAAGGAGATCGGACCACCAAAAAGAAATAAATAAAAGACGCACACGTCAAATGGATATCAAAGAGAAGTATACACCTACAGACCAGGGTGAACCAGGTCCATTTAAAGAATCATATGTTGATTCTACGAAACCATCTTCCCACAATCAATTGAATTATATACTTAATCAATCAGTAACTTGAAGTCCTGGCAGGATTGTCCATACAGACTGCGAAAGAGCAGTCCAGGCACTTGCTCATTTCTGATATGGTTATCTGAACTGCTTGTATCTTACAAGTGATTCCCTCGAGTTCTTGGTGGCCATGACTTTGGAAGACCTGAAACGGGAATGTTAATAAAAAAAGGGCAGACCGGTGCACTAAGCTCCCGCTATGCGCGGGGTACGGGAAAGGGCCGGACCACAAGGGTCTATTGTACGCAGCCTTACCTCGCATTTCTGCAAATGGCACATGATTAATGCAACAGTTCCAACGAGCTGGAATTTCAACCCAAGCACATGGTCAGGAACCAAAAATGAGCCCAGAACTATGAGAAAATTTCGTAAAACTAGACAGCGACTTTTTCCTGGAGAGGAGCAGTACTGCTGGGACATTGCTTTTCTTTCTTCTGATATAATAGATATTCAAAATGAAGATTCAGTTTAAAGAACGTTTTACAAGGGCTGCACTAGAACCAGAAAATGAAAAGTTGAAGTGGGAAAATTATTCTTTACGGGTAATGTAACTGAGTGAAATTTATTTTGTAGAGAAAAGAACTCCAAGATTGACTTTAGGAAGAGTTCAGTTAATATTCACTTTTCAACTACTGAGTACACCTTTTGGCAACAATAGTGAATGATTAGGGCCTCAGGCTCAGAACGGAATCAGGGAACCACAGTCCACGGGATAACTGACCAGAAAACTTTGTGCCCGCACAGTGACAGAAGGGCAGAATTAGAGAGAAAGCACCCGACACGAAAATTAAGATTTCCTCTCATATCTTTATAGCCAAGAACTTCGCAACGAGAACTCATTGCCAAAAAAGATTGTTCTTTTATTTAGACCCTATATTCATCCAGCCTAGACTATCCCGATACAGTAAAAAATAAAAAGAACTTGCAATTAGAACATGCAATGTATATGTTTAGAATAAGCAAGTCATTTGAGAGAGACTACTAATGAAAATCCATCCAACGGAGCATCAGTACCTCTGTTAGCCTCCCATCTGGAGGTTCAGGGTCATGTTCCAAGTCTACCACACAAATAACAGCGAGCCAATTCCTTGAATTCATCCTGCGATTGAAGCAACATCAGATAAACACAAATAAGCATGTGCAAATCTTCAAGGTAAATCCATATCAAAGCCAGATATAAAGGAAATTATGATTTCCTTACCATGATACATCCAGTTAAGCCATTCAACCTGCCATTTGGTCAGAGCCACTGCTCTGAGTGAATTGCGGCGGACGAGCTTGTACTGCAGTCTGTGACTGACGAGGAGATGGCATAGTGGCGCCTGAAGAAATGGGATAATCAAGCACCTTCACTACAAAAAGATAACAACTTAACTTTTTACTTTGACACAGACCACATAATAAACTGATAGAGATCAAATGATATAAACATAGACCACATTTCGGAGAGAAAAGCTTATTCCCTAGTGTCAAATATTTGGGAACGTCATTTCGGAGAGAAAAGCTTAATTTAAAAACTCTAGTTGTTCAGACAAATATATATATATGTTGATTTGCTCCCTCAGACAAATGCTGAATTCATCTCGCAACAGAAATAGACCCCTCAACTGGGTGAATCGGTGCTAACATTAACAGTATTTTTGGTTGGGTAGGGAAAAGACATATTTGCATATGCAAACATAAATGAAGAAACAGACCACCAAAAAGACACTTTCTGATTGCACACGGACACAGGAAGTAGTTCCTACCAAAGTAGTACCTGAATGATATGGTAGTTGCATCAGAGGAACATTGTCTGTCGTAGTTCCGCTAGCATTAGGCCTCTGATATTGCACCATCTGAGGACCTGGCATCAAATGACCGCGAAACGCATATGCAGGACTGCCAGGTTGCACACCAAGCTGACCAAATTGCAACGTGTTTGTGCCAACAGTACTTGGTACCCCATACATCTGAATGAAATGCAAAAGCAAAAGATATAGCCGTGGATGGAGAATGATGCAAAAAATAACATGCCCACTAGCGTTTCTTCAAATTAAGCCATAACATTCCTTGTAAGAAGGAAAAGAATGAAGAGAAAAAAGCTATGCTATTTAACATCCAACTATGCAAAGTAGCCTTACCTGTGGGTAAGCGTAGTCTGGCCCATATGCAGGAAACCTACCAATACGTCATTCAAGAATGAAAGGAAATTAGGTATAAACAATGAGAACACTAGCGCATTCACATTGTACTAACGTATTCATGAGCATTACTACAAATTCTAATCAAATCAAAAGAACCGCAGGAACATCAATATACAAATATATAGATGTTGACACATGTATCAACAAAAGACATTCTTTTGAAACTAATTTTTTTTTTGGAACTGAGTATCAACAAAAGACATTTTCACATTAAAAGCATGTCTTATTATTTTATTTTTTAGAAAGAAGAAAATGCATGTCATATTGCCTTCACAACTTTAATATTTGTTCGGAGGAGCATGCTTGTTAAAGAGAAAAAATCCATCTCTCACCTTCTTCCATCATAAAATTTAATTTGCAGTAATAAAAATGATGCTGTGAGATTACAATGCTAATTCATTAGTCTATAGGAGTTGCAGGGCAACTTTTAGATGAAATAACTGTTAAGTAACTCGAAAGTCTGATATATATGTGAACAAATACATACTGTATAGGTTTCAAAATATGTGTTTCCACCCAAAAAATGTATATATATCTTTGGCCTACTAATTTTGCTTAGTATATCAGCATTTGACACTCAAAAATTTAATGGACTAGCTGCAATATACTCTCATCTAATGAGAAGCACGCTAACACTATCAACTCTTAGATATGAATACATCAATTCAATTATAATGAGGAATCTGCCACTTCGATCACCTGGAAAGGATAATTGAAAAATATAAAGCAGATGATTCCTTTCCTTTCCTTTTTTAAGAAAAACAAACATTGATTCAGGTGATTATTAATGGTTATGATATTAGAATACAGTTCCCCTCACTTGGGAAAACATCAATACGGTGTAAGCGGCCTAAAATAGGAAATTTGCATGCAATGGAAAATGGCAGGGTTAGATACTCTGCTTGGGTAGTCAATTACTGACCTATATGGAGGATATGAGAATCCAGGCTGATAGCTGTAAGGAACTGGTAGCTGGTATAAGGGGCTTCCCATATACAAACCCCTCGGGGCCTGTGGATTTTCCAGATAGGGCACTGACGATCTCAAACGTCCTACAGTAATGAAAAAATTGAAGGGAGGAAAAACGTAAGAGTAATTTTCAAATGTCCATGGTGCACCAAATATGCTACTGCATCACTTCAAATATTGGTTTATTGTTAGCATTAACTTTGTTATTTATCTTTATTTGGTTTATTATTAGCACTACATGGTTACTTTCATAATCTCTCTACACAGCTGGCAGACCAGCTCTGCCACACCAAAACTTAAGACAAAGTTCATATAAGCTCTCAAAACTCAAGAAATGTATTGCTAGCTCCCCTGTTTATCCCTCCATAAAATTAGATTAACTTTAGTCTTCCCTAATCTATGTGCCTTCCCTAGTACCCTTTAATGCCTTTGTTTAGTAATGTGGAAGAAAAAAGAAAAATATAACACCAGAGAGCTCAACTGACACATTTTCCCCAACCATTCCCACATGAATGCTTAGACTTAAGATGCAAAAAAAGGGAGGGAAAATGAGAAACAACAAGCAACTAGAGAAATGATGCATTATCAAAGAGAATATAATACCATAAGGTAAAAGTCCTTGAGGTCGTCCAAGTGAAGCCAAATTGCAATTAGCCCTTCTACCATCAATTATTGGATTAGGATTTGCACAAGCCCTCCATGCAGCTTCAGGATCATGGAATGTCACCTAAATTCCACAGTAAATTTGTCAAATGGGAAGTGGTGATCAGAAAAAAACATTATCAAGCATGTTATTGTCACCATGAAAAAAGTAAATAGTTGGAAAGTGAACACAGAAATGAGATATTATTACACCTACAAGCCCTTGAATGATATAGTTATTTTTAAGAAGAGAGAGTATTTTTGGACTGTAATTATTTTCTTTTAACACAGATATTATTCTAAATTAATACTCCCTCCGTTTCAAAATGTTTGTCTGGTTTTGACTTGGCACGGAGTTTAAAAAAGTAAAGAAGAGTTTTGAATCATTCGGTTGTTAACTAAAGATATGTGAATGTACCAAAATGCCATTTGATCTTGTGGTCTTCAAGATGTCATTTAGAAAGTTGGAATAAAAGAATTGCCAAAAAAAGAAAGAGACATTTATTTTGAAACAGACTAAAAAAGAAAGTAAGATAAACATTTTGAAATGCGGGGAGTAATAGTATTACTATTACTACTCAATCTCCACACTGAAGAGGGGCCAAGAGTTCCATGATATGCATGATTTATGTCATGTAGCTAGAGACAATTATTGCCAGATAACATGCACATAATGTGTTTTCCTAATAAATTTAACATGGCCAGCTCATCCACGATAACATTAACCCCTCCTCCCCCAAAAAATTGTGCAATAAGATACTCCCTCCGTCCTAATCCTAATTTATATGATAGTAGTTTAACTAGACACGGAGTTTAAGAAATAAAGGAAGACTTTTAAATCGATCTAAAACAAATCAAAGATATTTGTGTAGTTATAGAACATCTCATTAAGCGTAAAAGATACTCCCTCTTGTTCCAAAATACTTGTCGTATTACACATTACGCATTTCAAGATTCAAACTATATGAACTTTGACTAACAATTTAAGCTATAAATTTTTCATCATAAAAAATGAGAATAATTGCAACTTATAGTACTTTTCATATAGTTTCGAATATCTAAATTTTAATTTTAAAATTTTAAATTAATCTAATCTAATTTAACTTTGAAATTTAGTCAAATTGACTTTAAAAAAAAAAATGACAAGTATTTTGGAACGGAGGAAGTAAAGTTTAAGATTAAATTCTTGCCACATAAAATGTGTCATTTTTTTGGACCGATCAAAAAGGACCGTGTGTTATATGAACTGGAACAGAGGGAGTAATAAGCACAACCAAACATCCCCACTAAATTGTCAAGTTACAGTCTTTCAGTCTTCAGACAACTGTGTTTGCCTTAAAATTATTTACATTAACGTATCAAATTTGACAACTCACCTTTTTTGGTCTATCCATTAAAAACACAAGGGACAAAGCTTTCAAATTTCAATAATAGTAATAATGAGAAAAAAGAATTACACATGAGTAAAAACTAAACCAAAAAGAAGTGGAGGAATTAAAGAAAGACTCACAAAGCCATAGCCTTTGGAGCGAGCAGTATGTTTATCAGTGATGGCAACAGCTTCAATAATATCACCAAACTGCTCAAAATAACGGCGCAGTGATTCACTCTTAGTTTCCCAAGCCAACCCACCAACAAAAACCTTTGTATAAGTTGTGTCCCGACCCGCAAACGGAGAACCACTACTACCACCTCGACTCATCTGATACGCCATAAAAACAAAACAAGTACGACGACCCAGGACCCAAAATAACAAGGCAAGTGATCAAGAAACTTGAATTGTAAGAAAAGAGAGACGAATGAGGTGGCAGTATGTGGAGGAGAGAGAGAGGGTTGAAATTGCAAAGGAAGGAGAGAGAGGGAAAACGTGTAGACAGCTAAGAATGTCCTTTCAATCAAGAAAGATGCTGACTGAGGAGGCTTTTTTACACGTGTCTGCGGAATCTTCCCGACAATTTAATCCCATTTCAAGCCTACGTCAAAATCAAATTCGTTCCGTTCCTTTTATGCAATGGTGTAATCAATTTTATTTCCTATCATTTCTGAAAAAAATAATCCCCTTTTTCATTAATTGAAAAGTTATATATACAAGTTACATATTTTCATAATAGGAAAATCCTTTTCCTAATCTATTCCTAAAATCTTATTCTATCATAATTCTAACTATACAATTATGGTAAGTGTATAACACTAATTATGGTAATAAATATACTACAATATACACACAATATACTTTCCTTAATATACAATATTTATCCACTGATTTTCGCCCCTCAATCCCGTGATGGGCCGCCTTTGCCTGGCCTCGGTAGAGAGGCCCAATAACACCGCTTGTATCGATTGGATCCCGTGATGGGCTGCTGCCTAGCCTCAGCCGAGAGGCCCAACAACACTGTTGTATGCTGACTGCTTTTAGTCCACTAATATATATGTGATATACACTGTTGTATATTCAATGTATATCACATGTATATTGCTATGTTTAACACACACCCGCAGTCATAGCGGGCGGTTTTCGAACGCTGAGACTGTCCCTAAAATCTTCAAAGAGAACCGCCGGTAGACCCTTTGTAAAGATGTCTGCAATTTGATAACGAGACGGGACATGGCATACGCGAACTTGACCCTTTGCAACCTTTTCACGGACAAAGTGAATGTCCATTTCGATATGCTTAGTGCGCTGGTGTTGAACTGGGTTACCTGAAAGGTAGATGGCACTAATGTTATCGCAATACACCAAGGTTGCCTTCTGAATGGGACAATGAAGCTCCAAAAGCAAATTTCGTAGCCAACATGACTCGGAGACCACATTCGCTACCCCTCGATATTCTGCCTCTGCACTGGATCGTGATAGCGTTGCTTGACGCTTTGCCGACCATGAGACCAAGTTATTGCCAAGGAACATACAATAGCCAGAAGTCGACCGTCTGGTGTCGGGACAACCACCCCAATCAGCATCCGTGTAGGACACAAGTGTGGATGTAGATGACGGATATAAGTGCAACCCATAGTCTAGTGTCCCCTGAATATACCGAATGATGCGTTTGATTGCATTAATGTGCTCAACTCTGGGATCATGCATGAATAAACACACCTGCTGAACCGCATATGTAATATCCGATCTGGTAAAGGTAAGTTCCTGAAGGGCCCCTGCAAGACTGCGGTAACGGGTCGGGTCCTCGTATGGTGCACCTGCTGCGGCACTTAGCTTTGGGTTTGCATCAACTAGCGTGGAAGTGGACTTACAGGATGACATCCCAGCCCTCTCGATGATCTCGGCAGAAGATACTTCCGTTGAGACGAAAACAACCCACCCGAATGACGCTTGACGGCAATCCCCAAAAAATAACTCAAAGGCCCTAAGTCTTTCATAGCAAACTCGGGCCGAGCATGGCCATGATAGACGACGCAAAGCATCGGAGGAGGCGATCAAGATGATATCATCCACATACAACAGAATATAGGCCAATGACGAACCACGGCGGTAGATGAATAAGGAATTATCTGACCTGCTGTGAGTGAACCCAATAGTCGAAACAAAGTCGACAAATCGTGTATATCGGGCCCGTGGAGACCGCTTAAGCCCATATAATGATTTTTTCAATAAACGAGACATGATTAGGGCGGTTGGGATCCCCGAAACCCAACGGGCCGATGCATATAGATCGTTTCCTTGAGGTCACCATGTAGAAAAGCATTCTTGACATCCAACTGATGAATTGGCCAAGTCTTTGAAAGAGCCAATCTAAGCACAGTGCGAATGGTAGCCGGTTTGACCACCGGACTAAATGTCTCACCACAATCAATTCCAACCTGCTGAGTCTTACCATCACCAACAAGTCGCGCCTTATGTCGAGCAAAGGACCCATCTGAATTCTCCTTATGAGCAAAAATCCACATAGACCTGATAACATTAATACCATATGGACGGGGCACCAACTCCCACGTCTTATTAGCAATAAGAGCATTATATTCATCAGTCATAGCAATTTTCCAATTAGGGTCATTTAATGCGGACATAGGATTGCGGGGTAAGGGGGATTTAGAGACATCCGAATGTAAATTAAAATGTCTTTTAGGTGTAAAAATACCCCGCTGACTACGAGTGACCGGTCTATGACTTGAGGAAGAATTGAGGGAATTTTGGGAATTTTCTGGGCTCGGGACGGACCGCGCCAAAGATGCGGTGGGCTGCGCTGGCCCAAATCGCTAAAGGCCGGAATCGGATTTGAGCGCCGAGAATGGGGCAGGGCGAGCCCAATTGCTGGAACTGTTCTAGTGGCTGGATTTTGTGAGTGTGGCGGTACTGTTGGTCCAGCGGGCAGTGGGCCCGCTGGAGGATTTTGGGTACGGGAGATGTCCGAAAAATTCCGAATAATATACGGGGATATTTGGTCATCCAAAAAATTATACGACTTAGGTTCGGGAGTATGAACTTTCGTAAATGGAAATTGAGTTTCATCAAAAATGACATGGCGATTGATTATGATTTTTTTGGAGGATAAATCAAAACACTTATAACCACGATGATTTGAGGGTTAACCCAAAAACACACACGGGGTAGACCGAGTCTGAAGTTTGTTAATTGTGGTGGATGGGAATAACGGATAACACAAGCACCCAAAAATTCGAAGGTGAGAATAAGAAGGGTTCTTATTATATAGGATTTTGAGGGGGGAAGAATATGTCAGACCTTTAGACGGAATTATGTTAAGAAGATATGTGGCCATTTGTAGAGCATGATGCCAAAAGTATGGAGGTATGGAGGCATGAATTAAGAGAGTTCGGACAATGTTATTGATGGAACGAATTTTGCGTTCGGCCTTACCATTTTGTGGAGATGTATGAGGACACGAAAACCTAAAATTGATCACATTATTAGCACAGAAATCCCGAAACTCCCTATTGTCATATTCTTTCCCATTATCACATTAAATAGTTTTTATGTCTCTTTCGAATTGAGTACGAATGAACGCTCTAAATTTGATGAAGATGGAAAATACTTGTGATTTATTTGCAATTGGAAACATCCACAAAAATCTAGTATAATCATCTAAAAAGAGAACATAATATCGATGACCCACTGAACTTAGAACAGGAGACGTCCATAAGTCACTATGAATAATGTCAAATGGCATAGAAGTATGAGAATTGGAGTCTACAAATGGCAACTTAACAATTTTTCCTAATGAACAAGATTGACAAATTGGAGTACGACTCGTACCCTTACAAGAAATAAAGCTATTTTTATCTAAAGCTGATAAAATAGAAGATCCCGATGACCCGACGAGCATGCCACATGGAAGGAGAGATGGTACAAAAGCGACGGCAAGGCCGGACTCGATGGACCGAAACCGGGCATGATAGGATACGATCCCCCCTACTATCACACCTCATGAGATGACTCCCCGTCTTGAAATCCTTCACAGAGAAACTGAAAGGATCAAATTCAACAGAAACATAATTGTCATTTGTGAACTTTCGGACAGACACTAAATTTTTAATCAATTTAGGAGCATGTAAAGTATTTTTCAAGAGGAGTGGTGGATTGGGGGGAGACAACGTTTTCTGACCATACCCTAAAATTAGAATAGAACTGCCATTACCAACAATTATCCCCCGAGGGGTGCTCAAATTGGAATAAGATGAGAGAGTACCTGATTCGGAAGTCATGTGAGTAGTGGCCCCGGTGTCCATGTACCAATTTGGGTCCGGTTGAATCAATCCCAACATGTGCATCGCGGCCTCGATATCGATCTGAGTGGGGCCTGCTGCATGATGGGCTTGCGGAGGTCGGGGCCCAAGAACTCCTGGCCATGCTGGAACTGGGCCGTAACTGCTGTTGTTGCCGTTCTTTGGCCACCGGCCCGGCTGGGCCGCCAATGCTGGGTATTGGGCGGGACGTTGGCCAGCCCCGGCCGCCGGAAACTGTTCTTTGGAGGGGTACGGGTTCCACTGCCATTGGCCCCACTGCTGGGCCCATGGCGGTGGTGGGCCACTGTACCCTGGCTGGGACCCACCGCCTGTTTATTGACCACCTGAACCGCCACCACAACCGTCGCGTTTGCCCCCGCGATTTTTGTTATTATTCTTGCGATTATTCTTGCCGCCACCATTATTATGGTTTTGTCCCGAATTATTACAAAAACCCGAAGGACTAGGGGAGGACGCCACCATGACAACTGGGCTTGCTCCGTAGCCGCCTTTTAGCCAAGCCGGCTTCTTCCAACGTCAGCATGGAGCGGGCTTGATGGAAGTCGGGAAGAGGGTTGCTTTGGCGAAGGAGAGTTCCAACACCATTATAGGCCTTCGAAAGACCGACAACCAACTGTAGAACTAGACGATTATTTGTTACTGGTGCGCCAACATTACGGAGTTGATCCGCCAACTCCTTTAGTTTCTTGCAATATGCAGAAATGATCGGAAATTCGTCCATTCGAACGAGAGAGAATTCCTGCTCGAGTGTGACGACACGGGAATGTTGGTTATCTTGGAATATGTCACGCAATCTATTCCATGCAGCCATAGCCGTGGTATCTGGCTCCATAATCGTCTGTAGAAGGTCCACCGAAATAGTGGCGTATATCCACCGAAGAACGGTAGCATCAAGTCTAATCCATAACTCAGGATCCTCCGCAGGAAGGGGTCTAGCGGGAGGAATGATGTGATGAAGAACTTGATAAGATATAGCGTGAATTTTAAACAACTCCGCCCACGTTGCATATTGAACGTTTTCCATCTCAAGGACAATAGGGACACTTAGCTTGATATTGAAAACCGTGAGGGCAGGGTGAAAATTGTTCTTAGACATATTGAAAGAACAAAGAAGGAGGGGAAATTTAAGAGAGGTTTTTTAGAGCGAAAGACAAAATTTTGGAGAGAAAACCCCGGGGGGGGGGGGGGGGGTTCTCGGCCACAAGGCAAAAGTTGAGAGAAAACTTTTGTGTAGACCTAGTTTCTTGATACCATGAAAGAAATAATCCCCTTGATTATTTTCATTAATTGAAAGGCTATATATACAAGTTACATATTTCCATAATAGGAAAATCCTTTTCCTAATCTATTCCTAAAAGCTTATTCTACCATAATTCTAACTATACAATTATGGTAAGTGTATAACACTAATTATGGTAATAAATATACTACAATATACACACAATATACTTTCCTTAATATACAATATTTATCCACTGATTTTCTGCCCTCAATCCCGTGATGGGTCATGCCGCCCTCGGCCTCAACCGAGAGGCCCAATAACACTTCGCCGTGTGTCTTGACCGGATCCCGTGATGGGTCTTGCGCCCTCGCCGAGAGGCCCAACAACACTGTTGTATGCTGACTGCTTTTAGTCCACTAATATATATGTGATATACACTGCTGTATATTCAGTGTATATCAAATGTATATTGCTATGTTTAACAATTTCCTTTCTCGTTTCCCGTAAAAGAGACGCAAACGGTGTATTTATTTCCCAACCCTCTCCTAGTTTAGACTAAGGTTGGAAGTGAGTCGGGTTGGTCCGATTCGATCCGTCCCAATACCCATCCCGTTTTGATCTCCTTAAAAAAAATTGGTGTCGTGGTTCGAATTCGGGATGGGACCTGAGCTCGTCCTGCCCGTCCCAATCCCGATAGGATCCGCCCCGCCAGCCCCTCTCTCTTTGCAAAAATAATCGTTGCAACAACAATTAAATTTTAATTTTGGTCGTTGTGCAACACCTATAATGGTCATTTTGCCCCCCTCCACCCCATAAACCCCCTTAATATTTATTTTTAACCCTTAAGTTAATATATTTACACTTTAACCCTATTTTCCAACTATAAATACCTCATTTTCCTCTTCATTTTTCTCACAAATCTTCCTACCATCTCTCTAATCTCTCAATTTATCTCATTTATATCAAAGTTTAGAAATTGGGAGTAAAGTTGTCAACTAGCTTGAAGATCATCCATCGAGCAAAGTTTCAATTTTCAACCTCGATTACACGTCGACGTTACGTTGGCGTTTGGTACCTTCGTTTTTCTTCTTTAAATTATTATTGTTACTTAATTTTAATTATCGCACTTAATTTTATTTACTTTAATTATTTATTTGCATAATTATAATAGAACGTTTTGGACGTATGATTAAGGGTAAGAGTACTTCTTCTAGTAATCTTATTCCTAGTCCCGATGATTTGATTGATTTCACTCATATAGATGAAACAGTTTTTTTAATGATATACCATTAGATGATGAGGTATATTCTGCATCTGAAACCAGACTTTAATTTTGACGATAATAACACACCCACTAGTGTACCTCAAATGGGTGGCTATCAGTGACGGGGAAGTACCCCACAAGTAGTGGATATAGATGGAGTATGGGATGCAAGAGCAATGGATATGAAGTAGGTGGGTATGGAGAAAAGGGATCCTTCCTAAGCACAACATTATAAGCTGGTTAGCTCTACATTGGAGACTAATGACAAAGGTGAGGCTACTGAAGTTGGGAATAGGTCAGGATGACAAGTGCTTGCTTTGTGGGATTGAAAGTGAAACCATAGAGCACTTATTCTTTGAATGTGCATTCTCAAAGACTTGCTTGTTGAATATGTTGCAGTGGCTGCAGAAGGGTATCCAAATATTGGACCTCTAAGGGATATGGAGGAGACTGGATAGAGAGGGTAGAGGGTGCAGAGAATTGGTTTTAGGAGCTTTGGCAGCACTAGTATACAGAATATGGAAGGCAAGGAACACAACTTTATGGGAGCTCAAAGTCCCTCGACCTCAGATGGTGCAGGATCAGTTACAACAGAAGTGCAAGGCAAGGAATGAGGTATTCCTGCGCAAGGGAAAGAGTGCACAATATAGAGCTTGGCTAGAAAGTATACTCAAATAGTATAACATACATGTACATAGAAAGGGTTATCACATAGTTTATATATGAGGTAGTCAGTAGATTTTCATAGAAGTGTAAGGTGTACTGTTTGTTTGTTAGTGGAGATTAATACATTTTTTTCTTCACCAAGAATTGGCAAGCAGTTTGGGAGTTGAAGTCATCGAAGAAAATGTGACTCGCTTCTGGTTGTAAATCAAGTGAACAACGTGTTCGAAGTGAAAGAGGAAAGGATGCAAAAATACTTAGAGAGAATTTAAGTGTCATTGCATCGGTTCAAAGAATGGATCATGGAACATATTTCTTGAGAGCGGAATAATGAGGCGGATGCATTGGCAAATTTAAGGTCTTTTGTGGAAGCTGAGAAGTTTAACTCCGATACTGTCGCGCAGTTGTTGAACTCCGCAATTGATGATGGTCACATCAAGGTTGAATACTATGAGTTTGACTTGGGACTGACGGAATAAATTTATTGATTACCTTTGGGATGGAAAGTTGCCTACCGATCCGAAGGAATCGAGGGCTCTTCGTACGAAGGCAGTTAGGTTTTGCTTGGTCGATAGCCAGTTGTACCGAAGGTCCTTTTATGGTCCTTTAGCTAGGTGTTTAGGACCCAAGGAAACTTATTATGTGATACGCGAGGTTCACAAAAGAACTTGTGGCAATCATTTAGGAGTATTATTATTGGTCCAAAAACTTATTAAGGTCGGGTACTATTGGTCTCAGATAAAAGAAAACACAAAGAACTTTGTCTGAAAATGCGATGAGTGTCAAAGGCACGCACCAATGATTCACCAACCGGCAAAATTAATGTAGCTGGTTTTGTCACCGTGGCCATTCATGAAATGGGGGATGAATATTGTGAGACCACTCTCATGGACATCCGGAAAGGTATGTTTCATTTTGTTTATGACTAACTATTTTTCTAAGTGAGTTGAAGCAAAGGCCTTCAAAAAGGTTAGAGAGAAAAAAATCATTGATTTAATTTGGGATCACATCATTTGCCGGTTCGGCATACCGACAGAGATTACTTGCGATAATGGTTGTCAGTTCGTTGGAAAGAAGGTGAACGATTTTCTTGAAGGGTTGAAAATTAAGAAGATAATGTTGACTCCGTATCACTCGAGTGCAAATGGACAAGCAGAGTCAACAAACAAAACCAGCATTCAAGACTTGAGAAAAATACTAAAGGAGTCAAAAGGCAAGTAGATATAAATACTACCAAAAGTGTTATAGGCATACAGAACAACACCGAAATCTAGCATCGGAGAAACACCATTCTCTTTGGTTTACGGTGCAGAAGCACTATTTCTAGTGAAATAGGGGAGCCGAGCTTAAGGTTCAGTCGTGCAATCGAAGAGTCAAACAACGAAGTTATTGCAGTCAATCTTGACTTGACGGATGAACATCGTGAGCTTGCATTGCTACGGATAGTGGCTTAGAAGCAAAGAATGGGAAGGTATTACAATCCGCGAACTAATCTCAAGCACTTCCAAGTAGGGAATTTGGTTCTACGAAAAATGACCCTCAACACCAAAAAAACCCCAACGAAGGGAAGTTGGACCCGAACTGGGAAGGACCCCACAGAGTGTCAGGAATAACCGGTAAAGGCTTGTACTAATTGGAAGCTGAAGATAGACAAAAATTATTGAACAATTGGAACATCATTCACTTAAAACGATATTATTGCTAAGGTATGTGTTCGGTTAACTATTTGAACTTTATTTATTTTGGAATTACTATCATTTGCAGGAAAAAAGTTAGAGTCATTATACGAAGATCAGAACATTAGAATTAGGTCCGAAAACATGTGTTTCACTATCCCAAAAAGAGTTTTCTGGCAAGGTTTTTAATGAGGCAATAATGTTAAGCATGTTACTAAGTGGATGGAGATCGGTCAAGAACACTGGAGACAGGGGACTGCCTGGTAGTGAAAAGCAAATAGTGTTTAAGTTCTCATGCTCGGACCAGGTCAACAAGATCAACCATTCTGACAACTATGTTAGAAGAAAAATCACAATCCTTTATAACAGTAGGAAGAAGCTTGGCTGTTATTTTGGACTCAAAGTTTTCAACATGTTCGTAGTTGGTTTAAATACGAAGGTCTCCAAAAACATTGAAGCCTGAAAGGTGGATTTCGGTAGCAATAGAGTGCAAATCCACTTTTTGGGTTGTGGGTGAAATGGGTTCCTTCTCATGGCAGTGGCTGGGATGATTATTGTTATCCTCAGATGAGCGGGAAGAATAAGAGTTAGTAGAAGACATTATTGAGGAAGCTATGAAGAACGTAAGAAAGCAAAGTTATGAAAAGAAATTTGTAGATGTGGTTTCCTAAGATTTGGCCTCCTATTTATGGTAAAAACATATAATATTTTTAGAGGTGAAAAGACGTGAACTATCATTACGGCATTTCGCGTCGATCAGAGAGATGGTTCAGTGGCCGCCGTTTCAGAAGCACTAAATGAATGTGACGTTTGACGGGTTCTGTAATTATTATGATTCACGTCTCCCGTCAGAACACAGAGTGTCGATTGGTGGGCAGTTCAAATCCACTTTTCGGTTGCACAAGAGTTGCGACCGGAAAGTTTGGGGACTATTTGTATAAGATAAAATTCGTATAAGACTGATGTACGAATTATGATATGACACGTGGAGCACGAGGCTGAGTTAGACCCACGTCAAATTACAACATTACTGGTTTGGTATACACGGTATCGGGAGCGACACGAGCTAGATCGGTACCGATAATAAAGAAGGCTAAGAGTCGTTTGCGTCGTAACGCATGATCGTTACCAAAATCGGTCATGCAACTTCTTTAAACTTTTTAATGACATTTATTGAGAGATCGATTGTCCGATTATTATAACATTTATTCTCCTGCATTTATGGGGGCATATTTCATGGGTTGTGTACCCGTGTAACTCATGTATAAATATGACACTTCATTTCATTGTAACCCATCAGATTCGAGCTATTACAAAATATTTATTATTGTTCTCTTGATTTCTGTGTTTTCATATAAGTTACAATTACTTTGCCCAAAAGTTGTCAGAAGACTCAAGCTAAGCTTTACTTCGTCTTGTTTCGTTATTATTTATTTATAACATAATTCATTCAGAATTCATATCTAACGTGTCACTTAAGATCCACGTGTCATTGACCACGTATACAAATTCAATTGTATTATTTTACGGATAAACAAGATACATACGTATTTCAATCTTGTGGACACATTTTCAAGGGCATATTTGGTAAGATGTGATGAGCACTAAAACAGCTACGGGAACAAACCTACTAAAAAAATGATGGATAAACTTGTTTTTTAAAGTCACGTTATATTTTAATAAAAAAATAAGTTAAATAATATTTTAAAAGTTTTTATCAATGAAAAAGATATATTTATACAATTTATATAATAACATAAATATATTTATATAATTTGTGTAACGATAAAAATATATATTCTATCGCTTTTTAACCGGAGATATATCTTATCTGATTTGAAGAGTATATTTGCTCCCTTGCCTTAAAAAGAATCTGATGCTACAAAATAATTAGAGTAATAACAGTTCTAACTTTTCCTCCGAAGAAACCAAGATAAGTCGTTTGTCTTTTCTGTTGTCCTGTGGGAAATGGTCAATTAATGTCCCTACTTCAAAGTATCCAAGACTATTTTGAAGAGACACCTACAGTCCTCTCTAATCTATTCATTTAAAATGAACCTTTTTAACGAGCTACCTATTTTAGCGGTATTTTTTGTTACAAATTTATTATCGCTCGCATATCTATATCAATTTAATAATTGCCATATGACATGTTTCTATATATAATTACCAGTAAATTAATATATTTTAATTATCGAGGGCGAATGAACTTTTACCGATAATCTTCTCAATTGCCAGTGCCACCAACAAAACTACATAAGGAAATAAACAAATGTGCGCTTAAATATGACTCATAGTTTGTCACCTCTTTGTTTTAATTGTGGGAGAGGGCAAGGCAAAAGGGGAGAAATAAAAGACAAAGTGAGAATCAAACCATACTATTTCTCTCACTTTCGTCTTTTTGAAAGAAAAAAAAAAGTAAGATTTTAATATTATACCCTATAGACCCCTTGGTTCCATCTAGCATGCACCATCAATTACACATTGACAGTTAGTAAATATAATTAACAATCTATATCACTTATTTTAACTTAAATTTTAACAGTTGCTCTGTGCTCACCAATCACAAAACGTTCACATTTGATATTCGAATTGTTTAAGCAAGAATCTGACCCAAAATGAAAGAATCACTTGGTTGTTGGTACCATGTGAATTGTGACATGGAAAAAACCTACCTCTGATTTACCCTCAAATTTTTTTATTTCACCTTCGATTTGCTAAAAATATTTCTTTAATTCTTTTTTCAGTTCGAGTGACAGAAGAAGTAACATGCACTTTCAAGCATGTTGTCGATCAATAGTATTTAAATATCTCGTCAATTTTGACTGAGGTGGATCTAGAATCTTTGCTATGCCGTATAATCAATAGCTTTTGTTCATATCTTATATATATTAAAAAATTATGTATTAAATTTTTATAAATATTTAATTATGAATTTAGTTATTATCATAATAGTGTAAGAATAATAAATTTCAAATATTAGATTCACCTTAGGTATCTTTTCATAATAGTGCTAAAGGAAAAAGAACTACCAAAATGTGACACAGGGAAAGCTTATAAGGGCTTAAGAACAAAAAATGAGTTAAGGAATTTACTTGTAGTGCTCGTATCCATAATTCCATATTTGTGTCTGCTCCCATCAATCCACTTCACCAGTCAACTTGACTAAGCAAACTGGAACAAGCCCTTTTCTTTTTTCCTATCAAACAATAGAAAAGACCCTGCTTTCTTTTTTCTTTAGTATTGTTTTTGTAATAATTTGAAAATATTTTTCAGAATTGTATTCCTCCATTAAGGGAATAATATATACACAATATATAATTAAATGTGAAGAGAAAATCAAGCCTCTAATCTTCCTAATCAATAATCAATCCCTAATAATCTTCTTCCTAATTAACATATTCCTAATTATCATTTTACTACTTACCATACATAAAATGATATCATCATTACTTATCATAAATAATTATTCTAATTATTGTATTATAATATTCTAACACTCCCCCCGCAGTCGAAGCTGCAGGGCGGCAAATGCTGAGACTGTCCCGAAAATCTTCAAATAATACCAGCTGAAGTCCTTTTGTGAAAATATCTGCGATTTGATTCGTGTCGGGACATGTAACACTCGCACTTGTCCGCGAGCCACCTTCTCACGAACAAAATGGATATATAACTCAATATGTTTAGTGCGTTGATGATTGATCGGATTCCCTGAGAGATAGATTGCACTAACATTATCACAGTATACCAGTGTGGCTTTTGGAATTGGGCAATGAAGTTCAAGTAACAGATTTCTAATCCAACATGAGTCGGACACAACATTGGCAACAACATGGTATTCTGCTTCAGCACTTGAACGTGATACTGTGGCTTGTCTTTTTGAAGACCAAGAGATCAAATTGTCACCGAGGAAGACACAATAACCTGAGGTGGAGCGTCAGACAACCTTCCAGTCTGCATCCGTGTAAGTGACAAGCTTGGAAACGGAGGATGCGCATAGATGTAATCCATACTCCAGAGTGCCGTGAGTATATCCCACAATGCATTTTAGAGCATGCATATATTCCTCCATCGGATTATGCATGAATAAGCACACTTGTTGCACTGCATAAGTAATATCCAGCCTGGTGAACGTGAGATAATGCAAAGCTCCTGCTAGGCTGCGGTATAATATTGGATCGGCAAATAGTTTGCTTGATGTGACACTCAATGTAGACTTAGTGTCTACCGGAGTTGTCGAAGGTTTGCAAGATGACATTCCAGTTCATTCAACAATCTCAGATGCATACTTCTTCTGGGAGAGAAATAATTCACATTCATGGCGTGTCACAACAATTCCTAGAAAGTAGTGTAGTGGACCAAGATCTTTCATAGCAAATTCGGAACCAAGTTGTGACATGATAAACTTGCGAAGAGAGTCTGATGATGTTGTTAGGATAATATCATCCACATATAAAATAAGATAAGCAATATTATTACCCAGACGATAAATAAATAGAGAATTATCGGAACGGCTGTGAGAAAAACCAATGTGTGACACGAAATCCGCAAACCACTTATAACATGCCCTAGGGGCCTGCTTCAGTCCATATAATGATTTGTTGAGCAAACACATATGATTGGGATATTTAGGATCTCTGTATCCCAATGGTTGGTGCATGTAGATAGTTTCATTGAGTTGTCCATGGATGAAGGCATTTTTGACAACCAATTGATGAAAGGGACATCCTTTTGAGAGAGACATGCTTAGAACTGTTATGATAGTTTCCAGTTTGACCATTGGACTGAACGTCTCCCCGCAATCTACACCAACTTGTTGTGTCTTCCCATCACCTACAAGACGGGTCTTATGTCGCTCAAAAGTTCCATCAGATTTTTCTTTATGACTCAAAATCCACATAGACCGAATTATACTAGCATTAGATGGACAAGGTACTAAATCTCACATCCTATTTTTAATTAGAGCGTGATATTCATCATCCATGGCCATTTTCAATTCGGGTCCTATAGAGCAGACACTGGGTTATGAGGCAAATGTGATTTCGAGACCTGGGTGTGTAGGCTATATTTGGTATTGGGCTTCAGAATTCCATGTTGACTATGGGTGACCGGACAATTTGCAGGGCCAGTGTACTGGACGCCACTGGACGAGAGTGAGGAATTCAAATTGTTAGGCGGCCCAGTGGCAGTGGGTTGAGCAGCCCTGCATGGGAAAGTGACCACTGGGTTTGGGATTGGGCTTGGAGCTGGAGCTGAGAGGTGGCCCAAACTTCCTGTGGGATGTTCATGTGTGGATTGTGAGAGTGAGAGAGGGTGATTGGGCCTCAAAACCGAAGCCCTAAGCTGATGTACTGAATCGTTAAGCGGCTGGGCCATCGTTCTTTGGTCCAGTGGGCCCAAACTCATATTTCCAACGCAAACAGTGGGTACCGAGCTGTGGAAAAAATGTGTTAGATACGGAAGCTTATCATCATTCAAAAAATCATAGGTGTGAGTCCCGGTTTCATGTATCTTGGCAAACGGAAAAATTGTTTCATAAAAAATTACGTGATGACTTATAATTAATCTTTTGGAAGAAATGTCGTAACATTTGTAACCGCGATGATTAGTACGATATTCCAAGAAGACACATGGAGTAGACTGGGTTGGAGTTTTGTGATCGTGGTGGATGGAAAGAGGGGGTAGCAAAGGCTATCAAACACTCTTAAATGAAGATAGTGGGCTCTCGTAAATAAAACATCTTTAGTGGAGCTTGGTAAGACATGTTTTTGTGAGGAAGAATATTCAACAGGTAAGTGGCCATTTGGAGAGCATGATGCCAAAATATGGGGGGTAGTGAAGCATGAACAAGAGATATTCTAACAATATTGTTTATGGTTCTAATTTTGCGTTCCGCCTTCCCATTTGTGATGATGTGTGAGGACAAGACAGACGAAAATTTAGACCATTTGTCTTGAAAAAATCCCAAAACTGATTATTGTCAAACTCCCTCCCATTATCACATTGAATATTTTTGATATCTCGTTCAAATTGAATTCGGATGAATGCTCTAAATGTGAGAAAAATGGAAAATACTTATGATTTTTTCGACAAAGGGAATGTCCACAAATAATTAGAGTAGTCATCTAGTATGAGCAAATAATATCTATGACCAGAAGAACTCAAAATGGGTGATGTCCAAATATCACAATGTAAAATATCAAATGGCATAAGGGTGCACGAAGTAGAAGAAGTAAATGGAAATTTAACATATTTACCAAGTGCACAAGAATGACACTTATTTAGAGAACGTGTTTGGGTACACGAAATAAATTTATTTTGTTTAAGAGAGGCCAAAACAGACTCTCCCGGATGTCCCAAACGTTCGTGCCATAAAGATGGTGCCAAGGCTGCAAAAGTAGATAGAAACTTGGACTGTTGATTAGGTAAATTTATTGGATAGAGCTCCCCATTGCTATCACATCTCATGAGAAGCTTCCCCGTTTGAAAATCATGCACGGAAAATCCAAAAGGGTCAAAACAAACAGATACCCAATTATCAGTAGTAAACTTTATAACAAAGACCAAATTTTTGATTAATTTAAGAGCATGAAGGACATTCTTTAAAATTAGTGGTGGGTTTGGTGGTGACAATTTGCTAGAACCATACCTTTTTATTGGAATTGAATGACCATTTCCGACAATTATACCATTATCATTGCTCAAATTAAAATAGGATGAGAGATTACCTTGGGAGGACGTCATACGGGACGTCGCTCCGGAGTCCATATACCAATTTGAATCTGGTGGGTTGAGTCCAAGGGTGTGCATGACGGACTCAATATCCGTGGGATGGGCCACTAATAAATGGGCCTCTTGCCACTGGGTCGGTAGTGGCCTAATATTGCTGCCTGCTGAAATAGACCTAACGAAATGGGCCTGCTGGGCCTATCTGTGATTCTGCCCATTAATTGGATATTGAGGAAAATAATTGGTAGGTTGGGACTAGCTAGTGGGCCGTTGGGGTGGCCTGGCCCAATTCCCTGTTGGGACTGGGCTGGGCGGTATAGCCCAAGGCCACTGCCAGGCCCATTTGCCTGCTCCACTGTGCTACTGCCATTGCCCGCCATTTCTGCCATTGTGTTGTTGCCACTGCCCGCCACCGGTGTTGGTGTTGCCGCTATTTCAAGCCACCGAAATTCCAATGGCATCCACCTTTGTTATTTCCACGATTTCCACCCTTATTCTTCTTCTTCTTATTATTATTATGTCCATTATTTTGTTGAGAAGGGTCAAAAAATTATCATCATTTGAGGAAGTGGTAATCATGGCGGAATTTGAAATAGTTGAAGCCTTTTTTGCAAAGCCCGACTCTACAAGCATGGACCGTGCTTGATAAAATAAAGGTAGAGGATTACTTTGACGGATTAGTGTTCCCACGCCGCTATAAGCATCAGTGAGACCGGCAACCAATTGTAAGACTAACCGGTTATTAGTAACCGGTGAACCAACGTTTCTTAATTGATCTGCCAACACTTTGAGGCATTGACAATATGCAGAAACATTAAGAAAATCCGTCATGTCAATGGTTGAGAACTCCTGCTCCAATGTAACAGCGCGGGAGTTTTGGTTATCTTGAAAGATATCTCACAAGCGTTCCCAAGCCGACATGGCTGTTGAATCCGGTTCCATTATTGTATGCAACAAGTCAGTGGGGATTGTTGCATAAATCCAACCAAGGACTATGGCATCAAGTGTATCCCACAGTTCCCAGTCTGCATCGGATGTTAATTCCTTCCCTTTATCATCTTTTGGAGGAATTATATGATGAAGAACTTTGTGAGCACAACAACATATTTTGAATAATTCCGCTCAAGTTGCATAATGAACGTTTTCCATTTCTAGTTTGACGAAAACATGTGTTTTGATGTTTGAGACAGTAAGGGCAGGATGAAAAGATGATTTGAACTCAGACATAGTTGGTTGGGATGGATGATGACCACTAATGGAGAAACGAAAATAAAAAAAATGGAAGAAAATTTCGGCCAAGCTAGGGTTTCTGGGAGGAAGATAACCGAAATTGGTAGGGAAAAATATTTTGGATCTTTTTCCTTAAACTTTTGATACCATGTAATAATTTGAAAATATTTTCCTCAATTGTATTCCTCCATCAAGGGAATAATATAGACACACTATACAAATAAATGTGAAGAGAAAATGAAGCATCTAATCTTCCTAATCAATAATCAATCCCTAATAATCTTCTTCCTAATTAACATATTTCTAATTATTATTTTCCTACTTACCATACATAAAATGATACCATCATTAATTATAATAAATAATTATTCTAATCATTGTATTCTAATATTCACAGTTTTGTCCCCAAACAAAACAAAGTAAAAACAAACAAAACTAATTACTACTAGGAAGAAACTCAAGGAATATTTTTTTTTAAAAGAGAGAAAAAATTAGGAGAAAGCTAAGTGGTTTAGGTTAGGCGGCTTACTGGGCGGATAATTACGCTTAACGATTCAGCTTATCGGTTATCGACTTTTAAATGTATTAATCTTCTAGTCAAGCGATAAGATATTGGCTGGTTTGGTATTGAATTAGCATTGGGCGATTATTGGGCGGTGTATTAGCTAAAGCTACGAGACAATAAAAATTAAAATCACAACATATAGTCCAAGTTCCACCGTCAAAATTAAAATCACAGCTTCCAATTCTTTTACACAACTGCTCTATAAAACAACGCAACCTTTGTATTTAAAAGGAAACTAAGAAGAACACAACAATGTTGATCAATTATATGCTCTGATTCCAGGCAGTTGAAACTTGCAAGAAATATTAGAAATGCTAGTAGATTTGCAGAAACATATACTGTACTGAACAATATTTTTAGATTTGTATTGGGTTCTCAAATCAACACCCTTCCGTCTTGCTTCCCACCATACACACGTGCCCTACAAAACATAAGTTGAACTTATATAATTTTTCTGTATCACGAAAACAAATAGGTAATTCTTGAATAATCCAAACAAACTCAAAAGTGGTTTTTGAAAGAAATAATCTCTTCATTATTTTCATTAATGAATGAGTATATATACAATTTATAATTTTCATAACATGGAAAAAATTCTATTTCTATTCTACTCCCAAAACCCTATTCTATTTGTACAAGAATTCTATAATTATGGTAAGTATACAATGCTAATTATATACAAAAACCTATTACCAAAAACCACAATATACACTGTGTGTATACCGTATATATTATGCATGTATATTAAGGTATATTTTCACACCCTCGCAGTCATAGCGGGCGGTCTTCGTACGCTGAGATTGTCCCTAAAATCTTCAAATAGGACCGAGAGAAGACCCTTAATAAAGATGTCTGCAATTTGATACCTGAAAGGGACATGTAAAACACGTACTTGTCCACGAGCTACCTTTTCGCGAACAAAATGGATATCCATCTCAATATGTTTAGTGCGCTGGTGTTGAACCGGATTCCCAGAAAGATATACGGCACTAATATTATCACATTATACCAATGTAGCTTTTTGAATCAGAAAGTGAAGCTCCAAGAGAAGATTACGTAACCAACATGATTCAGAAACCACATTGGCTACCCCTCGATACTCGGCCTCTGCACTGGAGCGTGATAACTGATAAGGTAGCCTATCGTTTGGCAGACCATGAGACCAAATTATCTCCAAGAAACATACAATATCCAAACGTAGAGCGTCTGGTGTCCGGACAACCACCTCAATTAACATCAGTATATGAGACAAGTGTAGAGGTTGATGATGGATATAGATGTAAACCATATTCAAGTGTTCATTGGATGTATCAGATAATGCGTTTGAGCGCATTCATGTGCTCCACCCTAGGATCATGCATAAACAAACACACATGTTGTACGTCATACGTAATATCCGATCTCGTGAAAGTAAGATGCTGAAAAGCTCCGGCAAGACTGTGATAGTGAGTGGGATCCTCGTAAGGTGAGTCAGCCGCAACACCCAGCTTGGGTTTAGTATCAACAGGAGTGGAAGTTGACTTACACGAGGACATACCAACCCTGTCAATTATCTCAACGACATACTTCTGTTGTGATAAGAATAACCTACATGCATGACGTGTCACAACAATCCCCAAGAAGTAACTC
Source organism: Anisodus tanguticus (assembly GCA_034509755.1). Taxonomy (NCBI): domain Eukaryota; kingdom Viridiplantae; phylum Streptophyta; class Magnoliopsida; order Solanales; family Solanaceae; genus Anisodus; species Anisodus tanguticus. The sequence goes on from CM067544.1 coordinate 15,776,955, forward strand.
AAGGGCCCCATGTCTTTCATAGCAAACTCAGACCTGAGCAGTGTCATGATAGACTTGCGCAAAACATCAGACGAGGCAGTCAAGATAATATCATCCAAATATAAGAGAATATAAGTCAGGGAAGTACCACGACGATATATGAATAATGAATTATCAGACATGCTGTGAGAAAACTCAATAGACGAAACATAGTCTGCAAATCTCTTATACCAAGCCCGTGGGGCCCGCTTAAGCCCATACAATGACTTTTTCAATAAAAAGACATGATGAGGATATTTGGGGTCTCAAAACCCCAAGGATTGATGCATGTAAACGGTGTCCATAAGATCACCATGTAAGAAAGCATTCTTCACATCTAACTGATGAATGGGTCATGCCTTTGAAAGATCCAGACTGAGAAAAGTGCGAATGGTAGCCGGTTTGACCACCGGACTAAATGTCTCACCACAATCCACGCCAACCTGCTGACTTTTACCATCACCTACAAGTCGAGCCTTATGTCTGGCAAAAGAACCATCAAAATTATGTTTATGAGTAAAAATCCACATAGATCGAATAATATTAACACCAGAAGGACGGGACACCAACTCCCACGTCTTATTTTCAATAAGAGCATCATATTCGTCGTTCATAGCCGATTTCCAATTCGGGTCATTTAATGCAGACACAGGGTTACGGGGTAAGGGAGATTTAAGAATATTAAAATTTAGATTAAAATATCTCTTTGATTTAAAAATACCCCGTTGACTACGAGTGACCGGTCTGTGACTCGGGGGAGAATTGAGTGGATTTTGGGAAATATTCAGATGGGTGACGGAATGGCCAGCATGCAGTGGGCCTGCTAGCCCAATACTGGAAACCGAAGCCGGGGAAGAAGCCAAACTCGAGGCAGAAGTAGTTTCGGTATTGGGTTGGGCAATCGGCCCAACAACCGAAACTGGGCCAGAAACAGTGGGTTGTGGCGGGTCACTGGATCGGCCCATTAAGTGGTGCACGATGTACGGGGAGACAGCGTCATACAAAAAATTATACGAACTAGGCACGGGACTACTCACTTGAGCAAACGGAAATTGGGTTTCATAAAAAATAACATGACGACTAATGATGATTTTATTAGATGATAAATCAAAATATTTGTAACCACGATGATTAGAAAGATAACCCAAAAATACACAAGCGGTAGAACGCGCTTTAAGTTTGTTAATAGTAGTTGACGAAAAAAGTGGATAGCATAAACACCTAAAGACCCTAAGATGCGAATACGAAGGATTCTTATTAAAGATGACTTTAAGAGGAGACGCATATGCCAACCCTTGGGTAGGAAGTATGTTAAGAAGATATGTAGCCATTTGTAGAGCATGATGCAAAAAGGAAGGGGGTACGGAAGCATGGACCAATAAAGTGCGGACAATATTATTAATGGTATGAATTTTTCGTTCGGCTTTCCCATTTTGTGTGGACGTATGAGGACAAGAGAAACAAAAAATTATACCATTAGCATCACAAAAATCCCGAAACACCCCATTAACATATTCTTTGTCATTATCACATTGAATATTTTTATTTCCCGTTCGAATTGGGTACGGATTGTACGATCCGGCTTGTGGAAGTCACAGATTCAAACAACAAAAATGCGAAAACTAAAATAACAAGAAAATTATGGATGAGAATTGAAGAAATTGGGATGATAATAGAGGGACGGAAGCAAGACCCGATTGGTAATGAATTATGGAAAAACTTGGATATATAAAATCCAAACCCTTCCAGTTGAATTCAACCAAAAGAACCTATATTATTCAATTTCAACAAAAGAGATGATTCAAATGAATCCACAAGTGAACAACTCAAGTATGAAATTGATGGAATTGTGTTCAATAACCAACTAAGGAATCCACCTTAATTATCATCACTAAACACTGATTAATACTACAAACTATCCTAAGATAATACTAATACACTCATATGAGTTCAACATTCATCTTCAAGCTTGGGATGAAAATAAGGCTAAGGGTTCCTTATATAGTATCTCTATTACAACAAAGATCCAAAAGTGGTCTTTGCACAAATAACCCAACATGGGCCCTTCTCCTCTTGAATTGCAATCCTATCCTCGAATTTGCACTCCTAACCACGAATTGCACTTCTAACGATGTTTGCACTTCTAGCCACATTGTGTGGCTTCCATCAATTGACCCTCATCTCCATGATTCTTCCAAGCAATTATCCACACAATGTATGCATTTATGACTTATCCTTCCATGGCTTCCAAAGGCCCTGTCTCCATCACCAAAAGGCATGTGGCATGGAAATGCATGTTCGAAGCTCTATCACGGGTTTTAGCCTTCATAGTCGCTCATGAGCTTCCTATGATCATATCATCCTCCCATTCTTCAAAAGGATTCGTCCTCGAATCCGTACCTTGCAAGACATTGAAGAGTATGAGTGCATGTCCTCGCATACAACAAACAAGGTAATCATCATAAGGCAAATGATAATACCTAAAGTAAGCAAAACATGCAACCAACACACTAAATGGCTCACTTTTATGATATAACCAAGTATCATAAGGATCTAGAAAGACTATGTATCCCAATAATGCCCAAAACACTTGACTATTCAAGACATGTTGACAAAAGGGTAAATTAAGGAACCCAATGCATTTAGAAAAACAAACATGTAAGTTCACATTGATCCTAGCATTCAAAAAGCACATATCTTCTCTTAAGTCAAGAAACAAGTGAACTCCCTCACGGCTAAGTGCAACATCACAAACAAAACCAACCCGAGTCAAAAGTCTAATTATTACACTAGCCCATCCCAAGAAATGATCCACTATCAAGTCAACATCGGGGTCAAATATAAAAGTATGCCAACACTATTTTGGTCACATTCTCCATGCAAGCCCAACATAAAATTAAGTAATAACTCTAGGAAAGACTCACATGAATGACTATAAGTGCTACTACTATACTCATCACACACGGAAGTTACCTCCATAGCTTTAGAAAGTCCAATAATAAGCATGAGCCACAAGTACATACCGTCCGTGAAGGAAGTATAAGATATGACGTCATACCAAGTTGTTGTCCAATGAGGTTCCCTCCAAAACTCTCCTTCAAGTCTCCTCCTTTGATGAAGCTTCACAAATAAGTTAATCACATAATCAAGTTCATCAAGAGAGAGAGTTTTACCTTTAAGCTCATCGATCCTATGCCAAGCTTTGAGTAGCATCTCCTCACCCTTTAGGTTAGAAGCTCTAACATAGTCCTTTCAAAAAGTATGCTCTTTTCCTTTCAAATCGTTCCCCTTCTTTAAAGAGCAATCTTCACTTTCGGAAGCCTTTCCAAATTCGACATTGGTCCATCAAAAAGGTCACAAACCCTTAAGAATGACTTTCCATCATCGGGGAGGGCATCATCCTCCCATAGTGGATTACCAAATACCTTGTAACCTCCAAAGGTGGCTACATGTTCATCATCACAACGCATACCACCATACACTTCACTTTCAATAGTCATGTCATTATCAATTAAGATATTATCCTTAAAGAGAGAACAATCAATAAACGATGAAGGTTCTAAATATGTAAGTTCACTCTCATAAAGACAATTGTCATTTCCAAAGCAATTTCCTTTTCATAACTATCTATATGATCAATTGCACCAACATCATCACTAAGTTGAGGTTCATTAAGCACATCACCAATTTCCTCAATTATTGGACTATCATAGTAAACAAATTGATCAACACAAGTACCCACACTAGTTGGACACGAATCGATCTTGCTAGGAGAATCAATTCGGTCATCGCTAGGATCAACTAGTGTGTGAGCTATCATATCACATGACAACGTACTAACATACAAATCACAAGTGTCAACACTAGGTGGACACAAATTTATCTCACAAGAAGAATCAATTCGGTCATCAATAGGATCAAGTAGTGTGGAATCAGTCGTTTCAACAACATTGTCAATAATCTTTAAAGAACTAAGCTCATCACATGGTAAAGATTCATTAAGTTCAACTAAGGACAATCTATCATTCACACTCAAGTCAACAACATTCACATTCACATTAATTGGAGTGTTGAGATTAACTATTTTACCTTGAAATTCACACAAAATGTCTTCTTTAGCATGGTTTTCAATGGTGGAGCACATTTGCTCCTTTGGGAAGCCTTCAACTACCTCATGAACTTTCAAAGTTTGAGGTTCATCTTTCGGTTTGCTTCCAAGAATACCTGCACCATTAACAAGACAACTAGAAAAGAAGGAAAAGTTACATGAGTTAGAATTGGATTGTGATAACCCTCTCACATCACTCCACACAACCTCTCTTTTTTCCTCTCTAGAGTTGTCACTTTTCTCTCCCTTACTCCTCTCAATCTTTTCTCTCTCAATTTTATAGGAGTTGGGGCAAGTGCTAAGAATCTCTTGTGAAGGATTTGGTGAACTCTTCACTTCTTCTTTCCATTTGGCTTCACTTGGAGTAACCTCCTCTTCTTGTAGTGGTTCTTTCTTTTTTAGAATGTGTTTAGTTCTCTCCTTTTTATATGGATTGACAAAACGACACCTCCAAAATTCCTTCAAGGCACTCCAAGTCTCAATTGGGCGCCCCTTTACATTCTCATGCTCCCAATGTTTAATAAGGGCTCCTCTTAGGGTGTTAGAAGCTAGCTCCACTTTCTTCTCTTCCAAGTAGTTGTAGCATTTAAAGATCTCATCCAATTTGTGTTCCCATTCGAAGTAATCTTCTTCACTAGATTTTGTACACAAAGTTGGCCACTCTATGTTGGAATGTTTCTTACTTGCATTCGCCTCGAGATTAGGATGCATGGGTGGAAATAGAAGTTTCCCTCTAGCATCCACTATGCACTTGTACCATTCTTACTCATATGAGACCCTATGTTCTTGGAACTAAGGATATCCCAAACATATGTGACAAGTATTCATGGGAAGCACATCACACCAAACCTCCTCTTGGTACTCACCATGTATAATGAACACTTTCACGCTCTATCAACCAAGCACCCTCTTTGATCATAGTAAGGATCATGTCTCATCACACAAGGTATCCTCAACTATTCAACCGATTGAGGTGTAATGTAGTTGCCATGACTACCATTATCAAGCACAGGATAGTAACCTTCACAACCAAATGCACTAACCTTCATTTTAAGAATTTGCCTTTTCGGGTCATTTCCTCCTTGAAACATGATATTTCCTCTACTTCTGTTGCCTACCGATACTCCCCTACTACCTTCAACATCATAACCATATCGAGAATATAGCACACTCGTTCTAGGATAATTAGCACGATTCATTGTATTTCTTGAAGTAGGAAATATATATTCCCTTCTCCTTCTAGGATGACTTTTACTTGGTCCAATCCACATAGTTATACCATTTTTCTTGAAATAGGAAGTATCACGACTCACGAGTCAATGCACATGAATATCTACTAGAAGGCTATTCACAAGTATCGCATTCAAACTTACTACCTTCTTGGCCAGATTCACCACAAAGCGCATACAAGGTTCATGTTCATCACAATTTCCTAATTCACGCAAGTTTTCTCCAATTGATTCATAACGTAGGTGTGAGGAAGGAATATACCTCAAGTCGCCTCCATACCCATGGTATGTAGTATGAGAACCTTCATCATCTTCGTCCTCACCATAGGCATCTTCACCTTCTTCATAAGCCCCCTGAGAGATATTTGTCCCATATTCGCTTCCGGAGTAGTAATTCTCACCATCATATTGACCATGATCATGTTGACCATCGTTGCCTCCATATTCTTCATCACTAGCATAGCAATATCCTTCATTACTATCGATATAGCTCTCCATTTCACCATCGTAAGAATTCTAATGCTATGGATGAAATAATTCCCTATATTTCCTTCCCTTATGACTCCTCTTCATGTACCTACAAAACGAGCAAACAAGTTAGTAGAAAAAGCTCCTCACATCACTCGTATTTGCACTCAAGTTTACCACAACCTAATGCTTCTTCCAAAGTTAGTATAGAAACCACTTGTCCAATCAATTCACATAGTTGCTAAGCTTTGTGGAAGAATAGATTCTTGTTTAAGGAATGATGGACGACTCAAAACAAACGGACAAGAGCCAAGCAATTCACAGTGAAATAAAAGAGAAAAGCACAAAAGAAATTGCACGAAATGAAAATTCGGACTCAAGAACTAATTAACAAACAAGTAAGAACAATTACTAATTGTTAATTAGCTTAGACATTAAAGAAATAAGAAAATTCGAATTTCAACACTTCGAAATATTTTTGGAAATTTGGGATGAAAAGTGATGAAATTCAATAATTAATTAGCAAACAAGTAGGTTTAATTACTTGTTAATTAATTATAAGTATTAAAGTATTAGGAATAGGATAAGAAATCAAATCGGAAGAAATTTGGGTGAAAATGGCTTAAAATTCACTTTGGAACAAGCTGAAGCCTTTTCAGTGCTATAACACTCACTAAGGCTCTAAAGTGCTGAAGTACAACTCTCTGAAGTTGTACCCACGCACCAACAGGGAGCGACTGGACATGGATTCGATGACTAGGCTGCTGACTGGCGCCTTGTTGGCGTTGCCACGTCGGCTGGATGTTGATGTGGAATTGTTTTTTTTTTGAAATTTGGGCAGCTGTTTTTTGATTTTTGGAGATTTGCTTGGGCCCACAAACACTTTTTTAACCTTTGACTTGAAGATATTTGGATCAAATACCCTCTTTTGCCTTCTTCTTCAAGATGAATGTATGAAGATGTTCAAGAACATGTAGAACACCCAAAATTCAATCCACTTCAAACCAACTCCAAATTGCACCAAATTTTAAATCTAAGCTATCCTTGATGTAGATAACAAAACCCACCAACTTTTAAAGCCAATATAACCTTCTTTCACCAAAATCTACTTTCAAGTTTCAAACCTTGAAGCTCCAACAATGGTAGAATGCTCAAAACATCTTCAAATTGAACAAAACTTGAAATTTAGGTTCAACTAACACTAAGGAACTAGAATCTAGTGTCATAACAACAACATTAACACAATTTCTTTTGGGAAATTTTCAGAATTTTGATTTTATTTTTATTTTCAAAATAGAAGAACCTAGGATTAAGAATTATAGATACAATCATTTAGCCTAAGCTCTGATACCAAAGGATACGATCCGGCTTGTGGAAGTCACAGATTCAAACAACAAAAATGTGAAAACTAAAATAATAAGAAAATTATGGATGAGAATTGAAGAAATTGGGATGATAATAGAGGGACGGAAGCAAGACCCGATTGGTAATGAATTTATGGAAAAACTTGGATATATGAAATCCAAACCCTTCCAATTGAATTCAACCAAAAGAACCTATATTATTCAATTTCAACAAAATAGATGATTCAAATGAATCCACAAGTGAACAACTCAAGTATGAAATCGATGGAATTGGGTTCAATAACCAACTAAGGAATCCACCTTAATTATCTATCACTAAACACTAATTAACACTACAAACTATCATAAGATAATACTAACACACCCATATGAGTTCAACATTCATCTTCAAGCTTGGGATGAAAATAAGGCTAAGGGTTCCTTATATAGTATCTCTATTACAACAAAGAACCAAAAGTGGTCTTTGCACAAATAACCCAACATGGGTCTTTCTCCTCTTGAATTGCAATCCTATTCTCGAATTTGCACTCCTAACCACGAATTTCATGAATTGCATTCCTAACCATGAATTGCACTCTTTAACCACGAATTGCACTTCTAACGATGTTTGCACTTCTAACCACATTGTGTGGCTTCCATCAATTGGCCCTCATCTCCATGATTCTTCCAAGCAATCATCCACACAATGTATGCCGTTATGACTTGTCCTTTCATGGCCTCCAAAGGCCATGTCTCCATCACCAAAAGGTATGTGGCATGGAAATGCATGTCCGAAGCCCTATCACGGGATTTAACCTTCATAGTCGCCCATGAGCTTTCTTGGATCATATCACAGATGAATGCTCTAAATTTTAAGAATGTGGAAAAAACTTGTGATTTTTTCGCTAACGAAAATGTCCATAAAAAAATTGAATAATCATTCAAAAATAGAACATAATAACGATGGCCCACAGAACTTAAAACGGGAGATCTCCATAAATCGCTATGAATAATATCAAATGGCTTTAAAGTACAAGAAGTAGAGGCTACAAATGACAATCTAACATGTTTTCCTAAAGGACAAGAATGGCACATTGGAGTACTACGTGTACCCTTACAAGAAATAAAATTATTTTTATGCAAGGAAGAAACAACAGACGACCTAGGGTGACCCAAAAGTGTATGCCATAAGGAACGAGCTAGTGCTGCAAAAGTAGATGGGAAGGCTTGACTCGAGAGACTGGATGCAGGCGTGATTGGATAAAGATCTCCCCTACTATTACATCTCATGAGAGGTATCCCCGTTTTGAAATCCTTCACAGAAAACCCAAAATGATCAAAATTAACAGAAACCCAATTATCAGTGGTGAATTTATAGAATCCCCAAGAGGTGGATGTGGGGAGACAAAATTGTATGACCGTAACCACGAATTGGAATTGAGTTGTCATTACCAACAATTATGCCACAATTTTTTCTCAAATTGGAATAAGACGAGAGAGTACCTTGGTCGGACGTCATTTGAGAAGTGGCGCCGATGTTCATGTACCAATTCGCGTCCGGGGGAGTCAATCTAAGCGTGTCTATTGCAGATTCAATGTCCGTTGGAGTGGGGCCTATAGCATGATGAGCCTGTGGAGGCCGATGCCCAAGCACACTTGCATGTTGCGCCGGCCCAGAACTGTTTCTCAGGAACCCCTGCTGGACCGAAAAAACTAGGCTTGTTGGTGTTGGGAAATTGGGCCCAGTTCCCCGAGTCTGCGGTTGGCGGGTAGTAAGGGTTGTTGGGCCCAGGGCCACTGGCCTAGTTCCACAACCATGGACCCCAAGGCTGTGGCCAGTAGGCTTACGGCCCATTGCCATCGGTCCGGGTGCCACCCCTGTTATTGCCACCTTGATTTTTGCCATTATTTTTACGATTCTTCTTGCCTCCCCTGTGAGTAAGGTTTTGGCCCAAATTGTCAACAAAATCTTGAGAAGTATCGGATGAAGTCATCATCACCACGGGACTTGCGTTGGTAGCCGCCTTTTTGGCCAAGCCGACTTTTTCTAACGTGAGCATCGAACGGGCTTGATAAAAAGGTGAAAGTGGATTACTTTGACGGAGGAGAGTCCCAATGCCATTATAGGTCTCCGATAGACCTGCAACCATTTGTAGAACAAGACGATTATTGGTAACCGGCGCTCCAACATTACAGAGTTGGTCCCCCAGTTCCTTGAGTCGTTTACAATAAGCTGAAACATTCGGGAAATCGTCCATGCGAACTTGGGAAAATTCTTGCTCAAGGGTGACAACGAGGGAATGTTGGTTATCCTGAAATATATCACGCAATCTATTCCAGGTAGCCGTAGCCATAGCCATAGTGTCTGATTCAGTGATCGTCTGTTAAAGGTCGGTAGAAATAGTGAAGTAAATCCACTGATGGACGGTAGCATCAAGAGTGATCCATAATTGAGGATCCTCCACTGGAGGAGGGATAGCGGGAGGAATTATGTGATGGAGGACTTGATGTGAGATTGCGTGAATTTTAAACAACTCTGCCCACGTCGCATATTGGATGTTTTCCATCTCAAGAACAATATGAATGTTGTTCTTGATGTTAGAAACAATAAGGGCAGAATGAAACAGGTTCTTTGACGTTGACATAACGAAAGACCAAAGGGACTGGGAAGAAAATTTGGGAAGAAATGAGGTAAAATTGGCACTAAATCCGAGAAGGGGCACGAATTCTGAGGCAATCTCGGTCGAGAAAGGATGGTCGGAAACTGAGAAAATAATTTGGGAGAGGAGCGGAAGTAATTTATTCCTAGACTTCTGATAACATGAAAGAAATAATCCTTTGATTATTTTCATTAATGAATGAGTATATACAATTTACAATTTTCATAATATGAAAAATCCTATTCCTATTCTACTTCCAAAACCCTATTATATTTGTACAAGAATTCTATAATTATGGTAAATGTACAATGCTAATTATATACAAAAACCACAAAACACACGGTGTGTATACCATGTATATTATGCATGTATATTAAGGTATATTTTCAGTTTTAGCTTTAGGGTTTACAATAGATACTTTATATATATAAGGATAAAAATAAAAATATGATAATCCTTAACGAGTTAACGGTTTGCAGAATAAGATAATTGAGTAATCCGTCCCCGCACCGATAAACTGTTAACTATAAAATTTTAATTTGTTCACCATCCGTTAATTTGATAACTCAATTCTAATAAGCCAATTTTGCGGTTGGGTTATTGGTTACGATCCGATTTTGAACAACTCTAGTTTATGTATATATAATGTACTCCATCTGTCTCAATTTATGTGATATAGTTTCATTTGACATGTACTTTAAGAAATAAAGGAAGACTTTTGAATCTTATGATCTAAAATAAGCTAAAGATATTTGTGTGGTTATAAATCATCTCATTTTAAAAATTTAAAATTAAATTATTGTCAAATAAGAAAATATATCATTCTTTTTAGGACGAACTAAAAAGGAAAGTGAGTCTTTTTTTTTGATAGATGGAGTAACAAATTATTTGGAGATCTATGGTAGGGTCATGTTAGGCTAAATTTGGACCAATCAATATATGCAGAATTAATAAATTAGCCGAATCCTATAAAATGTGAGACTGTGTGTTAATTAAAGATATTTGATATGTTATTATACTATGATATTTGAAAACTTGAAATAGGAGAAAAATTAAAAATACATGGTGAAAATTTAAAAAATCAACTGTTAAAATGTATTAACAGGCATTCCTATAGGCTATAAGTTTAACTCGCTCAATAATTACTTGGGCTGAAATAGATTAAATATTGGGTCATAGTCTTATTGCGCCAATTCATATTAAGTTTAATTTATTTTATTTATTTATTATAATTATTTAATTATCAAATAAAATTAATTTTTTTTTTATTATAGCTATATATCACATACTGGACAAAAGTTTTTAATTTTTTTATAAGATCCCTCATGAATTAATTTAAATTATATTTTAACCAAATATTAAATGGCCGAATTGGACGTTCCGAATACTTTATCTAGTAGATTGGACAATTCATATATTTCTTGAGCTGATTTTACCATCTCTTATTCTAATGATCAAATCTCAATCACAAAACTCACTTCAACTTTGTTGGACATAATATGATAGATAAATGTTTGTTTGACAAAATTATCGAGGTTTGTGTTTGTAATAGTAACAAATCATATATATTAGTCAAGATAGATTTAAGTTAATTCAGACATTACCATTATAAAAAAAAATTACTTCATGCATTTCATAGTATATGATTTTTTAAATGTAATTAGACCTCTTAAGAAATTAACTCATTCCTAAAAGGTAAAAGGTATTTTCATTTAAATTATCTTACATTGTTAAAATTTTACTTAATTAAAAAAGTAAATTTGGGGAATACATCAATATATTTTTAATTAAATAATTTTTTATTCATTTTAATTTAAATATAAAAGTTAAAAACACCTTATTTTATGGATTGAGGGAGTAAAGTTTTAGAAAGAAAAAAAAAAGAAATGAAAAGAGGGAAGAGATTTAGCACTTACTAGCAATTAGCCGAGGGGCGAACAGCACGCGGTGTGCGTGGCTCCAAATTACAGCGCGCCAACCGCTTTTCCCCTATAAATACATTTCCACAACTTTCGCTTCTCCACACATCCATCACTACTCCTTAATACACAATATACATTCTCTCCTTTTTTCATCCCTATATTTTTTTTCAAAATCGCTTCCTTCAACGGTGTTCCTACCGGAAATTCAACCATATTTTACAATGGACGTTCGCCGGCGACCTGTCAAACCTTTATACACCACCTCCAAAGATGCTTCCGCCGGCGAACCTCTCATCAAGCCACACAAACAACCACAAGTTTCCTCTCCTAAAGCATCTGATGCCCTTCCACTCCCATTGTATCTCACCAATGGGTTGTTCTTCACCATGTTTTTCTCTTTTATGTATTTTCTTCTCGTCAGGTGGCGTGAAAAGATCCGTAATTCGATTCCTCTCCATGTCGTTACCTTTTCTGAATTGGTCGCTATGGTTTCCTTGATCGCTTCTGTTATATATCTATTGGGTTTCTTTGGTATTGGGTTTGTTCAGTCATTTGTATCTAGGCCGAATAGTGATACATGGGATATTGAGGATGAGAGCGCTGAGCACCTTATTATTGAGGAAGATAGCCGACGTGGTGGACCGTGTGGTGCTGCTACTACTCTTGGATGCACACCACCTGTTCGACGAATTGTCCCAATGGTTCCTCAGCAACCTGCTAAGGTAGCTTTATCCCTAGCGGAAAAACCTGCACCTAGAATTACACCTGCAGTATCTGAAGACGACGAGGAGATTATACAATCGGTTGTTGAGGGTAAAACACCATCATATTCTTTGGAATCTAAGCTTGGTGATTGTAAAAGAGCTGCTTCGGTTCGTAAAGAAGCGTTGCAGAGGATAACAGGGAAGTCATTGGAAGGGCTACCATTGGAGGGATTTGATTATGAGTCTATTCTTGGACAGTGCTGTGAGATGCCTGTAGGATACGTGCAAATACCGGTGGGAATTGCAGGGCCATTGCTGCTTGATGGGAGAGAGTATTCAGTGCCAATGGCAACTACTGAAGGATGTTTAGTGGCTAGCACCAATAGGGGTTGTAAGGCTATATTTGCTTCTGGTGGGGCCAACAGTGTTTTGCTCAGAGATGGGATGACTAGAGCTCCGGTTGTTAGGTTCACCACAGCTAAAAGAGCAGCTGAGTTGAAGTTCTTCGTTGAGGATCCCTTGAATTTTGAGACTCTTTCTCTTGTTTTCAACAAGTGAGTATATGATTCTTATTCTTCTTCCTTATCTTATTATTCTTATATTTCAATTTGATTGGCTTACCCGCCTTTTCAGTCCGTTTCGAGAAAAATCTCATTTTTTATAACTCTTTAAATCTTACTTTTAGACCTGACATAATTAAGAACAATATTTTAGTATATTCGACGTATTTTTAGTTTATAACCGCAAGATAAAAGATTCAAAAGTATTTGTTAGTTTCTTAAACTTCTAGTTAAGTCAAAACTAGACAAATAAATTACTAAAACAAAGGAGTATTAGTTTCCGAGAAGTATAGTTTTTATTGTTTCCTTCACAAACACCATAAATAACTGTTAAATTACTGAAATGTTGGAGTCCTTGTATAGTTGGTGAGAGTTAGCATGAAACAGTTAAAACAGAGCATTTGAGTTTTGCTTCTCTCTTCCATATCCTTTGGGGAAGGGCCGGACCACTATCCTAACAGCTTACTCATTTTGTGTGTACATGCTGCATGTTATCCAATATTATGTTTTCAAATTTTATATTTAATTTATTTTTGTATTGGAATTTTGCAGATCAAGCAGGTTTGCCAGATTACAGAGAATTCAATGTGCTATAGCCGGTAAAAATCTGTATATGAGGTTTAGCTGTAGCACTGGTGATGCAATGGGAATGAACATGGTATCCAAAGGTGTGCAAAACGTTCTGGATTACCTTCAGAATGAATATCCCGACATGGACGTCATCGGCATATCTGGTATTCCATCTACCTTTTTATTTTATTTATTTTTCAAAGAATACCTAACTAGTCTGCACCCATGGCTTGTTACATTAATTTAGTATATTACTTTGTTTACCAAAAAAAAGCTCTTTCTAGGTGTATCTTCACGACAACAGATTCAGTGTTAGTACTATTCTTTATAAAGTAATATTTTTTTAGTGGCATAATGCTAAATGCAAGTAAATGGAATACAACCTAGAACTCTCCAGTTATGATACACGTCATTTGGTTCCCCATCTTCATTTCTTGTTCTTATTCTTTTTTTCCATTTGGTGTGGATATGTTTATTTAATTGGAAATCATTGAAATATGACAGGGAACTTTTGCTCGGACAAGAAGCCAGCAGCAGTTAACTGGATTGAGGGGAGAGGAAAATCTGTAGTTTGCGAGGCAATTATCAAGGAAGAGGTGGTGAAGAAAGTCTTGAAAACTGAGGTTGCTGCTCTAGTGGAGCTGAATGTGCTTAAAAACCTTACTGGCTCAGCCATGGCTGGTGCCCTTGGTGGCTTCAATGCCCATGCCAGCAATATCGTCTCTGCTGTATATCTGGCCACTGGCCAGGACCCTGCTCAGAATGTTGAGAGTTCTCACTGCATCACTATGATGGAGGCTGTAAAGGACGGCAAGGACCTCCATGTTTCAGTGACTATGCCTTCTATTGAGGTATACAACGAACATGTGCCTCTTACTGTTTATTACTTTAGTACTTATCTTTTGAATGTTTTTTCCTTTATAATTCCACCTGGAGGCTGCATCTGAGGACTGTCTAACAAAGAACCATTAAACTACTGATATTTATGCTTAAAATATAGATTAAAACAATGACAAGTCAGTTCAAATTATTAAAGAGACGGTGCTTTTGACGAAGTGCATGCAGGCTACAGCTTTGATTTCATCACATCTCAAGTTTAATACTAGTAGAATCTGTCCAGAAGATATATTGACATGTAGCATAACATTTAAATACTGAGATATACAAGTGTAGTTTGCAGCAGGTGAGATGGTGCCAGAAATATTAATATGGTCTTCGGTATAGGGGATCCATTAACAGACCCTGTCATCTTGCCAAACAAAAATAAAATGAAGACCCTGTCAACTTAGAAAATCATAATCGAGTGGCACGTGTAGGAGACAAACTTGCACTGTTTCATGAATCTTTATGCATTACTGCATTAATAATGAATTTATCATAATGAATTCAGGTTGGTACAGTTGGTGGTGGAACACAACTTGCATCACAGTCAGCCTGCTTGAACTTACTGGGAGTGAAAGGTGCAAACAGGGAGTCACCAGGGTCAAATGCAAGGCTCTTGGCGACAATAGTAGCAGGTTCAGTTCTTGCTGGTGAGCTATCTCTCATGTCAGCTATCTCAGCTGGGCAGCTGGTTAAGAGCCATATGAAATACAATAGATCTAGCAAAGATGTTACCCAAGTAACCTCCTCTTAGTGAGGAAAAAGACAAATTAATTATCCCCACTTGGTGTACATCACCAGCCCACCGAGTAGCTTCCTTTAAGGACCATCGTCATTAATGACATCTATTCCAATAAAAGTAGGAATAAAAAATTTCCAATTAGGGAGAGCAGCAGCAGAAGAAATTTGACAAAAAAAAATAAAGAAAGAGCAAAAAGGTTTGAACAAGTGTTGATACAGGAAGACAATAGTGATGTGAAGAGATCAAGAAGAAAAGGACAAGCAAAACAAGGTGGATTTTGAATGTAGTGTTGTGTTCTTTCTATGAAGCCATGTGAGGTTGGAGGGTCGTATTTTTATGGGTTCGTGTTAAAAAAAATGCAAATATATTTAGTGAAGATCTATGAAGGTGTTAGGTGGCATGTTACTAGTGGGGCTAACTTGTAATTTACTGTCTTCCCAACACTTGGTTAATTTCATTCAATGTGCCTAGGAGGATGACCCTTTCTTTTAATCTTTTCTGTTGTACTCTCTTTCGTTTGTTTGTTAATTTGTTACTAGTTTGTACTTTGTACTTTAGGGAGAAGTGGCATCTCAATTTCTTTACATTTACTCAGAAAGTGGTTTTTGTATAGTATGAACTTTTTTTGCCTTCTTTATTCAATCATTATTGTTTGTTTGTTCATGCGCCCATTTATTCAAATGTTTGTTCCAGACCATTGATGTATGTGCCTAAACACGTTTAAAGCAATGTTTATTCCAGAACATCGATGTATGTGCCTAAACACGTTTAAAGCAATGTTTATTCCAGAACATCGATGTATGTGCCTAAACACGTTTAAAGCTGATGTATCTTTCCTGTTCATGTGAAGATTAGTTGTATTTAGGGTCCTGAAATCACTATTTAATTAACATAAAATATTCTAGTCCACAATTATGGATCCAAATCAGAACAGGGTTTGCCAAGTAAGGCTAAAGACAGAATCATTTATACCACACTTGTTTAGTTGTTTATATTCGCATTCCTTTGTATCTTGTCCAAGTTGAAGGTTCAATTTGTCTAAAAGACGCGGAATGAGATTCATTTTACCCTAGACGATGAACCAAACAATTTGCTATTCTCGTAAACTATTAGTATACAAAACATACTCAGTGACATCCCACGACGTGGGGTCTGGGGAGGGTAGAGTGTACGCAGACCTTACATCTACCTTGGTAGATAGAGCGGTTGTTTTCGAGAGACCCTCAACTCAATACAGGCATAAGCACAAGCAAAGCAACAACAGGAGCAAAAGCAAAGCAAGAGAGACGGTCAGACCCAGTCAGAAAAAAATTAAAGCAGTATGAAAATACTTGTATCAAAAGCGAATAAGTTATGATAGCGCATTCCGAAAAAGTAAGCAATAACTAGCGCAGGTAAATAAGCTAAATAAAGTACATTATAGGACACATAGCAATATTGCGCCTACTAGTATGATAGACTAAGTGAGCCTACAATAATAACACTACAACTACAAGTTTGCAAGCGTAAATCTATGCTCGACTACCTACTACCTTTCTACCCTAATCCGTGTCCTCCACAACCCCCTATCTAAGGTCATGTCCTCAGTAAGTTGCACATGCGTCATATCCCGTCTAATCACCTTTCCCAATACTTCTTCGGCCTACCTCTACCCCTCCTGAACCCGTCCATAGCAAATCTCTCACACCTCCGCACTGGGCATTTGTGTCTCTCCTCTGCACATGCCCAAACCATCTCAACCTCGCTTCTCACATCTTATCATCCACCGAGGCTACTCACACTCTGTCTCGGATATCATCATTTCTAATCATATCTCTCATTTTATGCCCGCATATCCATCTCCGCAACTTTCATCTTTTGGATGTACGAAGTCTTGACTGGCCAACACTCCGCCCCATACAACATAATCGGTCTAATCAACGCCCTATAGAACTTGCCTTTAAATTTTGGTGGCATCTTTTTGTCACATAAGACTCTAAATAAAGCATGAGAAAATAACCCTACATTAGAAACTAATTAAAAATTCGAAAAGGTGTGGGACTAATCGGAGTAATCATGATGGGCGAGGGTCTTCAAAAGTTTAATATGAATCAATGTAAATGGTCCAACAATTTCTTCTCAAAGATGAAATCAATCTTAAATTTGATAACTACTGTTCTAATGGGTTTTCACCAAACTTTCCATATAATTTTAATGCCTAAAGCCTAAAGGTATCGTTTCACCCACTTTCCCTATTGATTCTGACCAATCAAATCTAAATATAGTGGTACTTAATCCTAAGGTCTTCATAGCTACAAGATCCATGGTAGGCGTAATTAAAATTTAGAGTCAGTAGGTACGAAATATCATTGTAATTACCAGTCATTGGATTTATCACCATTTATGTGAACTTAATATGAATACATTAGGCATGCTAAATAAAGTAGGTCATTTTTTTTCCAAAAGGCAAAATAATGGCTTTTATTTGGGGTTTTGCATACTCAATTTTTGGATTTTTGGTGTGTTTGAAAATATTTGCAAAAAGAAAAAACGCGCTCCTAATTCTTTTTCAAGATTTTCAAACTGCATCTTAAAAAGCTCAAAGACCTACACTTTCTAAAAACTCGAAACCCGAGTTTGCTAAAACTGTTACTGCAAAAACTCAAAGAAACGCCATATCAATTGTCCATTTTTAGTGGATGAAATGTAGGAAAACGTCATGTTGCATGGTTTAGTTTGTAAAGGGTTATTAGTCACAACAGTGCAAATTTTTTAGTTTGCAAAAAAAATTCACTTTGTGCGTAACGCGCTCCCCGCCAAATACTTATCACATATACTGCATTTCCACAAAAATCCTGTCCTACTGTTCCAAATATATTGCTGACTAATCCATTTTAACAACTCTATTTTCTTTTCTTTTTTTGGTACAATTTTAATAACTCTGTGATAGACGGCAAATCGGCAATGGATATATGTCAAACTTGGGCTAGGGCTCTTCTAAAAAAGTAAGTAAATAAAAAACGAATTTGGACGCTATCCAAGGGCCAAATGTACAACAAATTTAGGTTGGGGACAAATTTGGAGGGGTCCAACGTGCATACACCCGCGACCTTACAGTTTCATGTCCGCCCAACCAAACAAATAGGGGTGTCAATACCGACTATAACCGATCAAACTGAAACTGATCGAACCGATTAATAGATTTATTCAAATAAAATCGTAGGTTGTAATGTATAGATATAACTGTCCCAAATAATAGGTTAGGTTCTTATTTTTATAAGAAGTAACCGAAAAAATCCCGAATCGAACTATATATATATACGCATTAAGTTTATCTTATATATTAACTTTTTTACTAATAGTAAAGTATAAAATATTTCACTCTTAGCATTGGGCCTTAGGTGAAACCAGTAATATATACGCAAGACCTCAACCTACTTTATTGTAGAATGTAATAATACTACTGTTGAAAGTTAAAACTAATAAGTCATTCAATATGGGCCTTAGGTGGAACCAATAATACATACGCGAGGCCTCAACCTACTTTATTGTAGAATGTACTAATACTAATGTTGAAAGTTAAAACTAATAAGTCCTTCAATAACGAAGTGTATTTGACTATTTTTTTTTGGTGAAGTTTGTTCACTTTTGATGAATATTTAATCTCATTTCAGATTTATTTATCTTAATTTTATTTTGAACTTTGATTTAGTGTAGAATTGCTTGATCATCAAATATTTTTTGAAATTATGAGTGAACGTGAGTTTGACACTCAAAATAATTTCAATATTTATTATTTTTTTCTTATGTGTATTTTTAGTTCTTACCACCTACCTGATAATTTTATTTTGAGATTTTGCAATTTTAAAATGCTTTACTTCTTTCAGTGCTCATGAATCGTTTTAAAAACTCAATGCCAATTGTATGAGTTTTATAATAAAAGTAATACATCTTCTACCTTATTATTGTTTTGTATGTCAAAAACACGTGTCTAAATTGTTTGTCGAGTATGTAGTTTTAGATGACGTTTTAAAAAATATCAAAAATTAACCGAACCGTATCGAAACCGAAATGATAGGGACAATTTTGAAAATTCAAATTTTGGTTATACATAACCGAACCATTGACACCCCTACAAACAAGTAATCGTATTACTGTTAATACTCTAGACATGAATATAAAAATGCTTAGTGTAGTATTATTTATAGTGAAAATTTTATCCTAACAAAATCTAAAAAGTATATATTCTCTTAGTCTCAATTTGTATGATCCTTTTTTTTATTTCGCGATGTCTAGAAATTTCTAGGCGTGTCTATTTCAGAGAACCAGTTTGAATTCATGTCGGGGCGTTCGACTACAGAAGTCATTCATCTTATTAGGAGGTTGGTGGAGCAGTATAGGGAGAGGAAGAGAGACTTACATATGGTTTTCATCGAACTCGAGAAGGCATACGACAAAGTCTCTAGGGAGGTTCTATAGAGATGTTTGGAGGTTAGAGGTGTACTTGTGGCGTATACTATGGCGATCAAGGATATGTATGATGGAGCCAAGACCAGGGTACGAACAATAAGATGAGACTCGAAGCACTTCCCAGTGATGATGGTGTTGCACCACGGATCAACGCTTAGCCGATTCTTATTTGTCTTGGTGGTGGATGGACTGACGCGACAAATCTAAGGAGAGGTGCCACGGTGTATGTTATTCGCAGACGACATAGTCCTGATTGATGAGACTCGCAGTGAAGTAAACGCTAAGCTGGAGGTTTGGAGACAGACTCTGGAGTCTAAAGGGTTCAGGCTAAGTAGGACCAAGACAAAATACTTGGAGTACAAGTTCAGTAACGGGAGCGACCTTGAGACAGGTGTGGGGGTGAGGCTTGGTACTTAGGTCATTCCAAATAAAGGAAGCTTCAAGTACCTCGGGTCTATTATCCAAGAAGATGGAGAGATCGATGACGATGTCACACACCGTATTGGGGTAGGGTGGATGAAATGGAGGCTCGCATCTGGAGTCTCGTGTAATAAATGTGCCACCAAAACTTAAAGGCAAGTTCTACAGGGCGGTGGTTAGACCGACTATGTTGTATGAGGCGGAGTATTGGACAGTCAAGACTTTACACATCCAAAAGATGAAAGTTACGGAGATGAGGATGTTGAGATAGATGTGTGGGCATACAAGGAGGGATAGGATTAGAAATGATGTTATCCGGGACAAAGTGGGAGTGGCTTCGGTGGAGGATAAGATGCGGGAAGCGATGTTGAGATAGTTTGGGCATGTGCAGAGGAGAGACACAAATGCCCCAGTGTGGAGGTATGAGAGGTTGGCTATGGACGGGTTCAAGAAGAGTAGATGTAGGCCGAAGAAGTATTGGAGAGAGGTGATTAGACAGGATATGACGCATGTGCAACTTACTGAGGACATGACCTTAGATAGGGGGTTGTGGAGGACATAGATTAGGGTAGAAGTGTAGTAGGTAGTCGAGTGTAGTCCTACTTACGCTTGCAAACTGGTAGTTATAGTGTTATTACTGTAGGTTCGCTTAGCCTATCATACTAATAGGCGCAGTATGACTTTATAGTCCCCTGTAGTTTGATTTAGTCTACTATGTGTTCTATAGTGTACTTTGTGTAGCTTATTTCTCTGCGCTAGTTACTGCTTACTTTTTCAGAATTCGCTATCATGGCTTATTCGCTTTTGATATCAGTGTTTTCATACTAACCGGGTCTGACCGTTTATCTTGCTTTGCGTGTGCTTTTTCTTTGCGTGTGCTTATGCTCTGTCTTGAGCCAAGGGTCTCTTAGAAACAGTCGATCTAGCTACCAATATAAAGGTAAGGTCTGCGTACACTCTACCCTCCCCAGACCCCACATTGTGGAATTTCATTGGGTATGTTGTTGATGTCTAGTAATTTCTGGAACTTTTACTTAGTCTGTTTCTATTTATGTATCTTATTTTTCCTTTTGATTTGTTTAAAAAGAAATATCACCTTTTATATTTAGTTGTAACTTTTTAATTTCAATATCTCATATATTATATTTAAGACCACAAGAAAATATGTTTTGATATATTATACGTAACCTTAACCATATAGCAACTCGAATGGATGGTAGGAAGCTCGAGCAAGAAAGAAGGTCGTGTTAAATATACATAATATACACACGATATACATGTGTATATTATGTTTGTTGTTGCTCTCGGATTCTTCATGTAAACCGTATATGGTGTAGATATTTAGGTAATGTTGTAGTCTCCTAGTTTAGGTAATGTTGTAGTATAATTAGTATTGTACACTTACCATAATATTTGTATTACCATAATTGTATAGTTAGTATCTAAGTAGAATAAGGTTTTAGGAGTAGAATAGGAATAAGATTCTCCTATTATGAAAATATGTAACTTGTATATATAGCCTTTCAATTAATGAAAATAATCAAATGATTATTTCTTTCATGGTATCAGAAGTCTAGGTCTTAAAATCATCTCTCTCATTTCCTCCAATTCCGTCGACATCCCTTGAAATTCCGAGACCTTTGCTCTCGGTTTTTCATGCCGACGAGAGAATTCCTCTTCCCAAAATTTTCTCCCTAATCCCTCAATCACATATCGTTATATCTATATGTCTACATCCCAGAACACGTTTCATCATGCCCTTTCAGTTTCTAACATCAAGATAACATCTCTCTTGTTCTTGAAATAGAAAACGTCCAATATGCGACGTGGGACGTGGGCCGAACTGTTCAAAATTCACGCACGATCGCATCAAGTCATCCATCATATAATCCCCACGGCTCCTGAGGATACGGAGGTGCCAAAATGCGAGGATGATCCTAAGTTGTGGACGACTCTTGATGCAACCGTCCTTTAGTGGATATATTCCACAATTTCTACCGATCTTTTGCAAATGATTATCGAACCTGATGCTACGGCGCATGCGACTTGGGATAGATTACGTGATATATTCCAAGATAATCAAAATTCTAGAGTTGTTACTCTTGAGCATGATTTCTCCCACGCCAATATGGAAGATTTCCCTAACGTTTCGGCCTACTGCAAAGATTGAAGGAATTGGCGGACCAACTCTGAAACGTTGGTGCACCGGTTTCGAATGACCGTTTGGTCCTCCAAATGGTTTCAGGCCTCTACGAGTCCTATAGTGGTGTTGGCACGCTTCTTCGTCAAAGCAATCCACTTCCGCAATTTTATCAAGTTCGTTATTTGCTTACACTCGAAGAAGTGGGCATGACTAAAAAGGCGGCTACCAGTACTCGTCTTGTAGTTATGATGACCGAATCCACTGTCCATCCTCCCAATTCCAACAACTTGGGCCAAAACCGCAACAACGGTAGCCGTAAAAATGGAGGAATTAAGAAAAATAAAGGCAAGAACCGCGACGGCAACAACGGCAGTAGCCGACAGAATGGTGGTGGCGGAGAGGGTCCTCGTGGTGGTCAGCAGCAGTAGTTCTGGGCCTCACAGTGGGCCCCTATGCAGTGGCAGTGGGCCCCACAGCCGCAGTTTGGGCCCAGTCAATTTTCACCCAACTGGCAGTGGGCTGTCCAGCAGCAGTCTAGGCCCAATTCTATGTGGTCCACCTACAATCAGTTTTCTGGGCCGAGGCAGCAAGCGGGGGTTCTTGTGCCTCGGCCCCTCCAAGCCCATCACGTTGCGGCACCCACATCTACCGACATCGAAGCCGCAATGCACACGTTTGGTTTAAATCCTCCGGACCCAAATTAGTATATGGACACCGGTGCCACTACCCACATGACATCCGATTCAGGTACGCTCTCGTCTTATTCTAATTTGAGCAACCCTCGCGGCATAATTGTGGGTAATGGTAATTCTGTTCCAATTCGTGGTTATGGTCATAAAACTTTATCTCCCCCTCATCCTCCTCTTATCTTGAAAAACACCCTACATGCCCCCAAATTGATTAAAATTTAGTCTATGTCCGTAAATTCACTACTGACAATTCCATTTATATTGAATTTGATACATTTGGTTTCTCTGTGAAGGATTTCAAGACGGGGAGTCCTCTCTTGAGGTGTGATAGTAGGGGAGATCTTTATCCTATCACACCCAGTTCCGGTCCATCAAGTCAAGCCTTGCCATCCACATTTGCAGTCATTTCTCCTTCCTTGTGGAATGCTTGTCTTGGTCATCCGGGATCATCTATTTTGTCGTCATTAGATAAAAATAATTTGATTTCATGTAAGGGTACGAATAGTACTCCAAATTGTCAGTCTTGTTCTTTAGGAAAAAATGTTAGGTTGTCATTTGTAGACTCAAATTCTCATACTTTAATGTCAATTGATATTATTCATAGCGACTTATGGACGTCTCATGTTCTTAGTTCGTTGGGTCATCGGTATTATGTTCTCTTTTTGGATTATTATTCTAAGTTTTTATGGACGTTTCCAATAGCGAAAAAAACACAAGTTTTTTCCGTCTTCTTAAAATTTATGGCATTCATTAGAATCCAATTCGAACGAGAAATAAAAAATATTCAGTGTGATAATGGCAAAGAATATGACAATGGGGTGTTTCGGAAGTTTTGTGCTAATAATGGGATCAATTTTCGATTTTCTTGTCCTCATACGTCTTCACAAAATGGGAAAGCCGAACACAAAATTCGTTTCATAAATAACATTTGTCCGAACTTTATTAATTCATGCTTCCGTTTCCCCGTCTTTTTGGCATCATGCTCTACAAATGACTACATATCTCCTTAACATAATTCCTTTTAAAGGTTGGACATATTCTTCCCCCTTCAAATTTTATATAATAAAATTTCTTCGTATTCACATCTTCGGATTTTTGGGTGTTTGTGTTATCCGTTATTCCCGTCCACCACAATTAACAAACTTCAGGCCCGGTCTCATCCGTGTGTGTTTTTGGGTTTTTCGTCTAATCATCGTGGTTACAAATGCTTTGATTTATTCTCTAATAAAATCATCATTAATCGCCATGTATTTTTTTATGAAACCCAATTTCCGTTTGCTAAGGTCAAGACTCCTGTACCTAGTTCGTATAATTTTTTGGATGATAGTATATCTCCGTATATTATTCACCATTTTTTGGATGTATCCCGTACCAAAAATTCTCCAGCGGGCCCACTGCCCGCTGGTCCCACTGGTCCATCACCCACTGCCAGTCCCAATACCGCTACTGGGCCAGTTCCAGCCCAATTCTGGAACTGGTCTAGTTCCTGCTTCTGTGTACCGAGTTGGGCCAGCAGGCCCACTGCCTACTGGCCGGTCCATCCCGAGCCCGGCAAATTTCCAAAATCCGTCCAATTCTTCCTCGAGTTATAGACATGTCACTCGTAGTCATTGGGGTATTTTTAAACCAAAAATACATTTTAATTTACATTTTAATGTCCCTAAATCCCCCTTACCCCGTAATCTTGTGTCTGCCTTAAATGACCCGAATTGGAAAATTGTTATGACCGATGAATATAATGCTCTTATTGATAATAAGACGTGGGAGTTGGTGCCCCGTCCACCTGGTATTAATATTATCAGGTCTATGTGGATTTTTGCTCATAAGGAAAATTCAGATGGTTCATTTGCCCGACATAAGGCGCGGCTTGTGGGTGATGGTAAGACTCAGCAGGTTGGTGTAGATTGTGGTGAGACGTTTAGTCCGGTGGTCAAGCCAGCTACCATTCACACTGTGCTTAGCTTGGCTCTTTTGATAGCATGGCTTATTCATCAGTTAGATGTAAAGAATGCTTTCCTACATGGGGATCTCAAGGAAACCGTCTATGTGCATCAGCCTTTGGAATTCAGTGATCCCAAACATCCTCATCATGTCTGTTTGTTGAAGAAGTCCTTATATGGTCTTAAGCAGTCTCCACGGGCCTGGTATACGCGGTTTGTCGACTATGTTTCGATTATTGGGTTCACTCACAGCAGGTCGGATAATTCCTTGTTCATCTACCGTCGTGGTTTGTCCTTGGCCTATATTTTGTTATATGTGGATGATATTATTTTGAATGCCTCTTCCGATGTCTTACGCCAATCGTCGTGGCCGGCGTTCCATACGAGGATCCGACCCGCTATCGCAGTCTTGCATGGGCCCTTCAGTATCTTACTTTTACGAGACCAGATAATACGTATGTTGTCCAGCAGGTGTGTTTGTTCATGCATGATCCCAGGATTTATTACATGAATGCACTCAAACGCATTATTCGGTATATTCAGGGTACACTTGACTATGGTTTGCATTTGTATCCTTCCTCGACGTCCACACTTGTCTCGTATACGGATGCTGATTGGGGTGGTTGTCCAAACACCAGAAGGTCTACGTCTAGCTATTACATTTTTGGCAATAACCTGATCTCATGGTCTGCAAAACGTCAGTCGACATTATCCCGATCCAGTGCCGAGGCCGAATATCGAGGGGTAGCTAATGTGGTCTCGAAATCGTGTTGGTTACGTAATTTGCTATTGGAGCTTCATTCACCTATTCAGAAAGCAGCCTTGGTTTATTGTAGTAATATTAGTGTTATCTACCTTTCTGGTAATCCGGTTCAGCACTAGCGCACTAAACATATCGAGATGGACATTCACTTTGTCCGCGAAAAGGTTGCTCGAGGTCTGGTACGCGTCTGTCATGTCCCGTCAAGATATCAAATTGCCGACATCTTTACAAAGGGTCTTCCCTCGGTCCTTTTTGAAGAATTTAGGGACAGTCTCAGTTTTCGAAGACTGCCCGCTATGACTGCGGGGGTGTGTTAAATATACATAATATACACACGATATACATGTGTATATTATGTATATTGTTGCTCTCGGATTTTTCATGTAAACCGTATATGGTGTAAATATTTAGGTAATGTTGTAGTCTCCTAGTTTAGGTAATGTTGTAGTGTAATTAGTATTGTACACTTACCATAATATTTGTATTACCATAATTGTATAGTTAGTATCCAAGTAGAATAAGATTTTAGGAGTAGAATAGGAATATGGAAATATGTAACTTGTATATATAGCATTTCAATCAATGAAAATAATCAATGGATTATTTTTTTTCAGGTCGAATCATTCATCAATCAAACTTAATTCAAACAAATATACTATTTGCCAGACGAAATAGAGCATATGTAGATGCGATTGCATCCTAACTATTGTTCCTAATGATGAATTTTTCGTCACTAATAACATAGATTCAAGATCATCCTATCACCGTTCTACTAGTTGTTCCTGGCAATTAAGTCAACGCTTAATTGTTCGGGAAAATAGTTAAAATATTCATGAAAAATTATACAAATCATACTCATTAAACTCTCGCGCACTCAAATTGGCATTCCAACATGAAGAATTAGATAGTACATTGATTAAATATCGAGATATCCTAGAAATCACAATTCTGCTGAAAAGAAATATTGTAATTTGTTACACTATCTTTGATTTGCCATCACAATTTATTCTAAATAATGTTCATTGATATAGATCTTCACCAATCACCACCATGTTACCGAAACTTATTGCCCAAACTCCTTGTGGTTAAGGATTATACTGAATATTCCAACTCAAATTACAATATCGAAAGTCACTCTGGATTTAGCTAGCTACGTCTTTGATGTAATTGTGCTTTATTTAAGGGGGGGGGGGGGGGAGCAATATGAAGTTGCAACAATATAAAATTGCATTAAAGCTGATGGTATTGCACCAAAAAAAAAAAAAGAAGCTGATGGTAACTATATCAAATTAATCCAGCTGTTTAGCACAAGGAATGAACAATGGCTCGAGAAATAGTTTCATAAAAATAATACTCTTTTCAATCATAAACATTAGCGAGGAAACAAATTCTTAATACATAGATTTCAATGCAATTCAGACCTTATGCAACACATGTTCAAAGCAATTTCAATGGAACAATACCCAAGCAATCAATCACTTTTTCCCTCTTGGGCACCAATTTCTTGCAAGTAGTGTTCAGCATCCAAAGCTGCCATGCACCCTAGAAGCATGCCCCAAAAGAAAGAAAAAGAACGTTAGGTCATACGTTATCTCAAGAGAAACATGAGTCAAGACACAATTGTTCCACTTGACGACCATAGTAATAACGAAGCCAAAAACAGGCAATTGAGAAAAACGTATCGATATAATCATCACTCTCTTCCCCTAAAGCATCACCATCTCAGATAGACATTGCAACTTTTACATTAGAAGTAATTTCTTTAACATTTTTTTTCACTTTAGTGGACCTTAGAGATCTCGAGTCTTGTATGGTAGAATAGAGATTCCAACTAACACTACTAGTGAAGTCTCAAGGGTGCAGGATGTTGAGGTTATTAATAGCAGTACGCCAAGGATGCTGGTACATAGAGATATTTCTGACACCTCAAGACAGTACTAGAAATAATAATGAATATAAGTTGCCAAAAGTAAAATACCCAAAACCATATCTGTAGACTATCAGCATCTGATATCACCACAAACTAGCACTAAATCTTACAATTGTAAAAAAAAAAAAAAAAAAAGTTGAACTGGAAAATCAATATTGACTATTAACACATCACAAGGACAATTTCTCAAAGCTTGAGCACTGAGATTGTAACGACTTAAGGAAAAAATAATTTGGGCTTGGCCCATTAAAATAAGTAAGTTATAAAAATAGTCAGCCCATTATCCTTGGACCCATCAGCTATTAAATATAGGAAGAAAAGAAAAGAAAAGAGAAGGAAACAAGCTGTGTAAAAAGAAGAGAGAGAAAGAGGCGGTTGTGCAAAAAGAAGAGAAAAGAGGCGGTTTGCAGAATCATAAAATACGCTGATGGGCTTAATTCAAAGCTGTCCAGCAGCAGCGATTCTCCCAGGAATAAAAAAACGAGAGGCGCAGAGAAGAGATACATAATAGGAAGGACAAAATTAAAGTTTCAACTTAAATCTTCACCACAAATAGTTCAACTTTAGGACAAAAGTTGATTATGACATTAAAACTTGACCCTAGATTTATGTAGGAGGAATACAAGAACTTCTTGGGAAATGGGTAACTTGAATTAACCAGTTGGCGAGTTCGGGAATTATAAATTATCACTAGGGGTATTTAATTTCATGAATTTTAGGGATAAAGTAATATTCAATTATTGCATTATATTTTTAGATAGTTGATACTAAGGCTGGCCAGTGGGCCGGGACGACCCGACCCCGGCCCGACCCCGCCCCGGTCCCGCCCCGACCCCGCTCTAAAAAAAAAAAAAAATTTAACGGGGGCGGGACTCGAACTCGGGACGGGACGATGTCTCGTCCCGCCAGACCCGAGCCCGCCCCAGGCCCGCCGGACCCGAGCCCGTCCCGACCCCGACCCTTAAACCCCCTTTGCAAAAATGACCGTTGCACCAACGGCCATTTTAGATTATGGCCGTTGGCCAACGGCCATTTTAGCCCCCCCCCCCCCCCCCCCCCCCCCCCCCCCCCCTACCCCTTAATATTTATTTTTAACCCATAAGTTATTATATTTACACTTCAACCCAATTTTTCAACTATAAATAACTCATTTTCTCTTCATCTTTCTCACAAATCTTCCTACAATCTCTCTAATTTCTCAATATATCTCTCTACATTGTTTGCTAAATATTCAATTTTATTAATTCATTTGGGAATTGGGAGTGAAGTTGGCAACTAGCTTGAGGATCTTCCATCGAGCAAAGTTTCAATTTTCAACCTCTCGATTACACGTCGACGTTACGTCGGCGTTTGGTACATTCGTTCCTTCATTAAATTATTATTGTCTGTTTATTTTATTTAGCGCACTTAATTTTATTGTCTTTAATTATTTATTATCATAATTAAAATGGAAGGATTAAAAGGTATGTTTAAGGGTAAGGGTAAGGGTGCTTCTTCTAGTAGAGGCAACCGGGGCAAGGGTACTTCTTCTAGTCATCTTATTCCTACACAGGGATGATTTTGTTGATACTCAACATTTTCCTACAATACCATTAGATTTAGACGAGGAGTTATTTTCGGAACTCAAGAAGACTTTAATTTAGACGATGATCTAGACGATACACCCACTAATATTGATGACAACACGCCCACTAGTGCACCTTCAACCGAAATATCTCCTATTCCCCCTAGTATGAGACGAGGTCCAAAAAACGACCATTAAAATCGATGCATGGACATTTTTTGATAGGGACGTAGAGAATCAAGTAGCCATATGTAAAATTTGTAAAAATGTTTTAAAATTTAAAACTGGAAAAGGTCACGGTGGGACGGGGGTTTAATTAGACACGTAGTAAGTGCTCATCCGGCTAGGTATGCCCAATACCGAGGCTTCAAAACCGGGTGCGCAAACGGCGCTCCATCGGGACAAGGTTCACATACGATATCGTCCCGGACCAAGTACGGGGTCAAATTAACCCTATGACGGGGGGAATTGTAGGCTCTAAATACAACAAACATAGAGATAGGGAAGCAATATCAAAATTAGTTCTTTGTGGAGGGTTTGCCTTTTTCATTTCCTTCATCTCCGGTTTTATTCATTACATTAGAGATATATATAATTCTCGCTTTTAACGATTTTCCTAGGTCAACTCGTTAAGAGAGATGTATTTAAATTTGCGCATGAATATCAACAATATTTACGTTTTTCATTATATCATTTTAATGGCAAAGTATCTATCACGTCGATATAGGTCGTAGTACTAACGGTCATGATTATTTAACTGTAACTTGTCATTGGATAGATTATAAATGGTCTATGCAAAAACGTATTTTAGCGTATAGATATATAGATGATAGGCACACCGGTACTTTTATTGCGTAAAAATATTTATCAAGTGTGCGATTATTACTTAATTACCGATAAAATTATGACTATTACATTAGATAACGCTTCTAATAACAATTACGCAATTACAATGTTAAAAAATAGTTTAGCTCCATCTTTTCCAGACCATTTTCATATAAAATGCGCGTGCCATATATATAACTTAATTCTAAAGGATGGTCTATCACTTTTTGAAGACATTCTTAGTAAAATACAATTTGCTATAAACTTTATTTTTAAAAGTAATAAAGTACAACGTAGAAAAGAATATAAAAAAATTTGTCATGATTGTGGACTACCTTTTAGAAAAATTCCACAAGAAGTATCCACTAGGTGGAATTCTTTATACGAGCAACTCCTTGTTGCTTATGACTATAAATTACCTATAACTTTATTTTTTAACTCTCATAATAAAAAGCCACCGATATGATTTTAGATAGTGATTGGGAAAAAATTTCCGAACTTATTGTATTTTTAGAGAAATTTTTTCAAGCAACAAAAGAATTTTCCGGTATATATTATCCTACTATTTCAACTATGTTATTTTATATAACTCTAATATTTTTATTACTTAGTGAATATATGGAAAAACCAAATTTATAAGGCGACTATTAAAAAAATGTTTGTCAAAATAAAAAAATATTTTATTCCTATTCCTTCTATTTATATTATTGGTTCGTATTAAATCCTACTATTAAAATAGACGGTACTAAATCACTAATTGAAACTATTTACGATTGTATAGAAGTACTACCACCTCCAAGTCCCAAAAATCTAAATCACCCACCACCTATTGAACAAACTAAAGAAGAAGTGTTGAATAGCGTAGAACACCACCGCAAAAATATATATAGATTTTATCAACAAGAAAATGCTAGTAACGTACTTAGGCTACCATACCATCTTCTTCATCTTCAACACAACCTCACAAAAGACATGTTGTTTCTGCGGCTAGTATTGAAAGCCTCGTAAATAGAATGTGCGGCCGTACCTCTACTAACCAAATTAGCGAGTTGGATATTTTTGTTTTGCGGGGTTCGTACCGTATCAAGAAGTTATCAATGAAGATGGACAAGAAGACTTGTCGAAATATCGGAGGGGAATGAGAAGACCTTTCGACACTTTCATTGATGGCTCGAGATGTTTTGAACATTCAAGCGTCATCAACCGCGTCGGAAAGCGCTTTTTCTGCGGCGGATATCAAATAGGAGACCACAGACACTCATTGGCGGAGACGGCTTGGAAATTGCGGTATTATTCGAGAGATTGGATACGAGCGGAGCGGAGAAAGGTGCGGTCAACCGGAGATCAACGAAGAAGATGATGAAAACTACAACGAAATCTTAACCGAAGGTAGTGGAAGCGACGTGGATCAATTTGACCAACAAATACCTATTCCAACCGAAGAACCACATGAAATCATCAAGCAATTAGAACGATTTTTTTGAAAATGTAATTTTTTTAATTGCAATTTTATTATGTAATTTGCAACTTTTGGACAACACCATAAAGTTGCAATTTAGATTTTAGACAATTGTATTTGTATTACAAAAAAATCATATGTCTATTAAATAATATAAGAGGCACAAAAACAAATTGGGATGTTTTTATTACACTATCTTGTTTTGTTTATTGAGTTTTTTTATACATATGTTATTTAAAAAAAAAAAAAAAAAAAAAAGGAAAACCCGACCCCGCCCCGCCCCGACCCGAGCCCGCCCGCCCGATACCGACGGGATCGGGATCGGACGGGACCGGGAGCAGTCCCGCCCGCACCCGACCCCGCTAGGCCCGCTAGTCCCGATCCCGACCCCCGGATCGTCCCGCCCCGACCCCGACCCCGCCGTACCCGAGCCGCCCACTGGCCACCCATAGTTGATACTCTGTGGACGCGGCTGTTGGAAGCAAATTGGAGTTATTCGGCAGGAGTATTGTGAGTGATAACTCTTCTAGGCATGTGGATACAACTTTACGGATTTCGCACCGCATCCGCTTCAGTTGGGACGGATATGGGTATAATTTTGACGGATAGTATACGGATATGGGTAGGTGGTAGATTTACAGTTATACCCGCGTGCCCCGCCCAAAATTCACTCGTCCGCTTTATACCCACCAACTATAATTTTATTTGTACAACTTTATATTTATTTAAAGCCCAAATAATTTGGCACACATAATTTTAGCAGTCTATAAGCCCAATAATAATGAATTTTTGAGGATAGAATTTTGAGGATATCCACTTGGGTGGTGGAGCGAGTGTGGATTTAGGAATATACTCGCCTAATCGGGTATGAATGTTGAAAATGTATCCGCCACACGGGTATAAAACTTTCTGATAGGTACGGGTGCGGGGGAGGGGTTACCTGCACACGCCCCACCCAATTGCCATCCCTAGCTCTGTTGTATGAAGTAGAATATTGGCCAGTTAAGAATTCTCATATCTAGAAAATGAGGGTTGCGGAAATGAAAATACTGAGGTGGATGTGTGGGCATACTAGGAGAGATAAAGTTAGGAATGAAGATATTCAGAACAAGGTGGGAGTGACCTTTATGGTGGACAAGATGAGGGAAGCGAGGTTGAGACGGTACGAACATGTGTAGAGGAGAAATGATGATGCCCCAGTGAGAAGGTGTGAGGGGTTGACAGTGTTGGGTTTGAGAAGAGGTAGGGGTAGTCCAAAGAAATATTGGGAAGAGTTGATTAGACATGACATGACGCATCTTCAGCTTACCAATGACATGATCATATATAGGAAGTTATGGAGGTCGCTAATTAGAATAGCTTCCCTGGTTGGTTTTCACTTCAGCATGTTTGAAAATTTATTTCTTGCATTACAAAGGTTTGACAAAAGATTAATTATTCGCATGTGGACAAGCAATAATATTAGTGATGTACTTTAAACTATGAGCTTTGCTAAAAAAAATGATATGCTCTGAAGTTGGGTTCATATACAAATTTACATATATTTGAGATTGATTCTTGCCAGAAGAAAGTACAAATACATATTGTGTTATAAAGAGAATATTTCAGGAAGAAACTTTGCCAAAATTGTCGTTATCTACCGTCAGGATCGTTAGACCTGGTGCACCTTGTAAGAAAACTAGTATGGTACATAGACCCTCTGGAAGGGAACCTAACTGACGGGGTAGTCAGACGGCTATGGTAAATCCATAGTCAGAAAGTATATTCGATACTGGCATAGGGATCTCCCAATAAATAAGGATGTGATTGTTTAACTAGTTCGACCACAATTTTCATACATGAATTATTATGTTGATTTGAAAGAAAGTATCGTTGATGATTTTATAAATTGCATGACTTCTTATATATGCTTGTCCCAAATAAAATGCTACGGTTAATGTTATTACTCATTCAGTCGGTGTGACTGACCCCTCTCTTTGTTTTTTTATTTTCCTACAGATAACTTAGTTGAGGGTGACATTTTGACTCAGACAGAGTAATAGACAGAGCTGACGACGAATCCAGTTTGCCTCGTACTTCCTCGCGTGGGCCATCATTTTGTTTACTACTGTAATATATTAATCTTTCAAATCGTTTTTACTCCTTAGGCTTGTAAATCTTATTTTGACTTGTGATGTAAAGTAGTGGCTTGGAACTCATAAAGTTATTGCGAAAACCAATGATTTGGGATTCTAATGTTCTTTCGACTTGGTATGTTGTCGTCATACGTTGGGTTCTTGTTTATCGAGTGCGGACAAGTTTAAGTTTATGGATTGCTCCCGGTACAGAGGAAACTCTACCGGATTTTTAGCGTGAAATGGTCCAGGCTTGCTCGATGGGCTTAGGCTTATTGAGTGCCAGTCATGACCTAGGTGGTTGGTCGTGACAATTTTATTTTTATGAGAGAAATATGTTAACATAGAGCAAACTGATTTGACTATTTGGTATTTGCTTTACAATCATACTGTCAGATATATCTTTAGGAACTAAATCCTGCCTCGGAAATGGGAATGGTAAAAGAGTTGGCGAAAGGCCCATTATTTTGTCATAAAGCACCAAAAGCAGAGGAACAAATCTGTCTTCTTTCATCACCAAAAAAACCCATTCTTATGTTAATGGATTATCAAAAGCTCATATTCTCGTTGATGCTTGTATTTCATTAATAGGATCAATATTGATTTCAGAGGATGGGATCAGAAGATCATAGAATCATGATTCTTATGATTATAGTTGGTAAAAATGAGGACACTGACTCTCTTACTGAGTTCACATACATTTTTACATTCCCAAAAAGAGAGTTTACGCTAACTTTCCCACAAAAAAAAAAGATGGTTAATCCCAAGCACTTGGACAAAATACCATAACAGTCAGCTAGAGAATTGTAATTATTGAAGAATTATCTACTTGGCAATGGTTTCATATTGAGGCATATTTTTACTCAAATTAAAGACAAGCAAGAACATCAAGCAATGAGAATTCTTAAGTTTCATAAAGTAAATCATGGCAAGGTCTAAACCATAATCAAGCCTGCTTTCCCCCGAAAGACACATCTTTAAGTACTAACCAAATCATTTATCAGAGTGATTACTTCTATGTTGGATTGCTAGTGGTTGATTTTGAACCAAATATAACTTGAAACTGGAAGGAAATATGAAAGCTACATTTAACACCTATTAATTTGTTACTCCCTCTGTTGTCTAATAAGTGATGTTTCACTCCTAGAAAATTATGAGTGTTTTTACTAACTTACCCCTAATTATTATGTTTAGAAAAGAAAATGTACTTAATGATTCTTAATTATGTAAATAAGGATAATTTGAAATCCTAAAGAACTACTTATTTTGAAACAAAATGAAAAGCTTAGCTTATTATGGAACGGAGGGAGTACCAATTAGATTTCCCTTGTACCCCTTTTTCTTCTCCACCAGCAGTGCAACTCCGCCACCCCACCTCTGGACGAGGTCCTTACCCTAAAAACCTTGCCCAAGAACATTCACACAACTACAAGGCACAGGCGTTTCAAGTGATACTTTTAGGTAGAATGGTGCCTTGAAACCCTCTAAGACATCTACACATTATTATTGCTTTCTTTATACCATAGTTTTGTTCCGTTCTTTCTTGCTCATATTGAGAAGTTCCCCCTACAATAACCAAATCAAATTGACACAACTAAGCTGGTGTTGGTTGTTTGTTCTTTTTCTTCCTCAAATATTACATTTCAGTAGTTGAATCCTAAACCATTATATGAATGATACAAAATTATCAAACAAGAGTAAACACGATAGAAAACAACCATAATGTCACTCGGAGGTATTATATTTCTTCAGCAAATATTCAGACGACATAGGCTGCAATGAGTTCATTTCTACTTCATCAATACGACTAAAAGTTCTCTATACTAATGAAACATGTCTCTTCTGCTAACATTCTAGGCCAATATCAACAAAAGAAATGTCTACAAGCATGCTTTCAAGAACATCAAAGGGAAATAGACTAGTGATTAATATTCAAATTCTAAAAGGATAAAAATCACAAATAAGAACAACGTAGCAGCCATACTGATGCAAGCAAATCAATGAAGACTAAACCAAATCCGAAACACTAACCTGATCCAGCAGCAGTAATAGCTTGCCTATACTTCTTATCCTGCACATCACCAGCAGCAAAAACACCCTTAACACTGGTCAGCGTAGTCCCCGGTTTCGTTACAACATACCCATCAGAATCCAACTCTAGTTGCCCATCCAAAAACTTAGTAGCTGGCTCGTGCCCAATAGCGAAAAACAAACCCGAAACTTTCAAATTAGAAACTTCCCCAGTAACAACATTTTTCACCTTCAATCCACCCAAAAGCTTCTCCCCATAAGCCTCCACTACACTAGAATTCCAAATAACCTCAATCTTAGGGTTACTCAATGCCCTGTTTTGCATTATCTTAGATGCCCTAAATTCATCCCTCCTATGAATAATATACACTTTTGAACCATATTTAGTTAAAAAATTAGCTTCTTCCATAGCAGAATCACCACCACCAATCACAGCCAATGGCTTATTCCTAAATATCGGCGCCGCGCCGTCACAAACTGCGCAAGCCGATATTCCTTTATTCCAAAACCCATCATTACCCGACCCGGAAAATTCAAGACGTTTAGCCACAGCACCAGTAGCAACAATAACGGTGTCAGCTAATACAGTCCTGTCATCAGTAACAACTTCAAACGGAGTTTTAGTCAAATCAACTTTATTTACCGTTTCAGTATACATTTGTGTACCGAAACGAACAGATTGAGAACGGCACCGTTCCATAAGCTCACCACCGATAATACCTTCAGGGAAACCTGGAAAATTCTCGACATCGGTTGTGGTTGTTAGCTGACCACCTGGAGCTATGTCGTTAGCCATCCATCCTTCGAAAAGGATCGGCTTCAGCTCGGCACGTGCGGCGTAAATGGCGGCTGTGTGAGCTGCGGGACCACTACCGATGATGCAAACGCGAGTTTTTAGGGTTTTGTGAAGGTCGTCCATTGAGGAAATTTTTGGGGAATTCGTGGCGGCGGTGAGGGTGGCGACAGGAATTAGGTTACGGACTTTTTTGAATGTATTTAAGAGTTTTGGCCAACAGTTGCTAGTCATATTTTCCTTTAATTTGAATGGGTTGAAGTTTGACTTTGGCTGTTTAATATGAATACCTTTAATTTGAATGGGTTGAAGTTTGACTTTGGCTGTTTAATATGAATATTTGAATGCAAATGTATACATATGATATTGGAAATATATAGTTTTGGAAGCAAACGTTTTTTGGAATCTAATTACATGCTTAACTTAGTTCAACATCTTATTCCTTCGCTTTTTGTTTTCTAATAGTACTACTTATTTTGGAGAATTAAAGCCCAAGTTATTCCATATCATCCTGGCATAAATTGGGTTTGAATATGATTTTTTGGTTTAGTTTCTTAAATATTACTAGTATTTTTTTAAAAGACTTCGAGATATAATTTTGGATTTCAAATACGAAATCAAAAGAAAGTTACACATTGAGTATGCAAAAATTAAAGAAATTTGTGTGTGGATTGAAGTAAATCTAAAGGCTCATAGTTTTTAAAGTTTAGCACGGTCATAGTTTAATTTCACTATAAAAATATATTACATATATCTTGTGATAAAGCGTAAAATTATAAGATGGATCATAGTAAATATGATAAATATTTGCTTTTCTCTTGTTACCCATTTGTTTTATTTGCGGGAAAAAAAAGCGAGACATAAATCTAGTATGAAAACCAACAAGAAACTTCCCATGTCACAATAAGAACTTAAGATCAAATTATACAAAGGGAAAAAATTTAAGAGATACTAAAGCTTCAATAAATCAGCCAAACGTGCTAGGAAATAAACAGAAAGAGATTTAGCTATCTTAATGAGAAATCTGGGAATAATTGATGAATCATCTAGTGTCAATTGGATAAGGACAAGCCAAAGAATCACATCCAAATATACTATGGTCATAAAAACACATATGGTAAAAATTCTAGGGTAAATAAAATATTTTACTCAATGTACTCATCTTTCAAAGGTTTAATATACACATAATATACATTAATTAAGAAGAGTCAATCATGCCTAATCAATTCCTAATAATCTTCTACCTTACTTACATAATATTCCTAATTAACATTTTACTACCTACCATATATAATATGATATTACATTAATACAAAATCCTAATATTATTAACATAATATTCTAACACTCCCCCGCAGTCGAAGCTGGAGGGTGGTGAATGCTGAGATTGTCCCTAAAATCTTCAAATAATATCAGTGGAAGTCCTTTTGTGAAGATATCTTGCGATTTGATGTCGCGTTGGGACATGCAGCACCCGAACTTGTCCGCGAGCCACATTCTCACGTACAAAGTGAATATCTAACTCAATATGTTTAGTGCGTTGATGGTGGATGGGATTCCCTGAGAGGTAGATTGCACTAATATTATCACAGTATACTATTGTTGCAGTCGGAATAGGGCAATGAAGTTCAAGTAATAGGTTCCGAATCCAACATGAGTCAAATACAGCATTGACCAGAACACGATATTATGCTTCAGCACTTGAGCGTGATACCGTGGCCTGCATTTTTTAGGGCCATGAGATTAAATTGTCACCAAGGAAGACGCAATACCCGGAGGTGGATCGTCTTGTATCCGACGACCCGCCCAATCTGCATCAGTGTAAGTAACAAGTTTGGAAATAGAGGACGGGTATAGATGTAATCCATACTCCAGAGTGCCCTGAATATATCGCACAATGTGTTTCAGAGCATGCATATGTTCTTCCATCGGATTATGCATGAATAGACACATTTATTGCACTGCATAGGTAATATCCTGGCCTGGTGAATGTGAGATATTGTAAAGCTCCTGCTAGGCTGCGGTATAACGTTGGATCAGCAAAAAGTTTGCTTGAGATGACACTCAATTTTGACTTCGTGTCGACCGGAGTCGCCGAAGGTTTGCAGAAAGACATCCCAGCTCGTTCCACGATTTCTGATGCATACTTCTTCTGGAAGAGGAATAATCCACCTGTATGTCGGGTCACAGCAATCCCTAGAAAGTAGTGGAGTGGGTCAGGATCTTTCATAGCAAATTCAGAACTAAGCTGTGACATGATATTCTTTTTAAGAGAGTCTGAAGATGCTGTTAGAATAATATCATCCACATATAGAAGAAGATAAGCAGTATGATTACCCTAACGATAGATAAACATGGAATTATCTGAACGGCTGTGCGAGAAACCCATGCGTGACACAAAATCTGCAAACTGCGTATACCAAGCCCTGGGGGCCTGCTTGAGGCCATATAATGATTTGTTGAGCAAACACACATGGTTGGGGTATTTAGGATCCCTGTATCCCAATGGTTGGTGCATGTAAACAGTCTTATTAAGGTGTCCATGGAAGAAGCCATTTTTGACATCCAATTGATGAAGTGACCATCCTTTTGAGAGAGACAGACTGAGAACTGTTCTGATAGTAGCAGGTTTGACCACTGGACTGAATGTTTCCCCGCAATCTACACCAACATGTTGTGTCTTTCCATCACCTACAAGACGGATTTTATGCCGCTCAAAAGTTCCATCAAATTTTTCTTTATGGCTGAAAATCCACATAGATCGAATTATATTAGCATTAGATGGACGAGGTACTAAATCCCATGTTCTATTTGTAATTAGAGCATGATATTCATCATCCATGACCATTTTCTAATTCGGGTCTTTTAGAGCAGAAACTGGATTACGAGGCAAGGGTGATTTCGAGACCTGGGTGTGAAGGCTATATTTTGTATTGGGTTTGACAATCCCATGTTGACTACGGGTGATCGGACGGGTTGTTAGGCCAGTAGACTGGACGCCACTGACCGAGGAGTGAGATACCGAGGGGCCAGTGGGCTGCACTGATGGAGATTGAATTGGGCCCGTTGGGGCTGCCTGGCCCAATGGGCCTGAATTACGGTGTTCAACACTAGTAATAGGTACCGGGCTGTGAAAAAAATGTGTTAGATACGAGAGCTTATCATTATCCAAAAAAGCATAGTTAGGGGTCCCGGTGGCATGTAACTTAGCAAAAGAAAATATTGTTTCATCAAAGATTACATGACGACTTATAAAGATTCTTTTGGAAGAAATGTCGTAACATTGGTAACCGCGATGATGAGTAGGGTATCCTAAGAACACACATGGAATAGACCGGGCTTGGAGTTTTGTGATTGTGGTGGATGGAAAGAGGGGGTAGCAAAGACAACCAAACACTCGTAAGTGATGATATGTGGGCTCTCGTAGGTAAAGCATTTTTAGGGGAGCTTGGTATGATATATTTTTCTGATGAAGGACATTCAACAGATAAGTTGTCATTTGGAGTGCATGATGCCAAAATACAGGGGGAAGTGAAGCATGAGAAAGAGATGTTCTAACAATATTGATAATGGTTATAATTTTACGTTCCGCCTTCCCATTTTGTGATGAAGTATGATGACAAGAAAAACGAAATTGAAGACCATTTATTTTGAAAAAATCCCAAAACTGTTTATTGTCAAACTCCCCCTCATTGTCACATTGTATATTTTTGATATCACATTCAAATTGAGTTCGGATGAATGCTCTAAAAGTGAGAAACGTGGAAAACACTTGTGATTTTTTTGATAAAGGGAATGTCCACAAATAATTAGAGTAGTCATCAAGTATAAGCAAATAATATCTATGAACAGAGGAACTCAAAACAGGGGATGTCCAAATATCACAATGTAAAATATCAATGGCAAAAGAGTGCATGAAGTAGAGGAAATAAAAGGCAACTTAACATGTTTACCAAGTGTGCAAGAATGACACTTATTTAGAGTCCGTATCTGGGTACAAGAAATAAAATTATTTTGTTTAAGAGAAGCCAAAACAGCCTCTCCCGGATGTCCCAAACGTTGGTGCCATAAAGATGGTGTCAAGGCAGCAATAACAGAAGGAAACTTGGATTGTTGGGTTGACGGATTTATTAAATAGAGCTCCCCTTTGCTATCACATCTCATGAGAAGCTTCCCCGTCTGAAAATCATGCACGGAAAAACCAAAGGGGTCAAACCGGACGGATACCCAATTATCAATTGTAAACTTTCTAACAGAAACCAAGTTTTTTATTAATTTGGGAGCATGAAGGACATTCTTTAAAATTAGGGGTGGGTTTGGCGGTAACAATTTTCTAGAACAATAACCTTTTATTGGAATTGAATGACCATTTCCGACAATTAATTCCATTATCATTGCTCAAATTAAAATAGGACGAGATATTACCTTGGGAGGACGTCATATGTGACGTCGCTCCGGAGTCCATATACCAATTTGAATCCGGTGGATTAAGTCCAAGAGTGTGCATAGCGGACTCAATTTCCATGGGGTGGGCCCCTGTTGAATGGGCCTCATGCCACTGGGTCGGCTGAGGCCCACTGCTACTGCCTGGGGCAACAGACCCAGCGAAATGGGCCTGTTGCTGTTGCTGCCACTACTGCCAATTACTTGGGCCACTTTGTTTTCTGGCTGCCGCCGGGCCTTGGGGGCTTTGCCGGCCCAATTACTGTTGGGGTGGGGTGGTGGTGCGACCCCAAGTCCACCGCCAGGCCGGCTGCTTCTTTGCCCACGTTCGCCGCCTCTGTCGTCGGGCTGCTGCCACTAACCGCCGCCCCTGCCTTGCTGCTGCTGCCACTGTCCACCACCATAATTGGTGTTGCCGTCATTACCGCCGCCACCGAAATTTCGGTGGCCTCCACCTTTGTTATTTCCGCGATTTCCACACTTATTTTTATTGTTATGACGTCTTTTTGTCCCTTATTTTGTTGAGAAGGGTCAAAAAATTACCATCATGTGAAGGAGTGGCAATCATGGCGGAATTTGAAGTAGTTGAGGCCTTTTTCACCAAGCCCGACTCTTCAAGTACAAGCATGGACCTTCCTTGATAAAATTGTGGTAGAGGATATGCATGATTACATCCAACCAAGGACTGTGGCATCAAGTGTATCCCACAATTCCTTGTCTGCATCGTTTGTTATGTCTTTCCCTTTACCATCTTTTGGAGGAATTATATGATGAAGAACTTTGTGAGCACGGCAACATATTTTGAATAATTCTGCCCAAGTCGCGTAATGAACGGTTTTCATTTCTAGTTTGATGGAAACATGTGTTTTGATGTTTGAGACAGCTAGGGAAGGGTGAAAAGATGATTTGGATTCAGACATAACTAGTTGTGATGAAAGATAATCAATAATGGAGTGAAAAATAATGAAATTTTCGGCCACTAGGGTTTTCTAGGGAGGAAGATGACCAAAAATTTGGAAGAAATCAAACTAATTTTGGATCTTTCCTTAAGCTCTTGATACCATGTAAGAATTTTAGGGTAAGTAGAATATTTTCCTCTATGTATTCATCTTTCAAAGGTTCAATAAATACACAATATACATCAATTAGGAAGAGTCAATCATGCCTAATCTTCATAATCAATTCCTAATAATCTTCTACCTTACTTACATAATATTCCTAATTAACATTTTACTACCTACCATATATAATATGATACTACATTAATACAAAATCCTAATATTATTAACATAATATTCTAACACATATTTGACATTCGTGGTTTGCCTTGTTCCTTAAGCTGTCCGAATCAATTGAAAACAAGAATGTCGCAATTCCGAAGCAGCCTATTTACAATTGTTAAAGATGGTAATATTCTCGTGATATACACTTTCCTTATGAAGTGTATATCACGGTTTGTATAGAAAGTATCACACGATTTTGTCCTAATATTGTGTATATTATTTTGTATTTATTAGCATTGTATATTTACCATAAGTGTAAGATTCTTGTACTACTAGAATATGGTTTTGGTATTAGAATAGGAATAGAATTTTCCTGTTATGAAAATTGTAACTTGTATATATTCTCTTTCATTAATGAAAATAATCAAGGGATTTTTTCTTTCATGGTATTAGAAGTTTAGGTTCGAAATTTTCTCTCCCAAAATTTATTTATTCTCGAGCAACAAACCCGAATCCCTTCTCTGGGTTTGCTTGTTCTTCCTTCCGATTTTTCTTCCAAAATTTCTCTTCCAAATCCCTACATTACGTCTTGCGTTGCTATTATGGCTAAGAACACATTTCACCCTGCCCTTACTGTTTCTAACATCATGAATCATATCCCTATCATTTTTAAAATAGAAAATGTCCAATATGCGACGTGGGCCGAACTGTTCAAAAGCCACGCACGCTCGCATCAAGTCGTCCATCACATAATCCCCGCGGCTCCTGAGGATACGAGGTGCCAAAACACGAGGATGATCCTAACTTGTGGACGACTCTTGATACCACAGTCCTCCAGTGGATTTACTCCACTATCTCTACCGACTTGTTGCAGACGATTATTGAGTCGGATGCTACGGCGATGGCTGTTTGGGATAGGCTACGTGACATATTCCAAGATAATCGAAATTTCAGAGTTGTTACCCTTGAGCAGGAATTTTCCCACGTCAATATGGAAAATTTCCCGAACGTTTCAGCATATTACAAAAGGTTGAAGGAATTGACGGACCAACTCTGCAACGTTGGTGCGCCCATTAGTGAAGATCGTCTCGTTCTACAGATGGTTATTAGCCTTTCCGAGGCCTATAGTGGTGTTGGAACACTCCTTCATCAAAGTAATCCTCTTCCAAAGTTCTATCAAGCCCGCTCCATGCTTACTTTGGAAGAAGACGGCTTGGCTAAAAAGGCGGCTACTAGTGTTAGTCCTGTGGTCATGATGACATCCTCCACCAATTCTCCCGGTTTCATTGATCATTCGAACCAAAACAGTTCTCACGGAGGTGGAAAAAATAGTCGGAAGAATAATGCCAAAAATCGCTGGGGCAAACGGTGGCA
This sequence comes from Anisodus tanguticus, assembly GCA_034509755.1. Taxonomy (NCBI): domain Eukaryota; kingdom Viridiplantae; phylum Streptophyta; class Magnoliopsida; order Solanales; family Solanaceae; genus Anisodus; species Anisodus tanguticus. The sequence goes on from CM067544.1 coordinate 15,820,321, forward strand.
GTGGGTCCCGTCCCAACAACAGTGGGCCACAACCCAACTGGTCCCAGCCTTGGGCCCCTTAGCCATGGGCCTGGGCCAATGGGCAGTGGCCCAACAACCAGTGGTATCCAGCGCCTTCACCCCAAGGCAACTGGGCTGCCCAACAGCCTCCCAGACCCAGTTCGCACTGGCCCAATAGTTCTGGAACATCAGGTTACCGAAGCAATATTGGGTCGGGGCAACCAACAGGTGTTTTTGGGCCTCGCCCCCACAAGCCCACCACGCAGCGGGCTCCACTCCGACCGACATTGAAGCCGCCATGCATACTCTTGGAATTAATCCACCAGACCCGAATTGGTACATGGACACCGGAGTCACTACCCACATGACATCCGATCAAGGTACTCTCTCGTCTTATTCTAATTTGAGCAACCCTCGTAGCATACTTGTTGGTAATGGTAATTCTATTCCAATTCATGGTTATGGTCATAAATGTTGTATCCCCCCCCCATCCACCTCTTATCTTGAAAAATACCATACATGCCCTTAAATTGATTAAAAATTTGGTGTATGTCCGTAAGTTCACCACTGATAATTCTGTTTCTATTGAATTTGATCTGTTTGGATTTTCTGTGAAGGATTTCAAGACGGGGAGTCCTCTTATGAGGTGTGATAGTAGGGGAGATCTTTATCCTATCACGCCATGTTCCAGTCTCTCGAGTCACGTCTTGCCATCAACGTTTGCAGCCCTTGCTCCTTCTTTGTGGCATGCTCGTCTAGGTCATCCGGGGTCGTCTATTTTGTCTTCATTAGATAAAAATAAATTTATTTCATGTAAGGGTACGCGTAGTACTCCGAATTGTCAATTTTGTTATTTAGAAAAAAATGTTAGGTTGTCATTTGTAGACTCTAATTATCATACTCTAATGTCATTTGATATTATTCATAGCGATTTATGGACGTCTTCTTTTCTTAGTTCATTGGGTCATCGGTAATATGTTCTTTTTTTGTATGATTATTCTAAATTTTTCTGGACTTTTCCAATAGCGAAAAAATCTCAGGTTTTTTCCACCTTAAAATTTAGAGCATTCATTAGAACCCAATTTGAACAGAAAATAAAACATATTCAATGTGATAATGGCAAAGAATATGACAATGGGGTGTTTCGGGAATTTTGTGCTAATAATGGGATAAATTTTCATTTTTCTTTCCCTCACACGTCTTCACAAAATGGGAAAGCCGAACGCAAAATTCATATCATTAATAACATTGTCCGAACTTTATTGATTCATGCTTCTGTCCCCCTGTCGTTTTGGCATCATGCTTTACAGATGGCTACATATCTTCTTAACATTCTTCATTCTAGAGGTTTGACATATTTGTCCCCTCTTCAAATTTTATATAATAAGACTCTTTCGTATTCACATCTTATGATCTTTGGGTGTTTGTGTTATCCGTTGTTTCTATCCTCCACAATTAACAAACTTCAGGCTCGGTCTACCCCTTGTGTGTTCTTGGGTTATCCGTCAAATCATCGTGATTACAAATGTTTTGATTTATCATCTAATAAAATCATCATTAGTCGCCATGTAATTTTTGATGAATCTCAATTTCCGTTTGCTAAGGTTAGTAATCCCGTGCCTAGTTTGTATAAATTTTTAGATGATGGTATCTCCCGTATATCATTCACCATTTTTTGGACGTGTCCCGAATCCCAAATCCACCAGCGGGCCCACTGCCTGCTGGCTCTACATTACCTATCATTCTGGGTCCAACAACTGGGCCATCTGGCCAGCCCAGTTTTGTCGTCTGCTCTCGGGTCCAGTATAGACCCAGTTACTGGCCCAGTCCCTGTCTCCAGGCGTCATCTCCCATTTCCGAGTTGGGCCAGCAGGCCCACTGCCTGCTGGCCAGTCCGTCGATAGACCAAATAATTTCCAAAATCCGCTCAATTCTCCCCAAGTCATAAACCAGTCACTCGTAGTCAACGGGGTGTTTTTAAACCAAAAAGACATTTTAATTTAAATTCTAATTTTCTTAAATCACCATTACCTCGTAATCATGTGTCTGCGTTAAATGACCCGAATTGAAAAATTGCTATGACCGACGAATATAATGCTCTTATTGATAATAAGACATGGGAGTTGGTGCCCCGTCCATCTGGTGTTAATATTATTAGGTCTATGTGGATTTTTGCTCATAAGGACAATTCAGACGGTTCGTTTGCAAGGCATAAGGCTCGTCTTGTAGGTGATGGTAAGACTCAACAGGTTGGTGTGGATTGTGGTGAGACGTTTAGTCTGGTGGTCAAGCTGGCTACCATTCGCATTGTGCTCAGCTTGGCTCTTTCGAAAGCATGGCACATTCATCAGTTAGATGTGAAGAATGTTTTCTTACATGGTGATCTCAAGGAGACAATTTATATGCATCAACCCTTGGGGTTTAGGGATCCCAAATATCCTCATCATGTATGTTTGTTGAAAAGGTCCTTATATAGGCTTAAGCAGTCTCCACATGCCTGGTATAAGAGGTTTACCGACTATGTTTTGACTATTGGGTTCACTCACAGCAGGTCGGATAATTCATTTTTCATATATCGTCGTGGTTCTTCCTTAGCTTATATACTATTATATGTGGATGATATTATCTGGAGTGCCTCTTCCGATGCATTACGTCAGTCTATCATGACAATGCTCACTTCTGAGTTTGCTACGAAAGACTTGGGGGCCTTGAGTTATTTTTTGGGGATTATTGTCACTCGTCATGCAGGTGGGCTGTTCTTATCCCAAAGGAAGTATGCAGCTGAGATCATTGAGAGGGCTGATATGGCATACTGTAAGTCCACTTCCACTCCAGTTGATACTAAGCCCAAGCTTGGTGCTACGGCCGGCGCACCATACAAGGATCTGACCCGCTATCGCAGTCTTGCAGGGGCCCTTCAGTAACTTACATTCATGAGACCAGATATTATGTATGTCATACAACAAGTGTGTTTGTTTATGCATGATCCCAGGGTTGAGCACATAAATGCGCTCAAACGTATCATTCGGTATATTCAGGGGACACTTGACTATGGCTTGCATTTATATCCTTCATCGACGTCTACATTTGTCTCGTATACAGATGTTGATTGGGGTGGCTGTTCGGACACCAGATGGTCTACGTCTGGATATTGTATGTTTCTTGGTAATAACTTGGTCTCATGGTCTGCAAAACGTCAGTCGACTATGTCCCGCTCCAGTGCAGAGGCCGAGTATCGAGGTGTAGCTAATGTGGTCTCTGAATCATGTTGGTTACGTAATTTGCTGTTAGAACTTCATTCTCTTATTCATAAAGCGACCTTGATTTATTGTGATAATGTTAATGCCATCTACCTTTCTGATAATCCGGTTCAGCACCAGCGCACTAAACATATCAAGATGGACATTCACTTTGCTCGCGAAAGGTTGCTCGTGGTCAAGTAAGCGTCTGCCATGTCCCTTCCAGGTATCAAATTGCAAACATCTTTACAAATAGTCTTCCCTCGGTCCTTTTTTATTTTTAGAGACAGTCTCAGCGTACGAAGATCGTCCGCTATGACTGCGAGGGTGTGTTAAAGATGGTAATATTCTCGTGATATACACTTTCCTTATGAAGTGTATATCACGGTTTGTATAGAAAGTATCACACGGTTTTGTCCTAATATTATGTATATTATTTTGTATTAATTAGCATTGTACACTTACCACAAATATAAGATTCTTATACTACTAGAATAAGATTTTGGTATTAGAATAGGAATCTGATTTTCTATTCTTATACTAGTAGAATAGAGTTTTGGTATTAGAATAGGAATATGATTTTCCTATGCTTCACTTATTTTTTCTTCTTTCCCCACAGAAGAATAAGTACAAAAACTTTCTTTATATTCATATTAAACCTCAAATTGCGACGGATTGACAACTTCAACTTGTCTGATTATATTTTAGTATCTTTCAGTTTAAAATTGTGATGATTCAGTTGGACTTAATCCATTACTGATCGTCTTTAATTACATTACTCATTTCACCTATCAAAACCTAAGAAATTACATAATTTTGGATAATCTTGACACCCATCATAGTCCTGAAACAATCGACAAAGATGGAATATATATTTATCAATGCTTTATTTTTGGTGTGTCTTCCCCTTTATAGTTCAAAGAAATAGAAAGTGGGACTGATCGCTTGAGCCTATAGACTACCTTTTCTATATCAGAGCGGGTCAAATCTTTAGATTGTTTAAGTAGGTTTGGACTAAGATCGTTATGCTCTTGCACCTCTTGGCAAAGTAGGCCGATGGGCAAGCCTGCTTCTATTGCAATGGTGCGGGACTTTAGAGGTTGTTGCCATGGGGCCAACTCGAAACTGCTAAAGTTCGATGCAAATTTTTTTAATTGTTAAGTTATAGCAAGATTGAGCAACATCCAACTACTTGAGTCAAGTTTTTGGTGGAAACAACATTTTGACAGTTCCTCCCATGTATGCAACTACAAATTTTTGGGCAGACATGAAAAAAATTCTTTTAATATATCTATTGCTTACTTACATTATGTAAATGCAAATGCTACTGTTAGACAGAGCAATGCTCCGGATGAAGTTGTAATCGCTTACGATTCTGTTGATTATGGCCGGAACAACATCCCGGCCACTGCACAAAGTTAACTTATGCAATGAAATCTTGGATTTACCCAAAAAATTAACTACTTGAGTCCTTTAGAAAGAGGGTTATTGGAGCTGTCGGATCAGATTCTCTTTATGTAGAAGCAATGTAGACGTAAATGGGCCGAGGAACACAAAATGAGAGTCCAGTTGTTGATCAAGATTTTAGGCCCATACGAAGGGATATGGCCAGATAAAAGAGGGGAAATTTTCACAAACAGCCACGTAGGAAGAGTCAACTGCTTAATAAACGTCAGTCCAGTTGCATTTCAAATATGTTCACAAAGTCGATGTTGGTTCATTTCATTTCCAAAGTTGACAACATACTCCTGATTTTCTTCTGACTCTGTCATGTGAGTCCACATTCACAAAACCTAATACATACACAAATCGTGGCTAACATGTTGCTATATTTAGATACTTTATACATATATATATATTGCTCGATTGCTGAAATGAGATCAAGCGCTATATTAATGATCCTCTATTTATATTAGTTAAACAATGCTACCGGCACAATCTTGATGTAACTAAAGTATGACATAAAATGATTAGCTTTAGGCACCCCTAAAAAGAAGAATTCTAGAAATAATTATATCAAATGACATGGTTGACAACACCCTGAGCGGAGCTAAAGGAGCGGAAAATGTTCATCTGAATTTCTTTCGTCGGAAAGTTAAATTATATGTACAAAGTCAAAAAAAAAAATTAAATGTAGATATAATAAATGTTACACATTATTGGTGAAAATCCTATCTCTTCCACCGGATGAAATGTAATTAGCTCTTAAAATACTTTCCCATCAAAAAGAGAAGTCAAGGGTGATTATCACTATTTGATGATGTAATGCTCAAAAAATTGTATTTGTTGAAAAAGTAAAGATAATAATTCATATTTTTCTTGTGATAAATGTCACCATCTTAATTAATTCAAGCTTTAGTTGCGCCTTGAACTTTCTAAAGTATGGCTCCTTGAAGTCAAATGTGTTTAATTAAAGGGCCTTAATATCAAATCTCAAGGTTGGGGCGTTGGGCTGGGGACACTTTGTATGTAGAGATGAAACTCTCGACATATTGTTGGCTAAGAAATAGCTCTTTGCCCTCTCCTGTCTGTTTTATGAAACCTAACCTACTTAGCTAAAAACAAAAAAGTCAGTGAGCAGAACTGATGTGAAATGATTAAAGGACAAAGGAACTTTAATCTCACCAATTAAAGAAATCAAAAGTGATTATCATTATGGAGACATAACTAATGAACTTTTCTAAAGTTTGAAAAATAGGATGGCGCCATAAAGTACATGTCCAAATTTTCAAGCCAATAAAAGTTCCCTCAACATCCTCTTTTTTTTTTACTCATCTCTCAAACTTTTATTTATTTTAAGTTAGTCAAATAAAATGGCCTTGGGTTAGGTGGTCGGCACGGCACATCTTTCAAATCTTAATTGGTACCTACTAATAACCTTCCACCAAGATTGCCACTCCCAACGTGCTGTTATCATATACTACTAGTAATTATCAGATCACAACATTGAATCATTGATGCCATAACACAAGGTAAGAAATTGACATATGAACACTGCAACCTTCTCAATTGTTTACAATAATTTTAGTCCTTTGTTTTTCTCCTAGTAAAGTTTCACTATACATCTCCATATGCATCTTTCAAGGGGAAACACAAGGACAGACATAACTCTGTCCAAGGTACAGGAATAAAAAATACTTACTAGTACCTATTTTGTTTTTCATATATAGCAGTGTTTGAGTGGGATGGAAGGCTTAAGAAAGTAGTAGTTAATAAAATACTTTTGGCACATTTATAAAGTGAACTATTTTCTTCATGATCAACTAATCCAAATGATCAGCTCTTAATTAATTATGTCATGTTATTTTTATAGTAATAAAAGCATGTCATTAAGATATTAAGGATGAAATAAAAAAACTTAAAGTCTAAAGAGTTTCCAAATATAGGATGCAATGTCAGTCTTTTTTGAATGGTAAAAGGAAAATCAAGGGAAGTATTGAGAATAAAAGGAAGCACACATAGAAAAACTCAAAAAAATCTTCCGAATTTGCTGCCTTAAATATGTGTGCCAATAAGAACACGCTAATAAGAGTAAAGTCAAGTATTTTTCAAATATAAAGAAACATCATTCTTTTTTATCAAATTAAAAGAAAAAAGCCATATAAGCTAGAATCCGAGGAGTATGAAAAAACAAAAAGAAAACAGACAACGAAAGTACAAACTGAAATCTCTCAAATCATATATAGCTCAGGCAATTTTAACCTGAATTTATACACTACTACATGATGAAACAAACCCCTAATACATGTGAAAAGATGGAAGGCAGAAAAATAAGAAGAAGAGGTACTAGTACTAACTAATTATATACAAAAAACTTGGTGTCCCCTTTTTCTTACTTCTCCATATATCTCATTAGAACAAGCTAGCTTTAACAGTTGTCATGGCTAAGAACTGTTTTTTCCTCCATGGAAAGTGAATTCCTCTTGATAAAATCCAAGCAATCAGCTATAGCTTCCGCATAAAATGAATTCGAACATCCATACGATTTTAATTTATAATCGCATCTGTTTGTTCCATACATAGCATAATCTGCCTCTTTTGTCACCAAATTCATCTTGCTTCCACCATAAGATTGCTCACTATCCTTTTTGTCATTAAAATTCTTCTTTAACAAACGAAGAGCATTCCCATAAGATGATCTCCAGGATCTGCTGAAAAGCCTACACAAATACAAAAACTTAGCACGTAGTCTTTGTACTGAGAACCTTCTTGAATTTAGCTTAAAACCTCTTGTTCCGTAACACCTTCGTCCAACTCTGTTATAACTCATATGACCCATGATGATAATTTTTGCTAACAAGAAATTAATATTGAACAAGTGGGGAGTATTAATTTGTTGTTATAAAAAAGTGTTTCAAGAAAGTAGTTTCTGGAGAAGGAATTAGCTAAGGATGCTAATAATGGCAAATATTTTAATTCAAGTTGGTGTGGAAGGAAAGAAGTGGGGAGATGATAGTTATATTGGTTTATTTGAGGGAAGACTTTTTACTAACTTGGAATGGTCTAACGCGGAGGTAAGACTTGAAAGAAAGAGGAGTAGGGAGTATGTATTTATATATACTATATTTAAGCAGCAGAAAAATGAGGTATGACCTCAGAAGATTATGTATAAAAACAAGATTTCTGATTATATTCACTAATTATGGATTATTTAATAAAGGGTCGGGTTGGACAAATTTCGAGTTGAAATTGAAGTCGAATTAAAGTTTAAAAAACGTTTGTTGAAGAGCCATTATGTTTGGATAGTTTGGATTTCAATATGCCATAAATAATATTTCAGTATTTGTGGCAAACCTTATTTTTACTATACTAAACTTTAATATTTGATATGTTGGTGAAATATTGAAAAAATGTTTGATGTCTGTTAAAGTGACGACGAAATCAATAACAGATCAAGTGAAGTCTCATAATATGAGATTTGGAGAGGGTAGAGTGTAGGCAGACCTTATCATTACCAAGGTAGTGAGACTGTTTCCAAAAGACCATTGGCTCAAGAGAAAGCATAAAAAGATATCAGATAAGGACAATAAATTCAAAGCAGTATGAAAATAAAAATAACGAAAGCGACTAAGCCATGATACAACAGTTTGAAAAAGGGACAATAGCTATCATAGATAAAATAAGATAATCGAAGTACACGAAATAACAGATAGTAGCAGAAATCAAAACACAAAAAATTATAGAGCGATATTGCGATTACTATAATGAAAGGATAAGCGAGACTACCTACTAGCCTTTTAAAGTGAAAAAAATATAATTTTCACTCACAATTTTTTTATTTTTTTCGAGTATAATCTTGTTTAAACCAATGTACCGTTCGCCGCACAATTTTGGCGGCGGCAGAACCTAGTAACTTTGAACAAATTTTATAGTGTTTTAAAATTTATTTAATACGTATAAATTATAATTAAAATCATTAAAGAATCTATAAACTTTAAATCCTAAATTCTCCTTTAAATTAAAACACAACTTAAACTTTTAAGTATTCTCTATTAATTTCAATTATAAATACTATTTTTTTTTAACTTCAAACTACTTATTGTCCGAATGAGTTGAAATAATTAAGATCAGACCGAGAAAAAACGGAAAAGGTGTCTCTTTCCCTCTCTCTCCTACTTCACAAACGTTAATCAAGTGACTGGAGTTGTTGAAGATTAGATAGGGATAACATAGAACATTTAAACATCAAAACTGATGATCTAACTTCAATCATGCAATACACAAGGGTTCATTGATTAACATTTAATCTCGATTTCTTAACTCTAAGTCTCACAATTTTGTCGTATCAATTGGATAGTTTATATTCCAATGGAGGCCAAAACTGTCCGTAAAATATTCCGTTTAAAATTTAGTAGACTACTCCATGGTATGCTCTTTCTGTACACTGCTCAAAATGAGTGTGTACGTTACTTTTAGAACTTGGTGATGATTAATTAAATATTCTATCATAAAAAGAAAATGGACGGTACAAGTAATACTCGACAGTTGTGTAATATTATATGAAAACATGGTGTATATATCAAAAGCGACCGGAGAGCAGTTTCTTACCACAAAAATGCAAATAAACAATTAATTTATGAATGTATTTATATGGTGAATTTAGTATTATTAATCATGATCCAAAAGTAGGAGAAAGAAAAAACTAAAATTAGAGATAACTTTCTTAATTTATTAATCTAGAGATTAGTCTCTTCTTTCAGTTTCTAGTGCTGGGTGTCATAGTCAAAATTTGGCAAGCCATTAATGTATTAGATAATTTCCTTGATGTACTATTGCCTAGTAAAGTGGGGAACTAGTTTTTTGTTGTTTGATTAAGGTAATCTAGTTAAGATTAATTATAATAATCATGATTCCATTGCAACAATATATAGTACTGTAACTTGCATGGTTTAAATTAAAGGACTGGATAAAACTTTAGAGTCGTTTAAAGGGGATCGCCGTTAACGTGTATTTTGCATATTCATTTTTCCCAAGTATTATTATGAGTTTGAACATTTGCGATTTGAATGGATTAGCATTACAATTTTCAATTTCAATTTTAAATTATGTAGTTTATTTGGGGTTTCAATAGTTTATCATTTGGCTGTAACAATATAATATCAAATTCCTTAAGACTGTGTGTGCGGTTTAATTTCATCAATGAGAAATAAGAATAATAAAGTTGCTTAATTAAAGAAAAAAGTTACTCCCTCTAGGTCCCAAATGTTAGTCATTTTTCCAAACTGATATTATAAAAATAATGAAAAATCATTTCTTTTGCAAATCTATCCTTACTGTTCCAATTAGTGTAGTAGTAGTATAAATTAAGTGAGGTATGTAAAGACAATAAAGGATAATTAAACAAATGATCTTATGACTAAGATAATTAAATACAGTATTTATCTTAAAAGATGCACAAAAACTTTTAAAAGACTAGTATGTATCGAAGATAGTAATGTCAATATTATCTAGTTATAATTTGGTCATCAACTCAGCTTAGATCTTTCAGCTGTTGTGGCTGTTTGCTAGTCTCCATGCAATGCTCCTTCAATGACTTATACTTAAATTAATTAGTGTGGAAAATTTAGAAGTAGTTAGCCGTAACGACTAATAAAGCACCAATTGAGGCTACTTTTAAGGCAGCTTGACAAATGCATGCATGGCCAATTGCCAATCACTAACTTCCAATGATTTTGTATATGCCAAGCATAATACTAACACTCAAGATAGGAAAGAAAAATATTAGTGTGAACACAAAAGCACATGTAGTTTACCTTCTTCGACCGCAAGATGTTTCCCTTTTTGCTTTTCCTAGGCAGTTTTTTAGGTGAAGAGGTCTAGGTCCTTTGTACATCTCATCGCTTTTCAAACCAGAAAAACTAATTGCGAAGTGGCATTCCAAGGTGGAGGCCAAGTGTCCATGTCGAGGACCAAAAGGGAACACATGTCTGAAGAAGATACAACACAACAATAATAAAATGACAAACCAAAACAAGGAGGATATGTTTGCACTTTGCAGTTGAGTCTGATGAAGACCCACGTTCCAAGCTGGTCTGGTCTCTTTGTTAGGGTGAAAAAACACAAATCTTGCCACCAACTTATCTTACAATTATATGATTTGAAATTAGGAATTCACAGCATATTTTATCTTTTGCACGTTAAAAATTACTTGCGTAACTCTGTTGCAGAGCAAGAGCAAGTGGAGTTGATTTTTCATAAGTTCACCCAACCACTATTAGAAATAAACGGGTTTTCCATTGATATTGAGTGGAAAATTTGTGCTATAAAATATAATTTTTCCACTTTATTGTTATCGAATCAGCTCACTGGAAAATCATTGTGAAAACGCATGGTGGGAAACATGTTTTTATTGAAACACTCAAAAACTTTTTAATTTTTTCGTGTGTTCACACTACTATTTAAAAAATTTCCACTCACATTCAGTGAGAATAGTCACTGAACATTTTTCAGTGGTAAATTCAATGGAAAATAGTGATTTTCTAGTAGTGAATCATCCTCATTGTAACACAAAAGTCACTTAATTTTATTTTATAACCGCAAAGTCACCCAACAAGTCTTTGTAACACAAAAATCACTTAACTTTGTTTTGTAACCGAAAAGTTACTCAACTTTTATCTTTATAACACAAAAGTCATTTAACTTATTTTAGTCAACTTTTGCTGACGTGACATTTTTTAAAAGTTAAATACTTATTTAATATAAACTCACCCATATTTACCATTTAGTGACCCACCCTACTAACCTGACCTGCTATCCAATGAATATAGTGTAGTTTGATGAGGATGTCTCAGAACACATCAGTAGTATAAATTTTGTAGAGTAGAGGACTAATATAGTAATTTTGAATAAAATTACTACTTTCAATCCTGGCTCCTGCATTAACTAAGTGAATTGAAACGTTAATATCGATGTGACATTTAATTTTCCTGCAATCACTATCATCTTATTATAGTATTTCTTATAAAATTCAAGTTGCTTACTCAAGGGAATTGTATTCTGAATACATAGATGAAAAGAAGAACAAAAGTACAACTAGACTCAGTTGATTTGACTAATATTTTGTGAATAGAACGTCTAAAATTCTTTGAAGAACTGTTAGTTCTTGCAAATAGCTTAGCAATAGTGTCATAGTAACCATATGAACTTGAGATAAAATTTTAAGGCAGGTGTAGGAAGGAGAATCTAGCCATGTTATCAGTAAAAAGTTACTAGTAAAATTTCAGTCCTTAGTGTTTTGTTATAAAAATTTGGATAGCGGATCAATTTAGTGGGATGGATCACAAAATGATAAAAATGGGTGAGTTTATTAAATAAGGATTTAACTTTTTAAAAAATGTCATGTTAGCAAAAGTTGATAAAAATGAGTTGAATGACTTTTGTGTCACAAAGATGAAAGTTGAGTGACTTTTCAGTTACAAAACAAAGTTAAGTGACTTTTGTGTACAGTGACAATAGTTGAGTGACTTTCCATTTACAAAACAAAGTTAAGTGACTTTTGTGTTACAATGAGTATAGTTAGTGGTGGAGCCAGAAATTTCGAAAAGGGTGTTGAAATTTTGAATAGCTACTTTTTTTTAATGATTGGTTGGACCAAAAATTTTAATCTTAAACTACACAATTTTAATAAGATTTGTTTATTTACAAAATTTATTAGGAAAAAAAGCTAAAGACAAACTATGAATGGCGCAACTAGGGATACTCCACCAGGAATCGAACATGGGCAGAGTAATATAAGGTTTTTGAACATAAGCTATCGGAGCACCTGGTGCATCTGCGACAAACGCAGAGAAAACAGTACCTACAGCACCAGAGGCAAATCTGAAGAGACTTGCTACACTGAAAAAGGATCTCTATGAGCGGATGATCCAGATACCAGGGGCTCCCCCCGTGTTGAAAGGTGTAGAGGCGAGGAAATATGGGAAGATACCATACAGAGAGACAACGGCTTCGGAGCCCATCCCAAAAAAGTTCAGAATGTCTGACATACCTAAGTATGACGGCACCACTGACCCGGATGAACACATCGTGACCTTTGAAGCAGCAGTCACCGGACATGACTTGCAGCAGCAGCAGATCGAATCCATCATGCTGAAAAAATTCAGCCAAACGCTCACAAAGGGAGCGCTTTCTTAGTATACTCTCTTACCTGAAAACTCTATTGATTCTTTTGCTACTTTTGCAGATGCATTCGTGAAAGCCCATGCTGGGGCTCGAAGGATCGAAACCCACAAGGAGGATATATTCACCATAAAGTAGAGGAAGGACGAGCTACTCAGCAGTTTTGTGGAACATTTCCAACGGGAGAGAATGCTGCTATCAGCAATCTCTAAGGATTGGGCGGCCACAGTTTGGAGGCGTCAAGAAAGTTGAAAGAAAGTTTGAGGGAGTTCCCAGCCAGGTTCTAGAATGAAGTAAACAACAGATATACCGCTAAAATGAGGATATAGGCCGATCATGAGGCTTACTTTGAAATAGGGGAAGGACATCATGGGAGACCTCAGAATGCTCCCTCGTACATGCAAAGGGACCCGAGGGGTTGGTATGAACCTTATTCAATCCGACTACCATCCAAGCATGAAGGCCGATCGAACAAATCAAGATACGATCAGGGTCATCCTGGGAGATAAAGGGAAATGCCGCAAAAGAAGTCCGCGAATGACTCAGGACCACCTAGTGTGGCCTCTTACAACTTTAATGTAGAAGTCGTGGATATGGTCATGGCAGTGAAGAATATGAAAGAAGTTTGGTTCTCGGTGCCTGTTGATGCCTAAATTTGGCCCTCCATATTTTAATTAAATGGCCAAGCTTCTTGAATTACAAAACAAAGTGAAATATATATTCATAAAAGTCAAAAATATTTTCTTAACTAGTTTTTGATGTTATTTTGGCATTTCATTTGGTAAAATATATCTTACATATAATTTAAATATTAATTATGTTCAAAATAAATGTTTAATTTAGTACTTATTTTAAATTATCAAATTAAAGTTGTTTACGGCTTAATTAAAATAATTAGCCCATTCTTGAAAAGAAATATTTCACTTGTTACGTCAAGAAGCTTAATTAGTTAATAGATGAGTTACAATTATTATAGCAATGAAAAAGCTACAAGTTAAATTGTAGCCATGTTTTTTTTTTTATTCTCAAAACAAGCCTTCCTTTTAATCAATTGTTGGATCAAATGGAGTAGCCCAAACCGTCAGCTCCTCCAGCCCAAATACACGACCCAGCCCAATTTTCCTTTGAAATCCCAAAGACCCAATCATTCCATCAAAATCAGCCCAATTTTTTCACTTTCTCATGTGATTCAGTTCTGTGCTGTGTAGTTAGACTAGTTTAATTTTGTATATTAGATTGCTGGACTGTATTTCATCCTGTTAGTGTAGCTATTACATTTTTCTGCTTTGATTCCGTTCAAGCGGATGAATTGGCTCCACTTCAGTTCTGTTTGCTTTGGCATGTTTGTCATCTTTTTTAGTTCTGTTTTACCTCGTTTAAGAGTTCAATTTTGTGGATGTTCTAGTTGTACTTTGGAGTTTGGACATTGGGGAAGCATGAATATCTTAATCGTTTCCAGTTTTACTCGATGTACTTTTTTCATGTCTTTGCCTGATTAGAATGCTGTTATGAGTCTGCTGTTCAAAATCCTAAAAAAGAAAAAGAGAAGAAGCTACTGGGTAGTAGATATACATTGATAAAGTAAAGAGTTGTACAAGAATTTTGTTGAGTCCTTTAGTTTTTTCCTCTTCTGTTGAAAGTTTAGTTTGAGATATGACCTAGCTTAAGTCTCTAGTATTTTACTTTAGTGTTCCAGTCATATAGCTATTTAAATGTGTGGGATTTTTTTTTATTTATTTATTTTGGCTCTTTACTCCCAGTCTTAATCCGCCTAACATTATGTGGTGAATGATTATGTTTTCTTTTAAGTCACTGACTACTAAAAGAGGCGTAAACAACTATATTCATAGCTATTAAGTAATAGTGGAGTGATTAGCTTAATCATAGCTATTAAGTATTTTCTGCTAATCCTTTTCTTTTCTGTGCATGATACCTTTAAATTGGTTTCCTAATACCCATTCAATAAATTAGGTGACGACTCTGTTTGTTCATGACAAACGCCAAATTACTAAGTAGCTTTTACGCGTGAGTATAAAAGTGAACCGCAACAGTGGCAGTTCGGTCCAATCCAAATAAATGGGGTACGAACATAGAGTTCTGGTGTGAGTTCTATGGGATCTTGGACCAGTCAACGGAGGATTGTAAACACTTGAGGTACGAGGTAGCAGACCTGCTGAGAAGGGGGCATCTGAAGGAGTTCTTTAGCAGTCGGTCTAAGTACGCCAGGGAAAAGGGGACTGGGACTTTGCGGGAACGTTCAGCGCAGCAGGGAGCGATCAACATGATCGCTGAAGGGAAGATGGTAGGAGCAGTGTCTTAGACGCAACAGCTCGAAGGGGCGCCCCTGTCCAAAAAAAAAAAAAAAAAAAAAAAAAAAAAAAAAAAAAAAAAAAAGAATGAGGGATGATCCTGAAGACCTCAACGTCTTCAGCAATGAGGAAAGAGAAAGCATCGAGACTCGTACGCTGATGCTCTGGTAATTTCTATCCAAATATTTCAGTTTAACATTAAGTGTGCACTTGTTGACCCAGGTAGCGCTGTGAATGTTGTGCAACTTCGTGTAATCAAGGAGATACAGCTGACCGGGCAAATGACCCCGGTAATAAAAGTTTTGATCGGTTTAAACTTATCTAATGAAACAACTCGGGGCCAGATTGAACTGGTCACGCACGTGAAAGGAGTTTCGATAAAAACTTTGTTTGACGTCCTCAAAGGGGCAAGGCCTTATAATGTGGTAATTGGGAGGCTGTGGCTACACGCCATGAAGGCCGTCCCGTCCACCCTCCATCAAGTAATGAAGTTCCTGACACATTGGAGAGTAGTTGTTGTACTGGGAGACGTGAAAACCAATCCAACAGAAATCATCTTGGTTGATAGGAAATATGAGTTGGTCGGGAATAACAACTAGCATTCATAGATTCCTGATTTCAGGTCAACTCCGAAGTCGAGCAAGAACATGAGCTAGTAAAGGGCCATTGCCCGAAGGATCCGGGTGGCCCCGGAGGAGTCAGATGCGGGAAGATCCACAATAAAAGATCTTGAGCTTACCCATTGCCGATCAATCAGCCACAAGGAACATGTATACATGGGCTTAGGTTTAAATCCTGGGTTTGGGGAAAATTTAGTTAGATTTTTTAGAAGTAACATTGGTGGCTTCACTTGGTTGAAGTTTGATATCTCAGGGGTACCCCCGAACTGGCCCTTCACAAGCTAAATATCGATCCGAATTGCCAACCTACTAAGCAGAAAAGACGTCTGGTGTCGGCAGAGCAAAGTCAATTCGTCAAAGAAGAAGTGGCTCGGTTCATTCAGTCAGGAGCGGTTCGAGAGGTAAAACACCCGGACTGGCTCGCGAACGTGGTGGTATTTCCTAAGAAACCTGATACTTTTCAAATATTTTTAGATTTAAAATATTTAAACAAAGCATGCCTAAGGATATCATACCCTATGCCACACCCAGATCATATTATTGACGTGGTGGCGGGGCATGAACTGCTTAATATTCAGATATGTCCACAGGGTTTGACCAGACACAACTAGACCAGTCGTACCAGGAAAATATTTCATTCATAACTGAGCATGGAATCAACTATAATATTGTCATGCCATTTAGCTTAAAATGTAGGGACCACTTTCCATCAGCTGGGTCGGAGTGTAAAAATTTATTTAGATGACATAATCGTTAAGTCCCTGGAAATAGAAGAACATATTAGGCATTTTGAGGTGTTTGGAATTCTCTTATATCTGTATTTTACTGTTATATGGAGTGCTTTGTTATGCATCACCACTTCTTTTGGTAGGTCTTCTCAGCTAAGGGTGATTTGATGATCTCCTATTACGTGAGCCACCATATTGGCTAGGTTCTCACTTCTTGTTCCTGAGGGGATGTGTGCTTCGTCCAATATCTCATTAGTGCTTAGCGGTACGAGGTGGGTCGGGGGCGGGATCGGGATCGGGATCCGAGCGGTTTTTCCTATTTTTTTTTTAATAACATATGTATAAAAAATTCAATAATTAAACAAGACAAGATAGTGTAATAAAAACATCCTCCAAACAGACTTTTCAGGTTCAAGATCTTGGCTACATTATTCTATTTAGGTTAACAAATATGACACATTCTTTTAATATGCAACTTATCATTTTCAGCTTAGCAGGGAAGCAATCCAAACATATATTATCTAGAAACTGGTTATCAACACTACATGACATATAACTTTCAAAGTTTTAAATTTTATTTCAAATAAATATTTAAACCAGGTGATATGATTTCACTAATATTTTTAGACTGAACACATAGTAATAGGCAGATATGATTGCTTAACATGGTATCCTGATTCAGATGGCCATTACCCAAGGCAAATATACACACACCAGCACCCAAGAACTACACATATGAGTGGGATAAGAATAACATTTAGAGCATACAAATGGTTGTCTAACTTAAATTGTCAGTAGAAGTCATAAGAGATATATGAATGGTTTATACAGACTCAACATGCTCATCACTTGTAGTTCCAAACAATAAGTCATGTATTTCAGGCTATAAGGATGGTAAAACATATATACAAGCCTATAGGATTCAAGCCTACACAAACTTAGGTAATTTTGGGCACAAAAAACTAGTGTAGGAAACAGCTGGGCAGTTTACACCATAGTATGCATTTATAGAAGGCAACAACCATTCATAGCAAAAACAGCATATTATAGGATCAAATTTGAAACTCAACATGTTATTAGAAAACCACACTTATGCTATATCACTTCAACTCATTGAATACCACATGGAAAGACAAAAAATAGCAAGCCAACATACTCTTTAGGCTTATACTAAGCAAATGTTACTATGATGATTTATGTGAAAAATATAATAGGAGCTACACAAGTCTTTTCACTATAACCAATAAGTTATAGATTACTCCTAACCTTAGGTTAGATCCATATCAAGTCGAAATTATCTCTAACAAACATTAAGTACTCCAAAATCAGTTCAATCAAGATTATTATTGCCTAACTTATGCATATAAACAGTTTTAAAGCCATTTCATGACCCAACTAAAATCACACCAAACTATACAATAACCTTATCAATCCACATACAAAATTCATATATTCATTTGATTAATTCAAACATATAACCATATACCGGTTACACACAATACATCATTTATTTAAAAGTAACTAATTTAAAGATCTTATGGATTATCGGGATAGGTACTAGGACAGCCTTATGATCTTGTTGGTGAATCTGCACTATCCTATCTTGGTCCTATATATGAGCCTCGATCCGACACACTTCGAAGTGAAACCCTCTTATCCTTACCACCCACTTGCCTTCTCCTTGCCTGCCTCTTGTTTTCCTCCGGCGTATTTTCATAACATAGACCGGCGAGCCCTGATTAACGGATCCCCAAGATTAAGGACTATCCGGAATCTTGGAAGGGTCGGGGTCATTAAGCGACATGCATCCCCGGTCATGGCGTGATGTCTGAGGAAAATCCGGTTGTACCCGTCCCTGTGTTGTTCCACCTATCCCCTAGTCAGTGCGGCCCGACACTGATACTAGAGTCCTTGGTGAAGTCGGAACTCCCCTCACCCCACTTTCCGCTGGAAGAACCGAGGGTGTTCTAGCGGGTAACTCATAGGGATCTTCAAATGGATCCTCCTATATAGACTCCATGATTTTTGATGGATTTGAGTCCATAGTATAACTCACCTCTCTTCTTTCAACTTCTGTAACCCTCTGACCCGTGCCAGCGGGTAGTATCTGTCTAACATCTTGTCTTGCGACAGTACCCGCATTCTTATTATCCGAGGTGTTTCTCATTGTGGACGTTACTGCAGTTCAAATGAGAAAATTTGATTAGGAACCAATACTCTCACGACTCAGCTCTATCGAACGATCTAGATTATGAAAGAATGGAAATAATTCTAAATGCCATGTAGCCTCCTGCTTATAAGTGTGGCGCGTAACACACCCATAACCAAGATTCTACTAGACACGGCTTGTAGACATCCTAGGACAAACATGCTCTGATACCAAGTTTGTCACGACCCAAATCGGAGGGCCGCGACGGGCACCCGGACCCTACCCGCCGGACACCACAGATACACTCCACTCTTAAACATATTTAAACACGGACTGAGCCGTGATAGATTATATAAAGTTTCAACCCCAAAATCCCCCAACTTATCCATTTATATACCAAGGCCGACAAGACCTTACATGACAGCTAACCACAGGACGCCTATCTACAAGCCTCTAAAGAGTAAAATATACCACGACCAAACCGCAACTCCTAAACGAATAGAGTGCTCCAAATACCAGCTGCACCAGCAACCTACTAGTGCGAACCGTCACTCTTTCAATATGAACATACGGACATAAAACGCAGCGTCTTCCGACAAAAGGGACGTTAGTACGACTGATGTACTGAGTATGTCAGGCCTAAGAAACAACATAGCAAAGATATATCATAGTCTGAAACTGAAACAACTGAATATCAATAAATGCCTCTGAGGGCCCTAGTACATATGCCTAAATGTTATGCACAATGCAATTTTCATATACAACAGCCTCATCGGGCATCTTCCTTACCATAAGAGCCTCTGTGGCATCATACCATATAATGATTAATGAATGTATGCGTGATGCAAATACGGTATACTAATGTCCATACAGGAATCCTCCCATAACCGCCTCTGTGGGCCTCAGGTTATATCGCCACACAATGGCATCACATCATCACATCATGTTGGCCTCTTCGGGCTCTTTTTGTGATAGTCTGTACCAGCTGCAGGTGGTGTGCGTATATAACGCCTTTTTCCCTTTCCCCAATTCTCATACATACATACATATATATATATATACATACATATATATATATATATATATAATATTTACCATATAGTAATGTGCATAGCACAAGTGGTCCAGGGTAACATATGAGTGCAATGCAAATGAAATACATGAATAATAATAAAACATCCGGGAGTGACATAATATCCCTTACACCTTTGGTTAACATTGGGAACATCCACATTTTTTTCGATGTGCCTTATTAAGGTCTTAGAAACATACTTGGACATTCTTTCAACATAGGAGTCAATGACTTGATCATTCATAACTACCAAGAGTAGAGTAATTTATGTAGCAACACGATGGTTATGTTTCGCACATAGAATTATGCCAAAGAAAGAAAGAGTCTTGCATACATTGTTGTCGAAATTATCTAAGTTCCGTGGATCCTTGTAAGTTCTATGAATGATCATTTACATCACATGGATGATTTAAATCATAATCGAATCAATATACTAGAAACAAATTCATTGAGACATTCTAGCAAACACCTTGTACGCGTAGAACCTATATTCCTTCTATATCGAAACCTATGCATGTAGCGAAACACCCAACCCTCTTAATCCTCTTTTTACTGCTACAATATCCAAAACAGTACAACAATTTCACATGCAACCTCCAATTTCGTACAAACAGTCCCGATAACACCCCATTAACTTAGCATTTTCAATAATCGTCTTAGAATTTGTAAGAATCAGGTTCTGCGATTCGTATAATCCAAAGGATAAGAAGAATTACCTCAGTTAGAAGTTGGGACGAGAATTGTCGTATGACCTTTCACCCAAACCCGGCTCCAAAAAGTAGAAACTACCCCCAAAAAATCGACTCCCAGAACTCTTTCAGAAACTCACTTCGTAGTGTGCACGCTTGTTTAAGGACTCGATTTTGCTGGAATCAAGGTCCAAAACATCATGAATTTCCCCCTTTTTGATTGTGCGAAAGCTTACGAAAATTCCCCTAATTTGGTCAGGAATTTCAGAAGGTTACCAGTTGAGAATTTACTCTCTCTGCTCGAAGTGTAGCCATTCTTTCTCTAAGAAGAGATTTCTACAACATTTTAAGGAGATGAAGTTCTTTAGTAGAAGAGAAAGCTGAAGGTCTAGAGACCTGTAAAGCTTCTAGTATTGCCACCGATCGCTACTCAAGCTTAGTCAGTGTGGTGGTAAAATATAGTGCCACACGTCATAACCCACTAAGTGTTGTCCCCTATTATAATTAATCAATTCCATGATTAACCAATTATACACACAATTAAATTTCCGATCTCAATTCCCTTAAATTCTAATGACTTATAAAACCCTCTTCTACTCAATGTCATAATTCTTGTAATATGACACTAGTCCATAACCTCTTTGGGGATATACAATTATTATTATTAATCCCCGTCGTCACACTTGTTAAATTCAAAATTATTTCGAGATCACATCTTTTTATATACTAATTTTCTTATTAGCATGTGCAAGTACAACATAAACTTCCCGGATCCGGGTCTACATGCCATCTAGTCTTTGTTTAATTCAAGGACACAAGTGCTTTGTTTAATTCATTGTTATCCATTTGTGTGCAAGTTGCAACTCTTGATGTGTGACGAAATCACAATCTTGATTATTTGGTATAAAACATTTGATTGCTAATATTCTGCTGATTATGTGTCAAATCTTTGACACAATCAATCTTCTTTACTTTGTGCAAACAATTCTGCATAAGATGTCAAGTTAAATTCCCTGACTTTAATGCGTCCATAAACATAGAGGCTGAAACATAAGTTAATTACGTCAAATTGGCTGTATTAACAAATTTGCTTTCTTAAGAGAATAAATCATAATATTATAAATTACTAAAATTGTAGGGTACAAAGGATATATTTGATTGCTTAATATTTGACAGTTGTATCATATAATAATGCAACTTTTGTCACGAATAATGCAGTAAATGACGCATTCTTACATATATAATTATTGAACTTGAAACCCAAAATATTTAAAAGGGTTTTAAATAGGTATGGACAAACTTACATTACATGCACGAGTATGAGTACGAAGAAAATGAAGCAATATTTATTGATTCTTCTTTTTTTGTTTTTGTTTAGAACATCACAAAGCATATGTTAAATCACAAATAAAATTATGAAATTTTACCAACAAAGACTAATTGTGGAAAAACTAATTAAATACGAGTCATTTAACATTGGAAATTTTTTAAAATGTGCCTCACACAACTGACATTAGTTATACATTAGTTATGTGAGGCTCTTTTTTTGTGAGACAAAAAAGTAGACTCAGAATTTGTGAACCCAAATGTGTAAAATGTAGGTTTAATTTTTTATCTCACAAAAAAGAGTCTCACACAACTAATATCAGTTGTTTGAGAAATATAGTAAAACTTTTCTTCAGCATTAATAGTTCAATTTCAAACAGTCAAGAGCGTAAACTAGCGTACAATATAGTAGTTATGAGAAAACAAAATTTTTGGTAGAGAGGAAAAAAACAAGTTTGAATCTTAGTGAAGACAACAAAAATGGAAAATTTATTATGGCCATAGAAAATATTTCAAATATTTGAAGGTTATTTTAAACAAGTGATTGATTTATCAAAATGGCGCATCATTTCAATTTTAAATTAAAAAGTAAGTTTTAATTCTTTTAAAATTCTTTATTTACAAAATTTCAAATGTATACATCCGAATACAATTTTCACTTCAAATATCTTTTTCAACTTTAAATTCAAATTATATTTTTTTATTCCATTTGATTTAATTCAGTTTTACTAGATATTATGGAGCTCGCAAACATACACATATTTTTGAAACTCATATTGAAAAAACAAAGTGAGTTAGATAAAGAGAAAACTTATTAGGCGTTTGACCATAAAATCAAAAGTAACATTTTTTTTTTTGGAATTTTTAGAGTTGGAGTTGGAGAGTTGGAGTTGGAGTTGACCATAATTTTTAAAAATTATATTTGGTTGTTGGAATATACCTTTTTTCAACAATATGAAATATGATTTACACCTTCAATTTTTGAAAACTAGCAAAACCACCCAAAATAATTAATAAACATAACGAGTGCGTAAACACTGCTCATCAATTATTTTCTATTACATTAAGCATGATTTATATAGACTTTCTTTAATACAATGATATAATCAAGTTCACGAAACTCATTGGTCGAATCTAGGGATGGCAGGTGGGTACAATTTTGCGGATTTCGCACCGCACCCGCCCAATTGGGGCGGTTATGGGTATAACTTTGGCGGGTAGTATGCGGGTATGGGTAGATGGTGGATTTGCAGTTATATCCGCCTGCCCCCCACATCCAACCGCCGCTCCAAATCCACCCGCCCGCCTTATACCCGACAACTATAATTTTATTTATACAATTTTATATTATCTAAAGCCCAAATAATTTGGCACACATAATTTTAGCAGCCCATAAGCCAATAATAATTAATTTTGAGGCAAAACCCACTGAGACAGGCGAGTACAGGCGGATATCCACTTGGGTGGTGGAGCGGGTGTGAATTTAGGAATATACCCGCCTAGACGGATATGAATGTTGAAAATGTACCCGTCACGGGTATAAAATTTTCTGGTGGGTATGGATGCGGGGAGGGGGTACCCGCACCTACTCTGCCCAATTGCCATCCCTAATCGAATCTACTACGGGATCAAATTTCTGAAAATAAAAAATATAGGATAAAATTTGAAAAGTGAAAGATAAAAGTAATGACCAAAAACAAAAAGTAAAAATTATGAAAATAAGGTTTGAGGTGTTTTTCATATTCTAAATACAACTTGAAGTTGTATACTTGAAGTTATATTTGAATTTTTCATGATCAAACGTTAATTTTTTTAAAAAAGTGAAAATATTTTTCGAAAAAAAGTAAAAATATATATGACTAAACGGGTCCTTCGAACCAAAAAAAAATAACTTGGACATAATTTAAATTACATTGTTATGTCAGAAAAAAGATAGGCATACACATTCGGTATCTCTAAAGTCTAAAAACATTCTCCTTGTCCTTGATACAATATTGGCGATTCCATAAATTTCAACCAATTTATGTCCAAACACTTCTTAAATCTTGCTTAACATAATTATAGAATTAAATATAGCAATTAATAAGTCATTACAGAGTTGAACTGCAGACCACATAAAATAAAATAGAGGGTCAGCTTGCTGGCAGGGAGTCAACTTTGCGGCCTTAGGGTCGCAAGTTCGATTCTCCCCTCCGGATATCGTCCTCCGGGGCACATACATGTGGTAAAGCCTGGGCGCTAAAAGCCGCGCGGGCATGTTGCAGTGTGGGTTCGGTCTCTGCCAAGCCTTGTGGATGGGGCCTGTAGGGGTCAACCTTGTAGCATTGATCCGTTGGACGCAAGCCAAGACACGACCATGTGTGCACATCCCGCGATTTACCTGGTGGTGGGGTGCTGAAGGACCGGTCCCATCATCTCCAGAACGTCTGGGTAATACTAGTGAAGTAGTCAGGCGCAAACCTGAAAAACTGGATTATAAAAAAAAAAACAAAAAAAAAACATAGTACCAGCAAGCAGTGAACTGATCTGTCAATGACACAACATCAACACATTAACATACCCTGTCTGTCAGCAACTCTTCTTGTCTCACTTCTTCTATGATGAACTGAAAAACAAAAACAAAACATAATTTAAACCAAAAAAAATAATAATAATCTAAATTAACAAAATCACACATCCAGTTGATATGCTATCAGCATCAGAACCACCGCCCACCGCCGCCAGTCTACCATCAGCAACCCCTCCGCCGCCGTCCTCCGATGAGGATTTTTTCTCATCAGTTTCCGTAGCATCGACGTCGTCCACGTCATCACCAATTCCGTCACCACCACAGCCTCATCCACAGATCCCAATTACATGGCCCGAAGACGGAACCCTAACCCTAGATTGGGTTAATAACCTAATGTTAACATTTGATTGGGCATCTAAGAATCTTTCCCCATCGGAGCTTCCATCGGTGATGCCGGTACCGATTTTTGATTGGCTTGTACTGACAGCTTCGAAGATCTTGCATAAAGAACCCAATTGTGTGCATATCGATAGCGGGTCAGGTTTGGGTCCGGATTCGACGGTTGTTGTGGTTGGTGACGTGCATGGGCAGTTGCATGATGTGTTGTTCTTGTTGAGAGATGCGGGTTTTCCCTCAGATGATCGGTTCTTTGTGTTCAATGGGGATTATGTTGATAGAGGTGCTTGGGGTCTTGAGACATTCCTTCTCTTATTGGCTTGGAAGGTAAAGTTTTGGGCTTTTTGTTTGTTTGTGGTGATTTTGTGGCCTTAATACACGTAAAGACGAAAGCTTTAGCTGATTTTCTATGGAAATTAGTCTTTTGGTTGACTTAGCTGTAACTTACTCAGTTATCTTTAAGGTAATATAGTTTGAAATTCAGGTTTGGTAATGTTTAGTATCGTTTGTGCTGCTATAACAGTTCTACTGTGTTTGTTTATGGAATTTATATCAGCAAATGTAATTATTGATCATAATTATCAGTTTTATGTGGTCACGTAAGCATGGAGAATTAGATTTTTGTAAAACTTGCAGAGGTATTCTGCGTAAAGAGAGATTTTTTTCTCATTTGTTATGGCAATGTCATTTAAGATTATGGAGGGGGTACAACAACAAAATGCTGAAGCAAAATGGGATGGTGATGCTAAACTTTAAAGTACCAGGCTTCGTATCAATTCTTGGTAATCTGTAGAATAGGAAAATTCAGTTCTGGTTTGGCTTTATTACCCTTCATCTTCCTGAAGTGCTGTCTCAATTGTAATTTTTCCTTGGTTATATTGGTTCATTCTTGTGCCTTGTTTTTCTGGGATAGGGTGATACGCGTCAAGCAGTAGTGAGCTTGTAGCACCTTACTTCAACTTGATATTTGATATGTGTTGTAACTTTGAACTCAATTGGTCCATGTAAATGAATTTCTAGCATATATCAGACAAATGCCACTGTGGATAACTGGATATTCAATGGAACTGTACATTCTTTCAGGTTTTTATGCCCAATAGGGTGTTCCTCCTTCGTGGAAATCACGAGTCAAAATATTGTACTTCCGTTTATGGTTTCGAAAAGGAAGTGTTAGCCAAGTATGCGGAGAATGGGAAACATGTCTACAGGAAATGTTTAATGTGCTTCGAAGGACTTCCTCTTGCCTCCATTATTGGTGGTAGTGTCTATACTGCACATGGAGGTATTTTCCGCAGTAGTGCTCTTATTCCAGCTAAAAGAGCTAAAGGGAAGAAGAACCGTAAAATAGTTTTGAATCCTGATCCAAGTGCTTTATCTCTTGGTTCTATGGAGGAGTTATTAAAAGCTAGGAGATCTGTTCTTGATCCTCCTTGGGAAGGTACAAATTTGATACCTGGTGATGTCCTGTGGTCAGACCCATCAATGAAGGACGGACTTTCCCCTAATAAAGAAAGAGGAATTGGCCTCTTATGGGGTCCGGATTGTACAGAAGACTTTTTGAAGAAGTTGAATATAAAGGTATACTGCTTGAATTGTATTTTCTTTCTTTGTATATGCTTTTTCTTCTTGTTATTGACATCGTCCTGCTGCTAAATTACTTTGAAGTTACTACTTATAGTACATTTTATCATTCGTTTCTGAATGAAGTTATACAATATATTAAGGCTTGTTCGGACGGTTTTATGGTGCGAATGATGTGATGGTACGTACTATTTGTCAGAATCTAATCTTTGAGTTTGTAGTTCTTGGATTAGATATCAATAGCTTCTATTTGAAACTATGTTTGTTTGAGGTGTAAGAAGAGGGGTTCGAGGACTGGAAGTAAATGTGGAAGAATAAGTGTTATTTCTCTCGTATATACGAGGAAGTAAAAGAAGAGGTGGAGCAATATCCCCCTCCCCCAACCCTCCATTGTAGCTTCTTAAATCCTTGCAAAACTAAATGGAAATAAGGAAGTATAATCACTTTTACTCGCTTTCCAACCATATTAGACAACTGGGTGTAAACTAATTAATATCACCTACGTAATGCAAACCAACCTACTACTGACATCACTTAATATTTGAATCCATCAATTTTCTTCTACATGACAGTTCAAACGTTGGGTCGTTGCCTTATCTGTATAGTCATGGAGTTCTGTGTTCATTTCATCACCATTTCTTCCTTAAAGATGAAATAGAAACTATACTATCAGGCAAGGCTGCAAGGGAAATGACCCAATGTACTTTCAGATGGAAATTAGTTAATTATCTTCATATTTTGAGTCCACAAGGAGGATAAGCATAACTAAGCAAAGCAACTGCAAAGATCGAATAAGATTTAGTGCACGTGTTTACTTTCATACGCACAGGGTAAAGTTTTTTCTTTAATTAGTTCCGAACTTTGACTACTAATTTATATAATATAGTGGACTCTCCTACTTAGTGGACTGAAGGGCTCTCACCTCACCTTCATTTAATAGTTTCATCATTGACTTGCTTATTCAATCAAATTGATTTCATAACCATGGAGAAAGACTCTTTTGGGATCAGGTCTCCTTCCTGGATCTAGTAGTCAATTAGGTGAACATACAAAGAGTCGATGCACCTCTTTTCAATGTTAATAAAAAAAGTCTTTTCATCTTTATCCACCTGAAGGGGGCTGGTTGTAGCATGTTTTTTCAGGAGAGCACTGCTCTCTACATGCAAGGCTAATAGTGTTATTACAGGCGCATGAGTTTTAGACATAGCTATACTGGGATATAAGAAAATCATGTGATTACCCGTACTCATTTAAGTAAGAAAATGATGTGGTTGTTGTTTTCTTAACAATTAGTATGTAAAGATAGCAGTGCACATTAATATCTGAAATTCTTTCCTCTTCCCGACATAATGGATCCGGCGTAGCTGGAAAACCAGAATATTTGCAAAAAGATTCATACTGAACAACCTCCGCAGATGAATTTACTTGTACTTGGAAATGCAAAACCAACTCAGATTTAGCTTTATCGTGCTGCAGCATCACTTGATAAGGATGAGATACCATACCACTTTGTTGGACATTGCAGCTGTAATAGATTGCTAGTGTTGATTTTTCCCTGGGAATTTTTGTTTTCTAAAAAAAAATTATCTTCCAGAAAAATGCAGTCCAATCATTCAATTGAAAAAGGAAAAGGAAAAAAAGAAAAGAAGTTGTATGAGATCTTAATTGGAAGTATCTGTCAACAAAGCATCTAACCACCTAAAGACCCAGGAAAAAGTGTAGAAACACAAAGGATTAAAGATATTTCTGCAAGGAATAGGCCTCTCGAGTAATAATTCGCATGTTGAGGATTATTCTTATTTCATATCTATCCTTTTTATGTTTACATTATTCACGTAGCTTTAGGTTCTTGTATTTTATGTGAGCTTGACATTTTCCTTTGTAACTTTTATCTACGAGAAAATTGCTAACATTTTGGTCTGTAATTGCTGCTACCTCAGTTGATTATAAGGTCACATGAAGGTCCAGATGCAAGGGAAAAGCGACCTGGACTTGGAGGAATGGATCAAGGGTACACTATAGATCATGATGTCGAATCGGGGAAATTGATTACAGTATTTAGTGCCCCAGACTATCCACAGTTTCAGGTATCTTCAATCTTTCCATTCACTATCTTCATATCTTTTCACCTTACATTGTCCACCTCTTGTCCACAGTCGGAGTTCGTATTTTGTGTTATACTTGAGTATGCTGTCCATCTTTCCTTTATGAAAACCTCTGGTGCCTCTTTAAAGTTACACTATGTCCGGCCCTTCCCCGGACCCCGCGCATAGCGGGAGCTTAGTGCACCGGGTTGCCCTTTTATGTTACTGTTGATAGAAATTGAATAAATGCTTGTAAGCTTTTTAGATCCTGAATTTCTTTTCCTGAAATATGTGCCCATGAGTGTATTAATGGTATATTAGGAGCATTTATCTTCTATAGCCGTTGCCCATGTGCTGTCAATTATTGCATCAGCTAGATATAGAAATGGGTAAGAATGAGTTGTGAGGAATTTTTGTACTTTGGCAACCAATAGTTACCAAAGATGCATAAAGAACTTCACTCTTCGGTAGTCGTATCTTTCAGGGGAAATGCCTTTTCCGGGCCTCTTCTCATTCGCCTATCGCTTTCTTGAGTTGATGTTTAACTTGCACAGTGAAAAGGTCTTAGGCATCTTTCGATGAGAAGGAAATAGTCTGTCGGGAATCGGCTTCTCAGCCTAGCTAAAGAAAGTGAGGCATATGCAGCCTTTTGGCTAGAATATGGGGACTGGTCAGCGAATACTTTCCTATTGAAATTCGGACCATCAATGTTGAAAAGGAAACTATACTTCTTGCTATGGGTTTGTAAGCTTTTTAAAAGTGTTCTAGTCAAAATCGTCAGGTGGTGAAGTTGTGAATTTTTGTAGGAAAAAGACCTAAAATATCTGAAGTATGTCTAGCATTATTCTAAGGAGATATCTGTGAAAGCTGTAAGAAAGCCTGCACAGGAAAGTTGGAAAGAAAGCTTAAGGTGAAATGACCGTAATTTGATTCATTATTATGTTTGAACTTTGAACGAATCCATTTTTGTATAGAAGTGCTCTACTTGTACATTTGAGGCAAGATGTTATGTGCCTAAGACCGCTTTCCTTACGTATCCCAATTTTAAAATTTAGGCACGTCCTATTTATGATGTCGGAGTGGTCTACTTTTTTGTTCGTGTTGCATGTTGCCTAACCAGCTTTTCCTCACGTTTAGCCAACATTCATTTACTCTAGGTTGAAAATGGTTACTTGACCGGGTCATTGCAAGGTAAAGCCTTGCATGACTTGATCATCAACTGTCTTTTTCTCTCTATTTTGGGAAGTAGTTTGTGGGTTTCATTCATCATATTATAAAGATTTTCCAATAACATAACCGGCGGAGCTCTCATTTTTTCCCTGGTCCATGCTCAAATTTTGGTGTTAACACAACCAATTGATTTGTCAGTTGTCACTTCTAGGAGTACTAAGAATGTGCTGCAATTAATGCAAGTTGCCTAAGGTTCTACCAAAATTGGCTCAATTTATGCATGAAGTTCCTTGTTGGGGCTAACTGGAATATTTCATGCTAAATTCTGTGCCCAACTTATGGAAGCCTGAAACTCGCTAGTTAGAATTGTCAAACCACTTTGAGAAATATTGGTTCTATTGCTTCGAGAGGCTTTTCCCAATGATGGTTCCTTTTCAATATGGTAGGAATAGCTAGCCGTCTCATCAAAATTAATTTTTATCATGTATATTTTATGCATCCCGCATGCAAAGAGTTTAAAACATTTCTAGCGCCATTTCCATACTTGGAAGCTGCAGTATGAAATAGAGAATCTTATATTTCTGTTTGTGATCTAACTGCAGGCAACAGAAGATAGGTACCGAAATAAAGGAGCATACATTATTTTGGAACCTCCTAACTTTGATATCCCTGTTTTCCGTAGTTTTGAAGCAGTTACTCCAAGGCCAAAGGTATAGAACAATTTGGAGCTTTGTCTTATCTTGAATTGGAATTCATGGGGTGTTCTTTCGCTAATGAGGAGTAAATTTGCTTTGAAATTACTTGCATGTTTATGGTTGTTTAATCTAGTAATAACATTGAGTTAATTATTGTAAATAGGCAAATCCGTTCTATGATTTCGAAGACTGCGTTGATTCTGATGAAGAACTAGACTTGGCATCTATGGCTACATGAAAGTGGTTCTCATGATCAGCGCGGCATTTGCAAAGCTTAAAACATTTGTACATGCTGATATATCGTTTTTGAGGTGATATGAATAAAATTACTGCCAAACTATTTATTCCTCCAACCTTGCCTGAGAGAGAAATATGTATCATGGTTTTTTGCTCAGAGCAGCACCCTGTTGTATAAAAATTTAGATTGGTTGCTTCTTGTATAACTAATATCCTTAGTGCTGCTTGTTTTTGCAACCATGGAGGACATTACCTTCATACTATATGCTCTTGAGATGGTTCGTCTTTCAGTGGAATGTCCACTTGACTTCAGAGTACTCACAATTGGCTGCCCTTCTTTGTATTACATCAAAGAGATTGAGAAGTTTGTACTGATGAAATAATCTGTGTCAAGGGTTTATTCTTTGGGATGCTTAATTATTATTGGTGATTATATTTAAGGAGTTGAGTATCCAATAAGCACGTTATGAACTAATGAAAATGTAAAAGATGCTAACAGAAGATGAATGACCTAGTCTAGAGGTCTGGCAAGTATACAAGTTGTTCTCTCCTCCATTGGCTGACATGTAACTACCTCAAAGACTGGAAAACAGAAATGTTAGAAGAGGAGGAATAATCTTATTATCCAACCATATTGCAATATGTGTTTCTTGTTGGATCAGGTCTTAGGTGGAAATTACAAGAATACCTGAATAATTGCATGGCCTTGGTCGTAAGATGTGTGTGGCACGTAAGATAAAAAGCTGCTTATGTTTTCTAT
This sequence comes from Anisodus tanguticus, assembly GCA_034509755.1. Taxonomy (NCBI): domain Eukaryota; kingdom Viridiplantae; phylum Streptophyta; class Magnoliopsida; order Solanales; family Solanaceae; genus Anisodus; species Anisodus tanguticus. The sequence goes on from CM067544.1 coordinate 15,851,503, forward strand.
AAACATTTGTTATGTACTCGGACTTAATAATCTATTATCATGTTTCGGAATTACATCCTACATTATTTTTTCGGTTACTTGCAATTGCACCATTCTTAATTTATCATGTGTTTTCAAATATTACTTGCAGATAAGCAGAAGTAAAAAAAGATTTACATTGACGTTACACAAAGGTTAAGATACCATTTAAGTCGAAAATATGATCCAATTCGTTTTTTGTCTAAAGGATAAGTATACATAAGGGCTTCCATAAGACCAAAAATATAGTAGTTCTTGACCAGAAGATATTTGTTGAGACTTGAGACTAATAAATGAAAGCCACATTTCTCCAACTCCCCTTACCCCCTTTCTAAAGGACAGAGGAGCTGTATGAAACCTATTTACTCGTAGTCCTAATTAAGCTTTTCATTTTCCCTCCCTTTCTTATGAAACATAGATCTAAATAGTGACCTAAGGAATCAAAAGTAGAGAGATTTTACATTTGAAATTAAGTTATAGGAAGTGACACAATGTTGCGCACAGAGAAAGAGGGTGGGGGTTGAAAGATTGGGTTCCTTTACGTTGTTTTAAGTTATACTAACACTAACATTTTCCTGAGATGCGAAGAGGAAAAACCAAAAACAATATGCAAACTGCAAAATCCGAGAAGAAAAAAAAACTGAGAAACCCGAACCAAACAAAAATTTATTTTGGTTCAGACTAGATTGCATAACTACAACACCGAAAATCCAAACCAAATCCAATAACACATGAGCAAACAAAATAATCGGATGACACCCTCCTTATTGATGCTTCAGATGCATCCCAAGGTAAAAAACCCATAAAAAGGAGAGATCAATCATCTGCACTACATTTCAGCTCAACAAAAAATTATTATGGGCAGTAAAAAATTGGGTTATTGCAAAGCAGATGCATGTACAAGATCTCTACAAAAAGTCATAATGAATCTCACTTAAAGGCATACTCTATCCCCCACAACAACATCGAAAAGATAAGCGACTGCAACATTGTTTAATTTAATGTCTCATCTCACTCTAACCAGACCAACAAGTGAAAGTAAATACTAGTCAATTAGTCCTTTCGTGTTCTTCACCCTAACCAAATGGGGCAGCGCTAGCACACAAGGACAAGCACAATCTTTCCATCCCTCCCGCATCTTAACGCACGGCTTGTCCAGGTGTATGAAATGATCCCAACATGAGGAGATAAAATATTAGTTCTTCAACTAATGTTACATGGAAAATCAGGTCAGCGCAGCAATCAATTGTGTTAATTAGCACTAACAGCAGATTTTTTCCATTGGAGATTTTGTTCATTGGATGAACCATCCATAGTTGAGGGTGGCAACAAGTCCAACTTCTTCTGGAATCGGCACTCGGTAGACCATAAAAGCTTGAACAGACAGGAACCCTGCTAAAATAGGAAGTGTGCAATCTGCAAGCAGACTAGAACTCGTCATTTTAGGTTCAGAGTGGACAAAATCTATTTGTGATGGCAATCTCTTCACCAGGAAGCTTAAGTTATTCTGTTTCAATTTCCTTTAGATATGCAACAACAAAGACCCTTCACTCTTTTTGGAACAATTTCCATATGGAACGACAAAGGGACCAGAAAAGAGAATGCTTAGGTACCATCATCTAAAGATGAAGTCAACCATAATGCAAGCACAACAGAATTATAACTATGAAGAGATAATAGGGAGACCAAAAAGGGAAATTACGTTTCCTGATTTGGTAAAATCGTGTAAAATCGTAACCATGCATGGCAGAGAAAAAGGTATCTCGGAGGTTTTCTTTATCTTTTGATAATAAATGGATATTCCCAAGATATTAGTCAGAAATGATAATATATGCCTGCACGTGCCATAAACATTTGTTTCGCTAAGAAAATTAGCTTCACTTGGTTGGGAGCCACTCACATTTTCCACTTGGCATTTAAAATCGAAAATGAAGAGAAAAAAATAAAGCAACTCCTTCCAAGGCTGTCCTTGGCAAATGACAGTATTGATCATAATCAGGAAACCAGTACCAAAACCAATCAAATCCTGAGTGGAGCTCATGAAACATAAGGTAAACAAAAAATTGGAAAGAGAGACCAAGCTGAGAAATCATTTAGGTTAATAGCTTATGATGAAGGGATTAGTGTCATAATTTCTTTTAAATACTTAAGATTATCACAGTTGCAGAGTTTCTTTCACATGAATTGCTTTGGCAATTTTCATCCCCTTCTTTGATCCATCTCCCTACTCCACTCCCTCAAGGGAGAGAGACAAATGGGTTTATAAATTGAATGGTAGATTTATGTTAACACAAAACCGACAATCCGTCATCATTAAATCATTTCACGAATGAACGACCAGCAAATCTTTGTCATTACCTTAATTATGCATTTTGCTGGACTTGTCGGTGTAATTGCAGAATCCAATCCTGATAACCAATAGAACCACCAACTGGGTCCTCAATTAGATTTGCAAGCAAGAAAAAGCCTTCTCTAGGCTGTTCACCTTGCCTCACAAGATGGCATAGTTGATAGTATGATCTGTCGCTCTCCCTTTGCTTTTTAAGCAAGCCCATCAGTTCTCTTGACATTTCATTATCTAGCTCTTGAAGTGAAACCTGGTTCTCAGTCAAAAAGAAAAAAACTACATCAGAGAGTGAAAGACAAACAGAAAATTTGCAAGAGTTGACTCAAAACATCAACACAGTGAAGGACATAGGGTTGAATCAGCGAAGAGACTAGCTGAGTCAAAACTTAGTTTCTCCATTCCAAGTTAACTGCCGTAAGTTGTGTCTTAACTTCGGTTGTACGTAAGTTGTCCTCTCTCCTAACAGGTAAAGTCATTTCCTGCACTCTCAAATACATCTTTTTCCCTTTTCTTGAGCAAGAAAACACAACCCTTTTATCAAAAGAGTATTGCTGCACCAAAGAACAGATCCTCTTTTTTGGAAATAACCGAGAAATACCAATGCCCAGTGGCGCGCGGTTCTAATAATACTTCAACTCATGACTTCATATTTGAGCGCAAAGAAAATGGGGAACCTAGATTCGGAAGGAGGCCCATACACCTTTTTATTTTAATGATGGTGGTGTTCGGGCCAGCTTGCACACACCTCAACTAATTCCACTGGTACCTGCTACTACCCACCAGCACAACCCACCATCACAGGTTGCGGTAACTCTGTCCACCAAGGCTTGGGCAGATAGGACAGTATACCCATGGTTCTAGGTTTAAACAAAGAAAGGCCCTATAGGCAAACACATCGTAAATTCTCAGTGAACGTTATATCACATGCAAGTAAACTTATTCAAGAAGTGAATTACCCAAACAAGGATTTAAGACCTATAGCCATCAAGGATCATTAAGATCCAGAAAAAAGCTGCTTCTTGACTCACTAAGTTCAAATTTGAAAGGCAACCAACGAGGAGAAGTTATCTCTTCAGAAATGCCAAAATCATTATATTCGCGGCTAAACTGCCCATCCTCCAAGTACTTCCTAAATATCTTGATATCTGACAACATTGTAAGAGTAACATACTAAGTTTCGATCAGTAAAGTGTAGATCTTATGACCTCACATATTGAGTGCACTTGCTATCTCTTTTACCATATATTGTCATGGACTGGAATCTCATTCCCACTATTTGAATCTCAGCATTTCAGGAAGTGGCATATCTAAGCACTTGAGGCACTGAAGGTATGTGCTTTCACCAGAAAAGATGGATGTTATCAAAGCAGCTCTTTTTTCATTGCAAACCTAGCTACATGCTAATTTGTACTGCTGACATACTGTATGCCCAGAAAAGAAAATATGCGGGAAACTTTTACACCTTCAGGGAAAAGAAATCATATCGGAAGTTTTGAACCTTCAGGCTTTCAGTACACTTGCACAAAGGGAAAGAAATCCTTTTCTGAGGTTACCCACTAACTAGAACATGAAACCAACTAGAAGTACTTCTGAAGATCAACTCATCCATATCTAGGAAAAAATAAGGAAGGAATCAATGTAAAAAGACTGGATCTTAAGCATGACCCCATTAACCTAGTAAAGAAGGCACACAAAATTAACCTCACATAATTTGCAATCCCTGAGTTGCAAAGTCCTTCCATTACTCTGCTCCATTAGTCATCAAGGCGGATTAAAGTTCAGATGATAACATTTAGAGCTAAACACACCAGCAGAAAACTAAAGGGCTCTTCCTCATCCAATGAAAAACAAATATATAGACACCTAAACAAGAAACAACTGCGTTTTACTAGTTCTGTTTACATGCAGGCTAAAACAAGGAGATCAAGAATTAGGGAAATGTTATAGATTCCACAGATTTAGATGATGCAGTAATAAGGAAAATGTCAATAAATTAGTGCAACTAAAGGGGTAGAGAGGAATAAAGAAAACAAAATTCAGAAGATGGAAAGAGTAGAACCTATAGAAGACAAATGACGAAGTATAAGTAAAATGGATTGGAGACACTCATCTATAACCTAGTGAGTCAATAAAGGATTGTGTACTTTTTCTACATTAAGGAGGAGGCTCCTAGCAGTAGCTTCCAGCACTTACCCTAAAGCCTAAAGGTCAGCGTTGGCTCACCAATAAAAGAACACACTGACTAAAGGAACGAACCCTAAATACAAATGCTAGTGGGATGATGCTACAATAATTAGTTTGCATAGAGTAAAAAGAAGACCATAAACAATAAAGAAACAGTTAACTTATGGTCCTATAAAAAGAGGCTTGCCCAAAAAACAAGATGGTATAGGTGAAGTTCAGTAGAGATTTAGATCCTTTTAATCAGCAACATCTATACATGGTGACAATTTCCACATACGCCCCATGGAACCACTTTGAAAAATAAAATGAGAACGTTGTTTTTGGCTTCCTATATCCTATTATCCATTGTCGAAAGTATAATCAGATTTTACCAGATAAACCGAACCAAAATAAGAATCTGAGTAATTGGCATTTGGCACTAAAAGTGCACATTCAAATTTTCATATGGCTTACTTTTTGGTCCATTCAGTACCAAATGGAACCTGCCTAATATGGAGTGATGACGATGTGGTTGTCTACAAATCTTACCTTAGATAAGTCAGCAGCGAAGTTTTCTCTGAGCAAACTCTGGATCATATTAGGAGAAAGCATTCTACCAAACCAGATGACAAACCGGAAACCATCATCATAGAGATAGAGACCCTGGGGATCTAAGCTCTCTGTTGTAAGTGGAACCCCTTTCATGATGTCTTTAGACTCTTCAGGTGAAGATGATTTCTAGAAAAAGAAAATTAATAGGTTTTAGAACCTAATAAGAAAAATCAGCAATAATGCGGAAGGGATGTCAGATGCATACTTTTAGAAGATATTCATCTATACGGATCAACTTAGGATATAGAAGCTTCAACAATCTTTTAACGGGCAAAGCCATCATGGTATATCCAGCAGCGCATCGTTCATCAAGCTGAGCATCAGCATATCCACCACGGAGGGCTGTTGATTTGCATAAAGCTAATCCATATAATGGCAAGTACTTCAAAGATTCTGGATATATCATCCTTCCAGCCACACGGTGCTGAACAGCATGGAGATTTCGATATTCTCTAAGAGCTTTCACAATCCTGAGTTGAATAGAATTTCGAGCCTCTTCTAATTTAGAGGTCAGAGTTTTCTCAATGGCTGAAAGACAAGAACTCGCGCGTAAGTGACTTAAAAATACTAAAGGCAGAGATCTCAAAGTACAAGGACCAAATACAGGAAAAGTATAGCTAAATTTACCAAGCCTGGTGAAAAGAGAAATGATGGCACCAGTATCAGCCAGACGATACATTTCTCCTAAATCTGAAACAACTGGTGCCGCTGCTGTGTGTACCCTAATGCGCCTTTCTCCAGAAGATGATGTATATCTTTTAATAGTTAAGAAAGTGTTCCAGGACACCTTATTCCTCATTCATCATGAGAAAGTTCATTCATTATCTAAAAGATATATAAAAAGTAGGAAATTAGTGCTTCTATGAGATATTAAAAGGGGAATTTTCATCCTAGAATAGACATCACCCGGACTTCTATTTAAAAAGAATCTGGTGCAGGAATACTCTAGAAAATATATGAAGTGAAATGAGCTCAAAACATTGCATGCTAAAGGATACAGTAGAGCAATCTGGAAAAATACTGTCTGGGAAGTGAGTAGTGTTTCTTCAAGGGATAACTGCATTGCATATGCTTTATCACAGTCGACAGCAGGAAGTGCTATTAGATCAGTGGATCTCAGCATGAAGTTCCCATGATAAGTTGTAAAACGAACACCTGAAAGCACCACAAAAGAACACCTTAGTGACCATGGAAGAGAAATCCAGCTTCTAGAGGTTAGAGTAATATAGCAAGATAACCTTTTCCACATCTTATACGCATGACAGACTCCCAAGCAGTCTCCCTTGTAAGATCTCGGGTTAACTCATGATGCAACCTATCTTTGTGAATGGAAGCTTGAAAACTTGGATAGTAGCATACCTGACCACCTGTATACTTCGCCAGCGTCCCTACAACATAATTAAAGAAAATTATACACCAATATCTCATGAGGCTTACATACCTAGACATTAATAACTGCAGTGACCAAGATTACGAAATCCCATTATGCGCAACTCAGTCAAATAAACTGAACTACCTCGACTACAGCAATACAGAGGACAGGGAAGGTTTCAGTATACCAAATAGTTAAAAGCATGACACACTATTTCACAGTTCCTTTGTATGTGATATTTCTACTAATTCTGGTTTTGCTTATACTCCTAATAAACTTCAAAGTGAAAGAACATCAAAATTCCTCACAGCAGTCACTCAATCGTCCTTCCCTGATTGACTTCTATACAAGGTCCCTTTATGGAAACCAGATTATGTTGACAGATTAAAAGAGCTCATAGTCTTATTTTATTTGGATTCCTGCATTTACTATGTTTCTTTCGAGCCGAGGGTCTAGCGGAAACAACCTCTCTACTCCACAAAGGTAGAGGTAAGGTCTGCATACATCCTACCCTCCCCAGACTCCACTTGTGGGATTACACTAGGTATGTTGTTGTTGTTATTATTAAAAGAGCTCATAGAATTCAATGAGAGAATTTTGGACATATGGAAAAAGAAAATGTTTGTGTAACCTAAGTATTCATCAACTGACAGCTTGGGAAAGAGGAGGATATTAGTGAGTTAGTGTTGCACGTGCAGAGAATCTGGAGAAGATACTAACTATCCGTTGTTGCATTGCAGGTGTTACCCAATGAAAGTGGAGAGCGTAAACATGAGCCAGACAAGAGATCACAGAGGATCAAAAATGGGAGACAGCCTGGAACATCACCAATACATCACTTTTGGTGCTTATGTAATGAAAGGAAGAAAGAGTGCTCCAATGACATAAAAGGCATCAAAAGATCCTTCACGTCTCACTTGTTAATTTGGTGTAGAGAGTAACATGTTGTATTGACAGTTGGAAACTTGTTTAGATGCCAGTAGACAACTTGGCTTAAGTCAAACAAACAATTTGTACAAACTTTTGACAGCAACTTGGTGCTTAGTAATGAAACCTTTGACTTATTAAAAGGAATATCAAATAAAAGAAGGGTAGTCATCAGCTTAAAAATCAAACACAGTTTAATTTGTGAAGTAGATGTCCTTTATCGTTAAAGTTCAATTACCTAATGTAGCTATGTCAGTATATTTATCGCTGAAAGCATATACATTGACTGCTATCTGATACTTGGTGAAATCAGCAGCCATCTGTTTATAAAAAGGATCTTCAGGTACTCTCAATGTATGCTCTTTATCAGTTCCATAAACACGAAGATCATCTCCTCGCAGTTTTAAGCGGCCAACACCAAGTGATGGAAGACTGCTTTGAAAGATCAGCAATTTACCGCCAAGTTGGCTCTGGAAGCAGAGAGGCGATATTAGTCAGTGTGAATCAACAGAAGGCAAAAAAGTAAATTTTAATAATATGAAAGGAAAAACTTCTGTGCTACCAAGAACTTGAATGTCGTAAAATCAAGTGAATAGCATTGAAAGAAGCTCACGCACCATAATCATGAAGGCTGCTTTAAGAGCTGGACCGAAAGCTGATTCCACATTTACATTATCCTGAAACATTGAAGGAAGGCTGTCTAGAAATGCATCTACCACAGTTCTTGATTCTGACAAGTTGACAAGGAGATCATCTGGCAATGGCACAAACACATCTTCGAGATCTGACATGACCATCATTTGAGGTTGAGTCAAGGACGACTGGTACAAGGGAAAAGAACCTAGTTAATTAGCAGTAAATGGATATTGATATTATGTGATAAGATTAATCATTACTCAGCTGACTTGCCTTCATGTTATAAAAGTGTACTGTACTGTCATAAGTTATAAACCCGATCTGTGTTCTCGGATATCCAGGCAAGTTGTCCAAACAGTTCTTGATTGTTTGTGCTAAAACCTGACATAGGTGTATAAAGCGATTAACAAAGGGCATACCAGAAAACTTGCAATTTAACAGATTATTCTACAAAAAGTGCTCCAGTAGCGAACACAAATAGAAGTTTTACTGGACAGGCAATTCATACTAAAAAGTATATCAAATTTAATGATAAAATGAACAGAAACCCTCAGGCTCATAAATACACACATTCAGACTCATCTATGTGGATGTTTTCTCAGAAGCATTCTAATATAAGGTGATAACAGTAAGACTTGCATCAACAAGCCACATAATAATGACAAATAGAGAATCATCTCCGAGTAAGGCAACTTGCATGTAAGAAGCATTAGTGACCATAATTGAATAAAGTTTAGATTGATGTGTCCTTTATTGTAGTTAGATACAAACTGCAAAGCCCAATAACTAAATCTCTTACCTCAAGCATTCCACTTCTCACAGCAGTCAAAGATACATCGATGAGAAAAAAGTACAGGGGAGGCATTGGAGGCCGGACCATGTACTCAGCTGGAGCAATAAACTCCACGCTACCTTTGGTAAGTTCAGGTCTTTGATCCAAGTCAACTCTTCTGCCACTGGCATCCAAATGGGCGAAATATTCACCAGGAACTAGACGTAAAGAGGATAAATAAGCCCATGCATTTCAAAAAAGGACACAATAATCTACATCCTCTAATATGCAATGCTAGCAATGAGAATCCACAAGATTCTTAAAAATGATAAAAAGCACAAGAACATAGCTGGGAGTCACTGACATTGATTGATAACTTGTACATATACGACAATGAAAACAAACCATATTAGGCACATAAAACCAGCATAGCTCTTTGGCAGTCACAGTCAGACAGGGCATGGTGGAGTATCAAAGTTCTCTTAGCAGTAATTTGATGAAAGGTGAGCGATGAGTAGAAGAAAGTCTGCTAAAGATGCAATGAGCAGAAAGTAAGGTGTAGATAGAAGTTTTTATTCATTAGTAAGATAGCGCAGTTTAGAGTTAAAGCTAAGTGGGGTCATTTTATTTAGGCATTTACTCATTAATCATCTGACCTTCTATCAATTACTTAATCAAGGTTAAGGTTGTTTCTAAAATCGGGACACATGTATTCTTGTAAGTACATATTAGGAAGCAGTGACAGCTTCATCATATTAACCCACTTCCCTCCCTCCCTCTTGCAACCCTCTCCCATCCTACCCACATTTTAGGAAGTCAATCAGTGCAAAAATGCAACAGATTATTCAAGGAGGAATTCAACTATTCTAGCTACAGATTACTGAAACTTTATAAGTATACTAAAACCAAAAGAAGAGCTCCGACGATATACTGGTTAAAAACTCAAGACCTAAAGCAATATCAGTAGTGACAGTACTTACCTTCATTAAGCAATGCACATATGTTACATCTCCACTTTCTTCCACTGTCAGTGAATGTCACATAAGGATTTACGTAAGTGCGGCACCTTCTACAGCGGATGATACCAGTTGGGGCAAAATTAACTACAGGAACTTCTTCCTGCACGACGTACATTTTGCACGTAGAGAAAGTGAGATTCACACGAAGCCCTAAAAATTGTAACTATCCAGAATATGAAAAGAGTACTATGTCATGAATACAAACCCCATCAGGTGTCCCGGCGAGAGGGCAAACAACTGCTCCAAGAGATAAGTGCCACCTTGAAGCCAAAGACTGAGAATTTGGTATGCCACTAGTTGTCAGCCTCAAAAATCTTGAACTACAGTTCATGGGATACATATCAGACAAAACATTCCGCTCAAGATCAACTTCAATTGGTCTTGGTAAAAGCTTAGAGTCAAGGCCGGAATCAAATGATCCTGGAACAGACCCAATAGAAAAGGAACTGAAGTCTTCCACCAAACCCTGCATAGCTGAGGTAAGAGGCATAGATCCTGGACGTTGAGATGTTAGAGGTGGTGGTGCTGCATACCCTCCTTGTTGAGCAAGATAGGGGCTAGAAGCTGCTGGCACTGGTGGAACATAGCCGCCTGGCTGAGAAGGAAATGATACTGATTGTCTAGGTGGAGCTTGGGTAAACCCTGAAGGCTGCTGACTTATATACCCAGGAAAAGCAGATTGAAAGCCAGGTCTAGCAGCAGGATAAGCTGAACCTGCTAGAGGAGAAGATGGCTGTGTGGTTGCTCTGGCAGAAGAAAACTGGGAATGCATGGATGCCTGATGAACATTTGGACTAGGATGCACTGTACTTGCACCTTGAGGAGGAGATCCCATCTGAACTGGAGGAGGTTGGATTTGTGGATGATGGGCAACAGGAGGAGTTGAGAAAGGACCTGAAACAGGTCTAACCGGGGCTGCTACAACAGGCTGCCCTGGCACTGAAGTGCGTGGAGGTGGTACCTGAGCTGCAGAAGGAAACTGCTGTGCGGGGAAATGCGGGAAAGGGCCAGAGACTGTTGGCCCATATGGAGGTGCTGATGTTGGAGGTGGCCTCCCTGCATCATTAGGCATACCGGGTGGCATCGGTCTAAAAGTAGAGACCCCTGGTCCAACCATGGGGCCAGATGAAGAAGGAGACGACATAGTCGGAGAAGAAGTAGGAGGAGCAGGCCGAAAAGCAGAAGCATCAGATCCAACCACTGGACGAGATGATTGAAAAGGAGTTGTACTCGGTGGAACACCAAAAGGTGTAGAAGCAGGTCTTGAGGGAAAGGTTGGTCGATTGGGATATTCGGTGCCCATGGTCACAAAAGGACCGCTTCCTGAAGTTTTATCCGCCAACACAAACAAAAAGACATGTCATTACCATAAAAATCAACAATAAAAGACAAAACGTAATGCAAGACTTATACATCAGCCAAAAATAGTAAAAAGACAAATCTTCTTTCGTTCTTGCATGCTCATGAAAATATGAAAGACTTGGGCCTTCTCCACTACTTTCTTGGTATGGAAGTGTATTGGCAAGAATGATTGGTCCGTCAGAAAAGGAAAAAGGTGTGAAATTCGATTTCTTTCACTTTCATTTGATTCATTGTTAAGATGAGATATTTTTCCATTTTATCAATGAGCAGTTGCATTTCCTTTAGTTGCCTACTGCACAGAGTATCTAGTTTCTAGTAGTTAAAACTCGTAGAGAAACACTCGAATAGAAGCCAAATCACAACAAGGTTTGCGTCTATTCTAGTATCTTCCTTTAATCCCCAACATTAATACTGTTCCAGCAATCTATATTCCAACAAAACAGTTAAATAAGAACTCTATCTGTAAATTATCTGTAAACAATTGTACAATCTAGAGCAACATTCAATTCCCGAGGTTGATATGCATATCCTTTATTTAAATCAAACTAATAATTAGAGCAGGTAGTCAAAATCAATACTTAGTTTAACTCAACACATAAATCAAATTAATTACTCAACAATAGAATCTGATCTCAGAAGATCAAAATTAACGAATTACCAAATTCCTTGATTCAAGAAAAATGAAATCCAATCTTGATAACGAAACACAATTAACGAGAAATTGGCCATAGAAGTTGTCGATTTGGAGTATAGGATAAAATAAATGACCTGATTAAAGATCTCGCCGGTGACGTCGCCGGAAAAGAGTTGAATCGGAGTTGAGGGAATCGGCGATCAGTCGCAGCGAGGTCGAAGCGATGGGTTAAATCGCAGAGGAGTTAAGTTGCGCATATAATAACATGGTCTTATTTTTTCACTCTCCTTTTTACAGTTATGTAAAATGTGAAGATCCAATATCCAAAGCGAAAAAAAAAACCCAGAAATTTTACTGCAAGGGTAAAAAGAGAAGGATAAAATTTTCACTTTGCCCCAGGTGATTTCATTTTACAGCCTCCTCCCCAGCTTTGCCCAAATTGCATTTTGGCCCCGCTCTAGTTTTTTAATTTTCTACTAAGTATATGACATTATTTTCTTATCAAAGGATAATTAAACAATATCCATTTTTCTCCCGAAATCAAATCTAAATATTACTAACTAATGCAATATACTACTTTTCCCTTTTTATTTTTTTCACCTTTAGGCTATCAAGATGAATAAAATTTCATTTTTATTTTATTTTCTATAAAAACTGGCTATTTGCATATTTGATACATCCACGGAGTAATCCATGTGACTTATTGATTGGAGAGACAAAATAGATAGGTCTAAATCAACAAAATGAATTGGAAAAAAATCAACAATTAATTGAAATAAAATTTGAATTTAAAAATAAATCAACAAAAATGTATAATATAATTAGAGAACAAGAACATGATGAAGTTATTTAAACATAATGTTTAAAAAATCAATACTATAAAGGCAACTTAGTAAACAAGTTGAAAGTTAAGATTAGTCCTTTAAAGTTGATTTTTACTATAGATGGATAAGAAAATAAAAAGATTTAAAGTTTGAACGTGAACCTCTTCCAACTCTTGAAGAATGACGATGAACTTTTTTTTATGGTTGCTCAAGTCTTTCGACATCCATTTTTGTAAGCCATTACACTTAGATTTTGTGGCATATAAGCCTTGAAGCAATAGTGTAAACCATTTTTCAATTGAGTTGGAATTTCGATATTAAATTTTGTAATATCGCGGGATGTGGGACGAGACGGGAAGAGGGATTTGGGGGACTTTTAAAAACTTTTTTCTAGACACTTAATTATAAAAAAATATATTTAAATACTTAAATAATTGAACAAGATAGTGAAAAAATATCCCAAGGCTAATTACCTCTTATATTATTTAATAGAAATATAATTTTTTTTTGTGATACAATTTCAAAATTGCAACTTTGTTTCGTAGTTCAAAAGTTGCAAATAACATAGTAAAATTGGCATTAAAAAAAATTACATATGCAACCATACTTTTTCTAATTTTCTGAAAATCTCTTGAGAATCTTCTGTTGGAATTGGAATTTGTTGTTCAAATTGTTCGTCGCTTCCTGCTCCCTCGGATGAGATTTCGTTGTAATTGTAGTCTTCTTCTTCATTGATCTCTGGTTGACCGCACCTTCTACACTCCGCTCTAATCTAATCTCTAAATAAAACTGCAATCTCCAAACTGTCTCCCGCCAATGAGTGTCTGTGCTCTCCTATTTGAAATCTTCCAGCACAAAAAAGCTTTCAAAAGCTGTAGATGACGCTTGAATATTCAACACATCTCGGGTCATCTTTGATAGAGTCAGAATTTTCTTTTAATTCTCCCTCCAGTATTTCAGCAAGTCTTCATGTCCATTTTCATTAGCAATTGATTCGAACGGTACAACACCCTGCAAAACATAAACATCAAAATCGCTAATTTGTGAAGCACTTGAACCACTATACATTCTATTTCGAAGGCCTTGAATACTTGAAGCAGAAACCACATGTTTTTTATAAGGTTGAAGTGGAGTAGAAGACGATGGTACAGAAGTCGGTTGATTATTTGCAATTTGCTCTTGGTAATACATATACATAGTTTTGCATTGTGTTTGTATGCTAGAGATAACACCTTCTTTAGTTGGTTCTGTTGAAAGTATTTCTAGGCATTCATAAACCGTTTCAATAAGGGCATTACAACCGTCTACTTTAATAGTAGGATTTAATACAACACCAATAAATAAATAGTGGAAATAAGATTTTTTTTAAAAAAAATTTTACAAATATTTTTGTAATAGCTGGAGCGTAAGTTGATTTTTTCATTTATTCATTAAATAACAAAAATATTAGAGCTATATAAAATAACATAGATCAAAATAGTAGGATAATAAATACCAGAAAATTTCTTAGTAGCTAGAAATTTTTTCTCTAAGAATACAATAAGTTCCCAAAGTTTATCCCAATCATCATCTACAAGCATATCCGAAGGATTTTGATTATGGGCGTTAAATACTAAAGTTATAGGTCTTCTATACTCGTGAGCAACAACTAATTGTTCATACAAAGAATTCCACATAGTTGCAACTTCTTCTGAAATTTTCCTATAAGGCAATTCACAATCATGATATATTTTTTAAAACTCTTTGCGTCTTTGTATTTTATTACGTTTAAAAATAAAGTTGATAGCAAATTGTACTTTATCAAGGATGTTTTAAAAAAGTTTTAGGTCATCATTTACAACTAAGTTATAAATATGACATGCACATCTAACATGAAAAAAATCGGGAAAAGATGGAGTCCATCGAGTTTTTAAAATGTTTACAACATAATCATTACAAGAAGCATTATCTAATGTAATAGTCATAATTTTATAAGTAATTTCATTATATTCACTAATTTCATGAATATTTCTTGAAATAAAAATTTCAATGTGCCTTTCATCAATATATCTATATGCTAATATACGTTTTTGTATAGACCAATTGTGATCTATCCAATGACATGTACCAATTAAATAATCATTACCATTAGTATTACGGCCTATATCAGAAGTGATAGCCACTTTGCCATTAAAATGATACAATGCAAAACGTAAATATTGTTGATATTCATGCGCAAATTTAAAAAGATCTCTTCTAATAGTTGATCTAGGAAAACCGTTAAAAGCATGATTATATGTTTCTCGAATGTAATGAATAAAACTAGGAGAGGAAGAAAATGAAAAAGGCAAACCTTCCATGGCAACTAATTTTGCTAAATTTTCTCGATCTTTGTGTTTATCATATTTCAGAGCTATAACTCCCCCCGTCATCGGGTAAATTCGACCTTGTACAAGGTCGGGGACACTATGTGAACATTGTCCCGACTCAGAAGGTATTTGCACACCCGTTTTTCAGCCAAGTATTGGTTATACCTTGCTTTGTGATCCTTTTCTACATGTCTCATTAAACCTCCTCTCCTACCTTGACCTTTTTCAGTTTTAAATTTATAAACTTTGCAACAAATAGCTAGTTGATTAGGAATGTCCCTTTCAAAAAAATCTTATGCAGGTGATTTTAATTTTCATTATTTTTTGTCTCTTCTCATACTATGGGGAATAAGAAGGATTCCAGTTTCAGCCTGAGACTCAGTTTGAGCCTGAGGTGGAGCTGCACTAGTGTGTGTTATCTAAATTATCTTCTAATTCATTTTCTAAATCATTGTTTGGTTCAGTAGTTGGAGATGTAGAATATACTTCATGATCTAATGACTGCACATTTGCATTAATATCAACATTAAAAAGTTCAGTTTCATCTACATGAGTGAAATTATCATAATTAGGATTACTAGAAGATGCACCCTTACCCGTGTTACCCCTACTACCTCTACCAGAAAAACGTCCATCTCGTTCCATTATAATTATACAAATAAAGAATTAAAGTTAAGAAAATTAAGTACGATAATTAAAATTAAACTATAATAATTTAAATAAAAGAAAGAACAAGTGTACCAAACGTCGACGTGTAATCGATGTTGAAAATTAAAACTTTGCTCGATGATCCTCAAGCTGGTTGCCAACTTCACTCCCAATTTTTGAACTTTGATAGAAATTACCAAATAAAATATAATATTTAGTGTGCAATTTAGACTTGTAGAGAGAGAGAGAGAGAGAGAGAGAGAGAGAGATTAGAGAGATGGTAGGAAGATTTGTGAGAAAAATGAAGAGGAAAATGAGATATTTATAGTTGAGAAATAGAGTTAATGTGTAAATATACTAACTTAGGGGTTAAAAATAAATATTAAGGGAGTGAGGGGGTTATGGGGTGTTGGTGGGGGGGGGGGGGGGGGGGGGGCAAAATGGCCATTTGTAGCCGTTGTCAACGACTATAATTGCAAATGGTTGTTTGTGCAACGGCTACATTCTGGAAACGGGACGGGACGGGTCGAGGGCAGGACAGGGCGGGACCAGCCCTAGTCCCATCCCGATTTCGAACCCGACTAGAGTCAATCCCTATCCCGTAATTTAGCCGACGGAATCGGGACGGGACGGATCGAGATCGGGACGGGACGGGACGGGGTGGGATCGAGATGTCCCGACCCACTGGACAGGGTTCATTCCAGCTAACCAAAGGCTTTTCTCCTTCACTAGTTTTTTCTACTAAGTATATGATATAATTTTCTTATCAAAGGATAATTAGCAATATCCATTTTTTCTCCCGAAATCAAATCTATATATTACTAACTAAATTCAATATACTACTTTTCCCTTTTTATTTTTTTCACCTTTTTAGGCTATCAAGATGAATAAAACTTCATTTTTATTTTATTTTCTATAAAAAACTGGCCATTTGCATGTTTGATACATCTGGTGATATATAATATTATGATTTGATATCAATAAGCATGGAGTAATCCATGTGACTTATTGATTGGAGAGACAAAATAGATAGGTCGAAATCAACAAATGAATTGGAAAAAAATCAACAATTAATTGAAATAAAATTTGAATTTAAAAATAATTCAACACAAATGTATAATATAATTAGAGAACAAGAATATGATGAAGCTATATAAACATAATGTTTAAAAAATCAAGACTATAATAATATTTCTTTAATATAAAAAGGCAACTTAGTAAACATGTTGAAAGTTAACATTAGTCCTTTAAAGTTGGTTTTTACTATATATGGATAAGAAAACAAAAAGATTTAAAGTTTGAACATGAACCTCTTCCAACTCTCGAAGATGAACTTTTTCGATGGTTGCTAAAGTCTCACGACATCCATTTTAGTAAAGCCATTACACTTAGATTTTGTGGCATATAAGCCTTGAAGCAATAGTGTAAACCATTTTTCAAGTAAGTTGGAATTTCGATATTAAATTTTGTATTTTAATATATTTTCTTTAAGAAAATGTGTAATTCTTTTCACGAATTAAATATGTTATCCTTAGAAATAGCTAACAAAGATGATCCATTTTCTCGAAGTAAGATCTTAATCTCGCAAACATTAGCACACCCTTAATTAATCTCGCAAACATTATTGTTAACATCAGATTAGAACACTGTTACTAATTAAGATCAGATTAAACTAAATAGAGTACAAATTAGTGCATAGCACAAGGTTTCTCATTTGCCTTTTAAATTCTGGCTGAACTGGATTTTGTTGTGTTTACACATAATATGGAAAAGCGGAAGCAATGGGATTATTAACCATATTGTAGTATACTTGCTTGTTTTTTTTTGGCAATTAAAGAAACTTTCAAGTGACAATTACAGATCTAGGGAGGAGCCAACCTGCAACCTGCCCTTCTCAAAAGACACCTAGTCAAACTCAAATACAAAGAGTCAAGCTCAACCCAAATAACTAAATAGAACAAAGAAACTCAAACAACCTACTGTTATTTCGAAACCTAGTACATAATCCTAT
This sequence comes from Anisodus tanguticus, assembly GCA_034509755.1. Lineage (NCBI taxonomy): Eukaryota > Viridiplantae > Streptophyta > Magnoliopsida > Solanales > Solanaceae > Anisodus > Anisodus tanguticus. The sequence goes on from CM067544.1 coordinate 15,869,196, forward strand.
CTTACACAGCTCGTAGTATACTTGGTTTTTTACAAGTCAAAATAATATATATGTGTAGGAATTTTTCGTTTTTAGCTTTTCCCATTATAAACATGTATGACTTGGATTTGCTGAGTGGAAATGAGGTGCACTATAAAAGATTCATGACGGGGCTGATTATATATATCTGATTCAACTCATCCATAAAATACAGCACAGTAATACAAGCAATAAATGAATAAACAAATACAATCTTCTTCACAACCTTAGTGTCTTATTTCCTATAATTTAGAACTCTCTCTATATTTTTTTTGGTAATCAACTGTGAAAAATTATCATTACTAACAAATTATTTACATTTGAATGAGCATTTAGAGATCATTATCACCTTCTAGGAAGGGTATATTGATCCTGTAGACCTCAGTAAATTACCATCTATCTCCTATTCTAATTACATATTGTTCCTATCCAATTTTGGCATCTAAGTGCCTTTTTTGATCTTCTTACTATTCATATTCTTGCTCTGATTTCCTGTTGTATTTGGTTTCTAACAAAATCAGTATCTATATCTATTTTCTTAAACATTTTCCTATTCCTTGCTTGCCATGTATGGTATACCATTGCCCTCCAAACTGCTGCTACTATTTCCTTTTTGAACTGCCTCCAATGTCTTCTCTTAATCCATTGCATTTCTTCTTTAATTTTACATTGTCTTATGGTTATGCCCAACCATTGTGAGAGATCATTCCTTAGCTTTGTAGTCCATTCACATGTACCAAACAAATGCAGTTGAGTTTCCTCAATCCCTGTATTACATAAGCAACAATCTGTGTTATCTACCGGTATGTTCAACTTCTGTAATCTAATTTTTGTTAATAGTTTGTTCTTGTATGTAAGCCACAATATAGATCTTTGCCTTGGTAGCATGATAGAGTTCCATATTAGATCAGCCTCCTTCAGTTTTGTCATTGTGCCCAACATTCTCACATAGCTATTAGTAATAGAGTATTTACCAGTAGCTGTGAGTGTGTATTGTCCATTAAAATACCACCTTTTCATCTGCTCCTTTATGGAATTCAATTTCCTCCAATACCAGCTACTATCTTGAGGTGGTTTGTGCTCCTAGATATTATCACAGTTCTTCATATATACTTCATGTATCCATTTTACCCATAACACGTCTTTTTTACTAGCAACCTGCCAAATCAACTTTCCAACCGATACAATATAATCTGCAACTCTTTATATCCAGTCCTCCATATTTCTTAGGTATACATATTGTTTCCCAATTCACTAATGACACTTTCCTCTTCTCTCATTTTCTGCCCCATAAGTATTCTTGGCATTTCCTATCCACTGTTTTCATTACACTTTGTGGTAAGGTGAACACAACAACCCAAAGATTATAAATAGAAAATAACACATCATTTATGATTTGTAGTTTTCATGCATAGGAGTGTGCACTGAATACTGGCATGTTATTCAGGCATTCATTATTTATAAATTTCAGACATATTTGAAAGGTTGTCTAGCATTCTTTTCCCCATCTATTTGAGTTATTTTCACAGGGGTATGATCACTTATCCCTTCTGGTAGGTAGTGTGCACTGAATACTGGCATGTTATTCAGGCATTCATTATTTATAAATACCCAATCTATTTTTGAGTATACTTTCTTTTCCCCTCGTTTATCACTCCATGTGTATCTACTTTCATGAGATGGCATTTCTATCAGCTCACATTTTCCCACACAGTTCTGAAAATCCAGAATCTCAGCCAAACTCAATGTATTGCCCCCTATTCTATCATCTAAGTTCAGTACAAAGTTAAAATCTCCCATAAGTATCCATGGTTGATTTATACTTGTACTTACCATCTCCAAATATTGTCATAGATTCTTTATTTTTTCCCTTGTATTAAAGGCATATATTATTGTCATCAGGAATGTCTTCTGGAAAATGTTATTTATCACCTGGCATGTGATTGCCTGTGCATTGCTGCTAATTAGGTAGACTTGGAATATTTCAGGTTTCCAAGTCACCCATATTCTGCCATTATAATGTTGATCCAAGTTTGTAATATACTTCCATTCTCCAAATATCTTTCCTGCCACCATTTCTATCTTTTTCTCCTTAATTTTATTTTCCACTATGCTTATTAATCCAATTGACTCTTTATTGTAGAGAAGTTTTACCTCCTTTTGTTTGTTAGGAGAATTCAAGCCCCTAACATTCCAGCACATCATATTATCCATGATCATCCTGAGGGATATTTGATCCTCCCCCCTTCTTTGTCACACTTTTCCCCATCTGTATGACAGAGAATTCTTCTCCCACTAACTGAAAATTCTGATTTTGACCCCCTCCTTGCATCTTTGACCTATCTTGCCTACTTTGGCGGATTCCCTCTTTTTGTTCAGATTCCTGGCCCCTTACTTGAGCTTGTTTTATCCTATTCCTTCTAGGATAAAATGGTGTAATCCATCCTGCTTGTGTTTCCTCTTCAGGTTGTTGATTTGTTGTTTGTTCACCAACTTTATTTTCCCCTTATCTTGCCTTAACTCCTTCTGTGGTGCTACTGTTATACTCTCTTTATTAGTCTTCTTCTCCTTATCCTTTCATGTTTTCCGGCAAATAGAGACAGGTAACCTTATTTCTTTTTCCTACATTCTTCCTCACCATGTCCATACTTCTGGCAATGATTACATAATGTAGGTTTCCAATCATATTGGATCTTTTTCTCCATTAGGTTACCCTTTTCATTTCTAAAGTATACCTTATCAGGTAACTTAGCATTCATATCCACCTCAATCAACAGCCTAGCAAAGTTAAGTGCTAGCTTCTTCTCTATATGATTGCCCACCATTAAAGGTTTACCAATCAAACTTCCTATTTTGCATAATCCTTTTTGACTCCAACACTTGAATTCTAATCCAGGTAGTTTGACTCATATTGGCACACTATACAATTCATCTTTAGTAAATTTCATGTCTGAGTTCCAAGTCTTCACAATGAATGGTTTATTATCAAAGTGATAAATTCCTCTTTGCAATACTTCATTCTTCCCCATACTCGATTCAAACCTCACCAGTACCACCCCATTCTTTAACATGGATATCTTATTTATCCATAGTTTCCCCCACATTCTTTGGATGTATCCATTCAGCACTGAGAAGGGGGGGGGGGGGTATGCTCTTAGAACTAGGGGTAAGCGGGTCCGGGTACCCTGTAAATAAAAAAAACACAGATTAAGCAACCGTTTTTTAACCTATGAGAATAAAAAAGAGTTCTAAAATAATTTCATCAAGTAGTTTTTTAGCCTGCAATCGGAGTTTTTAGTCCCCTTATAAGAAGTTTTAGAAAACTTATTCATTGTAGAAAAGCTAATTCTGTAACCAAAACCTAAAATTGCAAGCCAAATTTGACACTCAATTAATTGAACGTGTTGGTTTCAAAATAAATTTGGAAATATCTGAATTAAACTTATTTTCGTGTTCATAAGCTTTTCGATACAAAAGAAAAGCTTTATTATACTAGTAAATCCCTAAATTTCATCTTCACAGCTACAAAAATATACACAAATTTTAAAAATAGATTTACATTTCAAATCAAAAAGTAATACAAATTGAAGATGAGTATCGCCTGAAATAGAACAGAAGCATAGGATATTAAAAAGAATTTGAAGAGTTAGATATGAACCCATAAGCATTTTAGGAACGACATGAACACAACCAAGGGAGAGAAAGAGGCAAAGGTGAAGCTTCAACGACGACAGCGATGAAAGTACCTGAGAGAAAGCTTCAACAACGACGACGATGAAGCTCGGTGGTGTAGCTAAAACGCCAATGTTATTGAGAGAGTTTTGGGTGTTTTCTCTTAGGGCACAAAGAGCATTCTAGAATAAAGGGGTGAAAAAGCTGAAATATTTGCGTCTTGGGGTGGGGAAAATTAATGTGTTTGCGTCTTGGGGTGGGGAAAATCAATGTGCAGGCGTGCAACAAACAATTTTGGAGAAAGTTAAAAGTGGTCCAAATGTTTCTCAAAAAAGTAAAAATATTTAATATTTTATAGGTTCTGGGTATCGGTTCCGAGTCCGGTACCCTTGTCTCTATTTGCCGGAACCGGACCTGACATTGATCGATTCCTAATTTTACTACCCGGACCCTACCCGTTATTATAATATATCTACCCGGAACCTACCCGTTAGTGTCGGTTCCGGTCGAGTATCTGGGTACCCTGTACCTATGCTCACCCCTACCTAGAACATAACAAACAATTGCATTCTTCCAATACATTAATTCCGTGTTTATATCATCATATTCAATCTCGCATATAGGTGTTTCACCATGTATATCAGGAGACACATAATCTAATTTAAAGCCAACATTAGCTATTTGATATCAAAATTGTCCCATACCGATATTTTCTTCACCTCTTTTGGTTTTCCTTCTGCTTCATCTGCCTATGACATTTTACTCAAGCTCCCAGATGCCTTCATCCCATCTTCCCATTCTTCAAGGGTTTTCGTTTTCCTTGTGTTATCTTCTTCTCTGTCTGCTTCTATATTGTCATCCTCATCTTCCTCGTTATTTGTTTCCCTACCTTGTTGAAACGATTTAGCTGATTCACTTCGAATTTCTAGGGTCCGACCTCGCTGGTCCATCCCCTTGTCACCGATCCAGTTTCTCTCTTTTGGGGTTTCCTCCTTATCCGAATTGAGCTGTGTAATTTGTTGTCTTTTTCGTTTGTTGTACCTGGTTTTGTGCTCTTGCTTCCATTACCATTATTGCTTTCTGTGATGGATTTTGAGTTCTCTTCCCATGGACGCGCACGTTAAGCTAACATGCGCGGAGAGAGCTCAAAGTTCAACTCTCTCTATATTATAGTATAATATATATACAAAAAACACTCTTCAACTTCAAACTAAAATCATTCCAATTAATATTTTGGGTGTTGTTTTTTCCTGAAGAAATGTTAAATGATATGCTTTCTCTACTCGTCTACCTATTTCATCCCCTTCTTTTCACTTTTTGAGATTTGTTTATACATAATACTAAGACAAAAACCACATGTAGTAACTCGTCCATAGAGTAAGAGCGACTGATGCTATTGCATAATTCCATAGCATGATCAATGAGCATTCACTTTCCCCAACTCCAAACAACTGTGTAACTGTCTGTACCTGCCCATATGACCAACCAGTGAATAAGAGGAGTATTTGAATTACAAAAAAAAATAGCATTAGAAGGTTAAATTTTTAAATAAGATGGCTTCACACTTCAACATGATATATGTATCAAAGCATATGATTGTAAGATGTTCTAGGCTCATGAAAAAAGAATAAGGAACATTTCTCACTAAGTTTTTAGGAGATTCCCGAGAGTTCGACTGACTAAGATGCTTTCACCGAGGTCTATTTTTGACTTTTGGTGATAACAACAGAGTGATCCTCTAAGGTTTACGTCCTAGCAACTAGGAAAAGTTCCTATATTGGTTTTTTCTTTCTGGCTTTCTTAGGGCCCTCTGTCTTCAGAGGACTGACTATCTTTCTCTTTATACACAATATTTTGAAAGGCGTTTAAAGAGCGTGATTCTTTAGTTTAATATTGTTCAAATTTGGTGCAGAGACAACCAGGAGGTTTACCTAGAAGCAGCCACCCTTGAAAGAGTGCGTAATAGCTCACTGAGAATTCTTTATAGAAAGAAGAGAGGGAGGAGATCGAAACGAAATACTTGTATCGAACGAGCCCCTATCTCAATTACAAGTAAGGAGCTATTACCCTATGCATGTTCTTTTAAGCTATGGATTAAAGGAACAAATATAGTTGAATGGAACAGCGGGCGGGTTACACGTTCCATGTGCCGAGATGTGAGGTGCAGGTGGTGATGATCACCCCGGGGTTTACACATAAGTGGGAATGTTAAGGCAAAATATAGTACTAACTAGTACTAATTACTTAAATATATATTCTCTAATAGTTTTAGGTTTTAAATGAGAAAATTCAATATGTCCTCGGATAAGGCAAAAAAAGTACTGAGGTAATTTAAGAAGATACCTATAGTCATTGCAGAAGCAAGTGCATATTGCAATAGAAGAACAAAGTGGTACAGGGGATCTGAACCCACCAGCCCAAAATGGCGTGCAGCTTTCACTACAACAATCCCACATAATGGCAAGGCCACATATCTCACTACCTGAACTCCTATTACAACACACATCCCTATTTCTGATTTTTTAAGACCTGCCATTAAAATTAGTACAACAAAATCCAAAAAATAATATTAAAAAGAATTTGAAGAAGAGATTAAGTGGCCAAGATCTGTAAAGCTGATAGCTAATCAAAGTTGAAAGGGAATAATTCATTACATCTATTTTAAGGATAATAATAATTACCTCTAAGAAGATTTGCTCCAACTATCAATATCACAGCTGGTATTGTAGCCTCTCTGCAGATCAGAAAACGGTGCATTTTGAGTCAAACGGCTTAAAATTCATTATAATAGGAACATGAACGAATTCAAGATTTAAAATCAATTGGTTCAAAATAAGTGTACCTATTCTTATTGTGGATATATAGTAGCAATACCTTTTATTTTTTATCCGCATAGATATACATGATTTGAACTGAAAACTAATGAATTCAGTGGACCTAGAGAACTTGTCCTAGATTCACCTACTACCTATGAGTATGAACTGTTAAGAGTCTCACATTGGATATGTAATGGAAACATGGACTCCTTGTATGGACTTGGACAATCCTCACCCTATAAACTAGCTTTTGGGGTTGAGTTAGGCCCAAGATCCATTCTTTACATGGTATCAGAGCCAGACTCATTTCAATTCTTTGTTCACCGATGTTGGTCCCCAAATTATATTATCCACGCTCCAGTTAACAAGGTCTGGGCGTGCGAGGTAGTGTTAACAGTCTCACATCGGATATGGAATGGGAACATGACTCCTTATATGGACTTGGACAATCTTCACCTTACAAGCTAGCTTTTGGAGTTGAGTTATCCATTCTTCACATGAACGAGCGACGATTGAGTTTAATTGGTGAGCTCATTTGAATAAATTTGGAGGCATTCATAACCTAGCAGAGATGCAGAACTATGAATTACGTGCAATGGAGCTTCAGTTCCGATGACACTACACCAATTATGATTCCAACAATCTGTAATATCAAATCCAATTAGTAATATATAATGTCAGATTAAATAAGAATATTACATGATAAAGAATCGAGTTGATTGCTTATATGGTCACTCGAAATGGTGTAACAAAAGAAAAAAAAAATTATTGGGATGATACCGTTGCAATAGTTGAAGGTGCAAATAGCATTTTCAAATTGATCCTTTCAGCCCAGATATTGATATGTTGTTTCATTCTTCTAACAAAAGGTTCCTGTTGAACATTTGAAAACAATGTTTGGTAAATAACTAAATATAAACAAGGGAAAAGACTAAAGCTGAGAAAGTGAAAAGAAATTTCTAACATGCTTCTGAATTATAAATGGTAAAATGATAAAAACAAAAAGAAAGAGGAAATTAAAAGAGAAACCTTCTCCATATCTTCAAACACAATGAGAGGTACTGCAAGTTGAGCTTCAGATTCTAAGCTGTCCTTTCTGGTACTATGTTTGATTCCATGTGGTTGAAGGATGTTGTAGACATAAGTCCACATATGTCTTGTCACAATCTTCAAACAAAAGAGAAGAGAGCATAATAAGAGACTTATGAAGTTTACACTTCTCTATATAATCCCCGAGTTTATGTTAATATCATGTACTCCCTCCCTCCCATTTTATGTAATCAATTTGACTGGCCACGAAATTTAAGAAAAAAAAACTTTTGAAATTTGTGGGTTACAACAAGTCATAAATATTTGTGTGACTATAAATCATCTCATTAAAAATAAAATGAGAAACTTAAAATTAAATTATTTCTAAATATAAAAAATATCGTTCTTTTGGTGATATGTTAGAAAGGAAAGTACATGCATCACATAAATTAGTACAGGGAGTAATTAAGAAGGCAACTCCACAAGGGAAAAATGAAATGAGAAAATGGACATACGGCCATGGAGAGAGATGCATAGGCTTGTCCATTGATGGAGCAAGTTGAAGAATCTCCAAAGGGACTATTTTTCTCCTCATACACTGCAGGAATCATGATGAGAAGCATGCTCCCCAAATTCCGTACAATTAAATTAATTAAATACACCAATGTAACTCCTTGAGTTTTAATTTGAGCTGCAGGTAGTGTTGGAAATTAGCCTTTGGCGGGGAGATGCGTCCACCCATTTTTGATGAATTAAACACTAGTGTTCCACATGTTGGAGACCTTGTCTCTTTGCACATGCATGATCTACGAAGTGAGTAGATGACCGTAGGGCCAAGAATCGTCTAATTTCGTTGAGAAATGAAAGAGATATTGGTCCACGAAGTAAGGTGTTTGAGGCATGGAAATGTGGTGTGGGACAAATCTACCACATCGGTGGGAATAGGAAGAATTGCTCTCTATATAAGTCTCAAATTAGTAAAGGGTTTGGGACCCCAAGGGGTATCCCATGTGTTTAAAGGAGGGAAGACCTAGATGTGCTTGGGTTCAAGGCTAAGCCCACACGCGTGCCGCCGCCGCCCGTCCGGTCACGGGCTGTGGGCTGTGGGGACTTTCTGATATTATCTTTTTGGACCAGAGAACTCTGCCAAATGTACAGTTTGATCCCTGAAGTTTCATATGTACAGTTTCTGTTTTTTGAGGCATTAATCAGTCATTACTTGGCTGATTAACTCCTCCATTTTCACCCTCCTTCATGTCCATAAAGCAGCCCCTCTTGATGGCCATTTACATCCATTACTTGGTTGTTTAATGTCCTCCTAATAGCCATTAACAACCATGTTTTTGGGCAGTTGTTTAGCCCCTCTTCCATGCTATATATTGAGCATTCTTTGGCTCAATTCAGTGAAGCAAATACACTGCACAGATGACTGAAAAACACACTGGAAAACCACGAAAAATAGACTGAAAAACAGTCACGAAAATAGCACAAAACAGTGAGTAAAATCTGTGTGAAAAACAATGACCAAACCCTCTCATATACACAAGATATACACAACAGAGACACACTATATACACAGAGACAAAAGAGAAGAGTAAAGAGAAACTCTTCCTTCCTATTCCATATCTTCAGCAAGTCGAGTCATATTTGTTTTCTTCGTCAGGCTCAACCTATTGGCTTTGTAGCGTTGAGATTAAAGTGTTGTTTTATCTTGGGAGACTATTGCCCGCTAACGTAAAAGCATATATACGGGGCAATCTTGTCTTAAGGACAGAGGGCAATCCCTCGACTCAACACACAACGTTGTAACCATCCGATTTAGTTGTTTCTTGATTTCAGGTTATCAAGATTCAAGACACAACAAGCTTGCGGCAGTTTTGAAGATTGGCCTATTTGTTCAACAAGATTCAATTTCTGAATATTGAATATTTGTTCATCCTTTCGAATACTTGTAATAGTTTTTACTTCCCGTACTGCTCTATAAAGTACCATAGAGTACCAACAACTTAAGACAAGATTGTATTGTATTACTATTAGTGTTCGAAAGATGTCGGTCAAAAGTTGTGTGACCAAATCTGGATATGGCTCTGATTTTCTGGTTGAATAAAGTGATGATGATATTGTTGAAGTTCAACATGTTCATGGTGTCACCGCTCCCGAGAGTGGTGGGAACAAGTGCTCACGAGAGCTTGAGGATGTCAACTGGGACAAGAGGAGAAGGTTGAAGATGTGGTTCTATCTTGCAGCAGAAGGCCTATATCTGTCTCAGACAAAGAATCCAAAATTGGGATAAGTATTTTTTCTTACTTGTCAAGAATAAAGATTAAATGATTTCTGATTAAGAATGGATTAAAGTAAGGAGGAATATAAAATTAATTTATATTTCTTACGCTTTAAAAATCAGAAGTTTAATCTCTTCTTCTTTCCCGTTTAAAGATTGGACTTTGTAAACGACTTAAAAAGATTCGTTCTTTTAAGTGTAATTATTAAAAGTGTGTAAAGTATGTTCGCACATACGATGGAGAGAGATCCACTAACTGTGCGAAAACTATTACCACTCTTAAGTAAGAGCCAAGAACTATCTGGGCACCAATCATAACGGAAGAAGTCTAAAAGTTAAAGACGTTGAGTCTGTCACACTATTTGGCAGAAGATCCTTCATAGGATGATGTTGGACACTCGGTCATACAAAGCCTCCGGGGACTGGAGTGGGCCAAAATTCCTTTGATATGATGATATTGGACACTCAGTCATATAAAGCCTCCGGCGGCGGAGTGGGGCCGTAATTCATTTCATAGGAAAAGTAATGGACACCTAGTAAGGTGGGCCAGAGTTTCCAGGTCTTAAATGATCTGAAGGCCTAAAGAAAGGCAGAAAATAAATTGGACACTCAGTCTGCCAAAGCAACTCGAGTGGGCCAGAGTATCTAGATCATATATGATCCGGTTACGCCCTAACCACGGGCAAAAGGTTGTTCATGTGAAGCAACGCCACCTCTAAAGTAGAAGGGGTTGGAGAGGTTGTCCTCAATAGGACTTCAGGGAATGAGATCACTCTAAGATGAGGTGATACATATCCCAAACTTGGTTTAAGGGACGCTGTTGGTCAAGCTGGTTTGAGACTAGTCCAACAGGTCTGTAATAACTAAGAATGGTACAGTATGTCTTTAGCCAAATGAATGATACATTTGTAATCCGTGCATCTATGCCATCATAGATTAAGACACGTTAAATAGCAAGTCATTCAAAAGCTAACGATGTTGAGATTGTTGCCTTCTGTCGACATAAACCCTCAAAATAAATGTGAGGTAGATGAAGAGGCAAAATCACCTTTCCAAATTCCGTCAAGGGAATAGCGAAAGAAGCACTGCTCCTCTAGAACTTAATCACACCTACTTTGGTGATTTGAAGTTTATACAAAATAGAGGGGGGAGAGACAAGTACGTTGTGACCTTCATTGATGATGGTACAACGTATGGAATCCTTTGTTTGTTGAAAAGCAAAAACGAAGTTGTTAAAGCGGATAAGCGCTACAAAACAGAAGTTGGAAATCAACTAAGCCTATGGATTGCGAAATTCGTAGTGATAGAGGGGGAGAATGTGAAGCATCGTTCATTAAACGACTGTTCATTTCTCACCTTAGTCCAACGGTATTAGCCAAGCGCAAAGTCGTACGCCCAAATTATGTGGGGTGGCTTGGTAAAAGTTGGAATACTAAAATAGGTTAAGTTGTACCTAAGACTGTAGATTGCATATCCACTGGATGTGCAAATAACAGTAGTGTTGATCGCCTCATGGTGTCAAAGAATGCTGAATTCTTTGAAGATAACTTTCCTTGAAAAAGGAAAAAAGAGTAATTGCTCAAGGTTAACAAGAACCCGCGAGGGCCTAACTGTCCGGAACTAGACGTTCCGTATCTACAGGACTCAAAAGTTGCTGGCTATCCGGAACTTAATATTCCAGATCTGCAGAACTCAGGGATTCTAGATGTTGAACCGAGAAGGAGCAAAGAGGGGACAAAGACTTGTTCCATACCTTCTAGCCTGTATGGTTGAGAACGAACCATGGACAATTAACAAAGAATTGTCATCTCCAAAAGCACTGCTTTGGAAAGAAGCTAAAGAGAGAAATAGATTCCATCATATAGAACCATACGTGTGTAATGGTTGATCTTTCTCCGGGAAAAGAACCTTTGGGTTGTAAAATGTGCTCCCCTGTGAGTAGCTTCACATCCAGGGCCATTGTAGTCTTACGTGGCATGGATGTTGAAACATCCTTCCCAACCGGAGAGTTGGAAGAAGAGAATCAGAGTTGGTTTGCTGGATTGTTGGGCTTCTTCCTGAACTTTCATTTTGGTCCCTGAAATGTTTACATTTTGGTCCTGAAAGTTTCGTATAAAACAAAACAATGAATCGACCACGAAACATTGACTCTGAAGTTAGAAAGCCAACAGTTGGAGAATCAACAATCTGAAAGTAAAAGTCATATTGAAACAAAGTCTCGATATGAAAGATATGGGTATCACAGATGACATCTTAGGAATTGGATTTCTAAGACATCTAACGGACTGGTCGATAGTTGACAGTCTCGTTGAAGCCACCAATGGATATGAATCATAGAACTTATTGGAATCATGGTGCACCCATAGATAAGGAGCGATACGCTCAGGTCACGTGTAGTTCAATGTATTGTACATACTACAACCGACCTGGGATCGGCCTACAAAGCAGATCAGTTAAACTAAGGTTAACTGATGATTTCAATACATGATCAATAGAAAGGCGTTAAGTCGGATATGACGATATCTGAATTATTCGCTCATCTACGAATTATAGTATTCTGGATGTCCAACGGTTCTGGGAGAACACAGTGATGCAAACTGGACATCAGATCTGAAGAACACTAAAGCCACAAGTAAATGTGTATGGTGGGTCTTGAAAAATCCTCTAAGCAAACTTGCATCGGCTGATTCATGATGGAATCAGAGTTTATCACTTTATACAAAGCATGAAAGAAGTTGAGTAACTTCACGGCTCCTTAGAGGACGTCCCTTATTGGGAGAAACCCGTGCCTTCAGCAGTTATACACTGTGGCTAGCCGGTCAGCTTCAGGAAGGACACGGATGACGGCGTCTGGGCATATCTGTCAGGAGACATAAGACTGTATGGCAGTTGATCATCACGGGTGTCACATCCTTGTTTACTAACTAGGGGACTACCCGGAGATCAAGTGTTCTGCCTGTCTAGGGGAATGGGCTTAAAACCTAAACAATACGAACCTTTGCGGTGGTAACCCAACCATACTGATTGGAGATCCCAAGAATTTGGTTCAATGGGAAAACTAAGCGGCAAAAGGTTCAGTTGAGCGCTTCGGTGGAAGCAAGAAGCACTTCGGATGATGATTTCTGTACGGAAACTTGAATCCAAAGCTGTTCCCGCGATAGACATTAAAGTGCTTCCTGTATGGTGGGTAAAGGTTAAGCTTCCAAACCTTTAACGATCCTCAAACTATTGAGGTTAAGGTTGGGGAAACTTTTAATGATTCCTAACACTTGAGAAGTGGGGTATAGCAGGATACCTTGTAGGAGATCACCTATTTAAGTGCGAGGATGGTCGCCTCAAATGAACGCACTTAAGAATCCAAGTGTGTCCATGGCCACAACGGACAGAAACGTAATAAGGAAAATGAATAAGAAGAGTTATTGTGTTGATATCATTGTCTTGGCTTACACTAAACACTGACGGTTCAAGACATCACGTTCACCGCGCTGTAAGTAAGTCCGATGGTATTCAACTAGGGAAGGTTCAAAGCGAAAGCTACCTCTCCTGATGCAATATCTTTTCGCTGAAAGATTGCTGAAATATAGGCACCTTGTGTGTGCGCCACAATCTCTCTCTTTCATAGAGGGGATTGTTGGAAATTAGCCTTTGGCGGGGAGATGTGTCCACCCATCTTTAATGAATTAAACACTAGTGTTCTGCATGTTGGAGACCTTGTCTCTTCACACATGCATGATCTACGAAGTGAGTAGATGACCGTAGGGCCAAGAATCGTCTAATTTCGTTGAGAAATGAAAGAGATATTGGTCCACGAAGTAAGGTGTTTGAGGCATGAAAATGTGGTGTGGGACAAATCTACCACATCGGTGGGAATAGGAAGAATTGCTCTCTATATAAGTCTCAAATTAGTAAAAGGTTTGGGACCCCAAGGGGTATCCTATGTGTTTAAAGGAGGGAAGACCTAGGTGTGCTTGGGTTCAAGGCTAAGCCCACACGCGTGCCGCCGCCGCCCGTCCGGTCACGGGCTGTGGGCTGTGGGGACTTTCTGATATTATCTTTTTGGACCAGAGAACTCTGCCAAATGTACAGTTTGCTCCCTGAAGTTTCATATGTACAGTTTGGACCTGAATTCTTTCATATGTACAGTTTGGTCCCTGAAGTTTCAATATTTACAGTTTGGACCCCATAGTTTCTGGGAAGGTGACGGAAGGCAGAAAGCCTACCGTTGGGACTGTTTTTTGAGGCATTAATCAGCCATTACTTGGCTGATTAACTCCTCCATTTTCACCCTCCTTCATGTCCATAAAGCAGCCCCTCTTGATGGCCATTTACATCCATTACTTGGTTGTTTAATGCCCTCCTAATAGCCATTAACAACCATGTTTTTGGGCAGTTGTTTAGCCCCTCTTCCATGCTATATATTGAGCATTATTTGGCTCAATTCAGTGAAGCAAATACACTGCACAGATGACTGAAAAACACACTGGAAAACCACGAAAAACACACTGAAAAACAGTCACGAAAATAGCACAAAACAGTGAGTAAAAACTGTGTGAAAAACAATGACCAAACCCTCTCATATACACAAGATATACACAACAGAGACACACTATATACACAGAGACAAAAGAGAAGAGTAAAGAGAAACTCTTCCTTCCTATTCCATATCTTCAGCAAGTCGAGTCATAATTGTTTTCTTCGTCGGGCTCAACCTATTGGCTTTGTAGCGTTGAGATTAAAGTGTTGTTTTATCTTGGGAGACTATTGCCCGCTAACGTAAAAGCATATATACGGGGCAATCTTGTCTTAAGGACAGAGGGCAATCCCTCGACTCAACACACAACGTTGTAACCATCCAGATTTAGTTGTTTCTTGATTTCAGGTTATCAAGATTCAAGACACAACAAGCTTGCGGCAGTTTTGAAGATTGGCCTATTTGTTCAACAAGATTCAATTTCTGAATATTGAATATTTGTTCATCCTTTCGAATACTTGTAATAGTTTTTACTTCCCGTACTGCTCTATAAAGTACCATAGAGTACCAACAGGTAGTATTAATATATGAGCTATAATTAAGTACCTGCAGCACAGCAACTAATGACAAGGCCATGGTGTTGTTGAGGAGTTTAATTTTGTGATTTTATTAAGTATCCAACCCAGTGCTGAACCGATAATAAATGTGACAAGAATGTTTACAGGCATGAACCGTCTACACATTAAATTACCAAATGATTAATTAAGAGCTACAAAATTAAAATAGCATGAATTAAAAAGATTGAGAACCACTTACAATGTGACTATGTTGCTCGCTCTTATGGTTTCAGCCAAGCTGCTTGCCACCAATGCCGGTGTAAATACATAAAACACTAGCTGCTCCAACCATAATTTTCAACATGTGATTTTCAATAACAATAGTACGTAGTAGGGAGGGTAGTACTTTTTTGGAGCCACACTGGTAACTGTAGTTACCGTTCAGTAGAATTTAGTAACTTTTACTTAAACTTTATATTTGTGTGGAAAAATTATTTAATTTGTAAAAATAAATATTCAGAATCTAATAAAAAAAATATAGTCCAAAATTCATAAACTAAAAATTCTAGCTCTCTTATTGAGAAAACATACATTGTTCAAATGGTGCCTCACAATAGAGCCAAGGAGATCAACACGTTCAAGTGTAAGGAATAAGCCAATAACAGTTATAAATACATAAAAGAATATGTTCCATGCATTTTCATTCATTATGATGTATAATATATATAGTATAAGTTAGGCTACAAACTAGGTAACTAATTACAATTAGAATATTAATTAACTAAATATAAAAAATATACAAGAATATGTAAATATTCTAACACACCCCCGCAGTTGAAGCGGGAGGTTCTCGTACGCTGAGACTGGCTTGAAAATCATCAAAGAGTATGCGCGGAGGTCCTTTAGTAAAGATGTCAACAATTTGATATCGAGAAGGGACATGAAGGACACGAACTTGTCTACGAACAACTTACTCACGTACAAAATGAATATCCATTTCAATGTGTTTAGTGCACTGATGTTGAACGGGATTGCCAGAAAGATATATCGCACTTACATTGTCACAGTAAACCAATGTAGCCTTGCAGATTTGGCAGTGAAGTTCCAACAGAAAGTTACGTATCCAACAAGACTCGAAAACAAGATTCGCTACGCCTCTATACTCGACTTCGGCCCTGGACCGAGACAAAGTAGGTTTTTGTTTATAAGACCAAGAAAGCAAGTTATCTTCGAGGAAAACACAGTAACCCGAAGTGGATCGTCTAGTGTCGGGACATCCACTCCAATCAACATCAGTGTAGAAGGTGAGACCAGAGACTGAGGACTTGTACAAATGCAGGCCAAAATGGAGAGTGTCTTGTACATATCGCAAAATTCATTTGAGAGCATTCATATGTTCATCCTTCGGGTCATGCATATGTAAGCATATTCGTTGCCCATCATAGGATATATTTGGTCTATTGAAAGTGAGATACTGTAATGCTCCTGCTAAACTGCGATAGTGAGTGGGTCTTCATATGGAGAACCCGAAGAGGCACTAAGTTTAGATTTAGTGTTAACCGGTGTTGGAGCAGGTTTACAAGAAGTCATGCCAGCTCGGTCAAGAATATTCTCGGCATTCTTTCTCTAACAAAGAAATAAGGCACATGCATGTCTCATAACGGTAATGCCCAAAAATAGCTTAGGGGGCCCAAATCCTTCATAGCAAATTCAGAAGCAAAGAGTGACATCATAGATTGGCAAAGTGCATCAGAAGAGGCAGTGAGTATGATATCATCAACATATAATAGAATGTATGCCATGTCATTACCCTTGTTATAGATAAAAAGTGAATGATCAGATTTGCTATGTGAAAAACTAATAGAGGAGAAAAATCAGCAAACCGTTGATACCATTCATGAAGAGCATATTTCAATCCATAGAGTGATTTCTTCAAATGACACACATAATCTGCATGATTTGGATTTCTGAATCCTATAGGTTGATGCATATACACGGTTTCATGAAGTTCACCATGCAAGAATGCATTTTTAACATCAAGCTGATTAATAGACCATGATTTGGACAAAACAATGATGAGAACAATTCGAATAGTTGTCAGTTTCATCACTGGGCTAAAAGTTTCATCATAATCCACACCAACTTGTTGAGACCTACTATCACCT
This sequence comes from Anisodus tanguticus, assembly GCA_034509755.1. Taxonomy (NCBI): domain Eukaryota; kingdom Viridiplantae; phylum Streptophyta; class Magnoliopsida; order Solanales; family Solanaceae; genus Anisodus; species Anisodus tanguticus. Next base: position 15,886,205 of record CM067544.1, read on the forward strand.
ACAAGACGGGCCTTATGCCACTCAAAAGAACCATCAGATTTATTTTTATGTTGAAAAATCCACATAGAATGAATAACATTAGCATCAGGAGGATGTACACTAGATTTCACGTCTTATTTTCAATAAGAGCATTATATTCGTCTAATATGACAACTTTCCAATTTGGTTCTGACAAAGCATTTTTCGGGTTGCAAAGAAGAGGTAAAGAGATAACCAAAGTCGACAAATTGAATTATCATTTCAGTTGAAAAATACCATGCATGGCATGAGTTGTCATGGTCCGTGTAGGTGATGTAGTAGGCTGGGCTGATGTCGACTGGTTCTGGTGTGGGCTTGGAGGTGTGACGTGTTCCGTTTGGTGTGGTGGGAGTGACAAATTTTGTAAATAATAAATCAAAAGGGGGTTTAAGGTGATTTTTAAGAACTTATAAGAATCTAGAGACGGAGAATGCAGCTTGGCAAAAGGGAATTGGGACTCATCAAATATGACATGCCTAGAAATGATTATTTTTTGGCTTGACATATCGTAACAGTTATAACCTCGATGATTAGATGGGTAACCCAGGAATACACACAGGTTAGAACAAGGTTGAAGTTTATTGATTTTGGTGGAAGGATGAAGGGGATAACATAAACACTCAAACGTTCGTAAGTGCTTATAGGAAGGATCCCGAAGATAGAGAACTTGAGTCGGGGACTTGTGTTTGAGAGACTTGTTTGGGAGAATGTTCAAGAGATAAGTTGTCATTGATAGAGCATGATGTCAAAAGGAAGGGGACATAGAGGTCTGAGCAAAGAGGGTACAAACTAAGCTATTTATGGTTCTTATTTTTCGTTCAGCTTTGTCATTTTGTGGAGAGGTATGGGGGCATGAAAAATGAAAAACAAGACCATTTTTGGTGCAAAAGAGTTTGAATTGTTCATTGTCGAATTTCCGCTCATTGTCACATTGAAAACATTTGATACTCTTCTCAAATTGTGTCTTAATTAAAGCACTAAAAGATGAGAAAATAGAATAGACTTGGGACTTATTGCCAATCGGAAAAGTCCACAGGAAGATAGAATAATCATCCAAAAACAAAATATAATATCAATGCCCACCCATGCTTAAAATAAGAGAAGTCCATAAATCACTATGTATGATATCAAATGGCATCAAAGTGCTAGAGGATGAAGAATAAAACGACAATTTAACATGTTTTCCAAACACGCAAGATTCACAAACAGTAGGGCAAGACAAATGTTTATAATCAATAAGTTTATGTTTGCTAAGGGAGCGTAAAACATAGTCTCCCAGATGTCCATGTCTATTATGCCATAGAACTGACGAAATAGCTACAAAGGTTGATGGAGAGGAAGCGTGATGGCCGATGGTGGTGGTGATAAGATCTCCGGTGCTATCACATCTCATTATTCGCATTCCTATCTGAAGGTCCTTCATAGAAAAACCAAAAGGATTAAATTCAAGGAAAACATTATTGTCGGTTGTGAAACGACACACATAGATCAAATTTTTGATAAGTTTCGGGGCATGGAGAACATTGTTTAAATTTTATGGGGGATATGGTGGGGGGAGGGATCGTCCATAACCTCGAATGGAAATGCCTTGTCCACTATCAATAATAATATTACGATTTAAATTGCTCATACTAAAATAAGACGAGAGAGTACCTTAAGATGTCGTTATATAAGATGTTACATTGGTATCCATGTATCAATTTTCATCCGGAACATTGAGAGACATCATGTGCATTGTTGCCTCAATATTCGTTGGTGCGTAGGTTGAGGGAGGAGAAACATGTGCACTGTATGCTTGTTGTGGGCTCACCCTAAAAATTTTGGGTTGGGGTTGTCGAGCCGCAGGACAGGCCCAAGAAGAGGTTGGATATGGGCATGGTCGAGCAGCCCAAGCCTGCTGTCCCCACGTTGCCCATGGTGGATACGCAGCTCACTGTGGAGGTTGCTGCCATTGCGGCTGCAACTGGGAGTGGTTGCTGGACTGTTGTGGCTGTCCCTATCCGCCACTGTTGCTTCTTCCACCACGGCCACCTCGGCCTTTGTTGGAATTTTTTACTTTTGTTATTATTCCGAATATGTTGACCTCGTTTCGGGTCAGTGGTGTGCCGATGCTGCTGACCGTAAGCCGAGCCCCTCTCATCGGCAGGTGAGTCGCCGGTGGTGAGGAAGGATGTGTTGGCGGTGCTAGCGTTAGTCGCTGTCCGCTTGACTTTTTTGGTTTCTTCAAGGATAAGTCTTGAACGGACCTCATAGAACGGAGGCAACGTAATGCTTTGTTGGAGGATTGTAGCAACGCCATCATAATTTTATTTAACCCCGCAATTAGTTGCATGACCAACCTTTGATTCGTGATCGGTGCACCGACGTTGGAGAGTTGATCAGCTATCATTTTAAGTTCTTGACAATAGGCCGATGCATTTGGAAAATCGTCCTGTTGAATGTCTTTAAATTGATTTTCTAAATACAAGGCACGTTGGGTCTTGTTGTCATAAAAAATTCTCTGTAATCTCTCCCATGTTTGTCGTGCAGTAGCGTCGATTTCGATGATTGTATGCAAGAGATCGTTCGAGATTGTGCCGTAGATCCATTGTAGAACAATCACATCTAATCGTGACCAAAGTTCTTCATCAAAACCATCATGTGTTCTCCATGTTTTCGTCGGTTGGCTTGGGTTTAGGAGGGATGATGTGATCGATGACTTTGTACACACGACAGTGAATCTTAAACAATTCCGCCAAAGATGAATACTAAACTTTTTCCATCTCAAGAGTTATGGAAATGAAATTGTTGATGTTGTTAACGGCAAGAGCATGATGGAATTTAGGTTGTTCAGCCATTGAAAAAGAAAAAGGGGGATGATGACGAGAGAGAGGGTTTTCGAGAAGAAGAAGAAGAGGGAGGGAAATGGCGGAGTAGGGCGACGGGGGGGGGGGGGGGGGGAGCTTAAGTTTAAGGTTTGTCTGATATCATAAAGGAATATGTTCCCTGCCTTTTCATTCATTATGATGTATAATATATATAGTACAAGTTAGGCTACAAACTAGATAACTAATTTGACTAATTACAATTAGAATATTAACTAAACAAATATAAAAGATATACAATAATATGTAAATATTCTATCAAAGCCAACAACAGTTATAATCAACGTTTTCAGAACAAGCATTAATGCCACCATGAACAACTCCACGAATCCCATGGATATATGCTGACGCTGATTATTGTACTTCTAATTTTCAACAAAATTGTACGTATATACACACACCCTTTTTTGTCTTCTTGAAACTTGAAAGTAAATCTAAAAGTACTAGGAAAAAGCTGAAATAAGAGGTTGATACTGCCTGGTACTTACAATTTGAAGTTGTTGAGAAAAGATATGCTACAAATTCAGGTTGTTATAAAAGTAAGGCGAACTCCCAGGTTGTTATTAAAGTTAAGTCCTCATTTCTAAAATCTAAACGTATCCGATACTTTTGACCATGAACAAGCTTTGCAAAGTGTTTTACATGTTACTTCCTCCGTCCCAAAATACTTATTATATTTATTAAAAATATTTATTTTAAAATACATATCATTTTATTTAATCAAGATAAAATTAAGTAGTTTTTTTTTCATTTTATCCTTGCATTATTTAGCAATATTTAAGATGTTATTTCATTGATGGAGTAAATATTATTTGAGAGATCATATGATGAAATATGTTAGGAGAGTAAAATAGTCAAAATACTATCCTTATAATATTTTCTTAAGGAACGTGTAACTAAAAAATGTGATAAATATTTTGGGACGGAGAGGAGTATTATATTTGATCAAGGAAACACCGGTCCACGTAATTAAAGACTTGCTATTTTTTTCTTTAATTTAATGAATTAATTTAAGGAACCTTAAGGTTAATGGGTCTTCCGCGTGTTTGTGCAGGTCTGATCATTGTCAGTTTCGGATTTTTCATTAATCTATATTCTTTTTCTCTATCAATACATGTCTACTTTATATGCCATTACAGAATTAATTATTATGATTTTCATATGCTTACTTAATATTTTTATGACTTTAGCATTTTGTATAATTTTAAAATAATATTCTCAAATTTAAATAAAAGTTAAACAACTTAATCCTTTGCGCTCGATTTTTTTTTTCTAGCCAAATGGAGTGTAGTACAACTATATTGCAATCTTTGCAGTTTGCTCACTTTGATTTGTTTCATGTCATCGAATGGAATTCACTTGTGAAAACAATGTTAGAAAACATTACTTTATTATTATAAAAGTAATTACACAAAGACTTGAACACTATAACTTGACCACAATATACATCAAGTTCTTACTCTTTTATTTTTACCAACACTTGACACTCACACTTTAGCTTACACACACTTTAGACTCACTTGGATACTTTTTGGATGCACACTTGGGACTTGATCTCACTTCTTGAGAACTTCTTACTCACTTAATTACAACTCAAATAGACCACCTCTATTTATAGGTGGTGATAGAAGAATCTAGTTATGATACTTAATTACTACTCTATTCTAGAATATTCCTCACTACTTTTTTCTAGAATCACTCTTCTATTTATTTCTAGAGTAATTCTTTTTTCGACTCCACTCTAGAACTTTCATCCTAAAGTTCTTCTTTCAACTCTCTAGAACTACTTGAACATTCTAGATTGATTATCCATTGTCTTGAATATTAAGTTGATGGTGACTTTTAACACTCTCCTTCAGCACCAACTTAATTTGTTTTTGCATCCCTAACTCTTCTTCAGCTACAACATCATTGACGTACTTGAGATTTGGCTTTCGAACTCTTGTCGATCTCCGAGGTTGTGGGCTTACTCCTTCTGGTTGACAGTCTTCTACTCTTTGATGCATGCATGTTTGCCACATATTTTGTGTTGCCTCGTCCTCGGTATTTTCTTCCTCACTTTGATCTTCATGTTCCTTTTCTGGACTTGGATGTACTTCAACAATTTGCTTCCCCATCTTCTTTTGCAAATTGTCTTCTATTTCCTTGGAATCTGGTAACTCTTCATTTTGAGGTGACCACCATGATGCTGCCTCATCAAATACCACATTTCTTGATGTATAACACTTTCCAGTTGTTGGGTCGCAGCATTTCCACCCTTTCCTTTGGCTGTCGTATCCCACAAAGATACACCGTATCGCCTTTTTATCATATTTGCTATGTAGATGGCTTGGCCCAAACACGTACCACACACAACCAAATACTCAAAAGTGACTTACTGCAGGTTTACGACCCCACAGTTTTTCAAAGGGTGAAATGAACCCTAACTTCATTTGAGGAAGTCTATTGATGACATGAGCTGCTGTTTTCATACCTTCTGCCCAAAATCTTCCTGGAACATTCTTAGAATGAAGCATGCTTCAACATATCTCTGCAAGATGTCGATTCTTCCTCTCAGCTACTCCATTCTGTTGTGAGGTATTTGCACATGTGAATTGATGACGTATGCGACATTCTCGTAGGTACTGAGAGAACATATCTGATGTATATTCACCACCGTTGTCTGTTCGGAGGCATTGGATTTTCTTGCCGAGTTCTCCTTCCGCTATTTCCTTGAACTCTTTAAATTTTGAAAAAAGTTTCAAAATTTTATTTTAGAAAGAAAACCCATACGTACCGTGAGAAGTCATCAATGGATATAACCATGTATTGCATGTCATTGATTGATGATTGCTTGACTAGCCCGAATACGTCAGAATGGACCAGCTCCAATGATGCTTTGGCTTTGAACTTTGAGTCTTCATACGGTAACTGATGCGCCTTACCGTATTGGCAGCCTGCACAAACGGTCTCTGTTCTGACCTCGAGTTGAGGAATACCCTTCAACATAGATTTATTCATCATCACCTTGAGTTTGTGATAGCTTACATGTCCAAGTCTTGCATGCCACAAATCTGTTATTTCGTTCTTTCGAGTCTTGTTTACATAAGCTGACTCTACTGACATTACATAGACAGACTCTAAGCGTCGTCCTCTTATCATCGGTGTTCCAGAGATTTCAAGATCTTGATAGATCTGGACATCTTGAGGTCCGAATACAACATGGTGGCCTGATGCCGTAAGTTGTGCTATTGATAGTAAGTTTTTTTTCATCCCAGGTACATGGTAGACATCCTGGAGTGAAACCTCTTTCGGACTGAATCTTGGCATAATTGTTGTTTTTCCGACTTGAGCGATTGGTAGTCTTGAGTTGTTAGTTGTCACCACCACACGACCACATTTGTACTCGGTCATGTTCGAAAGATTCTCTTTATCTCATGTCATATGATTTGAGCAGCCATAGTCGACTATTCAATCATTATTGTAGTCGATCGTTCCATGAACGGTAACTGCCAGAGCTAATTCTTTTTCCTCCACGATGAAAGATGCTTCAGCGTCCCACTCTTCATTGCTTGTCTTTCCTGCATTTGACGTGGCTGCATTGCTTTCTACATTGTTCTTTTTTAACCAACAATTTTTTGCCATGTGGTCCTTCTTCCCATAGTTATAGCATTTTCCATCAAACTTATTGTTATTCTTTGACTGGCCACCCCAATTGTCTTTCTTTTGAGCTTCCCCTGTATGGGAGTTTCCATGATGATTATCCTTGTCATCATGTTTTCTAGAATTTCTACTAGCATTTGGTCGGGATCGACCTTTCTTATCACCGCTATAGAGTGCTTCTTCGTCACTCTTTAATGAGACTCCAGATATTTACTTAGCCAATGCTTCTTAGTCAGCTAGCAAGTTTTCTAATTCAACAAGAGAAGGTTGGTTTGACCAACCTTGTATTGCGACAATAAAATTTCTATATTCTGGCCTTAATCCATGAATAATAATTCTTCTAATTCTAGCATCTGACATGCCAGCAACAGAGTATAATGCAAAAATTTCGCGACAAAGAGATTTTACCTTGGTAAAGTATTGGTTGATAGTCATATCGCGTTGTCTGATAGAGAGAAGCTCATTCTCCAGAAGTTGCAGTCTCGTATCATTCTTCATGGTGAACAATGTTGTGAAAGTATCCCACGCTTCCTTCGGTGTCTTAGCCGGCCTGATTGCTCCAACATTTCATCTTCAACTGTGGTCCGAATCGCAAATATAGCTTTGCCAGCTCTAATCTTCCATTTCTTCAGAGCAGTTGCGTCTTCTGGTTGTGTGACCTCATTTCCACCAACGATCTCCCACAAGTCTTGGCCTTGTAGATATGCCTCTATATGCATCGACCACGTGCTGTAATTTTGATTGTTAAGTTTCTTGATTCCACCGACCACTTGAAGGTCACCCATCATGTCTTGGCTGAAATTCTATTTTTACCAAGATAGCTTGATTTCGACAACAAGCTCTGTAGTACTAAACCACACACGAACACTCTAAGAAACTCAACAAACGACTCTTTGATATGAACCGACCTGACTCTGATACCATTTGTTAGACAACACAACACGTGAAAAACGTAATTACTTTATTATTGTAAAAGTAATTACACCAAGACTTGAACACTATAACTTGACCACAATATACACCAAGTTCTTACTCTTTTATTTTTACCAACACTTGACATTCACACTTTAGCTTATATACACTTTAGACTCACTTGAACACTTTTTTGATGCAAACTTGGGACTTACTCTCACTTCTTGAGAACTTCTTACTCACTTAATTACAACTCAAATAGACCACCTCTATTTATAGGTGGTGATGGAAGAATCTAGTTAGGATACTTAATTACTACTTTATTCTAGAATATGCCTCACTATCTTTTTCTAGAATCACTCTTCTATTTATTTCTAAAGTTATTTTTTTCCGACTCCACTCTAGAACTTTCATCCTAAAGTTCTTCTTTCAACTCTCTAGAACTACTTGAACATTCTATATATACAACACATTTCCCCATCTGCTTTTTTTTTTTTTTTTTTAAAATGTCTACTCTATGCCATTCGCTTACAAATTTCTTTATTGTTAAATGTGAATTGACTTGCAATAAATGAATTTTCCATATACATGTAAAATTGCATTTGAGATCTCTCTATATATATATAGTGTTTCTTTCGGCCTTCCAACAGCTTTGATCAGCGGCAGGTCCACAGTGTAAGTTGTAGATCCAGCCAAATCCGGTAGCGAAAGGTTTAAACCATACATATGTGCCAAGAAATTCGTAAAGAATGGATCTTGGGCCTAACTCAATTCCAAAAGCTAGCTTGTAGGGTGAGGATTGTCCAAGTCCATATAAGGAGTCCATGTTCCCATTCCATATCCCCAAAAGCTAGCTTGTAGGGTGAAGATTGTCCAAGTCCATATGAGGAGTTCGTGTTCACATTCCATATCCGATGTGAGACTCTTAACACACCCCCCGCACGCCCAGACCATAGCTTGTTGGGTGAGGATTGTCCAAATCCATATAAGGAGTCCATGTTCCCATTCCATATCCGATGTGGAACTCTTAATACACCCCTTCCAAGTCCATATAAGGAGTCCATGTTTCCATTTCATATCCGCTTGTAGGGTGAAGATTGTCCAAGTCCATATAAGGATATGGAGTCCATGTTCCCATTCCATATCCGATGTGGGACTCTTAATACACCCTCTCCAACTCCATATAAGGAGTCCATGTTCCCATTCCATATCCGATGTGGGACTCTTAACACACCCCCCCCACACCCAGACCTTAGCTTGTAGGGTGAAGATTGTCCAAGTCCATATAAGGAGTCCATGTTCCCATTCCATATCCGATGTGAGACTTTTAATACACCCCCGCACGCCCAGACCTGGTTAACTAGAGCGTGAATAATATAATTTCGGGGCCCAACATCGGTGTACAACAAATTGAAATGGGCATGATTCTGATACCATGTAAAGAATGGATCTTGGGCCTAACTCAAAAGCTAACTTGTAGGGTGAGGATTGTCCAAGTTCATATAAGGAGTCCATGTTTCCATTTCATATCCGATGTGAGACTCTTAACAAAATTCAATAAATATGCAAAAATATTAAATTCTGAACCCAGTTATTTGTGTTAGAGGGCACTTGTAGGGAATTGTTGGATTCATAAATCATAGTAAGCACAACAGAAGTTTAAAATTTCTTACCCAGCAACAATCCTGACATGACTTATACGATAATCATGTTGTATGTTCAAAACATGATAAAAGAAAACTTACAGGTTTTCGTATGCGAGATTCAACACTAAGGTATCCACGCGATTTGTTTCCTCGATTGCAAGATCTAACTCTAGTGTATTTCCTATTCAAGAAAGCTAGGAAATCTTGCTTTAGGAACTGAGAAGTTATTTTCTGTTACTTTATAATTATGGGGTATGTGTTGTATATATAGGAGTTCAGGACAAAACCTAAACAGATATAAAACAGGAAAATCTGGGCCCAATTTTAGCACTTCACACGCCCTAGTGGACGGCCAAGGTTCCAATTTTGGGCTAGTAATTTCTGGCCCAATTGCTTCCCTGTATTTGTTCGAGTACACATATAATATATCCAACACATTTAATTAAATCCGAAATCCAATTCGACTTAATTAAATAATTTCTATCAAATAGAAATATTCCATAATTATTATAAATTAAATATCTCGATTCTCAATCGAATATTTAATACTTTCTCAATACACTCTTAGATCGAAGAAACAATCGCATATAGTGTGACCCTATAGGCCTTCACATATCGACATTAATCTAATTAAGGTCCATACGAAACTCCTAAACTGCGTTGTATGACGAACTCAATATGTGAAGTACGTTTACATGAATCCAGCAAACTTAACCTTTATGCGGAATCATAAATTCCTTTCATTCGCGACACACTCGATTAAGCTTAGGATTTGCCAAGTGTCTATTCAAATGACTTAATCACTTTATCTCACATTTATTTGTTAACAGCTAGACCATATTCTAAATATGTCTCTTGCACTGGCCAACGACTTTAGTCAACCTAATAACATTGAGAAGTTGAGTGCTCTCTCGAATTTCCAATCGAGGAATGAATCATATTCTTGGCTCAACTACCACATTGATTTACATCCTGATGCACCCAACACAAGCCGTATCTTTTCCAGAAGGAGTTTAAGCTTAGAACTTGGTCAAAGTACATCATTCTGTAAACAAGGTGCGTATTGACCTCAAGTCAAAGGACCTTTATATTCCACACGCCGATAACACTATAGACATGTATAACAAATAGTTAATCGGCAGGGTATATCAATAATTCTCCAAAGTATCCATGTGCCCATCACGAGTAACCATTACTCGTAGCTGTGAGACATACTACATTCTCCAAGAATGTGATACAGACCACATGTCGACTTATAGCATATCATCGATATCCCATTCTCGATGATCATTAGTCGATGTTATTTTGAGAGTTACGTTCTATCATTAATAACTCACTCTATTAATGACAACATAAGCTCAAAGAATGCACATATATATAGTCCGCATGGGCAGCTCAATTGGTTTCAAGGGGGATATTTGGAGCAAAGACCAAGGATCGAATCCCGTCAGCGGCAGTGTGGGGGTTTCTTCTTGAAATAAAGGAGGGCCCCTTGTGCGCAGGCGTGGTACTGGTCTAACCTTTGAAATCAATTGAGTCACCATGATTTACCTCCTTCACAGACCTGTCGGACTGGGGTGTGGGGGCTCCTGGGGTGGGAGATTCCACCTTTTGGAGCAAAGAATGCACATATATGAATAATTGCAAACAATCAAACAATAATTCAATAATTGCAAATTTCATAAATATTAATGAGTTAATATTTACGAATGTATTCAAATACATTTTTATTCTTAATATAAATTGTCTCTAGACATACATACTTTCACCAATATCCTAAAATCTTGAATCAAACATATAAAGTGGAAATCCTCATCCGCAATTCAGCTCCCTATTTGGATAAATACATTCCTTTCTTCAATTTTTTGAAAGGCTACAAGATAGCTTCAAGAAAAGTGGACATCCGAAACACATTAGCTGTTGCAATTTTCTTTATCATTATATAAGTAGCGCGTAACTACAAATTACATTTGTTACTTCCCAATCTACATTTCGCTTCAAGACTCGCACATGCATACAGTTAGATGCACACACGGAGAGAGAACGTAAGAAAAGAAAGGAATAAATCCAGTTATACAAATCTACCCACCAGAAGAATAGATACACATGATACGAACTAATGCAGAGTCATAACATTAAAGAATTCTCAGAGAGACACACCACTCTATTTTCCCATGCCATCTGTCCGAAACACAATTATTCACCACCAGCCAGTCTCCCAACTAACCACTCAACTTCTTTCACATTTAAAACCATATTTTAACACTTCCTTACTAGAGATGGCAGTGGATCATGGATTCGGTTTAGATTCGGTAGATCCAGATCCGTTTTATAGGATATGAATCTTCAAAATTTGGACTCGACGGATCCGGATCGGACCCGGATCCATTTCTGACGGATCGGATCTGGATCTGGATCTTGTATTTGAGATCCGTATCCGGTCCTGATCCGACCTGTGGATCCGTTTTTTATTAAATATATTCATAACCTAGAATGTAATTTTATAAGTATTTTCTTAAAATTGCTAAGCACATCCTTGCAAGTTTTATTCTCAAAACAAGTTTAATTTATCCCCGCGTTAACTCAAAAACCAAAAAATAAAGAGGTAACTTCGATAATAAAATCAATGTTATATTAGTGAATGATTAACATCTCCATAGACTTGTAGTTAAAATTATATTCACTTCATTTGTGAAGATTCCAAGCACATGCAAGTTCTGCATTGTGAAAATACTAGTCAGCATTTTCCACAACTATTGTCATTGTCCAACATTTTTAATTAATTGCTCACAATCAAAACGAGACAACGAACAAAATATCTCATATGAACATTTCAAAATTGAAATACAGTAAACTGTTAGCTAAGTAAAAATCGTTTGTCAGTTCAAAAAAAAAATCTTAGCAAGGTTACATTCTTAGCAAAACAAATTTTTTTACATGTGGATCCAGATCCGATCCGTGGATCCGATGAATTCGGATTTGGATCTGATTTTTATCGATCCGATGGATATGGATCCGAATCTGAATTCAGGTATGAAAAACGGATCTGGATCTGAATCTAGTAGAATCCGATCCAGATCCGATCCGTTGCCATCCCTATTCCTTACCAATTGATGCAATCACTGATTTAAATATTATATTCTTATCCCATCACTATGGGCTTACAACAGAGATTTGCCTTGAGCCGGAACTTATACCCTAGTTGAAATTCTTAAGCTTTGGATAAGTCAAACTACATCACCTATCATGAGAAGAGTACACTAGCTGCACCTCTCAAAGGGGTTACTGACAAGTTGTGTCCCGAGCCCAGCAGTGAATTAGGATTCCGTTTCGTTCTCATTTAACCAGGAAACTGCAAATATCACTACAATGGATTGGAATTTTCCACAAGATTTCAGATACCACAGTCATTTATTTTTGACAATTATGTAAACAATTGTTTCATTTCACCCTGTTATTTTCTTTCAACTTTTGGTTGGCTTAAAGAGAGGGGAGGCTGATTTAGGCCCTGCACAAGTAACATTATGTCAACACCATAAGGGGCATTGCGCATATCCAATGAAGTGACTACTTGTTGACAAGTGAGTAGAGCTTATATTCCCTTCTGACAAGTGCCTACTAGTTATTCCTAATTAAATTTCCTTTATATGGGTGCATCTTACTCTTGGCAGGGCTAGGAAGAGATGCGGTGAGTAATGCATAATATACTGACTTGAAAAATACAATCAAGTTTCGAGATTGAACCTCTGAACCATGCTCCATATAGAATACCTCTTGAACTCCACCTGGCACTATGATGCAGCTATTGTTATTAATCTGTATTAAAAAAAAACAGTAAATAATAAATACTGAAAATAAACAGAATCAGTGTTGAAAAATAAGAATAATTTTTCAGAATATAATCGAGCCCACTTAGTTCAAAGTGTGTTCTTAAGGAAATTATTCCCCTCACAGTACTCGAGGTTGATGGAATATCCCCTCCCAGGATAGAACGATTATCTTACCAGAATAGTAGTACTCCAAATTCAGGTAGCGGCGAACCACTCAACGGCAGTATATCACACAGAATTTATTTGTGCAGAAGAAGAAGAAGTTTGTATTGTTCAGAAAATTCGTAAGTAAAATTCTGAGGAATCAAACGAATTTATAGCCATGGAAGTACTGTTTCTGAAGGTTTGCAACCTTTCTGAACAGCCACTGAAAACTGGTGGGAAATTTAAATATGAAAAGAAACCGGGTCGCGGGTCAGGGTCACTAACGGGTAGGATTGGATAAGTTAATTAATTTAATTAAATAATAATTAATTAAATAATTAAAAATTAAAGAAATTTGGTCCAAAAAGATTATCAATCAATCAGATCATTTGACCAAATCCAAATCCGAAGCCGAAGCCGAGCCGAGCGACGACGACGGCGCGAGGGGTCCTTGCCCCCTCAACCCTTTTACTGACAAGAAGGAGTAATTCTACTTATAAGTAGAAGAACTTTTCTTTCCACTACCGATGTGGGACAAATGCTTATTTTATAAAGCAAGAGGGAACTCTCACTTTTCTTTCCACTACCGATGTGGGACAACTCCCACTTTTCTTTTCAATCATTTCCCATTCACCAATATCAATACCCAACAATCCCCCACATGAATGGGGAATGGCTATAATAGAAAAGAATGCGCGGACAAGTGTGATATACAAGCGAGAATTGATTGCATCTGGATAAGTAGGTTTCCCTTTGAACTTTCCGTAGTGAACTTATATCGGATATACTCGATCAATCGGTAGATTTGATATCTTTGAACCGTCGAACTTTGTTGTATACCTAGACAACATTAGTCACACAATCAACCCTCAACCGTTTATGGTTCTCACGGTTGTGTTCGTTTCAGCCATGAACACCTCCTGGTTTCATGAGTGCGTAGAGAATGGGCCTTTACTGTCATTCCCCTTTAAAGCGGCTTACACTTAACACTCACATAAGTGATTTCTAAACATGTGGTCCTATAGCCACATTATCTGGTCATACACTGCCAGATTTAGATAATCATTAAAGAACCTTAATGTTTTATTAACTCATTAACAAGCCATAAGGTTTTATCCTTATTTCTGAACATTGTCTTCATCCGAGAATGGGTTGAGTTATTTGACAATGTTGAACCGTCAGTCACAACTTTGTTTGATCTCCTTGAACCTAGCTCTTGGGATCTCCAGTCTGCTAGGTAGAGTTACCGCCATGATGACTTGTCCTCGGCCTTAACCCCATTTCCATTGATGATCTACTAACTCTCTCTCTAGATAAGCCTTTTGTAAGCGGATCCGCCACGTTATCTCTTGAATTTACATAGTCAATCGTGATAACGCCACTAGAGAGGAGTTGCCTAACGGTATTGTGTCTTCGTCGTATGTGACGAGATTTTCCGTTGTACATTACGCTCCCTACCCTACCTATTGCTGCTTCACTGTCACAATGTATACATATAAGAGCCAAAGGTTTGGGCCAGAATGGAATATCTTCTAAGAAATTCCGGAGCCATTCAGCTTCTTCACCGGCCTTGTCTAAAGCTATAAATTCAGATTCCATTGTAGAGCGGGCGATGCATGTCTGTTTTGATGATTTCCAAGACACTGCTCCTCCACCAACGGTGAAAATATATCCACTCGTGGATTTAACTTCAGATGATCCGGTGATCCATTTTGCATCACTATATCCCTCAATTACTGCGGGATATTTATTATAATGCAAAGCATAGGTTTGGGTGTGTTTTAAATACCCCAAGACTCGTTTCATTGCCATCCAATGAGTTTGATTGGGATTACTCGTGAATTGACTCAGCTTGCTGATAGCACATGCTATATCTGGTCGTGTACAATTCATAATATACATCAAACTTCCCAAAACTCGTGCATAGTCCAATTGTGAGTCACTTTCACCTTCATTCTTTTGAAGTGCAAAACTTACATCAATTGGAGTCTTTGCAACATTGAAATTTAAATACTTAAACTTGTCAAGTACTCTTTCAATATAATGAGACTGCGATAATGCTAGACCTTGTGGAGTTTTATGAATTCGATGCCTAAGATCAAATCAACAACTCTTAAGTCCTTCATATCAAATTTGCTAGCCGGCATACGCTTCGTAGCATTTACATCGGTAATATCTCTACTCATTATCAACATGTCATCAACATATAGACAAACAATGACTTCATGATTTGGAGTATTTTTAATGTAAACACATTTGTCACACTCATTAATCTTAAATCCATTTGCCAACATTGTTTGGTCAAATTTCGCATGCCATTGTTTGGGTGCTTGTTTAAGTCCATAAAGTGACTTAACAAGTTTGCACACTCTCCTTTCTTTATCAGGAACCACAAAACCATCAGGTTGTTCCATGTAAATTTCTTCCTCCAATTCTCCATTTAAGAAAGTTGTCTTGACATCCATTTGATGGATTTCAAGACCATATACGGCCGTCAGTGCCACTAACACCCGAATAGATGTTATTCTTGTTACCGGCGAGTATGTGTCAAAGTAATCAAGGCCTTCTTTTTGTCTATAACCTTTGACCACAAGTCTTGCCTTATATTTGTCAATAGTGCCATCAGACTTTCATTTTCCTTTTAAAAATCCATTTTGATCCTAAAGGTTTATTTCCGGAGGAAGATCAACCAATTCCCATGTATGGTTGTTCAAAATTGATTCAATCTCACTATTGACGCCCTTTCCCAAAATCTTTGAATCGAGAAGAAGACATCATTTGCTTTAAATGTTTGAGGCTCATTTTCAAGCAAAAATGTCACAAAATCTGGTCCAAAGGAAGTAGATGTCCTTTGACGTTTGCTACGCCTTGCATCCTCTTTACTTGGTGTATTTTCCTTTGGTTCTTCCCGCGGTCGTTTAGATCTTTCACTTGACGACTCACATTCAGTTTTATACGGATAAATGTTTTCAAAGAATTCAGCATTATCTAATTCAATTACCGTATTAACATGAATTTCGGGATTGTTCGATTTGTGAACCAAAAACCGACAAGCTTTGTTGTTTGTAGCATAGCCAATAAAAACACAATCTACAGTTTTTGGTCCGATTTTTACCCTTTTGGGCAAAGCTTTGTTGAAATAAGTTCCGGTTTACCGCAAAGCTTGTGGGGGGAAGCTATCGTTACAGCTAACCGAATACTCAACAGGGTGCCCCACAGCAAAACACAATCTATTCCATATGAACTATGGAAAGGAAGAAAACCCAACTTGAAATATTTCAAAGTGTGGGGGTGTTTAGCAAAGGTTCAAGTTCCTTTGCCCAAAAGGGTAAAAATCGGACCAAAAACTGTAGATTGTGTTTTTATTGGCTATGCTACAAACAACAAAGCTTGTCGGTTTTTGGTTCACAAATCGAACAATCCCGAAATTCATGTTAATACGGTAATTGAATTAGATAATGCTGAATTCTTTGAAAACATTTATCCGTATAAAACTGAATGTGAGTCGTCAAGTGAAAGATCTAAACGACCGCGGGAAGAACCAAAGGAAAATACACCAAGTAAAGAGGATGCAAGGCGTAGCAAACGTCAAAGGACATCTACTTCCTTTGGACCGATTTTGTGACATTCTTGCTTGAAAATGAGCCTCAAACATTTAAAGCAAACGATGTCTTCTTCTCGATTCAAATTTTGGAAAGAGGCGGTCAATAGTGAGATTGAATCAATTTTGAACAACCATACATGGGAATTGGTTGATCTTCCTCCTGGAAATAAACCTTTAGGATCAAAATGGATTTTTAAAAGGAAAATGAAAGCTGATGGCACTATTGACAAATATAAGGCAAGACTTGTGGTCAAAGGTTATAGACAAAAAGAAGGCCTTGATTACTTTGACACATACTCGCCGGTAACAAGAATAACATCTATTCGGGTGTTAGTGGCACTGACGGCCGTATATGGTCTTGAAATCCATCAAATGGATGTCAAGACAACTTTCTTAAATGGAGAATTGGAGGAAGAAATTTACATGGAACAACCTGATGGTTTTGTGGTTCCTGATAAAGAAAGGAGAGTGTGCAAACTTGTTAAGTCACTTTATGGACTTAAACAAGCACCCAAACAATGGCATGCGAAATTTGACCAAACAATGTTGGCAAATGGATTTAAGATTAATGAGTGTGACAAATGTGTTTACATTAAAAATACTCCAAATCATGAAGTCATTGTTTGTCTATATGTTGATGACATGTTGATAATGAGTAGAGATATTACCGATGTAAATGCTACGAAGCGTATGCTGGCTAGCAAATTTGATATGAAGGACTTAAGAGTTGTTGATTTGATCTTAGGCATCAGAATTCATAAAACTCCACAAGGTCTAGCATTATCGCAGTCTCATTATATTGAAAGAGTACTTGACAAGTTTAAGTATTTAAATTTCAATGTTGCAAAGACTCCAATTGATGTAAGTTTTGCACTTCAAAAGAATGAAGGTGAAAGTGACTCACAATTGGACTATGCACGAGTTTTGGGAAGTTTGATGTATATTATGAATTGTACACGACCAGATATAGCATGTGCTATCAGCAAGCTGAGTCAATTCACGAGTAATCCCAATCAAACTCATTGGATGGCAATGAAACGAGTCTTGGGGTATTTAAAACACACCCAAACCTATGCTTTGCATTATAATAAATATCCCGCAGTAATTGAGGGATATAGTGATGCAAACTGGATCACCGGATCATCTCTGAAGTTAAATCCACGAGTGGATATATTTTCACCGTTGGTGGAGGAGCAGTGTCTTGAAAATCATCAAAACAGACATGCATCGCCCGCTCTACAATGGAATCTGAATTTATAGCTTTAGACAAGGCCGGTGAAGAAGCTGAATGGCTCCGGAATTTCTTAGAAGATATTCCATTCTGGCCCAAACCTTTGGCTCCTATATGTATACATTGTGACAGTGAAGCAGCAATAGGTAGGGTAGGGAGCGTAATGTACAACGGAAAATCTCGTCACATACGACGAAGACACAATACCGTTAGACAACTCCTCTCTAGTGGCGTTATCACGATTGACTATGTAAATTCAAGAGATAACGTGGCGGATCCGCTTACAAAAGGCTTATCTAGAGAGAGAGTTAGTAGATCATCAATGGAAATGGGGTTAAGGCCGAGGACAAGTCATCATGGCGGTAACTCTACCTAGCAGACTGGAGATCCCAAGAGCTAGGTTCAAGGAGATCAAACAAAGTTGTGACTGACGGTTCAACATTGTCAAATAACTCAACCCATTCTCGGATGAAGACAATGTTTAGAAATAAGGATAAAACCTTATGGCTTGTTAATGAGTTAATAAAGCATTAAGGCTTTAATGATTATCTAAATGTGGCAGTGAATGACCAGATAATGTGGCTATAGGACCACATGTTTAGAAATCACCTATGTGAGTGTTAAGTGTAAGCCGCTTTAAAGGGGAATGACAGTGAAGGCCCATTCTCTATGCATTCATGAAACCAGGAGGTGTTCATGGCTGAAACGAACACAACCGTGAGAACCATAAACGGTTGAGGGTTGATTGTGTGACTTATGTTGTCTAGGTATACAACAAAGTTCGACGGTTCAAAGATATCAAATCTACCGATTGATCGAATATATCTGATATAAGTTCACTATGGAAAGTTCAAAGGGAAACCTACTTATCCAGATGCAGTCAATCCTCGCATCACACTTGTCCGCGCATTCTTTTATATTATAGCCATTCCCATTCATGTGGGGGATTGTTGGTATTGATATTGGTGAATGGGAAATGATGGGATGGAAAGTGAAGGGAATGTAAAAGGTCCCTTTTGCCTTGGGTAAACCAGTTGTCCCACATCGGAAAAAGAAAGGAAAAGAGAGGTGTATATATTACATTACACCTTCTCTAGTCACTAAAAGGGTTGAGGGGGCAAGGACCCCTCACGCCGTCGTCGTCGCTCGGCTTCGGCTTTGGCTTCGGCTTCAGATTCGGATTCGGTCAAATGATCTGATTGATTGATAATCTTTTTGGACCAAATTTTCTTCAATTTTTAATTATTTAATTAATTATTATTTAATTAAATTAATTAACTTATCCAATCCTACCCGTTAGTGACCCGGATCCGCGTGTCTGACCCGCGACCCGGTTTCTTTCCCATATTTAAATTTCCCACCAATTTTTAGTGGTTGTTCAGAAGGGTTGCAAACCTTCAGAAACAGTACTTCCATGGCTATAAATTCGTTTGATTCCTCAGAATTTTACTTACTAATTTTCTGAACAACAAAAACTTCTTCTTCTTCTGCACAAATAAATTATGTGTGATATACTGCCGTTGAGTGGTTCGCCGCTACCTGAATTTGGAGTACTACTATTCTGGTAAGATAATCGTTCTATCCTGGGAGGGGATATTCCATCAACCTCGAGTACTGTGAGGGGAATACTTTCCTTAAGGACACACTTTGGACTAAGTGAGCTCGATTATATTTTGAAAAATTATTCTTATTTTTTCAACACTGATTCTGTTTATTTTCAGTAATTATTATTTACTGGTTTTTTGAAATACAGATTGATAACACGATTAACCAATTTTAGCACACAGACTGGGAAAGTCTCTTCTTATACGGAACATAAACAAAACAAACTGTTTCACAATGGGAAATGCATTAAAGTTTAATTTCAAATTAATTTATGCAATTTGAACAAAATTTCAACTTCAACTTCATATCATGATTTGAAATTCCAAATCATCCAAAAAGGTGTGATTTGGAATTTTAAATCATGATTTTAAACTTTTTATAAATATAAAACTTGGTCCATAAGTTCATATTTTATATAAAAAAGATTCATTGATAGATATATTTACTAATCATGTTTACCAATCATTTTATCAAATATTAAAAGATCTGCAGGTTGGTCGTATATTAAGAGATTCTCCATACCACGTGGGAGGATTATATTAAAGAATAGTTACACTACAACTCAAGTTCAATTTTTCTTTTTATTGAACTAAAGTTCGATCAATTGATGTTATATTTTTTAGAAAGTTTTTCTAGTAGCGTAGTAATTTTGTTATGAACTATGATTTGCTCATTTGGTAAGATTGTATGAGAATTTGAAAAGTTTTGATGATTTTCACAATTTGTGGTTTTTTTTATGTCTATGAGAAAAAATACAACTTAAGAAACTCACATTGCATGTCCAAACAAAACTTCAACTTCAAATCACTAATTTCATATCATGATTTTAAATTATGTCCAAACGGCTCCTTAGTATACATTTTAAACCAAACATTTTGGCATGACTTTATGGTTTATAGTTGCAATTTGGAGAGTATCGTGTCAGTTTAAGCCTGTTATGTAGCAGGAAATTACACTCATGACCTTATTTAAGTAGTTTTAAACTTTTGATCCCCGTTTGCTTCATAGATAAATCTTCAAGGTAAAAAATTAATACTTATTAAATTAAAGTTTTTCCCGTAATACGAACGGGATCAAAAGTTTAAAAACACATTTTAAGGGCATTCTTGTAAATAACTTATTATGTAGATGCAAAATAGTTCTCACAAATTGATTATCCCTCGTCCCATTCAAAGACAGAGCAATCAAATTTAGTGTATGAGATCTGAAATTTTAGAAAATGCAGTTTATTGGGTTCTTGATATATTGTTTATGCATATCAAGAATTTTTTTAAACAATAAGGTTTGATTCAAAGCTACACGAACTTTCACCTTGTTGATGAGGTTCGATTTTTTACCTTGTAATTTCCTTCCCATTTTCCATCCCCCACCCTGTGTAATAAAAAAAATTAGAAAAATATTCAAAGCTAATAAAAGTTGTAGCTCCACCCCTCGTCCCATTCTACGTGAACATATTTAATTAGACATAAAATAAAATAAAATAAAATAAAAAGGAAAACGTAATCTAAATATATATATAAATTAATAAATTTTAAAAAAAAATTGTGACGATAGTTTCACCTATCTTCTCATTTTTTAAATTTTATAAAAGAATGAAGTATTATATTTCATTTTTTTATTTTATAAAAGAATGAAGTATTATATTAAGTGAGTCTTAATAATTAATATCTTGAAAGATAAATTGAACTATTAGCACTAAATAGTTTCAGAGAAAGATCGGTTTTCCACAAGCAAAGAGAACATATTTTTTATGTTTACTATTTTTTGTCTTAGTTATTAGTTCTTCGATTGTATGTCCTAAGAAATAAAAGATTACTACTTGCTTCAACATCCGAGATGTTGATCCCTTCTAGATTGCAAGGATTTTTACTCTTATTAAGGGTGTGTTTGGTATGATGAAAATATTGAATAATATTTTGTATGAATAAATAAATACAGTCAAACCTCTCTACAGTGATAGCGTTTGTTCGAGAATTTCATGACCGCTATAGTGAGGTGTTGTTATATATGTATACTGACATTTCAAGTTTGGATCTCATTTAGCCGTTATAAACGAAAGTACGCAAATAATTATTTTTCTGTACTTTTTATGGTACAAACTAAAATAATATACTTGTTAATTTTTAAAATTTTAATTGATTTTATATCTCATTAATTAAAAATTAAAAAGACTAATAAATTACAAATAAACTCATGACTAGTTGTACATATCGATAAAGAATTGAAATCTAAGGAACATACACATTTAAAATTAATTGAGAATTTAAATACAATTTCAAGTTTGACGTAAGAATTCTACAATTGTAGGTTGTTTCGTAAATTTTAGTCTCTTAGCGATAATATAACGCTTGAATTGACGAAGAATTTTATCCAAACTTTCAGCAAAAGGAAATTCAATAGCTTTTCCTTGAAGTTTGTCTAAGAGCTTAACAATTGACTCTTCTATCTCACCCCAAGTAGTAATAGGTTGAGGCTCTTCATCAACACTTTCGTTGTCACCTTCTGCATCCGTTGTCCCTTGTTCTTCCACTCCAATCACTTGTGCTATAATCTCTTCATCAGTGTAAGTTTTAAGGATTGGAAGAGTTGCGTCAAACTCTGTATAAGTGGTAGCATCCATTGCTTGATTGATGTAATGAGATGAGATTTGGGCTATAAGTGATGACACATTACCAATATCGTCAACAAATTCTAAATTTTCACTATTAATATTGGAGGTTTTCATTTGTAGGAAGAATCGGAGGCCATATCTATGCCACTGTTTAAATCCGGCGCCGGTCATATCTGAGCTTCCGATCGGAGAACGAAATCGGCCAGATGTGAGCCACCGTTTATATATGGTACCGGCTAGATTTGAGCCTCCAATCTGAGAACGGAATCGTCGGTGGTCGTCGCTGCTCCGGCAGTGGGGCGGCGGCGGAGAGAGGGATGGAGAAAGAGAGAGGTGAGGGAGAAGAGAAGAGTGAGGGATAAATACAAGTCATAAACCTAATGCATTTTTGTATAGCTATGGATGGTAATTAACATATAACTTTTAGTTATGGAATGTAACTAAAACAAACTATAGTTACCAAATATAATTAGGTACTAATAGTTAGTCACGCCACGTAAATTTTTCATTAATCTTCTTGAAGCTACAAGCCCAAATTATCGTGTATCAAATGCAAAAGAGATCTCAATTCTCTCCATGTATCTAATGCAAAACAGAGGATCCTTCATTTATTAGCAGCTTAAACAACAAAGCACAAGTACTGGAAATTACATTTACATTTTCAGACATTTTAATTACATCCCAAACCGAGCCAGTCAAGGCGCCATTTTCTGTAGGATTTCCTTCTAATTTTAGCATTACCAACAACTTTATCTGTTTTTCTACTACTTAAAGATGCAGCTTCAGTAGTCGAAGCAGCTTCTTCCTGTAAAATAACAACATTAATTAGCCATTTACTCTATATATTCTAGTCGCGCTAACTGCTTTTATGCTTCCTCTAGAGCAGTATATATTATGTTTATTAATCTGACAGGACAAAAATAGTGATAAATGGAGTACTTGATCTTATTTTCTAAAAAAGACAAGTATTTAAACAGATTCCGTTCATCAGAATGACTATTATTTGGGACCATATATATTGTTATTTACCTCAAGTTGTTTCTGTTTGGGGTTGACCTTTTCGTCTTTGTCATCCCTTGCCACTGAACCATACCTAGACTTTGATGAGCTAGACCTTGACGTGTTCCCTTCATCCATTTCCAAGCTTAGCTGCAAGGAAAGAACACCAGATATAATTCCGAATTATTACAATATTAGTAGTATGTATGTATATATTATGGTTACAAATTAATTAATGTTATAGCCATGATTACTTTTCTCCATCATTTACTAATAATTTTGTAGTAAATTAACCTGTAAAACTCGGTTCTCGAGTGCAGTGAGGCGCTCAATAAGTGTGCCTTTGTGATGAACCTCTTCCAGTGCAGATGATAGACTCACAGTCTGAGTCTTGCAGTACTCATCCTCTACTTCTTCTGCTCCTTTCTTTACGACATGAGTATCAGCTCGGAAATGTTTCCCTGATAGCTCGTGTTTCTCTTCCAGAATCTGTAGCTGCACGTATATGTCACCATTTTATTCAAGGACCACTTACAGCTAGAAACTGTACATGATCGACTTTATTCACAGATGAAATTTCGGTCTTCTCATAGTAGTAATTTTGGAAATAAATATAACATACTTTCAGTGAAAAGGAAAACGAACTTACTAGGAAATCCAGGCGATCTAATCTTGGAAGAACAGGCAAGGAAGAAGCTAACTCTTTATTCTCTTGCTGCTTCATTTTTTTTTCCTTACAAAACAAGAGGTATTCTTTTCATCTATTTATTAGACGCGTTGGATGGAAAATCTAGCAAGTTTTTAAAGATGGTGCAGGGCAGATGGTGATATTAATAACGTAGGATTGTATCCATCTCCCTTGGGGACCCTTTCTCATTAATACAAAATATATATAGGTGTACAATGTGTAATATCTATACAACAGAGATCCTAGTTCTACTATAATTACATAACCTTAAATATGTTAAATACAATAGTGGTACACACGTGCTAATACACACCCTCAGTCGGAGCGGGAGGAGGCCGGATGCTAAGACTGAATCTAAAGTCGAGGAATAGCTGTCTAGGAATGCTCTTGGTGAATATATTCGCATACTGATATGAAGAAGGCACATGCAATACCATGACATGACCAATAGCAACATTCTCACGAACAAAGTGGATGTCCATCTCAATGTGCTTGGTTCGCTGATGCTGAACCGAATTATGAGACAGATATATGACGGATTTATTATCATAATAAACCAAAGAAGCCTTACGTAATGGATATTGAAGGTCCAAAAGAAGGTTTCAGAGCCAACATATCTCAGCAACAACATTAGCAACGCCTCTGTATTCTGCTTCTGCACTCGAACGGGATAATGTGGGTTGCCTCTTGGCGGACCAAGAAATAAGATTATCTCCTAAGAACACACAGTACCAAAATAAATTGAGAATTATCACACTTGCTGCACACAAAACCAATCTGCAGGATATACTGTGCAAAACAATCATACCACGCTCTAGGGGCTTGTTTCAAGCCATAGAGTGACTTACAGAGACGACATACATACTGAGGGGCTGCTAGATGGACAAAACCAGGAGGTTGATGCATATAAACTGTCTCTTTCAAATCCCCATGTAGAAACACATTTTTCACATAAAGTTGATGAATATGCCAGTTCTTACCCATAGCAATACTCAAGATTGTGTGAATAATAGCCGATTTAACAACCGGACTGAATGTCTCACCACAATCAATACCTTCCTACTGATTTGTGTCATTAGCCACCAGTCTCGCCTTATATATCTCTAGATCACCACTGTCTCTGTATTTGTGACGAAAGAGCCACATGCATCGGATCACATTCACCCCCTTCGGTCTAGGAACCAAATCCCAAGTGTGTCGTTTGGTTAAAGCATTATATTCCTCACGCATGGCCGCATTCCAATTGGGGTCTTGTTTGGCTAATTTTGGGTTTTTGGGAATTGGGGAAATAGTTTGGGTGGATAGGTTAAATTGGACTTTGGGTTTGAAAATCTCGTGTTGAGCATGGGTTTCCATATGGCGCTTGGGTTTAGGGGTAGATTGGGTATTTTGGTGAGGGTGTGGTGTCGGGTCACTGGTGGTAGGAACTGGGTTGCGAAGGCTGGTGGATCGGTCCACAGGGGATCGGTCCACGGGAAAGGTAATCGGGTGGGTAGGTTCAAGGGTCGACATCGGTAGAGGTGTGGGTATCGATCTGGGTAGATCGACGTGGGTTGGGGTGGGTGTTGTCGGATACGGTGACAGTGGTGGGTTATTGTGTTGTTTTGGATACTGGTGGTGTTGTGGGTTTCGGTGACTGGGTTGTCGGGTACGGTGACGGTGGTGGGGTTGTTGTGTTGTTACTAGAGATGGCAATGGATCCTGGACCCGGTCCGAATCTGGTGTATCCAGATCCGTTTTATAGGATATGGATCTTCAAAATTTGGACCCGACGGATCGGATCTGGATCTTGTATTTGAGATCCGTATCCGGTCCAGATCCGACCCGTGGATCCATTTTTTATTAAATATATTCATAACCTAGAATGTAATTTTATAAGTATTTTCTTATAATTGCTAAGCACATCCTTGCAAGTTTAATTCTCAAAACAAGTTTAATTTATCCCCGCGTTAACTCAAAAACAAAAAAATAAAGAGGTAACTTCGATAATAAAATCAATGTTATTAGTGAATGACTAACATCTCCATAGACAAGTAGTTAAAATTATATTCACTTCATTTATGAAGATTCCAAGCACATGCAAGTTCTGCATTGTGGAAATACTAGTTAGCATTTTCCACAACTATTGTCATTGTCCAACATTTTTAATTAATAGCTCACAATCAAAACGAGACAACGAACAAAATATCTCATATGAACATTTCAAAATTGAAATACAATAAACTGTTAGCTAAGTAAAAATCGTTTGTCAGTTCAAAAAAAAATTCTTTGCAAGGTTAAATTTTTAGCAAGGTAAATTTTTATACATGTGGATCCAGATCCTATCCATGGACCCGGCGGATCCGGATTTGGATATTATTTTTATGGACCCACTGGATCTGGATCTGGATTCAGGTATGAAAAACGGATCTGGATCTGGATCTAGTAGGATCCGGTCCAGATCCTATCCGTTGCCATCCCTAGTTGGTACAGATACTGGTGGTGTTAGGGGGTCCGGGGACTGGTACAGTATTGGGTTTAGTGGCGACCGGTGACTGAGACACATTGGGTGTCGGAGATGGTGACCGGAATCGACGGAGAGACAATGGAAGTAGTCGGAGATGACTGGACTAGAGTAGGGACACTATATGCGGTGGCAGCGGCGTGAGGCAGTGACTGGGTAGAAGTGGTGGTACCGGCGGAGGACTGACCGCCGGTAGTGGCAGTGACGGAGGTGGTGGAGGTGGAGGCAGAGTGCGGACTGCTGCCGGAACAGTGGTAGCATGTCGGAGAGCTTGGTAGACAAGCGGTGATGTGTCAGAATCATCAAGAAATTTGTAATCAGTGACTCAGAATTTTTGAATGTTGTCAAACGGGAAAAACATGCTCGACAAAGGTGACGTGGCGTGAAATTATGATTTTATCTGTGGAAAGTTCATAGCACAAGTACCCCCTATGGTTTGGCGGGAAACATAGAAAGGAGCACGGAGTAGACCGGGGTGCTAATTTGTGAGGTGACGTAGACATCATATTAGGGTAACACAGACAACCGAAAATTCTAAGGTGGTCATAGGTGGGGATCCGATGGTAGAGAATTTCGGTGGGTGTCCTATTTTGAATCGCACGGGTAGGCAAAATGTTGAGAATGTGTTCGACCATTTTTAGTGCATATACCCAAAAGTTAGGAGGGAGAGACGCATGAAAAAGGAGGGTACGTATCATATTATTAATGGTTCAGAGAATTCTTTCGGCTTTTCAATTTTGAGGGGAGGTATGGGGGCATGAGAAACGAAAAACCATGCCGTTAGCCGCACATAATTTATGAAATAGGGAATTATTAAACTCACGACCATTATCACATTGAAACAATTTTATGTTCTTTTCAAATTGCGTTTTAACCAGTGTACAAAACTCAACAAATTTGGTGAACACTTGAGATTTGAGTTTAAGTGGGTATACCCAAAGAAAGTGGGAGAAATCATCCAAAAATACCAGATAATATGTGTGGCCTAAATTG
Source organism: Anisodus tanguticus (assembly GCA_034509755.1). Taxonomy (NCBI): domain Eukaryota; kingdom Viridiplantae; phylum Streptophyta; class Magnoliopsida; order Solanales; family Solanaceae; genus Anisodus; species Anisodus tanguticus. The sequence continues at coordinate 15,913,495 of CM067544.1, forward strand.
ATAGTTATGGGAGATGTCCATAAATCAACGTGAATAATGTCAAAGGGAGAGAAAGTAGTACTCATAGAAGTCGTCAATGGTAGTCTAATGTGTTTTCCTAACTGACAAGAGGAGCAACTATGAGAAAGGTTTCCTTTGTTACATTGGATTAAATTTCGATTTCTAAGAGAATAAAAAATGTGAGAACCCGGATGACCAAGTCTACTATGCCACATTGAGGGAGATATGGTTGTTAGAACGGTGGGAGGAGTGACACTAGCAGCGGAGGTGGTAGGAAAGGATATAGGTTCCCCTCACTATTGCATCTCGTAAGGAGTTTTTCGGTACAGATGTCCGTTACAGAAAATCCAAACGGATCAAAATTAATTAAGACAGAATTATTGGTGGCAAATTTTCTAACAGAAATTAGATTTTGATGATGTGTGGGGCATAAAAGACATTTTTAAGGGAGAAGGGGGGATGCGGTGGTGGGGTAAGGGTGTGGCCAAATCCTTGAATTGGAATGTGATGACCGTTACCGACCATAATAGACTGCGGAGTATTTAAATTTCGTAGTTGAGCAAAATTATCAAAATTATTGGTTATGTGAGACGTGGCGCCCGTATACATATACCACACATTATCGGACTGTCTAGGGGTCAATGTGACGAAAGTAAGGCCCAAAAAGGGGTGAGAGGGGCCTGGAGGGGACATCTCGGCTCTAGGAAATAGGGGCGAATTGGGAAAAATCATTATAGTGAATTGTTTTTGGTGAAGGAAGGAAAGTTTTGTGTAATATTTTTTTCTCGGGAAAGGAGACAAGCTGAAAGAAAAAAAATGGTTGTACAACTCAAACCACTTTTGTTCTCGATTTTACTGAAGGAAGAAGCAAAGCAGCGGAGAAAAGCTGACTGAAAAAAAAAGGTTTGTTCTCGGTTTTGCTGAAGGAAGAAGCAACAATTGTGTATTGTTGGAGAAAAGCGGACAAAACAAAATTTTTAATTCTATCATAATTACATAATCTTAAATATGATAAATACAATAATGATACACACATGGTAATAAATAGAAGCTCACTTAAAGTGCATTGTGAAAGCAAAGGGAGTTGGGCAAGTAATTAATGACAACTCCCATGCCATACCCCTTTGTCATCATTTAAGATTGGGTTCGTCATTGCTCTCTGACATGTACATTTTTTTCCTTTTTATTACTTAGTTTTAATTCTCCTTTGGATTCTTATCTCATCGTGGCCTATCTAATATACTAGTAGGAGTAATATCTATCTCAATGACGTTGAGAAAGAATAATTAAAAAACTATTTCAACGACGTGCCTGTTTCTCTCCCTATAGCTCGTTACGTATACGTGCACCTTTAATTTGTCTTTAGTCTTGACATGGAAGAGCTTGCGTCATTATTTGGTTGTTGTGATCATATTGTTACTATGAGGCTTTTAAGTGTTATTCATATTTACACAATCATTTTATTTGAATAAGTATATACATTTAACTTAGGCTAAATTGAAAGTAGCCGGTAACTTAATTGGAAAGATGTTAGACACATGTTAGAGCTTATCATGTAAAAATTGATTGTATTATATTGCTAATCTCCAAGGGAAGAACCTCCCAACTTGGGCAAGTAGCTTTTGATCAAATATCCATAAGAATGAGTAGCTTTTGATCAAATATCCATAAGAATGTTATCATAGTTTATACCTTAGTTACTGTCTTCAATTGTGTTAGTGAGAGCCCAGCAGTTCTCCTTTCAACTTTAGTAGTTATAGTATTTTCTGTATAGTTTTTGAATATCTAAATTTTTTATTTTAGAATATTGAATTAAATTAATTCAATTTAACTCTAAAATTAGATAAATTGACTCTCGAAAAGCGAAACCTGACAAGTAAAAATGGACGGAGGGAGTAACAATTTAGGCGGTTTGATGGCCAATTCTATAGAATGGTCAACAATCAAAATCCTAAGTCCGCTTTGGTTTTGGGATATTTCACGTGCTTTCATTGATTATCAGTGTTTTAAAAGGTAGTTATGGGACTCGTTTCCGTACTTACTCCGGAGCGGAGGCATTGACAAAACGCCTCTAGGCATACGTGTGAGTTTAATTCTGTGAGGCTTACGCTCTAAGCGCCCGATTGTACACTCTAAATATGTCTGACGTACGCTTAATCGGAGCTCGCCTCACAGTTCTTACACAAATAATTATGTATCAAATTCCTTAGTTAATTCTTTGATCCTCATAATTCTTTGAAAAATGATGCCTAATAGTTTTTTTCATCTATAAAAATAAGAAGATTGAGAATAACTCAAATAACAAGCCGTAGTATTGTATATTTACTATTTGAGAATATCATGATGGTAAATATCACTTAACATTTCTTTTAAAAAATACAAAGGTGAATTTTATATCTTCACTTGTCAATGATCTCCATATTTTTGTCTTATGTCTCAAAAAATCAAATTTTATTATTTCGTTATTTGAAAGTTATTTTATTTCTATTCATAAAGGAGTGATGTTTTACTTATAATATTGATAAAGTTTATTAATTTTTTTCTTTTAGGGAGGTAAATACATAGTATGCTAGTAATATATTTTAAGAAATTGTGATTCTTTTATTGTTTGAAAGTTAAGATGTTAGAGTTTGATTTGCATCTCATAATAACTTTTATATCATTACATTATTTATACTTATAAAATCATATTAGATATTTTATTTTCTATGAGTTTCTTTAATCATTTATAAATTAAAATCTCAAAAAATTATGGGGCTTACGCCTCACCCCTGTTAAGTAAAAGGCATCGGCCTCGCGCCTTTTAAAACACTGATTATCAGAACGCCAAATCATGGAGCTTTTACTTCTATTTTGATCAAATATATATGCTGAAAATCCCATTTTTTATGTTATCAGGAACATTTTTTATTAATTAATTTAAACGGACGCGGAGGCAGCATATCTCTTCATCAGTTGTATCATCTAGAAGAAAATATTTTAATCAGTTGCATCAATATTCAACAATAAGATATCTCTTCACCAGTTGCATCAATATTCAACAATAAGATTCTTAGCTGGCTAAAATGGTTGTGCATCCCACAAGTCTATCATTTCCCATATAGAGTACACGGCAATTTATGATGGCTAAAATGGTTGTGCACACGGCAATTTATGATGCCATCAGTCTTTTATGAGTACTGAACAACCAAATAAAAAATGCATTAATTAAAATGTAAATGTTATGTTATTGGGTAGCTGGGCTTACTTTTCTTTTTTATTTGGATGAAAAAGTTCTTTTAAATCAATTACATCTTTGTTATTTTGTACCTATGTTTAAGATCACTTTAATTAAGACCTAACTTTAGGTCTTGAATTTTTTTTAAAAAAAAATGAAAAAGAGGACGAGGGAGGCGGCACATTTAGAAAAAAGAAGAAGAAAGAAGAGGGTTCTGAAAGTATATTTATGTCATAAAGACAATATGTATTAGGACAAATGTACTTTATACACATTCGTATTATTATTAATGGAGATTAATATTTTGGCAATTGCAATTATTGAATTATTATTTGATTGTTTGTAATTGTTCATTAATGTGCATCCCTTGAGCTTACGTTGTTATTAATAGAGTGAGATATTGATGATAGAGCGTAACTCTTAAAATAGCCTCGACTAATGATCATCGAGAATGGGATATCGATGATATGTGATAAGTCGACATGTGGTTTGCATCACATCCTTAGAGGATGTAGTATGTCTCACCTGCTACGAGTAATGACTACTCGTGATGGACACATGGATACTTTGGAAGTATTGGTATACCCTGCTGATATACTGTTTGTTATACTTGTCTAAAGTATGATCAACGTATGAGAGATAGAAGTCCTTAGACTTGAGGTCAATACGCGCTTTGTCTACAAAGTAATGTACTTTGATCCCGTCCTAAGCTCAAATGCCTTATAGGTTGAGATACGGATTGTATTGGGTACATTACGATGTGGATTGAAGGTGGTAGTTGAGCCAAGATTAGGATTCATTCCTCGGATGTATATTCGAGAGAACACTCAGATTCTCAGTGATATTAGGTTGACTAAGTCGTTGGCCAACACAATAGACGTATTTAGAATATGGTCTAGTTGTCAACTAATATAGATGAGATATAATGATTAAGTCATTTGGATAGACACTTGACAAATCCTAAGCTTGATCGGGTGTGTCGTGAATGAAAGGATTTTATCTTACCACATAAAGGTTAAGCTTACTGGATTCGCGTAAACGTACTTCACATATTGAGTTCGTCTTCTGGCGCCTTCTAGGAGTTCCGTGTAGACCTTAATTTGATTAATGTCGATATGAGAAGGCATGTAGGGTCACACTATGTCGATTGCCCGTTTCGATCTAAGGATGTATTGAGAGAGTAATTAAATGTTCGATTTGGAATCGAGATATTTAAATGAATAATGATTATTTTAATTAAGTCAAAATTAGATTTTGGATTTAATTAAGAATGCACGAAAAAATAAATCGAGACAGTGCAGGAGCACATCGAGCGCCGCGGCGTCCATGCCCTAGGGCCGCGGCGCAGTGCAAGCGCATGTCGAGCATCGCGGCGCCCATACCCTAGGGTCGCGGCACCTCTGCCTCGAATTTTGGGTCAGGCCCAAGGTCAAATCCTAATCCGATTTTGACCTATTTTTCAACTATAAATAGAGGCATTCACTTTATTATTCACTACACAAAATTTCCTGAAAATCATTCTAAGACTTAGAGACTTAGAATCAAATACTCTCTCGAACCTCTGCCGGATTTCCTAGCTTTCCGAAAGAGAAATACATTGAAGCTTAGAGCTTGCGATCGGAAGGGCAATTGTGTGTGCACCTCACAGTTGATAAATATTCCAGATAATTCTAACTTGTAAGTATATGTTTTATGTTACAAGTTTAATTGTTGTATAACCATACCAGAAATGTTGTTGGGGTAAGTAAGAAACAAAAATTTTAAACTTCTGTTGTGCCTTACTTATGTGCTTTGTACCCAATAAAATCCTACAGTGGTATCAGAGCCCAGGTTGGTTCAATGGTTATATAACAATTGAATAGAATAATAATATGGGTTAAACATAAAATTGGATTAAAACAAGGTTTCTTGAAATCCTACATGTCTTGAACAAATGTTGACCTTTTAATATCGCCCTAAATTATCTCCTACGATAACTCGAGGAAGTCATTCCGCTCTAACTCGAATTAAGTCAAAGTGTCTTGTCCGGCTCATTGCATAGTGCACGGCTAAGAACGAGTAAGAACAGATTATGGTCGATATGGGCGTTATTGATAATGGTGGGTGATGATAAAAGACCTGTGATTTGATCCCTAAATTGGATTTAGGGCTTGAACGATTTTAAGAATCAACACCGAAACGTTTGTCAGGACATGAGCGTCGCGACCCTATGGTAGGGCGTCGCGGCTTCATAGTGGAGCGCCGCGGCGTTAATGCTTTGTTTAAAAAACATGGACTCACTAGACAACAGGCGTCGCGACTCCATAGTGGAGCGCCGTGGCACTAATGCCTCTGCAGCGCCGCGACTTCATGGTGGAGCGCCGCGACGCTAATGCATTTTTCAGAAACCGAAAGGCTACTGCCTCAGTGGTGCCGCGGCACTAATGATTAGCGTCGTGGCCCAACCTGTCCAGAAACAAAAAAAATCCAGAGTTCAGAATGTTTAACCCAATATTATTATTATACAGTATATTATTTGATAAGTATACTGTTTATGTGCTAAATGTCAAAATGTTTGTCATTTATGTTACTAGAATAGTGTCCGCTATAACTGTATGGGCAGGCGGCGCCCAGTATTTGATTAAACCATCTTATATCATGCATATTGGGTTGACGGTTCCCAAACTATATGTGTCATTAGCTTTGCATGATAAAATGTCATATTTGATATGGCATAAAAGAGTTGATCTTGGTTAGAATCCTGAATTAAAATATTCCCCAAAATTTTAAATACAAGTTATATTAAAACGCGTCATCCATTATAATTGTTAGAGTGCATAATCCTTTTCGGCAATACAAGTATTTATGCCAAAGCATTTGCTCTAAGTCTACGAGGACCCAGACTCTTTCATAGATGTGTTTTAATGTAAAGGTAAATGATAAACTTTTGTGGGTATTTACACCAAAGTGTTTGCTCACAAAGGCCAAATTTGCTTAGATACATAAACACAATCGTGTAATGGGGTTGACTTTCTTAGACAAATCCTGACGCTAAAGTGTCGGACTAATCTAAGGACGCAAGATTAAATGTAATATTTGATCAACCAAGAGTTGCGAATAAGTTTTGCAATTGGTTTAGAACCTACCAAGATATGTTATTGAAGTTATCAACCAAAGCAAACGCGGAGATAACATAGGCTTGGATCTTGGTCCATTATGACCTCGATTAATATAGGTCTGTATTCTACCATGGGGTCGTAGAAGTATGTTAAAATAGTGGGAGCTAATTAAACAAAAGGCCTTGTTGATTAGCCTAAATGAATGTGTATAATAGGAAATAGATTTTGAGTTTGATTTCCGATCTTTCTAATTCTTCAGATTATAAAAGATGTCGAGCTTGTCGTTGAAAATGTTGATTGAGATGAATAAACTTACTGGACCGAACTACCTTGACTGGCTAAGGAATTTGCGAATAGTACTAAGATAAGAGAAAATAGAATACGTGTTGGACACGGTGTTCCAAACAGTCCATGCGACAGACTCTAACGAATATGCCGCTTTTGATAAGGATGCTTACCAGAAACATCTAGATGATGCCACTTCAGCGAAATGCGTAATGCTGTCTTCCATGTCTATGGAACTTCAGAGACAATATGAGAACACGGGGCCCAATGAGATGCTCAAATACTTGAAGAGTCTCTATGACTCTCAATCCCAGACTATGGAATATGAGTTGCTAATAGAACTCTTCAAGTGTAAGCTCAATGAAGGGAGCCAGGTCTCACAACACGTGTTGAAGATGATAGGGCTGATAGAGAGGCTTGCTTCAATTGGAACGAAGCTTAAAAAGAATGTCGCTACCACCCTCATCCCGAACTCTCTCCCTCGTCCTTTGAGAACTTCATAGTGAATTTCAATATGAATGGAACGAAGGCGACTCTGCCGGAGCTACACAACATGCTCAAGACCTTTGAGTCCTCCACTTCCAAAGGCAAAGCTGTGCTCATGGTGAGCTCTTCTAGCCGACCCAAGCCGAAAGGGAAGGAATGACAGAAGAAGAAGGGCAAAGCAATCGTTGCGCCCTCAGCTATAAAGCCCAAGGGAGGTGTGAAGAAGAAGGTGAACGCGGCTAAGGATGAATGCCTCAACTGCCATAGGAAGGGGCATTGGAAAAAGGGCTGCACGACACCAGGAGATGAGGAAAAACATCAGGTGCTCCTACCTTTGGTGGACAAGGTATGTACGTCATTGAAATAAATATGTCTATAAATAACTCTCATTCCTGGGTATTGGATACCGCTTATGGCTCACACATTTGTACAAATATGCAGGGGCTAACTGATAGCATGAAGGTTGGACCGAGAGAGGTAGACCTACGCGTTAGAAATAGAGCACGGGTGGATGCTGAGCGCGTAGGGACTTATAGATTAAATTTACCTTTCGGCTATTGTTTAGTGTTGAATGATTGCTTTTATGTTCCCTCGTTAACGAGAAATATTATTTCTATCCCAGTATTGGACATGAAGGGCTTTTCCTCGTATATTTATAATGGCAGTCACGTACTGTCTTTTAATAATGTTATATATGAAACTGCACCTCTTGTGGATGGATTATATACACTGAACTGTAGTCGAGAGATATTCAATGTACAAAATAAACGAGCCAAGATAAGTAATAGAAACTCTACCTACCTTTGGCACTGCAGACTTAGTCATATCAATGAATCAAGGATAGCAAGATTGAGGAAGTTAGACTACCTCGAACCGTTTGACTTGAAGTTTTATGGTAACTGCGAATCTTGCTTGAGAGGAAAGATGACCAATAAACCACTTTCTAGGAAAGGTGTGCGAGCCAAGGAGGTGCTTGAGTTGGTCCATACTGATGTATGTGGTCCATTCTCGACTCAAGCTAAAGGAGGTTTCCCATACTTCATCACTTTTACTGACGACTTCACAAGGTATGAATATGTGTATCTTATGAGATATAAATCTGAGGCCTTTGAGAGGTTCAAGGAGTACAAGTCGAAAATAGAGAAGCAACTTGCAACAAGTATCAAGACCCTTCGATCGGATAGAGGAAGTGAATACTTGAGCAAGGATTTTCTAGATTACTTAAAGCTACATGGAGTCCAACCAGAATGGACACCTCCAGGAATGCCACATATGAATGGTGTTGCCGAGAGGAGAACCGAACCTTATTGGATATGGTTCGATCCATGATGAGCTCCTCAGCTCTACCGACATACCTTTGGGGACATGCTATACAAACCTCTCTCTCTCTATATATATATATATATATATATATTCTGAACAGGATTCCCTCCAAGTCAGTAGAAAAGACACCCTATCAGATATGGTGTGGCAAGAAGCCAGCTCTTACCTGGGGTTGCCCTGTATATGTTAAGAAGGTGCTCACTGACAAGTTGTAATCTAAATGTGAGAAATGTTACTACGTGGGGTATCCAAAGGAAACTAATGGATACTACTTCTATCTTCCTGGAGAACATAAGGTCATTGTTTCCAGGAACGTAACTTTCCTTGAAGAAGAATATGTCTACAAGGAACATAGCTGCACAGAGATAGAACTTGAAGAAATTCAAGAACCACAAAATAACACAGAAGTTGAACCCTTGTCGAAAGACCTAAACAAGGATTCAGTGGGAGTATCTGGTAAAGATTAGGTACTTAGAGTACGCCCGTCAGCTAGTGGGAGTGCTGTGAGAGATAGTGCAGAAATGCAAAGCTCTCATACACAACCAATGGAAGATGATACAATGGTTGTACATCATTCCATTCAGGAAATACATAAAAATGACATTCCTGAAAACTCTCAAGGTGATGGATTGTCCAACACACAAAGACCTTCTCACAATCAGAATGCAACAAATACGAAACACCAGAATACTCAACTCCGTAGGACCACTAGGACTCATCGTCCGCCTTGAAAGACTTAATCTCCTTGTTGAAACACACAATGAGATAGATATTCCGATGACGATGAACCTACAACCTACAACGAAGCTATGTTAGACATTGATTCGCAGAGATGGCAAGAAGCCATGAAATCTGAGATGGACTCGATGTACATAAATCAAGTTTGGAACTTGGTTGATTTGCCAACAGCGGTTAGACCCATAGGATGCAAATGGGTCTTCAATAAGAAGATTGATGCATATGGCAAGGTACAGACTTATAAAAAAGATTGGTGGCTAAAGGTTATAATCAACGGCCTGGGGTCGATTATGATGAAACCTTTTCACCTGTTGCTAAGATTAAGTCCATTCAGATTTTGCTTGCAATAGCTGCATATTATGACTATGACATTTGGCAGATGGACGTCAAAACTGCATTCCTCAATGGTAATCTAGTTAAGGAGGTGTATATGAAACAACCTGAGAGTTTTTCAATTGAGTCCAAACCAAATGATGTATGCAAGCTACAAAAGTCCATTTATGGGCTTAAGCAAGCCTCGATGAGTTAGAACATTTTCTTTGACAAGGCTATCAAGTCATTTGATTTCGTCAGAAGCAAATAGGATCCATGTGTTTATAGTAAACGCAAGGATGAGAGTATTGCCTTCATTATCATATATGTGGATGACATATTAATAATGGGAGACAATAAGACTCTCCCGCAGTCAATCAAAGAGTGGTTATCCAGTACCTTCATGATGAAGGATTTAGGTGAAGCCTGCTACATTCTGGGGATTAGGATCTATATAGATAGACCTAACAGATTATTGGGGCTGTCATAGTCGGTCTACATAGACAAAGTGCTTAGACGTTTTGCTATGGAAAATTCCAAGAAAGGCGGCCTACCTATGGGACAAGACATCAAGTTATCTAAGAAGGATAGTCCTTCTAATTCTATAGAACTCGAACGCATGAAAATGATCTCATATGCTTCGGCTATAGGATCGATCATGTATGCCATGACTTGTACTAGGCCAGACGTGGCCTTTGCATTTAGTATGACTTGCAAGTTCCAGCAGAATCCTGGGGAAGAACACTGGAAAGTAGTCAAGAGTATTCTTAAGTATCTTAGACGAACTAAAGAATATTTCTTAGTCTATGGTGGACAAGAGAAGCTGGTATGTACTGGGTACAATGATGCTAGCTTCCAGACAGATGTTGATGACTACAAATCTCAGTCTGGACACACGTTCATTTTCAATGGTGGAGCAGTAAGCTGAAAAAGTTCCAAACAAGCTACAATTGCTGATTCGATAACAGAAGCTGAGTACATTGCTGGACCGAAAGCTGGTAAAGAAGTTATCGAGATATCTGAGTTCTTGAAGGAACTAGGGGTTTTTCCAAGTGCCACTTGTCCAATAACGGTTTATTGTGACAACAGTGGTGCGATTGCGCAAGCTAAGGAACCAAATCAACCAATAGAAACAAGCATGTACCAAAGAAGTACCACATACTCAGGGAGATGGTGGAGACTGAAGAGATTATATTAGACTATGTTCCCACAAATGATAATCTAGCTGACCCATTCACTAAACCATTAAGCTTTGTTAAGCATAATGTTCATTTTGAGAATATGGCCATTAGATATGTTGGAGATTGGCTATGGCCAAGTGGGAGATTGAAAGTATATTTATGTCCTAGAGACAATCTGTATTAGGACAAATGTAATTTATACACATTCGTATTATTATTAATGAAGATTAATATTTTGGCATTTGCAATTATTGAATTATTAATTGATTGTTTGTAATATTCTATACTATGCATCCCTGGAGGTTACGCTGTTATTAATAGTGTGAGATATTAATATTATAACGTAACTCTTAAATAGCTTCGACTAATGATCATCGAGAATGGGATATCGATGATATGTGATAAGTCGACATGTGGTCTGCATCACATCCTTAGAGGATGTAGTATGTCTCACCTGCTACGAGTAATGGCTACTCGTGATGGACACATGGATACTTTAGAAGTATTGGTATACCCTGCTGATATAATGTTTGTTATACTTGTCTAAAATATGATCAGCGTGTGTGAGATAGAAGTCCTTAGACTTAAGGTCAATACGCGCCTTGTCTACAAAGTAATGTACTTTGATCCCGTCCTAAGCTCAAGTGCCTTATAGGTTGAGATACGACTTGTTTTGGGTATATTACGATGTGGATTAAAGGTGGTAGTTGAGCCAAGATTAGAATTCATTCCTCGGATGTATATTCGAGAGAACACTCGGATTCTCAGTGATATTAGGTTGACTAAGTCATTGGCCAACGCAATAGACGTCTTTAGAATATAGTCTAGTTGTCAACTAATATAGATGAGATACAATGATTAAGCCATTTGGATAGACACTTGATAAATTCTAAGCTTGATCGGGTGTGTCGTGAATGAAAGGATTTTATCTTACCACATAAATGTTAAGTTTACTGGATTCGCGTAAACGTACTTCATATATTGAGTTCTTCTTCCGGCGCCTTCTAGGAGTTCCGTGTAGACCTTAATTTGATTAATGTTAATATGAGAAGGCATGTAGGGTCACACTATGTCGATTGTCCGTTTCGATCTAAGGATGTATTGAGAGAGTAATTAAATGTTCGATTTGGAATCGAGATATTTAAATGAATAATGATTATTTTAATTAAGTCAAAATTGGATTTTGGATTTAATTAAGAATGCACGGAAAAATAAATCGAGACAGTGCAGGAGCACGTCGAGCACCGCGACGCCCATACCCTAGGGCCGCGGCGCAGTGCAGGCGCATGTCGAGCTTCGCGGCGCCCATACCCTAGGGCCGCGGCGCCTCTGCCTCGAATTTTGGGCCAGGCCCAAGGTCAAACCCTAATCCGGTTTTGTCCTATTTTTCAACTATAAATAGAGGCATTCACTTCATTATTCATACACAAATTCCTGAAAATCATTCTAAGTCTTAGAGACTTAGAATCAAATACTCTCTCGAACCTCTGCCGGATTTCCTAGCTTTCCGAAGGAGAAATACATTGAAGCTTAGAGCTTGCAATCGGAAGGGGCAATTGCGTGTGCACCTCACAGTTGATAAAGAATCCAGATAATTCTAACTTGTAAGTATATGCTTTATGTTACAAGTTTAATTGTTGTATAACCATACCAGAAATGTTGTTGGGGTAAGTAAGAAACAAAAATGTTAAACTTTCGTTGTGCCTTACTTACGTGCTTTGTACCCAACAAAATCCTACAGTTTCTTCCTAGCTTATTGTAGAGTTTTCGTCAAACTAGCCATCTTCATATGTTGTATTTTTCAATTTGTTAATAGTTGGATCGAGCTAATTTGGTTAGCAAGTTCATCTAGGATTCTCTTTTCCCTCTGAATGGTAGACTTGTTTTCTTAGTGAATCTTCTCATTCTTCACGTGCTTTACCATTACACCTTGTTGGTATTATTTCTCCTCGTTTGACACTAGTGTTCTAGTAATATTTTTGTAGGACTTTTAATTTGTAACTCTACTTTGATATAATAGAGTTTTTTGATGTCCCATATTAGTTTGTGCTGGAGTTCGCAATCTAAAGTTAATTGATGATAGATCCTTCCAGTTTGTTTATCAATTTCCATTTCAGTATTTTTAAATACTAATTTTCTATCAATGGTTGCAGTGATATATTGGTTTGTACTTCAACATTTTACTCAAGTGAATTGAAGCTTATGTTTAAACACAACCAAATTCCACATTATTTTTTTCAACCTACAGCCTCAAATGGAGTACTATTTTTTTTCCAACTTCAGCCAAATATTGTCCAAACGTCGATGTAACTAATCACCATTATCTCTCTTTGAATCATTATCAAAGGGCTTAAGAAAACCATATGTGATAGCCATTGAAATCCACCCTCCAAGTAAAACTCTCATAGCAGATATCTTTACTGATGAACCACCAAGATAAGCTCCAATTCCCCCAAATAAACAGAGAGCCAAAGATGCTACAATCACCATTACACCAATCCTGATTCTTTTTTCACTCACCACCAAAGCTGACACCATAGGAACAAAGGCTCCAAAGAGAAAAGCCAGAGATGATGCTGCAGCAGCCTTCAGTGGACTAGGCAGTAGCTCTAATTTTCTGTCATTGTCTTGTTTTGACTCCTCCATCATGGTTCTTCTTGCATCAATTTCCATAACTTTTATCATAGGAGATCTTGAAGGTGTCAAAGAATGGGACTTTATTTGCACAGGCGATTCACCTTGCTTCGTTTCAGCAATAGTTGGATTGCCGCAAACTATCTGAATCTTAGTTTTGTATCCACCACCATCTTCTCCTTTTAACTCGTTGTCCAACCTATAGTTGTCAGCAATGGACTTTGCAATGTCTCGTTGAGTTGAAACAGAGACAAATTCTCCAACAGCCATGCTACAGGCGCCTGCAAGAGCTCCAGCTACACCAGAAAGTACCATAGACCGTTGATCTTGATCTTTAGCTGCACCTACACCGAGCATCAAGGACGTAGTGGAAAGCAATCCATCGTTCGCTCCTAGGATAGCTGCTCGAAGCCATTGAGCTTGCGCTAGTTTCTTAGAAGTTTTCTCTTTTTGGAAAGTTGCATGAAGCTCTTTCTTGGCACAGGTCTCAATTGAATGAGGAGAATCCATGATTTAATGAATGGGAGCGTGGCTTTTAGCTGTAGGCACGCTTGTAACGCATGGAAGCAATATGTAGGAAAGAAACCCCGTGCATAAAGAATGAATATTGATATCCAAGAATCATCTTTACTTTGGTGGCACCGTGGGAAAAAACAAGCCGATACGTTAAAACCCAGAAGAACCAACATAAGCACATACGATGTTCTTCCGAATGTGCATTAAGTATGCCAAGAAGGAGACGTCAAACTATACAGACAACAATCAACTGCAAATAAAAAGTAAGTTTCTATTGTTTGTCGCTCCAATTAGAGGAAACCTCAAGCATCACTTTGTCTCGTTCTAACTAGCATTTCATCTAAAGCAAATTATAAAAATCCTTCCGTCATCATAGCTCAATATGAAGATAAAAGCAATGTATAGTGATGTAGATGGATTTCTCTCCAGTATGACGTCTGCATCTGGCACCACATAGTAGCTTTAATTTGTGAGGAAAAGGAGAAAATTCAGAGCCCCCTGCAATTAAGGCATGCAGCAAGGAAACCGACTGCATGGCTGCCTCACGCAAACTGAAACGAACATACTTATGCATATGAGATACATACTTTAGTACAAACATCAGTGAGCTGTTCAACTTGGAAAATATGCACTTCAAGAAAATGTTTCTGATAGAGTAATGGTTACAATAGCCTCTTCAAACAAAAGAGCTCAACTCCTATAAATGTAATATTTTCAGTTGAACTCGTCCCTATCATAAATTGATACCTTCATTACTTAAGAAAGCAGCTCATCCAAACAATTACTGCCTTTGGAATGAGGAAAGATGATTACTGTAGGATTTACTTTGTACATTTTATCTTGTAAACAACACTTGAAAATGGAAAGAAAACAACAAACTAATGTGCAGGATCTAGTTCTTCTCCTTAACATACTTTTACATTCTCATCATAAAACTACCATGAAAAGATTAGACATCACACCTCATACTTCTCACCAGTTTGCTTCCAAGTAAGGCTGGCCAGTGGGTCGGGTCGGTCCGGTCCCGTCGCGACACCGACCTTTGTAAAAAAAAAAAAATCGGTATCGGGACTCGAACCTATGTCTCGTCCCGGCCCGCCCCAGGCCCGCATGTCCCAATCCCGGTCCCGCCCCGATCCCTCCCGAAACCCCCTTTTTGCAAAAATAACCGTTGCACCAACGACCATTTTACATTTTGGCCATTGTGCAACGACCATTTTTGGCCTCCCCTAACCCCCTACCCCTTAATATTTATTTTTAATCCATAAGTTATTATATATCCACTTTAACTCAATTTTCCAACTATAAATACCTCATTTTCTCTTCATCTTTCTCACAAATCTTCCTACAATCTATTTCTCTACAAGTCTACATTGTCTACTAAATATTCAATTTTATTTATTCATTTGGGAATTGGGAGTGAAGTTGGCAACTAGCTTGAGGATCTTCCATCGAGCAAAGTTTCAATTTTCAACCTCTCGAATACACGACGTTACGTCGGCGTTTGATACATTCGTTCCTTCATTAAATTATTATTGTTTGTTTATTTTATTTAGTGCACTTAATTTCGTTTACTTTAATTATTTATTAGTATAAGTATAAATTTATAATGGAATGATTTAAACGTATGCTTACGGGTAGGGGTCATGCTTCTTCTAGTAGGGGCAAGGGTTCTATTTCTAGACAGAATCCTATTCATACACAAGATTATTTTGTTGATACTGAACATTTTCCTACAATACCATTAGATTTAGACGAGGAGCTATTTTCTGGAACTCAAGAAGACTTTAATTTAGACGATGATCTAGATGATACACCCACTAATGTAGATGACAACACACCCACTAGTGCACCATCAACTGAAATGCCTCATATTCCCCCTAGTATGAGACGAGGTCCAGCAAAACGACCATTAAAATCAGATGCATGGACATTTTTTGATAGAGACGTAGAGAATCAAGTAGCTAGATGTAAAAATTTTAAAGACGTTTTAAAATTTAAAACTGGAAAAGGTCACGGTGGGACGGGGGTTTAATGAGACATGTAGCAAGGGCTCATCCAGCTAGGTATGCCTAATACGAGGCTTTAAAACCGGGTGCGCAAACGTCCGCTCCATCGGGACAAGGTTCACATACTGTCTGGAACTAAGTACAGGGTCAAATTAAGCCTATGACGGGGGGAATTGTAGGCCCTAAATACAATAAACATAGAGATAGGGAAGCAATAGCAAAATTAGTTGCTGTGGAGGGTTTGCCTTTTTCATTTCCTTCATCTCCCAGTTTTATTCATTACATTAGAGATATGTATAATCCTGTTTTTAACGGTTTCCCTAGATCAACTGTTAAGAGAGATGTATTTAAATTCGCACATGAATATCAACAATATTTACGTTATTCATTATATCATTTTAATGGAAAAATGGCTATCACTTATGATATAGGCCGTAGTACTAACGGCCATGATTATTTAACGGTAATCAGTCATTAGATAGATTATAAATGGTCTATGCAAAAACGTATCTTAGCGTATAGATATATAGATGATAGGCACACTGGTACTTTTATTGCAGAAAATACTTATCAAGTGTGCGATTATTACGGAATAACTGATAAAATTATGACTATTACATTAGATAACGCTTCTTCTAACATATATATAACTTAATTGTAAAGGATGGTCTATCACTTTTTGAAGACATTCTTAGTAAAATACAATTTGCTATAAACTTTATTTTTAAAAATAATAGAATACAACGAAGAAAAGAATATAAAAAAACTTGTCACAATTGCCAACTATCTTATAGAAAAAATTCAGAAGAAGTGCCCACTAGGTGGAATTCTTTATACGAGCAACTACTTGTTGCTTATGACTATAGAAAACCTATAACTTTATTTTTTAACTCTCATAATCAAAATTCAGCTCATATGGTTGTAGATAGCGATTGAGTAAAAATTTCCGAACTTATTGTACTTTTAGAAAAAAAATTTCAAGCAACAAAAGAATTTTCCGGTATATATTATCCTACTATTTCAACTATGTTGTTTTATATAGCTCTAATATTTTTATTACTTAGTGAATATATGGAAAAACCAGCTTATAAGGCAGCTATTAAAAAATGTTTATCAAAATAAAAAAATATTTTATTCTTATTCCCACAATTTATATTATTGGTGTTGTATTAAATTCGACTATTAAAATAGACGGTACTAAATCACTTATTGAAACTATTTACCTCCAAGTCCCAAAAATCCAAATCACCCACCACCTATTGAACAAACTAAAGAAGAAGTGTTGTCTAGCGTAGAAGACGAATGCGAAAAAGTATATAGGTTTTACCAACAAGAAAGTGTTAGCAACCTACCGGCTTCCATACCATCTTCTTCTTCTTCAACACAACCTCACAAAAGACATGTTGTTTCTGCAGCTAGTATTGAAAACCTCAGAAATAGAATGTGCGGCCGTACCGCTACTAACCAAATTAGCGAGTTTGATATTTTTGTTTTGCAGGGTTCTGCATCACCGTACTGCGCTTCTCAATGAAGAAGGACGTGAAGACTTGCTGAAATACTGGAGGGGGAATGAGAAGACCTTTCCAACACTTTCAATGATGGCCCGAGATGTTTTGAACATTCCCACATCATCAACGGCGTCTGAAAGCGTTTTTTCTGCCGGCAGATATCAAATAGGATAGCACAACATTCATTAGCCGGAGACAACTTGAATATTGTAGTATTATTCATAGATTTGATACGAGCGGAGAAGGTGCGATCAACCGGAAATCAACGAAGAAGAAGACGAAAACTACAACGAAATCTTATCCGAAGATGGTGGAAGCGACGTGGATCAATTTGACCAACAAATACCAATTTCAACCGAATAACCACATGAAATTATCAAGAAACTAGAACAGGTTTTTTTCAGAATGTAATTTTTTTAATTGCAATTTTACTATGTAATTTGCAACTTTTGAACAATACCACAAAGTTGCAATTTTGACAATTGTATTTGTATTACAAAAAAAATCATATGTCTATTAAATAATATAATATGCACAAAAACAGTCTTGGGATATTTTTATTACACTATCTTGTCTTGTTTAATTATTGAGTTTTTTATATATATGTTATTTTTTAAATTAAGTGCAAAAAAAAAAAAAAAAACCGCCCGAGATCCCGACCCGACACAATCTCGCATGACCCGCCCCGCCCCGACCCGATCCCACTAAACACGGCTCGCCGGTCACGAGCCCGGCCCACTGGCCGCCCTTCCAAGTGCCAATTGTTTGAGAGCAGGCACTATGCATTTACATTAAAAAAAAAAAACAAAATTTCTTAAATTTATGATGAAGCCAACATCAACTTGTTTGGGATTGAAAAGTATAATTGTTGTCATTGTATGAAGAAGTTACTTTCCAAAGAAAAGACAGAAAAATCCCATGCCAGGGACAAAAGTTGTTATGTGATGATATATGATGTTGCTTCCCTATCTTTTCGCTCCCTCTGCTAAGTGGAACAACTTTTGAGAAATTGATGAAGGACAATGGAGGATACTCAATGTTGCGAAACAAAACATTTTTCTCTTTTTTACTCACTTACATCACTTTTCCAAGAAACTTTCTCAACCAGACACTACAAAAAGGTGATATAATCAGTAAAGTCAAATAATATAGACACATGTAAGAGGCAGACTTCATATGAGAAGCATTATTGGTCCTATTTCAAAGAAATAAATTACAAAAATTACATTGGAGTACCATACCATTCCGTAAATATTCATAAATCGGTTCCAAAACACATGGATTGTTAGTATCTTTGGTACGAACGCTATAAAACAAAAGAGAGATATAAGGCAAACAGTACATTTTAAGATGCAAGAACAAAGAAGATATAGATGCCAGTAGAAAATACACAGAACATTTAGTGCCTTCTTTTATCCTTAATTTTATTTTATATAATATTAGACAGAAGATGAGTTAAAATGGAGCGACGTGGACAGTAAGGATTCATATAGCCAACCCAACTTCACTTGGATTGAGGCTTAGTTGTTGTTGTATAATAAATAAGAGGAAAGTGTATGTGCTGACATATTATCAGCATCTAGGAGTAGATTAAACTTATAATTTATGCTATGTATGTAAGTAACACGGAACCTATTTGAATATGGTTTTTGGCTATTTGTTATAACTTATCAATACAAACTGTGTTCGAAAGCCCCACGCTCTTAACTCTAGGTAAGATAGAGGGCCCCTTGTGCGCAGCGTGGTAGTGGTCTAACCTTTGAAATCAATTGAGTCACCATGATTTACCTCCTTCACAGACCTGTCGGACCGGGGTGTGGGGGCTCCTGGGGTGGGAGATTCCACCTTTTGGAGCAAAGAATGATTGGCAAAGTTGATAAGTTAAGAGTTAGAAAAGCAACACTGTGAATATCTAAACAATTTATGCCAAATGGTCAGCAAGTAGCTTGTCTAATCACAAAAATATAAACTGATTTTGCCAAAAGAGAGATGGAGACGGTAACGTCTATTCATCCAAGACTTTTAGATAGGTATTCAACACAAAATTGATATATCAGAATAACAAGTGTTGAGAAGACAGAAATTTGTACACTTATTTTGCCTTAGAAAAAGTAAACCTCAAGAAAGTATCCATTCTGCGGTCTTGTTCCTCTGCCTCCTTGTTAGCAACTTGTACTGATTTGAACCAAAGGAATGCCTGGATAATGTTCTAGTCAGTCAAATAAACGTAGAAGAATACCATTTTATTGCTGCAAGAAGCACTATTTTATTGCTGCAAGAAGACTTCTTCCATTGGTTCCACAATACTACAAAAAAAGTTGTTTGCTGATAATTTAAAAATAATACTCCTTAGTTAGCCATTATCTTAAAAAATGAGCAAATAGGCAGCAGATCCAAGTTCCAATACCTCCAAATGTATTAAAGACAGCATAAAGAACGGATCTTGGGACCCCAAAAGCTAGGGATGGCAACGGATTGGATCTGGATCGGATCCTCCTAGATCCAGATCTGTTTTTCATACTTGGATCCAGATCCGGATCCGGATCCATCGGGTCCATAAAAATCAGATCCAAATCCGGATCCATCGGATCCACTGATCGGATCTGGATCCACATTATTGAGTGCATTTTCGACGCAATAATTTGCATGCTGCACATGGAGAATTGGACGATGACATCTTTGGCCTCCCTATATTGTTGTAGACAAATGAATGTCTCATTGATTCTATAACAACAAAAAAAACCCAGAAAGCCTCATAAAATGATAAAGACCTAATTAAATCTGAGAAACATGTATATATACTTGTAACAAAATGCATTTTCAGTATGATAGATAGAAAATTAAATAAGTAAACAAGAGATAATTTGTGTATGTTAAAGAATGCATGGTATTTAAAGAAGTTGTTTCATTTAACCATTTTGGAGTAAAAGGGCATTAATGTCATATTGAAGCAAACAGGGAAAGAAAATATATTACAGCACTAATTTATATCTATAAAATAAATTAAGAGGTCTGTTAATTTATTTATTTAAGGAAACTAAGAGGTGTGAGACCAGTTCAGGCTCCGGGACACTTTGGGTTGCCGCCCGTTATGTCGTACGTTTCTACGAATGGCCCTACGATGCAGGAAAATAATGTTGGCCACCGATGGCCCCGGGCTACGACTTAGCTCGGCTATATGGTGACGCTGTTTACAGCAGACAGCAATTCCAACAGTTATTGTCGGTACCCAATCCATACCTTCTAGGAAGCGTAAACTTTCTAAGAACGCCGACGTCCGAGGAGAGTAGCCATGGAACACTGTTCCACCTTATCCTCAGACTCCGTTAGCCGTTCCAGGAGCTCAGGTTGCAGGCTTTGGTGGCCATACCCAACATCAGCCATGGGGCATTACCCCACCTATTGGTAATGGCCAGTAGACCACATACAACCTTCAAATCCAGTCCAACAGAGTGCAGAATGGAGGCCGCCAGTGCAGAATGCCTACCAGCCGAATCCAATCGAGAATCGGCAGGGGACGTCACAATTGATAAGCCTAGAAATTATTGCTAATACCATGTGGAGGTACTTCGGCATCCAACTGAAACCTTTGGACATGCCTGTTTATATGAAGTCTTACCCCGATTGGGTAGATCGGATAGCACCTTTGCCGAGGGGCTTCAAAAAACCAGAGTTTGCTATCTTCTCTGGCAACGATGGCAAATCCACTATCGAGCGCATAGGTAGATTTACTGCCCAATGCGGCGAGGCTGGCCATAATGAGTATCACAAGTTGCAGTTATTCCATCTCTTTAACGGGAACAACATTTGCATAGTACTTCTTTTTGGCTCTTGATTCCGTACAGAGCTAGGCTGACATGGAGGGTTGCTTCCATGATAGGTTCTATTGACCCCAACCTCAGGTTACCGTGACTGATCTAACGAATCTCAAGCAGCAGGTTGATGAATCGGCTGTCGATTTTATAAAGAGATTTGGAAAGAAGGTTGAAAAATGCACTGTACACTTACACGAGTCTGAGTGCACCCACATGATAATCAACAACATGTACCCTCAGTTAAAGGAGAAGCTGGTAAGACAATCATGTTTTGACCTGAGCCAGTTAGCCGAAAAGGCTGGCCAAATAAAGCAGTATGTCCAGGAGAAAGAACACAGAAGAGCCAGCCGAAATCGAGGCTCCCACTTGGTATCCATCATTGAAGAGGATAAATCCGACTCAGAGTCAGCCGATTGCACAACAAACGCAATAGTGACCGAGATTGTTAGGGGTAAGGTTTCCTCTTGCCCAGCCTTGAAAGCCGTAAAAGTCAAAAAGACGAATTCATCCGATGACAGGGTCGGTTACTCGTTTGACATCACAAAGGCAGATTAGATCTTTGATCATTTGCTCAAAGATAAGCAGATTTGGCTGCTTTATAGTTATAGATTCCACCTGCCGAGGAACTCAAAGATAAGAAGTACTGTAAGTGGCATAATTCATACAGTCACACTACTTCTAATTGTGTGATATTTAGAAAAGGCGATCCAAAAGGGCATCAAGGAGAGGAGGTTCAAACTAGCTGACAAGTGTATGGCTGAAATGTCCATTGATACCGAGCCCTTTCCCGCGGTACCAATATCTATGGTATATTTTGCTAAGCCTGATGAGTCAAGGGACACCAAAGGAAAACAGCCATTGAAAAGAGTGTAGGTACCAAAGAAACCTACCGAAGTGGAGAAGGCCACAAGGACCTCTGTGTTCAACTGGTTAGGCAGCCTACATGACATTCGTGATGAGAGACATCCAGCTAGGAGCAGTTTTCATGGCCGCCCTAAATACTCGAGAGATATTGAACGAGAATTTCAGGAATAAACTATGAGGTTCAGAAGGGTCTCTATCGACGCCAGGCATAGGCCTGGGGGCAAGTACGGATGCCAACCAATCGGCATCCGAGCATGCCTCTAATAGATGAAGAACCACTCCCTAAAACCAAATAGAGGGTGGTCGAGTTTAACATCAACAAGGGTGTTTTGTCTTTGCGTATCATGGCGAGAAATGAGGACCAAATTAGACCCAAGAGAATGATTAAACCAGCCACTAAATAAGGGAAGTGGTCTATCAATCAGGCTTCCGGAAAGAAAGATACACCATCGAGAGTCGCATCCAGGACTCAAAAAATAAGGATGCAACGTGCCAAGGCCTTGCGTAAGGTGCAACAAACACTGCATCTGATTTCCAACACCAAGGCAGTCGAAATTCAAGAGATTCCTCAGTCTTCCGTAGTCGAGGCTATCGAGCGGGCATTCGTCTCAATCGCTTCAGGGGCAATGTTGCCTGAAGGAGAGACGGGAAACCAGAGCTAGATGAACAGCCTACCGACAACCCGACGGAGGAACCTCGGCAAGAGAACATGGCCCCGGATGGACCTCTAACCGAGGCAATCCCACAGATCGTGCAGAGGATTCAATCAAAAGATCCCCAGCCGATCCCCATTTGTCTTCAAGAAATGGAAGATATGAGCTCCTGGTCATCCGAATTGAATAAAGAAGGAGACTCCATCCTCGATTTATTTAGCCAGGACCTGGTTGATGAGATGTGGGCAGACATCGAGATGATCAACCTAATCCCATGTGAGTTCTGGGCCAGCCGCTCCACGCTGGATAGCCTAGAAGGTGATGTTTTCGTAGAGGACGTAGAATGGGCAACCATAGCCGGTACCCCAGCTGGGGACGCTTTGAGCACAATATTTTGTGCACCTACAGAAGATATGGTTAAACACATCAAGCCCCTCTATGTGAAGGCTTACATCAACGGCAAAACCATTAGCCGAGTGTTCGTTGATAATGGGGTTGTGCTGAATGTGATGCCATTGCTTACTTTGAAAAGCCTCGGCCAAACCAGAGAAGATCTCATTCCAACTAACATGAAAATGGCTAGCTTTATAGGAGAGGGTTCCGAAGCATTGGGGATTCTAGTAGCAGAAATCATTGTAGGTCCTAAGACGGTCAAGTCTGCCTTCTTTGTAATAGATGACAAGCCTTCCTATACTATTCTGCTAGGCCGAGACTGGATTCACATCAGCCGATGCGTTCCTTCTACCATGCATCAAAAGCTCATATTTTGGGAAGGAGATAAGATAGAAATCATCCCAGCGGATAATAACCCGTTCCAACCAGGGGTTCAGAACGTAGAGGCTATCATCTATTCACCCTATATGGCTCCCATAGCCATCACGGAGCAGTATGAAGAAGGATCTTGGGAATTCTGTAATCTTACCTCGTGAGGGTTTGAAATAAAATAATTAGCCGAACCACGGCTTACCTTGGAGGATATTAATGGTTGAGGAAACCCAAAACATATGTGACCTATGGCATCAGCTGACCGCCCTATATTCTAAGGCAAGGATAGCCGAGGCATTGCAGATGGGGAACCACGACAGAAAACCAGATCTGGCGTCCAACAACATTTGAGCTGCCGATAGAAATTTTATGCCTACCTTTGTTTGTCTTTGTTTTACGCTTGTACAAATCTCGAGTATTATTCAATACCCCGTGTAGTGTATGTTTTGTGCAAAGTTTGAGTACACTCATTTTACAAAGACATGTCTTAAATGAAATAGGCAATCAGAAACTCCAAATCCACAACTACGAAGACGACATCCTATCGGCTAAACTTATGGCCAAGATGCAGTGTTGTCCTCAGAAGTTAATATAATTACGGATGGCCAAACCAAACATTCTAAGTTTAGAAGAATATCAGCAGGCTATTTATTTGATTGATGTTCAGTTTCCCTGCTAAGTAAGGAGCGAATAAAGTTATTTGAAGGACTAACCAATGGAGTTGGGTTAGTTGGATAAAAAATCGACTGACAATAATAGAGAGAGTCAAAGATGGTAAGCGTAAAATGGCCAAAGCATACGACAACTAAATAAAGCCTAAAGAGGTTTGCCGAATGAGACTTAGTTTGGAAAATCATCTCGCCGATTGAAATGAAAAGTCATAAAATCGGCAGATGATCACCAGAGTAGGGAAGAACCCTTCGTAGCGAACCCACGGGTTGCCGGCAATACAGATCAAGCGATGAACATGCATGGAAAAGAAATAGACATTTTGAAGAAATATTACCCACCGATTTTGGGGCATGCATAAGCAATCGACAGCCACATACCGGCTACCTGGTCGCAAAAGAGGCTAATTTCCTTTCGATTTAGGGAATGTATGGGCAAACGACAGCCACAGACCGGCTGCCTGGTCACAATAACAAGACCCTTCGATTTGGGGTCGATACAATTAAGAAGTCAAATTGGCCGGCTTTGAACCAATCAAATACTGCACTACTTCATCAGCTATTGAAGTCTCAAGATTAGCCGAATAAACGACTGTTTGGTGTTCCCTAACCGCTGCAGTTTGTTCTTCATCACCAGCTACAACAACGACCACTACCTCAGCCGCTCCGGCTCCTACTTGGATATCCCTTCCAGCAGCCAGCAAAGGTTTATCCACTATAGTCGACGGGACCTCGGTAGAAGCTTGAGTGTCGGTCGATACCTCTTGAACA
This sequence comes from Anisodus tanguticus, assembly GCA_034509755.1. Classification (NCBI taxonomy): domain Eukaryota; kingdom Viridiplantae; phylum Streptophyta; class Magnoliopsida; order Solanales; family Solanaceae; genus Anisodus; species Anisodus tanguticus. The sequence goes on from CM067544.1 coordinate 15,938,338, forward strand.
ACAGAAGCAATAATTGCTACGGATGGCAAGCCCATAAGGGTATAGGCTGATAACTCAGCAACAGGATCAACTGGCGATGGAGCAGTGATTATCGGCGTTGCTTGAACTAGACGGCTTTTCCACACAGGTCATTCATTTTCCAGGTTGGCCAGCCGTTCGTTACCTGCTTTCTGATCCAGCTCCCAAACCACCTGCTGATTACAGAGTTCCTGGATTTTGCTATCAAACTGAAGGCTCTGCCGAAATAAAGAAAAATGGGAAGAGTTGCGGGCACTAATAGCCGAGTCTAAGGCACATATGGCTGGAGTAACAGCCCCTATCTCTGCCTGGATCCGCTCCAACTCAACTCGCAATTTGGATAACCGCTTCTGTAAATTATTTCTTCGGCTGACATTTTGTTGCCTGGCTGCATTCACCTCATTGAAAAAAGTCTGAATGTTGTTCTTCTCTTGCCGAAGAGACCCCAAGTGGTACAGAGCAGCAACAGCCTCATCATGACTATCTTTGGCCATCCTATATAAAGCAAATAAATCATTCAGAGCCAAAGCTATGTCATTGTAAGTGGCTGCCAGAGTCGTGGAATCTGTTGTTTCTTTCGACAGTCGGAGCAAAGAGGCACTCAGAGCATGTAACTCATCTTTGGTGTTTGGAAATCCCCTGGCGTGAGATTCCTCAACTCGCTCTCGATGGACGCCAACAGGCGAAGCTAGTGGAGATGCAGTGTCGACTAAGCCAAAGTAGCACAAAAGCACATCTTCCGGGATAATCTCGGCTGGTACCTATGAGCCGTCAGTTGGATAGGCTTCAGCCGAAGGATTATCTCCAATGGTCTCCTATGCAGAAAAGACATGTTCAGTATAAAGGCAAGAGCCCGGAGGTAGTAAATGACCAAGCACAAGAGAAAGGGTATACATCTACGGCTTCCCCTACATAGAAAGCATCGGCTGCCTTGGCTGAGAAATTGTGGCCTTAAAGGCAGCCGATGATGGGTCATGTGAATGCACGGGAGATTGAGCCCGGGAAGATGATCCGCCAACATGAAGGGGAGCATCAGACATTCTATGAAGCTGTCTACGCCTTATCAGTTGTGGTCCCTGGAGGGAAAAATAGAAAACATGAATAATAGTAGCCAATGCGAAGGTGTTTTAGCCAGCAGAGTAGTATACCTCAATTTCCTCCTCCTCAACAGGTACATGAACTCCGGAACCGTGGGAGCCTTCCTCACTATAATCTCAAATGACAACCCATCCACTTCGTCGGGGTTGCTTGGGCATTGGTTTCCTGGGTGATAAGGACTCGGTGTCAAAAGTGGTTTCCAAATCAACAAACCCTGAGGAAGATACATAAGAGATGTTAGCTAAAAATTCACAAGAATAATCTGGCCGACACTTATGCAGAATGCACTTTACCTTTTCTCTTCGTTCACCGCAACCGGACGGAAGACCTTAAGCCAACAGGCCTAGCCAACTTAGAGGAAGAAACTCTCCGAGTGGCTTCTTTTGGCCATGGTTTAGGGGTTTCCGGTTTCTTCTTTGTTCTCGACATAATCAGTCGAACACAATAGACATCTAAAGGAGATTGAAAAAACTTCTCTTTAGCCGTATCCCACCAATCATCAAAAGCGATGGTAGTATTCGCTCTCGGGGGAAATGACTGCCAGTCAAACAGGCCAATCCTGTTGAGACTATGATCAGCTAATTTCTTGGTTTGTTCTGTATCAAGGAGGCAGCGTTGAGTGGAACTGACAATACTGCAGTAGGGCCACGACACGTGCTGAGTAAGACCAAATTGCCTTGCTATAAAATTCGGTCGATATGGCTCCGTAGTCAATTTATTATTTCGAGAATTGGGCTTTAAACCACCCAACAGGTCCCTGGCCGTGAGAATCTACCCCCATACAAGAACCATAGTCCACCGCTTGGAGAAAGTAAGGTCCTCATCGGCTACTTGACGGACCCAATCAGGAGTGGCCCACATCTCTAGGACCGGTTTCCAATCTGTATAATGGTCTCTAAACAGACCATGCAAGGTGGAGACCACGGCAAAAGTATTCTGGGGCACAAGGGGTGTTCTCCGAAGTGTATCGGCTAATACTGGCGGATTTAATGGAAAGCGACGGTCATTAATTTTATCGGGGACAAACTCAGGAAAATAGAGGGTGATCCACAACTGAAGAAACCACAGGGGACCAGCTAAGGTATCCAAGTTTCTAGAGTCCCACAACCTCACTTGGGCATCACCCGGAGCCACGTAAAGATAGGTCAAGAAGAAAGATGCCTAGCTGATATCCATCCCCGAAACGGCTAACGCCGCATAAATTTCCAACTCTTTCAGAACTGTACAAGAACCCGTACAGACAAAGTATCGGCTAAACCAAAAAAACATGATGCTCGGCATCATCGACTGAAAGGGGCAATATCCGGCGGTTGTTGGCTATAAATTGACCGTAGCCTGAAGAAGTCTTCGAGACTATGATGCCAAAATCGTCAATATCTATATCGCTTAGGACAGGCACCTTGGCTTCCGGAATTGGAAGGCCAAGTATCGCCGTCACATCAAGCAGTGTAGAGGTTATCATTCCCCAAGGGAAAACAAAAGCATTAGCAGTGGTCGACCAGTGACCAAGAAAGGCATATATAAGACATATGTTGCAGGAGGAGTCAAATTCCGACAACACAATAGCGTCGTAGAGACCCATGCGCCTCCATTCGACTTTCTTGGCCGACTTCACCCAATCCAACCAAACAGAATAGTTGGCAATCCTGGTCGGCCAGGTGCGAAAACTAGCAGGACAACGGTCGTCGATGAACAATCACAAGTAATCGGAAGGTCGTAGTTCGCCGGGCTTAAATGCTGAGGAAAAAGGAGGTCACCTTGTTCAGATGTACCAAAAGGGGCGAGAACCAGTTGCTCATCTATGAAGGCAAAAGTGGGGATTAGGTCATCATTAGGCAAATCGGTGCTATCCGACCCCAGAGATAAAGAAGAAGATGAAGACATGGTTTTTCTGATGAAGAAATGGGTTTTTTCTGGAAAAAGGCAAGAAATTTGGGAATGGCCGAGAAGATTGAATGAGAGACTTTGTTTGGAACTCCTCCCCTAAAGTACTTCCTTTTTCTCAAGGATATGATTAACACTCTGCTAAGGATATTTTCGCCCAAAACGTGCGGCTAAGAATCTGTCAGAAAATATTTGTGGAAGCCGAGGCATTTCTATGGAAGGAAAGAAAAGATTCTTTAAAGACCATCATTGCATGCACTGGAGACGAGATGATTGAAGTGACATGCACGGCAGTCAAACTGAAACGACGGCTACTTTTGGATACATCAACTCAACGGTCACACTCGAGTTAATGTAGGGGCCAATTGTTAACACTCAAAAAATAACTTAAGTGTTTAACCGAATTCAGTGACAGTCGAATTGTTCCGGAGCTGAATTTACTCCTAGCTCTCGACTACAAGAACTTCATCGGCTACTAAGGCATCTTAGTCGAGTTGTCAGTTAGAGGTACGACTGGGACCCACTCAGATGCAGACGCCTCAACGACCAAGTCAAAAGAGTTTTCGGACCCCTGTAAGCGATAACGGCCAACAGCAATTGAAAGAAAGAGCCATTATTCGAGCAAGAGGAGTAGAGGGTGAGAAAATCGACACCACCTCCCCCATAGTCCGCCATTGAACTTGGTGGATTACTTGATGGCTGACATTGGGGGGCACGTTGTACAGTTTCTTTTCCTTTTTGTACTATAAATAAGATTATTCTTTGTATATAAAACACACATAATTAATCAAACAACTCAAATTTTATCTATATTTTATCATTTACTTTACTGTACTCGGCTGTATTCATGTTTCTTACCTCTTAGTTTATTCATACCACCGTCCTAACGCTTTCTGGAGTAGTTGGGGAACCCATTTGCTGGAAATTAGAGTTCCGTTTCCAGCCCAAATCGCTTAAGTTAAAAATGAATCAATTTGTCATCCGATAAAACGACAAACACTTCGGAGGGTAAACAGTAACATACACAAATAGAATGTTAATAATTTATATTGAAAGAACAACAAATGATATTAGGTAAGGATGATTAAGAAAGTAACATTAGTGAAGTGATAATGGGAAATAGAGTCCAATTATGAAGACCTCATGGGGTTTCTTTGTGTGAATGATAAATAACTTGATTTTGGAGTATATTATTAGTTTAATTTCTAATGGATTACATCTTGTCATTAAAATTATAATTACTATCAATCAACGGTTTTAACAAGAATGAAAAATATATTCTCTCCGTCTCAATTTATGTGGCACCATTTGACTTGGCACGATTTTTTTAAAAAAAATAGACTTTTAAAATTTGTGTCCAAAATGAATCTTAGTTATTTGTGTAGTTATAAATCATCTTATAAAGTTAAATTTTTTAAATATAAAAATGTGACAGTTTTTTAAATAAATTAAAAAAGAAATTGTATTACATAAATCGGGAAAGCACGAGCTTGCACCAAAAAACATGTACTCTCAAAAGTAAACTCTATACTTGATTGGTGCCACTAAACAACACCCCAATTATTGCTCTTTTTACTTTTCTTTTATCCCATTTCTAATTGATTTTTTTAACCACCTGCAAAATAAAGTTTATCTTAGAAGTTTTATCTTTTTTCTTTTTTCTATTTCTATTTCGATATTTTTTTTCTAAATTATTTGGAATTTACTGATCCTGTTAATTTAGAATCACATTCACACCGCATAGTGAAATTATGTCATGACCCAATTTAGGGCCATAACCGGCGCTAAGGGGTAGAATTTCAAAGCAAGTCTTAACGGAAATTTACAGAAAAACGGGAAGTTTTCCCTATTTTAGGACCATCAAAATTTTTTCATGAAACTCAAAATCACCAACAACCAACCAATATTGTCCAGAATAAATCATTATCTTCATCAGCTAATCGTTCGCAAATCAATAATACTAAATTTATCACCGTATAGGAAGAAGTCTAATACTACTCACAAGTCTATAAAATTTAAAGAATACGCATGACACTAGTAAAATGACCAATGGAGCGACACTAAGAGTTTTCAAAGAAAAGGACAATAGCAAATAAGTAACTTTTTGCCCACGCGAAGCAATGCGGGGCTCACCAGAAGTTGTCAACGCGTACACTCTAATTAGCAAAATTCTCACCAATGTCACCTGCGGTCCCTGTAAAAAAAATATGGTGAGGAGTGAGACGCTAGCTCAGTGAGTAATAACACTTAACCACAACTGTTTTCAGTGGGGACAAGTCAAAAAACATGCTCATATAATATTCAGAAAATATCATGAAATAAATGCCTTCATGTAATCAGAAATCAATTAACAAAATCTGTAATAAACAATGTAAACATTGTCATATCAAATCTTATGCTTGGGAGGTTTCCAAGAATGGATCATGTAATCAGTATCTCTGTGGACCCTTTCGTAAAAGGAGCCAAATATATCAGTATGTCCCTACTCAAGGAAAAATGGTACATGTATGCTAGTTCTACCTTTCCACTAGCGAGGGTTGTAATTGTAATTTGTAAATACAAGGTGCACCAGGTCTAACGAACCCACCGTTAGCTATGGGATCCCAAGGTCTACTCCCATTTGAATTTTTTCTTGTAAACAGTAAATACTCGTATGAAAGCATTTTCAAAATAGTATAGGGTATTTCAATTCTTATCAAATCATGTAATTTCATTTCGGTAACGGTAATCATATATTATGTAATAGTAATGTATATCCGATAACAGTGAGAACATCTCAAATATCGGTAAACATCTCATATAGATATTTCGGTATTATATCAAGCAAAAGAACTTGTCCCACATGCAGTTTCAAAGCATCACTAAAACATCTTATTTTCAAATCACGTATAAACCATGCAGATTATGAAAACACAGATTGCGGTAAAATTACTACTCACAATACTCGTGTCGAAGAACAAACTCGTCGTCTCGAGCAATCCTTATGACTTCCTTCGATCAATATATAATCACATCATATCGCTTTCGTGTTAATATTCTCGTTTTAGGCTAATTCATAACTAATTTAAATTATTCACCCTTCGGGATTAAGTTTGCTTCTTAATTCGTCGAATCGTATTTACCCATGCTATGTGTATCTAAAATCAATTCTGTGATCTTCTAATTACTATACCAACTCATACTATTTGCTATTAAATTCATGGACAGTTACAAAAATTTCCTCAATTTCTTAATCTCAGTTCTCCATCTGTTAATCCCATCACAATTTATCAAAGTGATGCTAACACTAGATTTTTTCAGGACATATACACGCTATATCTACAAGTCTTGAATAAAATAATTACATTGAATTCTTATAGTGATAGATGCCAAGACTTTTAACAGAACTTCGAAGATGCTTTAAAATTGATTCAGCGATTTTATTTGCCAATACTTTGTTTTGTGTTACTGCGCACAACTTCCTGTTTCTTTGAAATTGATTCAGGTCTTTTTTTTTTCCGTCACTCTTCCTTTGGGCCAAGCCCATTGACTTTTTCTTCTTCTTTTTTCCCCTCTTTTTTGGTCTTTGTTTTAAATTGTTTCTTTACCTTCTTTTTTTTGTCTTCTAATAACTTAAATACTTTTATTTAATATGAGGTATTACAAATTAAAAGTGAAGGCGCTTTCTATCACAAGTACTTTATATACCTGCTTGAATTCAAAACTTCTAATTGAATATGGAGGAATCTATTCATTCCATCATATTCATGAATGCTTCATATCTAACATTGTGATTATATGATATTACAATGAGCTCTTTTTATGCTACACTTTGTACCAATTCGGTACACACTACAATTATACAAAACTCTGTACAATGTGACAAAATCGAGACCAAATATACATAGATACATGTGCACATCGTGTATATTTTATGTATATTTAGTATATTTAACAGAAATCTTTAATTTTCACTAACAATTGACATATAACTAGCGGACATTAACTATCAAGCAGTCTTTTTCACATTGTAGAACTATGTACTTACATGAGTCATGTATAGCTTCTCTGTTTTTGTTTTACTCGTCAGAATTTTCTTTGACATCACTGGATTCCAAACCAATCTAAGCTTCCAAATTGAATTATGGAAACATCAAAGCAAAGTGAGATTTTTTGGTGTTGAGAAAACTAAGATGTTTTCTAAGTTTTAAAACCCTTTTTTCAGCCACGAAATATATATCTAATTAATGTACTCACTCCATCTCATTTTATATGACTTTTTTTTTTCTTTTTAGTCAGTCCCAAAAAGAGTAATAAATTTCTATATTTAGAAACAATTTAAATTTTATGAGAGGCTTACAATCACAAAATTATTTAAGACTTGTTTTCAATTATAAATTTCAAACATCTTCCTTTCTTTCTTAAACTTCGTGCCCTAGTCAAACACATTTATATAAAACGAGACTATCTATCTGAAGTAAAGTATGAGAAATCCAGGCGGTTGGCCTAGGATTTGGACACAAATGATAAGGTAACTGCCTTGGATTTTATATGGATGATGAAATGAGGCTCACATTTTGTTGTTACACGTACAGGTATTTATACAATGATGTATAGTTCATTATAGGGAATAGGATCAAATATAATCCTCTATTTTAGTTTATTAATTAATTTTACCTTCCGTTAATAAAAGTAGTCAAATATATCCCTTCCGTTAATAGTTGGGCCCAAATATACCCCTACCGTTAGCAAAGTATTCAAAAATACCCCTTTTAAAACAAATATTTTGGAAAATTGATTTTTTAATTAAAAAATCTGTAAAGTATTTTAAAAAAAAATAAAGTGTCCTAAAATATTTTTTTTAATCTGGATTAATTTGAAAAATAAATCTGAAAAACTAATTTTAAAAAATATTTTCCAGATTTTTTAATTAAAAAAATCTAAATTTTCAGAATTTTTTTATTTAAAAAAAATTAGTTTTATAAAATCAAGAAAATTTCATATTTTTATTAAAACTCATTTTTTCAGATTTGTTTTAATTAGAAAAAATAATTTTTCAGATTGTTTTTAAAAAAATTGTCACGTAAAAGAAACTATTGTATAACTATTCAAACAGTGTACAATAGTTGTATATGCTTGGTTAGGCTTGGAAAATTTATAGTGCTGAAAAATGCCTCAGTTTTTATCCTTCTTTTGGTTTTGTTTTGGATCAACGCAAAAGAAACTATTGTATAACTATTCAAACATAAGTATTTAATTTTACACAAAATTTCTTCAAAAGATGCTACTCAACAAATCTTTCAAAAGAATTATCCTAACACCACTAAATATTATTTGTAAGAATGTATTAATTTCATTTGGGAAGTCTTTCTCATTAATACAAATATATATAGTGTGTACAATGTTGAATCCTAATAGATTAAGGATCCTATAGTTACCAGAATTATACACTACTATTAATTACAAATTCTACGGTGAATATATTTTAATATTCACTAATACACCCCCTCAGTCGGAGCGGGAGGAGGCCGGACGCTGAGACTGGATCTGAAGTCTAGGAAGAGCTGTCTAGGAAGTCTTTTGGTGAAAATATTTGCATACTGATACGAAGAAGGCACATGCAACACCTTAACATGACCAATAGCAACCTTCTCACGAACAAAATGTATATCCATCTCAATGTGCTTGGTACGTTGATGTTGAACCGGGTTATGAGATAAGTAGATCGCGGATATGTTATCACAGTACACCATAGACGCCTTACGCAAGGGACACTGACGCTCCAAAAGAAGGCTTCGGAGCCAGCAGATCTCAGCAACAACATTTGCAACTCCTCTATACTCTGCTTCTACACTCGATCGGGATAGGGTGGCTTGCCTCTTGGCAGACCACGAAATGAGATTATCTCCTAAGAAAACACAGTAGCCGGAGGTGGAGCGTCGCGTGTCCGGATAGCCTGCCCAATCGGCATCCGTATAGGATAGTAACCTGGTCGGTGCAGAGGGGTAGAGATGCAATTCATAATCAAGTGTGTCATTAACGTATCAAATGATACGTTTAAGAGCTGTAAAATGAGGCTCTCTGGGCATGCATAAACAAACACACATGCTGAATAGCATAAGCAATATCAAATCTGGTGAAAGTAAGATACTGAAGTGCACCTGCAAGGCTCCTATAAAGAGTGGGATCGGATACTAGATCACCGTCTACAACATTGAGCTTCGATTTTGAGTCAATCGGAGTAGGCATGATCTTGTAGTTTGTCATTTTAGTCTTGTACACAATTTCTTATGGATACTTACGCTGACACAAGAACATAATATCTGCAGATCTAGTCACTGATATCCCCAAGAAATAGCTCAACTTCCCCAAGTCAGTCATAGCAAATTCAGATTTCAGCATAGCAATGATCTCATTTTTCAACATATCAGAAGAGGCAGTGAAAACAATATCATCCACATATAATAACAAATATGTAATGTTACTACCGCAATGAAATATAAAGAGAGAGTGATCACACTTGTTGCATACAAACTCAATCTGCATAATGTAATTAGCAAAGCGTTCATACCACGCTCTGGGTGCCTATTTTAAACCATATAGTGACTTATGAAGATGACAGACATAATGAGGAGCCTCTGGATGGACAAAGCCTGTCGGCTGGTGTATGTACACAGTTCCTTTCAAGTCCCTATGTAAGAATGCATTCTTTACATCTAGCTGATGAATTGGCAAATGCTTACCCATAGCTTTGCTCAGAACCGTGCGAATGGTAGCCGGTTTAACCACCGGGATAAACATCTCACCACAATCAATACCCTCTTACTGATTAGTACCATTAGCCACAAATCTCGCCTTATATCGCTCAAGATCACCACTGTCTCTGAATTTGTGATGAAATAGATATATGCATCAAATCACACTCACCCCATCCGGTATAAGAACCAAATCCCAAATGTGATGTTTTGTTAAAGCATTAAATTTCTCACGCATGACTACATTCCAATTTGGGTCAAGTTTGGCTAATTATGGGAATTGAGGATATGGTTTGTGTGGATATGTTAAATTGAACTTTGGGTTTGAAAATCTTGTGTTGAGCACGGGTTTCCATACGGTATGTGGTGGCAGAGGCAGTTTCAATGGGTTGGTGGGGTGTCGGGTCAGTGTTAGACGGTTGGGTTGGAATCTGTGAGGCAATGACGGTGGTTGGTGGCTGTTGGGGGAGGTCGATGGGGTAGGGGTTAGGGTGGATAGTTTATGGTGTCTGAGACGGGTTGGGTGGGGGTGGAGATCGGGTCAGATCGAGTGGATGGGTGTGACTCGATTCAGAGACCGGTGATGGGAATTGGGTGGGTTGACTGTGACGGGGTCGCGGTGTGGTGTTCTAGGGGTTGGAACTGTGACAGGTTTATGGTGGGGTAGTCTGGGTGCTGGTTTAGGCGACGGGAGGAGGGGCGAAATTTGGTGGTGACACTGCGGCTGTTGATTGAGTTGGCCGGCGGGTGGGAAAGACGACGGTGGGTTGAATCCGGGAGTGGTTCGACAGATTGTTGCTAGTGACAGAGACAACGACGGGACGGGTTTGGGCCAACAAATTTCTGGTAGTGGCAATGGCAGTCGGTAATGACAGAGATGTGGGGGCAGTGGTGGTGGCACGACAGAGTTCGATGAGTATGACGGGAGAGGTGTCGGACTCATCTAGAAAGGTATAGTCCGTGTTTCAGAATTTTTGGATGTTTGCAAAAGGGAAGATTGTCTCGTCAAACGTGACGTGATAAGAGATGTGGATTTGACGAGTGGACAAGTCATATAAAAAATAGCCCCTATGGTTATACGGGAAGCCTACAAAGACACATGGAGTGTAGCAAGGTGCTAATTTATGAAGGGCAGTGGAGGCAAGATTTGGGTAGCAAAGACAACCGAAAATCCGAAGGTGATCATATGAGGGGATCCGACGGTATAGAATTTCGGTGGGGGTCATGTTATGAAAGTACTGGTAGGTAAAGTATTGACTGCATAGATCCAAAAGGAAGGGGGAAGAGAGGCATAAAAAAGGATAGTACGAACCATGTTATTGATTATGTGAATGATTCGTTCGACTTTGCCATTTTGAGGGGAGGTGTGGGGACACGAAAACTGAAAAACCATGTTATTATTTTTGCAAAATTTGTGAAACGTGAAATTATTAAACCCACGGCCATTATCACATTGTAAAGATTTGAGCTTTTTCAAATTGTGTTTTGATAAAAATACGAACTCAAGAAACTTGGCAAAAACTTCAGACTTGAATTTTAGTAGGTAAATCCAAATAAAGTGAGAGAAATCATCTAATAAGACTAGATAATATTTATGACTCAGTGAGCTATTAATGGGAGATGTCCATAAATAAGCATGACCAATATCAAATGGAGAAAACGTAATACTTAAAGATGACTAAAAAGGAAGGCGAACATGTTTGCCTAAAGGGCAAGAAAAACAATGTCGAGCAAGTTTTTCATTATTACATCGAATAAAATTATTGCTTCTAAGAAAATTAAAAATAGTAGCTCTTGGGTGTCCAAGTCTATTATGCCAAGTTGACGGAGAGATGGCAACGAGAGAGATGTGTGAGCGGGATCTGCCAGCAGAGGTCGATGAGAATGGATAGAGGTCACATGTACTATTGCATCTCGTAAGGGGTGTCCCCGTAAGAAGATCCTTCACAGAAAAACCAAAGGGGTCAAACTCAACAGACACAGGATTGTTACGAGTGAATTTCCTAACACATTAATTTTTTAATGATGTTGGGAGCATAAAAGATGTTATTTAGGGAGAAGGGTGGGTGAAGTGGTTGGGTGTAGGTGGTACCGTAACCCTGAATCGGAATACGATGACCATTGTCAATCGTAATAAATTGAGGATACTTTAAACAAGACAGATTTGAGAGATTACCTGAGGATCGGGTGAGGTGAGATGTGGCTCCCATGTTCATGTACCAATTTTCATCGGGTTGATGTATATTTAAAGAGTTGAAAGCTTGGCCTAAATTGGTTGGGGCCAAGCTGTTGAAATGTTGCTATTGTTGGGCCTGCATTAAGTGGGCCTGATGGGGCTGGTATGCAACTGAATGTGGGCTTGGGGTAGAGCCCGGGATACCCAGCTGCCAGTGGCCCAGGTATTGGGCCACAGCCTGTTGATAAGGGAAGGATGCAGAGGCCCAACTGCCCGAGTTGGCCCACTGACCTGGGCTGGTCCATTGGGCTGACTGGCTGGGCTGTTGTGGCTGGCTTGCACATCCTCCTCTGCCTCGGCCCTTGCCACCTTTTCCGTTGTTCCAGCCTCTGCTGCCTCTTCCACCATTAAAGGGCTTTGAATTCTTTCATCACCCGATAAATTAAAATATGCTTCCCCGAGGCGAAATATTCAAAATCCATAGTATTATTTTTTAAAATTGAACATCAAGATTTCCTATTCAATTTTGTTTGATTACTCTTGCTCTATTTTGCAATTCATTCAACTCACCAAAAATCTAGTAAAAAATTCTTAGCTCAAACGATATAGCTACAAAGTTTTTTCTTTTCTTGAAATAAAGGAAAATATAAAAAAAGAATAGAAATTCTAGAAATCAATTTATTGATATTTAAAGCAGGAGATGACATTAATTAATGGACACCCGGGAATTTGCTAGGGTAGACAAAAAACAGGCAGGACAGAAGAGATGAAAGAACAAAAGAACGCAGTTCATGTCTTCATGAGGAATGTGTCTGTGTCTGCCATTGGGGTATACACTTTTAACGTAATATGGATGCAACAAATATGATTTAGTAAATATTTAATGATAATCTACTCAACTATTCGAGGGCCGTTATCAGTAGCGGATTCATTATTTTCTCCGAGGGTCTTCGAATAATACAGAATAAAGTGTTTGAGATTTGAATTTAGAACCTCAATATGAATTTTGAACCCCCTAAACCACTTAACCAACATCTTCTCTTGTGTTCAAGGTATTTCAAATCTATATATGTACGTAATTTTTTTTAAAAAATACCTTATATATATGGTGTAATTTTTTATGTCTCCGGGCCCTAAATCCGCCCATGACTAGACTTGTCCACCGGGTCGGGACCCGACCCGACCCCGACCCGCATATTTTTTAAATATAATTTATATTATTTTTCCTTCATTAATATTTATTTTGTACTAATATATTTTTTTTTGCCATTAATAAGTGATATAATGCATGTTTTTATAATATATGTATTGCTCTAATCTACATTGAGCTCGACATAAAATAAGATAAAAACGATAGCTGATTATTAATTATATATTTATATTATTAGTCGTTCTGTTAATATCACGGAAGCATAATGTAGGGAGAGAAATTAGTTGTAAATTGATGAAACTTTAAATGGTCATAACTTTGCGCTCGGATGTCCGTTTTACCCGATTTTTTTTATTTTGCGTATTTTTGCGATTCAGGGCCAGTCAAACAGCCATAAGGTGGTTTAGCGCAGCCAATATTTAGAAAAAACGTCTGTTTTGTCAATCAATTTGTGTTTTTCCCCAAATCGGTTTCTAATTTTCTTTTTCGTTAGTCAAGATCTCACGATATACAATACATTTCAACATCAAAATTTCGCGGTAATGTAGGGTTGAATACCAATTTCAGTTTTGGAAATTCAATTTTTTAAAAAAAATAAAAATCCACGACCCGACCCTGGCCCGCCAAAAAATATCCCGATCCAGGGTCGGAATTTTTAAAAAAAATAGGTTCAAGGTCGGGCAAGCAGGAAAGAAAAACCCATCCGACCCGACCTTTGGACAGGTCTACCCATGACTATTACATTGTGATTGTAGGAGAAAGGGACGACAGAGGGCGGAACTAGAGGGATGAGGGGTATATAAGATTAACTATTTTTTTATGTATATATAATAACTGATGAATTCTGCTGATAAAATTTTTGCCTCTGCCATTGGGGAAGACATCTTTCTTTACTATCTAGGAGTTGAAAACAAAAGTATTTCGAGATATACGAATATATTTATTCATGGTGCATATGAAAAAGGGGTTCTGACTTAGACCCTTCACATATGTTGAGTTAGGCTAAAGATACATTTTTTACATGGTATAAGAGTCAGGTCCATTCTAATTCTTTGTTCGTCGATGTTGGGCCCCCAACTTATATTGTCCACGCTCCAGTTAACGAGGTCTGGACGTACGGAGGAGTGTTAAGAGTTACACATCGGAAATGAAATGGGAACATGGACTCCTTATATGGACTTGGACAATCCTCACCTTATAAGCTAGCTTTTGGGGTTGAGTTAGACCCAATATCTATTATTTACATTTATATCTCTGGAATTTAGAGTTGGACGAGAGCAGCTTTCATAAGATTCTTTATGTTTTGTTTGGTTTGTTCTGTATTTCTGTAGTATTATTTGGGGTTTTCTTCACATTTTGGACTTCAACGAGGGAGGGTAAAATAAAATGTATGACTACTTCTGGGTATGTTCTTGCTATTTTTAGGTAATAAATGAATACCAACAAAATGATGTTGTCTATTGGACAAAAAGATTAAGAAATTTTTCTCTCTTGCTGTCCATCAGCTGAATTGTCTTTGAGTGTGTATAGGTTAGTGACAAATGAGAATCACCAAAAAATAATGGTCCTTTTGTTTCTTGTGCTATATCATGCATGTTTCTCACATTCCTCCGTGAAGTGAGCAAATATTAGGTTATGACATGAAAAATATTTAAATGATTAATTAATATTGAAACAGAATTGGATATGACAAATTATATTTTTAATACACATAATTACTGGTGGAAGACGAAGCGGAGGAGAGGGGTGAAATGGGTTGGAAACAATGAGGGACATGCTACGTGGTGTTCACCTCTTTAAAATATCAGTATCGTGTGATATTGAACGTCTACCTTGGACAGCCCTAACAGATCAAAAGGGTATATTTGAACCACTTAATGCCAGGAATATTTTTGTACGTATACTATAACATAGGATAAAATTGATTATTTTCGCATAATAAAGGAATAGATTTACTAACACACAAGTCTTGTACTACTTATCATAATTCATAAGACAGCTTTGATTATTTACTGAAGCTTATTCAAAGATTTTAGCTGCTTTATTTGGTAAGTTGACCATTGACGAATAATTGTATCAATAGTTCAATACTTCCCATTTCCCGTGACACAAAAGTATTATACCGAATCAAACAACATTTTCGATGACTTTAATTTTTAATATTCCTTTTTTTATATGAAAATTTCTTAAATTTGTGGCTTCTTTTCCTTCTATGTCCTAGTTTTTGTATACATAAAAAGATTATGGGTTCCATGCATAAAATTGACCATAATTAAGTTTTAATTCTTTATGTTGTAACAATGTAAAAAAGATTACGCTACCACTGAAATTAGTAAATTGGAAAATAAGATAATAGTAACCTTTTAAGCATGTTAAATTGAGTTGACTGTAAAAGTTCGTTTATACTATGGATGATATAAAATAATTACTGTAGTAAATTCTTTTTTATCAAACAAGTGGTTCAATGAAAAAGTAGAAGGGTTAATATGGAAAGGACCCCTTTTTATTTCCTTTTGGGGTTTCTCCATGTAAATAGGATAACTGTATAGTCCAATAAAAGAATTGAATTTACGAGGTATATGCCTGGTCAGTCACACACAGAAAAATGTAAGACTGATTTGGACAGTCTCCTAAAACATAAAGAAACCTTGAAGAATTTAATTACATTGGTGACTGAACAAAATAATGAGAAGAAATTGGGGGCTATCATAGTAGTAGTCTGTAGTAAGGCTGGCCAGTGGGCCGGGACGACCCGACCCCGGCCCGACCCCACTCCGGTCCCGCCCCGACCCCGTTCTAAAAAAAAAAAAAAATTTAACGGGGGCGGGACTCGAACTCGGGACGGGACGATGTCTCGTCCCGCCAGACCCGAGCCCGCCCCAGGCCCGCCGGACCCGAGCCGGTCCCGACCCCGACCCTTAAACCCCCTTTGCAAAAATGGCCGTTGGCCAACGGCCATTTTAGGCCCCCCCCCCCCCCCCAACCCCCCTACCCCTTAATATTTATTTTTAACCCATAAGTTATTATATTTACACTTTAACCCAATTTTTCAACTATAAATAACTCATTTTCTCTTCATCTTTCTCACAAATCTTCCTACAATCTCTCTAATTTCTCAATATATCTCTCTACATTGTTTGCTAAATATTCAATTTTATTAATTCATTTGGGAATTGGGAGTGAAGTTGGCAACTAGCTTGAGGATCTTCCATCGAGCAAAGTTTCAATTTTCAACCTCTCGATTACACGTCGACGTTACGTCGGCGTTTGGTACATTCGTTCCTTCATTAAATTATTATTGTCTGTTTATTTTATTTAGCGCACTTAATTTTATTGTCTTTAATTATTTATTATCATAATTAAAATGGAATGATTAAAAGGTATGTTTAAGGGTAAGGGTAAGGGTGCTTCTTCTAGTAGAGGCAACCAGGGCAAGGGTACTTCTTCTAGTCATCTTATTCCTACACGGATGATTTTGTTGATACTCAACATTTTCCTACAATACCATTAGATTTAGACGAGGAGTTATTTTCCGGAACTCAAGAAGACTTTAATTTAGACGATGATCTAGACGATACACCCGATAATATTGATGACAACACGCCCACTAGTGCACCATCAACCGAAATACCTCCTATTCCCCCTAGTATGAGACGAGGTCCAAAAAACGACCATTAAAATCGGATGCATGGACATTTTTTGATAGGGACGTAGAAAATCAAGTAGCCATATGTAAAATTTGTAAAAATGTTTTAAAATTTAAAACTGGAAAAGGTCACGGTGGGACGGGGGGTTTAATTAGACACGTAGTAAGTGCTCATCCAGCTAGGTATGCCCAATACCAGGCTTCAAAACCGGGTGCGCAAACGGCCGCTCACATACTGATACTGTCCCGGACCAAGTACGGGGTCAAATTAACCCTATGACGGGGGGATTGTAGGCTCTAAATACAACAAACATAGAGATAGGGAAGCAATATCAAAATTAGTTCTTTGTGGAGGGTTTGCCTTTTTCATTTCCTTCATCTCCCGGTTTTATTCATTACATTAGAGATATATATATAATCCTGCTTTTAACGGTTTTCCTAGGTCAACTGTTAAGAGAGATGTATTTAAATTTGCGCATGAATATCAACAATATTTACGTTTTTCATTATATCATTTTAATGGCAAAGTATCTATCACGTCGATATAGGTCGTAGTACTAACGGCCATGATTATTTAACTTGTAACTTGTCATTGGATAGATTATAAATGGTCTATGCAAAAACGTATTTTAGCGTATAGATATATAGATGATAGGCACACTTTGGTACTTTTATTGCGAGAAAATATTTATCAAGTGTGCGATTATTACGGAATTACCGATAAAATTATGACTATTACATTAGATAACGCTTCTAATAACAATTACGCAATTACAATGTTAAAAAATAGTTTAGCTCCATCTTTTCCGGACCATTTTCATATAAAATGCGCGTGCCATATATATAACTTAATTGTAAAGGATGGTCTATCACTTTTTGAAGACATTCTTAGTAAAATACAATTTGCTATAAACTTTATTTTTAAAAGTAATAAAGTACAACGTAGAAAAGAATATAAAAAAACTTGTCACGATTGTGGACTACCTTATAGAAGAATTCCACAAGAAGTATCGACTAGGTGGAATTCTTTATACGAGCAACTACTTGTTGCTTATGACTATAAATTACCTATAACTTTATTTTTTAACTCTCATAATAAAAACCCAGCTGATATGATTTTAGATAGTGATTGGGTAAAAATTTCCGAACTTATTGTATTTTTAGAGAAATTTTTTCAAGCAACAAAAGAATTTTCCGGTATATATTATCCTACTATTTCAACTATGTTATTTTATATAACTCTAATATTTTTATTACTTAGTGAATATATGGAAAAACCGGCTTATAAGGCAGCTATTAAAAAAATATTTGTCAAAATAAAAATATATTTTATTCCTATTCCTTCTATTTATATTATTGGTTCTGTATTAAATCCTACTATTAAAATAGACGGTACTAAATCACTAATTGAAACTATTTACGATTGTATAGAAGTACTACCACCTCCAAGTCCCAAAAATCTAAATCACCCACCACCTATTGAACAAACTAAAGAAGAAGTGTTGAATAGCGTAGAACACCAATGCAAAAATATATATAGATTTTATCAACAAGAAAATGCTAGTAACGTACCGGCTACCATACCATCTTCTTCATCTTCAACACAACCTCACAAAAGACATCTTGTTTCTGCGGCTAGTATTGAAAGCCTCGAGAAATAGAATGTGCGGCGTACCTCTACTAACCAAATTAGCGAGTTGGATATTTTTGTTTTGCGGGGTTCGTACCGTATCAAGAAGTTATCAATGAAGATGGACAAGAAGACTTGTGAAATACGGAGGGGGAATGAGAAGACCTTTCCGACACTTTCATTGATGGCTCGAGATGTTTTGAACATTCAAGCGTCATCAATGCGTCGGAAAGCGCTTTTTCTAGAGCGAGATATCAAATAGGAGACCACAGAGACACTCATTGGCGGAGACGACTTGGAAATTGCGGTATTATTCGAGAGATTGGATACGAGCGGAGCGGAGAAGGTGCGGTCAACCGGAGATCAACGAAGAAGATGATGAAAACTACAACGAAATCTTAACCGAAGGTAGTGGAAGCGACGTGGATCAATTTGACCAATAAATACCTATTCCAACCGAAGAACCACATGAAATCATCAAGCAATTAGAACAGATTTTTTTGAAAATGTAATTTTTTTAATTGCAATTTTATTATGTAATTTGCAACTTTTGGACAACACCATAAAGTTGCAATTTAGATTTTAGACAATTGTATTTGTATTACAAAAAAATCATATGTCTATTAAATAATATAAGAGGCACAAAAACAGCCTTGGGATGTTTTTATTACACTATCTTGTTTTGTTTATTGAGTTTTTTTTATACATATGTTATTTTTTAAAAAAAAAAGAAAAGGAAAACCCGACCCCACCCCGCCCGACCCGAGCCCGCCCGCCCCGATCCGACGGGATTGGGATCGGGACGGACCGGGAGCAGTCCCGCCCGGACCCGACCCCGCTAGGCCCGCTAGTCCCGATCCCGACCCCCGGCTCGTCCCGCCCCGACCCCGACCCCGCCGGACCGGCCCCCGCCGTACCCGAGCCCGGCCCACTGGCCACCCCTAGTCTGTAGTAGTCTATTTTCCCATATTCCTTTGTTCATCATACATCTCCTATAATATTGGCGTTTCACAGCCACGTCTCCACACTAGAATGGAATAATCAATTGAGTCACCATGATTTACCTCCTTCACAGACCTGTCGGATCGGGGTGTGGGGGCTCCTGGGATGGGAGATTCCACCTTTTGGAGCATAGAATGGAATAATCTTTTATCTTTTTTAACGGTCTACTGACTGACTAACTGTTGCTGCTCCTTAGGTAGTGGAGTCCCTCGTGGTTGGTTCAGTTAAAAGCAAACCCACCATTTTCACCACTATCTTCCCCTTTTTCTCCGGTCTTTCACGTTTCCATTTTATTTTTTATTTATTTATTATTATTTTTGATATTCAGCTTTCCGACTTATCTATTTCTAGAGATAGTAGTTCCGGTCTCTCAGCACTACTACCACTAAATCGTGGGATGTGCCTGAATAGTTTCGGTCCCTCAACACTATTACCAGTAAATCACGGGATATGCCTCAATGACCAGGGTTTGAGAACAGGTCTACTAATATCAATTATAAGGTCCTATCCCAGAAGAGAGCGAATTGCTCCCACCAGGTTTCAAACCCACGCTGCATGCCTTCATCTGAATTTTAAGTTCCCCTCCTTTGTCATCCAATTATGCCCCGACTATTTAGTTACATTTTTTATTTTGATTCCAGAACAGAACTAGAGATCCTGCTCCCTTGAAAGCTCAGGGTGCTGCAAGTATCACCGGTACTACGTTTCCATTTTCTTTTATTGTGAGTGGAGGCGTTTTTCAGTATATGGGGTGATGCTGTTTTTTTGTACTAGAATGATTATACCCATCAAATTCTAGGATAGTCCCTATTTTCTCCGTTTCTAAATATTTGTCTTTACTTTTCTTTTATGTCTATTTTAAATTGAAAGGGAAAAAATGCAAATATATACCCTTTAACATTGCGATTTAGAGAACATATATCATTCGTTAAAAAAGTAGTGTATATATACCTTTACAGTTACACAAATAATGCAAATATACCATTTTTGCTAACGAAATATTTTTTTAAAATTATTTAACTTTAATTAGAAAAATATTTCTTTCCGTTTTTTACAACTCTTTTATTCTAACTTTACACATGACATGTTAAAGACCACAAAATTAAAGAATAAAGAAATATAATACGGTACTAATTTTGGGTAACAGAAAGAAATATACTGGTGTACTACCACAGTATACCTGTGACACTGAATAATCTTTCCCTCTTTTCTCTCTCTCTCCCCTCTTTATTTCAAATCATTCTCTTTTTTCCCTGTGTGTTTTGTCCTGCTATAATAACCTCATCTTTTTTCTGCTTATAGTTGATAACACATTCTTTTACTAGCCTCATACCACAAAATAGGAGATGGGTGTTTCAAAAAAGACTCTTCTTTTACTCTTTCTTTGTGTTTTTCTTGGAGATATTAGCTTTTGCTTTTCTTCAAAGGTAAACTTGGTTCTGTAGTCTGTATGAACTATGTGGACATTGGTTTTTATTTGTTGTTATTGAGGATGTATATTTGAATGATGTTTTTGTCTTCTTGTTTTTTTTTTTCCAGTTATATGTGGTGTACATGGGAAGCAAAGATAATGATGAACTCCCAAATGAGATTGTTAGGCAAAACCATCAAATGCTGACTGCTATTCATAGAGGAAAGTACGTTCTTGTTACTTATAGCTATGAGTTTGTTTTCCCCTTTTTTGTGGTTCATTGTAGTTTTATACTTATTGTTGTTGGCAAAAACTGAAGTGGTAACCTTTACAGCGTTGAACAAGCCAAGACATCTCATATATACAGTTATAGACATGGTTTTAAAGGCTTTGCAGCCAAGTTGACTGAGGCACAGGCTTCTGAAATATCCAGTAAGCCCTTGCAAAATGTTTTCTTTTACTATTGATGCACCTTTATGATAGAAAAATGAATAAGTACTAAGAAATTTGTCTTTAATGTTGAAACAAAAAGAAATGCCTGGAGTGGTATCTGTATTTCCAAATACTAAGAGGAACCTGCACACAACTCATTCATGGGATTTTATGGGGCTAAGTGGTGATGAAACAATGGAAATCCCAGGTTTTTCCACCAAGAACCAAGTTAATGTAATCATTGGTTTCATTGATACAGGTGATTTCTCTGTTCCTCTAGCTCTTGTTATCTTAATTGCAGCAATCTTTTTCCAGTTAGGTGAGTGATATGATCGTTTAGTGATTAATAGCACCAACCAAGATGGTCCCTTCATTTATTGTATTGTCATGTAAAAGGCTCTTGTTTCTGTTACTTTTCTTAAGAAAGAGTACAATAGCATGACTTTGAAAAAGTGCTAAGTTTGTCATTTAGGTATATATGGTTTTACCTTGGGAAAGTAGTTCCTTTAGTACTCTGTTTACTTTTCATCTACTGTAGGATAAGTTATCTTGCTCATCAGTAAATTCTTGTTTCAATCATTCTCGAATGATGACATATGTTTGCTTAGATTTTCTTTAGCCCAAGTTTATGTAATTTCTTCTTTGCATTTATTTAACTGTTTGTGAATGTACTTTGAGGGAAGTGCCACTATCCATTAGTGACATGTTTTAATGCAAAGTCATCTCTCTACTCACAACCTCATCAGTTTATCTTCAACCTGGTCCCCAGCTTCCTTCTTTCCCTTGTTTTTCGAACTAATTAGATCTTGAGGTTAACCTCTTGAGATGTTTACTGAAACAGGAATTTGGCCTGAGTCTCCAAGTTTTAGTGACACCAATATGCCCCCAGTGCCAGCTGGATGGAAAGGACAATGCCAATCAGGGGAAGCATTCAATGCCTCAATATGCAACAGGTTTTCTTTTATTTATTTGCCAACCATTTCTTGCAGTTTAATGTTTTGTTACATGGATGATAAGTGCAATAAGGATTTTTTCTTATGTAGGAAAATAATTGGGGCAAGATATTATATGAGTGGCTATGTAGCTGAAGAAGATAATGGAAAGACCATGTTATTCAAGTCTGCCAGGGACAGTACTGGTCATGGAAGTCATACTGCCTCAACTGCTGCAGGGCGTTACGTAGCTAATATGAATTACAAAGGTTTGGCATCTGGAGGAGCCAGAGGTGGTGCCCCGATGGCCAGGATAGCAGTGTACAAAACCTGTTGGAGTTCTGGTTGCTATGATGTTGATTTGTTGGCTGCATTTGATGATGCAATTAGAGATGGGGTTCATGTCATTTCTCTATCTTTGGGCCCTGATGCTCCACAAGGAGATTATTTCAGTGATGCTATTTCTGTGGGGTCATTTCATGCTGTTAGCCGTGGGATACTTGTGGTGGCTTCAGTTGGAAATGAAGGAACCTCTGGTTCAGCCACAAATTTAGCTCCCTGGATGATCACAGTTGGAGCCAGTTCAACTGACAGAGATTTTACATCTGATATTATACTAGGAAATAGAGTTCGACTCAGGGTAATCCCACTTTTCGATTACTTTACATGTTAAGTAATGGAGTATTCCATTTCTATCTCCTCATTATGTTCTGGATATTTGGAAGGGTGAAAGTCTAAGCTCGTCTCAAATGAATACATCTGCAAGAATCATACCTGCTTCTGAAGCTTATGCGGGATACTTCACTCCCTATCAATCCAGGTGAAGCAGAAGGTACTTTGCTGTTTGTTAAATGTAGATATGTATGCATTGACAATTACATTAAAGTACTTTTTCCTTCCTCTCTTTTCCACTAGTTATTGTTTGGATAGTTCTTTGAATAGAACTAAGGCCAAGGGGAAGGTTCTTGTGTGTCGCCATGCTGGAAGCTCAAGTGAGTCAAAGCTGGAGAAAAGCAATATAGTTAAACAAGCTGGCGGAGTTGGGATGATCCTTATTGATGAAGCAGACAAGGGTGTGGCCATCCCCTTTGCCATTCCAGCGGCAACTGTTGGGGAAAGGATTGGAAACAAGATCCTAGCTTACATTAATAATACACGGTTCATTTCTTTCTTAGTGGATGTTGATATTAGTTTTATTTTTCTTTGATGTTATGAACAATCATTTCATCCAATTTCATGTCTCTTTTATATTAACAGCCTCCCTACAGCAAGGATTCTCTCTGCTATAAATGTTTTGGGAGCTCAACCTGCTCCTCGAGTAGCAGCATTTTCTTCAAGAGGCCCTAATTCTCTAACACCAGAAATTTTGAAGGTAATTTGTGTGCTAAAAATAGTATCAAATTTTAGAGACTTGTCTTTCAACTGCTACTTGTTTTCAACATCAATCCCTCTTTGCTTTTATCATCTAGACCAACAAAGTTTTAGCATCCTGAGGTATACTTCCAGGATCTCCAGTGTGGCTGTGGATTAATTCTTTTTACTTTGAATCACTTTGGTTCCTACTTTATTTAAGGATTTACTTTTTTTCTTGCAAGTAATATCTCTGCTGATTTGCCTTGTAGCCTGATATTGCAGCTCCTGGATTAAATATCCTGGCAGCATGGTCTCCAGCAGTTTCTAGGTTGAACTTCAACATACTCTCTGGAACTTCCATGGCTTGCCCCCACATAACAGGAGTTGTTGCCTTGTTAAAAGCTGTGCATCCATCATGGTCTCCCTCTGCAATCAAATCAGCCATCATGACAACAGGTAGATGCTTACTCTTTCATTCAAGCCTTTAATGCATTTAGAATCTGCTTGCATTGTTTTAAAGGGTGATTTTGTAGGAAGCAATAGATGCAACTCTCGAGTCTTAAAGAAAGAAAAGGAGAGGGGGTAAAACACAATAGACTTTGTTTTGTTTGAGCTTTGTATCTTAAAAACTGTTTGTGTACAAAGTGAATTTAACTTTTACACAATAATCTAATGTCATGAATGTTAATGCAGCCAAACTGTCAGATATGCATCACAAACCCATAATAGTAGATCCTGAAGGGAAGAGGGCTACTCCATTTGACTTTGGTTCTGGTTTTGTGAACCCCACTAAAGTCCTGGATCCTGGTCTGATATATGATGCACAACCAGCAGATTACAGAGCATTTCTTTGTTCAATTGGTTATGATGAGAAATCTCTACATCTGATTACAAGGGACAACAGCACGTGCGATCAAACCTTTGCATCACCAAATGCATTAAACTATCCCTCCATCACAGTACCAAACCTCAGAAACACATATTCAGTAACTCAAACTGTTACTAACGTGGGAAAAGCAAAGAGCATTTACAATGCAGTTATATTTGCACCAAGGGGTGTCAATGTTACTGTGGTGCCCCGAAGATTAGCCTTCACAAGATATTACCAGAAGATGAATTTCACAGTGACTTTCAAAGTGGCTGCTGCACCTACACAGGGATATGTCTTTGGGTCCTTCTCATGGAGGAACAAAAGAACATGGGTAACATCTCCACTTGTTGTCAGAGTGGCACATTCCAACATGGGTATGATGGTATAGTTGAGAGCTCAAGCGCTATTTATTGTGTAAGAAGGAAAAGAAGTTACAGATATTGCACAAAGTAGCTGTTGAATATGGTTGCAGATATTGGAGCAACAGCAAAAATTCAGTCACTCTAAAGATTATCCATAAAACCAACACAAAATTCTTAGTAGAATACTTGTAATTAGTAGTAGAATACAAATAATTAGTAATTATGTATTCCATTTATCTTTGGTTCTTGCAACCTAGTCAGCTTACTCCAACTTCTCACTGCTACTTGACAGGCGTATCTGGAAATTCTTTTACTTGTCTAGTAATTTTTCATTATGGATTGTCTCTGCTTCTATCTCTACTAGTAGTTCATTCTTTAATGGAATATCTTGTCATGTTGGTATAATTACCATGAAACAAACAAAAAATTATTTTCTTCTGACGCTTGGTAAGTACGAGTTGTGACTTTCAACTGATCCAACATGGAGTTTGAATAAGATCAAGTAAGAGAACTTGAACAGTGTCGATCCAGAAAGAGAACTTGAAAAAGACTAAGGAGGGGTTGGGAGGAGGTCTAGATTTGGTAATCACACAATAAACAACTAGTTGATGTTATATAATGAATCGCCTACCATCTCCACTATCAAATGACATCTCAACTTTATGCTAACAGAACTTGGATTGTTGTACACAATTCTGTGTCTATATCCCCAATTTACTGAAACACAGATTTAAATCATCATAATCGCGGCCCTTGGAACTGAATCTCTGAAGGATCAACCAGGCCTTCTAACACAACAAGTTCATCAAGGAGTGTTAGCTTCTCATCTTCAAGGGCCTTAATCTCATCTTCGGCTTCTCTCAGTTCTTTATTAAGAGCAAAACTTTCTTCCTCCAGCAATAGATACTTTCTCCTCAATGCCCGATATTCATTTCCAGAAGTGGAAGTATCCGGCGAGCACTCAGGCGTTGATTTCTCTTTTCATATTGGAATAACGGGGAAACTTCGTTCGACGGGACTCTTTTGGTGGGTTTTAGTCCATTTTGAATTGCCATTGCATGCATATCTTGTATCATTTTTGCCTTATTCCCTTCTTTTTGCATCACTGGAGCCTTTTGCTGTGATGTTTTCTTTTTCCGCAATTTAGGAGCTGAAGTTTCCTCAAGACCTCTCTGGTCTTGCATATCTCTGTATTTGATCTGCAAGGATAAACAGCTATTGATATCAGAAGGGTGCATGTTGAAAGAGAGCTGCATTTGGTTATAATCCACAGGAGTAATAGAATCCAACTTCCAAAAGCATCAGCAACAATGGCAAAGCAGCAACTCAGAAAATAGTCATTTGGGTTTTCAAGCAGTCTCAAAGAACAACATTGACAGATTTTAAGGAAATGGATGTTGCTTGTTGATCAAAAAAAATTGGTCCGTCTACCCTAGACTATGTTGTCTCTGCTTTAAGAGGATTTAGGAACCATAACTTATGATAGCCTCACCATTATCACATAAAAAGGATAACATTAAATAAATAAAAACTTATGCTAGCCTCACAAAAGATGAACACAAGAAGCCCTTTGCTAAATCCTCATGATCCAAGGCAGCTGAAAATACTAGCTCAGCTAGTCCGGTTGAAGTAAGGTCGAACAGTACCGAGTTGGTAAATAAAACCAGAATTTGGTCTACTTTTTGGGGTTCTTTTGTTCGGTCTCTAGATTCTAACTCATGCAATCTCCCTCGTCGATCCCACACATAAAAACAAAAGAACCCTGAAAAGATAATTAGTAATTCCTGCAAGCAGTCTGAGGTTGGAAACAGCCCCTCTGCCTCCCAAGATAGGGATAAGTATGTGTACACTATACACTCCCCAGACCTCACTTGTGGAATTACACTGAGTATGTTGTTGTTGTTTGCAAGAAATCTGAGGCAATATCCCATTAAGTTCTGGTTATCATCCACAATATTTTTGGGGTGTTCGTGGTGCAGAGGGAGGTAGGAGGATCACTCAGGAATTAACAATAATATCCGATTAGTAAAGGTCGGACGAGAATAATGCCAATGTGAAAATTATGCATTGAACTACAAGCAGAGGAGTGGAAATGTCTCGACAGAAACCCAAA
Source organism: Anisodus tanguticus (assembly GCA_034509755.1). Classification (NCBI taxonomy): domain Eukaryota; kingdom Viridiplantae; phylum Streptophyta; class Magnoliopsida; order Solanales; family Solanaceae; genus Anisodus; species Anisodus tanguticus. Next base: position 15,965,150 of record CM067544.1, read on the forward strand.
ATAGAAAGCATCTGAAATAGCATCAGACAGTTAAGAGAGCAGGACAGATGATTGTACACCCTCCAAACGTTAAGCACCAAAATAACAATCATTGAATCCCAGATAACATGAAAATCACCTACCAAAACTATCAATTTCTTATAATTAGCTTTGGCCTTCATTTGTTCTACCTTCTCCATAATTTTTTCTGTTTTAATCAAGCAAGATGATTGCATTATACTCTACTTCAAGATGAGAACATACGGTACCAAGGTGACACTGTTTTTAAGGCTTTTTTTCTATTGAGAATATCCTATCATCTGTTCTGGTTGGTATCACCGATTTTGACCTTTAGACTCAAAGAACAGCACTTTATGTATCGACCATCAAAATGAACGAACTTACGATGCCCAGCCATGAAGTAAGTCTCCTAGCATAACCTGAACAACATAGGACACAAGAATTACAGGTAAATTTGTAAGTTATCAGAGCTGATATTAGAAACCACTAGCTTTAGGCTGTGTTTTTATCCGGCGGAAAAGGACATTGCATTAAAATTGTTGCCTTATACATGTATGTGATTTATGCTTCCTTTATATGGTAAAAAAATATAAATAAGGGAGACTCGTCACTGTCTGGCCGAAGAGATGTATAATGAAGGAAATAAAATAACTATCCATCCATTTCATTTTATTGGCATATTTTTTAGCTAGTTATAAAAAGAGAGAGATATTTTATATTTAAGAGAATTAATTTTGAAGTACCGCTGTTTTCATTATTTTTTTCTTTCCTTTTTAAAATTTCATGTGCATATTACTGTCACCTAAATTGAAACTAATGGAGTCTTATAAGTAGAAGATCATTCAATTATGGATAGAGGGAATTCTAATTTTCCATGATATTTATGATTGTTATCTTATTCTTTTCCTAATCCTTTTTAATATTTCTTCATTGTCTCCTCAGATAATCCTACAAGTTGAAACTTGTGAAGATTCATCATTTGACCAAGTAAATGGTCAACCGAAATTAGCACATTATGTTAATGGCGTAATGCAGTTCCTGCGTAGGAACTTGTAAACATATTTGAATGCTCTTTAATCATAAGATTATTACTCCATCTATCTCAAATTATTTGTCATTTTTTAAGAAATATTAATTAGAAGGGATATTTGACATAATTTACCCTTATTTATGTCTAAGTTTTAATCTCTCTATTAAATGTTTATTCTATTTATGTATCATCTTCATTAATGACAAAATTTTAACAAGGGTAAATGAAGAAAAATAATTAATTATGTCTTGATTTTCTAAAACGATAAATAATTTGAGACAATTATTTTTATTAACCAAACAACAACATTCCCGGTGTAATCTCACAAAGTAGGGTCTGCGGAAGGTAGGATGTACGCAAACCTTACATCTGCCTTTGTGGGGCAGATAGACTATTTCTGATAGATACTCAGCTAAAAAAGAATGTAGTCAACTATTTTTAATAACCACGACAAATAATTTGATACGGAGAAGTAATAAGCTACTAACATGATTGGAAGTAAACGTTAATAGGAAACTCATTACGTGTTAGAGCCTGTTTGGATGGGCTTATGACTTTTGACTTATAAGTCAAAAGCCATAACTTAGGAATATTAGTTTATGACTTATTTTTGTTATTTTAATTTAAAAATAAGTGCTTAAATTTTTATTATTTTTATTTTATCCAAACACCACAAAAATTCTTATAAATTATTTTGGCTTAAACGCAAGTAAAATAAGCAAATCCAAATATTAAGGGATGGTCTTTGAATTTCTGTTGCCGCTTAACAAAATCTTCAAAATATGACCAACTGCAAAAATTTCATTGGGCAATTTTTTTATTGCTCATCAAACATAAGTTCTTTGCAATTTGTGCATACATTAATTTTGTCTATGAATTAGGAGATTGAAACTTTTCAGTAAATTATAGACAACAACAACATATCCAGTGAAGTCCCACAATGTGGGATCTGAAGAGGGTAGAGTGTACGCATACCTTATCACTATCTTGGCAAGTAGAGAGATTGTTTCCGAAAGACCCTCGGCTCAAGACAAAGTCTAGGCACAAGCAAAGCAAGAGAAACGGTTAGACCCGGACAAGAAATTTAAAACAGTATGAAAATGATGTGAACAAAAGCAAATAAGTCATGATAAAACATTCTGAAAAAAGAAGCAGTAATTAACGCATGTAAATAAGATAAGCAAAGTATACGAAAGAACATACAACAACAGAAATTAAATAACAAGGGACTATAAAACAATACTGCCCCTATTAGTATGATAGGATAAGCAGTGCTACAATAATAACACTACAACTACCAGTAATTTCAATAAATTATAGAGATTGAAGATAATGTATTGTGTTGCCTATTGCGTATGATTTATCAATTGTATTTGTAAACGTGTAAATATAGAAAATAATATATTCCCTACCCATAATTAGAATATTTCCATATATTGTGTAAATATAATTATGGTAAGACTAGGATTCCTCTTTTGTATAGGCTTAGGATTCCTATTGTATAAGGGATGAATATTGTACTCTATATATACCTTGATATTAATGAAAGACTCCCCAAGGGAGATTAATATCATCTCACATGGTATCAAGAGCCAAATAAACAAAACCCTAAAAACCTTTCTCTTCCACAGCCGCCGGCTGCCTCTCCTACGCCGCGGCCCTCCCGGATTTTCTTCTTGTTTTTCGGGTTTTGTTCTTCCTTCTCTTCTCTAAATGACTATCCCTGATTCTTCCACACTTTCTGACGCCTCTACCTCCACAAATCCCAACACAAAGTCATCACCCCCGTTTCATCCCGCCCTTACTGTTTCCAACATCAAGAACCATATTCTCATTGTTCTTGATCAAGAAAACAACCAGTATTCTCCCTGGGTTGAACTTTTTTGCAATCATGTATGTCTCTATAACGTGCTTGACCATATTGATGACACTATTCCGCGCCCTACGGAGGTTGATGATTGTATCTGGCATCGTCTCGACGCCGGCGTCAAACAATGGATATATGGTAGTATCTCTCAGGATTTGCTCCTTACTATCATGAAATCTGACTCCACAGCCCTTGACTTGTGGAATCGTTTGGAGGAAATTTTTCAAGACAACAAGCACACTCGTGCCGTGTATTTGGAAGAACAGTTCAACAAAACATGTCTTGAAAACTTCTCCAATGTCTCTGAGTACTGCAAGCAGCTTAAACTTCTAGCGGATCAACTCTCCAACATCGGCACGCCTGTCACTGACGATAAAATGGTGCTACAAATGATTTCTAGCCTTACTAAAGCGAATATGATACTTTGGCCACCATAATTCAACAGGCAGATCCGCTACCGAGTTTTAACAAAGCTCGCTCACAATTGTTGCTCGAAGAAACCCGTCGTGCTAAGCAGGATGAGCACGCCCGGCGGTGTTAGGGCGTCGACACGCAACCCCAAGATCGAGACGCCACCAGACAACTCCCAACAGCGGCAGGGCCGCGGCGGCAAGGGTGGAAAAGGCCACGGCGGTAGAGGAGGTCGTGGTCGTGGCAAGGGTCGCGGTCAATAGAACCAACAACAGCAACAGCAACAGAGATCGCAGAACAACTGGGCCGCGGCTCCTCAGCAGTTCGTCTGGCGCGCGCGCGCCCGATGCTGAGCCGCGGCGCCCAGCCTCGAGCCGCGGCGCCAAGTCCATTCCGGTACCCGCGACCATACAATCCGTATTCTTACCCCGGTTTGTTAGGCCCCGCTCCACCCCCACAAGAGAGGCCCACTTCATGCAAGGTCGAGTCCCGCGACCCTCCTCCGGCATAACACCCACTGAATTGGGTCAGGCGTTCAGCACCCTCTCTATACAACAAACGACAATACTTGGTACATGGACTCAGGCGCCACATCTCACGTCACCCAGTCTGCAGGTACTATTCCTAAACTGTTTAGTTTAAAGCATCCTCAATATGTTACAGTTGGTAGTGGACAACGCATTCCAGTTAAGGGTTATGGTACCTCATACACACAACCTCCTCATCCACCCTTCTCTCTCAAAAACACCCTATATGCCCCACACATGATTAAGATCCTCATATCTGTCCGCCAATTTACTCGTAATAATTCTCGTCTCTCGTGGATTTTGACCCTTTTGGTTTTACTGTGAAGGATCTTCATACGGGGACACCTCTTACGAGATGCAATAGCACGGGGGATCTCTATCCATTCACTTCCACCTCCTCTGCCAGATCTTGCTCTCCCGTCACTCTAGCGGTTGTTTCTTCTTCAACTTGGCATAATAGGCTTGGTCATCCAGAGTCCCGCATTTTAATTTTCTTAGAGGCAACAATTTCATTGCTTGTAATGGGAAACTTGCCCAAAATTGTGTTTCCTGCTCTTTAGGCAAACATATTCGTCTTCCGTTTAAATCATCTACTAGTGTTACATTTGCTCCTTTTGATATCATACATGCCGATTTATGGACATCTCCTATCTCTAGTTCTCTCGGTCATAAATACTATCTTGTGTTGCTTGATGATTTTTCACACTACGTTTGGATATACCCTCTTAAATTTAAATCGGAAGTGTTTGTCAAATTTATTGAGTTTCGCAAGTTCATTCAAACACAATTTGGAAAAGGCATAAAATCATTTCAGTGCGACAATGGTCGTGAATTCAATAACTCTATGTTTCACCACTTTTGTACCAATAATGTCATGGTCTTTCGCTTCTCCTGCCCTCATACCTCACCACAAAACGGTAAAGCTGAAAGAATCATCTGCACCATTAACAATATGATTCGCACCCTATTGATTCATGCCTCCCTCCCTCCACCCTTCTGGGTCTATGCTGCTAAAATGTCATAATACACTTTAAATATTCTCCCTACTAGCACTCTTCACAATATGACCCCTACCGAAATCCTCTACCATAGAATCCCCTCTGATGATCATCTACGGATTTTTGGTTGTCTGTGCTATCCCAACCTTAGCTCCACCGCCCCTCAAAAGCTCGCTCCTAGGACCACTCCATGTGCCTTTCTAGGATTTCCGCCGAACTATAGGGGCTATCTATGCTATGACTTGTCGACTCGTCAGATCCATATACCTCGTCACGTCACATTCGACGAGACCACATTCCCGTTTTTGAATCTTCCAAAATTCCAAAAACAGGACTACTCATTTCTTGACGAGTATGCCATCTCTCCCCTCATAATCGAACAACTCACATCCTCTGTTCCGTCGTCAGAGCCGCGGCCTCGAGGGGATGCGCTGCGGCGCTTGATTTCCAGACAGCAATCTTTTGAAACACCGTCGACAGCGCCGCGGCCCTGTGCTGAGGCACCGCGGCGCCCAAACTTCAGAGAAGCCTGTCAACCTTCTAGCGCCGCGACTCTCGATCCAGGAGCCGCGGCGCCTCCGACGGCTTCGCCCCCACCTTCTCTTTATCCGACTTTACCCCCCATCTCAGACACCACTCCGCCACCCACTGTCCCTACCCATCCAATGGAAACTCGTTCAACGCATGGAATCTTCAAACCCAAAGTCCATTTCAACTTGTCTGCCCAAACCATTTCTCCACTTCCAAAGAACCCAAAATTGGCCAAACAAGACCCTAATTGGAATGCAACTATGTATGAGGAATTCAATGCTTTAACTAAACAGCACACGTGGGATCTAGTACCTAGACCTGAGGGGGTGAATGTCATTCGTTATATGTGGCTATTTCGTCACAAGTTTAGAGACAATGGGGATCTTGAGAGGTATAAGGCCCGTCTTGTGGCTAATGGCACAAATCAGCAGGAGGGCATTGATTGTGGTGAGACCTTCAGCCCGGTTGTCAAACCGGCTACCATTCGCACAGTTTTGAGCATTGCCATGGGCAAACACCGGCCGATCCATCGACTTGATGTGAAGAATGCATTCTTACATAGGGATCTCGAAAGAGACAAGATATACATGCATCACCACCAGGTTCACCCATCCGGCGGTTCCTCACTATGTGTGCCGTCTCCGTAAGTCACTATATGGCACGAAGCGGGCCCCGTGCGTGGTATGATCGTTTTGCCAGGTATATCTTACAGATTGGGTTTGTATGCAGCAAGAGTGATACATCACTTTTCATTTTTCATCGAGGTAGTAGCACTGCTTACTTATTACTTTACGTGGATGATATTGTTCTTACTGCCTCCTCCGACGGATTGGAAAATGAGATTATTGTCTTGCTCAAGTCCGAATTTGCAATGACTAATTTGGGGAAGCTGAGTTATTTTTGGGGATATCAGTGACCAGGTCTGCCAATCATATGTTCTTGTGTCAGCGTAAGTATGCAGAAGAGATTGTGTACGGGGCTAAGATGGCGAACTGCAAAGAGGTGCCTACTCGGCTTGATTCCAAATCTAAGCTCAGTGCTATGGATGGTGTTCCAGTCTCTGATCCTACTCTGTATAGGAGCCTTGCAAGTGCACTTCAGTATCTCACATTCACTAGGCCAGACATAGCTTATGCTGTTCAGCAGGTGTGCTTATTCATGCATGCCCCCAAGGAGTCTCATTTCACTACTCTTAAGCGTATCATTCGATACATTAAGGGCACTCTTGATTATGGTTTGCACCTATACCCCTCTGGCACCGGACGGGTTCTTTTCATATACGGATGCGATTGGGCGGGGTGTCCGGACACGCGACGCTCCACCTCCGGCTTTTGTGTTTTCTTAGGGGATAATCCGATTTCTTGGTCTGCCAAGCGACAGGCTACCCTATCTCGCTCCAATGCCGAGGCTGAGTACAGAGGCGTTGCAAATGTAGTAGCTGAGATTTGTTGGCTCAGAAATTTACTGTTAGAACTTCAGTGTCCTTTGCGTCAGGCATCTATTGTGTATTGTGATAACATCTCTGCCATCTATCTTTCTCATAATCCGGTTCAACATCAGCGAACCAAGCATATTGAGATAGACCTACACTTCGTTCGTGAGAAAGTTGCGTTAGGCCATGTCAGAGTGTTACATGTTCCATCATACTTACTTATTAACAAAAAATTAATCATGGTCAAATTTTAATTTTCCGACAATACTTTAACAACATACATTTTTAGTTTAAAATTATGTCAGTTTAACATAATATGTATAGAATGAACATGATCAAATTTTGACAGTCTGTCATAACTGGTTATGAATAATCTGAGCAACACATGAAACTTTTTCTTATGAGGCAAAACTTGTGATCAATTAAGTAAATTCAGTGTATCTGACTTATTGAAATATCTAGAACTCCAAAATTACATGAGAAATTGATTTTGTCCACAATTTATGCTCAATGAAAAAAAAGTTCTACCTAGAAAAATTTCTGAATCATATTTTATTTTTCTTTAAAAAAGTTAAGTGGGGCTAATTATTCACAGTTTATTACCAAAAATTCAAATGTTAGTTAAATGATTAAGGTCTACGGTGTACCAATGCTTAAATCGCAAATAAAAAGGACCGGGTGTATTAAGTACTCTTCTCGGTTGGCTAGCCACCAACCGCAATTTCCAAAGAGCGAGGTGCTTAAATTGCGCCATACAACAGGGTTTTCAATTAAGTTCATGGTTAACACAACCATATTGGATTCTCTCAAGAGGATTTTCAAATTCAAAAAAAGAGAGAGAAAATACTTATACTTAGGGTGTGTTTGGTACGGAGAAAAATATTTTTTAATTTTCTTATGTTTGATCGGTGAAAAATTTTTGAAAAACATTTTTTTTAGAAAAACAAATTTCTTAAAAATAAGAAAAATGACTTTCCTAATGAAAGTAGAAAAACAAGTCTCACAAATGTCATTCAACCAACTAATCTACCATCACCACCCAACCCACCCACAAAATCCCAACCACTACCACCACCCTATGCACCCCCACCCCCCAAAAAAAAAGATTTTTAATTTTTTTTTGGTTTTCTACACCACTCTCCCCTTCTCCCCGTTGCGAACCCCCCCCCCCCCCTCATTTTTTAATGTTTTAAATTTCTTTTTTTAGTTTTCTACACCCTGCGAACTCACCCCCACCCCCTCCAAAAAAAATTAATTTTGTTTTAAAAAACGTTTCTAAAGTTCTTTTTTGTTTTCTACACACCAACACCCTGAAAAATGTAATTTTAAAGAAAATAGAGTTTTAAAATTATTTGATTTATTTTTTACACCACCCACCAACACCCACCCCGCGACCCCCCACCTCACCACCCCTCCAAAAAATAATTTTTTTAAAAAAAAATAAAAAAACCCTTCCCCCTTCCCCCTTCCCCCTTCCCCCGCGTCCCGCACACCCCTACCCCTTCCAAATTTTCTAGTTCATATATTTTATTTTACTTTTATAATTTTTTTATAAAAAATAAAAAAGATTGCGTGATTAAATTTGGCGTAGGTGGATTGTGGTTGGGGGGGGGGGGAGGTGCAAGGGGTGGGTGTGGTGGTGTGGGGTAGGGGGTGGGTGAAGATGAAGTACGTTCGAGAGTGGTTGTTGGATGGTGGTGGGATTTGGTTGGGTGGTGGAGGGTGGGTGCTTGGGGTGGTGGCGGGTGGGGTGGGTAATGGAAGGTGAGTGCTTGGGGTGGATTGGTGGGTTTGAGTGAGTATTTTTCAAAATCCACACTTTCCATAATATTTTGCTAGATATATAAATATTCTTAGTATAATTTTTTTTTTATTTACTTATCAAACACTAAAAAATAAATAAGAAATTCACTTATTACACCCCTTAATGATATGGAGTAGTATTTTATTTCCTTTCCTAGATCTTTTTTCCACCCCAGTACTACTTCTTTCTGATTTTCCTAATTCCTTGTCACTTCCCTCCTCTCCTTTTTTTTTTTTTCTTTCTCTGTTTTGGTTTTATCATTTCTGATCTTTAGAAACTTTATTGTATGAAATTATGATTACAGAGCTTTTAAAAGAAAAAGAAAAAATTACGACTCTTTTGTCATAGGAGTACTATTATTTCATGTACGTATTTCAGTTTCAGAAGACAAGGCAAAGGCACTACTACGTCAGGTGTAAGTATGAGCTATCAGTCTATCACCACTGATAAGTTACGTCCAAACAAGTATTTCAAAGGACATTTGCATAAAGAAATCCATCAAGATAAAATTTAAATCAAGAAAAATGAAGTTAGCAATTTATAAAGAAAGTAATTATTCTATTTCAATTTCAAGTTTTTGTTTTGTAATCACACACTAATGAACAAAAGAAAAAAAACGTAATTAATTGTTGCCAGTAAAGCTAAGTATGTGAGAGCAAAGAACATACTAATAGAAGATTGTATGCTAACATTTAGAATTTGAAGTTCATATATTTTTTTAACAATCTTAAGTCAATATAATAATAATTATTAAATTTAGAATTAAATATTAATATTTTTTTATGAATTTCTTAATATATGTATTGAATCTAGATAAAAGTTACTATATTTAAGTGAATTCATAATCAACACGGTAGATTCCTCTCATGCAACCTCTAGAAACAATTAACCATCCAACTCAAACCAGATCGTTTGGTCTTTGAATGATTGAAGAGAATAAAGTTTCCTTTATTTTTGACTTTTTACTAAACAAATTACTTTAAAATTAAATCTACATTGTTTTTTCTTCTCTTGACAGCAAGTATTCACACATCTTTTTGATTTAAGGTATTGGTTGGAGATAAATCTACATTGATCATAGTTCTAAATGATTTTAAAAGCAGACCCCATATACTCCTCCTCTAATAAAAGGACTTTTTATCCAAGGAAAAGGCAGAATGATTTGATTCCATTACATAAAGGAAGTAGCTTTTCAGCTGTATAATGTTTTTGTGTGCTGGAAGGATTTTATTGGTGTGGACATGCATGCAATTTTATTATGTAAATTCATATATTCCATACGTAAAGCAGATCTATCAGCGTTTAATTATTGATTGGTCTTTTTTATGTAAAGAATTCCAAATTGGCCACATGAAAAGCGTATATTTAAGTGGAAGGATAACTGAACTTTATATTGAAGATTATCACAGGCTTAGCGAGTTCCCTAATTGTTTTTTCAAAGAATTTGTTATTTTCGTTGTTTTTTTGTTACACATTCGGTGTTTGGTATTCGTATTGGAGCTCGACTATATTCGGATTCACGCCGTGTAAGGCCCATTCAGGAAAGTGCTCCATATCAATGATTTTTTCATACCCAAAGCTCGAATCCGAAACCTCCGATTAAGGGAGGAGTAACCGAGTAACCCCAACCACATCAATGGTTGTTATTCTCATTGTTAATTGTGTAAGAAAGGTTACTTTTTTCATGTTTCTCTTTGATAGAATAATAATTATTAATACCAATATTAATAATTATTATCATTGTAATTAATTAATATCTTGTATTTACGGTAGCATGTAAAATATTTATTAGGAAGATTAGCAATCTTATCACTATCATTGGGGAGATATTTAGGTCTTCTCCCTATCATTATGTTGTATATTTGTATATTAACCACATTATTGTGGAGGAATATGATGAGAAAAATATTATTTTTACATGGTATCAAGAGACTAAAAGATCTTACCCTAAAATACACCCTCCAATTGGCCAACACCACCCCCCTGCTGATTTCTTTTTGTTCTTTCTTGTTCATCTTCCATTATTGTTCTTCATATTTTTTTGGTCCAAGTTTATCAACAATGTATGACCCTAAGAATAATTTCCATCCAGCCCTTGCCGTTTCAAACATTAAAACACATGTTTCCATCACTCTTGAGATGGAAAATGTTCATTATGCAACTTGGGCAGAACTTTTAAAGATTTGTTGTCGTTCCCACCGGGTTATTCATCATATAATCCCGCCGGAAAATGGGAAAGGAAAGGAGTTAACGACCGATGATGATAAAGAACTCTAGGAAACTCTTGATGCCAGAGTTCTCTCTTGGATTTATGCAACAATCTCATCGGATTTGTTATACAAAATAATGGAACCTGATTCTACAGTCATGGAGGCCTAGAATCGGTTGCGGGACATTTTTCAAAACAATAAAAACTCCAGCGCTGTTACTTTAGAACAAGAATTCTCCACCGTTGATACGACGAATTTTCCAAATGCGTCGGCATATTGTCAACGCCTTAAAGTCTTGTCGGATCAACTTAAAAATGTTGGTTACCAACAATCGCTTGATTTTATAAATGGTTACCGGTCTTACCGACGCCTATAGCGGTATGGGGATACTCATCCGACAAAGCAATCATCTTCCTTTGTTTTATCAAGCATGTTCGATGCTTATACTTGAAGAGGCAGGATTTGCCAAAAAGGATGCCACTGTCTCTAATTCCGCCATGATGGCTACCCCCTCGAATGACGGTACTATCCATTTTGAACCCACACAACAAAATCGGGGACAAAAAGGAAAGAATGGTAATAAAAATCAGAGTGAAAATCGCGAAAATAATAAAATGGAGGCAACCGGAATTCCGGTGGCAGTGGCAGTAACTCCGGCACCGATGAACAGCAGCAGTGGCAGCACCGCAGAGGACAAGCCCAGTGGGCCTAGCAGTGGCCGTGGGTTGTGCCACCGTACCCCTATCCAATGGGGAACTGGGCCAGGCTCAATTACCGCCCAACTGTTTCAGGTACTGCCAGTCCAAACAATGTTGGGCCTAGCAGTTTTGGGCCCATGCAGTCTTCAGGAAGCAACAGTAACGGCCCAAGCAGTGTTGGGCCAGTGGCAAACCAATGGCAGGAGGCCCATTCCACTATGACGAGCCCAACCGATATTAAGTCTGACATGCACACTCTCGGACTTAATCCACCCGATGCAAATTGGTAGATGGACACCGGAGCGACGTCTCACATGACGTCCTCCCAAGGTAATTTGTCGTCCTATTTTAATTTGAACAAAAATAATGGTATAATTGTCGGAAATGGTCATTCTATTCCAATTCAGGGTTATGGTTCTACTAATTTGTCACCACCAAACTCACCACTATCCTTAAAAAATGTTCTTCATGCTCCACAATTAATTAAAAACTTGGTATCTATTAGAAAGTTTACTATTGACAATTGGGTATTTGTTGTTTTTTACTCTTTTGGATTTTTCGTGAAGGATTTTCAGACGGGGAAGCTTATCATGAGATGTGATAGCCAAGGCGAGCTCTACCTAATAACATCACCTATCCAACAGTCCAAGTTACCATTTTCTTTTGCAGGATTAACCTCTTCAATCTGACATGAAAGGTTGGGTCATCCGGGGGCACCTGTTTTAGCCTCCCTAAAGCAAAATAAATTTATTTCATGTACTCAACAGTTAAATAAATGTCATTCATGTCCGCTTGGTAAATAAGTTAAATTGCCATTTCCCCCTCTAATTCATGTACATTTATGCCATTTGATATTATCCATTGTGATATCTAGACTTCCCATGTTTTGAGCTCTTCGGGCCATAGATATTATTTGATTATGTTAGATGACTACTCTAATTTTTTGTGGACATATCCCTTATCTCAAAAATCACAAGTGTTTTCCACTTTTCTAAAATTTAGAGCTTTCATCAAAAACCAATTTGAACGGAAAATTAAGAATATTCAGTGTGATAATGGTAGGGAGTTTGATAATCGATAATTTTGGGAAATTTTGCAATACTAATGGTTTAAATTTCCGTCTTTCATGTCCACACACATCCTCCAGGCGGAACGCAAAATACGAACCATCAACAATATTGTTCGAACATCCCTTGTCCATGCCACCCTACCCCCCTCGTTTTGGCACCATGCACTACAAATAGTCACATACTTATTAAACATACTCCCTCAAAAGAACTTGTCTTACCAAGCTCCACTAAAAATCATTTACCTACGAGATCCTTCTTACTCTCATTTACGGGTATTCGAGTGTTTATGTTATCCTATTTTTCCATCAACTACAATCACCAAACTTCAACCCCGATCTACTCCGTGTGTTTTCTTGGCTATCCGTCAAATCATCGAGGTTACAAATATTACGACTTATCTTCAAACAAACTAATTATAAGTCGTCATGTAATGTTTGATGAAACGAGTTTCCCATTTGACAAAATACATAAGTCTGGACCTACACATATGATTTTCTTAATGATAGCCGACCCCCGTACTTAACCCAATTTTTTTCCAGTCCACTATTTCAGGTACCACATGAGAATTGGGCCAACTGGGCCCCAAAACAGTGGCCCAGCCACAAGATAATTCAGTCCAGCAGTCCGGGCCTCCAGTTCCAAGGCCGAATGCTCCTCATATCATTACCCCAAGTCTGGTTGCCAAGCCCACTGTCTCGTTACCACAACCTGACAGTGGCTTGGACCGAGGCCCATTATGCTCCCACCAACCGGATAGTGCTCTTCCATCGGCTCACAATTCTGCCCATCGACCCGTTACCCGAAGCCAACACGACATTCACAAGCTCAACACCAAATATAGACTACACACTCAAATCTCAAAATCACCATTACCCCGTAATCTTGTGTCTGCTCTTCATGACTCGAATTGGAAATTGGCCATGGACGATGAATTCAATGCTCTTATTAAAAATAGGACGCGGGATTTGGTACTCGTCCACCTCATGCTAATATAATTCGGTCTATGTGGATTTTTAGTCACAAAGAAAACTCTGATGGTTCATTTGAGCGGCATAAAGTCTGTCTTGTAGGTGATGGAAAAACACAATGTGTTGACGTGGATTGCGGTGAGACATTCAGTCCAGTGGTCAAATCGACAACTATCAGAACAGTACTTAGTTTGGCTCTCTCAAAGGGTTGGCAACTTCATCAATTAGTTATCAAAAATGCCTTCCTCTACGACGAACTAAATGAGACGGTATACATGCACCAACTGTTGGGGTACAAGGACTCTAAATACCCTAACCATGTGTGCCTCCTCAAAAAGTCATTATATGGTCTAAAGCAAGCTCCCAAGGCATGGTACAAATTGTTTGCGGATTTTGTTTCACATATTATTTTTTCAAACAGCTGTTCCGATCACTCTCTGTTTATTTATCGTCAGGGTAATAATATTGCTTATTTTCTCTTATATGTGGATGATATTATACTGACTACCTCATCAGATGCTCTTCGAAAGACCATCATGTCACAGCTTGGCTCTGAATTTGCAATGAAGGGCCTAGGTCGATTACACTATTTTTAGGCATAGCAGTGACACGACATGCAGGTGGTTTGTTTCTCTCCCAAAAGAAGTATACAACAGATATTGTGGAACGAGCTGGCATGTCCTTCTATAAACCGTCCGCAACTCTGGTGGACACTAAATCCAAATTGAGTGCATCTTCCGGCAAGCCTTTTGCCAACCCGACACTTTACCGCAGCCTGGCAAGAGCACTGCAGTATCTAACTTTCACCAGACCAGATATCTCATATGTTGTGCAACAAGTGTGCCTTTTTATGCATAATCCGATGGATGACCATATGCATGCCCTAAAACGCATTGTACGATATATACAGGGTACTCTTGAATACTGTCTACACTTGTATTCATCGTCCACATCCACACTAGTCTCCTACACAGATGCAGACTGGGTGGCTGCCCAGACACGAGACGTTCCACCTTTGGTTATGGTATTTTTCTTGGTGATAACTTGGTCTCTTGGTCCTAAAAAAGACAAGCCACATTATCCATATCAAGTGCCGAAGCAGAATACAGAGGTGTTGCCAATGTTGTGTCTGAATCTTGTTGGCTTCGCAATCTTCTTCTTGAGCTTCACTGCCCAATTCCGAAAGCCACTTTGGTGTATTGTGATAACATTAGTGCTATCTACATGTCCGACAATCCAGTCAATCACCAACGCACGGAACATATTTAGCTGGATATCCACTTTGTCCGTGAAAAGGTGTCACGCGGTCAAGTGCGGGTGCTACATATCCCTTCGCGCCATCAAATTGCAGATATTTTTACCAAAGGACTTATGCTGATATTATTTGAAGATTTTCGGGACAGTCTCGGCATCTGTTTGACTCCCGCTTCAACTGCGGGGGAGTGATAGAATAATAATTATTATCATTATAATTAATTAATATCTTGTATTTATAGTACCATGTAAAATATGTATTAGGAAGATTAGCAACCTTATCACTATCATTAGGGAGATATTTAGGCATGATCTTCTCCCTATTATTATGTTGTATATTTGTATATTAACCACATTATTATGGAGGAATAGGATGGAGAAAATATTATTCTTACACTCTTATTCCCCTGTATTCAATAGTTTCTATTATATATCTGAGAAAAACATTTGTTTTTTTTTTCTTTTTCATTTCCTTTCTTCAAATTTATAGTACCTAGTTTCTCAATAAATACTCTTATTTCTAGTAGTATCTATTAAAGAGCCTATTTTCTCAAAATTACTTCGCCTATTTGTTACTACTACTTTCTGTACCCAATTTATTTGTATACTTTTGCATGTCAATAATTTTGACCAATATTCAGAATTGAAACATATATTGGACCACTATAATATTTGAAAAACAAAATTTTAGATATCTTGAAAGATTGTGAAATGTAGTATATACTTAAAAGTAGCAAAACTTTACGTAGACGATTGACTCTTTTAAACATATAAGCTTACCTTTAACTGGTCAAATAGAGCATTTGTATGTTAGCATTGAAAGGGAATGTTATTGTAGACAACTGGATTACATTTCAAACCCGACGAAGGATATTGGGATTCCATTGTATTTAAATAAGTTAATAGTAATTAGAGTACAAGAAATTAAGACATAAACAAAAACTTATACTTTGAAGAAGAGAGCTGAATTGCTCTGGTCAACAGGCTCAAAGCACAATTTATATTTTGTAATAGAAATTAATTATGGATTGTTGTACCTTGTAAGGCTTCTAAAATGTGCTTTGTACACAGATTGATGTTACTCGTATATTATCCATATTTCTTGAGAAATTCTAACGTAACTTCAATCGAGTATATTCTAAATAGTACTCCTAATTAATGTAGTTGTTTACCAAATGCCCATGATAATATAAGGAGAACAAGGCATAGACTTTCCAAATAATTTTGTTAAAAACTAACCATTGTCTAAAACATATGGTACTTGGTACAATATTCGGATCTAACTTGCAGCACATTGAACTTATAATGAACATATTCTTATATTAGTTGCACAAATATCATGAGATACTTAAAATTATATACTACTAGTATTTTTTTTGTTGTTGTTGTTGAATTACACGTCAAACAAAGTTTATACTACGTAGTTTTTTGAAATACAGCAAGTGAAAAAAATGGAGACAAAAGGTTGAAGGGAGAAGATACGTAATAAACCCACGAACCTTTTTCTTCATTGTTGATAAATTGCCTCCGCCAAAGATTACAAGGAGATAGACAGTTACTCAAATATTGCAGGTAATTAAAGGTAAATTTTTGGAGATGCTTTTTATAATATGGGTCCAAAGTCCATTGTTTCTGGGATTCTGGGATTTGTTTTGCTGCTCTTAGTTGGGTTTTTTCTTGGGTCTTGGGGCTTCATCCACCCAGTTTAATTTGTCTATTTAAAGATGATTATTTATTATATGTTGAGTTCGATTTAGCTTTATGGAGCCTGAAAGATTCCATATTTTTAGTCATTCGATGACTATAAGTTGATCCTTTACCTACAATTGATCATGAATTTGTTAGGTTGCCTTTTATTGGGTGCATTATAGCTTCCTTTGGCCTTGAGTAATGCGAGGCGCTTGCATCCTTTCCTCTCTTTCAACATGAAATAGATATAGATATGAATAAGAGATATTGGAAATAATCAAACCTGATGGTTCCTGTCCTGAAATGAAGGCTGCGAAGAAAGTACTGCGCCTGTCATCATGCTCAATCTAGGATTTCAAGAGGATGGTGCACCATTACTTTTAAATACTACTTTAGAAATTTTTAAAAAATTAAAAAGGACACTTAGTGCAGCAAGTTGGGTTTGATCCCTTAACGGGTGAACCACTCAGTTATATTTGATCATGGTTCTTCAGTTAATATTAAATATATTTTAAGATAATATACTGAGTTTAGTCGGGTGGCCATGGATTCACTTGACCCATTTTTTCTACATAAATTCACCCCTTCTTGAGTTTTGCCTGGATAAGGAGGGCAAGAAGGGCCACTACTCTGCTGTTTTTTGTGTTTTGATTAGATTAGCTTGCAGAGTATCCTAATTTCATCCTGCTAAAATATGATAAAGCCTCTGCTAAGCTTCCGAGATTGAATGATAGATTGGCTAAAGGATATAAGGGTTCTTCTATACAATTGTAATGATGAGTGAGTTTTTAACATGTTTATGTCAAAATAATGATGCACATTGGAGGAAGAAGATTGCTAGTGGTTTCTTTAAAGGAAAACAGAGAGAACTTAGTAAATCGACAGTAAAGTGGATTTAGAATGGATTTATCACATCTATTCTAAATTAGAATATTCATTTTATTTTTTTTGCAGATGTGTTCTTCCAAATCTTCAGATATAATAACTAATGGAGTTTAGATCTCCCTAAATCACTGTCTAACTTCAAATGCTTAGCGCTTATGTGCAATACTCTTTTTGGCTTGAGTTCAGTTCCTTACACACGCAACAACAATAATTTTAGCCATAATCAATTAGTGCTAAGGGAGGTTAGTGCACCGGGCCTTGTGGTAAGACTTCGTACGATAAATCCTTGTGGACCGGTCATTCTCCGAACCCTGCGCATAGAGGGAGCTTAGTGCACCGGACTGCCCTTTTTAACCAATTAGTGCTAAACTTGCAATTCAGTAGTAAGTATGCCGGAAGCCTATCAAATTCCACAACCAATGACTTATTATGATGATCTCAAACTATTTTTTTTTCTTCATAAAAAGGTGAAACTGTTGGGATTTTTTTGGGTTGTTGTACGCAGCGGATATTGAAAACTTGTTTCAAATCCAACAAACGTAGAACTGTTTGACTATAGAATAATTTTAAACTGTAAACATAAGACTTGAGTGGTACTTACATGTTTACAATATCTGGAATCTTTATCAACTATGGGTGCGCACGCGAATGCCCTTTCGATTGCAAGCTTCAAGCTTCAATGTATTCCTCCTTTGAAAAGCTAGGAAATCCGGCAAAGGTTCGAGAGAGTGTTTTGATTCTGAGTTTCTGAGACTTAAAATAATGATATGAAAATCAAGTGTAATGAATAATGAAGTGTAGGTCTGTATTTATAGGTGAAAAATTAGGTCAAACCGGATTAGGGTTTGACCTTGACCTGGCCCAAAACTCGAGGTGGATTAGGTCACCGGCCTTTTCCTACAAACTTCCCATTTAAATATCTCAATTCTAAATCGAATATTTAATACTCTCTCAATACATCCTTAGATCGAAAGGACAATCGACATAGTGTGACCCTACAGACCTTCACATATCGACACTAATCAAATTAAGGTCTACGCGGAACTCCTAGACAGTGCCGCAAGACGAACTCAATATGTGAAGTACGTTTACATGAATCCAGTAAACCTAACTTCTATGTGGTAAGATAAAATCCTTTCATTCACGACACACTCGATCAAGCATAGGATTTGCCAAGTGTCTATCCAAATGGCTTGATCACTATATCTCATCTATATTAGTTGACAACTAGACCATATTCTAAATATGTCTATTGCGTTGGCCAACGACTTAGTCAACTTAATATCACTGAGAATCTGAGTGTTCTCTCGAATATACATTCAAGGAATGAATCCTAATCTTGGCTCAACTACCACCTTTAATCTACATCGTAATGTACCCAATACAAGCCGTATCTCAACCTATAAGGCATTTGAGCTTAGGACATGATCAAAATATATTACTCTGTAGACAAGGTGCGCATTGACCTCAAGTTTAAGGACTTCTATCTCCCACACACTGATCATACTTTAGATATGTATAACAAACAGTATATCAGCAGGGTATACCAATACTTCCAAAGTATCCGTGTGTCCATCACGAGTAGTCATTACTCGTAGCAGGTGAGACATACTACATCCTCTAAGGATGTGATGCAGACCACATGTCAACTTATCACATATCATCGATATCCCATTCTCAATGATCATTAGTCGAGACTATTTTAAGAGTTACGTTATAATATTAATATCTCACATTATTAATAACAACGTAACCTCTAGGAATGCATATTATAGAATATTATAAACAATCAATTAATAATTCAATAATTGCAGATGCCAAAATATTAATCTTCATTAATAATAATACGAACGTGTATAAAGTACATTTATCCTAATACAAATTGTCTCTAAGACATACATATACTTTCAATTTCAGAGTACGGATAATACAAGGAATTGTATCTGGTACAATTATGGCAAGGTTTTTTTTGCTAACTTTTAATATAATTTTTAAGAATTCATACAAAGTATCCACTGTGATGAGTTAGTTATCAATTAGACAATGAATGAACAATTATCGAATTATCAAAGAATGTAGTGCAGTGAATAAAGTTATTTCTCTCTTAATAAGAAGAGGTCTTGAATTCAAACTCTGAGTATGATAATCTTTGGCAGGGAGTCGTTCCCCGAATTAGCCCTACACGATGCGGATAAGGAAACTTATTTTGTTGCTTTGACAAAAATTATTGGCGTAAATGTAACGATCTTCATAAGGGAAAAAAGGTCCAGTACCACAGTTGCATTAAGTCTACTGCAAATTCCAATTTCTTAATTAGATTGGTCAAATGTCAATCATATGTGATTTGGTACCCTGTCCTTGTACAACAACTGCACTAAAGATTCTCTCATTTATTATCAGCCAACTTTTTCAAAACGAGAACAGTAATTGAGTTGAGTTGAGTCTCATCAAATATTTGTAGTGTAATATTTAAAACGTTTAGTAAAATTTCCACTTGGGATGACAATAGGACAAACAAATTAGAACACAGGTAGTAAAAAGTTCTATCCATGTCTCAAAAAGATTGTTCTATTTTTTTTAGTTTATTTTAAAATATTAATATATTTATATATTTATAAATAATTTAATTTTATGAGATAATTTACAATCACACAAATATCTAACAAATATTTAGGACTTATTTTGGACCACACATTTCAAAAATCTTCATTAACTTCTTAAACTTTGTGCTAAGTCAAACTAGGACAATTTTTTTTAAACGAAGAGAGTATTTTTCTGCAAACCCTTGTAATAAAAATTAAATCCGTGAAAATGCTTCTTCTCCTCCTCCTCCTCCTCCTTTCCCATCTTCTCCTTCTGCTACTCTTTCTTCTTCTCTTCCTCCTCCTCCTTCTTCTCCTTCTCCTTCTCTTTCTCCCCCCTCTTCTCCTTCTTAATCTCATCCTCATCCTTCTTCTCTTGCTTCTGCTTCTCCCTGTCCATCTACTTTTTCTCCTTCTCTTTTTCCTTCTCTCCTTCTCTTCCTTCTCCTCCTCCTCCTCATCATCTTTCTCTTTCTCCTTCTTCTTTTTCTCCTCCTCCTCCTCCATTTCATTCTTCTTCTTCTCCTTCTTGATCTCCTTCTTGATCTCCTTTTCCTTCTTCTTCTCTTACTTCTGCTTCTCCTCCTCCTTCTTCTTCTTCTCCTTCTACTTCTCCTCCAAAGTTACTTCATAAATAATTTGGTTATAAATGGTTATCCTCCTCTTTTATTTTCCACGCTTTTTAGTACATAAAAATCACTTACCTATAAAGTGCATCAACAAACGTATTTCAATGTTTGTCAAAAATTACTCGTAAGAACTTTTATCAATAATTTTGATCTTATAAGTTTATACGGTCTTTTCGAATTTACCTTATTTCTTTTAGATGTTTTGTATCTTCCTTGGAAATAATAACTTTTACACAAAGTAACAGTGTAAGTTTAGAGAGCTTAGAACATCAAAATTTTATCCTCCTCCTTGTCCATCACGTAAAATACCATTGTTGCGTTTCGAATAACACTATTTAAAATATAGGTTTAATTATCTTTTTCGTCAAAATTTTGTACCCATCCTATTTTTAAAAAAATTACGATCTAATCATGGTCTTAAATTATGCATATACAATTATTCTTTAAGAATATAACTTAGATATTTAAATATTTAACGGAATTTTTCATAAGTTATAAACTGTATTACATTCTTCTTTTTCGTCATCCTTTCTTTCTCATTTTCGTACCCTTTGAAATAATTAACCTTCCTTCAATAATTAAATCAACTCTCCTTTTACCTCTTGTTAATCTTATGAAACATCTTAAAATATTTTATGTTTTGACTAACTTCTCTTACTGTTTCTCATTTGTCACTATCCCTTGCCATGTTTTAAACCAAGAAAAAAAATATTCCATATCAACACTAACAATTTATTTTTTGATAAATGATTAAACAAAAAGTAAATGTTGAATGAATATCCAGTGAACAACAATTTTTCTCTTCTCTTTGGCAAAAAGCGTGAGACAAGTAACTTTATTAAACCGTTTTTATTCTAATCCAATATTTTTACATTTTTCAAGTAGTAAGCCCAAAGAGTATAGAATCAACAAATGGTGATAATGATTTATGAAAATTTGAAAAACTTGAAGAATTTTATCAACAAAAAGAAAATTAAAAACTTGAAGACTACAATTTACATATCAATAAATAATTATGAATTAAATTGTAGTTTCAAAATTATAAATATTTTTACATTCTCATGCTCTTTCATTAGGTATATTATAAGTTGCTTTACATGACTACAAAATGACATATACTTACTTCCTTAAGCAACATGCACGTTCATGTATGCTTCTTTTCCATGCTTTCACTTTCGAGAACATCCTGACATGGAAACATAATAAGTTACGCTAACAAAGAAAAGAACACATAAAAATAACTAAGCAAATGAAAATTTTAAAAAATACTACAATTATGAGTTGAAGTGGAAATAAGAATTATGTTGTGAACATAGCTTAATCAAATTCTCTAAAATAAAATAAAAGGAGAAGCAAAGAGAAAACTAAAATCATTTTTTGAAGAATTTCTCCATTTATATCTTCAAGAACCTAAACAAATGTTCTATATTGGTGATGACTATTGCACAACAAAGATAGAGGATAACCAACATGGCTCAAAACAAATTTATATGAATAGAAATTAGTGTAATTTCAAGGTGTCATAAATTCGTACATTAAACAATTATGGTTATGAACATGAAAGACTTGGAGGTTATGTATATTATTAATATTTATTATGAAAAAAAATTATAATAAATAAAGAGGTTTGAGTTATGGAGATGATTTTTTAATAAAAAATATTTTAAAAAATGATAGAAAAGTTAAAAAGGGAGAAAAAAAATAAATAGAATCCTTAACCACACAGGTATCACGTATGATTATCTATTCATAGCTTTATATTATATATAGATTGTTTCAGTGGCTCCAATATTATCAAATATAAAAAGGAGAATGAAAGACCAGAAGCCCCCCACAAATTTCTTTAATCCAACTAGCTAGATACTGACCTGGAAGGGCATGTGATGAACAACCCAAATTTTATCCTCTCTTTCCTCTCCTTTCCATTTTAATAGAATACTCTTGCAAATCATATAAAATGCAGAAGAAAACAAAAACAAAAAATACACACGGTAACAACCTAAATATTGTTTTTGCACTATCGATGAATTTTAAATATGTGATAAGATGCCAGTAAGGCAGTAAAGTAACCCTCCTTATTTAATTACCACTTACATGTTTATCAAAAAAATGTATGTAATTATCTAATAAATTATCTTATTATGTACTTAATTTTATAGTATCACTATACAGAACTTAAGCTCAAAAAATAATACTCCTTACGTTCCAAACTTGTTTGAAAAAGATTGTCCATAAATAGTAGAATCAGAAAAAGGGGGCAAATTCCATGTAATGGCACGAAAGAGTGTGAGACCAAACTAAAAACTTGTTCAAACTTCAAAACCTTTATTTTTTTTGGGTACATAAACTAATTTGCATCTACAAAAAAGTAAGACAACCCCAACGTGCTTCAAAGTTTCTGCTCATTTGCTTCCCTCTTCCCTTGTTTTCTTGTCCATCACCAAATCTACTCCCCCTGTAGCTAATGAAATGGGATTGACACCAAAAACACTCACCATTTTCATCTTTCTTTGCTATCTTCAACTCGAACTTCAAGCACAGAAACTTGAACATTTCAACAGAGAGTATCCATCTTTTGATGAAACTTTCTTTAACATATTTGAAGTGGAAAAGCCTGCAACAATAAGTAACTCTGCTCTTCAGGTGACACCTGATTCTGCTTCATCTGCTTTCAATCTCAACAATAACTCAGGAAGAATACTCTTTAACAAACCCTTTAAGCTTTGGGATGGTGATGTTAAAGACAGGAAAAGAAGGGTGGCATCATTCAACTCTTCTTTTCTTGTCAACATTTACAGGCCTAATAATGAGACTGCTGCTGAAGGTTTAGCATTCTTGATTTCTCCAGATTTGGATAAGCCACTTAATAGCCAAGGCCAGTATTTGGGGTTGACAAATGCTACTACTGATGGTAAATCTAATAACAAAGTTATTGCTGTTGAGCTTGATACTTTCAAGCAGAACTTTGACCCCGATGATAACCATATAGGTATTGATTTACACAGTGTTAGATCTGTAAAGGTTGAATCTTTATCACCCCATGGTATAGAACTTGCTCCTATTGGTGCAAGATTCTACAATGTTTGGGTACAATATGATGGCATCAATAAGGTCCTTGATGTGTATATTGCTGAACAAGCACAGAAAAATGGGTCTACCCCACCTAGGCCAAACAACCCTATATTAACATATAATCTTGATTTAAGAGACCATGTGAATCAAGAATCATATTTTGGGTTTTCTGCATCAACTGGGAGTAATTACCAACTCAACTGTGTGTTGAGGTGGAACTTGACAGTTGAGTATTTCCCAGGAAAAAAACATCCTTGGTTGAAGGTTGTTTTAGGGGTTGGGGTTCCGGTACTGGTGTTATTGCTACTTGGGGCAGCATATTTGGGGTATTATTACCACAAGAGAAGGATTGATAGGTCTCAGTCAAACATATTGGGTGCACTCAAGAGTTTGCCTGGAACCCCACAAGAGTATAAGTTCAAGGCCTTGAAGAAAGCTACCAATAATTTTGATGAAAAGAATAAGCTTGGGCAAGGGGGATATGGAGTTGTTTACAGAGGATTTTTAGCTGATGAGGATAAAGATATTGCAGTCAAGTGGTTTTCTAGGGAAAGCATCAAAGGTGAAGATGATTTCTTGGCTGAGCTTACTATCATTAATCGTCTCAGGCATAAACATCTTGTCAAATTGCTTGGTAAGTCATTTTATTTTTATTGCCACAGAGATTTGTACTACACTTATTTCTGTTTATTTTACCATGGATTTCATGTTTTTGAGTTTATATTCTGCCGGTTCTGTTTATGATCTTCATAGCAATTAGGGAAATGGTACTGATAATTATCCATAATATAAGTTAGCAAAAGAGAATGAGCTCTAATGGCAACTGCAAGAACTGTGTGTGCACACAGCTTGTAGCTACAAATTTGAGTCTCAAATAAGCCCATATCCAATGTTTCCATTGGAAAGTAAACAGTGCTAATAGGGTAAAGACTAGTTTTTTTTTGTATGTACATGAAATGTTGAATTCCTTTGACATAAAGGAAGTTTCAAGTGTAGCTCAAATTTGCTAAACAATTAGACGTTCTTCCATTTTCTTGAAATTTCCCTTTTAGAATTCTTGCTCCGCCCCTGCCATAAATAGGCAATTAGACAGGGACAATGGAGAGGAGCCAAGTTTTATTGAATTTAGCAATTAGAAACAGAAATTATCATATGTTCTTTGATTCTCAATGAAAGGGAGAATACATGAACAGGGACTCCATATGATGTGACTTGAGAGAATGGTTCTAAAAACCTTGTAAAAGTTACTGACATAATTTAAAGCCAAGATTGGTGGGACATCTAACTTTAGTTATGTAATTAATAGATTCATGAACCGCGTGAGATAAATTCTCCGCCCCTGCCATAAATGGCTTATGTTTTTATGCTTTTCTTTTCCTAGTGACTTTTCACTCAGTGAATCCATGAGCTTACATGCTTATTCAACTAATTTGTGTAATTTTGACATGGGACTAGTCTTTCTAGTCTGACATTTAGCATGGCTTGGAATTTACTAAGTTTGGATCACCTTCTGACAAGCAGATTTCTCCGTTTGAAGAATCAAATTGTAACTTGGTCCTCCTTTTGTCTTTTATCTCTTTTTCCTTCTTGGAATTCTTGAGTCGACCTATGGATTTGCCAAAGTTTTAAGGCTTGGTTTCTTGTAGCTGAAACCAAAATTTACCCGTCCGACTAATTGGATCCGAGTTCTATATGGCCTACTAAAGTGAGAAACGCTCCCTACCAAGAGTTTCTCTATTGCGAATGCTTGAAGTCGGAAACTCTAGTTAAGAATACACTAATTACATTCATCTCACCACTCCTTGGTAGTGAATATCTTAATATTTGATTCCTTCCATTTGATAAGTAACCTTTGAGCCAAAAATATCATGGAAGTTTAAAAAAATAATGGAATGCCTTCAAGTCTTGACCAAGAACCAACTTGCTGCTATGGTCCCTCCAATTTAGAAGACCAAGGCACTATCTTGAAGCCCTTCATTTGATTTGATTAAGAGAGAACAAAACAAGATGATCATCATTCGCTGACCATGGAATATACCCGTAAGCAGTCATTCGTCAAAGTTCAAAACAATTTTTTTGTGCCATATATGTCAAAATTTTGGGGAAGCTTCCTTCTTGTCCTAACATCCCTTTCATGCATTGTCAATGATTGGGACAAGGTCCGCTTGGGCAGCTCATTGATTATCAAGGGGGATATTTGGAAAATGATTGGGACAAGTTTTGGATGTTAATAGAATGATGGAAAATTAAATCCACTGAAAAGGACATTGACGTGGTATTTTAGTATAAATTCATCTTCAAACACCTACTCTTTGTGTCATCTACTCTTGTATCTGACCCTACAAAGAGATAAGGTTGCACTTTCTTTGCAAAATACAAAATAAAGTTGACAATTTGAGTATTGCAGGGAATTATTTGTTGTATAATAGGGTAATGAAATTAATAATAGGTTAGACACACCGAAAAAACTATGTTATCTTTAAATGTATTAATTCCTCCCTCTCAGGGGTAAAAGGTTCATTGAGGAATTAACCTTTCAGGATACAAAACCTATATTCACAGAAATTCGAAAGTTACACTACGAATTTCAGAAGCAGAAATCGCACGTATAAAATAGACTTTAAAGAAAGAATAAATCTCAAATGGGGAATTTCAGAAGCAGAAATTGTATTCTGCTCTTTGTAATATATTTCTATATATTTTCGTTTCTGCAAATCACTGAGTATTTATGGATACTCAATGGTTGCCTCGAAACGTTGCAACATATTCACAAAGGGTTATTTCTGTTGAAAAAACAGAAATACCGAAACGCTTCTATGTTTCATCCCCTGCCCCCTTTTAAATATTTATTATAAAATATTTATTTATTTATTTCTCTTTCTTTCTTATATATATATATATATATATATATATATACAAGGAGTTTAATTTCGAACGGTGTATTGTTCATATGCTATGAGTCATATGGGACATATGAAGGTATTTTGGAAATTTAGGAATTTCGGGTAAGGTATTTTGAGGAGTATTGCTTCATAGACTCCCCGAGGTCATATGAAGAAGGGAATATTTTGAATTTGAGTAACTAATCTACTAAGGGGATACCTTGAAAGAACTTTAAAACTCTAGAGAGAAGGAAGAGAATTCTAAACTAAGGAAAGAAAAAACTTGAGAAACTAAGGGAGAGGCGTTCTCTTTTTATAAGACAATTACAAAGTGGGAATTACTATTACAAATAATATTTAAATAATTAAACTATTCATCCGAGTGCAGAATGATGTCATGCATGACCTCATTGTTTTGTCTTCATCTTGAATTCTGCTTTTACTATTTGAGCATTTAACTTCCTCGGGAATTTTCATCAATTATTCCTCCGGGATTTTCGGCATTTTGTTGGCAGCTTCTAGAATCCACTGTTGCCAAAAATAGGAATATTTTCATTTTCAATTCCGTGTTCTTCCTCTTCTGTTGAAGAGCTCTGTTTAGCTGGGGACGGTGCAAATTTCTGGTATTGCTGCATTTCCTCGGGATTTTTAGCCGCCGCAAGCATTGAAGCCATTTGGGATTTTTGTGAGAGGAACTGGGTATGTTCCTTCGATTGGAATGGCTTCTGTGGTGTCTGGGGAGGTGCCTGTAAAGGAATGGGTTTATTATCATCTAACCATTCCTGGACATTTGGTGGTGCGAGGCTTTTTGGTATTTTAAAGCTGTCCCACCATCGAATTTTAAACCTTCTTCGGA
The DNA here is from genome assembly GCA_034509755.1 of Anisodus tanguticus. Classification (NCBI taxonomy): domain Eukaryota; kingdom Viridiplantae; phylum Streptophyta; class Magnoliopsida; order Solanales; family Solanaceae; genus Anisodus; species Anisodus tanguticus. Next base: position 15,992,545 of record CM067544.1, read on the forward strand.
TGACTGGTATTTTGTCATCTGAATAGTCTACAAACCATATGAATACTCATGGTAAGTGGAATTTTGTATGAAAAAGGTGCAAAGGTATAAATCTTTTTTCTTCTTCTGAGGGTTTGAATTGGGATTTGAAGAGGCTAAAAGATTTAATGATTTCGGGTTTTTGTATATCCAGGGTGGATCCGAATTGTTCCCACCATGAATTCCACCAAGTGGGAAATTGTGAAGGGTCACATGAGGTATCAAAATGGAAAAGACAAGTATGGCTTAGGTTGGGATTTTGAATAAAAAAGGAATTGAACCAAGCTTGTTGGTAATCCCAGTAATTAAAAGGAATATCAAAGAAGGGCTCATTTTTGTGGGAGTTTGGGAATTTTATGAGTTTTGATAAGTCATCCCCCCAATGAGTGGGAGCAATTACTCGGAGTATTTTGCAGATCGAATAAGAGGGACCTGGATTGTTTTTGAAAAAATTATTTTTTGTTGATGATCCTGTTATTTCAAGGATAGCCTGATAAAAGTATGGGGTTTTTAAATCTCTACCCTTTATGGCTTTAGTAAGGGGTTTTATCCCAAACTCCCACAAAAATGAGCCCTTCTTTGATATTCCTTTTAATTACTGGGATTACCAACATGCTTGGTTCAATTCCTTTTTTATTCAAAATCCCAACCTAAGCCATACTTGGCTTTTCCATTTTGATACCTCATGTGACCCTTCACAATTTCCCACTTGGTGGAATTCATGGTGGGAACAATTCGGATCCACCCTGGATATACAAAAACCCGAAATCATTAAATCTTTTAGCCTCTTCAAATCCCAATTCAAACCCTCAGAAGAAGAAAAAAGATTTATACCTTTGCACCTTTTTCATACAAAATTCTACTTACCATGGGTATTCACATGGTTTGTAGACTATTCAGATGACAAAATATCAGTCATCCGAAGAAGGTTTAAAATTCGATGGTGGGACAGCTTTAAAATACCAAAAAGCCTCGCACCACCAAATGTCTGGGAATGGTTAGATGATAATAAACCCATTCCTTTACAGGCACCTCCCCAGACACCACAGAAGTCATTCCAATCGAAGGAACATACCCAGTTCCTCTCACAAAAATCTCAAATGGCTTCAATGCTTGCGGTGGCTAAAAATCCCGAGGAAATGCAGGCAATACTCCAGAAATTTGCACCGTCCCTAGCTAAACAGAGCTCTTCAACAGAAGAGGAAGAACACGGAATTGAAAATGAAAATATTCCTATTTTTGGCAACAGTGGATTCTAGAAGCTGCCAACAAAATGCCGAAAATCCCGGAGGAATAATTGATGAAAATTCCCGAGGAAGTTAAATGCTCAAATAGTAAAAGTAGAATTCAAGATGAAGACAAAACAATGAGGTCATGCATGACGTCATTCTTCACTCGGATGAATAGTTTAATTATTTAAATATTATTTGTAATAGTAATTCCCACTTTGTAATTGTCTTATAAAAAGAGAACCCCTCTCCCTTAGTTTCTCAAGTTTTTTCTTTCCTTAGTTTAGAATTCTCTTCCTTCTCTCTAGAGTTTTAAAGTTCTTTCAAGGTATCCCCTTAGTAGATTAGTTACTCAAATTCAAAATATTCCCTTCTTCATATGACCTCGGGGAGTCTATGAAGCAATACTCCTCAAAATACCTTCATATGACTCATAGCATACGAACAATACACCATTCGGAATTAAACTCCTTGTAAGTATTTTGAATAATATGATTATGGATGGTACTACCTCCTAATCTTTTTAAATATTCATGTTCTTTAAATTCTTGCATTTAAATTCACGTTTTTAATTATTAATTACTGCAATATGGTTGGTTCTACCACCTACTGCATTTAAATTCCCGTTTTTAAATTATTTATATTCTTGCATCATGGTTGGTTCTACCACCTACTGCATTTAAATTCCTGCAGACCCTTATGATTCTGGTTTCCATAACTTGGAACCTTAATTTGTAAGTTAATCTTTCTTACTTACCGTATTATTTAATTATTCAATCCCTTATATACCAGTTTCTATATATATATATATAAAAGAAAGTTTTGAAATATTGAAGCTACTATTGGTTTTTCTCCGTAATGAATGGAAGCCAAAGAGCTTGACCAACATGTCAAACCCATTAACTTCTTTTATAGCCACAAGGAAGTTCAAACTTCTTCTCAAACACCAATGTGGGACAACAGACTCTTTACTTAAAAAACATCAATGTGGGACAATTGACTATGTGGGACAAATGACAATGTGGGACAATTGACTATGTGGGACAAATGACAATGTGAGACAAGTGACTCAATTATGATGAAAATATTCATATTCAATGTGGGATATATAACAATTCCCCACTTATTTACATACATAATGAAAATAATAATAAAATTTATATAACGTGTGTTACACAATGAATAGCCATGAAGTGGACTAGGCCTTTAACTTATGGTTGAATATGAAACACTAAGGAATCATATTCTCGTTGCATATGATTTCTTGCTTCTTTTTAATCTTGGCAACATCGTTGAATATGGGCCTTATGCTGAATCCTGGATTCACAAGTACTCTAGGATTTTACCAAATAATCCCTAAGAAGCGGCCTTTCACTTCTATACTTGTATAGGTAGACTTATCAAGAATGTCCACAACGCATTCCGCATAGCTATAAGTCTATTAAGGACTTAGAGTCCAACCTTTACCTGTTTTGGTAAATAAAAATGCATAGGTCAGATTTAGAGCTTTCGAAATAGTATCACCCCCACTATTTCCAAATTATGCACCTTGAGATGTATCCAAGTTTCCATCTCGCCAATGTCTAATATTGAATTGCCTTTTTAACTCTCATAATAAGATGCCAAATATATAACTTGTACCTTAGAATGGAGTTGGTTTCAATCAAGACATCGTTTATATCGGTAATAGCCCCATATCGCGCATGACCTTTTTGATCTTATCTCCCGATAACGGTTTTGTTAACGGATCTGCTAGCATTTACTTTGTTGGAAGATATTCAAGTGTGATCTTCACCTTCTTAACCATACTTCGAACATGATTATATCTCATAGAAATATGTTTACTATGATCTGATATTCTCCCATTCCTTGCATTGTATATCGCAGCTTGATCGTCACAATACAAAGTTATAGGACCCTTCTTTGGTTCTATAAAAGGAATAGTTTTTAGGAATCTTCTAAACCACGGAAGCTCTTTGCTAGCCATTGACATGGCTATGTATTCAGATTCCATTGAAGATAAAGCAACACAACTTTGCTTTTTCGAAGCCCAAGAAACTATGGCACCTCCAACAGTGAATAACCACCCACTAGTTGACTTAGAACCACTTAAATCTGATGCCCAATTTGCATCACTAAAACACTCGAGTGTAGATGCATTGCATTTGTAATGCAGACCATAATTCCTTGTTGACTTCAAGTAACTTAGTACTCGTTTTAGTTCCTTCCAATGATCTTCTCCCGGATTGCTAGTAAATCTACTCAATATGCCAATAGAACACGCAAGATCAGGTCTTGTGTGATTCACCACATACATAATGCTACCAATTATTTTGTCATATTCTTCTTGATTTATAGTTTCTCCTTTATTTGGAACTAATTTTACGGTTGGATTGATAGGACTTGTACTATCCTTGCAGTCAAAGTAATTAAACTTCTTTAACACTTTCTCAATGTAATGAGATTGTGTTAGAATGTAAGTTCCTTCTCTCTTGATCACTTTGAATCCCAATATGACATCAACAGGACCTAAATCCTTTATGTCAAAAGCTTGCTTTAAAACTCTTTGGTCTCATTCACACATTTTATGTCAAAACCAAAGATAAGCAAGTCATCACCGTATAAAGTCACCACTACTTTATACTCAAGAGTAACCTTAGTAAAAACACAACTTTCTACTTTGCTACTCTTAAATTCGAACCTTTTAATTTCTTGTTTAAACTTTTTGTACCATTGTCGTGGTGCTTGTTTAAGCCCATACAGAGACATTTTAAATTTGCATACTTTATGTTCTTCACCCTTAACAACATAACCTTCAGGTTGATGCAAATAAATTTCCTCATTCAAGTCTCCGTTTAAGAACGCAGTTTTAACATCCATTTGATGAACCTCTAATCCATACATAGATGCAATAGCAAACATGGTTCTGATTGATGTGAATTTAGAAACGGGAGAGAATGTCTCGAAATAATCAATCTCTTCTTTTTTACTATAATATTTGGTTACCAATCTAGCCTTGTACTTATCAATAGTACCATCAGTTTTGAGTTTCTTTTTCAGAACCCACTTGCAACTAATAGGTTTAGTCATAGGAGGTAAATCAACAAGAGTCCAGGTTTGGTTTTCAAGTATAGACTTAATTTCATCATCCATGGCTCTTTTCCACATATCGGAATCTGATTGTGACATAGCTTCTTGCAAAGTTTTTGGATCCTCTTCTAACATGTAAGTCAACATATCATGACCAAAATTCTTTTCAATTCTATGTCTCTTACTTCTCCTTAATTCGATTATTTCATCATTCTCCTTTTCTTCTAAATTCTCATCATTCACAATTTCATTTCCAGTTGCATGTTCATTAATATCAAGTTCACCAAATAAATCATTATTTATTTCTATTTTATCAGCATCACGAATATTCAAGTGTTCATAAAATATAGCATGCGCATCCTCAAATACACTATTATCATGAAGCCTAAGAAATTTATATGCTTTACTCATAGCAGAATAACCAATAAAAACAGATTTAACTGCTCTACTACCAAGTTTTGGCCTTTTCAAAGTTGCGTCCAAAACATATGCAATACAACCTCATACCCTTAGATGTTTAATACTAGGCTTACGCCCAATAAACGACTCAAATGGAGTTTTCATATGTTTCTTGTTTACAATCATGTTAGTAATGTAACAAGAACTCAATAGTGCCTCTCCCCAATAACTCATTTGTAATTTTGAATGTATTAGCATGGCACTAACCATTTCCATTAAGGATCTATTTTTTCTTTCGGCCACTCCATTTTGTGGTGGAGTATTAGGTGCTGAAAATTCTCTAACAATTCCATTTTGTAAACAAAATGATATAAACTTGTTAGATAGATATTCACCACCCCTGTCCGATCTCAAACATTTGATCCTTAAATTGGTTTTATTTTCAACTTCCTCCTTGAAGATTTTAAACTTATTAAAAGCCTCATGTCTGGTTTTAAGCAAATACACATAGGTGAATTTTGAATAATCATCAATAAAAGTTATGAAAAATCTTTTCTTTAGTAATATGCTCTTTATTATCACAAATATCCGTATGAATAAGTTCAAGTGAACCATTTGTTCTAACAACACTTTTGAAAGAAGATTTAGTCAATTTGGATTGAGAGCAACATTCACGAGTTTTTGTGGTAAAAGTTTTAGAAGACTTTGGAATAAAATCATTTGAAATCATGCGATTCATAGCATTTGTACCAACATGCCCTAGTCGTTAATGCCAATTAACATGATCATCAACATTAAGTAAAACATCAGAAAAGTAAGCAGAAGATGCAGTCTTATTATAGTCAACATTCAACAAGTACATTTTGTCTTTCATGTAGCCTTTTCCTACAAACTTCTCATTCTTAGTGATAGTCACTTTTTGGGAACCAAAGGCTACTTTGAAACCATTTTCGTCCAATTTGTGGACCGATACAAGATTCTTCCTCATAGAGGGGATATGATACACATTTCTCAGAGTTAAAGTATTTTCCGAAGTGAGGGGAAGAACAACAGTGCCTACACCAAGAACTTCGCTTGATGACGCATTTTCCATGTAGACGGCATTGGCCTCTTTCACCATTTCATATGTCTTGAACAAACTCTTGTTTAGGGTAACATGACAGGTAGCACCTGAGTCCACCCACCAATCAGTAGTGCCATCGTTGACAAGGCATACTTCAGACACGACAACGACAAATTCTTTGTCATCAACCACATTGGTTTGTTCCTTTTTCTTGTCTTTCCCCTTACGGTGACGACATTCCCTAGCATAGTGGCCAGGTTTACCACAAACATAAGAACTGCCTTTCTTTTTGTTGTTTCTGTTATCCTCATTCCTATTTTTCTTAAAGAATTTCCTCTTCTTGGACGTTCCTTGGTTTCCCTTAGAAGTTCCATGAAGGTTTTTCTCATAAACGTGATTCACACCATCATTCTTCGAAGAAACTGAACCATATCATCTAAGGCTTTCGATCTCAATTTGAATGCCCTGAAGAAGTTCATCCAAAGAGATAGACCTCTTCTTGTGTTTTAGTTTCTTTTGGTAATCTTTCCATGAAGGCAGAAGTTTACCAATGATGGTTGAAACTTGAAAAGTTTCAGAAATGGGTTCACCAGCATCAGCACATTCTGTTGGTATATCATTTAACTCGTTAACATGATCAATGACCGGTCGAGAATCCACCACCATCTTGTATTCAACATACTTGTTAACCAAAAAAAGACTTATTACCAGCATCTTCATTTACATACCTTCGTTTTATAGCATTCCAGAGTTCTGCAGCAGTTTTGTAGATGTGAAATACGTTGAACAGTGTGTTGTTCAGCGACTGCAGAATGGTGTAGCGGCAAACGAAATCATTATTTTTTCATTTGTTCGCCTTCTCTATTGCCTCGGTCTTTTGTGCCTCGGTTGCATCCGGATCAGTGACTTCCTCCGGACAGCCTTGAAACAGAACATAGAATACCTTTGCAATTGTCAAAAGGCACTCCATCTTTAGACTCCAACGCTTGTAGTTGAGTCCGTTCAACCTTTCCAATTTGTCACCATCGTTCAATTGCGCCTTAACCAATACTGACTCCATTGCAGAAAATTAATACCTTTAAAACTGTTGTATAATAGGGTAATGGAATTAATAATAGGTTAGGCACACCGAAAAATGATGTTATGTATTAATTCCTCCCTCTTAGGTGTAAAAGGTTCATTGAGTAATTAACCTTCCAGGATACAAAACCTATATTCACAGAAATTCGAAACTCTAACGAATTTCAGAAGCAGAAATCGCACATATAATAAAATATAGACTTTAAAGAAAGAATAAATCTCAAAGGGGGAATTTCAGAAGCAGAAATTGTATTCTGCTTTTTGTAATATATTTTTATATATTTTCGTTTCTGCAAATCACTGAGTATTTTATGGATACTCAATGGTTGCCCCGAAACGTTGCAACATATTCACGAAGGGTTATTTATGTTGAAAAAACAGAAATACCGAAACGCTTCTACGTTTCGTCCCCTGCCCCCTTTTAAATATTTATTATAAAATATTTATTTAGTTTTGAACTATTGAAGCTACTATTGGTTTTCCTCCATAATAAATGGAAGCCCAAGAGCTTGATCAACATGTCAAACCCATTAACTCCTTTTATAGCCACGCGGAAGTTCAAACTTCTTCTCAAACACCAATGTGGGACAAAAGACTATTTACTTAAAAAAACATCAATGTGGGACAATTGACTATGTGGGACAAATGACAATGTGGGTCAAGTGACTCAATTATGATGGAAATACTCATATCCAATGTGGGATATATAACACTATTTCCTTTTTCTGGATATATTTTCTCTCTAAAAGTATGACAACTTTTATTTGTACTCCTATCACATTAGATAATTTTCTGTGTCTCGAGATGATTTTTGTTGATAATAAACAACCATGTAACAAACATAAGCATCTTATAATTACATGTTATGGTAACAGGATGGTGTCACAAGAATGGAAAGCTACTGCTTGTATATGAATACATGCCTAATGGCAGCCTAGATATGCACCTCTTTGCGGGTCCAGATAAACAGCCGCTGAGCTGGCACGTCCGCTACAAGATCGTGCAAGGTGTTGCTTCAGCATTGCACTATCTGCACAATGAGTACGAGCAGAGGGTGGTCCATCGCGATCTAAAGGCAAGTAACATCATGCTTGACTCCAAGTTCAATGCGCGCCTTGGAGATTTTGGCCTTGCACGAGCCCTTGACAACGAAAGGACCTCGTATGCTGAGGCCGAGGGAGTGCTTGGCACAATGGGATACATTGCACCAGAGTGTTTCCACACTGGGAAAGCCACACAGCAATCTGATGTTTACGCGTTTGGAGCAGTGTTGTTGGAAGTTGTATGTGGCCAGAGACCTGGAACCAAGGTTAATGGCTTTCAATTCTTCGTTGATTGGGTTTGGTACTTACATCGTGACGGCCATATCTTGGAAGCTGTTGATCAAAGGCTTGGAGATGACTATGTTGCTGAAGAAGCAAATAAACTTCTACTACTTGGTTTGGCTTGTTCACATCCAATAGCTAGTGACAGGCCTAAAACACAAGCCATAGTTCAGATTATATCAGGGTCAGCACCAGCACCAGAAGTTCCACCATTCAAGCCAGCATTTGTATGGCCATCAATGATGCCAATTGACATAGACTCTAGTGTTATGGACACAACATCTATTACTACTTCTCACTTCAATTCAGGATGGAGTCTTGACTATCAAAGCAGGGGGAGCCCATCATATGCAGACCACTCTTTGGTATAATTACTTTGGTAAAACAACTATTACCAAAAGGAAAATATGTTTTTTGGCCGTCTATTTTTTTTAATTTACTGTAATTATGTTTGCGGGGGAGGAGGTAAAAAAATTTCCTTCAGTTTTTTACTTTTTGTTTTGATGTTTTTCTTTTCAATTGTTAATGGGGCAGGATGAGAAGATCAGCGCAGCCCATGTTCTTTATTAGACATTGATAATCTTGCCTTCTTGGACTGCTTTTGAAACAAGTAACTAATATTTGAAACCAATTCCGAGGTTCTGAAGAAACAAAATTGTTAAGGTGAGTAAAAGAGAATCACGTTGCTACTATTTTCGAGCCAAATTGAAAAAGACAGAATGAAATGGTGGGGAAGTACCTTTGTTGCTTCTACTTGTATCTCCAATTCAAATTTATAAAAATGAATGCATCTGCTGTAACTGCTCTATGCAGCTACAACAATAACATGTCCTGATACATAGACAACTTAAGACCTGGTTTGTGTACCATAACAGTCTGAGATACTATTTTGGCTAGACATTATAGGAAGATATCTCCTTGATTCTCTGAAGACTAATATAACGACAACTTACAACTAATTTGTATCAACTCATCCTCCCACTCGTGACTCCCTTTGACACTTGAATTGACAAATTCGGAATGCTAAATCTTAATCTAGCATAATTTGGGTTTCTGTAGGTCGAAACACTTCCAAGAAAAACTGGTACTACTACATACAACTTTAAAAGTTCCAAGATCTCAAATTGTAATGAAAAAAGACTTGTTCAACTCCTTTAAAAAGCATTAGATAACAGAAGAGCACAATATAAAGATGGAACATGATGCTTTGTTGATATGCATAAATCAGACAGGACATACTCTGCCATTTTATAGGCTATTGTAGTATTAGATCGTTGGCAATAGTAGATGAAACCCCACTAAGATTTATTTTCTTTCCTACTTTTTAGTTCATTTCTGTAAATCAATATAGAGGAGGCCTTGAGATACTCGCCAAAATTTTACAAGTTAGTGCGCATAAGATCAAGAGCTTCCCCCGCCTGCAACTTTGTTGACAACCGGAGCTTTCTATAATCATTGAAAGTGAAAGGAACATAGACACGGGGGTGTTCAGTATCTACCAGCTCAGGTGGTGGTTCCACTGCTGTGTCCCTTGGTCCCAAGAGGAATGAAGCAATGGACACCCTTATTTTTGCTTCCTTGCATATCACTCTATGCTTAACAGTGTAAAATCTCCCATTGCTCCATACCTTCACATAGCAAAAAGCAAGTATCACTGTCTAGTTCTTTTTTCTCAATCTTAGAACGGGTAAGGGAGTAGGAAATATCTAACATCCTGCTAAACAAACCCCAACTGAGGCAAGCATAAGATTGTTGGAATAGGTCAAATCTTGAAATTAAACGGTAGAGTAGCAGCATACTTACTCTGCCTATGTCTCCAAGAGTCACAAGGAGGGTGTTTGGCCTAGGATCAACAGCTACAAATTCACCAGATTTCTTCATGACCTCAAGACCACCAACGTTTTCATCATCCTGTAGAATAGTAAGGAATCCTGAGTCTGTGTATCTGAACCCCATAGGAACCTACAGCTTCGCGAGTGAAGTGGTACTTGTTAATCCTAAACTGACAAGGCCATTCCTCGAAGGAAACATTTGGCAGTCTCAACCCTTCACCCATTTTTTCGCACGATGTCCATCATTAGTCCATTAATTGCTGCAGCATACTTCTTGATTGTCTCTCTGTTGCAACAGGAATCAAACTGCTATTGAGCATTCTTGTAGAGCAGTCTTTTGAGATTTCTTCAATATGAAATGTAAGTATAGTTTACACAAACATGCCCCTAGTATTCTTAAAGATATTCAGATATCAAATCTTTTTCTTGTTATTTTTTCTTTATCAAGCCACTCCAGCAGTAAGAAGCACTTCTTTTTGGATAGAATACAGATAGAAAGTATACATAAGGTAAGGTTTTCTTTTCCTCTTCTTCATTTTCACAGTATATGTTATGCAGAGACTAAGCTGAAGCTGGTTTTCCTTGACACAAATACATGTTTTTGAACGTGGACTGATAAAGGAATTACACGAAATCACAAAGATGGATAAAAAGCCGGAAGATTTTGAAATTGGGTTCATACAACTGCAAATTTAGTAGTCCTTCCGTCCCAATTTATTTGGCACCATTTGACCTGGCATGGAGATTAAGAAATAAGGGAAGACTTTGTTATGTTTACCAAATTGCCCTTACTTTAGTGCCTACTTTAGTTCTTTTCTTCTCAATAAGTACGTCTTTAAAATTAAGTAGAACCCAACAAGGTTAAAATAGAGATGGTATCATTAAATAGTTGCCACATAAGTAAATGTGACATTCATTTTGGACGATCCAAAAAGTAAATGGTGCCACATAAATTGGGAGGGAGGGAGTAACACCTTGGTGAATAGGTTGTTAAATTTGTACTTCACTCCTAAGGTATGTGCCCTTTTAATTATAACCAAATCAAGGTCTAGTGAACTTATGTTCTTGGAATTGTTAAATTTGGCATAACAAATAGAGGAAAGAGCGAATCAACAATATTGAACTGCGCTATACTATAAGACTATAGTACTCAAATTAAGTACAAAATTCACTAGTAATATGAGTAGATCCCACCAGCAAGTTGCTAACGCAGCTAACTATTGTTGGAAATTTGCCTTCGATGGGGTTTGCGTCCACCCATCTTTAATGACTTAAACACTAGGGTTCCGCATGTTGGAGACTTTGGTTCTTCACACGTGCATAATCTACTAAGTGAGTAGATGACCGTAGGGCCAAGGATCGTCAAATTTCGTTAAGAAATGAAAGAGATATTGGTCCACAAAGTAATGTGTTTGAGGCATGAAAATATGGTGTGGAACAAATCTCCCACATCGGTGGGGAAAGGAAGAATTGTTCATTTTATAAGCCTCAAAAGTGGATAAGGGTTTGGGACCCCAAGGGGTAACCCATGTGTTTGAAGGAGGAGGACCTAGGTGTGCTTGGGTTCAAGGCTAGGCCCACACGCGCGCCACCACCCGCCCGGGTCGGGTCGGGTTCTTCTGATATTATCTTTTTGGACCCCAAACTGCTTAGTATTTACAGTTTGGTCCCTGGAGTTTCAGGAAAGATAGAACTGGGAAGAGCCGAGGCGCCTGAGCGCCGCGGCGCTAAATGGGCAGTGGCTACTGGAGCCGCGACGCTAATGTTGCAGCACCGCGGCGCTTACCAAGCAGTGTCTGTGCGACGGAAGGCGGAAAGTTTCTGACTTTTGGGCTGGTTTTGGAGCATTGAATCTCCTTTATTTGGCACATGAATTCAGTCATTTACTTGGCTGAATGTAACCTCTCAATAAGTGTCATTACATGGCTATTGAAAGCCGTTAGTTGGCTAGTTGAGAGGTCATCTTCCTTACACTATAAATTGAGGCCTTTGGCTCAATTGAGAAAAAGACTTGGAAATATTTTTCTGAAATCTTCTTCCCCTTTGGCATCCTTTCAATACTCAAAGTTCTTCAAGAGTAACACTTGAGTTTCCTTTGCTCTTGGGAGAGTATTGCCCATAACGTAAAAGGATATATACGGGGCAATCTTGTCTTAAAGACAAAGTGTCATCACTCGACTCAGCCAAGTCACAAAGAGTTCGTGTTTGTTCTCGTTTCTAGTTTTGTAAACTAAAGATTATAAGTTTCTTATTGTAATCTCAGTAGTTTATCATTTCTAAGCGATTGTAATATTTACTTACTTTCCGTTTCCTGCACTTGTTGTGCTCACAACTATTACTCAAAATTGTAGAACATCAAGGGTATATCTAATAAATGAACAAAGAATCCAACTTTTTTCATTTAAATGCACAAAGAACTCAACTTTTCATTATCAAGTAACTGAAAAAAAGTAAAAAGTCAAACGAGGAAGCAAACCAACCTCTGGTGTGGAGATGCACCTAACTGAGTACAAAATTCATCTACATCTTTAGAAGAAGACATATCAAAAAGACCCAAAGCTTCATAAAGTGGATTCTTTTCACTAGGAGCCATGTACCCAGATCCTGCTATTACATCCTTGTTACGTCTCTTGATTTCAGTTGGAAGATCCAGCAATGTCCTCACAACTTCTTTCATCTCAGCCATGAGTGAAACTGGAAGGATATCATCATGGTTTAAAATTCTGAAGCAACCCCATTCTTCACAGGCCCAAATCAACTTGGATGATTGTCTTGGAAAGTCCTGTAAATTAATTACTGGCTCTGAATTTTCATTCTCCTTTCTTCTTTTTTTTTGTCTAATTTTGAAACTTGGTGTTTTCTTATTATATGTATTGGAACAATGTAATTTGGATTTGTTGAATTTGAGAGGGAACACACTTTCGGCCTCTCCGCAGGATTGTCGCAACTCTTTTGGACACACAGACACACTTGAAACATAGAATAAAATCTGGATAAATGAATAATAAATTCTCCCGATTTTGACTTGGGCCAGTACGTTAAATGAATAATTTCGCTAAAGGCATAAGATAATATTTTTTAAAAAAATCCTTAAAGGGCCCAACAATAATATAAATGAATAATTGATAAAATGTAAAATAAAATGTTAATTGAAAATAACACATAATATTCTTATTTTTATTGATATTACTATGACAACTTCTCAAATTCAAACTCTTTTGAAAATATTCATCTAAAGTTTTTTGTTTTTTCTTTGGTCCTATGTTTAACTCAATCTCATTCTTAATTTTCTGCAAAGCATGCACTGCATTTGATGCATCTTTTCTTGTTGTAAAAAATAGTTATTTAAAGCTTCCACGGCTTGCATTGCTTCTTTTGTTGATATGCAAATTCTGACTATCATCTGGATCTTGATCATTATCAGCAAATGTTTTCATTACTCCTTGAATAATTTCTTCATCAGTAGGAGACTCCATCAGGGCATCATTTTCACTAGGATAGTTTAAAAGGTCTTTCACATTCATTGCATTTCTATAACCTAAACCATTGATAACTTCATGTAATCCCTGGATGCCTTCATCTTCACCAAGTGGTTGTTTAGTATTCATATCTTCGTCTGCCCGAATTTTGAAATGTCGAAAACAATTTGCAATAGTTGTTGTTTTCACATGTAATACAATTGATAGCATTCATCACACTAATTTTGTTTGGACTTGTCTATCCTGACTCGTAGAGTTGCAAGATGCTTGAATAAAGACGACGTCGCTAATGAATTTTCAATGCCCGAACAATTCCGGCATCACATGGTTGAATCTTTGAGGTTGTATATGGAGGCAAGAAAAATAGTTCAACATTTCTCAAGCCTTCAATAACCTTAGGATGGGAAGGGCAATTGTCCACTATCAAAAGAACTTTTCTGTCATCCATTCGTTTATCAAACCAGCAAACAAATTCCTGAAAAAGTAATTCAGTCATCCATGCTTTCTTGTTAGCTCGATAGTGACAATTAAAGTTATTCAAATTCACATTTTTAAAACATCTAGGATTAGCATACTTACCAATTATCCAAAGTGGCACTTTGTCAGAAACGTCGTCATTGCAACAAACAACAGCAGTAATCCTTTCCTTGTCCTTCTTTTGTTCTTCCAATTGCTTTGTTGCAAGTAAATGATTTGCTTCCAAATGATAAAATAAATCAGTTTCATCCATATTGTAGATATCCTTCCATTGAAACTGATCTAATTTAGTTGGTATACTTGGTAAAGAATCCTCAACATTTTCCATAGCAACTGAACCACTTTCACCAAACCTTCGATAAGATTTAATTTCATGTCTCGCCTTAAACCGTTCTAACCAGCCACTTGAGAAATTAAATCCTTGATCAGAGCTTCCATACATTTTTTGCCAAAACTTTTTTCAAAATTTTTTGCTTGGATTTGGATCATTTCTCCACTAATATTAAATTTCTCTTGATATTGGAGAAATCATTCATACAACACTTTTTCTAACTCTGGATATTTTGATGACTTGTGCCTCTTGACGGTTTTATTCTTTATCCCCATTGATAAATACTCTGCTGATCTTTTAAAAGTATTTGATATTGTTGATTGGCTGATAGAGATGTTGAACTTTTGCTCCATCCATAACTCAAATCTTTTTTACTTAAAGTGGGCTACTCATTTTTATGCTCACATAATGCTATTCTCATTTCATCAGTCAAGGTGAATTTTTTTACTCCTTTCAAATTTGAAGCCACGAATGAAAAATAAAAGAAAAATCTAGTGATTTGAGAATGAAAAGAAAACTAACGTATTTATAGAGTTTGTGTTCATGCATAACATTTAAATTTTTTGTTACCATGTACTTTGTTTTATCAATATACAATTCATGTGTTTCGTTTTTAAAAATTGTTTCTTACAAAGTACTTAGTTCATATTTTAGTTTCTCAATTAATAATAAGTAAATATTAATATAAAGTTCATGCATGCATTACGTATTTACTAGCTTTTTTGTTAGATAGTTTCATCTTTTAGTTTCTCAATAATTATAATTAATAATTATTAAAGAAAATTCATGCATACGTGATAGTTCATGTTCATCCTTTACTAAATTTGTTACAATGTACTTAGTTTAATTTTATTAGTTTTTCAATACATATATTTTAAATTACATGCATGAACCTTAATTAAAATAATAATGAAAATGTATAACAAAATGCATGTCACACGACTCACACCCAAAATATAAAAATATTATGTAAATAAATAAATAATATCGCTAAATGAATATTTTTTATCGGTCCCAATGATATTCATTTATGGGGTTTTTACCGTACATCACTGTCATGGAAAAAAATATTACTCCCTCTGTGATATTTTAGCTTATCGAGATTTAGATAGTACAGTAAAAACTTTAATAAATATTTTAAAATATTTCCTCATTAACATATTAAGTTGTTCATGTTATTAAAAATATCTGTCTCAAAATATTTGTCAATTTATAAAATCAACATATTATTAATTAATCTTTTCTTATTTTATCATTAATATTAATTGTTTTTTAAAAATAATCAATATTGATTAGAGTGTAATTTATTATTGAGAGATATAAAATTAATGTAGTAAAACTACATTTTTATTTATGATTTCTTAAAGGGTGTGTAAAAGGGAAAGTGTACAAGTAATATGAGATAGAAGGAGTATATTATTTTATTGTATTGAAATGAGAAGAATTACATCTTATAGTACTTTTTGTATAGGTTTTAAATATCTAAATTTTAATAGTAAAATAATGAATTGATCTAATCTAATTTAGCTTTAAAGATTAGTCAAATTGAATCTCGATCAGCGAAAAATGTTACATAAATTGAGACAGATGGAGTAAATTATATACATTAGCAGTATAACTAATGTAATCAGTTATACCAAATTACTCCATCCGTTCACTTTTACTTTTCACGTTTGCTTTTCGAGAGTCAATTTGACTAATCTTCGAAACTAGATTAATTTAATATTTTAAAATTAAAATTTAGATGTTTGAAAAAATTACATCTTAAAATGTTGGTCAAAGTTCATATAATTTAACTCTCAAAAAGTAAAACTTGACAAGTAAAAATGAACGGAGGGAGTATTAATCTGCTTTCCAAGTTATCAATTACCATGTCATATTAATTGTTATAGTGCCCTGATCATCACTCTCAATGACTAGAGATCAATTCCTTGCCGGATAATAAGGCCTTAACTGATTTTATAGATAAGCAATTACATATTCTTTTTTCTACAATATTATGTTTAAAAGGGTTGGAACATCTCCAATTCATAGGTTTTCAGCAATCATAAAGCTCCAAAAGAAGACTGCTTCCTCTCTAAAAGAAACAGCCTATCAGCTACTTTACCCATTGAGTTTATACAAAAAGTAAAAGCAGCAAAGCCAAGAGAGTATTCTGCCTCACTCTCATTGCTTTCAAAGAATCAGAAACCTCCTTCATTGTTGGCCTTTTGTCTGCATTGTAAATCATGCACTTGGATATCAGTAGTGTGATCTCAAATGCAGTTGCAGCATCAACTTCTTTGAAGCTTTCAACAACCAATTACTTTTCGCCGAAGGGCCAAATATGTAAACATAAGATTTCATCGTCCGCTTACCTAGTATAACCTCTGGAACTTCCCTGCCGATAAGAAATTCAACCTGAATATTACAATCCTCGTTCTCATGATTAGAAACGTAGTCAAAGTCAAATACTTTTATATTCAGTTCCTCATCTATCATAATGCAGGACGCAATAATACTACCAACTGCAATCCTCTTTTCATGCAACCATGCCAAGAGATCTGCAAGTTGAATTGCCACTTTTACTATGTTACGTGTTTAGATAGAAGTGGCGAAGGAAAAAATAGTGAGTTATTTGGCAAAAAAAGGCTTATTCCTTAAGGTTGATTCTTGAGACAAGAATCAAGAAATGAAATAAGAGAAGTCTTTGCTCAATTTCATTATAAAGAAGTTTATAATAACATCAGAGTTATCTAATGTTTCCTCATACCTCACCTGATGGGATTATAATGTTGTTGTTATAATTATCTAATGTTACTTTTATAGGTGACAAAACAAATACAGAGCCATATAAGGCAAAATCCCTCAATCGAAGTGATTGCTTTTTCAGCTAACCCCTTTTAGGGGAAATATTTTATCAGCTTTGTAGAGGAAAACGTCCAAGTACATTAAACAATTCGACATCCAGAACAAAGAAAAAAATTTGGGGGGGGGGGAAGAATGAAGTAACCATTGATTGATTGATAAGTACAATATACACATATAGCTCTATACAACAAGAGGATTGAGGACTCCCTAAACTAAATTCTTTAAGCCTCCCAATCCGACAACAAAATTCTGGGAAGGACAATCTCAACCACTTAGTACCAGCTGAACAAGCAGTTCAATTGTTCGCTATTCCTCCTCAAACGTTTGAGGCAGCTAAACAGGATTCTCAACTTAATTTTCATTCCTGGCATTCAATTCTAGATGTTTTACGTTGAATAACGACCATCCGTCTTGTCTTTAGTTGGTTGTTCATCTTGGATTTCCTCCAATTCCTCATCATCCCCTTTTCTACCAGCTTGTTCCTTCCAATATGTCACTAGCTTCTTTAAACGAGCCACTTCCTTCGAGGAAACATTTTTGCTGGGATCATTTACAATAGAACGGACTCTTGATGCATACCTGTGAACAATGGAAACCAAATTTATACGTAAGTTTACCTTGATTACAAGTTGGCTCCGCCGTATGATCATATAAGGCTTAAAAGAGAGCACTTCAATTTAAGGAGGATAATTATTCGCTCATTTAAATACGAATAACACGATTAAGAAATAAAACAGTACGACATATATAAACAATAAAGAACATAGCTGCACAAATAAGAACATACATCAAGGAATTGTGAGTCTCATCCAAGTTTGATTCTGCTGGAGAGATGTTTACAAACATCAGGGTTTTAGCATTTCCACCTAACGAGTCGCTCATCAACATGGTTAGCTTGTGATTACGATAAGGAATGTGTTGACTTCCGGAAGATAATGCACTTATAACATCACCAAGTGCTGACAGTGACTTGTTAATGCTCTGAGCTTCTTTTAATTGATTGCCAGCTGAGCCAGACTTTTTAACTCTTTCTGAGCCAGCAAGATCCACAAAACTTAGCTGCAACGACATAGAAAAGAATAAAGCAGAAGCTAAAGATACAAAGCAAAACTTTTGGTGATTCTATATTGGAAAAGTTCGTGAACATTATACACTTATTGGCAAAGTCACAAGGGTCTAGGTAAATAACAAGATTAAGATATACTAGCTCTAAGATCTACCTAAAGATGCTAAGCAATAAAACTTGAGCTACTCCATCAAACTATCAGAATGAAAAAGTTTCCTATACAATAAAGAAAAGCAAGTGACCAATATCACAATCTTCAGTCTACATGCACTTTGAAATAATAACTGAAAGGGTGTGATGCACCTACCTTCCCTCTGGCAATTGCCTGAGTTTGAAGATTGGTACTCTCAATAATAACTGAAACAATAAGATGAGATCTTGAACTCTGCTCATTCATCAAGGTTCCAGTCGTATGACGCTGTTCAGACCCTCTTTGGATTATTGTCTTAAGTTCCTCGTACGTTGAAATAGACACCACTGTCACATTCTCCACAGAAACCATGCCCTGTTTGTGCCAAATTTTGCTAATTGTTATGGCCAAAATAAAAAGATAAAACATAAGCTTATTCAAGCTTGGGCAAAATGAAAAGAGAACTGCAAAAGAATTATTGACTTGAGAAGTATTGATAATTTGAGAAGCTCTAAATAACAATCACCTTTGAATCTCTTTTTATATCCAATCTCAAGCGCTTTGCATGCTTTGGCAATAAAAGATCAACCAATGTATCCTGATACAACTCCACCGTGTACGCCTGAACAAGTTCACAAACAATCATGACTTAACAATGAGCCTTCAGGAAGTCCATCTATTCAGGTATAAGCACCGAATAAGGAGAGAAATGATACGAAAATAAAACAAGGAGAGTGAAAACATTCAAATACTCGTAGTCTAACAATTTTTGTAATTAGATGTTTCACTGAAGAAGCGGAAATTTAGAGAGTTGAAGCATAATTAATGTACCTTTTTTATAAGGTAAGGTAATTTGAAGCATAATTAATGTACTGCCTAAATTAATTAAAGCCGGAATAAAAACCTACCATAACCTTTTAAAGAATCAGAAGAGTTTACCTTTAAAGAGAAAGAGAACTTATTACTGTCTCGTTTCATAATTCTAAAGAGTTCAGACATAGCTCTTGGTGTCAGTCCTGGATTACTATCAGCTCCATAGATTGTGAATGTCTTGCCAGATCCAGTTTGTCCATATGCAAATATGCAAACGTTAAATCCATCAACAGCTGATTGCACCAAATACTGCACCAACAACATGTTAAACTTAGAAGCTGCTAGGCAATATGCATAAATTAGATCCTAGCAGAGTTCTAAAATAGAGCAGTTGACTTTTTGCTTGCCTTAGTATCTTCAAACACATCATCTTGGGTGGCATTTCCATCAAAGACATGATCATACATGTGCTGTTTTGCTTTATCATCTTTCCATAAATGTTCAACAGTAAACTCATCAACACTTCTGATGGCATTTCTTTCCTTCGCTATAATTTCCTTTTCACAAAGTGGTCTTAATCTACAGTAGACTCTGATCTTGCCTTTCATATCTGAGACATGAGTAAGGTCATTACACTTCAAATAGAAATAGCAAACAAAAATTTTAAGAAAAATGTCAGTGGCGCAAAATAAAGAAAGGCTGTTAATTTTTACCTTCTATTATGTTGAAGTACTTTTTCCTCAGAACTTGTTCCTCTCGATAAAGTTTTTCCATTTCTGCCAATTGAGCCCCTTGCATTTTCAAGATGGCAACAGTTTGTGCATTTTTTCGATCAATATCCTGAGTAAGTAATTGCCAAATTAAAAATGAAAATATGAAGTTTGATATACCATAATAAATGGAGTATCTATTATGACACAAATATCTAGTATAAACTCCACCTATGTGAGTTTGCTCACTTTGCTGGTTCCAAGCACATCTAAAGGAAGAGGGTCTTGTAAGTGTACTGCCAGTGTAAAACTAGTTACTGAATGATGAATCCTTACAATACAGAACCAATGGACATTGGATCGTATAACAGAGAGCAACTAGCTTGGGATTGGAGCATAGTTGTTGTAAATATTAGTACAAGATATTCACCTCTTTCATTTCTCTCAGCTCCTCAAGCTCCTTCAAACTATTCTGCAACATTTCTAGCTCCTTGTCTTTAGCTTCAAGACCTGACTGTGCACCAATCAAGTCATGTTTGGCTTCTTCCAGTTTCCTTTTAAGTTCAGAGACTTGGAGCCTCAGCCCCTTGCATTCTTTTTCGAAATCTTTCTGAAGGTTTTCCATCTGTACTCCAAAAATCAGTGCAGTCAAATAAAAATATCAATATAAATATATAATGCATGCTAAACACAACGACATTGAGGTAACATACATCACTTGATTTCTTCTTCTCTAGCCCAATGATTTTTTCCTCAAGTGATGCTTTTTCACTCAAAAGCCTCCTCTTTGTTTCTTCTGCAGAACGCAACTCCATAGTACGAGCTTTCAACTCTTCTTGGATCTTCTGTAAGACCTGCAAGTGAAAGCCACATAAGTTTGTTTTGTAGGTTTATTAAACTCACTGACTAATTTGGACAGAGAACTAAGGCCAAGCTCTACCTGGTTATTTGCTTCAACCAACTCTTTTGTTATATTTTTCTCCAAACCTTGAGAACTTAACTTCGAAAGCCGCATTTCCAAGTTTCGCTTCTCTGTTAAGGCAGCCTGTAAAGAATGGACTAATACAATGAGATGAGTGTCGCCTCAATAAGTCAAATTTAAGCACATTTAACAAACACCTGAAGCTCTGCATCTCTTTCATCGCATAAAGATCTGAATTTATCACAATCATTAGCAGCCGCTGCTAAATTTTGCTTCTCGGAACTCAAGTTATCTTTTAAGTTGTCCAATTCTTCTTGCATCTCTGATTCTTGTTTTTGCCTTTCATGTAAATCTTCCAGCAACTGCTTATCAACACAAAGACCATGAGCTCGAAGGTAATGTGTGCCTAAAATACATCTCATTGTCTATCGTAATTGAAAACATAGATGCATGCATAATGGATAGAGCAAAGAAGTGTCATGCACATGTCACCAGAGAGACAAAGGAGATAGAAATATATTCTAATATGGCAAGTCAACTTATGTTAACAGAAAAGAACAGTCCATGTTTTCATATTACCAGCAGCATATACCTTAGACATTAAACATTTCTACTCTCAACATCACACCCCTTGGGGGTGCGGCCCTTCCCGAGACCCTGCTAACGTGGGATGCTTTGTGCACCGGGCTGCCCTTTATTAAACAATTCTACTCTAACTTTGCATAAAGCATAAAAGTTTCTTCTACAACAACAAATCCACTCACATCATTGACTTTCTTCTGAGATTCTTCAAGGGCTCTAGACAAATCCTGAATGCGTCTTTCATTAATATCAGTGTTTGACGTTTTGAGATTATTTGGAACATATCCATTAACAGAACCATTAGCCGTAGAGCGGGCTTTAGAGTAGCGCCGTAACATCACATCATTAATATGTGTTTGCAGAGCAACACAAATTTCTTCTCCCTGCATAGAATGGAGATGTCAAGCTATGCAAAATAGTGAGTCAGATTCAATGACAATCTAAGAACACATAACATAAGCATGTTCATTGGTAATAGAAACACTTTGAACCTGTTTAGTTTCAAACTGAAATATATGCAAGACATCAGCAACTCTCATCTTAAAGAACACAGCAGTGTTGCTGCTACCAAATTGCAGTATGTCCCTAAGCTCAGCTGAATGCAAATATTCCTTTGGAACTGGACGGAAAAAATGAACCTGCTGAGAAGAAGAAATCATGAGTAAAGTAAATACACATCTCACTTCTCAACTAGTTGAGCAACACTATACACTATATCTTACCCCACGCTTATTAATGCCCAATATGATTTTTCCAGGCAAAAGTCCAATAGGATCATCAATCTTTCGGACAGCAAAGAAAACTGAATTCCCATAAGGAAGCGTTCTCAGGATCCGCAAAAATTGTTGTTTGGCATCATCTTTTGTCAGATTTACCTAGGGAGATTAAAATAATTAACCTTAAGTTGGTAGCAGTTCACAAACACAGGCAATTCATGGATAAACTATAATCCAAGTAATTTAAACATAAATCATGGGAAAGCTGGTTGGTAGAATTTCAAATAGAATAAAGGGAAAACTAGCCATAATGAAAAGAAAAAGAAACAAATAGAAGAAAATGAGTGATTGAAAAGAAACTCAGGGACAACAGTCGAGAACTGCTGGTAGTTCTCTTTTCCTGCTCACAAAAAGTGGCTTTGAGAAATGCAGGAGAAACATAAATAATCAAATATTGATTAGAGAACACTTGTGTGATGGTGACATGAGCTTAAATGGAATAGCAAGGATTCATGTAGCTGACACGACTTGTTTGGGACTGAGGCATCGTTGTTGTTGTTGTATTGATTGGAGAACACCTTTTATTATGAATAAAAACACATGTAGTTAAGCATAAAAAACATCATTAAGGAAAAAGTCGATAAAAGAACTTCTATTCAATTTCTTAGAACATTATTCATTAACCAAGAAGACCCAGAATAAAGCTCTTACCATCAATTTGTAACGAGAAAGGATATCCAATTCCCATTCCCTCTTTGCCCGTGTCATTGCAATTTGTCTGGGTAGAAATCGCTCCAGCAGTGATGTCCAGTCACTAGAATAAACAACAAAGCAACTTAGCATATAGGAAAGGCATAAACACTACAACACGTTCAGGCTTTGGAAGGAAAAGTACTATAGTAGTAAAAAGGAAAAAGAAACTGGAGACAATTCAAATTTTGGAGAAAAGTATGAGGCATAATTTGAAAGGAACAAAAGTTTTAAAAAAATACTGACGTGCAAGATTCAGGGCCATCCACATATCCGATGTCAACCAGGATCTGCAAAGCAGACATCTGTGCAGCATCTTCCTTGCCAACAGGGTAATTTCCCATTATGTAATCGTGTTGTAACTGTGAATACAACAAATATGATTACAAAGTAGAATCAACTCTGACTTGAAGGTATACCAATTAACTGAAACATTTAGCATAGCTCAATTAACTATAAGCAACTGACATACTTGAACATACGATAATTGCACGAACATTGGCTCTGTAACAGCTTCATCTGACTCCCGAAACAACTTTTTCTTGAAAATCAGTTTACAATGCAAAATCTCCCCTTTGCTTCTATCTTTTGATGCCTTAAAGTCCGCCAATAGATCTCCAATATACTTATTTTCATCCAAATCAATGTACTCCTCTACAGAAAATATACATGTTTAAAATGCAGAATATTTGACCTTGAAATAATTTATAATGTGGGAAAGGAATTAGTACCATTTCCAAGGTCTGGAGATTTAGAACCAGTAACAACCTTACGGCACTCGAACAAACTGAAGCTAGCATGAGCAGACAATTTGATTATCCCTGCAACCTCCTGAAAGAGAGAGTATGTCACACGAAAAGTATAAAGGGAAAACATCAGCATCATATACAATGTTTAATATATCTGTTTCCCGAAGAAACTAAGAAAGCTCAAAAAGGACTTCTTAAATCACGACTGTCAAATTAAAAAAGTGATAATAAACCATGTCAAACTGAAACAGCCTCTCTACCCCACAAAGGTAGGGGTAAGGTCTGTGTACATCCTACCTTCCCCATACCCCACTTGTGGGATTACACTGGATATGTTGTTGTCAAATGATTAAAAAAAACCTTCTGAAATTACAGTTCGAGAGACTAAGCCATCTATACGTAAGTCAAAACTTTAAAATTCTCGACTCCTAAGAAAATGAGTCTAAGAAAGAAAAAGTACTAACAGACAGATAGCACCAAAGTTAAGGTTCCAGAACAGACTATAAGAAGCTGTCCATTTGACTGATCAGAAGTCAGTTACTACCTAAACGTTAAGCCAAGTAAATAACAGATTCAGAACAGACATAAGATGTATGTTGGAACTTGGAAGGAAGCAAAGATTGATAAAGAAACCCTATAAGAGATAGAAACAAAGACGAAAGGAAGAGATAAAAGAGTGAAACTGGCAATGCAAATTTTGGTGTTAGAGAACATGTCCCACATGGGTTGTGCAAGTCCAAATGGTTCATAATGTCCTAGCCTACTCAAATATTGCCTTAAGGTATTGGGTTGTAAGTCCAAACTGTTTAAGCTATTGTAAATGAAGACTTGTATTACATTCTTAGACTATATATCATATATCAATTAGGTTTATTCTAGGATATCTGTCTTATGAAAATTATTTTACTAGGAAGAGCTAACATGTTTCGTTCAAGAATACATTTGGAGATGCAGAATTATCTTACTCCTTCTTATAGTATCTTTAGAGCAATGTTCGCTTCCATGAACAAAGGAAAGATATATCACATATTAAATAACCAAGAAGTTACATTTATCCCACTTTTTTTCCGTTGCATTTTTTGTCATTGAACTTTACCTGAATACCAAAAAGTAATTAGTGAGGCCTACATATTTCCCCATATAAGTAGAGATTTTCCAACTCTCATAAAGTTCATGCTGAGACAGACATGGCTATTAGCTCTTGGATAAAGTGAAGAACAAAAACAAAGATCTCCAAAGTTGAGCTATACCAAACTATAAATCCCACGTGTATTCTTATTGCATAACTCAAACATTAGCATCAAATTTATCAAAAAAAGAAGCTGTTTGTATGTAAACTATATGGAACTTCAGCAATACCTCAATAGCATCAGCTACAGTTGTGGCCATGTCATATGTAATTTCCTCGAAGGTTTCATCCAAGAAAAACAATATTGTAGTAAGCTTTTTACCAGTTAAGAGTGCTTCAATCTCCTCACGACCAGGTATCGCGTGCCTAGGTCCAGCCTTAATAGAACGTTTCAACGCATTTAGAGTACTTATAGCAAAAACTTGAACCTCGGAATCAGTATTAGTTCCATGTGCTACAGTATGAATATATTCTGACAAATATGCACCAATTTCCTTGCTCGGAGGCATGCAAGATGTGGACAAACACATTAGCTCCCATGCTTTAATCAAAGAATGCCTGAACGTACGAAGTAAGCATGTGAGGAACATTATCAAGTTAAAAGCAAGAGAATCAACAGAAAGAGGGGAATATCAGCTTTCCATTTCTCAATCAATAAACTTGATGGTCAAAGTACCTATCCGGATTATTCCTTGTTTGTTTCGAAATTTGTGCAAACATTTCATCTCGAAGCTCAGACCGCTTCAAGGCCTGCTTAAATAGCTTGCCAACAAGCTCGATTCGCTCATCCAAGCTGATTGGAGCTACTCTATCGTTTGAATCAATACCCATATACTTCATAATGGACTGAAATAACTTAACTGCCCTGCTAATGAGATCACCATTTATTTTCAAAATTGATGTTGGAATGGGTTCCTGTCAGGATGCAAGTTATTTTTACTGTGCAAGTGCCAAGAGATACATTTCTAAAAAGTGTAAAGAGTTTAACCTTACCCTTTGGAAACACAGCATATCCTCAAATGTAAACTTTTCTCGAACTTGGGGCCCAACAGATTTTTTTAGAAAGAACCCGCGTTTGCTAGCAGAGTGAATCTGCTTTTGCATAGCCTTCAAAAATCCCTCAACCTATAACCACAAAGAATCTAAATTACTTCTCTGAAGCAGCACGAAAGTATAATTGAGGTTTGTCATGTCATTCTTAACAGAATTCAAGAAAAAGAAAGTCACTGCAATCTTTGTTGTGCATACGGACTGAAATTATTTTCTTTTTCTGAAAAGTCATGGCTCACCTGAAATCTGTCAATATATGGTATTGCGCCAGCAAGTTCGGGTGACAGAACTGATGAGAGGGTATTTGGAGTGCTGCAGTTTACATAAGGCAAAACACAGTTGGTAATTGTAACTTGTAAGTTAGGATATACAACATCAAACAACACTAACCATTTTCATCAGTGTAAAAAATAAGACCAAAGAAGTAAATTTAATGGTCAAAATGAACGAACAAACTTACGGAGGAGCAAAATTGGAACCATCACTATCATAATCATCCCCATTTGAGGTTGGAATAGAATAGTGAGAAGGTGTTTCATATCCATTACTTGAGCCAAAAGAAGACCTGCTTGACCTCATACTAACTGGAGCCATATCAGAAGTCATGTCCCAAAATTATAACTCCACTCTATATAACTCTCAGAAAGACCATCCAACTTCTTAAATTAAATGCTAATTTCCTAACCCTTAATCTTCAATAGCTTCCATCAGTTACCTGACCAATTTAGTAACACCATGATTACTAGAAATCAAAGAAGTCCAAAAGCATAAATGATCCATCAAATCAGATATACAGAAAAATTACCCACACATTAAAAAAGATGCCAATTTTAACAAATAGTCAACAGATGTCCCAAAGTAGGGGTAAGGTGTGCATACACTTTAACCTCCCAGACACACGTCGTGGGATATGTTGTTGTTGTTGTCAACAGAATTCTCAAACCAAAATCAACATTAACATGAGAAAATCCTAATAGAATCACAATAATACGATCAACATTACACCATATGCTACAAAGCTCACAGAAAACTCAAAAAAATTACTATAACTAGCAAGCAGCTCCCTAGCACCCACCAAATTTACCAATATTTTTTTCTACTAAACAAGAATCGACAAAATCTATACAACACCAAGATCCATAGAATCACAAGCCCAAAACTGTATAAAATACTATAAAGATTCAAACTTTGGTATAATAATACACATTGGAGGAAAAAACAAGTCATAACAAGTGAAGTAGATCGAAAAAAACAACACTAAACCCCAGTTGACAAAACAACATAATATGAGCTGTAACTCATAAAAACATCTGAGTTGACAAAGTACGTGTTCTTTTTTTTATTGGGATACGTGTACCTAAGCACAAATGTTGTTCACACTTAGAAATAGTAAGAAAAGGGATATATGAGAGCATACCAAGAGGAAATGATGAAACACATAAGACATATGGTGAAAATGGGAGTGCTAAAAACTTAGAAGAAAGATGGGGTACCAAAGAGAGAGAGATGGTGATGGTGATGGTGATGGTGATGGTGATGGTGATGGTGATGGTGATGGTGATGGTAATGGTGGAGTGGTGGAGGGAGAAAGAAGATGGTGGGAGGGTCACGAGAGTTTTTTAAATGTAATTTCAATTCAACATGTTAAGACTGCACGGTAAAAGCTACCTTTTCAGGTTAACTTAAGCGTAAGAGCGACCAATGGGGCGGGATCGGGGATGGGTGGGGCGGGGCGGGATCGGGGCAGGGCGGGACCGGGTCTTCAGTGGGATTGGCGGGACACGCGATGTCCAGTCCCGTTCCCGTTCCCGTTCCCGTCTGAAAAAGGGACAGTTATTATCGGGCCGGGCTGGGACGGGATCGGGATTTTCCATTTTTTTTTACTTAAATTAAATATATATAGAAATATCTCAATAACTGAACAAGATAGTGTAGTAAAAATATCACAAGACTGTTTTTGTGCCTCTTATATTATTTAATAGAAATATAAAAAAAAAAATACAATTGTCAAAATTGCAATTTTATGGTGTTGAAAGTTGCAAATAACATAGTAAAATTGCAATTCAAAATTTACATATTTAAAAACATCTTTTCTAGTTTCTTTACAATTTCTTGTGGTTCTTCGATTCGAATTGATATTTGTTGATCAAATTGCTCGACGTCGCTTCCACCTCCGTCGGATAAGATGTCGTTGTAGTTTTCGTCTTCTTCTTCGTTGATCTCCGGTTGACCGCACCTTCTCCGCTCCGCTCTTATTCTATCTCTGAATAATATTGCAATCTCCAAATTGTCTCCTGCTAATGAGTGTCTGTACTCTCCTATTTGAAATCTGCCAGCAGAAAAAGCGCTTTCAGACGCTGTTGATGACGCTTGAATGTTCAACACATCTCGAGTCATCTTTGACAGTGTCGGAAATATCTTCTCATTCTCCCTCCAATATTTCAAGCAAGTCATCACGACCTTCTTCATTGAGAACTGTTTGGTACAGTACAACACCCCGCAAAACAAAAATATCAAACTTGCTAATTTGATTATTAGTGGTACCACCACACATTCTATTTCTAAGACTTTCAATATTAGTCGCATAAACATCATGTCTTTTATAATGTTGTATGGAGGAGGAGGAGGAGGTATGAAAGCCGATTGGTTGCTAGCATTTTCTTGTTGTTAATGCGTATATACTTTTTTGCATTCATCTTGTACGCTAGACAACACTTCTTCTTTTATTTGTTCAATAGGTGGTGAGTCATTTGGATTTTTTGGAGTTGGAGGTGGAAGTACTGCTATACAATCATAAATAGTTTCAATAAGTGTCTTACAACCGTCTATTTTAATAGTCGGATTTAATACAACACCAATAATATAAATAGTGGGAATAGAAATAAAATATTTTTTAATAGGTGTCTTAGACATAAGCTGGTTTTTTCATATATTCACTAAGTAATAAAAATATTAGAGCTATATAAAACAACATAGTAGAAATAGTAGGATAATATATATCAAAAAATTCTTTTGTTGCTCGAAAAAATTTCTCTAGAAATACAATAAGTTATGAAATTTTATCCCAATCATTATCTACAACCATATCATTTGAATTTCGATTATGGGCGTTCAAAAATAAAGTTATAGGTCTTCTATAATCATAAGCAACGAGTAGTTGTTTGTATAAAGAATTCCACCTAGTTGCTACTTCTTCGGGAATTTTTCTATAAGGTAGTCTGCAAGACAAGTTTTTTTATATTCTTTTTTTCGTTGTATTCTATTACTTTTAAAAATAAAGTTTATAGCAAATTGTATTCTATTAAGAATGTATGCAAAAAGTGTTAGACCATCCTTTACAACTAAGTTATACATATGGCATGCACATTTTATATGAAAATGATTTAGAAAATATGGAGTTAAAAGATCTTTTAAAAGTCTAATATCATAATTATTAGAAGAAACATTATCTAATGTAATAGTCATAATTTTATCAGTTATGCCATAATAATCGCAAATTGAATGAATATTTTCTGAAATAAAGTACCAGTGTGCCTATCATCTATATATCTATACGCTAAAATACGTTTTTGCATAGACCATTTATAATCTATCCAATGACAAGTTACCATTAAATAATCATGGCCGTTAGTACTACGGCCTATATCAAACGTGATAGATACTTTATCAGGAAAATGATATAAGGAATAAGGTAAATACTGTTGATATTCATGTGCAAATTTAAATACATCTCTCCTAACTGTTGATCTAGGAAAACCATTAAAAACAGTATTATACATATCTCTAATATAATGAATAAAACCAGGAGAGAAAGGAAATGAAAAAGACAAACCCTCTACAGCAAATAATTTTGCTATTACTTCTCTATCTCTATGTTTATCGTATTTAGGGCCTACAATTCCCCCATCATATGGTTAATTTGACCATGTACTTGGACCGGCACAGTATGTGAACCTTGTTCTGACTGAGAGCGCATTGGCGCACCCGGTTTTTCAGCCAGGTATTGGTCCCACCTAGCTTTGTGAAAACCTTGTACGTGTCTCAATAAACCTCTCGTCCCACTCTGACCTTTTCCCATTTTAAATTTATAAACATTTTTACAAATTTGACATCTAACTACTTGATTCTCTTCGTCCCTATTAAAAAACACACATGCATCTGATTTTAATTTTCGTTTTACTGGGACTCATCTCATACTAGGGGGAATAAGAGGCGTTTCAGTTGGAGGTGCACTAGTGGGTGTGTCATCTAGATTATCTTCTAAATTAAAGTCTTGTTAAGTTCCAGAAAATATCTCCTCGTCTAAATCTAACGGTATTTCAGAAAAAAAAATCATTTTCAAGCAAATCATCATGTCTATGAATATGATGACTAGAAGAAGTACCCCTGTCCGTGTTACCCCTATTAGAATAAGTCTTACCCTTACCCATAAACATACTTCTAAACCTTTCCATTTTAATTATATGCTAATAAATAATTAAAGATAATAAAATTAAGTGCACTAATTAAAATAAAGAAACAATAATAATTTAATGAAAGAACGAATGTACCAAACACCGATGTAACGTCGACGTGTAATCGAAAGGCTGAAAATTGAAACTTTGCTCGATGGATGATCCTCAAACTTGTTGTCAACTTCACTCCCAAATGAGTAAATAAAATTGAATATTTAGTAGACATTGTAGACTTGTAGAGAGATAGATTGAGAGATTGTAGGAAGATTTGTGAGAAAGATGGAGAGAAAATGAGGTATTTATAGTTGGAAAATTGGGTTAAAGTGTAAATATAATAACTTAGGGGTTAAAAATAAATATTAAGGGGGTTGGGGGAGGGGGGAGGCCAAAAATGGCCGTTGCACAACGGTCAAAATATAAAATGGTCGTTGTGCAATGACTATTTTGTGCAAAGGGGAGGTTTCGGGCAGGACATGGGGCGGGATCGGGGCGGGATCGGGGCGGGACCGGTCTATCGGGACTGGGGCGGGACGAGCCCAAGTCCCGTCCCGGTTCGAATCCCCTTACTGTAATTTTTTTAAGTGGGTAGGGGCGGGGTCGGGGTCGGGCCGACCTGCCCCATTGGCCAACCTTAACT
This sequence comes from Anisodus tanguticus, assembly GCA_034509755.1. NCBI lineage: Eukaryota > Viridiplantae > Streptophyta > Magnoliopsida > Solanales > Solanaceae > Anisodus > Anisodus tanguticus. Next base: position 16,023,426 of record CM067544.1, read on the forward strand.
TAAGCCTAATATACATTCTTTACATGGTATCAGAATCAATTCCAATCCAATTTTTTGTTCACCGATGCTTGGACAATACTCACCTTACAAGCTAGCTTTTGGTGTTGAGTTAGGCCCAAAATCAATGATTTCATTGTATCAGAGTCGGGCTCATTCCAATTCTTTGTCCACCGATGTTGGGCCCCTAAATTATATTATTCACGCTCCAGTTAATAAGGTCTGGACGTGCGGGGAATGTTAAGAGTCACCCATCGGATATGGAATGAAATTCATTACATGGAATTGAACAATCCTCACCCTATAAGCTAGCTTTTGAGATTGGATTAGGCTCAAAATTCATTCTTTACACAAAACTTCTTTTGTTTTGTTAAGGGGAAAATGACAAAATAGAAAATGGTCTTCCAATAGCTTGGATATAGCAATACCACTATAAAATATCAGAATTGTTGGTTTTTACATTTGGTTTGAAATTGGTATTTTTTGCTAAAAGAAGTGAATAAAATTTTCAATTTTGATGGCAATCTAATTTCTTTTTCTTTGGGAAAAAATTATTCCCTTTTGCCCAGAGAAAGCTAATGCCCTTCGTATGTAAATCTCATGGTCAGTAAGCACTGTTTGCCGCATTAATGAAATTAATTACATAAAATTTTGCGTAAGTATTTGGATAGTTGTACGTGAAAAATAATGATCAATAATTTAATATGTTAATTGGTTGACTTTATTAAACTCTGTTTTCGTAACACTTAATATAAGATATACAGAAATTAATGTATTATTTTATGCGAAGTAATATGTGGAGTAAAATAATTTTATTAACAATACATAAATAAAGGTAACTAAATATTTTTAAAAAGCTGTTTTAGAGGTAAATTGAAGATGTGAAAATTCCAAATTAATTTTTCACTTAAGGAAAACTAGGAATGAAAAACTAGTATATGACTTCTAGATATGGTAAAATTTTACAAGTTGATCTAAGATTGATTACAAGGTTACAACATATCTATTTGTCAGACAAAAACTACACAGACTGGGCAATGTATCCATTATGTGCATCAGTCTTTAGTCAGTATTACATACAGACAGACACAGTACTAATAGCATTAATAACTAGGTAAACATTCATTGACTTATGTTAACACATCTTGTTATCTTTTATTAAAAATAAAAAGTAAGAGAAATTCGAATATTATTGTTTCATTTTTTTCTTTTTTGTAAGTATATAATTAGAGGCGAGTAACTCCCAATTTCCTTTTCTTTTTAGGGTTTATATTTGTTGTTTCCAGAAATAATTCCCTTAGCAACGAGAGTTGGACAATCTATTGTAACTTGTAACCATAGTGTAGAGCGTAAACGAACTGAAGAAAATCCATAATTTCTCCTTAAATTTTTACCATTTTAGATGCAGTTTTAACATTTCTTTCTATTTAACTATTTCTTTTAATTGCAAATGAAAAATGATGGTTGCATCAATCTATCTTCAATAAATGTGCAGCCTGTTTTACACTTCTAGACCTGCTGAATGCCATCTATGAGTTGGTGTTTGTATGGGACAAAAAACTAAATTAATCTAATTTAGGGTATTCAAGGATCTTGTTTTATTAAATTTTAATGAGAGTATAGCTGAACTTTAAAACTGTACAAAGGAAAGATGTTGTTTAAGTAACTAATCTTTTGATAAGACAATCCATAATTATCTCAATCATATCAAATCACCAATGTAATTGTATTTATTATCATATAATTAGGATGATTAGGATATGATTTATTATCATATAATTAGGATTTATATTTATTAGGATGATTAGGATATGATTAGATAAGTCTTCCTTAATATTAGACATAGAATGATCTTGTACACTTGTATATAAATTGTAATCTTGGGAATGAAATAAACTATGGGATTAATTTCCTTCATGGTATCAAGAGCAACAAAATAACTCCCAAGTTTTGCCCTACCCTCCCCTCTCTAAAACCAATTAAAGGTTTTTTTTTAAACCTAAACCTAACCGACGCCCCTCCCTCTTTCTAAAACCCAATTAAGGTTTCTTAAACCCTAACCCTAGGCGCCCCTCTTTTCTACTACTCTCCTTCTCGGTTTTCCTTCCAAACCGAAACCCTAATTAAGATTCTACCATTTGGCCACCATCTAGCCAAAACCCTAGGGGTGTTCGTCTTCCAAAATCCTACTTTTCTTACTTTCTTTCTATTTTCTTGGGCAACAATGGCCGACAAACAAAAAATTCATCCTGCTCTTGTCGTAAACAACGTCAATAACTTTATTCTTGTTACACTTGAAATGAAAAAAGGGCAATACTCTTCTTGGGCGGAGTTGTTTAAAATTCATTGCCGAGCATATGAGGTCATAGATCATATTATTCCTCCTAAGTCCTCATCGGAGACCACCGTTGTTGACTCGAATGAATGGTCTCGTTTAGATGCTATAGTCTTTTAGTGGATTTAAGACACAATCTCCAACGACCTTTTGCACACCAGTTTAGAACCGGGACTCTACGACTCAACATGCTTGGGAATGTCTACAAAATATTTTTCAAGATAATAAAATTTCTCGGGCAGTATATCTTGAAAATCAATTTACCAATATAAAATTGGATGATTTTTCAAACGTTTCCGCATATTGCCAAGAATTGAAAATGATTGCCGATCAACTTTCAAATGTTGGTGCGTCGGGCACAAATCAAAGGTTGGTTCTCCAATTGATTGAGGGATTGAATGAACAATTTGATGGTGTTGCTACGTTCATTCAACAAAGCAATCCCTTACCACTATTTTATGAGGCTCGGTCGAGATTGATTATGGAAGAAACCCGAAAGCAAAAACAGGCGACGGGGGCGGCAACGACTGCCGTCACCGCTTTTATTTCTACCAACCCATAGAATGATGATTTTGGCACTCAAAATTCTGGTTCCGGTAATGGGTCAAACCGACTAAATAACAGGTCAAAAAGGGGGTCAAAATTGTAACAATAACAAAGGAAAAAATAATTGTGAAAAGGGGCGGGGTCAGGGAGGAGGACAGGCCACCGGCGGCAGTAACAACCACGGCATCAGGGTCAAAATAGACCCCACTGGCAGCAGCCCAACCAGTCGGCCGACGGGCAGTGGGGACAGTACCCACCGTGGGCCTACTAGTGCAACTGTGGGCTGCCCCACCCTGCCTGTATCCCATGGCTCAGTGGGCCCGACCTCCTCCCGCCTCTAGACAACCCGGGGTTCTCGATTCTCATCTGCAATAAGCTTTTGCAACACATGGACCATCTTCCGCAGGTTATGCTTCCACAAATATTGAACAAGCCATGAACAACATGAATCTAAGTGTTCCTGACGATTTGTGGTACATGGACACTTGGGCAACGTCGCATATGACGGCATCTCAAGGTAATCTCTCATCTTATTTTAATATGAGCAACAATAAAAATATTATTCTTGGTAGTGGGCAGGAAATTCCAATTCGTGGTATTGTCCAATTAAATCTTCCCGCCCCTCACCCACATTTACGTTTGAAAAGCGTCCTACATGCACCCAAACTGATTAAAAACTTGGTATTTGTACGTCGGTTTACTATTGACAATAATGTTTCTGTTAATTTTGATCAGTTTGAGTTTCTGTGAAGGATTTTCAGACGGGGATGCCACTAATGATAGGGGTGAGCACGGCTACAGGGTACTCAGATGCCCGACCGAAACTGATACTAACGGGTAGGTTACGGGTAGATATATTATAATAACGGGTAGGTTCTGGGTAGTAAAATTAGGAACCGATCAATGTCGGGTCCGGTTCCGATTCCGGCTCCGGCAAATAGATACAGGGTACCCGAACCCGGAACCGATACCTGAAACCTATGAAATATTAAATAATTTTACTTTTTAAATTCCATTATTTTTAGTTTAAAAAAAAGGCCATACTAAAGTACATCATTTAAGGGGGAAAAACCAAATGCAGAACAATCACTTTCACCATCAAGAAATAAATCAAATAATACAAAGTGACAATCATAAGCAGAGAAAAAGCCAAAAGCGGTAGAAAACTGAAAAACTGAATTTTTAAAACTATGTACTCCTTTGAGTTTTGAAAAAGAAAGTTGAAACGAAAACCAAAGAAAATCTTTGAAACATTCTTGGAATATTTGCTCCGAAAGGATTCTTTATGGGTTTTGTGGCACTGGCTTTCAGAGGATAAGCAGACGAGTTTATTCCTAAACCAAAACTGTTATACGAATGCATTATTTTGCACAAAGAAACACCGATTCTGGGTACCCGGGAACCTACCCGGAACTGCAGGGTCCGGCTATGTTCCGGGTAATGATTGCTACGGGTAGGTTCCGGGTAATAAATTTAGGAACCGATCTTTTACTGGGTAGGGTCCGGGTAGTTCAAAAAAGTTAGGGCACCCGGACCCGCTCACCCCTAACTAATGAGATGTAATAACACTGGGGACTTGTATCCCATCACCACCACTACCAACAACCAAGTCACCGGTCCATCAACCTTTGCAGCTATTTCTCTTATTTTATTGCATAACCGGTTGGGACACCCGAGAGCACCGATGTTCAATGTTCTTAAAAATAATAATTTTATTGATTGCAACAAATATATGGACTCTTTTGTTTGCCAGTCTTGTGTATTTGGAAAGCATGTTAAATTTCTTTTTTCATTACTTCAAACACACTTACGTCATTTGATCTTGTGCATTGTGATTTGTGGACACAACCGATTTTAAGTTCAGCATGTCATAAATATTATATGCTGATTTTGGATAATTATTCGAATTTTCTGTGGACATTTCCCTTAGGACAGAAATCATAGGTCTTTCCTATTTTTAAACAGTTTAGTGTCTTTATCAAAATCTAATTTGAGAAATCCATTAAATGTTTTCAATGTGACAATGGGAGGAAATTCATAAATACCCAATTTAAAGAATTTTGTCACCAAAATGGAATGTCCTTGCGTCTTTCGTGTCCACATACTTCTCCTTAAAATGGGAAAGCTGAAAGAAAGATTCGAACAATCAACAATTTAATCTGCACATTTCGTGTGCATTCGTCTACACCACCGATTTTTGGCATCATGCACTTCAAATGACCACATATCTTTTAAACATTCTTCCTAGCAAGCTACTCTCAAACATATCACCCACATAAATATTATACCATAGTATTCTTTCTTATAAGCATTTGAGGGTTTTTAGGTGTTTGTGTTATCCCTTATTTCCGTCAATAACTATTAACAAACTTCAAGCCCGTTCTACTCCTTGTATCTTTTTGGGATATCCACAAAATCATAGGGGATATAAGTGTTATGATATGACGAATGAGAAAATTATCATCTCTCCTAACGTTGTTTTCGATGAATCCACATTCCCGTTTGCTAAATCTCACGTGGCATCCCCATATTCATACGAATTTTTGGACGACGGAATACATCCAATCTTAAAGCACCATCTCAATACCCAAACTCATAATGGACCAGCCCAAAATACACCACCAATTATGATGGCCTAACAACAAAATAGGACTGGGCCAGTCCGAATTGAGAAGCTCACTACCTCCTCCTCTTCGTCCTCGGCCCAGTCCACTGTTCGTGATGGTCAGGCCCACGTGAGGGAGACCATTACTCCCTCATACGTGTCCCCAACCAGGCCAATAGGCCCAACTCATTTGGGCCAAAATCTTACACCCCTTCGGCCCAATTCCCAAACCGCAAACCCACTGTCCCAACATTCGGTTTTGGCCCAATCTCGAACCTCCCCCTCAACCCAATTCACAAATTGAGAGCCCACTGCCCCAACTTTCGGTCCTAGCCCAACCTCGGACCATTGAAACCCATGTCATGCACAGGATTTTATGGCCCAAGCGTCAGTTTAACCTAACATCTTCGGTCCAACCATCTGCACTTCCAAAAATCCAAAAGCGGCCCTATCAGGCTAGAATTGGAAAGCTGTCATGTTAGACGAAATCGATACTCTTATTAAAAATAAGACGTGAAAATTAGTGCCCCGTCCTTCTAATGTAAACATCATACGGTCTATGTGGGTTTTCTGTCATAAAAAAATTATGATGGTTCTTTTGCGAGGCACAAAGCACGTTTTGTTGGTGATGGCAGGTCTCAGCAGGTTGGCATGGATTGTGGTGAGACGTTCAGCCCATTGGTTAAACCAACGCCTATCAGGACTGTTCTCAGTATGGAATTGTCAAAATCATGGTCCATTCATCAGCTCGACGTAAAGAATGCATTTTTACATGGTTTCCTGCAGGAAACAATTTACATGCACCAACCATTGGGATTCCGAGATCCGACTCATCCAGATTATGTTTGCTTGTTGAAAAAATTATTATACGGTTTGAAACAAGCCCCCTAGACATGGTTTAATAGGTTTTCAGGGTTCGTAGTCACATTGAAATTCTCACACAGCAAGTCAGACCAGTCTTTGTTCATTTACAAGAAAGGTAATGACATAACATATATTCTTCTTTATGTGGATGACATTATTCTCACAGCATCTTCTGAGTCACTTCACCACTCAATTATGAATTTCCTTGCTTCGGAATTTGCTATGAAGGATTTGGTCATTTAAACTATTTATTGGGTATTGTTGTAACTCAATATACAGGTGGTATGTTTCTCTGTCAAAAGAAATACGCCGAGGATATCATTGAAAAAGTCGGCATGTCCTCGTGCAAACTATCACATACGCCGGTTGATACAAAAGTAACATTGAGTAACTCTACGGGTTCTCCATACTTGAGTAGCTTAGCATGAGCATTGCAGTATCTTACTTTCACGAGCCCTGATATCTCCTATGCAGTTCAACAAGTATGTTTACATATGCATGATTCGAAAGAAGAGCATAAGTGGGTTGTTAAGCGAATTCTGCGGTATGTTAAGGGTACTCTTGAGTTTGGATTAGATCTATATAAGTCCTCCATTTCGAGTCTCTCATCTTATGAAGATGTTGATTGGGGTGGCTGCCCGGACACATGACGTTCCACCTCTGGTTATTGTGTGTTTTTAGAGACAACCTCATTTCATGGTCGTCGAAACGACAACCGACAATGTCTCGGTCAAGCGCTGAAGCAGAATACCGAGGGGTAGCTAATGTGGTCGTTGAATCATGTTGGCTCCGTAATCTTCTTTTAGAACTCCATTGTCCGATTGAAAAAGTAATTGTGGTTTATTGTGATAATGTGAGTGCGATATACTTATGAGGTAACCCTGTCCAGCATCAACGCTCAAAACACATAGAAATGGATATCTTGTTTGTCCGTGAAAATGTTGCACGTGGACAAGTCCGTGTTCTCCATGTATCGTCCCGCTATCAGATTGCAGATATTTTCACGAAAGATCTTCCGCACGTACTGTTTGATGATTTTATGGATAGTTTCAGCATACGAGAACCTCCCGCTAAGACTGCGGGGGACTGTTAAGATATCATATCAAATCACCAATGTAATTGTATTTATTATCATATAATTAAGATTCATATTATTAGGATGATTAAGATATGATTTATTATCATATAATTAAGATTCATATTATTATGATATGATTAGATAAGTTTTCCTTAATATTAGTCATAGAATGATCTTGTACACTTGTATATAAATTATAATCTTGGAAATGAAATTAACTATGGATTAATTTCCTTCAGATATACCATCAAATTGTGTAGAAAATTAGTCTTCAACGTAGAATAGCATTTACGTTACTACTTTGTGCTGCCATAACGTCACTGTCGCTTCAGCTTCTCTTCAATCCAATAACTCAACTCTCCATAATGAATAAATCATACGTGCATTTCAAATGAAAAGAGAGGGAAAACTAAGCTGCAACTGAAAATTGAAGGAAAAATAAAAGCTATTGAATCAAAATTTGTGAATCTCGGGTACTTGAATTTCGAATTCTCCAGAAAATCATTTTTATTAAGGGGAGTTTTAAAGTTAAGTTTTTTTTTAATTATAGAAATGTGACATTCTTTTTAGGATAGATTAAAAAGAAAATTGCACCACATAAATTGAGACTGTTAAATATGGAATATGGATATGTTTATTTCCATGTTATGTTCCATAGTTTAGGTAATATTGTATTGTAAATATTACATTGTACACTTACCATAATTATATGAGTCTTGTACTACTAGAATAGGGTTTTAGGAGTAGAATAGAAATATATTTTTATATTATGAAAATATGTAAATTGTATATATACTATTTCAATTAATGAAAATAATCAATGAATTATTTCTTTCATGGTATCAAGAGTCTAGGTTAATATTTTCTACCACTTTTCTCCCAAATTTTTCCGTCCAAACCGCCGATTCCGAGCTCCCTTCCTCGGTTTCTGTGCCCAGAAATTATTTTTCTCTTTCCCAATTTTTCTCCCCAATCCCTACTTCACGTCTTGCGTTGATATTATGGCTAAGAACATGTTCACCCTACCCTTAATATTTCTAATATCAAGAATCACATCCCTATCATTCTTGAAATAGAAAACGTCCAATACGCGACGTGGGCCGAACTGTTCAAAGTACATGCACGCTCGCATCAAGTTCTCCATCATATTATCCCCGTGGCTCCTACGGATATGGAGGTGCCCAAATCAAAGGATGATCCTAAGTTATGGACGACCCTTGATGCTAATGTTCTTCAGTGGATTTACTCCACTATTTCTAGCGACCTCTTACAAACGATTACCGAACCCGACGCTACGGAGATAGAGGCATGGAATAGAGTACGCGATATATTCCATGATAATCAGAATTCTCGTGTTGTTACCCTTGAGCAGGAATTTTCCCACGTCCATATGGAAAATTTCCCAAACGTTTTAGCATATTGCAAAAGGTTAAAGAAATTGGCAGACCAACTCCGCAATGTTGGCGTGCCTATTTTGAATGATCGTTTGGTACTATAAATGGTTGCAGGCCTTTCAAAGGCATATAGTGGTGTTGGCACGCTTCTTCGTCAGAGCAGCTCTCTTCCGCAATTTTAGCAGGCTCATTCTATGCTTACCCTCGAAGAAGCCGGCTTGGCAAAAAATGCGGCTACCGGTGCTACTCCCGTAGTCATGATGACGTACTCTACAAATTCTCCGGGTGGTGTTGATAATTCTAGACAAAACCGTACTCATGGTGGCGGCAAAAATAGTCGGAAAAATAATGTCAAAAATCGCGGGGGCAAACGCTCGGAGATGGTCACGGTGGAAGTGGGTCTCGAAATAACGGCAGTGGGCCACAACCCAACTGGTCCCAGCCTTGGACCCCCTGGCCGTGGGCCTGAGCCAGTAGGCAGTGGCCCAACAGTCCCTACGACCCAACAGTTTCGACGTCTGGCCACTGGACTGCCCAACAGCGTTTTTCTAGGCCCAATCCAGTTTGGCCTAGTGGTTCTTGCCCCACTTCTGGGTCGGGTCAGCAACCCAGTGTACTTGGGCCCCAGCCCCCTCAGGCCCATCATGCAGTGGGCCCCACTTCTACCGACATTGAAGCCGCGATACACACACTTGAAATAAATCCTTAGGACCCAAATTGGTACATAGACACCGGCGCTACTGCCCACATGACGTCCGACTCAGGTACTCTCTCGTCTTATTCCAATTTGAGCAACAATCGTGGTATAATTGTTGATAATGGTAATTTAATTCCAATTCGTGGTTATGGTCATAAAATGTTGTCTCCCCCCCCCCCCCCCATCCACCCCTTATTTTGAAAAAAATACCATTCATGCTCTAAAATTGATTAAAATTTTTGGTGTCTGTTCGAAAATTCACCACTGGTAATTCTGTGTCCATAGAATTTGATCCTTTTGTTTTTTCTGTGAAGGATTTCAAGACGGAGAGTCCTCTCATGAGGTGTGATAGTAGGGGAGATCTTTATCCTATCACACCAAGTTTTGGTTTCTCGAGTCATGCATTGCCATCCACTTTTGCAGCTCTGGCTCCTTCCTTGTGGCATGCTTGTCTAGGTCATCCGGGATCGTCTATTTTATCTTTCTTAGATAAAAACAATTTTATTTCTTGTAAGGGTGTGCGTAGTACTCCGAATTGTCAATCTTGTTCTTTAGAAAAAATAGTTAAGTTGCCATTTGTAGACTCTAATTCTCATACTTTAATGCCATTTGATATTATTCATAGTGATTTATGGACGTCTCATGTTCTTAGTTCTTTGGGTCATCGGTATTATGTTCTTTTTTTGGATGATTATTCTATGTTTTTATGGACGTTTCCGATAGCGAAAAAATCTCAAGTTTTTTCCACCTTCTTAAAATTTAGAGCATTCATTAGAACTCAATTCGAACGGGACATAAAAAAATATTCAATGTGATAATGGCAAAGAATATGACAATGGGTGTTTCGGAAATTTTGTGCTAATAATGGAATCAATTTTTGTTTTTCGTGTCCTCATACTTCTTCACAAAATGGGAAAGTCAAACGCAAAATTCGTACCATTAATAACATTATCCGGACTTTATTAATTCATGCTTCCGTACCCCCTCATTTTTGGCATCATGCTCTACAAATGGATACATATATTCTTAACATCATTCCTTCCAAAGGTTTGACATATTCGTCCCCTCTTCAAATTTTATATAATAAGACTCCTTCGTATTCACATCTTAGGGTCTTTGGGTGCTTCTGTTATCCACTCTTTCCGTCCACCACAATTAACAAACTTCAGGCCTGTTCCACCCCTAGTGTGTTTTTGGGTTATCCGTCAAATCATCGTGGTTACAAATATTTTGATTTATCATCTAATAAAATCATCATTAATCGCTATGTAATCTTTGATGAATCCCAATTTTCGTTTGCCAAGGTAAATAGTCTCATGCTTAGTTCGTATAATTTTTTGGGTGATGATATATCCCCGTATATTATTCACCATTTTTCGGACGTGTCTCGCACCCCAAATCCACCAGCGGGCCCACTGCCCGCTGGCCCCACAATTCCAGTCACGATACCCAGTCCCGAAACTGGACCAGTGACGAGAAGTGGGCCAGATTCCCAGCCTATTATCGCCACTGATCCAGTGACGGGTTCCGGCCCAGTCTTGTCACCACTTTCCAGTATTGGGCCAGCAAGCCCACTGCCTGTTGGCCAGTCCGTCATGTATCCCGATATTTCTCAAAATCCGCCCAATTCTCCCCCGAGTCAAAGGCCAGTCACTTGTAGTCAACGGGGTATTTTAAAATCAAAAAGATATTTTAATTTAAATTCTAATGTTCTTAAATCACCCTTACCCCGTAATCCTGTGTCTGCTTTAAATGAGCCGAATTGGAAAATTGCTATGACCGATGAATATAATGTTTTTATTGATAATAAGACGTGGGAGTTGGTACCCCGTCCATTTGGTGTTAATATTATTCGGTCTATGTGGATTTTTGCTCATAAGGATAATTCTGTCAGTTCGTTTGCGAGGCATAAGACTCGTCTTGTAGGTGATGGTAAGACTCAGCAGGTTAGTGTGGATTGTGGTGAGACTTTTAGTCCGGTGGTCAAGCCGGCTACCATTCGTACTGTGCTCAGCTTGGCTCATTTGAAAGCATGGTCCATTCATCAGTTAGATGTGAAGAATGCTTTCTTACACGGTGATCTCCAGGAGACAATCTATATGCATCAGCCCTTGGGGTTTAGGGATCCCAAATATCCTCACCATGTATGTTTATTGAAGAAGTCCTTGCATGAGATTAAGCAGTCTCCACGGGCGTGGTATAAGAGGTTTGCAGACTATGTTTTGACTATTGGGTTCTCTCACAACAGGTCGGATAATTCATTGTGCATATATCGTCGTGGTTCTTCCTTGACTTATATACTATTGTATGTAGATGATATTATCTTGACTGCCTCTTCTGATGCATTACGCCGGTCTATTATGATAATGCTCACTTCTGAATTTGCTATGAAAGACTTGGGGCCCTTGAGTTATTTTTTGGGGATTGCCGTCACTCGTCACACATGTGGGTTGTTCTTATCCCAGAGAAAGTATGCAACTGAGATCATTGAGAGGGCCGGTATGTCATCTTGTAAATCCACTTCCACTCCGGTTGATACTAAACCCAAGTTGGGTGTTGTGGCTAGCTCCCCTTATGAGGATCCGACCCGCTATTGCGGTCTTGCAGGGGGACTTCAGTATCTTACGTTCACGAGACCAGATATTACGTATGTCGTATAACAAGTGTGTTTATTTATGCATGATCCTAGGATTGAGCACATGAATGCGCTCAAATGCATCATTTGGTACATCCAGGGGACACTTGACTATGGCTTACATTTATATCCTTCGCCGACGTCTACACTTGTCTCGTATACAGATGCTGATTGGGGTGGTTGTCCAGACACCAGACGGTCTACATCTGGATATTGTATGTTTCTTGGTAATAACTTGATCTCATGGTCTGCCAAGCGTCAGTCCACTTTATCACGCTCTAGTGCAGAGATCGAGTATCGAGGGGTAGCCAACGTGGTGTCTGAATCATGTTAGTTACGTAATCTTCTTTTAGAGCTTCATTGTCCTATTCAGAAAGCTACCTTGGTTTATTGTGATAATGTTAGTGCCATTTATCTTTCTGGGAATCCGGTTCAGCACCAGCGCACTAAACATATCAAGATGGACATTCATTTTGTTTGCGAAAATGTAGCTCGTGGACAAGTACACGTCTGTCATGTCCCTTCCAGGTATCAAATTGCAGACATCTTTACAAAGGGTCTTCCCTCGGTCATTTTTGAAGATTTTGGACAGTCTCAGCGTTCAAAGACCGCCCGCTATGACTGCGGGGGTGTGTTAAATATGGAATATGGAAGATATTCACATAGTGTATATCACGGTTTGTGTATATGTTTATTTCTGTGTTATGTTCCATAGTTTAGGTAATATTGTATTGTAAATATTACATTGTACACTTATCATAATTATAGGAGTCTTGTACTACTAGAATAGAGTTTTAGGAGTAGAATAGGAATATGATTTTTCTATTATGGAAATATGTAAATTGTATATATACTCTTTCGATTAATGAAAATAATCAAGGGATTATTTTTTTAGAGACGGAGGGAGTAATTAGTCATCCGTTATAGAAAGAAAAAATATACATAACTGGATTAGTAGTTTTTACAAATAGAGATCAACCACTTGTTCCAATTTTAAGTCTTAACAAGTAGTATTTTATTTCATTGAGTACGTGGGAGAGTCGTTATCCTACCATTTGATTCTCACTAAAAATCCTTCTTTTTTTCCTTTTTCTCGTTCACCTGCCTTCTATCCATGAGGAGGAAAAATGAAACAGGGAAAAATAAGAAAATTCGAATATTGAGTTTACTAACTCTCAAGAAAAGTCAAGTAGAAGAAGGAAAAATAAACGTAAATCGACATGACTATAAGAAAATAACAGAAAATCGACATAATTATGTGGTACAATAACAACATGCATTGGATGTGACGGAAGGAATCTAAGAAATTTTGAGGGAAAAGTACAAAATAACAGAGTTGTGGGGGCAAAAGAAATGTAAATCAAAGAAAGATTCTTGCCCTCAGTAGTAAGGTTTGAAGCATATTACCTCATCCTATTGAAAGACTACAGGCAGTAGACATATTGGATTGAGACTTTGCAACTTTAGTTGGGACCGTACTTAGGTTAATGGGTAACATGTAGTAATTTGTATTATTTGCTATAGTTCGTTACTAGCTAGGACCATGTCCCCTACCACGTAATATATATTATAGTATATCCTATAATTGTGTTCGCATCCCATGTTATCTGTAATTGTCTACAAACTCATAAATCCATTTAACTCCCTCAAATCTTGAGGATGGGATGATTCAGCTTTGATGTTTCCATTGAGGTATCCCAAGTATTAGCGAATATTCTCCGTATATTTTGTAATTATGATAGATGTATATTTAAGGTAACTTAGGATTCTAATTATATTAGGAATCAACCTTTGTAAAGTAAGTTAGGATTCGTACCAAATTAGGAATCAACCTTGTACAACTATATATATTGTGAATAATGAAAGGAATTCCCAAGGGAAATTATTCTATCTTTCATGGTATCAAGAGCCTAAAACCTTCTCCCTTCTCCTCCCTATTCTCGGCCAAACACAAATTTTTTTTCTGGTTTCCCCCTCCATTTCTCGGCCAGAAACCAGAAAATTCTCGGCCAGAAACCAGAAAATTTTCGGCCAGAAAATTCCCTTCCCTCGGCCGGCGGCAACCATGTCTTCCCCCACAAATTCCGGTTCATCCACTGACACCTTTGACAACCCCTCTCAACGTTCGCATATCTTCTTTCATCCGCATTCGCCGTTAACAACATCAAGAATTTTATCCCTATAATTCTTGACCAAGAAAACTGTCAATATTCCATGTGGATGGAACTATTCTACATACATGCATGTGCATACAACGTGCTCGATCATATTGACGAATCTGTTCCTCGTCCCACCGATGTTACAGACTCAATATGGCGTCGTCTTGACGCCATCGTCAAACAATGGATCTACGCACCATCTCCAAAGACCCGTTGTGCACTATCATGAAAACAAAAGTGCTACGGCACGTGAACTTTGGGTCCGGCTAGAAGAAATCTTTCAGGACAATAAAAATACTCAGGCCGTATATTTGGAAGAGCAATTCAACAATACCCGCCTCGAGAATTTTAACAACATGTCCGAATATTGTAGGCAACTGAAACTCATAACCGATCAACTATCCAACGTCGGGACTTCTATTTCAGAAACCAAGATGGTGCTTCAACTTGTTGCGGGTTTACCTAAAGGTGAATATGACACACTCACAACAACGATTCAACAGGCCGATCCTCTCCCAAGTTTCAACAAGAAACGTTCACAACTATTGTTGGAAGAAACTAGACGTGCTAAATAAGAAGAACATAATCAAAAGGCGCTAGCCGTTGACGGGATGGCAACACCGTGGCCAGCAACAACCAGCAGCAGCAGCAAGTCCAGTAGCAGCAGCAGGCCAATGGCGGAGGTCGTGGCGGCAGAGGCCGCAACAACAAAGGCAAGGGCCGCGGAAAGGGCCAACGCAACCAGTGGGCTGGACAGCAGCCAGGCCAAAACACTGGACAACAGAACTGGAACAAGCGGCAGCAGAGGTACAACCAACAAGAAGAAGGTGGCCCAACCAAGAGACCGGGCCTCGCCGCATGCCCGTACCCGAATGCGGCGGCCGGGGCCCGGCAAAGAACCGTGGTTGATCGGCCTCTTGGGCCCCGCCCAGCTACCATGTAGGCCAACCAAATAGTAGCAACAGCCCCACTGGTTGCGGGGGCCCAAAGACTGGAAGAAGAATCGCAAAGCAGAAGCAGAGCCCGGCCAGCCTGGCCCGACGATTTGGGCCAGGCCTACACCACCGTGAACCTTCAACAACCCGACGACAATTGGTACATGGACACCGGAGCCACATCTCACCTCACCCGGTCGTCAGGTAACCTATCTCAACTACGTCGGTTAAAATGTCCTCAATTTATTACTGTCGGCAATGGTCATCACATTCCAATTGAAGGTTACGATAACACACACACCAAACATCCACACCCACCTTTCTCCCTAAACCACGTCCTATACACACCTAACATCATTAAAAACTTAATCTCCATTAGAAAATTCACCAGTAATAATTTTGTGTCTGTCGAATTTGACCCTTTTGGTTTTTTTCTGTGAATGAACTCGATACGGGGAAAATTCTTACACGCTGCAATAGTGTGGGAGATCTCTACCCATTCACTCAATCTTCTCCTGTCAGACCGCAAGCACCTTTATCCCTTGCGGCGATCTTTCCCTCAACTTGGCACAATAGACTCGGACACCCCGGAGACCCAGTTTTTACTTTTCTTAGGACTTCTAAGCGTATTCAATGTAATAATGGGAAAATTGCCCAACACTGTTTTTCTTGTCCACTAAGCATACATACTCGTCTTCCATTTATGTCATCAAACAGTGTTACTTTTTCTCCCTTTGATATTGTTCATGCTGATTTGTGGACATCTCCGATTGTTAGCTCTTTGGGTCATAAATTCTATCTAGTATTCTTGGATGATTTTTCACACTTTGTCTGGATTTACCCACTGAAATTCAAATCTGAAGTTTTTGCAAAATTCCTCGAGTTTCAAAAATTCATTAAAACACAATTTGAAAAATCTATCAAATCATTCCAATGTGATAATGGACGTGAATTTAATAACTCAGCATTTCACAATTTCTGTTCTAAACAAGGCATGGTTTTCCATTTTTCTTGTCCCTATACTTCTTCCCAAAACGGAAAGGCTGAACGAATTATACGTACCATCAATAATATGGTTCGCACACTTCTGTTTCATGCCTGTCTACCACCGCCCTTCTGGGTCTATGCTGTCAAAATGGTAGAATCCCTTCTTAATATTTTACCAACTAGCACACTCCAAAATAAGATCCCTACCGAAATCTTATATCGTAGGCTACCATCATATGATCACCTACGTATTTTTGGATGCTTATGCTACCCCAACATGGCCTCCACTGCACCTCACAAACTTGCCCCTCGCATTTTGCCATGTGTCTTCCTTGGTCTATCTCCTAATCATCGGGGCTACTTGTGCTATGACATTGCTACTCGCAAAATCATCGTCTCCCATCACGTCACCTTTGACGAGACAACCTTTATTTTTTCCAATCTCCGAAAATTTTAGACCACCGATTACTTCTTTCTCGATGAACTGAGTCTGTCCCCGGTCATCTAAAATCTGTACCAACAGCAGCCCACTGTTCTGACAGACCACCATGTCCTGTCCCCGTCACTATCCAGCACCTCACCAACACCCTCACTGCCTCCTGCCGTGTATCCTGCAACCACAACATCCCTGCTTCCAACAAATGGAAACCTGCAGTACCCCCGCCCCAAGCAAAGACCTGTCGCCTATCGCCCCGAAATAGTGACAATGCAGTCTCCAAATCCGGCAGCACTGCTGCCTCCCAATCCCGACACAGCAGCCCTGCAACCCCCCAGTCCCGACCCCCCACTGCTGCCCTCCACCGCATGGAGACTCGTGCACAACACGGGATTTTCAAACCCAAAGTTCACTTCAACCTCTCCACACAAACATTATCACCTATTCCAAAATATCCAAAACTAGCAAAACTGGACCCTAATTGGAATGCGGCCATGTGCGAGGAGTTTAACACTTTAACCAAGCAGAACACTTGGGATTTGGTACCTAGACCAGACGATGTGAATGTTATCCGGTGTATGTGGCTATTTCGTCACAAGTTCAGAGACAGTGGTGACTTAGAGAGGTATAAGGCAAGACTGGTTGCCAATGGCACTAATCAGCAGGAGGGTATTTATTGTGGTGAGATATTCAGTCCGGTTGTTAAACCGGCAACTATTCGGATAGTTCTCAGTATTGCTATGGGCATGTATTGGCCGATTCATCAGCTTGATGTCAAGAATGCATTTCTTCATGGGGATTTGAAAGAGAACGTGTACATGCATCAACCTCCTGGCTTTGTTCATCCGACAGCTCCGCAGTTCCTGTGTCGTCTCAGGAAGTCATTGTATGGATTGAAACATGCACCCCACGCTTGGTATGATCGGTTCGCCAGGTATCTTCTGCAGATTGGTTTTGTATGTAGCAGGTGTGATACCTCTCTCTTCACTTTTCACCGAGGTAGCAGCAATGCATATTTGCTATTATATGTCGATGACATTGTTCTTACTGCATCGTCTGACGGTTTGAAGAATGAAATTATTGCTCTACTCAAAACTGAATTTGCTATGATTGACTTGGGCAAGCTGAGTTATTTTTTGGGTATATCGGTGACCAGATCTGCAACCAATATGTTCCTGTGTCAGCGTAAGTATGCAGAAGAGATAGTGTACAGGGCCAAGATGGCAAATTGTAAAATTATGCCAACTCCGATAGACTCAAAATCCAAGATTAGTGCCAATGACGGTGCACCAGTTTCTGATCCCACTTTATATCGGTGTCTAGCAGGTGCTCTTCGGTATCTTACATTCACTAGGCCTGATATTGCATATGCCGTTCAGCAGGTGTGTCTGTTCATGCACGACCCCCGAGAGTCCCATTTTGCCGCCCTCAAACGTATTATCAGATACGTTAAGGGCACACTAGACTTCGGATTACATGTATTCCCCTCTGCCCCAACCAAGCTACTTGCCTACACGGATGCAGATTGGGCTGGATGCCCCGACACACGTCGCTCCACCTCAGGGTACTGTGTATTTCTTGGGGATAATCTTATCTCATGGTCCGCCAAGCGGCAGGTCACACTTTCCCGTTCGAGTGCTGAAGCAGAATATCGCGGTGTTGCTAACGTAGTTGCTGAGATCGGTTGGCTCCGAAATCTTATTTTGGAACTCCAGTGTCCACTCCGCAAGGCGTCTATAGTCTATTGTGACAACATATCTGCCATCTATATGTCTCATAATTCGGTCCAACATCAGCGGACTAAGCATATTGAGATGGATATCCACTTTGTGCGAGAGAAGGTTGCCCGTGGTCAGATCAAAATATTACACGTGCCTTCCATGTATCGGTATGCAGACATCTTAACAAAGGGACTACCGCGACAACTCTTCACCGATTTCCGATCCAGCCTTAGCGTTCGGCCTCCTCCCGCTCCGTCTGAGGGGGAGTATTAGCGAATATTCTCCGTATATTTTGTAATTATGATAGATGTATATTTAAGGTAACTTAGGATTCTAATTGTATTAGGAATCAACCTTTGTAAGGTAAGTTAGGATTCATTCCATATTGGGAATCAACCTTGTACAACTATATATATTGTGAATAATGAAAGGAATTCCGAAGGAAAATTATTCTATCTCACCAAGATACAAAAGGTGACATTGATGAGCTAATTGGATTGAAACACATAAAAAGATCAAGTGACCCAAGAAAATGCTAAAAAGCACCGTCTACATTATCCATCTTTTATAGGATTTTGTGAATATTTAAAAAAATATCTGACTGCTTTAATCTTAAAAATATTTCCTAATTTTTTTTAAATGCCTTACTTAATAAACACTCCACTAATTGAAACATGGATCCTAAGAAAGAAAAAAGTGTAATAATAAATAACTTATTATTTGGTTAAAAACATCAAAGATTTTTAAAGCATAGATTTAGTTCGTCAAGATGACTAATATATGAAGTCAGAAGAAGTATTGGAGAACTTCACACAAATAACAAATGTAATGAGTCGCCAGAAGACAAAAATACAATAATGGTAGCAACCGTCATTTATTCATTATACATCATTGTATATATGCAAGAAAGTTACCTTCAATTGCTTTCAAATCACTATATTTATCCAATAGGTACCTTCAACGTAAATGATCAATTTCACTCTCAAGTGACATAACATGGCCTCATTTGAAAAGAAGACAATTTTGCAGTACTTATTTAAAAACCATATTCTAGCAGTTTCACGACTCGTCCCGGGGCTCGCCCCGGAGCGAGGCACTGGCAAAACGCTCGGAGTTCACGTGCGGGGTTTAGTTTCTATGAGGCTTACGTCCTAAGCGCCCGATTATACGCCCTAAACACGCGTAACGTCCAACGCTCGAGGCTCACCTAACAGTTCTTACACAAATTATATGTTAAATTACTTAATTAAAATAGTTGACCCTCATAATTCTTTAACAAATTAATGATACTTATGAGTTTTTCATATATAGAAATAAGAAGATGATTATAACTCAAATAACAAGTCGTACTATTGCATATTTACTATTTGAGAACATCGTGAGAGTGAATATCACTTAATATTTCTTTTAAAAATACATAGCTGAATTGTACATTTTCACTTGTCATTGGTCTTTTGTCCTATATATCATATTTTATTATTTCGCTATTTGAAAGTAATTTTATTTTTATTCATGAAGGAGTTATGTTTTAATTATTATACTGATAAAGTTTATTAATTATTTGCTTATAGGGAGATAAAATAAATAGTATGATATATTATTTTAAGAAATTGTGATTTTTTCATTAGTTGAAAGTTAATATGTTAGAATTGATTTGCATTTTATAATAGATTTTATTTCATGTGTGTTGTTTATACTTGTAAAATTATGTTATATATAATTACAAGTTGTAAGTGGTGTGTAATAGTTTGCTTTGATTAGTTTTTTGTGAGGATCAAGCACATAATATATATAATTCATTTATTTACAATTTTATCTTATTTTACCTATTTAAATTTTTTATTATAATTATATTATTTTATGAAATACTAAAAATTAAATACTCATGGGGTTTACGCCTCGCTAAGGCATATGTAAAACGATCTGCCTTTTAAAATACTGATTGCAACATAAAAATGAAATTAAACTAATTGATCTCTAAAATTAAATTGTTTGTCCAACTGTCGAGGTATCTTGGATAGTTAGGAACTATCCAATCATGCCCATAACCGTGTGCAATTGGAGGAGTTTGAAATTTTCAATTTTCAAAATAGACAAATTTTACATGTTCGCAAGTACATGGACGCCTAAACTTCAAGAATAAAACTAACTAATTAAAAAAACTCGACAAAGAATCACAACTATTTAAAAACAAGAAAGGTTGAGGAATTATTTCATTATCTTATATATCTTATACTTTGTATAAAAGAAGATAATGAATTTAGTGTACGCGGAAAATAGAATAAATATGATTCGTGAGACGTCATATATATATATATATATATATATATATATATATATATATATAGAGAGAGAGAGAGAGAGAGAGAGAGAGAGAGAGAGGATTCCTCAAGTACCATTTCCTTTCTTTAGTGGAAATTGATGTTGTGTTTAGATAGTTGAATTACTTGGACAAAGAAGTTTGTAAAAATTGAGATATGTTGTGTGAGTGGAAGTTTAAGATTTGTAAACCTCACTCGGAATGCACCTTTAAACTACAACTTGAACTTGAACTTTTTCTTTAGTCTATAGTTAAATTTTTCACAAACAAATGAAACGTTTTTATTTGCAAGTGAAATTTTCACACAACTACGCACCAATTAGTTGTTTTGTTGGCGAGGTTATAATCTGGCAGTTGTAAAATAGAAAATGTCTACTATCGACATTTATAGGAGTATAATCTAACTTAAGCAGATTATTTAACTTTTACTACTTTCTCAAAGAAAAGGCGGAAAAGGGGACAATAATTTGATTTCCTTCACTCCCAAATATGCAAGTCCTTTTTTCTGTATAATAATTTCGTGAGTTTACAAAAATTTGTCCATTCCTAGTGAAATCCTGGATATGTTCTCTCAAAAAGGAAAGTGTTTCAGATCTTATAATAGAAGTAATTTTGAGGAATATACTTCTGTAGACTATTTAAGCTATCCAGCTTGTCATGGTACTTCAATAATACTCCTACTAGGTATGGTAGCTTAATAAATACTCCCATGGTCTTTTGACTGTTCGAAATCACCATTTATAGTTCAAAGCCTCATTGGCCTATTACTCTGTTAATCTTAATAGTGTCAGATGAATTAGGACATGCCATGTAAATTCAGGGTCATGTGAGTCACTGTCTCTTTGGCATCCAATTAATTGGTTCACTAAGATGCATAGACCCCATGAAAATTTAGTGACTATATTTTCAAAAAATATATTTTTTTCCAAATTTTGCATATTATCAAAATCCCAACTCTCGGTTTATTATCACTTTTCATCAACTAGAAATTTAGTAACAAACAACGTAAGGTCGTTACGTTGATGAAGAGATACAAATACTCAAAATCGAACCGATAACATTATCAATCATATAAATCTTTGTTTTAGGCTTGTCATGTTTCTATATCTTGAGTTTTTTAAAAAAACTTCTTTTGTCACTATTTCACATTTTTTTCTTATATAAAAAATCGTGATAAATATTTAAACTGTATTTAAATTGTTTCAATTTGCTGTTATTATCTACAACAAGTAACAATTTCTTAAAGGAAATGAATGTCACACAGAATATCCGAGTGAAACACTGTTAGATTGCCGGCAATGCCGGCTTGCGAAACCTCAAAACCAAATGTAAGGGAAATGAATGAATTGGGGTTTGGGGCAAATAAAAAAAGAACAAAAATTGATAGGGGAATTAAATAAGCTCACGAGAATTTCCCCATATTTACTACTTAGCCAGCAATGCCATTAAACCATTTATTTATTTTTAGGTATATGAAAGTTGTGACTATTAGAAGGAGGCAGGCCATGACTAGGCAAAAGCCAATAGTACCAACAACTAAAAGTGGGGAGATATATACAATAAAAAGCCAAGGTTAGAATGCTTTTGTATTTAAGACAAACATGAGAAAGTTGGGAGCATAACTTTTCATTCATTTTGATTACTAGGTCATATTTAATGCACTACGAATTTGCTTTCGCTTTACATATTTTATTGGTAATTTCATTTGTAGGCCAGACAATCTTTATTTTGACTATTGTACAACAGCTTAAAAACAATCTAATTTTCATTATGGCACCCTTGCTTAGATTAATTATCCTTGATTTCTTTCTCAATGTTTTCTATTATAGTTTATAATCAACAGGTTTGACGTGTTTTATATTTTGCAGAAGAGAGAAAGAAGAATAAGCTAAAGGCATGTGGGTCTTAAAAACTTTCAAATAACAGATGTTGGATTTTAGATGATTAATTAACAATAACATAATATAACTCAATGTTACGAGCTTCTACGAAGTTATAACTCAAGAAATGACTCAAAAACTCAAATTCTTAAAAAAGACCTTGTGAATACGAAGCGAACAACATTGTTATCAATTGGCACAAAGAGTAGATGGAAAATAGAGAACTGAAGAGTGGAAACCTAATAAAAAGTTATGACATGAAGACCGATAATCCGTTTTAATTTCATATGAAAAGTTCTTCGACGCTTATCCTCCCTCTACGAAGAATTTAGTTGTAAAACGTCAAAGATTTTTAGATACATAATGTCAGTGTTTTTAAGATGTGTGTTTAGCCGGTTATTTTAGTAGGTCGATGGGTGTCATAAGAGGAAAAGAGGGAACATTGTAGCCTGTCGGTATGGCTCTTTTATAATTGAGATTTGGTTCCACCATGTAACTTTAAGTGAAAGGTTTGTTGGGAGTTCTTATGATTTTGAGGAGAGGGCAACCAAAGCAAAAAAGTGACCGTCTTTTCTCTTTTCTTGTTTTTCACTTTAACTGAAAGGTGATGTCAACTCATTATGATTGAATCCTAATTTGATCGATTGTAATGAAGATAGATTATGACTCTACTAAGCATTTTTAACAAACAGCAATAGTGCATTAAATTCGCAAGAACGTGGGGAAATTTAATGCGCAAGCATGTTTTCCTCTCAAAAAGTCCACCTTCAATCATTTCCATTTTGCATAAAGAAATGTTATCCAATTCATTCTACAAGGAATTGCATTTTCAGAATTGAAATGCAGCCCAAACCATAAAAGAGGCTGCAGCCCAATACTTGCAATGGATCTGTTCTAATATTCTTTTCACACTAATAGCAAAACAATTCTCATGCCTTTGCTCTAGCAAACCTGCCAAACCATTGCTCAAGTTGCAAACTAGGGCTGTCCAACGGGGCGGGACGGGGGAAGGGTCGAGACCGGTTCTCCGGCGTGACTGGCGGACCGGGCTTAGCGGGACAGGCGGATGTTCCGTCCCGTCCCACATCCCGTCGGAAACGGGGTCGGGTTGGATCGGGTCGAGGCGGGGTCGGGATTTCTTTTTTTTATTGGCACTTGATTTAAAAAATAATATATATAAACACTTTAATAATTGAACAAGATAGTGTAATAAAAACATCCCAAGGCTGTTTTTGTGCCTCTTATATTATTTAATAGAAATATGATTTTTTTTTCTAATACAATTTCAAAAGTTGCAAATCACATTGTAAAATTGCAATTAAAAAAATTACATAGTTAACCATACTTTTTCGAATTTCCTCACAATGTCTTGAGGATCTTCGGTTGAAATTGGAATTTGTTGATCAAATTATTTGACGTCGCTTCATGTTCCCTCGGACAAGATTTCGTTGTAGTTGTAGTCTTCTTCTTCGTTGATCTCCGGTTGACCGCACCTTCTACGCTCCGCTCTAATCACATCTCTGAAAAGAACTGCAATCTCCAATGTGTCTCCCGCCAATGAATGTATGTGTTCTCCTATTTGAAAGCTCCCAGCAGAAAAAACGCTTTCAGACGTTGTTGATGACACTTGAATGTTCAACACATCTCAGGCTATCTTTGCTAGTGTCGGAAATGTCTTCTCATTCTGCCTCCAGTATTTCAACAAGTCTTCATGTCATTCATCATTGACATTTAATTCGCACTGTACAACAACCTGCAAAACATAAACATCAAATTCGCTAACTTGTGAAGAAGTTGAACCACTAAACATTTTATTTCTAAGGCCTTGAATACTAGCAGCAGAAACCACATGTTTTTTATAAGGTTCCAGCGAAGTAGTAGAAGATGGTACAAAAGCCGGTTGATTATTTGCACTTTGTTGTTGGTAATACGTATATACTTGTTTGCAGTCAGTGTGTATGCTAGACGTAACTTCTTCTTTAGTTGGTTCTTCAGTTGGGTCTATTGGAACTACTTCTATTACTATACAATCATAAATCGTTTCTATTAGTGTTTTACAACCGTCTACTTTAATAGTCAGATTTAATACCGCACAAATAATATAAATAGTGGGAATAGGAAAAAATATTTTTTAAAATTTTTAAACATTTTTTCAATAGATGCATGGTTTTTGCATATATTCATTAAGTAACAAAAATATTATAGATATATAAAATAACATATTTGAAATAGTAGGATAATAAATACTGAAAAATTCTTTAGTAGCTTGAAAAATTTCTCTAGAAATCCATTAAGTTTTAAAAAAAATTCCCAATCATTATCTACAAGCATATCCCTTGGATTTTTATTATGGCCTTTAAATAATAAAGTTATAGGTTGTCTATAATCGTAAGCAACAAGTAGTTGCTCATACAGAGAATATCACCTAGTCGAAACTTCTTCTGCATTTTTTCTATAAGGTAATCCACAATCATGACAAGTTTTTTATATTCTTTGCGTCTTTGTATTTTATTGCCTTTAAAAATAAAATTTATAGCAAATTGTATTTTATCAAGAATGCTTTCAAAAAGTTTTAGGCTATCATTTACAACTAAGTTATAAATATGACACACACATCTTATATGAAAATGATCAGGAAAACACAGAGTTAATCGAACTTTTAAAAGTCTTAAGTATAATCATTAGAAGTATCATTATCTAATGTAATAGTCATAATTTTATCATTTATTCCATAATAATCACAAATTTCATTAATATTTTGTGCAATATATCTATATGTTAAAATACGTTTTTGCATAGACTAATTTTGATCTATTCAATGCCATGTTACCGTTAAATAATCATTACCGTTAGTACTGCGGCCTATGTCAGAAGTGATAGTCACTTTGCCATTAAAATGATACAATGCATAACATAAATATTGTTGATATTCACTTGCAAATTTAAAAACATCCCTTCTAACAGTTGATCTAGGAAAACCATTAAAACAGGATTATATGTTTCTCGAATGTAATGAATAAAACCAGGATAGGAAGGAAATGAAAACGGCAAACCCTCCACCGCAAATAATTTTGCCATATTTTCCCTATCTTTGCTTTTATCATATTTAGGACCAAAAATTCCGCCCGTCGTCGGGTTAATCTGACCATGTACTTGGTCGGGGACACTATGTGAACCTTGTCCCGACTCACATGGCATTAGCACACCCGATTTTTTAGCATGGTATTGATTCCACCTAGTTGTGTGCTCGCCTTGTACATGTCTCAATAAACCTCCCGTCCCACCTTGACCTTTTCCAGTTTTAAATTTATAAACATTTTTATAAATTTTACATCTAGCTAGTTGATTCTCTTGATCCCTATCAAAAAAATCTCATGCAGCTGATTTTAATTTTCGTTGTGTGGGGCCTCAACTCATACTAAGGGAAATAAGAGGCATTCCAGTTTCAGTTTAAGGCTGAGAGTCAGTCTGAACCTGAGGTTGAGGTGCACTAGTGGGTGTGTCATCTAGATTATCGTCTAAATTAAAGTTTGGTTCATCTACTTCATCATCTAATGGTATATCATTAAAAAAAAATAGTTTCATCTATATGAGTGAAATCATCAGGAATAGGAATAGAATTACTAAAAGAAGTACCCCTGCCCTTGTTACTCCTACTAGAAGAAGCACCCTTACCCTTACCCTTAAACATACCTCTTAATCCTTCCATTTTAATTATGCAAATAAATAATTAAAGATAATAAAATTAAGTGCGATAATTTAAATAAAGTAACAATAATAATTTAAAGAAGGAACGGAGGTACCAAACGCCGACGTAACGTCGACGTGTAATCGAGGTTGAAAATTAAAACTTTGCTCGATGGATGATCCTCAAGCTAGTTGCCAATTTCACTCCCAAATTTTTTAACTGATATAAATGAGAAGAAAAAAAAAGGCAATGTAGAATTGTAGAGAGATAAATTGAGAGATTGTATGAAGATTTGTGAAAAAAATGAAGAGAAAAATGAGGTATAAATAGTTGGAAATAGGGTTAAAGTGTAAATATACTAACTTAGGTCGTTGTTGCAACGGTTATTTTTGCAAAGGGAGAGGGGGCAAAAATGACCGTTATAACCGTTGCACAACGGCTAAAATCAAAATTTGGCCGTTGTTGCAACGGTTATTTTTGCAAAGGGGGAGGGGGCTGGCGGGGCGGGACGAGGTCGGGATGTGGCGGGTCGGGCGGGACGATCCCAGGCCCTGTCCCGAGTTCGAACACGACACCGATAATTTTTTTTTTTTAGGGGGGATCGGAGGCGGGTAGCAAGAAGGGCGGGGTCGGGATCAGGCCGACCCGGCCCACTGGACAACCCTAGTTGCAAATGAAGTCCCATTGCTATAATTGAACCCTACCAAAGTACGTCTTTTACTTAATTATGATAGTTGCTCCTTTTTTTTCTCGCACCAACAAATGTAGTGGTAACTTGAGGCTTAGAATAAATCACCTAGTACTTTTTGAACTCCGCTAGAATTTAAATTTAATACCTCATCGTTCTCCATCCACTTAATTAATCACTAAGCCACAACCTTGGATGTTTCTATTTGGGTTAGCTCTTCCGGTACTAATTTTATTATTTACCTTGTTCATTGCTATAAACTGCAATGTTGTTATAGAAGGTGTGCTAGACATATTTGTTAGAATAATTATGGGAAAATCCCATAATTATGTTTATTCTCATTAATTAAGATATTGTAATTAGTTGTAAAATCAATTAGTCATCTTATAATTAGTTGTAAAATCAATTAGTCGTCATTAGGAAGATTGTAGGTAATTAGCATCTTCTATTTTAGGTAAACTTAGATTAGTACCAGACCTATGATTGTATATATTACATATGATTGGAATAAAATGATCAAGGAATCATTTCCCAATATGGTATCAAGAGCCTAAAGAATCCTTTGCCGTAAAAACTTTCTTTCTCTTGGTTGTCCTACCTCCGAACCGAGCAACTAAATATTCTTTTCCTTTCTATGTTACACGGCCTCACATAAGTTTGTCAAGCAACAAAATTTTCTTTTCCTTTATTTGTTGCACGACCTAACATAAACAACTAAACATAAGTTTGTTTATTACACAATCCAATAACCTAAACAAACTTCACACGCCCTAATACCTACATCCACCCTAGCCGACACAACACCAACCTCCCACTCCTCGGCTACACGCATCTTTTCTCCAACTATTAGGGTTCCTTAGTCTACTTTCATCAAACATTTTCTCTCTTTTCTTGTTTGTTCTAGTGGAAACTATGGCCGAAAAATAAACTTTTCATCCTGCTCTTGCCGTAAATAACGTCAAGAACTTTATCTCCATCACTCTTGAAATGAAGAAAGGGCAGTATACCTCATGGGCGCAACTTTTTAAAATTCATTGCCGTGCCTATGAGGTGATTGACCATATTCTTCCATCCGAGTCACCGTCGGACACCACTACG
Source organism: Anisodus tanguticus (assembly GCA_034509755.1). NCBI lineage: Eukaryota > Viridiplantae > Streptophyta > Magnoliopsida > Solanales > Solanaceae > Anisodus > Anisodus tanguticus. The sequence goes on from CM067544.1 coordinate 16,051,489, forward strand.
GTGGAAAAGAAATTATGGTCTCGATTAGATGTTATTGTCCTTCAATGGATTTATGGCACAATTTCGAATGATCTTCTTCATACCATCTTAGAACCTAATTCTACGGCTAAACATGTGTGGGAAAGATTAGAGAATATTTTTCAAGATAATAAAATGTCTAGGGCCGTTTTTCTTGAACACCAATTTACAAATATTAAATTGGATGATTTTTCTAACATCTCCGCCTATTGTCAAAAATTAAAAATATTTGCGGACCAACTGTCCAACGTTGGTTCGCCCGTGACAAATCAAAGGTTAGTCCTTTAGTTGATTGCGGGGCTGAATGAATAATATAATGGTGTTGCTACATTTATTCAGCAAAGCAATCAGTTACCTCCCTTTTACGAGGCATGTTCGAGGTTAATTCTCGAGGAAACGAGGAAGGCAAAACAGGCATCATCGGGCACAACCATAGGTGGAACGACTCTCGTCTCTACCAACTCTTTTTCCACTGATTTGGAACCCCAAAATTCTGGTTCGGGTGGCCAAAATACTCGTCAAAATAATGGGCAAAAATGGGGTTCAAATCGAAACAATAAAGAAAAAAATAATAGTGGAAAGGGACGTGGACGTGGCGGGGGCCAAACCGTCGGCGACAGCAGCCAACCCGGGCAGTGGCGGTAATTTTCCAGGCAGTAGTGGCGGCCAGTGGGGGCAGTACCCACCGTGGTCCTGGGCCCCACAGTTGGTTGCCCCGCCATGTCCATTTCTGACTTCTTCGTGGGCTCGACCTCCTCCTTCTTCAAATCGCCAACCCGGTATTCTCGGATCTCGTCCACAACATGCGTTTGCAGCTCAGACACCATCTTCGATTGGATATGTACCCACGGATATTGAACAAACCATGAATCACATGAATCTCAATATTCCAGATGAATCGTGATACATGGATACAGGGGCTACGTCACACATGACGACATCTCAAGGTAATCTATCATTTTATTTTAATATGAGCAGTAATAAAAATATTGTTGTCGGCAGTGGGCAACAAATTCCAATTCGTGGTGTTGGTCAGGTAACACTACCCTCTCCCCATCCACCTTTATGTTTGAAAAATGTCTTACATGTACCAAAATTGATTAAAACCTTGATCTTTGTTAGACATTTTACAACTGACAACAATGTTTCTGTGAATTTTGATCCGTTTGGTTTTTCTGTGAATGATTTTCAGACGAGGATGCCGCTCATGAGATGTAACAGCACGGGGACTTATATCACCTATGTTTCCACCGATAGCAGGGTCAAACCATCCACCTTTTCATCCATCTCTCCCAGTCTATGGCACAATAGGCTGGGGCACCCAGGAGCACCGGTTTTTAGTCAATTTAGGAAGAATAATTTCTTTTTCTTGTAATGGAACTTTGAACTCTTCTGTTTGCCAAACCTGTGTGTTTGGTAAACATATTAAACTTTCATTTTCTGCGTCTACTACTACTATTATGCCATTTGATATTTTACATTGTGATTTGTGGACTTCACCCGTTTAAAGTGTTGCAGGTCATAAGTATTATTTGCTTATCCTTGATGATTTTTGTGGACCTTTCTCTTAGGACAAAAATCATAAACCTTTACCATTTTGAAACAATTTCGTGTGTTTATCAAAACTCAGTTTGGAAAAACCATTAAATGTTTTCAATGTGATAATGGGAAAAATTTATAAATGCCCAATTTAAGGATTTTTGTCACCAAAATGGGATGCCTGTCCGTATTTTATGTCCACATACATCTTCTCAAAATGGGAAAGCGGAAAGAAAGATTCGAACAATCAACAATATGACTCGCTCTATCCTTGTGCATTCGTCTACACCACCAAATTTTTGGCACCATGCTATTCAAATGGCTACATATCTCTTAAATATTCTTCCTAGTAAACTTATATCCAACGTGTCCCCTACTCAGGTATTATACAATCGTATCCCCTCGTTTACACATTTACGAGTTTTTGGGTATTTGTGTTATCCCTTGTTTCCGTCCACCAACATTCATAAACTTCAAGCTCGATCTACTCCTTGCGTGTTTTTGGGGTACCCCCAAAATCATAGAGGATATAAATGCTTTGATATGTCAACAGGAAAAATTATTATCTCTCGTCATGTCATCTTTGATGAATCAACATTCTCGTTTGCAACATCTCAAGCGACATCCTCACCTTCATATGATTTTCTGGATGACGGAATTCATCCACTTTTGAGGTATTATCTAAACTCTCAAAATAATAATTTAGGGCCATCACCAGACCCTACACCATTGAATGTCAACCCACCCCCTTCCCGTAACTCACTGGCCCAGACCAGAACCGGATCTCCTACCTCGGCCCAAAATACCTAAACCACCTTAGCCACTGTTTTGGCGCAAAATTCCAACACCACCCATCCATCCAACGGTACAAATCCTAAACGGACAATGGAAACCCGTGCCATGATTGAATTTTTTGACCTAAACACCAGTTTAGCCTAACCACCTCAGTCCAACCCTCACCAATACCAAAAAATCCCAAAGTTGCCTTATCAGACCCGAATTGGAAAGCTGTCATGTTAGATGAATTTACTGCTCTTATTCAAAATAAGACGTGGGATTTGGTACCACGACTATCTAATGTGAACATAATTCGATCTATATGGGTGTTTTTCCATAAAAAGAATTCTGACGGTTCTTTTGCGAGATACAAAGCTCGTCTTGTTGGTGATGGCATGTCTCAACATGTGGGAGTATATTGCGGTGAAACTTTCAGTCCGATAGTCAAGCCTGCAACTATTAGAACTGTTCTTAGCTTGGCACTGTCCAAATCATGGTCCATTCATCAGTTGGATGTCGAGAATGCATTTTTACATGGCCACTTGCAGGAAACAGTATACATGCATCAACCGTTGGGATTTCGCGATCCGGCCCGTCCAGATCATGTGTGCCTACTAAGAAAATCTTTATATGGTCTGAAACAAGCCCCTCGGGCATGGTATAACAGGTTTGCCGGTTTTGTTTCCACATTGGGATTCTCTCACAGCAAGTCTGATCAGTCGCTCTTTATTTATTGGAAGGGCACTGATATGGCTTATATACTTCTGTATGTTGATGACATTATCCTCACTGCATCCTCGACTTCACTTCGCCAGTCTATTATGTCCCTTCTTGCAGCAGAATTTGCAATGAAGGACTTGGGCCCGTTGAATTATTTTCTTGGCATTGCTGTCACTCACTATGCAAGTGGTTTGTTTCTCAGTCAAAAGAAGTATGCCGAAGAGATACTTGACAAAGCAGGGATGTCTTCGTGCAAACCTTCTCATACTCCGGTTGACACAAAGGCGAAGTTGAGCAACGCTTCAGGTACTCCATACAGTGACCCCACATATTACCGCAGCCTTGCAGGTGCATTGTAGTATCTGACCTTTACAAGGCATGATATTTCCTATGCGGTCCAGCAAGTATGTGTACACATGCATAATACAAAGGATGAACATATGGGGGCCCTCAAGCGTATTCTGCGGTACGTTAAGGGTATTCTCCACTTCAGACTACATCTGTATAAGTCCTCCATCTCGAGTCTTTCAGCCTACACAGATGCAGATTGGGGTGGCAGTCCGGACACACGTCGTTCCACTTGCGGTTATTGTGTGTTTTTTGGGGACAATCTCGTTTCCTGGTCCTCCAAACGACAATCCACACTGTCTCGGTCAAGTGCTGAGGCAGAATACCGAGGGGTAGCCAATGTGGTTGCTGAATCATGTTGGCTCCGTAATCTACTATTAGAGCTACATTGCTCGATTGAAAAGGCAACAGTGGTATATTATGACAATGTGAGTGCAATATACTTATCAGGCAATCCTGTTCAGCATCAACACACAAAACACATTGAAATTGATATCTTATTCGTCCGAGAAAAGATTGCTCGTGGACAAGTCCGCGTTTTACATGTACCATCCCGCTATCAAAATGCAGATATATTTACGAAAGGTCTTCCGCGCGTACTCTTTGATGATTTCAGGGACAATCTGAGCATACGTGAACCTCCCGCTAAGACTGTTAGAATAATTATGGACAAATCTCATAATTATGTTTATTCTCATTAATTAAGATATTGTAATTAGTTGTAAAATCAATTAGTCATCTTGTAATTAGTTGTAACATCAATTAGTCATCATTAGGAAAATTGTAGGTAATTAGCATCTTCTATTTTAGGTAAACTTAGATTAGTACTAGACCTATGATTGTATATATTACTTATGATTGGAATAAGATGATCAAGGAATCATTTCCCTATAATATTAAGAAAATCCCAATCAAGATAGAAGACACAATTCAAGCTCATCAAATCTTCAAGCTGAGTATACCTATTAGTTCGTTTTGGTAAGAATCAGAATAGATACACTACCAGGAAGCAAAACCAAGGTCAAGACTCAAGAGTCTGAGACTTGATTTTCTATTGAGTGTCATTTACGAGAAAATGAATCCATCACAATAGCAAAGCTATAAAAATTGAACTCACAACATACAAAAAACGTAAAAAAAAGTTAGGAAAACCTTTACGCAACCATAATAGTTGGGCTTTGTGTGATTAGGAGGTCACATTTAAGTCGTAGAAATAGCTTCTTCCAGAAATCAAAGGTACTCAAGTGGTCCGATCCATCACCAGATCGTGTGCATAGGAAAAAGCTTAGTCTACAGTGTGACCCCTTTTTTTAGAATGCAATAACAAATTCAAGATACTTGATTTTCATTTACAAGAAAGTGCATCCACAAGAACATTAATGCTATCGAACCTGGAACTCACCACATCATTTGCTATTAATTCTAGATTGCATAATTAAAGACGACTCTAGATTTAAAGAAATTGTGACTAGACAATTAAAGATTCTTGATTTGCATTTATGAGAAAGTGCATCCACAACACCATCAAAGCTACCAAAATTAGAACTCACTACATCCATGCCAACACCCAAACTCTCAGCACCAGAAGCAGTAACCGGACCGTGAGCCGCCACCCCATTCTTGGACACCTCCTCCTCACCATTTCCCAATCCAAATTCCTTCAAGCTCTTCAACAAACCCTCCACTTCTCCAGTACTAGTAAACACAATTGCATCAAATCCACATTCTTCTTCACTCCTAATCACCACATCCACCGTGCATTTCGCCCCAGCCCACCGTGTCTCGTATGCATCTAATCTCACTGGAATCCACCCCCTTTTGGATAAATCTTGAAGGAATTTAGGCACAACAGGTGGTTCATCCAAACCAATCACTGATGGAACTGGACATAACACTTTTCTTCCTTGGCCTAATCCTAATGCATCCACTAGCCCTGATGGGGTTGCAATTGGAGGAACCAAGATTCTAATTCTCTCAGGGTTTTCACACATTTTTCCAATGAATTCTTGATCCAGGAGCTCAGCATCATTACCTAAAGCTGCAATTGTCAAGATTTCTCCATGTGGGGTTAATGGGGGTGTGTTGTTAATTGACAAAGCTTCTGAAAAAAGCAGTAATTCCAGTTCTTGAAGTGAATGCAAGAGCTGAAAATTCTTCAAGAAGTGAGTTGGGTTCATTGCTGATAGGATTAAGATAGTGATGAATGGAAGAGATAGTTTGTTGGGTAGATTCAACAATGACTGTGGGACACCATAGGGGTGTCCAGCCTTTGAGTTGTATGAGCTCAGATAATCTTGCTGCGTAGTTTTGAGGAGTGGTGAAAGCTATGACACAGTTTCTTCTATTGTTTTCAGGGCTTGGAATTGTAAAAGGGAATAGTGGAGGATGCTGCATATTTTTAGAACTACTATCATTGCTTTATCATCTTTGGGAGTTTTATCTATATGGCGTAATGAATGGAGTAACTGTTCACCGGGAGTTAAAATCGTGTATGCTATAGAGAAAACATTGAGATAAGGTGTCTTTTTTTTTTTTAATCTGAAAGGAATGTCGGGATAAATCTTGTCAATTTTAGCAAAAAAGTTCTAAAACCTAAGTATTTCCATTCCCATCAACCCTTGGTATTGGTTGTGCAAAATTTAGTAGGCGTTTGAACAATATTTGATTGAAATTGAAAAAAATATTCGAAGGTAAAATTATATTTGGACATAAGTTACACTTGTAAAAAAAATAAAAAAAATTATTAAAGAAAGCTCAATAGTTACATATGCTGATGCTATGCCAATATTTGCAAATACTGTTGGACACTTTGCCATTAAAGAATACTTCTCCCACAAAAAGCTCCCAAATCTTTTGACAACTACAGACTCATTCGAACTTTTTTCTTCAAATGCTTTTTGCACAAACGTTTGATACATTTCACTGTCTATGAATGGTCCATCTTATGTTTTATCTAGCATTGGTTTCTCTTTAGTGGTTGACAACAGAATACAGCAACTTTAGACACAACATGGCTCCTAATTACCATCCCTGGTAAAGAACCTGCCTAGTCTGCATCCAAAAGGTCTGAGGCAATATAGAAATCAGGTAGTCCACAATAATCAGCTTTCAAGAATTGAAGTGATATCTTTCATTTTGACCAAATGATATTGAAATTTTGAAATGCAAAAATTACAGCTACAAGGATGATACCATGATTCTGGAGCGGACAATCTTACCTACATCCACTATTAAGGGATGAAAGTCTAGCCTCAGACTATCAAAATCGTGAAATGAAAAATTACAATTATATTCAATACAATACGACCTTCAAAAACAGATGCACCTAACAAATTCCCTTAAAATGCTTGGAAAGCGCCACCTTTATTGCTCTGGCTTCACGTAAGGTTTACTAAAATCCCTCAAGTTCTCCAATGCAGTTCGAATATGATCAGATATAGTCATGTACAGACATCTTTGTGCTGCCTCGTCCAGTCCACCAAGGATGGTTCTCGGCCACCACCCACTGGAAGTTGAGGAATCCCGAGATTGAGATAGAGCCATCTCTCTCAGTTCAGGAAGGTTGAATTCCATTGGCTCACCAACAACTATTTTTATTTCCTGGTTCCATAAAGGAACTGGAGGTCTTCTCCCAAAAGCATAGTTCTCAGGCATAACCTGAAAATTGATCAAAGCACATAATGTCTAGCAATCCCAATGATCAAACTTAAATTATTCAAATAAAAGCTGGTTCAGCCTCATAATCAATACTTAGTCTGGAAACTTAAATGCACATCCCTGACCATAGAAATACGACAGATGCATGTATGCATCTACAAGTACATGTGTATTTTATCCCCTCGAAATGTACCGAACATAAACAAGAGCGGGAGATTGTTAGCTGAAAGTAATGACAGTCGCGGCATTTTGACCAGTCTTATTTTCTTTTCTAAGGATGGGTCGGAGGGAAAGGAGAAAGTAACTATGGTATTGGCAAGGTGTGTCACTTTATTAGCGAAGTTGACAAAAGGATCAACGGACTTTGTAACAACAATAAAGCAGTGACATAAGCGCAAAACACTTTTAGAACAGCATGACCTCTAATCCTCTAAGCTACACTACCTTATTTTTACATTAAAATTAATTCCACACAGAAGCACGCGAATTAAACCAACGGAAAATATATAACCATACAGGTATTATAAATTTACAAAATCACAATAATTCGACATCCTAAGAAGGCCTGCCTAATGTGCATAGTGTATTACTACCAAAAACAACCAAAACCAAATGGATCCATTGCTATTCAGGCATTAGCCCCCACTGTTCATTCTGTGTATGGACAGCTATTATGTCAAGAACCTACCTTTTCAAAACCATGATGGATAATTGGCAAGACAATTGGAGTCACGGGGGCACGAGCAATGAGACTGGCAGTTCCCCACTTCAATCGTCTTATAGGAGCATCTTCTGGACAGACCTTCCCTTCTGGAAATGTATGCAGCTGCGCATTTGGAAGTTAGTCATCAGCCAAACATGTCATTTCAATTTAGTGGAAACTTAATAGGAACTGTTGATACCATTATACACTATTCTCATGCATTCTGGATGAAATGGAGGATACATTAGGCAACACTGGATAATTTCAAATTCAGTCCTCAATTCCAGAATAACATAACAGATGCGTATCCATTTGTGTAACAAAATAACCCCTAGCGCGTACCAAAAGATCAATTGACTAAGCCGAAATCTAGAAAATTTGACACCAACATCCATAACCAAATGAAGGAATTCAGGGTAAGGGGTAAAAGAATTATTACCCAGGCACCTTCATTCAAACGATCAAGAGCTTCATTCATATGTTCTTGATATATTCCACCACCTCTTGTTATTGGTATACATTTCCCTGCATATCTTCACACAGTGAGAAGTAACCAACACGGCAACACTAACGAAAACATCTTGTATTTAATTGTCTGATTCGTGTAGGTCTGCAAATGAAACCCCAAAACCTCAAATCCCCTAATGCCTTATCAAATAAGAGTCTCCACTACTCGCTTTAGCAAGGGAAATAAGAAAATACTAAATTAGTTGTTGTTAAGTCTGTTTAAGTACTGTTTTAGAGTGTGTTTTAGGGAGTCTTGCGTTAGTCTTTAAGTTGTTTTGTACCGTGTTACGCTTGTTTTTGTTTTGTTTTCAGGATAAAGCGATGCAGAATGGAAGTGAGGCGGATTTAGAAAGAATAAGCGGATATTGAGGATAAATATGCCGGTTTGGTCAAAGAACGGTTCAGAGAAGTCCTGGGAAGTTCGCGAGGCAATTGAATGTGTCTCGGATAAGAAAATTGCAAATGAGCCGCAGCGCCTACAACAGAGCCGCGACGCCTTGGAGGCAGAGAGACCACGATTCTGGAGCGAGAGCGCTGCGGCGCTCCCTGGACTGAGCCGCGTCGCTTATTGAAAATTGTAAATGAGCCGCTGCGCTTGTGTCTGTATGGATTTCGGGAACTCGTTTTTCACAGGGGCAAAAAGGTCTTTTCAAAAGGAAAATCGGGTTCTTTAAAAGAGAAAGAGAGAAGAAAAGAGGCGGACAAGCTTGGAGAGAAAGAGAGTTTGGAACCTTGGAGGAGCCATCGGAGATCAATTCCTCAAGTTCTTTTCCTTTGTCTTGAAGTATCTTTATGTTAATTTTCAGTTTTTGTGTTAATTTTAGTATGACTATGAACTAATTCTTATATTAGGGGTTTCAATTAAATCACTTGAACCTCTATCATGAACTAATGCAAAATTATTTTGTCTTCTTCATCTATTAAGGTCTTTTCAATTGTGTGGTTATTGAATGAAAATTGATTGGCCATTGATTTTCGTTTATCTAAATGAGTTTAAATCAAAATCTGAAAAGTGAGATTTGAATATGCTATAGTTGAACTGACATAAGCTTAATCTTGAACGAGAGTATCACGATTGCTTGTGTAGCTTTTAGGTTGTTGATCTTAATGCTTCCTAAATGATGGAATTTATAATAGAAATATAGAAAATTCTCGTTTAGGATTGAGTTTTTTATGTCGTAACTGAATATAGAACGCTTTTGTTAACTTGCTATCTTAATAAGAAGAAGAACTGTTAATCTTGCATTAGTAACTGGTAGAGGGGATAGTTGATGAGATTGGAATCCCTAATTGCCCTCATTCTCGAATTTAACTCGTGCGTTTTTGTTGTAAGTTTAATTTTGCATTTTACCTTCGTTTATGCTTTCTTTATTTTAATCTTTACACATCAAGATTCGTTAGCCAAATAGAAACTATAGATTAATTATTTGGTAATTGATAATTCAGTCTCTGTGGGACGATACTCGGTCTTACCGAATTTTATTACAAATTGCGATACATATACTTGTGTAGCTCTAAAATCCGCAACAAGTTTTTGGCGCCGTTGCCGGGGACTGAAAAACTATCAATATCAAAGTAGTTAATTTTATTTCTAATTTGGTTGTTCCAAGAACAAGTTTCTAACTTGTTTTGCGTGCATCTTTTGATCATTTTTCAGGTAGTTTTGTTATATGCGAAGAAGAAGAGCAGACAGCCTTGTTCTTATTAATCCTGAGATTAAGAAAGCGTGCAAGCAGAATCGGAGAAACAAGAGAGCTGGTAGTTCAACTGTGGTTATGGCAAATTCTCAAAACAATGATGGGTTGAATAGAGGGGTGCCAGAAATGGTGCAGGAACAAGCTCAGAATCCCGCTGTGAAAAGCTTACGGGATTATATACTTCCAACTGTAACAGGAGTGCAGACCTGTATAAGACCACCACCAGTTGTGGAGGCAAACAACTTCGAGACTAAGCCGACGATCCTGCAAATGGTCCAAGGCACAGTTCAGTTTGGTAGGTTACCCTCTGAAGATCCCCATATGCACTTGGCCAATTTCTTGGAGTTATGTGCAACATTCAAATACAATGGTGTGACTGATGATGCCATTAGATTGAGACTCTTCCCATTTTCACCAAGGGACCGAGCCAAAAGCTGGTTGAACTCTTTTCAGGCAAACTCTATTACTACTTGGCAAGATTTGGCTCAGAAATTTCTTGTCAAGTTCTTTCCTCCATCAAAGGCCGCTAAGCTAAGGGGAGAACTGAATCATTTTTATCAGCTTGAGAGAGAATCTTTGTATGATGCTTGGGAGAGGTTTAAGGAGTTGCAAAGGAGATGTCCCCACCATGGAATCGAACAGTGCATGTTGGTACACAATTTCTACAATGGGTTGTGTGGTACTACTCGTACCATAATTGATGATGCGGCTAGAGGGGCATTTATGAGTAGAAGTGCTAATGAGGCGTATGAATTGTTAGAAGATATGGCCACAAACAACCATCAATGGTCTGATGAGAGATTAACGAGCAGTAGAAAAGCGACCGGGGTTCATGAACTAGATGACATCACTGCTTTAACTGCTCAAGTTGCTTCTTTAACAAAGCAATTGCAGCAGAATACTGTGTCCGCCAATGTTGTTCAGATGTAAGTGGGTTGTGAAATTTACGGGGGTCCACATACTTTTGATCGGTGCACAACAATGGATCGAACAATATTCCTATGGACCAAGCTCAGGTTCAAGCAGTTGGGAATTTTCATAGGCCCTACAACAATCCATTCTCCAACACTTACCATCCTGGGTGGAGGAATCACCCTAACTTCTCATGGAGAAACAACCAAGGTCATCAGTCACAGTTTCAAGGGCAATATCAGCAGAACAGTCCACAACAGCCAATGAATCAAGCCTCATCTTCTCAGCAGTCTAGGCCACAAGTCCCACAAGAGAATCCTAATGAATTGCAAGCAGCTTTGTTGACTCTCACTAATACCCGGACTCAGTTCATGACAGAGACAAGATCCTCTATTCGGAATTTGGAGACACAAGTGGGGCAGTTAGCAAGCATGTTGAATAACAGACCTCAAGGGAATCTACCTAGCGATACTGTTGTGAACCCTAAGGAGCAATGTCAGGCCATCACATTGAGAAGTGGTAAACAAGTTGAGCAGTCTGCAACGCAACCACTAGTTGAAAAGAATGACGACTTGGGAGAGATATCTGGTTTAGAGAAAAAGGGGGTTACTGAAGACCACCCTATTACAGAAAAGGCACCACCAGCAGTTATTGTTGATTCTCAAATCAGAATTTCATACCCTCAAAGACTTCGAAAAAATTCTCTTTATAAACAATTTTTCAAATTTTTAGAGGTGTTGAAGAAGTTGCACATCAACATTCCCTTTACTGAGGCCCTAGAGCAAATGCCCAGTTACGTGAAATTTATGAAGGAAATTCTCTCTAAAAAGAGAAAGATGGGAGATTATGAAACTGTGGCTTTAACTGAAGAGTGCAGCGCCATTTTGCAAAAGAAGCTTCCCCAGAAGTTGAGAGATCCAGGGAGCTTCACTATTCCCTGCACTATCGGAAATTTTGAATGCAAGCATGCCTTGTGTGATTTGGGGGCAAGTATAAATTTGATGCCTTTCTCTGTGTTTCGAAGACTTGGTGTGGGTGAAGCTAGGCCTACAGCAGTGACTTTACAGTTGGCAGACCGTTCGGTGAAGCATCCACGGGGTATTATTGAAGATGTGTTAATTAAGTGGACAAATTCATTTTTCCTACTGACTTTATTGTTCTTGACATGGAGGAGGATGTTGATGTGCCTATAATTCTTGGGAGACCATTTTTAGCCACGGGGCAAGCACTTATCGATGTTCAGAAGGGTGAATTGAGACTTCGAGTTCAGGGCGAAGAGGTGGTTTTCAATGTGTTCAAGTTGATATCCTATCCCAGAGCAAGTGACAATTGTTTCTCAATTGATGTGATTGAGGGAGTTGTTTCTGAGAAGAGCATGAGCACTGACGCTCTTGAGGTGGCGCTGACACAGTGTGAGGAAGATGACAGTGATGATGTTGAGCTTATGTAGTATGTCAGGTGGGTAAATTCTTATGAGCCATTTCATAGGAAAAGATATGAGGAGTTGGAGAAAGTTCCAGAAAGACCACTACCTTCCATAGAGAAACCTCCAGTGTTAGTTGAAGACTTTGCCAGATCATCTTCACTACATTTATCTGGGTGAGAATGAAACTTTACCGGTGATTGTATCTGCTTTCCTGTCTAAGGTGGAAATGGAAAAATTGTTGAGTCTTAAAGGCTCACAAGCTCGCCATTGGGTGGACATTGGCAGATATTAGAGGGATAAGCCCTTCTACAGTAATGCATAAAATCCGTTTAGATGAGAGCAAGCCGTCAATTGAAGCTCAAAGAAGGTTGAACCCAACTATGAAGGAAGTGGTGAGGAAAGAAATTTTGAAATGGCTAGATGCTGGGGTGATTTACCCTATTTTTAATAGCGCATGGGTGAGCCCAATGCAAGTAGTGCCTAAGAAGGGTGGTATGACTGTGGTGAAGAATGAGAAGAATGAGCTTATTCCATCTAGAACTGTGACGGGATGGAGAATTTGCATTGATTATCGCAAGTTGAACAATGCAACAAGGAAGGACCATTTTCCCTTGCCTTTTCTGGACCAAATGCTTGACACACTAGCAGGCCATAGCTACTATTGTTTCTTGGATAGTTATTCTGGGTATCATCAAATTGCCATTGCACCGATCAAGAGAAAACTACATTTACTTGTCCCTACGTTTGCTTTCCGAAGGATGCCATTTGGGCTTTGCAATGCTCCCGCTACTTTCCAACGGTGTATGATGGCTATCTTTTCTGACATGGTGGAGAAAACTATTGAGATTTTCATGGATGACTTTTCATTTTTTGGGTCGTCTTTTGATGAGTGTTTGAAGCATTTGGAAGCAGTGTTGCAGCGTGTGAAGAGTCCAATCTTGTTCTAAACTGGGAGAAGTGTCATTTTATGGTGAATCAGGGTATTGTTCTTGACCACAAAATTTCGAGTAGAGGCATTGAAGTGGACCGAGCTAAAATTTCCACTATTGAGAATCTACCACCTCCTGTGTCAGTGAAAGGGGTTAGAAGTTTTCTTGGGCATGTTGGGTTCTACAGAAGATTTATCAAAGACTTCTCAAGAATTTCGAAGCCTCTTTCCACCTTGTTGATGAACGGTGTTTTCTTTAATTTTAATGAAGAGTGCCTAAATGCTTTTAAGACACTTAGGAGAAGTTAATTTCGGCACCAATTGTTGTTGCACCGAATTGGGATCTTCCATTTGAATTGATGTGCGATGCTAGTGATTATGCAGTGGGGGCGGTTTTGGGGCAACGAATTGACAAGGTATTTCGGTCTATTTATTATGTTAGTAGAACTCTCAATGATGCACAATTGAATTATGCCACAACAGAGAAAGAGTTGCTAGCCATAGTGTATGCATTTGACAAGTTCAGACCGTATCTCATTGGTAATAAGGTAATTGTGTACACTGACCATTCTGCTATCAAATACTTGATGACTAAGAAGGATGCAAAACCCCGTCTCATTCGATGGGTATTACTGTTGCAAGAGTTTGACATAGAGATTCGTGATAAGGGAACAGAAAATCTTGTAGCAGATCATTTGTCGAGACTTGAGGTGGAAGAGAGCCAGAATGCCAAGGAGGTGCAAATAAATGACCACTTCCCCGATGAGCAACTTTTTGGGGTGAGTGATAATTCGATGGTGCCTTAGTATGTTGATTATGTAAATTTCCTGGTAGCAAAGATTGTGCCTCCTGAGATGTCAAGGCAACAATTGAAAAAGTTCTATTCTGATGTGAGGCACTACTATTGGGAAGAGCCTATTCTTTATAGGCATTGTGTTGATCAAGTCATTCGACGTTGTGTGCCAGAGGATGAAATGCACTCAATTCTCCCTCATTGTCACACTTTACAATGTGGTGGGCATTTTGGGGCTTCAAGGACAACTACTAAGGTGTTGCAAAGCGGTTTTTATTGGCCAAGTTTGTTCAAAGATGCTAATGCTTTTATAAAGGCTTGTGATCGTTGTCAACGCACTGGGAATATATCAAGAAGGAATGAAATGCCACTTAATGTGATCCTAGAGGTTGAGCTCTTTGATGTTTGGGGCATTGACTTCATGGGCCCTTTTCCATCATCTTTCAATAATCAATTCATTTTGTTAGCAGTGGATTATGTGTCTAAATGGGTTGAAGCAGTAGCAACAAAGGAGAATGATGGTAAAACGGTCTTGAACTTTCTGCACAAGCACATATTCACACGGTTTGGTACTCCCCGAGCTCTCATTAGCGATGAATGGAGTCATTTTTGTAACAAGCAACTTGATGCTCTACTTGCTCGATATGGAGTCTACCACCGAACTGCTTTACCATATCACCCTCAGTCAAATGGTCAAGCTGAAATCTCAAACAGAGAAGTGAAGAGTATCCTTGAGAATAGTTTTAGGAAAAATTGGTCTAAGAAACTTGATGATGCGCTTTGGGCCTATAGGACGGCATTCAAAACTCATATTGGAATGTCTCCTTATAGGTTGATTTTTGGAAAGGCATGTCACTTACCAGTTGAGCTGGAGCATCGAGCGTATTGGGCCATGAGGAAGCTGAATTTGGATGAGAGTGTTGCGGGACAGAATAGGCTACTGCAATTGAACGAGCTAGATGAGTTCCGGAATGAGGCATATGAGAATGCCAAGATTTACAAGGAGCGCACTAAGGCATGGCATGACTAGAACTTGATCCGAAAAGAGTTTCAACCCGGACAACAGGTACTTCTATTCAATTCAAGGTTGAAACTATTTCCAGGCAAGTTGAAGTCCAGGTGGTCGGGTCCTTTTACTGTGGTGAAGGTTTTTCCATATGGCTCCATTGAAGTGCAAGGAAAGAATGGCTCGGCATTCAAAGTGAACGGTCAGCGGTTGAAGCCATACTTGGGTGGTCCTATTGATCAAGTCAAGTCTCTTATCATCTTGAAGCCCATTTAAGAGGAGTTCAGCGTCCGGCTAAATGACGTTAACGACAGCGCCGTTGGGAGGCATCCCAACATTTTTATTGTATCGTTTTGTTTCGGGAAAAAAAACGCGGCACATGTTTGAAGAGCCGCAGTGCATTAGAGGCAGAAAGTCAAATTTTGTTTTTCGTTTTCAAGGGTCGCGGAGCATGTTTGAAGAGCCGCGGCGCCTGGGAGGCAGTAAGGTCAAAAAAATTTCTGGTTTGAAGGGCCGCGACGCCTGGATCGACATCGTGCGCGCCGCGGCGCTGTCCGGAAAGAGCCGCGTCGCCTCTGCTGGATTTCAGGTTAAAAAAAGAAAAAAAAAACCCTACTTTTCTTATTAGCCCCAAATACACATAAACTCTTCGCTTCTCCAACCCCAACCGAAAACCCCCATTGTTTTTCCAATTTCAAGCTTCTCCCACCCCAAAAACTCTTCTCATTTCTTCCATTAATTCTAAATCCACACTTTCCCTAAATCCCCTTTTCTAAACCCTAAAATCACAATCCTTCAAAAATTCTTTCATAAGTTCTTCAAATCTTCAATACTTTGGGCAATGAAGCATCACCTGCGGTCTCTCTCCATAATGTAAGTATTGCATTCAAACTTTGAAGATTTTTTGTGATTTCTTTTATGACACTGGAGGAAATATAAGTTTGGGAGGGTTGATTGTGTTCTTGTGGGAAATCTGATATTGTGGAGTGTTGTACTATTATTATTGATATTGTGGATTGATTGAGTGTATTTTTGTGGAGTTGAGTTTTTTTGGGAAATGAAGAATTAAGGGAAAGTGCTCTCGGATTTTTCTTAGAAAACTTTAAAGTTTTAACGGGTCTTAATGGGTCCACGATGAGCTACTTCCTAGACATCCTCCTCTCGGTACCCCGTGAATCCTCCACCAATGGCCGATTATGACAAGAAAGGATTTGCTAACAAAGTGGCCCAAGATAGGTACAACAGACTATGCGCCCGTTCTCTGGTTGTAGAAAGGGGCATGGAGTTCCAAACTGGGCCATATGAAGATCAGGTATATGAGCCAATCCGAGCAATGATTGCCGATAGAGGCTGGGGAGAATTTGTCAATCCTCATTTGAAAAACCCTAATCTCTCAATAGTTTATGAGTTCTATGCCAATTACCCGGAACAGGAAGACAACAAATGTTTTGTCCGGGGAAAAAAGGTGCCAGTTGGGACAGATGCTATTAACGCGGTGTGTAGGGTCCCCAATTTTGTGGTAGAGGAAGAAGAGGAAGATGAATATACTACCTGGAGTCGCTCGAGGATTGACTGGGTTGAGGTTGCTGAAACAGTGGGACATCCCGGGGCTCGGTGCACAAACATCTACAATGAGCCAAAGTGTATGCATCGGTGTCAGTTTAACAAGGTTGCTCGGGCGTGGCTGTACTTTGTAAGTGCCCGTTTGAACCCTTCGACGAACTTTTCAGATATACCAACAGATCGTATTAAGTTGGTTTACGCAATAATGAAGAGGTTTACGGTGGATGTGGGTCGGGCTGTCAGAGATAGTATATCTTTCACATGCAGATTGACCACTACCGCTGGTTTGGGGCATGGATCGCTAATCACTGCGTTATGTGCTACACATGGGGTACCCGAAAGCAGCAGTGATATGAAAGCAAGAGTACAACGGCCTATCACTCGATTAATAGTCAATGGATATCCAGACCCTGTACCAGTGCCTCCTCCTGGAGTGAGCGGCCAACGCCAGCCAAAGCATCACCAACGGGGGAATAATGACAGCGATGTAGAGGGTGAAGCTGGTGATCCAAGACCGAGTAGTAGTGCACCTCCTTTGGCTCTTAATGGTCCAATTGATTCTCACACCCAACGGACTCATGATCGATTGGATTATATTATCCAACAAAATCAATATATGATCCAATCGCATCATGCCCAGAATCAAAATTTGAACCAATATATGCAGCAATGGCACACTTATGAGACTCAACACATCGACCAACTCAATTCGTTGGTGCACTGTTGGTCCATGAGTGACGACCAACAGCAATACTTTGGTTATCCTCCGCAATACCCGCCTTACCAACAGCCACCACCACCATTTTGAGATCGCTTGTCAGAATTTTGGTACGTCTCCCTTCTCTTTCGGTCTTTTTCACATTAGGGACAATGTGTTAAATAAGTTTGGGGGAGGAGTCTGTGTTATTTGTGTTGTGTTTAGTTGTATGTTTGTTGTTAGTGTCCTAGTTGGATAATTAAATTTAGTGTCATGTACCAGTGAATCAAGTTGATAATGATAGCCGATGAGATTGAGTGAATGCGGTGTGATATAATTGGATGGAATTGACAGCTATGAAATGAGAAATATATGTGCTTAAGTTGGATATTTCTTGAGTTTGCTTTTGGTTATTAATAAAGTTCATGATTGTTGAATTTCTTGTACTCAAATGTTCGGTTTATGCAATGTTGAATGTCAGATTGAGGAAAGATGGTGGAAAATTCTAGAACTTGCTTGCTACTTGAGACGAAATCCTAGATGATGCATGCTTAGGAAGATGATTTAGGCCATTTTTGGAACGATTGAGCCTTTCAAGCCAACCTTCACTAAGTTAATCCCTAGTTACCCTTTTTTGAGCCTTAAGTAATCCTTCGTTGATTGACGCCTATTCTGAGCCTACTTGAAACCCTTTACTATTTTTCCTTCCCTTGAATTTTACCATGAGCATATAAGTATATGATTGGGGATTGACCATTTGTAATTGGTATCTTAAATTGGGTGCTATCAATAGAAGAGTAAAGGATTGAAAAAAAAATGAAGAATAAAAGGGGAAATAAACTACTCTCTCCTTATACATACATTTAAAAACAAGTTTGGGGGGAGGGGTGTAGTTCGAAAAGAAAAGAAAAATTGGGATTGTTATGGGTTTGTAACGTGGATATTGAGTTTGGTTGATTGGTTTAGATGCTTATGGTAATTTTGAGCCTAAATGACATTTTATCTACCCGTGCCTAAGCCTATCATTATAACCTATAAAAGTCCTATGATTCGTGAGCATGTGTTGTCTAAATTAGTGGAGAGTAGCAAGTTAGCAAGCCTATGGGATCATGGACTTGATGGACTATTGGTGAGAATTCGGTTTGAATAAACTGAGTTGAGTACTTGTTTATTCAATGATCATGGTTGGGTTGCCATATGTATTGATGATTTTAAGTGAATTTGAGGAATATCTGACTTGAAATTCTAGATTGCAAAATGATGGCTATAATGTTCTAAGGATTATGTTGCATGGTATTCATGATTTTTGAGGCTTGATCTATTGTTATTGACTTGATTCATTTTAGAGTCGTTTTTCTTTGTAGAGTGTCTAAAGTTCTTTACTCGAGGGCGAGTAAAGGTTAAGTTTGGGGGTGTTTGTTAAGTCTGTTTAAGTACTTTTTTAGAGTGCGTTTTAGGGAGTCTTGTGTTAGTATTTAAGTTGTTTTGTACCATTTTACGCTTGTTTTTGTTTTGTTTTCATGATAAAGCGATACAGAATGGAAGTGAGGCGGATTTAGAGAGAATAAGCGGATATTGAGGATAAATATGCCGGTTTGGTCAAAGAACGGTTCAGAGAAGTCCTGGAAAGTTCGCGAGGCAATTGAATGTGTCTCGGATAAGAAAATTGCAAATGAGCCGCGGCGCCTACAACAGAGCCGCGGCGCCTTGGAGGCAGAGAAACCACGATTCTGGAGCGAGAGCGCAGCGACGCTCCCTGGACTGAGCCGCGGCGCTTATTGAAAATTGTAAATGAGCCGCGGCGCTTGTGTCTGTATGGATTTCGGGAACTCGTTTTTCACAGGGGCAAAAAGGTCTTTTCAAAAGGAAAATCAGGTTCTTTAAAAGAGAAAAAGAGAGGAGAAAAGAGGTGGACAAGCTTGGAGAGAAAGAGAGTTTGGAACGTTGGAGGAGCCATCGGAGATCAATTCCTCAATTATTTTCCTTTGTCTTCAAGTATCTTTATGTTAATTTTCAGTTTTTGTGTTAATTTTAGTATGACTATGAACTAATTCTTATATTAGGGGTTTCAATTAAATCACTTGAACCTCTATCATGAACTAATGCAAAATTATTGTCTTCTTCATCTATTAAGGTTTTTTCAATTGTGTGGTTATTGAATGAGAATTGATTGGCCATTGATTTTCGTTTATCTAAATGAGTTTAAATCAAAATCTGAAAAGTGAGATTTGAATATGCTATAGTTGAACTGACATAAGCTTAATCTTGAACGAGAGTATCACGATTGCTTGTGTAGCTTTTAGGTTGTTAATCTTAATGCTTCCTAAATGATGGAATTTATCATAGAATTATAGAAAATTCTCGTTTAGGTCAAAATCTGAAAAGTGAGATTTGAATATGCTATAGTTGAACTGACATAAGCTTAATCTTGAACGAGAGTATCACGATTGCTTGTGTAGCTTTTAGGTTGTTAATCTTAATGCTTCCTAAATGATGGAATTTATCATAGAAATATAGAAAATTCTCGTTTAGGATTGAGTTTTATATGTCGTAATTGAATATAGAACGCTTTTGTTAACTTGCTATCTTAATAAGAAGAAGAAATGTTAATCTTGCATTAGTAAATGGTAGAGGGGGTAGTTGATGAGATTGGAATCCCTAATTGCCCTCATTCTCGAATTTAACTCGTGCGTTTTTGTTGTTAGTTTAATTTTGCATTTTACCTTCGTTTATGCTTTCTTTATTTTAATCTTCACAAATCAAGATTCGTTAGCCAAATAGAAACTATCGATTAATTATTTGGTAATTGATAATTCAGTCTTTGTGGGACGATACTCGATCTTACCGAATTTTATTACAAATTGCGATACGTATACTTGCATAGCTCTAAAATCCGCAACACCTGTTATACATGTTAGTGGAGAATAAACCACACAATCACGATCCAGATCTGAATAACTGATCAATACATAGGGGTGAGCGGGTCCGGGTACCCTAACATTTTTGAACTACCCGGACCCTACCCGATAAAAGATCGGTTCCCAAATTTACTACCCGGAACCTACCCGTAGCAATCATTACCCGAAACCTACCCGGACCCGCCCGGGTACCCTGTAAATAAAAAACACAAATTAAGCAATAATTTTTAAGCCTATGAGAATAAAAAAGAGTTCTAAAATAATTTCATCAAGTAGTTTTTTAGCCTGCAATCGGAGTTTTTAGTACCCTTATAAGAAGTTTTAGAAAACTTATTCATTGTAGAAAAGTTAATTCTGTAACCAAAACCTAAAATTGCAAGCCAAATTTGACACTCAATTAATTGAACGTGTTGATTTCAAAATAAATTTGAAAATATCTGAATTAAACTTATTTTCGTGTTCATAAGCTCTTCGATACAAAAGAAAAGCTTTATTATACTAGTAAATCCCTAAATTTCATCTTCACAACTACAAAAATATACACAAATTTTAAAAATAGATTTACATTTCATATAAAAAAGTAATACAAATTGAAGATGAGTATCGCCTGAAATAGAACAGAAGCATATGATATTAAAAAGAAATTGAAGAGTTAGATATGAACCCATATGCATTTTAGGAATGACGTGAACACAACCAAGGGAGAGAAAGAGGCAAAGGTGAAGCTTCAATGACGACAACGATGAAAGTACCTGAGAGAAAGCTTCAACAACGACGACGATGAAGCTCGGTGGTGTGGCTAAAACGTCATTGTTATTGAGAGAGTTTTGGGTGTTTTCTCTTAGGGCACAAAGAGCATTCTAGAATAAAGGATTGAAGAAGCTAAAATATTTACGTCTTGGGGTGGGGAAAATCAATGTGCAGGCGTGCAACAAACAATTTTGGAGAAAGTTAAAAGTGGTCCAAATGTTTCTAAAAAAAAGTAAAAATATTTAATATTTTATAGGTTCCGGGTATCGGTTCCGGGTCCGGGTACCCTGTCTCTATTTGCCGGAACCGGAACCGGACCCGACATTGATCGGTTCCTAATTTTACTACCCGAACCCTACCCGTTATTATAATATATCTACCCGGAACTTACCCGTTAGTGTCGGCTCCGGTCGGGTATCTGGGTACCCTGTACCCGTGCTCACCCCTATCAATACAGACGCATGTTGAACAGAAGCATAGATGCAGATATGAATAACTGCTCAATATGGAAGCTTGTCGTACGGAATCATGGGTGCAGATCCGAATAACTGCTCAATATGAAAAGCTTGATATCCATGTGAATGGCACAGAAACCACACAAGCGTGCATGAGATATGAATAAGTGATAATACGGAAGCTTGACATCCATGTAAATGGCACAGAAATCACATAAGCACGCACTTAGATTTGCGCAAGTGCTAATATGGAAGTTTCAAGCTAAATCTCTGCCCTATTCCACTAAGATATAACATAGCTAGTTACACATTTTAATTCTGATTAAACAGCTGATTCCAAAGACATAAGTTGCATTATTCCTACACCCAAAAGCTCCTTCCCTACTGAACTTTTTTTAAGTAAATGATCTCCAGATATTCTCAAAGTTCTTGATAGAACATCTATGCAAAAGCATGCTCCATCCTTCCTAAGGGAACCTAATATATGCTACGAAAGTGCATGTCCACTGACAAAGCATAACTTGCAATTTTCTTTTCACTTTTGAGTTCTTGGGTAGTCTAATACGACATGAAGCTGACAAGTAATAAAAGCACAAAAAATATAGGGCATGAAAATACAAGAACAGAAGTGTACCAGACCAACAGATTACACACCGATCCGGAAAAAGTATGACAATACTCTATTTTTAAAGCATATGTCTTCAGCTGCCAGTACCCATCGAGCCAGCTTTGCATCACAAATTGGAAAACCTTTGAATGCCCACATAACTGGGTCATCCAACCTGCGGTTACACACACAATAGGAAATAAGACACAGTAACTACAACGATCAAATCATCCCAGAAAATCACTAGATGAATGATCAAGTCAACAATCAACTATGCTTCAACCACAAAATGGGGTTGGTTATATGAATCCTCTATATGCATTCCGCTATATCAAGGCACATTTCATTCCAAGAAATCAACAAATATTGAAATAAAAAGACAAATAGTCTTATTATCGTCACCAACAATTGGATTTTCCAAGCCTAGCAAGAATGCCTGCCTAGTTAGATGTTGTTTTGTTTTGATGAAGTAAAGGCAATCCATTTAAAGGCATCAAGAAGATGCATATTACAACAAACAACAACAACATACCCAAGGTTGTTTCTCATAGACCCTCGGCTCCGAATAAAGCAATGCATAATTACAGATTACAAAAAAACAGCAGAATAAAAGTACAAAAAGATTTGAAAGGCCCTTTACTATTTGTCAATCTATCACTGGGGAGGTAAAAAGTCCAAAAATTGGTCAGTACTTAATACAGTGTGTTAACTTGATCCAGCCTGCCTAGTTAGATGTTATAACCATTTTGTGATCTCCATAGCATCTGACACCTAAAATGGCTAAAAGCATTAAACCCATTAATGGGTGTTCTACACAACAATCAATAACCCAACAAAACAATTTCTCCATAAAAAACGAGTCTTTCAAGAAAAGGTGCCAACGAAAACATATAAAACTGAAAGATTTTATTAGAAGAGAAAAAGTGACTGACGTGGACATGTGATTGCTGACGGTGAGGAGAGGAACACCGGGAGGGCGGGATCGAACAAGGTGGATGAGGGTGTCGCCGTTGTGGACAGTGGTGGTGTTCAGTACATTCGCCACCGCCTTAGCAAAAGTACCTACCGCCGTGATCACTAATTTCCTGGGTAGACCACCAAGGTGGTTTGCTCTCGCCGCCCACTCCATCGTCCGCCCACCCATCCTCACTGATGTTAAAGCCCGGCGGCAAAAACTTCCTTTCTTTGGGCATCAATTTATTACCAACAGTCTCATCTCCTCGGTAAAAATTATTTTCCTCTCTAGTAATTGAGTGAAGCATAGCCCGTGCCCAACATATGCTTAAAATTTTATTTTCATCAAATGGTATTTATTATCATATCTATAATAAAATTTTAATATTATTAAGATATTTATTAGGATTTAATATATATTTCTTTCCTACCAAACATGTATATGCGAAATTATTCAAAAACTTGCACGTCGCAGGCTATGAATTCGCGGTTCAAATTTCTTTAACAATGCCCCTTTCAATTTTAATGAATATGTTAAAAAATAGGAATATTTTGTGAAAATATCGGAGATTTGCTATAATATAAAAGAAATTTGATCTGAATTAATTTATTTAAGAGCATTTTTGGGACATCAAAATATGACTTTTGAGAAGAAATCAGAGTGTATTTGTCAAAGAGGTCACTCCCAAGTTTTAATTAGGAGAATGGCCACTAAATTTATTTTTTATTTATTTTTTTGGATTAGAATTTAGGAAAGTGAGCTCGGGATACAATTTATAATTTTAAAAACTTTAGAAGTTTTACAATAATACACTTAAATCTCTTTTACTTGTATTGAAAATTTGAAATATATCAAAACTCCTCTCTTCTCCTTTAAGTATGAGTGAGTCACACTCTCTCTCTCTTCACATATGTCCACTTTCTTCTCTATCAATAAATGAATCTCTCCGGTCAATTTTTCTTCTATCAAAGCTCTCCAATCGTCGTCCCCATATATGTTAATTAATTTTGCATCAGTTGCGAAGCAGTTTGAGCTCCATATTGCCTATATAAAAGTTTTTATTTTTTTCAAACTTGATAAACTTTAGTGTTCATAAAGTTTTGGATTTTTTTTAACTTTTTAGAACTTTAGTCGTTTTTTTTTTCTATTTTTCTTTTTGCAAATTCGTCTTGGTATATTACTAGACTTGAAATTTTAACCTTTTTTGTCGGAATGTGTCATTTCTATTTATTTTGCGTGATTCGATACTGCTTTTTATGTTTCTGCAAATTTATCATGGTCAATCACTAGACTTGTTATCGATTATTTTTATTTTTATATTGTGGTTTGTCAATGTCACTCTCTTGTTTGTGTTTAGATCGCAAAAAATGATAAGAGGAAAGTCCTTAAAGATAATGACTCACCATGCCACTCTACAGAAGAAATGACGAGAAGCATTCAGGCTCGACCACGACACAATCACCACCACCGTCATTAATGTCTTTCACCCGACGTACTCCTCTTGAGAAATGACATGGAGTATCTCTTCACGGGGCTCGGAGATGACATACAATGGATGGAAATTCACATCTGCAATGTTGCACAATCTCTGTGTAATTTGAAAGGCTCAGAGAAGAGTACGATGATTTGACCACCATTTTCCTACCCCCTAATAGACTATTGTTTTTATGTAATTTTTTGCAAAATTTTTATTCATGAAAGCAATGGAAACTATTGGATTTCATCAAATGAATGTTTTTATGTTATGCTATATATGAATAAAGAGGTTTTGTTGCTGACACTTTAGTTGTCTTTACTTTCTGTCAAAAATATCGATGTATCAATCGCTTCCTGCGTGTGGTCCTAGACATGCTTGAGATCGAGCCAGATCATCTCATCACCCCTCTTCCAACCTCTAGATTAGTTTTTTTTCATTTTATTATGCTTTTGTAAAGCTTTCATTTATGATAGTATTAGATGTAAGCTATTAGGCTTTTTTATATGAAATTTATTGTCTTTTGGATGTTTGTTGGGGAATGCAATGAAATGAAATAAAATATGTTTTAATATACATCTTTGTTTTGTTTTCTTTCATTTCTGCATTGTCTTTTTATTCTGTCACAAAATTAAACGATGCAACGTTAATAATTATAAACCAACATAATTGATACTAAACAGGGACAACAAAAATTATGGATCTTAAAAATTTATAATAAACCTAATAAAATAAAGACAAAACTATTGGAGTGGGAAACCTGACACGTTATTGAAATTCTAAACCCCAATTTATATAAATTTAACGGACTGTGGTTAGTAAATCAGAACATTGTCAATAGCCAACAGATATGATTTCGGCCCGACTATATCATTTGTCAATAAACGATCAATTGGTATATAAAACCTAAGGCAAAGATTTGTCTAAAAAGTAATAAATAAATAAATGAAATTAAAAAGGGACTTATCACTATTTAAAGATTATAATAATAACTTTAATATATCATCTGAATTCCTTGGGGGTGATGCGTTCAAGACTGTAGAAACAAATTCATGCTCTTGTGCTTGGAAGGTTTCAGACATCTGCGATATTTTAGAAGTTAGAGAATGACAAAGAACGGAGGAGTTGATAAGTGTGCTTGGACAATTATCAATCAAACTAATAATAAACCAATTCAATCTATAATAACTCAGCGAAATGAACTATTATAGCCCTCCGCATTCGATGATAAACCAAAAGAATAAAGAGGACTATTGGAATGAAAAGCCTGATGAATTTGCACAAGTCCAACGGACCCAAAAAAAGGTGAAAAAATAAACTCCAAACCCCAAACCCCAACCACAAACCCAAACCCAAAACCCTAAACCACATATCCCAAACCTTAAATCCAAAACTGCACAAATTTAATGGACCGTGGATCGGTATAACATAAACCAGTTGTTGTCAATAGCCAAAAGTTATCGTTTAAGATCGATTTCACGCATAGTCAATAATATCCTACATGGTATATATATAACGAGGCCAATATTTATCTAAAAATAATATATAAATAAAAGGACTAGACACTATTTAAATATTATAATTACACTTTAATACATCAGATGTGCATCTCCATCCATTGGACACGTGACCCAAAGAGTTTAAGGACAAATAATGGTCATTGAATCACTAATATTTATCTAAAATAAATAAATAAATAAATAAAAAGACTTGGCACTACTTAAATATTTTAATCACACTCTAATATATCACATGAGAGTCCTCATCCATTGGACACATGATCCAAAGAGTTTAAAGATAAATAATGGTCTTTAAATCACTAATACTTATCTAAAAAGTCATAAATAAATAAAATAAATAAAAATACTTGATATTATTTAAACATTATAGTTACACTTTAATACATTATATGAGAGCCTCAATCCATTATACACATTATCCAAAGAGTTTTAACACAAGTAATGATTGTCCTTAAACAAGGTTGTGCTTTGAGAATTGTTACTTGCTCTCGGACTAATTGGATAGTAGTGCTACTTATTCTTAAATTATTTGGATCATGTTACTAATGTATGGGGAGTCTCATATGATGTATTAAAGTGTAGTTCTAATGTTTAAATAGTATCAAATCTTTTATTTATTTTATTTTATTTATTTATGACTTTTTAGACAAATATTAATGATTTAAGGATCATAATTTGTCTTTAAACTCTTTGGATCATGTGTCCAATGTATTTGGACTCTCATATGATGTATTAAAGAGTAATTATATTGTTTAAATAGTGTCATTTCTTTTATTTATTTTATTTATTTATTACCTTTTTAGACTAATATTAGTGATTTAAACTCTTTGGATCATGTGTCCAATGGATTGGGACTATCATACAATGTATTAAAGTGTAATTATAATTTTTAAATAGTGTCGAGTTCTTTTATTTATTATTTTTAGACAACTATTAGTGATTTAATGATCATTATTTATCCTTAAACTCCTTGGATCATGTGTCCAATGGATGAGGACTCTCATATGATGTATTAAAGTGTAATTATAATATTTAAATTGTGTAAAAAAATTTATTTTATTTTATTTATTTATTGCTTTTTAGATAAATATTGGCCTTGGTCTATATATAGTTATATACTATTTTGGATATTATTGACTATGCGTGAAATCGATCCTAAACTATAACTCTTGGATATTCACAATGACTGGTTTATGTTATACCTATCTACGGTCCCTTCGATTTGTGCAGTTTGGGGTTCACTTTTTTTCACCATTTTTATGGGTCTGCTGAACTTGTGCAAATTCAACAGCTCATTCCAACAGTCGAATTTATTCCTTTGGTTTATCATCGACCATAAAGGTCTATAATAGTTCATTTTGCTAAGTTATTATAGATAAAAATGATTTATTAGTAGTTTGATTTATAATTATCAAGACACACTTAGCTTTATTTCGATAAAAAGAAAAACAAGTGAAAAAATCAAAGAGGATATAAGTGAAACACAACATAACAAATATGTATAGAAATCATATATTTCATTTCATTTCATTGCAACCCCCAACTAAAATAACAAAAATATCTAAAAGCTCTCATATATGAAAGTGTAATGACTCGAAAAGTCATTTTGCTTATTTTGCCTAGAAATTCCTAAATTATCCTTTCCGAGTCCTTATTTGCTTGTGTGTGACTTGCGAGAATGGGTGGTACTGTTCTTGAGATGACCGGGTAGGTTTCGGACCCATTTTGATAGGTTTGAGAAATCCTAAGTTAAGAGAATAGAAGAGTTTGACTCATAGTTGACTTTTGGGTAAACGCACTCTATTTATAGTTTTGTCGGTTCCATTAGCTCCGGAATGATATTTATGACTTAGTCAAGCATTTGGTTCGGGTCCCAAGATAGCATGGCATGTTTTGAGGGTTAGCTTGTAAAATTATGAAATTAGAACTTTATAGTTGACTCAAGTCAAACGCTAGCCTTAGAGATATTTTTTGGGAAATCCGAGTGCGCGAGCAACTCTGGAATATATTTTTTGATATGGTAGCATATTTGATTTGTGTCCGGGAGGTCCCGGGAGTGTTTCAGATGGTTGGCGGAGAGTTTGGGCATTACTGGTGTTTGGTGTCCGTCCCAATGCCTTTATTTCCACTCAGTGGGTCTGCCTTAGCGGAGGCCTGGCTCGCTGAAGCGAGAGTTCAGGATTTAAGTGACCTTGCCTCATCAGATGAGTTTTCCGTTGAAGCGAGTTCGTTCCAGCGAAGTCGATTCCCTGGGGCGAAATCGATGTTCAAGTTATAAATATTTAATGATCTAGAAAGTATTCTCATTCCCTATATATTCTCCTTGGGATTAGAGCTCAACCAGTAGGGTATTATTTAAGGTTCCAAGAGAAAGTTCATCAATAGAGGTATAATCTCACCCTCTCCCTTTAATTATTATGTATTAGTTAGGTTTCCATCTTAAGTACAACAACAACAATAACATATTCAGTGAAATCCCACACCGTGGGATCTGGGGAGGGTAGAATGTACACAGACCTTACCTCCATCTTGGTAGGTAGAGCGATTGTTTCCGGGAGACCCTTAGCTCAAGTTTCCATCTTAAGTATGTTTCTTAAATTGGGGAAATGTTAGAAATATCTTGTTGAGAATAAGAGAGTTGTAATTGGGGATTATGGATTGATTATTGATTCATTGATGCTAATATTATAAATTAGTGATATATTAAACTAGTAGATGATGATTATTTGACCAATTTTATGTTTAAATCCTTTCTGGAATTGGAGGAAATTATAGAGTTAGAATTGGAGCTTTTACCAATTCATGAAATTGAGGATCCATTTGGGCTTTGTTGATAAATTAACTTGGGATTATGACTATCTAGCATGTATTGATACTAATTGGGTAGAAAAGTTTGTTATTTTATAATGTGGGCATGGGGTTCCTTTGTAACCTAGCGTGGGGGATAGGGTGATGTTAGACCATAATCTCATAAACTTGATATGATTGATTAAAGTGGGATTAGGAGGAGGCTCAACGAAAGGGAAAAGCGACTGCGTGATTTTTTCGATTCTATTCAGGTAAGTTGAGACTTTCTAGACTCCAGTGTAGTGTTTATGTGCTGGTATGCTATGTAGTGAATTAAGGGGAGTAGTGAAAATTTGGGGGTCCCTTATTAGTGAAGTGACGAGCACTAATATGGATACCGGTGAACCTCAATCGGGTAATTAATGAATTAGAACAATGCATGTGAATGAGTTTATGCGCTTAGCATTCGAGCCACGAACGCGATGCATAAATTCGCTTAGGTTGGTATGATTGTTGTTTACTTGGGCTTGTAGCCATTTGATATGATATTCTAATTTAACTTGTCATGCATCCATCACTCCACATCTCGTCTGAACACTTGAATAGATATTAATAAATACTAATTAAACTGATTATGTTGTTTGCATGGTGTACACATATCCATCTCATTCATACAATATATACTTGACACTGTTTTACTGATATACTGCTGAGAAAGGCTTGGGAAGTCAGATTAAGGGATATGATTCATGATTTCGAGAGCGATGACTGGTTATGACATTCATCCCTCAAGCTAGTATCTGATGGGATCAGATGGGTATATGGACCTCATGAGTCTCTCATGGGTCACGTGACAGCTACTGCAGTACCGTGTGTATATCGGGTACATATGGCCACTTGCATTCATACATATCACTCTGCATTGCATTAATTTATATCATGATATGTGATTGATAATGTATGTGCTCTGGTTGGATTATGTTATACTTACAAACTTTAGACTGATAGAAGGAATACTGGTAGCTTATGTTTAACCTTAATATGACACTTGAATAAAATGACTTGATGGGTCTAGATGTCCTGAATTGGGTTTAGAATGGACTTGTACAACTTGAGGACTTGAAAGTACTTATGCGCTTAGAACTGTAGACTTACTGTTAGGTTGGTTAACTAATTTATTTTATGCTTAAATAACTAACTAGTATAGAGGTATCGAAAAGTACCAACTCTCACCACCGTTATAGCTAGGGTCGGTCGATGTTGCTGTTGAGTACACGTGTTTCCCGTACCCACTCTACGCTTGCTGCACTATATGTGTAGGTACTGAGCAATGAGACGACGGAACAGCTGACAGAGCATAGTACTTTGGTAATTGCTAGTATAGTCCATGGTGAGCCGCTGATGCATTCCCGACACTGGAACTCTTCTCATCCTTATTTATGATTCATGTATTTGTCATGTTCAGATAGCTTATGCATTTCCCATTTAGACTTGTATTCAGACATATTTAGAGCTTGTACTCATGACTACCAGATCTAGTTGAAGTTTTCTTTTCAGACTATGTATTTGCTATTGAGACTTGTTAAAACTACTTATTTTTTATCTTTTTATTTTTTGCATTTAATTTCGCATTATTGTATGATATATATTTGGGTTCGCCTTTGGGTTAGGGTAGGTCCCCTCATGACGCAAGAATTTTACAATGAAAAGAGAAGATACATAGAAGCTAAAACTAAATTAGGGGGTTGCAGCGGGGGTGATGAGGGCATCGGGATCAATTTCCTTCATCTGCAAGAGGACACGCATAAATTGTGTGATCATGCAGAGAGACCTCTCAGGCATCTCTCTGTTAAATAAAATCTTAATACTCCTTGTTATCGAATGTTTTCCCATGGTAAAAATCGATGACATCATTAAAGTTGTGGTTGCTTTGTGAACTAATTGGCTACCTATTACCTCCATCACACTCTTCGTTATCAGTATCAGTATCATCCATATCCATTGAATGATTACTCATGCCCTCATGTTGTATTTAATCGTCATCTGCTGGCGATTGTGGCTGTGGTGGGGGTGGTGGTGGTGTTGCTGATGTAGAATCAACTTGAGTCCTCTCAACAACATTTATTCTTAAAACATCCCAATTACAACATAATGGGGTCTCATCTTATTCACCCATGTAACCTACTATAATATATTATGCAATCACCACCTACTATAATATATTTTGCAATCGACATCATAATAAACCTATAATATACTATGACTATGGTCTATGACTAGTCGATAACTATGGTTTATGATCGGCCGACGAATTGTACCAGATTCATAATAAAAATAATAGGGATAAAGCTCTTACCAGTTACGAACTGAGGTATTTGAATGGAGAATTGACTCCAGGAGACAATTTGTATTCCCAAAACGAACTCCAATGTCAGAATAAAGCTAAATTTTTTTGCTGGAAAAGTGAGCTTTTACAACAATGGAGAAAGCTCATTCTCAACAATTTCTTCAAGCTTTTACTTTCAATGGCTAAAATAGGGAAGTGTTTCGTTGTTGGAGACTGGTTTTCTGATAAAATGCTAGGATTTTTCTCCGAAAATGGGATTTGAAAATTGAAGAAATAGGAGCTTTTGGATGAAAATGTTTTATTTTTTTATTTCTATTTCAGGTAAATAAAAAATTGTGGGTGGGGAACTAAAATGTATTTTTTAAAACTTTTTTGGGCTAGAGTTGACACAAAAAAAAGTCTGACAATGATGGTGTCATAAGTTGTAACAACCTGATTTGTTTTTTTTTGTGAGTTGGATGATTTATTATAAGTTAGTGAACCTATGTTACTTGACATTTAATGATTTGATCAGTAACTGATTTAGATAATTAATTTTTACCTTGCATTGTCCTAATGTCTATGCAGTATGGAAAAATGAGGGATTTAATGTCCACGCTTGAGATATTTAAATACTAGTATAAAGGTAGAGTTATGGGCAAGTCATTATTACATAACATGATGCAAGTAGTAAGTGCGACATTATGGCAATCCAAGATATATTAAATGGGCAAGTCCCATCATTCCTTACTGCCTTGAAATATTTAAATACTAGTATAAATGTGGTGTTGTGGGCAAGTCATTATTATGATGAAGTAGTAAGTGAGAAATGTTGGAGGTAAAACATTATGGAAAGTGAATAAATATTATAAGTGTTCGAAAGGATAAACAAACAGTCAAGATTATAGTTGCCGCAATTTTCTTGAGTCTTGAATCTTGATAACCTGAAATCAAGAAACACTAAATCTATATTGTTATAACTGTGGCTGAGTCGAGAGATGACTCTCTGTCTTTAAGACAAGATTGCCCCGTATATATACTTTTACGTTAGTGGACAATAGTTTCCTAAGATAAAACAACAACTAATCAACACTACAAAGCAAATAGGTTGATTCTGACGGGAAAAAAAAACATGAAACGACTTGCTGAAGAATGAAAAATTTAGAGGAAAAGGAAGAGTTTCTGCTCTTATTCAAGACTTGTGTTTTATCTTTTTCTCCACACCCTCAAAATTAGAGTAAGGTTTTCTCTTTATAGTGTTTAGGAGGATGAGAGGTATTAAGAGGTTGTTTAAGAGGTATAGTCATAGCTAGAAGCGTTTTGTACGTTTTGTAATAAGTGCAAGACGTTTCAGATGGTTAATGCCATAAAAATTGTTGGCTTTCCCGTTGCTGACAACATTTTCTGAAACTCCAGGGACCAAACTGTAAATACTAAGCAGTTTGGGGTCCAAAAAAGATAATATCAGAAGAAGTCCAACAGCCCATGACCCGGACCGGGTGGGTGGTGGTGGCGCGTGTATGGGCCTAGCCTTGAACCCAAACACACCTAGGTCCTCTCTCCTTCAAACACATGGGTTACCCCTTGGGGTTCCAAACTCTTATCCATTTTTGAGGTTTATAAAAAGAACAATTCTTCATTTTCCCACCGATGTGATAAATTTGTCCACACCATATTTTCATGCCTCAAACACCTTACTTCGTGGACCAATATCTCTTTCATTTCTTAACGAAATTTGACGATATTTGGCCCTACGGTCATCTACTCACTTAGTAGATTATGCACGTGTAAAGAACCAAAGTCTCCAATATGCGAAACCCGAATGTTTAAGTCATTAAAAATGCGTGGACGCAAAGGCAAATTTCCAACCAGAAATTATGGCAACTCAAGATATATTAAATGGGCAAAACCCATCATTCCTTGCTACAGCTAAATAAAGACAAGGATAATATTGAGAAGGAGGAAACTGTCATTCTCTAACCTAAAGGAAGAAGGAAACTAAAGGAAGGTGATTGAAGTTGCGGCGTAAGAGTCGAGGTAGGAATTTGACGTGATTAGTGTTCAGGTAATGTTATAAATATAATTATTTTATTGATTCATTGTAGTGAATGAGAGAGAAAAAATGATCTGAGACCTTTATTTGGGTTTAGCAAAGGTGGGGATTGAGTTGTAGGTGAAAAAATTATTGGAATAGGATTCTAGTCCTAATTTACTTTTGATGTTAGATCCTTATATGGCTAGGAGATAACAATAAATTGTGGATATATATGGCATGATAATTAACTAATAATCGGACCATTATGATTAGAGTAAGGGTGCATACAATGACAACTATAATGGTGGTGTATTGGTTAATCTTTGATGAAATTTCACTTTTGTTATATTTACGTTGTGTGTGTGGACACACTTCAATGTTCCTTAATCTTATATAAGATGCAGTGATTTTCCATTTTGTTCATGTGAGCTTGACTAAATGATGATGAGGATATTGATTAAAGTAGTAATGGAGAAGGGATTAAAACTCTAAACTCTAGACATTTGGGTTCATTTTTTTGTTGCATATATTGAGAATTTTAGCCTAGAATTTTGAAATGATTTTCTTGAGATTGGAGGTTGATCGTGGTCAGTGTTGGATAAAATTCAGAAATTTAAACTAGCTGAATTATGAATCAACTATTTATAAAATAAAATTTTAGTTTTTTCCTTGTGGGTACTGGGTCACTGTTCGGATTGCGTATTTTGAGTCTAAAAATTTATATGGTAATATGGATGTCATTGAACTCGTTTAATCACGTAGAGTATGAATTTAATAATAAAAATCTATTTTTTGAAATAAATTATGATTTTTCCCTCCAGAGCTCAGAATTAGACGTTTTGGACCAGAATTATTATCATGGCAATATGAGTGTCTATAGAACCGTATGTTGACATAGAATCCATGTTTGATAGACTATGATCATTCGGAAAGACTTCGAAAAGGCAAGACTTTGGGTTAAAAGTTCATGGTCCTTGCTCGGCATTGAGGTAGGCTATAGTTTACCTTTTTTCGAATTCTGATTATAAATGCATATATATAGTATAATTGTTGTCAGGGTATACCCGTGGGCCTACGGACAAGACAGTGATGCATAAATCCACTAAGGACTGATTATATGCTGATAGGTGGACTGTGATGGCCGTAGAATCTTATTTGAAAATTGAACTGTGGTACTCATAATTTATAATTGGTAATGTCACCAGAATTGTTTATTCGTGAAAAAAACATTGTTAATGTGAAAAGAATTGATGACATTTATTCTTCCATATTCTCATGATATAATTGATACGCTGGCATTTTCATACATCCTTCATTCATACATATACATATTGTTCTTGGAAAATGGGATTGAGATACAGAATGATCCGAAGAGGCCAGAAAAGAGTAAATATTTTTTAGTGCCCGATGGAAAATTATTTCGGGTGGATGACATGATATGATTTATGAAAGGAAAGTTTTACATTCTCATAGTCTGGCGGTAAAATTAGGTCGTACAGTGGGAAACTCACAGTCTGACGGTAAAGTCGGGCGGTACAGTGAGTGGTCACAGTCCGAAGACGTAGATCTCGGGTGGTACAGTTACCATATATGGACCTCGTGAGTCCCCATGGATCATAACTAGCTGGCACAACCCTAGAATGTGTATACAGGATGGATACAGATCAGTTGCATTGCACAACATTCATCTCATACCTTCATCATCATTTTATTTATTTATCTGTGTTACTTGGTGTTTATTTTCTATATTTTATTTATTAAGGACGAACCCAGTTTATATGTGATCTGTGAAAATGGCTTGTTTATAGTAACGAAAATAAATAGGTGAATTTTACTGATAATTGGGAGACGAATTAATTTAAGGTTTTAGTAAAGTTTGACGGTGTTTACAGTTTTTCATGAAATTCGATTTTAGTAAAGTTTGGCAAACAATTGTGATGTCCATCTCAGGTAAAGTGATTTGAATCTTTTGCTCACTAGTGTTGATTTAATATTTTTAATTCACTTCTAATGTTATGTGCTATGTTTATATATTACTATTAGTATGCCATGGTTAAGTTGGTATTGGTTTTTAGAATGACCACCAGTGGCATTCATACTTCACAAGTCTAAAGTATCACCAAATTTATTTATATTCATGATTATCAGAAGTGATGATTTATACATAGGCCTATATATTGTGGTTCATATTGAAAATATGTTAGAGAAAAATTTTCTACATTATATGTATGCCTCGATTTGCTCTTGAAGTAGCAAATATTATCATTATTTAATATATTTAAGGCACGTTCAAATATGTTTCATTCATGAAGAATGAGAATTTTTTTTATAAATGTTACAAATACAGATCCATTCCCTGAACTGAATGTGATGATATATAGTAAAGATTATAAATACAGACGTGCTTTTAGTTGTGAAGTTATCACGAATCACCTCCAGAAGAGGTAGAATAGTTGAGAAAATATTCTAAATATTTTATGCTCTACTCCGGAAGTAGTGAACTCAGAATTCTGATCCTAAAATAGCAAACTCAGAAATCTGCTCCCGAAGTAGCAAAGTTTAAACTCTACTCCTTAAGTAATAAATCTTTGAACTCTACTACGGAAGTAGTAGAACTTTGAAAGTAGTAAACTTTAAATTTTACTCTTGAAATAGTAAATCTGAAATTTACTCTTGAAGTAGTGAATTCAAAATTTATTCCAAAGCAGTAAGTCTCTGAAATTTACTCCCGAAGTAGTAGAACTCTTAAATTAACTCTCGTATTAGTAGAATTTCGAACTTTACTCCTGAAGTAGAACTTTGAATTTACTCCCGAAGTGATAGACCTTTGAACTTTACTCCCCAAGTAGTAAGGTTTTGAATTTTACTTTCAAAAGGGTTCAACTTTGAAATTTACTTTTTTTACTCCCCAAAATTTGTTGTGAGTTTATAATGCATGTAAAGGCTTTTCCTATTCTCTTGCAAGCTTCAGTTTTAGTTCTACAAGGTAGCAAAATAATGAAGGAAATATTTATATTTAATTTGCTGCAATTTTCTTAAAGTGTTGGAATATACTACTAAGGAATGATTTTATATGTATTTGATGGTCTAGAAGTATTGGTATGATTTTTGACAAGCGGAAAAATATTTGAGAAATATATTGAAGCGGTGTTTTCTTGTGGTTGAGTGAAATAATGAGCTATTAAAAATTATGTATAAAACGCATCTAAATGATCAGGTTTCAGTCCCTGAAGTGAATGAAGAAATATCATAACACACCTCCTGCAGAGATTGAATAACAAAGGATATAAATGTTATTTTATGGTATGAAGGTCATTGTTCCATGTACTGTCGCACGTCAAATCATCTTAAAAACTTTTATTATGTATCATTCTACGGCAAAAGGATATAAATTGTGTAGAATACTATCTACTATAATCACATTGATATATTATGGTAACTGTCACAACTTTGATGATAAATATTCGAATGTTAATGGTATTCTCCCTAAAGGAGATATCTGAAATACTAAAGTTTAGAACTTACTTTTCATCATTTATAAATTATATTGTCTTTAAATGTCTATTTAATTACTATTTATTTCATGACACCAGTAGTGTCTAACTATAATTTCCTTTATGATATCAACAATATCTAAGCAATATTTGATTGTACAAAATTAATGATCAAGTGCTCCAGAAGAGCTAACTTTGTATCTAGAAGATCATGGCACTAATAGTGTCCAAACAATATGTGTGATTATGGAGAATAAATTAGAGGCTCATGAAGAGCTTATATACTAGTATGTAAATCGTTCTAAATTGTAATATACATAGTTGCTATGATCGAAACACACGTTGTAGTAAACCCGAAGTTTACTCAAGTAAATAGGATATCATATTGAAGCTATAATTAATCAGAGGATTAAATATCTTCAAAATCATAGTGGGTAATAAATATGTTTGTGAATGATTACCCTCTTTATTCTCCAAATTGTACAACACAAATATAAGCATGATGAAATCATATGTCACGGTAAACCAGGAGTTTATTGGTACACAAAAATAATTCATGTCATAGTAAATCAGAAGTTTACTAAAACAAATAGCACATAGCGTGGTAAACTCAAAGTTTACTAGTATAAATAATTTTATTAGTCGGTATGAGTGATGTGTCCATCCTAATTCAAATATGATGTGCAGATTGAGTACTTGACATATATTGAAGAACTAGAAGATTCTTCAAAAATTTATTTTTGTTGCTTGTTCTCATGATAAGTTGATTATGCTAGCTAATGTTGGATTTGAATTTCCTAAATTCTGGAAATTATAAAAGGTGAATAAGGGTCCGTTCACCTGCAATGTGATATCTTAAATAGATGCATCTATGAGACGGTCACATGTGCGTTTATTGTCAACCTGCAGTTTCACATTTACGAAGTTGCTTACTCAAAATAATTGAGTTGAGAGCACAATTTTCAGATTATGTAATCAAGATAATTCATCTTGTTAATGTTGGTTTATATCCAAGTTGGTTTAGCGTTGAATGTCTGCGATAAATAGCTAAATCATTACTAATGAGAACAAAACTTCATGTATTGATATGAAATATGATATATTGCATACAACGACGTTTGTATGCTTCAGACTAATAAATTATGATAAAATCTCCCCTCATAATTGGTTCAAGGTCAGGATCCAAATATTTTCATCAATAGTTTTTGTTGTGCGGTATATGATTAATGAATCTACTACGATGCACACAGATGGATTCCCCAAAGAAAGTGGAAATGTATGTTAGTTTTTCTAACATAAGGGGGAGTGAATAAACAACTAAGAAATATGTTGTGGATTATCATCAGTATGATCCTCGTTCAAACGATAATTCAAGTCAAATTTTAGAAGTATTTGCTGACCCAACTATTTTATATTCCAGCTGTAAGATGCTTCTAAATGTCCCTAAAGGATAAGGTTTACAACATGCGTGAAACATGGTAGATAAAATGGTTCCAAATGCAATAATTCTTGAAAAATAGAGGAGAGGACCAAATGATCATAATAAGGAGGCAACGTGCTCTTGAAGAGCCTACGACATAACACTTCATAAAACCTCATACGAGGTTCAGGTACCTAAAAAATAATGAAGTGATAACATCTCAGTAAGTTATGTCTAATTGCAAACCGATACAAAATGATATCTCGTCAACGATATCTTTGATACAATATAGTGCGCAATATTGTATAATATTATGAGGATCTGAATTCCACGTCTCTTAAATCATATTGATGTAGAAATAATTACCAAGTAGATATATCTTGGTAAATTTACTGGACATGCAGTCCTGACATCAGAAGATGTCATGCAAATTAAATACTAAATGAAATTTGTCTCAGCCTATATGATTTACATGACAAAATTTATATGAAATTTTTAAAGGATTAAATCCTGAAGCATATACAAGTTAGTGAAAAACTTGTTTGTAATCCTTAAACGGATTAAATAAACTAAGGTTGATGTACTGAAATCACCTTAATAAATATTAATTGACGAGAGGTACAAAGATGACTCTGTTTACCCTTATCCCTTTATGATATTCAAAATATTTCATAATGTTGTGCAAGTTGCTGACTTGAATATTATTGGAGCTTTTGAGGAGTTTTCGAAAAGCAGTAGACTACCTGCTAAAAGATGTTGAAATGAGAAAATTAGATTGGTCTTGAAGCACCATATATGTGTTCAATTGATGCATTTATTTATCTTGCTATAACTATGAGCATGATATAATTAATTCCTTACATGGAGATACTGAAATAAGATCAATTGCATATTATCGATTTGATGAGACAATTTTTCCAAAATTAGGGGGGAGCAATAATGAAATAAAAAGGAAAATTTTGTGGAATAATCCATCATTGTCTCATCTTGATTCACGTGCTTCTATTTGTGAGCAAGAGGTCCAAAAGATTATTCACTTGTAGAAAATAGCAAATCAAATGTCATACGCATTTACAGATTTGAAAATGATTACCAAATCACATATCCTTGCAGAGAATGTCTCAATTCGGATCGATGTCCCTGTAGGATTATCTACTAGTGTCATAGCAAATGAGTCCAACGCACGCCTGAAGCGTGATAGACCATTGGGTTCTAAGGATCGGAATCTTAGAAAAAATAAAAATAAATGGTCAAGATGACACTAAGAAAGAATCTCATAAAAAATGTAAGATTTGATCAATCTTGATATTCTTGAAGAAATCAATGAGCCACAAACTCAAGAAAATGAAGAAATGTCAATAAATTCAATTGATGTTAGGACTAATTTGAATCGCTTGGAAATAAATGTGGTTTGAATTATGATAAAATATCCACAACCTTATATGAAGACAATGCAACATGCATTGCTCAATTGAAGGGGGGATTCATAAAAGGAGACATGGCAAAGCACATTTCACCAAAGTTGTTCTTCACACACGAGCTCCAAAAGAATGATGATATCAACATGCAACTGATTCGTTCAAGTGATAATATGACTGATTTGTTCACTAAATCTATACCCTGCAACTTTAGAGAAGATGGTGCACAAGATTATAATGCGAAGACTCAAGCATTTGGACTGAAGTTCTCGTAAGGGGAAGTTAATACATGTTGTACTCTTTTTTCCGTATAAGGTTTTGTCCCACTGGATTTTTCTTGTAAGGTTTTTAATGAGGCAACCAAAATGTGTACTCTTTTTCCTACACTAGATTTTTTTTCCACTGGATTTTTTCTAGTAAGGTTTTAATGAGACATATTATCTACCAAATAGACATTCAAGGGGGATTGTTATAAATATTATTTATTATTATGAATGTCTATCTCTACAAGGAACATTAGAGTTAGTGAATTTTAGACCAAGCTACTTAGACCCTATAAATAGAGATGTTCCCTCATTGTATTTCATCCCTCAAGAGAAATAAGAACTCTTCTCTCTCCTCTCTTTCTTAACAATATTCTTGTTCTAGCTTTATTATTATTTTATAACATCTATATTGTTAAGAGTCTCACATCGGATATGAAATGAAAACATGGACTTCTTATATGGACTTGGACAATCCTCATCCTTACAAGCTAGCTTTTGAGGTTGAGTTAGGCCCAAGATCCATTCCTTCATGTTATCAGAGTCAAGACCCATTCCAATTCTTTGTTCACCGATGTTGGACCCCCAAATTATATTATTCATGCTCTATTTAACAAAGCCTGGGCGTGCGGGGAGTGTTAAGAGGCCCACATCGGATATGGAATGGGAACATGAACTCCTTATATAGACTTGTACAATCCTCATCCTTATAAGCTAGCTTTTGGGGTTGAGTTAGGCTTAAGATTCATTTCTTCATATATAATTCTACCAAATAATAATATGAGACTAAGTTTTATTTGTTGGCTGTGTAAGGATCAATTAGTTCACTCAACAATAATTCCAAACAGTTCTTTATTGACAAAGCAGTTGATTGACACTGAAAAAAAAATCATATATATATTTAATTTGAATTTTTTCTCTCAATTTAATCACTGAAATTATGCTTTTTAGAGCCAAATTGTTTTCTTCTTTTTATTTTTATTCATTTTCTTTGTAAACTGGATGAAGTAAAGCAACTACGATCTTGCTTCTTCTTTTTCTAATTTCCTCTTATAGAAATTTTCATGAAAACTCTTGCAGTAGACAGTAGTGCATGTTTTTGAAGCTGGAAAAATAAATTATTTGATTTTAAATATAACAATAGTCCATCTAGATTCCAGCAGACCTAATCCAAGTCAGTAAAAATAAATCAAGAAAATTAATACTCCCAACTTTTATTGTTACTATATTTACTAACAGGTGGCTATCAAACCCAGAAAATCGATAGCAACATCTGGAATGAAAGTTAACTGGTGCCCATATTTTAAAAAAAATTATGCTATATCTTAAGACCATAAAATCGCTATATTTACCATATTGCATGAAAAGGAGCATCGACTCACGTCATCTGCGGGCAAAAGTGAATGGGGTATTATATTATTACGTGAACATTTAATATATTTAGCCATATTTAGTCTTGTATAATTATGTTAAATATAAGATTCCTATTTTATGAGAATTCTAATATTGTACACGCTATATATATATTTGTATTGATGAGAAAGGCTCCTCAAGGAGATTAATACAATTCTACATAGTATCAATAGCTTAAACCCCAAAACCTAAATTTCTCCTTTCTTTTTCCAGCGGCCTGCCCGAGACACAGACTTGTGCTCTCTTCTATTTTCTCTGCGTGTCAGAGCAACAAACAGGCCTGTCCCTCCCTTTTCTTTTTTTCCAGAAAAATAACAGTTACTTCTCTTTTTAGCTCTTCCTTTCCCGAAGAACAAAGCAACACCTTTCTACTTTCTCTGTTTACTTACCAAGAACCAAAGCAACACTTCTCTAATAATTTTGTTTTTGACCCGAGTCAATAATAAAATGGCTTACTTGACCCGTTAACAGCCTGATAATGCGTGGTACATGGATACGGGTGCCACGTCTCATCTCACCAATAATTCAGGTAATCTTCCTCAATTACACTAGTTACAAACTCCACAATCTATTATGGTCGGCAATGATCACCGCGTTCCAATTCAAGGATTTGGTAACACCCTTACCCCACCACCGCATCCCACTTCTCTCTTAAAAACGTATTTTATGCCCTAAACATCATCAAATTTTCCACCGATAATTCTGTCTCAATTAATTTTGACCCGTTCGAATTTTCTGTAACGGACCTCCGTACCGGAAAACTCCATACGAGATGCAATAGTGAGGGAGACTTATATCCTTTCCTACCCACATCCGCTGCTAGTATCACTCCTCCCACCGTTTTAACAACTACATCTCCCTCTACATGGCATAGTAGACTTGGTCATCTGGGTTCTCACATTTTTTTATTCTCTTAGAAATCAAAATTTAATCCACTGTAACAAAGGAAATCTTCTCATAGTTGCTCCTCGTGTCAGTTAGGGAAACACATTAGACTACCATTTACGGCTTCTATGAGTACTACTTTCTCCCCCTTTGGTATTATTCACGCTGATTTATGGACATCTCCCATAACTAGCAACTTAGGCCACAAATATTATCTGGTATTTTTGAACGATTTCTCTCACTTTCTTTGGGTCTATCCACTCAAACTCAAATCTCAAGTGTTCTCCAAATTTGTTGAGTTTCGTACACTGGTTAAAACGCAATTTGAAAAAGACATAAAATTGTTTCAATGTGATAATGATCGTGAGTTTAATAATTCCCAATTTCATAAATTTTGTGCGGCTAATGACATGATCTTTCATTTCTCGTGCCCTCACACCTCCCCTCAAAATGGAAAAATTGAAAGAATTTTCAGAACAATTAATAATATGATTTGTACCCTTTTTTTTCATGCGTCTCTCTTCTCTATTTTTTGGGTATATGCATTAAAAACGGTAGAACACATTCTCAATATTTTACCCACCTGTGCAATTCAAAATAGGACACCCATCGAAATTCTCTACCGTCGGATCCCTACCTATGACTATCTTAGAATTTTCGATTGTCTGTGTTACCCTAATCTGACATATACAGCCCCCCACAAATTGGCACCCCGATCTACTTCGTGCACCTTTATATGTTTTCCGTCAAACCATAGGGGTACTTGTGCTATGAGCTCTCCACCGACAAAATCATAATTTCATGCCACATCGCCTTTGTTGAGTATGTTTTCCCGTTTGACAACATTAAAAAATTTCGAGTCACTGATTACAAATTCCTTGAAGATTTGGACCCATCACCGCTTGTCTAACAAGCATTCCGTCATGCTGCCACTATTTCGGCGGCGGCGGCCGCACCCAATGCCACCACCCGCGGTCCAGCCTCTGTCTCCCCTTATTGTCCCATCGGGTCTGCCACCTGCAGCAGCCCAGTTGCCTCCACCCCAAGGTATCCCGTCGGCTCTACTAGCACCGGCGGCCACTTACATCAGTCCACCGGTGTACCTCTGTCACTGCCTATGTCTCAGTCCACAAACATCATCGATTGCCACCACCACCGGCAATCGACACAACTTCTCTATCTACCCATCGATAACCACCCATACCACCAACCGGAACCATTCGCCATCACGACGATTGTCATTCCTTTCGACAATCGGCCCATCGCCTCGGTTCCACCACCAGTCTCAGTCCATACCACAGTGTTGTCGCCACACAGAATAATAGATCTGCACTCCAAATCCATTCCCAACGACCCACCAATTACCAAAAACCAAAATTGCACCACCACACACACATCCCAAAATATCTCATCGAGTCCCCATCTACCACCGTCACCATA
The DNA here is from genome assembly GCA_034509755.1 of Anisodus tanguticus. Lineage (NCBI taxonomy): Eukaryota > Viridiplantae > Streptophyta > Magnoliopsida > Solanales > Solanaceae > Anisodus > Anisodus tanguticus. The sequence continues at coordinate 16,094,940 of CM067544.1, forward strand.
CCCAACCAGTATCAATCCACCCAGATCGATGTCACCACTAGACCCACTGCCTAACCCTGACCCCATCGTCCCCAGCCAGACACCCGATGAATAGAACCAAAACCCATTTCAAACCCCACAACAAATCACCAATATTAACCCAACCAGTGAACCCGACCATACAAGCCGCACACAGACACAGACTGCCCTCCGGTCCCGTCACACTATATGGAAACTCGTACCCAACACAGGATTTTCAAACCCAAAGTCCAATTAAACATGTCCACATAAACCATATCCCTAATTTCTACAAATTTAAAAATAGCCAAATTAGACCCAAATTGGAATGCGATCATGCGTGAGGAATTTAATGCTTTAACAAAACAGTACACTTGGGATTTGGTTCCTCGACTGGAGGGGGTGAATGTGATCCGATGCATATGGCTTTTTCGTCACAAATACAGAGACATCGGTGCGTTAGAGAGGTATAAGGCAAGACTTATGGCTAATAGCACAAACCAATAGTAGGGTATAGATTGTGGTGAGACTTTTAGTCCAGTTGTTAAATCGGCCACCATCCACACAGTTCTGAGTATTGTTATGGGTAAGCGTTGACTTATTCATCAACTTGATGTGAAAAATGCGTTTCTACATGGGGATTTGAAAGAAACTATTTACATACATCAACCGCCTGGTTTTGTCCATCCATCAGTCCCTCAATATGTATGTCGTCTCCGTAAGTCACTTTATGGTTTGAAACATGCCCCTAGAGCGTGGTATGATCGCTTTGCACAATACATTATGCAAATTGGGTTCTCATGCAGCAAGTGTGATAATTCTTTATTTATTTTTCATAGAGGTAGCAACATTGCTTATTTATTGTTATATGTGGATGTCATTGTTCTTACTGCTTTTTCTGATGTGTTGAAAAATGAGATCATTGCACTGCTTAAAACCGAATTTGCTATGACTGACTTAGGGAGGTTGAGTTATTTTTTGGGGATATCAGTGACTAGATCTGCAGACACCATGTTTCTTTGCCAACGTAAGTATGCAGGGGAGATTGTGTACAGGGATAAGATGGCTAATTGCAAAATCATGTCCACTTCGGTTGACTATAAATCGAAGCTTAGTGCAGTTGATGGTGATCCAGTGGCCGATCTCACTCTTTATAGGAGTCTAGCAAGTGCACTTCAGTACCTTACTTTCACCAGGCCTGATATTGCTTATATTGTTCAGCAGGTATGCTTATTCATGCATGCCCCTAGGATCCATGTTGCCCTCAAACGTATTATTCGATACGTTAAGGGCACCCTTGATTATGGATTGCATCTATACCCCTCAGCACCGACCAGATTGTTGTCATATATGGATGTTGATTGGGCAGTCTGTCCGGACACACGACGATCCACCTCAGGCTATTGTGTGTTCTTAGGGGATAACCTCATCTCTTCGTCTGTCAAGAGACAAGCCACATTATCCCGTTCGAGTGCAGAAGCAGAATATAGAGGTGTTTCTAATGTTGTTGCTGAGATTTGCTGGCTCCGAAACCTTCTTTTAGAGCTTCAGTGTCCATTACGTAAGACGTCTTTGGTTTATTGTGATAACATATCCGCCATATATCTATCTCATAATCTAGTTCAGCATCAGCGAACCAAGCACATTGAACTGGACATCCACTTTGTTCGTGAGAAGGTTGCTCTCGGTCATGTAAAGGTATTGCATGTGCCTTCTTCATATCAGTATGCAGATGTATTCACAAAGGGCCTTCCTAGACAGCTCTTTCTCGACTTCAGATCCAGTCTTAGCGTCCGACCTCCTCCCGCTCCGACTGAGGGGGTGTATTAGCACGTGCACATTTAATATATTTAGCCATATTTAGTCTTGTATAATTATGATAAATATATGATCTCTATTATATAAGGATTATACATTGTACACCATATATATATTTGTATTAATGAGAAAGATTTCTTAAGAGAGATTAATACAATTTTACAAATTATTTGGTCAACAAAGTAAAAGTTTTAAATCATATCATGAAGCAGGGGCTTTTCTGTCCATTGACGGAAAGCTCCTCACTTTCACTCTTATTAATAGTAGTAATAGTAATCCTTCAATTTAAAACAATTTACCACTATATTTTACCTCCTATCCCAATTTTGGTTTTTAACATAGTTACACCTCTCTATAACAAATATATTATAGAGTGGTTTTAAATATGGTATTAATTTGATTATAGATAAAAATGTTATATAGAGAAAAACTAAATAAAAGACAGTAGAAAAAATGTTCAAAAAGGGTGGGGGTGGGGTGGGTAGAGGTAGATGAGGAAATTTATATTTTGAAATAATTTTAAGAATATGATGAAGTACTTAAATAATATACAAATAATTATTCATAACTCTAAAAAATTAAAGGGTTGTGAATAATAGAATAGAATTTTTAAAACCATAATATTCATGAGCTCGAAATATATATCTATATTATATTAATAACGAGAACACTCGATATGTATATTAATCCAAATAATAAGTTAACACAATTTTTTAATAATATAATTTTAAATAGTGAACAGTCTAATTAAAAAAAATATGAAATCTAAAAGTTATTTGATAATTATATATTTCGTTATCTTTATTTTCATATGAATTTGGTCATGGTTGTGGCCTTGTGCGTAGGGGGTGGGTGATAGTTGAACTTTTTAAGACAATATAATCTAATATGCTTAAATATATGATATTGTCCGTGCATCACGCGAGTACTAATACAAATTACTATGTAAGGTTAAAGATTTTATAATTTTAAGAATACATACATCACGATATACCACTTACATGGTCATTAAAAAGTGGGGACAAACATAAACTACCTTGTCTGAACAATACTACTCCTCCAACCACTCAAGTCAAGATTCCAATTTTCCCAAATGTGAAGTCTTTCACTTTCTCTCTAAAACCCTCTCAACCCCACACTCAAAATAATTCTAGGTTTTGCTATACCCTGAGAACAACTTGATGGGTGTTATGCATTTGCTCTTCCCTTTGCTTCTACTTTCTTGTTTTTTGCTTCAGTTATGTGCTTCCACTTCTGTAAGTAAAAAAACTCAATTTTTTTATTTAGCAAAAAATTTACAGTTCAGATTAAAGGGTGTCTGAATATGCTATTGGAATTCATGTAGTGTGTGAATCTGGAGTAAAGTTCTGATTTTTGTTTTAAATTTTTAAATTTTCAGGTTTCCAATAATACACTTGATGCACACGTAGCTCCATCTTCTGGGAATCAAAGTCATGATGATGGTAATCTTTTTGAATTAATTAGACTATTGTTCAGTCAATTTCATTGGAACTGATAGATTGGCTTGTGCTAAATAAGATTAGGGCTCTTTTTGGAATTAGTGATGGAATTGTATATATAATCATCTTTTCAACATAATGTTTCATTATATACTGCTTTATGGATCTGGTCAAAATATGTTGGGATTCCTTACTTGTGCTTGTGTGTATGTCTATGTGTCAATTGCCTATTCAAACTAGCATAGTGAAATTTTTAGTTTGGAGCAAATAAGTGTTGAGTTCCTTGGGCCAAATATCATCCCAGCATAATTAAGATCAGGCCATAAAAGACTTTTGCAACCAGTTATCCCTCAAAAAACAAACATAGAAGACGATCTTGCAACTATTTATTAACCAGCCTCCCACTTCCGGTTCCAAAGTTATGGATTCCCATTGACTGCCTCCAAGACAGTTGTGCTTGCAATACTCTCAGAACAATATTCTATTTGACTGATCGATTTTCCTTCTAAGAAATCCTGGCGGTCGTATTCATCTAATCGGATTTCTTTTTCCCGTTGGACAAAGGAATAGAAGTAGATTCTGTTCATTTCATGCATAAAGGCATATTTTAGGTTTCCCTTTAAAGTGAAACTTTGGTTGTATTTGTGGGAGATAATATACATGCTTTTATGGTGGATCAATGATGGCCTTGATGAATAATGTCGTTCGGTTCCTTTCCTAGTGAGGCACTCCCGTAGAGCTTCTTTTGTTTTGGTGATATTCATTTCACCATTTTTTTTCCTGAGAAAACTACACTATATGTCGGGAGGGCTCATGAAGTGATCCTTACTTGCTTAGAGCATATCTGGTAGTTGTCTAAGAGGAGGAGGTGGGCAGATGAAGCATGTAGACGCTTACAATTTCTCCAATTAGAGGTTTTGCTATTACATTAGGCAATGGAAAGACGAGAAATAATATTGTGTCTTATATTGATCAGCATGTAGAGCACTAGATCAGCGATATTTTCACTTGTATTCTAGCTTAAAATTACTCCATCTTTTGAATATCACAGGATTTCTTTTGAAATGGGCATAGAGTGAAAGCAATATGGAAAAATATGATAATCCAACTTTATCTTACTTTTGGCCCCTGTACTTCTTGATTATGGATGGTTTTAACAGGATTTTTCTAGTCATATGGAATGTGATTCCTACATACTTTATATGCCTCTTTTAGAAGACCACTTCGCTTTCAAGTCTTAAGTTATCCCTGCACTTATGGTATTAGACATACTGGTACACAGGTAGAAATGACATGACAAGAACCATCTAGCTGTCCACTTTAGTTTCCTCAATTACAAAGAAAATTGGGTCCCAACCTTTGTTTTCCATTTGTTCTGTAGGAAGAACAAAGTTCTAGTTTTTATTGAACTCACATGGGTGAGTACTTCTTCCGTGAGAATCTCATTTCTGCTGTTTAAAAAACAGAAGAATAATTGTTGCTACATCAGTGAGTAGGGCTGTGGATCATCTCAGAGAAAACTGACTAATTGAGTCAATTGAACACAATTCGGAGTCCAAGCTGAACGAAAAGAGAAGAGAACAGCAAAGCTTAACAAAATGCACTAAGTTTGGTTTTTGTTAATCAGAACTCGGTTCTTTCATTTACCCATCATTCTTGACTCTTGCACACCTTCCCTCTCAGCTAATGAAAAGTGAAAACTGAATTTTCACACAATGTCAATATCAAACCTCAACTGATTACTGATCTGAGTGATATCACACAATTGATAACACAGAGGCCAAACAACGTCTACCCCCTATCAGGTTCATAAGACACAGGAACAGAGGTAAGGGGAGAAATAACTCACCTTATAGTTGTTGTCATTGGCAATGACCAGGCGGCAACATAGTTCTTGGACCTTCTTAAGCTTAGTAGGAGATGGCAGTGGTGGCCGATTGTGGTGGATGTTTCAATCTCCGAATCTTGGAAACCTTATCCCAAATGAATTCTAAATTTGAAGCTTATCCCTGCATTGTTAACATAATCAAATAAATCAGACACGATTGGCAGTCCATTTACTGTTAACCGCAGAATTTACTCCCCTATGTAGATATGAAAATAAAGATACTTTTAGTGTGGAAAGTCATCTTTAGTTGTTGTATTAGATGTAAGTAGCTCATAATACCTGAGGTTTATGGTCCATCATGAGGTATTAGATATAAACAAGTTCATGATACCTGAGTTTTATGGTCCATCATGAATTTAAGATCTAACAGTTCAGAACATTTTGTTTGCTTGCAAAAATATTTTTTTGGCTCTTGTTGGCTTCAGAACATTCTTTCGTCAAATTTTATTCATGCATTTGGATTCGATTTCAAATATCCATTCTGCCATGTTGTATCCAATCCGTTGTCCTAAAAAAAATAGGAGAAGATAGAAGAGTGTTACTGCGGGAAAGCAACTTAGGATAGACATGGAGTCAACTGGTAGTACCTGAATATATGTGCTGCTATCTAGAAAAATAGGAAGAGAGAGAAGAAAGTAAACTAGTAAAAATTGCATGGGTTTCTATATAGGCTTTCTTAGAAAACGGAAGGTTGCTTGTGTCAGTTGGTGTTATATGTGCAAGGAGACGGGTGAGGACGTGGATCAGCTTCTCTTACATTGCCGGCTAACCATGAGGCTATGGTGGGATATGTTCAGGTGGTTTGGCACTCCTTGGACAATGCTAAAAACAGTGAAAGATTTGATGTTCAGTTGGAAGAGCGGGAGAAGGAAGAGTAGATGAAGGGCTTGGAACATGGTTCCACTTGCTTGCTTTAATGTGGGTAGTTTGGAGAGAGAGAAACAAGAGAGCTTTTGAAGGTGTAGAGTCAAGTTTCTCTCAATTGAGGAGTAGTCTCCGTTCTCTTATTTTCTTTTGGTGTGAACAAAAAGTTCCTAGTTGTATAGATGATTTGGGGGGGGGGGGGGGGGGTTTGTAGAGAATCATATCCTTGTGTAGAGTCTTTACCTTTTGGTATACACATTGTATACAGCCATGTGTATGTATGAAAATACTTTTACTTGATAAAAAAAAAAAGGCTTTCTTAGGAGCAAAGTCAGGATAAGTATTACTTTTGTCTTCTTAGATAAATCAAGAAGTCAGAATAAGTACTATTATAGGATTAGTGTAACTGAAACTTATTTGGACCTTCCCGAAAAGATTTTTCTTAGTGTGATTTTTCATTTTTAACTGGTGTAGTTATTATGTCTCATCTCTGACACTATTGTCTACTGTTTCACAAGCAGGAAGATGTGATCCTGGTTGGTTTAGCAGCCCAAGTGGGAAAAAGTGTTACAAATATAATGCAACCTCTTTGCAATGGGGTGAATCGGAGATTTACTGCAATGGTTATGGGGGAACCCTAGCTGCCATAACATCTTTAGAAGAACTGAACTTTGTCCAAAAGCTCTGTGGCAACGATAGTAACGGATGCTGGGTTGGCGGAAGGAGCATCAATACCACAGCTGGTTTGGGTTGGAAATGGTCTGATAATGCATCTAGCTGGAATGAGAGTATTGTTCCTAATACAACTTTGGACTTACGTTGCACAAATATCTCATGCTATGGCTTTAAGTCGGTGGATTTGTGTACATTGATCACCAACGGCACTAAACCCCTCATAGCTGAGAGATGCAATATAACTCATGCTTCTATATGCACGCTTGATGCTGGTAAGTGATTGTAGACCAACTTATTTCTAATTGCTTTTCTTCACCAAGTGTAATTTTGAAAAGTGGGGGCAAACTCTTTCCCTGATATAACATGGTGATAATATGTGAACAACTCTGCAGTCCCCTTCTATTTTTTTCGTAAGCAGAACACTTTAGATAACGATTATCCTGGTCTACATTGTTATCTGGATAAATCTATTATATTCTTTAAATGGGTTTTAAATAATCTTCTGACGTTTTTGATACATTAGGGAGCAAGTGTCGCCATATGCGCTGCCACAGGGAATATCTCATTATTCTTGCAGTTGTGAGTGGGTTGATTCTTTGCACTACTTTCGCTGTTGTCATATGGCTTCTTGTATATAAGCGAAGTAAAAGACGCAGGAGATCTCGTGCATCAGTTGCATTAGTTCCCCCCTCTTGGAAGATTTTCAATCGTGACGAAGTAAAGTCCATGACAAAGAATTTCAGTGAAGCAAATCGTCTCCTTGGGGACGCCAAAACAGGTGGTACCTATAGTGGGCTTTTACCTGATGGTTCAAGGGTGGCTGTGAAAAGATTAAAGAGGTCTGGCTTTCAGAGGAAGAAGGAGTTCTACTCTGAAATTGGAAGGGTTGCAAGACTTCATCATCCAAATCTGGTGTCTATTAAAGGATGTTGCTATCATCACGGTGACCGCTATATTCTGTACGAGTTTATTATTAATGGACCTCTGGATAGGTGGCTACACCATATTCCTAGAGGAGGTAGGAGTTTGGACTGGAGCATGAGAATGAAAGTCGCTACCACTCTTGCTCAAGGAATTGCGTAAGTAGTATTCCAAAATTATCTTCATCTGCATTGTAGATTAGAAATAAATATTTTAACTTATCCTTGAGATGGATGATTCTAGTCAGAAATGTGAAAGTTTATTCATTAAATTTTTGTCATATGTGAAAGTTTATTCTTTAAATTTGTCATACTTCCCTTATTTGACACTAGTACGAGCACATCTATACATGTTTGGGTTGATTTCAATTGGAGGATGTTATCATGGAAGTCATACAAGGGTGAAAATAGGTGGTAAGATTATATATATATATAATGTCTTGCAATATTTTCCTTATTTTCTTCGTTCTTCCCCTAAATTTTTCATTCAGAAGCAAGTTGAAATATTGCACATCTAGACCAAGGTTCTTGTTAAGACATAATGCAATTTATAAGCGAAACTTTTTTGGTCTACAACATCCACTCCAGCAGTAAGGTGCATTTCACTTCCTTGCGATCTCCCTATCTGTTTTTCCTGCTCCAGCTAGTCCTTACCATTGCCCACCCACATCTTTGCAGCACTGGCCTTCTGGCTTCTTGTGTTCACTTTTCGGGGTTGGGGTAACTCTCTTCATGAACCTTACTATAAAATATTTTAGTAAAGCTGTGTACTGATTTTCTATTTGGGGATGCATTGTTAACTATTTATGACCTTATTTAAAGGTTTCAGAATTATTAAACTTCTATCTAGGGAATACTCTTGAAATGGAAATGATAGCTGATAAAATCTTTAGAGGTTTATGAGACCATTCACCGCCCAATACTCGGTGGCAGATCTAGAATTGTAAAATTGTGGGGGCTGACCTCCCTTTAACGTAAAGTTGCTACCGACCATAAAGTATAAATGCAAAACTATTTGAACATAATATTAAGAAAGGTTAACGAAAAACATTAAAAGTTATAAAAAACTAAACGAAAAGTGAAGAAAGAAATTAAAAGAAAAAGAGAAGAAGAATTTCTAAGTTAAAACCAAGTTAAAGTCAGCAAACTAAAAGGAAAGCCAATAAAGAAAGTATGCAAAAAGAAAGAACAAGCTGTACGCGAGAAAAAGAAGGAAAAGTCGAGTAAGAATAAAAGGATAGCAGCATTTTTAGAAATTTGTATCACCAGGGAATTGAACTGCTGCGCTTTCCCTCCAAATAATGCACCTTCAAGTCAGGCTCCCAACCAAAGCACCCCCGCAAATTTTGATTGATGGGTGATAACAACGTATATATCCAATTTTTAAGAAGTTTCTATATAAGGATATAGAAGTCATGCCTGGGTCAGTGGGTGCTCCAGCACCTGAAACACTATATGTGGGCCCGCCCCTGTCAACGCCCAATGAGAATTATATAGGAAAGAAATATTGGAGGGTACAAGAAGAAGCCGATATAATACTTCCAATTATTCATGATGATCCGGCAACACAATTAACATAAGATAAGACTCGGTCCTTGGGCTTTTCTAGCATCACCAGATTTAATCATATGGAATGAGTTACATATGATCTCTGGTGGTTCAACTTTTCATTGACTTATTTGTTCATGTATGATTTTCCTTAATTTATTTGGTTTACATTGAAAACTATAGGTCACTTGAGTATGTTGGGGTCATTTTGCTCTTTTTGGAGATTTAGAAAGTTTGCAAGTCTTTGTAATTTTTATATGCTACTAGGAATTCAGACAGAAGCGAGTGAGAAAATATAAAATACTTGAGGAAATGGATGCCAGTTACATCTCAGTTAGAAACAAAAACTTCAAACGTCATAGTATAGTTACATCTTACAGTCTTTTTGTATTCACGAGTTCCCACTTTGACTGTCTTGCATTCTTCTAGGTAGGATGCCTATAGAAAGTAAGATGTTGAATATGTCTGCATATCTATGAGTCTATGGAGGTCACTATCATAAGCAAAGCGACCAAGATACCTAGTTCTGGCTATCAATGGATAGGTAATTTAAGACCAGTCATGTCTATGATGGCATATATGTTGAAAATGAAAAATGGACAAAGACGATGCAGGGTCTATTACTGAATTATGTTAGCCTATTACTAAACTGACATATTACCCAAGTAATTTATAAAATGGTGGGATCTAGCAAGTATGTTAAGCTACTGCATAAGGTGAGAATGACTGGTCTGGTTTTGTTATTATTGTATTTTTAACCATGAAACGTGAGGTTGTTGAAAACTATGTTTGTCGCACTGTCTCTGCTATTGCACAAGAGAAAGTGTGCGTGATCCAAAAGCATGACATTGTTTGTTTTCTAATTTCTTTGCTTATACATAGTTTAGTGCTTACTTTCATGAAATGTGACAGGTTTCTTCATGACAAAGTGAAGCCACAAGTTGTGCATAGGGATATTCGTGCAAGCAATGTTCTTCTTGATGAAGATTTTGGCGCCCATCTAATGGGGGTTGGTCTGTCTAAGTTTGTACCATGGGAAGTTATGCATGAGAGGAGAGTCATGGCAGGTGGTATTCATGGGTATCTTGCTCCGGAGTTCGTTTACAGAAATGAGCTTACTACAAAGAGTGACGTCTACAGCTTTGGAGTCCTCTTGCTTGAAATAGTTAGTGGACGAAGACCAGCACAGGCAGTTGATTCTGTTGGGTGGCAAAGTATATTTGAGTGGGCCACGCCTCTGGTGCAGGCTCATCGATATGTAGAGCTCTTGGATCCTCTCATATCATCATCTTCCTCTTCTCAGATTCCTGAAGTTGGAATCATCCAAAAAGTTGTCGACCTTGTTTATTCTTGTACACAACACGTGCCATCAATGCGTCCAAGGATGTCATACGTTGTCCACCAGCTGCAACAATTAGCCCAGCCTCCTATTGTAAAGTAAGTTTAAAATTATTATAGATCTGTAGTTATTTTAACTGAAACCAGCCTATATTAAAGAGCTTTTAACCTAGTTGCAAGGGCAAATTGTTTTAGGGTTTAGTTTAACCTTGCTGAATATGCAAGGCCTTGAGGCTTGAAGCAGTCTGTAATGGTTGAAATGGAATACAACAACTAATCTGTACGTGAAAGGCTAGTTGATTTTCACTTGTATCACCAAAGCCAGCATGCTTTCATCTGGTGCTGCTTTGTATTGTTTAATTTAATACCACCATTTTCAAATTTTATTTATGTTTCTTGTTTAAAATTGTCATTATGCATAAAAACAAAATCAAGATATTTTCTTGAAATCTTGTAAAAGTTTTTCCAAATAATTTTTCTTTAGGTTTTTTCAGGACTTTCAAGAAAACTGTTTCTTGAAGGAGTGGTTTGGGGGTGTTTTCCAAAGAAAAGTTCTTTCCGCTCAAAAAAGTTGTACTAGCTTTAAAGAGAAACTCAAGTTATTCAAACTCTTGTCGCATCAGTTACTGTTTTGCCATTTTCCCGACAAACTTATTCCCAAAAAGCATGTGCTATGCCTAAACTTTGTTGGATGGCAAATCATTGTTCTACCATTATAGGCAATGGCCACTTCACTCGAGTTTATATATAACCAAACAAAACTATTTTTACCTTATTTGTGCAATGCTTTATAATATTTCAATGAAGGCCTTTTAGGCGGGTTCAAATTTTTTAGCGAGGTTATTGGTTTCTATGTTTTCTCGTTTATGCTTCTCCAGTTTCTCATCATTGCATGCCATATTGCCACTTACTCTAATTGTGTTCAAGCAACAGTTTTGGTTAACGGTAGTTTAACTAACAGGCCAACTTGCTTTATTGCAAATGTACAGTCTCATAACTAACAACTATAGTAATTGAATATATATACAATATGGGATTATGAATGGCAAACTAGCCTACTAGGTTGCATTACAAAATGCCAGCAATTACAAGAGTGTCTCCAAAAATGCAAGGACTGCCATTCCAGCTGCCCAAACATCATCATCCAATACATGCTCTGCAGGAGAATGGCTGATGCCTCCACGACAACGCACAAATAGCATTCCCACCTATCAAAAAGTAACCAATCTTTAATACAAATAGAAAAAAATTATGTCCAAGTGTCAATGAAGTGGGTTAAAACTATGAGAGACCATGGTTAAAATCCCAGCAAAGATTAAAGATGTTAGGTGATTATGTTGCATTTGTGGGGGTCTAGCTCTGCTTTCTAAGGGCTCGAATAGATGATTTCTTCCTATCTGCCTAAGTTTGGGTGAACAGATTATCAAGTACATGTGCTGGTGGGTGGGATGACAAGTATTTAATACAACGGTGTGCACGAGGTAGCCACCTCTATTAAAAAATACAGAAAACCACGTCCAAGACGTAAAATAGAAGGTTTGAGTATAACTCACCTTGGTTAGATGAGACATGGCCATTGCATCGTGTCCTGCTCCACTCATCAGTACAGGGACATCACCTGGATCCTCGCCAGTAATTCTTTTCAAAGCAGCATAAGATGCAGATTTTAGCTGTGTACTCAGGCCAGGATCGCAAACAACAGCATTTGCATCATGCTAAACCAACATGAGAGGTGTTAGTCAGAACATCCTGCAGTTAACGCCACAAAGGATTCACAAATCTCTCACCTTCCGCTCAACATTACAAAATACAGAACGCCTATCACACATATGATATAGTCTATTGGAGAATTCATAAATTATAGCTTCTCGTCCTGTGTCATCCATTGCACGTACATCTATGGTGAATGTCACCTGTGGAAAATGCACATATATTATGAGTACTAAACATTCTGGAAATTCGAGCTTCCCTGTATGGATAATGCACAATACTATGGAAGTTGTATGTCAGCAGTTTAAGGAGTGCTTGCCTGGCCTGGAATGACATTACTTGCACTTGGCCAAGTTGATATCTCTCCAACAGTACAGACCAGAGATCCTGCAAGAGATTCCACTGTTGAAGATGCGCATTGACCATCGTATGACAGATAATAGTCAGGTTGTTTACAAAGACTTTCCAGAAATACAATTAGTTCAGCAGCTGCAACCATAGGATCCTGTCGCATATTCATGGGTACTGTCCCTGCATGTCCTTGTGTGCCTTTCACTGTCACCTGCAATGCTTAATTCAAAGCTCTGATCAACAAACTTAGAATAAAAGTAGATGACAGCCGAGAGGCGGTAGAATAAGAATACACACCTTCAACCTTGTCTGCCCTGCAATGCCTTTTACTGAACCAAGAGGGAGACCAACATTCTCCAGTACAGGTCCCTGTTCAATGTGAACCTGCGAAAGACCATTAGAATAAGGCCCATCATCAGCAACTATGTTACAGGGATCTTACGAAGTAGTTAGTGACTTCGATATGGTAAATTGAGAACTATTATTGACCTCAACATAGCCCCAAACAGATTCTGGTTCATATTTGAGCTTCAAAAGGTTTTCTTCTGTTTCTATAGAATTTGCTCTCAGGGCACCTTGCACTGTCACACCACTGAAACACTTGCACGTTAGTGTACTGAGAGACAATCTATACGAATAAAGACAAGCTTTTGGGTTAGCCATACAAACTTCTTATCATGTACTTGCAACGCTGAAACTGGTAATATGCCAGCAATAGCTGCACTCCCCAAGAAGGTTGACTGAAACCTTACTCCCTCCTCATCACTAAATGCAATCACCTGCAAAATAGTACATGAGATATTTACTACTATTAGGCACTCCAGCTAGTAAGGAAATCTCTGCCTTATATTCAGCATACTAAACTAGGTTAGTCAAGACAGATATGTAACAAGTATTAATCCCATTTTCCACTTTCATGGCCTCCATATGCAAGTCACATCTTTCATGGAGCTTGCAACCACAAACATTAGCTTCTGGAATGAAGTGGTTTTAAATGTCAACCCAAAAACAAAATTGACAGTTTAAAACTTAGCACTTGAAACCAGAACACAGCCCAAATTTGTGGGAAAGCCCATGACTAGCAACTATAACTAGTACTTGAACTATATTCTCATCAATCTAGCAATTGAAGTGTCATGGTTAAGTTAAAGAAGAAATTACATTTTGTAATTCAGATTGAGCACTTCCTATAACAGATTTTATCTTTAGGAAGTAGGACACCAAATAAAGTACAGTGCTCCCTAGGATAAAGTTAATAACTCCTAAAAATGCAATTCTTAGTTTAATTATAAAAAAATAATCTTATGGTTGCAACAAAGAATAACAGAACAGAAAACATGACAGACGATGATATTCCAGGGTAACATGTTTTATATGTCTCACCTCAACCGGCCGCTGGAGCTTACCCAACCTTCCAGAGGAATTCAATGCCTTTAATGCAGATATTGCACAAATTATGCCCAATGAGCCATCAAAGAATCCAGCATCAATAACGGTATCCTGTTGCAACACAAAATATTCAATGTTAGGTTCTTCTACAGCATCTTGAATTAGTAATGCTGGGAAGTAAAAGAAATGTACTATAAGAAAAAGATGTAAGAAATCAATGCTTCACCAAATGAGAGCCAATTAACATAGCCTTTTCACTTGGATTAATCCCTTCAGCCCGACCATGGACATTGCCCATTTGGTCCACCCACCTGGAACCAGGAGTGCTCTCAATTAAGTTTCTGAAGCATTAAAAACACAGTAAGATAAGTCGAAAACATACGTTTTCAAGCCCGCATCTTCCATCCATGCACGAAGAAGATTTCCTGCTCTGATCGATGCAGGGCTCTGGAAGGTCCTTTCAAGGTAGCCATTTGCATCACTTACCTGCCACACAACAAAAAAATTGTTTGTTACTTCAACTCTTCTACTGATGAAAAGCAGGATAAGAGATAGCAGCAAAATGAGTATAAACGAAAGCAACCTATACCAATGCAGAAATCGGTTAATGGATTTTTAACATTTGATAACTTTTATTGATGCATAATATATTGCCTTGCTTTGATACCTTTCCAAGCTCATTGAGTCTTGCAACAGCTTCCTCCTTGAGGATTTCAGGGAACAGATCATACTTTGTGCCTTCTGTATTTTCAGCACCTAATCGTCACAAAGATCACCACATTATATTTGAGGCATTTGGTAGAAAAAGAGCAACTGTATCAAGGAAAAAAAGGAATCTTGCCAAATGAGATTAAAAGGGAACAGTTATTCGTGATGAAGAACACAACTTTTGGGTTCTAGAAAGAATCAATATTTACAGAACTTCACTATTGGTATTTAGAAATAAGGGAGTCTTATAGAAAGAAACAGAATCATACTTGTGTACATTGTGTAATGTTAGGATTCAAGACATAATAAATTGAAGAGGGCATGTATGACTAATTTTTCCAGTAGAGAACGTATCCTTGTCAATTACTCCTACTAATTATTGTGCCTGAAAACTAATACATTCAACAGCCAGTATAATTTCTTGAACATAAGGTGCTGCCTAAGCAAAATGGTTCACAAAAATGATTAATTTTGACAATAAAGAAAGCATTTTTCTAAAAAGAATCAAATCAACACATAAACTTCAAGACCTAGTAAAGTCAGAAAGAATTTACTTTCACTTTTACACGCCAGCTGACCACCTGGAAGACGGGTGGGGAAAAGGGGAAAAAGTACAAATACTTGCAAAAGCATCACTAACAAAATACCAAGATACACATTAAAAAGGTTACAACCAAGAATCTTCTCATTAACAAATCATTATCAAAGATCCTATCATAATTACCAACAACCTTAAACATACATTTCGAGCAGCGATATTAGAAGGGTTCATTTATTATCGGAAAGGGTATCAAAATCACAACTTTACATGTCAAGAAAACCATAAATGAATTAAAACCATATAATTACCAAAGAATGTGTTAGCCATGGTGAACAAAGGAGAAAGAAGAAGAAAGAAGGATAAGATTGAAAGAGAGTTGTTCATGATTGCATGTGATATTGCAAATGAGGTATAGGTAGTCATAAAAGGAGGAGCCGCCATGGCTGCTTGCTGCAAGCTTAAGGAGGACAAAAAAAAGAGCAAGCAAACAAGGCCACGGCACTCTCAAAATGAGAAAGATTAGATTGTGGGAATCCAATAGAGACCACTACTACTATTATTCCAACCTATTTACCACCTCGTTATTTGTCCTCAGCTAATACTCGTGGCTCGTGACTCGTGAAGGCTCTACTAGCTGTTTGTTGTTTTTTGACGATGTGGGTCCTTTATTGGTGTGGGACCTCAACAAGATGCTGTGGGTCCCACCAATGGATGTAGTAATTTCGTATATTATAATTCATCATTTCCTTTTTTCCTTTCCTGTTTTTTTTTAAATAATGTATCAAAAACACACCTAACGTATTACTATCATACGTTTGCATTTTCACATCTTGAAGCCGACTAGAACAAGTGTTTGAATATAATTGCTAAAAAGCATGAAAGCTTAATTTCTCTATAAAATTTCGTCATCATGGCAGCTCGAAGGTACCATGATGAATGTTATTCGCAGACGACATAGTCCTGATTGATGATACTCGCAGTGGAGTGAATGCTAAGTTGGAGATTTGGAGACAGACTCTAGAGTCTAAAAGGTTCCGGTTGAGCAGGACCAAGACAAAATATTTGGAGTGCAAATTTAGCAACGGGAGTGACCCCGAGACATGCGTGGATGTAAGGCTTGGTACTCAGGTCATTCCAAAGAAATGAAGCTTCAAGTACCCAAGGTCTATTATCCAAGGGAATAGAGAGATTGATGATGATGTCACACATTGTATTGGGGCAGGGTGGATGAAATGGAGGTTATGTTGTATGGGGCGGAGTGTTGGTCAGTCAAGACTTCACACATATGAAAGATGAATTGCGGAGATGAGGATGTTGAGATAGATGTGTGGGCATACAAGGAGAGATATGATTAGAAATGATGATATCCGGGAGAAAGTGGGAGTGGCCTCGGTGGATGATAAAAAGCGAGAAGCGAGGTTGAGATGGTTCGGGCATGTGCAAAGGAGAGATACATATGCCCCAGTGCGGATGTGTGAGAGGTTGGCTATGGACGAATTCATGAGGGGTAGAGGTAGGCCGAAGAAGTGTTGGGGAGAAGTGATTAGACGGGATATGACACATGTGCAATTTCCTGAGGACATGACCTTAGATAGGGGGTTGTGGAGGACACGAATTAGGGTAGAAGAGTAGTAGGTACACTAGCGTAGTCCTACTTATGCTTAAAAATTGATAGTTGTTGTGTTATTACTGTAGGCCCAATTAACATATCACTTATAGGCACATTATTGCTTTATAATTCACTATAGTTTGATTTATGTTGCTATGTGTTCTTTAATGTATTTTGTTTAACTTATTTAGTTGTGTTAGCTACTGCTCGCTTTTGTTCGAATGCACTTTATACTGCTTTAATTCATTATCTGAGTCTGACCGTTTCTCTTGCTTTACTCTTGCTTTATTTTGATTGACTTGTTTGTGATTATGCTTTGTCTTGAGCCGAGTGTCTCCCAGAAACAGCATACCTAACAATGTGAATGTATGATATGTGTATAATTTATCCTCCCCATACCTCACATTATGAAATTTTAGTAGGTATGTTCTTGTTGTAAGCTATCCACGTGTTACAAAATAATTACTCGGATGTCTCCACTTTGCGTTTGCTCGCTGAGGCTTGACCGGATGTGACGTCCATTCACGTCAGCCGCAGGTAAAGTGTTCCCTTTCTTCTTCTTTTTGTGTTGTCTTTTTCTAATTTTTGGTTTTTTCTTTTGAGTTCTTGTTTTTTTAAAATATAAAAATAAAATAAAAATTATAAATAGAATTGGAAAAAAATAAAGCTACAAATTATTTTTATATTAATGAAATATAAAAATACTAAAGTCACTTTTAGTTTTATCTTCTTTTCTTATTTTGTCTTTTTCTAGTTTTGTTTTTTTAAAATTTATTTTTGTTATTTGTTTTCTTTTAATATAAAAATTTAGAAAACATAATAAAATAAAATAAAATTTAAATAATCAGACCGCAACAAGAAGTAATTAAGATAAATGCTAAAGTTACTAATTTATTTATTAAAATTTAAATTAATAAAAAATAGATTCTTATGATTTTTTTGTTTTGAAAATAAATTAAAACTTGTATTTAATTTTGACTTTATCTTTTGTAATTTTTTTGTTGTAAAAATCAACTTGATATATACCGTGTATGTATCATAGAGGATAGAATTGTATATTTCTTAAAGGAATGGACCATTCTCTAGATACTCTATCTATATATAATATATAATATCTCAGTATATTTTTATACCATGATGATATCATGCTGTCACACCCCAAGCGTGGCTGGCACCCGACACCTTGTCAGGTCCGAGCGTACCAAGCTGAACTCTCCATCTGAGCCTTGAAAGGCAAGTTAGGCCCTTGAGGCCATACTGCAAAAACCAATCTAAACTTAGGCCGACAAGGCCGAACCTGTTATTACTATAGACTATTGTAGCCAAATGAGGCCTCTGTAACTGTTACACTAGGTAAACCTAATGAAATACAAAACAAGGGCCGACAAGGCCACTAATATACTGAACATATTGGACATGTGTTTACAAAACCTCTGAAGATAACTGACATCAAACATGGTCGGGACATGCCCCGGCCTACTCATAGTATGTACAAATAGTCTAATACCTGACCTCTAGACTCGGCTGCACTCCGAAAGAGATGGAGTCTTACCGATCCTTCGCTGAATCCAAATCTGCTCCACTGGGTAAGCTCGTTGAACTGATTACCTGCATCTGCATGCATGAAGTGCAGCACCCCAATAATAGGACGCCAGTACAAAGAAATGTATCGAGTATGTAAGGCAGAAGATAATCTATGAATATATAAACTCTGTAGCTAAAGAATATGAATAAATATGCTGGAATCTCTGCTGGAAAAAAGGGCGGGAGTGGACTTAACACCCACTCTATCTTGCTTACCCGATCACTGTCACTTGGGCCGCTTGGCCCCTTTGTCTACCTATACTATTTGATTTGTTCTCGACTCTATGTACTATCTTTACTATCTCTGATTTCTGATCTTCATTACGTTATTATCTAGCATACAATCTAAATGCAATGTTCTGGTCTCACAAGGTTGGATATTGCTTTTGAGGTACAACACCTTAGCCAATTCATGTAAGAACCTAGAGATCCACACTTCCAAACTGCTATGCACATGCTCGGATATCTAAAGAAGGATCCTACTCTGGGAATTTTCTTGTCTAACAGTTCTAGCTACAATATCAAGGCCTATTGTGACTCTGACATGGCAGCATGCCCCGCCACAAGAAAGTTTGTATCAGGGTATATTGTATTACTTAGTGATAGTCTTGTAAGCTAGAAATCTAAGAAGCAAGAGACTATATCTTTGTCCTCAACAGAGGCAGAATACAGGCCTTGAGAAAGGTGGTAGGGGAACTTGTTTGGTTGAGCAGATTGTTTAGTGAGTTTGATATCCCTTTTTCTTGCCCTATATCTATTTATTGTGACAACCAGTCTGCTCTCCACATTGCTAGGAATCATGTGTTCCATGAAAGAATCAAATACATTGAAATTGATTATCACTTTGTCAGAACCAAGCTACAAGAAGGTTTGATATCCCTTCATCACATTGAGACTGATAAACAACTGGCTGATATCCTTACAAAAGCTCTCACTGGAATCAAGCATGCAAGTGCTCTTGGCAAGCTGACTGTACTCCCCTCACTTCCTGCTTGAGGGGGCTATTGAGATATTAGAGATTTAATTATTCTAGTAATTGCTGAGTCAACACATAATTAATTAGTTTGTTAAGTCTGTTAGCTTATGTGTCATTATGGTTAGTTAGTTAGTTAGTTAGGCTAGCTTAGCTGTCATTTTCAGTTAGCTAGATATTTTGATGATTTCATCATCTGTGTATATATGCAACTGATTCATGAATGGAAGTTCAGTTTTTCATTCTCCAAACTCAAATATTTCTCTCTCTAGATTGCTCTCTCTCATCTCTCTTGTTGCGACTATCTCTGAACTTCACCATTAGAGGTGAGCTCAGTTTGTTTGAAATTGTTTAAAGTACAAATAACTCCGACAGGATCTGCGCTAACATGGTATTTTGGCTTCTATATGTGGTTTTCCGGTCATTTTTATTTACGAAAAGACTATTTATAAGTTAAGTGACTTTATAGTGACAAAATATAATTTAGTACAGTAACTTTTATAGGAAAAAAACTGTAAGTGGAAAATTAACTCTCTCCTCTCTAGTCCTTATATAAACACACCTTCAACGTTTTCTAGTGTTTATTTCATAATATTTCTTGTGTGTTAATCTATCTCATTAACATCCTCATATTGTTAAATTGTAATAGTGAGAAAGATCTGATCTGTTCACGGGAATGGCTCAAACAATTACGCAATCATCCTCACCAATCTAAATTGTTTTTTGTGTTCTAATATCATATTTGATCTTTATTATAAATGTCCAAAAAATTAAAATAGCTACTTACTAAAATAACACTTTATATCAATCGGCGAATTCTAGCTATTAACTTCCAATATAGTAAGAAATAAAATAGGTCAATCTAAAGAGCTCCAGCTTGCTGGTGAAAGGTTCTTGCATGTATCCTAGGATTGCAGGTTCGAATCCCCTTAATGGATATCGTCCTCCGGGGCATATACCTTGTGGTAAAGCCTGGACGCTAAAAGCCGCGCGGACATGTTGCAGTGTGGGTTCGTTCCCCGCCAAGCCGAAAGAGGGGTTAACCTTGTAGCATTGATCCGTTGGACGCAAACAGACACTGATCACGGGGTGCACATCCCGCGATTTACCTGGTGGTGGGGTGCTGAAGGACCGGTCCCATTATCCCATGAGTCTAGTACCAGTACTTGTGCAGGTCCTGGCGATAGGGAGACACAAGCCGCCTCGAGACCTTGGTTATCAAAAAAAATAAAAATAAAAAAATAGGTCACTTCTATTTGGGTCATCAAGTGGAATGGAAAAGACATATGATATGAGCTGTCTCAAAATGCCTGCCAGCTTCTATTAATTCTGTGGCAAGTTGGGATCTTGGCTATTTGCAAGCATAAGACACTGTGGATTAGGCACGAGGCTAGAGACTCAAAACTAACTGAATAACGAATGCACATATCAATTACGAACTACATTTTTACAAGTACATTAAAAAGAAAAATAAAAACTTGAAAATCAAAACTAGCTAAGTAGCTATCCACAATGCTCTACAATTTATAGAAAGCGAAAAGAATTTAAGATATAAAACCCATCTTAAGTGAAGTCTATTAAGTATACTAAATTTCATTTAGGACTCAATTATGGCATAGCCACATAGCTCGGTAATTAGAAACCAAAGCTATATTATGTTTTTAAAGATACACTTTTAGCGATTATGGGAGAGTCTACATGGAATTTGGAATTTATGAGGTTGTTGCCGTCACTAATTAAAGTGGATTTACCCAGTAAGCAAATCTGCTCAATATTATCGATCGAGTTGCTATTAAACATAAAAAGCAATATAACATACTAATCAATAAAACTTAAAAGTCAAAACTAGTCATCCAAAAATATCAACACCAATTTATAAAAAGTGGGGGAAAAAGATCATGATATGCAACACATTTTTACGTGAAGTCTATTACTCCTTCTGTCTCAATTTAAGTGATGTAATTTGATTGGACATAGAATTTAAGTAATAAATGGAGATTTTTGAATATTGCGCTGTAAAAAAAATTAAAGATATTTATGTAGTTATAGATCATTTCGTTAAGCGGAAAAAATACTCCTAAAGTTTAAAATTAAATTATTATCAAATAAGAAAATGTGTCATTCTTTTTTAAACTGAGTAAAACATAAAGTTTATTGTATAAATTGAGACATAGGGAGTAATAAAATTTCTTTTAGGACTGAATTATGGCATAGCCATATAGTGTGGTAATTAGAAATATTATGTTTTTAAGAAAAGATATACTTTTATCGATTGTGGAAGTTTATATGGAATTCATGATGGTGCTAGATTATTACTCCCTCTGTCTCAAATTATTTGTTCTGATAATTAAAAATAATTATCTTAAATTATTTATTATTTTAGAAGTTTAATAATGTATAATTAATTAACTTTTCTTCATTTTACCCTTTGTCATTAATGAAGATGACACATAAATAAATTAAACATTTAATGGAAAGAGATTATAACTTAAATATAAATAAGGATAAAGTAGGTCAATTACTCATCCTAATTAATATTTCTTAAAAAATGTATAAATAAATAAAAAGTGCCAAATAATTTGAGACGGATGGAGTATAATGAACCAATTAGGAGGTTGCTGTCGTCACTAATTAAAGTGAACTCACCCCAGAAAGCGAATCTGCTCAATATTCTCGAGTCGCTATCAAACAACAAAAGCAATCTACATGCTAATCTCATGTTATAGTACTAACATAATACTAATAAGTGGACGTTTGATCGTGAAAATCAAATATTTTTTACTTTATTTGAAATTTTAAAGTTGGAGTTGTGTTTGGTTATAGTTTTGTCAAGAATATTTGATTGTTTTAACGTGCTAAAAGTGATAAAGTGAAAAAAAAAGGTAAAAATAACGTTTGAGGTGAAGTTATATTTGAAATTTTCATGGTCAAACGCTGATTTTCAAATAAAGTGAAAACAAATTCTTTTTCATGACCAAACGGGTCCTTAACTAATGACTATGAAAGTGATGATTTCAGCTTTAAATCCCTGTTCTCTAGTACACAGATTTTCCATAATGAAACTGATGATTTCAGCTTTAAGATGATGGGACCATTAATAGGCTATTAAAATCTGTTGGATATTAATTTGATATTTGGATCCAATTTTGGGTCTTAAGTGATTCTATTCTATGGATGATCTTCGGCCCAATATAAAACTGGGTTGATGGACTTCACAGTTAATGAAACTTGGGCCTAAAGATGAAGATGAGCTACCTTAGATACCAAAATAGAAAGCTTCCAAATAATTGCGAGGTCTGACAATATATATAGTAAGTATTTAATATTAGTTGAATTAGGATTCGAATTAGCACGTTCCTTATTATCCTTATAAAGTTATAATGTTAAGCAAAGCCAAACATGATCTAATTTCTAAAATAGCTAAACACAGCAAAATATATGATCTTTTTTCCACTTGTTTAAAGGTTTCCTAATTTTATTTATTGAAATTCAAAGAGAAAAAATATGACCTGCTTTTTAATCTTTCAAAGATTTTCCCACAATGTTTGGGATTTCTTAGGCGCTAGACAATGTAGATTCAATGGATTTGACGAAAGCCTATCATTTACGGCCCAACTTGATTAGCTTTTTGGTTAAAAAAGAAAAGAAATGTGACATTTTCATTTCGACGTGTGAGCGCGTATTAAGTATAGTAGTAATTGACATAGATATACACAAATGAAACTGAAGATTATTAATAAAATAAAAGATAATTATAACTCATATTAACTAAAGAGATACTAATAAACTAGGAAATGTCGATCAGACTTGAACTCATATTTTTTTTCATTGATAAGGTGTAAATTGTAATATAATATTTCTAGGGCTAGGAATCTTTGAACATGCTCGGTTTTTCATTTTTCCTTGTAAGATAAGAATATAGTTATATACCTTTAAGATGAAAGTTTTGTATATATAATAACTAGAAAGGAATATATATAATTTGCCAATTTTAAATGAATCAAGATTGAGTATACAAACCAATATCGAGGCTTTCCCGATCTTTAAGTATCTCCTTTACAATTTTTATTTATAAGAATATCTTTCCAATCACCACGAGCTTTAAAAATATGTTCAATCAAAGAAAGCCAAAGCTGAACACTGAAAGAAACCAAAACGAATTAAATTTTGTTTGAGTGGCTCAGATAAATTGCCTTCCAATAACAAGCATTTATTGGTTTGTAGAGCATCACGTTTTAAAAAGACATTATTTTTTTCAGGCTAGCTTTTAAATTGATTATGTTTCTTTATAATAAAAGTGGTTGATTTATAAATTGCAGAAAGAAAATTTTATTAACCACTAATTTTAGAAGAGGTGAATAATCTAAAAAATTAGTGGGCACATGACTCTCAAAATAGTAACTACAATAATAACTATGTTGCAATTTCAAATAAATTGAAATTAGCTATATGATCGTTGTCATGTCGTTTTATGTGACATAACATCCGTCCGTCTCATTTAGTCACATATATAATAAAAATAATAATTATCTCTAGCACAAAAAGTTTCTTATATTTTAAATTAACATATAATGTTGACAATTGATGGAAAATATTTTAAAGTCTTTTATAAATGGCAATATGCATGTTGGACTTGGACATGAGGACCTGATACTATCACTTGGATTTGGAACTTACATATTAATGTTCACGATTTCAATAGCTATATTGGTAATTAGAGGAGATCTTCCTGAAAGTATTTAGTACACATTTTGGTCTACTCTCCACCATATTGCTTAAATTAAGCAATATTGTATTTTACGGTACTTATTTTTCTACTCTTCACCATATTAAAAAAAACACACATCTTTAATTTAAGGTCACGAGATTCAAAAATCTCCTTTTATTTCTTAAATTTCGTGTCAAGTCAAACTAAAACACTTAAATTAGAACGAAGGGAGTAATAATTATGAAACATAGTTAAGTAATCCAACTTACATTTTTTTTCCACCATCCAACTTACACTGGGCCTAGTGTCCTGGTGGTAAGGCAATAGTGAGCTAAGAAATACTAATAGTGAAATAGATGGGATTTGCTAGGAAAATAAATAATTTTTTAATATTTTTTCCTAATTTAATGAGCATCTGGAATAATTAATAAATTACAACTTTACTGCACAACAGTTGGAGCATTAGCAAATGGCTAATGAAATCAGCTAAGAAGCTTCATCATGTGAGGTTATAACCAAGTGCCTTTGCACCTATTCACTTGTCATGTTATCCTTTTGTAATATTGTATTAATCTCCTCCCTGAAGAAGTCTTTCTCATTAATACAAATATATATATATATATATATATATAATTTACTTATAAAGCACTAAAATGTCTCGACATATTCAAAAACATCAAACCATTTATATATATAAGATTAAGACAATGAAAATGCTTACTAAACATCAAACCATTTATAATTACTTTTATTTTTCCTCTAAGAAAAGATACCCAAGGGAGGAGGAATCAAAAGGTTTCGAAGCATGCACTGTCATTGATTGAAATACAGGGAAGAATGTAAATTACCTTATAAAATTATATATAAAATATTAGTGCTCTAAAATTAGATAATTAGAAATATAATTTAGATAATTGGAATAAAATTGATTCCATAAAACACAAATTAGTATAGAGTTGAATCTGAGTACTTCCAAAAATAAAAACTTTCCAGCAAATTGTTTATTATTTACTGTTAATTTTGCTGATAAAAGAGGGAAAAACAATCAAAGAGAGATACGTGGTCAGTGTGGATCGTGTTCAATGAAAAATTTGTCCTCATAAATGAACATGATATAGTTTATTCGTGAAGCTGTGTTGAAAAGATCAAACAATGACAAATAAATCCAAAAAGATACCTACTGTATCTATTACTTTAGATCAAGTCAAAAATATCAAACAAAGTAGGAGTACTTACAATACCTATGATTAATCTCCACCATGTCGATGAAAACAAAGTAGCTAGATTAGTAAAAAGAAATATAAGAGCTCTATTTTCGTAGTTCCTAGTTTATTTATACACTGTTCCTCGTATTTTTCCTTTCACGAACGGCCATCCCTAAATAGCTGACAGGAGTATAAAGGGAAAATAACATTTTTGGAACCTCAATTATTGAAATTCTGACTTCAATTCTTGTGATGTATGACTCAAGATATTTAACGTAATATTTAATTAATTAAGTGTGTACGTTGTTCCCTTTACGATTTATTTTAGAAATTACCCTAAGAAATATATAACAATATAAGTTTAACCTAACATATGTGGAATTAAATGATGGAACGTTTAATAATTGTACCATTCGTGAATATTCATTAGTAATTAAAGGGATTAAAGTGCATATTTCAATAATCAAATGTTAAATGTTCTTAGTCAATATCACAAGTACTAGAATTAGAATTTACCATTATTGAGATATTCTTCCCCATTATAAAATTAAATCTATTTTTAAGGTGTAGACATATATTTATAAGGGAATACGGTCAAAATACATCTGAACTACTCCAAATAAAACAACTTTATTATCCATTTCATTTTTAAAATAAATATACCCCTTGTCGTTAGTTAATTATAAATAAAAGATATTTTTCTCATCGATTAAATAACTAAAAAATATCATCTATCCGCTAGCGGTGAAAAAAGAAATCAAAGGTATAGTAATCTAATGAATTACTATTACTACTTTATATAAGGGGTTACAAGTAGACACCTTTCCGTCAACATGCCTACTTGCAGTAAAGGGGCAATTTTGGAATTTTACATTTGGGTGCTTTTAGTCGTTGTACTTTATGATCTTGTGTAGGTACTATTCCTTTTGTATGCATGGGGCCCACGAATTTTTCTTACTTTTAATGCTCTTGCAGTCTTTTCAAAACTACTTTCTTGGCCTTTCGGGCTCCACCTGAGCTAATAAAAAATTCTTTTTCTTCAACCTCACAGGTCACAAGTGTTTCCTTTCATTTGACAAAAAGAAAAGGTCATATTTTCAAAAAAGCATCGTATTTGTCGTCCGTTAAAGTATAGACTCAAATATACCCTTTTTCGTTAGCAAAATTGTCACATTTGACACAAATCCCACGTCAGCAGCCACATGTGATCCACGTGGATGCCACATGGGATCCACGTGGAGGGTGGAAACCACCTTGTCTTCAACAACCACCGCTGCCTCCACCAGCCACCGCCACCTTCGTCTCCTCTTCTCCACTACTGCCAAACGACCCCTCTCCTCTTCTCCACCACTGCCAAACGTCTCCTATTCTTCGTTAACTTTGATACCGGAGCAGCCAATGATCAGATTTTAAGGGTGGGGTCTTCTTCTTCGTTAATATTTACAAGAGTCCAAAAGGACTTTCATCCGAAGAAGCTCTTACGAGCCCTTCGCTGCCGGAAATCCGGCACACCTCCGACCACCAACAACATCGTCCAGTCATTTCCGTCTCTCTCAACCCTCACCTCCCTCGCACAAGCAACCCTTCTTTTTCTCCTCCACTGCTCCGGCGAGGAGCTTCTAGCTCCGATGAGCCGGAGCAACCCAACACCGCCCAACCACCACCAATGGACCACCGTCACTCCCTTCCTCTCTCCCCCTGTTTGTTTACTCTGGAAAAATGGTGTTCGACAACTTTAAAATTCTAGATCTGCCCGCTCTTGGTGTTTTTCCGGTGGTTCTTCTCTTTTGCTGTCGCTCCGGTGCTTGCCACCGTCGAAGTGACGTGTTTTGACAGAAAATAGAACTCCGGTGGACTGTTTTGGGCTCTATTTTGGCCGATCAAATTGATTGTTTTGCTGATATTTTTTTCTTTTGTGACTATTATGGTTGTTGGCTAACGAATCTCATCGGTTTCAGACGTTTTCCGACGACTATGGTCGTTCTCCGGAAAAACTCCATTAATGCTGATGACCTTGATGTTTGTTCTTACTTACATGGCTGTTCTACTGATTTTTACATTGTTCTAATTATTTTGGGTATTGCATTACCTTTGGAGTGATCGTAAATTTTTCAGTGACTGCTGCTGTCCCTGTCAACCATTGTGGCTGCTACGGTTCACCGGCGCTGGAGCTCCTCGCAGGAGCAGCGGCTCGTCTCTGAACAGAGGGAGTAGAAGTGGGTTGTGGTTTGGTGTGGGTCCCACCTGTGTTTAATGTCGCCCACGTGGACTCATGTGGCATCCACGTGGATCACATGTGGCTGCTGACGTGAGAGTTCCGTTACTGCAAGGCAAATGTGACAACTTTGCTAACGAAAATGGCATATTTGAACCCATACTTTAACGGAGCTCAAATATGACCCTTTTCTGAAAGTTGGATGGCAAAACTGGCCCTTTTTCCTTTGACAAAATTTATTTTTACGTTAATAATGGTCTGTTTAGTTGATTTTTAAATTTATTTTAAGTTTGATACATATAAAAATTGACAATAGCAGTATGATTACAATTGCAACGCAATTTAAAAAGGTTAAATATGAAGAGTAAATCATATAGATAATGCTTCACAAGACAAATTAGGGTGTTATTGACTGTTTGATGAAAACATATAATCAGATTGTCAATATTAACAAAATTAAATTCAGTAAAACATAGTGTTGGTTTTTATTGTTCGCACTGCGCAATAGGAATTACTGATTTTCAAAATACTTAATTTACTACTGTTTTGTATACCTAAAATAAAAAATTTAAACAAAAATGTTACAAAAAAAAATCGCAAGATATGGAGTGTCCGGGAATTTTTTGATTTTCTTTTGATGAAAATGACATATCAAATCTCCAATTTCCATCTTAATTGCTTGGAATTGCATTTTATTAAGATTATTTTCATTTAAGTTGAACCAAACGCATAGAATTGGCAAGTAAAATAAGAATCACACAAAAATATTAAAATACCGAGCTCTATGTTGGACTTAGCTCCGTGCTGTCACGGGCTCTGACCTCTAGTCATAATAATATGCAGGCTAGCCGTTAACGTCGCTTTAAATTAATAGTCAATTAGAAAGTAGTCTGAAAGCAACCAAACACAGTGGACCATCCAAATACTTCAACAATAAGTTATCCTAGGTATATAACTAATACGTCCCTCCGTTTCATTATATATGACCATGTCTGATTAGCAACACTATTTCAAAAAAAAGAAGACAATATAATTGAAATTTGTGAGCATCATATTTATGTGGCTATATAATTTATAATATAATTTAGAATAAGATTGTAGTTTAAGTTATATTATTCTCAAATTTATGAAAATGTCATATCACTACTAAAAACTATATTTTTTCGACCTCATGAAGTTGAAAACCTGGATATTTCGACCAAAAAATCGACCTCAAATCGTTAAAGGTTTGGTAGAATTTTTTTTTGACCTCGTAAGTTTGAAAAAAATGATTCTCATGAGGTCGGTATATGTTTTACAACCCAAAATAAAAAAAATTAAATTATCGACCTCATGAGGTCAGTACATTAATTTTTTATTTTAAACAAATTATATTAATAGTTTTTAATTAATTTTGATCTTTTCGACCTCATGTGGTCGAAAAATTATAATATAATTTAAATATTTTGACTTCATGAGGTCGAAAATCTTTATTTTTTTTTTAAAATTTAACCTTTCGAGGTTGGTAATTTTTTTTTAAAATAGATTTTTTTATAACTGACCTCATGAGGTCGAAATATTTTATTTTTGGGCAGATTTCAACCTCATGAAATCTAAATTTTGACCTCAAGTTCTAAAGTAAATTCTGCAAAAAAAAAAAAAAAAAAAAAAACCCCAGAAATTGACTGTTTTTTTGCAGCAGCCCACCTGTCAAATTACAAGTCAATCCAGTATCACAAACAACCGGCTCAAATAGTGCCAACAATCCAATAAAATCTAACAACCACTTCATTATACATTATACAATCAACAACACATCAAAATCAACTCAAAACTATTTCAAATAAAATTCATTCAAACACTTACAAAACACATAAGCTAGACTACAACTTGAAATTACTTCAAACATCATAAACATTTACAAAAGACTTATACAATTCTTATAAATCCATCAAAATATCCAAAAGCTAGATTACAAATTATACGAATCACGGATGTCGTTGTGTGTTAGACACGCTGATCCGTATCCTTCTCACTGGACTCATCAAGCATGGTACGATCAAGGTTAAATACTTGAGGACGTGACCTATATCTAGCCTAGGAAGGTCGGGATTGTGACATACGAGCATCCCCGGGACATGGGAAAATCAGAAATCCCCCCAAAACAAGTAAGCGGTCTAACTGGGCCTTCATACATGCATAATGGCCATCCTTCCTCCTCTTCCGCTCTCTGCCGCCTGAAGTGCGCTTGTTAGTTGAGAAATATGCTCCTCCATCATGATCCTAATCGTAGAAGGATCCACCTACACCGCATCATTACTGGAATACCTAAGCCTTGAAGGGTTAACGGAAAGCGACGCCTGTCGTCGTAGAAGCTGTTTCTAGAAAATATTATGAGTCTCGAGTATCTAATCAATTGATCTCACTAAGCGCGGAATAAAGGCTCGATTCGCCATGCATAAGTCGTCCCATATATAGTGGGGCCACCAACACTTTCTATCCACTTCTGCTTCATTTGTTCTTGGGTAAGTGGCGTGTCGGCTGACTTCGTACGACACAACTCCTCTAATCCTAGTTGAACTTCATTATGAATTTAAAAGAAATAATGTTAGTAGATAAATTTAGAAAAAAAAGTAATTATTATTCTTAATTAGAGGCTTACGTAGGTTTGCTCTTCCCGTGGCTCAAACCATTCGTCTGGCTCCTCACTGTTTTTCTTCTTCCTTATGTGAGTGACCTTGAACGCCTCGTCTTAAGCTAATGTCTTCCCCAAATCGAGCTCCTGCAAACAACTTAATTGGTTAATTAATCACATATATTTTCTCCGTCTCAATTTATATGATGTAGTTTGACTGGGCATAGAGTTTAAGTAATAAATAAAGACTTTTGAATCTTGTGGTCTAAAACAAATCAAAAATATTTGTGTGGTTATAGATGATCTCGTTAAGCGTAAAAGATAAAATTTAAAGTTAAATTGTTGCCAAATAATGAAATGTGTCATTATTTTTGGGATTGACTTAAAAGAAAAGCGTATCATATAAATTGAGACAAACGTAATAGTAAGTAACTTTAATAATCCTTACCATAGGTCTCAAGGAGACATACCAGCTTCCTTAAGCGCTACATTGTTAAACGCTACATTGAGTAATAATTCTACACTTACAATCAAAGTTAACACTTAAATAATAATAATCTTCAAGCAATGCTCCTGAATACTTGTTTGAATTCATAACCTTGAGAGACCTATTGCTGGATTCTAACTTTAGAGGAGAGGAATCCAAGTGATAAATTCACTAAGAACAAGCATCGACAATTGTTACATTACTCGTTTCACAACAAATGGTATTTTTGAAAGAAATAATCCCATTGATTATTTTCATTAATGAAAGAGAATATATACAATTTGTTGGGAGATTTTTCTCTTTATGGTACTTTATAAAGCAGTACGGGAAGTATTTAACTATTACAAGTATTCGAAAGGATAAACAGAGATTCAATAATTCAACATGAAATCTGAAAATTACAATTGTTACACAAGTAAAAACTGGAAATTCCAGTTTTGTAGAAAACGGAAAAATGTAAATTGTTTTTGCTGAGTCGAGTGTAGCACTCTGTCCTTAAGACAATATTGCCCCGTATGTATCCTTTATACGTCCCGGACAATTTGTCTCCCAAGATAAAACGAAATGGAACCCTTGAGCAAAGGAAACTCAAGAGCTACCGTGAAGAATATTGAGTAACGAAATGATGCTTGGAAGTTGTAGAAAGAAGAAATTTACTCGCTTGTGTATTTTCGTGTGTTGCCTCTCTTGTTTCTTTTAGCTTCTTGTTAGTCCTCAACAATGGTGTAATGGGGTGTTTATATAGGAGAGGGAGGGGCTGTTTCTTGCTGAAAAGCGCCTCCATAATAGCCAAATAATGGCCATTATGGAGGTAGTAAAGTCACCAACATAAATGGTGAAAGACCAACGGATTTGGCCATTATAGGAGGAGTAATTCAGCCAAAATAAATGGCTGAATTGAGTGCTTGGCTTTTCTGTCTTGACCGTCGAAATTCGAACTTCGAGGACCAAACCGTACATCTTGAAACTTCGGGGACCAAACCGCACATCGAAAGAATTAAGGCCAAACGTATATCTGAAACTTCTGGGATCAAACTGTACTTCTGGCAAAGTTTTCTGGCCCAAAAAGATAATATCCCAAACCCCAAACCAATTTCGAATCTTATATACACAACAATTCTTTCTTCCTCTACCGATGAGGGAGAATTACACACAATACCACACTTTCCATGCTTCAAACACCTTACTTCGTGAACCAATATCTCTTTCATTTCTCAATGAAATTTGACGATTCTTGGCCCTACGGTTATCTACGTACTTAGTAGATCATGCATGTGTGAAGAACCGGATTCTCCAACATATGTTACACTAGTGTTTAAGCCGTTAAAGTTGGTCGGTCGCAACTCCCGCCAAAGGCAAATTTCCAACAATCCCCTCTTGAAAGAGATTTTGGCGCACTCACATGGTGTCTTTTCATTTCCAAAGCAATATTTCGGCGGACCGATGTTGCATAAGGAGAGGTAGCCTCGGCTTTGAACCTTCCATAGTTGAATACCATCGGACTTACTTACTTGCGCGGTGAACGTGATGTCTTGAACCGTCGGTGTTTAGTGTAAGCCAAGACAACGGTACCAACACAACAAATTCCCTTACTCTCTTCTTCGTAATGTTTTGTCCGTTTTGGCCATGGACAACGTCTTGGATTCTTAAGTGCGTTCAATTTGAGGCGGCCCGTCCTCGCACTTAAATAGGTGGTCTCCTACAAGGTATCTGCTATACCCCACTTCACAAGTGTTAGGAACCATTAAAAGTTTCCCAAAGACCTAACCTCAACTTGTTGAGGATCATTACGAGTTTTGAAAACTTAACCTTTACCCATACTTGCAGATAGCACTTAACGTCTATCGCGGGAACGGCTTTGGATTTGGTGTTTCTTTTCGAAATCACTATCCGAAGTGCTCATGCTTCCACCGAAGCGATCAACGAACCTTTACAACTTAGTTTTCCCATTGAACCAAATTACGGGATCTCCAGTTCGTAAGGTTGGGTTTCCACCGTATTGGTCCGTATATTTTGGGTTTTAAGCCCATTCCCCTAGACAGGCGAGAACACTTGATCTCGGGTAGTCCCTTAGTTTGTAAACAAGGAAGTGACACCCGTGATGATCAACGCCATACGGTGATGCTTATGTCTCCGACGGATCCCGACGATATGTCCGACGCCGTCATCCGTGTCCTTCCTAAAGCCGACCGGCTAGCCACGATGTAGAATTGCTTTGAAGGCACGGGTTTCTCCCAATAAGGGACGTCCTCTAATGAGTCGTGAACTTACTCAACTTCTTTCATGCTTTGTATAAAGCGATAAACTCCGATACCATCATGAATCGGTCGATGCAAGTTTGCTTAGAGGATTTTCCAAGAACCACCATACACACTTACTTGTGGCTTTGGTGTTCTTCGGATCGATGTCCGGTTTGCATCACTTGTGTTCTCTCGTAACCACTTTGGACATCCGAATACTATAATCCGTAGATAAGCGAATAATTCGGATATCGTCATATCCGACTTAACGCCTTCTATTGATCATGTATTAAGATCATCAGTGAACCTTAGTTCAACTAATATATTTGTAGGACGATACCAGGTCGGTTGTAGTGTGTACAATACATTGAACTACACGTGACCTGAGCATATCGCTCCTTGTCTATGGGTGCACCATGATTCCAATCGGTTCTATGATTCATATCTATTGGTGGCTTCAACGAGACTGTCAACTATCGACCAGTCCGTTAGATGTCTTAGAAATCCAATTCCTAAGATGTCATCTGTGATACTCATATCTTTCATATCGAGACTTTGTTTCAATATGATTTTCTCTCTAAGACCGTTGGTTTTCCAACTGTTGGCTTTCTAACTTCAGAGTCAATGTTTCTGTGACCAGATTCATTGTTTCTGTTTTATCCGAGACTTTCGGGACCAAAATGTTAACATTTCAGGGACCAAAATGAAAGTTCAGGAAGAAGCCCAACAGTTCGGCAACCAATTCTGATCCTCTTCTTCCAACTCTCCAGTTTGGAAGGCTGTTTTTTTTCCCTTCTTTGCTCCTTCTTGGTTCAACATCTAGAATCCCTGAGTTCTGCAGATCTGGAATATTAAGTTCCGGATATCCAGCAACTTTCGAGTCTGTAGATACGGAACGTCTAGTTCGGACGGTCGAGCCCTCGCGGGTTCTTGTTAACCTTGAGCAATTACTCCTTTTTCCTATTTCAAGGAAAGTTATCTTCAATGAATTCAACATTCTTTGACGCCAAGAGGCGATCAACACTACTGTTATTTGCAGATCCAGTGGATATGCAATCTACAGTCTTAGGTACAACTTGACATGTTTCAGTATTCCAACTTTTACCAAGCCACCCCACATAATTTGGGCGTACGACTTTGCGCTTGGCTAACACCGTTGGACCGAAGTGAGAAATGAGCATCGTTTAATGAACGATGCTTCACATTCTCCCCTCTATCACTACGAATTTCTCAATCCGTAGGCTTAGTTGATATTCACTTCGCTTTGTAGCGCTTATCCGCTTCAACAACTTCATCTTTGCTTTTCAACAAACAAAGGATTCCATACGTTGTACCATCATCAATGAAGATCACAACGTACTTGTCTCCCCCTCTATTTTGTATAAACTTCAAATCACCCAATTAGGTGTGACTAAGTTCTAGAGGAGCGGTGCTTCTTTCGCTATTCCCTTGACGGAATTTGGAAAGGTGATTTTGCCTCTTCATCTACCTCACATTTATTTAGAGGGTTTATGTCGACGAAGGAAACAATCTCAACATCGTTAGCTTTTGAATGACTTGCTATTTAACGTGTCTTAATCTATGATGGCATAGATGCACGGATTACAAATATATCATTCATTTGGCACAAACGTCTTTGTACCATTCTTAGTTATTACGGACCTATTGGACTAGTCTCAAACTAGCTTGACCAACGGCGTCCCTTAAACCAAGTTAGGAATATGTATCACCTCATCTTAGAGTGATCACAATCCATGAAGTCCTATTGAGGACAACCTCTCCAACCCCTTCTACTTTAGAGGTGGCGTTGCTTCACATGAACAACCTCTTGCCCGTGGTTAGGGCATAACCGGATCATATGTGATCTAGATACTCTAGCCCACTCTAGTTTCTTTGGCGGTCGAGTGTCCAATTTCTTTACCGCCTTTATTTAGGCCTTCGATCATTTAGGACACGGAAACTCGGCCCACCTTACTAGGTGTCCATTACTTTTCCTATGAAATGAATTACGGCACCACTCCGGTCGCCGGAGGCTTTCTATGACCGAGTGTCCAATATCATCATATCAAAGGAATTTTGGCCCACTCCGGTCGCCGGAGGCTTTGTATGATGAGTGTCCAATATCATCCTATCAAAGGAATTTTGGCCCACTCCGGTCGCCGGAGGCTTTATGTGATCGAGTGTCCAATATCATCCTATGAAGGATCTTCGCCAAATAGTATGACGGCTCAACGTCATTAACTTTTAGACTTCTTCCGTTATGATTGGTGCCCGAGATAATTCTTGGCGCTTACTTAAGAGTGGTAACAGTTTTCGCACAGTTAGTGGATCTTTCTCCATCGTATGTGCGAACATAGTTTACACATTTTAACAATTACCCTTAAAAGAACGGATCTTTTTAAGTCATTTACAAAATCCAATCTTTAAATGGAAAAGAAGATGAGATTAAACTTCTGATTTGTTAAAGCATAAGGAATATAAATTATTTTCATATTCCTCCTTACTTTAATCCATTTTTAATCCAGACATCATTTAATCTTTATTCTTGACAAGTAAGAAAAATACTTATCATTTACTCTTTATTCTTGACAAGTAAGAAAAATACTTATCCCAATTTTTGGATTCTGGCTCACTTCAGTCACTTCATCAGACGAGTGTCCATTTCCTTCTCACCATTATTCGGATCCTTTGTCTGGGACAGATAGAGGCCTTCTGCTACAAGATAGAATAACATCTTCAGTCTTCTCCTCTTGTCCCAGTTGACATCCTCAGGCTCTCGTGAGCGCTTGTTTCCACCAGTCTTGGTAGCGGTGACACCATGAACACGTTCATCATCATCACTCTCTTCTACCGAGAAAACCATTTCCATATCCGATTTGGTCACACAATTTTTGACCGACATCTTTCGAATACTAATAGTAATACAATACAAATATTGTCTTAAGTTGTTGGGAGATTTTTCTCTTTATGGTACTTTATAAAGCGATGGGAAGTATTTAACTATTACAAGTATTCGAAAGGATAAACAGAGATTCAATAATTCAACATGAAATCTGAAAATTACAATTGTTACACAAGTAAAAGCTGGAAATTCCAGTTTTGTAGAAAACGGAAAAATGTAAATTGTTTTTTGAGTCGAGTGTAGCACTCGTCCTTAAGACAATATTGCCCCGTATGTATCCTTTATACGTCCTGGACAATTTGTCTCCCAAGATAAAACAACAATGGAACCCTTGAGCAAAGGAAACTCAAGAGCTACCGTGAAGAATATTGAGTAACGAAATGATGCTTGGAAGTTGTAGGAAGAAGAAATTTACTCTTGTGTATTTTCGTGTGTTGCCTCTCTTGTTTTCTTTTAGCTTCTTGTTAGTCCTCAACAATGGTGTAATGGGGTGTTTATATAGGAGAGGGAGGGGTTGTTTACTTGCTGAAAATGCTTCCATAATAGCCAAATAATGGCCATTATGGAGGTAGTAAAGTCACCAACATAAATGGTGAAAGACCAACGGATTTGGCCATTATAGGAGGAGTAATTCAGCCAAAATAAATGGCTGAATTGAGTGCTTGGCTTTTCTGTCTTGACCGTCGAAATTCGAACTTCGGGGACCAAACTGTACATCTTGAAACTTCGGGGACCAAACGCACATCCGAAAGAATTCCGTCCCAAGCGTATATCTGAAACTTCGGGATCAAACGTACTTCGGCAAAGTTTTCTGGCCCAAAAAGATAATATCAGAAGACCCACAGCCCACAGCCCACAGCCCACGACCCGTGACCCGTGACCCGAGAACCCGAGAACCCGAGCGCGGCGGCGCGCGTGTGGTCTTTCCTCGAATCGAAGCACATCTAGGTCCTCCATCCTTTAAACACATGGGATACCCCTTGGGGTCCCAAACCCCAAATCAATTTCGAATCTTATATACACAACAATTCTTTCTTCCTCTACCGATGAGGGAGAATTACACACAATACCACACTTTCCATGCTTCAAACACCTTACTTCGTGAACCAATATCTCTTTCATTTCTCAATGAAATTTGACGATTCTTGGCCCTACGGTTATCTACGTACTTAGTAGATCATGCATGTGTGAAGAACCGGATTCTCCAACATACGTTACACTAGTGTTTAAGCCGTTAAAGTTGGTCGGTCGCAACTCCCGCCAAAGGCAAATTTCCAACACAATTTACAATTTTCATAATAGAAAAATCATATTCCTATTCTAATACCAAAACCTATTCTAGTAGTACAAGAATCCTATAATTATGATAAGTCTATAAGACTAATTAATGTAATGTGTATCCTAAAATATTACAATAATAGACATACCAAATATACACAACTTGTGGGTTGTCTCTATGTACAAAACCGAGACCTATTTGGTTACCAACAAACGGTATACACGATATACCTATTGTATATTTAACACACCCCCGCAGTCATAGCGGGCGATCTCCGAAAGCTGAGACTGTCCCTAAAATCTTCAAAAAGGATCGAGGGAAGACCCTTTGTAAATATTTCTGCAATCTGATTCCTGGAAGAGATATGGCAGACGCGTACTTGTCCTCGAGCTACCTTTTCTCGAACAAAGTGAATGTCCATCTCGATATGTTTAGTGCACTGGTGTTGAACCGGATTACCAAAAAGATAGATGACACTAACATTATCACAATAAACCAAAGTAACTTTCTGAATAGAACAATGAAACTCTAAAAGAAGATTACGTAACCAACATGATTGAGAGACCACATTGGCCACCCCTCGATACTCGGCCTCTGCACTAGAGCGTGAAAAAGTCAACTGACGTTTTGCAGACCATGAGACCAAGTTATTACTAAGAAACATACAATAGCCAGACGTAGAGCGTCTGGTGTCCGGACAGCCACCCCAATCAGCATCCATAAACGAGACATGTGTAAATGTCGATGAATGATATAAGTGTAAGCCATAGTCAAGTGTCCCCTGGATATACCGAATAATACGTTTAAGCGCATTCATGTGCTCAACCCTAGGATCAAGCATAAACAAACACACATGATGTACGACATACATAATGTCTGCTCTCGTGAACGTAAGATACTGAAGGGCCCCTGCAAGACTATGATAGCGTATCGGATCCTCATAAAGGTGAACCAGCCGCAACACCTAACTTGGGTTTAGTATCAACCGGAGTGGAAGTGGACTTACAGGATGACATTCCAGCCCTCTCAATGATCTCAACGACATACTTCCTCTAGGATAAGAACAACTCACCTGTATGATGAGTGACAACAATCCTCAAAAAGTAACTCAAAGCCCCCAAGTCTTTCATAGCAAACTCAGAACTGAGAATTGTTATGATAGACTGGCGTAATGCATCAGAAGAGGCAGTCAAGATATCATCCACATATAACAGTTTATAAGCCAACGAATAACCACGACGATATATGAACAATGAATTATCAGACCTGCTGTGAGAGAACCCAATAGTCGAAACATAGTCTGCAAACCTCTTATACCAAACCCGTGGAGACTGCTTAAGCCCATACAAGGACTTCTTCAACAAAAAGACATGATGAGGATATTTGGGATTCCTAAACCCCAAGGGCCGATACATATAAACTGTCTCATTGAGATCACCATGTAAGAAATAATTCTTCACATCTAACTGATGAATAGGTCATGCTTTCAAAAGAGCCAAGCTGAGCATAGTGTGAATGGTAGCCGGCTTGACCACCGGACTAAATGTCTCACCACAATCCACACCAACCTGCTGAGTCTTACCATCACCTACAAGAAGAGCCTTATGCCTTGCAAAAGAACCGTCAGAATTACCCTTATGAGCAAAAATCCACATAGATCAAATAATATTAACACCAGATGGACGGGGCACCAACTCCCACGTCTTATTATAAATAAGAGCATTATATTCGTCGGTCATAACAATTTTCCAATTCGGGTTATTTAAAGTAGACACTGGGTTACTGGGTAGAGGGGATTTAAGAACATTTGAATTTAAATTAAAATGTCTCTTTGGTTTAAAAATACCCCGTTGACTACGAGTGACTTGTCTATGACTCGGGGGAGAATTGGGCGGATTTTGGGACATTTTGGGACACGGGACGGACTGGCCAGCAGGCAGTGGGCCTGTTGGCCCAGAACTGGAACCCGAGACAGTGAAGAACGGAACTGGGCCAGAGGCTGAATCGGGGATTGAGCCATTTACCAGAACTGGGCCAGAACTGGGAGAAAGCCCAATTTATGGACCCACGATGGTGGTGTGTCCTGGTAATGGAGAACCAGCGGGCAGTGGGCCCACTGGCGGAGTCGGGGGGCGGACATGTCCGATAAATGACGGAGAATATATTGGGAGATTCCGTCATCCAAAAAATTATACGCACTAGGCACGTGACTACTTACTTTAGCAAATGGAAATTGGGACTCATCAAAAAGAACATGACGACTAATGATGATTTTATTAGACGATAAATCAAAATATTTATAATCACGATGATTAGACGGAAATCCCAAAAACACACAAGGGGTATAACGTGCCTGGAGTTTGTTAATTGTGGTGAACGGAAACAACGGATAACATAAGCACCCAAAGACCCAAATATGTGAATACGAAAGAGTCTTATTATATAGAATTTGGAGAGGGGATGAATACGTCAAATCTTTGATAGAAAGTATGTTAAGGAGATATGTAGCCATTTGTAGAGCATGATGCCAAAAAGTAGGAGGTACGGAAGCATGAATCAATAAAGTTCGGACAATGTTATTAATAGTACGAATTTTGTGTTCGGCATTCCCATTTTGTGAAGACGTATGAGGACAAGAAAAATGAAAATTAATCCCATTATTAGCACAAAACTCCTGAAACATCCCATTATCACATTGAATATTTTTTTTATTTTTCGTTTGAATTGGGTTCTAATGAATGCTCTAAATTTTAAGAAGGTGAAAAAAACTTGAGATTTTTTCGCTATCGAAAAAGTGCATAAAAATTAGAATAATCATCCAAAAATAGAACATAATAACGATGACCCAAAGAACTGAGAACATGAGATGTCCATAAATCGCTATGAATAATACCAAATGGCATTAAAGTACGAGAATTAGAGTCTACAAATGGCAACCTAATAATTTTTCCTAAAGAACAAGATTGACAATTCGGAGTACTACGCGTACCCTTACATGAAATAAAATTATTTTTATCTAAGGAAGACAAAATAGATGACCCCGGATGACTAAGACGAACATGCCAAAAGGAAGGAGCAAGGGTTGCAAAAGTTGATAGCAAGACTTGACTCGAGAAACCGAAATATGGCATGATAAGATAAAGATCTCCCTACTATCACACCTTATGAGAGGACTCCCTGTCTTGAAATTCTTCACAAAAACCCCAAACTGATCAAATTCGATAGAAACGGAATTATCATTGGTGAATTTATGGACAGACACCAAATTTTTAATCAATTTAGGAGCGTGAAGGGTATTTTTCAAAATAAGGGGTGGATGGGGGGGGGGGGGGACAATGTTTTATGACAGTAACCACGAATTGGATTTGAATTACCATTACCAACAATTATATCACGATTGTTGCTCAAATTGGAATAAGACGAGAGAGTACATGAGTCATACGTCATGTGAGTAGTGGCGCCGGTGTCTATGTACTAATTTAGATCTGAAGGATTTATTTCAAGCGTGTGTATCGCGGCTTCAATGTCGGTAGGAGTGGGGGACGCAACATGATGGGCTTGACGAGGCCGAGGCCCAAGCACGTCGGCTTGTTGCCCCGGCCCAGTATTGTGGCGGAAGCCACTGGACTGCTGCTGGAAATTGGGCTGGACTGAAGTGGGCCTGGAAGTTTGTCCAGCCCACTGCCCGTAATATTGTGGCCTTAAAAAATAAGGGTTGTTGGGCCACTGCTCACTGGCCCAAGCCCACGGCCAGGGGGCCCAAGGCTGGGACTAATTAGGTTGTGACCCACTGCTAATGGGGCGAGACCCACTTCTGCCGGAACTGCCTCCGTTTCCACCGTGTTTGCCCCCGCGATTTTTGCCATTATTTTTCCGATTATTTTTGCCACCCCCTTGAGATCGGTTTTGGTTTGAATGGTTACCAAAATTCGGAGAGTTAATGGACGACGTCATCATGACTACATGACTAGCACTCGTAGCCGCCTTTTTAGCCAGGCCGGCTTCTTCCAAAGTAAGCATGAAGTAGGCTAGATAGAACTTCGGGAGAGGATTACTTTGACGAAGGAGAGTGCCAACGCCACTATAGGCCTCGGATAGGCCATCAACCATCTGTAGAACAAGACGGTCTTCACTAATGGGCGCACCAACGTTGCGGAGTTGGTCTACCAATTTTTTCAACCTTTTGCAATAAGCTGAAACGTTTGGGAAATTTTCCATGTTGACGTGGGAAAATTCCTGCTCAAGGGTAACAACTTTAGAATTTCGATTATCTTGGAATATGTCACGCAACCTATCCCAAGCAGCCATCGCCGTAGCGTCTGGCTCAATAATCGTCTGCAACATGTCGGTAGAGATAGTAGAAAAAATTCCACTTAAGGACGGTGGCATCAAGTGTTGTCCATAACTTAGGATCGTCCTCGCTTTTAGGCACCTCCCTATCCTCAGGAGCCACGGGGATGATGTGATGAATGACTTGATGCGAGCGAGCGTGAATTCTGAACAACTCGGCCCACGTCGCGTATTGGACGTTTTCTATTTCAAGAATTAGAGGGATGTGATTCTTGATGTTAGAAACAACAAGGGCAGGGTGAAACGTGTTCTTTGACGTAGACATAACGAAAGAACAATAGGTGATAGAGGGATTTGGAAGAGAGATTTTGAGAGCGGAAAACAGACGCGGAAACCAAGGATGAGTGCTCGGATTCTGCTTGGCCGAGGAGAACAAAAAAAAGTTGGGAGAGAAACTTTTTGTTTGACTTAGACTTTTGATACCATGAAAGAAATAATCCCCTTGATTATTTTCATTAATGAAAGAGAATATATACAATTTACAATTTCCATAATAGGGAAATCACATTCCTATTCTAATACCAAAACAATATTCTAGTAGTACAAGAATCCTATAATTATGGTAAGTCTATAAGACTAATTAATGTAATGTGTGTTCTAAAATATTACAACAATATACATACCAAATATACACAACCCGTGGGCTGCCTCTATGTACAATTCTGCTTGGCGTGTATACCTATTGTATATTTAACAATTTTAGCCAAAGGTGGCCATTAAACACACACTAGAAATTCATTTCTTGGACAACATATCACAGCTGGTGGTGATAAAGGAGAGCGAAATTTCTCCGGGACCGCGATTAACTTAATGGGAAATGACAATTCAGTCACTGATGTGGTGATTTTTTCAGCTAAAATTGGTATAATTGTATCAGGCCAAGCAAATTTGTTATCCGGCGTACATTGTTACAATAAGGCCACTGGATTTTGTGGTACTGGAATTTATCTAAAACTCCCAGGTTTAACACAAACAAGAATACTGGAAAAGTCTATAAATGGTGTTGTGAATGGAGTTAATATTGTGGACTAACATGTTCTCTGGATCAAATAAATGGATTGATATTGTTCAATTGGACCAATCTAATGGACCTTTCAAGACAATTGATCAAGTTGTGGTGGATAGAAATAATGTTAAGGCTACTATTGGAAGTGGGGTTGTTCAAGGAAATGGTACCTCATGGACTTTGGATCTTAATCCAATTCTTATATTTCCTAACCTTATTAAAAATGTTCAATACACATTTTTCCCTAGTGGAAACTCTTTCGTTGATCACGCTCTGAGAAATATATCGAATAATCGGGTTCTGGTGGAACCGAATGTGCAAGTTTCAGCAACCGTTGATCAAGGAAAATGATCATATTCAAGCTAACAAGTGTAGGACCAAGATGTTATATTATTATTTTGATCTAGTCGTGGATCAATGATGATTAGATCTCTTGAATCATTTTCAAGAAATGTCTATGTTTACTACAACTTTATTGTGAGCCAAGGAAAATTCTAAAGTATAATCCGACAATACAAGGAATGTTTTTTGATAGCATTTTTTTTTCTTTCCGACTAAAGTTCAATGCATGGAAAGAATACTTTTTGATATCATTGTTCTATTTTTTATTATATTCTATCTTTTTTTTACTTGATTTTTCTTCTTTAGTCTCTCAAAAATAATGTACGTCTAGCTCTAGAAATTAGGTTGAAGAAGGATGGGTCTCATTCAAATTTCCAAATTAATCATTATATGCCTAATTATGAGAATGTGATGGTAAAGATTAGTCCATTTATTGAAATACGTACTCAAGAGCCAATTCTCATTTGTAATTTTGTAGGACATTAAAAAGAAGGATTTGATTTGTGATTTTTTCGTAATTTTGAAGTAATACTTGAACTTACTCTTCCAAACGGTCAATAGTCCATCCCAGCTCGTTCCACGATTTCTGATGCATACTTCTTTTGGGAGAGGAATAATCCACCTGTATGTCGGGTCACAGCAATCCCTAGAAAGTAGTGGAGTAGGCCAAGATCTTTCATAGCGAATTCAGAACTAAGCTTTGACATGATATTCTTGCGAAGAGAGTCTGAAGATGTTGTTAGAATAATATCATTCACATATAGAAGAAGATAAGCAGTATGATTACCCTGACGATAGATAAACAGAGAATTATCTGAACGACTGTGCGAGAAACCCACGGGTGACACAAAATCTGCAAACCGCGTATACCAAGCCCTGGGGGCCTGCTTGAGGCCATATAATGATTTGTTGAGCAAACACACATGGTTGGGATATTTAGGATCCTTGTGTCCCAACGGTTGGTGCATGTAGACAGTCTCATTAAGGTGTCTATGGAGGAAGGCATTTTTGACATCCAATTGATGAAGTGACCATTTTTTTAGAGAGACAGGCTGAGAACTGTTCTGATATTTGCAGGTTTGACCACTGGACTGAATGTTTCCCCGCAATCTACACCAAGTTGTTGTGTCTTCCCATCACCTACAAGACGGGCTTTATGCCGCTCAAAAGTTCCATCATATTTTTCATTATGGCTGAAAATCCACATAGATCGAATTATATTAGCATTAGATGGACGAGGTACTAAATCCCATGTCCTATTTGTAA
The DNA here is from genome assembly GCA_034509755.1 of Anisodus tanguticus. Lineage (NCBI taxonomy): Eukaryota > Viridiplantae > Streptophyta > Magnoliopsida > Solanales > Solanaceae > Anisodus > Anisodus tanguticus. Next base: position 16,138,927 of record CM067544.1, read on the forward strand.
TTAGAGCATGATATTCATCATCCGTGGCCATTTTCCAATTCGGGTCTTTTAGAGCAGATACTGGATTACGAGGCAAGGGTGATTTCGAGACTTGGGTGTGAAGGCTATATTTGGCATTGGGTTTGAAAAATTCCATGTTGACTACGGGTGACCGAACGATTTGTTGGGCCAGTGGACTGGACGCCATTGACCGAGGAGTGAGAAACCGAGGATCTAGTGGGCTGCATTGATGGAGCTGGAATTGGGCCCGTAGTTGTGGACTGGCCCAATGGGCCTGAATTACGGTGTTCAACACTAGTAATAGGTACCGAGCTGTGAAAAAAATGTGTCAGATACGAAAGATTATCATTATTCAAAAAATCATAGTTAGGGGTCCCGGCATGTAACATAGCAAATGGAAAAATTGTTTCATCAAAGATTACATGATGACTTATAAAGATCCTTTTGGAAGAAATGTCGTAACATTGGTAACCGCAATGATGAGTAGGATATCCCAAGAACACACATGGAGTAGACCGGGCTTAGAGTTGTGTGATTGTGGTGGATGGAAAGAGGGGGTAGCAAAGACAACCAAACACTCTTAAGTGATGATATGTGGGCTCTCGTAAGTAAAACATTTTTAGGGGAGCTTGGTATGATAGATTTTTATGAGGAAGGACATTATACAGATAAGTGGTCATTTGGAGTGCATGATGCCAAAATACATGGGGAAGTGAAGCATGAGAAAGAGATGTTCTAACAATATTGTTAATGGTTCTAATTTTACATTCTGCCTTCCCATTTTGTGATGAAGTATGAGGACAAGACAAACGAAACTGAAGACCATTTGTTTTGAAAAAATCCCAAAACTGTTTATTGTCAAACCCCCCCACCCCATTGTCACATTGAATATTTTTGATATCACGTTCAAATTGAGTTCGGATGAATGCTCTAAAAGTGAGAAAAGTGGAAAACACTTGTGATTTTTTCGATAAAGGGAATGTCCACAAATAATTAGAGTAGTCATCAAGTATAAGCAAATAATATCTATGACCAGAAGAACTCAAAATAGGTGATGTCCAAATATCAAAATGTAAAATATCAAATGGCAAAAGAGTGCATGAAATAGATGAAATAAAAGGCAACTTAACATGTTTACCAAGTGTGCAAGAATGACACTTATTTAGAGTCCGTGTTTGGGTACAAGAAATAAAATTATTTTGTTTAAGAAAAGCCAAAATAGCCTCTCCTGGATGTCCCAAACGTTGGTGCCATAAAGATGGTGCCAAAGCTGCAAAAACAGAAGGAAACTTGAATTGTTGTGTTGACGAATTTATTGGATAGAGCTCCCCCTTGCTATCACATCTCATGAGAAGCTTCCCCGTCTGAAAAGCATGCACGGAAAAGCCAAAGGGGTCAAATCGGACAGATACCCAATTATCAGTTGTGAACTTTCTAACAGAGATCAAGTTTTTGATTAATTTGGGAGCATGAAGGACATTCTTTAAAATTAGGGGTGGGTTTGGTGGTGACAATTTGCTAGAACCATAACCTTTAATTGGAATTGAATGGCCATTTTCGACAATTATTCCATTATCATTGCTCAAATTAAAATAGGACGAGAGATTTCCTTGGGAGGACGTCATATGTGACGTCGCTCCGGAGTCCATATACTAATTTGATTCTGGTGGATTAAGTCCAAGAGTGTCTATGACGGACTCAATTTTCATGGGGTGGGCCCCTTTTGAATGGGCCTCATGCCATTGGGTCGGCTGAGGCCCACTATCACTGCATGTGTTCACAGACCCAACGAAATGGACCTGCTGGGCCTGTTGCTGCTGCTGCCAAAAGGGTGGATACTGCCCACTGTTTTATCGAGGCTGCCTGGCCCAATTGCATGTTGGGGTTGGGCTGGGTGGTATAGCCCAAGGCTACTGCCAGCCGGTGGGCTGCTGCCACTGTCCGCCGACCCTACGACCGGGCTGCTGCCACTGACCACCACTTTTGCCGCCGTGTTGTTGCCACTGTCCACCACCGGAGTTGGTGTTGCCGCCATTACCGCCGCCATCGGAATTTCGGTGGCCTCCACCTTTGTTGTTTCTGCGATTTCCACCCTTATTTTTATTGTTATGACGTCCTTTTTGTCCCTTATTTTGTTGAGAAGGTTAAAAAAATTACCATCATGTGAAGAAGTGGCAAGCATGGCGGAATTTGAAGTAGTTGAGGCCTTTTTCACCAATCCCGACTCTTCAAGTACAAGCATAAACCTTGCTTGATAAATTTGTGGTAGATGATTACTTTGACGGATTAGAGTTCCCACGCCGCTATACGCGTCGGTGAGACCGACGACCAATTGCAAGACTAACCGGTTATTAGTAACCAGTGAACCAACGTTTCGTAATTGATCGGCCAACACTTTGAGGCGTTGACAATATGTAGAAACATTAGGGAGATCCGCCATGTCAATGGTTGAGAACTCATGTTCCAATGAAACAGCGCGAGAGTTTTGGTTATCTTGAAAAATATCTCGCAATCGTTCCCACGCCGCCATGGCTGTGGAATCCGGTTCCATTATCGTATGCAACAAGTCAGTGGAGATTGTTGCATAAATCCAACCAAGGATTGTGGCATCAAGTGTATCCCACAATTCCTTGTTTGCATCGGTTGTTATGTCTTTCCCTTTACCATCTTTTGGAGTAATTATATGATGAAGAACTTTGTGAGCACGACAACATATTTTTAATAATTCCGCCCAAGTCGCATAATGAACGGTTTCCATTTCTAGTTTGATGGAAACATGTGTTTTGATGTTTGAGACAGCAAGGGCAGGATGAAAAGATGATTTGGATTCAGACATAATTGGTTGTGATGAAGGATAGTCAATAATGGAGTGGAAAAAAAAGGAATTTCCGGCCACACTAGGGTTTCTAGGGAGGAAGATGACCGAAAATTTGGAAGAAATTAAATTAATTTTGGATCTTTCCTTAAGCTCTTGATACCATGTAAAGAATGTATATAGGGTAAGTAGAATATTTTCCTCACTATATTCATCCTTCAAAGGTTCAATATATACACCATATACATCAATTAAGAAGAGTCAATCATGCATAATCTTCCTAATAATCTTCTACTTAATTAACATAATATTCCTAATTAACATTTTACTACCTATCATATATAACATGGTACTACATTAATACATAATCATAATATTATTTCATAATATTCTAACAAATCCGACATTCAGTATGAAGGGGAAAATTATTTTGTTTTTTGTTTTTTGTTTTTATGTCGTAGATGAGCAAAAAATACTAAAAATATGTTGTTTATTTTCTAGATGTTTACAATTTTTCAGATTGAAAGAATAATTTATTTTTTACACTATCCAAAGCGACTTTTTTTCTAGAAGTTATCAACCAATTTTTTTTTTTTTTTTTTTTTTTTTTTTTTGATAATCCAGGTCTCGGGGTGGCCTTAGTACCCCCATATCGCTAGTACTGCACAAGTCTTGGTACTAGGCTCCTGGAGGTGATGGGACCGGTCCTTCAAACCCCACCACCAGGTAAATCGCGGGATATGCACACATGGTCGGTGTACGCTTGCGTCCAACGGATCAATGCTACAAGGTTGACCCCCCCACAAGCCCCATCCCTAAAGCTTGGCGGAGACCAAACCCACATGCAACATGCCGCGCGGCTTTTAGCGCCCGAGCTTTACCACATGTATGTGCCCCGGAGGACGATATCCTTAGGGGGGAATCGAACTTGCGACCTTAAGGCCGCAAACTTGACTCCCTGCCAGCAAGCTGGCCCCTTTGGATTAAACTTTGAGGGTAAACTTTTTATACTAGCCATCCCCACCGCATTACTGCGGCTCCACACACAAGAAACCCCACCTCCGGCCTGGCCCTACGGATTAGTATACACCGCTTGGCCCTACGCGTATGGAGGGATTTTTTATGAGGCTTGGCTCTAGTCTCGCTGGTCATGGGAATCGAACTCGAGACCCAAGGCAGCAATACCCTTAGTGTAATGACCACTTGGCCAAACACCTTGGAGTTATCAACCAATTTTTAGATGAATGAAAGGAGGTCTTTGCTTGACCTTAGAATAACTTTCTAAACTATTATTAATAATAAGAGACCATCGCGTCTCAATAATTATAATGATGTGACCATTTCCCCGAGGTCATCATTTTCTTTTATTTTAGCTATAATCAAAATCTAGGCTTCTACTTAATCATATATGTGACAATCCAATTAAAACTAACTCGACAAATATAATAATTTTTATTTAACTAAATAACATTGACATGCCATTCCGGTTTTACATGATATAATTTTGAATGTGGCTTCAATTTTACCCAATCAATGCCAATAGCTTTTAAAAGATGAGTATTTATTTAACCATTACAACTAGTTTTAGTGGAAGAAATTAATTATAAACCTGAGCTTTCAAAAGTTTAAAAAATAATAATCGAAAGTTCTATATATATTACTTTCAATTGTATTTAATAACATGGATGTTTAACTTCCTGTCCTATGAATTTACGATTTTTGGAATCATGGGATGTGTTTCTAATTTTTACTTTCTTTATGGTTCAACTAATAAAACAAAGAAAGTTAAAGTAGGTTGCTTATATAAGGGGAAATAACAACCTTGCCAACACCCCTTTTATTTCTTCAAAATTATGGAAATTGATTGTGCAAAATATGATACTTGGACGTTGAAAGAAAAAATAAAACTCAAAATTTAAAGGTACTTTTAATATCCAAAGGAATATGTATTGGGAAAATTTCATCATTATACAACTCATAAATATACATTACAATATCATGACCCAATTATAACTTCGCAAATATGTAGCCCAAAAATAATAAGTCTAGGTCTGAAAGGAATATTTTTTCGAGTTATTTTATTTTGTAAATCTTAAGCACAAAATTTGGGTGATTATCCATTCTTCTTCCCTAGTTCGTATACGTTGTTATTCCGGCTTCAAATAACGCAAATTTATACACAATGCAACTCGAAAATTCTCTTCATCCCCAAGTTTCAAATAGTAGCAATCAAAAACAAAAATAGAAAAAGTTGATGCAAGTTCGTGATTTGGCAGAGTTATCAACATGAAAAGTCGATTTATGCATAGATTGTTTGAGGAAAAGTAAGAAAACACACACAAAAATTAAACGTCACATGTACAGTATATGTATAATTATGTATAACTTTGTATAGTATATATGAAATGTGTAATAATATATACCAGAAAAATAAGAAAATAAAAAGGAAAAGAAGAGAAATCAATTATGTGTAACAGTGTTTATACACACAGTATTTAATATTATACACTTATTATAATTTATATAATTTTGTATAATGTTATATAATGATGTATAATATTATATACGAAAACTGGATTTCATCTTCAACTTTTTTTCTCCTATTGGTATGATTTTCAAGACTAAAATTAATCAAACCCAATCAACCCAGTGTTCTAGATTCAAGTAACTACAAGTTTTTCCAACAATTTTTAATTTCACTCAATCGTTTTAGTGTAAGATTTTTCAGATCTGAGTTAAACTTCGATCTCCGAAGCTCCTTCAATGAAGTCCGAGTTTCGATGCAATAAAATTTTGAGCTCTGAACTCCTTCAATAGAGTCCGAGCTCCGAAGCTTCTTTAATGGAGGCAGAGGAGTAAGAGGGGTCTGGTAACAGAAAAGAGAAGTTGGAATAAGAGAAGAAAGAAAGAAGTATAAAATTTGCAGAAAAAAAAGGAGATAGAAACAAAAGAGAAGAACCGGAGAAGATAAACGTACAACGTTGGGAAAAAGAAGGGAAACAGAAGGAAAAAATAAAGAAAAAAGGAGGGGGAAAAAGTTAAAATTTAAAAGTAACCGGACACCGTCCCGACCCCGATTAGTATTAAAAAAAATCGGTAGCGGGACTCGAACCATGATGGGACAATGTCTCGTCTCGACCCGTCCCGAGCCCGCCCCAAGCCCGCCAGACCCGATCCCGCCCGTAGTTTCCCCTTTGCAAATATAACCGTTGCACCAACGGCTATTTTAGATTTTGGCCGTTGGGCAACGGCCATTTTTGGCTTCCCCCTCCCCCAACCCCCCCTAACCCTTAATATTTATTTTTAACCCATAAGTTATTATATTTACACTTTAACTTAATTTTTCAACTATAAATAACTCATTTTCTCTTCATCTTTCTCACAAATCTTCCTACAATCTCTCTAATCTCTCAATATATCTCTCTACAAGTCTACATTGTTTACTAAATATTCAATTTTATTTATTTATTTGGGAATTGGGAGTGAAGTTGACAACTAGCTTGAGGATCTTCCATCGAGTAAAGTTTCAATTTTCAGCCTCTCGATTACACGTCGACGTTACGTCGGCGTTTGGTACATTCGTTCCTTCATTAAATTATTATTGTCTGTTTATTTTATTTAGCGCACTTAATTTTATTATCTTTAATTATTTATTATCATAATTAAAATGGAAGGATTAAGATGTATTTTAAGGGTAAAGGTAAGGTGCTTCTTCTAGTAGGGGCAACCAGGGCAAGGGTACTTCTTCTAGTCATCCTATTCCTACACAAGATGATTTTGTTGATACTCAACATTTTCCTACAATACCATTAGATTTAGACGAGAAGTTATTTTATGGAACTCAAGAAGACTTTAATTTAGACGATGATCTAGATGATACACCACTAATGTTGATGACAACACACCCACTAGTGCACCTTCAACTGAAATGCCTCATATTCCCCCTAGTATAAGACGAGTTCCAGCAAAACGACCATTAAAATCATATACATGGATATTTTTTGATAGGGACGTAGAGAATCAAGTAGCTAAATGTAAAATTTGTAAAAATGTTTTAAAATTTAAAACTGGAAAAGGTCACGGTGGGACGGGGGGTTTAATTAGACACGTAGTAAGTGCTCATCCAGCTAGGTATGCCCAATACCAGGCTTCAAAACCTGGTGCGCAAACGTCCGCTCCAACGGAACAAGGTTCACATATTGTCTCGGACCAAGTACAAGGTCAAATTAACCCCACGATGGGGGAATTGTAGGCCCTAAATACAATAAACATAGAGATAGGGAAGCAATATCAAAATTAGTTGTTGTGGAGGGTTTGCCTTTTTCATTTCCTTCATCTCCCGGTTTTATTCATTACATTAGAGATATATATAATCTTGCTTTTAACGGTTTTCCTAGATCAACTGTTAAGAGAGATGTATTTAAATTCGCACATGAATATCAACAATATTTACGTTATTCATTATATCATTTTAATGGCAAGGTATTTATCACGTCTGATATAGGTCGTAGTACTAACGATCATGATTATTTAACGGTAACTTGTCATTGGATAGATTATAAATGGTCTATGCAAAAACGTATCTTAGCGTATAGATACATAGATGATAGGCACACTGGTACTTTTATTGCAAATAATATTTATCAAGTGTGTCATTATTATGGAATAACCGATAAAATTATGACTATTACATTAGATAACGCTTCTTTTAACAATTACGCTATTACAATTTTAAAAAATAGTTTAACTCCATCTTTTTCAGATCATTTTCATATAAAATGTGTGTGCCATATATATAACTTAATTGTAAAGGATGGTCTATCACTTTTTGAAGACATTCTTAGTAAAATACAATTTGATATAAACTTTATTTTTAAAAATAATAGAATACAACGAAGAAAATAATATAAAAAAACTTGTCACGATTGCCAATTACCTTATAGAAAAAATTCAGAAGAAGTACCCACTAGGTGAAATTCTTTATACGAGCAACTACTTGTTGCTTATGACTATAGAAAACCTATAACTTTATTTTTTAACTCTCATAATCAAAATCCAGCTGATATAGTTGTAGATAGCGATTGGGTAAAAATTTCCGAACTTATTGTATTTTTAGAGAAATTTTTTCAAGCAACAAAAGAATTTACCAGTATATATTATCCGACTATTTCAACTATATTGTTTTATATAGCTCTAATATTTTTATTACTTAGTGAATATATGGAAAAACCAGCTTATAAGGCAGCTATTAAAAAAATGTTTATCAAAATAAAAAAATATTTTATTCCTATTCCCACTATTTATATTATTGGTGTAGTATTAAATTCAACTATTAAAATAGATGGTACTAAATCACTTATTGAAACTATTTACGATTGTATAGAAGTACCAAAAATCCAAATCACCCACCACCTATTGAACAAACTAAAGAAGAAGTGTTGTCTAGCGTAGAAGACGAATGCGAAAAAGTATATAGTTTTTACCAACAAGAAAGTGCTAGCAACCTACCGGCTTCCATACCATATTCTTCTTCTACAACACAACCTCACAAAAGACATGTTGTTTCTACGGCTAATATTGAAAGCCTCAAAATAGAATGTGCGGCCGTACCACTACTAACCAAATTAGCGAGTTTGATATTTTTGTTTTGTAGGGTTCTGTACCGTACCAAGCAGTTCTCAATGAAGAAGGACATGAAGACTTGCTGAAATACTGGAGGGGGAATGAGAAGACCTTTCCGACACTTTCAATGATGACCCGAGATGTTTTGAACATTCAAGCGTCATCAACTGCGTCTGAAAGCACTTTTTTTGCCGGTAGATATCAAATAGGAGACCACATACACTCATTAGCCGGAGACAGCTTGGAAATTACAGTATTATTCAGAGATTGGATACGGGCGGAGCGGAGAAGGTGCGGTCAACCGGAGATCAACGAAGAAGAAGACGAAAACTAGAAAGAAATCTTATCCGAAGGTAGTGGAAGCGACATGGATCAATTTGACCAACAAATACCAATTCCAACTGAAGAACCACAGGAAATTATCAAGCAATTAGAACAAGTTTTTTTGAGAATGTAATTTTTTTAATTGCAATTTTATTATGTAATTTGTAACTTTTGGACAACACCACAAAGTTGCAATTTAGACAATTGCATTTGTATTACAAAAAAATCATATGTCTATTAAATAATATAAGAGGCACAAAAAAAGCCTTGGGATGTTTTATTACACCATCTTGTCTTGTTTATTGAGTTTTTTATACATATGTTATTAAGAAGAGAAAAAAGGAAACCCGCTGGAACCTGCCCCTATCCCGACCCCGACCCGATTCCGATTGGATCGGGATCGGGACGGGACTGGAGCAAGTCCCGCCAAACCCGACCCAATCACGACCCGACCCGACGGGCCGCGACTAACCACCCTAATGACGTCATTATACTAACATGTCACACATAATCCAACTAACACTTAATGAGTCGAAATCTGGCAGCATAACGCTGTAATAACAACATATGGCAGGGTAGGCAAGCCGACAAGGCTGCCTTTACCCCCGAATGTACCTGCTTCCTGAGGAGTCACAACTAGCCAACACAATATAATAGACAAGCCGACAAGGCTGCCAACAGATAGTACCACAGGCAAGCCGACAAGGCTGCCAACAGATAATATCACATATACACGGGAACACCCCCAACATAGATCACAATAATATGGCTGACCGAAACAGATTTCTGACCCTTACACCAGTACAACCCACAACTGTCTACAGACCTCTACAAGAAGGATAACGACATATGACGGGACAGGGCCCCGTCGTGCCCCTAAATATACATAAATAAAAAAGATAGGGTTCCGTACAAAAATGGTAAAACTCTGGATCAAAGGAGCTTTCCAAACAGCTGCGCAGGAACCTAACCCGGAGGATCACCAAACTGAGCACCTGTACCTGCGGGCATAAACGCAGTCCCCTAAGGAAATGGGGTCAGTACGAAATAATGTACTGAGTATGTAAACATGAAATACTGCAAATAAGATCATAAGTAGCCAATGGATAACAAGAGATCAGTATAAAAATCAGGATTCAAATCCAACTGTGCCATAACAATAAAAGTCAGTTGCCTTATAAAAATGAGAGTCAAGTCAAGAAAACATGAGTGCCTGTCCATATACATATATATATATATCTGTAACGTAACCCGGCCCACTAGTGCGGGACTCGGTGGAATCATATCATAACCCGACCCATACTGGGACTCGGTGAAGTCATATCGTAACCCGGCCCATGCTGGGACTCGGTAAAATCATATCTCATCTATGGATCCATCCTACGTAACACGGCCCTCTAGTGAGGGTCTCGGTGAAAAATACAAGGCTGTGCACGAACGTAACCCGGCCCGGGACTCGATGAGGTGAAGTAGTAACACTTAGCACGAGTAGATATCATGAGTAACCATATGCAAGTAAAAATTATCATTTGACTCTCAATAAATCATTATAATAATGTCATAATAAACTCTTTGCTGAAAAATCATAGGCACTTCTCATAACAATCCTCTTTAGGAATTAAACTGTATAAGAATCAAGTACGTCCGCCGTACCTTCATTAAATAAAAATCATGCCAAAGAAAGAAGGAATAGTTCACATACCTTTTAGACGAACTAATCCACCTAATATTAGAATATGCCTCGTTATAGAACTTCAACCTATAATAATGGTGATACGTTCGTCAATTCTATATCACTAGCATACTTTATATCGAATAACGACTTCTTATTTTATAAAAATTCGGGCAACACTTCCCCCGTTTATACATGTTTCCACAACTTCCAAACGAGGCTAATAACATCAATAACCAAGCACCAATTAAGGGCACAACCAAAACAAAAACAAAGAGGATTCACACACCCACTTCTCATGTAAATTTAGCCTCTTAATCCACATTAAAAATAGCCCACAAAACAGTCCATGTTCCAACAACCACGAGGATAGAATGTGAAGCCTTTCTACACCTTTCTACACCCTTATTCCTTTAGGACTTACATTAGCAATAACCACACTTAAACATGCATAATGGTGACTAAATTTTCAGCATTATAACACTACAAAACAGTCCCAAAAACAGTCCATATACATCACAACATGTCCAACAATTTCATGCAAGTTCTTGGCCACAACATGTCACAATTCCATAACTCTTATCTTAATTCCTAAAATCCAATTTCGTATTTCAATACTTCCATATAACTAATTCCAACTAAATATCAATGTTTCCTTTCAATTTCATCATGCAATTAGTGGTAATAATAACAACAATAACCAACGAATCCAACAACACCAAAATCTGTCCCAAATTGGCAACTAGCCCAAAATTGTCACATGCAATGCTTAAATTCCAATTTTTCCTTAACACAAATTCATTACCTTAATTCTAACAACATGCATTTCAATTATATCATATAAAGAAGAATTTTTATACCTCAAATTCGTCCAAAACAGTCCACAATTTTCTGCCCACTGCTTGTCCGAAAATTCCCACTGTTTTGTAATTTTTTCCCTTTTTTTGTTCACTTCTTCAACTCCAATTGACATGCAAGTGTTCTACAATGTTAAGCCATCATCCCTACACGTTTTTCTTCCAAAAATTCGAAATTTCTGGGCATAATCTCGGCCCAACAGTGGTTGTTTTGACACTATTTTTGGTGTTGTTTGGCTTCCAATTTTTGGTGAAAATGTAGTCTAAGAAGAGGAGATAAAAATCTTAAATTGGGTATGGGGTTGGGTATTTTTTGGCTGAGCTTTGGAGGAGAGAATGAGAGTTTTTTTTGGTTAAGTTGGAATGAAGATGAAGATGAAGATGAAGAGTGTAGGTTATAAAAAAAATCTAAAATTTCTTATTACCCTTTGGCCCCCCCAAGTTCTTCAATTAATAAATCTTAAACCCACTTCTTTTAATTCCCGAGAATTTCATAAAGCATCGTATCCTCAATGTCACAATTTTAATACAATACTATTCCATAACTCCATTGGAATAAATTCAACTACTAGGATTAATTCTCGTCGTCACATGTATAGCACTAAAGAAAAACTATTCTGGGATAACATCAGTTTATACACTAATTTTCCGTATTAACATATGTAAGCGTTCCTTATATTCAATATTCGAATCTTACTTCCTTAATGACGTTCTTAATTATCGTCTTAATCTTACGAGGTGTAACATTCTTCCTCCCTTAGAAACATTCGTCCTTGAATGTTCATAATAAGTCTTATGCTAGAAAAATTTCGGCAGAGTCTCCTTTATAACTATGTCTATCCACCTATATTCAGCAAACCAATAGGTGCCACAATATATCACACATATGCAATTCACCAATTACAATAATCAAATGGGGAGTTGAATTGAATTACTTGGAGGCACATGGAACAAATGAGGATACTTCTTCTTCATCTCATCCTCTGCCTCCCAAGTCATTTCCTCCCTATTGTGGTTCCTCCACAATGCCTTGACGGAAGCCACATCCTTCGTCCGTAATCTCTTGACCTGGCGATCAAGTATGGCTACGGGGCTTTCCTCGTAGGACAACCCCTCTGTCACCTGGACGTCATCTACTGGGAAGACTCTGGAAGGATCACCAATACACTTACGCATCATAGATACATGGAAGACTGGATGTACTGCTTCCAAATCAGATGGTAGATCCAACTCATAGGCAACCTTGCCTATCCTATGAATGACCTGGTAAGGCCCGATGTACCTTGGGCTAAGCTTCCCTTTCTTGCCAAACCTCATCACACCCTTCATGGGTGACACCTTTAGGAACACCCAATCATCAACCTGAAACTCTAAGTGTCGACGTCGATTATCAGCATATGACTTTTGTCGACTCTGTGCTGCTAATAATCTCTTCTGAATGAGCTTCACCTTATCAAAAGCTTGCTGAACCATGTCTGGGCCGATCAACTTAGTCTCACCTACATCAAACCAACCAATAGGTGACATGTACTTCCTCCCGTATAAGGCCTCGTACGGTGCCATCTGGATGCTAGAATGATAGTTGTTGTTATAGGCAAACTCAATGAGTGGTAAATGATCATCCCAACTACCTCTGAAGTCAATAATACAGGCTCTCGGCATATCCTCTAATGTCTGGATAGTACGCTCTGCCTGCCCATCCGTCTGAGGATAAAATGCTGTGTTGAGACTCACTTGTGTCCCCAATCCCTTCTGGAATGATCTCCAGAAGTTAGCTGTAAACTGAGCTCATCGGTCTGATATAATAGATATGGGAACTCCGTGCAGTCTCACTATCTCCCTGATGTACAGCCTAGCATAGTCCTCAGCTGAGTAAGTAGTCCTCACTGGAAGAAAATGGGCTGATTTCGTCAGCCTATCCACGATAACCCATATGGAATCACACTTCCGCTGAGTGCGAGGTAAGCCTGTAATGAAGTCCATATTGATCACTTCCCACTTCTAAGTCGGGATCTCGATCTCTTGTAATAATCCACCAGGATTTTGATGCTCAACCTTAACCTGCTGACAATTCGGGCACTGGGCAACAAATTCTGCTATGTCTCTTTTCATGCCATCCCACCAATACAAGCATCTAAGGTCATGGTACATCTTCATCGACCCTGGATGAATGGAATAACAGGCATTGTGTGCCTCTCCCATAACCTGCTGTCGTAGCCCTGCAACATCAGATACACATAATCTGCCCTCATACCTCAGCACATCATCAGGTGTAACCTCAAATAAAGTCTTTCCCTTTCGGAGAGCTGCATCTCTATACCAGGCCAGAACAGGATCCTCATACTGACGTCTCTTTACCTCTTCCACGATAGAGGACTCCGCAACATCCCGAATAAGAACCCCGCTATCTCCTGAATCCGCCAACCGGACTCCAAGACTCGCTAGCCTATGTATCTCACGAACCATCTTCCTTCTGTCTGGCTGCGCATCTGTCAAGCTACCCATGGATCTACGGCTAAGAGCATCTGCCACAACATTGGCTTTTCCCGGATGGTACAAGATATCAACATCATAGTCCTTTAGCAACTCTAACCACCGCCTCTACCGTAGGTTCAACTCCTTCTGCTTAAAGATATATTGGAGACTCTTGTGATCCGTATAAATATCAACATGAATCACATACAAATAATGTCTCCAAATATTCAAGGCATGAATCACCGCTGCTAGCTCCAAATCATGAGTGGGATAATTCTTTTCATGCTTTCTGAGCTGTCGAGAGGCATAAGCTATAACATTGCCATGCTGCATCAACACACAACCTAGCCCAATGCCTGAAGCATCACAATAAATGACATAACCATCCGGTCCCTCAGAAAGAGTCAGAACTGGAGACGTTGTCAACTTGTCCTTCAACAACTGGAAACTGTGCTCACAAGCATCCGTCCACTGAAACTTAGCTGCCTTCTGAGTTAGCCTAGTAAAAGGCGCTGAGATCGAGGCAAAATTCTCCACAAACCTTCTGTAATACCCTGCTAGCCCCAGAAAATGGCGTACCTCAGTAGGTGTCGTATGTCTGGGCCAAGTCTTCACCGCCTCAATCTTCTGTGTATCCACCCGAATACCATCAGCCCCGATAATATGCCCCAAGAATGCCACCAAAGTCAACCAGAACTCACACTTGGAAAACTTAGCATACAACTGCTGGTGCTGGAGGACCCTAAGTACCGTCCTCAAATGGTCTGCATGCTTCAGCTCTGAACAGGAATAAGCTAGGATATCATCAATGAATACAATGACGAACATGTCTAAGAACGACCTGAATACCCGGTTCATCAAATCCATAAACACTGCTGGAGCATTGGTCAGTCCAAAAGACATCACCCTAAACTCATAATGTCCATATCGGGTTCGAATGTTTGTCTTTGGAATATCTGCCTCCCTTACCCGCACCTGGATGATAACTGGACCGCAAGTCTATCTTCGAGAAGCACTTAGCACCCGGCAACGGATCAAATAAATCATAAATCCGGGGAAGGGGGAACTGTTCTTGATGGTTACCTTGTTCAAATTCACCGCCTATAATCCATACACATCAGCAGCGATCCATCTTTCTTCCTCACAAATAACACTGGTGCTCCCCATGGAGATGTACTTGGCCTAATAAAGCCTTTCTCCAAAGTAACACCCCATATTTTCGGGTAGCGGTTGAACTCGTAACGTAGGTGAGTAGACCCGGACCCGGGAAATTTTTTGTTGTACTTGTGTATATTAATAAGAGGATTATTATATAAAAGAGCGTGATCCTGAAATAATTATGGAATTTAGTAAGTGTGACGACGGAGTTTAAATAATTGTGTATCCCCGAAGAGAGTATAGACTGGTATTTTATTATGGGAGGTATGATATTGACATAGGAGGATTTTAGTAATCGTCGGGATTTAAATAATTGGAGACCGGAAATTTAATTGTGTGTATAATTAATTAATTGTGGGATTAATTAATTAGGGAGAGGACAATTTATAGTGGGGTTTGGTAAGTGGGATTTTAATAAACGATTTGGGGGTGACCAAGCCCCAAACCGATCGATCGATATCAGCCCATAAAGGCTTTCTTTCTCCATTTTTTTCCATTTCTTCACTTCCATCTCTTCAATCTTCATCTTCATCAAGAATCTGTAGGAACCTTTCCATGGATAACGATGTGTTGCACTCCAGGCAGAAGAAGTAAAGCCTCAGTTGATGGGTTTCTGAAATTTTGACCAAAAGTTGGGGATTTTCGGGAGCTTTCATATAACCAAATTGAAGGAGAAGTCAAGGTGTTCTGGGATTTGTTTTCAGTAGAATCAAGGGCGAAAACAAGCCTAGAAACTCATAAGCTAAACAAGAAACCTCGAATACAATCGGATTACGGCGCGAATCGATTTGGGGGTCTGTTTCGGTTTGTCGGAAGTCGTTTGGGATGACGGATTCGACGACACTCGTCACTGCATTTAAGAGAGGTAATCTTCCTTATTCTCTAAGTTTGTACAAGTTCTAGACTTGATTCTTGCTATTAGTTCTAAAGACGATTGTCGAAAATGCGAATTTGGGTTGGGTATCGTTAGGACTGCTGTAATTGGGAGTTACTGGGATTGCATGTGAAATTGTGGTACTATTTTGAAGATTGTAGTAGTATAAGAAGGAGGATTAAGAGAGTTGGATGTTTCACTACTTACATAGATTTCGATATAGAAGAATATAGGTTCTACGCGTTCAAGGTGTTCGTTAGAATGTCCCTAAGAATCTGTTTTAATGTGTTGATTCGATCGTGATGTAATTCGTCCGTATGATGTAGATAATCATTCATAGAACTTAGAAGGACCCACATAACTTAGATAAATTCGACAACAAGGTTGAAGTTCTAAAACGAGGCGTACTCTAATATTGAGTTGATTAATTCGTCTAAGAGGTATGTGAAACTCTTACTTCTTTCTTTTGGCATGATTTAATGAAAGTACGGCGGACGTACTTAATTCTTATACAATTTAATTCCTAAAGAGGATTGTTATTAGAAGTGCCTATGATTTTTTTTGCAAAGAGTTATTATGACTTTATTACAATGATTTGATTGAGAGTCAAATGATGATTTTTATTTACATATGGTTACTCATGATATCTACTCGTGCTAAGTGTGATTACTTCACCTCACCGAGTCTCAGGCTGGGTTACGATTCGTGCACAGCCTTGCATTGTTCACCGAGACCCTCACTAGAGGGCCGAGTTACGTAGGATGGATCCATAGATAAGATATGACTTTACCGAGTCCCAGCATGGGCCGGGTTATGATATGATTCCACCGAGTCCCGCATTAGTGGGCCGGGTTACGTTACAGGTATATATATGTATATGGACATGCATACATGTTTTCCTGACTTGACTCTCATGTTTATAAGGCACAACTGACTTTTATGGTTTATGGCACAGTTGGATTTGAATCCTGATTTTTATACTGATCTCCTGTTTCGTTGGCTACTTATGATCTCTTTTTACAGCTTCATGTTTTACATACTCAGTACATTATTTCGTACTGACCCCCTTTCCTCGGGGGGGGGGGGGGGGGGGAGGCTGCGTTCATGCCCGCAGGTACATGCTCTCAGTTTGGTGAACCTCAGGCCTAGGTTCCTACTCAGCAGGTTGGAAAGCTCCTTTGATCCAGAGGTTTATCATTTTGGTACCGAACCTCTTTTAGACTTCTGTTGTATTTAGGGGCACGACGGGGCCCTGTCCCGTCATATGTCGTTATTCTTCTTATAGAGGTCTGTAGACAGTGGTGGGTTGTACTTATGTAAGGGTTATGACTCTGTTTTGGTCAGTCATGCTATTGTATTCCGTGTGGGGGTGTTTCCATGTATGTACGTTAGTATCTGTTGGCAGCCTTGTCGGCTTGCCTGTTATACCATCTGTTGGCAGCCTCGTCGGCTTGTCAGTTATATTGTGTTGGCTAGTTGTGACTCCTCAGGAGACAGGTGCATTCGGGGGTAAAGGCAGCCTTATCGGCTTGCCTACCCTGGCATATGTTGTTATTGCGACGTTATACTGCCATATTTAAGACTCATTAAGGGTTAGTTAGATTATGTGTGACAGGTTAGTATAATGACGTCATTAGGGCGATTAGTCGCGGCCCGTCGGGTCGGGTCGTGACATCCAACAAGTCTCTCAGCTGCTCCTTCAACTCCTTCAGCTCTGCAGGTGCCATTCTATAAGGAGGAATGGATATAGGTTGGGTACTTTCAATACATCTACACTGAAATCTATCTCCCGCTCTGGAGGGAGACCTGGAAGATCATCTGGGAATACATCCGGAAACTCACTAACTACCGGGACTGACTGAAGAGTCAGTACCTCCGCTTCTGTATCAAGCACCCGAACCAAATGATAGATACAACCTTTTCTGACCATTTTCCTTGCCTTGAGGTATGAAATAAACTTACCCCTCGGCGATGCTGCATTCCCTTTCCATTCTATAACTGGCCCGTCTGGAAATTGAAATCGAACCAACTTCTCCCTACAATCAACGTTGGCAAAACAAGAAGCCAACCAATCCATACCCATAATGACATCAAAGTCGGTCATATCCAACTCTATCAAATCTGCTAAGGTATGACGGTTATATATCACCACCGAATAATTTTTATACACACGCTCAGCTATAACCGAATCTCCTACCGGTGTAGCTACCTCAAATAGTTTTTTCGGCTCAGGTTCTATCCCTATTCTATTAGCAACAAGAGGGGATATGTAGGACAAGGTGGAACCTGGATCTATCAAAGCATATACATCACAGAAAAAGACCGATAGTATACATGTAACAACATCTGGTGACGCCTCCAGATCACGTCTCCTGGCCAAATCATATATGCGGTTCGAAGGACCGCCGGAACTAGAAACTCTGCCACGACCTCTACCACGGCCTGCTGGCGTCTGAATACCCCGCCTGGTGAGGCGCATAGCCATAGATGACGATGAACCAGCACCCGACCCCGTAGGCTGAGCCATCCCACCTGAACCACCCATGTTGGGACACTCTCTCATCATATGCCCCTGACGGCCACAAGAGAAGCAATCACCTGTGGTCGAATGACATTCACCAATATGAAGCTTACCACACTGAGAGCACCGAGGATAAGGTGGCCTCAACTGATTAGAGCCCCTATTCTGCTGAGAACTCGAAGCCCTGAAGCTCTGGCTGGATCCTGAATACTCGGGGCGGTCGAACCTCCTGCCCATATACTATAGAGGAGCACTCTGTGCTGGCTGAGATGAATATCTGACCTGCTGCTGGAACTGTCTGCCTCGAGACTCACCGGAATAAGCTGCCGACCTAGCCCTCTTATGCTGGTCCCTGTCATAACCTCTGTCTGGATGTCGCCCTCTATGTCGGTCCTCAACCCCCTATGCGTATGCCAGAACACGAGCAATAGCCATACCCGGCTGAAGAGCTACCACCATACAACCATCGATCAGATAATGATCCAGCCCCATCACAAAGCGATGCACCATGTCTGCCATATCTGCTACAATAGTGGGTGCGTATCTGGCCAATGAATCAAACT
This sequence comes from Anisodus tanguticus, assembly GCA_034509755.1. Classification (NCBI taxonomy): domain Eukaryota; kingdom Viridiplantae; phylum Streptophyta; class Magnoliopsida; order Solanales; family Solanaceae; genus Anisodus; species Anisodus tanguticus. Next base: position 16,157,808 of record CM067544.1, read on the forward strand.
CCAGGCTATACTCATGAATGGTCCTGCCACTCTGCCTCAACTGTAAGAATCTGTCTACTCTAGCTCTCCTCATCTCTGGAGGCAAGAAGTGACCAAGGAAGGCCTTTGTAAACTCATCCCATGTAGCTGGGAACATCCTCTCCCCTGGACAACTCCCAAGACTCATACCAGTTTGTAGCTATATCCCGCATCCTATACGAAGCCAACTCCACAGACTCAGTCTCTGAAGCCTTGATTACCCTCAAGGTACGCTGCATCTGCCGGATAAACTCTTGTAGGTCCTCCTCGGGCTGAGACCCGAAAAACTCTGGAGGGCTACAGCTCAAGAAATCACGGACCCTCAAACTATCTGCTCTGGGGCCAACTCCTGGTCCCTGTCTATAAGTCTGCCCTGCCACTAACCTAGTCGGCGGTGCACGCACGCATCTCTCATGGCTCTGTCCTCTGCCCCCGGCTGAGGAGCTGGAGGCTCAGGTGCTGGGGCCTCGGAAACTGGTGATGTTGCCCCCTGAACTGGAGCCTCTGGTGGTGGCGACGAAGCAGAGCTGTCCCTAATATTATGTCGAGACATTCACAAGATCGTATTTAAAACTGAAACACAACAATAGAGAAAATGGCGAAGCAACTGCATTCACCCGACTAAAAAAAATTGTGATTGGAAAGTAACTGTTGAATCTTGTTAGAGTAATTATGGTGATATCCCATAATTACTTCTCATTTATTATAATTGATATTGTAATATATATTGTAATTATTATGATTGTAAAATGGGATGGTTGTACGTCTTCCTAGTAAACTAATCTCCAATGTGTCACCCACTTAGGTATTATACCACTGTCTCCCAACAATTACACATTTATGGGTTTTTGGGTGTTTGTGTTATCCCTTGTTTCCTTCCACCACCATTCACAAACTTAAGGCCCGTTCTACTCTTTGCGTGTTTTTGGGATACCCACAAAATCATAGGGATATAAGTGCTTTGATATGTCAAGTGAGAAAGTCATTATTTCTCGTTATGCCATCTTTGATGAATCTACCTTCCTATTTGAAACATCTCGAGCGGCATCCTCACCTTCATATGATTTTCTGGATGACGGAATTCATCCAATTTTGAGGTATCATCTAAACTCTCAAAATAATAGTGTAGGGCCATCCTCAAACCCGCGGCCTCAAAACACGACCCAACCACAAAATGTGAATGGGCTGAACCGATGAACTAAGGCCATTGTATCTCTTCCCTCGGTCTCGGCCCAATCCATATTTGGTGGTAGGCCGGCCCAACAAAGAAAAGCCCCTACACCCGTTATCCAACCCCATACCCGTGACACACTAGCCCAATCTAGTGGCAGTAATGAGCCCACTGCTCCGGTCCACAATCCCTCAAACAACAACCCAATTATTCATATACGGACCATGGAAACCCGTGCAATGCACAAGATTTTTTTACCTAAACACCATTTTAACCTAACTACCTCAGTCAACCATCACCAATACCAAAAAATCCCAAAGTTACCTTAGCTGACTCGAATTGGAAAGCTGTCATGTTAGATGAATTTACTGCTCTTATTCAAAATAAGACGTGAGATTTTTGGTACTACGTCCATCTAATGTGAACATAATTCGGTCTATGTGAGTTTTTTGCCATAAAAATAATTCTGATGGTTCTTTTGCTAGATACAAAGTTCGTCTTGTTGGTGATGAAAGGTCTCAGCAGGTTGGAGTTGATTGTGGTAAAACATTCAGTCCGAGAGTCAGGCCAGCAACTATCAGGACTGTTCTTAGCTTGACACTTTTCAAATCTTGGTCCATTCATCAGCTGGATGTCAAGAATACATTTTTACATGGCCACTTGCAGGAAACGGTATACATGCATCAATCGTTGGGATTTCGCGATCCTACCCTTCCAGATAATGTGTGCCTGTTGAGGAAATCCTTATATGGTCTGAAACAAGCTCCTAGGGCATAGTATAACAGGTTTGCAGGATTTGTTTCTAAATTAGGATTCTCTCACAGCAAGTCCGATCAATCACTATTTATTTATAGGAAGGACACTGACATGGCCTAAATACTTCTATATGTTGATGACATTATTCTCACAACATCCTCAACTTCACTTCGGCAGTCTATTATATCCCTTCTTGCGGCTGAATTTGCGATGAAGGACTTAGGTCCGTTGAATTATTTTCTTGGCATTGTTGTCACTCACTATGCAGGTGGTCTGTTTCTCAGTCAAAAGAAATATGCAGAGATGATAATTGACAAAGTAGGGATGTCTTCTTGCAAACCATCACAGACTTCAGTTGACACTAAGGCGAAATTGAGTAACGCTGCAGGTACTCCATACATCGACCCTACACACTACCGCAGCCTTGAAGGTGCATTGCAGTATCTGACTTTTACGAGGCCTGACATTTCCTATGCGGTCCAACAAGTTTGTTTACACATGCATGATCCGAAGGAATAACATAGGGCTCTCAAGAGGATTCTGCGGTATGTTAAGGGTACTCTTCATTTCGAACTTTATCTGTATAAGTCCTCCATCTCGAGTCTCTCTGCTTACATTGATGCGGATTGTGGTGGATGTCCAGACACACGTCGTTCCACTTCCGATAATCATTTCCTACAAATCTGACCTACAAAATGCAGCTGCTAAATACACGTGTGCCTCTAATTAAGTAACCGAAAGCTAAATTAATGAGCTAGCTTAATACAAACCAGAAAGCGTTTGGTACAAGACTGAAAAAGATCATGTCAATCTACTACTACAAACAGATTGGTACATCGATACAAGCATATCTGTACAACCAATATATGCATGCATACATAGAGCAACAGCCAAGGAAATAAAAGTGGAATAAAACTGTTAAATATACATACGATATACACAATATACATGTGTATATCGTATGTATAATGGTTCTCGGGTTACTATAGCAAAGCCCACGGTTGGGCAGTTTTTGTATATAAATGTGTATATGTCTTGTACCTTAATTAGTCTTGTACACTTACCATAATTATATAGTTAGTATCCAAGTAGAATAAGGTTTTAGGAGTAGAATAGGAATAGGATTCCTATTATGGAAATATGTAAATTGTATATATACTCTTTCAATTAATGAAAATAATCAAGGGATTATTTTTTTCATGGTATCAGAAGTCTAGGTTATTTTTCTCCTATGTTTTCCGTCAACATAGTGCCTCGGATTCCGGCTTCCCTTCCCGGATTTATTGCCCGTTGGTGGTCTTTCTTTTTCTATTCTCACACACACATTATTCTTTCGTTATGTCGACGACAAAGAACATGTTTCAACATGCCCATGTTGTTTCTAACATCAAGAATCACATCCCTCTTATTCTTGAAATAAAAAACGTCCAATACGCGACGTGGGCCGAATTGTTCAAATTCACGCTCTCTCACATCAAGTCATCTATCACATAATCCCCACGGCCCATGAGGATACGGAGGTGCCTAAACGCGAGGATGATCCTAAGTCGTGGACAACACTTGATTCCACAGTTCTTCAGTGGATTTACTCCACTATCTCTACCGACCTATTGCAGACGGTTATTGAGCCAGACGCTATGACAATGGCTGCTTGGGATAGGCTGTGTGACATATTCCAAGATAATGAAAATTCCAGAGCTGTTACCCCTGAGCATGAATTTTCCCACATCAACATGGAAAATTTCCCGAATATTTCAGCTTATGGCAAAAGGTTGAAAGAATTGGCGGACCAACTCCGCAACGTTGATGTGCCCGTTAGTGAAGATCGTCTCGTGCTACAGATGGTTGCTGGCCTATCTGAGGCCTATGGTGGCGTTGGAACTCCTTCATCAAAGTAACTCTCTCCCAAAGTTCTATAAGACCCGCTACATGCTTACTTTGGAAGAAGCCGGTTTGGCTAGAAAGGCGGCTACCGGTGTTAATCCTGTGGCCATGATGAGTTCCTCCACAAATTCTTCAGGTTTTGTTGATAATTCTGTCCAAAACCGTGGTCACGTTGGCGGCAAAATAGTCGGAAAAATAATGGCAAAAATCACAGGGGCAAACGCGGTGGTTCCGGCAATGGTGGCGGTGGACATAATCCAGCCAGTAGGCCCTAGGCAGCCTAGTCTCACCAGTAGACCCCCTCACCATGGGGCTGGGCCGGTAACCCTTGGCCCAATAGTCCCTACGGTCAGCCAGCAAATTGGGCCCAATTGCCACAACAGTTTCGGCCCACTGCCCAGTTTCCGCAACGACCCACTATTTTTTCTCCAGCCCTAGCCCAACGCTATAGTAGCAATTCCAGTCAGCAGGGAGGCAACTTTGGGCCCCACCAGGCCCATCATGCAGCGGGCCCCACTTCTACTGATATTGACACCGCGATGCACACGTTTGGAATAAATCCTTCGGACCCAAATTGGTACATGGACACCGGTACCACTACTCACATAACGTCTGACTCAGGTACTCTCTCGTCTTATTCCAATTTGAGCAACAATCGTGGTATAATTATTGGTAATGATAATTCAATTTAAATTCGTGGTTATGGTCATAAAACGTTGTCTCCCCCCATCCATCCCTTATTTTGAAAAATACCTTTCACTCTCCAAAATTGATTAAAAAATTGGTGTCTGTCCGGAAATTCACCACTGATAATTATGTTTCCATAGAATTTGCTCCATTTGGGTTTTCTGTGAAGGATTTCAAGATGGGGAGTCCTCTCATGAGGTGTGATAGTATGGTCGATCTTTATCCTATCACACCAAGTTTCGATTTCTCGAGTCACGCATTGCCATCCACTTTTGCAGCTCTGGCTCTTTCCTTGTGGCATGCTCGTCTAGGTCATCCGGGATCGTCTATTTTGTCTTCTTTAGATAAAAATAATTTTATTTCTTGTAAGAATGCGCGTAGTACTCCGACTTTTCAATCTTGTTCTTTAGGAAAACTAGTTAAGTTGCAATTTGTAGACTTTAATTCTCATACTTTAATGTCATTTGATATTATTCATAGTAATTTATGGACATCTTCTGTTCTTAGTTCTTTGGGTAATCGATATTACGTTCTCTTTTTGGATGATTATTCTAAGTTTTTATGGACTTTTCCGATAGCGTAAAAATCTCAAGTTTTTTCTATCTTCTTAAAATTTAGAGCATTCATTAGAACTCAATTCGAACGGGACATAAAAAATATTCAATGTGATAATGACAAAGAATATGACAATTGAGTGTTTCAGAAATTTTGTGCTAATAATGGGATCAATTTTCATTTTTTGTACTTCATACATCTTCACAAAATGGGAAAGCCGAATGCAAAATTCGTACCATTAATAACAGTATCCGAACTTTATTGATTCATGCTTCCGTACCCCCTCCTTTTTTGGCATCACGCTCTACAATTGGCTACATAACTCCTTAACATTCTTCCTTCCAAAAGTCTGACATATTCTTTCCCCCTTCAAATTTTATATAATAAGACTCCTTCGTATTCACATCTTAGGGTCTTTGGGTGCTTGTGTTATCAGTTATTTCCATCCACAACAATTAACAAACTTCAGACACGGTATACTCCGTGTGTGTTTTTGGGTTTTCCGTCTAATCATCGTGGTTACAAATATTTTGATTTATCCTCTAATAGAATTATCATTAATCGCCATGTCATATTTGATGAATCCCAATTTCCGTTTGCTAAGGTCAGTAATCCCGTGCCTAGTTCATATAATTTTTTGGATGATGGTATATCCCCGTATATTGTTCACCATTTTTTGAACGTATCCCGCACCCCAAATACTCCAATGGGCCCACTGCCCGTTGGTCCCACTGGCCCGTCGCAGGCCACTGTCCCTAGTCTCGTCACTGGGCCAGTTTCAGCAATTGGGCCGGTCAAGCCCATCACTGGAACTGGTCCAGTTCCTACATCCTCTGCTTACCGTGTTGGGCCAGCAGGCACACTACCTGCTGGCCAGTCCGTCCCGCATCCAGAAAATTCCCAAAATCCTCCTAATTCCTCCCCGAGTAATCGACCGGACACTCGTAGTAAACAGGGTATTTTTAAACTAAAAAGACATTTTAATTTAAATTCTAATGTTCTTAAATCGCCCTTACCCCGTAATCCCGTGTCTGCGTTAAATGATCCGAATTGGAAAATTGCTATGACCGATGAATATAATGCTCTTGTTGATAATAAGACGTGGGAGTTGGTGCCCCGTCCATCTGGTAGTAATATTATTAGGTCTATGTGGATTTTTGCTCATAAAGACAATTCAGACGGTTCGTTTGCATGATCATAAGGCTCGGCTTGTGGGTGATGGTAAGACTCATCGAGTTGGTGTGGATTGTGGGGAGATGTTTAGTCCGGTGGTCAAGCCGGCTACTATTCGCACTGTACTCAGCTTGGCTCTTTCGAAAGCATGGCCCATCCATCAGTTAGATGTGAAGAATGCTTTCTTACATGATGATCTCAAGGAAACAGTGTATATGTATAAGCCCATGGGGTTTAGGGACCCCAAATATCCTCATCATGTCTATTTGCTGAAGAAGTTCTTATATGGGCTTAAATAGACTCCACGGGCCTGATATAAGAGGTTTTCCGCCTATGTTTCAACTATTGGGTTCACTCATAGCAGGTCGGATAATTCCTTATTCATATATCATTGTGGTTCGTCTTTGGCTTATATACTATTATATGTGGATGATATTATCTTGACTGCCTCTTCCGATGCCTTACGCTAGTCTATCATGACAATGCTCAGCTCTGAGTTTGCTATGAAAGACTTGGGGCCCTTGACTTATTTTTTGGGGATTGCTGTCACTCGTCATGCAGGTAGATTATTCTTATCACAAAGGAAGTATGCAACCGAGGTCATTGAGAGAGCTGAGATGTCATCATGTAAGTCCACTTCCACTCCAGTTGATACTAAACCTAAGTTGGGTGCTGCGGCCGGCGCACCATACGAGGATCCGACCTGCTATCGCAGTCTTGCAAGGGCCCTTCAGTATCTCGCATTCACGAAACCAGATGTTAGGTATGTTGTACATCAGGTGTGTTTGTTTATGCATGATCCTAGGGTTGAGCACATGAATGCGCTCAAACACATCATTCGGTATATTCAGGGTACACTTGACTATGACTTGCATTTATATCCTTCATCAACGTCCACACTCGTCTCATATACAGATGCTGATTGGGGTGGTTGTCCGGACACTAGACGGTCTACGTCTGGCTATTGTATGTTTCTTGGCAATAACTTGGTCTCATGGTCTGCGAAATGTCAGTCGACTTTTTCCCGCTCCAGTGCCGAGGCCGAGTATCGAGGGGTAGCTAATGTGGTCTCGGAATCATGTTGGTTACGTAATTTGCTGTTAGAGCTTCATTGTCTTATTCAGAAAGCGACCTTGGTTTATTGTGATAATATTAGTGTCCTCTACCTTTCTGGTAATCCGGTTCAGCACCAGCGCACTAAACATATCGAGATGGACATTCACTTTGTTCGCGAAAAGGTTGCTCGTGGTCAGGTACGCGTCTGCCATGTCCCGTCTAGTTATCAAATTGCCGACATCTTTACAAATGGTCTTCCCTCGGTCCTTTTTGAAGATTTTAGGGACAGTCTCAACGTACGAAGATCGCCCGCTATGACTGCGGGTGTGTGTTAAATATACATACGATATACACAATATACACGTGTATATCGTATGTATAGTGGTTCTCGGGTTACTGTAGCAAAGCCCACGGTTGGGCAGTTTTTGTATATAAGGTGTATATGTCTTGTACCTTAATTAGTCTTGTACACTTACCATAATTGTATAGTTAGTATTCAAATAGAATAATGTTTTAGGAGTAGAATAAGAATATGATTCTTATTATGAAAATATGTAAATTATATATATACTCTTTCAATTAATGAAAATAATCAAGTAATTATTTCTTTCAAAAATATTCTTTCATAATATGAGAACAAAGAGATCTAACAATTAGATGAAAAGCACAATAGTTACAATCTAATTTATTCTACTATAAAGCAAGATGTTCAACAAATCTTGTTAGCTTTATTTGACAATTGAAAAGCAAAAGTTGAAACCATATAGTACAGTTCTAGACTGATATCTCAGTGTTCGAAATGCCCCATTTTTGTACTACATGAGAAATTAATTATATGACGCTGTCAAATAACAACATACATTTTGATATTGTTGTGGTCGTTGTTGTCACTGATTGCCTTAAATTGCACCCTTAGTTCCGTTTTGCTTGTCCAAATACATTTTGTGGTGTTCTTTGAAAAAATATAAATTAAATATTTATTTTAATAAATTACCCTTATTAGTAGAATTCTATTTTGCCAATTCATCCCACAGACGAGAAGTCAAAGCGTATATCAATGCTGCATCCAACCCAACCAACAGTGTCCTCTCTTTCCAACGCTAATAAATGCTACAACAATTAAAGTAACATACATTCATTACGGGATAAATATATTCTGCACAACTTATTTACTCTATCATTTAATTATAAATCTCTACCAACAAATGCTTTTATTTATAACTATAGCAATCATTTGATTATGTTGATATTCCCTTATATCCATTTTACATTTCACTTTAAAAAATATTAACTAAATGAAGAATTTTTTTAATCTCAATTTAATATTACTCTTTTATATATCACCTTAATCTCTCTAGATTAATTAGAGTAATTTTATAAATGACGAGTATTTTAGATTAATTATTTTTTATAATCATGACAAGTAAAATGGCAGGAGGGATATCTATAAATTGCACTTAAAGTCCTGCTTACAAATAACGAGACACTTGCAAATTCTCCTTCCATGGTTTGTCTCTAGCAAATCCCCAAGCCTCGAAACAGAGATAATCTTTTTCATGGAACTTTGAATTTCTGCAATACATTTATTTGAAGAAATGATGCAGACATTTTCTTGTTTAGCATTCTTGTTTTTTCTACTTAATTATTTGGTAGTAAAAGAGGCAAATGGGTCTCATAGACAGTTGAAGCTTAATGAGTTTCAAAAAGGACTTGAAGACAAACATTTCTCTTCTTCTTCTTTCACCTATTCATCATCACCTTCGCCATCTCCACAACCTTCTGTTCCCACCTCCAATGCCAAAAAGGTAACAATAATATCAGTTTACTTACACTATCTTTTAATTTTCTTCTTTTATTCCTCCATCCTACTGTTTTGTTTAACATAAAATTTAAATTAGTATATCAAATTTCTCCCTGTTTCTTTAACAATAAAGAAATGACTTTTTCGTAATTTGTTTGCTCAAGTGCTGCCAAGGTAATGGCACAAAAATACATTCAGTATCATGTCATTTCCTTTTTTGTTTTGAAAGAAAATAATATTTTTCCTCATCCTTTGAATATAATTTTTTAGGCAGAAATATATTTAATTCTCTTCACTTGACCTTTTCTTTTTTATTGATTTTAGAGTGAAGGAAGGGTTATTTATCCAATAGGGTACGGTGCTGATCCAACAGGGACAAGTGATAGCAATGAAGCCATAAAGGAGGCTCTTGATGATGCCTTGAAATTGCAAAATGGACTTGCATTGTTGCCTGGAATTAGTGATCTTGGTGGTGTCATTATTGATTTCCAAGGTGGAAATTACAGAATCAACACTCCTATTGTATTTCCTCCTGGCATTGGCAATATTGTGGTATGTGTTACTTCCCTCACCCTCTGCTACTCCTTTCCTTACCTTAAAGAGTGGTTTGGTAGTTGGTTTTGATGTGAGTTATGCCGGTATTAAATCTTGCATAAATAATATTATATTTGGTAGTTAGTTAGGAAATAAGATATTCATGTATGAAATTAATAGAGTTTGATTTGCAACTTAAAAATATATGTAACTAATAAATGTATAAGTTATGAGCTAGGAATCTATGTATTATTTTATGCAGGACAAAATATTAAATATCTAATATATGAATAACTAAATCCTGCATAAAATAATATAAAAAAAATTCATAACTAATTTTAATATTATTAATACATGTATAACTCTGATCATATATGTCACCATAAAGAATCATAAAGAATAGAAGAAAATGAAGAAAAAAAATTCATTTGAAGAGTGAATGTGAATGATTTTTTTGACGTAACTGTGGTACATGAGAAATGAGTCCATTTTGCCCCCGGGGCAGAGACGAGTTGGTAAGTGGCAAGGTGATTGGGGTACAACCACTCCGACGTCGCGGGTTCGAATCCGTGTGGTGACAGTCTTTGCTGAAATATTGCAAGGGATGTTGTTGGGTTCGTGTCCCGTTGGTCCTCTCCCTTGCAGGGCTGCCACTCTCGCATATCCCTCGATTTACATTACACATGACCAAGAGGCCTCTGATACAGGTGGGGATTTCGCCTTCGGGACTTTCCCCTTCACAAAGAAATGAGTCCATTTTAGGCATTCAATAATTGGTAATGGTGGCATTAGTTCATTGCCTATGCTTTAGTAAAGACGCTTCGTTTCTCGTGTGTTGGCTATCCATTTTGAAATGAAAAACTAAATGCAAAAGAAATCTAACAAGATCGTAAACTTAGAGTTTGTTTGGTACGGCGGTTTTCAATTTTTTTGTGATTGGTTAATCAAAATTTTTGAAAAATATTTTCTACAGGAAAATAAATTATTCAAAAATGAGGAAAATGATTTCTGAGAAAATAAATTAATAAGTGATATTCCAAATCCATTGTATCTTTCCCACCCACCCAACATTCCCAACCCTACCCCCCCCCCCACTCCCACTCTCCACCCCATCCCACTTCCTTAGTGTTTTGTTGTATTACATGCAAATACTTTTGAGATAATATATTTTTTCTTCATTATCAAACACTAGAAAATATATAAAAAATTATTTATTTTTCAACCTTTAATTGAATATTTTAATGGTAACAGTAGTGGTAGCAATTACGGATTTGATTTGATTGGGCAGTGTTCAAAATTTCAAATAGGAGTAGTAGTACAGTATAATTACTAGGGAAAATGGTCAAATATACCTCTATTTTATTTTATTAGTCAACTTTACCCTCCGTTAGCAAAAGTAGTCAAATATACCCCTCCCGTTATAAATTGGGGCCAAATATACCCCTACCGTCAGCAAAATATTCAAAAATACCCTATTTATAAAAAACTATTATGGAAAAATTGGATTTTTAATTAAAATTTTTGTAAAGTATTCTAAAAATATATTTTTTTAAATCTGGATTAATTTTAAGAAATCTTATAAACTTGATTTTAAAAAAAATCAGAATTTTTAATAAGAAAATCCAATTTTCCAGAATATTTTTTTTAAAACGAGTTTTATAAAATCAAGAAAATTTCATATTTAATAAAAAAAAATCAGATTTATTTTAATTAGAAAAATCAAAATTTTAGATTATTTAAAAAAAAATTGTCACGTAGAAACCACATAGAATAAGTTAAATGTTATATAGAATAAGTTAAATACTTATATAATATGTTAAAAATAAGGCATATTGATGTGTATTTCCCTATATAATATGTGTATTATTTGAGTGACATGTAGCATATTAAAGTGTAAAAATGACATTGAAAAAATGGCTTTTATTAAAATATGAAATTTTCTTAGTTTTATAAAGCTCATTTTTAAGAAAAATATTCTGAAAATTAGATTTTTTAACTAAAAATCTGGAATTTTTTTTTAAATCAAAATTTTCAGATTTCATTTTAAAATTAATTCAGATTTAAAAATATATATTTTTATGACACTTTATTTTTAAAGTATTTTACAGATTTTTTAATTAAAAAATCTAATTTTCCATTTTTTTAAAATGGTATTTTTAAATACTTTGCTAATTAAAAAATCTAATTTTCCAAAATATTTTTTTAAAAAATGGTATTTTTAAATACTTTGCTAACCGTACGGATATATTTGGCCTCAAATTATAACATGAGGAATATATTTGACTTTCACTCATAGAGGATGAAATTGACTAATTAGCTAAAGTATAGAGGGTTATATTTAACCCTTTTCCCTAATTATTAACTTTGCTCGTGGGCTTGTTGTCGGTGAACATTGCAATTAAGTTGTCTATAGACATGTGTCCTACTTTATTGGAAAATGCATCTTATGTCCAACTTTTACCTCCGCTTTTGTCTATCTCTGGGACAATTAGGGTTGTACATGGTATGATATGATGTGGTATTTGAAATTTTGGTAGGGTAATTATGGTTTTTATTAATATAATAAAAAAATAATTCGGTGCATTAAGCTTTCGCTATGTGCGAAGTCCAGACCACAAGAGTCTATTAATAGGATATCATTATCATATTAAATTAATTTGGTATGGTTCGGTATTTTTAAGTTCGATTTTTGTATTTTGCGGCACGTTAAATCGGTATCATAGTTTGTTGGATTTTGACTACGTATACTCCTATAATAGAAAACTATTACTTCGGCTATTAAAAAAATATCTCAATTATATCTGTTAACACTCAAAAATAATTTAAGTGTTTAGCCGAATTCAGTGACAGCCGAACTGTTCCAGAGCTGAATTTACTCCTAGCCCTTGACTACGAGAACTTCATTGGCTACTAAGGCTTCTTAGCCGAGTTGTTAGTTAGAGGTACGACTGAGACCCACTTAGATACAGACGTCTCAACGACCACGTCAAAAGGGTTTCCAGACCCCTGTAAGCGATAACGACCAACAATAGCTAAAAGAAAGAGCCATTATCCGAGCAAGAGGAGTAGAGAGTGATAAAATCGGCACCACCTCCCCCATAGTTGGCCATTGAACTTAGTGGGTTACTTGATGGCTGACATGGGGGGGGGGGGGGGGGCGTTATAGTTTCGTTTCCTTTTTGTACTATAAATAGGATTATTCTTTGTATATACACACAATCAATCAAACAAATCAAATCTTATCTATCTTTACTTTTATCCTTTACTTTCCTTTACTATACTCGGTTGTATTCATGTTTCTTACCTCTTAATTTACTTATAACACTGTCCTAACGCTTTCTGGAGTAGTTGGAGAACCCATTGCTGGAGATTAGAGTTTCGTTTCCAGCCCAAATCGCTTAAGTTAAGGAATCAATTGTCTCCCGATTTCATCAGCCGATACAACGACAGATAGCGGAATTGGGGCCAAGAACAAATTTGACACGCCCAGTGGGACCATAGGTGAATTAATCGCAAAGTTTGATTCTCCAGGTCAGGATCATTCTTGGCGTATGCGCCTAAGGTCCGGTAAGAAAATGAACCTCGAGTCTAGTCCACATCCTAAACAAAATCCTCCCAGAAGTAATAACGAACCGGCATCCTCATCGGGTATGCCTACATCGGTGGATACCCCTCCACTTCCTCCATCAACCCAAGCCGTGGAAGAATCTACCCAATCTGAAGGTCCAACCATAATGACCACGTCTTTTATTAGACAACACATCGACTTGGGCATCCATGACATTATGTACCAAGTTTCTAAACAATTGGCTGACATTGTGAAGCCGATGGTACATAATGAGGTTCAGCAAGCGAAGCAGATGGAAACTAACTGAATGCACCAAGGAGAATGTTCGGCTAGTTCTGCCATCCCTCTGACGAACGGTGTTGTTCAGCATGAGACCGTGACTCCCGGTGTTGTTCCTTAGCCGCATGTGTATCAGCTAGTGCCCACTCAGGCGCAATCGATAGCACACCTAGGAACACAAGCCCAATTGCATGGGAACCAGTACACTGCATAGTCGTCGCCGAACCTTGGGGGGAAAATGTGCCACTTGACCAAGCAAGTCTGCAATATGGGTAGATCAATATGGCTTAGAGACCAGTTCAGGCTCTAGGACGCTTTGGATTGCCGTACGTTTCTACGAACGGCCCTATGATGCAGGCGAACAATCTTGGCCAGCCGAATTGGTAGCTGATGGCCCCTGACTATGACTTAGCTTGGCTATCCGGTGACGCTATTTACAGCGGAATACCATTCCAGCAGTCATTGCCAGTACCCAATCCATACATTCGAGGAAGCGTAAACTTTCTAAGAACGGCCGACTTCCGAGGGGATTAACCATGGAACACCGTTCTACCTTATCCTCAGACTTCGTTAGCCATTCCAGGAGCTTAGGTTGCAGGCTTTGGTGGACATACCCAACAACAACCATAGGGCATTACCCCACCTATTGGTAATGTCAAGTAGACCACCTACAACCTTCAAAACCTTGTCCAACAAAGTGCAGAATGGAGACCGCCAGTGCAGAACGCCTACCAGCCGAATCCAATAGAGAATCGGCATGGGTGTCACATCTGATAAACCCGGAGACTATTGCTAATACCATGCGGAGGTACTTCGGCATCCAACTGAAATCTTTGGACATGCCTATTTATAAGAAGCTCTATCCCGATTGGGTACATCGGATAGCACCTTTGCCAAGGGGCTTCAAAACACCAGAGTTTGTCATCTTCTTTGGTGACGACGGTAAATCCACTATCGAGCACATCGGTAGATTTATTGCCCAATGCGGTGAGGCTGGCCAGAATGAGTATCACAAGTTGCAGCTATTCCCTCTCTCTTTAACGGGAACAACTTTAGCATGGTACTCCTCTTTGGCTCTTGATTACGTACAGAGCTAGGCTGACATGGAGGGTTGCTTCCATGATAGGTTCTATTGGCCCCAACCTTAGGTTACCGTGATTGATCTAACGAATCTCAAGAAACAAGTCGATGAATCGGCTGCCGATTTTATCGAGAGGTTCAGAAAAAAGGTTGGAAAATGCATTTTACAGTTCCCCGAGTCTGAGTGCTCCCACATGATAATCAACAACATGCATCCTCAGTTAAAAGGAAAAGCTGGTAGGACAATCCTGCTCTGACCTGAGTCAGTTAGCTGAAAAGGCTAGTCAAATAGAGCACTATGTCCAGGAAAAGGAGCGGAGAAGAGACTTTTTTGGATTCCTTGGAATTTCTTTTTCCTGTTCCTGGTGGTATCAAAATGTGTCAGCCGAATTTGAGGCTCCTACTTGGTATCCATCATTGAAGCGGATGAGTCCGACTCAGAGTCAGTCGATTGCACGACAGACGCAATGGTGGCCGATATTGTTAGGGGTAAAGTTTACTCTTGCCCAGCCTTAAAAGTCGTAAAAGGCAAGGAGACGAGTCCATTCGATGACAGAGTCGGTTACTCGTTTGACATCATCTGCTCAAAGATAAGCAGATTCGGCTGCTTGATGGTCATAGGATTCCGCCTGCCGAGGAACTCAAAGATAAGAAGTACTATAAGTGGCATAATTCATACAGTCCCTGTACTTCTAATTGCGTGATCTTCAGAAAGGCGATCCAAAAGGGCATCAAGGAGGGGAGGTTCAAGCTAGCCGACAAGAGTATGGCTGAAATGTCCATTGATACAGACCCATTTCCCGTGGTACCAATATCTATGGTATCTTTTGCTAAGCCCGATGAGTCAAGGGACAACAAAGGGAAACAATCGATGAAAAGGGTGTGGGTCCCAAAGAAACCTACTGAAGGTGAGAAGGCCACAAGGACCTCTGTGTTCAACCGGTTAGGCAGCCAGCTAGGAGTAGTTTTCATGGCCGCCCTAAATACCCGATGGACTTTGAACGATAACTTCAGGAACAAACCATGAGGTTTAGAAGGGTCCTTATCGACGCCAGGCATAGGCCTGGGGGGCAAGTACGGATGCTAACCAATCAGCTGCCTAGCATGCCTTGAATAAAAAAGAACCACTCCCTAAAACCAAACAGAGGGTGGTCGAGTTTAACATAAACGAGGGTGTTTCGTCCTTATGTATCATGGCAAGAAATGAGGACCAGAAGAGACCCTGGAGAATGATTAAACCAACCGCCAACACAGAAAAGGGGAAGTTGCCTATTAATCTGGCTACCAGAAAGAAAGAGGCACCACCGAGAGTCGCATCCAGTACTTAGAAAAGACGGATGCAACATGCCAAGGCCTTATGTAAGATGCAACAGACATTGCATCTAATTTCCAGCACCAAGGCAACCGAAATACATGAGATTCCTGAGTCTGCCATAGCCGAGGCTATCGAGCGGGCATTCGGCTCAGTTACTTCAGGGGCAATGTCGCCTGAAGGAGAGACGTCGGGTCAACCAGAGCTAGATGAACAGCCTACCGACAACCCGATGGAGGAACCTCAACAAAAGAACATGGCCCCGGATGGACCTCTAACCGAGGCAATCCCACAGATGATTCTGTCAGAGGATCCCCGGTCGATCTCCATTTGTCTTAAAGAAATGAAATATATGAGCTCATGGTCAGCCAAATTGAATAAAGGAGGAGACTCCATCCTCGATTTATTTAGCCAGGACCTAGTTGATGAGATATGGGCAGATATTGAGATAGTCAGCCTAATCCCATGTGAGTTCTGGGTCAGCCGCTCCACGCTAGATAGCCTAGAAGGTGATGTTTGTGTAGAAGACGCAGAATGGGCAACAATAGCCGATACCCCAGCTAGGGACACTTTGAGCACCGTATTTGGTGCACCTACAGAAGATATGGTTAAACACATCAAGCCCCTCTATGTGAAGGCTTACATTAACGGCAAAACCATTAGCCGAGTGTTCGTCGACAATGGGGTTGTGCTGAATGTGATGCCGTTGCTTACTTTGAAAAGCCTCACCAAAACCAGAGAAGATCTCATCCCATCTAACATGAAAATGGCTAGCTTTATGTGAGAGGCTTCCGAAGCATTGGGGATTCTAGTAGCAGAAATCATTGTAGGTCCTAAGACGGTCAAGTCTGCCTTCTTTGTAATAGATGGCAAGCCATCCTATACCATTATGCTAGACCGAGACTGGATTCACACCAGTCGATGCCTTCCTTCTACCATGCATCAAAAGTTCAGTTTTTGGGAAGGAGACAAGATAGAAATTGTCCCAGCGAATGATAACCCATTTTAACCAAGGGTTCAGAATGTAGAGGCTATCCTCTAGTCACCCTATGTGGCTCCCATAGTCGTCACGAAGCAGTATAAAGAAGATCTTGGAAATTCTATAATCTTACCTCGCGAGGGTTTGAAATAAAATAATTAGCCGAACCACGGCTTACCTTGGAGAATTTAAATGGTTGAGGAAACCCAAACTATACGTGACCTGTGGCATCGGCTGACCGCCCTAAGTTCTGAGGCAAGGATAGCCGAGGCATCGCAGATGGAGGACCACGACATCGAACCAACGCTTGCAGCCGATGAAGTTGAGCTGCCGATGGAACTTGAATCGCCTATAAGAAGGACTATGCCTAGTTTTAAGTCTCAGGATCCTTTGGAAGATATCAACTTGGAAACTGAAGGCTGACACATATTAGTGGTTTACTGAAGGAAAAAGACAAATAAGGCATAACGGCCCTTCTACTGCAGTATAAAGACTGCTTCGCATGGGATTATCATGAGATGCCTGGGCTGGCCCGTACTTTGGTAGAACATAGACTGCCAATCAAAGAGGGTTTCAAACCCCAAAAACAGTTGCCCAGAAGGTATCACCCTTAGTTGATGCCTTAAGTCAAAGTCGAGATCGAACGACTGCTGAAAGCCGGGTTTATCAGAACGGCTAAGTATGTGGAATGGTTGGCAAACATCGTACCAGTCAAGAAGAAGAATGGCAAGGTTAGGGTATGTATTGATTACAGGAACCTAAATCTAGCCACTCCCAAAGATGAGCACGTCATGCCGATAGCCGACATGCTAGTCGACTCAGCAGCCGCTAACGGTGTATTGACCTTCATGGATGGATACTCTAGCTATAATCAGATATCGGTAGCCGAGGACGACATTCACAAAACCGCCTTCAGATATCCAAGAGCGTTGGGCATTTACGAGTGGGTAGTTATGCCATTTGGTCTGAAGAACGCTGGTGCCACTTATCAAAGGGCAATGAACACCATCTTCCATGACCTGATAGGCAAGACTATGGAGGTCTACATCGATGATGTAGTAGTGAAGTCTAAGGACTTCAAGGATCATTTAACCGATCTTGAACAAGCACTAAAAAGAATGAGGATTCATAATCTCAAAATGAATCCAGCTAAGTGCATGTTCGGAGTATCGGCTGGCAACTTCCTTGGCTTTTTGATACACAAGAAAGGCATCGAGATAGATCATAATAAAGCCAAAGTAGTAATGGGATCCGCACCACCCAAGACAAAGAAAGAGTTACAAAGCTTGTTGGAAAAGATCAATTTCTTAAGGAGGTTCATATCCAACTCGGCTGGCAAGATGAAGGCTTTCTCACCTTTGCTCAGACTTAAAGAGTCAGAAGAGCTAGTATGGGGTCCGGAACAACAAGAGGCCTTTGATCAAATTAAAATGGCCCTAGCTACTCCCCTGTACTGGTGCCTCCCGTTCCAGGGAAGCCGTTGAAATTGTATATTTCGGCTGCAAAATTATCCATCAGCTGCTTGCTAGAACAGAAGGTCGATGATGGAACTGAAAGAGCGATTTATTATCTTAGCTGAATGCTTAACGATGTCGAAACTAGATATACTCATTTAGAGAAGCTTTGTCTGTCTTTGTTCTATGCTTGCACAAAGCTCGAGTATTACCTAATGCATCACGTTATATATGTTTTGTGCAAAGTTGATATTGTTCGGTACTTATTGAACATACCTGTTTTGCAAGGATGACTAATGAAGTGGGCAATCAAGCTCACTGCATTATCTCTCGAGTATACGGGTTGGTTGTATATCACATGTATTCCAGATGTATACCGAGAAAGGGGAATATGAGGGCTGTGTGGGGCTCTATATCTCGATATATCAGCGGTATACATCCTTATTTTTAGAAGAAGAGGAGAAGCTGTATATCGCAGTGTAGCAGTGTATATGGGGCGATATATCACGGAGGAGCAGTGGTATACGAGGTTGTATATCACGAAGGAGCTGGGTGGGCTGTATATCTCGGTATATCAGTGGTATACATGCTTGTTTTAGAAGAAGAGGAGAGATAAGGGCCGTATATCTCGGTATATCTGGGGTATAGAGGCTTGTTGTTAGAGGAAGATGAGGGGTTGTATATCACGGAGGAGCAGTGGTATACGGTGAGTATACGACTGATATTTCACCGGAAGAGGGAGGCGGAAAAGAAGGATACGTTGGCCAACACTAGGGTTTAGGGTAGGGAGAGATTTTTGGCTCTTGATACCATGTAAAATAGTGTAAATCTCCCTTGGTTGGAGTTCTCTTATTAATACAATATATATATATAGTGTACAATTGTAATCCTGATGGAATTAAGATCTCTATTTTACATTAATTACACTAAAATATTAATTACAGAATATATGAAATAGCAATAACCTGAAAAAACATATGATGTTCTGTCTTTTTACCCCTTTCTTGCCTCGTATCTATCAATAGTTTTACGGTTGTGCTTCTTAATACCAAAATAATAATCACATGGTGATTAGTGAATTGCCTTGATGTTTCAGGTAAAAGGAGGAACACTAAGAGCATTCGCCACATTTCCAGGCGATAGGCATCTAATTGAACTATCGTCCCAAGATTCTCCCAAGCTTCATAAAGACAACATTTCCAACCATAGTAACATTTTTGATCGGGACCAAAACGTCGGTATTCGCTACGAGGGCATCACGTTCCGAGACATCCTCTTCGACTCGAGCTATCGAGGAGGAGGTCTATATATCGTTGACTCGGCTAGAATTCGCGTAATGAGTTGCTTTTTCATTCACTTTAGTACGGAAGGAGTTCTCGTTCAGAGGGGCCACGAGACCTTTATATCGAACACTTTTATGGGCCAACATCCGACCGTTGGTGGTGATGGAGGTGAGAGGGATTTTTCAGGTGTAGCCATTGATCTTGCTAGCAATGACAATGCCATTACTGATGTTACCATTTTTTCATCAGCAATTGGGATTGTACTTAGGGGTGAGGCTAATATTGTCACAGGGGTACATTGTTACAACAAGGCAACATATTTTGGTGGGGTTGGGATTTTAGTTAAAGCATCCCAAAATAGGATAGATAGTTGTTACCTTGACTATAACTCTATAGTCATTGAGGACCCTTTCTTAGTTCATATCTCAAATGGGTATTTTCTTGGAGAGGGTAACGTTGTGTTAAAAGCAATTAACCGTCGAGTTTTCGGACTAAACGTGATTAACAACATGTTTAGTGGTAACCCTTCAAAAATGACTCCAATTTTGAATTTGGATGGAGAGTTCACTAATATTGATCAAGTTGTTATTGACCAAAATAATGTGAATGGCATGAGCTTGAAGTCAACTGCTGGAAAATTGACTGTTGCTGGAAATGGGACAAGGTGGGTGGCTGATTTTTCATCAATTCTTGTGTTTCCTAATAAGATAAATCATGTACAATACTCATTTTATTCTAGAGGAGGGCTTGTTGGATTCCCAGCACATGCTGTAACAAATGTATCAAGTAATGTTGTGGTTATTGAGAGTGAAAAACCAGTTGATGGAGTGGTGTCAGTTTTTGTCGACCAACATAATGTTGTGGGTGAAAAGAATTTCCTCACGTGAAAAACAAGCCATTGGAAAAATATTGTTTATTGTTGTTATCTAAATTATTGTTATGATATTTTTTTTTTGTTTTTTCACCTTGTCCAGTACTAAGTGAAACCTGATTAAATTCGCATTTGCACTTGGAAATTCCTCCCTAAAAAAAGCGATTTACTAAATCCTTGATATTATATGCTTTCTTATACTTAATGTTGAATGTCTTTTAATAGAAAATTTCATCATTGGACTTGATAGTTTTGTCATGTATAAAATAAAAAGTAGGCTAAGTGAAATTATGCTCCCCAAAAAAAGGAAATTATGCTCATAATGTTTGGGAGTAATTTAAAGACATCCAAACACTAGTAGATATAATGGGAATTGCTCTTTTCCTTTTGTTAAAAGCAAAAGGAGTTGGTGATCACACATCTTTTCCCACTCCTAATCTTCCTCTTTCCTTTTCTTTTCTTCTTCTTAAGGCAAAGAAAACTCATTTAGAATCCAAAAGAGGAAAGTGTTGGATAAGGCTATAATTAATTATAATGCAATTTACAATCCATAGATGAGTCGGCCTATTAGAAGAACTTGCAACTTAATAGTTGCAAATGTAGTACACCTTCGTATTAACTTGCAATTAGTATAAGTACTTGCGCTATGCGCGGATAGTTTAAAAAAATGGAGAAAGGTAATAGAAATAAATCTATATGAACCATATGTGACATATTGTAGATTTTATATTCTCATTTTTTTCACTTCCTTTTTTCATATGAGCAGCCCGTGCACATCAACCTCGCCAATATGTCTTTTTTATGTCAATTTCAGTTTGTTTTTCACATTCTCTTTTGCATCTACCATTTTGTTATAAATTACCAAAAGTACTAACAAAGAAAACAATTGACGGCACAAAATTATGCAGTTCACAAATATACTCCATAACGATCATGCTAATGTGTGTTGGAATCCTCTTAGCAGAGGAATTACATGATACTCATGGGCACTTTGAACTAAGTCAGATCTATACTTCATTTGGATGTTGTTGGGCAAAATAGCAGCCAACTTCCACCACATATTTACGTCTATATAACAAATCAATATGTTATTACATACATACCCAGTAAAATCCACAACGTGGGGTCTGGTATGTGTTAATACATCAATAAGCTAATACACATCAGAGTTTAAAGAACAAAAAAGGTTCCCCAATGCATTGTGAAGATAATTGTCCTGAATTCGAGTAGGTGCTTGAAACTATGATAAGCTGCACCAGGTTTCCATTCCTACTATTCCATCATAGTAAAGAACTTCAAATGTTTGAGGTGTTATGTCATATAAAGACAAAGGGAAGACAAATTATACTGAAAGCAAGAAACTGATGTGCAAGGAGGACACTCATTTCAGTTCCCAAATCAAATTTTAAAACTTGTGCCGGACTTACCTACTACTCTTTGAGACACGCCTGCACCCTACCAAAACAGTTGAGGAAAATCAAGAAAAGTAGTGCGTCAAAATTCCAGGGGAAAACATATTGCAAGTACATGTGTCAACTAAGTTGCAACAATAAATAATCTGGAAGGTATGTGGACCTGGTATCCTGATTCCAAAATTGGCGTCATGCTCAAAATTTCACCACTTGGCACATGTATGTGTATCTGGACATTTTAATAGTGAATGCACATCAAGTGATGTTTCCCTAATAATGAGCCTAGAATTAAGAGAGACCAAAAAAAGAATTTGAGTAAATTTTTAGAACAGGAGCAGAGGCAGCTGAAAGATTACAAATGGTGCCAAAAATATACATCAAGCCTGTTAACTCGCAATTGACTCAGGAAGTACTAAGGTGGTGCTAGTACCATTAGGTAAAACCCCTAGGTGGATCTTTAAATTTTATTGCCTAGAAAAAATAGCTAAGGAAGGAATAACATAAAAGATTAAAATTGGCATGGAGAAGTGAAATCTCACAAAATGTATTGACCAATCAAAATCATTTTATGGGTTTTAGTCAAAGTTTTAACGAGTAAATAATAAAATAGATACAGCTTTAACTCCTAACTCAAAGCACATAAAGGGTAAATAATTGCCAATCTATTGTCAGATTACTGTGTTACCCCATAGAGTGAGATCAAACAATATAGGACAATAAGAAAATTCAACTTCTTTGGCTTTTTCCCTCATCCAAAGAAATCGGACAATGTACAGTTTAGCACATTTGATAGAGTTGAAAAAGAGTTCAACGTTTATAAGGGGAAATTAGAAATAAAAATAGAGAAGTATATAAAAAATGTGCTCTTTTCCTCTCCCGTAATTGGTCTGCAAACAAAAATACGTGAAAGATTGAATGAAGAAAACATAATCTTTGGTGAGAATCAAACTTTTACCTTTTCAAATGACATTTAAATTAACCCAGCCATGACCTAGACCAGCATGAAAGCAGAACCAACGTTTGGAAGTAATATACTATGCAGTCACATGGCACTGAATGTGTTATATTTTTTATATGTACAGCCTCCTGGGTATCATAAAATGTAAATATGGTACCAACTAAAATAAATTTTGCACACTGATCTCCTCTATCCCTATTGAGAGTAGATTATAAGTTAAATTGTGCACTTGTATAATCTGCTAAAGTTTCTCAAACAAAGTATTTGTTCCTACGAACAGAAAAATTCATACCAATCTCATAAACCAAATTTTGATTCAAAATCGAAACAAAATAAAACAAACTATGAAATAGGAACAATAATTGACCTTGATTGCTTCAAAAACGTGCTTAACATGTTAACAAACATATTAGGATATGGTGAACGCTAGAACCTTGTAACACTTTTGATGTTGTAGTAGTATCCCTCATGAAGTCCTTCAGCATACTAACTAATCTGTGATTCAAAACATGGCTATGGAAGTTCCAGATTCAAGTTCGCATCATCCAAAGATTAGTGATTTTACCACTATTCTAAGCTACTCAATATTTATGAATGATCAAGTTCACATCATCTGAAGATTAGAAAGTTTACCACCGTCCTAAGCTATTACATATCTATGGATGGTCAAGTTCACATTATCAAAGATTAGTAACAACTGTAAATGTGTTTACATCTCCCATATCAACACTACATGACATGAGTTCAAAGATGATTATATATATCTACCGACCTCAAATATTTTTCTTAAAAAAAATGAAAACCATTTATACTGAACATTAGAGATTCTCCTGAGAAATGAATGTAGGGAAATGTTAAGTACTTACACCTACCATAGGAAAGTCCTGAAAAAATGAATTTTGTGATGACACATCAAATCTAAGATGTCAATAAATACTGGGAAGAAGTACTCATTCCACGAAGTATTTCAAATAACAAATTTAGTGATAATATATACCCTATATGATATAAAGTTCAGTCACAAACCTCTGTGTTTGCTTTTCAATGCCTCGGTCAAATTTGACATGATGCCACATATTTTCACTTCTGCAGCTAAGGGTATTGACAACTTCATCTAAAGATTTCAATTCCTCATGAAACACTTGATGTAAAACCAAAGAAGAGAAACGCTCATCTACAACAAAACCAAGACACCAAGGAACGACAGCAGTTAAACTGAATTTGGCCAGAAAATTAAACTCCCAAAACTGCCTATTCAAAACCCAAATTTCAGAATCCCATGAAACACCAAGGAGAGTTATACCCAATAGTATAGAATGTAAGGATTGAAGCGCCGTTCTGTGCAGCGGTACAAAGAATACATACATGTACAAAGAGAAGAGAAGATTATATAAGCATACGATATACCTCAAAATTGATATACATACATATCTCAATGAGAACCATTTTTAGGAAGAAAAAAGATATAACCCTTTCCGTGTCCTGCACTTTAAGAATCAAGTTATGTTGTCTGTTGCGGTTTTTTCTTATTATGTGAGGAGAACATGTGCTCACTGATTGTTTGGAGTTGAGATCGTGAGATGCTGAACACCCAATCCTTTTTTTTTTTTAGACAAACACGGCAAATAATTTCTCTGTTTACAATATACACAGTAATTAAAAATTGGAAAAGAATGGAGTTATAATAAGTGTAGGTAACTTCCCAATTTAAAATAAAAATAGGTTTAAGGAAAGAATATAAATATATATTTAAAAAAAAATCAAATTAAAAAGTAATACGGAGTAACTAATTATTACTGCAATAACTTTTTGGAAACAAAATAACAACAACAACATACCCAGTGTAATCCCACAAGTGGGGTCTGGGGAGGGTAGGATGTACGCAGATCTTATCTCTACCTTTCCGGGGTAGAGATATTGTTTCTGATAAATCTTCGACTCAAAAGAAAGTTGCATGAAAAATAAAGCAGCAAAATATCAAGATACAAAACAAATTGTGGTACAATATAGTAATACACACATAAAGATAATGATCGACGCGATACCAAAATAATATATCTAATAAAAGGAGAAGAGAAGATGGAAATGCTAGCCCCCTTACCCCCTCCTCCCCCACCTCTCTCACACACAACGCGACAAAACTTGAATACCTACTACCTTTCTATCTTAATCCTCGACCACCAAATCTTTTCTATTTAAGCTCATGTCCTCAGTCAACTGGAGTAGAGTCGTATACTGTCTAATTACCTCCCCCAGTTCTTCTTCGGCCTACCTCTACCTCTCCTAACTCCTACGATCGTCAATCTCTCATACCTCCTGACTGGCGCATCCCCACACCTTCTCTTCACATGCCCAAACCATCTCAGTCTTGCTTCCCTCATCTTATCCTCCACAGGGGCCACTTTGACCTTGTCATGTATATCTACATTCTTAATCATATCTCTCCTAGTATGACCACACATCCATCTGAGCATCCGCATCTCCTCTACTTTCATCTTCTAGACGTGGACGTTCTTAACTAGCCAGCACTCTGCCCTATAAAACAGTGTTGGTCTAACCACAACTCTGTAGAACTTACCTTTCAGCTTAGGTGACACTTTCTTATCGCAAAGCACTCCTGAGGCAAGCCTCCATTTCATCCACCCTGCTCCAATACGGTGGGCGACATCATCGTCAATCTCCCAGTTCCCTTATATAATGGACCCAAGATACTTGAAACTCCCTCTTTTGGGTATAACTTGTGCCTCGATATTCACTTCCACATCCGTCTCTTGCGTTATGTCACTGAACTTGCATTCCATGTACTCCGTCTTAGTCATGCTTAACCTAAAACCTTTAGATTCTAAGGTCGTTCTCCAAACTTCCAACCTATCGTTAACGCCACTACGCGTATGTCAATCAAAACTATATTGTCTGCAAATAACATACACCACGGCACCTCCTCATGAATATGACACGTCAATTCGCCCATTACTAAGGCAGATAGAAATGGGCTAAGAGCCGACCCCTGGTGCAACCCCATTACGATCGAAAAGTATTCGGAATCACCTCCCACCGTCAGTCTTGGCATCCTCATACATGTCCTTAATTTCCCTAATGTAGGCCACAAGCATACCTCTAGACTCCAAGCATCTCCAAAGGACCCCCCGAGGCAGATCAATGAACATCATCTGAAGGTCTCTTTTTTGTCTCTATACTGCTCTACCAATCTTC
This sequence comes from Anisodus tanguticus, assembly GCA_034509755.1. Taxonomy (NCBI): domain Eukaryota; kingdom Viridiplantae; phylum Streptophyta; class Magnoliopsida; order Solanales; family Solanaceae; genus Anisodus; species Anisodus tanguticus. Next base: position 16,183,852 of record CM067544.1, read on the forward strand.
TGACAAGATGAATAGCTTATGTAGTTGATCGAGCCGGCATGAATCCAAACTAGCTCTCGGATATCGACACATCCCTTCTCATCCTCAACTAGACCACCCTCTCCCATAATTTCATAGTGTGGCTTAGCAACTTGATACCCCTATAGTTGTTGCAACTCTGAATATCGCCCTTGATTTATTGAAATTAAAAAAAAAACTTGGGATAACTGTACAAAATATAAAAATTGCAGAATTTGGGAGCATTCAATATTTTGAAATAGCAGTTAAACTAATTATCCTGATTTGGTGAACCAAATTGTCCCTGCGTTTCTCTTTTGCAATTTTTAACTTACCACTTGGTAACTTCCAATAAACAATAACTAATGTAACTAATTATTACCTAAACTAACTAATTTTTATCCTAAAACTATCCTCTTTTTAATAATATATAGATAATTTTTATCCTAAAACTATCCTCTTTTTAATAATATATAGATATAAATATAGATTTAGTAATTACAACTTCATTTTAATACAATACTAATATACTATATAAGATTCCACAAAGTAGGCACTTCCTTATTTTTTTAGGTTTCTTTTATGGTCTATTACAAGATATAGGACTTGAGTTTCACATAGCTATTACAATGTGTTAATGTGGGATTTATAGTCTTAGGCTCTCCACCTCAATAACTAAATTTTGGGGTGTGATTTTTCGTGAGTTGTATTAAGTTTCTCACGCATTATTCGATATTTGCTTTGAAGTTTCAATTAATTTGATTCATGCCGCGTAAAGCTCAACAATCACTACAATAATTTTTTCAATTCTCAAAAATTGGCTCAATGTCGCCACTGGTTACGGATCATGAGGGATACCTAAAGTTCTTAAACGAAAAACATATAGAAATCAAGTTAATTTTCTTCTGAGTATTGAATACTAGTGAATTTGACCGTGCTTCGCGCGGTATTTTAGTAAATTTAAAAATAATATTTTATAAATTACGTCGAGATAAATGAGATAATTTATTTTGCTTAGACCTGAACTTATTTTCCTTATTAACAAATTATATAATCATATTGAAAACAATTAGACAAAGGTATACATATAATGATCTTTTTGGATTGGTTGTGGGAGATAAAATAGTTGAAAGCGGTAACCCTCTTATATTTTTGAAATCTAAGCGGTAACCTGAGCCCGAACGGGCGGCGGCGGCGCGCGGACTTAGCCTCGAACCAAAGCACATCTAAGTCCTCCCTCCTTCAAACACATGGGTTACCCCTTGGGGTCCCAAATTCTTAGCCAATTTTGAGACTTATAAACTAAACAAATCTTCCTTCCCCCGCCGATGAGGGAGAATTGGTCTATACTACATTTTCATGCTTCAAACACCTCACTTCGTGGATCAATATCTCTTTCATTTCTCAACGAAATTTGACTATCCTTGGCCCTACGATCATCTACTCACTTAGTAGATTATGCACATGTGAAGAATCAAAGTCTTCAACATGCGGAACCCTAGTTTTTAAGTCATTAAAGATGGGTGGACGCAACTCCCACCAAAGGCGAATTTCCAACAATATGTGTTTTGCTTGGTGCTCTTGGCTTAAACTCCATGTTACATTGTGTGTTTCAATGCACTCAAAGGACTATCTCTGAGCCAGTGGAATGGGTAGCTTCAAAGAGAATGAACACTGGGATTAAGAAAAAATACATGGTTGCTTTGTCAACATCTACTTACAATGCAAATTCTTCTTCTTCTACATCAGTATTAAGCACATCATCATGTGCTATTTGCTTGTTGGATTTCATGGATGGAGAGAGAATAAGGGTTCTTCGTCAATGTAGCCACTCTTTCTATGTTGCTTGTGTTGATAAATGGCAACTCTCACATTCTTCTTGCCCTACTTGTAGGCTTCATCTCAAGTCTAGCAATTGTTTGGGCATTTTCCCAGGTCTGTAAAATGTCTTATGGTGATTATGAGGGTTGTTTTTAATACATTTTCATCCAAGAGATGGAGTGTTGATGTTTGATCTTGCATTTATGATTGTGTGATAGACACTATGTCAGTGTAACAAAATGTTGTTACAATTAGTTCTTGGTAAACTCTATCATAGTAAGAGAAAACACTTTGAACGTGTTCATGCTATGTGAATGAGGCAGAGAGTTAAAGATGTTAGATTTCTGATTTAAATGTCAGCTTCAGATTTGGGGCGTATTTGATCTTAAGTTTGAATAAAATGAAGGGTCAATTGAGGATCGAACATTACACTTACAAAATACAAGATATATACTATAATCTATCATTATTCCCATAATTCTTGAATCAAAATTAAAGTTTAGAATTTTTCGAACTATTTGCTTATAAATTGATTAAATTTGCAGCAAGTACAGATATGAAATGTAAATAATACTAGGAATTGTAACTTTAGTTACAATATTTAAGAGTTATAGTATAGATGAAACAACTATTGGTACTCTATCGTACTTTATAAAGCAGTACGGGATGTAAATAACTATTACAAATGTTCGAAAGGATAAATAAATGGTCAATCTTCAAAACTGCCGCAAGTGTGTTGTGTCTTGAATCTTGATCACCTTGCAAAGCCAACTTTGAGAACTGCCACAAGTTTGTTGTGTCTTGAATCTTGATATCCTGAAATCAAGAAACAACTAAATCTGGAAGGTTACAACGTTGTGTGTTGAGTCGAGGATAGCCCTCTATCCTTAAGACAAGATTGCCCCGTATATATGCTTTTACGTTAGCGGGCAATAGTCTCCCAAGATAAAACAACACTTTAATCTCAACACTACAAAGCCAATAGGTTGAGCCTGTCGAAGAAAACAAATATGACTCGACTAGTTAAGATATGGAATAGGAAGGAAGAGTTTCTCAATACTCTTCTCTTTTGTCTCTTGTGTATATAGTGTGTCTCTATAGTGTATATCTTGTGTATACGTGAGGGTTTGGTCACTGTTTTTGACTGATTTTCAGTCACTGAAAGTACAGTTTTTCGCCACTGTTTTTAAGTGGTTTACTGCCTGTTTTTGTGTCGTTTTCAGCTCTATTTTCTGCTCCAAATGAGGCTCAATATATAGCATGAGGAGGGGCTGCCCAATAGCCACAAACAAGGCTGTAATGGCCCTTAAAGGAGGGCTGTAATGGCAGGTTTTAATGCCATGAATAAGGTAAATAAGGTCATGAAGGAGGTTGTTCAATTGCCCAACTAATGGGCTGTTAATAGAGGAGTTAATCAGCCACGTAATGGCTGATTAATGCCTCAAAAAATAGTCCCAACGGTAGGATTTCTGCCTTCCGTCACCTTCCCAGAAACTCTGGGGACCAAACTGTAAATATTGAAATTTCAAGGACCAAACTGTACATATGAAAGAATTCTGGTCCAAATTGTACATATGAAACTTCAGGTAAACTGTACATCTGGCAGAGTTCTCTGGTCCAAAAAGATAATATCAGAAAGTCCCCACAGCCCACAGGCCCACGACCCGTGACCCGTGACCCGTGAACTCGGAACCCGAAACCGGACCGGACGGGCGGGCGGCGGAGGCGCGCGTGTGGGCTTAGCCTTGAACCAAGCACATCTAGGTCTTCCCTCCTTTAAACACATGGGATACCCCTTGGGGTCCCAAACCCTTTACCAATTAGAGACTTATATAGAGAGCAATTCTTCCTATTCCCACCGATGTGGTAGATTTGTCCCACACCACATTTCCATGCCTTAAACACCTTACTTCGTGGACCAATATCTCTTTCATTTCTCAATGAAATTTGACGGTTCTTGTCCCTACGGTCATTTACTCACTTCGTAGATCATGCATGTGCGAAGAGACAAGGTCTCCAATATGCGGAACACTAGTGTTTAATTCATCAAAGATGGGTGGACGCATCTCCCCGCCAAAGGTAAATTTCCAACAATCCCCTCTATGAAAGAGAGATTGTGGCGCACACACAAGGTGCCTACATTTCAGCAATCTTTCAGAGAAAAAGATATTGCATCAGGAGAGGTAGCTTTCGCTTTGAACCTTCCCTAGTTGAAACCATCGGACTTACTTACTGCGCGGTGAACGTGATGTCTTGAACCGTCAGTGTTTAGTGTAAGCCAAGACAATGATAACAACACAATAACTCTTCTTATTCATTTTCCTTCTTACGTTTTTGTCCGTTGTGGCCTTGGACACACTTGGATTCTTAAGTGCGTTCATTTGAGACGGCTATCCTCGCACTTAAATAGGTGATCTCCTACAAGGTATCTTGCTATACCCCACTTCACAAGTGTTAGGAATCATTAAAAGTTTCCCCAACCTTAACCTCAACCATTTGAGGATCGTTAAAGGTTTGGAAGCTTAACCTTTACCCACTATGCAGGTAGCACTTTAATGTCTATCGCAGGAACAACTTTGGATTCATGTTTTCGTACAGAAATCATCATCTGAAGTGCTTCTTGCTTCCACCGAAGCGCTCAACTGAACCTTTTGCCGCTTATTTTTCCCATTGAACCAAATTCTTGGGATCTCCAATCAGTATGGTTGGGTTTCCACAAAGAAAGGTTCGTATTGTTTGGGTTTTACGCCCATTCCCCTAGACAGGCAGAACACTTGATCTTCGGGTAGTCCCTTAGTTAGTAAACAAGGAAGTGACACCCGTGATGATCAACTGCCATACGGTCTTATGTCTCCTGACAGATATGTCCAGACGCCGTCATCCGTGTCCTTCCTGAAGCCGACCGGCTAGCCACAGTGTATAACTGCTGAAGGTACGGGTTTCTCCCAATAAGGGACGTCCTCTAAGGAGTCGTGAAGTTACTCAACTTCTTGCATTCTATGTATAAAGCGATAAACTCCGGTTCCATCATGAATCGGCCGATGCAAGCTTGCTTAGAGGATTTTCCAAGACTCACCATACACATTTACTTGTGGCTTTGGTGTTCTTCAGATCTGATATCCAGTTTGCATCACTGTGTTCTCCCAGAACCGCCGGACATCCGAATACTATAATCCATAGATAAGCGAATAACTCAGATATCGTCATATCCGACGTAAAGCCTTCTATTGATCATGCATTAAGATTATCAGTGGACCTTAGTTCAACTGATCTGTTTGTAGGACGATACCAGGTCGGTTGTAGTGTGTACAATACATTGAACTACACATGACCTGTGCATATCGCTCCTTGTCTATGGGTGCACCATGATTCCAATCGCTCTATGATTCATATCCATTGGTGGCTTCAACGAGATCGTCAACTATCGACCGATCCGTTAGATGTCTTAGAAATCCAATTCCTAAGATGTCATCTCAGTGATACCCATATCTTTCATATCGAGACTTTGTTTCAATAGGACTTTTACTTTCGATCGTTGATTCTCCAACTGTTGGCTTTCTAACTTCGCAGTCAATGTTTCGTGGTCGATTCATTGTTTCGTTTTATCTGAAACTTTCAGGACCAAAATGTAAACATTTCAGGGACCAAAACGAAAGTTCAGGAAGAAGCCCAACAGTCCGGCAAACCAACTCTGATTCTCTTCTTCCAACTCTCCGGTTGGAAGGTTGTTTCAGCATCCATGCCACGCAAGACTGCAATGGCCCATGATGTTAAGTTACTCCCAGGGCAGCACATGTACAAGTAGCCGAGGCTTTGAACTCATCTGTAGATCTATCTACTTTATACTCTCTTTTGAGTATCCTTTTTCACAACCCAAAGGTTCTTTTCCCGGAGGAAGATCAACCATTACGCAAGTATGGTTCTATATGAGGAAATTTATTTCTCTCTTTGTAGCTTCTTTCCAAAGCATCGCTTTTAGAGATGACAATTATTTGTTAATTGTCCATGGTTCATTCTCAACCATACAAGCTAGAAGGACTGGAACAAGTCTTTGTCCCCTTCTTTGCTCCGTCTCGGTTCAACATCTAGAATCCCTGAGTTCTGCAGATCTGGAATATTAAGTTCCGGATAGCCATCAACTTTCGAGTCCTGTAGATACGGAACGTCTAGTTCCGGAAAGTCAGGCCCTCGCGGGTTCTTGTTAACCTTGAGCAATTACTCCTTTTTCCTTTTCAAGGAAAGTTATCTCCTAAGAATTCAACATTCTTTAACGCCAAGAGGCGATAAGCACTACTGTTATTTGCAGATCCAGTGGATATGCAATCTACAGTCTTAGGTACAACTTGACCTGTTTCGGTATTCCAACTTTTACCAAGCCACCCCACAAAATTTGGGCGTATGACTTAGCGCTTGGCTAACACCGTTGGACTGAGGTGAGAAATGAACAGTCGTTTAATGAACGATGCTTCACATTCTCCCCCTCTATCACTATGAATTTCGCAATCCATAGGCTTAGTTGATTTCCAACTTCTGCTTTGTAGCGTTTATCCGCTTCAACAACTTCTTCTTTGCTTTTCAACAAACAAAGGATTACATATGTTGTACTATCATCAATGAAGATCACAACGTACTTGTCTCCCCCCTCTATTTTGTATAAACTTTAAATCAACCAAGTAGGTGTGACTAAGTTCTAGAGGAGCGGTGCTTCTTTCGCTATTCCCTTGACGGAATTTGGAAAGGTGATTTTGCCTCTTCATCTACCTCACATTTATTTTGAGGGTTTATGTCGACAGTAGGCAACAATCTCAATATCGTTAGCTTTTGAATGACTTTCTATTTAACGTGTCTTAATCTATGATGGCATAGATGCACGGATTACAAATATATCATTCATTTGGCTACAGACATACTGTACCATTCTTAGTTATTATACACCTGTTGGACTAGTCTCAAACCAGCTTGACCAACAGAGTCCCTTAAACCAAGTTTGGGACATGTATCACCTCATCTTAGCGTGATCCCATTCCCTGAAGTCCTATTGAGGACAACCTCTCCAACCCCTTCTACTTTAGAGGTGGCGTTGCTTCACATGAACAACCTCTTGCCCGTGGTTAGTGCGTAACCGGATCATATGTGATCTGGATACTCTGGCCCACTGCAGTTGCTTTGCAGACTGAGTGTCCAATTTCTTTTCTGCCTTTCTTTAGGCCTTCGATCATTTAAGACCCGGAAACTCGGCCCACCACACTAGGTGTCCATTACTTTTCCTATGAAATGAATTCCGGCTGCCCCACTCCGCCGCCGGAGGCTTTGTATGACTGAGTGTCCAATATCATCATATCAAAGGAATTTTGGCCCACACCAGTCGCCCGGAGGCTTTGTATGACCGAGTGTCCAATATCATCCTATGAAGGATCTTCTGCCAAATAGTATGACAGGTTCTACATCTTTAACTTTTAGACTCCTTCCGTTAAGATTGGTGCCCAAATAATTCTTGGCGCTTACTTAAGAGTGGTAACAGTTTTCGCACAGTTAGTGGATCTTTCTCCATCGTATGTGCGAACATACTTTACACACTTTAACAATTACACTTAAAAGAATGGATATTTTTAAGTCATTTACAAATCCAATCTTTAAACGGGAAAGACGATGAGATTAAACTTCTGATTTTAAAGCGTAAGGAATATAAATTATTTTCATATTCCTCCCTACTTTAATCCATTTTAATCAGACATCATTTAATCTTTATTCTTGACAAGTAAGAAAAACTACTTATCCCAATTTTGGATTTTGGCTCACTTCAGTCACTTCATCAAACTGAGTGTCCAGTTCCTTCTTACCGTTATTCAGATCTTTTGTCTGGGACAGATATATGCCTTCTACTGCAAGATAGAATAACATCTTCATTCTTCTCCTCTTGTCCCAGTTGACATCCTCAGGCTCTCGAGAGCGTTTGTTTCCACCAAATCTTGGTGGCGGTGACACCATGAACACGTTCATCATCATCACTCTCTTCTACCAGAAAAACCATTTCCATATCCGATTTGGTCACACAACTTTTGACCGACATCTTTCGAACACTAATAGTATTACAATACAAATCTTGTCTTAAGTTGTTGGTACTCTATCGTACTTTATAAAGCAGTACGGGATATAAATAACTATTACAAATGTTCGAAAGGATAAATAAATGGTCAATCTTCAAAACTGCCGCAAGTGTGTTGTGTCTTGAATCTTGATCACATTGCAAAGCCAACTTTGAGAACTGCCGCAAGTTTGTTGTGTCTTGAATCTTGATATCCTGAAATCAAGAAACAACTAAATCTGGAAGGTTACAACGTTATGTGTTGAGTCGAGGATAGCCCTCTATCCTTAAGACAAGATTGCCCCGTATATATGCTTTTACGTTAGCGGGCAATAGTCTCCCAAGATAAAACAACACTTTAATCTCAACACTACAAAGCCAATAGGTTGAGCTTGTCGAAGAAAACAAATATGACTCGACTATCTGAAGATATGGAATAGGAAGGAAGAGTTTCTCAATACTCTTCTCTTTTGTCTCTGTGTATATAGTGTGTCTCTATAGTGTATATCTTGTGTATACGTGAGGGTTTGATCACTGTTTTTGATTGATTTTCAGTCACTGAAAGTACAGTTTTTCGCCACTGTTTTTAAGTGGTTTACTGCCTGTTTTTGTGTCGTTTTCAGCTCTGTTTTCTACTCCAAAGGAGGCTCAATATATAGCATGAGGAGGGGCTGCCCAACAGCCACAAACAAGACTGTAATGGCCCTTAAAGGAGGGCTGTAATGGCAGGTTTTAATGCCATGAATAACGTGAATAAGGTCATGAAGGAGGTTGTTCAATTGCCCAACTAATGGGCTGTTAATAGAGGAGTTAATCAGCCACGTAATGGTTGATTAATGCCTCAAAAAACAGTCCCAACGGTAGGCTTTCTGCCTTCCGTCACCTTCCCAGAAACTCTGGGGACCAAACTGTAAATATTGAAATTTCAAGGACCAAACTGTACATATGAAAGAATTCTAGTCCAAATTGTACATATGAAACTTCAGGTAAACTGTACATCTGGCAGAGTTCTCTGGTCCAAAAAGATAATATCAGAAAGTCCCCACAGCCCACAGACCCACGACCCGTGACCCGTGACGTGAATTCGGAACCCGGAACCGGACCGGACGGGCGGGCGGCGGCGGCGCGCGTGTGGGCTTAGCCTTGAACCAAGCACATCTAGGTCTTCCCTCCTTTAAACACATGGGATATCCCTTGGGGTCCCAAACCCTTTACCAATTAGAGACTTATATAGAGAGCAATTCTTCCTATTCCCACCGATGTGGTAGATTTGTCCCACACCACATTTCCATGCCTTAAACACCTTACTTCGTGGACCAATATCTCTTTCATTTCTCAATGAAATTTGACGGTTCTTGACCCTACGGTCATCTACTCACTTCGTAGATCATGCATGTGCGAAGAGACAAGGTCTCCAATATGCGGAACACTAGCGTTTAATTCATCAAAGATGGGTGGACGCATCTCCCCGCCAAAGTCAAATTTCCAACAATTTTTTTTGGAGCAAAACAGGAGCAGAAAACTAGCTGAAAACGACACAAAAACAGGCGTAAAAACCAACCGAAAAACAAGGTGGCGAAAAATCGCACTTTCGGTGGACTCGAAAATCGATCAAAAACAAAGGACCAAACCCTCACGTATACACAAGATATACACTATAGAGACACACTATATACACAGAGACAAAAGAGAAGAGTATTGAGAAACTCTTCCTTCCTATTCCATATCTTCAGCTAGTCGAGTCATATTTGTTTTCTTCGACAGGCTCAACCTATTGGCTTTGTAGTGTTGAAATTAAATTGTTGTTTTATCTTGGGAGACTATTGCCTGCTAACGTAAAAGCATATATACGGGGCAATCTTGTCTTAAGGATAGAAGGCTATCCTCGACTCAACACACAACGTTGTAACCTTCCAGATTTAGTTGTTTCTTGATTTCAGGATATCAAGATTCAAGACACAACAAACTTGCGGCAATTCTCAAAGTTGGCTTTGCAAGGTGATCAAGATTCAAGACACAACACACTTGCGGCAGTTTTGAAGATTGACCATTTATTTATCCTTTCGAACATTTGTAATAGTTATTTATATCCCGTACTGCTTTATAAAGTACGATAGAGTACCAACAACAACAAGTAACAAATTAAAGTACCACTAATACTGAAAGAAAGACTACCACATGATTAACTTTTTTATCACGGGACCTTCTCTTTTGCAACTTTTGGACAATCTCCAGTTAAAGTATTTCAAATCAAGGAACTTCGAAGTATTATTTGTTACTTTATTATTACTCCTTGTCTTATGTGTCTATTTCATTAATTAATCCAAAGAATCCTAGGTGTACCAAGAAAATACAAAATATTAAAACGACGTCTTTATCCACCATCAACATAGCTTTTGCAAGTGTTTGTTGCATCTTAGTCAAGTAACCTCATAAATACAAGTAGAAGTAACAATCACAAATTAAAGGTACTGTTTATTGGGATTATCCTCCCAGATATTCTTTCTTATCTCATCTCAAATATTATTTGAGATCTGATATTTCAATCATTTTTGACAATATAGAGCATATATTGGCACCATTTGTGTAACGGCAGAGATATATATGCATCATTTTTTAGCGATGGATATAGCTACTCTATATCACAAAGTTGAGGGGTATATTTACCCCTTTTCCCAACAATTTAAAAACTTACCGAAAGGGTAAGGATATCTAGAAACCTAATATTTGACAAAACTGGCAACCTCAGCTTTGGCTTGGATATTTTTCTTTTCTCACAAAGTGAAGTGTATTCTCACTTTGCTTTGTTTTGTTTTTTTTTTTTTTTTTTTTTTGATAATCCAGGTCTCGGGGTGGCCTTAGTACCCCCATATCGCTAGTACCTGCACAAGTACTGGTACTAGGCTCCTGGAGGTGATGGGACCGGTCCTTCAGCACCCCACCACCAGGTAAATCGCGGGATATGCACACATGGTCAGTGTCTGCTTGCGTCCAACGGATCAATGCTACAAGGTTGACCCCCCCACAAGCCCCATCCCTAAAGCTTGGCGGAGACCGAACCCACACTGCAACATGCCCGCGCGGCTTTTAGCGCCCAGGCTTTACCACATGTATGTGCCCCGGAGGACGATATCCTTAGGGGGGAATCGAACTTGCGACCCTAAGGCCGCAAACTTGACTCCCTGCCAGCAAACTTGATCAATGCTTTGTTTTGTTTTTTCATATCACATAAAGTGGTTAATCGCCTTTTCGTATGTCGTTTCCTTCCTCTTTTAATTTCCCCTATTTGTCGTGTCTCTTTGTTTATGTTGTCAACTCACGTATAGATTCTCTAGTTAAAGGTATCGAATAGAAGTTGATAGAGTGACATGTATAACATGATGACTATATACTGCAATTGACACCCGAATGGAAACTCTTTCTTTCCTTTAATTAATTACTTTTAGGAACTGGGAAATGACCCCTGAAAGTTCAACATGCACATCTTATAATGTAGACTCTACTATGATGATGGAATCATGATTTTCATTAAGAGATTCAAAGCATAAAATATAAACACGCGAGCAAATCAAATAATTTGTTCTTGTATTTATAATATAGTTTTCGTCAAAAAGAATTTGAATGAACTCTTGAGTTCCTCTAGCTCCGTCCCTGCTCTCACTCAAACTGAATTAATATGGCAACACTAGTTTCTATCTACTTTTGGAAATACAACGGAGAACAACTAAGGGGAAAATTAAGCATTTATAGTTATAGCAAATTTCCCTTTACTCCTTCAAAAAGAATCCTCTTTACTCCCGTTAAATCTATATACGTTTTTAATTTATTAGATTGTTATTGGTTTATAGTTATACTGTTGCTAAACCAATCATGAATACCAAGGAGAAAATAAGACACCGGTTGTCACTGTCAAGGAAACGTTTACGGATAATTCTACTTTCAAGACGGTTGAGTCTAATCTCTGAAAGTTTTAGTGGGAATTTTCAATCTACAATCATTACATGTGGGATTTTTTTTTGTCCAATTTACGGTCGACATGGGAAATTATGACAGTACTAAACTAAGTCAGATCTAAAATTTGAACTTTATGAATTCTGAATTCAGGACAACCATCTCAAATACTAATAACTGATTCTGAATTTGATTTTTATACATGTTTAGTAAATAAAATTTAACACAAATACATAACATGAGCCGAACCTACTGAATTCTACCGAACTCATATACTCAAGCCTGCATCCGCCCCTGGTATTAGGTCTCGATGTTTAAAAAGTGGCAAACTATCATGCAAGTCGGCAAAGATAGAACGTACGGGCCAATATGCACTCTTAAATTTCTTTCTAATTGGCCATTATGAAGTTTCCACCATGTGTCTACCTTCAAAGGTGGAATGCCATAAATAGAATGCTTGTAAACAAGTTCCCACCCAATACTACAAGAAAACTCCGTACAATTAGAAATTAGGGGTGGCAAATGATATAATGGATTCCAAATGGACCAAAACTAATTGCTGGACATGACAATTTGTCTCGTTTATGTGGATTGTTAATGAGATATCAGGATATATAGATGAGAATAGATCCTGAACTTTAATGTAACTACCAGTCTACTACAGTCGATCATTGGATACTCTTTAGTGTGCCAATTCATATTGAAAGCTTATTACTCTGTAGCTGGTGTGGTTGGCTTATGTTGAGCTTTATATATGAGTATTTCATGTAGCATTTTAAGGAACACGCTAATGATGATTATTCAGCTAGTCTACTTGCTAAACATGGTAAATATATCTGATGTGTATGTTATATTGGTTTAAAGATCTATCAAATCACAGTAAGAAAATCTCTTCAGAATACAGTTCACAGAAAGATAATCCCGAGCAGTTCAAACAAATGAAATCCAAATCTAACTCTTGACAGTCATTGACAATTAGAGGTACTGATGCTTAATCTCAACCCTTGATCATGCAACTTCCTGATAGACACACATCATTGAGTCATGTTGCCAGATGATACTTGATCCCAATCAAATAAAAAAACTCTGAAGTGCATCACAATTCATCAATACATGTACTTAGTATAAACACACTTAAAATTGTTCTACAGGACCTTATAATTCATGGACTTACCAGACCTAGCTATGCAATTGCCAAAAGAGGAAAAGGAGAGAATAAACTAGCATTTTCAAGAACATATAATTATTTCATATTAGACAAATCACTCTGCTTGACAGTGTTATGGTACAAGACTATGCTTGATCACGGTTTACAACACAACTAATTGTCACTACATCCTACCAAAAGAAAACACGCATATTGCACGCGCATCCAACTGTTAAGACATAATACATCTTCATCCAACTTGATCCATAAACTACATTTTACATAGTGAAACTCACCACATAACATGAAAAGGTGAAGAGCCCTAGTCTTCATCTTCACCATCATAGTATTCTTCATCATCGTCACTGCTCCCGTAATAGTAGTCATATTCATCATCATCCTCTTCTTTGTCATATAGAAGCCCTTTTATACTCTTGGTCCTTATCTGTTCTTGAATTCGGTCTCTTATGACAGTCCCCTGTTGAAATCCCAATACGTATGATCAGAAATGCAAATGTAAACCACTCTAATTTGTGTGTGCAAAAAGTTTTTCTGCCTGGAAACTGTAGGGGATTGAACACCAGATATAGACAATAGGAGAAGAGCATGGGAGGGAGGAGGGATGGAAAAGTGGCAGAGAGATCTAACCATTTTGTGGCAACCCTCTTCAAACATCTCAAGGAAACCAGCAACCAATCTATCAGCATTTTCCACCCAAATATTTCGATGCTTTGCTACTGTTTGTATCTGCAACAAGGAGTCTTTTTAACATGTTTGTGCTAGAAGACCAGAAATAGCTTAGACTGAAAGGGTGATGGTTCTTCAATGATGACAGGCATCCGTCTTATGTTCATTTCATTGACATACGAAAGAGCAATCGCAACTGCTACATATTGCTCCATATTTTGGTAACACTGAGTTACAAAAGATACAAGTAAAAAGAGTCATGGAGAAGGAAACTCTTTTATGTTTTCTACAAGCAATTTAGAGAGATTTCTTTACTCGTAAACCTAGCATATCAGATGAAAAGTAGCATCTTCTATCATAATTTAGCTCTCTTCAGAAAATTGCAACTTCCACCGTCTCCACCACCCAAATTCTACGAGATGATGAACAATTAGGAATCAAAAACTAATATTCCCTCCGTCTCAATTTATGTGAAAGTGTTTGACTGAGCACGGAGTTTTAGAGAAGAAGGAAGACTTTTGAAACTTGTGGTCTAAAATAAGCAATAGAAATTTTTGTGGCCATAAATCATTTCATTGTAAAATGGGAAGTTTGAATTTAAATGGAGGGAGTAGTAATTAGTGGAATAGTAAGGAAAATTTACCCAAAAGGTAGTACACATTGCAACACAACATTAACCATAATCGGATGCAAGCTCAATCATAGAAATAAATATATAAACTATCAACCGAGCCGCATCATAGTGGGGAAGCAAACCGCAAAAGCTCGTGAACACCTCATTACAGGTTGAGTAAACTACAGATACTAATTAAAAAGCTCCAGGCCTCTCAACAAATGAAACCATACCAATGTGGAACCCAATAAAATCAAACTTGAATTTACTCATGAGTGTTGCATTAAACAAAAAGAACCATCCTCCTACTAAAACAAACAGTTCTGTCAGCAAAGATATCTACTGAAGCATCTAAAAGTGGTTGGACATATTACCCTACTTGTAAGAAAAAGTAACTAAATGCACAAGCACTGATCCAGGCTAATATAGCTAATATGAAAATATCGATAGCTATTATATTTGTATCCAAGTTCCTATGCATGACATAATGTGAATGCTTCATCTCCTTGGACGCAAAATTGACCTTATGAAATGTTGTCAGCTTAAAATATAAAGGATCTAATAATATGAGAACCTACAAGAAAATGACAGTTGCACAGAGATGATAAAAGATTAGAACACCTAATACTGATGTATAATGTTGATATTCCGTTATAGGATGTGCTAAACCAAGCCGCCTAAACATCATAATATTCACATCCTATTAATTGTATCCTCCAATTCAACCTTACCTTATATACCATCATATTTTTTCCCATGCTACCCCATTGCTCAAAGTGCCTTGCACAATGTTTTCTATGTGTTCTAAATGTTTTCTATGTGGGAGAGAAAATGAAACAAAAGCCACCTATTTATCCATTGCAAAGTTACCAGTACTCTGTGGCAGCTCTTACCGAGTATGAAAGGGCTCATATGGATATTGCCTAGGAAAACTGCTGAGTTGTTACTTGTTAGCATGCTGGAATGATCCAGGCAGTTTTGAGAGGCAGAAGAGATGGTGGAGAATTATTCCTACATGCATCTGGTGGACAATATGGAGGTAAAGGAATGCAAGGTGTTTCGAATATGTAGCCAACTCAACAGAAGATTAAAAGGAATTGTATATTTTGTTTCCTTTTTGGTGTAAAGAAGGCGTAGCAGAAGATGTAGATTCTGTAGGTGACGTTATTGGATCATTGTAACTAGTTGTAACAAGTTAAGTAACCGGGGTTTTTTGGGATTTCATGTAACTATGTTTCTCTTAGCACAGATAGATTTTGTGCTTAGGGATACTCTTTTGGTTAAATAAAATGTTACCTTCTTCAAAAAAATGCCATTTGCACAAACAATAGAGGACAGGTATCTTAATATCCCTTCCCCTTGCTTTTTCCAGATAATTTCCAAACTATATTCACAAACCACATATACTATGGAGATTGGTGACTCTTCTGACAAGCTTGTATTCGAAATGAAGAAATGAAAAGCATCATTAGAGTTTGTAAGTCAAATAAAGAAGAGTATACCTTCTCTTCCACTTTCTCTTGTTGTTTCTTTACTCTCTCATGCAACTTTTTCAGACCCCTGTTCACTCTCAGCCTTTTTTCCTAAAAGAGGCAATAATGAAGTTAATACCTGGCAAAGCAAATAATGAAACGAAATGTGAAGCTAATGCCAGCAGAAAGTCTGCATCATCCAATTAACACACATTTTTCTTTCATTACATTTTCAAAAAGAGAACACTGTTTTTCTGAGAAAGGTAAGGTATCATTACATCACTCAATTAGAACACTAAAGAGTATACCTTCACGTAGCTCAGACCAAGATCTGTTCTTGAATATCCTCGGTCCAAATTGCGCATCACATATTCATTGTAATCTTTTACAATCCTCATTATTAAATCTGAAGTAGATATTCCATCAGTCCGCTTGGTCTCCAAAAACTTACCGATGGACTTAACCTAATAACACAGGTTTCACAATTACACAAGGCTTCAACATGCACTAAAGAGTGCATATAAAACTAGATATATTTTACTGATTAATAAAGGATCACCAATGAGCAAATAAAGAATGAATTTCATACAGCATGTTTAAAAAGATGAACAAGTTGCAAACAACCCTGGTCTATGCACACAAGAACATTGTACAGAAAGAAACAATAAAAGAATTAGGTACAAAGTCTTGTATGATAAACTGAAGTTCATTTTGGACTTACATACTCGTAAACATCATTTCCAGCTCCACTAGCATCCGCATAACTGAAGTGTAGAGACAAGAAGATGAAAAATCAAGAGAAAAATATCCATGAACCAAGATAAAACACAAAACAAACACATTAAAAAAAACACAAATCATACAACAGGGGAAGACCTTAAATTAGTTATGTAAAGCAAATCCATCTTAGAGTAAAATAATGAATAAGTCAGACAAGGAATATCAAAAGCTCATCTAAATATAGTTCCAAGGAAACAAGGACCTTATACAAATCAACAGAAGTAAAAAATTTATGGGCCAATTAGCCTTACGGAAGAGCGTCATGTGCCACATAGTCAATCCGATGTTTCTCAATGAACTCTGGGGTAACAACCCAAGGCGCATCTGGAATAACTTCATCAACCCATCTGCATCAATGCATACACAATTAACCTAATTGAAAATGGGGACAATATAGCACCATAGCAAAATTGAAGATAAAGGGTGACATTAACCAATAACCATTAGAAGCTACAGTATTAGTACCATCATAAGCTACATTGTTTTTGAGAAACTGGTACTGTTCATAAGCTACATCGTTTTTTTAAAAGAAAGGTGACAGGCTTGTACTGATTATAAAATCAGCACCTGGTTAGTGCTGATAACGGTATGTACAACTCAAAAAGAGCAAAAGAAGAGAAACCTGATGTAACAGTTACTTGTAAGCTACCTAGTAAATCTATCAGGTCTCATACATTATCTGAAAATTCCTGTTTACACCAAAAATAGAACAAAGACAGTCAATTCATCTTGATCTCCTGAATGGAACTGTTTTTGTCTTCAAAATAGTTTGAGTTCCTTTCTGTCTTTCTCACCATTTCTTCTACCAGCTCATTTCCCATTAATCAGAAGCTCCAGTGTTGTTCTAGGCATAACCCAATTAACCCCCACCATACAAAAACATGTGCCACAACTTTGTAGTTATTGCAATGTAAGAACAAGTGAGCATTATTTTCTACTTCCTGTCCATTGTGTCCTATCTTTAGCTAAGTCTGCATTGATTTCAAGTAATTGTAGGTCTTTCGACACAACTTCTTTTCATGTGATTTTAGCTTTAGGTACTGCATCCCTTTTTAACACCTTTCACTCGACATAGTTTCATACCTACAGTTCGGATGCATCTGTAGGTCGATGCAGGACATGACCAAACCATCTCAAGCGGTGTTCTCTCATTTTATCCTCAATGCACGCACCTCCTGGCAAATAATCATTTTAATCTTATCCAATCTTGTATGACCGCATATCCATCTTAACATCATCTCTGCAACACTCATCTTAGGATATGTTGGATTTTAGCGGTCAAACATTCACTACCATATAACATTGCCGGTCTTATAATTGTTCTGTAGAGCTTACTATTTAATTACCGAATAAAACTTTTTTCTTTATTATGGATATGTTTAACATATCAAACCAAAAAAGTTTCTTTTTTAAATACTTTGATAAATTTTCTTAGGGGTTGATTTTGGCTGCATGTTTAGCATCAAATTAGCTCAACTTTTAGATGGATTGACTTGGATTCTGCCCAAATTGACCTGCCATGAGAATATGCCCAGCCCCAAACTTGGGTAGGTCATATTTTCATGAGCTAATTTTGTCACCCATTCAAGATAATCACAATGTAGTTCATATTACATAGCATCTAGAATTTCATGATAGGACCAAGCACATAAAAATATTGTTATTTTTTGTCAAAAAAATATACTCTCAAGAAACATTATCACAAAGTTTATGAAGTCAAATGATAAGCTTGAACAATTCAGGAAATTCCACACAGATCCTCAAACTGGTTACATGTGTCACAAACTTGGTACATATAACTTGTATGCACTAACTTGAAGAGGATAATTAAGTTAAAGAAGTCATTCCCGGTGTAATGTAATAGTAGTCTCCCATTTGTGTATATATGCCTATGTAAATTACAAATTGTATCTATAAGAAAAGTCATGCATAAAACATTGGTCTTCACACATGCTATATTACTCTCATCCTTGTGTCTCTTATTTCTCACAACCACCACCAAATTTTTTATACATAATATCTGGAAGTGACCTCAACCATTCATCTCATTGGCACCAAAAGGAAAATGAACAGAACAAGAGAGAAGAATAAAGAAAAGAATGGACTTCAAAAACAAATTACAGACAACAATCATTTTAAAAATCAAAGTTACCCTCAATATACACAATATAAGAAACATCTACATGCAAATATAAGTTGATATATTTGTGAACATATGACATCAGACAACTGAATGAATCTCATCCAAGCAATTAGAGATACTAGATCATTTCATTAAGATCTGACTAAAAAAATGTTAATATTTAAAGAGAATTGACAACCCATGGAACCAACCTGCAGTGGCGCAGAGATTCATATCGCTCCTTTTCATTCATAACAGTTTTTCCCTTGTATTTGTGGGTGATTTCATCATTGCAGCATCCAACAAGAAGCTGAGTGTTGGGCAATCTACATTTTAGGCAATGAATAATTCAGTCCAAGTAAAAAGTATGTTCAATTTCACAAATTCTTCATGGCTCTACAATCATACAACTAATAATAGTCCAAGAAAAATTAAAAAAAAGCAACTTTATGCAAACACCTATTTCTTTTTCTCCTTTTGCGGTCTAACTAGTGCACACCTTTAGATATTCCCACCCAGGGGCGAATTTATAAACAATTTATGGGGCACGTGAACCAATAGTCTTTCCGCAAAACAAAACTAGGCATTTTATGTACATATTTTCTAGAATTGATCTAATATTACATGAATGGTGCACTTGGTTGAAAGCTGAGTTATTTACCTAGAAGGAAACAAGGATCAATTCCCAGTTAATGCATTTTTTCTCCTTTCTTTAGTACTGCACTCATGTTCTAGAAATACTAGATACGCCTCTGGTCCCACCAATACAGATACGGTTAACTCTTCTCACCGAGGATCCCTCCCATAATTGAACAAACCAAACCATTTTGTTTCTCAGAAATCCAGCATCGAATATAGAAAACAGGAAAAACAAAATTTTATAAATCTATTTAACAATTATAAAATGATATAGTATTAAAAGAATAAAATAGAAGGATGGTGAGTAAAACATACAGTTTCTTAGCTTGTTCGAGGGCGCGAGCATGACCGAAGTGGAAGAGATCGTAGATGCCATCAGCGTAAATACGAGCAGGTCGATCTGTTGGGGGTGCATTCGGTGGGATCGGTTTCAACCGTCGATGTGGCTGTGGTGGTGGTGGTTCTAGTTGTGGATCTTCGCTTCCATTCTCCATTGTGCTCTATTGTATTTGTTGTGTAATCGTAACGTTTATTGAGAATAATTTGTTTATATTATTCAAAATCTATATTTCTTGTGTCAATTTGAATTAGTTAAGCAATTTGACCAAGAAATAGGACAAAGAAAGAAGTAGCTTATAGAAAGATTTTATACCGCTTACCATATTTTGTGGTTAATAATGAGATTTGTAGGTTACTAGGTTGATTTCTTCAGTTAAAAGCAGAATTAACAAAATAAATTTAAAATTTATAGTATAAATTGATTTTAATATATTGAGATTTTCATATTGTTCAAAATCCACATTTGTAGGAGAACTTCCATTATCAATAGGGATAATATTTTTCGAATAAAATTAACATGCTTTCCAAAAAAAAAAAAGTTGATAGAAATTGAGAGAAAATTATTGTTATAAAACAATAAACTAAAGCAAGAATATTTATAGAGAAAGAAAAAAGAAAGCTCTTATTTCTTTTGAATGATGAAATATAACGAAGAGAACATCTCTATTTATAGGAGAAAATTGAATTGATCTCAAAGTTATTAACCCTAATATTTCTCCTAAAGATAGACATCACAATATATGATAATATCTATAACACTCTCCCTTGGATGTTTATTTTGATATATAATATGCCTCATTAAAACCTTACTAGAAAAAACTCAGGGAAAAAAATTCTAGTGAAGGAAAAAAGAGTACACATTTCTAATAATACACATTTTAGTTGTCTCGTTAAAAAATCTTACAAGGAAAACTCAGTGAGACAAAATCTTATACAGAGAAAAGAGTACAACATGTATTAACTTCCCTGATGAAACTTTAGTCCAAATGCTTGAGTCTTCGCATTCCAATCTTGTGTACCATCTTCTCTAAAGTTGCAGTTGGTATAGATTTAGTGAACAAATCAGTCATATTATCACTTGAACGAATTTGTTGCATGTTGATATCACCATTCTTCTGGAGCTCGTGTGTGAAGAACAACTTTGGTGAAATGTGCTTTGTCCTATTCCCGTTTATTAATCCTCCCTTCAATTGAGCAATACATGTTGCATTTTCATATAAGGTTGTGGGTATTTTATCATATTTCCAACCACATTTATTTTCAAGCGATTCAAACTAGTCCTAACATCAATTGAATTTATTGACATTTCTTCATTTTCTTGAGTTTGCGGCTCATTGATTTCTTCAAGAATATCAGGGTTGATCAAATCTTGCATTTCTTTGTGAGATTCTTTCTTAGTGTCATCTTGACCATTTATTTTTCTTTTTCTAGGATTCCGATCCTTAGAACCCAATGGTCTATCACGCTTCAGGCATGCGTTGGACTCATTTGCTATGACACTAGTAGATGGTTCTAGATGAACATCAATTCGAATTGAGACATTTTCTGCAGGGATATGTGATTTGGTAATCACTTTCAAATTTGTAAATGCGTATGACATTTGATTTGCTATTTTTCTGCAAGTGAATAATCTTTTGGACCTTTTGATCACAAATAGAAGCATGTGAATCAAGATGAAACAATGATGGATTATTCCATAAAATTTCCCTTTTTTATTTCGTTATTCTCTCCCCCTATTTGGAAAAATTTTCTCATCAAATCGACAATATGTAATTGATCTTATTTCGGTATCTCCATGTAAGGAAAAATTATATCATGCTCATAGTTATAGCAAGATAAATAAATGCATCAATTGAACAAATATATGATACCTCAGGACCAATTTAATTTTCTCATTTCAACTTCTTTTAGCAAGTAGTCTACTGCTTTTCAAAAACTCTTCAAAAGCTCCAATAATATTCAAGTCAGCAACTTTGACAACATTATGAAATATTTTGAATATCATAAAGGGATAAGTGTAAACAGAGTCATCTTTGTACCCCTCATCAATAAATATTTAATCCGTTTAAGGATTACAAACAAGTTTTTCAATAACTTGTGTATGCTTCAGGCATTTTGAATCCTTAAAAAAATCATATTAATTTTTATCACGTAAGCCATATAGGCTAAGACAATTTTCATTTAGTATTTAATTTACATAACATCTTTTGATGTTAGGACTACATGTCCAGTAAATTTACCCTTATCAAGATGCATCTACTTGGTAATTATTTCTACATCAACATGCTTTAAGAGACGTAGAATTCAGATCCTCATAATATTATACAATATTGTGCACTATATTGTATCAAAGATATCGTCGACGAGATATCATTTTGTATCGGTTTGCAATCAGACATAACTTATTGAGATCTTATCACTTCATTATTTTTCAGGTACCTAAACCTCGTATGAGGTTTTATGAAGTGTTATGTCATAGACTCTTCAAGAGCACATTGCCCCCTTATTATGATCATTTGCTCCTCTCATTTTTCAAGAATTATTGCATTTGAAACCGATTTGTCTACTATGTTTAGGGCTGACAATGGATCAGAGGTGGATCGGGTGGAGCTCAATCCGCCTCCACCCGCCAACGATCCATCCATCACCAGACCCATCCATCACCTTATTTTTTTAATCCATATCCGATCCACCTATCATCCACGGGTGAATCGGGTACTTCGCGGATGGAAGCGCCGAAGACTTATAAAAATTGATCGATACTCAAGTCTTGTAGGTAATTTATGACAGCTAATAAATATGTCAGTTCAAATTTCACAAAAATGAACTTTACTTTGTTCATTTTATTGGAAGTAGAGAATTGTACGGATTAATTCGAGAATGGCAGGGGCTGGTAAACCCACAAAGTTGCATTAATTGTTAAGATAAAATAAATATCATCAATCCTCCTAGTACTGTAAGTTCATATTTTTATGTGAAAACGATCAACATTTATTTTTTCCCTTTCTTATGTTGTTCAATGTACGTTTTACTTGATCAAACTTAGAGTGGTATAATTAGCAGATAAAAATATAATTTGTTCAATCTGTTTAAATTTGGACGAGTTAGCGACCCACATATTTCTTAACTCAAGTTATTTTGATTAGCCTGATTCAGTCAAATTAAAAATAGCATTTATTAAGCGTTTTGACATGCAATTTCATCTTATGAGATGAAATCATCATTTGGACATGTGATTTCATCTCATGAGATGAAATTCCAAATCATCCAAAAAGGCATGAAGATTTCAAATTTTAAATGTAAAAGTTGACCACAAGTTTATATTTTGTAAAAATAGATCCATAAATTGGTAGATATAATTAGCAATCATGTTTATCAATTATTTATATCAAATATTAAAAGATCTACAAGAGGGGTGGATTGAAAATAATTAATTTATAACGGGTGGATGGGTGGGTCGGGTGGTGGGTCGGATGTATGTCCACCCGAATCCGACCCGATCCATCACCCGATTAAAATCCATGTTTTGTAGGATTTTCGTCCATATAATCGGGTCGGGTGGATCAGATATCCATCGGATTAGGGAGAAATTGCCAGCCCTAACCATGTTTCACGCATGTTGTAAACCCTGTCCTTCAGGGACATTTAGGAGCATCTTACAGTTGAAATATGAAATAGTTGGGTCAACAAATGCTTCTAGCATTTGACTTGAATTATCGTTTGAACGAGGATCATACTGATGATAATTCACAACATATTTCTTAGTTGTTTATTCTCTCCTCTCTTATGTAAGAAAAAACTAACATACATTTCCACCTTCTTTGGGTAATCCATCTATGTGCATCGTGGTAGATTCATTAATTATATACGACACAACAAAAAACTATTAGATGAAAACATTTGGTTCCTAACCTTGAACCAATTATGAGGGGAGAATTTATCATAATTTATTGGTCTGAAGCATACAAACGTCGTTGTATGCAATATATCATATCTCTGACCAACACATGAAACTTTATTCTCATAAGCAACGATTTAGCTATCTAATGGAGGGCATTCAATGCTAAACCAGTTTGAATATCAACCACAATTATCAAGATGAATTGTCTTGATTACATAATCTGAAAATTATGCTCTCAATTCAATTATTTTGAGCAAGCAACTTCGTAAATGTCAAACTGCAGGTTGAAAATAAATGCACATGTGATCGTCTCATAGATGCATCTATTTAAGATATCACATTGCAGGTGAACGAGCCCTTATTCACCTTTTATATTTTTTCAGAATTTAGGGAATACAATCCCAACATTAGCTGGTGTAATCAATTTATCATGAGAACAATTAAATTAATTCTTGAAGAATCTTCTAGTTCTTCAATATATTCCGAATACAAACTTAGCACATCAGATTTAAATCAGAACAATCAAAATTGTCACGTCAATTGATAGAATTATTTATACTAGTAAACTTCAAGTTTACCCCGACGAGTCCTATTTATTTTAGTAAACGTCTGGTTTACTATTGCATGAGATTTTATATCAATAAACTTCTGGTTTATTGTAGCATGTGATTTCATCATGATTATATTTGTGTATTACAATTTGGAGAATAAAGAGGGTAACCATTCAAAAATATATTTCTTACCCACACTATGATTTTGTAGATATATAATCCTCCAATCATTTATAGCTTCAATAAGATAGTCATTTACTTTAGTAAACTTCGGGTTTACTATAACTTGTGCTTCGATCATAACAACTTTATATATTACAATCTAGAACGAATGACATAATAGTATATAAGCTCTTAAAGAACCTTTAATCTATTCTCCATAATCACATATTGTTTGGACACTACTAGTGACATAATCTTCTAGATAAATAATTAGCTCTTTTGGAGCTCTTAATTGATTTTATACTATCAAATATTTTCTAGACACTGCTGGTGTCATGAAAGGAAAATTTAATTAGACGTTGTTGGTGTTATGAAAGAAAAGTAAATTCATAAAGAATGAAAAGTAAACGTTAAGTTCTAAACTTCAGAGTTTTAAACGTCTTCTTCAGGGAGGCTAATTAACATCTAATTTTTTTTTATCAAAACGACAACGGTATAGTTATCACTTCCTTCAAGAAAAAAATTATAATTCAAGCTAGCACATGTCAAACGTTCGATCGATCCATGCAGTAATTGCAGCATTGTCAAGTAAACAAAAGTTAAAGCTTTTGTCCGTGAGACTAAAGAAATTCAAATCTTAATTTAATTACTCAACCAATATGTCATAAGGTACTCTATGGGAGAATTCAACCACATATTATAAAATTAACAAATATATTTCTACGTACGATAGATACGTAGTGCAATAACTTTTATACCACAAGAATAGTATGTATCTATCTCTCCAAGAGGAAAGTGCTCGATATACAATGTTCATTTATAGCTCATTATTTTTCTCAAGCACAAAAAGACATTGCTTCAAAATATTTCTCAGATATTTTACCGATTCTTTCTTCTTCTTGAGTAAAGTTTCAGAATTTTACGACCGTTTCAGGAGTTTCAAGGTTTACTACTTCGAGAGTAAATTTCAAAGTTTTACTATTTAAGGAGTAGATTTCAAGGTCTTTACTATTTCATGAGTAAATTTAGAATTTCTACTACTTCGAGAGTAGAGTTCAATGTTCTACTATTTCGGGAGTAGAGTTCAAAGTTCTATTACTTTGGAAGTAAAGTTTCAAGTTCTACTACTTCGGAATTAGAGCTCAAAGTTTGCTACTTCGGGAGTAGATTTCTGAGTTTACTATTTCATGAGCAGATTTCTGAGTTTTCTACTTCAGGAGTAAAATATAGAATATTCAGAATGTTTCTTCTCTATTATTCTACCTCTTCCGGAGGTAAATGGTGATATTTTCACAACTAAGAGCATGTCTGTATTTATATTTTTTACAAAATATCGTCACATTCACTTCAGGTAATGAATCTGTATTTGTAATATTTATCAAAAATTCTCATTCTTCAAGAATGGAACATAATCATCTGAACGTGCCTTAATCATATAAAATTATGATAGCTTATAACCTCTTTTAAGATATTGCTACTTCAGAAGCAAATCGAGACATATATATGATGTAGATAATTTTTCTCTAATATATATCTTCTGTTGTGATCATAATAAGCTTCTAAAAATATTGCCACTTTCGATGGTTAATTTTCTTTCTTCAATCTCTGTCGGAGTATATTTGTTTATAATCAAGTTATAAATCCAAAAAAAAACAATGTAAAGATGTTACCTGATGAACATCACCAGGTCTTAAAAGAATGTTTGAAATTTAGACATGCTCATGTAAAATTCAAAGAATCTAGCTGGAAATATCCAACAATTAATAAACATGACTATAATTCGCTGAAACCTTACCTTGATGTAAAACCTTTAATTTTCTTTGAAACTTTCAACGTGGGCACCATCTATTAGTTCCTGTAATACCGTGGCTTCAAAAAATCACTTGATTCAAAGATGAATACTTTGCAAGAATATGTTAATAATGATAGATAAGCAGGTGGCAAAAGAGAATTTCTCCTAATCACCAAAAGAAATCAGCAAACGGTATAATTTTGACACTGAAAGATTATTGAGTAAAATACTTATCTTGCAGTTACGTAATTTCAAGAACGGTACCTTCGAGGCTTTCAAAGCTCGAGATGACAAAGTCTCGTGTTGATAACGTGTTATAAAACAATAAATTAAAGTAAGAATATTTGTAGAGAAAGAGAGAAGAAAGCTATTATTTCTTTTAAGAAATGAAATATAATGAAGAAAATATCTCTATTTATAGGAGAAAATTGATTTGGTCTCAAAGTTATTAGCTCTAATATTTCTCTTAAAGATAGACATCCACAATATATGATAATATCTATAACATTTGATAGAAATTGAGAGAAAATTATTGTTACTCAAAAGAAAAAGAAAAGAACATGACTTTCTCTCTTTTTATTTGGGGCTGAGTATGAAAATACAGAATAGCATTATTCATTCATTTCTTGTCTTCTTCTTCTTCTACATACTAGATGATTGTTGCCCGACAGATTTGAACTTGCGTTCTCTTTAAGTGAAAATAGTTTGCAGTAAATGTTCTCGACATGTGATTCACAATGACAATTGTACAACATATACAAAAGTGGATGAATTTGTATTGATTCCAAGCAATTTGGTCTTGTGAAGTTGGCATCGCTCTTCCAGTGGACGGCTGTAAGAATTGAATATTACACAATACCATGATTAGGTAGTAGAAATGTAACTTAGAAGGCACAAATAACCAAATATCTCTCAAAGAGATTTTGCAATGTGCAAAATAACGTGTACAAAAATCAATATATTGTCAATATGAACACATCTCTATCAACTGCTCTTTTGTCTATTGACTCAGAATGAAACAGATTTTAAATGAAATGCTTCCCATCTCAAAATGAATTCTATGTTAGACACTTAGACAATATTCTGTCACCTCCTCGTATATTAAGGGCAATCACAAACTTGTTTATACACAACCATACACATAACACTTGGTCATTTACATAGCAATTGGTCTTTTGTGATGTGGCCATGGCCAAGCAACTGCAATCCCTGTCCTCCTTTCAGACTTGGGTTGACTACATTTCGTAAAGCTCGCATCAACTTTATCTCAAGCAGACACACCTAGAAAATGGAGAACATTATGAGCTTGATTTAACTGTCATATTAACTGGAAAACAAAAACAAAATAGAAATGAACCGCAGAATAGTGAAGGAATAGAGAAGAGTTGGATGGTGAATCACTTACACGTAATTAATCTGTGCAAAGCCATGGCTTGTTCGACATGGATCATTTGATATAAAATTCTCACAGTCCTTACCGCCTCTACACTATCAGTGATTAACACTTACGAAATATAATCTATAATCATTGTAAACCATCCAAAGGATTTAGTTATCTGGTAAATATTCATTAAAGAAGATACTCCAAAAAAGTGACAGAAATCCATATATATGTATATATACCCGAAGAAGTAATTCACTATGGAACCAGATCAAGAGACAACAACTGGTGTTGAGGTCCAATAAATTAAGTATGTAGTAATTTGGATGAATAAACACGAGTCTCTTTCTTTGTTAACTGACTTCCACCATACTTTCCTAATATTGTGAATCGTATTGTTTTGACTATGACAACCAGGAAATTCTGGCAACAAAGGGATTGCATTGTATCCTTGCCCAGGATAGTGATTGTATACTTTCTTTAGTTTTTTAACAAGTCATCATGTAGGATTCAATTATGGATTCCATAGGAAAGGCAAGTGAAATAAATATGAGTAGTGGAACAAATCAAGTTTTTTTACCTCCACCTCATTCAAGATTCTATCTCCCGGCGAGATATAAGTACTTTATACCTCCGTATTGCGATTAATCGCATCATAAAAAAATTTGCAACTATAACAGAAGAATTTGTCAACACTATTTCATGGAATACTCAATCAGTTACTTACTACCAAACTCTAATTTACCATAATATTTTTGTGGTTATGCTAATCGCTTAAAAGTATTAACAGAACTATGCTTCACCAGCCAAAAAGAAGCAGAAAGTAAACCATGACATTTATACCTTTTTACTTACTATGCATATAGAGGTTGATAATTTGCATCAGATAACATCTTAAAGCTATAGCATTAAACCACTGCTATCAAAGACGGCTTGTTAAAAATTTGCTTGATAGGGAAATATGGAAGATATTGTAGAAATTCTAATTTGTACATAGCTTAGACTGGGAAAGAATTACCACATGTAGCAATCAAATATAATCTCGATTCCACTTCATATTCAGAACATTCAAAATAAAACCTACCTTACGGCCTCGGACATGCTTCAATGACCAAAAAACACAAGGCAGATGGCTCTTAGAAAGCAAAAGAGAGCTATTAGGCACCACTGTTTTGGAAGCAACAGAGTCGGCTTTTGTATGAAGTTTTATGCATCTATGTAAATATATTATATGGCTATCATAAATAATATCTGTAGGTGAGCATTTTAGTTGAATCATATTAGACAGGAAATACAGCTTACTACTATGCAAGACAAATATTACTCAGAAAAGATAAGAGTAAAACAAAATGAGAGATTCAATTACCATATTACTTGAAGGTTTAATCCCAAAACAATTTCTTCATCGTCTGTCTGTATTTGTTATATACTCACCTCATAAGGCTATTTAAGATCCCCCAATGAGCAGTTAGGAGATAAAAGCTAGCGCGTAAACACTATACCTACATTAGACAAAGAGTAAGTTAGATCAAGTGTGTGCTATCCTTGCAGGCTACTGTGCAAAGTGCAAACATATTATTTGAAGGTGTAAACATAATCCAATATAGAAAGGTTACTTCAACTAATGGCGAAGACCAAAGACTTATGAGGTACAAAAAGATACTTATAAAATAGAATTTCAAAAGTAAATAAAGAAAGTGTTTAAGTAATAGAAGAATTACCCAGATGATTGTCAGTTTCAAGTTCTCCAATATCCATTTTCTTTAAAATGTCAATTGGTGTCTATGTTGTTAATAGTGGCATATTCATGATTATGAGAAGTTTGCTAGCATTACAAAAATTTCATCTACAGATATAATGGATCGTTCCCTCAGAAAATATTACTTCACTAATTTCAAATTGCCTGATAAGTCAAGTTGAGATAGGTTTCTTCATGTGTTTTTCACTGGGATGAAACATATAGCTAAATTCCGAAAGGGTTTATTGCAGTCATTCATTTTTAAGTCTTGAGAACCTGATAAAGGATCAATCCTAATAGACTAATACATACATGTATCCCTTACCTAATCACCAAGGCCGTCTCAAACATTTTTGGGGCCCTGTTCTAATTCGTAAAAGTGGACACTTAATATAAGTAAATATACGATTTCAATAATTAGATTGGGCTAAGACTTGCGAAGACCTGTGAATTATGGGCCTTTACAGTAAATTCTGGCTAATACTACTTAATAAAAAATGAAAAAAGGGGCCCCTAAATTTTTTTATTTTTCGGGGGCCCTGTGCGGGTAGCACAACTCGCATGGGCCCAAAGACGCCCCTGCTAATCACCTTTTGCTTTTGGGAAGCTATCAGTCATGATAGTGAATATATATTTGCTTCATACTATTATGAAGACCGGAGCTTCGGCTCACGAATTATGGACAATGTTGGAGGAAATGTTTCAAGACAACAAACATGCACGTGCCGCGTATCTTGAGGAGCAATTCAACACCACACGTCTTGAAAACTTTGCAAATATGACCGACTTCTGCAAACAATTAAAATTGCTTGTCGACCAATTATCTAATGTGGGTACTCCAATTTCGGACACGAAGATGGTTTTGCAATTGATTAATGGTTTACCGAAAGGTGATTACGATACGCTTGCAACAATGATCCAACAAGCCCATCCCCTACCTAGTTTAAAAAATGCAATGCTCCAATTGCAATTGGAGGAGACAAGACGAGCCAAACTGGACGATTATAATCCCAAGGCGTTGGTGGTTGACGGCCCCGTGACAACCACCGCAACCACCGACCAGCAGATACTGTCCGACCACCATCTGCCGCAGAACAACCGCGGTGGTGGCAGAGGCAGAGGCCGCGGGGGTGGCAAGGGAGGATAAGGCGAAGGCTGAGGGAATCAAGCCAATTCTGCCATCAGCCCACAGCAGGCCATGCACCCAACACAGTGGGCCGGCCCACTGCCCTGGCAGATGTACGGGACCTGGGCCTCACCATCCAGTAATTTTCCAGCAGCCCAGGCCCAACAACAATAGTGGCAGCCACGACCCAACATTCTGGGAGCACACCTAGGGATGGCAACGGATCGGATCCTACTAGATCCAGATCTAGATCCGGTTTTCATACCTGAATCCAGATCCGTCGGGTCCATAAAAATCAGATCCAAATCCGGATCCATCGGATCCACCGGATCCACGGATCGGATCTGGATCCACATGTAAAAAAATTGCCTTGCTAAGTTTTTTTTTTGAACTGACAAACGATTTTTACTTGGCTAACAGTTTACTGTGTTTCAATTTTGAAATGTTCATATGAGATATTTTGTTCGTTGTCTCGTTTTGATTGTGAGCTATTAATTGAAAATATTGGACAATGACAATAGTTGTGGAAAATGCTAACTAGTATTTTCACAATGTAGAACTTGCATGTGCTTGGAATCTTCACAAATGAAGTGAATATAATTTTAACTACTTGTCTATGGAGATGTTAGTCATTCACTAATATAACAATGATTTTATTATCGAAGTTACCTATTTATTTTTGGGTTTTTGAGTTAACACGGGGATAAATTAAACTTGTTTTGAGAATTAAACTTGCAAGGATGTGCTTAGCAATTTTAAGAAAATACTTATAAAATTACATTCTAGGTTATGAATATATTTAATAAAAAATGGATCCACGGGTCGGATCTGGACCGGATACGGATCTCAAATACAAGATCCAGATCCAGATCCGATCCGTCAGAAATGGATCCGGGTCCGATCCGGATCCGTCGGGTCCAAGATCCATTGCCATCTCTAAGCACACCCATCATCCCACCCGACGGGCCCCAGCCATCATGCCCATTTTTCTGCAGCCCAACAGTCCGCTGACGGACTCACTCTAACCAATTTGGGCCAGGCTTTCGGCACCTTGAATCTTCAGCAGCCCAATGACGCATAGTATATGGATACAGGCATCACGTCTCACCTCATTCACAACTCTGGTAATCTCTCTCAACTGCGTTATTTAAATGCTCCTCAATTTATATGGTCGGAAATGGTCATCGCATTCTAATTCAAGGGTTTGGCCACACACAAACTCCACCACCTCACCACATTCTCCCTTAAACACGTCCTATATGCCCCTAACATCATCAAGAACTTAATCTCTATTAGAAAATTTACCACTGATAATTATGTATCTATTGACTTTGACCCGTTTGGTTTTTCTGTGAAGGACCTACGTACGGGGAAACTTCTTACGAGATGTAATAGTGTGGGGGACCTCTATCCTTTGCTATCCACGTCTGTTGCAAGTGTCAATCCTCTCACCTCTATATCTGCAATCTCTCCGTCAACGTGGCATAGTAGACTTGGACATCCCGGAGCTCATATTTTTTATTTTCTTAGAAACCGCAATTTAATTAAATGTAAAAAATGGAACCTTGCCCACAATTTCTACTCTTGTCATCTTGGAAAGCATGTTAGACTTCTGTTTATGTCATCTTTGAATGTTACTTTCTCTCTCTTTGATATTATTCATGCCGATTTATGGACTTCTCCTATTACTAGCAAATTGGGTCATAAATATTATTTAGTGTTATCAGATGATTTTTCTCACTTTCTACGGGTCTATACACTCCAATATAAGTCTCAAGTCTACTCCAAGTTTCTTGAATTTCGTACGTATGTTAAAACACAATTTAAAAAAACAATAAAGACGTTTCAATGTGACAATGGTCGTGAGTTTAATAATTCCCTCTTTCACAAATTATGTGCGGCTAATGGCATGGTATTTCGATTCTCCTGCCCTCATACTTCCCCTCAAAATGGTAAAACCGAAAGGGTTCTCCGCACCATTAACAATGTGATTCGTACCTTACTTTTTCATGCGTCTCACCCCCTCACTTTTTGGGTATATGCATTAAAAATGGCAAAATACATTATTAATTTACTACCTACCGGTATGCTCCAAAATAGGACCCCCACAAAAATCCTATTCCGTCGAATCCCCACCTATGATCACCTTCAGATTTTTGGTTGTCTATGCTACCCAAATCTTGCTTCCACAGTACCTCACAACTTAGCACCTCGTACCACTCTGTGTGTCTTTTTGGGATTCCTATCAAACCATAGGGGGTACTTATGCTATGACATGTCCACATGTAAAATCATAGTCGCACGCCATGTCACATTCGAGGAGAACGTTTTCTCATTTGCCAATAGCCAATAATTGCAAGCCACTGATTACGAATTCCTTAATGACCCGAACACCTCACCTCTAGTCCAAAATACACTACAATGTTTGCCACATCCGACCGTACCGCCCCCACCCCCTCCAATTCAATGTCCCCACTCGTCCCGTCGACCAGTGCCCCCGCCACAACCCCACTACCCCTCTCTCCAGTCGAAATTTCCCGAAACCAACCCCCCATCCCCAATATATCGTCACCCAATACACTGCCTAACACCACTGTACCGGCAAACTTCATATCCCCATCCAACCCCTATGCCCAACCAGTGGTCGTTCCCACGTGCCGAATGGAAATCCATGCACATCACATGATTTTGAAACCAAAAGTTCACTTTAACCTATCCACCCCTAAACTATCTCACTTATTCCTAAAAACTCAAAATTAGCCAAGGTTGACCCTAATTGGAATGCGGTCATGCGTGAGGAATTTAATAAGTTAAAAAAATAGCACACTTGGGATATTGTTCCGAAACCAGAGGGGGTGAATGTGATTCGTTGTATGTGGCTCTATCGTCATAAATTCAAAGACAATGGTGAGCTTGAACGCCATAAGGCAAGACTTGTGGCTAATGGTACTGGGCAACAGGATGTAGTTGATCGTGTTGAGACTTTTAGTCCGGTGGTCAAACCAGCCACTATTCGCACTGTTTTGAGCATAGCTATGGGTAAGAATTGGCCTATTCACCAACTTGATGTAAAAAATGCTTTCTTACATAGAGATTTGAAAGAAACTGTTTATATGCATCAACCACCTAGCTTTGTGCATCCGAAGGTTCCTTAGTATGTATGCCATCTTCGTAAGTCGATATATGGATTGAAACAAGCCCTCAGGGCTTGGTATGAGCGGTTTGCTACTTACATCATACATATCGGGTTCGTGTGCAGCAAGAATGATCATTCACTTTTTATTTTTCATCGAGGTAATGACACGGCTTACCTTCTGTTATATGTGAATGATATTATTTTGACAGTTTTTTCTGATGAACTGAAACACGAGATCATTGCCCTGCTCAAGTCCGAATTTGCTATGACAGACTTGGGTAAGTTGAGTTAATTTTTAGGGATATCAGTGACCAGATCAGCACATGTCATGTTCTTATGTCAGCGTAAGTATGCCGAGGAAATTATTTACAAGGCTAAAATGGCGAACTACAAGATCATGCCCACTCTTGTCGACTCGAAGTCGAAACTCAGTGCAGATGACGGAGATCCAGTACTCGATCCCTCTCTTTATAGGAGTCTCGCAGGTGCTCTTCAGTATCTTTCTTTCACTAGGCCCGATATTGCCTATGTTGTTCAGCAGGTGTGCTTGTTCATGCATGCTCCCAGTGAGCCTCACTTTGCAACTCTTAAGTATATCATTCGATACGTTAAGGGTATTCTTGACTATGGACTACATCTCTATCCCTCTGCACCGACTAGGTTGCTATCTTACACGGACACCGATTGAGCAGGCTGTTTGGACACCCGTCGCTCTACCTCCGGCTATTGTGTATTTTTTGGGGATAACATTATTTCGTAGTCTGACAAACGGCAAACCACGCTTTTCCGTTCGAGTGCAGAAGCAGAATATAGAGGCGTTGCGAACGTTGTTGCTGAGCTGTGTTGGCTCCGAAACCTTCTTCTTGAGCTTCATTGTCCCTTATAAAAGGCATCTTTGGTTTACTGTGATAACATATCTGCTATCTACTTGTCTCATAACCCGGTTCAGCATCAGCGAACCAAACACATTGAGATGGATATTCACTTTGTTCGTGAGAAGGTTTCCATGAGTCATGTTAATGTGTTACATGTTCCTTCTTCATATCAGTACGCATATATCTTCACTAAGGGACTTCCTCGGCAGATGTTCCTTGACTTCCGATCCAGTCTCAGCGTCCGGCCTCCTCCCGCTCCGATTGAGGGGGTGTGATAGTGAATATATTTCCATATATTCTGTAATTAATATTTTAGTGTAATTATGTAAAGTAGAGATTCTCACTCCATTAGAAATACTATTTTACACACTATATATATTGTATTAATGAGAGGACTCCACTCAAGGAGATTTACATTATTCTACAAGTCGGTCAAATTTTTCGATGACCGATGAAAATTCTCATTTCTTTTTATATGAAGAAGAAAATTCTTTATTTACAGAACTCTAATAGGCAAACTCAAAATACTCATTATTAGACGTATATGTAATACATAGTTAGTGTAGAAGAAATCATTACACTGAAAAATGGAAAAAGAAGAGTATTATTATTACCTCTAACATTATTCTTTTGACAAAGTTCTCTCACGTTATATTGCTGGCTTCTTGTAGCCATTTCCTCATGAATAATATAACAATGTGCCCCAAACCAGTAAGAACCTACAACTCCTTTTATATACTATAATATCGAAATTTCAATAAATAAAATATCATGACCATTTGTATAAAAAAAAAGTAACCTAAAACCCTCTTATAGTTTACTGGGGAAGCAAGAAGTTCAGTCTCTTACCTCTTAATATGAGCTGTCTGCAGCTCACTATCAAGCAGAACATGCGTCTGAACGACAATAGTACATAACACGACCTCGGTGCTACATAAAAGTCAATGAGTCCATCTCATGCATTAACGTATAATAAATAACCTAGTTTTAGAAGCCACATATCACCATGAAAAATCAAATTTCATTTGTACAATAATACAGAGGCAAGCAAGGATTTCAGATATCATAACTCTGCATTTAATCACCGTTAGATTGATAAACACATTAGAAAGATAGTATGAATTTACAACTCTACTGACTCAGATATCAAATAAATAAAAAAAATGAATTATAATAATCATGTATACCTTAGTGTTTAAATACATTCTCCAGCCAAAGAGGAAAGCTTTCCGCTAATGATGAATTCCTGACAAAACAACATTACTAACTGCAACACGATCAAAATGTAGGGCACCGTGAAAAAATTATCCATATTCATTTACTTCATGGAAAACTTCATTTTTTTAAAGATACAAATGAATTTGCAAATATATTCCCGCCAAAGGATATTGCTGAATATCTATAGTTGCCAAAACATCTTCCAAATAACCTATATTTATCTTATCTAAAGTTATGGCCTTGCAAAAGGGTATATATTTATGTTAAAATCAGCTATGTGAAAATAAAAATATTCAGCTGTTTCAGGCACATCGTCAAACACCTTAAACCACATACATAAGTTAGGAGAGTGACATCCAAAGTGTTTGGCCCAGTGGCCAATACATTAGGGTATTGCTGTCTGAGGTTCCGTGTTCGAGTCCTCTGATCAGCGAGAGTGGAACTGTGTTCCCCAAAAAATCCCTCCATACGCGTAAGGCCAAGCGGTGTATACTAATCCGTAGGGCCAGGTCGGAGGTGGGGTTTTCTGGGGTATGGGGCCGTAATGCGGTGGGACCAGTCACTTTAAAAAGTTTACCCTACCACAATTTTAGTCCGCATGGGCAGCTCAATTGATTTCAAGGGGATATTTGGAGCAAAGACCAATGATCGAATCCCGTCAGCGGCAGTGTGGGGGTTTCTTCTTGAAATAAAGGAGGGCCCCTTGTGCGCAGCGTGGTACTGATCTAACCTTTGAAATCAATTGAGTCACCATGATTTAACTCCTTCACAGACCTGTCGGATCGGGATGTGGGGGCTCTTGGAACGGGAGATTCCACCTTTTGGATCAAAGTTAGGAGAGTGACAGAGAAATAGAAGAAGGGAGTGAAATCCAGTTGTCTCCCACAAATACAGCACGTGTCAGCAAAGTGGAAAACAAAAGTGCCCCTAAGAAATAATGGTAGTACAAAAACGCCCTTCGTTGTACCACCCTATAGTAAAATAAATATATTTATCTTCCTTTCCTATTTTTATCGTCATATTTTCTTCTTCTTTTTTTTTGCTGTCATGTCATGGTTCTATTTTCTCATTCATATTTGCTTTAGCCTACAAAAATAAATTAGTAAAAGGCAAATGGACAAATGCAGCGGGAATAATTGGTAAAGGCTGGGGGCCTTGATTGACACGTATCTGTGCTGGGCCTGCTGGCATTGTGGGTCTTGCTTTAAGGATTCCGTGTTCAATTTCAAACACCAATATTCAAAGATTTGGGGTAGGATTGTTGAAGTAGTATCCACTTGAATTCTCATATGAAATTATATTATTCTCATATGAGGAAGCTCACTTTCTAAGCGAATTCAAGTGCAACAAAACCATTAATGGCGGATGTAGTGAGTGGAAATCGATCGCAATAACAAGGTATGCAACTCAACTATTATCCCCCTGTGGTTAAAGATGGAGTGAGTGAAAATT
Organism: Anisodus tanguticus; assembly: GCA_034509755.1. NCBI lineage: Eukaryota > Viridiplantae > Streptophyta > Magnoliopsida > Solanales > Solanaceae > Anisodus > Anisodus tanguticus. The sequence goes on from CM067544.1 coordinate 16,220,837, forward strand.
GTTAAACTAAACCCTAAGGAGGTGGCTGAATAGATGAACAAGTGGAAAAAATCACTCATACGGTATGTAATTGGTGGTGCCCGCCCATTTAAGGAAATGCTACGACTTGTTTACGGGGTTTGGAATTTTGTTTCAACACCTCAAATCTATCTACATGGTGAGGGGTACTATATATTTCGATTTGAATGCGATGAGCATAGGGACAAGGTTCTTAGGCAGGGTCCGCATACTTTCAATAATAGACCACTGGTATTGGGGGCCGAATTTCAAGATGAGTGCAGAACCAATCTGAACGATTCCAATTTGGGTAATGTTTCCTCACCTTCCAGTTGAGTTTTGGGCACTGGGTCGAATAGCTAGCTGTATAGGCAAATCAATATGCATTAATAAACTAACTGCTCAAGGAGATGGGATTTCTTATGCAAGAATGTTTATCGAGATGGATGTCTCACAACCACTCCCTGAATCAGTGATTATTGAGGATATTAAAGGTGCTCAAATAAGCCAGTTGCTAGACTATGAATGTGAACCGCTTTATTGTCATGATTGCTGCACAATTGGGCATAAGAGCTGTAAAAGACCAGAGGAAACACCTGCACCAAAACACAATCATAACAGAAGAAGAAGAAAACTTAGACAGAAATAACAATCCAAACCTGGAGTGCAACAACAAAGGGTGGTTGCAATTGTTCATAGTTCAAAAGTTACTACTTCTAATCCAGTGGATGTTGAGCCTGTTAATTCGGCTATTGCATCAGTGACTGATCCCAAAAACAGTGTTGAACCAGTAGCTGCAACACTGTCTAATGCTAACCAAATGGATCCTATAGAGGTTGCTAAAGCTCAAGCTAAAGACAAAACGACTACGACAGAGCAACCAAAAAAGGGTGATTATCATCAAGCACTGACCAAAGATATAGAGGTAGTGTTAAGACTACTCAGACAGAATATGTAGGGTGCTTTGAAGATTCAATCAGAGAAGGTCACCAAGGTGGGTGTCGGACAGGCTGTGAGAAACCTCCCATGATTTTCAGCTCATGGAACATAAAGGGGCTCAACAGGCCCTATAAACAGAAGGAGTTTCAATCTTTCTTAATAAAGAATAAAATTGACCTGGTAGGATGTCTAGAAATTAAAGTGAAGGCTAGGAAAGCTGATAAATTAAAGAGAAAGGGGATTCTTGGGAAGTTTCCACAGACTACTCAGTGAATCCTAATGGTAGAATTTGAATATATTGAAACATGTTGTGGTCAATGTCACTGTGCTACACTCAACTCCTCAGGTGGTGCATTGTTTTGTAGAAGACAAGAATACTGTAAAGTCCTGTAAAATTAAAAAAAAAAAAAAAAACAAAACTCCCTCACATCCCATTTATCATGGGCATTTTCTGCACTTTCCCATAACTCCCTCACATCCCATTTATCATGGGCATTTTCTGCACTTGGTTACAAATACAACACACACACAATACAACACATCAAATATACAATACAAAAAAAAGGGAGAAAACAGCAAATCAGAAACAAAACAAAGAGGGAAAAAAAAAGATTAAAGAGAGCAATTAAGGAGTTCCAAAAAGGTTTGATTGAAGTTGAGGTTTTGTTCGTGGTTACGAAGCAACAAAGGTGAGTTTTCTCACTCAAAGTTCTTAGTAAAATCCTTTATTTTTAAGTTACAATACATGTTAGAATATAATCCGGTTATTGAAAGAATGAGCATGAAATTTATGATTGTTTAATAACTAGTTTGGATTGTGCAATTGTAATCTGTTATACTGGGCTATACTTGTTAGAATGGGCTATACTTGTTAGAATTGGATGAAATTTGACAGAGTTGTACATCTTTCTGTTACGGTCAGTTTGAGACTTTACGGGGATAAATCCGACTTACGGTTTGAGAGTTATCGCTGTTTAAACATTCTGCCTCGGATCAACCGAAGTCTGGAAGGGCAGAATGTATAACGTAAGAACTGTACAAATCGGTAATGAATATGAAATATTGTGCTGAATAAAAGTTATAGATTACTCTGTCCTCGACAGTTTGAGACTTTACGGGGATAAATCCGACTTACGGTTTGAGAGTTGTAACCCTTACAAGTGGAAAGGGCGAAATATTGAAGGAAGAAAATATTATTTGAGCCTTTTGAACATATGACATATTTAAACAACAAATAAGTGCATTGGATCGGGTTGCACGTACCGCAACAAATAAGTGCATTGGATCGGGTTGCACGTACCGCAACAAATAAGTGCATTGGATCGGGTTGCACGTACCGCAACAAATAAGTGCATTGGATCGGGTTGCACGGACCGCAACAAATACATAAATGCATTGGATCGGGTTGCACGGACCGCAACAAATATATATAAATGCATTGGATCGGGTTGCACGTACCGCAACAAAATATATAAATGCACTGGATCGGGTTGCATGTACCGCAACAAATATATAAATGCACTGGATCGGGTTGCACGTACCGCAACAAATATATAAATGCACTGGATCGGGTTGCACGTACCGCAACAAATATATAAATGCACTGGATCGGGTTGCACGTACCGCAACAAATGTATAATATGTTATATGGGAAAAAGCAGGAATACTGATTAAACTAAGTTGTTTTTTTTTCTAAGACGAGTGGGGAGAAAATTTTGCACGTGAATATTTATTGATTTATTTAATAAAAGGGTTGTAATCTGTTTATTTCAACATGCTTATTATTTTCTTATAATGTGATTGTAATTAAAAATATTGTGAGGTTACTTTGGACTGTAAGGTGAGATTCCCACTCAGCCCTGGATGGTAGGGCTGACTCTTTTATTTAACATATTTCAGGAAGGCGCGATAGAGGAAAAGCTCCGCAAGAGGGCTAGCGATCGTCCCGCAGCCTCATCGTACCACCAATCCATTATTTCGGATTTGGTGAAAGTTACTCTAGACTAAGTTTGTTTAAAGAATTAAGTTTTTTTATCTCGGGGAATGCCCCACATGAGATTGTTCTTCGTAAACTTCAAATTGATTATTTTATATATTATTTCCGCAAATACTTGTCTAATTTAGGAAGAAAATGAAGTAAGTGGTTCGCCTGGAAAGGGATAGTTGTCCAGGTGCCATCACGTCCTAAAGAAAGACTTGAGAAAAGTCGGGGCGTGACAAATACTAAGTTCAAAAGTTATATATTCTTTGTCTATGGTTTCAACAATGATAGTGAGAGGCAAGACATATGGACAACACTAAGACACCTACAAGGTTCAATGACTAGACCTTGGATTGTACTAGGTGATTTTAATACAATTCTCTCAATTAAAGATAGGATAAATGGAGCCCCAGTAGACACTAATAAAATGATAGACTTTCAAGACTGTATAGATGATACTGGATTGGGGAAAATCAATAGGAAGGGTTGCAAGTACTCATGGTGTAATAAAAGAGATGATTGAGGTTAGAATATATAGCCTCGTAGACTGGGCATTTGGCAATCCTCAATAGTTCATGCAATATGGGGATTAGGAAGCATATTATTCAGATCCACTGTATTCAGACCATTCTCCTATTATTGTTCAAACAGAAACAGCTAGACAAAACCTGCCCAGACCATTTAGACTGATACATGCCTTGTTACAACATGGGCCCTTCAAGAAAGCAATACAAGATGTTTGAGTACAACAAGTCAATGGTCATATCATGTATACCATATGTAGGAAGCTAAAATTGATTGAACAAGCTACAAAGTCAATGCACAAGGAAGCTTCTTCATTAGACAAGAGGATTATTGAATTACATGAGAAGCTGCAAGATGTACAGGGGGAATTACAAAATGACTTATTTAACTCTCAACTGATCATGGAGAAAAGGACTACTCTGGTCGAATTAGAGAAATGGACAATTATACATGAGCAAGTACTCTGGTAGAAGTCAAGGGCAACATGGCTAACATATGGAGATTCTAATTCTAAGTTGTATGAGAAACCATGTGCAAATCAAGGAGTGCATGTGGATTGAACTTAATTGACTTCTATGTGTGGAATAAGGCTGCAATTTGCAAAATGCTATGGGCAGTGACACTCAAGAAAGACACTCTGTGGATACAGTGGCTTCACAGCTTCTACATCAAAAGCCAAGACTTTGTGACAATGAAGGCTCCTACACAATCTTGTTGGCTTGTCAGGAAGATATTTGATGCTAGATCCTGTTTTCCTCATAATAACTACATCCCTGACTTCTCAAAAATGGTCACAAGAGGAAAGTTCAGCATCAAAGGTGCTTATCAATTTTTTACACCCCGGTACCAGAAGGTACCATGGAAGAGTTTGAGCATGACTCAGAGGATTATTCCGAAGCATCAATTCATCCTTTGGTTGGCGATTCAGAGAAGACTTGCTACAGTGGATAGACTAGAGAAATGGGGCATCCATGTGCCCCAAGACTGTGCTATGCAATACAGAAGAGGTTGAAACATTCTCCCAGTTCTTCAATTGTGACTATGCTAAGAACATATGGAAGACATTGTTGCATTGGATGGGGGACAGCGGACAAGTTGGAAGCTGGGAACATGAAATACACTGGCTCTCTATGATAATGAAAAAGAACAAGCCTAGAACACAAATTCTAGGGTGGTTGTTTGCTGCTTGCATTTACCAGGTTTGGATAGAAAGAAATACACGGCGATTCCAGCAGCATCCACAGGAAAGAAGGTATTGGTGTAGAGAGATTATACTTCAGCTGCACATCAAGGGACAACAACAGCCTAAATGGAGGAGTGCTCTTCAACAGTTAGACAATTTTCCTAGTTAAATTGTATAGTTCATAGGGTTTTGTTAGTTTATTAGAGAGTTCTAATGTAAATAGGAATTAGCTTAGAGTCCAGAAAATCTAATTGGTGTAAAAAGCTCACTTTGATTAAATAAAATTTTAGTTTGACAAAAAAGAAGAAGGCAGAAACTAATGTTAGTAAAGGAAAAATTGCATTAACTCCATTAAGATTGCATTGCATTAGCTTTATAAGGAGGTTTGGAATCTTTGGTCATTAAGAAAAAATAACTTCGACATGGGAACTAAAATTAACTTCGTATGGTTGACATTTTCGAAAAAGAAAAAAAAACATGGATTTAATGAGGAAAATGTCATAGCTATAACATGCATTAACATCTTGAGATAAGGACCTTCTTGAACCATGAGAAAGGATATACCATTTGTAAGAAGATATATTCTCTTGGAGAGGGTTCCAAATTTTAATATCCAATTAAAGTACATAAAAAAGGAATTAATAACTTTGAATTGCACATATTTCCATTTTGTTGTATCTTTATGTAGCTTCAAAACATTTAAGTTTTATCTTAGAAAAATGAATTGATCTACTTTCGATTTTATAAGCTGACTAAATAGATCATCCACAAGTAAAACACAGTCAATTCAAAGTATGAGCACTTTCATTTCACTCCTAAATATAATATTGCTAACTGGCATTACTCTTTTCAAAATAAAATAAACTAGAGAGGTTATTCAATTATTTTAAAGGTAATATTTCTCTGATTGGGATCCGAAGTTAGCTATCGCCTTCTTTTATTTATTGGACATTGAAATGTGTGTGCGTGGCACTAATTCATTGATAATAACTCCTCCTCCTTCAATTTGATCAGTACTGGAATCTGTATGACTTCTTACTCCCTCAGTCACCACTTTCCCTTTTAAAAGCCTTTTAAGAAATCATAAAAAAGAATGATATTTTTACTATATTATCCTTATCTCTTTTCAATTAATTATACTTTAATCAATATTGATTACTTCAAAAAACAGTTAGTGTTCAAAGTAGAAAAAACTTAATTAATTCTATCTTGTTTTTAGAAAGTGACCAAGTAATTTGGGATGGATATTTTTAGTAATGTGGCAAACTAATTTGGGACGGAGTGAGTATATATTACTCCCTCAAATTATTTGTCGTGGTTACTAAAAATAATTATCTCAATTGTTTATCATTTTAAATGTTCAAGGCACAATTAATTATTTCTTCTTATTTATCCTTAGTAAAAATTTGTTATTAATGAAGATAACACATAAATAGAGTAAATATTTAATGGAGAGAGATTATAATTTAGACATAAATAATCGTAAACATAGTTAAATGTCCCTCCTAATTAATACTCCATTCGGATAAAAAAAAAGTGTTCATTTAGACATTTGCACATCCCTTAAGAAAATACTATTAACTTCTAAGTAAAAATTAGATAATTTGACTAAAATGTCCCTAATTAAATATGTATTACATTTGGTCACCTAACACTTAATAAGGGTAATCTGTAAAAGTACGGTTAATTCTTTCTTGATTTGGTAAATGAACACTCTTTTGAACTAAAAATAAAGTTTAAGTGAGCATTCTTTTTATCCCGAGGGTGTATTTCTTAAGAGACGTGTAAAACAAAAAAATGACAAATAATTTGACACGGAGTAAATTTAAAACATGTATATACAAAAGTTCTTGAGATGTTTCACTTTCGATGAAAATATTACATTCAGAAAAGTCTTATAAATCAAAGATTAGCTCCCACTCAACTTTCAGGCAAAAAATGAATATTATTCTCTGGAAAAAAAAGATAGAAATTAGCAGAGTTGGCGCAATATAAGATGCAAAATTAACATTTAAGTTGAAATTTAAGGTTATTAAAAGAAAATAAAATTGTGACCCTCGTGTAGCAAGCAACTCCGCATTGAGTCAAGGCATGCCAGCCAATTGTTATATTGTTATGGACACCCATATACTATAAATTCTAGATTCACCTGGTTCTTCAACTTTGTTTAGACATGCTCACCTACTAATTGAATCCCCCCAAACACATTTAACTAATGAATCGTAACTTTGATGAGATATTCAGTTGATTAAACTTAAGTTGATATATCCTTTGATAATCCAATAAATTACAATTAAATCAAACAGAAAAGCTGCTAATTAATTGCACCCTTATAACCTTAGTGCTCCAAGATTGAACTCCACTCTAAGACTCTCCTTGGATAATATACTCAAGAAGTTGGTAGGTAAGGCACAATAGAAGCACATTTTAAGCATGGACTTGTGAGAGTATAATGCAACAAGCAAGTCCTTGTCACAAACTTGTGAAGCACAAGTAATTGATTTGATACTACTAACCTTTCCAGCCCATCTCAACTGTTCCATCATCAGAGAAAGAATAACTCACTTATAATACTCTGTCCCAAATATTAGTCGTTCTGACAAACTGGATTTATTTCAAAATATTTGATGGTTTAGAAGAACGAGAAGTCACTTACGTACTTATTTTTCCAAATCTACCCCCTTACCGTTCCAATTAATGGAGTGTTTAGAGATGCATGTCAGGTACATTTAGACAAATACTAATTTCGGAATCCTTTATTTCCAACACAACCAGTTCCAGACCTTTGGCAACAGCCTAAAGTACATCATGGTCCATTTTCACCGAGTCAAAACTCAAAAGCCACATATACTAGCAGAATCTGACCATCAAACTAGTTACCTCCAAGTTGACAAAACAAAAGTCTTGTGATTTAATATACATGATTCTAAGTACAAGTTTTGTAAGATAACCAAAAATATGCTTAGCCTCTTCTAATATACACTTTACCTGGATTGATATGCAACCCACTATGCCTCAGAGAACAAACACAACATATACCTGGACTTACATGCAAACCAATGGTTGGGACGACAGAACAAGTAAACTAGTCCTGCAGGGGTGACCTAAAATTGAACTTTCCCGCAGTAAAATCTTCATTAAGTCCACGAAAGCTGCATCACAAGCTAGTAGCCAGAATGAGGACCTGCGGGTCTGTCATTCACCTAGCAATGGCATTCTAACACCAGCGTAAGCCTTAACAGTTTTCTTTTATGTCTGGAGCCTCATTTTCAGATGGCAATCTTTCCACAGGTGGTCCACAAGTTTTCGGGTATCTGCCAGTCTTTATTTGTAGGCTTCGCAAGTTCCACAGAAATAACCCTGCCATTGAGGTACTGACAAGGGAAAAAAGAATTTGAGGAAGAAGTCAAACTGCGGAAGGAATTAAAAACCAAAACAAATTCATTGGGTATAACCTTGTGATCCATGCAGAGAAATGAAACCTGTCAGCTGACCAACTTGCCAAATGGAAAGAACGTTGTTGGCTTAAAGTGGATATTCAAAACAAAGTATCATGTAGATGGAAGTGTACAAAAGCACAAGGCAAGACTTGTCGCAAAGGGATACTCACAGCAGCAGGGTATCGATTTTGAAGAGACGTTTTCTGCAGTTACTCGATTTGAAACAGTAAGAACAATTTTAGCCTTGGCTGCTCAATTGAACTGGTCACTTTATCAACTTGATGTTAAGTCGGCGTTCTTGAATGGTGATCTAGAAGAGGAGGTTTATGTTTCTCAACCTGAAGGTTTTGAAATCAGTGGCCAAGAGGAAAAGGTGTACCGGCAGAAGAAGGCACTTTATGGGTTGAAACAAGCGCCACACGCTTGGTATAGCAAAATCAATTCCTATTTTGTGCAAAATGGGTTTTAAAGGAGTGAAAGTGAGCCTACTCTCTACTTGAGGAAGCGAGGTAACAATGATCTTCTCGTTGTATGTCTCTATGTTGATGATATAATTTATATGGGCTCATCTCATTCTGTTGTAGCTGAATTTAAATCTAGTATGATGAGTAGATTTGAGATGACAGATTTGTGTTTGTTGCATTGCTTTCTTGGACTTGAGGTGAAACAAGGAGAAGATGGAGTATTTGTTTCTCAAAAGAAATATGCATTAGATCTTCTTAAAAGATTTGGCCTGGTCAATTGCTAATATGTGAGTGAAAAATTGCAGCAGGAAGATGGTACCGAACGAGCAAATGCGAGAAGTTTTAGAAGTCTAGTCGGAGGCTCGGTGGATGATAGGAAGAGTACTTCAGGCAACGTTTTCAGCCTTGGATCAGGCGCAATAACATGGAGTTCGAAGAAACAAGTAATAACGACATTGTCGTCTTCAGAGGCAGAGTATGTCGCAGCAACTTCTGCAGCTTGTCAATGCATTTGGCTTCGAATAATTTTGGCTGATCTTTACCAGAAGCAAGAGAAAGCGACTGAAATATTTTGTGAACAAATCCACAATTGCAATGACTAAGAATCCTGCATATCATGGAAGAACAAAGCACATCGATATTCGCTTCCATTTTATTCGTGAGCTGGTGGAGAAAGAAGAGATCACACTGAAGTTTTGCAACGCCAATGAACAAGTAGCAGATATATTCACAAAAGCACGTCTACTTCAGATCATTGTTTGGTGTTAGCGATTTTGAATCAAGGGGGAATGTTAAATAAGTGATTCAAAAAGAGAAAAAAAAAGTTACTGCAGCTTTCTTAGTATTTTTACTGTTTTTTGACTTAGTCTAAGTTAGTTGTTATTTGGTCCTTAAGTTTCTGCTTTCAGTTGTAATTGTCAGTTTTCTGCTGAAAGATCTAGCTGTTACATCCCTAAAGATCAGCTATTCTATCCCTCCAAATCTGCTATTCTAGCTGTTACATTATCTATATTTATTCTCTTTGATTACTACATCAAATCCCTATAATTACACACATATATACAACACTATATAGTTACATAATTATATACAAAATATTCTCCATTAATTCATGAGCCGTGAGATGTCCATCATACTAACCTCCCCCCTCAAATTGATGATGGTGGATCAAGAAGCATCAATTTGCCTACTAGAAACTGATGACGTCGTTGGGCCATGGATTTTATAAATGCATCAGCTATTTGAAGATCACTGGACACGTGTGGAAGAGTAATGACTCCTTTATTTACAACTTCTCGTATATAATGATAGTCTACTTCGATGTGTTTGGTCCTCTCATGATAAACCAGATTATTAGCAATTTGAATGGCACTTGTATTGTCAGCATGGAGAGGAGTGGGATTAGATTGAGGAAATCCAATCTCAGCAAGTAATCCACGAAGCCAAACAACCTCGGAGCAAGCAGTAGAGACATGGCTCGATATTCAGCCTTTGTTGAAGATTTGACACACGGTCTTGCTTCTTACTCTTCCAAGATATCAAGGACTCTCCAAGAAACATACACCAACTACTGACTGAACGACGAGTATCATAACATCCAACCCCATCAGAATCACTAAAAGCATTAAGTCGAATAGGAGAACCACTAGGAAAGAATAATCCACGAGTAGATGTTCCTAAGAGATATCGAATAATGCGACAAACAACCATCAAATGTAGATGACGAGGAGCCTGCATGAATTGACTGGCTTGATGAACTACAAAAGAGATACCAAGCCGGGTAATAGTAAGATAAATTTAGGCTCCCAACTAATTGCCGAAATAAAGTTGGATCAGGGAGAGGATCTCCTTCGTCACGACGATACTTTACATTCAATTCCAATGGGGTATCTACATAGGAAGATTCTTGAAGACCAGCCAAAGCAATCAAATCTTAGTATATTTGTGTTGGTTTAAGAACACATCTAAAGAATCATAATGTACTTATAACCCCAAAAAATATGTAAGAGTACCAAGTTCTTTCATATGAAAAGAATCCTTAAGTTGCTTCTGGAGGCTAGTGATTAATGAAGAATCAGTTTCGGTGATAATAATGTATTCTACATATACCAAAAGAAGAACACAACCTGTAGATGTTTTCCGAAGAAATAAAGATGAGTCGTATTTGCTCTGCTCAAAAGAGAATTGAAGCAAAGTAGACCGAAACTTATCAAACCAAGCTCTAGGAGCTTGTTTTAGTCCATACAAAGACTGGTTCAACTTTCATACATCTGATGTAGGTGATGGGAACAAACCAGGTGGAGGTTTCATATAAATATTTTCTTGGAGATCACTATGGAGAAAAATATTTTTGACATCCATTTGATGAAGAGACAGGTTTTGTGAAGCAGCAATGGCAATAATAGTTCGCACCGTAGTCATTTTTGCTACTGGTGCAAAAGTCTCCTCATAGTCCACACCATACTCCTGTTTGTTACCAAGGACAACCAATCGAGCTTTGTACCGATCAAGAGTTCCATCAGAATGAAGTTTAATTGAATAGATCCATTTACATCCAATTGGTCGGACATTTGAAGGACATGAAACAATGTCCCATGTGTTATTTTCTTTAAGAGCCAAAAGTTCTTCCTCCGTTGCTTTCTGCCAACATTCATGCTTGGAAGCTTGTGAGTAATGGGTTAGAACAGAAATGGTGGATAAAGTAGAAGAAAAACCATACCAATTAGGAGTGCGAGATACTCTGGTAGATCGTCGAGTGGGCTCAATAAGAGTAGAAGAAATCTCAGGTTCTGGTTGTGGAGCAGTCTCAAGTGGAGGATCAATTTCAGGATGAGGTAAAGTTGGCGGACGTCGTTCATACACAAAGCCAAGTTTGAACCTCTTAGAAGAAGATGACAATTCCTCAAAAGTAGGAAGAAGAGGAGAAACAGAAGATGACTCAACATGAGTAGGAAAGAAATATTGATTCTCAAAGAAAATAACATTTCTAGAAACACGAAATTTGTTAAAACTTGGATCATAGCAAATAAACCCTTTCTGTGAAGTACTATAACCCATAAAATCACATTTAGTAGACTGAATAGAAAGTTTATTGTGTTAGGAAGGAGACAGATGCACAAAAAAAACACAACCAAATGTATGCAAATTATGATAGCTAGGATTATTGTGATAAAGACGATAATATGGAGACTCAAGATTTAACACTTTAGATGGCAGTCTATTAATTAAATATACAGCAGTAGACAAAGCTTCCACCCAATATTTAGATGGGACAGAGGACTCAAACAATAAAGTACGAGTAACATCTAAAAGATGACGATTTTTACGCTTAACAACCTCATTTTGTTATGGCGTATATGAGCAAGAGCGTTGTCAGACGATTCCTTACTCAAGCAAGAAATTATTGAATTCATGAGACATATATTCTCCATCAGAATTAGATCTTAATATTTTGATGCAAGTGGAAAATTGAGTCTCAATGTAAGCCAAAAATATTTTGAATATAGAAAATATCTCAGATTTGTTACGGAGAAAATACACTCATATAAACCGACTATAATCATCTATAAATGTCACAAAGTATTTGAAATGAGCATGAGAAGTAATTGGTGAAATGCCCCCAACAACACTATGAATGACATCAAAACACTTTGCAGCACGACTATCAAAATTAGGAAATGGAAGAGTTTTAATTTTGTCTAATTTACAAGAAGAACAATCAAAGAAAGCAACTGAAAATTGATTTTTATTTCTCAATAAACCAGAATTCGTTAAATGAGACAACACAATAGAATTTGGATGTCCTAGACGCTTATGTCAAATCTCAGTCTTACTATTAGTATAAGTACAAACAAAAGATAGAACTCGCGGAATGGAAAAATATATAGGAAACAATCTTCCAACTTTAGGCTCCTTCGCGATTATCGTCCCCCACACCTGATCTTGCACAAGACAACCATTACGAGAAAAATTCACAACACAACTGTTATCTACCAATTGTCCAACTGAAATAAGACTAGTCAGAGTTTTGGTGCAACAAACATTCTTGAAAGTTGGAGTAATATCCCCAACCTTGGTAATAGGTAAATTACTACCATTGGCAATCTGAATCTGTGATGGACCGTGGTACTCACAAACATTTTTTAGTATACTTGTTGAGTTGGTCATATGATTGGAAGCACCAGAATCAACAAGCCAAAAATTAGATGTAACATCATTACCTTGTAATCCCAAAGCTGAAAAGGCTGACACAATTATTTGTTGTACCATTTCAGGAGTAAGAACTTTTCCTACAGAAGACGAGTTACCAGTAGTGGAACCATTTACCTCAACTTGAAAAGCATCGACCATGCGGCTTTGATGGTGTGTGAGACACTCTTTAATAAGGTGTCCTTGTTGTTTACAATAATTACAGAACTTCTTGCCATAATTGCTAGCAATATGACCATTTTCTTTGCAACTGTAACATTGAGTTCTAGTTATATCCCTGCCCTTTCCTTTTCCTTGAGCAACAAATGCAACAGTGACATCACTTTCTTGCTTGAAAGCGTTTTGTGTGACAAGACGCTTCTCTTCACGAAGTAATTTCCTAAAACAAACATCCAAAGAGGGAGACGGGTCACGATTCATTAAGTTAGAGCGAACACTCTCAAACTCGGATCGTAATTTCATCAAAAATTGATCTCGCTTGCTTTGCTCATGAACTGCCTGAATTATTGAGAGAGATTCGATATGTATTTTAGCATAAACAATATCAGTAAATTCAGCCAATAAGTTTCGAAATCCTGAAAATTAATCATGAACAATGAGACATTATTGAGAGTAATTAGCAATTTCATGCTCTAACTGAAAGTGTCTTGCGCTATTGTCTTGGTTGTAAACCTTTTGTAAATACTCCCACATGGCTTTCACAGTCTTGTACGGCCTGAGATTGAGAATAGTAATAGGGTCAATTGACCCTAAAATTCATGTCATCACATGAGCACCTTTGACCTTCCATTGGCATAACTTTGTAGGATCAGTAGGAGCGAGATCGCTTCCATCTATATGACCCCATAATTCTTTTCCGGTGACAAATAGTTGAAATTGAAACTCTCAGGTAGAATAATTTTTCCAGTAAAACGAACATTAAAGGATTCAAATTGATGTGAAGTCGTGATCTTTAATAACTAAGAAAACCAGAAACACAATGATTCAAGAAACAACCACAATGATCAAGACCAAAAGTCCTAGCTGTTTAGGACTGATTGTCAACAAAACCAAAATTTTCAAAAAAAAAATGAAAGGAAACAGATTGACTCTAAGAAATAAAACAGTCAAGAGAAGGCTCTAATACCATGTCAGTTTTCTGCTGAATGCCTCTCAAATTGAGAGTCTTGCCATTAAATAGAAAGGATACAAATTTACATCCCTAAAGATCAACTATTCTATCCCTCCAAATCTGCTATTCCAGCTATTACATTATCTATATTTATTCTCTTTGGTTACTACATCAAATCTCTATAATTACACACATATATACAACACTACATAGTTACATAATTAGAAAGGATACAAATTTACGTCCCTAAAGATCAGCTATTCTATCCCTAAAGATCAACTATTCTATCCCTCCAAATTTGCTATTCTAGCTGTTACATTATCTATATTTATTCTCTTTGATTACTACATCAAATCTCTATAATTACACATATATACAACACTATATAGTTACATAATTAAATACAAAATATTCTCCATTAATTCATGAGCTGTCCATCATACTAACAGTAATGCACGACGGATTTAGTGCCAATATTTTCTCCATATCTGGTGCATTTTAGTTGAGATGTAATGCCTATTTAAAGGCTTCTCCGGTGAAGAATAAAAGTATCCACTTGCAGTATCACAACTTAATATTTTCTTTGCTCACCAATTGCTTGATTTATTTCTTCTTAGAACTAGCTTACTGTTTTACTTTCTTGTGCAGTAGCTAAGTTTTATTTCTGAGTGTGTGAGAGCTCTTTGCTCCAACACCTGTGTCAATCAATATATACAATGATGCAACATCTACTTTTTGATTAGTACCAGATTGCAGAGACAAGATATATATAACATAAAGAAACATAAACTCCTATGAAGCTTATTAGTTAGTATTACTGCATTTTTGGTCAGAAACAGCAAGCAAGCAATGTAGATTGTACATTACTGGCGCCAAACAGCACTCGGACTACAACAAATGGCACCAATGAAGATTCTAGCGAACCTGATTTCTCCTTAATATCATGTCTGGACACCCTTTCTTGGGAAAGATAATATAAGTCAATAAAGTTTTTGGCTTGGCCCTCCAGATGTTGTATCCAAGCTTCAAATGTCTTAAAGGCTTAGCATTTATAAGCCTTAGGTGAAACATATAACTAAGACATGTTTAACAACTATCACTAATTCAAGCAGTAAACTTTCAATCTGATGCTACCTCTAAGAAGCTCATGTCATCTTTCAGATGCATTTTGTATTTCAACAAGTGTCTTCTCTATTTCTAGTAGCAACAACATTGTGCAGAGAAGCAAATCTGGGCTAAACGAAAGTAAAGACTCTAATCCATCCAGTTAACTTCACCTAGATTATATCTTCACCCATTTCAGACATTTATCATATTGTATAAAACTGCAGGTACTTGATTCAGAAACTGAAAACAAAAGATCATAGCTTTACAGGATTATAACGGACACAAGAACTTTCCACCGTTTCAGAGATACGGGCTTCACTGCTCAGGTAAAGGCCAATTTGATAACAATACTGAACAGATAAGACTCACACAGACATTTAATCAACAAGAACACCTCTACCCCAAAAACATGCCACCCAGAAAATTAAGGAAGATTAAAGTTCCTATCCAATACGTGGGAAGAAACAATTACAACTCTTTTAATATAAAGTACAGTTCTTAATATTAATCTTAAAATGAGATTTTTTTTTTTAAAAAAAATAATACAAAGGAGGAGGGAGTAAATAGCTTACTTCTAACCATAATCTTGCTGGCAAGAGGGTAGCTGGAAAAGGTAGATTGAATTTTGAAGGATTTGGGTTTAATTGTGTTGGAAATTTGCCTTTGGCGGGGAGATGCGTCCACTCATCTTTGATGAATTAAACACTAGTGTTCCGCATGTTGGAGACCTTGTCTCTTTGCACATGCATGATCTACGAAGTGAGTAGATGACCGTAGGGCCAAGAATCGTCAAATTTCGTTGAGAAATGAAAGAGATATTGGTCTACGAAGTAAGTTGTTTGAGGCATGGAAATGTGGTGTGGGACAAATCTACCACATCGGTGGGAATAGGAAGAATTGCTCTCTATATAAGTCTCTAATTGGTAAAGGGTTTGGGACCCAAGGGGTATCCCATGTGTTTAAAGGAGGAAGACCTAGATGTTCTTGGGTTAATGGCTAAGCCCACATGCGCGTGCCGCCGCCCGCCCGTCCGGCCCGGGGGACTTTCTGATATTATCTTTTTGGATCAGAGAACTCTGCCTTCTTTCATATGTACAGTTTGGTCCATGAAGTTTTAATATTTACAGTTTGGTCCCCGAGTTTCGGAGACTTTTTCTCGCCTACCGTTGGATTTGCGTTTTAGAGCATTAACCAGCCATTACTTGGCTGATTAACTCTCCATTAACAGCCCATTACTTGGGCATTTGAGCAGCCTCTTTCAATGGCCTTAATAGCCATTACTTGGTTGTTTTAATGGCCTCCCTTAATGGCCATTACAGCCTTGTTTGTGGTCATTGGACGATCCTCCTTCATGCTATATATTGAGCCTCTTTTGGCTCAATTCGTTGGTAGCAAACAGTAGAAAACACACCGAAAACAATGACGGAAATACAAAACGAGAAGGCTGAAAACGATGAGGAATACACTGGAAAAACACCACAAAATAGCTCAAAACAAAGTGAGCAAATTATGACAAAAAGCAAAGCAAACCCACATATATACACAAGATATACACTACGAGAGACACATTATATACACAGACAAAAGAGAAGAGTATTGAGAAACTCTTCCTTCCTATTCCATATCTTCAAAAAGTCGAGTCATATTTGTTTTATTCGGCAGAGCTCAACCTATTGGCTTTGTAGTGTTGAGATTAAAGTGTTGTTTTATCTTGGGAGACTATTGCCCGCTAACGTAAAAGCATATATACGGGGCAATCTTGTCTTAAGGATAGAGGGCTATCCTCGACTCAACACACAACGTTGTAACCATCCAGATTTAGTTGTTTCTTGATTTCGGGATATCAAGATTCAAGACACAACAAACTTGCGGCGAGCTTCTCAACATTGACTTTGCAAGGTGATCAAGATTCAAGACACAACACACTTGCGGCAGTTTTGAAGATTGACCATTTATTTATCCTTTCGAACATTTGTAATAGTTATTACTTCCCGTATTGCTTTATAAAGTACAATAGAGTACACCAACAAAGTGAAGGTCCAATTGATGGCATCTAACATCATCAGCTTCACTACTTAGCCTTAAGTGATGAAAAAAATTAAATGTGAATCTTTGTATGGTGGTTTGTGAAGCATAGAGTTCAAAGCAAAGATAAAATAATACAATTTGAACAAAAAAAAGAAGATAAAATAATACAAGGATTGTTTATGTCAGTGAAAAATAAAAAAAGGAATTGGTATAGGATAATTGATAATATAAAGATTATTATACTTGAAAAACTTAATATTTCCTTAGTAATTTTATTTTTAAATAATTTAATATTTTAGCATAATGTAATACAAACATTATTTAATATCGATCAGTAAATATTGTATTAGTAATGAGATAATTATCTTTTTATATGACTAAACAAACAATTCATTCTCTTTCTATTTTAATCTATCTAAAGAAAATATCTTTTCTATTCTATTGTTTTAAATCACAAAATTTTAAGAATATTCTACTTCTATATTACACATTTTAAAAAAAAATTAAATTTATTTATCTATTTATTAAATTTCATACCTAATTAAATTAAGGCTCTTACATTAATACAAAGGAGTATTATTTGATGCGGATCTTTTTCCGACAACGAAACGATCCTCAAAGGAATAAACAAACCAAGAGGTGGGCAGATGTGAGCAATTTGAAACTTTTGGGGCCTAAAGCCTACATTCAACTCTTCTTTATTTTCCATACAATAGCGAACAGCAAAGCATCTCTTCAATCTTGGATTGGATCCCCTCCCTCATTTAAACCTTAAAACTTCAATGTAAGCTTCAAGGCTTCGTTTTCCATTCAATTATGTTATTTCAAAGAATTTATCGTAGTTTATTCGAATATCGTTAAGAAGTTGAAATTTAGGAAAATCTTTAGTGGGTTTTCATCAAAACTTTGAACTAGTGATGGGTTTGGAGAATTTAAGATATGTTACATCTGATTTCTTTTTTGGTGGTGGTTTGTTAATAGGTTAGGATTTGTTTTGATATCTGAATTTGTCAATGTGTTCAAGATTCCTACTTTCTGAATCATGGAATTTTGTGATTAAAGATGTTTCTTGTTTTAATGATCATTCTGTGTGGTTGCAGAAACCTTAGATGGCTAACCGAGCTCCTGTCAGAACTAACAACTCAGCCCTCATTGCCATGATCGCTGATGAGGTCAGCTTTCCACCATAATTTTTTTGGCTGTTTCTATGTATGCTTAGAATTGATAGACTATACTCTATTTGCATTGTATCAGTAATGGGCTTGAATCATGTTTTTCTTTGTTTTCACTAGACTACTAGATTACATGCACTTTGGTGCCCCAGAATCATTCATGTGTATGGATTGTCCAAGGGAAACATGTTTTGGGGGATTAAAGTCCTCATGTGCGCTAGGTGAATGGCCCTTAAAGTCAAGTACCTATTCTAGCCTGAGAGTTAGTCACTACTAGCCTATATAGCCAAACTTATGGGAGGCCAAAAGTGTTGATTTTCTTTCAAAAAGTGCTTATATTTTTTTTTTTAAAATGAGGTGTTTGGCCAAGCTTTTGGAAGAAAAAAGTGTTTTGGGAGTAGCAGAAATTGTTTTTTAGAAGTTAAAAAAATAGTTTTTTCCCAAAAGTACTTTTTTGAAAAACACTTTTGAGAAAATACACTCAAAAACACTTTTTAAAAGCTTGGAAAAACTCTAACTGTTGCTCAAAAGTGCTTTTTAAATTGATCAGTCAAACACGAACTTGAACTGCTTATTAGTTCTCACCAAAAGTACTATCTTGAAAAACACTTTTCAGAATAAGCAGATTTTAGAAGCTTGGTCAAACATGCTATAAGCTATATAAGGTGAGAAGTGAAAAATGATGGACATACTGACCAGGAATCACATGACTGAAAAATGCTGATAACCAATTTAGACTAAATAAATCACTACTACAAATTACGTAACGTGTATTTAGGCGTGCTAGTCCATGTGCGACTTAAATTAGATACAGGAATGAAAGAATTTTTGCAAACATAAGTTAGAATTTCCAGAAAAGAGAAACAGCAAGCCTACAAATATCATGGCATCTCTCGTCCTAGAATAGAAACATTCGTAGCTTATCATTGCAGATGAGATGTTGGTTGCTATTAATCTAGTGTGTCTTTCTCTAGATGCCTTGGGGTCATCAGTCATCTTTGAACATCTAAAGTATACTCTATCCATTACATCTTTTATGACCGTAGTTGTCTTGCACAGACTAATTAGAAGATGGTTTGGATGAGTTATTACATTTGGATGTGACTGATGTAGCACCGGTTTTAGTTGGGACTATACTCATGTATATGTTGTGCATGATACATAAGATCAAAACTCTGCGGAGACTGGATAGGAATTTTCTATCTCATCCGTTTTTTTATTAAGTTTTTGTAGGCAACTTTTTTATTTAACAGACAATTATATCCAGTGCACTTCGAAATTCGAATTACTACCCACTTGCTGTCATGGGACTTTTATAATGAATAGCTTGTTGGTGTACGTGATAGATGATATCTAGAGATACTGATGCTGATGGAAATAACTTGTTCATATAGGACACAATTACAGGATTTTTACTGGCTGGAGTCGGCAATGTTGATTTGAGGAGGAAAACGAATTACCTTATTGTGGATTCAAGTAAGTTTCAATTTTGGAATTTCCAGTTCTCCAGTAGTTTTGAGAATCTCTCATTTACTTTGTGCTGTAGCTTCCACTCTCCACTCTCCACCAAAATAGCATATATCTTGCTATTAATAACTTGATTGAATACCAATATGCTCTTGTTAAACTGACAAAAAGGACTTTGAGCTCTGGAGTGTATGTTTTTCTTCCCATGGGCATGGGTAGTTATTTTCCGAATCAGCACATTTTCTTCAAAAGGTTTCGTCTCTCTTACCTATGTGGGAAAAGGAGCTTGGATTTGGGGGAGGGAATTTAAATGATAGGTTTTGCTGCTACATCTGTTTCACTAGCTTCCTATTGGTACGATTTATTAGATGTCATATGTGACGTGAAATTCAGAGGCAATATGATAGGGCAAGATGAATAAATGACAATCTTTTCAAAATAGAGAGGGTGATGAAGGCATTTTGTTTAGTCACGTAGTAAAGTGAAGTGCCTAAGCTAAAAAAGGAGTTTCTGATATCGGTGTCCAAGATGAAGGACTGGAATAGGGAGTACCTTAATATCACGTGCCCTCCAAGGTAGAAAACAAGAGAATGTTTCAGTGGATAAAGGCCCATATCATATATCCTTCTGTATTATTTTAGAGGAATAAGTAAATTAGACAAGCAATGACAAACCGTTGAGTGTCGGGTATTTTCTTGGAAATGTCAGCTGCTGACGGTGTTAAATTCAGAAGTTCTGGGGTGGCGTTATAACTTGATTTTGTCTCTGTTCCAAAAGTTATTGGCCATGTTCAGTTCCTAATGTCATTTCGCCATTTCCTCTCTTCCTTTTTCATGATAAGTCATGCCCCTATGGCTATGGAGGAGAATATTCTTCCACTTTTATTCTCTCAATTTGTAGATAGCCTTATTAGAATGTCTCGAGAAAATTCTCTTTTGCGGTATGCACCTGAAGAAAACAAAAATATTTCTACCTCCATATTCGTGTCATCTCTGAATAGTAACATTTTTTACTTTTATTTTGTTAGTGTAGTTTTATCTCATAATATTATATTTCCATATTTGCGAAATAGTTAATCTTATTATCCCTATTTTACCTTTAATGACATAACTTGTTGGGACCAACTTCATATAAAAGTTCACCTTTCAAGGAGAGAGAAATACGAAAGGACATGTGAAACTCTTACCACACTCATTTAATTGTTGGTAATAAGGGCAATTTTTGTACTTTGCATAAAATTTAGTATATGTATAAAAAATCCTCATTTGTTTCTTAAACTTGTGTAAAACACCCACCAAATAAATTGGAATGGAGGAGTATTTCTGGCATGCTGCATCACTTCAGGGCGCAGGCCAAGGTATTATTAAGGGCGCCATAAGAAATTCACTTTTGTGAAATACTTGAAGGAGAAAGTAGTGCATATTAAGGAATCGTTGCTGTGTTTTTATTTTGCTAACTCTCTCATCTACACTAATATAGGAGACTCTGAGTAGAGTCAATATCATGTTTAGATACATAACCACAGATTGACCTTTTTTATTAGTAATGAATTCTAAAATTACTTCTAATTTAGTTGCTGAGTGAAGAATGGTATATTGGGAGCTGGCGTTTCCTTTGAGTGGTAGAGCTTTTCATCTTTATCTCATAGTTCCAAAATTTGGAAAGAAAGTAATATAGATTCCCTATCCTCATGTTTAGAAACGACGGTAAAGCAGATTGATGATGCTTTTAAGGAATTTACCACAAGAGAGGACATCGCTATAGTGTTAATCAGCCAATATGTAAGTTTTCTACTTTTTCTCATTTGTTGTTTGGTTTATCAATTTTTGCATGTCCATATTATGTAGTCAAGAAAAGCATCTGTATTTGGTGGTTGTGCATTACATGTAGCTCTGCTCAAGTGCCACAATATAGTTTGTTTTGTTTCAGCTGTCGTATATAGTGTTTATTGGTCGAAAGCTTTCATTGTTTGTATTTTGAAACGAACACTCTGTTTGGATCATTGTTACCCATTGTTTCATAATGTATTGTACTGTATTGTACTAAAATACCCTAAATTGTTGTAAATAACAAATTTATCAATAATTACTAATAAAAATAATTGAAGACAACTTTTTTCTGCTGATTTGTCAAAAATTATGCCTTGTAATATTAAGCTGTTAAATTCATGTAAATTGTAACAAAATTAATGAAAAACAGAACTTTTAATAGTAAAAATAATAATAGGTTCACTTTTTTTTCATTAGAAGTTCCTTAAAAATTCAATCTAGATGTAACAGGGAGAAAATGTGTGTGACCATGCACAAGTCACAACCATTTAATTTATGTCATACGATCAGGTAATTAACTCAGCAAACTTTATTCACCCAAAAGTAGGAGACAAAGATGAAGAAAGAAAGAGCAGACATACAAGAAGTTTACGAGGCAGAAGAAGGAAGACGTAGGGTATTTGGGTGGATTTAAATAATATAGGGTAGAGTGAAATAGGATTATGAAAGATTAAGTAAGGACATAATTGAAACAAAAAAGTCATCTCGAGGCTTTCAAACGCATCCAAGCAATTGGTATCCGATTGAAGAAAGCATAGATTCGCGTCGCCTACTTGCTAAAAGCAAAAATGGAATGGCCGATCATGAATTCTATGACGTTTTTAAGACCTCACTAATCAGCCAACCACTTTTTAGTTCATAATGAATGAACCCCCGGATGAAGAAAGAATATCCCCTCCCTTTTACTAAACCATGGGGAGCCCCGAGTAGTTTACCGGACAAACGATGGGATAACACCAAATCGGTTGTTACATAAAATGGGATTTTTTGATGTTACGTAACGACGGGTTTAACAATACGATACAACACATTTTACAAAACAAACATTGTATTTATAATAATGACACAATGGGTAACAATGATCCAAACAAGGTGTAACTAATCTCTGGCCAAACTTCAGTTGCTCTCAAGCCATCAGAAACCTGCTTGAGTAAAAAAAGTTATGTGATTTATATTTCCTGTTGGATGTTAAGATCACAGTGGCTACTTCATCGATCCGCTTACATTTCCTCTTCCAAAACCAAAATCCATAGGACTTGTAATAGCAAAAATAGATAATAATTGACATAGCCATATAAAGCCTGCTTCTCGAATCTCTATCACCCCCATCAGGTGAAAGTGTATTTGGTTGGGATTAGTGTTTCAAAAAGGTGCGGGCGTGAGGCGAGGCGTTTCACCTGATACGGGACGAGGCGCAAGTGTCGAGGCGCTGGGCGTATGCCCCGTGGATCTTTAATTTTTAATATTTTATAAACTAATATGATTGGAATAAATATTTTAAAAGGTAAAATTACGTAAGAAATTTCAAGAAAATATAAAATAAGTGTATATATAGAACTGCCTCATCTTAAAACGCTATTCAGAAATCAACAATTGACTAAAAACACTAATCAGAACTGCTTCATCTAAAAAAACTAATCAGACTATGAAAAAATGTAGAAATCTATAAACTAACTTGAAAAGAAAGAAAAGCAAAGGAACCTACAAGCAGAAGCATCAAGCCAGAGCAAGTGATGAAGGATGATGCGACTTTGCTTCGTAGTTAGCAAACTGATCATTTCCCCCCTTTATACGGTAGAAGACAAAGAGAGAATAAAAATTAGGGTTAAAAATTTTTAAAAATGATTTTTTTAGTTTTTTTAACTTAGAATTTAATAACAAGTTGAATTTTGTGTTTTTTTGGTATTAAATTAGGGGCTTGTTTAGCTATTTTAATTCTAATTTGGAGAGGTTTTGTAGGCTTACGTCCCAAAATAAAAAACTCATCCAACGCCTAAGCGTACGCCCAGAACAATGGGGCTTACGCCTCACGATACATTGGCCCCCCAAGATCGCCCCGGTGCATTTTTACTATGCCCTGTCTCGGAACTCGCCCCAAAAACGCCCTTTAAAACACTGGTTGGGATAAAGGCAGGAGGAGGGGAATCAAAGAGATACAAGTGACGTGGTGTGATCTCCATGTCAGTTTTTTGGCCAGTCTTCGTTAAAATGAGGAGATAACTGTTCATGCATTCTTTCCAAACAGCATAAAGAAATGATAAGTGCTTTAACAAGTTAAGAAAACCTCTGTGTCACCCAAAACAGAGGTTTGAAGCTTTCCCGTTAAGTACTCAACGTCTGCCTCTGTTGAACTAGTCGTCTGTAGACATGGAACAAACTGAGGCTGTGCAATGGAAGTACTCCTTTGGTAGGTTTAGTATATAAAGGGAAAGGTCACTAGTTTGCTAAGAATAAGAAAAGCAGTCAATTACGCTCCCTCTCCCTGTTCAAACTTAGCTGAGCCTTGTTTAGGAACTACATGAGTTTAGCACTTCCGATTTCTTATCTGTCCGTAGAAGTATTTTCGTTTTTACAGACACTAAAGATTGCGGCTTGCAGTCAAATGCGTTTGTAACTTTGTAGTAATCCAGTTCAAATTCAATCTACTAAGTAAATCCGACTAACATTGTGTAATATGGTGGAGGAGTTTCCCTATCTACCGCAAGAACTTTAAATTATTAGGCTGCAGTTTTATGTCTGTGGGGAACTATTGGTCTCCATTTTCTTTAATTGAAGACTCACTGAAAATAAGGTCCAAAGTACAGTTAATTGGCATTTCACACAATTTATCCCTCCTGGTTTATCTTTTTCAGGTGGCCAACATGGTAAGATTTTTGGTTGATAGCTACAATAAACCAATTCCGGCCATTTTGGAGATTCCTTCAAAGGACCATCCGTACGATCCTGCCCATGATTCCGTTCTATCACGAGTGAAGTATCTCTTCTCTACTGAATCAGTGGCCTCCGACAGGCGTTAATGTTGGAGCAGTGTTTCTATATGCCCCTACTATTTCATAATATCTTGATATTGTATCATGTCACCATTCTATCAAGAGGTATTCAATTTCTAATTCATTTTAGATATTGAAGCGGTTTGTGGTGTTCTTGACTGTTGATACAAGAAGTTGTATAAGTTAAATTGTGACTGTGAGTGAACAACTTGTTGCAAATAAGTCAGTTGCTGCGGCTTCTGTCCTTTGAGATGTTCAAATGATATTATGGATGATTATTCTTGAAAAGGAATCAAGTACTAGAATATTTGAATAACGCATCAAATTTCTGCTCTTTGATCTTATTGTGCTTACGGGATGATTTTACAAAAGAAGTAAAAACAAGAATATTCACTGTAATGAGATGTACCCTCATCCTGTATTATCCAGATTTACTAAAGTAAATCAAACGGTTCTCTTAATTTTATAGGAAATTAAGTTCTAGCGGCTAAGAAATGAGCGGAAACGTTAATATAGTTGAACATAAAAGTAGAGTTATTTATTTTATGAATTCAAAACGATTACATCTCTAAAAAGTAAGTATAATCTCATTTGGCAGCCCTTAATCACAAGGTTTCATATATGAATTATGACAGCTAAACTATTTTGAATTTGCATGTTGGCTCATGAACTAGCAAATTGGCCTCATTTTGGCCCTTCTGTTACTTTACCCGCAAAATTGAGTTTAAACCAAATATGCTAGCAAAGATTTTGTGGATTCAACTAAACCACATATTTTCCGATTAAGACTAAAGCTGGCCAGTGGGCCGGGCTCGGGTCTGGCGGGCCGGGTTTGGCGGGGTCAGGGCGGGACATGTGAAGGGGGTGGGATCAGGGCTGGGCGGCTCAGGCGGGATTTTCCGAAGTCCCGTCCCGGTCCCGATCCCGTTGGAATCGGGTCGGGACGGGATCGGGTCGGGGCGGGATCGGTATCGGATTCCGGCGGGTTTTTTTTTTTTTTTTTTTTTTTAATAACATATGTATAAAAAAAAACTCAATAAACAAGACAAGATAGTGTAATAAAAATATCTCAATGCTGTTTTTGTGCCTCTTATATTATTTAATAGACATGATTTTTTTGTAATACAAATATAATTATCTAAATTGCAACTTTGTGGTGTTGTCCAAAAGTTGCAAATTACATAATAAAATTGCAATTAAAAAAATTACATTCTCAAAAAAACTTGTTCTAATTGCTTGATAATTTCCTGTGGTTCTTCGGTTGAAATTGGTATTTGTTGGTCAAATTGATCCACGTCGTTTGCACCACCTTCAGATAAGATTTCGTTGTAGTTTTCGTCTTCTTCTTCGTTGATCTCCGGTTGACCGCACCTTCTCTGCTCCGCTCGTATCCAATCTCTGAATAATACTGTAATTTTCAAGTCGTTCCTCAGGCTAATGAGTGTATGTGGTCTCCTATTTGATATCTCGCCGCGTAAAAAAGCGCTTTCGGATGCGCTTGATGACGCTTGAATGTTCAAAACATCTCGGGCCATCATTGAAAGTGTCGAAAGGTCTTCTCATTCCCCTCCAAAGATTTCAAATAAGTCTTCATGTCCATCTTCGTTGATAACTTCTTGGTACGGTACAGAACCCTGCAAAACAAAAATATCAAACTCGTTAATTTGGTTAGTAGCGGTACGGTCGCACATTCTATTTCTGAGGCTTTCAATACTAGCCGCAGAAACAGCATGTCTTTTGTGAGGTTGTGTTGAAGATGAAGAAAATGGTATGGAAGCCGGTAGGTTACTAGCACTTTCTTGTTGGTAAAACCTATATTTTTTTTTTTGCATTGGTCTTCTACGCTAGACAACACTTCTTCTTTAGTTTGTTCAATAGGTGGTGGGTGATTTAGATTTTTTGGACTTGGAGGTGGTAGTACTTCTATACAATCGTAAATCGTTTCAATAAGTGATTTAGTACCGTCTATTTTAATAGTCGGATTTAATACAACACCAATAATATAAATAGTGGGAATAGGAATAAAATATTTTTTTATTTTGATAAACATTTTTTTAATAGCTTCCATATAAGCTGGTTTTTTCATATATTCACTAAGTAATAAAAATATTAGAGTTATATAAAACAACATAATTGAAATAGTAGGATAATATATACCGGAAAATTCTTTTGTTGCTTGAAAAAAATTCTCTAAAAATACAATAAGTTCGGAAATTTTTACCCAATCACTATCTACAACCATATCAGCTGGATTTTGATTATGAGAGTTAAAAAATAAAGTTATAGGTTTTCTATAGTCATAAGCAACAAGTAGTTGCTCGTATAAAGAATTCCACCTAGTGGATACTTCTTGTGAAATTTTTCTATAAGGTAGTCCACAATCGTGACAAGTTTTTATATTCTTTTCTTCGTTGTACTCTATTACTTTTAAAAATAAAGTTTATAGCAAATTGTATTTTACTAAGAATGTCTTCAAAAAGTGATAGATCATCCTTTACAATTAAGTTATATATATGGCACACACATATTATATGAAAAAAGATCTGAAAAAGATGGAGTTAAACTATTTTTTAAAATTGTAATAGCGTAATTGTTAGAAGAAGCGTTATCTAATGTAATAGTCATAATTTTATCAGTTATTCCGTAATAATGGCACACTTGATAAATATTTTCTGCAATAAAAGTACCAGTGTGCCTATCATCTATATATCTATACACTAAGATACGTTTTTGCATAGACCATTTATAATCTATCCAATGACAAGTTACCGTTAAATAATCATGGGTGTTAGTATTACGACCTATATCAGACGTGATAGATACTTTGCCATTAAAATGATATAATGAATAACGTAAATATTGTTGATATTCATGTGCGAATTTAAATACATCTCTCTTAACAATTGATCTAGGAAAACGTTAAAATCAGAATTATATATATCTCTAATATAATGAATAAAACCGGGAGATGAAGGAAATGAAAAAGGCAAACCCTCCACAACAACTAATTTTGATATTGCTTCCCTATCTCTATATTTATTGTATTTAGGGCCTACAATCCCCCCCGTCATAGGGTTAATTTGACCTTGTACTTAGTCTGGGACAATATCAGTATGTGAACCTTGTCCCGATGAAGCGGGCGTTTGCGCACCCGGTTTTGAAGCCTGGTATTAGGCATACCTAGCTGGATGAGGCCTTACTACGTGTCTCATTAAACCCCCCGTCCCACCGTGACCTTTTTCAGTTTTAAATTTTAAAACATCTTTACAAATTTTACATCTAGCTACTTGATTCTCTACGTCCCTATCAAAAAATATTCATGCATCTGATTTTAATGGTCGTTTTGTTGGACCTCGTCTCATACTAGGGGGAATACGAGGCATTTCAGTTGAAGGTGCACTAGTGGGTGTGTTGTCATCAACATTAATGGGTGTATCATCGTCTAAATTAAAGTCTTCTAGAGTTCTAGAAAATAGCTCATCGTCTAAATCTAATGGTATTGTAGGAAAATGTTCAGTATCAACAAAATCATCCTGTGTAGGAATAGAATGACTAGAAGAAGTACCCTTGCCCTTGTTGCCTCTACTAGAAGAAGCACCCTTACCCTTAAACATACCTCTTAATCCTTCCATTTTAATTATGATAATAAATAATTAAAGATAATAAAATTAAGTGCGTTAAATAAAATAAATAGACAATAATAATTTAATGAAGGAACGAATGTACCAAACGTCGACGTAACGTCGACGTGTAATCGAGAGGTTGAAAATTGAAACTTTGCTCGATGGAAGATCCTCAAGCTAGTTGCCAACTTCACTCCCAATTCCCAAATGAACAAATAAAATTGAATATTTAGTAAACAATGTAGACTTGTAGAGAGATATATTGAGAGATTGTAGGAAGATTTGTGAGAAAGATGAAGAGAAAATGAGTTATTTATAGTTGAAAAATTGGGTTAAAGTGTAAATATAATAACTTATGGATTAAAAATAAATATTAAGGGGTAGGGGGGTTTGGGGGAGGGGGGACGCCAAAAATGGCCGTTACACAACGGCCAAAATCTAAAATGGTCGTTGGTGCAACGGTTATTTTTGCAAAGGGGGGGTTACGGGCGGGATCGAGGCGGGCTCGGGATTGGGGCGGGATTGGCGGGACTGGGGTGGGCCGGGACGGGTCGGGTCGGGACGAGACATTGTCCCGTCCCGGTTCGAGTCCCGATACCGAATTTTTTTTACTACGCAGGTTCGGGGCGGTGTCGGGCTAGGACCGGCCGTCCCGGCCCACTGACCAGCCTTAATTAAGACTATGCATAAATATAATATATAAATAAAATAGATTATACTCATTTGAAATCCACTTACTCGAATTGAAACAAAAAACAAAATGGACAATTAACTTACCTTCGTGTTTACCTAATTACTAAGAATTCAGAAATTACATTCAGTCAAAGATGATATTACAATTTAATGATGACATTAAATCGGATAAATCAAATACATACATGATGAACATTCAATTTTAAGTCATACCTCTACAAACTTACAAATCCAAGAAAAGAGAAAAAAGGCTATTGAAAAATGGAGGACAAATTGAGGTGATCCTCAACCAATCTTTCCCTTTCTTTTCTTCGTATGCTGGGTATTACGTTTATGTCCCCAGAAAAGGAAGACAGACATGAGACATGCACTAAATTAAAAGAGAGCTATCATCCCAAATGTTTTCAGTAGAAGTAATAAACTCTCCAGCGAAATCGTCGAGACAGAGATTCTCCAATTCAAAAGCATCTAAAGTCGAATTGGTTGTTGAAGTTGAACCAATTATTCTATTTTGATCAACTGATAACATACCCTTTTGTTCTTCCATATTGGCCACCTTTTTCTCCATCTTACCCTTATGATTGCAGTAACAGTCATATCCAAATGAAGACACAGTAATTGAATTATCTGCATCAAAATCTTCGTTCTCGTCTAGACCAAAGTTTAAATTTATAGGACCTTTATGAGCTCCCAAGAAAGTATTAGCAGTGTGACACCCTGTAAATTGTTGCACTAAAGCTCGAAAATTCGAGGCATCTGCATTGAGGTGAGTGGTTGGTGTTTTCTTTGATGCTCGAGATCTTCTTCGAATTGGCTTCTTTAGGCTACAATTTTTGGGACTTAATTCATGACTAGAAAATGAGTTTGTAGGGCTTAAGGTTGTAGTGTCACAGTTTAAGGTTCTTGTCATTTGAGTGACAGAAAGATCATTGGAGCTTTGCATGGTTTTTATTGTGACCATTCAAGTGGTAGCTCCTTGTGTTGTGAAGAAATGGCAGAACAACCTAGGCAACAATATATTTATAGTGGATTTTTAACTTAAAAGTAAGATAATTAAAGCATAAAAATTGGATGGTTGACTATTTATCATCTTATGTTTTTCTCTTCTTTTTTTTTTTTCTTGGGCTGGGGGTAGGATTAAGTAAGACCAAGATATAGCTGCAATCCAAAGGGGTCAGCTTGCTGGCAGGGAGTCAAGTTTGCGGCCTTAGGGTCGCAAGTTCGATTCCCCCCTAAGGATATCGTCCTCCGGGCACATACATGTGGTAAAGCCTGGGCGCTAAAAAGCCGCGCGGGCATGTTGCAGTGTGGGTTCGGTCTCCGCCAAGCTTTAGGGATGGGGCTTGTGGGGGGGTCAACCTTGTAGCATTGATCCGTTGGACGCAAGCAGACACTGACCATGTGTGCATATCCCGCGATTTACCCGGTGGTGGGGTGTCTTTGAAGGACCGGTCCCATCACCTCCAGAGAGCTAGTACCAAGATTTGTGCAGCAGTACTAGCGATATGGGGGTACTAAGGCCACCCCGAGACCTGGATTATCAAAAAAAAAAAAAAAAAAAAAAAAAAAAAAAAAAAAAAAAAAAAAAAGATATAGCTGCAGGTGTTGTTTCCAGGAAAGAACGTGCCTAGATTTTGATATATGTGAATGCGTCATCCATGTACTTTTCTTCTGTATTATTTTAGAGCACTTTTAGACAGTGATGATAATAATTTCAAAGGATAGATGAAATTTTTATGTGGAATATTTGTGTGGTTTATTTTTTTCTTTTTTGTGAGTGTTGCTGAGGTAAAGTGGTGGTGGAGTAACGATATGTTTTTGAAAAGTTGAAAGAATTAATTGTTAGCGTGGTGATTGATTTAGAACGATAGATGGTGGCTGAAAAAAATACAATTTTCCAAAGTTCAAGAACAAATTTGAATCATTTTGTATAGTTCCAAGCAATGTTATAAGAGGCGGGAGCGTGAGCCGAGACGTTTTATACATTATGGGGCAAGGGGTAAGCCTCGAGACACGGGGTGTAAGTCTCATGGATCTACGAGACGTATATCTTTAATTTTATTACCAAAAATAAGAAAAGGTAAAATTTTTATTAAAATTCTACAAATAATTCAAATACATCACTAATAATATAAAAGATTATTATAATTTTTATTTGAGAAAGGTAACAACACAAAAAATGGTAATATCCTGGATAATCTTTAGAACGAAATCTTCATTCACTTCATCATCAATCTCCACATCTACAGTAGAAACTCTATAAATTAATGTTCTTGGGACCACCAAAATTTATTAATTAAAAGAGATATTAATTAATCGATAAATTAATAATTATTAATTTATATATTAATTAATACTTTATCAATTTATAGATAAATTTATAATGAAATACCCAATTTACAAACACCCATTAATTTTCCACTTCATTATTGTTCAATGTACTATATCAAATGAAGCACCCTCCAATCTCCCACTTTATTATGCTTCTTGTGTTCAATGTACTACTTTATGGATATTAAAAAATATTTCATATATAAACACAAGATCAAATCATGCTAACACAAACGATGGATGTCGAACATGTCCTGAACTACCCAGAAGAAAATGTAGTTGCACAATTGTTGACTGATGAAGAAATAATTGAGAGCTTTATGAGAACTGATAAAGGTGATGAAGATGATGATGAAAGTTCTACAGTAGAGCCCCCTTCGCGAAACGAGGCTATTAAAGCGACAATCACATTGAATAATTTCTTGTTGAGCTATGAGAAAACAACACCAGAAGTTCTTACAATGATAAGAAAAATTAGAGATGAGATTCAATGTGACATTGATTTCAACAAAAAACAAAAGACAATTGAGTCATTTTTCAAGAAGTCTTCATAAATTACTCATGTATTATGTAGTATATAAGGAATTATTAATTTATAATTTACATGGGGTCTATATGAGTAATAAAAATGTGTTATCTTATAATTTTAGCGAATTATTAATTTAGCATGTTATCCCCGAGTCAGGACCGACCAAAAATATTATCTAAGAGAGTTTATTAAATAATCGAGTACTAATTAATAGAGTTTCTACTGTATTCATTATTCTCACCCTCAACTAATATTTGCACTGATTTTTATTTATATATTTCAGAGAAAGAGAAGGTAAAAAATATATGAGCAATAACAGAAAATTGATAAAATTGCTTCGGGAACATAATGATATGAAATCTCTATCCTACCAATTTCGGACATAATCATCTAAAAGAACTATTTATGGCAGTGTTATTTTCTACGAGAGTTGCTTTATTTATTTATTTATTTTAGGAAAAGTCACTACAACATAAAAACATAATAATATAAAGTATAAATATCATTACACCAATAATAAAAATCATAATTTAACAAAAATACTTTTAAAACAATAAAAACAAATTTCAACACCCGGGCGTACGGTTTTATACCCGAGGCTTACGCTTTTGCCCCCGGGACTTACACTTCAAATTCTAAGACGTACGTCCTATGGATTTACGCCTTTAATTTATGGCCCGGAGCGTTTTTTTTTTTTTTTTTTTTGTATGCCCCGCCCCTGGGAAGGCAAATTTAACCATTTCACTCGTAAACAAGCTCATGTGTTAGAAAGCTTTTGTTATAAGTGATTAGGCATATTTGATCGAATCTAATAATGTTAGCGTTTTTTTCATTATAACTATTAACAGATGACAAATTTGAACCATTTCGCAGAGTTCAACCAAATTTAAACCTTTCCTCTACTTATAAATTAAAGTAAAAGTCATATATTTTACAAAATATATATATTGTATTTATTTGTTTAGTGCAAATATAAATGCGAGTACTTAATTTTTACCTGATGCACCATTAACCGCTATGGACTTCATAATTTTAATCCCCACCCCTTTTATTTCTTTCACATTATTCCTTTATCATGGTTAATAACTTGAAAATCATAGAATAGTTAAATAGATTCATATTGTTTCTTTGTTAGGAGGAGATCATTCTCTTAGCTTCTAGCCTCTTCTAAATTAGTACAGTATTATTACCTAGTTAACTAATTAACCACCTTAATCATCTCCGGGTTGTCATGAAAGGCGCATGTGCTACTTGAAGATTGTGATAGGTTTATTAATCATTTGTCTAAAATTAATTTTCTATTTAGTGAAAATGATTAACAAGTACTCATGATATGATTCTTTTGATTTTATTATCTAATGGTTGAACATGTACATTGACACGCAACCGATTCGTTTGAGAGTAAACGAAGTTGCATATGTCTATGTCAGGTTGTGTTCACACCTTTTGCTTTCTATATTTCACATAACAGAGACACTGTTGAAAAAAATAATTTACTCATCAGCCACCATATTTACTTCAAACTAATATATATTTTTATCATTTAATCATGATTAAGTAGTCTATATCGACTTGCGTTGACATGTCATTTACTAGCTCGTGTAATTTATTTAAAATTTATTGAGTGAGGAGGTTATACAAATATGTTATCCCGCCAAATAAAACTCATTACCTTGATACTGAAACTCTAAAAATAAAGACAATATCAACGTATAATATACAATTAAAATTAATTTTAAAGTTAGCATAAGGTAAAGGCTAATCCATGATTTAAACTCTATGAGTTCAACCTTACCTTTGAGGTTTTAGCATTAATCCATTATATATTTAAATCATATCTACTATTTGTTGTAAATTATAATTTTAATAAAATTTAATACCTAAATTTCTACTCCACATCAAAAGTATTAGGTTCAAATAAACTCGTCATCGTAACAATAGATCCACCACTAACCTAAGGTATATCCCACGTCAATTACTAACATTTTTGTAAGTAAAATCAACCAAATTGTTCACATGCACATTACAAGAACATTGTTTTGAATTACGTGCTATTGATAAACGTTAATGCCATAATATACTTAAACTTAAAATTATAGGATTAGTAATTAGTAAGGTTAGTAGTAGACGTTATGTTAAATTAGTATAAAAATAGGATTAGTAATTAGTAACGTTAACAGTAATAGTAAGGGTATAAAAGTCATTTAATATTTTAAGGTCAACCAACATTTATATTCATGATTTTATAATAATAATAATATATATATATATATATATATATTATATATATATATATATATATATATATATATATTCAATTTAATTTGTAGCTCTTAAGATTAAATTATTTAATTTGATGTACAACAACAATCCCACAAGTAGGATCTGCCGAGGCCGGTAGAGTATACGCATACCTTACTCCTACCATGGGAGGTAGAGATGTTGTTTCCGATAGTCCCTCTAAAAGAGTCCAAAAAAAAGAAATAATAGAAGTAAAGAAGTCGCGTCAAATACTATATAAAGTATGACAAAGTAAGCTGAAAAAAGGAACAACAATGTAGCTATCATAAAATCATACGACAATTGAAGTACAAGAAACGAGAGATAAAAATTAATTAATTTGATGTAATTAGACGATTTGAGTCAGCATTTTAAATACCATTGTAGTTAGTAGAATAAAAAAAAAGATGTGGAAAAATACAGGATAGCATATCTTTTTTGAGATATTAAACTTGTAACACGGTTATGACACAAGCAGTACAACATATAAATGAAAGAAGTATTTACGCAATTAAAAAGAAACCATCTCTAAGCAATTTAAAAAGGGATCTTAGATGCAAACACATGTCACATCTTTATAAGGTATATGTAATTAACTACATTTGTGCTTATCGATACATCTTAGATTCTTACAACCAAATAAATTACAGAAAAGTACTGCTTCTTTTAAATCATCTATAACTATCTTGTTTCAATGAACCTAATAGACAATAGGCCGTTATAATTTGGACAACTAATCACTCTATAATTGTAGATTGT
The DNA here is from genome assembly GCA_034509755.1 of Anisodus tanguticus. NCBI lineage: Eukaryota > Viridiplantae > Streptophyta > Magnoliopsida > Solanales > Solanaceae > Anisodus > Anisodus tanguticus. Next base: position 16,255,494 of record CM067544.1, read on the forward strand.
AACTTGGAAAAGAACTTTTAAAATGTTCTGGAACAAGAAATACAAAAAAGTATGATAATTAAGTCCTACTACCTCCGTCTCAAATTATTTCTCATTTTTTTACACGCCCCTTAATAAATATTAATTAGTAGAGTTATTTGACCTATTTTACCTTATTTATGTCTAAGTTATAATTTTTCTCCATTAAATGTTTACTCTATTTATGTGTTATCTTCGTTAATGACAAAGGGTAAAATTGAGAAAAAATAGTTAATTATGTCTTGAACTTCTAAAACGATAAATAATTTAAGACAATTATTTTTAGTAATCACGACAAATAATTTGAGACGGATAGAGTAATTAGCGGTTAGAATAGTACGTTTAGGTGTTGTTGGAAGAAACAAACTAGATTTAAAAAGGTGTTAAGATTGATATTGAAAGAAATAATCCCCTTGATTATTTTCATTGATTGAATAGATATATATACAAGTTACATATTTCCATAATAGGAAAATCCTTTTCCTATTCTACTTCTAAATCCTTATTCTACCATAATTCTAACTATACAATTATGGTAATAGTATAACACTAATTAAGGTATCCTTTTCTTTACAATATACTACCATATACATTCCTAATATACAATATATACCTTTGCCCGTGATGGGCTGAATTCTGCCCGTGATGGGCTGTGATGATGGACTGTTTAACACACCCCCGCAGTCATAGCGGGCGGTCTTCGAACGCTGAGACTGTCCCTAAAATCTTCAAAGAGAACCGCTGGTAGACCCTTTGTAAAGATGTCTGCAATTTGATAACGAGACGGGACATGGCATACGCGAACTTGACCCTTTGCAACCTTTTCACGGACAAAGTGAATGTCCATTTCGATATGCTTGGTCCGTTGGTGTTGAACTGGGGTTACCTGAAAGGTAGATGGCACTAATGTTATCGCAATATACCAAGGTTGCCTTCTGAATGGGACAATGAAGTTCCAAAAGCAAATTACGTAGCCAACATGATTCGGAGACCACATTTGCTACCCCTCGATATTCTGCCTCGGCACTTGAGCGTGATAGCGTTGCCTGACGCTTTGCCGACCAGGAGACCAAGTTGTTGCCAAGGAACATACAGTAGCCAGAAGTCGACCGTCTGGTGTCGGGACAACCACCCCAATCAGCATCCGTGTAGGAAACAAGTGTGGATGTAGATGACGGATATAAGTGCAACCCATAGTCTAGTGTCCCCTGAATATACCGAATGATGCGTTTGATTGCATTCATGTGCTCAACTCTGGGATCATGCATGAATAAACACACCTGCTGAACTGCATATGTAATATCGGGTCTGGTAAAGGTCGATACTGGAGGGCTCCTGCAAGACTGCGATACCGGGTCGGGTCCTCGTATGGTGCACCTGCTGTGGCACTCAACTTTGGGTTTGCATCAACCGGTGTGGAAGTGGACTTACAGGATGACATCCCAGCCCTCTCTATGATCTCAGCAGCATACTTCCGTTGAGACAGAAACAAGCCACCTGAATGACGTTTGACGGCAATCCCCAAAAAATAACTCAACGGCCCTAAGTCCTTCATAGCAAATTCAGAACTGAGCATGGCCATGATAGACTGACGCAAAGCATCGGAGGAGGCAGTCAAGATGATATCATCCACATATAACAGAATATAGGCCAATGACGAACCACGACGGTAGATGAATAAAGAATTATCTGACCTGCTGTGTGTGAACCCAATAGTCGAAACAAAATCAGCAAATCGTATATACCAGGCACGTGGAGACTGCTTAAGCCCATATAATGACTTCTTCAACAAACAGACATGATGAGGGCGGTTGGGATCCCTGAAACCCAACGGCTGATGCATATAGACTGTTTCCTTGAGGTCACCATGTAGAAAGGCATTCTTGACATCCAACTGATGGATTGGCCAAGTCTTTGAAAGAGCCAAGCTAAGCACGGTGCGAATGGTAGCCGGTTTGACCACCGGACTAAACGTCTCACCACAATCAATTCCAACTCGCTTTGAGTCTTACCATCACCAACAAGTCGCGCCTTATGTCGAGCAAATGACCCATCCGAATTCTCCTTATGAGCAAAAATCCACATAGACCCGATAATATTAATACCATATGGACGGGGCACCAACTCCCGTCTTATTATCAATAAGAGCATTATATTCATCGGTCATAGCAATTTTCCAATTAGGGTCATTTAATGCGAACACAGGATTGCGGGGCAAGGGGGATTTAGACACATCCGAATGTAAATTAAAATGTCTTTTAGGTGTAAAAATACCCCGCTGACTACGAGTGACCGGTCTATGACTTGAGGAAGAATTGAGGGAATTTTGGGAATTTTCTGCTCGGGATGGACCGGCCAAAGCGGCGGTGGGCTCTGCCGGCCCAAATCGGTACAAGCCGGGTTCGTTTGGACCGGTTCCGACCAATGGACCGGCCCAATAACCGGAACTGTTCCGGTGGGCTGGAGCATAGGGAGTGACGTTATCGTAGGGCCGGGGGCAGTGGGCCCGCTGGGGAATTCTGGGTACGGGAGTTGTCCGAAAAATTCCGAATAATATACGGGGATATTTGGTCATCCAAAAAATTATACGACTTAGGCTCGGGAGTATGAACTTTCGTAAAAGGGAATTGGGTTTCATCAAAAATGACATGACGATTTATAATGATTTTCTTGGAGGATAAATCAAAACACTTATAACCACGATGATTCGACGGATAACCCAAAAATACACACGGAGTAGACCGAGCCTGAAGTTTGTTAATTGTGGTGGATGGGAATAACGGATAACACAAGCACCCAAAAATTCGAAGATGAGAATAAGACGGGTTTTTATTATATAAGATTTTGAGAGGGGAAGAATATGTCAGACCTTTAGACGGAATTATGTTAAGAAGGTAAGTGGCCATTTGTAGAGCATGATGCCAAAAATACGGAGGTATGGAGGCATGGATTAGGAGAGTTCGGACAATGTTATTTATGGAACGAATTTTGCGTTCGGCTTTTCCATTTTGTGAAGATGTATGAGGACATGAAAACCGAAAATTTATCCCATGAGTAGCACAAAATTCTCGAAACTCCCTATTGTCATACTCCTTCCCATTATCACATTGAATATTTTTTATTTCTCTTTCGAATTGAGTACGAATGAACGCTCTAAATTTTATGAAGACGGAAAACACTTGTGATTTATTCGCAATTGGAAACGTCCACAAAAATCTAGAATAATCATCTAAGAAGAGAACATAATATCGATGACCCATTGAACTAAGAACAGGAGATGTCCATAAGTCGCTGTGAATAATGTCAAATGGCATAGAAGTATGAGAATTGGAGTCTACAAATGGCAACTTAACAATTTTTCCTAATGAACAAGATCGACAAATTGGAGTACGACTCGTACCCTTACAAGAAATAAAGCTATTTTTATCTAAAACTGATAAAATAGAAAGATCCCGGATGACCCAAACGAGCATGCCACATGGAAGGAGAGATGGCTGCAAAAGCGATGGCAAGGCTGGACTCGATGGACTGACACCGGGCATGATAGGATATAGATCCCCCCTACTATCACACCTCATGAGATGACTCCCCGTCTTGAAATCCTTCACGAGAAAACCGAAAGGATCAAATTCAACAAAACAGAATTGTCATTTGTGAACTTTCGAACGTACACTAAATTTTTAATCAATTTAGGAGCATGTAAAGTATTTTTCAAGAGGAGTGGTGGATTGGGGGGAGACAACGTTTTCTGACCATACCCTAGAATTGGAATAGAACTGCCATTACCAATGATTATCCCCCGAGGGGTGCTCAAATTGGAATAAGATGAGAGAGTACCGAGTCGAAGTCATGTGAGTAGTGGCCCCGTGTCCATGTACCAATTTTGGTCCGGTTGAGTTAATCCCAACGTGTGCATCGCGGCATCGATATCGGTCCGAGTAGGGCTCGCCGCATGATGGGCTTGCGGAGGTCGGGGCCCAAGAACTCCCGGCCGTGCTTGGACTCGGCCCGTAATCGCTCCCACCGCCGCCGTTGGGCCACCGGCCGCCGGCCGCCACCGCCGGGCATTGGGCTCGGACCGCTGGCCGCCCCCACCGGCCGCCGGAATATCCCGCCGCTCGCCGGTATGGGCCGCCGGCCCACCGCCACCGCTCCCCATCGCCATGGGCCCCACCGCCGGGCCCATGGGGGTGGTGGGCCACCGTTCATTGGATGGGACCCACCGACGTTTTGTTGACTACCGGAACCTCCACCATTACCACCGCGTTTGCCCCCGCGGTTTTTGTTATTATTTTTGCGATTATTCTTGCCGCCACCATGATTATGGTGTTGGCCCGAATTATTAACAAAACCCGAAGGATTAGGAGAGGATGCCATCATGACAATGGACTTTCTCCGTAGCCGCCTTTTTAGCCAAACCGGCTTCTTCCAACGTAAGCATGGAGCGGGCTTGATGGAAGTCGGGAAGAGGGTTGCTTTGGCGAAGGAGAGTGCCAACACCATTATAGGCCTCCGAAAGACCGGCAACCAACCGTAGAACTAGACGATTATTTGTCACCGGTGCGCCAACATTACGGAGTTGATCCGCCAATTCCTTTAGTTTCTTGCAATATGCGAAACGTTTGGAAATACGTCCATTCGAACGAGAGAGAATTCCCGCTCGAGTGTGACGATACGGGAATGTTGGTTGTCTTGGAATATGTCACGCAATCTATTCCATGCAGCCATAGCCGTGGTATCGGGCTCCATAATCGTCGTAGAAGGTCCACCGAAATAGTGGCGTATATCCACCGAAGAACGGTAGCATCAAGTGTAATCCACACCTCGGGATCCTCCGCAGAAGGGGTCTAGCGGGAGGAATTATGTGATGAAGAACTTGATAAGAGATAGCGTGAATTTTAAACAACTCCGCCCACGTTGCATATTGAACGTTTTCCATCTCAAGGACAATAGGGACACCGAGCTTGATATTGGAAACCGTGAGGGCAGGGGTGAAAATTGTTCTTAGACATATTTGAAAGAACAAAGAAGGAGGATAAATTTAAGAGAGGTTTTTGAGAGCGGAAGACGAGATATTTGGAGAGAAAAACCCGAGGGGGGGGGGGGGTTCTCGGCCAAAGAGGCAAAAGTTTGAGAGAAGAAAACTTTTGGTTTAGACCTAGTCTCTTGATACCATGAAAGAAATAATCCCCTTGATTATTTTCATTGATTGAATAGATATATATACAAGTTACATATTTCCATAATAGGAAAATCCTTTTCCTATTCTACTTCTAAATCCTTATTCTACCATAATTCTAACTATACAATTATGGTAATAGTATAACACTAATTAAGGTATCCTTTTCTTTACAATATACTACCATATACATTCCTAATATACAATATATACCTTTGCCCGTGATGGGCTGAATTCTGCCCGTGATGGGCTGTGATGATGGACTGTTTAACAGATATCTGCATAGCAACTTTAAGTGTTACTGTAATTCGACGAAGAATTTTCTAAAAGTGTTAGAATGGTTAGGGATTTGCCTTTTGGAACTAAGCATTTCAGTTGTTGTAAATTTGATGGCATATCAACATAAATACACAAGTATTATTTTTAGTTAAATTGTATACACTGAAAATGTAAACGTTATTACATTTTATATATAGAGAAGTATATTATTTATCATTTTTATTAGTTTATCAATTAATATTTATCATAGAGATTTACTTATAAAAGACTTGATTGTGTCAATATCTTTTTACATTGTCAGTACACACACACATATATATATATAGGGGCGTATATATGTAACATTGAAGGTGGGGCTCAATTGAATTCCTAACTTTAGATGCGGAACATATATTTATGTCTAAAAATGTATTAAAATTGTAATAAATAGTACACATGAACCCATAACTTTTAAAATACAATAGAATCAACTAAAAATTCTGAAAAATTAAACTCATAAAGTTAAATCCTGAATCTCCCTCTTTATCGGAACCTATTTCCCATTCATCTCCTTTCGTTTGTCTATGATGAGTTCTTCTAAGCTAAAAAAATCTCTATTTCTTCACGCGTTAAACGAAATTTCTTTATTTCATTTCTTTTTCCAAACACTCATGCCATAAACGATTTAGGAACCTAAAGTTTACATAAACCATAATATATATCCTTATCCAAAGTCCCAAAGTCAATGTATTCAAAAGTCTATCCCAAACAAGAAGAAAAGAAAATACAAAGATGATTATGAATAGTCGTTTGTGTATTCAGCAAGAGATGCAAATATGTACTCTAAGCTTTGCGTCTTTCAGTTACCTATCTTCTACTCAAAAGAAAACTATAGAAGATTGATAGAATATAATTTAAAAGTGAGACAGCAAATGGATCGATACGAAGAACTGACTAAAGACCATAGATCGATGTCCCAAAAAAAACAAGTGTATAATTGTAAGATTGGGTTCTCACTTTTGAGACATCGTCAATCTCCAACTCAAAGCTTCGTCATACCCTGCCTACTCTTCGTTATAGCCTACCTACTCATAATCCAGAGTCCCGACTTATTTGTACCTCGCTACAATCTACTCTCATAGGAGTTTTAACATCAATAATACTAATAATAATAAAAAGAAAAGGAAAAAAGCTAGAAGAAAAGAAAAACGTATGTGACATTATTGTTTAAGACATTTTTATGTCAAAGCTTGACCAGAATTACACCTCATTGAGGGAAAGTGCCCCAGAATTGCACCTCGCGTTTCTTTCTTGTTTTTATTTCTTTGAAGCGTGTTTATTATTCTTCAGTTCCAAAGTATTTATCTTCTCTCTTTGTTTTCTTCTTAAAGTTGTCAGCAAAAACAAAAAAAACATTGTCATTTATTTGAGACAATGTCGGTTAATATACTTAAATTTTTCTTCTATGTTTCATGCTTTGATATATGTTAGTTTCTTATACTTTGATCATGGTATTCATTTGTTGTTTTTCTTTCAGACGGCTTTGTCCTGTTTTTTATAGTTTTTTATCATGACTTTTTATAGTGCTTTGGATTGCGTGTGCCGAGTGTCTACCGGAAACAACATTTCTACCTCCCAAAGTAAGAGTAAGGTCTACGTACACTCTACCCTTCTTAGACCCCACTTTGTGGGATTTCACTGAATATGTTGTTGTTGTATGTTTCAAGCTTTGGTGTTTTTGTATATTCAAGGGTGAGTAAGAAAATTACTAGTAATAATTTTGCAAAATTTAAGGACAGGAAAGGAATTCTGAATTTAAGGTATATTATATTTGAAATCACTTTCAAAAAAAGCTTTGAGGCTGAGAAAATAAATAAGTATTACTCTAGTTTTATTTGAACTTTGGATACACTTTCATTTAACACAAAAAGTTTCAAAGTTTATGTATTCGGTCAACAGAGGCCCTTTAAGATGGGAAGGGGTAGGCATACGTCTGTGTATAGTTCATAGAGTATTTGTCTTCAATCGTATACTTTGAATGATTTCCTCATCAATGAAACTTTGACCAAATTCTCCGATAGTCGAGAGGATTTGTACACTCAAAAACAAACTTTTGCCTTACTCAATATTCAACTCCTCTATTCAGTACTTTTGCTAATTTTAATTAGTACTTCTTGTTATTACTCATATTATTTCTTATGCTTCTGTGATTATTAAGAAAATTAAAAAGAATAATCCGTGTACACTGTACTCATTACTTCAAGGAAAAGTAAACGGCAAAAAGAATAAGAAATAAAAAAACAATACGAACATCACGGGAATTTTTATCTCAACAGGTCGTGGAATTGATATCACTATTTGAATTTCCTGTGATCACTGATATGTCACACTGTTGATTAGTCAAAAGAAGGGAAAATAACCTTGGACACAAAGTCGTCGGTCAAAGTAAACGACATGATCATAACGATCTTTCTCAGCAAGTAATTTTGTTAGGAAAAAATATTAATGAAGACTAAGTCCACAGCTCTCTATAATCACCAAAAAAAAAAAAACTTAATAGAAGTCAGTGTGTCTTTCGTACACCTTTGGTGTACGGACACTACAAGAAAATATAGGAAACACTCACAAATACTTCAAATGACAAGCAACAATATTGTCACCAAATGTGTAATAATGTTGTCATGAGAAGGACTAAAGGCAAAAAATAACTGACATTTCTGTCAAAATTTGAATTATCCATTTATATTCTGCTTACTGCATATATGGTTATTTTACAAACCAATATATATATATACTGTGAGGGAAGAAATGGTTGTATAGCCTTTACATTTTTTTTAGCTTTATGATAATTTTATAAGATATCTTTATTTTTTATACATAAGAGATCTTAAAAAAATACTTAAGAAATTTGAAAAAGTTATTTTTTTCTATTTAAATTGTAAGAGGGCAAGAGATTTCATTCCTTTAATGTAAGTTGTAGACTAGCTCCTTTGATTCAGTATATTTGTAATTACTAGTTTAATGTACATGCGTTGCACATGTGTGACACGTTAATAATAAAACATGTATATAAAAAATTATTGTAAAATAGTAATAATTAATGCTAAAACAAAATATAACCTTTGTTTAAATAATGAAAAATAAATGTTAATATATTGACACAATAACTAAATTCAATATCTTATTGACAAGCAAATATAATGAATGTAGTTACATTACTTATATGGTATTAAATAGATTTTATTATATCAAATTCAAATATGCTACAATGTTGCATTTCATTTTTTATATCTCTTTATAAAAGATAGTTTTGGTATGTATTTTCTTTGGAAGTTTTTGTGCTCTCTCATGACCAAAGATTTTGTCATTATCCATCTTGAAAGTCAACATGTAATTTTCTGTGTGAGAAATCAAAATCATAAATATTTAAAAAATAATTTAATGAACAATTCTATCCAACATAAATTTATTTTTAAAGGGTAAAAAATCATCAATATTTCACGTAGGACTTCGTGCTTTTCTATGGATATAAAAGTGAACTCATATATGATGCTATCGTACATCCCTCCTGAGATTGTTGATGGTAATATTGTGATAACGATAGATGAAGATAGGGTTGTCCATTGGGCTGTGTCCGTCCTATCCCGACCCAGCCCGCCACGGCTCTCAAAACCTTAACGAAAAAACAGTAGCGGGGTTCGATTTCGGGACGGGACTGGGCTCGTCCAGCCCATCCCGATCCCGCCCCATCCCGTCCCGACCCGGTCCCCCCTCCCTTTGCAAAAATAATTGTTGCAAAATTTGGCCGTTGTTCAACGGTTATAACGGCCATTTTTACCCCCTCCCCCCACATCATAAACCCCACTACCCCCTTAATATTTATTTTTAATCCCTAAGTTAGTATATTTACACTTTAACCCTATTTCTCAACTATAAATACCTCATTTTTCTCACAAATCTTCCTACCATCTCTCTAATCTCTCAATCTATCTCTGTACAATTCTATATTGTCTACTAAATATTATATTTTATTTGCTTATTTGTATCAAAGT